>CM072798.1:5553037-10353037 GCA_036983795.1 Megachile lagopoda
CTATTTTCAACATTTACAATTTTAAAATAGTTAAACCTTCAACCCTTTTATCTACTGAGTTATTGTAATTAAGTGTGTATTAACCCTGTAGTTAACAGAGAACAAATAAAAAATTGATATTCTGTTGCACAGTGAGCATGATGGACGGCCCATTACTCTACTTCTGTGCATCAATGTTATCTGGATTTATCACCGTCCTCAATTCAATGCCATTCGATGTCGCTAAGACCAGGTAAAATTTTAAATTAGGTTCATTCTATCAAATATTTGTAACAAAACAGAAAGGAACATTTTTTGCATTTTCTACTTTAAACTCTATCTAGCTCTAACTATCCCAAAAATCATAAGTTAAGGGGTTAATTTGATCATTTTAATGTTCTATCCAGGGTGCAGCACATAAAAGCCAAAAAGCCACCCGGCTTAATAAAAATGATGGGATCAATTGCAAAAACCGAAGGCGTACCAGCACTCTGGAAGGGTTTTTGGCCTACATATTGCAGAATAGGTCCACACACAGTTTTAACATTATTATTCAACGAACAAATTACGGCCCTATACAGGCGGTATGCGACTTAGTCAAACGACAAATTTGTGAATTTGTACATGTATATTATATATATGTTATTTATAGTACAAAGTTGTATATTATATATATATGTATTTATAATAAAAAAATATATACGAAAAAGTAACAATTTTTAAATGATATAAGTGCCTGAGGGAAAAATAGACAGAGTCAGTTCATTCAAGAATATTGTCAGCAATATTGAGATACGTTTGAAAATTTTTCTCAGTGTATATAGTGAGATAACGTCCATAAAATGCAATATTTTGACGAAACTTCCGAAAACCGTCATGCTCCGATATCGACGATATTTTGCAAATAAGCTATTTTTGCAAAAGATGTCTGCGAGAATGGTTTTGACTCGAAAGAAAATTTATTGCCATTCTTATATCCCTATATCAGGGATCGGCAGCCTTTAGTATATTATAATTTATCCATTAATAAGCTTGCAAAAATAACTAATCATATTGAAATTCGTTCTAAATTTTATTTTAATACATTGTCCTCAATGAATGTTTCATTACAAAATGAAATAGTAAACAGTTTTGCTTTTTAAATAAAATTGATAATGATCAAATGACGATAGCTTTAAACATTTGTTCACAAATGCAAATAGAACTCTTTTTGACCGACGGCTACGTAACAGAACTCTTCTTGACCGACGGTTTTGATAACAGAACTCTTTTTGACCGACGACTAAACAACAGAACTCTTCTTGACCGACGGCTGACATAACAGAACTCTTTTTCACCGACGACTAAACAACAGAACTCTTCTTGACCGACGGCTTTGATAACAGAACTCTTTTTGACAGACGGCTGACATAACAGAACTCTTCTTGACCGACGGCTTTGATAACAGAACTGTTTTTGACCGACGACTAAACAACAGAACTCTTCTTGACCGACGGCTGACATAACAGAACTCTTTTTGACCGACGGCTACATAACAGAACTCTTCTTGACCGACGCCTGACATAACAGAACTCTTCTTGACCGACAGCTGACATAACCGAACGCTTCTTGACCGACGGTTTTGATAACAGAACTCTCCTTGACCGATGGCTGAAATAACAGAACTCTTCTTGACCGGCAACTTTAATGGCCACCATATTGTCGGTTCAATTCAATTGATATAATTAATTTTATTAACTTAATTAACTATAATATGAATCCAATTACATTTGAGTGCAAAACCAATTAACTTCGAATTGTTTTCACTTTACATATCAATTTTTAACCATTCGTAGGCTAATCTTAATTAGCATAAGGGTCTCTGTCTTATGTGTCACCTAGCGGTAGAAGATGAGAACTAATTAAACTACAGTTTGAAAAGTGTGTAGTTCACCCTATTCGCAGGAGAGATGGCGCCACTAGTTCCATTTTTATTAAAATTCGATTAATATTGATTTTATTGATTAATATGCTATATATTTATTGTATATTTATTATTATTGATTTTATACTGTTTGTAATATATTCTGTGGATCTGAAGATATGGATTATGTGCTCAAAACAATTCGCAGACTATACTGTTTTTCGTCGATGATACAGGGAACGTCATAAAAATGGCAAAAAGTTTTCTTTCGAATTGCCAAAAAACATTCTCACAGATATTTTCTTTTGTAAAAAAGAGCTTATATGAAAAATTTGGTCGATATCGGAGCTTAACGGTTTTTCCCCCATTTCACAAAGTTTAGCCCCATCACTCTAGCATTTAGATCCCAAAACATTATTTCTGCTCCAGAAAAGCGTAAAAGTCGCCAAAATAAAATAGAAAAAGATGCACTTGCAAATGATTGCGATTAATATTTTGTAACGCTATTACTGTAATGTAAAATTGAAAATAAAGAGTTTTGCCGGAAGTATGCTAAATATCAAAAAGAAATGAAACGAAGAAACAATGTTGAAACTTTTTAATATTGCTATGTTCAGTATTTGTAGAAACAAAGGTTACCGTGCATTTATTATTTAGAATATAAGAGTAATATTAGTTTGCTCGTATTATATGGTTTAACAATTAAAGAATGATTCGATGTTATTGCTATCGACTAAAGATCACGTGCCTCCTTTCGTCAACTTCGTCATTGGTGGAATATCTGGGTGAGGAAGTTCAAAAATAATTATATTTCATTTAGTATATAATTTCAAGTTTAAATTAGATTACTTCGGTAAAATTAATATAATTTGGAGATTTGTTATATATTTTTTATCTTCGCCATTAATAGTTCTTATATTTATTGTATTGCATTTCTTAATTAATTTATTGTGTTTGTAAAAGTCGATGTAACAGTTTTTATCCGAAAAATGATATTAAACTTTGAAATGAGTATTTATTTAAATAACTACCTTCGATGCATTGAACATTTATTAGTTACACTGTGTTAATTACGTTGTGTTATGTATGTTAAATACTTATGAATTACATTGTGTTGTGTATGTTAAATACTTATTAATTACATTGTGTTATGAATAATAAATACTCATGAGTAACATTATGTTATAAATAATAAATACTCATGAGTAACATTATGTTATAAATAATACTTATTAACAAAATTATGTTATAAATATGTATTAATAACATCGTGTTACTTATTAACAACATTAAGTTAATTATGTTGAAGATTAAATAAAATCAATAAAGACCAAAAATAATTAAAAAAGTAATAAAACATTGAAGTTCTCAAATGGTCGAAAATGTATAATAAAAATTAATTGAAAACAATTTTACAGTGCCATGGGCCAAACCGTAACGCACCCCTTCGACGTATTCAAAGTACGTATGCAAATACAGAAAACTTCTTTGAGCCAAACGATACGCGACTGTTTAAAAGAAGTTGGAATACGAAGTTTTTACATTGGTTGGACTGCGAGTATGCTTCGTCAATTGACATACAGTACTGCTCGACTCGGAATGTATAATACATTATATGATTTAAGTCAGTAAGTACAATATTGCTTCAAACTCATTGAACTTTAAACGTATCGCTAAAATTACAACTCAATGTAAATACAGTTTGACATAATTAAAACAGTCCCTGGCCATCGAATTACCACGTACGAAAATTTCACTTTTATGGCTACAATTATGTCATATACGGAAAATCTTAGGTCATGCAAAATTGTTACTAAATACGTTGATAACGATAGCAACTGATTTGTTACTGTCGATGATAATCAAATTGTGTGGGTGACGAGCGATTAAGGGCCGTTTACGTTAGGCTCGAGTACAGCGCTAGAGGTGAAATTTGAATGCCATAGAAAATGTCTGCCTACTCAAAAGACTAGTTTACAACTCTCCATCCACGTTATCCGAGTTTAGAATTACAGATATTTGGGAAAATAACGAAGATATAAAGCATCAATGTATACAGAGTATAGATGTGACCAAAGCAGAGGGTGGAAAGATATTAACGTGTGATAATGTTATGTACAGTAGTAATGTTAGTAGCTAATAAATTTGTGGCATTTTAATTTCACGGAAAACGCTGAAAAATAGTGGTCCGATGGACAGGGTAGATTGGAAAGTTAAATTGTATTATATATTGAATTTTGTTTCCTTCCTCAGTTAAATATTTAATTTTTGTAAATGAAATATTGAATCCGTTTAAAAAGACATACCTAACTAATGAAATTTAATAAATGAAATTACTTAAATGTTTTTGTTAAATAGTAATGTGATAATAAATAATTAAAAAGTTATATGATACAGTGTATATTTTGGACATTTGAATTATCCTGCGATGGTCGGTATTGGGATGTTTTCCGGTATTGTGGGTTCATTTGTCGGAACACCAACCGATTTGGTTCTAGTTCGTATGATAGCCGATGTAAATTTACCACCAGGTAAGAGAAAATCCTGTAATTTCTTATTTATTATAGTGAATACAATATAGAGTATTAATCGATTCTAATATTTTATGTATTGTAAAAATTGGGATAATCCTCTGAATTCAAGGTCGAATTTTTAGAGAAACGAAGGAATTATAAAAACGCAGTTGTCGGGTTAATAGACATTGGAAAGACAGAAGGTATACGTGGATTGTGGAGGGGAGCTATACCAACAATGGCCAGAGCAGCCATCGTGAATGGTGCACAGCTGGGTACATACAGCAAAGCAAAAATAATTTTGAAGGATACAGGTACATATTTATATATGCATATATACAGTCCCTGGCCATCTACCACTATAAATTTTCAGCGTTTTCCGTAAAATTAGAAGGCCTCTTTATTAGCCATTAACATTACTACTGTACATAACATTATCACACGTTAATATCTTTCCACCCTCTGCTTTGGTCACATCCATGCTCTGTATACATTGATGCTTTATATCTTCGTTATCTTCCCAAATATCTGTAATTCTAAACTCGGATAACGTGGATGGAGAGTTGTAAACTAGTCTTTTGAGTAGGCAGACATTTTCTATGGCATTCAAATTTCACCTCTAGCGCTGTACTCGAGCCTAACGTAAACAGCCCTTAATCGCTCATCACCCACACAATTTGATTATCATCGACAGTAACAAATCAGTTGCTATATCGTTATCAACGTATTTAGTAACAATTTTGCGTGACCTAAGATTTTCCGTATATGACATAATTGTAGCCATAAACGTGAAATTTTCGTACGTGGTAATTCGATGGCCAGGGACTGTAAACATGCGTGTACGAAGACTTTTAATTAATTACATTTACATTCAAGTTAAAAAATGATTAACCCCTTGTATTTCGACGAGTCGTGACGCACGAGTGCGTCAGCTGTGATCAATATTACAAGGGGTTCAAAAATTAATTTAGATGCTAGTTCAAAAATTATTAGAAGATTAATTTAGATACTAGTTCAAGGATAATTAAAAAATTAATTTAGACGTAAAAACATGGTCTCATATTTTTATACGTGGTCCTGATCAGGGACTGTATGCATGCATATAAAACTGATTCGTTTAATCGCAAAGAAAGTTTGTAAGGTTGTAAAGGTTCAAATGATCCAAAAGGTACAAAAAGTTGAAATGAAAATATTTGATTAAATAGTTGCAAGATATTGATTAATGTTGATAGGCCATTTTGAAGAGGGTGTGTTGTTACAATTCCTCGCGGCCATGATATCCGGTTTTGTGATGTGTTCAACCTCGCTTCCGATGGACGTAGCTAAAACTAGGTAAACGTGATTTAATTAATTTATATTATTCTTCCCTCGCTGACTAATAACATAAAAATTTCTTTACACTTTAAGTTGCTCCATAATAAGTTTTGTAAATTGCTAGTCTTGGATAGAAAATAAAATTTATATCGACAGTCTATTCGGTTCTATAATTAAATTATAGAAATTATAGAGATTGACAACATTTAATTATTAAATTTAATAATTTAATTATTATTAGCTTTTAAATCGACATTCAAGTTTATATTCAATTTAATCAATAAAAGATAATTACTATAATACAACTTTTAAAAGATAATTACTAATATCATTTCGAAATTAATTCGATTTGATATTAATTTCAATCTCTATGAGTTTCTAATTTAAATTTATACTTTCGTCATTTAACGAGTAATTATTTTCATCAGTTTGATATCAAAAAGCAACTTGAATCTTTGAAGTTGACTTTGTTCCATGAACAGTATTGATTAACCTTAATAATTAATAAATACTTTCATCTCTTCCATACAAAATTAATATTTCCTTTGTGGATTTATAAATAGAATACAAAATTGGACACAGCCATCGAAACCACCGGGAATTTTGAGCATGCTGGCCACCATAGCAAAAACTGAAGGCATAACAGCGTTGTGGCGAGGGTTTTTACCTTATTATGCCAGAGCAGCACCAAACGCAACAGTAACAATGATTTGTTTCGATCAATTGAATCGTGTGTACCGTGAATTATTTGTACCTCCTAGCGAATAAAGTGTTATTATATAGTTTAAAAGTGTTTGCTTGTTTCATTGTACATTATCGTTCTTGGAACTCTTTTAATTGATACTATTTTACAAATATTCTTTTTGACTTTCATTAATCTTCAATTGTGTATTTCATGTTATACTTTTTGCATGATATATTAATAACTTTTAAATTTCTGGATGAATTTAAAAATTATGTAGTGATAAAATGAACCAACTTAACAAAATAATATTTTAACTCCTTTATACATTTAGATTCAGATATTGTTGATCTTTTTGAAGAATTAGTTTATCATTGATACTCAAAATATTAAATAAATAATTGCATATACAATTATAATCATAAATATCCAAAACATCAGAAAACTACTTGCATAAACAATCACAATAATTATAGACATTCAAAATATCAAAAAACTAATTAAAGATGTAAACATACAAGCTCGACCCAAATTAAACAAAATATGTGAAAATCTTCTGACTTAACCAAACAAAGAGTAAGAAGTTAAAGTAAAAAATGACAAGTTTTAATAAAAGTTATAATAATAGTTATAATAAAAGTTGTAATAATAGTTTTAATAAAAGTTGTAATAATAGTTTTAATAAAAGTTGTATTAAGTCAGATTACAAAATAATCACAATTAGTAATTCAAAGAGTAGGGAGACATTCATCGACCGCTAAATTCTTATAATCAAGAATTTGTCGCTCAAAGAAATCAATAAGCGTTGGTAAATTCGTCTCAAATTTTCCTTTTGTTTTCGTAGAAAGAGCTTCGTGCAGTTTTCTCAAATTAGTGTAAACCATGGATAATGTGTCTACCATAGCGGGACTGGCAGCTATCATGAGTCCAAAATGTCGAATTTCGTTGTCGTGCAAGATTATGCTGGATCCTAGCTTTTTCTTTGAATCAAAGGTTATCTGAAAAAAGAATAAATTTTTAGAAAAATTGACAGGAGATTAATTTTGTACAATACAAGATTTTTTTACTAACACAAAATTGATTGTACAATTTGAGGAATTTTTAGTAAGTTTGATAGTTAATTCATTTTGTACAACATTGACACAAGATTTGTACAATTTGAGGAACTTTAAGTAAGATTGATAAAATATTAATTTTGCATAATTGAAGATTTTTGTGTTTTTGTATTAACACAAAATTAATTATAAAATTTGAGGAATTTTTAGTAAGATTGATAGTTAATTCATTTTGTACAACATTGACACAAGATTTGTACAATTTGAGGAACTTTAAGTATGATTGATAAAATATTAATTTTGCATAATTTAAGATTTTTGTGTTTTTGTATTAACACAAAATTAATTATAAAATTTGAGGAATTTTTAGTAAGATTGATAGTTAATTCATTTTGTACAACATTGACACAAGATTTGTACAATTTGAGGAACTTTAAGTATGATTGATAAAATATTAATTTTGCATAATTGAAGATTTTTGTGTTTTTGTATTAACACAAAATTAATTATAAAATTTGAGGAATTTTTAGTAAGATTGATAGTTAATTAATTTCGTACAACATTGACACAAGATTGATTATAAAACTTGAGTGAAAACATAAATAAATATATATGTTTAATCCCTTGTTGTACTTTCAATTTTATAAAATAAATTTCTGAACTCTTATAACAATAATAAATAAATATTTTCTATTTCCCTTTGTTCAAACAGAAATTATATAATATCGTAGATTTGTAATATTTTAAAAAGGTACAAGTTTAGTTACAAAAAACAAGAAATAAAGTAGCTTAGTCCGTTAATTTGCAATTTACGTAAAATCTCCTATCAAATTATTTTGTATAACGTATTTGTAACACAGTGCAATAAAGTGTTAACTATTAAATTATATCAAATGAAATATAAAAACTGACATAATTTCGTAACAGAAGAGTCTCACGAAATAAATCTTGTATCAATTTAAAGCTCAAAATTGAATGAAAATGGCTACGTAAATTTGTCATTAATATTAAGAATGTTCTACTAATGTTATGAAGAACAAAATGGTTGAGCGTACACCACATCTTTGGAATAAATCCTTGAGTTGAGGCCATCGGTAAGCAGAAAGCCTTGTATGATATAATTGACCGATTACTATGGCGCATCTTTCTTGCGTTTCGTTCCATTTTGGTGTTCTGCGAGATACGAAAATGGCCGACTTCTTGCGCTGGGAATCCGGGATTACAGGAACATCCGCCACGAACTGATTTCTCTCCGCACTGTTTAAATATTTACATTTGTATTATGAAACTATTATTCAAGTTTTAAAAATAACTTAGAATAGTTAAAATAACAGAGATTTAAAAATTGAAAAACAGGAATTGAGAATGATTTCGTATGAAACTAATTGCAAGAGAAAAGATGTAGAAATTGTTGAGATATTAATAAATAGAAACAATGATAAGTATATAACAATAGCAATGGTAAAGATTGTTATAATAATAATAATAAGAAGAAATAAAAAACAGTCAAAATTGTCCGTTTGTCTTAAAAATTTCAAAAGTTTCAGAACTCGGCAAAGATTCAGACTATATTAACAAGATTTCAATGGAAAAATTTAGAAATACATTTTTGTAAAATCTTATAACTTCAAATAGAGAAATCTTTACATGTATGTTCCTCCAATTGCAAATTTCAGCCAGTCAATGTAACTTTCCACGAAGGAATAAAAGGGACGCACGTTCTGCAGCAACACCGTCAATTTTTCGTCGTATTTATCGGTATAGCAATAGCAATCGACGGTTAAATAGCCAACGTAACCGTCGTTTTGAACCCCCATAGCGAATTTATTAACGCTGCTTTTCAGTTCCTTGATGTCCAACGAGCTCTGTGGTATCATGTACAGGAAGGTCGAAATTACTTCTGACTCTGTTAACAATCAGAGAATTAAATTAGTATAGTTAACAATCAGAGAGTCAAACAACACTATAGTTAACAGAGAGTTAAACAACAGTATTGTTAACACTAAGAGAGTTAAACAACAGTATAGTTAACAATCACAGAGTCAAACAACAGTATAGTTAACAATAAGAGAGTTAAATTAGTATAGATAATAATCAGAGAGTTAAACAACAGTATAGTTAACACTAAGAGAGTCAAACAACAGTATAGTTAACAATCACAGAGTCAAACAACAGTATAGTTAACAATCACAGAATCAAACAACAGTATAGTTAACAATCATAGAGTCAAACAACAGTATAGTTAACAACAAGAGAGTTATACAACAGTATAGTTAACAATAAGAGAGTCAAATTAGTATAGTTAACAATCAGAGAGTTAAACAACAGTATAGTTAACACTAAGAGAGTCAAACAACAGTATAGTTAACACTGAGAGAGTCAAACAACAGTATAGTTAATAACCACAGAGTTAAACAACAGTATAGTCAACAATAAGAGAGTCCAACAACAGTATAGTTAACAGAGAGTCAAACAACAGTATAGTTAACAATTACAGAGTTAAACAACAGTATACTCAACAATAAGAGTGTCAAACAACAGTATAGTTAACAACAAGAGAGTTATAAAACAGTATAGTTAACAATAAGAGAGTCAAATTAGTATAGTTAACAATCAGAGAGTTAAACAACAGTATAGTTAACAACAAGAGAGTTATACAACAGTATAGTTAACAATAAGAGAGTCATAAAACAGTATAGTTAACAATCAGAGAGTCAAATTAGTATAGTTAACAATCAGAGAGTTATTTATCTAATAGTACTCATCTGTTAAGCAAACAGAACTTAATTAAGTAAACTAGAAGTTAATATTTGGATCAGAGACTAGTCACCAAAAATCTCTACCCAAATTCAGCTTATCAGCAGTTCCAATCCACTTAGGTTGTATCCCAGACCACTTGCCGGCCAAAAACAGCGACACCGAGATGGTCTTCGAGTTCTTCTCCGCGGGAATAGCCTGCAGCAAGCATCCATACTTCTGAATGTGCACAAAGAACTCCTTCCAGGAGCCATACAACTTGGACAATCGCGTGACGCTCGAAACGACCTTGGGCAGATGGTCCAGCAACTGCTTATGGTACTCTTCCCTCAAACTAGGGTACTCCATCCACGCCTTTCCATGTCTCTCCCTCTCCCTCCTCAGCAGCGGCATAAACGGGACGCTTATGTGATTAATCAGAAAGATCCCGAAGTGTCTGTTCAGTATTCCGTAATTGAGCTTGATGAGCCACACGCAGACCTGCGTGTGGAGGACGATGAAGTTGGCCAGGGTGGTGCAGAGGGTTTTGTAGTCGTTTATGTTCCTGGCGTGTATGGGTTGCAGGAGACCCAGGTTCTCGATGATCTCCGTCATAGTGGACGCGTTCAGCATCGTACGTTGCAGTTCCATGTCGGGACTCAGCAGAGGTATGTTCAGAGTACCTGCCAAACGCATGTCGCACTCGTCGACGAACCAGGGCAAGAAGAAGGCGGCTTTCCCGGCTATCTTCTTCCTGATCTCTTGTAGAGAGTCCTCGGAACAATGGAGGATGCGTGATACGTTTATAGAGCGGTTCCTGAAGGTGTCTATCTGCGACAGGGCGACGAAGGTGATGCGTTCGGCATCCGCTGGGTTTATCGAATCGATTAGGTCGCTGTACATCAGCAGCAGGTCCTCCGTTGGTTTCACGGGTAGAACGTAGATTATTTCCGTGTTGGGGTTGCGGACCATGCAGATCCTCAGGCTGGACACGTTCTGTATCAGGCGGAACGACTTTGGGTCGAAGGTTTCCCGAACGTCGTAAGGATGACCGATGGAGGGCAGGTGGATCACAACGTGAGGGACTAGGATTATGTTGCTGAAATCCTTGCTGAGTTTTAAGGACAACTCTCGGGTGGTTTGCAGGGAGATCAGCATTCGCTGAAGGTAACGTTGGTGGAGCTCTCGTCTTTGCTTCAGAGCCAGCCAGGAGAACCACAGGTAACTCGCGGCGATGTACAGGCGGTCTGATTCGCGCTTTCTTTTGCGTAGCTGAAAAATGGTAGTATGTTAGGGATATTTTAAGTTATTTCAGTGGATTGATGTAGTTTGAAAGTATCAATATCAGTAGTTTATCAAGTTTCAGAATTTATGAATTTGGAAGTGGTTAGATATTCTAAATTGTCAAGATAGATCTTAATTATGAAAGTGTAAGTCTATTTACAGTAAATATTTTAGTTAAATTTGCCTAAAAGAAATATAATCAAATAAGATATTGATAAATCAATAGAAACCAGACTTGACTAATTTTTTAAAATAACTAATATTTTCATTTTCTCGAAACAAAAGAATTTACACTTTAAAAAGAAATGGTTCAATTATTAAGTCAGAATCTGAAGTATTTCAACCAGAATTCTCAAAATACAATATCATATAATATTGATAATATTGATAATATTGATAATATTGATAATATTGATAATATTGATAATAATGATAATATTGATGATATTGATGATATTGATGATATTGATGATATTGATAATATTGATAATATTGATGATATTGATGATATTGATGATATTGATGATATTGATAATATTGATAATATTGATGATATTGATGATATTGATGATATTTATAATAGTGATAATAGTGATGTCATTGATGATATTGAAAATATTGACAATATCGATATTATTGATAATATTAATAATATTAATAATATTGATAATATTGATGATATTGAAAATATTGAGAATATTCACAATATTGATAGTATTAATACCAGTGATAATATTGATAATATCGATAATATTGACAATACTGACAATATTGGTAATACTGATAATATTAATAATATTGATAATATTGGTAATATTGTTAATATTGATCACATTTGATAGTATCGATAATACTAGGAATATTTACAATATTGATAATATTGATCATGTTTGATAGTATCGATAATACTAGGAATATTTACAATATTGATAATATTGATAGTTTTGATAATCTTGGTAGTATTGATAGTATTGATACCAGTGATAATATTGATAATATCGATAATATTGACAATACTGACAATATTGGTAATACTGATAATACTGGTAATATTGATAGTACCGATAATATTGATAATATTGGTAGTATTGTTAATATTAATCATATTTGATAGTATCGATAATACTAGGAATATTCACAATATTGATAATATTGATAGTTTTGATAATCTTGATAGTATTGATAGTATTGATACCAGTGACAATATTGATAATATCGATAATATTGACAATACTGACAATATTGGTAATACTGATAATACTGGTAATATTGATAGTACCGATAATATTGATAATATTGGTAGTATTGTTAATATTAATCATATTTGATAGTATCGATAATACTAGGAATATTTACAATATTGATAATATTGACAGTTTTGATAATCTTGATAGTATTGATAGTATTGATAATAATGACACTATTGATAATATTGATAACATTGCTGATATTGAAAATATTGACAATATTGATCATATTTGATAGTATGAGTAATACTAAAAATATTCACAATATTGATAGTACTGATAATAATGATAATATTGATAATTTTTATCATTTTCATAGTATTAATAATATTGATAATATTGATAATAATGATAATACCGAGAACATTAGTGTTATTAAGAATACCGAGAGTATTGATAACATTGACAATATCGACAATATTGCTACATTCACAATGATCGTTTAAAAAATTAATAAACGAGATATTAACCAAGCAACCGCGCCATAGAGCCTGTATCATTGTCGCAGCTATATGCTCTCCTTCGATCGTGCGAAATTGCAATTTCCAGGTTCTCAAGCGACGAACTTCCGTTTTATTTCCTACCAGTCTGATTAAATCTTGCTTCTCCAATACGAAGTTCGCTCCATTTTCCTCGATTCTCGACAGAAAATTGAAAGTGGCACGCGGTTTCAGATGTAGGATCGGTATCACACGCTTTTTTGCGATTCGTTCTATTTGAGGCCGGAGAACTAAATGCCATCTGGATCCGTATTGATTCCCGTGGACGTCCAAGATCTTTGACCAAACGTCGCAGTCCCTGAAATACCCGTCGATGAACCTCAAACTGGGCAGCTTAGATAATTCGTATTCTATCGAGAACGGATGCGGTGGTTCTTTTTGCTGGAGGACTTCCATGAAGGCTTTCGGCGGCATGGATAGCTTGACGCTTATTCGTACTTGACTGTCATCCGCGGGGTCGGCGGTGATTTCGTTTCCGCTTTCGCTGGAAAATATCGGATATTTAGGTTTAAGTTTAAGAGACTTCCGTTGGAAGGGCTTCGCGAGATTAATTACTTTGGATACTTCTGGAATATTGGAATATACGGAGGGTTTGAAGCTTAGAAATTTAGAAATTTGAAGATTTAGAAATTTAGCACATTAGCACTTTAGGGATTTAGGAATTGTGGTATTTTAAAATTTTGGAACTTTGGAATCTAGGAATTTTTAAATTTTTAAATTTTGGTATTTTGAAGTTTTGGAATTTAAAAATTTTTGAATTTTTGAATTTTGGAACTATGGAACTTTGGAACTTTGGAACTTTGGAATTTTGGAATTTTGAACTTTTGAGTTTTGGAATTTCAAGATTTTGAACTATTGAATTTTGGAATTTTGGAATTTCGAAATTTTGGAATTTTGGAATTTTGAGTTTTGGAGTTTTGGAATTTTGGAATTTTGTGTTTTGGAGTTTTGGAATTTCGAAATTTCGAAATTTTTGAATTTTGAAATTTTGGAATTTTGGAATTTTGGAATTTTGGAATTTTGAGTTTTGGAATTTTGGAATTTTGGAATTTTGAGTTTTGGAGTTTTGGAATTTTGGAATTTCGAAATTTTTGAATTTTTGAATTTTTGAATTTTTGAATTTTGGAATTTTGAGTTTTGGATTTTTGGAATTTTAAGTTTTGGGATTTTGGAATTTTGGAATTTTGAGTTTTGGAATTTTGGAATTTTGGAATTTTGAGTTTTGGAGTTTTGGAATTTTGGAATTTTGGAATTTCGAAATTTTTGAATTTTTGAATTTTTGAATTTTGGAATTTTGGAATTTTGAGTTTTGGATTTTTGGAATTTTAAGTTTTGGGATTTTGGAATTTTGGAATTTTGGAATTTTGGAATTTTAAAATTTCGAAATTTTGGAATTTTGGAATTGTGAAATTTTGGAATTTTGAAATTTAGGCGCTTAAAAATTTTAAAATCTAGGAATCTAGGAATCTAAAAATTTAGAAACCTAGGAATGTAGGAATCTAAGAATCTAAGAACCTAGAAATCTAGGAATCTAAAAATCTAGAAATCCAAGAATTTAAAAATATAGAAATCCAATAATTTAAAAATTCAAAAATGTTCAAATTTCCCTATTCAGTTACTTAAAAATTAAAAAACTTGTTAATTCAAAAATCCCCAAATTCCAGATAGCCTTTTACCTTCAAAAAACCATACTAATTAGCTGCACATACAAATATACTGTCTTTGCAATAAATCAAAATTATTACTATCACCAACAAAATCTAACTTTCCTTAAAATTTTGATTTGTACTAAACAAATTTCAATTTTAACAAACAACAATAATGAAACCTACTTAATTAAAAAGCTACAGTCCAAATTTATCTATAAAGGGTTAAGAATATAAAGATTGGGTAAAATTACCTACAAGTCGACTCGTTTTCTGGGCAACGAGAACATTTTCGTCCTGAGATAAATCATTTCGTGTCTGAACTTCAAATCAGATTCATCAAATAAAGTTCGTATGGATCCTCTCGGCTCCGTTGTATCATGTCGAGCGTCCTCAAGGTTCGCTTTAGATATATTTTCCAAAGTATAGCAACATGACACTTCGTCCTTAGCCTGATTCAATGCGTCGCAACATATTTCGTAGCCTCTGTCTATTTCCTTCGTGGACAGGTACGACGGTGGTTGCATGCGATCCCTCGTTGCAGTTAACAAATCGATTTTTAAACGTAGAAGACACTCCTCGCATGCTTGTTCTATGTTCATCAACTCCTTCGACGTATAGTGATAGAAAGCTCGTGTTAATCCTAATATGCCACAATCCTTTGTTTCAGCTTTCGCACTGTCCATAAATGACAAATGTTATTATTAACTGCACTGTAAATATTAAAAAACTTGATATTTATGTATTTTAATTTAACTATAATATGTTATGTAATAATAATAATTGATGCAGCTTAAAAATTACATCAATATTTCATTTAATATATCAATTTTTTTTAATATAAAATTCGTCTGAATTTTGTGAATAAATTTTTTATTTATATGTGTTAATAATTTTTTAACTGTAAATGCACAAAGGCCTCTTAAAATTTAAACGTATTTCAAATTATTTAATATATCCTCATTTGAAACACTACATCATGTAAAAGTCATTAACAAACCATATTTTAATAATGTCTCTGTTTCGATCGCCAAGAAATTTTTTAATCGGAGTAATTTCTTTTTGAATCCCTATGAGACTATTTTGTATCATATTTATACACTGAGAGTACACCTCGTCAGTTTGCAATATTTCGTGTTGGCAATTCATTTTAGTAATTTTAAGAAACAGTCTGTAACAGAAAATTTCTTTAATACAATAAAAATTTGCCTATGAAGTTTATAGTACGTACATTTCGTTAAATATAAGCTCGATAAATAACAGCCATTTAACGGGGGCATTACCTTTATTACGTTTGTTATTTTTTACATTATATTTTGTTGCTTCTTTTCGGGACTGATTTTGTAATGATACGTTAATTATAAAGTATAATTATCATAAAATGTAGTTATTTCCTTTTTGATTACTTTAGATAGCAAAATCAAATAGTCGATTAGTTGATTACGTATATGTGCATTGTTCGAGAGCCGTATCGATACGTCACCTGAATGATGTGGAACTGTTTCCATGTGTTATATACAAAACTCAAATTTTACCTTTTTTGTTAACTTTTAACCGCATCTTTATGCAGTAAGATCGAATGTAATTGTAAATTGGTGTTGATTTAAATAATTGGACGTTTATATTTAACAAATTACGAAGATGGCGCTCATTATGATTTATCTATATATTCGTAAAGTAGTCGGTTGACATTTGAAGAGGTTATATTTCTTCGTGTCTGTAATGATATTCACGTTACTAACGAACGTGTTGTAAAAACTTTTGATAATAATTTTTACACGAGGAAAACGCAAAATCCTAAGAGCAGTAGCGTATAAGACTAATCTCCATTACTAAATAACCGTTATCTTCTTATTGAGCTTCTATGACAGTTGGTTGTCAAAGTATGTTGATATTTAATGTTTTCATAGAATTAAAGTCGTACTTTCCCTCATTAGCGTAGTATTATCGAACTTTTCGATACAATCGATCATTCAAAATTATAATTACATATAATTTGCGAAATAAAAATATAAACCATAATGGTGTAAAATTTTTAAAAATGTACTCTTAAATACATTGAAAGTACAAATATAAAATATTTTTAGTGTGACTAAAGATTTAAGGTATTTAATATATTCTTTATTTACAGAAAATTAAGGGAAGGCAATGGGTACAACGCCAAGTCGATATGATGACCTATCCAAGAATATCTATTTGGAGAAGTTCTGTGGAAGAAAAAGTATTCTTCCAAACGATCCATTTTGGGATACCTTCTTATCATATAATATAAGACCACCTATTACAAGAAACGATCAAATAGAATTAGATTCTAGATTGGATACATCATGTCAGAGATTACTTGCCAACAATTTGACCACTGGCAATTTTGGTAGTTTAATACAAGTTGCTCTTGCACGTGCTAGTAACCTGTTAGCACCAATGCAAAATCAGAAGTATGTTGTTTGAACATTGTGCATTTAAGAGGCTCAGTGGAAAAGAGATACAAGCGACATTACTATAAGTTTACATGAAAATGAATATTTTTCTCGTTAATTTTTAGAATATAAAAAACTTATGGTCTTTGTAAATGTGTCACTTTTTCATTGAACCTTTTAATTACAAACAAAAATGTAATTATATAATAATTTGCAGAATCATATCAGCTTGGCAAACATATAACGCATTGTTTGCGGTAAGATGTATATTAAAGTATTTTATTGAAACGGTTGGTGAAGAAGAAATGGTAAAGCACATAGAAGCGCCACAGCTGCCAACACCAACACAATCAAATAGTTCTTACAGATTAGAAGATCTATTTGAAGCATTATTAGATATCATAACAGATGTACCATTGGAGTAAGTACTCTACAGTAAATTTATGTCAATTATTTTGTGGATTTAATGGTTTCTTAAAGTTTTAATGAAAAGGATGGAGATATAACAGGTCCATAGATAATCTTAAATTCATGAATTATATATAAGATGTTTTAATTGCTCATTCTTTACTAGGTATATTATAGCGTATAAAAATTTTATTTTAACAGTAAGTTCACATACGTCGTTCATCTAGAAGCAATAAATTGCCTACTTGTACTGCTTTCCGTGCAATTATTTTCACAAACTGCAGCTGAATACAGTTGCATCTACAGAATAGCGATGCACTCACATTCTAGTGAACATGCACCTGCTGTGGTGTGTACGTTATTGCATAATTTCGTACAGCAAGAACATGCTCCTCCAGGTTTACTTACCCAACAACCAGGAGGAAGTATTGTTTTTAGTATAGCTGGTATGTTCAACAACATAATACTACGTTAATTACATACTAAAAAATATTTTTGTATTTATATTTAAGTAATACATTTTGATATACGAACAGTTTATTTATTACAATTTTCTGTTGTGGAGCAATACAAATAGTTGTATTAATGTGACTTTATTATTTCATCATTTTGTTTATAAAAAGATTTTATGTTGCTCTATTCTGTTAACTTACATTTCAGTAATATGCAATAAAATATTACAGCTGGATTATGGAATGTAATTACAATGGGTATGGGTAGTAGTTTAAAAAATGTACAAGTTGCAAGTAATGGTACGTCGGAAGAGGAAGAACGAAAACGTGATACAGAAACACCTCTTGCTAGTCAGTCATTATTATTGTTACTGGTTTTAACAAATCATTGTACTGCAACACAAAATCCTTACAGGAATGCACTTTTCACATTTGTTGATATGCAAGGCTAGTATTTTAATTAATATGTTAATAATATTACTCATTGCAAAAAATATGCAGTTGTGCTGATTTGTAAGTGTAAATTGATTTTAAAACAAATATATATCTTTTTTATAGAAGACTATTCTCCAATGCAGACGAAAGGCGCATTTAGCTTCAATTTGAATAAATTGTATAATACTATATGTAAAATACCAAATACAGATGAAGTTACATTATTATTATACATGTTGCTACATAGGAATTCAAGTGTAAAACAAGACATCATGAGAAGGCCAGACATACAATTATTGGTAAGTATAAAATTAATGAAACATTTTTAGATCACTGTAAATATAATTTTAACAGAAGATAATGTATATCACAAAATTCCTGATCGATATTATTATTCAGGTAACGCCAATACTTCAGATATTATACCATGCGCCAAATAATACATCTCATCACATTTACATGTCTCTTATCATTCTCTTAATTTTAAGTGAAGACGAAACGTTTAATAAAAGAATACACGAAATAGTAAGTCCTCTTATACATAATCGACAGTTGTTTTATTTTTAAAAATTGTATATCAATGTATAAAATCTTTGATTTCCAGATGCTTAAGGGTGTAAGTTGGTATACGGAAAGATCGATAAGTGAAATATCGCTAGGAGGACTTTTAATTCTTGTCGTCATTAGAACAATACAATATAACATGTTTAAAATGAGGGTAATAACATAATTCCATACAAATAAATAATCATAAAGGCAGATAATAAAATATTTTTTATATGCAATAGGATAAATATCTCCACACGAACTGTTTAGCGGCTTTAGCAAATATGTCAGCGCAGTTCACATCTTTACACCCTTATGTCAGTCAAAGATTACTAAGTTTATTTGAAACTCTAGCAAAAAAGCATTCGAGGCTGGAATCAAAAATACGCGCACAACCTTTCGTTTCTTCCGACAGTACTACCGTTACAGTTAATGGAACCACGGCAAATACGGACCTAGTAAGATTTCGTGTCATACTATGACATGACTGAATAACTTATTCAATATACATAAAACTGATTATATTTCAGATTCAAGATTTAACAATACTTGAAGAAGTTTTACGAATGGTACTGGAGATTATAAATAGTTGCTTGACCCATAGACTTGCACATAATCCAAATTTAATATATACACTTTTATATAAAAAAGATATTTTTCAACCGTTTAGAATGCATACCGCATTTCAAGATATTGTACAAAACATAGATTCTGTAAGTTTTGATACAACGTACTTTTTATGTATTTCTGTCAAATTAGATATAAATGAATATAATATTTTTTTAGGTTATAAACTTTTTTTCTTACAAATTGGAGCAAAAAGATCAATCACAATTAGGTGTTAGCCAGGTATTAAATACAATTCAACAAGGCACTAGTGAATGGCCGCATGATCGTTTACGGGTATATATCAATTCTGCTTGATTTATAATATACTTACTTTTCTTTATATCCTTCCTGAAGAAATAATGTGTCATATTAAGTTGAACTTAAACAGTTCTTATGAGGTTTCTACAGTCTAAGTCAAGATAAGTCGATTGATATTAATTTTTGTATTGCATTATAGAAATTTCCAGAATTAAAATTTAAGTATGTAGAAGAGGAACAACCGGAGGAATTTTTCATTCCATACGTGTGGAGCGTCGTATGTCAAAGCGCATTATTACATTGGAGTGCAGAGAATATAAAATTATTTTCACCTCATAATAGTGAACAGACAACAATCATCGTTTGCTGATACTGAGACAACTGCTGTTTGCAGTAAATATACGGGATAGAAAACAAGTAAGATAATGTTCAATACGGTATTTCTAATAATGTAACACTTGTTTGATACAGAAAAGAAACAATAATATTATTTGCTGCAATCATAAATGAAGGAGAATAGAGACTAATTCTAACAGATACTTTTCTTTCATGTCTGAAATCAATTAAACAGTACTTATTTTTTGCTCTTTTCAGTCTTTCACTTGATTCCATTAACATTTTTTTTTCCGAGCTTGACTAGCTACTTTAATAAATTAATCGAAATAACGCTAGAAAAACTGCTGGAATGTTTTAATGTCATTTTAATACATAAGCCTAATTAACAAGGATTGTGAATTATGAATAATACCAATTAATGTATTCATTGTACAGTAACAAGATTAAATTTAACATCATAAGGTTCTGTATCGCTAAGACTGCAGTCACTCAATTATTCTTTTATGAAAGTTGCATTATCATTCAACAGTTTCCTACTATTTTGGTACATGAAAATATTAAAATATTCAACTGGAGAATAATATAAATCATAGCATGCATACAAGTGAAATTAAAATGCAAAACATTTTCGGAGCTCTCGGTAAAATTTAAATATAAATGCTTTCAAATTTCCGGTTGAATATTTAAATCAAAACGTCATCAATTTGAATAACATTTTTTTTTAAGTTTTTCATCTGAAAATATACGTAAAAATAATTTTAAATATGCGTTTTCGAAATAAACGATGAATGCTTATTATTTATTGTAGTTTCTATTATTAAAACTTTGTAAAAAATACAATTAATAATTAAGTATCGTTCCAAATATTATATTAAAAATTATTTTTAAAAAATATTATAGAAGTAAATAATACCAGATAATTGAAATGTTACTACACGTTATTATTTATAATAATTGAAAAAAAAACGTTTGTTTACGTTTTATATGTATCGTATTTAACTGTAAATATATGATATGTATTAAGCACATGAGACAATGTTAATTGATAATTATTTAATAAATATTTTAAAAATTCGTAACATAATAGCATTAGTACGAACATATAATTGATGCTATTATTGCAAATAATTTTACTTTTTAAAAATATAGAAATTATAATAAAATAAAAATATCCTGACCTTTATGATTATCTCATTTATTTTGTTAAACTTTTAATTTATATAATTAAAAAATAAACCAAATTTTTGAAGAAATACAAATTTAATAACCGCTAAAAAATGCTCATTAAATGCTTAAACAGTTTTCACATTGGATTTCTATAAATATAAAATAACGTTTGAATAACAGATCCACATAAAATTATAATTTCACCAATATTAAATAAAAATATTGAACGATTACAGATCAAGAGGAGGACAAATTAATATCAACTATCTTCCAGCCTATAGGACATTAAAATAGCAAATTCTTGCAAATAGAACCTAGTTAAGTACTTCATTTATTTAACACTGAAAAGTTAAACCCTGGTAAGTTACCATTCACTCAACGTGTCCTATCGGCTGTAAAGTTAGTTGAAACAGTTTTCGAATGTACATCTTTATTAAACAAATACAGTTGACGTCTTAATATTATTTATAATATGTCGTTATAGATAGTATTTCATTTTCCTAGCCTGTGCAGCGTGTATATGCGGCCGCGCGTGTCCTCTGTTCTGTGGTGTCACCGTGTATGTACGTGTTTCGTATGAGTTTTCATCTCTGTTCATTTATGTCTGTATGTATCTGTTTTCTTTTCTTTTCTGTGTACAGTATACTATTGCTAATATTTCTCTTGTCGAACGATCTTCAGTTGCAGAATAACAAGTTTTAATTTGACGTTTCTGTGCGTCGCGTGCAGACGCGCCGAGTAACTCAGTGTGTCACGTGATTAACTTAGAACTCATATTATAACCTTTTTTTTTACTTAGCCGTTACTTTTACGTCACTTGACTTTGAAACTGTGCTTAGCGTACAGATAGTATCAGTATCCATAATAATTAAATTCCTTAACTGTACTATATCATTACTTAACCTTATTAGTTAACACACAATCAATCTGCAACGGGAGGGAATTTAGTCGGTCCGTAACGTCTCGTGTACGGCCTAGCCATACAGGATGTCCCAAAAAGATCGTACAACTCGAAAACCGTACATTTCCCTTGATCATTTTACAATCGTACAAAAGAGCAATTTTCAATCGCTTAAAATGTCGAAAATTAAACAGATTACAAAATGATAAGCAACTTTTCAATCCGTTTTAACGCGAACAATGTACAATTGTTGAGTCGTTCAACTTTTGTAGGACACGCTGTATAATTGGTATAGTTGATTATTTTTAACTCCTTACAACGTTACCGTAGGATTGGTTTCTTTATCATTTTTTTATGTCTTTCTCTGAACGCTGAAGTATCTCACTTATCTGACAGACACGTACCTACGCACGTAATTTCTCTGGTCTCTTTACTTCATCCGGATAGAATGACCATTTCTACTAATGAAATTTCAAATTATTTCTACTGATACATTGTAAAGTCATCTTTGTAACTGAACTGAAGTAAGAGTTACGTCACAAGTTAAAATTAGCATTTCCATTCAGTTATGCTAACTAGGTAAAGATATAGTATGGTACACAGGCCTTACCTCATACTAGAAGGTTAGAAATTTAAAAAATCACCTGTTTTTCGACCAAATCTAGGGACAGAATTAGGAATCCAAACTGAAAATAAATGGTCACCCTAAATTTAACATACGTACGTAAGTACGTAAATTTTGCAATATGAATCAGAGGCGAGAGCGTACTATTGTGTATTTGCCGTGCGTCCGAAGTGCTCTAACAAGTTCGGACCAAGCGTTAGGACCGGAACCGAAGATTCACGAATGCAGAACCACGTGACACGGTGACAATCGTGAAGAACGGTCCCGGCATGCCGCAACCTGGGCCGGTGTAAAATTGAAAATATTCTGCTGACTATTTAGGCGAACGGTACGTGTAAATGTCGAAGAGTATGTATATTCTTATATACGTAAACATACATACACGGATACATGTGCATATGTATACGTACGCTAGCTGCCTACAAAATACAATAGTACATTACAAATTCATAGCTTTCTCTTCTCTCTCTCTTCTTTTTTTTTCTTTCCCCTCTTAAATCGATCATTTGCAAACAGCTTAGATATATTTTTTTTTTTTTATGTATAATATATATTTATATATATTATAATAGTATCATCTAGTTGGTTTTTGTTCTGCGTAGTTTCTTTCTTCATTTCCCTCTCTTTCCATACAATTAATAATAATTAAGTACATCTTTAGAGCAGGTGCGTACACCTTTTAGTTAGGTTGCAAACGGTGTCGTTCTCTCTTCAGCAGTCGAGGAAAACGGGTCATTTCCGATACGTACATGTATCTCGCTTCAAACGATCCGTTAGACCGAGTAATAAAAGAGTGTGATTCTTTCCCTATACTCGTCGATAACGACTTCCGGTCGCGCGGCGTATATACCGCGTTTCGAATTTTCGCGCTCTTGATATTTCGAAAGCCAGCATATTTTTGTTTCTTTTCCTGTTTCGGTTTTTTTCTCCTTTTGTGCAGTTATCGGATTTCGTACTTTTAACGACGCGTAAAAAAAGACTCGAGAACAGGTCTTTCCAGCGTTGCATTGTGCGATCGCAAAAAAGGAATCGGTCAATCGTGGTCTTTGATGAGTGTATATGTGTATGTATGTATGTACGTGTATATCATATAGTAGACTACAGTAGTCCCGTAAAAAGGAGTCGAATCATTCGAATAGGATCATTTTACACCGTACACAAGCGAAAAATGCGTTCAGATCGATCTCATTGAGACTCAATTGCGTTTACACGAACAACTACGAACCGAGGTTACAAATCAGATTCGATATTCACGATAGTGTTTCAGCTGGTCTTGCGAACGAAGTGCGCATACATGTGAGCGCTTGAAAACATTGCAAAGAAAATAATAAACGAGGAGGTGAATTTCTAACGCTCCATTTTGACGATTATTTCTCCTTCAAATGGCGACACTTCGATCTCCTTCGAATGGCGACACTTTTCCGTTCATTGTCGAACAGAACGATCGAAAAAAAAAAAAAATACAAAGAAATGCGTGAAGATAGCGCGCGTACCTAAACAATGAAGAAGTCGTGATTCACGTAGTAAACAAATGACGAAACACAATTCGCGATTATATGGCAAGTAACATCACGATAACGAGTTGCTATGTAGGAGCTCTTACGAAAAAGTTTTCAAACGTCCGACAAATCTCTTATAAAAATGATATGATATGCTCGTTGGAAAAATAAATTGTTCATATAGTTTCTATGAATATAGATATCCGTACACAAACTTTCAGTACTAAATATTCGATCGGTCGGTATAACTCTAAATACATGAATACATACACAACATCCTTTCATTACTTCGTAGCGAGTATCGATGCGCAGTCATCACGAGATCATTCGTCCAAGAATTAATACCCTGCGGATCATTGCACATACGGGGTCATTCGTCGCGCGATGTGCCATGCACGTTTCAGATAAAATCAAATTTTACGGCAAACGTACAAGGTCGCACCGGTTGACGAGTGACCAGTCTCTCCCTATGCGTCTGTCCCTTAACACCTATGCCATTATTAACAGTCACTGTTTCAAAAATACAACAACGGTAGAGCAGTTACTTTCGAGAGACCTCTCGAGCGGTACGCTTAACATTGCGAGATACACTGATATAGGAAATCAGTTTCGAGTGTTCGCTATTAAAATATAGAGTAGAATTCAACATATACATAGTCGCGTAAAGGCACGTAAAAATATCAGTTTCCCTATAAAAACGAGCATGATTGCACGATAATCCTTTTCGGAAAATAACAAACGATACCAGCCGGGCCCGATCGAATCATCGCTCTGCGCATTATTTCAGTATTCTTAATCCGCACATTGCGAGGGCTCTCTCTCCCTCCTTCCTCACCACAGAATAATGATCGGACACTGTATGTATAATGTAAGCACACGTGTCTCATGCACATACACATGTACTTCGTGACAGGTCTGTATACGCGACGAGCTCCCATACAAATCTATATGCATGCGCACACATGTATACGGATATGATATTATACCGTACTTAATGGTGAAGCACTATCATAAGATGCGCGACAATGTCCTTACTAAGAGCTAAGAGTTTCTTCTTTTCATTTCATTTTTTTTTTTGTAGATTGATCAGGAAGGAACATTGTGCAAATTATAATTATAGGTCTTCGCTTAAAAATAATAAATGGAAAATTGGGCAAGTATATCGTACGATGGCACGCAGGTACAGCCCGACTCGTCGATTACAAATGTATCTTTTGATATCGCGTTATAATACTGAAAGGACCCGCGTGTGCTAATTTCGCTCGAACTTTTCATGAAAAAATATACATTTCTGAGATCAATCAGAAATAAAGAAGAATATTTTCGTTTGGATAACGTCGCGAGGATTCAGATCACTTTATCGGGCTGGCCTGCGTTGTCTAAAAGAAATCATAACCGAATTATAGCGGCGAATACAGTCAGCATTAGTAAAACTGATAACAATAGAGTAAAAAGAATTGAAGATAATTGAGAGTATAAAAAAAGTTCCCTCGTCCTACTGCTACCGGTAATAAAAATAATAATGCTCGTAATAATAGTAACCGTAGTAGTAATAATAATAATAATAATAATAATAATAATAATAATAATAATAATAATAATAATAATAATATTAATAATAATTAGCGGTAATGAGTGACAAATATAAATTAATTGCTTCCAAATGTTTACCGAGAACAGATCCCAGTAAACTTAAGTATGTATTCTTTTCACGTGTATCTTTCATCTAACAACACCAATGACATGTTGTAGATAGAAAGTGTTTTAACTATTCGATAAAGCGTCCCGCACTCTCTTACAAATTTTGCTGGCTTTTAAGGAGAGTACTAACTAGTTGGTGCATTAACATTTTACAGTACCAATGTCATCTATGGGGACGGATATAATACGACGCTTTCGTGTTCATATATATATGTATAGGTATATATATAGGAATATATCGGATTAATTGGCGAAAAATATTGGCGAGATATTCATTGAAAACGCGTTGAATATTAAAACCGTTGAAGCTCGATCGATCAGAGCATATCGCTGACGAAATTAGCTGCATAGATATGCTATTTGCGTTACGAAGCGTCACAAGTAACGAAAGAATAACGATCAGTTTGATAAAGGGAACACGATGAGAAACGATAATAAGTTAGTACTCCACTTAATCACCATACGAAGAAGGGGGGGGATGGTGAATGCAGAGGAATAGTAATTTAAACGTCACGATGATCCCATTCCAAGTCATGAGGCGAATTGTGACGGCGATGCCGACCGTTGCTAAGCTCGCAATCGTTTTCGCAATCGGAGCTGTCCAGGTCGTCGTCTCTGTACGATCCGTCCTCCGAGTCTG
The DNA here is from genome assembly GCA_036983795.1 of Megachile lagopoda. Classification (NCBI taxonomy): domain Eukaryota; kingdom Metazoa; phylum Arthropoda; class Insecta; order Hymenoptera; family Megachilidae; genus Megachile; species Megachile lagopoda. Next base: position 5,579,891 of record CM072798.1, read on the forward strand.
AGCTTCCAGAGTCGTCCACGTCCTCGTCTCTCTGGCTCTGATGATGAGCATCCTGCTCGGTGAGCCTCTCCATGGGATTCACGGTGATAGCCAACGCGGAATCGTCCCAGGCCATTTCAGTCTCGGCAGCCAACTCGTCGCCGGCGGAGGATCGCCTTTTCGCGGCGCCCCTAACTCTAGCTGCACCAACAACCGCCATTAAGAGCAGGAAACAGATGCATGCAGCCGCGACGATGGTAACTGCATGGCTGCCACTTGGTCCACTAACACCTTCGCGAAGAGCGGCGGTCGCGTACTCTTCGGGCAAGTCCGCATGATGAGGAGACAGCTGCACGTGGCCAGGTACTGGTTCCAGGATTCTAGCTATCGGCGGTTCATCCGGGGTCGAGTGTGGAATCGCAGTGGTCTTCTCTTTCGGGTGAATAACCGCGAGAGTCTGCACGTACTCGTTGCTAGCGAAGCGGCCGCTAAGCTCGGAACAGGTCAGTTTGAATACACGGTCGAGATAGTAAGCCGGCTTGCGGTTCGTGTACATGATCAGACGGATTAGCTGCTGATAATTGTAAGGCGTATCGGCGCCCGAGAGAACAACACCGTCCCGATCTACTCGCGCCGTGATGGCACGGAATCTACGTAGAGCATCTCCGGGTAGACCTAAACTCTCATGGTCGGGATTCAGGCTAGGATATACGCTGACCGCACAGGCGTCTAATCTGGCGGCGGAACCGGCTGTGACACGGGCATCAGGGAATACCCGAACACCCAAACGAAAGTCCGCGTATTCCCTAGCCACGTAGCCGGTTCCGTTGACGGTGATGCCAGGACGCGGTGGTGGCAAGACCGTGACGTACGACTGAACGGTCGGGACAGGGAGAGGATTGTTCTCGCTACCCTCGCATACAATGGTCGTTTCTAAACGGAAATTACGACGACCAGGAGTAGGGAACCGCCTCGAGTTGGAGTACCCGATACGACGGAGGAGTGTCTCGACATTAGTGCGATTGTCCCCGTCGATTCGTACCTCTGTTAGGTCGGAATTGGTCAGCAACTGTGTTCCCGGTTGCAGCAAGTCCATCGACGGCACGTGGATACCCTCCTGGCAGCGACGCAGGCAAGACAGCACGTCAGGTTTCTCGTTTCGTCCGACCAGAACAGACAGGCCAGCCAGGTAGCCCCGGAAGTGGTGTTTCGTTTTGTTGTCGGATCCCTGCCAGCATGCACCGACAACGAGGGTCGTGTTCACGCCCTTCGCGGGATGCAACGGCCAGTCGTCGATGACCTCGGGGTTCTTCTCGTCCGAGTGCCATTCCTCGCCGTCCACGAACAAGGTCACGTGAGGGAAATCGACTTGAACGGCATAATGATGCCACTTGTCGTCGCACACTTGAGCCAACTTCCAACGCCACTCGGCGGGCCGGAAGATGTTGGGATCTCCTTCCGAGAAGTCGCGTCTGAGCAACAAAATCAGCCGGCAGTTTCTGATGAACAGGGCGTAATGATGTCTATTCATCTCTGCAATTGAAACGTTTTAGGTTTAGTTAATCGTTCGAGGCCGCGATTGAAACAGACGACGATGACTTACTGTGATCATCGGCGGCGCACAGGATGTGTTCCTTAACGTGAGGATCTTGCCTGGGGCGAGGTCTGTGCTTCACCCAGACGCCGATGGTGAACTTCTGGGCCAAGGTGTGCTCGAGTACATCGCTTGGTATGATAGCAGCCGAATCAACGCCGTCGAATTCGAAGATCTCGTCGGCTTCTCTGCCCTCGTCCCGAGACAACGACGCTGTCCAGGAGGTCGTAGGCCCAGGGGTTGGCAACAGATCCACGCTGTCTCGCGATGCACCGCATAACTTACGTTGGCTGCGTACACCGTACGTGTCACGGTCGCATCCTTTCCCTATATGGTCCGTGGCGAGAGTCAAGGTGGCTCGGACGTTACGCAATATACAGGGAGCATCGCAGAGATCCAATCTGGCGGAAGGAAGCAAAGGCTGGGAACCCACGCCGGCTGCGTAATCGACCCTTTCTGGGATTCCTCTCCATCCAGGTGCACAGACACGGTTGACCTTAACGGTGACCATGGCCGGGGCAGATTGCTTCATGCCACAGTCATACGCGACCACGCTCAGGATATAGTTATGCGAACGCTCGTAGTCCAGCGGCTCCGTGTTGCGTATGGCTCCCTCGTTATCGATGATGAACGGCTGATCTGCTGTTAGAATCTCATATTTGCATACGTCACCGAATTTCGGAGTACAATCCCTGTCGGAGGCCTCCACACGCACAACCTCCTCGTACAGGCGTCCCTCGTCCACCGTGCTGACATAGGCCGGTTGCAGAAACTGGGGGGCGTACTCGTTCACGTCCACCACGGTAATGTGGACCGTGGCACTGAAATTAAGTTCATCAATGAGACCATTGCAATTTTGTTAGGAACAAAAGATCCACATTCACTGTTTGCGTTGTACTCTTGCACCTTTTGTGGCAATTTTTCTTTTTACATAAATTGAATCTATATATAATTTCAAATTCTAAATATGTGGAGTTAGACTCTTAAAGGAATTAATTTGTAAATGGATATATTCAATTTTTTATGTACAGGTTTTGTGGATGTATTTATTTCAGATTAATTAGAGCAATGTAACTCGTTCGTTTTCAAATAATTTGAATAAACGTCATCTGTAACCACGATGACCTCGTAACAGTCGCGTGTTAATCAATAAGTGAATTCGTTTTGATCCGTTAGCAGGTCAAGAATCGTTTCATAATTAATCAACGGCCCATCAAGAATTCTGGTAATATAGGCTGCCCCAAAACAGGAAACATGTTCTAAAATATTTGTACTTTTAAAGTTCAACTGATTATATGATCCACTCCGGAGATTCGTATCTTACGTTTAGAAGTTATTAAACTTTCAACGATGAATATTTTTAAACTGCTAATTTTGTATTCTGCAGCACAATGCATATCAAATTTCATTACTCTCTGTTATCGATTTTGTGAGAAATCTCTGAGAACACGTTTCAGTTATACAAACTTTAGACGTACCATTTTTTACACAAAATACTTTTATCAAGTTTCAATTTATAAACTTTCAAACTTAAAATTCTTAAAATCTAAACCTAGGAATGTTCCAACATTGCATTCTTCAAATTTCTCAAATGACCGAATTGAAAAATTATTAAACATGTAAATGTCCCCGATTCGAAGTTCGGGATTCGCTCGCACGTAAATAAACCCGCAAGTTTGCGAAAGCGTTAGGAAATCTCCATTTACATAACGCCTTTATCTCGTTTCCACTTATAGAACCGATGTTCGATGATTTGACTTAGAGGAATCCGGAGCATAACAAAATACATCTCGTTTTGGGACACCCATCGAGGTTAGATGAAATCACGTTCCCTGGAAGTTCATACTTTTCCGATAGCGATCCGTTGCAGCCGACGGCTTCGATATCGAACTTGTAGTTTCGTCGCTTCTCGCAATTCAGAACTCGAAGTGCTCTCAGCTCGGCGGTTCCTTTCTCTTTCAAAACGATCTCGAACGGCGCCTCGCCATGGTGTTTGTTCGCAATACGGAAGGAGCATACTTTGGCACCTATCGCTCGTATTTGTGGCGTAACCTCGACCAGAGTTTCGTTTTCCTTCACCAGACCATGGTATCCGCTTTCCGGGCTGTCCAAATCCAATCGTGGTGCTGCGAACACAAATTTAGGCATTTTTTTATTGAACTTGTTTTCAAATATTTTGCAAATATTTAATGAATACCTTGTTAGTGTTTTGTTAATATTTTGTAAATGTTATGGTGATGTTCATTGTATAAATTATGGTTAGGTTATGGTGATGTTTACCATGTAAATTATGGTTAGGTTATGGTGATGTTCACTATAACTTATTAAGGTTAGGTTATGGTGATGTTCACTATAATTTATTAAGGTTAGGTTATGGTGATGTTCACTATATAAATTATGGTTAGGTTATGGTGATGTTCACCACATAAATTAGGGTGACGTTCACTATAACTTATTAAGGTTAGGTTAGGTTTATATGGTTATATAAGATAAGTATAGTAGTATTAAGGATGAGATGATGTAACGTAGGAAAGGTCAAATAATATTTAACAGACGATTAGCAAGATGTGTATAAGTGGATTTGTTGCTTATTTTATAAGAAATATTATTTCGTATAAAATAACGCTTGTAAGATATTTTATGTGAAAGATGTTAATGAAATTTTTGTGCCATTAGTTTTGGCAAATTTTGAGCTTCATAAGTGATATTTTTTAGCACTCTTATGCCTTTAAACTGTATGGATATTTGTATTCTTTAAAATTGGGTGTAGTTTGCTATGACTAGTCAGCCATTTTGAATTGAGAATATTAATGAAATATTTGTAGAGGTACTTGCTTCAAACTTTTAACTTGAAATTAGCATGATGTAAGTGCCATTTTTTAACACTTTTATGTCATCAAATTGATTTAGACTCTGTCCATTTCAGAAATTGTCGTAGTTCGTTATAATTGGCAAGCAGCCATTTTGTATTAAGATAAATAATTATGTGTTTGTACAGTTATTTTCTATGAGTTTTAAGCTTTAAATTGGTATAGCATAAGTGCCATTTTGTAATACTTTTATGTCATCAATTTGTGTTAGACAATTTATGCTTTGAAAAAGTTTATCAGTTATAACTGGTGACCATTGTTTGTTACATCTGATGGTCCGCCATTTTATATTCGGAAAGTCGCTGAAAACTTTATGTAGTCATTTTTGTGATGCTTCAAGCTTTATTTTAGTATAGCATAAGTGCCATTTTGTGATACTTTTATGTCATCAATTTGTGTTAGACTATTTATGCTTTGAAAAAGTTTATCAGTTATAACTGGTGACCATTGTTTGTTACATCTGGCGGTCCGCCATTTTATATTCGGAAAGTCGCTGAAAACTTTATGTAGTCAATTTTGTGATGCTTCAAGCTCTATTTTAGTATAACGTGAGCGTCATTTTGTGATACTTTTATGTCATCAAATATTTCAAAAGGTCAAACTGTGTTTGTATGTCTCAAAAATGGTCATAATTTAATATAACTGATAGTCAGCCATTTTGTATTAAGGTAAATACTGATATTTTTGTATAGTTATATTCTACAAATACTAAGCTTGAAACTCATATAGTATAAGTGCCATTTTCTGTCACTTTTATGTCATCAAACTATTTCAGTATTATTATGTCACAAAAATGGTCATAGCTTGATATAACTGATAGTCAGCCATTTTGTATTAAGGTAAATACTGATATGTTCGTATAGTTATATTCTACAAATACTAAGCTTGAAACTCATATAGTATAAGTGCCATTTTCTGTCACTTTTATGTCATCAAACTATTTCAGTATTATTAAATCACAAAAATGGTCATAGTTTATAATAATTGGCAGACCGCCATTTTGTATTAAGAACATGATAAGATTATTTGTAAATAATTCGTGCAGAATAAAATTTCTCCTATAACACCATATAAGTGTTAAGAAATAAAATTCTATTTTCCAGCGTTTAATAAAATACAAAATAAAACGTACAATTTTCTGCCTTGCCTCATCAAACCGAAATAAATTCATGAATTGAACACGTTGAACGCAAGGGTTGCAACAATTCTTCCCCTCTGTTTTCCCGTGCTTAATGAAACTAATAAATCAACAACGAAACAATAAGGTTGCTGTTTTGGTTGTTTATAGTTTCATTTCGGAAGGGCTTACGAAAATATAGTGACCACTGCAGAGGAATAAAATTTCTTTATTCCGTTAAGGTCAAAAGCTTGGGTATTCAACTAAATCCTGCGCGGATTTGTGTCAAACTCCGATATTTACCGAAGCATGTGGGCCACGGGAAATGAAATGAATGTTACGAGGAAATAAAATTTTTCCTTTTCGCTAAAGAGATTAAGCCGCGGTAACACGGTTATAAAATCGTCGTTTTAATTCACTTGGAATCGACGAAAAATTTTCGAACCGTAATATTTGCGAACGGGTCTGTTCGGAGATTGTTGAAGAGTTTTTTTTTTTACTGATAAAATTCGAACTCTGCGAAAGAACACAAAATGCGAACACTCCCCGATAAAAAATGTAAATATAGTTTTCTGTCGCGGAGAGAAAACGAAAGCAAACGAGGACGGACGATAAAATTTGTTTTACTGAATATTCAACGAAAACATTACTGTTTTTGTAATAACACTTTATCAAAAGTATGGTTTTTTATCTTTTCTTAAGACTTGCAAGCGGCACAAAAACACTGATAAATGATCGATCTTTGGGGTACATGATAACGATGACTGTATTTAATAACAGATGTTATTATGACAATTTTCAGAATAAATCTTTGGAGTACATAAAGAGTAAGTGATTCGTGTACAAGGTATTTCGAAATGGTAGAATAACAGTATAGTAGTACATTAAAAATGTAGAATAATATAGAGAAACAGTAATATAGTAAAATAATAGTAGTAATACAATAGTGCAGCAATAGTATAATAGTGTAATGAAACTGAAGAACAATAAAATAGCAAATTATAGCAAATCATAGAATAATAAAATGGTAGAATGTAGTACTATAATAGTAGAACAGAATAATGGTAGATATGGTAAAATGACAAAAATAGGATAATAAAATAGTGTAAAGGTGGAATGACAAAATGGAGAACATAGTAGAATAGTAGTATAGTATAATAGAGGTATACTAAGAGAGAGTAAATGTAGAATATTAGCATACTAGTATCAGTAATATAGTAGTATAGTGAAATAGTAGAATGATGGTATAGTAGAATAGTAAAATTGTAGAATAGTGGAATAGAAGAATCGTAGAATAGTAGAATGGTGGTATAGTAGAATGATGGAATAGTAGAATGGTGGAATAGTAGAATGGTAGAACAGTAAAATGGTGGAATAGTAGAATGGTGGTATAGTAGAATATTAGAATGGTAGAATAGTGATGTAGTAGAATTGTATAAGGGTAGAATGGTAGAATAGTGGTATATTAGAATACTAAAGTGGTAAAGTAGAAGAAAGGCAGCATAGTATAATGGTTGTATACTTATATAGTAGAGTTGTAGAAGGTTTGTATAGTAGAATGGTAGAATAGTGATATAGTCCAATTGTACAAGGATACAATAGTAGAATGGTGGATTAGTACAATGGTAAAACAGCAGATTCCTAAAATAGGAGAATGGCAGAATACTAAAATAGTAGAATGGTAGAATAATAAAATAGTGGAATAGTAGAATGATAGAATAGTAGAAGGATAGTAGAGTAGAACGGTATAATAGTAATATAGTGGAATTGCAGAAGGATATAATAGTAGAATGGTGGTAGAGTAGAATGACAAAATAGCAGATTTCTAAAATAGAAGAATGGTAGAATACTAAACTGGTAGAATAGTAGAAAGATAGTATAGTAGAAAGGTAGTATACTGATATAGTAGAATTGTAGAAGGTTGGCATGGTAAAATGGTGGAATAGTGTTATAGTAGAATTGTAGGAGGGTAGAATAATAAAATGGTGGTACAGTAGAATGGTAAAATGTCAGATTACTAAAATGGGAAAATGGTAGAATGGTAGAATACTGATATAGTAGAATTATAGAAGGTTAGTATAGTACAATGGTAGAATAGTGATATAGTAGAATAATAGAATGGTAATACAATAAAATAGTAAAGAAATAGAATAGGAGAATGGTAGAATAGTAAAATAGTAGTCGCAAAAGAGTAGAGTACAGTAAAATATGCTTGCACCGTAAAATAGTAGAACAGAAATCTATCAACTAGTGAAATAGTAAAACGATAAGAATGCTAAAACACTAAGAAAGATACGAATAAATGATCAAATAAAATAAGAATAAAATATTGAAACGGTAAAATACCCATAATAGCGGAACAGCGAAAGAGCGTGAAGAAAAAAAAAAATGACCATCGTAATTGTACGTACCCGCGCACAATTAATATTCATTTTGATGCAAATTACAGAATATCCTAATGGGTGCGCACATTGAATAATTAATGTTCCATCGACGAAATTCGATAGTTATTCTAGAGCAGGGCAGCCCCTAAAGCGAAAATACCACACGGACCGTGGCTCGATTTCGCAACATAATCCCGGAGAATTTTCGAAAGCTCGTTGACGAAGAAAAATAAAAAGCATATAAGTCTCCATAAAAATAGACTGGAAAGCCGGTGGAGAGTGTGGCACCTCGAAACCTGACGCAACACGCGGTAATTAAAATTTCAGCCTGCTCTAGACAAATCTTCAGCGTCTGTTTTCATCAACGCGCGGATACTAACGAAAATTGCGAATGTTCATTATTCTCTACCTTATTAGAACCAGAGAGGAGATTAATAATTTAGCCAAAGTAGGTCATTATTTCTCGAGTATTAATTAACGGTAACCGGGCGTTCGTTACTTTTTCTTCGGCGAGTTCTCGTCAACCTGTTATTTCAACGACGACACAGAAATACACGCGTTCGAACAATAATTCCGTGGAATTAAACTAATTAGTTTTTCGCTTTGATCGCGTATGGGGTGTGTTTCTTTATTTATTCGGAACGGTTCGAACGCGGTGTCTGAGAACATATTAGCCTTCGATTCGTTAACGAAGAAAATGCTATTAATTATAATTGTAAATGCGAATCTGTAGTCTTGATGAATTGAACTTTTCCAAGATTAAATTCGATTTAATTAAACAATAAACATTTGGGCACTAAAAGGTTAATTTCCTGTTAATCATCTTTTGTTTATTTCTATTGATTATATTTACTATATTATTAATTATCCACCATTGTTTATACCTTAATTCCTAATCCCTAGATCCCTAGAACCCTGTAGTGTTATATACCAAGATGACAAAACCCCTGGGTTCCGACATCTGAAAACCCAGTGTCCCTAGATTTCGGTACCTCTATATTTCCAGACTGCAAAATCCCTAGATCCCGATATCACTGGATCGTAAAATCCCTAGATTCCGATATGCCTAGGTGTCAATTTCCCAATAACCTAATATCTACGGATCGAAATATCCCTAGCTTTAGATATCCCCAGACTTCAATATTATTATACCTCAAATATCCCTAGATTCGAATGCACTTAGTTCCAAATATCACTAGATTCAAATATATTTTGTTTCCGAATATCCTTAGATCCCAATATCTAGGGCAAAAATATCCCTAGATCCCGATATCTGGGACTGCAAATCACCCTAGATTCGAAAATATTTTTATCAAAATTTCCCTAGATTCCAATATTTTTATTTCGAATATCCCTGCATCCAAATATATTTATTTCCCGAATATCCCTAGATTTCGATATTTATTGTTCCAAATATCCCTAGATTCCGCTATTTATCGCTCCAAATATCCCTAGGCTCTAGTGCATATGGTTCCCAATATCCCTAGACTCCGAACTCTAGAATTCCAAATATCCCTAGGTTCCCCATCTCTATCATTCCAAATATCCCTAGACCCCGAACTCTACAAGCCCAAATATCCCTAGATTCCCCCATCTCTATCGTTCCAAATATCCCTAGACTCCCGATCTCTATAGTTCCGAATATCCCTAGATCCCAATCTCTATAGTTCCGAATATCCCTAGATCCCAATCTCTATAGTTCCAAATATCCCTAGATCTCAATCTCTATAGTTGCAAATATCCCTAGACTCCCAATCTCTATAGTTCCGAATAACCCTAGATCCGTATCTCCATAGTTCCAAATATCCCCAGACTTCCGATCTGTATAGTTCCAAATATCCCTAGATCCGGATCTGTATAGTTCCGAATATCCCTAGATCAAAGTATCGCTAAATTTTCCTAGGACGCAATATTCCTAGGTACCAATATTCTCCCTAGATTCTAACATTCTTATATTCCAATTTCCCTATAGAGTAATCTCCCTAAATTCCTGAAACCCAATATCCCTACATTCCTAACCCATAATATCTCTAAATTCCTATATGTCTACCTGTATCCGTAGGTCTACATCTGTATCTGTGGAATCATATATTCCTACTCACAAATGACAGTAGAGATTAACAGGAAAGGTAAAAAAATAGCGATATTATTTCCACGTTTGTATAAACTCACTTTTATTGCTCGAAGCACGAATAATTGTTTTATGATTAAAATGATTGATCATCGCGTTTCGAAGAAACCTTCGCGTCAACCGTTATCAGACTCGATAATTTAATTACACGTAATCCGAATTCTTTACTTGTCGAGATGGCGATTTTACCGCTGGCCGCTTTAATGGAAACTCGATACACCCCATTTGCATGGTAAAAGTCGCCCGGCAAATTGCTAAAATCGAGCGCTAGGAAATTCTATGAATAATTACGGTTTCCTTTTTTCCGAAAGAATACAAACGGAAATTAGGTTTCGTTTAAAATCAACGAAAACAAGGTTGCATCTACCTGTGCCAATAAATTTTCCACGCGGTAATCGAACTATTATTTCCCTTTCTTTCTCGGATGCATTCGCGGTAATCGAGTTAAAATTTAGTCGCCGTTTAATTGAACGACGTGTCAACTAATAGGTGTTCTATTAAAACTATGAATAATTGAATATACAGAATAATTTAATGTTGAAATAATCTGTCGAAGTGACATTTTAAATTTCCTGTACAAAAATAATGCCTTTGTTATAAATAAATGATACACAATTTATTTTCTATTAAATTACTACTTATTAATGTTAGTTTTGACTTAACTTTATTTTCTTTTTCACGATTTTAATGTTTTCCAAGCTATGCTATTTTTAGAATAACAATTTGACACTAAATATTTCAGTGTCGATAAGAATTAGAGATAATTGAATTTTTATTTTTATTGTAAATCAACTTTTTCGCATATTCAGAATTAGTATGTTAAATATGAGAACATTCGGTAGAAGAATAACGCATGTATTAGTTATGTACATATGTGTTTAGCATTCGTTTAAAAACCTTCAAAATCTGAGAAGCTGATGGGTCGTTTTATAGCGTGACTCATTATCTGACACAACTACGAGAATAACTCGAAAGGTTTCTCTTGAAAATGTGACAACAGTCTAACTTTAACAAAATACAGTAGTAATTTTTATACTATTGTACTAGAAAATTAATTCAAAAAATATTAATCCACGTGGTACCCTAAAAATATACTAAAAGTATAAAATATACTAAAATTATAAAGGACCCAAAATTAAAATTGACCGAATTATTTAAAAATATTTTATGTCCGTATCAAATTTATAATTACATTCGACCTTTACATTTTTCAGATATTTACTTCGCGATATTTATAATGGTTTTTAATTAAAGCGAGTAGCGTTCGAATCAATTACCCTGCGCCATATTTATCGTAATTTTTTCATATAGCTTCGGTAGAATTCCGACAATTTTTAAACGAAAGATGTAGATTTATCGATCCATATTACCAGTTTCTATATAAATTGATTAAAAAATATTATAAAATAGTGCTTATATAAATTTGTACCTTAAGTTTGTTAAAAATAATATTATGCAACATTATATTATATATATTAAATATTATGTAACAATCAACAATTTTATATGAAGAGTCTTTGTCAGATGTTTGTAATTTTTAATAAATTTAATCTGTAAATAACTTTACAAACTAACATTTTGTTCCCTCCATTTTGTATGGAATACACTAATAAAATATTGACACTGTTGTTTTCATGAAATTTTAAGTCCTAAATTGACACAAATATTTACGGTTCTTTTAAATTGTTTTTAATAATTAATGAATGAAATTTCAATTTTATATAAAATAAATATTTTATTATCGTTCTTTATTATCAAATCCTGTCATACTTCATAAAATATACTTAACCTCAATTTTGTACCGACATTAATTTGATAAAAGTTTCCAATAAAATATTAAAGTTAACAAATCTTATCATCTCGTCGATGGAATCAGAAAAGGAAGCGAAGATCAATTAAAACTCTTGCGTAATTAAAAGGAAGAAAAACAAAAGAAAATGTATTTCGTTAAGTGTTTCCGTTAAGCAAAACTACCGTCTTGTTCAGAGCAAACAGAAAGTCAAAGGAAAGTTCGTTGTTTGAATATTCTGTAAACGTAAGTCTAATATCTTCCGGTTTCTTCCTCGACTTCGAGAAGTTTCATTGAAATTGGTGCGTAGCGATTCCTTGGCAGGTGTTAAATTGAACTAAATTACGTTTGCTGTTGCTTTCCGCGAAGTTTTGACACTTTGCATGTTCTCCATTAAGAACGGGGTCATACACATTTTACAGGCACGTATAACTAATATCAATGAAACTCGAATCAAATTTATCGACGAAACTAATACGAAACTACGAAAATTTTAATCGATCTTTTAGTTCCAACGTGTTTTCATTCTTGAAAATCGACGAAAAAAGTGTTTCTGATATTTCTACGAAAAATTAAGATTTATGAAATATCTTTACCGTTTAACGAAACATAATTATTTTCTATAATTTTCTGATGGTACTAAATGTCCAATATATCTACTAAGTTAAATTGCACTTAAACATTTTGCTAGAGGAATTAAAGGAACAAGAGGATAATTATTTAAAAAAATAAATGCAATTTGAATATTAAAAACGATTGAAATGAAAACGATTTTATTAAAAATTTCATTGAAATGATTCAATTTTAAAATGAACCAATTCTGATATTTATCTGCAATAATAATTGAAAAATAATCAACAAATAACAATACTCCATATTGCACGATTACTAGATTTGATTTTCTGTTTATTCGATTCGTAAATAAATTCAGATGAAATCGCTTGATTGTAAAATTAAAATAAATATTTATTTAAAGGCGTAAATGTTTCGCAATTGAATATTTTGTTATACACGCGAAAAGCGAATTTAATTCGGCATAAAAATCTACAAGAAACTGATTCGACTTTGAGGTTACTTCGCAACATGGCGGTCACCATGTGGATACAGTAGGTTTCTAGATTTTAAAATTTACGGTAGATTTTTGTACAGAAATTCGCAGATAATAGAAAGAGTACTATTACAGACTATTTTTAGTACTTCAGTTAAAAAAAATTATCGAAGTTTGATATGATCGATCCAACTACGGGTTAATCGTTTAATTTTATTTAGTATGAATATTCACATAGACAGATACCGGAACGGTTTCGTGAAAATGAATTCCTAACATGATTTTGCGCCTGAAGATTAATGTTTGTTTATGTAACGCATAGTAAGCAGGGCTTGTTTAAGCGGTAAACACGCGATGGAATATAATCGTTCACATCTATCGATATCAAGTGCGAAACTACGTAAATAAATTGTTCCGCTCAAAGTAATTTATGATATTTAAAAAAAAAACAATTATACTCCTTAATAAAAAATTTGGAACATTATTAATGGTTTTTTATTTGTTTAAACGCTGATGTGATCAAGATTTTCAAATTCTTAAATAATTTTGAATCGTACACGTGGTATTCAAATTATACATATATACACAACGGAAACACTTGTTATTGATACAAGTTTCTTTCATTAAGACGCTGAATGTCAGGAAAAAATAACTGTACCTGTTGTGGCAGCTTCAACTGAAAATTATTAACCCAGATATACCGGATTTTTTTTCAAAATAATATCATTTTCCCTCTACTGGGGGTTTAAATGGAACGCATAATTAAATTTTTGTACGATCATCCTTCTGGAAGGTTGCTAGACATATCTGGGTTAAGCGTATGGACGTGCAATTTTTTAATTCCGTATTTCAACTTATTGCATTATATTAATAATATTTAGAATTTTTATTCCTTTTCTACTTCCAGTTATTTGATACGCAATTTAGTTAAAAAGACAAGACTAAAGTTACAAAGGAATAAATATAATTGATCAATTTCTTTTTCCAAAACCTCGCCTGTGGCAATATAGCGAGAGTGTACATATAATATAAGCTATGCATTTGATAAAGTTAGTGGGTCATAAAACAAGCGAGAAAAATTTGAATAAAAATTCGAACACGAAAAAGGAAAAAATAGGCGGACAATGTATGCAGCGAACATCAGTTCACCGGATACTGTCGCATTATTATAGTTCATTAATGCATGGCGCTGTTACGCAAGATATTTTGCGAAATATCGCCGAGAACAGGTATCATGTTGTACGTGATTATCTCGTATGCTGCTCTTGCATCTACAGTGAAAAAATTGCGTTGGAACATCGAAAAATGATTTTCAATGGGATTTGTTATTTACCCTGCAAACAAATGTAAGAAATAAAAGAATCATTGTGTAACACAATTTCAGTAGACTATTTTATTACTATTTAACATTTCTATGCAACTAATAATTTCTAGCTATTTTATGTTGAATAAAAATCACATTTGTATTTATGCTATAAATTTGTAGAATATACTACTTTTGTTTATTGTAAAACCCTTAATCTATCATTCTGGTTCCCTAAATGTTTATAATATTACAAATTCTATTTTATATTACTGGCTGGAATAATATTTTATGTTATAGCTGCATTATATATATAACACAATAAATGCAATGCATAAAGCATCTATTTAATTTAACATTGAGTATAAAACAACGTGGAATCTTTAAACCTACATTTGTCTAAAACAGTAAAAGTAAATATGGAATATTTGTAGACTAAGCCATTGATATGTTTAACTGCTACTTCTTCCTGATCTTTAGATTAAAGTGAATGTTAAATGAAAATTAATGGAATACTCTATTATTTCTTATTTCGAACACAGAGTTCCGACTCTGAACCATAGCTTTCATCAAGTTTGTAGACTATTACGTACTGTATATTGAAAAAATTCAAAAATGTTAAATTTATTGCATTGTGTTATTGAAATACATCTGTGATTATATGATATTAAAGGTATTCAATTAATATATTATTGAAGCTGATCTTATCCAGGTAAAAGGCTGTTGACTAGTCAAATTTTTTATGAATTTGATTTTAATGATTCACTAGATGTGCTATCTGGTTGATGACAGATATCAAGTTTGCATTTCAAGATAACTGAATGACTGATAAATGTAAGAAGGTATGTAATACAGTTCAAAATAAAATGATTGGCTAGAGCTAGAAGATAATATTTGTTAAATAATATGTGCTATACACAGTTGAAATTACTAACGTCCCTTCATGTAATCACATGTGATGTCACTTCATTAAGTTTAGACAATGTTTTTAGAAAATTATAAGTGTATAAAGTTCGACAATATGTATTTACTTTATATGACATCATAAGCAACGATTAGCATTTAAACTTAAATAAAAAGTTCTATGGCAAAAACTTGTATGACAAATCTGAACTTTTAATGATGGATAAAAAAGCTCATAAAATGGTAAATGTACTATTTATATTCGCAGCAAAAACAAAATATTCAACGATTAGTACGATTTATAACATGTTATTAAAAAAAACATGTTACTTCTTACCTCGATGCTATACTACATTATACATTGAATCTACATATTCATAAAAAAATTACAGTAAAAAATGAGGAAAAATATATACTGTTTTTGCATAGTAAAATGAATTAGTGCTTATATGAAAATTATGCTGTTACACTGGTAAAGCAATAACTAAAAATCTTATGCTTCAACATTTAAATAAAGATCTTAGTGGTTTTAATTTATGCACTCTTAATTAAAAAATCTGTGATAATAAATGAATGAAGGTAAAGGATAATTCAGAAGAATCATAGTTTCCATAATTACACAGATTATCTTTGAAATTATTATGTTTTGCAACAAACTCATTTAAACAAGTCAGTGTTGAATTCAATCATTAAAACAATATGAAACTTCTTTATGGTAAACCATTTGAAATAATGAAATTAACGAGATAATAATTTTTATAAACAATAATTTAGCACAAATAATTATTGTTAATAATATTCTCAGCTTCAAACTTTTTCAACCTGAAATATTAGTTTTGCTATTACAAGTTTAAAATTTATTTTGAAAATTCCCAGGAAATGTATGTATATTTGGAGCAAGCAAGCGCATAGATAAAGTGTGCCTATTTGAAGATACACTCGTTAGCGTAATAAAAGCTCGTTATTCCGATTTACGGTTCGATAAAAGGTATATACGCGTACCGTGACAAAAACGCTGATTAATATACAGTATTGAAATTGATATCTGAAAAGCATTTATTGTCAACGTGCAATGGAACTGGAAAATACGACTATCAATTTTGCCGTATCAAAATATTATGACGCTACGCGACACGACCAATAATGGAAGATGAAAACATCGAAATTTTGACACAATATTAGCAGTATATATACAGGTCGATAGGGGCCACAAAGAGTTGCTTCGATTTTCAAGATTGAATCGAGCCCATTTTCAATGATAGCCGATCCAATCTGACTCGCGTTTATTTTCTTATCGCAAAGCATGACTAATGCTGTCATAAGCGGAATCGTAACATATAATCCGTGTATCTGTCCGTGATATTTTCCGCTTACTTTATATCGCACCGAGTAATTTGTATGCACTCGAAACACGTATGTGTCATAGCACCGAGACTGGGGCTAGTCAATGAATTCGCCATAACAGTTTCGGTGACTGCAGGTGCTCCCGAAAGAACAATTGCACCTGCGAGTTACCGTACGACAAAGCGGTACACCGTTAAACAAAGGGTAGCTCGGTGAAAGAGACTGAATCGACGATGCTAGGGGCGATTCTTTTGAATTCGACAAACAACGAACAGAGGAGTTAGGCGAATGTAGGGCACGAGAAGAGAGAAATGAAATCACCTCCATGATTGTTGAAGGAGCTTGGTGTCGATTCGAGGGCTGGGATGCTTGCGTGGGAGAGACCGAGGGTCAATCCGAAAAGCACAGCACTTGCCGCCAGCAACATTGTTCCTTGTCTCCTCCTGTTTCCAGGATACCTCGATTATCGGTTCTCCGACCAACAGCACTTGACTTATCACTCGCCAGAACGCGCTTTTTAAAAGAGCATCGCCGTCTACTGCACGACTCGCTTGCGACACCACGCACAATCGCGAAGTCAATATTTGAGCAGAATATCGATTCGCCAGAGAGAATGATTTCAATTCTCGCCGCTAGTTAGCGCCCGAGCACAACGCTCCGAAACAAATACGGACGAGCTGCATGCACACCATGGATCTTCCAGTATCGAGAGCCTCCAACTAATGATAAATTTTAAATTATTACTGTATCTTTATATTTTATCGGCTTCGACTAATTAACGCCGATTGCTTTCGACAGAATGACGGTGAGTTATAGGCATTTTCTTTAACTGCGGATACAACACTTTTTCGTTATTTTAGGCTGGAATCACATGAACATTGAAGTGATGAATGTTGCATCTGTGAGTGGAGAATGTAGATGGCGTCCTAGGCTTAAGCTGAGTCTAGTTCAGTGACAAAAAGTCAGCACACGGGTCCTGTGCACTGACGAGTTATCCCTAGGTGTGACTTTAATGCCTCATGCGGTGACTCGCAGAAGTTCTGTCGATCTTTGTCTATCTTATGCGTGTTTGGTTAGGAGAGACAAGGATAGTAGATGCAAATTTTTTAAAAACACGACTTCGTACTTTCCAAACTTTGAAGCTAAAAAACAATATTTTGTCATACTTTTTTTTAGAGATATTCTTCAGACTCTACTTCCAAGTCGTACAGAGCCGGATTTTGCGATTTCGCTCTAAAAACTGTACATGGACAAAAAAAATATTTTGACATTTTTTTACACTTTTTATGGCGAAATCGCAAAATCTGGCTCTGTACGACTCTGAAGTAGAGTCTGAAGAATATCTCTAAAAAAAAGTATGACAAGATATTGTTTTTTAGCTTCAAAGTTTGGGAAGTACGAAGTCGTGTTTTTGAAAAATTTGCATCTACTATCCTTGTCTCTCCTAACCAAACACACATAAGATAGGACAAAGATCGACAGAACTTCTGCGAGTCACCGCATGAGGCATTAAAGTCACACCTAGGGGTAACTCGTCAGTGCACAGGACCCGTGTGCTGACTTTTTGTCACCATGATAGAACCTTATGTTAATTGGTAGAATGTTACATTACTGTGTTCTCAGAACTGATACAGAATGTAATGACATATGTATTCTTGGGTGAACTTACTACGTATAAGGACTGCAAATGATTCTTTGACTCTTACTGTCATAAGTACAACAGCGAAAGCTGTACAAAATAATTTTGAATACAAAATACACAATGAAATAACGATAAACTATGTATATATTAAAAGATAGAGAATAGAATTGTTGCTGTAAGTGTTTAAAGATTTTAATATATGATCGTATAATTATGTTCCTTTAGATTTAAAAATGTGCATTTTGCAGGTAAAGAGATTTATAATATGTGTATAACAGTTTCTTATTCTAATAAATAAGATGACTGACCAAAATTCTAAGGCTTCCCAGATATCTGATTGGGTAAGTATAAACTATTATCATAATCTAATGTTTAGGATTATTTCCATCATAAAATTTAATTGTATTTTTATATTATACAGGATTTCATGTTGAAATATGCTAAGTTGCAACAACAAGAATATTATGAACTTTTGCCAGAATATACAAAATACGAAAAATGGGAATATAAATATTTAAAGCAAAATATTGGTTTTGCACTTTTTGGCCCACCATCAGAAATAACAGAAGAAAATTCTGCCGTTGATGATTCGTCTGAAACAGATATGATTGACAAAATGCATTATAAACCCATGTTTCAGGCAATTATAGATAAAATATTTGACCAAGTGCGTGAAAATGGTGAAGGAGCAGTAGAAAAGGGATGTATTTATTTTGGAATAATCTT
This sequence comes from Megachile lagopoda, assembly GCA_036983795.1. Taxonomy (NCBI): domain Eukaryota; kingdom Metazoa; phylum Arthropoda; class Insecta; order Hymenoptera; family Megachilidae; genus Megachile; species Megachile lagopoda. Next base: position 5,598,721 of record CM072798.1, read on the forward strand.
TAATATAACATTTTCTACTAAAAATGATTCTACCAAAGCAATAATAATGACACAAAATAATAATGAGAAATCCAAAATAGATTTTCAAACAGCACCTATTTTTAAGATAAAAAGAATTATAGTTAATAATTATTCATGGACAAATAAAAATAGAACTTGTATATGTGAAGAATGGTATATTGATGCATGGGCTAGGTTATACACAAGTTGGGCACATTATAAAGAGACAAATGTTTTACATCCATGCACTATGGTTATTCCAAAGAATGGAGTCTATCAACCAGATCCAACTTGTGAAATGACTGAAGAATATTCAACAGTATGGTTAGAGGTTTTAGAATCACCTGCATGTTCTGCAGCTACTACTGTTGTAAATTGTGCAGATAAAGCTGCTACTGTAGTAGGTGCAACGAGTTTGGCTTTAGGTATTGCAGCTATGTTTACACCAGCTGCACCTTTAGTAATAGGTAAGTCAAATAACATTTCTGTATATTTGCAGAACTGTTTAAAATAATTTTATTGAAACCTATTTAATATGATTTGATATAATGATATATCATTATCTTATAATTAGTTTGAACACAGAGTCTAATTTTTATCAACATCTAGATATCAGATAGTATAAAAATAAAATTATTGTTGCTTTGTTATATTTGTATTATAGAAATTAGAAAATCAATATATATTGTCACTATTTAAGGGTTTTCAGTATTTATTCACTACATATACAGATGTTGACTTTTGGAATTTTGTGCTTTGGTTCATTTAATTAAATCTGCTATTGTATACTCTGCTGACTTTAACATGTCATATGTGTATAAATATTCATAGTCTTGTAGTAATATTACGTAGATGGACACTAACAAATACACATAATAAATATGTGAACAAAATTGTATTCATAATGTTTTTACTGTAGGTGCTGTGGCGACTAGTGCAGTAAGTGGTGTATGGTCAACCAGTCGAGCAGTACATAATTTGGTAGATAGAAGCAATCACAACCAAAGTATCAGTGTTACAGAGAGAGATGCCCTATGTTCGTGGTTATCTATAGCAGGCGGTGTATTCAGTACTGCTGCAGCTGGAGGAAATTTTATTTTCACGCAAGCTATTAGAAATGGCAGTAATATAAACTCTTTTATGCGGTTTGCGTATAATACTTTAATCGCAAGTAATTTAGGTGTGAATGGTTGTGGTGTAGCATATAATGCCTATTGTATGTATGAGAAGTACCAACAGGACGGTACAATTTCTATGTATGATGTACTATCTCTTGGAGCACACGTTTTATTCTTTGGTAATGCAGTTATGAATTTTCAATTTGCGGGAGACCTCATTGAATCCACTCAGGGTAGAATCTTAGATGATTATAGAGCTTCTTTGCGTTCTAAACGTCTTCGAAAAGCATTTAATCGCGCAAAGCGTGAGGCCGTAGCAAACACTTCAGATAGAGTAGGTCAAAATGCCGAAGTAATACGTTATATTAATAAAAAAACAGAGTTGCAGCTACAACATAATTTACAGAGGAATTCAAAGAATAGTTCAAAAAATAATTCACAGGGTACTCCAAAAAATAATTCGCAAAGTAGTTCGGAAAGTAATTTAAAAAATATTTCGAAGAATAATTCTGAAAATACTTCACAAAGTACATCAAAAAGTAACTCACAAAGTAATTCGCAAAATAATTCACAAAGTAATTCGGACAATAGTTCAAATAATAATTCACAGAGTACTCCAAAAAATAATTCACAAAGTAATTCGAATAGTTCAAAAAATAATTCACAGAGTACACCAAAAAATAATTCACAAAGTAGTTCGGAAAGTAATTTAAAAAATATTTCGAAGAATAATTCTGAAAATACTTCACAAAGTACTTCAAAAAGTAACTCACAAAGTAATTCGAACAATAGTTCAAATAATAATTCACAGAGTACTCCAAAAAATAATTCACAAAGTAATTCGAACAATAGTTCAAAAAATAATTCGCAGAGTACACCAAAAAATAATTCACAAAGTAATTCGGAAAGTAATTTAAAAAATATTTCGAAGAATAATTCCGAAAATACTTCACAGAGTACTTCAAAAAGTAACTCACAAAGTAATTCGAACAATAGTTCAAATAATAATTCCCAGAGTACTCCAAAAAATAATTCACAAAGTAATTCGCAAAATAATTCACAAAGTAATTCAAACAATATTTCAAAAAATAATTCTGAAAATAATTTACAGAGTACTTCAGAAAATAATTCAGGAAAAAGTTTATTCGACAATTCATTTGCAGCTGAATGTGGCGTGTCTTTTGTGAATGGAAAAATAATAATCAATGGTATTTTATTGTTAGATCCTATAAAATTTGTTAAAATATTGCTTACGTCACTAAAGCGATTTACTCGAAAGGAAGCACAATCAATTCAAGAAGATATAAACTATAAAGTAATGTTAGAGACAGTAAAGAATGCATTAATACGTTTTCAGAGGCAAATGATTTCAAAGTATGAAAACGAAATTGTGAATATCCCTGAGGTTTATAAATTTGTTGAAGTTTGTAATGATATGATGCATATGAAAGACGCTAGTAAAATTTTCCTACAAGTATTTGAGATAGCTGCTTCTCTAATACAGTATGTAGGTGGAGTAGAGGTTATTGATAAAGCAGTTTATTTTGTATGGTTTTATGTGAAAGAGAGTTTAATTCGAACATATTACACTGTATCTACTTTTATTACTAGTCTAAAGATACATGAAAATATCCATTCAATTATAACTGTTCTTTTTGAAAACATGAGTTGTACGGTAAAAGAATTATTGCCTGCTTTTAAAATATATCACAATGCGACAAACTGAGAAATTTTCGATACATTTAAAAGTATTCAAATATTTTTTCACTATAATTAAAATATACAACGCTGAGCAGTCAATTCGACTAACAAAATGAAATCTTTATTGTATATTATAGCGTTTAGTAATATCTTTTTATTTATTGTTAGGGAATTGTTTTGTATAGAAAGTACAGGTTAGCAGAATAAGGTACATGTTAATATCACATTTGTGCCTTAAGTGAATTGATTGACTACTATTGTTCACTACTACTATAACATATTACAACGATCAGAAAATCATTGAGATAAGAGTGATAAGTATTTAAAGCCGATTAACGCTGTCTAAAAAATGATGTATTTTTGAAATATAAATAATAACGAATATTGTTATGCGTCAATTGAACTCAGAATTCTGTAATATCGCATGATTGTGTCTTACATTATTTATACAGATAATGAAATTTGTTTATGATTCATTTATTAACATTTTTATCTGATAACAATTTAATTAATCAATGTTATACAAACTCAATTCTGCATTATTAAGGGCAGAACAATTTATAAATTACACACAATTAAATGATTTATAAAAAAAAAATAAATATAAAGAATATGTAGATTTAGAACATGCTTTTATTTTGCAATTAAATTTTTGAAGACTCAATGATATCCGAATAATGTCTTTGTATAATCTTTATTATAGAATCTGTATTGTTACCAATTTTCTTACAAATATTATACATATCATCTTATACATAATGTAATATTGTACACAAGTCAATAAATAAATATATTTAAACGAATGAATGTATATCGCATTGTGAATATTAATATAGCTACCTAATTTAAGTTACAGTGTACTTAGTTGTTAGTATACGGAGTTCGTATTATGTGCTTAAATTATTTAATTCAACGTTTTTCTAACTGATCTACTGAGCATGATGCAACCAGTTAGAGGATTCTAGACCTGGCTTCATTTAGAATTTCATTTACAGCGTTATCTCTGCTTTTATACATCTAATTTATTAGTGATTAAATGTCTGGCTGTTATGTTTTATAATTTAAACGTTTCCGAGATTACTGCGCGAGGATTACCTCCACAGAAGGTAAAAGCAACTCGCAGTGCTTCGTGGTGTCCCACAGATGGGGTCACAGGTCCAAGAAATTAACATGCCGATGACCATGGTAAAAATCACAGACGAAGTATAAAATGTACCTACAGCTATACAGAATTGGATCGGCAATTGGAAACAATTAATCGATCAGATATTTTACAAACCTGCTTCGTTACAATGGGATGCTGCACAAAATTACATTTAAAAGGAACGGACCAGCATTGGCAACAGATTAACTGTGTCTTCCGATGGAACATTCGAGTACTGTGCAAGAAGGTCGTGCACGGACAAGCTGGCTAACGTTCCAGAAAGTCGATCAAGCTTTAAGGACCTTATTCGAAATTGATGTGAGCGGTCGCGACCAACCGTGCCATCCATTTACCATCCAACCACGAGTATCTCCTGTCGGTTTTCTTAGCCGGGCTGCCATTCTGTCAGACGATGGTTCAAAACAGATACTTGGCCTAATTCGCGTGGAACTCGTCATATCGTACGGGTACCTTACAATTGCACTCGGGTCGAGTATATTAGACATCCACTCGTTAGAAATATTTGATAGAGTCGAGAGCTCTTTCCGAGGGACAGACATAATTGGTGTATGAAATTGCACCTTCAATTTTTCGTGATTCGGTGTCATGTCCGAATATCACTAGAAACTGGGTCTGCTAGAGTGAGTAGACAGGGTCTTCTCTAAAATAACCGGTTGTACGCATGAAGAGCCAGGTAGGATATGTCCTATATGCCTCGTAATACCGAGTCACGCTCGTGACGCACATTGCAGCTGAAATGTGACAAAGCCTGGTAATTCTAATTGTAATAATCAAAGATTATTAAATCTGAAATATGTCTAACGCTTGAATTTCCTTCATTCGTCGTAACATTACAACGATTAGTTAACGCACTGGAGAACGTCATACCACGGAAATCCTCCATAAAATAGATTACGTCGGCATATCACAATTGCAATCATCTCCCAGCATGTTCTATTGGCAAAGTTAAACAGTTTTGTCTCATCCGTTGAAAAGTTTTGACTGGAGGCTGAAGAAGAAACTTGCCAGATAACATTCTATCCTCAAAGGACACGGTCGTAGGTTAAGGGTAGCCAAGACCCTGTTCTTCATTCTTCTTCTTTCTTTCTTCAGCCTACGCTCAGACAAAATACAGGTTCGCGTGGGTGGCGAGCAAATGGAAGCAGCCTCCTGAAGATTGCAAAGGCAATTTTCTTCAACAATGCGGTCCACTATTCTACGCACGATGCGTGCCCTTTCTCTTCAGCATTCACGCGTAAGGGTCGACCACTAGACGACGGAATCCAGTCTCTTTTCTTTTTTCTCTACCGGATACGCCCTTCGTCCTGGCAAAAAGAGCCTCTTGAGCCAGCATCAAGGGACTGAAGGGTTGTGAAAGAAAAAAGGAACGGGTCTCGAACCTTCAAACGACTCGATTCAAGGGATGAATTGTTGCGATAAGTTTGCTCCGCTTCGTGCTTTCGAACATGTAACATTTTTCATTTCTATAATCGTCAAACAAGATTTCTTCGTTAGCTGAGTCATCTCACTGCTTAGCAATTAGATTGCTAATATTGTCAATCACAGTGGATTCTGCTGAAGTATATTGAATATCTAGAAGCAGTGTAATATAACAAGAAATTTGTATTTTATAAAAATTATTTACAAAAATAAGAAGGTGAAAATTGTATTCTGAAATGATGAAGTATGTGATTTGATAGATGAAAGATAAGCGTCACTTAAATTTACATAGTACTTGCAGACGATTAAAAATCGAAATTGCACGCCCGTTTGAAGTCGCGCGAAGAAACGAAAGGAAATGGATTTTCTCCCGTGTACGTTTTTCCTATGTACAAGAGACAAACGACGACTATGCTTGATGATTGTAGACGCTCCTCTGCTGTATCATAAAGACCTACACACCCAGAACACTTTCATTTCCACGGTTTCAGATTACAACGTGCAGGTAAAGCACTTTCTTCAGCGATCGTTTCTTTCGCGAATACTGAAAGTATATGACGGTAAAACACGATTTGCAAAATGTTTCATTTTTATCTTCTCCGAGGAGCTCTGAGTGTACTGTAATTGATTTACCATTATGTGCCTGTTATCAGTCTCAGTTTTGTAGGATAAGAAATGTTTCACAAAATTTTGACAAAGTTAATATGCAATAAAAATTGGGGTGCCAAATATATTTTGTACTGACACCTATACATACAATCTCACCTTTCCACGAAACATAATTTCACTTTTTGTTATTTTATCAGTGAAGTATTAACGAAATTTAGAATTATAGTTTTTACTTTATTTCTGAACGCTCAAATTCCTAAATTTTCGGAACGTCAGAACCTGTGTTTTTAAATTTTCGAATTTTCATAATTTCCACGTCTTTCCAATTTTCCAAGTCTTGAAAGGCTTATCGCAAATTCCGAAATTTAAAAACTTCTCTGACTTTGTGATTTTATAATCGTGTCGTATAGCATTGCCAAACTTTAGTAACTATATTAACTTCAGAAATACAGGCGTTAGCCAGGTCCTAATTAAACGATGAGAGATATTTTTGCTACTGTGAGGGGAACTCGTTTCATTTTTTTGGGGTAGAGTGAATGGTATACCAAATAAATTGCCAGATTAAATTCAGCCTTTTGCTTCTGTGCACAATTACAGTCCACGAATTTTTTCTGTCGCTGTTTCCGGAATCGAAACAAGAGCGACTGATTCGAGGGACATGAAAGGAGACATCTAATTCGTTTATTTGTTGTGTAAAAGTCGAGTCGTGATTTTTATCAACGCAATCGTAAATTTGAACAATAATAGCTACAGGAACAACGTTCATTTTCTCGGTGTAATATTACGACCATTATCATTTTGTTAAATCGAATAACGATTATATACGTGTACAATTTGCAAAACAGAGGCCTTCATTATTTTTGTAATCTTAAATTTATTTTTTCAGTGATACTGAATTGATATTAAATTTGAATGATATATTAATGAGAATTAAAGAAAGTAACATTGCATCGAGAAAATTTTATTTTGTTGTTTAATAGAGTCCTTTCAAATTATCTCATTAAATAAAAATTTGCTTGTGGATACAATGAAAGTTTTGTTGGGTCATATTTTCAATAAAACAGTGAATTCTTCAGCCTGTGTTTTTAAAAGTTTTGTTTTTTCGTTGTCGAACATATTCTGTTTAAATTGAAACATTTTTATCTTTATTGGGCTCAGCAACGAAACCAGACTGTTCGAAGGTTCAGACAGCAAAAAATGTGAGGTGATAAGTTGAAGAGAGTTTCGAAAGGTGTCGATTTATGCTCTCCACTTCGAGGTTTGACGGTCCGTCGAGTTTCACAATTGGCCCACTGAATTTTTATCGCCCAGAAAATTTATTAAAGCTCACAACTCGTATATTTCTGATTTTATCTCGCCTAGCATATAAGTTCGATAGTTATTGTGTCACCTGTGAAAGAAAGTTTAATTCGGTCAGTTTATGATGTATGGTTGAAATGTATTCCTAGTAAGTTGAAATAAAAAAGTAGTTTGTTTATAGCTTTTAATGAATTCTATTTAGTTTCATTTATAAATGGGAAAATTACACGATTAGTTGGACAGCTCGATAACTAATTTATACTATTTATTATTAAATGAAATTCACTTTCAGTGGAATCAAAATACTGAAGAACGTTTTCACTCCTTATAACTAAGAACAAACAGGTTAACATCAATATATTATTTACTAATTGTTTATTTCGAATTAAATCTCAGTAAAATTTACTAATGTAGGAAGCACAATAGATGAATAAGTTCTGTTCTGTTAATATTAAAGTTATTAAACGTTTCATTTAATAAAATTACGTTTCGTTTGTTAATTATCAAATTTTAAATTTAAAAGAAGATTGCGGCTTTGAATCACATCACGTGGTTGCGCAGTAACTACTGCGCATAGCGGCTGCGCATGCTCAGAACGGTAAATGCCTGTTGCCGCGCATGCGGAAGCCATTACGTGCGAAAGTGACGCGCGCCAAGCGTGTAATTTTGTGTCGTAATAAAAATGTTTTCTGCTGTTGATCTGCATAAATAATCATCCTCTAAATGGTAAGTTATTATATCTTTCAATTACTTCAATCACGCATAATACGTACAATAACGGATTTCACGTCAAACAGTGTATTTTCTCGAAAAATATCATATCTTTTTTTTTGCTGCTCTCGGAGCACTGGGTATGAAATTCAAGCGCAATCAATTTTCTAAGGAATGTCTAAATGTATCATATAATAGACATTAATGCTTAGTATTTCACATTTTACGATGTTTCAAATTTCCTTTCAATCATTTATATTTCGAAACGAGTCAGTTCTCTTCTGAGATAAACGAAATTAACAAATCTAATATTTTATATTTCAGTGTTTCATGTTCTTGATTTGTTTAGGATTCTAGTATTTTATATTTTTTATCTCCTCAGAGGAGTTCTTGTATAAAACACCCTTTTCTTCTGAATCTCATTTTTCCACACTTCTCTGTAGTACAGTTACCGGGCAAGAAAAACTAAATGCTTCCTAATGCTCTGAAATGTCGTTTGAAATACCAGCAGTGTGTTAGATCCGTTGAACAAAACAGGATTATGTTTCTCGCTTCGGTGTGAGCTAGAAGAAGATATATATGTCATGTTTGTTCCGACAGGATGCTCGAGCATTCACAAAAACATTTCAAAATGGTTCCCCGGACTGATCTACATTTCTAAGCCTCCATCCATCGAGAGAGCGAATTTCTTACATTGATTTTGAAGCGTTTGCAAGCCATCTTGTTTTTCGGCGCTCGAGGAACAGGAAACGGAAGAAACCTCCATTTTCCATTTCAATGGTAAATACGTTGTGTCTGTTAATCAGTTATTGAATCAAATTTGATATGGAATTATCGTTCAATCATTTAATTTAACTTATTTAACGAACAATTTAATTAATAAATAAATAATTAATACATATATATTTATACGTATACGTTAGGTTAGGTTATACGTTATATATATGATAATAGTAGTTATATTACTAATAACAGTATTAATCTTTTCAGTTATTATTTAATTTATTAATAATAATAATAATATTATTAGCATAGTAATTATTTAATTTACTGTGTATATAATAATTGAAGAATAGGAACAGTTGTAAGTACATAAATTATTTAACTGTCCTATTTTAAAAATCATTTTTATTTTATTTTAGAAATTATTTATCCTGTAGTGATACTTTTTGTTATTACTTTTGTGACCTTTCCAATAATACATTTAAATACTATTAACAACTGTCAATTTCAATTTTCCCAGATGTCAGAGATGTAGAAAAAGGAATCGCCTTGTTCCAAGGTTCAGCGACCAAGGAAGAAGTGCTGACAAGTGTAAAAAGAAAGAGAACATTTCAGCCAGGAGTGGCTTCAAAAGTTCATGCTACGCAGACACTCGTTCAACGTGCATTTCACGAGCTGCGAACATCACACAGCCAGGTAAAGAAATAGTTAATTATTCTTATATCTTCTCAAGATCGACAGAGGGGATAAAATTTCTTGCGAACATAACCGAGTAAATAATACGCGGACTTTTCTTCGAGTCCAAGGTTGTTTTGGCTTTTAGCGGCGTGCCAGCAAATAAAAACACTCGTAATTAATGAATTTTACGATGAACATTTTTCCCACCGGGGTCAGGGCAAAAACCACCTGTAATTTCATGTGAAAAGAGTTACATGCACCGCAGTTAATTCAACGTCGCGCTTTATGGTTCCGCATTTATGTCGCGACGAGTTTTGTCTCGAGATGGAATAGTACATTTGCATTCACGGCTCGTCAAGCGAGACATTTTTTTCTCAAATTTCAGCTAAAATCGCTGAATACGAGAACCCGAACTTTTTGAGTAATTAAAACTTTTTGAAAATTACGATTGGTTTACAGGTTTTTGCGTAACGTTTGTTTCGTGCTTCGTGAACTGAAAATCTTTGCAAATTTCTGGACAAAGGATATATTCTTCTGTGACTATTTTTTTAGAAGAGTTATATTTTTGCTGTTGTAACGGGACTTTTCACGTTATTTTTAAGGATTATTCCTTGTTTTACAGGATTGAATAGATTTTTATGAGCCAGTATTAATTTTATTGCAATGCACTGTTTTTGCAAGTTCAAAAATTGGGAAACTCAAAAATTATTAAATTCAAAATTCCAAAATTCCAAGGTCCAAAAATACCAAATTGCCAAAAGTCCAAAAACCCAAAAGTCTAATCTGAAGTCCAAAAATTAGCACATTTGCAAGTTTCCAAAGTACCAACCTTACAAAGTTCGAAAACCCAGTATCCCATTTCTCATATTCCCCTTATTCTAAATAAAAATCAAGAGCAAAACAAATGAATAATAATGCTAAGTACAATATAAATTCGACAAATTATTGATAATTAAACGTCGTACATGATTAGCCTATGACCGAAGCCAGATGATCGAGGAAACTGAATTCCCGTGGTAATGAGACCAACTCTCGTTCCGTTCTTTCGCTTCGCTGCCATTTCTTTCAGAGAGATTGCTTCTCTTTTTCCCTTTTTAATTATGCGAATGGACGCGTTCACGTAGCCACGTGAAATTTCACGTTCTTTTTGCGATCACCGGTTCGCTGATGACCGCGAAACCCAGGCCACTGGTTATGCCAGCTTCAATGCGGACCTTTACTACTCGCAGAGTGCTCGGTCGCTGCAGTTTTGTGCATCGACTGCACTCTGCGAGATCATCGACGGTAATAAGCCTGTTTACTCTTCGATACCTCTGCTCTTTTTTATTTTCTTTTCTTATCGACTAACAGTTGTTAACGCGTTTGCACTTCACTATTTCCACATTTCTATGTTTTTAAATTCGAATATTCACAAACTGCAGAATTTTTTCATCTTTTTATCTGATTGGTTTTGTGGTTGCAGTCCTTGGCCAATTACCACTATAAATTTTCATCGTTTTCCGTAAAATTAAAAGGCCTCAAATTGTAATTTATTAGCTACTAACATTGTTACTGTACATAACATTATCACACGTTAATATCTTTCCACCCTCTGATTTGGTCACATCCATGCTCTGTATACATTGATGCCTTATATCTTCGTTATCTTCCCAAATATCTGTAATTCTAAACTCGGATAACGTGGGTGGAGAGTTATAAACTAGTCTTTTGAGTAGGCAGACATTTTCTATGGCATTCAAATTTCACCTCTAGCGCTGTACTCGAGCCTAACGTAAACAACCCTTAATCGCTCGTCACCCACACAATTTGATTATCATCGACAGTAACAAATCAGTTGCTATATCGTTATCAACGTATTTAGTAACAATTTTGCATGACCTAAGATTTTCCGTATATGACATAATTGTAGCCATAAAAGTGAAATTTTCGTACGTGGTAATTCGATGGCCAGGGACTGTAAACATGCGTGTACGAAGACTTTGAATTAATTACATTTACATTCAAGTTAAAAAATAATTAACCCCTTGTATTTTGACGAGTCGTAACGCACGAGTGCGTCAGCTGTGATCAATTTTACAAGGGGTTCAAAAATTAATTTAGATGCTAGTTTAAAAATTATTAGAAGATTAATTTAGATGCTAGTTCAAGGATAATTAAAAAATTAATTTAGACGTGAAAACATAGTCTCATATTTTAAATATTTTATTCAATTTATTCAACAATTAATTATAATCATAAATATCAAAATTTTTAGACATTTAGCATAAGAAAGAAAAATAGTTAACCCCTTGTATTTTGACAAGTCGTGACGCACGAGTGTGTCGGATGTGATCAGTTTTACTAGAATTTTGAATACGCTTCAATTTGGAGTTGTCCAATTAAAATATGCGTAAGCAACGATTGCGTTTTAGCTATTAAAGTGAAATTTTCGTACGTGGTCCTAATTCGATGTAAAAATATACAATTTTTATATAAAATTAAATTTAAATTTATATTAATTTGTATAAAATTTGTATATTTTTACATTTTTGAATGTTGGAAATTTTTTCACGAATGAATCTAACAGAATGGCAGAATGCAATGTTCGCATAAACATTCTTAATCTTCTAGGTATGAAAATTTATCGAATAGCGCAAATATGTGAGAAGTGAACTATTCATGCAGGTTTCGCGAGAACACGGCTAAAATTTCTCGTATAAATCAAAACATGAACGGGTTACTGCTACCCCAATGGCTTCTTCCTCTCACGTTTCCTATATCCTTCCTATCACAAAATATCTCTAACTATCCTTCTCGTTTTCCCCATATCTTGTTCGAATTATACACCGCACTCTGACATTCCCATGGCCAATTAAGTGCGTAATCCAATCAGGGAAACCATCGAGGTGAAATCACTGTAACTGATGAACCGAGAATCTGTAATCGAGTATTCTATTAGTGCGTATACACGTTGGAACGTTTTTTAGGCGTTCTCATGCAATTTTTGTCATTTGGGGATTTAGTAATTTGGTAATTTTTTTATTTGGAAATTTTTTAATTTAGTAATTTGGTAATTTAGGAATTTCGGGATTTAGGGATTTAGGGATTTAGGAATTTAGTAATTTGGTAATTTGGTAATTTGGTAATTCGGTAATTTGGAAATTTGGAAATTTGGTAATTTGGTAATTTAGAAATTTGGTAAATTGATAAAATTGGTATTTGGTAATTTGGTAATTTAGTAGTTTGGGAATTTGGCAATTTGGTAATTTGGTAATTTGGTAATTTTTAAATTTCGTAATTTGGTAATTTAGTAATTGAGTCATTTGGTGATTTGAAAACTTAAATATTTATCAATATAGAAATATAAAAATTTCAAATTTCCCAGCTTGCAAATCTAAAATTTTCAAATCCAAAAATCTTCAGATCTAAAAATCTCGAAAATGAAAAATTCAATCTATAATTGAAAACTATAGTTATAAACATCGCTGCATAATTTCAATATGACTATTTATAATTACCAAATGTAATATCAAACTCGATTGAAAGTAAACATTATTACAATGAATCAGAAATGCAAATACCTATCTGCTTTATTGTACCAGGAATATTATGTTCTTGTCTTGATATACCCAGTTCTGTTTCTGTTACATATTGTAAAATAACTAATTTTTTCTACAAAATGCCTGTACAAACTAGTTGACGAGCGATAACAACGTTACAGAAGTTTCGATACAGGTTTCGTTTCAGTTACAAATAAAAGTGCTCGCGTCTGTTCACTTCGGTCCATGTTTTTGTTTATTCAGCTGAAAGCTTTCTGAAAGTGAACTTTGATTAAAACTGCAGCGTAATTTTTGTGCAGGGAATTTCGCATTTTCTTTTTCATAGTGTTCCTACAGCAACGTTTCGGTGGAAAACTGTGCGAAAAAGCACTAGGAGAATTATGTATCTTCTAAAGTTTCGTTTCTTGTATAAGCTTCTTTTCTGTGTCAATTATTTCATAATTATTTTATGATATTTACGTTATTGATCAGTGCAATTTTCATTGCAGTCATTTTGTAACACTATGTTATTGATTAGTGAAATTTTATTGCTATTTCACATACACACATGAATACACATATGAATACATATGTAAATAAACACATGAATGTATGTAGAAATATACACATAAATACATGCATAAATACACACATGAATACATACGTAAATGCACACATAAATGCACTCATAAATGCATACGTAAATACATACATAGATGCACACATAAATACACATATGAATACATACGTAAATACACATATGAATACACACGTGAATGCACATATAAATACATACATAAATAGACTCATAAATGCATGCATAAATACATGCATAAGAACACACATGAATACATACGTAAATATACACATGAATATATACAGAAATACACACATAAATACACATATGAATATATTCGTAAATACACACATACGTACACACACACACATATACACATAAATACACATATGAATACATACGTAAATACACACATACGTACACACATAAATACACACATAATTGCGCATAAGTTGCCTACTGTTCACATAAACAATACACTGTTACAAAGAAAATATTACACTTGTATAAAATTAAATTACTACACAAATTGTTTAAATTCGATAATCAAAAACAATGTTCGATTATTAAATACTTGCATGATAATCGAGAAGACTTCAAAGAATATTGTGTTAGCAATAAAATACAGGTATCAGTGAAAATGTAATGACCGATCGATTATTTCGCCTTGGTCGTGTAGAAAGTTTACAAAGTTGTTTTACGTACACGACGTAGAAAACGAGTTTGTTCGATGTAACTGGTTACATGTAGGTGCTCGTAAAGTGCGCGTTTACAGCTCTTTAGCCATTACCATGCATTTTGATGCGACTGCCATCCTGTGCAAATTATAGCAAAGGAACAATAGGCTGGCAGTTTCCATTTTCCTGCAGACGGGTGCATTAGCCCGTTCTAAGCTAAAATCTCGTGCCCTAAAATTGCCAGCGTATTTTCGACCGGGCTAACTTTGACGATTATACCTTCAAAGCTGTTACAACTTCGCGGACGAGTCCTGTAATCGGACGTCACAATTGCTATCAGAAAAATCTTAAATGTTATGGTAGAACAGTTAACATTAATCTCAACTGGTCAAATGACCGGTTCACATGTCTCTTATTTTAAAGAACATTTACTAAGTTTTCAAGTTAGGTTTCAGGAAAAACATTCTGTGTCTTTCTGTTAGATTTTAAGGATCTTGTGTCTTTTTGGTGGATTTCAAGAAAAGAATCTTATCAGTTTATCTGATGACATCAAGAATTTGATAACGCTTTGCATTTCAAAGGTGACTCATGATTCCGGTTAATACAATAATTTAAAATTAATATTTTTTAACTAAGTCTATAGTATTATACATATAGTGTATAATAGTATACTATTATACTATTATAATATTATATAATATAGTATATAATATAGATGTATAATGTAGTGTATAATACTGTATTCATCTTATATGAATTTAGTTAAAGTAACTAAAAAGTTTTAAACGTGATATCTAAGGACAGCAAAAATACCTTCGAGTGCTAAGGGTTTCTTGTTAAATACTTTATTCAGTGTTAAAATAATAATATAAAGTCAGCAATAACTAATTAAATGATGTAGCGTTAGAACGCGACGCCATTTTCCTGTAGGAGCCTAAGACTCCCCTTTCAATTGGTTGTGCAAACGCGCGGCAAATTCAAATCAAATAAATACAATTTCATGTCAACCTCTAATAATTCGAAATCCATTTACCGTAAATTTTCTCTACATTGTTAATATTACCTTTCGAAGTATTTACATCAATTTTACAACATTGAAAATTTGGAAAAGAAAGACATACTAAAATGATTACTCTACACAATATATTTTAAGCATATTGTATATTACTGAAATGATTATTACAAAAGCTTATAAAGAAATGACAAATTATCACAAGAAAATACAGATGAATGTGTTACAAAGAAATGATGAA
Source organism: Megachile lagopoda (assembly GCA_036983795.1). NCBI lineage: Eukaryota > Metazoa > Arthropoda > Insecta > Hymenoptera > Megachilidae > Megachile > Megachile lagopoda. The sequence goes on from CM072798.1 coordinate 5,614,169, forward strand.
ATATTAACTACAAATAAATTATTGGTAAATATGTTTAAACCATTCTTTGCCGGCCGCCATATTTGCACCCTACGCGCATGCGCGCTTCGAAATACCGCGTTGAGTATATTCCTTTAACTTGAACATTTAAATTAATTATGTTCTCTACCTCTCTAAAAAGTATTTCCCTGTTGAGTATCGTCTCTTGTAACCCTAGTCTTCAGTATTCAAAAATAATTACTAATAATAACATTAATAAAAAATAATTACTGATAGTATTAAAAAAGTAGTGAACGAAATTTAATCAACTCGTGATAAAGATTTTCCATGATGTACAAGTTACTTTCGGAACACCCTGTGGATGTTGCAGAGAGACACAGAAACGGTTAAAACGGTCGACTCTCCATCGTTATAAACTACTTGAACCGCAGGACAGCAGAGTTGCACTACGAGTGCCATATATCTTTCGGGTGCGCGAACGTGATGACTTCCGTTCGCCAAAAACAGGTAGCCATGGGAGGATGCGCGGAAATTCGTGAATCACTCGCGTTCAGTCTTGCCTATCCATCAGAATTATAGGCACGTATTATCCGTCGTTCGAATCTGTCTGTCGACGCATATTCCATCGAATATGCATCGATGCATACGTCTATACAGGGTGCAACCTATTATGCGAGATTCGCTTCAAGAATATATTTTATCTTCTGAATGATCAAAGTTTAACCTTTGAATGGTGAAACTTTCTTCCTTTTTTCTGGGTTAACATCTTATCGAAACATGCGACATTATCATGTTATTTACAATATTATACGTGTGTATAATGTTACAGTAAAATGGTGCATGTGAGTATGTGTATTAATCTAAAATGTTACATATGAGATGTTTGTATTGAAATATTAGTTTAAAGATTTTGAGATAAATTTTGGAATGTCAAGATATCATATGGAATGTCATACGTGATATTACATATGTTAACATGATGACTGAAGTTATATGATACTATGATAAATGATGTTATATGGTAATATGATAATTGTAGTGACACTATATGATAATATGATAATAATTAAAGTGATATTGTATTGAGAAAGGACAATTAGACCTGCATAATACAAAGTAGAAATTAGCATTCGTAATTTATTAAAATCATAATAAATTTCTTATGAAATAATGTATTGATTAAGACAAGTTATATGAGTCTCGCACAACGAATGAAATATGACTCCTTTCTTTCAGGAGATATATCTGACATAACATGTTAAACACGGCTTCCACCTTTCGTACGGATTGCACCGTACATATTTCAATTGTACCGCGTTTCTAAGTTTTCTTTTGGTTACGCGTTGTCGAATCGTGACGGGCCCTGTATATTCTCCGTGCAGTGTGTCTGTCGAAACGTGATCGTAAAAAAAATTTGACGAGCGACATTGCTCTCGATGCGGATGCTCGGAAGAACCGGAAACGCGGCCATCGAAGAGCGTTCCAATTTAACCAGGCCCGAATTCGATTCGGGAATTTCGCGTCGGCATCGAGTTTCGATACTCGATTAATTTACGAATTTTTTACGCCACCGTTCACGGATTTTCTGCCAATTATTGATTACAACCCGGCTCGTTTTATTCGCGTCAAGGATCTTTGATTATTTCTGTTCGATTTCATCGTGCTTTGCCTCCGAACCGAACGTAGAATTAAAGCCAATACGAACGAATCGATACGTGTCAATTTATTGAGCCTAGAAAAAGGTATTATTGCAATTTCGAGTTTAATGGTAACACGGGAAATTTAATGAATAGCACCCGCGATATTTCTATCGACTGCAGGTTAAATTCGATTAGAGAAAATCCTAAAATAATCTATTTTCAATTTTTTTTTTAAACTTTTGTTGAAAGTTAACTTTTATTAATAGTCTACCATTTTTAACAGTCCCTGGCCATCGGACCACTATCAATTTTCATCGATTTCCGTAAAATTAAAAGGCCTTAAATTGTAATTTATTAGCTACTAACATTACTGCTGTACATAACATTATCACACGTTAATATCTTTCCACCCTCTGCTTTGGTCATATCCATGCTCTGTATACATTGATGCTTTATATCTTCGTTATTTTCCCAAATATCTGTAATTCTAAACTCGGATAACGTGGGTGGAGAGTTATAAACTAGTCTTTTGAGTAGGCAGACATTTTCTATGGCATTCAAATTTCACCCCTAGCGCTGTACTCGAGCCTAACGTAAACGGCCCTTAATCGCTCGTCACCCACACAATTTGATTATCATCGACAGTAACAAATCAGTTGCTATATCGTTATCAACGTATTTAGTAACAATTTTGCATGACCTAAGATTTTCCGTATATGACATAATTGTAGCCATAAAAGTGAAACTTTCGTACGTGGTAATTCGATGGCCAGGGACTGTAAACATGCGTGTACGAAGACTGTTAATTAATTACATTTACATTCAAGTTAAAAAATGATTAACCCCTTGTATTTCGACGAGTCGTGACGCACGAGTGCGTCAGCTGTGATCAATATTACAAGGGGTTCAAAAATTAATTTAGATGCTAGTTTAAAAATTATTAGAAGATTAATTTAGATACAAGTTCAAGAATAATTAAAAAATTAATTTAGACGTAAAAACATGGTGTCATATTTTAAATATTTTATTCAATTTATTCAGCAATTAATTATAATCGTAAATATAAAAATTTTTAGACATTTAGCATAAGAAAGAAAAATGGTTAACCCCTTGTACCATGACGAGTCTGACTCGTGACGCACGAGTGCGTCAGCTTTGATCAATTTTACTCGAATTTTTTATGCGCTTCAATTTGGATTCATTAATTTCTATTTCAGATAATAAAAAAAGTAAAACATAATTTACAGATAAAAAGTTAATATTTCCTCATTCTTTAATTTATAACACAGCTTCTTTTATCCATTTCATGTATTTAAAATTGACGCCTGTCCGAGCGAGAAAATCGCCTGTACCGTCAGGAATAAATTGATTGCTTTTAATTACATCGCAATTAAATTTTGCAATGATTGTCGTCCGACGAGTATGCCTTGAATAATCGGACGTGTTCGTTAATTGCAAGGACGTTTATCTTGACGAAATTCGTACAATGATTATCGAATTGAAAATCAAAAATTTTTCATTTTTGTGTTAATTTTATTTGAAAATATAAATGGTTATGTATTCATTGATTTTTTATTTCTCTTTTTTGGTGCTTTTCTTTGGTGTAATTTATTTTACTTTTAATTAATTTTTTCATTCGTGTAATTAGGATTTTTTTGGGATGGTTCTTAAAATTTGGTAATTTGAAAATTGTTGAATTTTGGAATTTCGAAAACTCAAATTTGGAAATTTTTGAATTTTGAAAATTTGAATTTTGGAATTTTGCAATTTTGAATTTTACAATTTTGGAATTTTGGCATTTTGAAAATTTAAATTTTGCAATTTTGCAATTTTGGAAATTAAAAATTTGGGGATTTAGAAGTTAAGTAACTACAAATTTCAAAATTCAGAAATTGAGGAATTTGCAAAATTGTGAATGCGAAATCTTCCAAATCAAAAATTTTAATCTCTAAACCAAAGATTTCAAAGATCACACAAATTTGCAAAGATTACACTTTTTCACATAGAACCTTGCAAGTACTCTTCACGAATAACAGCAAACATGCAATCGCACTTAAAGTAGTGCATCCGCATTTCGTGCACCGTTGCATTCAGTACCATTAAGAACGCTTCGCAATAATAGAAAACAAAGACGTACATCAATATAACAATAAGCATACACATTAGTAACCGACACAATACACTAGTGGCCGAATGATTAATAAGAGCGACCATAACCCATCCGAGTTGTATAACGCAGCGTGTATAGAATTCCAAGGTTCCGTGAAGTATGACAAGTGTCTTAAAACTGTCGATCAGCGGAGTACATCCGATCCTCGACATTTCCGGCTGTTACAGATTTTACACGATCCAGAATCACGGTTCGAGACATCGGGGTACCTCAAGCTGCCGAGTTCTTGCTATATTCCGACGCTGAAAACCACACATACCGGACGTTGCATGCAAAGCCTGCATTGCAAGCAATAATCCGGGATTGTACCAGTTGCACGAGTCGCCAGCAGAATCGTAGGCTAAATTGCGGCGTACAGTTATATAGTAATACGTTGTGAATTATCGTATCGGACCGTGATAATGGTGTCGTATTATTTCCGTTCCGCGATCATCGTTAACCGATCCGATTACCATCGAACGAGTTCCCCTTTGACTTTTACTTATCCGCATACAACTTCATAAACTACCTCTGTCCCGCATCTGATCGCGATCGCTAATTTCACTGACTAATTCGAATATTTCAAAATTTAGGAATTTAGGAAGATTAACAAAATATTATGTACATTCATAGATGTCTGTCGAATAATTTTAGGGCATCAGGTTCTTTTGATGAGATGACATTTTTAGAAATGAACTTATTACTTTCAGAGTAAAAGGTATTTTAGTATCTATATGAAATAAAATATAATTTGCATCATACAAGTTAACATGTACACTGTAACGGAAGTAATATTTGAGAATTGGGAAATTTAGAATTAGGGAAATTTGGAACTAGAGAAATTTGGGACTATGGAAAATTGGAACTAGGGAAATTTAGAATTAGGGATATTTGGAACTAGGGAAATTGAGAAATTTGGAACTAGGGAAATTTGGGACTATGGAAATTTGGAACTAGGGAAATTTGGAATTAGGGAAATTTAGAACTAGGGAAATTTGGGACTAGGGACACTTGGAACTAAGGAAATTTGGAGCTAGGAAAATTTGGGGTCTAGGGTAATTTGGAACTAGGGAAATTGGGAACTAGAGATATTTGGAACTAGGGATATTTGTAACTAGGGATATTTGTAACTAGGGATATTTGTAACTAGGGATATTTGGAACTAGGGAAATGGGGAAATAGGGATATTTGGAACTAGGGAAATGGGGAAATAGGGATATTTGGAACTAGGGAAATGGGGAAATAGGGAAATTTGGGAAGTAGGGAAATTTGGGAAGTAGGGAAATTTGGGAAGTGGGGAAATTTGGAATTAAGGATATTTAGAACTAGGGTAATTTGAGAATAGGGAAATTGAAAACTAGAGAAATATGGACCTAGGGAAATTTGGCACTAGGGAAATTCAGGACTAGGGAAATTGGGAACTAGGGAAATTTGGAATTAGGGATATTTAGAACTAGGGTAATTTGAGACTAGGGAAATTGAAAACTAGAGAAATATGGACCTAGGGAAATTTGGCACTAGGGAAATTCAGGACTAGGGAAATTGGGAACTAGGGAAATTTGGAATTAGGGATATTTAGAACTAGGGTAATTTGAGACTAGGGAAATTGAAAACTAGAGAAATATGGACCTAGGGAAATTTGGCACTAGGGAAATTCGGGACTAGGGAAATTTGGAACTAGGATAATTTGGGACTATGGAAATTTGGTACTATGGAAATTGGGAACTAGGGAATTTGGCACTAGGGAAATTTGGGAATAGGCAAATTGGGAACTGGAGAAATATGGAAGTAGGGAAATTTGGAATTAGGGAAATTTGTAACTAGGGATATTGGGAACTAGGGAAATTAATATATGATAATATATGATGAATTGTATATAGTTAATACATGGTGAGGGCACATTTAACTGAATATACAAGTGCATTACAAGTTTCAATATAAACGGTCCAAATAACCGAGAATGAAAATGAAATTGAAAAAGTTTGCGATGGTAAGATAAAGATGAAGAAGGTAATATCCAGGGTTAAGTTTGATCAGCTATCGAACATGGAGGAGCAAACAATAATACGTTCGATTAATCATTCGACACACTAGCCGGTCTCGAATTCTCGTCGATTGCAAATGGAGAGCACGTAACTGCGAGACGATCCCCTGCTGCATTGTTATTTGCGTAACACAACTTTCACAATATCCGGAGATGCTTGTACGATCGGAACATTGTTCTTGCCACGGCCTAACGATGCAGCATCGGACTGTGATTTCGATACAAAACCGGTGGACGCAAACAATAATTCAGTATCGTTCAGAAGTCCGTTCGCTGCTGCGTCCTGGTTCGAAAACGGTGCTGGGGGGTGGATGGAGAGAGGTATGTTTGCGAGCAATGTGGGATTTGCTTGGATGAGGAGTAATATGGAGGTTTATGAATTTTGGAATTTTGAAAATTTTTGAAATTTTGAATTTTGGTATTTTGGAGTATTGGAATACTGGAATTTTGATATTTTAGAGTTTTGTAATATTGGAATTTTTGAATTTTGGAATACTGGAATTTTGGTATTTTGAAGTTTTTGAATTTTTGAATTTTGCATTTTGGAATACCGGAATTTAGGAGTATTGGAATTTTGGTATTTTGGAGTCTTGGAGTTTTGGAATTGTGGAGTCTTGGAATTTTGGAATACTGGATGTTCGGTATATTGGAAATTCGCAATTTTGGAATATCAGAATTTGGGAATTTGCCAGCTTAGAAATTGGAAATTTGAATTATTCTAAATTTAGGAAATTAAAAAGTTAGGAATTCGGGAATTCAAGAATTCGAAAATATAGGACTTCAGTATATTAGGAAATTCGGTAATGTGAGAATTCAAGAATTCAAGTATTCAAGAATTTAGGAATTTAGGAATTCAGGAATTCAGAAATTAAAGAATTCCAGAATTCAACTATTCAACTATTCAACTATTCAACTATTCAACTATTCAACTATTCAACTATTCAACTATTCAACTATTCAACTATTCAACTATTCAACTATTCAACTATTCAACTATTCAACTATTCAACTATTCAACTATTCAACTATTCAACTATTCAACTATTCAACTATTCAACTATTCAACTATTCAACTATTCAACTATTCAACTATTCAACTATTCAACTATTCAACTATTCAACTATTCAACTATTCAACTATTCAACTATTCAACTATTCAACTATTCAACTATTCAACTATTCAACTATTCAACTATTCAACTATTCAACTATTCAACTATTCAACTATTCAACTATTCAACTATTCAACTATTCAACTATTCAACTATTCAACTATTCAACTATTCAACTATTCAACTATTCAACTAGTCAAGGATTCAAAAATTCAAGTATTCAGGAATTCAAGTGTTCATAATTTGAATTTAGGGGATCACGAATCCAGGAATTGATATATTTAGTAATTCAAGAATTCAAGAATTCCAGTATTCAACTATTCAGGAATTCAAGGATTCAAGAATTCAAGAATTCAAGAATTCCAGAATTCAAGAATTCCAGAATTCGACTATTCAACTATTCAACTAGTCAAGGATTCAAGAATTCAAGTATTCAGGAATTCAAGTATTCAGGAATTCAAGTGTTCATAATTTGAATTTAGGGGATCACGAATTCCCGAATTCATATATTTAGGAATTCAAGAAATCAGGAATTCTGGAATTTTTGAACTTGGACGTTGGAACGTGAAAATTTGAAATTTGAAATTTGAAACTTAAAAACGCTCAGTCCTGTGATTTTCAAAATTGAAGTTTTTTGAAATTAGTAGATCTAAAAATTTAAATACTAAAGAATTCAAAAGAGCTAAAAACCCGAAGAATTCACAAATAGCAAAACTCAAAAATATCGAAATTCTTGTACCGCAGAATGTTCCATAACTTTTAAGAAACTTTTAAACCTTCGACCTTGATTTGCAAATTTTCTAAAAGATGCACACACAAGATGCAGAACTTCTGCAACGTCGTTCTAACCGAATACCCGAGCATACAAACGTCCGAAACTCAGAAACGGTCCGAAGTTAATACCGAATGTCGGACGTGATCGTCGTTCACGGAAGCTCCTTCGATTGTTCTCTGGTGTCCACGTCACGATCCATTGTGTATAACGAAAAAAATAGCGCAAACAATCGCGCGTAAGCAGTGAACAAGCAACGAACCGAGGGTAGGAAATTGTCGCGTCGTCGTTAGAACGTCGGGCCAGCAGCGTCGCGATGCCAACAATCGTCGAATCAGCGCGGCAGAAACGTAGCGAGCATACGTTCAATAGTTCCCGGACCACCTTGCAATTCAACGCGGCTGCGATTCGTACCCGAACCACTTACACACCCTTGCGATCGACTCTGTCCCTCTTTGTTGCCCTCCACAGTCGACAGCAAACATGGCTCCTCTAGGGAAAATATGGTAAACGACGCTGAACAGCTTTTTTATTCGTTTTTTTTTCTCTATGCATTTTTGGGGATGGCGAGGCAGACGCGTGCAATTTTGGGGTACTTTTGTTTTCAAGATTTAGGGATTTGGGGATTTGGGGATGTAGGAATTTGGGGAGATGGATATTTGGTGATATGGGGATTTGGAGAGAGATGTATTTAGGAAATTTAGGATTTGGGGATGTAGGGATGTGGAGTGATAGGGATATGGGGATGTAGAGATGTGGAGTCATAGGGATATGGGGATGTAGAGATGTGGAGTCATAGGGATATGGGGATGTAAGGATGTGGAGTCATAGGGATATGGGGATGTAGGAATTTGGGGAGATGGATATTTGGTGATATAGGGATTTTGAGAGAAATATATTTAGAAAATTTAGGAATTTGGCGACAAAAATACTCAGGAATATTCAGATTTGGGAATTTTCAAGTTTTCCAATTCATCATGTTGGTTCATCAAGTTGAATGTTAGGTAATTTGAAAAATGAAAACTTGATAATTTGGTAATTTAGTAATTTAGTAATTTAGTAATTTAGTAATTTAGTAATTTAGTAATTTAGTAATTTAGTAATTTAGTAATTTAGTAATCTAGTAATCTAGTAATCTAGTAATCTAGTAATCTAGTAATCTAATAATCTAGTAATCCAGTAATCTTATAATCTAGTAATCTTATAATCTAGTAATCTTATAATCTAGTAATCTTATAATTTAGTAATCTTATAATCTAGTAATCTTGTAATCTAGTAATCTTATAATTTAGTAATCTTATAATCTAGTAATCTTATAATCTAGTAATCTTATAATCTAGTAATCTTATAATCTCGTAATCTAGTAATCTAGTAATCTAGTAATCTAGTAATCTAATAATCTAATAATCCAGTAATCCAGTAATCTAGTAATCTAGTAACCTAGTAATCTAGTAACTTAGTAATCTAGTAATCTAGTAATCTAGTAATCTAGTAATCTAGTAATCTAGTAATCTAGTAATTTAGTAATCTAGTAATTTAGTAATTTAGTAATTTATTAATTTAGTAATTTAGTAATTTAGAAGCCCATAAATTTGATAATTTGGTAATTTGTAATTTTGAACTTGTAAATCTAGTAATTTATTGGAAGAACTTTATTAATGCAGTACATTCAGAAATTAAAAAAGTTGATGAGTGAATTATTATATAACAATTTGGTAACTTGGTGACTTGGTAATTTGGTAACTTGATAACTTGTTAACTGCTGATCCGTAATTGATAATTGGTCATTGATAACTAATGATTAGTGATTGGTACTCAGTAACTGATTGGTGATGATCGATTGGTAATTACCAATTAAAAATTTTTAATTGTTAAATATCAATTGGTAATAGTAAGTTTGTCAAATGTCCATCGTCAATTGTCAATTGGTAATTGTTAATTACTAACTTGGCATCTTGCTAATTAGTAATTTGGGAATTTTGTAATAGGTTCTTAGATAATAGTTAATTGCTAATTAATAATATGTAATTGGTAACTTATAAATTCGAGAACATTCGTTAATTAAAAAATATTTAAACCTGTAAAGTCGAAATTCTGAAATCCGGTATTTTTACCAACGTATCCCCGTTACATAAATCCGCGCGACACACACACACACACACACGCGCACGTACACATACACACGCAGGTGCAAGCATTGTGCTTGTTGCGGTGGTCCGAAGGATGCAGCGGCAAGGACACAGGAACGCTATGCCGAGTTTCTGGCCGCTGCACGCCGCATTATGGAGCGCTGGCCATACGTCTGTATTCCATTATGTAATGGGCCATTGTACCGCGCAATCCTGCCACGGAAGAGGAGAAATGCCACTGGGTGTCGTATACATCGGGCAACTGGCAGACGAACGTGTTCTGGCTTTCGTAATCAAAGGAGACCGCGAATGAAATTATTGATGTCAGGAGGTCACTGCTGGACGCTCGAGTATCGATTCTTCTTCAACCTCTGTTCGCTCTAATAACCCAAGCTTTTTAATTTATGCGACCGTGTCAACGTTAATATCCTTCACACTCAAAAGATCGACGGCGAAACACTATGTTTTTCATTTCTTTTCGATCGACTACTCGGGCAAATGATTGTAACACGACGTCCGAATAGTTTTGGGACTTCTACCGATGCCGACCCACGAGTTGGCGTGACCCAGGTGTTTAGAAGAGCCACCAATTGGTCAGAATAGAAAATGGACGACCAGACTCACGTATTTAGAGCTGTAGAACAATTGACTCTCACGCGCACCAATTGGGCGAAAATGACAGTCACAAGCATCTGTTATTGTCATTGTTATACTTATGCGCCGAAATGTAACGGAAGCTGCATCTGAGAATGGGGAAATTTGGGAATTCGGCAATTTGCCAATTTGGAAATTTGATAATTTTGCGATTTTGTCAATTTGGAACTGAGGAAATTTGCTACTAGGGAAATTTGGAACTAGGGAAATTTGGGACTTGGGAAATAGGGAAATCTAAAAAAAGGGAAATTGGAAAATTTGGGACTAGGGAAATTTAGAACCAGGGAAATTTGGGACTAGAGAAATTTTGGACTAGGGAATTTTGGGACTAGTGGGACAAGTGTAATTTAGGAAGTAGAGCAATTTGGAACTAGGGAAATTGGGAAATTTGGGGCTAGGAAAATTTGGGACTAGGGATATTTGGAACTAGGGAAATTTGGAAATAGGGAAATTTGGGACTAGAGAAATTTGGGTCTAGGGAATTTTGGGAATAGTGAATTTGGGAAGTAGGGAAATTTGGAACTAGGAAAATTGGGCAATTTGGAAAAATTGAGGACTAGGGATATTTGGAACTAGGGAATTGGGAAATTTGGAACTAGAGGGATTTGGAACTAGGGAATTGGGAGATTTGGAACTAGGAAAATTGGGCAATTTGGAAAAATTGAGGACTAGGGATATTTGGAACTAGGGAATTGGGAAATTTGGAACTAGAGGGATTTGGAACTAGGGAATTGGGAGATTTGGAACTAGAGAAATTTGGAACTAGGGACATTTGGGACTAGGGAAATTTGGAGCTCGGGAAATTGGGGACTATGGAAATTTGAGACTAGAGAAATTTGGAACTAGGGAAATTGGGAAATAGGGAAATTTGGAACTAGGGATATTTGGAACTACGGAAATTTGTAAATAGGCAAATTGGGGACTAGGGATATATGGAACGAGGGAAATTTAGAAGTAGGGAAATTTGGAACTAGGGAAATGTTAGACTAGGGAAATTGGGAACTAGGGAACTAGGGAAATTGGGAAATTTGGAACTAGGGAGATTTCAGACTACAGAAATATGGGACTAGTGAAATTTGGAACTAGGGAAATAGGGCGATTTGGGAATTGGGTAATTTAGAAATAGGGAAATTTGGGAATAGGGAATTGTATATCGTTGTCAACCCACGATGTGGCGTGTGAAGCGTCTGGCCCAGAAGTCCCACGGCTGCAATTGGTCAGAATAGAAAAATGGACGCCTCACGTATTTTCAGTGGAATTGTCTCTCACGGTCTCGCACACTAATTAGGCGAAAAACAATGACAGTCAGCAAACGTCTCACAAGTGAGCGAGATAGTGCGAATTGCAATCAGTAGTTGTTATTGTTACTATTATTCTTATGAGTCGAAATGTAACAGAAGTCTTCACAGTGAGGATAGAGCTTTTACTTTGGGTCCTCACGCGCCAACTCGTGGGTTGACATCTGTAAATTCTCTTCATACAAAATGGCTGACCGCAAGTTGCGGCAAGCAGCGAATCAGTCGGGTCCTGTTATGAATCGAGATTATTGGTTACAAGATTTGAATTCACAAATGAACGCGATTGACTAATATACCTGGTTTAAACTAAATCCATAATTGCAATTGCTCCATTGAAACAAAATATCTACATTTCTTTGTAGACGAAAGTCGTAACACGAACGCATTTATTAATTTTCGATAAAACGTTGTTGGAATAGTCGATTTCGTAACTGATATATCGGCGCTTGAAGAAGTATCGTTTCAATTGGTCCTTTAGGCAATGAAACATAAAGAGCACGATTTCCATTAGAAGTAGTAAAAAAAAGGAAGGAAAAAGGAGAAAAGTAAAGAGAGCGAGGAGAAAAACGAGAGAACCTCGAGAGAGAGCCAGAGAGGTGACAATTAAAGGTAAGGGAACGTGCACGGGCGCGTAAAGTCATTAGCCTTAATTGGAGTGCGCCAGTCGGCTGTCAGTTGTTGAACAGGTGACATACGTTTTGCGATATGTTCCGTCGTTCGAGAGGGAACATCCAGTATCGTCCAGGGCCATCGATTTTCTCCGCATACAGTGCATGTGTCGGCCTACAACTTGCATGCTCCACTCATTCTGTGTTGCAGTCTTTATAATTGTTCGGAGAAAGTGTGCAGTGTATGTGGACTTGATGCATCGATAGTCAGCCAAGTATTACTAGGTCATTTAGTATGGGACTCGATGAATGGAACCTGAATTTTGATTACTTCGGTAGGAAATTAAATATTATTTATTTTTAATCAAAGTGTGAGCTTGTACCAGAAATGTGTGCACTTTGGTTACAGAGACAATTTGAGGGTTCTTATTGTGGAAAATTTTATTGTTATAATGGCAGTTACTTTACTGATTCGCTATTTTGATATTTTAGTGTTATACTATTTGGTGTTTTATTGCGTTATTATTTTATCGAATTACTGTTCTACTGTTATAGCATTTTATTACTGTACTATTCTACCATTCTACTAATTCACTGTTCTAATACTCCACTATTCCAATATTTCACTATTTTACTGCTTTATTATTCTACTATTTTACTATTCTACTATTCTACTACTCCACTATTCTACTATACTACTATTCTACTATTCTACTATTCTACTATTCTACTACTCCACTGTTCTATTACTCCATTATCCTACTATTCTACTATTCCATGATTCCACTATTCTACTATACTACTATTCTACTATTCTACTACTCCACTATTCTACTATGCTACTATTCTACTATTCTACTACTCCGCTATTCTACTTTTGCTACTACTCGACTATTCTACTATCCTACTACTCCATTATTCTACTACTCCACTATTCTACCATTCCATTATTCCACTATTCCACTATTCCAGTACTCTACTATTCTACTACTCCACTATTCTACTATTCTATTACTCCACTGTTCTACTACTCTACTATTCTACTATTCTACTATTCCATTATTCTACTATTCTACTATACTACTATTCTACTAGTCTACTAGTCTACTAGTCTACTAGTCTACTAGTCCACTAGTCTACTATTATACTGTTCCACTGTCCTTACTGTTCCATTGCCCTCTGTTCTACTACTCTGCTGTTCTACCATTGAACTGTTCTACCCTTCTGCTGTCTTAACGTCCCACCGTTCCACTGTTTCACTGTGCTACTATTCCACACTTTTACTTTTCTAGTATTCTACTGTCCTACTGTTCTACCTCTGTCTTGTTTTACCATTCTACCATTCTACCATTCTACCATTCTACCGTTCTACTCTTCTACTATTGCGCTAATTTATTTCGCGCTGTTCTACTGTATCTCTATTCTGTTACAGTACTCAACAGTTGTACCATTTACGAAATTTTTACTATTTTCATCACTTTTGCCATTCTTCCATTTTATGGCTTCACTATTCTACTGTTACATTATCATACTATGCTATTGTACTGTTTGTCTTGTCCACTATTTCATTGTTTTATTTTATTTGAGGCATCTAGAGACATACGGGTTCTGAAGTATAGGTATCTAGAAACATATGTAGGGGTATGATATAAACACATGTAAAGAGATATATTAGATCCCTTCGTACATGAGAATCTGAAAGTACAAAAACATACATCCCGATATTATACACACATATGCATATTCCACTTTCCTGATACATAATATTATATGAACGATGTGGGATAAAAGACTCCATATTTAGCACGAAACATAGGACCACATTCAATACTTCAGCCATACCAGCAGAATTTTGTCAGCGTATATCAACGTACCGATAACTCACGCAAAGCGTAGTTGACATCCGATCGATTTTGGTAAATTTCATCGGTACGCATTTACTCTCGTTTGCATACGATCGATCCTCATGAATGCGTGTCTGTTTGTCAAAGGAAAACCGACTGCAACGGAACGAAAGCGAAAACACAAGCGTAATTCGTAACTGGCAACAACAAGCTTGGCTCGTGTCGCTCGTGTCTACGTGACACGAATTCCGAAACACTTTAGCCGACAAACGTCGACCAGGCCACGATCATAAATTACGTTAATCGGGTTCTGATGCACGGATTTCCGATTATGTCGCGAGCAATCGTCCTCGGTATGCGTCAGATCCCACGGACCGACGTTTCACCTTTCGTTGTCGCGAGCCAGGAAATACGACCGCGTTTCCGTGCGTAATTGCGTTCTACAGAGTTCACTTGCGATCGTCGGTATCGTTTTCGGTATATGCATAATCGATGATGTCGATGTGCTACTGATTATTCGATCTGTCGCTGATCTGTTGCGTTCGAGAATTCGATGCAACTGTTAATACGGTTTTGATAGATATATTGTTAATTCGATGTATCGATGATTCGAGGTATCGATAACTTGACGAGTTCCAATTTCGATGTATTGATAGTTCGATATATTGCTCATTCCAGGTATCGATGATCCGATATATCGGTACTTCGAGGTATCGATCCTTCGATATTTCGCTACTTCGATATATCGATAATTCGATACATTCCTAATTCGATATATCGATAATTCGATACATTCCTAATTCGATATATCGATAATTCGATATATCGATAATTCGATACATTCCTAATTCGATATATCGATAATTCGATATATCGCTAATTCGATATGTTGCTAATTCGATATATCGATAATTCGATATGTTGCTAATTCGATATATCGATAATTCGATATATTGCTAATTCGATATATCGATAATTAGATATATCGCTAATTCGATACATTTCTAATTCGATATATCGCTAATTCGATACATCGCTAATTCGATATATCGATAATTCGATAAACCCCTAATTCGATGTATCGCTAATTCGATATATCGTTAATTCGATATATCGATAATTCGGTATATCGCGAACTCAATATATCGTTAATCCGATGTAACACTAATTCGATGAATCGATACCTCCTCGTCTCATACAATGTATCGATACCTCCACGTCTCATTCAATGTATTGATAACTCTATAAATTGTTAATTTGACGTATAACTAATTCGACGTATTGATAATTCGATATATCGCTAATTTGACGGGCTGATAAATCAATGCTTGATTAGTTCGCTGTGGCCACAACTCGATGCATCGCTAAATGCCTCGACAATTTGATACATCGCTAATTCGATGTGTCGATAATGCAATATATCGTTAATTCGAGAGCTAGTCGTTTGAATCGATACACAACTAAATAGTTCACTGACCATTGAGCTTGCAGCTCGAAACGACAAAATTACAAAAGTGATTTACAATCGAAAGGAACTGCAAAGTGTTAAGTTTTGATCAGAAGATATTGTCTCTCGGAACTAATTTTTGCAGAGGGTTAAATGAAACCAACAGGCCGGGATTATCGATTTTGTCTGACGATTACAGCTTGTCTTAGCCGTTACAGGATCCTGGATACAGATAGCGCCGACAATTCTCGGGAACTCGCGCGATTCGACCTTATTGTTTGCAGTTTCCGCTTTGTACCGCGCTCGCGCCAATCAACGGCAATTGCTCACGGTAACGTTTTAGACGTTGAGCCGTGAATTTGTGCGGATAGTTGGACGAATTGGTTGCAATCCTAATCGGCCGAGAAACGGAACGAGCCTGAACGACGTCGTTGAAAGCGTCACGTTGATGACGGAGGGTTTAATGACACGTCGCTAATAGCTGATTCTGTTTATCTTTTATAGTCGTTGCGTTGTTTGCGCCGCGCTCGTCCGATGCCGAAAGCTTTAGAATTCGATCGTAAGGTAAATGTAACCATTAGCGGTCACGCTGAAAATCACGTTAGTTTCGTGACCCACTCTTTATCTCGTTTCGTTAAATATCACTACGTTTATCGCGATACGATGACTCGAAACAATGTTAAAATAAATTTGAACATTCTGAAATGTCCAAATTTCCTGACGTTTATATTTTCAAATTCTCATATTTTCGAATTACAAATTTTGTCAAATACACAAATTAAGTTGGTAATTTGTAAATGTATTCAAGGATGCTTAACTTGGTATGAACGTCACTCGATTTTGCAGAAAATGACGGATGGAACGTCTTCCGCGCTTCGTCATCAGACGTCCCGCTGAATTTCATCCAAGAATTAATCTTACCCATCGTGTAATGCTCGTGAACGCTTTTGTTTTTCGCCCGTCGGTACAGATAAGTAAATAAAGCATCCTGCCTTTCATCCCTGTTCAACCGGTTCACCCGTTTCTTTCCTATCCAGATCTTCCTGTTCCTTTTGCTTCGAGTGGCTCGTGCGAGCACCCCTTTCTCGCCAGCCACCGTTTCAACCCTCCGTTATTCCACCCCCTTGCATATCCCGTCCGCAGTGTTTACCTGTGGGAAACCATCGACCCACGTCGACATCCTCGTTTCGCCGCCGGTGAGGAATACTCCAATTTGTCAACCGCGGCACGAGCACCTTTTTTTCTCTCTTAAGACCCTCGGCTGTCGCGTTCCGAAGGGTGGGTTTCCACGAGGGCGACACACCACCTAACTCACCGGTCGAGCACGTCGTAGTGGCTGTCCATGCTGCCTTTGTACTATTAAGCCTCGATACGAGGGAATCTTTCGGCACTGAACTTTCGCTTACATCGTGTACTTACATCAACGTTAGAACTGCCATTTATACTATTTCCACTACTAGCCTTTTTTAGACTATTTCCGCCAAAAAGTAAGTGGTCCTTAAAAAATATGCGACAGTAAAATATCTTTGTATCTATTGATTTATTACTGTTTTACAAGGAATTATAAATACTGAAATGAAAATAAATGAAAAATTTTAAAGAAGAATTGTAAATTTTAGGGATTGTGAAGATGTACTTTTGGAGAATTCTATAACAAATATACCTGTATCATTCTCTGTGCTTTGGATCATTATCGTTATATTTAAAGGTTCTTTCCATTCTCTCAACATTTGCACTTTTATCCCCAGTGGTGTAGATAATTCTTTCGCTTATATCGTGTAGATCATTTTCGCTTATATCGAGGCTTTGCTCTACCAAGTTCAATGGAATTTGATAGTCTGCATGAACGTTCGTTTCCGTTCGAACGAGATCGTCACGGCAATTAGGCACAGATAATTGCGTTTATCGCTCGTGATAATTGCGTCACTTCCACAGACTTTGGGAAATGTTCGCTCCCCGTTTCACCTCTTCCGATATCGCGTTATTTTGATTCCTTATGGGGATAAAGACACGATATTCGATCTTTTCTGGTTAGATTAGGGTATAACGACTAGATATTAGTAGGATGATGATTGGAAATAATTTCAATTGTATCCGTATGAATTGCCACGTTAAATTGTAGAATATAAATTGTCACGTTATTACAACAGCTTTATTTTTGTCTATCATATATGGTTGTTAAACATCTTGGATCGGTACTTCATGTGCAGATATTACAGATTAAAAATCTCCATCATCATTAATAATTAAGCAATTAAAAACCTTCTCTGTCATTACCAAATTAAGAATTAAAAATCTTTCTTGTCATTATTTGTCAAGTAATCGAAAATCTTCTTTATCATAATTGAGTAACTGAAAGTCTCCCTAAGTGAATAATTTCAATTAGGCAGAACAAATTGAAATTCAATAATTTCTTGAATTATTATGAAATATGTAAATGACTTACCTGTTTCGAGGTTAACGAAATGATATATTATACCGTAAATTCTTTAGAAAAATATTGCCAGCATTTTCAATGAAACGAGTCGCGTACGAAAAGAAATCACTCGTCGCATCGACGAAAGTTAAGCTGCAATTTATAGGTATGATTTAAGAGAACAAATCCTGTCACATTCGCAGCGTGTAAAAATCAATTTGTCACGAGAATACGATTGCTTTCATTCGAGAATGACACGACACGATTTTATCATTCGCCTCAGGCGAACCGTTGTCACGGAATCCAACCAGCTAAGAAATATTTTATCGCGTCGAATCGACGCTGAAACGATTTCTATATTTCACGATTCTATAACGGACGATTTGGAATATTTAAATGCTCGGTCCGCGAACGTTTATTGAATGTAAACCAGCAAAAACAATTCACTGAAATTCTACCTGGAAAATATATTTTAATTTTTACGTCAGTTGTAGAATAGTAATGGGATTCCTCGATGGAAAAAATGTGATATGAAAAGTTACAATGCGACATTGTTTATTGTTCGATTTGCAGTGAACTTTATTTTGGCATTCACAGATTTTCAATTTTGCAAAATTGAAAATTTAGAAATTTGCTATTTCGAAAATTTAGAATTTTGGAAATTTGAATTATTTGAAATTTTGAAAATTTGAGAAATTTGGGATTTTGGGGAATTTTTGTAATTTGGCAAATTCAGAAAATTGGAAAATTTGGGAAATTTAGAAAATTGAAAAATTGTGGAAATTTGATAATTGAAATTATTGTAATTTGGAAAATGTGGAATTTTGGAAATGCAGAAATTTTGAATTTTTGACCTTCTCAAAATTTGTCATCTTAGATAATTTCTAAATATGAAATTTGAAACCTTGACCAATATTCATTCGCATAAGTATTGAAACTTGTGACAATATGAAAATAATACAAAAAACTTGAAACACGATATGTATCTTGTAAAAGATTTTCCTATTTCAAGTATTTCAATAGCGAGTATACATTTCACCTGCAACAATTCGAAACACGATTCAAGCAAATGCATCGTAACGTTAATTGATCCAATTAAATCCAGGCCTATGAAAAGGCACGTCTAGGCTCGGGATAATTGAAATTTCTGTAAACAAGCCAAGATTTCAAGTTGTCTTGCAGGCTGATACTTGTCAGCTCTTAGAAATTTGCCGTGTTTGGTAATTACCGAGAAATACGAGCATCTCTGACTATTCTCGAACGCAACAAACGTGATTTTCTTACCTAAGTAGTCTGCAGTCATAATAATAACCCTGGCAGATGGAAAAACTTTTAATAAGCTTTCGATAACAACTTTGCCAGTTTATACACAACGTATAGTTCGTACATTCAAATCCAGTACATTTCATAGGCAGTATTTCCATTCCAATCTTTTCTATGAATCGCATTGTTGTGTTTGATCATCTCAAAGTGCATTATATATTTATTCGCAATGAAGTCCTTGATCCATCTTTTGTACTCCGCTAAATTAAATGAAAAAACATCAAAGAGTTAAATACTCCCATTAAACACTTCTACTTATTTAACTCTTTGAGACACACGATTTTAAAGAAAACAAAAGCTTGCACAGAACTGTTTAACGTTCATTTTAATTATTTAACTTAGAAAAGACAATTTTTCGAGGTGGGTTTCGGTTTGTACGAGGGGTACTGACTTCGACTTCTTTCGTAAGCGCTCGGATATGTTCGGCTTTTCTGCATATTACAATCAGCGATTTCCAACCTGTCATTTATAAAAAGGGAAATTAATATTAACCATTCTGTAACACTATTTGCGTTACTTAATACATTCTTGTATGAAACAATCTTGTATTCTAAATATTAAATTTGGAAAAGATTATTTATGATTGATAAATGATTGTAATTTTATAGATGTTTGTAATTTTCCATTATTATTTGGTGTTAAGAGCATTCTCACATTCTTAATAATTTTGTTATACATTTTTTTACTATGACAATTTTTGCATGCATATACAAAAACTCATTTCTTTTTAAATAAAATTTGTTAAACTAATCGCGCTGATTACATTTATAGTAGGATATGCGTGCATGGGAGATGTGAGCCGAGTGCCGAGTCGTGGCGGAAATAGTCGATGTTAGACGAATGCCCCTATATCTTCATACATCCATGGTCAAAACTTGATCAAATAAATCGGCAGTTATAATAAAGACTTCTCGAAATTAACGAATATGATTTTCTCCTATAATAACCTGAAAACCTTCAGTACAATTTGTTAAATACAATACAATTCAATACATTTGTTTCGTACAAATTAAACTAACCACACTGATTACATTTATAGTAAGATATGCGTGCATGGGAGATGTGAGCCGAGTGCCGAGTCGTGGCGGAAATAGTCGATGTTAGACGAATGCTCCTATATCTTCATACATCCATGGTCAAAACTTGATCAAATAAATCGGCAGTTATAATAAAGACTTCTCGAAATTAACGAATATGATTTTCTCCTATAATAACCTGAAAACCTTCAGTACAATTTGTTAAATACAATACAATTCAATACATTTGTTTCGTACAAATTAAACTAACCACACTGATTACATTTATAGTAAGATATGCGTGCATGGGAGATGTGAGCCGAGTGCCGAGTCGTGGCGGAAATAGTCGATGTTAGACGAATGCTCCTATATCTTCATACATCCATGGTCAAAACTTGATCAAATAAATCGGCAGTTATAATAAAGACTTCTCGAAATTAACGAATATGATTTTCTCCTATAATAACCTGAAAACCTTCAGTACAATTTGTTAAATACAATACAATTCAATACATTTGTTTCGTACAAATTAAACTAACCGCACTGATTACATTTATAGTAGGATATGCGTGCATGGGAGATGTGAGCCGAGTGCCGAGTCGTGGCGGAAATAATCGATGTTAGACGAATGCTCCTACATCTTCATACATCCATGGTCAAAACTTGATCAAATAAATCGGCAGTTATAATAAAGACTTCTCGAAATTAACGAGTATGATTTTCTCCTATAATAACCTCAAAACCTTCAGTACAATTATTACTATAGAAATATGACCGAGTCAAAATTCCGAAAACTATTGTGAGTGACTACAGGTATCTGTAGTGAACGTATTTGATGACAACGGATCTAGATGGATTAGAAAGTGTCAACGATACGATTCCTTGAATAAGATGGTATCAGTTTATAGGGTTGCGATTCACATGTGTGCATCTGAGCTGCATTAAAGAGGAGGGAGGGCAGGAAGTTGGTTCGCGGACGTTATCTGCTCGCGATCAGATTTATTCGACGTGGGTAACGTCCGCACAGAGCCGGCAACGAGCTCGGGATTTATATTCGACGCACAGTCAGAAGCCGTGCATCATCGGCTTAAGTCAACGAGCCAATCGCAAACAAGAGGCGCGACCGCACCCGATAGCCTGCCTATGTAGATCGCGTCGGTTCACCTATGTGTACTGTGGTTGCCCAAATTATTATACTCAAGAGATTTCTTCTTAAGCACAGCGTGTTTCAGAACTGTACTCGCTATCGAGCCGGTAACGGATGGGTAATTATGGGAAACAGTAGACAGTATATGTTTTGTTGGATGACCAACGTGGTCTTGTCTAAAATAAATGGTTGTAATAGCTAATTATCATAGTAGTAGTCACGAACTTCAAAAATACGTTACGCGTTATTTAATCGTGGGGATTAAAGTCTCCCGTACTAGAATAAAGATATAAGTACAGGTGTCAACCCACGAGTTGGCGCGTGAGGATCCAATGTTTCGATGTTTCCTAATTTGCAAGTTCCCAAATTCCAAATTTTCAAAATTTCAAATTCCCAAATTCCCACATTGTCAATTTCCAAAATTTCAAAATTTCCCAATTCCTAAATTTCCCTAGTCCCCAATTTCCATAGTTCCAAATTTCTCTAGTTCCAAATTTCCCTAGTACCAAATTTCCCAATTCCCAAATGTCACAATTCCTAAATTTCCCTAGTTCCAAATTTTCCTAGTTCCAAATTTCCCTAGTTCCAAATTTCCCAATTCTCAAATTTTCCAATTCCCAAATTTCCTAATTCCCAAATTTCACAATTCCTAAATTCCCCTACTTTTAAATTTCCCTAATTACAAATTTCTCTAGTTCCAAGTTTCCCTAGTCCCAAATTTCCCTAATTACAAATTTCTCTAGTGCCAAATTTCCCAATTCCCAAATTCCCAAATTTCCTAATTCCCAAATGTCACAATTCCTAAATTTCCCTAGTTCCAAATTTTCCTAGTTCCAAATTTACCCTAGTTCCAAGTTTCCCTAGTCCCAAATTTCCCTACTTCCAAATTTACCTAGTTCCAAGTTTCCCTAGTCCCAAATTTCCCTAGTTCCAAATTTCCCTAATTACAAATTTCTCTAGTGCCAAATTTCCCAATTCTCAAATTCCCAAATTTCACAATTCCTAAATTTCCCTAGTTCCAAATTTCTCTAGTTCCAAATTTTCCTAATCACAAATTTCCCTAGTCTCATATTTCCCAATTCCCAAATCCCCAAATTTTCCAATTCCCAAGTCTCGCAATTCTCAAATTTCCAAATTCCCAATTTTCCGCAGTCCCAAATTGCCCTAGTTCCAAATTTTCCAATTCCCAAATTTCCCAACACCCTAACTTCCCAACTTCTTAATTTCCCAATTGCTTAATTTCCCAATTCCTAAATTTCCCAATTCCCTAACTTTCCAACTCCTTAGTTTCCCAACTCTTTAATTTCTCAGTTCCCTAATTTCCCAATTCCTTAATTTCCCAATTCCCAAATTCCCAAATTCTTATATTCTCAAATTCCCAAATTGCAGCATCCCTAAGTTACCAAAATCCCAAATTTCCAGATAGACCAATATTAAAACGATGAAATTTCAAAACATTCGAATTGCGAATATCCCAAATCCCAGGGTTTCTAAACATGAAAATTTCTAAATTCCAAGTTCCCATACTTTCGATCAGCAGCGCATACGTGCATGCATATGCATGCGTGTTCATGGATATTTACGCGGTGCCCCGGATAAATGTGTATGAATTTATGTGGTGATTCGTAGGTACGAGCGAAATGGATACATATGTCCAACCATGCGAATGTATGGATTCATCGTAAACGGATTATGCGCTGTTATGTGTTGGCGTTTACGCGCGTGTGTGTAACATTTGCACGCAGACATATTTACATGCGTGCGTTAGCAATCACGAGTTTCTGATGGAGCTGTAGGTGGCTTGTTAGACCTATAACATACGAGATTCTTGTTTATTTATTTAACCATAGCTTCATACAATCTTGTTTACGCTCTGTCTGTAACATAACGCACTTCTATCGCATATGCATTTTATGCGCGATACTAGGCACTTTTCATTGTCGGTATGTAGTAGTTAGTTCTTCGACAGGTGTGAAATTCATGAAACTTACTTTTCAGTACGTAGTCATGTACATATGTAGGTGTTTTCATCAAAATTCGAGGTTTAAGTTGATGTGTTGCTTACTTGGTGATACCTTTATGTCAAAAATTTTCATATATTGATATTAATTTTGTACAACTTGTCAGTATACGAACATTGTATCTACTTATTTTATAAACTTGTAAATATATGAACGCTTTATTGATTTATTCTATAAACTTGTACATATATGGATATTTTATTTATTTATTTTGTCAACTTGTACCTATATAAACATTTTAATTATTTATTTTATAAACTTGTACATATATAAACATTTTAATTATCTATATCACAAGCTGGTATGCATACGCACATTTTATCTATTTATTTTGAAACAAAGGAATTGAAATAAGATTGATGGTTAATTATAAAGACGAGAGTAAGGAATGAAGGTGACGGACGGCGTCCATTTTGCAGCGGCGAAGAATCAACATGGCGTTCATAACTCTCGCGAATTATCGCATTTTCGCATGCATAATCGCAAGATTGATGTAAATCTCGCGAAAGCGTTCGGTGTTATGCGAAATATTTGTAAAAGCGTCAACGGGGCAATGAATCTCTGTAAACAGAGAACAAAGTACGGTGAAAAAAGGCTGGTTTAGTGCTTTCGTGTCCTGGTATTCTCGAAAATAACGTTACCAACGAAACACAATAGCATCCTCATGGGAAACTGTACGAGGACTCGTGTACTGTTATAGTACACGCATGAGACTCGCAATCTCTGTGAAATGTGCGTGAAATTCGTTGGAAAAAAGAAGAAAAAACACGACAAATGGCTTTTCAAGCTCTCGGAAATTTGTGTGACTGCGTCACAACTAATGACGTAAAAGAATTGCGATATTGCGATTATTTGATGGTAATTTTAAGATTGATCTATGAATACTCGTATTTAGCAATTTTTCAACCTCTAAACTTCTAAGTACCTGAATTTCGAAATTTCGAAATATTTTTAAGATCTGAATTTTTGTATTTTCGTATATGTTAATGCTTAAGTTAGATTTACAAATTTGAGAATTATTTTAGTAGTGAAATTATTCGATTTTCGTAATTACCAATTTTTTGATTACCGAATTATTAGATTTCGATTTTATTGGATTTCTAAATTTCTTTACGAATTCTATAATTCTCTTATTCCCAAATTTCCCAATTCCCAATTTTCCATAATCCCAAATTTCCCTAGTTCCAAATTTTCACAGTTCTAAATTGCCCAATTCCCAATTTTCACTAGTCCCAAATTTCCCTAGTTCCAAATTTCGCAATTCCCAATTTTCACTAGTTCCAAATTTCACTAGTTCCAAATTTCTCTAGTCCCAAATTTCACTAGTTCCAAATTTCTGTAGTTCCAATTTTCCCTCGTTCCCAATTTCCCTAGTCCCAAATTTCCACAGTTCTAAATTGCCCAATTCCCAATTTTCACTAGTCCCAAATTTCCCTAGTTCCAAATTTCGCAATTCCCAATTTTCACTAGTTCCAAATTTCTCTAGTTCCAAATTTCTCTAGTCCCAAATTTCACTAGTTCCAAATTTCCCTAGTTCCAAATTTCCCTAGTTCCAATTTTCCCTTGTTCCCAATTTCCCTAGTCCCAAATTTCCACAGTTCTAAATTGCCCAATTCCCAATTTTCACTAGTTCCAAATTTCTCTAGTTCCAAATTTCTCTAGTCCCAAATTTCACTAGTCCCAAATTTCCCTAGTTCCAATTTTCCCTCGTTCCCAATTTCCCTAGTCCCAAATTTCCACAGTTCTAAATTGCCCAATTCCCAATTTTCACTATTCCCAAATTTCCCTAGTTCCAAATTTCGCAATTCCCAATTTTCACTAGTTCCAAATTTTTCTAGATCCAAATTTCTCTAGTCCCAGATTTCTCTAGTTCCAAATTTCACTAGTTCCAATTTTCCCTAGTTCCCAATTTCCCTAGTCCCAAATTTTCACAGTTCCAAATTGCCCAATTCCCAATTTTCCCTAGTTCCAAATTTGGCAATTCCCAAATTTTCCAATTCCCAATTTTCCCTAGTCCCAAATATCACTAGTTCCAAATTGCCCAATTCCCAATTTTTGCTAGTCCCAAATTTTCCTAGTTCCAAATTTCCCAATTTCCCAATTTTCAAATTTCAAAATTCCACATTTCAAATTCCCAGCTTCCAAATTTCGAAATTCCAAATTTTCATATTCCCAAATACTTAAATTCCTAAATTTCCAAATATCCTAATTCTTTAAAACTTCCTCAATTTTTCAAATTTACCCAATTTCCAAACTTCCCAATTTTCTTAAAAATTCTCTCAGTTTTTCAAATTTGAACAGTTCACCTAATTTTCTTATTTTCCCAATTACCCAAATTTGCCCAATTATCTAAATTTTCTGAATTTTCCAAACGTCCATGCTCCTAAATTCTCAAATCCCAAAATTGTCGAATCCTTTCTAAAATATCTTTAACGATGCAATAAATATCTTCGCAGAACTGTGTTTCACCAAATTTAGTATTTAGCAGTTTAATAATAATTATTATTAGGCAACCGTTCCTAAAAACACGAAATACATAGGTGTTTGAATTTAAAAGAGGAGAAGCCCCGGGGGCGAACAGTAGTAGGCGTTAAATTGAGTGACGTACTATCTCGGCTAAAATAAAGAATCACTGATTTTGTGACTGTATATGGCATTTTAACGGCTACCGAGCAAATTTATTCGATGCAATATTTTCTAAACGATGTCACCCGCGAATGGTTCCATATACTATATCTATTTGAACGTGTATTAAATGGAAAATAATACTCGTGATGTGATACAATTATTGCTATGAAAGATTTTTAAACCTTAACGGACATATTGTGGTGTTCGCTTCAATTTTAGCCATTCTTTCTCAATTAACAAAATTGCCAAATTCGCAAATTCCAAAAGTTTCAAATTTCCAAATATCTACATTCTCAAAAATCCAAAACAACGAATTCCTAAATTACCAAATTCTCAAAATTCACAGATCCTAAATTTCCCAAAGTCCCTAGACCCTAAATTCTCAAAATCCCTAGATCCGATAGTCCTCAATACCTCTGGGTTCTAAATTTCCAAAATCCCTAGATTCTAAACTTCCTAAATCCCTAGATTCTAATTTCCAAAAATCCCTAAATCTGAAATTTACCAAATTCCCAGATCCTATATTCCCCAAATACCTAGGTTCCAAATTCCAAAAATCCCTAGATCCCAAATTTCCCAAATCCGTAGATCCTATATTTCCCAAATCCCTAGGTCTTAAACTTTCAAAATTCCTAGATCCAAAACTCCCTAAATCCCTACATCCTAATTTCGAAGAATTCCTAAATTTCCCAAGTCACAAATTCCAATAAATCCCTAGATCCCAAATTCCCCGAATCCTTAGATCTTACACTTTCAAAATTCCTAGATCCTAAATCCCTAGATCCTAATTTCCAAAAATTCCTAAATTCTCCAAGTCCCAAATTCTAATAAATCCCTAGATCCCAAATTCCCCAAATCCCTAGATCTTAAAGTTTCAAAATTCCTAGATCCTAAATCCCTAGATCCTAATTTCCAAAAATTCCTAAATTCCCCAAGTCCCAAATTCCAATAAATCCCTAGATCCCAAAATTCCTCGAATCCCTAGATCTTACACTTTCAAAATTCCTAGATCCTAAATCCCTAGATCCTAATTTCCAAAAATTCCTAAATTCCCCAAGTCCCAAATTCCAAATATCCCTAGATCCCAAATTCCCCAAATTCCTAGGTATTAAACTTTCAAAATTCCCCAAGTCCCAAATTCCAAATATCCCTAGATCCCAAATTCCCCAAATCCCTAGGTCTTAAACTTTCAAAATTCCCCAAATTCCAAATATCCCTAGATCCCAAATTCCCCAAATTCCTAAGACTTAAATTCCCCAAATCCCTAAATCGCAAACTGTCCAAATCCCTAGATTCCAAATTTACAAAATCCCTAGATTGCAAATTCCCCAAATCCGTAAATTCTAAATCCCGTAATTACCTAGATCCCAAATTCCCCAAATGTCTAGATTCTAAATTCTCCACATCCCTAAATTCTAAATTCCCAAAATCCCTACATCATAAATTCCTCAAATCTCTAGATGTTATATTCCCCAAATCCCTAGGTCCTAAATTCAAAGAAACCCTACATCCTCAATTCCCTAAATCTTTAAATCCCAAAATACCTATATCTCAAATTCCCAAATTTGAAGATGTCTATCTTCTCAAAATCCCAAAGCCGCGAATTCGAAATCTCTCAAATTTTCACTCATACGATACGCTAATGAAAGGGAGTTTGAAATTCGTCTGATTATGACTTTGAATAACATATCACAAGCTTCAGCGAAGGGGTCAGAGTTTTCCATCATCGGCACTCTGGAGTTTGGGAAAAAAAGAAATCAATATATTGAGCCTCTGCCATAGTTCAGGTTTACTGTAATTGAATTTTGGCGTACAGGACGTCTTTCGCGAAGACGTATAAATTTCGCAGTGACAAATGGCACCGTTGGGACTGGAAGGGTTAAACTACCTTAGACGAGCGAAACAAAAGGCAAACAAAAGAATATGGAGACGCCGAGAAAGAATTTCAACTGCTCGCTTCAATAATCCTGAAAATCGTTCTTCATGCGATATCTTCGTACCGTGGAAAAACCGGAGCTGCTCAACTCTTTTACGGATGAATTAACTTTAATAAAAGATTTACACTTTTTTTCGGGGGGAAGTTGCAGCTGCGATTTTCCTTTCGTTTTGCCCTAAATTTCCTGTAAATTCAATTTTTATGTTTTTACATTTTACGCATTTCTGAATTTCTAAGCGGATATAAATCAAATTTCATTTGCAAATTTGAAAATATTTATATAGTTTTCAATTTTTACATTCATGACTTAAGAAATTTCTGCAATTGTGCATTTTTAAACGATGAAATTTCCAAATTTGTATATTTCTTAATTATTAAATATTTCTGAACTTACACCTATAAAAATATACAAACAACAATAATAAGATACAATTAATCTAAATGTATCTACTTTGCCAATTAAATTACTACTCTTCGAACAATTAAGGTTATATTCCCAGTAGATTAATCAAAAGATGAATTTCTTTGGAAGAAATCGTAGATGATCCCAGAATGACAGATTCAATTATTTTCGGACAAGGGTAAAAATTACTCGCGCCATTCGATTATCACACCGTAGCGCGAAACAGAATAGCGGGAAACAGAGGAGAAGGAAATAGAGAAAACGAGAGGTAACAGAGAGTTTAAAACGTTTACCGACGCCGTTTAACGACTCCACCGAATGAGCTTAGGTTTATCTAGGGACTTTATATTGCTTCTTTCCGTTCCGCTATCGAGTGTAACACGAGGTTAAGAGATTATTGGATGAGACCACTACAGGAAATTACTAAACCCTCTGCGAATCAACTTTATCCAAAATCTCACCCCGATAACGCTGCCTGCCAAATAATTAAATTTCATTGAATTTTTTTCAGAATATTCTATTATCATATCTGCTATCTGATAAATATAAAACATTCTCCAAGTCAAGCTTTCTCGATTCTTTGAAATTTCTCTGCAACAAATTGCCATTTATTTTTCGTTTAAAAAATGAACGTGGG
Source organism: Megachile lagopoda (assembly GCA_036983795.1). Taxonomy (NCBI): domain Eukaryota; kingdom Metazoa; phylum Arthropoda; class Insecta; order Hymenoptera; family Megachilidae; genus Megachile; species Megachile lagopoda. The sequence goes on from CM072798.1 coordinate 5,643,373, forward strand.
TCTTTAGATTTTTTTTGTATTTTCATTTTGACACTTTTTCTTAAATTTTTATTTCGACATTTTTGCTTAAATTTTCATTTTGAAATTTCTTCTCAAATTTTTGCTTAAATATTCATTTTGAAATTTCTTCTCAAATATTCATGTTGACATTTTTGCTTAAATATTCATTTTGAAATTTCTTCTTCAATTTTCATTTTGACATTTTTATTTAAATATTCATTTTGAAATTTTTTCTCAAATTTTCATGTTGACATTTTTGCTTAAACATTCATTTTGAAATTTCTTCTCAAATTTTCATTTCGACATTTTTGCTTAAATATTCATTTTGAAATTTCTTCTCAAATTTTCATTTCGACATTTTTGCTTAAACATTCATTTTGAAATTTCTTCTCAAATTTTCATTTCGACATTTTTGCTTAAATATTCATTTTGAAATTTCTTCTCATATATTCATTTCGACATTTTTGCTTAAATATTCATTTTGAAATTTCTTCTTAAGTATTCATTTCGACATTTTTGCTTAAATATTCATTTTGAAATTTCTTCTTCAATTTTCATTTTGACATTTTTATTTAAATATTCATTTTGAAATTTCTTCTCAAATTTTCATTTCGACATTTTTGCTTAAATATTCATTTTGAAATTTCTTCTCAAATTTTCATTTCGACATTTTTGCTTAAACATTCATTTTGAAATTTCTTCTCAAATTTTCATTTCGACATTTTTGCTTAAACATTCATTTTGAAATTTTCATTCGTATATTAAATCTGTGTAAGTAATAATAGAACATTTGTTGTTTGTTCGTGCAATATCAATTCTGCCGAAGATTTCCTGTAACTGTAAACGTTCCCTGTGCCAGCTACAATATTAAAACTCCAGTTGCATTATTAACAGTAAGCTTGCCGAACTTTCGGATGCAATTCCAGCTGCAGAACAATTTAACTTTTGACCAAGGTTAAATTAATTTTAAGAAAAACACCGTGGAGCCCGATACTCGGCACAATATTAGTTTAAACTTTACTGATGAGGAACCGAGTAACTAATAAAAGTGTTTCAGACTTATAATCTTCTTACGTAAACGACTGTTACTGGAAATGAATTTGCTGGCTCAGACTCGGACAGAAGAAAACGTGTTCAATTTTTAATGGATGCGCAATTATAAATTGTGGCCGTTTCATTGATACTCGATTATAAATCGATTTCATTCAATCATACAATAATATTCGATGATACACAATTTTTTGCTATCGTATGCAATTTTATGCAATGATATACAATTTTATACATTGATATGCGATTCTTTATATATTGATATGCAATTTTATACGATGGTATGCAATTTTATGCAATGATATACAATTTTGTACATTGATACGCTATGATATACAGTTTTATACATTCATATGCAATTTTCTGTACATTGATATGCAAATTTTTATATGTTGATATGCTATTTCTTATACCTTATGTATATGCATTGATACACAAGCTTATACAGTGATAAAATATTCTCTAGGTATATAGTTTTTAATAATTATTTGAATTTCTGTACATTTTTAACGCTGAAACTACCACACCAAAGTGACTGGTTTTACCTTCTTTAAAATTCTTATTTCACGTTATATTTTTTCCGCGATGACTTTTGCAAGCAATAACTAAAGAATTTTCATTTCGTTTATTCGGAATAAAAATAATTCACGGCTACCAATACGTCATTTTCACTGGTCTCAAAGTGGAAAAGTATACTGTAATCCTTTTAACGAACCCCGAAATCGTTTATTAGATATTTAGATAGATTTGTCGATTCTTAGGAAATTTGATCTTATCAAAACGGTTCGAGGGCAAAGAACACTTTCTATATTTATAACTGAAGATATATTACTTTATTGTTAGCATAGCGTCACATTGCATCTACTGCTTCAGCGGTAAAGAACAGTCGCGTGGTTCCGATAAGTACCAACTTAGGAAAAGAACTTTAAGACAGTGTCGTCAGCAGAAGAAATTTTTTTAAATTGTCAACTCAATCTGGCGCTACAACATGAACATAAACATGGCCGCGATGCAACATAGTCGTCGATGTGTCACGCGGCCATTTTGTATACCACAGTCGGTACAGGACCTAATCCCTCTTCATAGATATTTTACGAGCCCTAAAAATGGCAGAACGATGGAAAATCTCTGAATTGGAAAAGGTGAACGATGTATCTCTGTGGTTAAGGCAACAATCGGAGGAATTTTGGAAAGGAAATCTTAATCCGCGGTAGAGAGTACACGATTACGGAACGTTATCTCTTTTAGCGAGAAAATGGCATGTGGCGTCCGCATTACAGAGTCGTAACGTTCGGTTGGTGTTGTTGCGAAGATCGTTTAGTCGCGAAGGAAATTCTATCCGGTTGAAACGTGAACGTGTCCATGATCACGGCGATAGTATCCTGATGACGAGGATCACAAGGTGTTGTATGGATAGTACACAGTTCTGTTATAACTAACACACGATGATAGCAATACCGGTGTCCTCATTACGCGGACTGATCCGATAATTTGATCAAGTATCGCTCGTTCAAAGAATTAACCGAGCTTGAAGATTCCTGAAATTTCTTAAAACCGAATTTATGCCTGAATTTAGGAGGATCCCTTTTAAAATTCATATTTTTACTTTATTTTGAAGATTTGTATACTATATGAGTTTTATACGAATTTTGAAGATTTACATATTTTATATTTTTCAGTTTGAAGGTTTATGTATCTTTTATTAGTTTGAACATTTCAAGATTCCACGTTTATTTTCAAGGTTCATCACTTTTTATATTGATTTTGAAGGTTTGTATTTTTTTACATTTCTAAGTTTGAAGATGACCTACATTTCGAAATCTCGCATAAAAATCTAAATATCTAAATACCTAAATACCCCGATATCTAAATTTCACATAATCTCAATACCTAAACAGCCAAATATCTACCTCAACTATTTAGACTTCTTATCATCTAAATGTCTAAACACGTAAACTAAATATTTACATTCCTAATCATCAAAATTTCCAAATACCCAAATTTCCAAAAATCCAAATTCACACCTCAAAAAATGCATCGAAAATCCAATCGAAAACCGGGAAATAAAATTTCCTCCTCCTCACAAAACTTATAACCGATCAGAAAGCGAACGTACATTGCCGTGGCTCGTAAATCACAATTACCCCTGAGCAATTTCTCGCCAAAGAAATAAGAGAATAAGCTGGCTGGAAGAATAAAATGGATACTCGTGTTGATGGCAGGGCAATTTTGGGAATCCCGAATTCCTCGACGGAATCCTCCGGATATAAAAACGATATAAGCAATATCGAGACGTCGTATCCGATCGAAAGCGTCGAAAGCTCATCAGCAGTTCCGTTTTGTGGGCCGCGAAGTGGAAGAAAAAAAGTCCTTTCGTTCTTTTCTTCGCCTTCAGGGTGAAGTCTGTATGATTTTTAGGGATTTTTAGGATCTCTGATGGAAAATTATGCTCCTTGTTTATCTTTTGTTATTTTGGTTAGTATTCGATTTCGATGGTAATATAGAAAAAGGTCGGTGCAATACTTGAAGATGTGTATATTCGAAAATTTGAATGGTTCCCAAATTAAAAATTGGTAAATTTAAAAGTTTGTTGATGTGGAAGTTTATAAATTTGTAAGTAAGCTTATAAATTTGTGAAGAAGACAATTTATGACTTTGTAAGCTTTTAAAGTACAAAATTAGGAAATTCGGAAGCTAGGAAATTGGGAGATTAGGAAGTTAGGAAATTAGGAAGTCAGGAAATTAGCAAATTGGGAAATTAGGAAGTTGAGAAATTAGGCAAATAGGAAATTAGCAAATTGGGAAATTAGGAAATTGGGAAATTAGTAAATTAGAACATTAGAACCTTAGAAAATTAGTAAATTAGAAGACTAGAAATTTGGAAAATTGAAAAATTAAGAAATTTGGCAAATTGGACAATTGGTAAATTACAAACTTAGATAATTTCTTAACCCGAGGTATAATAAATTAGAAAATGAGTAAATTTAATTTACAAAACTTGTACAGTTAAAATTTTGAAAACCTGTAAATTAAAACCGTACAATATTCCTAATATTCGATTTCCAAAAAAAATGCGAATTTGCCAGGATCTGAAGGTAAAAAGCAATATTTGATTTCTTTCGGAAAATATTCTATAAGATTTTACTCTTAAAATTTCACGAGAGAATGCAAGTTTTGTAGGGGAAATTTTTCACTATTTTTCCAAAATCTCCTAGATTAGTACAAAGAATATTTTGCAAAAGAAATCAAGTATTGCTTTTTACCTTCAGATCCTGGAAAAATCGCATTTTTTTGGAAATGGAATATCCTCTCACCAAAACAAAAGAACAAGGAGCGTATCAATTTACGGAGGTCCCAAAAGTCCCTATGTTGGCGCAATGGGTAAACCGTTCTCGAAGGTTGTAAATCTTCGTCCCATTGCACCTCCATAACTAGTTAAAGTGATGGAGATATGTTGAATTGTTTAGGTTTGATATTATGGAAATGATTTGGTTAGGTACTTATAATAGCTCAGGGACCTTCGCAATGATATGCTTAGGAGGTTGTAAATCTCCGTCCCACATAAGATGACAAGTATCCTTAATGTCGTGAAAAGAGTTGACGGTGCGCTCGTGGCTCAGGATCGTCACAAATGTTCAGATCAACGAAGGTTGCAAATTTTCGTCCCACATCGTATGCAACATACCCTCGTGCCTTGAGTGATAGTTGAATATCACTTGAATCTCTTATACGATCGTATGTTGAATATTACGATGGTTCGTAAAGGTGAATGTGCATCACAAGAGATTTACCAAGGCTGAACGAGTTGCCCAAAAAGGATGATTAGAGAGGAAAAGTGTCTTGATGGCGAATGTCACCGAGTGATATGCTTATCACGCGAATCTCTGAGACGAAGGCTCGTCGAGTGAACCGGTGTTCACGAGATATCCGAATCAAGACTGTTGTTCGAAAAGTAAGACCTGAGAGCATGGGAGGAGGAGGTTGGGTCGTGGAGGTGTTACAGGACCAATCAGGGTCAGTCCATAATTTGGTAAAAACACCGATTGGTGACACGACTGAGCGAATAGGATCGCGAGACCTTTAGTCCTCACTCTAAGGCTGTAAATATTGATGATTGATGTAGGTGACCCAAACACTTGAGTGATTTGGGTCCTTCAATGGATCTCGGCAATGGGCACACTGCGAGACTGCTGAATGGTGGAGCTCGAGTGCATTGACCCGCCGGGTAGACAAGGAATTCGTAGACACTGTACACTGCAGGGGTGCACAATTTAGGATGAAGGAAATAAACTTCGTTAAGGAAAGATATATTGGCACTAGATGAATGGCGTGCTTTTTGGTCTGTTAGCAAGGCCGTTGACAATAGCTTAAAACGTCGAGTTGCGGAGACGTTCCCGTGGACGTATCTATTTAAAATTGCGGGAATGAGGCGTAGACACGTTTTGGGTTTGACTGGGTACCATAAATATTAAGTTAACGTTATTCCGAGTTACGAGAATGGTGCAACTCGGAATACCCTAGAAATAATGCTCGTATTCGGTCACCGATCCTTAACCTTCGGGCTGGAAATTCTACAGCCTTGGTGCGATGCCCCTGAAATTCGCACTTTCCATAAATTTCTAGCTCGCGGAACGCTGGGAGGCGAAAAAGCGAGAAAATTGGAAATGAGAAGGATAGTTACGACACGCTGTTACCGACTCTCTTGCAGTGGAACGAAAATGACATGGCAGAAATGAGCGAGAAAAATCCTGCGGAATATTGAAAGCATCGTATCTCTGCATCTCATATTTATTAGGTCGTTGAAAATGGGATGGCTCGTTTATTCGAGAAACAGTTAACGGATATAAGTTTGTTGAAAATAATATCCGTTAGCTGAAATGGAGAGGATTGATTTTTTTTTTAGGTTAGGAGTTTGATGAAATTCGAGGTTTTGATTGTTGGGATTTAGGGATGATTGTGGGGAATCTGGTTTGAGATATTAGTTGGTCGATAGCTTGTAATAGGATCAGGGGAGGGGGTAGTTTTCCTTTATTACGATTTTAGTGTTTTGGTATTTTAGTATTTCACTATTTCACTATATCACTATTTCACTGTTTCACTATTTGACTATATCACTGCTTCACTATTTTAGTATTAAATTTCGAATTAATTTAAATAAAATTTAAAATCGAATTAAAATTTGCGCACACTTCAAGATTTATATCCGCAATCCTGATGTACAGCACACAATTTCCGCAACAAATAATCAGGTAATTTTCGCCGATTACCGAGCACACTACCAAAAATCGAATGAATCATACAGCCCCCATTCATTTATCCGTTCGCAGCGTGTGCGTATCGAATTAAAAGATTCCCCGGTGACAAATCGCGTGTCACCGAAAGACAGGAACGAAAATGTCAGCGTTATTCGCGAATTCGCGGAACAACGTGTATTTTCAATTCGACTTGGATCACCATGGACAATTAATTAAGTAATCAGGCCATTTAAATGCGTGCACCAGTTGGACACGGTGACGTGTACTTGTTGCGTATCATTGTTCGATCGGGATGGCATTGTTCCGCGATTGGAAAATATTGATTTAACGCCGACTGCATCTCATTATCGCGGCCGTCCAAAAACCGAGCCGGATGATATATCCCGAAGAATTCGATTTTGACTAACGACTACGCCGCAATAACGCGTTTACGATGCCACCGCATAACGCTGGAACACCCGACAAATGCTTGGATAATTAACTTAATTAGCACGGTACGTTCCTGGATTTAGTGCAAAAATTATTAATCCATCGATGATTTTCGTGAAATTTTTTCGTCGAATTATTTGGTAAAAATGTTATTTGAAAGTGTAGATAGTGTGTGGGTAGCTTGAAGTTTGGTGAATGTTTTTGTATGGGGGTTTTGGTGATTTTTTTAGGGGAAAAAATTGTGGTAATTTGATTTTGATATGTATTTTATTGTAGCGAATAATTCATTCTTATTTTAATTGTAGTGAATAATTATTGATTTAATTGTAGGAAGTAATTAATATGGTATTGTGTTCGATATAATTGATCATTAATTCTATTATAGCAAATAATTAATCAATAATTTAATTATTGTGAATTATCGATTTTAAAACGTATTTGATTACAGCAAATATACCATAAATTCAGCTATAGTAAGTGATTAATCATTAATTCATTTATAGTCAATTATTAATTTCGTAAGATGTTCGATTATTGTCAATAATTAATTATTACTTCAATTATAGTGAATTTTCAAACGTGTTCGATTATAGTTAACAATTGCATTAAAATAATGTAATCAAATAATCAATGAATTATATTAAAAAATAATTAATTTCAAAACGTAATCATATAATTTAAAAACATAGAAAGTAATTTAATAACAAACAAAATTTATACGAATAACGAGTAAATTTTATTAATAATTTCCTCAGTCATTGCATTCGTATTCAACACAAACCTGATTAATATCATTTTATTAACATCAGATCTATACTAAACTCAGCATCAAACAATACACTAAATCAAGCGAAAAAGTAACGGAAACGATGCATAAAGAACCGCATAAAAAGTATTTAAAATAATAGTATGTTAAATGGGGCAAGAATAAGTTGGCAAACAACGATCGAAAGGGGGGAAACCTTTTTAAGAACTTTTTGACGAGTAGAAAGTTAGAAGTCGGTTCCCTTTCAACGATCGTCGAAGAAAATAATAAAAAAGCGAAATAACGAAAGAGAGTTCGAATAAGCTGTTCCACTTTTATAAATATAAAAGCACGTTGTAAGTGATCATCAAGCGAAGTAACAAAGAAAGTCATGCAAAAAAAAATTCCTTCCAAAGGAGCGAATGAACTGTCGCTTAACTTAGATACTTAAAATAAAGTATCCCTCGTCGACGTCGTTCAACAATTGCTTTGGCCTTCTTCCACGGAAACGAGGGTAATCGTATCTATAAATAAAGGTTTATCTTAATTAACGACCCTTCTTTACGCGTATTTATCTTTTAGTGGAGGGTCGAAGGAACCTGTGCATCAACCCTATCGATTCTTATCGAATCTCTCGTGTTAACTTGCCTTATGATTTGTCAGGCGCGTCAGTCGAAATTTACTAAATAGGACTACGATATTAAAACGGTGAATGTTGAAATTTTATGTCAATTCTGTGTTTAGTAGTCCTGGACCACGCAAATTGTAATTGGACTTAAACCCCAAATCCTTTCAATGAAACACGTATTGAGTAAGATTTGAGTGTGAGTGCGTCACGTGTGGGAGAGGACGTCGAGTTGACACTTCGACTGAATCGAGGGTTTGCTTCAAGTGCGAATGGTCGAATATAACGGGTTAAAACTATCAAAGAATATTCCTACACAATTTATCTTCTTTAACCCCTTGTATTTTGAGCCTCACGCACTCGTACTTTGACTCTGATCAATTTTACTCGACTTTTTGATACGCTTCAATTTGAAGTTCAATTGTAATTTGCATAACAATTGCATAACAACGGATTGACGTAACATTTCAACTTTCTTTGTCGGTTTTAATATTGTAACTGTGATTAGTTGACTGACGCACCTGACATATAATAGGGCAAGGGGTTAATAGGACACGTTATATGGTGCAAATGGTGTTTCAATAGGTAAGGTGGCAGAGGTTTTTAAATCAAGACACTTTTAATGGCACCCTATACTTTTCTACGTGCAAGGTAGTTTTAAGACGAAACTTGTTATTTTGCATCGCTTCAGTAGTTAGATACATAAATTTTGCGATTGAGGATGCGTAGAAGAGGGTTGCACATCATTCCGCGTGCATACTGTGGCATCCTCAACAAAAATTTATGGTTTTAACTAGTGAATACACAAAGCATTGAGGATTTAACAAACTGATAAAACCCACGATACTAATGCATTCCCATAAAAATCTAGCATAAATTGTACAGCTCACAAACGTCCACATTGCAAAGTTCAACACCCTATTATAAAATTTAGCAAATTAAAATATTTGCATGGATATCTTGAAATGCAAAAATCGATGCGAACTTAAATATTTGCAAAGTTTCAGTACTTCCTGACACTCAAACCTTGACGCTCAAGCAAAATTCAATATTTTGCTACGCTAAAATTGAAGAAATTTAAATATTTGCAAGGACAAATATCTTGAAATGCAAAACTCGATACCAACTCGCATATTAGCACTGTTTTAATCCTCCACAATCACTAAACTTTACAAAGTTAAATATTCTGCATTGTTTTGATCTTGAAAATTGCAATACTTGCAATGTTCAATACATTTTAGTCCTCGGTCCTTGCAAATTCAGTATCTTATTCCAAAATTTGTCAAATGAAAATATTCGCAAGAATCAGTTTAAAAAGCAAAAGTCGAGGCAAACTTAAATATTTGCAAAGTCTCAATATTTTCTGATGCACAAACCTTGCAAAATTTAATATTTCGCTATTATAAAATTTTGCAAATGAAAATATTTGCGTGGATCAATATTTTGAAATGCAAAAATCGATGCAAACTTAAATATTTGCAAAGTTTCAATACTTTCCGATGCACAAACCTTGCAAAATTCAATGTCTTGCAATATTAACCTCTTAGGCACTATAGTGGCTTTCGGATAGCATCTCTGTACGACGGTCCACTATAGTTCCGAATGTCATTGTTTACATAGCGCCACTATAGGCTCTACTGGCTCACTCGCTCACCGTCTCAATTCAATCATCCTTTTCATATGCTTTCATTCGCACTGTTTTGCCTTCACCACGTTTTCTAAGAGTATTAAATCCTACAAAAAATTACATGTAAAAGGTAACCAAGTTTAGGCACCATGAGCACCTTTTTGCACTGATATTGGAAACATTTGGAAATATTTTGTGTATTTTCGAAAAAAATGATCAAAGTTAAAGTATATCATATCTTTGGGAAAATTATAATTTAATGATGAAAAACTGAATTTCAATGTAATCATGTAAAAATAATCATTTTTATTAAATCAGCTATTTTATCATATGGATATATGTACTTTGAAGCGTTGTTGCTACTTGTAACAAATAAACGCACTTGTTATTGTATTTTAAAAATTGAGATACATTGATAAATTTACGACTCGTATAATTTCATGTAGCTATGTGGAACAACAATAAGAGATTAAAAAAAAAAATTTTGTTTGGCATTTGAAATACAGGAATGCTCCACGCTGTCAAACAATGACATTTTTCCAATTTTTAGCGGAAAGAATTTCCAATAATTCAAGCAACATGTTACGTGACAAATGCAAAATATGCAAAATCGATTTTTTCGATAACGAAGGCTTGTATAAAGGAATGATATGCACGATCTTCGGATTTTTTGAATATTAAATCTTAGCTTAGAAAATTAGTAAATTAGAAGACTAGAAATTTGGAAAATTGAAAAATTAAGAAATTTGGCAAATTGGACAATTGGTAAATTACAAACTTAGATAATTTCTAAACTCGAAGTATAATAAATTAGAAAATGAGTAAATTTAATTTACAAAACTTGTACAGTTAAAATTTTGCAAACCTGTAAATTAAAATCATACAATATTCCTAAATTTCCAAATTAATTCAAAAACCCAGTTGAAACAGCATTTTCTCTCGACAGTACCGGCACCGTTCATAATACATCAATCGTCAGAAGAAATCCAAATCGATCTACTTCTCATCGCGTTCCCTTTCATCTCCTTCCATCTATATTTCGAAGACCGTGCATTCTGACCCAGTTACCCTATGCACACGTACGCGGATCTAAAACGTAGCAACATTTTTTTTTCACACATGTTTGCACAGAAGCAGCTTCCTTCACGGTTACTTCCTCAAACGCAGGCCGTAATAAGCTCTCGAAACTAGTCCCAAACCTCTCTCGAGGATCGCTGTCCGAGAATCTGGGTCGCGGAGACGTTTCACGAAAAAAAAGAAAAAAGAAGGGAAATAAGCATCGAAAAACGCGAGATTATCGAGCAATAAATCTGCCGCGTATAACCGATCGAATCGAGGGGAAAATTCACGAAAGGAAATGTTTCTCTCCGCGAGAAGGAGAGGAAAAATAATCGACGTTCGGGGCGAAAATTCAAGAGGTAGCCGAGGTTTGAATTACCCGTGGCAAAAGGGAAAAATAAGGTCACGATACAAGATACGCGATTTCAGCAATGCACCAGTTCAAAGCAGTGTTCGCGGCATACAAAGTTACCAAACTGGCGAAAGGTAACGCGGGCACGTAAAGGCCTCGGTTGTTCAAATTGAATCCATAAATCTGCCGGCGACCTCATTGCGTCCCGAGAATAATTCAAAATTCTAATTTCTTTCGGCTGTAATTTTGTCAGCGCGCTCAATGGTCACCGAGATATTTAGTTGCGCAAACAATGCCTTCGTAACGGGTTACGATATCGATTTTCGTGTTTTAACCCTTGCCGCATTTTGGTGAGTCTGACGTTTATTTTGAAAGTGCTGTCCAGTTTTGTGAATAATTTCAACCCTCGTCGACATTAATTTTTATTTGGTAATATACCAAATTTAATAAATATATTTTATGATAATATACAATTATGATAATGTATATATAAAATTTATAGGGACCATTTATTTTGAAGTGGTGTCCTGTTTCGAGAAAATTAGAGGTTAGTATATTAGTCAGTCAAAAAATATAGGTTATGTCTATATCAGGTCTGGTTATATCAAGTCTGGTTTCTACTAACTTATCGATATGTAATTTGATTATATACATTTCTTTCAGGCGAATTTAACTGGAATTATATATACAGGGTGTCTCGTAACTAGAGCGGAGAACGACGGGAAAAATACGCACCAATCAGAATCGTTCTTGCGTCTGCGCGCGCAATTCTCGCGTCTGCGCGCGCACTTCTCGCGCTCTGATTGGTCCGTGTTATTCCTTAATAATTCAAAAACGAAGCTTCCAACCCCATTTTTGCGAAGGGAAATCTTGTTCAGAATAACGTCCTTTACCACCCCTTTCCGGGAGTTACACAAGTTACGAGATACCCTGTATTTACAGGCTGTAAATGGACGTGCATAATTCAGTTGTAAAAATCATTTACTTCCGATTACGAAAAATTAAATATCGCTTAAAATATACTTCGTATTAATTAAATTTTGTTTGTAAATAATAACGAGAAATAAAGTAGGGGTAGTATTTTTTATTTTGAACGTTAATTATATTTATATATTGTTAAACTTAACGCGAGATATTGCTATTATTTATTTACGCTCTTTATGTGGCGGTGTTTTGAAATATTCATGATGCACCGGAGGCATAGGTACTGCTCCATATCCTTATATTTTTCGTATGTAATAGGCAATATACAAGGGTCAGCGATTCTTTCAAATTTTGGAGATCCCCGACATGTAGGTGACAAATCTAACGTCTTAAATTCCGTATCCTCCATCGATGTTTTATATAAAATAGTATACGGTGCACTTTTGCGAAACCTTGTCCAACATATCTTCAGCCAGTTTACCTTTCCTCCGTTAGTATTTTTCCTTTCCCGTTTTTGAATCGCGTTTTTTAGATTTTTTGTTGAAACGAAACTCTCTCGTTTCGTTTCGTGTAGAATAAATTCATTATTTCGTCTACGTTGTTTTATGACATAATAATACTGTGATGTGAAACAAAATGGATATAACCACTACAAATTTGAAAATTCAAAAATGTTGAAATCTGTGAATTTATAAACCTGAAAAATATTAAGATTTTAAAATAAAGCAGAGGAAATAAATCCTAAAATAAAAATTTGATTATGTCAATACGTCCATATTGTATTAGGTTAGAAAATATTAAATTTAATGTGCCAAATCTCCAAAATAAAATAGTGGTGATAAATCCAAAAATAAACAAAATTGATGGTGCCAGTGCCTCCATATTGTATTAAATTAGGTTAGGAAATATTAAATTTAATGTGTTGCACCTGCAAAATAAAACAGTACTAATAAACCCAAAAATGAACAAAAATTCGATTATGCCAATACAGCGTTAAAACTAGTGAACCGAATCTTGCTGTACTAGAAGTGTTAAAAATAATTAAATATAAGGGAAATGTAGATTGACTACGTGTTATCGATTAACACGGTGACCTTTACCGCAATCCACAGCGATTCGTGGAATTCAATCCGAAATACGTGTGACATTTAAGTGAAGACCAATACGGATTAACTGGAGGATATAATTGGACGCCATCAAGAAATTAAACGTGCCCTTTTCTATTATTTATCGTCCTCTTCAAGATCTATCGTTGTGAAGGACACAATTTCATCCGTCAAGGATCAATGTTATACTTCGTTCCATTTTAACATCATCTTCTTAGTTCATAATGTGATTTTCTATAATCCTAATTTACAATTTTTATTACTGTTAACACTGTTCCTATTCTGCAAGTTTTACTTCGTTTATAATTTACAATATTACATGGTTAATATTAAAATAACTGCAAAAATTTGTATGTTTAATGTATTTAACAAAATTATAAATAAAAGTTATACAGATCTACACTCATAAAAATTCGTACATTTAATTTATTTAAAAAATTATTTATGAGCTGTCCAAAAAGCTAAGTTCATATAAAAACTCATACATCAAACGCACTTTAATGCAAATTACCAAAAACATATTTCACCCGCAATTTTCTTTCAGCCACATCAATAAATCCTCTTTATAATCCTTCACAAAAGCGAATTTTCGAAACTTGTTTAATATTGCTTCGACTAAAACGGTCTCGTAATGATTTAAATATATTTATGAGACGGTATTTTATGAACATGCACAATGAAACGATGTTCTGAAACTGAAACACAGATGTATTCTTTTAAATAGCTGATGGCAGCCTTCAGATGGCGCTACAAAGCGACTCCAAATACGGGATTGTCTATCTTGCAAAGGAATGTCACGTCTCGCAGAATTTTCCACAGTTTTTCTGCTGTCACTTAGCGATCTCCGCTCTATGAAGAAACTTGTCAACCTGAAATATTAAAATGCAACATGTAATATTTACGATGCGAACGTGACCCGTTTGCTGCTCTTTTTAACAGCCCCGATAAATACTGCTACCATGATTTAATTTTCGTTAATCTCCGATAATTTTTGGTTACGTTCGATTTTTTTACAAATAATTACCGAGAGCGATTTTATTTTAACCCCTTAACCTACAATTTTTTATTGCTACAACGCGAAGACAAATGAAAATTGAAAAGTTAGGCACGTTTTGTATTCACGATTCTTAATTTTGAAGACTGTTATTAGAATTGCACCCAAAATTCGTTTGCAATGAAAATATCTGGTTCATCACATGTGAAGGTGCGTCACGAGTGTGACTCGATGTAGTGCAAGGGGTTAAAGCCAAAGCGGTCAAATGTTCCAAGTTAAAATGGTACAAGTTTATTATTATACAAGGTATAAGTCAGAAGTCCAAAGTCAGATTATAATACCACCGTTATATTTCAGAAACGGCTTTAAATATGGAAAAATGTTTCAAAGTTGTAGATATCAAGGGTAGATGACGGCGACAATTTGACCTTGGTCTGAAGGTCACGTCTTCAGTTTCTTAAATAGAACCCCATTTATTGCATATTGTAGCGACGTTTTCAAAACACTATGTTTGTTTTTTGTGGGAGTCATTCCCAAGATACGAAGCTTCAAAGTTGTCACATAAGTGGCGTAAATCTGGTCGTGCAACCCTCGCGCGGTGCACCTTGGGTAATGTGAATGCCGTCGATATGTCAACTTTGAAGCTCCGTACCTTGGGAATGACTCGCACAAAAAACATAGGTAGTGTTTTGAAAACGTCGCTACAATATGCAATAAATGGGGGTTCTATTTAAGAAACTGAAGACGTGACCTTCAGACCAAGGTCAAATTGTCGCCGTCATCTACCCTTGATATCTACAACTTTTGTCTGAAACATTCTTCCATGTCTAAAGCCGTTTCCGAAATATGAGGGTGGAGTTGGAATTTAGAGACATCTTTTAATTACACAAATTTGTTTTCTTAAAATCTACGTTGAACTTCGTCGAAATAGAAAAATGTGTTTGTATATTTATTTTCAATTTTGTTCTGATTTTTGAGTGTCAATTACAAGCTAGTAGGTTTAGTATCAAGTTCGATGGACAAATCTTGTTCGAATTCAGATGGACAAATTTTGTTTTAAGTTCGATGGACGAATATTTTCACATTTCTCGGGTATCGGAGTGGTGTTACGGTTATGATTGAATGGTTTGATGGTGGCTGTTGGATGCGAGATCGATCAAAATCGATCAATTAATTCTCGGATGGCTTTGTTCTTTTAGGAACGTAGCATACTAAAAGCTTCTATTTGTATATTTCTGTCCGAGATATTTGCTAAGTGCGACCTCCATGTGTGAAAACTGGAAAGATGGGAAGTTTAGAGAGACTAGATTTCAGTGCTTTTAAATTTTGTTAATGTGAAGATTTAAGAATTATACAAATTTTAAGAATTTGTACATTACTGACGACTTAGGTCTTCAAGACCTTCAATTTTCAAATTTGTAAACTTCTGAATTTTTGAATTTGCGAGTCTGTAAATTTGTGTATATCGGAATTTTGGAATTTTGGAATTTCTGAATTGCTTAATTTCTGAATTTCTGAATTGCTTAATTTCTGAATTGCTGAATTGCTGAATTTCTGAATTGCTGAATTTCTGAATTGCTGAATTTCTGAATTGCTGAATTACTGAATTGCTGAATTGCTGAATTGCTGAATTGCTGAATTGCTGAATTGCTGAATTGCTGAATTTCTGAATTGCTTAATTTCTGAATTGCTGAATTTCTGAATTGCTGAATTACTGAATTGCTGAATTGCTGAATTTCTGAATTGCTGAATTTCTGAATTTCTGAATTGCTGAATTTCTGAATTGCTGAATTTCTGAATTGCTGAATTTCTGAATTGCTGAATTGCTGAATTTTCAAGTTTCTAGTTTCTACAAAGGAGATTTGGAGATCTAGGGAGTTAGGAGTACTGATTTTTGAGGATCTAGGTACTCAAGAATGTAGAAATACAGGAATCTAGAAATTTGGGAGTCTAGGAATCTAGAAATGTAGGTATTTGTACGTACAGATATTTGGGAACGATATATAGGGATTTAAGGAAGGTAGGAATATGAAAATCTAGGAACATGGGAACACAGGTATTCAGCAATGTAGAGATTAGCAAACATAGCTATTTGGTAATGTAGTGATATAGGAATCTAGGGATTTGAGAATGTATAACTTGAATAAAGCAGTGATATAAAAGTCCTGAATCCAAAATTCTGAAATACTCCTGAATTTGAATCCCAACATCCCTAAACTCCCATCTCCCCGCACTCTCAGCTTCGTCAACCCCCGAAACAGCTTCCTTCAATCCAAATCTCGCAATCCTACCTAAAAATGACCAAACGGAGCACTCGTACGGTGGCAACATAATCCCGCAGGGAATCCAGATTCGCGCGTGCGATCGAGAGGGACTCGTACGGAGCCAACAGACGGCACTCGGATGCATCATAGCAAGATGCCGTAGAAAAGGATGCCGTATCAAACGATGCTAACTCTAGCAAAGGACGCCTGTGAGTTGGCTGCGAGCTGAAACGGAGGGTGTGCACTGTGAAGATCCCGGGCCAAAAAGGTCTCGAGAAAGGGCGCGGAGAGGCATCCTGAATTCTAAATATGCGCATCGCATTACGTTTGCACTAGTGAGTCAGAAAATATGCTGTTTACAGCACACCTTCAGCCACTCCCGCACATTCACCTGTGTCCTCGGTGTGTGCGTGCGGCCAAACCGCAGGAGGATGTTCCCGGCACAAAGAGAGACCAGGGTGCTGTTTCTCTCGTTTCTGGTTAACCCGCTGGCTTCTCAAACTTTTGCGGCATCACGCTGATAAGGAAGCACGAGTTTCGGCTTCGAGCTTAGGAACATGTCGGTGATTGTGTTCGAATTCGCATTTGGAAATTCAATGGAGGACGAGGTTCAATTTTAGCGGAGTGCATTGTAATTTGCTGCGTTTTAGGCTTTTTCTAGGTTCTTAATCTGGGATTATATTTAGGATTAATATGGGATTGGGATTGGTTGTTAATATGTAGAATTCTTAATTTTTAAATTTGGCAATTCGAAAACTTGGATTTTTGGGATTGTAAATTCACAAATTTGGAAATCTGGTAATTTTGGAATTTGGAAATTAGAAATCTAGGGAATTGGGCATCTAGGAATTAGGAATTTACTCTGAAAATTTAAGCATTCACGCATTTCGAAATTTTGGAATTTGTAAAATTGAAAATTTGGTAATTTGAAAATTGTATAATTCGAAAATTATAAATCTAGGGAATTGGGCATCTAGGAATTAGGAATTTAGTCTGAGAATTTAAGCATTCAAACATTTGGAAATTTTGGAATCTGTAAAATTGGAAATTTGGTAATTTGAAAATTGTATAATTCGAAAATTATAAATCTGGGGAATTGGGCATCTAAGAATTAGGAATTAAGACTGAAAATTTAAGCATTCAAACATTTGGTAATTTTGGAATTTTTTAAAATTGAAAATTTGGTAATTTGAAAGTTTTATAATTTGAAAATTAGAAATCTAGGGAATTGAGCATCTAGGAATTAGGAATTTAGTCTGAAAATTTAAACATTCACACATTTGGAAATTTTGGAATTTGTAAAATTGAAAATTTGGTAATTTGAAAATTGTATAATTCGAAATTTAGAAATCTAGGGAATTGAGCATCTAGGTATTAGGAATTTACTCTGAAAATTTAAGCATTCAACGTTTGGAAATTATGGGATTCGTTAAATTAGTATTTTAAAAAATTAGCCATTCCAAAAATAAAAATTCAATAATTTGAAAATTAGAAAATTCAAAAATTTGAATAAGTGTATAAAATATCAGTTGCAGTCTCGCATGCACTCTCCAATTCCGTATAAATAATCGCGAATTTATTTGGGAACGCAGCTACTTTGTCCCCAGTATCTCTAAAGCCGAACGTATCGTAAATAAAAGCATTCCATTACACGATCAGTCGTTAACTACGGCAACGTAGATCCCACAGTGTCAATAGTAAAGTCGATAAAACACCTAGTTCTCGATTCGAAAGGATCCCACTGTGCATCGGGAAAGAAGAAAACTCCCTTTCAAATCACTCGAAAATCCGATTTGTGCCGTTACGAAAGCAATCGGCGTAAATTTAACCTAACCATCCCTGGAGGTCGCGAAATCCTGCACGGCAACGCGTGGTGCAGGTGTGTTGGCGAAGACACAGGACACTCATCAGGTACAGCAACGGAACCGGAACAACGAAAGAAACGAAGCCGTAGACAGAACGGATAGACGTCCTTATTTATTTGCGGATAAAATTGGTACGCCTGACTGCGAGGTGACGCGACAAGAATCCTGAATAAGATGGGAACAGGAAGTATGTCTGCCGCAGCCGGAAACCGCGGACGGACTCAACCATGAACAACACTTTACTAAACTTTCGTGGCCCCAACGAACTTTTCTTTATTTATTTATTCTTGAATTAATGGACAACTGTTTAAGGCGTATTTTATACCTGTATGTGGGAGGTGGAGAATTTGAGAACTTTCAATTTTAGTTAAGTTTTGATATTTGGGAATTTGGAAATATTGCATTGGAAAATTTAGGAGTTGGAAATTTGAGAATTGAAAATTTGGAATTTGAGATTTCGGGATTTTGGAATTTTGGAATTTGGGATTTCGGGATTTTGGAAATTGGAATTTTGGAATTTGAGAATTTGGAATTTTGGAATTTGAGAATTTGGGAATTTGGGAATTTGGGATTTTAAAATTTTGAATTTTGGAATTTTGGAATTTGGAATTTGGGATTTCGGGATTTTGGAAATTGGAATTTTGGAATTTGAGAATTTGGAATTTTGGAATTTGAGAATTTGGGAATTTGGGATTTTAAAATTTTGAATTTTGGAATTTTGGAATTTTGGAATTTGGAATTTTGAATTTTGGAATTTTGGAATTTTGGAATTTTGAATTTTGGAAATTTTGAATTTTGGAATTTTGGAATTTTGGAATTTTGAATTCTGGAAATTTGGAATTTTGGAATTTTGGAATTTTGGAAATTGGAATTTTGAATTTTGGGATTTTGAATTTTGGAATTTTGGAATTTGGAATTTTGAATTTTGGAATTTTGGAATTTGGAATTTTGAATTTTGGAATTTTGAATTTTGGAATTTTGGAATTTGGGATTTTGAAATTTGGAATTTTAGAATTTTGGAATTTTGGAATTTTGGAATTTGGGATTTTGAAATTTGGAATTTTAGAATTTTGGAATTTTGGCATTTGGAATTTTGAATTCTGGAAATTTGGAATTTTGGAATTTTGGAATTTTGGAAATTGGAATTTTGAATTTTGAGATTTGGAATTTTGGAATTTACAATTTGGAATTTGGAATTTTGGAATTTGTGATTTTGGAATTTTGGAATTCGGGATTTTGGAAATCGGAAATTTGGAATTCTGGAATTCGGAAGTATAAGATTCAGAATTCTGGAATTCAGAGTTTTGGAATTTTTGAATTTTATATTTTTAAATTAGGAAATTTGGAATTCGGAATTCTGAGAATTGGGAAGATTGAAGTTCGGAATTTTGGAATTCGTATTATTGTAATTTGGAATTTTGGAATTCCCTGCTTGTAAATTCGCAATTATGGAATTCACAATTTTGGAATTCGAAAGTTCGGAATTCGGAAATTTAAGAATGTGAGTTTTGAAAATTTAGGAACTAGGAAACTGTAATTTAAGAATTCGAAATTTGTAAATTTAGAATTAGAAATTTCCAACCCTTCGCCACTATATAAGAAATTAAAATAAAGAATTATAAATACAGTTGTCAAATAAAACCTAAGTGTACATCCACATTACTTTATCTCTTCAAAACTCAACACAGATTTCAAGAACACCTCAACAAATATTGGAACGCAGCACAAGAAGCGTATAAAAGTGTCATTCAATCTCTCCGTTAGTTTAAATGTTAAGTGTTAAGAATTAAGTGGTGGTTACGCGATATCGAAGAGATCGAGGGTTCCCGAAAAGGGAGCAGCGTTAGCGACCAACAATCTGGCACACCTTTCTTTCCCAGCATTTATCCATGGCAGAATCTGTCCACCGTCGTACCGTTTTAAAGTCTTCCAGGAGCTTTGTTCCGCCTGTCGGATCTCGTGACGTGACGACCTCGATATCTTAAAAACGGTTCATTATCGAGCAAAGGGGCTGTCGTGGAGCGGCGGCGTCGCGACGCTTGAAATTAGCCGACGGGGCCGACTTGGACGTCAGTTACCCCTCCGGCTGATTCTTCGAGATCGACTATCGAACAATCGGCAAAGAAAGGAATTCGACTGTCGACGTTCGCGGTGCTTCTCCTGAAAGCTTGTTATCGGATTTCCAGCATCGCGTTCGACCTATCGATTTTGAATATAACAGACGCCTCCTGGTTACTTTCTGGATTTGCTTTTAGGTTAGAAATGCACGTTATGTTCTGACTGATAATTGGCTGCTAATTACCCGAGTTTCACACTTGGGCAATCACGGTTCAAATTTCATTGATTTTTAGAGAATTTTTCTTGCTGGAATGGTATGAATGCGGAAGTGTTTTTGACAATGAAATATCTGCGCTTTATTACAGTAATAATTATTTTGATATATGTATGGATACTATACATATGTATATGCATATATCCCAAATCCCTAATTCCCAAAATCCCAAATCCCCAAATTCTCAAATTCCAAAATTCCAAAATTCTAAATTTCCAAAATTCCATAATTCCAAATTCCGAAATTCCCAAATTCCAAAGTTCCAACATACCAAATTTCTCAAATCCCAAAATTCCAAAATTCCAAAATTCCAAATTCCAAATTTTAAAATACCAAAATTCAAAAATTCCAAAATTCCAAAATACCAAAATTCCAAAATTCTAAATTTCAAAAATTCCATAATTCCAAATTCCAAAATCTCAAAATTCAGAAATTCAAAAATTCAAAATTTCAAAATCCCAAATTCCAAAATTCAAAATTTCAAAATTTCAAAATCACAAATTCCAAAATTCCAAAGTTCAAAATCCCAAATTCCCAAATTCTCAAATTCCAAAATTCCCAAATTCCCAAATTCTAAATTTCCAAAATTCCAAATTTCAAAATTCCAAAATTCCAAATTTCAAAATCGCAAATTCCCAAATTCTCAAATTCCAAAATTCCCAAATTCTAAATTTCCAAAATTGCATAATTCCAAAATCCCGAAATTCCAAATTCAAAAATTCAAAAATTCAAAATTTCAAAATTCCAAAATTCCAAAATCCCAAATTCCAAAATTCCAAAATCCCAAAATTCCAAAGTTCGAAATTCCAAAATTCCAAAATTTCAAAATTTCAAAATCCCAAAATTCCAAATCTCAAAATTCAAAATTCCAATTTCCAAAATTCCAAAATTCAAAAATTTCAAAATTCCAAAATCTTAATTTTCCAAGTTGCCATACCCCAAATTCCCAAATCCCAAATCCCCAAGTTTCCAAATTTCAAAATTCCAAAATCCTAAATTCCCAAATTTCCCACCCCCAAATCCTCAAACCGCAACCCTTGAAATCGTTCAAAAATTTCACCAAAATATCCCTAAATGTAAGGTAGATTGCGTCTGGAAGGAGCACAGTTAAACGAACAGAACACGCAATATAGTTGTCGGTGGGATGATTGGAAGGGTCGAGTCACGGATATTGCGATGGCAGGACCCCTCTTACCGGTCCTGTGCAAACAGACACGGTTGAACATTGTGGATGCACATGCAGCTTTTGTGTTGAATTGTCGCGAGCAAACACAGCCTCGAATAAATAAGGGAGCGTTTTCAGCGCTGGTAAACGCTAAACAATTCGGCGTCCATAGGCCGTGAAAAGGTGTAGGAGAAAAGCAATCTAGAGGAACGTCCTCGTTAGAGAAAGCCAGGATCTCTTTTTGGTAATTTGCCCGCAATTCAAAGCTGTGAAACCGGTCGTGCTTCTTTCTCTGCCCGAAAACAGGTTGCTCTAATGAGGAGATACAGATAGTACTGCGCGATATGATACAACCAACAGTAATTGCAATTTCATGTACTAATGTGACGTTATAGAGCAACGGGTATATGCTATTTTTCTTTCTATTCTAATATCATGTTCTATTTGTGTTCTGGATATGTTCCACTGTGTTATAACTGCACTGCTCGCAAATAGTGAGAATTTACTGAAAAATTTAATAAAATTCTTCACAAATATTATTAATATTTATTAAATAAATATTAGTAAAATCAATATTTATTAATAAATAAATAAATAAAATTCGTATAAATATTATTAGTAATAAAATAATTAATAATTATTAATAATAATTATGCAATGAGTAATTAATGATTTTATAAATATATGACGTGAAATAATTTTACAGAAAATTTAGTTAAATTTTAGTCAAGTTTAAACAAAATATTGATAATATTCACGTTTGGTGTTTATAGATGAATTATGAAGAAATATATTGGTTTAAAAAATGTTTGAATGCATATGTTATTTAAAGATGCGATTTATAAACAATTTGATACATCTTGATTTTTGATATTGAAAATCAGATACAGTGACTTGTTTTGTTATAATAATATATTTTATTGTAACAATTATTATATATTATTATAATGATAGTAATTATTTAATTTCTGTTGCAAGATCCAATGTTATAAAATTGATCAATTGTATAAAATATTAAAATAAAATTATACGGAAATGAAAATTATATTCTCGTGTAAGCATATGGAGAATTTTTAATCACAGCATATAATTGCAGAGAGTCCATTTCGCCGAGTTTTATATTTTTAATTTCTTTCCAACGATCTGGCATTAAAGTGTAATTACACGTTTGTACACAGACTCTTTCATCAGAGGAATATATCATTTCAGCTATTTTGAAGACTGCTAATATTTCTTCTATGGAAAATGATTAAAAATTAATCAAACACTCAGACCTTCCCATTTCGAAATTTGTAAACTTCTAAATTTTTACATTTCTAAGTTTAACAATTTCCAAAGTTTATTTTCCTAGTTTGTAAATTTTCAAATTGTTGAATTTCAGAGTATTTTAACTTTGAAATTTGTAATATTTTTCAATTTCCTAGTTTTCCAATTTACACATTTTGTAATTTTTTAATTTTCCAACTTTTCTATTTTCCTATTTTCCTATTTTCCTATTTTCCTATTTTCTTATTTTCTTTTTTTCCTATTTTCCTATTTTCCTATTTTCCTATTTTCCTATTTTGCTATTTTCCTATTTTCTTATTTTCCTATTTTGCTATTTTCCTATTTTTCAAGTTTCCCAATTTTCCAATTGTTCAAGTTTCCAATCTTCCAATCTTCCTATTTTCCTATTTTCCTATTTTCCAATTTTTCAATGTTCCTATTTTCCTATTTTTCAATTTTCCCAATTTTCCCAATTTTCCCAATTTTCCAAGTTTCCAATCTTCCAATTTTCCTATTTTCCTACTTTTCAATTTTTCAATTTTCCAATATTCTAATTTTCCCATCTTTCCATTTTCCAATTCTCAAATTCCCAAGTTTGTAAATTTTTCCTATTTTTCCTCTTTCCAATTTCCAAATGTTCAAGTTTTAAAATTTCCAAATTTCTCAATGTCCAATTCCCCCAATTCCCAAATTTCCAAATCCATAAATTTCCCAATATTAAAACACCCAAATCTCCAAGTCCCCAAACTCTCAACTATCAAAATTCGTAAATTTTTCAATTTCATTATTCTCAATTTCCATTTCCTAATTTTCACAAATTTCGAAATTCATAATATCGATCAGAATGTTTACATTCGCACGCGAACTCCTCGAATTCCCAACTGTACAATTTGCTAAATTCGTCGATCGGTATTACATTGTCAATACAATCTGGTCAATACAATATTGTCAATAACTCACTATCGTAAACATCGTGTATTCTCGAATATCGACAACAATATTAACCGTATACGAATTTCGTATTAATCCCAACATTCCTGAAGAAAACCTGAATAATTAATAATCATTAATCAACTCACATTAATTGCAATTTATTTTTCGTTCGCTGCATGAAAAATAATATTCAAAGAACGTGCCATTAAGAAACTAAAAAATATTAATTAAGTAAAAGTACATTGTATATGTGTGTATGTATACAATGAAAACACACACTAGGGACTAGGGAAATTTGGAAATTTGTAATTCAGGAATTTGGGAATTTTGGAATTCGAAATAATGGAATTAGGAATTTTAGAATTTTGGAAATTTGTAATTAGAGAATTCGAAAACTTGAAAAATTGTAATTTGAAATTTTGGAAATTGAAAATTTTGAATTTGCAATTTGAAAATGTGAAATTTGGAAGATTGAGAATTTAAAAATTTGGAATTTCGAAATTTGAGAATTGAAAGTTTGTCATATATTGTCATCAATTAGTAATCCTATATAAATGTAATAACTTGTAATTGTTGAATGAATCATTCATATTTCCCTACAAATTTACATTTCAATTTTTATAAATGTTAATTTTCACGTATTTAATTTAAAATTATAATTTAATATTATTTTGTATTCTTTAATTAGTTTCAAAATGGTAATTACGATTTCTGACATACACGAGATGACTCCAAAAATATATGATGATTGAATGAATAATTCAGATATCACTGCCAAATATTCATATATCTTCGTTTTCGATCGATATTTTAATTTGAAATGAAAGTTACATTAAAAGCAAATTATCCTCATACATATGTTAAAATCATACTTCTCACCAGTACGATGTAAATAAGCTAATTTGTTCATTTTATTATTCAATAAATATGTATTTACCATAAAATATCTGTAATATCATTCGCCCTCCTCTTTCAAATTCAGTCATAGCAAAAAGATCAATAATTTCATAATTAATAATTATTAATCTATTCACGTTTTGTGTTTACATTAATTACTTATTTACTTATTGATTAAGTACTCATACTGATTATTCATTATGTAAATTTTACTTACTATTAACGAAAAAATATATTTGTAAAACACACATCAATTCTTCAACAATTCAGCACTTGAAAGGCTAAGCTACTCATTAATAAAAAGCAACGAACGGTGAAATACCTACCTCGACATAAAAATTGTACGATACCTTTTTTTTGCACTAAGGTATCTGAGGCACATGGTGGAAAGGAAGCATTATAAGTTTAAATGAACATGAACGAACAAAGGAATAATTACAGAAAGAAGGGAAAGTAGAAAATCTGCTTCGTTCATAAAGTTCCCAAGGTATTAATTAAACCTTTGTGAATTGATGTACTCTTTTATTTGTTCGGGTAATCCAAATTAATTCACGTAATATTCGTGTAAAATACGCTTCTGATTATATCACGTAAACATTTTCTATTTCAACAAAATTAAATTCATTCATATATATATATGAATTATGTGGCTTATAATTACGTATAGTTACCTGTACAGTACCTGCCCATTGAACCACTATCAATTTTCATCGTTTTCCGTAAAATTAAAAGGCCTCTTTATTAGCTACTAACATTACTACTGTACATAACATTATCACACGTTAATATCTTTCCACCCTCTGCTTTGGTCATATCCATGCTCTGTATACATTGATGCTTTATATCTTCGTTATCTTCCCAAATATCTGTAATTCTAAACTCGGATAACGTGGATGGAGAGTTGTAAACTAGTCTTTTGAGTAGGCAGACATTTTCTATGGCATTCAAATTTCACCTCTAGCGCTGTACTCGAGCCTAACGTAAACGGCCCTTAATCGCTCGTCACCCACACAATTTGATTATCATCGACAGTAACAAATCAGTTGCTATATCGTTATCAACGTATTTAGTAACAATTTTGCGTGACCTAAGATTTTCCGTATATGACATAATTGTAGCCATAAAAGTGAAATTTTCGTACGTGGTAATTCGATGGCCAGGGACTGTAAACATGCGTGTACGAAGACTTTTAATTAATTACATTTACATTCAAGTTAAAAAATGATTAACCCCTTGTATTTCAACGTGTCGTGACGCACGAGTGCGTCAGCTGTGACCAATATTACAAGGGGTTCAAAAATTAATTTAGATGCTAGTTTAAAGATTATTAGAAGATTAATTTAGATGCTAGTTCAAGGATAATTAAAAAATTAATTTAGACTTACAAACATGGTCTCATATTTTTAATATTTTATTCAATTTATTCCACAATTATAATCATAAATGTCAAAATTTTTTAACATTTAGCACATGCAAAAAAATGGTTAACTCCTTGTATTTTTACGAGTCGTGACGCACGAGTGCGTCAGCTGTGATCAATTGTGCTCGAATTTTCAATACGCTTCAATTTGTTTTTCAAGTCCAATTATAATTTGTGTATTTCAACTTCCTTTGTCTGTTTTAATATTGTAGCTCCGATTCTGACGCACCTGACAAATGCAAGGGATTAGAAAATTAATGCTAGTTGAAAAATTATTAGAAGATTTAGAAGCAACTTCAAAATTTATTCATTCGATAGCACATTGATCATACAAAACAACCTCAAATTTATTCAATAACTCTATCTACCAATATATATTATAAATGTATGTCGTATTTTACCATAATTGCACATCATCAAAAGGTTTCCTACATACTCGACATTCGCCATTTGGTATAACCTAATCGAAAGTAATTCGAATCGCTTCATGGTCGGTCGCTAAGCACATGTTCGTTGCCGAAGACATTTTGGAAGCCACTGGGTGACATAACCTAACCTTTGACGTCTATCTAAGGAATACGTGCTCCATTTCGTGCCTTGCCGGAGAATATACGTCGGATCAAAGGGGTTTCTTCGACTTGCCAGTTCGTCTTTCCTCTCATTTTATTGCACTCTGTTCGACCGGCTGCAAGTATCCTTTCAAAGGTTCTCGTCCCAGCGTGCCTCTCGTGCTTACGAACCATGCGACCTTTTCATACGTTCCTCGACTGACGTCGTGGAAATATTGTTTCGAGATACGATTACTCGACAATCTTATGGAAATGATGCTTCGACGGAATGGGCTAAAAAAATATTATTTCCCTGTTTTATGAACCGAATACTCGCGTGCGTTCATGTTTCGATCGACTCGAGTTGTTCGTTTTCTTCTCGTTCTGTTTTGAAAATTCCGCTGATCTCGTTATTGACGATGCTACGAAAAGAAATAATATAAATTTTATTCCTCATTCATGAGTTCTCAAGTCCTAAGATTTTTGAAATTACAATTTTTTAACTTTTCAATACTAGTTTATTAATTATACAATTGGTTCATTCTCAAATTTTCAATATTTATTCAACAACTTTCAATTTTTCAAGATTCAACTTTTTAATTACATAATTATTCATTTTTTCAATTTTTCAATTCTTCAATTCTTCAATTCTTCAATTCTTCAAATCTCAATTGTGCAATTTACAGTTCGAAATTTTTCAATTTCTCTTGTAAAATACTTTTCAGTTAATTACTGAACTTCGTAATTCCCAAATCATCAATTTATTAATTTTTCAATTCCCAATTTATAAATTTTCCCGTTTCAAATTAACTTAATGACTTCCAAAGATGTGTGCTTATTGTATAACAATATATAAATAAATGAATAAATTAAAAACTATTAATAACAATAACGATTAATAATTATAACTAAAAAATTAATAATAATTATTATAGATTATCCAATAATCAACCACAGAGTAACTTCCACGCGGCTCCGCTAATTAAGCAGCAGAGCCAACTAACTTCAGAATATTTAGAAGTTCAAATTTCTTCTTAAATTATTACTGAGTACTTATATATCAACCCTTGGCGATTCGAGGTAAGATCTTCGCTCACTCGGCGAATTATCCAGGTGTCAGTCAGGATTTAACGGATTAATATCTGACGAACCCCCCTGAACTCTTCTCGAAACATCTCTCGTTCTAATCTGTCTTTCGCAGTCTCAATTTTAAGCAAACCACCGTTCGTTCATATTAAATCACGCGACTCGCAAATCCCTGCACGATCGACAAATAAAAAATCCCATATATCCCCGGCGACCGATTCCCGTAAGAATCATAACCGTTCGACCACCCCCGGTGTCGAAATCGTTGGCCGGCTATCTTCGCCGGAAACCGATAAAACGCAAGCTTCGGCTTCACATCCGTCGAGCCAATGAGAGGCTGGAGTCCAGTTACGGCCGTCAACGACACCTGAAGCATCCCCTTCAGGGCCGCATAGTGCTCGATACACGCCGAAATGCGGCTGAGACTTTGACATCTTTTTTAACCCCTTGCACTATTTTGACGAGTCTGACTCGTGACGCACTGGTACTTCAGTTGGGATCAATTTTACTCGAATTTTGAATATGCTTCAATTTGGAGTTCAAGTCCAATTATAATTTCCATAGTCAACGATTGTATAATACCATGTTGTCATAACATTTCAACATTCTTTGTCTGTTTTAATATTATAGCTGTGTTTAGTTAGTTCTGACTGACGCACCAAATAGGTCATAGTGCAAGGGGTTAAATTCTGTTTACCAGGTAGAAGTTATGATACATTTTTATTAACTTCGACTATTGTTAATACTTTAGTGGCCGCTTACACATGTGTGCCCGGCCAATTGTTAGCGTCCGCTCACACATGTGTGCGGTGATTGAACGTAGGTGATTGTTTTAATAACTATTATACGAACGTAAAATATTAAATTCGCTGTATTAAATGTGTTGCTGTTTTTGTTGGTTTTATGTGTATGTTCATACTGAATTATTTCGTGAATTTACATAAAGTTTCTTTCTCAATTCTTCAACTTTTCTAATATCTTAATTACTAATTTACTAATTTTTCAAGTTTTCAATTTTCTATTTATCAATTCTTAATTTTACAGTTCTCAATTTTTTAAGTTTAAATTGATTTATTTTCAATTGCTCAGTTATTCAATTATTCAATCATTCAATTGTTCAATTATTCAATTCTTCAATTCTTCAACCCTTCAATTATTCAATTATCCAGTTATTCAATTATTCAAGTACGTAATCATGCAATTTTTCATTTGTTCAATTTTTTAACTTGTCAAGCTTTCCATTTTGCAATTTTTCAATTTATCAATTCTTCCATTTTTCAATTTCTAATTTACCAATTTATCTATTCACCACCTTTCAGTTTATCAAATCTCAATATGTCGGATCTTCAATTTCTCAATTCATCAATTCTCCATTGATCAGTTCATTTTTCAATTCACAATTTGTCAATTTTTCAATGCTCGATATTGTTATTCAATTTTTGATATTATATAATTTTCCCTTAAATCTGTTTTCTGCTCAGTCATTCTTTTATAGCTATTAACTACATAACTATAATATTAAACCAAAGAAAATTATGTATTTTATATTCAGCAATCCGTGGCTACACAAATTATAATTTGACCCAATCTTCAAGTTGATTTATTAAAAATTTGAATGAGGTTTGTCACATTAGAACTGTAACGTTATGAATCTACCTTAATGTTACAAGCCTAGGGATTAATTTTTAATATAAGATCATTGTCAGCTAACTTAAAAAGAAAATGATGCTTTCGTATCACTATAAACAAGTTTCCTTCAATTCTCACAAAACATTAACTTTCTGACAAGAAAGCAAGAGAACTGTCCAGGATGACTATGTTATAAGTCAAGAGGTTAATTCTTGACCTAAAATCATTGTCATCTAACCTCAAAGGAAAATGATGCTTTCGTATCACAGTAAACAAGTTTCCTAATTCTCAAAAAAACGTTAATTTTCTGAAAAGGAAGCAAAAGGGCGGTTCAGGATAATTCTATGTTATAAACCAAGGGGTTAAGAGGTTAATAAGTGCAAAGGGTTAATTAAACGTGAAACCGTTTATTCAGTGAACTCCAGATTTAAATATCGTACACCTGAAACCAATTTCCTCGTCCCAAAAACTCACTACCCCTATAAACGACCGAGTTGTACCTCCGTCGGTTTCGTCCCTGCCCTTCATCCCCTGTGTCGAGTTATTTGCAGCCGCGAGTCGGATCATCCTGAAGGAGAGGAGTCCACGTGCCGATTTCCGAGCCTCGTGTGGCTGACGTTTTTCTCGAAACGAAAATAGGAAAGAGGGACACCGTGTGATCGCGAACAGGGATGGAGGAGGCTGATTTACCTCGGTGTACGCGTCTGCAGGAGCTGGCTAGGAGGAGTGGGGCGAAAAGGGGGTGGAAAGGGATGCCCGAGGGAGCGAGGAAAACGTACCAGTGACCCAAATACGTCTAGCTCCGGGGCACAATCTGTGAACATCTTCTCCTGGTAATGCTCTGTGCGAATTCCTGTACCGCGGCCAGCACACTTTCAACCCCCTTCGATCTGCAACCCCTCCTTCGCTCCACTATATTTGTTGTTTCTTTCGGACGGTTAGAGGGAAGTGCTTATCGAGCTCGACTGGGGCGACATCCACGAAACGACCAGTTTATTTCGTACTCGCGGAATAGGGGTAGTTTCCGAATTTATTGCACGGTTTCTTTATACTACCCCTGTTCTTTTTTTAAAGAGATTTCGAAAATAGGCAATGATGGGAAAATAGTTGACAAATTTTTTTGTAGGAATTTAGTTTTAATTTTGGAATGTAAGACGAGGGGTGGAAATTGGAAATGATATGGAAATATGATAGAGTGATTTTAAAGTTAGAGTGATTTATATATGTACTTTGAGAGATATGGTCATATATCTGAGACAAGAGTGACGTATAAAAGGGAATAATTCTTATGTATACATATTTATACATATTATATGTTATATTGTACTGGGCATTTATACTGTTTATATTATGTATTATACTATATGTATTATATATTTTACCGAGCATTTACACTATGTATATTATGTATCATACGATATATTTACGCTGTGTACATACATATATTATATGTTCTACTGTACATGTTGTACACATGTGTGCATATGTTATACTACATATTCATATTATATATATTATCTATTGTACGATATATTCACGCTGTATATACATACATTATGTGTCATAGTATACATTTATACTATATATGCATGTTCTACATATGTGTATATGTCATATGTTACACTACATATTGATATTATGTATATTATGTATTATATGATATATTCACACTGTATACATACATATATTATATGTCATACCGTACCTGTCTACTACACATACATGTTGTGCACATGTGTAGATATCATATGTTATACCATGCATTTATACTATACATACATATTGTACACATGTGTATATGTCACATGTTACATTCTATATCTATATTACATATAATATATGTTATAAATTTATGCTATACATATGTGCTACATATATTGTATATTTACTACCTATACATGAACATATGTACACACATGTATGAATGAATTAGTCATTGGATGATTACACATCACAATATTCATGATGATTTATCTTAATAACGACCAATCAATTAATAATTACAATAAATCCAATTATTTTCTAAAATGCATAATTATATTATCAAGCAATAATTTGCACAATTTATTTATTGTTCACATAATTAGTTATCCTCCCATATGTTCAACTTTGAAAAAAGATTTTTTAAAAATCATTTGGATTTCATTTATCTGGAAAACACTTTGATTTTATTTTGCAACCATTCACGTTTTCATACTAGATGGTTCAATTCAGTTATCAAAAGATCCGAAGAGACAAATAATTAAGAGACCGTATTATCCGCTGCATTATATCTGAATGTTGGAAAGAAGTATAATAAATCTACCGGGTTTTTGAAAAGAATGCACATACATATATGTACGCCGAGATCTTCCCCGAGGATCCCTGTTGATCCTTGGACTCACAAAGCAAGTGAAAAATGAACGAAATGATAAATCCAGCCTGCGGGCGCTGAGTTTTAACTGTCAAGTGTTAGAATTGAATACGAAGAGTGCATCGCAGGACTCGTAGATCCGGAAAAGAAATTCAGTTACATTTTCAGGAATATTGTGAATAGACGACAGGGATTGTTCAGGAAGAATTTATTCTTTTTAATTTATACCGTTTAACGACAACAAATTTAGTAACGAGTTAATAGTAAGAATGTACATTTTCGTGTAATACAAATTTTTGTTAATAACTTTGTTTTCATATCATGGCGAATTTTAATGTGCCATGATGATATCCACTCGTTCATTTTTGGGAATTTGAGAATTTTTAGGGGATGGAAATTTAGAGCGTTGTGTATTTAGAAATTTGGTGATTTTGGGGATTTAGAAATTTGGGGATTTTGGGGATTTAGAAATTTTGTGATTTTGGGCATTTAGAAATTTGGTGATTTTGAGAATTTAGAAATTTGGTGATTTCGAAACTTGAGAAATTTTGTGATTTTGAGAATTAAGAAATTTGGTGATTTTGTGTATTTAGAAATTTGGTGATTTTGTGTATTTAGAAATTTGGTGATTTTGTGTATTTAGAAATTTGGTGATTTTCAGAATTAAGAAATTTGGTGATTTTGAGAATTTAGAAATTTGGTGACTTTGGATATTTCGAAATTTGGTGATTTTGGGGATTTCGAAATTTAGTAATTTTAGGGATGTAGAAATTTACAAATTTTGAAATTTTAAAATTTGAGAAATTTGAGAAATTTGAGAATTTTGAAATTTTATGACTATAAAAGTAAGAAGTTTAGAAATATTTCAGTACTTTGTAAATTTAGGGGCGCAGGTATTTGTGGATCTAGGAATTTGGGGGATTTAGTATTTTTGGATCTAGGTAGATTTTGGGATTTGGTCACCTAGGGACCTAGAATGGTAATCTGGTGATCTATAAATCCAGAATATTCTGAAAATTCTAAAAATTCTAAAAATTCTAAAAATTCTGAAAATACCGAAAATTCTAAAAATCTTAAAAGTCATGCAAATCCTGAAAATTTAAAAAATCCAGGAAATTCTCAAAATTTAAAAAATCCTGAAAATTCTAAAGACCCATAAAATTCTCAAAATTCTAAAAATCCATAAAATCCTGAAAATTGAGAAAAATAAATTTGAAAATTAAAAAATTACAAAACACGAAACTTGAAAAACTTAAAAATTCGAAACTATGAAAAGTTCTAAACTTATCAAGTTCACATAAGTATCCGAATGCAAAAGTACATTCGTGTACAGTTCGCATCCCGTTAAAAATGTTAAAAGTGGCGCTTAAAATTGACTACGCATTTGTTCCCGACGATACGTCGGTGCAGAACGGGAAACGTTCACATTTTTCACGTTGTAGTAGAACGAAGGCCAGGTTTGGTCCCCATCGGACAAAAAGCCTCGACCGTAATTCATCTGGCAACACTTTCCATATTTTCCTTCCCTACGCATATCCGGACCCTTTCGTTTCTGTTTCCCTTGGGAATTCTACTCTCTTTGCGAACGAACGTCAATATTAAGTTATCGGAACTCGTTCTCTATTTCAAGACATTTTCTGCGTTTTCAGCCGCGTTTAATGGCCGCCAATTCGATACATCGTTCATTCAAATAAATTCGAAATTAG
This sequence comes from Megachile lagopoda, assembly GCA_036983795.1. Lineage (NCBI taxonomy): Eukaryota > Metazoa > Arthropoda > Insecta > Hymenoptera > Megachilidae > Megachile > Megachile lagopoda. The sequence continues at coordinate 5,677,003 of CM072798.1, forward strand.
TTTATTGAATAATTGATAGTACTGTTAATAGTAATATTTAGTTTGACCAATTATGTTGTTTATATCTTTATACAATTTATATGTTCACGTTTATACAATTTTTAAAGAAATTACTTTTTATTTATTTCAGTTGTTTATATTATTTATTTAAGAAGCAATGAAAGTATACTGCTTACAAGTTATTCTTTTCTTATTTAGAGATTTTTTAGTCTTCATAGTTTTCTTTATTTGTATACACAATTATTTAGAATAAATTATTTCAAGAGTTTATTTCAAAATTTAGAGAAATTTATAGTTTATTTCAATTATTTAGAAAAATTATTTGTAGCTTACTTAAATGACATTATCGTTTATTTAAGAAATTGTAATAAAATTAACTACGCAATTCTTGAAATCAATATCCCAGTTAAAACTGTATTATTTCTATAAATAATTGCAGAAGACGTATCATTTAATAGATAGTATAGAAATGATGTTTTTGATTCGAAAGAAATTCTCGGGAACTCCTACACCCTGTACGAAATATTCGAGTACACGACTTTTTGTCTACACGGCAAATTTGTTAGTCTATTTTTTTTTCGCGAATCAGTTTATTCCGTTGCATTCAGCAAACGTAGGTCGGAGAAATTTATTGACATTGCAGTTGTATACGATCGACGCAGAACTCGATAGAGTTGAATTTATCGACTTGTTTAATTGAACAAATAAAAACGCTCCATAGGTGTTTCGCAGTTGTTTTTTCAGAGGTTACGCACAGGCTCAGACAAATATTTTTATTCCCTTCATAACTGGTCCTATTGGAAAGTGCCGTAAACCCTGCTGACGCTTTAATCTGAAAACAATGTCCTTGGTGCTCAAAAATTAAAAAGACGTTTGCAGTTAATCAAGTTTCGATACGTCTGTAAACGATCACATGATGCATTTTTATATACAGTTCCTCGCCACTATAAATTTTCAGCGTTTTCCGTAAAATTAGAAGGCCTCTTTATTAGCTACTAACATTACTACTGTACATAACATTATCACACGTTAATATCTTTCCACCCTCTGCTTTGGTCACATCCGTGCTCTGTGTACATTGATGCTTTATATCTTCGTTATTTTCCCAAATATCTGTAATTCTAAACTCGGATAACGTGGGTGGAGAGTTGTAAACTAGTCTTTTGAGTAGGCAGACATTTTCTATGGCATTCAAATTTCACCTCTAGCGCTGTACTCGAGCCTAACGTAAACGACCCTTAATCGCTCGTCACCCACACAATTTGATTATTATCGACAGTAACAAATCAGTTGCTATATCGTTATCAACGTATTTAGTAACAATTTTGCATGACCTAAGATTTTCCGTATATGACATAATTGTAGCCATAAAAGTGAAATTTTCGTACGTGGTAATTCGACGGCCAGGGACTGTAAACATGCGTGTACGAAGACTTTTAATTAATTACATTTACATTCAAGTTAAAAAATGATTAACCCCTTGTATTTCAACGAGTCGTGACGCACGAGTGCGTCAGCTGTGATCAATATTACAAGGGGTTCAAAAATTAATTTAGATGCTAGTTTAAAGATTATTAGAAGATTAATTTAGATGCTAGTTCAAGGATAATTAAAAAATTAATTTAGACTTACAAACATGGTCTCATATTTTTAATATTTTATTCAATTTATTCCACAATTATAATCATAAATATCAAAATTTTTGAACATTTAGCACAAGCAAAAAGAAATAGAAAACTAGCAAGTAATATGTTGAATAATTGTATATAAACGTAGACAATAAAATTATTATATGTTCATACATATTATACTCATAATTTGCTACAGTACATTATCATTCATTAAATGAACGGAAGAATTTTAAGAATTCATTAAATGAACGGAATTTTTTGTATTTATACAAAAGTTAATTTTTCTGTTATAAACAATTTATATAATTTTTTAGTTTAGTTAATTTACGTTGCTCATATTAAAATTGTACAGAATTAATTCCCTATAATTAATTCAAATATAATCGTCTCTATTAAATTGTTTATTTAAATATTTTCATTACTAGATTCATTACTAGATCTCAAACTTTTTACAACTTTAAAAAACCTTCGTAGTTTTAAAATAAATATTTAATTATCCATAATGTTATATAATTGTAATAATGTAATAAACGTAATTAAAATAAGAAATCACCAAGTAGATATTAATTTTTGAATTTTATGAGACCATAATTTTTATGTAGTCGGATAAGGAGAAGAAATTGTTAGATAAGAAATTAATAATTCTTAGAGAGTGTTATCAGTTATCCTCTCTCGAAGTTATGATGATAAATAAGTACGAAGCGAATGTCGAGTACTAATTTCGTTAATTGCAGTCGTCCAGGTGTTGAAAGACAAACTGAAAGGTGAAAAACTTAAAAGTATAAGAGCGGGAAGTAATTCCATGACAGAAAGCACACCTTGCTTAATTAGAAGACGGGCAACGAGTTAATTAAGTAGTAGCGTGTGCTTTACTGCTGTAGGAAATTAGAATACCTTCTTAATAAATTTTGCATTCGGTGTCAAATAATTCTTGCAACTAATAAATCATTATCTTGACTTTTATATTAACTTTTATTATAGTTCATTATGAAAATTGTTCATTTCTAATATGTTTCTTGTGTCGTTGGTCACTTTCAATTTTATTTAATAATTTTATTTATAATAAGTGCGTTGTGAATTTAGAAATTTGAGGGCTTGACTATTTGGAGTTTTAAGAATATATGAACTTAAGAATTTTGAGAATTTTGGGAATTTGGGAATTTTGAGAATTTGGGAATTTGGGAATTTTGAGGATTTGGGAATTTGGGAATTTTGAGAATTTGGGAATTTGAGAATTTAGAGAATTTTTAGAAATTTGAGAATTTGGAATTTTAAGAATTTTGAGAATTTGAGAATTTGAGAATTTGGAATTTCTAGAATTTTGAGAATTTGGAAATTTGAGTATTTTGAAATTTGAGAATTTGGAATTTTGAGAATTTGAAAATTTGAGAATTCGGAAATCTGAGTATGTAAAAATTTGAAAATTTGGAATTTTGAGAATTTGAAAATTTGAGAATTCGGAAATCTGAGTATGTGAAAATTTGAGAATTTGGAGATTTGAGAATTTGAAAACTGAGAATTGAGAAATTTTAGAGATTGATAATTGGAAAATTTGAGAACTTCTAAACTGTAGAATTCAATAGTTTGAGAACTTAATTTAAAACCGTAAAAATTTGAAAATCATGAGTAAAAGTTTGTCAAATCCAAAACGCAAAAATTTCCAGATTACAGTTACTTAATCAATCGCAACATTTTATTACTTCTCCCCCAGAAAATTGATCTATTTCTACTGCAATATATCACAACCTATCTTCCATCACACGTCCATTTCTCCCGCAACACATTTCAACCCAATTTCCTCGAACACTTAATTAAACAATCGCAAATTTAGCTTCAAATTCCTCGTCTGATAAATACTTATTGTATTTTCAAGTTTTACGCTCATCCCAGCTTCAAGTTGCAGAATACTCTAGAGATGAGTTTCCTCTTTCTTTTTTAAACTACGAATGTCCGAGAACCGTACAGAAAGCTTGACGAAAAATTCTGCATTTATTCGGTAAAACTCGGCAAAAGCTTTAACAAAACTTTCAGCTGCTGCTTCAACGGCAATTAAACGTTTTTCTTTTGAAGACAGCTCACGACTCACCGACTCGACCAAGTAAATGGTTTCTTAGCGTAAATTCATCATTTTTTATAAAAAAAAAAAATAGTAAAGCAGGAAAAGAACTTCGCGAGCCAGTGAAAATCTCGGACATATTAGTCGCAAGAAATTTCTTTACCTTTGTCTTTCGTCTTTCCTCTAGAATCAATTTAAACAGTGTCCTTCGTTGTTATTAGACGTTAAATATTTGCGAAGATAATAATCGAATCGTGAAATGGCACAATTCGTAAAATAAGAGGACGTTCTTTAATTATCTAGCAAATTGCGGAATTTGAAATAAACTGTGGATTAACAGGTGTAGATTAAGTTTTGTGAATAATTTCAACCCTCGTTGACATTAATTTTTATTTGGTAATAAAATTTAATAAATATATTTTATGACAATATACAATTATGATAACGTATATATAAAATTTATAGGGACCATTTATTTTGAAGTGGTGTCCTGTTTCGAGAAAATTAGAGGTTAGTATATTAGTTAGTCAAAAAATATAGGTTATGTCTATATCAGGTCTGGTTATATCAAGTCTGGTTTCTACTAATTTATCGATATGTAATTTGATTATATACATTTCTTTCAGGCGAATTTAACTGGAATTATATATACGGGGTGTCTCGTAACTAGAGCGGAGAACGACGGGAAAAATACGCACCAATCAGAATCGTTCTTGCGTCTGCGCGCGCAATTCTCGCGTCTGCGCGCGCACTTCTCGCGCTCTGATTGGTCCGTGTTTTTCCTTAATAATTCAAAACCGAAGCTTCCAACCCCATTTTTGCAGAGGGAAATCTTGTTCAGAATAACGACCTTTACCACCCCTTTCCGGGAGTTACACTAGTTGCGAGACACCCTGTATTTACAGGCTGTAAATGGACGTGCATAATTCAATTGTAAAAATCATTTACTTCCGATTACGAAAAATTAAATATCGCTTAAAATATATTTCGTATTAATTCAATTTTGTTTGTAAATAATAACGAGAAATAAAATAGGGGTAGTATTTTTTATTTTGAACGTTAATTATATTTATATATTGTTAAACTTAACGCGAGATATTGCTATTATTTATTTACGCTCTTTATGTGGCGGTGTTTTGAAATATTCATGATGCACCGGAGGCATAGGTACTGCTCCATATCCTTATATTTTTCGTATGTAATAGGCAATATACAAGGGTCAGCGATTCTTTCAAATTTTGGAGGTCCCCGAGATGTAGGTGACAAATCTAACGTCTTAAATTCCGTATCCTTCATCGATGTTTTATATAAAATAGTATACGATGCACTTTTGCGAAACTTCGTCCAACATACCTTCAGCCAGTTCACCTTTTCTCTGTTAGTATTTTTTCTCACCCGTTTTTGGATCGCGTTTTGTAGATTTTGAAGGAATACTGAATCAATATTAAAGCAGAGTTAGTCAAAGTGATCTTTTCAGATAATTATAACATTTCCGTTTTAGATTTCACTGTAATTATACCAGAGGAAGAAATTCATGAAATCCTTTTAATTGCACTGTAGCATCTTCTGTCGCTCCATTTTATTGCCTGTTTCGTTTTAATCGAATGGTAAATATCGATTCTCACGGAACGAAGACAATTCAGAAAAGGACGATCGGAGGAATAAAATTTTATGTCTCGGTTATGACAAAGCTTCTGCGGCGAACACCTTGTCAGTTTCTCAGGAAAGTGGAATCTCAATAACAATTCATTATTCCATTCGTTCCGAACCTGTCATTTGCAATTAACTATGAAACGAGACACTTCTTAATGTCAACAGACATTCTTTATATTTCGATAATACGCATCTAGATTTGCATTAAATTATTAACATCATAAATATTTCAAAGCGTATCTTAAATTTCATAAATACGTTTAAAACAACTCTTTAAGAAATTAAGAAATGTTTGCAAAATTTATATGTACATTATTTATACAGTTCTAAAGAAGAATTATTTCTACACTTTTAGTAATCTAATGTTAAACTAAATGAAAGAATAAAGTCGCAAGATAGTCGTGTTGTAGTATAGTGACATAGCAATGTATTAGAAAGCAATATAATAGTATTGTAGTATAGTGATACAGCAATGTACTAGAAAATCAATATAATACTATTGTAGTATACTAGTACAGTTGTATAGTGGTATAGTAGTGTAGTAGTATAGCAGTACAGTAATATAGTAATTTAATAGTGTAGCGGTACAGTGATGTAACAGTATAGTAGTATGTCAGTAGCAGTATAGCAATGTGGCAGTATAGTAGTATAGTAGTATAGCAGTATAGTAGTATAGTAGTATAATAGCACAGTAGTACAGTAGTATAGTGGTGTACTAGTATAGTAGTATAATGGTGTACTAGTATAGTAGTATAGTGGTATAGTGTAACAATACTATAGTGGTGTAGTAGTTATTGTAGTTATAGTGGTATAGTGGTACAGTAGTGTAATGGTGTAGTAGTTATAGTAGTCATAGTTGTATATTGGTATAGTAGTATTGTATAGTTGCACTATGGTTGTATAGTAGTATAGTAATATAGTAGTATACTGGTATAGTAGTATACTAGTACAGTAGTATACTAGTACAGTAATGCAGTAGCACAGTATAATAGTATATTAATGTTCTAGTATGGTAGTACAATACTACCATATAGTACAATAGTACAATAGTTAAATATTAGAGTATTAAAAGACCAAAATATTGCAATAATAAAATAATAAAATATTACAATAGTCACTCAGTAATATAAATACCCCTATAGATTAATGCCTACAATCAAACTTATTTATTAGATTTCGTTAATTACTATGCAGTTTTGTCATTCGTCACGTTTATGAATTTATCGTCACTGCTTACTCGACTCGTGCACCTAATTCACACTTCGCATACAAACGTTTACGAGACAAATATGTACCCAACGATTTAAAGCTTCTCGTGCGTCCTTAAAAAATGTATTCGAGTTTGGGAACCAGAAACATACATTAGGGAACACCCGTGCTCAAAATTTCTGAACAAAACGTTAAACATAGACGCCGTAAAAAATTTCAGCTGAATATATATTTTCAACTTTTAAATAATGTTTGCTTGTTTGTTTTAAACATACGCGCTCTCCGTCGTCACTAGAAAACACAACGTTAGTTGTTTGAACGCTTTTAAATGGACGTTCACAAACAGTTTTTACGTACACCGTTTCTACACAACCTTTGTGCATTTATCTCAATGTTTACAAGGAAACGTGTACGCGTAGACCAGTGACGTAATTCGCTGTTGTGGAGCCCTGTAGGCAACTTTTTAAATACGGTAGAGGGTGAAATAAAAAATTTTTACTTTACTCTAATGTTAAAATTTAATTCTCTCCAAATGTTAAAATTTAATTCTCTTCAAATGCTCAAATTTCATTCTCTCTAAAATTTAAAATTTAATTCCGTTTAGATGTTAAAATTTAATTTCATTAGAATGTTAAAATTTCGGTTCGTTCAAATTTCATTCAAAATGTTAACATTTTTAATTCGAATGTGAGAATGTTAAAGTTTAAAAACAGGTTTTGTCAAATGTAATAAACTAGGTTACTATAATTTTGTTTAGAGAAATTTTCAAAAGTTATCGAGAAGTTAGAGTCTTTGGGCCAGTGTTTAAAGACGTTACTGATATGTACCAGAGTTTTATCTTCGGGAATTTGATTTCGTGATTTTCATCGTTGTTCACCGGTGAAATTCGTTTGTTTTCCTTTCTGCAAATAACATGTACCGCGTGACGGAAAACTAAATCTGCATGGAAACCTGTGTTCGGTTAATCGAACACATTCAACCAGGGCTGGTCTCCATTTACTTGTGTCCGCCGTTGAATTCGGATAAATCTTTGCCAGATCGCTTGATCGTCCTTGTTTGCGACCTACATTTTGCTTTTGGCAATAGTACACGAGAGTTAGTTTCATGTATTCCAACTATGACACGAATAGTTGCTCTTCCGTTGATGCGTGCGTTTTAAACGACACTTTTGTTGTATGAAAAGCGCATCGCGAAACTAACAGTTGAGAACGCCGGAGGCATATTAATTTAACGTGGAAATTGTATAGTGGAATTTTAGCGAGATACTAGTTCACTGGTTTAGAGTTTTTATTTATTTCGCTGTTTCACGATTTTATTGTTTTACTGTTTCACTGTTTTATTATGATACTTGTTTATTATTTTGATATTACTATTTTGTGATTTTGTTATTTTATTATTTTTCTATTTTACTATTTTATTACTTTTCTATTTTACCATTTTACTGTTTTACTATTTTACTATTTTACTATTTTACTATTTTATTATTTTATTATTTCACTATTTTACTATTTTACTATTTTACTATTTTACTATTTCACTATTTTACTAATTTACCATTTTACTATTTTACTGTTTCACTATTTTACTATTTTACTATTTCACTATTTCACTATTTCACTATTTCACTATTTTACTAATTTACTATTTTACTATTTTACTATTTCACTATTTTACTATTTTACTATTTCACTATTTTACTATTTTACTATTTTACCATATTACTATTTTACTATTCTACTATTCTACTATTCTACTATACTACTATTCTACTATTCTACTATACTACTGTACTACTGTACTACTGTACTACTGTACTACTGTACTACTGTACTGCTGTACTACTATACTACTACAGTACTACACTACTATACTACTATACTACTGCAGTACTACACTACTATACTACTACACTACTATAGTACTATACTACTATACTACTGTACTACTACACTACTACACTACTATACTACTATACTACTATACTACTATTCTACTGTGCTACTATTCTGCTGTACTACTATTCTACTATTGCATTCATTCTGCTGTACAAAGTACTATAATACTATACCACTATACAACTATTCAACTAAATTACTAATCCACTATAGTACTATTATATCATTCCACTATACTATACAACTTACTATTAAATTACTATACAGCTTACTATTAAATTACTATACAACTTATAATACTGTTCTACTATACTATTCTATTATCATGCTACTGTACTATGCGTATATACTGAATTATATTGAAATTGTCATACTTATTATTTTTTTAATACAAAATTTTAATAATGTATTATTACATACATCAAAGTTATACAACAAAGGACTCTTTTATTCAATAAAAAAAATTGTTCGAGGTGCTCTATTTACATTAAATATTAAAATTAAAATTAAATATCAGTTTAAATTAAAATATGTAGACTGAAGGAAAATAATTTATGCATGTCTTCTTCATAATTAATTAAATTTCATAAATGAATGTGTTTTTATCACCATATTAAATAAATTTCCAAAAATGTATTTCAAAGAAATCTTTTAAAAAGCTCTTAAAATTTATTTAACATTTTAGGTCATCACATATTTAACTAGGTCGAATTTAATTTGATAACACTTATGACTTTATCAAAAATTTCGTCTAAACATAACTGTATAATATCGACAAAAAGTCTTCTATCACTAGTTCATCATTTGTATTAAAAATTTAATCACGCGACTCTCGTGTCTCTGATTGTCCACGTATACTGTCCCTACAATAAAATAACAAATTCGAATTAATTATTTTAATGGGTTAATTTTTTAGCCAGTCGATTACGAGTGCTTTTGAAACTGATGGTTTGAGAGACATATCATTAAAACGTCGAACGTGAAAACCCGGAATAGCAAGCTTCCATCTATGTAGATACTCGCTTTGTTTGCGTTTCTTTCAGCCAGTAAACGTTTTTCCAATCGACGAATGCATTCGGAAATACCGAATCTGTCGTACGTATCTAACGTGTACGCTATCGACGTGAAAAAAATAATTCCTTTTTTTTTCCCCACCGTTCCCCATCCCCACTTTTGCTTGCAATCGCTATCATTTCTCTTCTGGTTCATTTCTCTGTTCCCTCGATCCTCTCGTACGTCTATGACGATGCGAACGTGAAAAGAATTGTCTGATAAAAACGAATGGCTCTATTCAATATTTTGTGTTATTCCTGATGGAACTATAGACTGGAAGGGAAGGGGAAATACGCAGAACAATTCGCGTGAAATTCTGCATTCAAACTTTAAAGTGTTTTACTTCGTCGTTGATTTATCCTCTCCAATGTATGAATTTCTTTGGACAGAAAGTTAAGAACGTCTGACAGTAAAATAAAACAATGATCCGGCCACGTTAGCTGATTATAATCTTGCGTACAAAGAAGACACTACATCATTTTTAATAATTTAATCTTTTGTCGGTGGGGCGAAATCTTTATTAAACGTTATATCGATGCGTGAAATATTGACCGTGGTAAGCGGTGAATATTGATAGCGGTGTTTCGCGGGTATGGTGTTACAGTTTTGATATGGTCCTTTGTTTGGAGGTTGAAAAGAGGCGATGAAGGTACAAGTTTTAAATGATTGGTAACAGTTTGCAGCACGATTCGATATCTGGAATATCTGTGGCGTTGATAACAGGTTGGCACGCTCACGAAAGTTCGAGTGCCAAACGAAAGCTCTTCTCGTTTCTGTTTACAGAGATGTAAAGTGAATGTTTGCTAGGTTCGCCAATATTTTCTATTGTAGTACTAACATTGTAATACAGGTTGATTCTTGTTTCAGAGTGTTTACACGGTGTGTTATGTACCGCGGGCAAATATTATTACGGAATTCAGTAATTTTGCGAAAAGCTTTGTGCCTCTTAATGAGACCTGTGTAGTTGCCTTAATCTTTAGTTTTATAACCTCACAATTTCATCTCTTATTAATAGAGTTAGTTCGTTTCCAAATATTTAAATATACTTCATTCAACCACATTTCATCTTAATAATATTTCAGATACTAACATTACAATTGTAAGATCACATAGTTTAAGATTAATTAGATAAATAATTTGTACGATGTTCTATCAAATATTACCACAGATATTAATGAAATATTTCATTAAGAAAATGTTATATTAAGTATTTACCAACAGCTTTCAATTAAATTGCAATAGAATTTACGTATATCGTACAGTAAATAACATCCATTAATATTAATATTGATAAACGTTTTATGTAATAAAATTGTGCTTTGTTTCTTAGCTACGTGAATTTAAATTTGAGAAAATATAGCGGGTCTTGTAGAAGTCACGTGGTTGCTCAGTACGAACTACGCATAGCGGCTGCGCCTGCGCAGAACCGTAAGGACCCGCTACGGCGCAGGCGAACGCCATTACGTGTCGAAGTGTTACGCGCGGTGCGTGTTATTTTGTGTGACTGTGACAAAAGTGCTTTTGGCTGTTCATCTACGTGGATAATCGACCTCCAAATGGTGAGTCATTATATTCGACAATTATTTCTATTGTATGTAATATATACAGTGACGAATTTCATATCGAACATTCTATTTTCGCGAGAAATGTCGTTTGACACTTTCTGTCAGCTTCGAAGTACGACGTTAAAATGGACGCGTAATTGTTGCATTTTGGTTTTAAATGAAATATCGATGTAGCATGTGATAATGTTTTATTACAACCTGACATTTTTCGATATTTTCTCTTTGTGTTTAAATGAGGACATAAATTTTGTTTAAAACCTTTCTTGCAATATTTTATGTAGTTAGTCCGTGTAACATGATATGACTGTTCAGGTACGTTCGAATAAAATACACATAAATAATCATATTTCTGTAAAAATTGTCTGGTAATATTAAAATTAATTACAATAGTAAGACAATATTGCAAATAATAATTAAGTGCATTGTTGTAAAGTCAAAATTTACAATTATAAGATGTACAAAAAAATAGAATAGAATGTTTGATATACTTATGAATATTTACAACATAATAGGAGTATGTACATATAGGTTAAGGTACATTTTAATCAGATCTCGTTATATTTGATCGCTATACGCATCACAGTATGCGATACCATGTTCAAACATTTTTTTGTTCATTATATACAATAATTCGACATCGTTATTTTCGTTAACAATAGGAAGCCTTGAATTTAATTAAGTAAAAAGCTATTATAAATTTTGTACTAAATATAGAAAAGAACTATTAAATATAAAAGTGTATGAAATATCCGAATTCAGCCATAAATATGGTACCTCATTAAAAAATATACGGTTCATGTATCTTTCGAAAAATGAAGGAAAATTGACTCTGTAGAAATTGTAGTATTCTGCCAGAGGCAAGTTGGAACTAATACAGCACTCTATATTTTCGTTTCTATGTACGTATATCCTTCGTTTAATTAATAGTTTTGCTGAATATCCAGTGGTTCCCACTAATATTTATACGAGTACATTTACACAATTGCTAGCTGTTCAAACTAACCTTCCTGTATCAAATATGTTAAATCTCTTTTCATTCTATATCTACATCAGTTTGCTACAAAATTTATCCTGACATACTACAAAATTAATGCTATATTTTGTACAGTATAACTTTTACTTTGGAGCGACCTCCAAAATATCATTTTTTGATTTACACTTCAACGTGTATTTTTTGTAATCTTATGGAGTTCAGATAACATCAGAGTTTGTTAACCTTCAGGTTAATATTCGGTTTCGTGGAGAACGCGCACAACAAACGGTGGATGTCTTACGTCGGTGTCTGCTTTCAAAACATCTCGCGGGACAAAACAAACAAATTCGAAAGGCACCGGTGCGCAATAAGCCCCGCGACTCGTTATATCGTTTGCCCTCTATCAATCGGCTCCTTGCCAATCGATACACAGGGGTTTGTTGTTGTTATCTGTCGTGTTCCTTCGCGCCGTTGCACTTTTAGAATATTCAAGCTGCTCTCGCAATTTTTCCGCGCTGTATATTTTCTGGCAGATAGGAACGGAAGCGTGTTTGAACGTCGTACGGTTCCACATCTTCTCTCCTTATTGAATTTGAAGCATCCTTTTCAGATATATATCTGCTTGAAATATTACAGGATATTAAAGTATCAATATCCATTACACTGTGCAATTATAATTTATAATATAACATAATATGATATAAGAGACTATTGTCTACAACTAGCATTTTTTTAAATACTGTGATTTAACATTTTTTATGTTTACAAATCTTCATATGGACTATTGTCCACAACTAGTATTTTTTAAAATACTAAGATTTAAAACGTTTTATGCTTGCAACTCTTTATATGGACGCTATAAATTTTTATATTTATAAAATGTACTTGTATTCTTATGTTTACAAATTTGTGAGTTCTCATGTTAAATTCCTACATTTATGGATTTCTATCTTTCTATATTTCTAGATTACAATATTGCTAGATTTTGAGATTTCTAGATTGCTAAATTTTTTATTTGTTAAATTTCTAGACTTTGTAAATTTCCAATTGCTTATATGTCGGAAACGGTTTTAAATAGGGGAGAATGTTTCAGACAAAAGTTGTAGGACATCAAGGGTACATAAGATGGCGGCAACAATTTGCCCTCAAAGCATGTCCAATTTTTGACAAATAATTAGAACCGATAACAATTTTTTAAGTTCAGACAAATTTTATTTTGACTAAAGCCAAAGTGGTCAAATGATCAATTTACAAGTTTTTTGTTATACAGGGTATAAGTCAGATGTCTAAGTCTGGTGTCTAAGTCAGGTGTCTAAGTCAGATTAGATTATAACGTCATAGCAGTTATATTTCAGAAACGGCTTTAAATATGGAAAAATGTTTCAAAGTTGTAGATATCAAGGGTAGATGACGGCGATAATTAGACCTTGGTCTGAAGGTCACGTCTTCAGTTTCTTAAATAGAACCCCATTTATTGCATATTGTAGCGACGTTTTCAAAACACTATGTTTTTTGTGGGAGTCATTCCCAAGATACGAAGCTTCAAAGTTGTCACATAAGTGGCGTAAATCTGATCGTGCAACCCTCGCGCGGTGCACCTTGGGTAATGTGAATGCCGACGATATGTCAACTTTGAAGCTCCGTATCTTGGGAATGACTCGCACAAAAAACATAGGTAGTGTTTTGAAAACGTCGCTACAATATGCAATAAATGGGGGTTCTATTTAAGAAACTGAAGACGTGACCTTCAGACCAAGGTCAAATTGTCGCCATCATCTACCCTTGATATCTACAACTTTTGTCTGAAACATTCTTCCATATTTAACGCCGTTTAAATATAAGGGTGGGGAGTTTAGAGACAGCCTGTATACGGTAGGTTTATAAAAGAGAATAATCCGTCGAATAGCGTTTGTTCGTCGGATACAACGTTGTAGATTATTGGCAGGGCGCAGTGAGCACGTTGCAAACGCGGAATTGTTGCAGTGTTTCGAAGCAATAAAAGCTTGAGAACGATGAAGCTTTAAAATAAGGTAAAAGCGAAACGACGCAACTTTCGACGACCAAGCAGAGTTCAACCGGCGTTGAATTACAGAAAGGGAGAAGTAATTAAACGCTTTGAAAACGCGTTTAGGTACTCCATTAGGAGAGCTTCGAAAGGTACTCGAGGTAGGAAAGGTAATTATGGTGCGTTTTTAGGTCTGCGAATCGAGGATTAAAAGTCAATCGATGCGTCGAACAGTAAGCAATAAGGATAATTAAACAACTTACTGTTTCTTTTCTCCATTAAACTCTACAAACTTTTTGTTTACCCTCGCGCTCTGAATGTAGTCGATAGAACGTTCTCGTTATATGACCGCGCTGAGTAATTGCGCGTGATTTGAATCACGTGATTTTAAAAGTTCGCTGGAAGAGGAATAGGGTTTTTAAGCGAAATGGATGTCTGTATGTAACAAGTTTGGTGAATGCTTAAATGTGTATATATACAATATGTTTACATGGTATTTTTAGAATGTTTAAAATTTTGTAATTCCTGAACTTTTATTATCAAATATTGAAATTCCTATATTATTAAATTTTTAAACTTCTAAATTTATGAATTTTCAAATTTTTAAACATTAGGTTTCTAAATTTGGAATTTTTACATTTTTGAATTCCTAAGTTTCTGAATCTTGAATTCTTTTCGTTTCTTCTCACAAATTGAAATTTCCGTATTACTAAATCTCAGAACTCCTAAATTTATAAATTTTCAAATTCCCACTCTTATGTCTCAAAATTTGAAAATATTTAAAAACTTGAAAATTATATATTTTTCAAATTTCTCAATTTCCAAATTCGTAACATTTTAAAAAATCTTGCTTTCTGCATTGCTAAATCTCAAACTTCTAAATTTCTAAATAAAAAAAAATAGAAGAAGAAATAATTAACGACGATTTAGATTGAAACGTAAAATGACAAAAAATCAAAAAAAAAATTTTTTAAATTGGAAAACTAATTACCAAAAATATTTTATATTGGAATGTGACACGCTATAGAAAGAAGAGTGTTGTGGCACGACGTTTTAATGAAACGTGTTGGAATGTTGTGTAAGTGCGGGTTGGTAATATAACAAGATGTAATATTCATGACGGGCGCTAGGCCGGACAGAGAGGAGGGTTGTTGTCCTGAGGTTTACAGGGGTTCCAAGGGGTGAAACTCAAGGAAGATGGGTTGATGGCTCTTGACTGGCCGGTACCAGACACTCTTCATCTTGTTACTATCCTCCTCGCTAAATATGCGCTTCGGTGATTCTAACATTTCCACCTTCTTTTCCTACCCTCGTCATGTCTTCGGGGCTTTTCGGTGCATTGTTCTCGAACTCCTGTAAACCAATCTTCCGACTCCATTATCTGTAACTATTCTATGCTTGCTACTTCATTATACCGTCTAATTTATTTTCTTCTTCATTATCTCTTCATTCTTCACTGTTTCTTCTTCACCTTCTTCATATTTCTTTATTTTTTGTTATTTCTTGTTTTTTTACTGTTTCTTCTTTTTCTCCTTCTTCATATTTCTTTATTTTTTATTTCCTGTTCTTCATTTTTTATTACTTCTTTATTCTTCACTGTTTTTTACTCTTTTTTGTATTTCTTCAGCCTTCATTATTTCTTATTCTTCATTTTTACTATTCCTTGCTCTTCATTCTTTACTATTTCTAATTCTTCATTTGTCTTCACATATCTTCAGAGTTATTATTCTTTATTCATCACTTTTTTCGTATTTCTTCACTCTTCGCTGTTTCTTGTTCTTTATTTTTTACTACTTCATCAGTCTTCACTGTTTTTTAGTCTTCTTTGGATTTCTTCAGCCTTGATTATTTCTAATTCTTCATTTTTTTCTACTTCATCATTCTTCACTGTTTTTTAGTCTTATTTGTATTTCTTCACCCTTGATTATTTCTAATTCTTCATTTTTTACTACTTCATCATTCTTCACCGTTTTTTAGTCTTTCTTGTATTTCTTCGCCTTGATTATTTCTAATTCTTCATTTTTTACTATTTCTTCATTCTTCATGAAACATTTGAATTATACATTTATTTAATTTATTTATACAATTCATACTAGTATAAAATGAGTAACATGCCATATAACACGACATCACACTAAATCACAGTTTACATCATTATAAAAGAAACTTCCCATCGAGACCACCGTTTGACACTTCGCCTCAAAAATTCGGCAAACGTTCCACAAAAATCGTCGACGTGTAAATGCTTAACATCGTTAAAAATAAACAGAGGGAGGAAGAATATTCACGGGAATAATTCTTCGTTCACTGCAGGATTCGCGCGAACTGTTTATTTTATAAGCGTAAGGAAAATGTTATTTTGTAGGAGAAACGGCGGAGATAGAGTAATTCCGTGTATCCCGTTCGCAGAACTTAAAGGTCACGATTATTTCTCTCGGTTTCTGCTTTCGTATAATCCTGCTCCATCTTCGCCACCCACTCGGCTAGCCTCCAAAGGTCTCTTCGTTCCTACCAGTGTTTACCCACCATTCACTTAAAACCCTGGACCTCGGTCTACTTCGTCTTCCCTGTTCCACGATCGTGTCTCTCCCCTGTTTCCACTCTGTTTTGTGTGTCTTCGAGCTAAAGATAAGTTCACGAGCCGGTCCACTTCAAGTTTATGATCTAATTTTCGTCCACGGACTTTCTGGTCAGCGCATCTTAATCAACGACACGTGCCAAATCTATATTTCCAACTTATAGATCTTAGAGATGTAGAGATCTGTAAATGTGGACATCTATGAATGTACAGACCTATAAATGTGGACTGTACATTTTGTCCATGAATATAGAGATCTATAAATGTGGATATTTTTGTGGAGAGCAAGGTTAGCTAGGTTTACATGCATGCGATCTGCCTCGCATTTTGATGTGTGGATTATATTTGTTTGGCAATTGCAACATTGCAGTTCATTTTTGAATATGTGCTACTCAAGAGCCACAAGTATGATTCTACCGAGCCGCAACCGAAGTAACCATAACAAACCGAAGTAACCGTAATGTTGACTTTCGAGCATTGCCCGAAGGGTGCATTGCCCCCATCGTCTGGACTCCCATAGAAAAAACAGCGGTGTCATTGGACCGAGGTTCGGAAGCTTCCTGGTGGAGGAACATCGTTGAAGGGAATTCTTGTTGCTCGAAACTCGCCTGGACGTATATATGCGTCTCAAAATACAGAAGACATAGAATGGATGGTGTGTTAGGCGGCTAGGTCGAGGATCGAGGGTAGTACCGGGCTTTTGTTGCGGTTGAAATATTTGAAAGCGATGTTTCTTTCGACGTTCTTCATCCCTCTCGGTTGGCCTCTGTTCGCGGAGTAACATCTTGTTGGTTTCTTCGACTTTCCCTTTATTTCCGCGACGTGCCTTCGCTCTCTTCGCCTCCCGCGTTTTTCTTCATTTCCAGCACGAAGGCCGAAGGCATCAGTCGAGCAAGCAATATCTTAAAAACTCCGAGACTGGCCAGCATCCAAAGTTCGGGGCACCTCGGGGATATAGCTACAGGCCTGGGGATCAATTTCAACTGTTCTTTAGGAACGGTTGCCTCGATGGATGTTTATTATTCTCATCGAGAATTTCAATCGCCCGGGAAAGGTTCGGCTAAAGTTAGGAAAAGGATAAGATAAAAGCTTGATTGCGACAAGCTGTAGAAGCTTAATCTAACCCTTGAAAGGTAGGATTAAGTAGGAATACCATAGGTGCTAGGGGCAGATAAAAGCTTCACTCATGCTAGTACTGTAAAAGCTTAATGTGTTCTAACCTCTGGAGGATAGGTTCAAGTAGGAATATCATGAGCTAAGGTAGGATGAAAGCATTTGTACTAGCTCTCTTTATGAATGCTTAATGCGATGTAACTTTTGAAGGACGGTGAGGACGTAATCTCGAGTGGTTAAGGTTTGGTTCGGATAAAAGCTTAATTGACACTAACCCTATTTGTAAAAGCCTAATGTCATTTAACTTCTGAAGATAGCCCTCATGTGGATTAGATTTGATGAGGAAGTTTAAGTGAATCTAACCTTGCCTGTAAGAGCTTAATGTGACCTAACCTTTGAAGAAAGGGCTGAAGATAATAGCTTAATTACATCTGACCCTGATCGTAAAAGCCTAATGTGATCTAACCTCTAAGGTGTTAAGTCAAAAGTATCATAGGTGTTAAGTCTTAAAATACATTTTCTAGTAAGAGGATTAGACCTCAGTCAAATTTCTGGCAATACAATAGTTTAACATATTTTTCGGTTCTTTAGAAACTTTTGCCATTTACGATCTATAGTTGTTTAGTCGTAGCAGAAATAGGACCCAAGGAGTCATTACATTCTAGCGAGTTTTTTCTTGATTTATTGTAGGTCACATCTGGTGTCAGAACCCTTAGCCTTAGCCGTAGAGTCTTTTGTTTGCAGTTTCCATTCATGTCGAGGTACTCCTTCGGTTTATTACTCGCTACGGTCAATTTGGAAAAACCCAAACCACTTCATACGTCACGGATTATTTACCATCTCCACTTATCTTAGCTAGCCAATAGGAAATTAGAAAAGTGTTTTCCCTTTCCTATATACAAAAATTGTACGCCCACTCCGAGCTTTCATAAAATGTAACTTGTCTTCGAAGAGACACTCTCGATTCAAGAATCAAACGGTTACCATTGCAAATAAAATCTAGTCACCCGAAGTCACATACAATTTCTGTAGATACAGTCCACTTAGTTACTTAGTTCTACGCGTTGTTTAATCGTCACTAATACTGCTGACGCTGCATCGCACATACAATAGGTTAGGTTATATTACATTAGCACAACATAGTACAGAAGCTTAATTGAATCTAACCCTGTTTGTAGAAGGTTAATGTGACCTAACCTTTGAAGAAAAGGATGAAGACAAAAGCTTAATTACGTCTAACCCTGACCATAAAAGCCTAATGTGATCTAACCTCTGAGGAGGAAGCTTAAGTCAAAAGTACTATAGGTTAGGTTAGGTTAGATTGCATTAGTATAACATAGTGAAGAAGCTTAATTGAATCTAACCCAGTTTGTAGAAGGTTAATGCGACCTAACCTTTGAAGAAAAGGATGAAGACAAAAGCTTAATTACGTCTAACCCTGACCATAAAAGCCTAATGTGATCTAACCTCTGAGGAGGAAGCTTAAGTCAAAAGTACTATAGGTTAGGTTAGGTTAGATTGCATTAGTATAACATAGTGAAGAAGCTTAATTGAATCTAACCCAGTTTGTAGAAGGTTAATGCGACCTAACCTTTGAGGATAGGACTGAAGGACAAAAGTTTAATTACGTCTAACTCTGATTGTAAAAGCCTAATGTGATCTAACCTCTGAGGAGAAGGCTTAAGTCGAAAGTACTGTAGGTTAGGTTAGATTGTATTAGCATAACGTAGTACAGAAGCTTAATTGAATCTAACCCTGTTTGTAGAAGGTTAATGTGACCTAACCTTTGCAAAGGTTAATTGAATGCACGATGGGTTAGGTCAGGTTAGGAATGTGTTAAGCCAAGAAAATGCAGTTGCAAATTGATTGAAATAAAATGAAATGCAATTTAATACGAGTATCGTTTAAACGCTAATTAATGAAATAATTTGTGTGTTGACGTATATTTGGTGAATGACGTCGATTACAAGAAAAAGTTTGGTAACATTTCGCGTCGGTGTACGGCTCACAAAGCGGAACGAAGCAGCGCAATCGAAATCGATCGGATCAAAGTAGAAATTAAAAGAGCCGTGTACAAGTTGAAAGCAAAATACTGGTGAACTCGGTCAATCAGAACACCTCGAGTGCCCTCGACAAACTTTTCGTTCCGCGTTTATTCGAAAACTAGACGCATTGTTCGCGCCCGTCGGGGCAACTTTAAATTCGACAAACTGTTTCCGTTTCGATCCTTAAAATCTAATTTATAGCTAAAGTCGGACAAAATCACGACAATTTTTTCGTCGAGCCCAGAATAAATTCAGCGAATACGACGGAAACTTTTAACCGGTTACTTCTCGCTTGTTATCGATGTTATTTAAAGTTTATTTATTAATATATGCGAAGCTCGTTTATTAATATTTAATCATAGATAAATAATTCGATCTTGTATTGCGATTATTTCATACTAATTTATTTGTTTATTATAATTAATGAAATACGGGTAATGGTGATGATTTTGATGTTTTAAATCGGTGACTGTTCTTTGTAACTTCAGCCATTTTCTATCAAGTACAAAGTGAAATGAAATATAGTAATTTTGGGAATATGGGAATTTTGGAACGTAAAATTTGGAAACCTAGGTATTTTGGGATATAGAAATTTTTGAATGTAGAGATTTCAAGATCTAGGGATTTCGCGATATAAGGATTTGGGCATCTAGGGATTTTTGGGAATAGACACGTCGAGATCTAGGGATTTTGAGCAGAGATTTTAGGATATAAGAACTTGGGAATCTAGGGATTTTTAGATCTAGGGATTTTTGAAGCGGGATGCGGAGATCTAGGGATTTTGGGATCTAGGACTTAGAATACAAGGATTTGGAATCTAGGGATTTTTAGATCTAGGGATTTTTGAAGCGGGGTGCGGAGATCTAGGGATTTTGGGACAATGATATTTTGGGATCTAGGACTTAGAATACAAGGATTTGGAATCTAGGGATTTTTTGAACTAGGAGATCTAGGGATTTTGGGACCAGTATATTTGGGGTCTAGGGATTCTGCGATGCAGATTTGGAAATCTAGTAATTTTTGGATCTAGGGATTTTTATGCAAACTTTTGGGGATCTAGGGATTTTTTAATGTAAGGATTGGGGAATATAAGGATTTCGCCGCAAAGAGATTCTGAGGTCTAGAGATTTTGGGGATCTAGGGATTTTGCGACAAAAAGATGATAAGATCTAGGGATTTTTTGATATAAAGAATATAAGAATTTGGGTATCTAAAGATTTTGGAGTACTGAGATTTAGGGATTTGGAAGTATAGGGATTTTACTTCTATCGAACTTTGAATGATTTCAAATCGTTAACCGTTATTCGTAATTGTTTATCAGCCATTTTGTATAAAGTCTCCAACAAAATGTTCATGTCTCCATTTTCATGAAACCTTAAGCTATAAATTGTCCTACCATAAGTCACTGTCTGATCAAACTTATCTCGATTTAATCTTCTGATCGCTTCTTTAAGATTATCCCCTTTTCTCATGAAACGTAACGTCAATGACGTTTCACTGTAAATCCAGTTGCAATTTGCGAATTATATAATATCAATTCACCGCGGATGAAGAGGAACGGAAAATGTGGACATTTGATCAATTAAGGAGGTGATTGGTTGAAAAACGCGAGGAGGTATCGTCGAGAGTGCAGCAACTGGCAACGTAAATACAAATCGTTAGATTGAACCCCCTGGCGAACCCCTTCCTCCCTCTTGTCACACCACCTACACCGTGCGACGTGTTTTTTGTTCATTGTGTCGTGCCACGGTTGAATAATTTTCCGTTTTCTGCTTCCTCACGACTTTCGCCGGCGACAGCAAATAATAACCGGTGTTCCGACTCGGAGACCGAACCTCCAATGCTGTATCGAGACAGGAAATTCTCTTTCTGTCGCTTATCTTTTATTTTTTCCACCCTTTCGAATCGCTCGTCAAACAAATCGAATAACGATTTGTCCTTGATTCTTCGCGATTTTTTATGCTGCCGTTTGTAACCGATTATCGGTTCATTACCGTGTTTGTACATTGCTTACGTTAGGTAGACTTTTCTGTTTTTGTATCAGTAATATTTCCTTAGAACATTCGGTATACTTAGCTTCATTTTTCAAATATACATTAAATACTTGAATAAAAATTTTACTCCGTCAGAAAGTTTTACACCGTCACCGATTTATTTTAACTGCGAAATGTCATTCGTGTTTAATTAATTTTTACAGAAAAAGAAGAAATAACTCATTCACTTTGAACAGTTATTTACACGTAAAATTGAACGTTTCGCAATTTTTTGATATTGAGAATGTTTAATTATTGGTGGATCAAAGGGAAACGTTATAGGAGTAGAAGGGATTAATAATTAGGAAACTATGCCGCGTTATTATGATTTCGTAAAATATCGTTGTGATGTGTCAGCGCTAAAACCTAATAACACTTTGCAGAGAATAGCATTAACACTCCATTTGCCAGCTAGAAAGGGTTTTAACCAGTAGTTACAGAGTGAAAATTAATGAGTTGACTTACTGAACCGAGGCAGCTTCCAATTTTCCTTGTAATTCTGTATGTTCAGGCTAATTGAATTCGGCCGAGGATCAGCTCCGTTAAATACAACTCTAAACACTACTTTATTCCCGGTTAATTGATAAATATAAATTGCGATATGAAAGTACACAGAACGGTTTCGGGCTTTAACGTTTCGGAACATTTCGGAATCCGTTGCAATACGCTTTAATGCGATGCATCGAACAAACAAATCATACGAGTCGTAAATAGTGGAGAAACGTGGAAAGGGCATAATTTATTTCCATTGGTATTAATAATTTTAATGAACGTTCAATTTACAACTGTATTTGCGACTGACCGTGTATATATTTCGCTTTTAATTAATTCGAATGTTATCGTGGAAGGGTGGAAAAATAAATTTGAATATGATAAAGGGGTATTACTGATTTGTATGGGGATTGTTTTGGTTAGAAATTGTCTTTTGGTGGTTTTGGTGTTTTGAAAATTTCGAAATTTCATAATTTGCCATTTAGAAATGCACAAACTTACGAATATTAAAATCTGAAAATTTTAGAACTTGATTTAAAAATTACTAAATTTCGGACTTTAATAATTTTATATCTAACTATTTGGAAATTTGTACAATTCAAAAATTCATTAACCTAATAAACTTGAAATTTAAAATCTAACATTTAATTATTTAATAATCAATTCGAAATTCAAAATTACAGTCAAATTTGACATTTGACAATTCATTTCTTCTTTCATAAATAATTTTGCAATCTATCAATTTGTAAATTTATTAATTCATGACATTTATAAATCCACCAAACTATAAATTTACAATTATAAGAATATCTAACCTTCACCATACAACTCCAAACAGCCCCAATTTCCTCAAGAATCATGCTCCTCCATAAATAACCGAACAATTAATTGAACTAAATTGTGTCGCGGAAGTACGTGGGAAGAATAGCAGAAGGTGTCATCTAAAATTCCGTATCGTAATCCATGAGGACAGAAACGACAGGATGTCGAGAAAACTGTCTGCTTTTCTCCTGCATATTTCTCCGGGACACAAGGATAAAGTAGTAGGAGAGGGGGTTAAACGTAAGAGAAACACTGGAAAACGAGAGAGAGAGAGGCAGGATTGCAAATCGGATTCGCGAGCTTGCAACGACAAATCTTGAAACGGTTTTCCTCTTCTCAAGAAAACGAGACATGTACGGTGCTTAAGGAGCCCGGAAATGGTCCCTCGCGAGGACCTTGGGTGCCCGACAAACATTTCGTACATTTCCCTGCCATTTGTACACCATTTAACTTATTTATTAAACCGTCGCTCAAATATTTATATTCGATACTTCATTTACAGTCACAACAGCGTGGACGCGAGATCTGAGTGCAAGTAAATCTTTTCTGTAAAAAGGTTGTACAGGAAATTTAAAGAACTAATACGCATTTAATAATGTGTTCAATCACCTCCATTAGTGATTAATGGGCATACTTTCAACCAGCTTTGTACGAGACAGGAAGAGATCTGCATATTTCTCGAATACGGCAAACTAGCGTCTTCGATTTTAAAATACGCTTTCCTCGGAGTTTGTACTTCATGAGAGACCAAACATTTTCGATCGGATTGGCATCGGGGGACTGAGATGGCCAATCCAACACGTTGACACCATTCTGTTTTCCATTCCGTACAAAGGCTTCGGTGTTTGTAGTCGTCCTCTTGAAGTATCCAATGGTCTCTGGTTCTTTTAAACCAATGTTACGATACTGAGAGACCCCTTTGGTACAGTTTAATCATCTTCCGAGCATTTCAATTATCCGGAAAGACGCATAAAGAAACCCCGACGCAAGTTCCGTAGCTTGCTTCGAACCCCGATCAGATCATCGACACAATTTGTCTCTTTATAACGTTGCACTTATTTACAAATTCGCGAGACTCGTGCAGATATTTTGCTGCATTTCTAACACTCATTTTTGACCCTTTCGGGTGTTGGCACAAGAATACAAGAATCAAGTTTACAAGTACACAAGTGTAGGAATTTTCTAAATTACAAAATTTATTGCAATGAATTTGCAATTTCCCAAAATGTACTGTATGTTTAAGGAAAGTTTTAGTATATAATATTTAAGATTACTCCTAAAAATCGCCATTACCGCTACAAGCATGTTAACCACGTACAATTACTTCGCTTTTAACAGATTTGGTTTTTTTGTTACGAAAATTATTTCAATCTCGAGAGAGTAAAGTTTTTCGCGAAAATTACTGCGCCCTTAACAGATCTAAATGTTCAGCTGAAATTACTTCCAACCCAACTGCTTCAAATTTCCTACAAAATGACCATAAAAATTCGCGGCACAGTTGCCTCGTATCTTATGCGCAAAAACCATACGCATATTCTGCAGTGCATAACAAAAATTATAATTCTCTAATAAATAACGGGTTCTTTAATTTAATCGTCTTAGAATTTCATCTTCTTAACATAATTCACAGCTTACCATTTTAAAAACCGATTTAATTTTATTGACTTCTAAATCTTCGTTAAAAATTAGAATTTTAAATACGATGTACGTGAAGTGAGGTTATTCTGAAAAAAGCCACAAGTATATAATGTAAAACGTGATTTTTTATATTTTATAGTTATATTCGGAAAATTGAAATATGTAAGGTTTAATAAAATGTGTAGTATACACCACGAATTATATCGCCGCGTGTTATATCGCGACGCGTTGTAACACCATTCATTATATCGCCACGCGCTGTATCACCACGCATTACATCGCTACGGGCTGTAATACCATTTATTATATCGCCACGCGCTGTGTCACCACGCATTATATCGCCACGCGTTGTAATATTATTCATTATATCGCCTCGCGCTGTATCACCACGCATTACATCGCAACGCGTTGTATCACCACTTATTATATCGCCACACGTTGTATCACCACTCATTATATCGCCACGCGTTGTATCACCACGCATTATATCGCCACGCATTATATCGCCACGCGCTGTATCACTACGCTTTATATCGCCATGCGTTGTATTACCACACATTATATCGCCACGCGTTGTATCACCACGCATTATATCGCCACGGGCTGTGTCACCACGCTTTATATCGCCATGCGTTGTATTACCACGCATTATATCGCCACGCGCTGTATCACCACGCTTTATATCGCCACGCGTAGTGATACCATTCATTATATCGCCACGCGCTGTATCACCACGCATTGTATCGCCACGCGTTGTGATACCACTCATTATATCGCCACGCAGTGTAACACTACTTATCATATCGCCACGCGTTATAATACCACGGATTATATCGCCACGCGCTGTATCGCCATGCGTTGTAACTCCACTCTTTATATTGCCACGTATTGTAACACCACGCACTGCAACATCACGCATAACCAACGCGCTATATCGTCACGCGTTATATTGCCCATCCGCATATACCAATTTCAAATAAGTCAAGAACTATCTATTGTTTGAAATGAAATTATTAATTAAAATAATTAAATGCTGTAAATTATAAATGATTAATTATCGCGAATTTCGTAATCGTCAACGCGTTAGCAATTCGCAGTACACGACAATCAACGATTAGAATAGGAAGATCAGGTGATCCACAAAATCGATATCAAGTTTTCAGCGTTAGTCAGCTCAAAATCAGTTTGTCGATCGTAGAAGCAATTAGCCTTCCGGTTAATTGTTAATCGATCTATGAAGCAATCAGGCTTCCAGTTAGTTGTTAATCAGTCTTAAAGGTAATCAAGCTTCCGACACTCGGTCAACAATCGAAGCACGTACGTATGTTCCCGTCAGATTAATCGGCTTGAACTTATAGCATTGGAACACGCACAGTTCTGGAGTAATTGTTCATTTATGGGCATTACTAGGTCAAATCGAAAATTTATGTACGCTGCGACTGTTCAAACTGGACACTTTGAAAATGAATAATCATCTCGGTACAGTAGTTTTATCGTTGTACCGAAATTCTTTTTGAAGCAGACACAAATTTCTTTCTAAATATAATTACTTTTTGTAAGAGCGATTTCAACGACGTAATCGTATAATAGCTTTATAACGCGTGGAATATAAATGTTACGAGTATATCTATGGCCAAATTAGGGCGTACGAGTATGTTGCAATCGTATTAAAGCTTAATCTAAACATTAATCGATATTTCATTATCATAGTACATGATATGGTGTAGAGAACATTTGTGTGTTGTAAATTTGATTATCGCGGAATTACAGTGCAACATTTGATATCGTAAAATCACATGTCAGCATCTAAATAACGTTTTGTTGAAAAGGAGGAATAGTCATGTTAATTAAGTTTCACATTATCCTGATTTTGTAGATGTTCATTTGTTAATTAATTCATGCATTCATGTATGCACATAATTTCTTCAAAATTATCTTCGAGTACATTTCAAATTTTACATTTTTATTCAATTTTATTTGTAATTTCTTGTAATTTAAATATTACAATTTTCTATGATCCTAATTTCCAAGTTTACAAATTTTGAAATATTTATATTTTCAAATTTCTGATTATTCAATTATTCAAGTATTTAATTATTCATTTCGTCAGTTATTCAGTTCTTCAATTCATCAATTATTCAATTTCTTGATTATTCAATTTGTCAATTGTTCAATTCGTCAGTTATTTAATTCATCAATTACTCAATTCGTCAATTTTTCAATTCGTCAATTATTCAGTTCGTCAATTTTTCAATTCGTCAGTTATTCAATTCATCAATTCTTCAATTCATCATTTACTCTATTCTTCGATTATTCAATTTCTCAATTGTTAAATTCGTCAGTTATTCAATACGTCAATTGTTCAATTCATCAATTATTCACTTCATCAATTATTCAGTTCTTTAATTATACAATTTTCAACTCATCAATTGTTCAATTTGTCAATTATTCAATTCTTCAATTATACAATTTTTCAACTCATCAATTGTTCAATTCTTCAATTATTCAATTCTTCAATTATTCAATTTTTCAACTCATCAATTGTTCAATTCCTCAATTCTTCAATTATTCAATTCATCAATTATACAATTTTTCAACTCATCAATTGTTCAATTCGTGAATTATTCAATTCATCAATTCTTCAATTATACAATTTTTCAACTCATCAGTTGTTCAATTCGGCAATTATTCAATTCTTCAATTCGGCAATTATTCAATTCTTCAATTATTCAATTCTTCAATTATACAATTTTTCAACTCATCAATTGTTCAATTCGTCAATTATTCAATTCATCAATTATTCGATTCTTCAATTATTCAATTCTTCAATTATACAATTTTTCAACTCATCAATTGTTCAATTCGTCAATTACTCAATTCTTCAACTCTTCAATTGTTCAATTCGTTAACTTGTTAATTTTTGCCTCAACTAACAATCTGTAAATAAGTAAAGTAACCCTCTAAGACATGGTACGATTTTTTCGTTTGAATTCTTTGTAGGTTACCTATAATTTTTCTTTCGAAAAAGACTATACGACCCAAAATAAAATTCGGAGGCGTATTTAAAAATTATTCTGAATATATAAGACATGTACCTATAAAAAAGACACACTCACAGCAGAATATATTTATCATGAAATCTTGAAAGTAATCGCGAATAGATATATTTCAAGTGCGCAGGTTCGAATATTTTCCCGAATACGAATTATTTGGTATATTTCATAAGTTCGCGTTTGTACGCTACTTTATAAATGTTCTATATCCGATAATGGATGAAACTTTGGCAATGGAATTTCCTTCGGGCTTCGAATATTCCCTCTTACCGCATCGATCCTAGTTATCGTTAATTAATTTCGGTCTTGCCTTTCGGAAATTACTGAGCTTATGACAAGTCTATTCACCGTTCGGACGTGAAAATTCTATATCTCTAGCGATAAACTCTCATTCACGCTTATTAAAACGTCATTTAACTTCAAACATGTGCTGATTGCATTAGGTTGTTACGAACAGATTTGCATATCGGTGATGTAAAAATGTCGCAACACTTATTTCGTATCAATTTCGTATGCAACGAAACACTTTGCATAAACGCTTCGTTTTTAATATCCGATCGATGAATAGCGTCTGAAAAATTTGTCGATAAGAGTATGGTGTTCAATTATCGAATAAAAATAAATGAAATATATTTAGAAAATGTTGATGTACGTGCTGTTATTGAACGCATTATTAATTCTGTATATATTTGTATGTTCAGTATCAAATTTCTGCATGTATCAATCCATTTAATGTAATCGATATGAATGCAATATTATTATAAATACTTTTGCTCACAAATATAATTGTGCTGAACAAATATCCTCATTCGTAAGCAGGTTCTTACAAATAAACTTGGTTATTCATAAATGCAGATGTAATTTCGAAAGCTTCGGAACGTTGAACATTTGAAACGAGTATTTTGGTAAGTGGAGGTATAAAAGTGAAACAAGGGATGGAAGAGAAGGTTGTCAAGATCGTGAGGGTAAGCCTAGGTTTTAGCCATCATGGTCGCCGCGTTAAACGTAACAAGCCGATCCGCGTATAAGCCACAACCACGTAATTATGTGTAAGGTTTAATTACGGAAAGCGGTCGCTAACTGAGGTAATAGAATGCCGTGTAGCAGAATTAAACTGAATTAATGGAAACTGCGCGCACCGTGCGAAATAAATCAAAACGCTAACGCGAGAACGAAAGGTGGCCGTATTGCGTTTTCAGCCCCGAGAATGATTATATCGTGTAATTCATACGTAAAGTGCTTAATTATGTACCGGACAATTTTACCGGTTCACTCGTCGCTTGATTTCGATGTCTTTTTAATCGCGAAATAGGTGTACATTCATTTCCTTCGTATTATTCTACCGCGCACTTTCTTCTACTTGTGTTATTTTCATTATTTAATTATTTGAATTCGTCATTTTATTTATCTCATTTTGTACTCGTATCTAGGAATTTCGGGATCAAGAGATTTGGGCATCTAGGAATTTGACAGCGTAAGAAAATAGAAATCTAGGGATTTTAGGATCAAAGGATTCGGAGATTTGAAATTCAAGGGATTTTGTGATATAGGGATTTTGAGATTTGAAGATTTCAGAACATCGAGATTTTGAGATCTAGTAATTCTCGAAATCTAGGGACTTTGGAATAAGGATTGGAAAATGTAGGGATTTTGGGATGTAGAGACTTCAAGATCTAGGGATTTTTAATATAAAGACGGGGAATCTAGGGATTTTTGGATATAATGACGGGGTAATCTAGGGATTTTCGGACATAATGACTGGGGAATCTAGGGATTTTTATATGAATACTGGGGAATCTAGGGATTTTTGGATATAAGATTTTTGATATGTAGAGATTTCGGGATCTATGCATTTTTGGTTATAAGTATTGGGGAATCTAGGGATTTTTGGATATAAGAACTGGGGCATCTAGGGATTTTTTGATGTAGCGATTTCGTGATCTAGGGATTTTTTAATTTTTGGCCTAGGGGTTTTTGGCCTAGGGATTTTCGGAATCTAGGGATTTTGTATAGCGACTTTCGGGTCTAGGGGTTTCAAGATTTTGAAGTACAGAAATTTTTAAATCTAGGGATTTTTGGATCTAGGGATTTTGTAGTACCAGGCTTTTTGAATCTAGGGATTTTGTAGTACAAGACTTTTTGAATCTAGGTATTCTTCGTATAAGTAATTTGGGTTCTAGGGATTTGAAAATTCGGAGATCTTGAGGTCTAGGGATTTAGTCATTTTGGAATTCAAGGGTGTTGGAATTTGGTGATGTAGAAATTCAATGAGAATTTAGTGAAGTAGTTATTCTAGGGATTTAGCGGTGCATAAATCCAGTGGTCTAGATATTTGAGAATCTAGGGATCTAAAGAATATTGAGGACTAGGGATATCGAGATCTGGAGGTATGGTACCATAAAGATAAAAATCTAGTGGTGTACCAACCTAAGAATATAACAGCGTACGGACTTTTAAGTCTAGAAATTTGGGTATCTAGTGATTTTAGTGTAGATAAATTTTGGAATTTGATTCATGTACCTTGTATTTCGAAAATTTCGGATCACGAAAAACGTGCAAAGTTTCGTATTCTATTTTTTGAGTAAGTTATCCCTAAAAGAGACAATGTATATTGATTAAGAATACACGATGGAATTGGTCGACAGAATCAGGTGAAAATAAGCGAAGGTATCGATTGATTTTCGAAGCGATAGTGATCGCAAGCAGAAGATGGGATGGCACGGTCGTAAACAGAACCATCAGCTCCGACGCATTACATATTTACGTGATATTTCGCAAGCGAGCCGTACTTATGAAAGCCGAGTCGAAGAAGTTCGCGGTTTCCAGCGGTGCATCGATAACGATAAACATTCGTGAAAGAAGAACGTTTGCGTCGTCAACTTCCACCTCTGGCTTTGCTCACTTCGTATTCTTTCGGGGTCGATAGGAAGCTCGATTCATCGAGATCCCCGAGAATGTTCAGCTGGCATGAAGTATTCATGCATTTATGCACGTTGCTCGATATTACATTTAATGTATGGAATGCAACGACGCCGACGAGGAGGGAAATATACGGAAAAAGGGACAGTCGTGGTTTCGCTGTCGCGTTTTGCATCGCGCCGTATATGTATATATATCGACACTGTATGTCGCGGCGCTATTAAAAACGCATAAATGATGGAAGTTTATTAAGCCGCTGCAACGCGGATCGCGAATCGATTAGCGTGCCACGCGATTGTTTAGTTAGAACTGTAATTGGATTCGTGAATTATTCGCGCTGGCTGTTTCCTGGCCTGATTGATGATAATCCATGCGTGAGTCTAGCTCAAACTTAATCTTCGGTACTTTGCCACGAACGTTTCTGATGGGATACCGTGCGTTCATACGAGATAGCTCGTTTAATTTACAGACGGGAAATGGGATATTTCAGGTGTATACAAATTTATTCCCTTTTTGCAAGCTTTCGCTATCGTTTTATATCGATGGTTGCATATCGTATAAGGGTTTTGAAAATGTAGAAAATCCGATATAATTTCCTGACAAATTTTCGAACTTTTGTATTCGTACATTTTTTAGTTCCGAAATTTCTTAATTTACAAGTTTTTGAATTGTTGATAGGTCGCCAAATGGATAGATAGCTTGGTATATTGATAAATTGATAAATTGGTGGATTTGTGCACTGGCAGATCGATAAATTGATAGATTGGTAGATTGAAAGGTAGATAGGTAGATTGATAGGTTTATAGATCCATACATTGGTAGATTGGTGTATTGGTAGATTGATAAAGTGACAGATTGATGAATTGATAGATTGGCACATTGGTAGATGGATACATTGGTGGATTGATAAATCAATATATTGATATACTGATAGATTGATGCATTGGTATATGGATACATTGGTGGATTGATAGATCAATATATTGATATACTGATAGATTGACATATTGGTAGATGGATACATTGGTGGATTGATAGATCAATATATTGATATACTGGTAGATTGATACATTGGTAGATAGATGTATTGGTGGATTGATAGATTGGTAAATTGCTGCATTGATAAATTGGTAGATTGACATATTGTTAGATAGATACATTGGTTGATTGATAGATCGATATATTGATGTATTGATAGATTGATGAATTTCTGCATTGATAAATTGATAGATTGACATGTTGCTGCATTAATAGATTGATATATTGAGAATTAGAAAATGTTTCTAAATTTCCATACTTTGAAATTAGTAGATGTGAACCTTTTATTTAGTCATATTTCTAAACTTTTTAAATTTTTTGGTGACCATATTGATAACCATATTGATGACTATATTGATAATCATATTGATGACAATATTGATGACAATATTGATGACGATATTGATGATCATATTTGATAAATATTACCATATTTAATAATTCTGCCAAATTTAATAACGTTATTAAATTATTATGGTAAATAAAATCTGGTAAAATTATTAATATTTTATAATATACAAATTATTTTCACGAAAGAATTTTTCATTTCTCATTCACTTTGAAGACACCCTTGTTCCCGTTATATAAGATCAAGAAAGTAACGTAAAGAAATCTCTAGCACATTTCACGTATAGTCGCCTGTTAAGATCTTATTACTAGGAAACACGTTCTTTGCCCACGATACTGAACTTTATGTAACACCTTCTGTTTATAGGTACATACTGCTTAGACAGCCTCGTACTTTCATTGTTCTTAGGCTTCTTCGTACGTGTGTACATACATTTCACTTAGAACCCTGGACTTTAGTTCTCGTAAAAAAAAACAACTGAGAAAAAACACGATACGACAGTGTCGTAACCTAAAGGTAGCCACCAAATAGTTATTTACTATTTTAGTTATCTTCGTGGATGAAAATTTTAGTTTTTCGTACACCACCTAATAGCAAATTATTTTGATAATACTCTTTCAAGATTAAATTAAATAATTGAACTCATACATTCATTATAAAATTTTTGTTTATTATAAAATTCAAGTAAAAATTTGAATAACAAGTATTATAAATAACCAGTATTTGTATACGATGTTATAAATAAGTTTCAGAATCATATTCTATAAATAATGACTATTTATTCTGTCGTAAATAATATATATTTATTGCAGAAATTATTACTATTAAATATTTAAATAATCAAATACATAAAATGAATAAGTTTCAAATTTAAAAAATTTCAAATTACAGGAATTATTATGGTGCTTTTGTCGAAATAAAAAACAATTTCATCCACACCAATATTCCATTTTTGCTTCATTTTTTTCGAGTAATTAAAAGTTCGATATGGAACTTCAATCATTCTATCAAATTTTAAATAAATCCCAATATTGACTTTTACCATAATTGTCACAATACCGAAATCACAATTTCACAAAAATTGCAACACTGCAATAAAAACAAGAAAGTCTAGCAGAAAAATTTCATAATGCGAAAGTAATTTTTCTGTAATACCCGCCTCGTATAACTCGGTCAATATTTGAAATTTCGATGTAATACTTTGCGCACACAGTCCATAAAACGTAAGGAAATGAAAATTTTTTCTAAAAATTGCTAACCGAACGTTTAAGAGCCAACGATCGATGCAAGACGTCGATTCAGCGACGTCTATCAAACGTCGAGTCATCGATGATAAATTCATTATAGCGAGTCTCGGATGAGTTCGGTCGGAGAACAATAAATCGTGGCGTGGACTTATTAGTCTTTCATTTGGATCCACTTTCTTCTGTTTTTGCTCCGTTGACCCGAGAGATTCTCAATTTCCTGAAGATGGAACGACTCTGCTATCTGTGTACTCTGCGGATCGCCATTGCACTCGTTGCTGCTGCATTATTAACTCGAACTTGTTAACTCGGTTTCCCATCCTCTTGTCCCTGTCTGTCACTGCGTTTCTCCGTTTATATTTTCTTGCAAATTCTACTTTGTTCGATTTTATTTTATTGTTGGGTATTTTGTCGAGGGAACTGGGTCTTACTGTAGGTTTACTGACAAAATGTCGGATCATGATTTTAATTTGATATTTATGACATCGGTTCAGGTATTTTCATATACTGTCTGTTCCACAAGAGCGTGATCCGAGTGCATGTAAATATTTTCTGTAAAAAGGTTGTATAGGAAATTTAAAGAACTAATACGCATTTGCTTAATAATGTGTCCAATCACCACCATTAGCGATTACTGGGTACTTTCAACCAGCTTTGTATGAGACAGGAAGAGATCTGCATATTTCTCGAATACGGCAAACTAGCGTCTTCGATTTTAAAATACGCTTTCCTCGGAGTTTGTACTTCATGAGAGACCAAACATTTTCGATCGGATTGGCATCGGGGGACTGAGATGGCCAATCCAACACGTTCACACCATTCTGTTTTCCATTCCGTACAAAGGCTTCGGTGTTTGTAGTCGTCCTCTCGAAGTATCCAATGGTCTCTGGTTCTTTTAAACCAATGTTACGATACTGAGAGACCCCTTTGGTACAGTTTAATCATCTTCCGAGCATTTCAATTATCCGGAAAGACGCATAAAGAAACCCCGACGCAAGTTCCGTAGCTTGCTTCGAACCCCGATCAGATCATCGACACAATTTGTCTCTTTACAACGTTGCACTTATTTACAAATTCGCGAGACTCGTGCAGATATTTTGCTGCATTTCTAACACTCATTTTTGGATCTTTCGGGTGTTGGCACAAGAATACTTCGAATCGTTTACCGTATACTCATCTCGAAATGACTTGAACTTCTCAGTGACAGAAATGATACTAAGAGAATTGAAGGGCTATTGAGTATTAGAGAAGACATTGTGGAACAGACTGTAAAATTGGAAGATGCAATGAGGGTATAATTTGGCTGCCTTGACACGTTCGATACCAACTGTGTTTTTTGACACATAACACAGAGACGATCTTTGAGAGGCGAAGTTGATTAAACAGAACTTGTTTGGAAGTTACTCATGAAATTGGAAGATGCAATTTTTACCAGGTCATCTCGAAATGACTTGAACTTCTCAGTGACAGAAATGATACTAAGAGAATTGAAGGGCTATCAGAGAAGATATTGTATGTTTGGACTGACGCAATCTTTGCTGTATTGGGTAACAAATTTCATAGTTATCGTGTCCATCCTCTTGTGGAGCAGACTGTAATTGTGGATATCTATGAATGTAGGGATCTGGAGATGTAACGATAATGTGGACATCCATGAATGTAGAGATCTACTAATGTGGACATCTGTGAATGTGGATATCTACGAACCTAGGGACCTACAGGTGTAGTAATCCACATGGATATCTACATACATGAGGATCTACAAATGTAAAAATCTATAAATACAGATATCTATGAATTTGAGAATCTATGAATCTAGAGATCTAGAGATGTAGATGTCTACATTGAACCAGAAATATATGGATCTCTAACTGTGAACATCTATGAACCTATTAATACAGAAATGTGTAAGTCTCTGACTGTGAACGTCACTGAACCTACTGATCCAGAAATCTATAGGTCTCTAACTGTGAATACCTATAAATGTAGAGAACTAGCGATACATATGAATATCTCTGACTATTAACCCAAAAATATATAAATCCCTAACTGTGAACGTCAATGAACCTACTGATGCAGAAATCTATCTGTCTCTAACTGTGAATATCTATGAATGTAAAAAACTAGCGATACATATGAATATCTCTGACTATTAACCCAAAAATATATAAATCCTTAACTGTGAACGTCAATGAACCTACTGATGCAGAAATCTATATGTCTCTAACAGTGAATATCTATGGATGTAGAGAACTAGAGATACATATGATCTCTGACTTAATCCGGTAAATAGAGATCCATAAACGTGGATACCTTCAAACGTATTGATCCAAAAATGCTTCCACACAAACCGAATCACCGTTCTACCCCCATACTTCATATTGATCGAGAACACACGTTACGATCTCCACATGCTACAATCTCGATCGTGATCATAAAAATACCCAGGAGCTTTCGCCGATGAACATAAAGAACAGGCACGAATAAATTTCGATCGTAGGAAGGACGATGGAGAAAGAGTCTGCAGGAATCTTCCTTGAATATTCAATCAAGCAACGCTTCACAGCGTGGAAAGCGGAGATCCTCGCGACACGGATGACACGTACACACAGGAAGCGCTAAGAAAGGATTGCAAAGGGTGCGAGCGACGAAGATAAAGATAAACGACGGGAAGAGGGAAAATGAGCCGAGGTGGTTAACCTGGAGAGAATGAAGTACGGATTGATGTGGAAGTCCGGGACAAGGTGACACTCTGACATTTTTTTGGATAAAGGTGTACACACTGTGTAACAGGGTGACAAAATGGAGGATGTTGGTTCATTTGAAGGTACAAGATGCGAGAACATTTAAAACATTTTTTTATTTATAATACTATGGACACTCTTTAGGGGTACATTAATTATTGTGGAATAATATTTATTTATAACATAAACAATGTTTATAATATAAATATTGTTCAGAAATACAATAACTGATATTCAATATTTGTACTTATAATAAATACGATTCAAAAATAAAATAAATATTGTTGACATATACAAAAAGTATACAAAACATTGTTGCAGCGAAAAATGATGATGAATAGAATTTAAGCAGCGCCCGAAAAGAATGCTCTTTGAAAAGCGTGACAAACAAGATGATATTCACGTTAGCATAAAACAAGAAACGACCTTATTTTCCTAACGACCTAACATAATTCTCAAGAAACAGGTGTAATTTCCCGGCAGAATAAAAACGCCGGTAATACTCGTAATAATAACGCATCGAGTGTAAAATTTCTTAAAATATCTATATATATGTATAAATAAATGAATAGGTAAAAATTTGAACAAGGAAGATTCAAAGCGTAAACACGATTCTGTTCGTTTTTTGTGCCAGGGAACTCGTTTGTCGTTAAAAATTCTAAAAATGTAACGTTTCCACGGAAAAACTACCCTCGTTTTGAAAGCGCGAAGTGGAGCAAGGGTTAAATTCCACTTAGCCCGGCGAGTTTGAAAAAAGTCGCATATTTTCGGTGACCCGAAGGAGAATAACGAGACGCGAGTTGGATAAGGTGAATTTAACTCTGGACGAACAATTTTCTGGAAAACGATGAGCTATCGAGGAACGAAGGGATAGCTGCATTTAGAGATGCATCCTTCTAACTTTCGTCCCATTAAATGCTCTCTTAAATTCATTCTCAGCCAGCTTGCCTCCAAACCCGGGATTTATGCAAAATTCCCTTCGCCTTTTCCCTTATCGTCTACCTTTTGTCGTAAAATAACAGGTATTTTTTGGTTTTCGTTTTATGGTTAATGTACTTGGGAACGATTGCTTAATTTTCAGAGAAAATTGAGTAATTTCAGTGTTTGAATATCTGAAAATTAGAAAATTTAGAAGTTTGAATGTTTAAAAATTGGAAAATTCGTAAATTTGGAATGTTTGATTATTTTAGAAATTGGAAAATTTGCAAATTTGGAAGGTTTGAAATTTTGAAGGTGTAAGAGTTTTAAAATTTTAACATTTATTCCAAATTTCTAATCGTTCAATTTTCTAATTTCCCAATTTCCCCATTTTCCAATTTTCCAATTCCCTAATTTCCTGATTTCCTAATTTTCTAACTTTTCAATTTCCTAATTTTCCCATTTTGCAATTTTCCAATTACCTAATTTCCTAATCTTCTAATTTCCTAATTTCCTAATTCCCCAATTCCCATTTTTCCCTAGTCCTTAATTTGCCAATTCTCAAATTTCCCAACTCCCTAACTTCCCAACTCCTCAATTTCCCAATTCCCTAACTCCCCAACTCCTCAATTTCCCAGTTCCTTAATTTCCCAATTCCCTAACTTCCCAACTCCTTAATTTCCCAACTTCCTAACTCCCCAACTCCTTAATTTCCCAGCTCCCTAATTTCCCAACTCCTTAATTTCCCAATTCCCTAACTCCCCAACTCCTCAATTTCCCAGTTCCTTAATTTCCCAATTCCCTAATTTCCCAACTCCTTAATTTCCCAACTTCCTAACTCCCCAACTCCTTAATTTCCCAACTCCCTAATTTCCCAACTCCTTAATTTCCCAACTCCTTAATTTCTCAATTCCCTAACTCCCCAACTCCTTAATTTCCCAATTTCCTAGTTTCCCCATTTTCCAATTTTAAATTCCCTAATTCCCCAATTTCCTAATTTCCAAATTTTTCAATTTTTTAATTTTCAAAACCCCAATTTTTCAATTTAATAGATTACATAGTTCTTCAATTTTTAGATTTTGTAGCTTTTCAATTTTTTAATTGTTGATTTGCTTATCTGTATAATTTTTCAGTGATCCAAATTTATAATTGCATCATTGTTATTATTATTTATTAATCTTGTTGTAATCTTAAAATTATATGTGTAAAATGTTTATTGCAAAATTATGTGTTTTATTATTTATTATTGAATCTTCTTTTATAATCATAATTAACAATGAAAATAAAGTAAATTGTACATCGTCGTACTTTTTAATATAAAGTAATTTATTGTAAAATACCACTCACTATTTAAAATTAGGTATACATAATAAACGTTTAATTATTTACATAAATATATTAAGCTTATTAAGTATATTAAGAATGTTATATATATTAAATACATTAAATACATATATTAAAAATTATTCAAGTATTAAACATCAAATCATTCAAACAATTATTAATAAAATAATAAATAAGAATATTTAATGAACAAAGGAAATGTTCATTAAATATAAGAATAATTTGTAAGGACAAGTTTGAAAAGCATAATAAAATAAACAATCTGAAACTTTTGAAGATATCCGAAAGATTGAAATACAAAGTGGTATGTGTGTTTCTAACAATATATGACTTAAACTGCATTTACAAGAGAACTTCCTAATGGTGGCAAAGTTTACCTGAGTAAGCAACTGAAAATCGATCCGACATCCCTCATGAAAGATACATCGTGAACACGGCAACATCTATCAAGCCCTATTTAATACTTCAACGATAGATAAACTCCAAAATGACTTGTAGATATACCGTAGAGA
This sequence comes from Megachile lagopoda, assembly GCA_036983795.1. Classification (NCBI taxonomy): domain Eukaryota; kingdom Metazoa; phylum Arthropoda; class Insecta; order Hymenoptera; family Megachilidae; genus Megachile; species Megachile lagopoda. Next base: position 5,715,885 of record CM072798.1, read on the forward strand.
ACGAATTTGCCGTGTATGCTCTATGTGTATACATAACTAATTCAGTTAATTAGATAAGAGCAAACTTTGATTAAGTTAAACACTGAAACGAAACATAATGAGGAGCTTATGTTGAATTTTCAAAATTGATATGGTAGTTTGATATATAAATCAAGAGAATATAAATAGATTATTTATATTTCAAATTTTCATATTATATAATTTCCCAGTTTTCAATTTTTCCTCGTATCTTTTTCATGTTTTCAAATTTTCTCTTTTTCACGTTGCCAAATTTTCACGTTTTCTAATTTTTGTATTTACATATTTTCGTATTTTTCAATTTTCAATTTTACCCATTTTCGGATTTCCATATTTGCACACTGTTAAATTTTCCAATTTTCACATTGTCAAATTGACGATTCGATATAAGTGAAAATGACCTATATGATCTAAGCAAGCAATGGACGTGTTTCTTTTCTGGCTGTTCTGTTCTATAAAACATCAATAAATATAGAACCTATACGATATAAACGAGTGTAGAACCGAAAGATTCACTTATATCGAATAATTACCACATTTTTTGAGGTAACGCGTACACATAGCAGATCGCTAGCGATACGAAATGTGGCGAATAAGCGCAAGCAGGTAAACTGGTCAGTGGTGGAAAATCGAATAGCGAAGTCAAGCCCCGAGGAGGATTAATTTAAGGACTAGATAAATCATTCTGCTATCTCGGCAACCACGACAAAAAAACATTTATCTTCCGGCTAACCTGGCCGGAAGCGGTACATACTCCACAAAAGTCGCGGTTATAATCTGTGTTGATCATTAACCGTAAAAAAGGATGCAGGAGTTGTTGAAATAGTGTCACTCGGATTAACAAATAAATAAATTATTTAGTTAACTCTCAGCGCTCATATATCAAGTCTCTCGGGTCTTATAAATTCAGATAAACAGATTCGTTGAATGTATACATATATTTGCGTTTATTTATTACTTAGAATGAATGCAAAATATATTTTTGATATACTCTTGTTGCAGTATATTTCATTGAGAACAACGTTGTTGATGTATTTTGCAAATTAACCCTTTAACCTACAAGTTTTTCGGAAGGTGCATAAATAGCACTACAATGTGTGACAATGTTCTCTTAGCGAGTACACTGGAATTAAGTTTTTCATGACTAAATTTTTTCACAAAGACATATACTTTAACTTTGATAATCTTTTTCGAAAATTCACAAAATATTTCCAAATGTTTCCAATATCGTATTAGTGCAAAAAGGTGCTCATCGTGCCTAAATTTGGTTACCTTTTACATGTAATTTTTTGTAGGATTTAATACTCTTAGAAAACGTGGCGAAGGCAAAACAGTGCGAATGAAAGCATATGAAAAGGATGATTGAATTGAAACGGTGAGCGAGTGAGCTAGTAGAGTCTATAGTGGCGCTATGTAAACGATGACATTCGAAACTATAGTGGACCGTCGTACAGAGATGCTATCCGAAAGCCACTATAGTGCCTAAGAGGTTAATATTGCAAGACATTGAATTTTGCAAGGTTTGTGCATCGGAAAGTATTGAAACTTTGCAAATATTTAAGTTTGCATCGATTTTTGCATTTTAAAATATTGATCCACGCAAATATTTTCATTTGCAAAATTTTATAATAGCGAAATATTAAATTTTGCAAGGTTTGTGCATCAGAAAATATTGAAACTTTGCAAATATTTAAGTTTGCCTCGGTTTTCGCTTTTTAAACTGATTCTTGCAAATATTTTCATTTGACAAATTTTGGAATAAGATACTGAATTTACAAGGACCGAGGACTAAAATGTATTGAACATTGCAAGTATTGCAATTTTCAAGATTAAAACAATGCAGAATATTTAACTTTGTAAAGTTTAGTGATTGTGGAGGATTAAAACAGTGCTAATACTCGAGTTGGTATAGATTTTTGCATTTCAAGATATTTGTCCTTGCAAATATTTAAATTTCTTCACTTTTAGCGTAGCAAAATATTGAATTTTGCTTGAGCGTCAAGGTTTGAGTGTCAGGAAGTACTGAAACTTTGCAAATATTTAAGTTCGCATCGATTTTTGCATTTCAAGATATCCATGCAAATATTTTAATTTGCAAAATTTTATAATAGGGTGTTGAACTTTGCAATGTGGACGTTTGTGAGCTGTACAATTTATGCTAGATTTTTATGGGAATGCATTAGTATCGTGGGTTTTATCAGTTTGTTAAATCCTCAATGCTTTGTCTATCCACTAGTTAAAACCATAAATTTTTGTTGAGGATGCCACAGTATGCACGCGGAATGATGTGCAACCCTCTTCTACGCATCCTCAATCGCAAAATTTATGTATCTAACTACTGAAGCGATGCAAAATAACAAGTTTCGTCTTAACAGTACCTTGCACGTAAAAAAGTATAGGGTGCCATTTAAACTGTCTTGATTTAAAAACCTCCCCCACCTTACCTATTGAAACACCATTTGCACCATATAACGTGTCCTATTAACCCCTTGCCCTATTATATGTCAGGTGCGTCAGTCAACTAATCACAGTTACAATATTAAAACCGACAAAGAAAGCTGAAATGCTATGTCAATCCGTTGTTATGCAATTGTTATGCAAATTACAATTGAACTTCAAATTGAAGCGTATCAAAAAGTCGAGTAAAATTGATCAAAGTCAAAGTACGAGTGCGTCAGGCTCAAAATACAAGGGGTTAAAGAAGATAAATTGTGTAGGAATATTCTTTGATAGTTTTAACCCGTTATATTCGACCATTCGCACTTGAAGCAAACCCTCGATTCAGTCGAAGTGTCAACTCGACGTCCTCTCCCACACGTGACGCACTCACACTTCCCGAATCAAATTTTGGTTAATAGCCTAAACAGTGAAAAATAGGTTTGTCACTCAAGAATCACATTCAAAGCGTTTCTAACCGCTCGAACGTTTCTCCAGAGATCTCGAATCAATCTACCGTATCCAGCATTTCCCGCGCGTCCTTGAAAAGCCGGCTTTTTATTTCGCCGCGGTAATGATTCTCAGTGGATGGGTTTACGCCTAACTGCGCGTGCATAGTAAAGCAGCAAGCTTCGTTAAGACGGATCCGCGAAATGCAACCCCCGAGGGAACCAGAGGGTTGCGGCTCCATTGAAATCCGCCCCTGAATCCCAGCTACTCTCAATAGCGTCACGACAGGGATTTAACCGGGGAAAACCGATCGAATTGGAACCTTCGTCCCCTTTAAATCGATCCGACAAATAAAAAGCTTTTGCTACATGTGTTTAGACCAGAATTTACTCTTTATCTGCTTCTTCTTCGTGCCTGGATTCTTGTCTTTGCTTTGCGATTGGTGCAGAATTCATGCTGAAAGGGGATTATTCCTTTGTTTCGTGTGGTTTTCATACACCTTGGAACAGTTGTGGAGGGGGTGTTCAAATATCTGAGGTTTTTTGTGGTTTGTGTAGTTAGGAGTGGATTGTAGGAATTTATTCTTTTTATAGGATTTATTAGATTTTTGGAACATTAGAAGTGTGATGTTTCATATGTCGCTTCATGTGAAGTTGGGCAATTAGGAAATTAGGAAATTAGGGAACTGGGAAATTAAGGAACTGGGTGATTAGGAAATAGGGAAATTAAGGAATTGGGTGATTAGGGAATTGGGAAATTAAGGAACTGAGAAATTAAGGAATTGGGAAATTAGGGAATTGTGAAATTAAGGAAATGGGCGTTTAGGGAATGGGAAGTTATAGAATTGAGAAATTTAGGAATTGGGAAGTTAAGGAATCGGGAAATTGAGGAACTGGTAAATTAAGGAATTGGGAAATTAGAGAATTGTGAAATTAAGGAATTGGGCGATTAGGGAATGGGAAATTATAGAATTGGGACATTTAAGAATTGGGAAGTTAAGGAATCGGGAAATTAGGGAACTGGTAAATTAAAAAATTGGAAAATTAGGAAATTGTGAAATTACGGAATTGGGAAATTAAGGAACGGGGAATTAGGGAATTGCGCAATTTGGGAATTTAGAAACTTAGAACGTCGTCGGTTAGAAAATTTGAATATTTGATAACTAATTTCACAATTTAACATCTTCTGTTTTAAACTTTTACTCAACTATTCTTCATCCTTTTTTGTTGCAGATTTGTCCAGAGTTCAGAACCTGAAATGGAAAGATTTCAAGAAAGTAACTTGCCTTCCAGCACATCTACCCTCTACATCGGTGAGTGCTTTCATTACTTTCAATATAAGAAACAAAAATATTGCAATGCAATATTTCATTCAATATAAAATCATTGTTATAGTCAGCAAGTTTAGTTAGAAATTTACTAGGATAGTAATAATTGAATGGTTAATTCGACAAGTCAGTTTGCAATTTTAGTTAATTTTTAATTATTGATTACGTTAAGCAATTAGTAAATCTATTTAGTTGCTAATTACTGACCAGGTTAGTCAGTTGATGTAATTAATTATTAACTACTGACAAGTTTAATCAGTTAGTTGCGCAGCAATTCACGAGGTCAATCAATTAGCAAGTTCAATTAGTTACTAGATTGTAATTACATAACTAGATAAACACTTATTATTTAAAATGTTAATTTTGTTATAATAAATGATTGTATAAACTTAATTTTACGAAATTCGCGAAAGTGCATGTGTATCAAACAACACAATAAATCTCATATTCCCAACTTTGGAACTACTAAACGTTCACATATCGCACGTTCGCTGATTAATTTACGCTACAGTCTGTCGATTTCTGGATATCAAAGTAGGATTCGGGTCAGAGGCACATTACAACTCTCCGATGAAGTTATCATGGTCCCGATATTGATATTTCATGCTGATTCCCCGGTTTGCTTTGTCCCCCATTCGCCCAAGCAGCATTATAATAACTTAATAACCTAGTGACTAACTCGGCTGCAAACGTAAAACGCGACGGCGTCACGTTACAATGCGAAACGAACCTCGACGATTACACGTATTCAATATTTAATTGAGTTCATTTGGTCCCCGTTGTTTCGCCAATCTTACCTAAGCCCTCGTTTTCGCCTTGCTTCGTTCGCATTGCATCGGCACAATGGGGACAATGCTAGCAACGTTGCAAAGACGAATTAAACTATCAACTTGCGTACCAAATGATTTTTGAAAATGGGAAGGAAGATCTAGTATAACGATATAGAAGTGTAGTGAATCTGCCTTCGAGTGTGCAAAATGTTCCGAGTTGCACCATTCTCGTAACTCGGAATAACATTAACTTAATATTTATGGTACCCAGTCAAACCCAAAACGTGTCTACGCCTCATTCCCGCAATTTTAAATAGATACGTCCACGTGAACGTCTCCGCAACTCGACGTTTTAAGCTATTGTCAACGGCCTTGCTAACAGACCAAAAAGCACGCCATTCATCTAGTGCCAATATATCTTTCCTTAACGAAGTTTATTTCCTTCATCCTAAATTGTGCACCCCTGCAGTGTACAGTGTCTACGAATTCCTTGTCTACCCGGTGGGTCAATGCACTCGAGCTCCACCATTCAGCAGTCTCGCAGTGTGCCCATTGCCGAGATCCATTGAAGGACCCAAATCACTCAAGTGTTTGGGTCACCTACATCAATCATCAATATTTACAGCCTTAGAGTGAGGACTAAAGGTCTCGCGATCCTATTCGCTCAGTCGTGTCACCAATCGGTGTTTTTACCAAATTATGGACTGACCCTGATTGGTCCTGTAACACCTCCACGACCCAACCTCCTCCTCCCATGCTCTCAGGTCTTACTTTTCGAACAACAGTCTTGATTCGGATATCTCGTGAACACCGGTTCACTCGACGAGCCTTCGTCTCAGAGATTCGCGTGATAAGCATATCACTCGGTGACATTCGCCATCAAGACACTTTTCCTCTCTAATCATCCTTTTTGGGCAACTCGTTCAGCCTTGGTAAATCTCTTGTGATGCACATTCACCTTTACGAACCATCGTAATATTCAACATACGATCGTATAAGAGATTCAAGTGATATTCAACTATCACTCAAGGCACGAGGGTATGTTGCATACGATGTGGGACGGAAATTTGCAACCTTCGTTGATCTGAACATTTGTGACGATCCTGAGCCACGAGCCCACCGTCAACTCTTTTCACGACATTAAGGATACCTGTCATCTTATGTGGGACGGAGATTTACAACCTCCTAAGCATATCATTGCGAAGGTCCCTGGGCCATTATAAGTACCTAACCAAGTCATTTCCATAATATCAAACCTAAACAATTCAACATATCTCCATCAGTTTAACTAGTTGTGGAGGTGCAATGGGACGAAGATTTACAACCTTCGAGAACGGTTTACCCATTGCGCGAACACAAAATCTCTACCGTGGATTAAGATTTCCTTTCCCTGAGAATTCGAAAATATAAGCGGAAATTTGTGGATTTTTATATAGAATTTACAATTTGGAAATATCGATATTTATATCAAAATTCTTTGGTACTCTTTTAAAAAATTCCCAATTATTTACTTCCCTCCTTCGCACCCTGTTTCATCTTTCACTTCATCCCCTTGAAGAAATACCAGAACCCTATAATCCCTGTATCGACGCTCCCATCCATAAAGAAGTACAATAAATACAATATCAAAGGAATAACGCAACAATTGGCAGTATCGGTAAAAGCAATTTCGATCGAGTACCATTTGACAAGAGTTTACGGTGCTCTGAAATCTTTGTCCGAAGTCGCGGCGAAATAATGAGAAAAGGGCGACGCGAAGCGTGGAAAGTGTCGATATAGAGAAAGGGGACGCGTGTTTCGTAATTACAGAGAGCTTTTTTTTATCGCAATGAAAGGCTGCAACGGTCAAAAAGATCCTTGGTAAAAAGAGAAGCTCGAATTATAGAGGGAATCGAGTTTGATGGAAGGACAAAGTGGTGTCTCGTATGCGATATAACGTAATGGAACACATTGTATCGAAGAGCTCTCAGGAGGCGAACGCAGCTGCTGGATATTCAGATTAATCGACGGGTATGAGATGGATCGTCATTCGAAAATACCTTCTTAAGCTATATAGACAAGATAAGCTTATTTTGCCCGAAGAGTTTGGTATAACGCCGGAAATAATTAGGGGATCAGAACGTATACGTTGCTCGATAATATACCGGCAATTAATTGCGATTTTCTAATTAAGGCATGTAGCTACCAAGGGATCTTTTCCCTTCTTTTCCGTTGCTTTAGACTCGTTACCGCTTTTTTATCGACGTTATTACTGTTTGGTTTATGCACCGGAAATGGGGATTTCTGATTGAGGAAGTACCGTCAAAGGGATTTTTGCGATAACGCGACCGTATGCAGGAAATAAGAGTAACGCACGAATAAATTTGCAGTTAATATTTTTCGTTTAAAGTGGAGATACTCGAAATTGTTGACTGCACTAGTAATTTCGACGTTGGACGTTTGTGAAATGATACTGTGATTTGAATGAAATGCGCATCTTGGAATGAGTATATAAAATTAAAGTTTGATGAGTTTTATGAAATTGGTGTATTAAACGTAAATGTATAAGCATTATAGTATAATAGAATAAACTAACATTACAATGTAATTAAATATTAAAATAATGTTACAGTGTAAGTAAATAAAAGAATGTAATAAAATAACAAAAATGTTAAAAAACAACTGCGTGTTTCCGACGGCACGGTCCGTGTCAATCGGAACGATTCGGCAATCTTCGGTACCTTTCGGCGCACGAGTCGCTTGGCGCGCGGCTTTAGAATAAGTTTGAAAAGCGAATAGTGAAGAGCTGTGTAAATAGTTAATAAACGATTAAATTAAACAACAGAGTCGTGGAATTCATTTCTAAATCCCAACACAAACATAATGTGGTTGTATACAGTTCATATTTTACCTTATATAGTTTGTTATGCACGATCCGTGTCAATCGGAACGATTCGGCAATCTTCGGTACCTTTCGGCGCGCGAATCGCTTGGCGTTAGAATAAGTTTGAAAAGCGTATAGTGAAGACGTTCAATGTAAATAGTTAATAAACAATTCAATTAAACAACAGAGTCGTGGAATTCATTTCTAAATCCTAACACACACATAATATAGTTATGTATACTTCATATTTTACCTTATATAGTTTGTTATGCACGATCCGTGTCAATCGAAACGATTCGGCAATCTTCGGTACCTTTCGGCGCACGAGTCGCTTGGCGCGCGGCTTTAGAATAAGTTTGAAAAGCGAATAGTGAAGAGCTGTGTAAATAGTTAATAAACGATTCAATTAAACAACAGAGTCGTGCAATTAATTTCTAAATCCCAACACAAACATAATATAGTTGTATACAGTTCCTATTTTACCTAATATAGTTCGTGATATAATATATTAATTATTAAAACTAATATGTTTTCACTTGACGTTGTATTTGAAAATTGTTTTCCTAGAAACTAAAGCAAACATGCGATATCTCATTCAAAAGGCTTATTACATAAAATAGTTAACAAATTAATTTTTATTAATAATAAAAATATATGTTAAATAATCACTTGACATATATTGCACTTACGTTGCATATTGAGGTTAGGTTACATTTGCATGTGAAGTAACATTAACATTTTTAATTTATATATGAAGCAATTGACATTTTTAATTTACATATAGCAGTTACCATTTTTAATTCGATGAAGACATAAACCGTTTCGCATGAAACGAAAGAGGTGAAAATTAGTTAACTCGATTTTAACAGGGCAGTTTAAAAATGGTCTAAAATACTACGTGATCGTTTCTATAGCTCGTCGTCTTTCGTTTAAATCGAGATGTGCGATATTCGTGTCGCGAACACGTTAGAAATGACTCGTTTGCCAGCTTATAATTGGTACGTGTCGAACTAATACCCGGATAGCCTGGATACCGGATACACAGACTCTAGGAATATTTGGTTTTGGCTCACGCTACCAACCTGTCCCCAGCTTCTTGGCCCGCAGCACTGCAGCGGCATTAATTACCACACGTATATCCTGCCTTGGATATTCTCCTACTTATCTTTATACACCGGTTACGTGTTGCTAGAGATACAAAATAAATTTTTATTTTTATGGAACAAATTTTTAAATTTATATATTTTTCAACTTTCAAATTTTTCAATCTCTAACTTTCATATTTACAAATATTTAAATATTCAAAGTTTCAAATTTATTAATTTACAAGTTTTTATTTTACAAATTTAAACATTTTTAAATATTCTAAAATTCACAAAATTTCCATAATTTCAAAAATGCCCCAAAATTGCAGAATTGTCAAAATTTCCAAAATTCATAAAATTAAAAAAATGTTCACATCTGAAAAATCCCCAAAAATTTATGAATTCCCGAAATTCCCGAAATTTCTAAAAATTTGAGAATTAAAATTTTTCAACCTCGTAAATTTTAGAATTTGCAAGTTTGACAAAATCTTGATTTCTCCAAATAGTTAAACAGTAAGTACAGTCAGCGTAAAAAATTGAACTGGCTAAAAAACCTAAAAAGCTGTATTCGAATTGTTATTTCGAATAATTAGAGGAAAATAAAGAGCAAAGTGATAGATAATGGAGGAAACGAAATGCGTGCTCTCTCTTTCTCTGTTCGCCGCAGCGTTAGGCATGAAAAATGTAGAAGAACGGTAATCGAAATGGAATGATAAACGAGTGGCAAACGGCCGAGTTTCAGCGTGAAATTATTTCGACGAAGGAAAGAAAGAAAAGTGAAAAAGAGGGTCGACGCTCGTCGAAGCCTCCAATTAATAATATGTTCGCCAACTGTCACACGCACTTGAATGTTTATTCGTGCTGTGCATTAGTGTTTGTCGGTGTGCCTCACATTTTCGTTAAATTTCTATCAGGTCGATAAAGCTCGTTTTTCACTCCATAACAACGCGAATTCATTTTAGTAATTTTTGGCGAGTGCGGTCGAGAGACTCCTATTTGTATGGATTTTATTTTTTTACCGTGAATATGACAGTAATGAAATAGGGGATAACTAATTTAATTTATTAAGAGAATTTTGTTGGTTTGATTGCTGATAAAATTGTATCGGTACAGTTATATTGAATGTGGTGGTAGGTTCTTTGTATTTTGGGAAATTGTTGGAAATTTGTGAATTGTGCGAATTTTGATAATTCGTTATTTTGGAGGGATTTTCAACATTTTTAGAATTTTTAGAATTTGTAAATTTTAGGGAATTTTTGAAATTATGAGAATTTTGAAACTATTGGAAATTTGTGAATTTTAGGAATTTTGAAAATTTGTAAGTTTTAGGGAATTTTTTTAATGTTGAGAATTTGGAAATTTTAGGGAATTTTAAAAATCATGAGAATTTTGAAATTATTGGAAATTTGTGAATTTTAGGAATTTTGAAAATTTGTAAGTTTTAGGGAATTTTTGAAATTTTTTGAATTTTGAGAATTTGTAAATTTTAGGGAATTTTGAAATCATGAGAATTTTGAAATTATTGAAAATTTCTGAATTTTAGGAATTTCTCAAATTTGTAAGTTTTAGGGAATTTTTGAAATTTTTTGAATTTTGAGAATTTGTAAATTTTAGGGAATTTTGGAAATCAAGAGAATTTTGAAATTGTCTGAAATATGAAAATTTGGAAAATTCGTAATTTTTGGGGATTTTTAAAATTTTTAGAATTTTTAGAATTTGTAAATTTTAGGGAATTTTTGAAACCATGAGAATTTTGAAATTATTGGAACTTTGTGAATTTTGAAAATTTGTAAGTTTTAGGGAGTTTTGGAAATCATGAGAATTCTGAAATGGTTGGAAATTTGTAAACTTTAGAAATTCTGAAAGTTTGTAAATTTTGGGGGGATTTTGAAATTTTGTAAGTTTGTAAATTTGTAAATTTGAAAATTTTAAGTATGACTGTTTGAGAAATTTCGAAATTATGAAGTTTAATTTTTTAACAAAAAATTTAGCGAAGTATAAAATTTCTGAATTTCATAACCACAAAATTTAGCAACGTGCAATATAAAAATTTCCAATTTTATGAAAACAGAACCTTAAAATACGTAATGCATAAACTGAAAAGTTAGATAATCTTTTCATCCATCGTTCGCAAGATCTTTATCTTTTAACCAAGTTTTTCAAATTCCGTACCTTCTATCTCGGTAGGTGGGTCATAATGTCCCCCGGTAGCAGCACGTATTATGTACATGTATAATGTAGTCAAGGTTTCGCAACGTTCGTGCAATGTTGTGCGAAAATCGTGTTATACAAGATTATCTGTACTTTGTTTACTTGCCTTCAACTGCTGCTTGCCAAACTTATTTCGTGACTTTTGCACGCGGAGTAGTTTGTTAGTGAATTTCTGGTAATTGGTTGTTCCGAGGGTCTTGCGTGTGTTCTTTTGTCTAGTCCTCGTTAGCGTGAACTTGAAGAAAATCTAGTAGTTAACGCATGAGAAGTTTCCAAGGTAATTCGAGTAAATTGAAGTAGGTACGGTTTGTTCGCATCTTTGGATACGGCGTTTACAAGATATCGAGGGTTCCCCTCTTATCGTGGCTTTGTTTCATTCAACGAGAAATTGCCTTTCGAAACCAACAGTCCTACGCTTATTTTCTTGACAATACATTTATCATTTTATTTATTTCACTTACTTTTTTCTTGTAATTTATTCTTTTCGTTCTGGATGATGGCCTATTTCATCTATTTACCGTTGCAATCTATTTCATCTATTGTTTTCATTTCCTTTATTTTATCTTACTTCATCTATATTATTCACTTCAACTGTTTTGTTAATTTTCTTTATTCATTTCATCCACTTCCTTCATCTACATTATCTGTTTCGTCTACCACTTTTATCTATATCATCTACTTCATCTATTGCAATTTGTTAAATCTATTTTGTTAATTTTTTTTAGTTATTTCATCTACCTGCTTCATCTACATTATCTGTTTCATTTACCACTTTTATCTATATCATCTACTTCATCTATTGCAATTTGTTGAATTGATTTTTTTAATTTTGTTTGTTCATTTCATCTACCTGCTTCATCTGCATTATCTGTTTCATCTACCACTTTTATCTATATCATCTACCACTTTTATCTATATCATCTACCACTTTTATCTGTATCATTTACTTCATTTATTGCAATTTGTTAAATCTATTTTGTTAATTTTGCTAATTTATTTCATCTACCTGCTTCATCTACATTATCTGTCTCATCTGTTGTAATCTATTTCATCTATTTTGATAATTCTGCTTACTTATTTTATTTACATATTTAATCTACTTCATCTGTTTTATCTACCAACATCATCTATTGCATCTACTTTAAACGTTTTGTTACTTTCGCATTATTTCACTTAATTATTTTATCTATTCCATCTGTCAACTTCATCTATTTTATCTACCTCATCTGATTTATCTATTTCATCTCATTTATCTACTACATTTAGTTTATTTATTTTAGCTGCTTTGTTTATTTTCTTGATTTAATTATTTTGTTCACTTATTTTATCTAATTTATCTGCTTTATCTATTTTATCTACCTCATCTGATTTATCTGCATTTATCTGCAACAAAAATTTTGTCACAAGACAGAAATATAAATTCACAAAACGTTAACAGAAAAACTTCAATTTCTTTTTATTCAGAGAATTTTCACAATCAATGACACAAACGAAACATTGAATAAAACTGTGTGCGTCTCTCCAAAATTGAAACACTATTGTACGTTTGGGTCACCGTTGACCCAGCCTCTTACAAAAGTATTTTACGAACAATCAAATTAGAGGACTCATTTTCCGTCCGCGAATTTATTTTTCCAGATCAACGTACACACTCGGTTTGTTACATTTATTTTCAATTCGAAACGAAATATACATTGGACGAAGGGTAAAAACAAGTAAAATAATACTGCGAACGAGAACGCAGTGCCGTATGAAAGATTCGAGTGTAATAACCCGAGTTTGCTCTAGTTTTCATTAATCCACAATTATGCGCGCGTTCCTAATGCAAAAAATATCGTGAAGCAGGTGTCGAATCTCTGGCGGGCAAATTAAGCGTGAAAATAATTAAAATGTGGATAACTTTGTCGCGGAGATGCTCTCCAATTATTTAGCCTGGAAAAATTCGATGAAACTTAACCCCGTAGGGGTTAAAGTTTGTATGCGTCGAGATAACGAAAAATATTCACTATTGTATTATAATTGACTTATCAGAAGTTTACACGAAAATTTATAGTTGCAGTTATAGGAAAATGGGATGCGGTGATCGATAGGTAAGTAAAAATATAACAATTTTTATTGCGGATTTTTTATTGAATTAGTTTGATTCATTATATTTAGTTCAAATTTGATCATTTGAAAATTTTGGGAAATTTGTGAGTTTTTGAAGTCTTGTACATGATTCGATTCTTAAATTTTACATTAAACATAAAAACCTTAAGTTTAAGTTTTTTAATTTTTAATTTTAAATTAAAAATTTTCCAAATGTCATAATTCAAATATTCAAATTTCTGGACATCCTAAATTAAAAAATTTTCCTATTTTCAAAATGAGAACTGAAATTTTCTGATAAATGTGTTATTAGCATGTAGAAAATATAATTTTGAAATTATCTAACAAATTAATAATATGAGTCACTATTTACAATTCTGCTTAAATTCATCTTTTCTCTATTCCCATCAAAATTTTTAAAAAATTGACAAAATGTACTGAATTGTAAAAAAGATAATAAATATATAATAAAATAATTTATTATGTTACTAATAGTCATTATATTATATTACTGCAATATACTGCGTGGCTAAGATAAAAGAGGCGCTGGACATCACGTGACCTCCCTCGAGGCGCCAAATTCAAATATCACGTACAGTATGACTCTGAGCCTCTTTTATCTTGGCCACCCAATATTATTAATATAGAAGTATAATATATTACTGTATTATTAGTAGTCATTATATAATAAAGTAATGTACATAAATAAACAATATTGTAATTGTAACATAATATATTATATTACTGCATTACTACTAGTCATTATATAACAAAGTAATGTACTTAAATAAACAGTATTGTAATTGTAATATAATATATTACTATGTTACTATATTATGTTACTGTTTTACCATTAGTCATTATATAATAAACTAATGTATTTAAATAAACAATATTGTAATTGTAATATAATATATTATTGATATATCATTACATTACTATATTATATTTCTGCACTACTACTGATCTACAATAAATATATAATATTTAAATAAACAATGTTGTAATTGATGAATATAAAATGAACGTAGAATTGATGTAATAAAATTGAAGAATATAAGCTGAATATATTTACATAAACAATATATTCACAGAGTATCAAAAAACGTGTACCAGTAATGTAATACAAAATCTATAACGCACGGTTCCAAACACCACCTACTGATCCATCGGTTTAATCCTATCGACTATCGATCTCCATCAAATTCATGTTATACACAGTCCCACGAAGAAGACCCTTCTTCAGTATACCTGTAACAAAATATCTCGTTGATTCAAGAAAAGTAATTTTTGATTCAAGAAAAGTCACCGTTGAGTTAAATAGTGAGAAAAGTCGAAAAGCGTCGATGCCCGCCACCTTACATGGCAATAAATAAAGCTGATAAGCCGAGCTACGATGTTTGCCAACGTTTTACTATTAATTTTCCATCCTTCCACCATTATTCTTCATCGTTTCCGTGTCACGATGAACGATCGACCCCGGACCCATTGCCTCGATTTACGACCTATACTTACAACTCTTGTTCGAGCCCTGTTTCCTTTTTATTGCGAATCGTTTAGGGCTGATTTCGTGTAATGCCCACATTTCTTCGAGATGGCTGCAGGATCAGTCGCAAATTAGAAACACTTGTCGCTTGTGTTGTAACGTGATTTTTGTGGCGAAATTTTTATTCATTTTTGGGAGATTTAATGGTTGGGGTGGTTTGGGGATGTGAGTGGTTTTTGGGGATTTTGAATTTTTAAGATTTTAGCATTCAGGGGTTTAGCAGTTAGATATTCAGATATTTGGGAATTGGAAAATTGAGAAATTTGGGAATTTAGAAATGTGGGAATTGGGGAATTGAGAAATTTGGGAATTTGGTAATTTAGAAATGTGGGAATTGGGGAATTGAGAAATTTGGGAATTTGGTAATTTAGAAATGTGGGAATTGGGGAATTGAGAAATTTGGGAATTTGGTAATTTAGAAATGTGTGAACTGGGGAATTGAGAAATTTGGGAATTTGGTAATTTAGAAATGTGGGAATTGGGGAATTGAGAAATTTGGGAATTTGGTAATTTAGAAATGTGGGAATTGGGGAATTGAGAAATTTGGGAATTTGGTAATTTAGAAATGTGGGAATTGGGGAATTGAGAAATTTGGAAATTTGGTAATTTAGAAATGTGGGAATTGGGAAATTGAGAAATTTGGTAATTTAGAAATGTGGGAATTGGGGAATTGAGAAATTTGGGAATTTGGTAATTTAGAAATGTGTGAACTGGGGAATTGAGAAATTTGGAAATTTGGTAATTTAGAAATGTGGGAATTGGGGAATTGAGAAATTTGGGAATTTGGTAATTTAGAAATGTGGGAATTGGGGAATTGAGAAATTTGGGAATTTGGTAATTTAGAAATGTGGGAATTGGGGAATTGAGAAATTTGGGAATTGGGGAATTGAGAAATTTGGGAATTTGGTAATTTAGAAATGTGGGAATTGGGGAATTGAGAAATTTGGAAATTTGGTAATTTAGAAATGTGGGAATTGGGAAATTGAGAAATTTGGTAATTTAGAAATGTGGGAATTGGGGAATTGAGAAATTTGGAAATTTGGTAATTTAGAAATGTGGGAATTGGGGAATTGAGAAATTTGGGAATTTGGTAATTTAGAAATGTGGGAATTGGGGAATTGAGAAATTTGGGAATTTGGTAATTTAGAAATGTGGGAATTGGGGAATTGAGAAATTTGGGAATTGGGGAATTGAGAAATTTGGGAATTTGGTAATTTAGAAATGTGGGAATTGGGGAATTGAGAAATTTGGAAATTTGGTAATTTAGAAATGTGGGAATTGGGAAATTGAGAAATTTGGTAATTTAGAAATGTGGGAATTGGGGAATTGAGAAATTTGGAAATTTGGTAATTTAGAAATGTGGGAATTGGGGAATTGAGAAATTTGGGAATTTGGTAATTTAGAAATGTGGGAATTGGGGAATTGAGAAATTTGGGAATTGGGGAATTGAGAAATTTGGGAATTTGGTAATTTAGAAATGTGGGAATTGGGGAATTGAGAAATTTGGAAATTTGGTAATTTAGAAATGTGGGAATTGGGAAATTGAGAAATTTGGTAATTTAGAAATGTGGGAATTGGGGAATTGAGAAATTTGGGAATTTGGTAATTTAGAAATGTGTGAACTGGGGAATTGAGAAATTTGGAAATTTGGTAATTTAGAAATGTGGGAATTGGGGAATTGAGAAATTTGGGAATTTGGTAATTTAGAAATGTGGGAATTGGGGAATTGAGAAATTTGGGAATTTGGTAATTTAGAAATGTGGGAATTGGGGAATTGAGAAATTTGGGAATTGGGGAATTGAGAAATTTGGGAATTTGGTAATTTAGAAATGTGGGAATTGGGGAATTGAGAAATTTGGAAATTTGGTAATTTAGAAATGTGGGAATTGGGAAATTGAGAAATTTGGTAATTTAGAAATGTGGGAATTGGGGAATTGAGAAATTTGGAAATTTGGTAATTTAGAAATGTGGGAATTGGGGAATTGAGAAATTTGGGAATTTGGTAATTTAGAAATGTGGGAATTGGGGAATTGAGAAATTTGGGAATTGGGGAATTGAGAAATTTGGGAATTTGGTAATTTAGAAATGTGGGAATTGGGGAATTGAGAAATTTGGAAATTTGGTAATTTAGAAATGTGGGAATTGGGAAATTGAGAAATTTGGTAATTTAGAAATGTGGGAATTGGGGAATTGAGAAATTTGGGAATTTGGTAATTTAGAAATGTGTGAACTGGGGAATTGAGAAATTTGGAAATTTGGTAATTTAGAAATGTGGGAATTGGGGAATTGAGAAATTTGGGAATTTGGTAATTTAGAAATGTGGGAATTGGGGAATTGAGAAATTTGGGAATTTGGTAATTTAGAAATGTGGGAATTGGGGAATTGAGAAATTTGGGAATTGGGGAATTGAGAAATTTGGGAATTTGGTAATTTAGAAATGTGGGAATTGGGGAATTGAGAAATTTGGAAATTTGGTAATTTAGAAATGTGGGAATTGGGAAATTGAGAAATTTGGTAATTTAGAAATGTGGGAATTGGGGAATTGAGAAATTTGGGAATTTGGTAATTTAGAAATGTGTGAACTGGGGAATTGAGAAATTTGGAAATTTGGTAATTTAGAAATGTGGGAATTGGGAAATTGAGAAATTTGGTAATTTAGAAATGTGGGAATTGGGGAATTGAGAAATTTGGAAATTTGGTAATTTAGAAATGTGGGAATTGGGGAATTGAGAAATTTGGGAATTTGGTAATTTAGAAATGTGGGAATTGGGGAATTGAGAAATTTGGGAATTGGGGAATTGAGAAATTTGGGAATTTGGTAATTTAGAAATGTGGGAATTGGGGAATTGAGAAATTTGGAAATTTGGTAATTTAGAAATGTGGGAATTGGGAAATTGAGAAATTTGGTAATTTAGAAATGTGGGAATTGGGGAATTGAGAAATTTGGGAATTTGGTAATTTAGAAATGTGTGAACTGGGGAATTGAGAAATTTGGAAATTTGGTAATTTAGAAATGTGGGAATTGGGGAATTGAGAAATTTGGGAATTTGGTAATTTAGAAATGTGGGAATTGGGGAAT
The DNA here is from genome assembly GCA_036983795.1 of Megachile lagopoda. Classification (NCBI taxonomy): domain Eukaryota; kingdom Metazoa; phylum Arthropoda; class Insecta; order Hymenoptera; family Megachilidae; genus Megachile; species Megachile lagopoda. The sequence continues at coordinate 5,733,758 of CM072798.1, forward strand.
TGAGAAATTTGGGAATTTGGTAATTTAGAAATGTGGGAATTGGGGAATTGAGAAATTTGGGAATTGGGGAATTGAGAAATTTGGGAATTTGGTAATTTAGAAATGTGGGAATTGGGGAATTGAGAAATTTGGAAATTTGGTAATTTAGAAATGTGGGAATTGGGAAATTGAGAAATTTGGTAATTTAGAAATGTGGGAATTGGGGAATTGAGAAATTTGGGAATTTGGTAATTTAGAAATGTGTGAACTGGGGAATTGAGAAATTTGGAAATTTGGTAATTTAGAAATGTGGGAATTGGGGAATTGAGAAATTTGGGAATTTGGTAATTTAGAAATGTGGGAATTGGGGAATTGAGAAATTTGGGAATTTGGTAATTTAGAAATGTGGGAATTGGGGAATTGAGAAATTTGGGAATTGGGGAATTGAGAAATTTGGGAATTTGGTAATTTAGAAATGTGGGAATTGGGGAATTGAGAAATTTGGAAATTTGGTAATTTAGAAATGTGGGAATTGGGAAATTGAGAAATTTGGTAATTTAGAAATGTGGGAATTGGGGAATTGAGAAATTTGGAAATTTGGTAATTTAGAAATGTGGGAATTGGGGAATTGAGAAATTTGGGAATTTGGTAATTTAGAAATGTGGGAATTGGGGAATTGAGAAATTTGGGAATTGGGGAATTGAGAAATTTGGGAATTTGGTAATTTAGAAATGTGGGAATTGGGGAATTGAGAAATTTGGAAATTTGGTAATTTAGAAATGTGGGAGTTGGGAAATTGAGAAATTTGGTAATTTAGAAATGTGTGAACTGGGGAATTGGGAAATTTCTGAATTTGGTACTTTAGAAATGCGTGAACTGGGGAATTGAGAAATTTGTTAATTTAGGAAGATGAGAATTTGTAAATTGAGAGCTTTGAGTATTTGGTACTTCAGAAATGTGGGAATTTGTAAATTAAGAAATTTGAGAATTTAATAATTTAGTAAGGTAAAAATTTGTAAATTAAAAAATTTGTGAATTCGAAGATTGAGAAGTTTTGAAAAATTATGCATAATTCAATTTTGGCGCTTTGGCACATTGGACTGATGACTGCGACGCCATATTGGCTTCTGCGCATGCTCCGTTGATCAGTTACGCAGAGAACGCCATTACAATAGTAAAACGTGTTTTTCCAATCACTAGTTGCAATCAAATATTTCTTTCTATATAAACATATATACATTTCTATATAGACAGTATAGAATCACTTTCACACTCATAAACGTAGCCCAATTACATTATAAATAGAAGTGAATATCACATCACGCTCACGTGTCAAATAACCTAAAAATCTTCACATACACATAACTTTTCACCCACTAGATTCTTAACATTAAAACTTGTATCTCCGTACTCTAAGCATGAAAAGCAATTAAACGGTGAAAAAAGGTAAATAATTCAATGTACCCCACAGTAAAGTTTAACTTCTTAACAATTTTCGTAATTGAAAATAAGGAATGTGAAATCCGTCGTTTTGATAGTTTCCGTAAACCTAACCTAAAAGACGCAGCGAACGCTAACGGCGATTACCATTAGCAGTTGGTCATCCGCAAGAGCGATACGCATTTGTCGTCAGGAATAAGAATAAAATAGCAAGGTTCGCAGCACAGAAATTAGAATAGCGTGTTTTAGCTCGTTTACATTAGTGACCCAGTTTGAAAGTTGGGTTCGGATGAAGCGACTGTCGGGAGCGAGTTCTCCTGCGCTTTACATAGAGCCGCTAGACGAATTGCCGTGTGGCCACCGTTAATTACCCCTTAATTATCCTTCTTGGAGCATAGTCGTTAACTTATACCGACCGGCCATGAAATGCTACGACCACCGAACCAACTGCCAGCTCTTTTTCTCGCGAACGTATCTTGCGGCGAGTTTCTTGGCTCGCTGGAAAATGCTGCTTGGACCGACGGCGAAAAAACACTGGCTGGGGATTTTTAACTATCGTTAAGTTACTTTTAAAGCTGATTTCGTTGTCGGCCGGACGATTAAATAATCGCGATTGATTCTCTTGCGGGATTTAACACTGGTTTTACGGATGTTCGATGAGCAGTTTAAATTAAAAATTGTTGGAGTATGAGGAAACACTTTTCGTTTAAAATAAAGCACACACACGTCGCACGAGCTGCCGCGTGGCGTCGCGTAACAATTTCGTTGCGGAAGAGAAGGGAACACGTGACCGGTACATATTGGCGCGAAATACGAATGAATTTATTCGCGAGTTTTGATGTATCGACAATAATAAAGTCATTATTTAAATTAATTAATTTTAATTTAAGGAATTAGTTCCTTATAATGGTTATCAATTGAATTCATTAGTCACATAATAACCAAATAGTTGAATTCAAGTATAGTTAATTTACTCAATCATTTCAGCCTCTTATTCACATAGTATTTAATTAATTTAACTCGAACAATGATTAACTAATTTTGCTTAGTGTTTATTTGAATTAATTACAAATTATCTAAATTTCAAAAATTAGATAATTTACTCAATTATTAAATAATTATTACTAATCACGATTAATAATTATGCTGAAAAATTATCTATATTGAATAATTTAATTGAAATAATAATTCCCTATCAGACTTGATTGCTATCAGAATTATTTATTGTTAATGACCAAGTATTTATATTATAATTGCATAATTTAATTGGCATAGCAATTAATCAATTCAACGAGTACCTGAATTAATCAATAATTAAATATTTCAAATTAAAAAAATAAAATATCTTTATAACATAATTAAAAAAGACTTGCAATCAACTTTCTCATAAAATTACCAAATAAAATTCAGACATAGAATATCAGCTAGAATATTTCAATTTTCTTTCAAAACCAGGAAATCAGCTATTTGAGTCTTACTGGAGAGACTTTTCAAGGAAATCGAAGGAATCAGGAGTCTCGAATAAAAATATGAAGGAAAACATTAGAATGGTCGGTTCGAGACAAAGACGTAAGCCGAAAGAAGCTGCGAAGGATACTTTAAAATCTGAAAGCGGTACGGAAAAAAGCATACGAAGGGGAGCAGTAGTAAGAATAATAGAGCGAAGGAAAAGACGGAAGTTGTGGAGGAGAGAGAGAGTTAGAGAGAGGGGTTGAAGGGGGATGAAGGGGTAGCAGAGCGACGTTAAGGCAGATTTATCGTTCCGCAGTAATAATTACCTTTTAAGAGCGAAGGATACGCTTAAGGTAATTGTGGCCAGGACAACGGAGCTCTCCTTCAAATAAATTTGCTGTTTTGCAAGGTGCATTGCTTATGCGAGACGTCGACGATATCGTACATACAAATCGCTTTCCTTAATTTTAAATTGTGTTGCATTCATTTCGACTCGTTTTTTTTTTTTTTACAGAGAGACATTTGTGTACACAGGGTGTCCTAGTTTTTCATGTAAGACATATTTCAGTTTCTGAAATTTTTATTTGGAAGAGGAGGGAGAATTTAGGGTTGTAGGAAGGAGTTGGGGAAGTTGGAAGCGTGAGAATTTGGGAATTTAGAAATTTGGGATTAGGAAATTTGAGACTTTAGGAGCTTGAGAGTTTGGAAATTTGGGGATTTAGGAATTTGAAAATTTTAGGAAATGGGGAATTTGGAAATTTAAAAATGTAGAAAATGGGCAATTTGAAAATTTAGGAGTTGGGAATTTTGGAATTTGGGAATTTAGGGTTTTAGAAATTTGGAAACTTGGATGCATGAGAATTTGGAGATTTGGAAATTTAGGTAATGGAGATTTGGAAAGTTGAGAATTTGGGAATTTGGAAATTGGGAAATTGGGAAATGGGGGATTTGGGAAATGAGAAATTGGGAATTTGGGAATTTGGAAATTTGGAAATTTGGGAATTTGGAAATTGGGAAATTGAGAAATTGGGAAATGGGGGATTTGGAAATTGAGAAATTAGGAAATGGGGGATTTGGAAATTGAGAAATTGGGAAATGGGGGATTTGGGAAATGAGAAATTGGGAAATTGGGAATTTGGGAATTTGGAAATTTGGAAATTTGGGAATTTGGAAATTTGGGATTTGGAAATTGGGAATTGGGAATTGGGAAAATGGGGAATTTGGAAAATGAGAAATTAGAAATTTGGAAATTGGGAAATTGGGAAGTAAGGAATTTGGAAATTGGGAATGTGGAAGTTGGGAATTAGGAAATTTGGAAAATGAGAAATATGGAAATTGGGAAATTGGGAAATAGGGAATTTGAAGAATGAGGAATAGGAAAATGAGAAATTGGAAATTTGGAAATATGGAAATGTGGAAATTGGGAAATTTGAAAATTCCGACCTAAAATTTCAAAATTAAATATTTGCATATTTTAAAGCTTGCAAAATCTCAAATTTAAAAATTAGAAATTTGCAAGTTATAAACCTTGCAAAACCTCGAATTTAAAAATTGAAAATTTGCAAATTATAAAACTAGCAATATCTCAAATGTAAGAACCCCAAAACTTGCGCAATCACAAATTTATAAATTCCAATAATTCAAGCTCCATAATTTACTTAATAATCCTGAAAATTGCAGTTACCAGTTTTCTCGAATCATACGATGAAAGTTTTAATAAGAAGACTTCGAACGGGAGCAGTCGATCGAAATCGGATTCAGAATTTCAAAGTGGATTCCATTTGACGTTTCACTATTAACTAGTAGTTAGTAATTAGTCTGACATGAGCTTCAAGTTTGTTGAACTAGTTCAGTCTAGTGTGCCAAAGTTGCTGGTTTCATTAATAAATTCTGTTAACACTTGATAATAGCGATTGACTAAAGATAAGTTAATGATCGTTCGAACAATTTAGCATAAATTCAGGATATACTAAACTAAATAATATTATCCACTTGAGTTTCTCTAATGTGATACTCGAAGTTTGTTAATTTATCTAATTAAAAATATAATTCATGTAAGTATATTGATAATCAAACATTTTGTATATTAATTATTCTTTTGAATTTATTAATAATTTTTTTTGTATTTATGTTATTATAAATATTTCTTTATATTGTTTTATTATTATATTTATTTGCGAATATGTAATTATTGTACTTCGTTAAGAAAATGAATTAATTTAATTATTCATAATTATTTAATTTCACTAATTGTGATTATAATTACTTTATTATATAATTATTGTAATTAATAAATATAGGTATATAATAAATAAAATACATATTTATTTAAATTTCTTTGAACAATTTATTTATTTGTATATACATAGAAAAACGCTCGAGAAGAACGTAATCGTTAAAACCATAAATTTGAAATTGGCGCGGTACGAGGGTCGGTTGAGGATACTCATAGGTGACGAGATCGTACGAGACATCGATTGGTGATTGCTTTAACGGCAAACAATGGCGTGAAACGTATCGATGATCGAAACCGATACGGACAATTGTCGCAAATGGGAAAAGGCGATATACCGTGGTAAGAAAGGGAACTGCGTGAGAATGAAGTCGTTTGTTTCGGCGAGCAGACGATACGCGAATACAGAGGGAAGAAATTCGAGAGACAGAATTTTCGCACCATACCGACATTCCTAGAAGCTATTCCTTTGTAATCCATACTGGTCGCCTTAGGAAGCAGACAGAGGGGAAAGGGGGAGGCTCCATCAGAACTTATGTCTTTTTTCATCGGCCACACTCGCCAAGGATAAGACGATAGCTTCGAGTGCATTCCACGAATGGCAAAGGCAATGCTCCCTTTTATTCTCTGCTTCGACGACAGTTGACAAATACGCAGGATTTCCGATCGTTCTTGCCATTCCTCTTTCTCATTTCTTTTCGAAAGGTTCGATCACTTCAACGGGGGAGCGACGCGAATTAATAACAAATTATCTTTGCAATGTAAATCCCAGAAATAAATATCGTCGTTATTTTATTGTTGTATTTATTAAACGACAAAAAGTTAACAAGTGTACGTGATAATTATTATTAATAATAAAAACTACATTTGTTTGACCGACTTTAACGTTTTGTCGTTTTATTACCATCTTACCATTTTGCTATATTGCAATTTTAACACTTTACAATTTTAATACCATTTTGCTATATAGCCATTTTATCATTTTGTCATTTTGTTATTTTACCGTTGTGCTATATTGCAATTTTAACACTATTTTGCTATATAGCCATTTTATCATTTTGCCATTTTACCATTTTATTACCATCTTGCGATATTGCCATTTTATCATTTTGCTATTTCGCCATTTTTTTACCATTTTGCTATATTGCCGTTTTAACATTTTATTACCATTTTACTATTTCGCCATTTTTCAACCATTTTGCTATATTGCCGTTTTAACATTTTGCCATTTTGCGATGTTGCCATTTTATCGCCATTTTGTTATATCGCCGTTTGTCATTTCATTACCATTTTGCTATATTGCCATTTATAATTTTATTACCATTTTGTTATATTGTTGTTTATCATTTTATTACCATTTTGCTATATTGCCGTTTTAACATTTTATTACCATTTTGTTATATTGCCATTTTACCATTTTATTACCATTTTGTTATATTGCCGTTTTACCATTTTATTATATTGTCGTTTTACCATTTCGTCACCATTTTTCTATATTGCCATTTTACCATTTTATCATTTTGCTATTTCGCCATTTTATTACAATTTTACAATTTTGCCTTTTTACTATTATTTTATGTTTTATCATTTTACCACTACAATTCTATTTTATCATTTTGCTGTTTTATTACTTTATTCTCGTTTCTATTTTAATGTTTTACCATTTTATTATTTGAGAATTTTATCCTGATCTCAATTTTGTAACTTAGCAATTTTATCATTTCACTACTTCATTATTTGTTACGCGTTGGCAAAATCGAAATAACGTTTCTTCAGATTAATTACCACAGCGCAGATACTTTTCAAAATGATCGCATCTCACTTCGTATAATAGAAGGAACAATTTCGTGACATTTCCCTAACCAACCCTGTCCGTTTAAAACAATCAGAACGGCAACTGCGAATGACTGAACTGGCACGAAGACGCTCTACTCTTGTCAACTTGTTCGATCGAGAACTCGTGCAACCTAGTTTATAAAATTAAGCGAATGCGATTAATGGAAGTTGACTTGTTCAATTCGAGATTGTTACACAACTTAACTAACAGAGATTTCACTATCTATTTACGATTTCACTAACTTTTACTTTACTCTATACAAGTTTACTACTATTTGAACGAAGTTGTAAAATTAGATTATCGTTCATAAAGTATCAAAGTAAGTAATGTAACTCTGAAAGTAATTTTGCAGTTTGCAGAATTAGGAAGTGTCAAATAAAGATCGATTTAGTCGTCGGCTATAAGGAGGATTTTATAAAATGTGAAGTCGTCAAAGTGTTAAGCCTTTGTAAATCCTTGTTTAGCCTTCATAAAATAGAGATTCAAGCATCGGTAATGTATGCAGTACTACCCATCAAGGATCTGTCGATCAAATACTCTTTTCTTGTCGGATTTATGCTCTGCACTGTCAGATTTGTGTTACATGTCAGAAAATGTTCGTTTCTTTTTGGTGGAACGTAATGGAACGTTAGCAACGAAATGCATTGACCCGAGAGTTATGTGCTCTGTATTTTTTTAATGCCAAAAAAATTTTAGCAATACGACATATAGTAGATCAAAGATAAATACCCAATTTAATCTAACAGAATTTTCAATATGAATATTACTGCAGACTTATTTGTAGAACTTGTAAAAATTGTATAAATAAAATTTCAAAGTGTACTTTATATAATTTCTCGTGTATTTTTCCCTGTAATTTTTCCCTTTCCATATATAATCATGTTATCTCAATTGCATAAAAATTCTGTACCCGGTATCTGGGTCAAAAAATCCATCAAAATATCATTTTAAATAATTAGAACGCCAACGTGAATTTTACAAGCGGATTTTGTATTAATTAGTCGAAAAATCGTTGGACTTACTTTTTCTATAAAATACAAATTGCTTGGTTCGTCAAGTTATTAACGATAATACGGAACGCGATTGAATGAGCTCCGAAATGATTTCACCAAAATATTCGATCGTTGAAACGTCACCGTTCAGCTCCCCTCATTGCTACTAATTAATACAGCAAAAGTGAGCGCGAGTAACATGAAAACTTTTCCACAAGCAAATAGCCAGTTCTTTATTAACAACAGTTGTTACAAGTTCACCATCAGGAAGGCAAAAGTTTCGCTCCAACGAAAACTTCGAAAGGTTTGAAACATTTAATCGAACTACGACGCTGCCCTAACTCTCAACTTTCTTTTTGCAACGTTCGATAGATATTGGTATATCTTTTAGAGAGTGATAAAAATATTACGGAAACTATCCGGTGAGTTTTTTGCAATATTTTATGCGCGAAATGTACTTTGTAACAGAATTTTCATAATTTTTAAAATATGCACATGAATATAAATACAAATTTATATCATATTTGCATTTATGTGTTCATATCTACTCACACGTATGTTAATATTGATTGTTACACTTATATATATTTATATTTGTATTTACGTGTACTTATTTATATTAGTTTTTATATTTCCATTCGTGTTTGTATTTATATTTATTTGCGTTTGCGCCTGCGTTAACAACTGCACCTGCGCGCGCACGTGCCATCAATGGCGACTACCATTGTTACTGCGCCTGCGCGCACACGTGCGAGCAATGGCGGCTACCATTACTACTGCGCCTGCGCGCGCACGTGCGAGCAATGGCGGCTACCATTACTACTGGGCCTGCGCGCGCACGTGCCATCAATGGCGACTACCATTGTTACTGCGCCTGCGCGCACACGTGCGAGCAATGGCGGCTACCATTACTACTGCGCCTGCGCGCACGTGGGAGCAATGGCGGCTACAATTACCACTGCGCCTGCGCAGTGTACCTGCGCTTACGTGTACAGCTGCGACTGTTTTCTATTTAATTTTATGTTCATATGTATACTATGTTTATGTTTACGTTCAGTGCTTATGTTAATGCGTAGTATTACTTTTCAATTTTAATGTTAAATAAGTTAAAAAAGATAGTGCAAATATATAAATTGTGCTTGTTAAACAAAAAGTACTTATTTGAATTTATTTTGTGCCAATAAATTCGCAAATAAAACTGCTAAATCATTTAACTAAGTAACAATGATTTATCTTTTTAATTTTTTACCACGGCTTTTTGCAATATTCAAGGCACAAAGCGTACGAGGATTTCAATTCCTTTTCTCTCTCCTGTAGATTCTTCTCCTCAAGCCTCGATAACGTGGGAAGAGCTAATAGAAACTTTCGCTTCTTACTTCTAGAAAGCGTTTTCTCCCACATCTGCGTGTATTTACATTTTCTTTAACACCGGGAAACTAGTCCACCGGATCATTGCTCGAGACTTTTCGCATTCATTTCCACGAAAGATACGCGGACAAGTGTATAAATACGATCGCAAAAAACTCGATCATTTCCTCGTACAATGACTGAGAATTGCATTTTGCTCAATTTCTCCGCGAATATTTATCTATAGAACTTTTCATTCCGTCTCATTTCTATGAACATCGAAAGAAATTTCATTTTAATAAAGAAATTATGCAAAAGTCCGTCGAAAGAATTTCAAAGAAAAGTTCAGCTACGTATCTGCCGACAATGAGAGAACTTTTTATGAAATTCAATTTACACAGATATTATATTAAGTCAACGGTAAAAAGCAGAACTTCGCGATCTACGAATAATAACCAAATATTTTCAAACAGTTTCGTTCATGTTTCATCTAACCAATTTTATATAACAATTTGATCAGGCATCAGTATTTAATACATGGACGCTTTATTTTGAAAGTGCTGTAAGAAAATAAAAAAAACTACCCCTATTTTATTTCTTGCTTATAAACAAAATTGGATTAATACGAAATATATTTTAAGCGATATTTAATTTTTCATTATTGAAATTTAATGATTTCAATTGTTTGTGAAAGTGGTGGAAGTCCTAATAAAATTATTTATATTCAATTGATTTTCTTTATTTTATTATAATGGTCCTCTTCGTGTTTTTAATTTAGATACCACAAGTGTCTGTTAACAGTAACGTATGAAGCAGACATTTCTCGGTTTTTATCCGTCTTATCTTGTAATCGTTGCACCTGCTTCTACATAACCAACAAAACAATACGCCACTCAAGTATTTAAATCAGTTATGTCCAGCGGAGATCTCGGGGCTTCAGTGCTTCCCCTCGTCAGATTGCGACAAAAGAGTCTGTCATAAACTATTCTATGTCTCCTAAGTCTGTCCCCTTTTGTCACAACTTATCTCAGGGATATGATCAAGTTCATTATTTGATTCGAATTTATAAATAAGTTAAAAATACACACTTTGTTTTAGAGAATTTTATTATTACTTGTGATGTTTTATAATATTCTATTTTTTTACTTTATTATATTGTAGTATTATAGTGTGTTAGGGACACGTGTTATATCGCCATATATTATATAGCATTAGTGTGTTGTATAGTAGAAGGTTGTATTGTAAATTGTATTCGAATTTGAAGTTCTGGGAATTTGAGAAATTAGGTGGTTGAAGATTTGAGATTTTGAGAAATTGGGATTTTGAAGATTTGAGATTTTGGGAAATTAGGTGTTTGAAAATTTGAGGATTTGGGAAATTGGGAACTTGAAGATTTGAGGATTTGAGAAATTGGGAATTTGAAGATTTGAGATTTTGAGAAATTGGGATTTTGAAGATTTGAGATTTTGGGAAATTAGGTGTTTGAAAATTTGAGGATTTGGGAAATTGGGAACTTGAAGATTTGAGATTTTGAGAAATTGGGTATTTGAAAATTTGAGATTTTGGGAAATCGGGATTTTGAAGATTTGAGATTTTGGGAAATTAGGTGTTTGAAAATTTGAGGATTTGGGAAATTGGGAACTTGAAGATTTGAGAATTTGAGATTTTGGGAAATTGGGATTTTGTAGATTTGAGGATTTGAGAAATTGGGATTTTGAAGATTTGAGGATTTGAGAAATTGGGATTTTGAAGATTTGAGGATTTGAGAAATTGGGTATTTGAAAATTTGAGGATTTGAGAAATTGGGAATTTGAAGATTTGAGGATTTGAGAAATTGGGAATTTGGAGATTCAAAGATTTGAGAGATTAGAAATTTGGAGATTCGAGAATTTGAAAATTAGGAAATTTGGAAATCAGAGGAACTGAGAAACAGCGAAATTTAGTATTAAGAACTTTGGAGTTTTTTGCATTTGTGGAGTTGGAAATTTGAGAGTCTACAAAGTTGGAAATCAGTGAACTTGGAGAATTCACAGATTTGGACATTTGGAAGATTAGTTACTTGAGGATTACATTTGTAAATTTATGCATTTGTAAATTTGCGAAATTATGGATTAAGAAATTTGGAATATATAAACTGAAGAGAACAGAGATAGATAGCAAAATTGCTCAAATGTCGAAGAAAATTTTGAGATCCCACATCCAAAACACCCAAACGATAACATACAAATTACAGAATAAAGAATTTCATAGATTCATAAAAATCCGATAAACAAAAAGTACATAAACAGTACCATAAGTACATAGAACACCGAATATCCACACGGAAACATTAAAATTCAGCCACCCAGAAGTCCAGAAATTCCCGAAACCGTGAAACTTGTGAGAGCAGAAAGTAGCGAAAACCCGCGACTATCGAAGAAAACAAAGGGTTATCCCCAGAAATCTAAGAGAATAACCGCGACCGATTAGCGAAACAAAGAAGAAACGTTTCGCGCGTAACCACGGCGAGTCCGTGAACAAGATAGCATAAGCCCCTGGTTGGCCGAGGTAGCTCGCACAAAGACACACAGAGGAGCATCATCCTGGAGGCAGAGATTCTCCTGGAGGCCACGAGCTTCTGCGACTTTTCCTCCGGCAGCGATCGGAGCTTGCGCGAGGGCAGCTCCGCTCCGAAGGGGTTGGAAGGGCAGAAAGGTGGAGGGACGTAGGCTCGAAGGGGTGCGGAGTACATCGTGCGCCGGACGGAAAGAGACGACTGAAAAGAGAGCGGGCGAATGCGGACTCTTCTAGAAAGAGTGGGACGACCGATTATATACGAAGGGTTTTCGGGGGTGGTCGGGTTGCCATGGCAGCTACCCCGGCCGGGTAGCAGACCCCAGTCTTGCCGCGGCGGTCGCCGAGTGCGCAACGGCTCCGTTCTTTCCGGACGTTCGTCGTCTGTGAGAATACTCGTGACTTGGTGATCAGTCTTGGTGATTTACGGACCAGAAGTGCTACCAGGACTCGGTGCTGCACGACACCTGGAATAATGTAAATTCACTCGCAGCTTCGCATCCAGTGAGCCACGCGTGGATCGAAGGGTGTCCTACGATCGGTGTTGACGTTTTTAACCAATTGGCTGTTTTCTCGAATTTGTTCATCTTGTGCGTTCGGGTACGGATCGTGTAAAGTGGACAGGTATCGTGTAATGGTAGCGAATGGATTGATAAGTGTTTGGATACGGTTATCACGGATCTGATAAAGATGCTTCTTTCGGGGGCATCAATCCGACGTTAGAAAGGAAAAGGTGTATCGCGTTTTACGCGACTACTTGGCGAGACCGTAAAACGAACACACTGCTAAGAATCGAGATTCCGTTGACCTGGAACTCCACATCCACGGAGATAGTCGATAGAACGTTGCTTCTGGTATCTGAGAATTGCACATGGACGCTTGTTCTTGCTTCGGAAACTTTAAATTTTCTTTCAACTTCGGATAACAATTTGTTCTCGGATTTACCCCTTGTCTGATCTTAACGAAATAACAGATTGCACTTCTCGAGCTTGGAATTATTTTGTGAACGATCTATGGAAATAACTCAGAAAATCTGCAGTTTATCGTTTTGAGAACTTTGCACCTATTTGAATGTACCTGCAGTAGAGATTCAATGTTTATCAGTCTAAAATTTACATCTGCAATTCATTTTGTAAATAATTTACATTTTATGAATAATGTACCTGTCTGAAGTGGACAGGTAGATTTAACGTGATTTATCATCCTTACATTTAAATCTGCAATTTATCTTATAAATAACAAATCTACATTTTATAAATGCACCTGTCTGAAACAGGGATGTAGATTTGACCATGTTTATGACTCCCAAATTTGAATCTGCAATTTATTTTATAAACAAATCATTTTATGAATAACCTGTCTGAAATGGAGATGTAGATTTAACCATGTGATTTATGACACTCAAACCTACAATTTATTTTACGAATGAACTCACATTTTATGAATGTCTAACCAGAGAATGGTTCAAATTTGCAATTATTTTACAAAGAACTTTTTATACAAAATTAACTAGATGAATTAGTTTGCGGTTTGAAATTTAAAATTGTGAAAATTTATATTTGAGACTGTAATTTATTTCATAACTGTGCTATAGTATTTTATAAATGATAGTCATTTCACAATGTCTTCCGTTACAATATTTTATAAATAATATTCTACTTTAAAATCAACATTTCAGAATAGTACTAAATTTAGTATTGTTTGCAAATGATATTTCACTATTACATAAACAGTACACCCATGTTTTATGAATAATGTATCAATGTCCAGATAGCAATTACAGTTCGGTTAGTCAGATCCTTAATGGAATAATACAGGATCGGGTAGTTCAGAAGTGAAGTTTGGTGATAGTTTTAGGGATATTCAATGTTTTAGCAATGCAGCTGGGGAGCTGAAATTTTTGTCGAAAGTAGTTTTTGCGAAAAATATTTTACGCGATTTAGGACACGTGTAGTTCGATAGGAAAGTATCGGTTAGGGAGTTAAAAGTTTGAAGGAGTTTCGAAAACTCCTTTAACATCATACACGCCTGGATATTTCTAACAACTCTAACACCGTGGGGACACATAATATAATGTCTCGGTCATATATGGGAATTTAAATGTATGTTTGCCTTCTGTGGCAGAGATATATTTCTCTTTCTGAAATTTCAACATTTTCACTTTACCTCACTTTTTTTAAGTTACTCTCTGATCAGCAGATCAAATTTATATCTTATTTAGCGTTATTTATATTTCATATTTTATTTAGTGTTATTTATATTTTATATTTCAGTGCAAAATGTACGTTTTAATCGAACATTCATTGTTGACTGTTTATCTTATTTTATAATGTTTTGAACAGCAACGATATAAAAATTGTTAAAAAACAGAAAATGAAAATTTTCATGTTGTACAACTAGAAATTTGTTATATTTTTGAACGCAATGTACAAACTTTAATAATGAAGTGATCGATAATTATTTATTGCTTCATAATTTATACACAAGTGAGGGTATCATTTTCATACATCCAATTTATTGTAAATTACTTTATAAATTATACATGAATATACAAAGTATTAATACGATGACCAAAAATGTCCAACCGTACTTTTATTCCTCCAACACACGAATAAATCACGTCACTTTTTAAACGCTAGATAATGTCATATAATTTGGCGCGAAATTCAAAAATCGAAAAATCAATACGGTACAGAACATTTAACCATATAGATATATTTTAAAGATTGTAATATGAAGAAATCAAGCTTCTTTCGTATTAGACAATTATAATAACTGAACTTCGAATGGAAGTGTAATGTCCAATAATTTGGCGCGAAATTCAAAAACGAAAGAATCGTGTGATGTGCAAAAACGTCAGAACAAAGAAACATTCCGAGACATTCAATACGTAAATAAATCAAATCATTCTTGAGTTAGACAAGGATTAAGTATAAGCAAACTTTCAATGTGAACTTTTATACACAAAAATTTAGCGCGAAATTCAAAAATCGAAATATTAATATAGTGTCCAGAGAAGTTTAACTAAACACATGTATTTCTTATGTCTTCCATACGTAAATAAATCAAATTATTCTCTTGCTAGACAAGGATTAACTATAAGCAAATTTTCGATAAAGAAATACTGTCAAATCATTTGGCGCGAAATTCAAAAATCAAAATATTAATATAGTGTCCAGAGAAGTTTAACTAAACACATGTATTTCTTATGTCTTCCATACGTAAATAAATCAAATTATTCTCTTCCTAGACAAGGATTAACTATAAGCAAACTTTCGATAAAGAAATACTGTCAAATCATTTGGCGCGAAATTCAAAAATCAAAGCAATATGATGTCGAGAGAAGTTCAAGTAGACCGACATATTCTTGGTACGTTCAATACGTATATCGTTCTCCCTCTAAAACTTGATCAAGTATAAGTAAACTGTCAATCAAGAAATAATGTCACATAATTTGGCGCGAAATTCAAATGTGAAAGTATTAATGCGATGTTCAGAGAAGTTCAGTAATACTGACACGTTTTCTATACGTTCATCGCGTAAATAAATTGAATTGTTCTCTCACTAATATCTGATTATCAAGAGAACTACCAGTCGAAAAATAATGTCACATAATTAGGCGCGAAATTCAAATGTGAAAGTATTAATGTGATGTTCAGAGAAGCTTAGTAATACTGACACGTTTTCTATACGTTCATCGCGTAAATAAATTGAATTGTTCTCTCACTAATATCTGATTAACAAGAGAACTATCAGTCGAAAAATAATGTCACATAATTAGGCGCGAAATTCAAATGTCAAAGTATTAATGCGATGTTCAGAGAAGTTTAGTAATACTGACACGTTTTCTATACGTTCATCGCGTAAATAAATTGAATTGTTCTCTTACTAATATTTGATTAACAAGAGAACTATCAGTCGAAAAATAATGTCACATAATTAGGCGCGAAATTCAAATGTCAAAGTATTAATGTGACGACTAGAGAATTCCAATCATACAAACACTTTCTCTATATCTTATACATAAATAAATCTAATTATTCTCCCGTTATGAACCGATTAAGTACAAGCAAATAATCAAAAAACGAAGTTAAATAATTTGGCGCGAAATTCAAAAATGAAAGTACGATTCGATGTTCAGAAAAGTTCAATCAAAAACGTTTTCTCCATATCTCATACATAAATGAACCTAATTATTCTCCCGTTAAGAACCGATTAAGTACAGGCAGATAATAAAAAAAACGAAGTTAAATAATTTGGCGCGAAATTGAAAAATGAAAGTACAATTCGATGTTCAGAAAAGTTCAATCACACAATAAGGTTTTCTCTGTATCTTATACATAAATAAATCTAATTATTCTCCCGTTAAGAACCGATTAACTACAGGCAAATAATCAAAAAACAGTGTTAAATAATTTGGCGCGAAATTCAAAAATGAAAGTACGATTCGATGTCCAGAAGAGTTCAATCAAAAACGTTTTCTCTATATTCGACACATGAATAATTGTTGTTACATTAAAAACCGATACAAATAAACTTTGAATGAGAAAGCAATGTGGCGCGAAATTGAAAAAGCGAAAGAATCGATTCGGTCCACAGAGGTTCAACACGTGAACAAATCAAGTCGCTTTCCCTTTCGACAGCGATCCCGGGTTTCCTAATATCCGTTCTGGGTAAATCGCAGCTGGCTGTCTCATGGTTGGTCACGATGAACCACGGCAAACAATTTTCGCGTCGTCAGCGACGCTCGTCGCTTCCGGTAACAAGTTTACGCTGCTCTCGCGTGCTCGCGAGCGAGAACCTTGGCGAAACGGGCGCGAACATCGCAATCCTGTTAGCGAAAGGTTCCCTCTGTCGTCTGAAGATAAGTAGAGGAATGTAATTTTGAAAATTGAAGGTGACTCTCTTTATATATATCTCGCTCTTCTCTCTCTTTCTCTATTTCCGGTTGGTCGAGGTTTCACGCTGCGCTTTCTGGACACTTTTCTTCTGATCATTCAGTTGAGAAGGAACGTCATCTCTCGCTTTGAAGCTCGTATATTCTTAATATTAAAGCGCGGTGCTGCAGAGCGCGATGATTTTTCCTGGAAGGACGATAAGGATTTCCAAGAGGATTTCTCTGTTTCCTTTGATACTCTCTGAACTTGTTTATTATGCTCTGTGCGGTGGAATTTTAATTCTTTCAAATTGTCAGGAGCACATTTTCTTCTCAAGGTTCCCAGAGTGTTATGAATATGTAAGCTGTAATTTTAGTCATTTGGATTCTTAAGATTCGAAGGTACTTGAAAAATATCTTTGTGTTCTTGAAAGGATAATGCAAAAACTCTGGTCTGTTTGTAACAGTCAATATTTCATATTTTGAGCTAATTTAACTTAGTTTCAGAATGTCAATGTAATTGTAAGGTATTTTATTCGAGCACGATCAGAATGTAATAATGTATTGTAATAACATACAGAGAACACTTAAATTCCCAAAATATGAAGAATCATTATTTAACACTTTGTGATCGTACTGTGGCTTTCACTTATCTGGCAGTCACTAATTTTCTCAAAGGTATCGGTGAAATAGATATAGATGAAGTATAATATACTTGTTCTCGTTATATATCATATTTTGCTGATTCTTTTGGTAAAGCTAATGGCTGCTTGATAAATGAACGCTACATACCAGTACAATATACAACTGTTTCTATTCATGTCCTGAACTTTGTTGATTTCTTTATTCGAAATTGATGATTAAATAGTAAATGAAAGCTAACAAATACAATGTGTAACATAAGCATCTGTTTTTATACGCTTGTGTACTTCGTCGAGTCTGT
Organism: Megachile lagopoda; assembly: GCA_036983795.1. Classification (NCBI taxonomy): domain Eukaryota; kingdom Metazoa; phylum Arthropoda; class Insecta; order Hymenoptera; family Megachilidae; genus Megachile; species Megachile lagopoda. Next base: position 5,751,410 of record CM072798.1, read on the forward strand.
TATGGAAATGCCTGCTTGATAAATGAAAGCTATAAAACAATACGGGCACATAAGTGTGAATTTTTATGTACTTATATACCTCATTTCTTTAATTGCTGCTTGATAAACGATAAAAGCTATAATAATACTATTTTTATGCCTTTATTTATTGTACATCATTGACTCTTTTATTGAAGTTAATAGCTGCTCGATAAATGAAAGCTACAAGACAATATGGTATACATATTGTAGCTTTACCATGTGGTATTCATGTGAAAGCTACAAGAGTATCTGTTTTCATGCATTAATTTGTACTGCGTTTTTTTATGGACATTAATTACTGCTTGATAAATGACTGCCACAAAACAGTATGGTACATAAACATCTGTCTATATGTACTTATATGTTCCATGATTCTTTTATTAAAGATCGTTTAATAAATGATAAATGAAAGTTACAAATACAGCATGCAACATAAGTATCTATTTACATGCACTTGTATACTATACATTATTGATTCATTTATTGACGTTAACGGCTGCTTGATAAATGACTGCCACAAAACAGTATGGTATATAAATGTTTGTCTCTATGTACTTATATGTTCCATGATTCTTTTGTTAAAGATCGTTTAATAAATGATAAATGAAAGTTACAAGTACAGTATGCAACATAAGTACCTATTTACATGCACTTGTATACTATACATTATTGATTCATTTATTGACGTTAACGGCTGCTTGATAAATGACTGCCACAAAACAGTATGGTATATAAATGTCTGTCTATATGTACTTATATGTTGTTCTATGATTCTTGATAAATGATAAATGAAAACTACAAATACAATGTGCAAAATAAGTATCTATTTCTATGCACTTATATACTGTACTTCGTGCTTTTATTAAAATTAATGGCTGCTCGATAAATGAATGCTACAAAACAGAATGGCATATAAGTCTGTCTGCATTTATATGTTATACTTTGATTCTTTTGTTAAAAATTACTTAATAAATGATAAATAAAAGCTGCAAATACAATGTACAACATTAAGTACCTATTAAAACGAAAGACTTAAATAACAAACGAACACGATTAATGTCAATGTTCTTAAACTTTCTGACCATAACACACCTTCCGAACACATCTCCCATTAAAAATTCACAAAAACAACGAATCTCGGGCAAATATTTATTCTTAAAAGGCCAGATTCCGCGAAACACCGTGGAATCCTGAAAGACAAGGTCACCAGTGAATATTTCACCGAACTTTCCACGAAGACCTCAAGAATCTTACTTCTCGTTTTTGCAACTAGTTGCTTCTCGCGACCTTTCGTTTTTCCCCATGTCGAGGGGTAAACCGCGTCTCCTCAGAAATTCCCATGGAAATTCCAAGGGAACGTAACTCTGCTCCCCTCTCACTGATCCGTTCGCATTTTCCATGAAAGAATACGTCTCCATCGGACGTCGAATAGCCGCGAGCCGATCGTTATTCTTTTTACGGAGCTTTCGAGCTTTTTTCCCGCGGTATTCATTTTACCTTGCGACGATCGACGTAGAGTACGTACGGAGTGATCAAAAACGCCATTTAAAATTTATGTGTAGAGTGCTGTTTGTAATTTGAGGAACGATTTTTCATGTACTTGCTGGTGTGAGAAAATTTGACAAAATTTAGAGTAAGAGTTTCGGTGTATGGAAGGGTAATTTTTGGATCAAAAACGCCATTTAAAATTTATGTGTGGAGTGTTGTTTGTAATTTGAGGAACGATTTTTCATGTACTTGCTGGTGTGAGAAAATTTGACAAAATTTAGAATAAGAGTTTCGGTGTATGCAAGGATAATTTTTGAAAGGATAGAAAATTATTTCATTTTTTGATGTAAGTACAACTACTAGTGTAAGTGTACACATCTTGAATGTGGTACAATTTTATTGGATGTTTTGTTTAAATTCACTTAGATGTCTCCGAGAGTAAATATTATTACGCAGAAATTAGAGAATTTGAGAATTTGGAAATTTAGAAGTCGGGGAATGTGGGGAGTTAAACATTTGGAAACATGGGAGGTTTGAGATTTGGGGGTTTAGAAATTTTGAAAATTGGGAATTCATGGATTTGGAAATTTTGGGAGGTTGGTAATTTGATTTGGGAGTTTAGGAATGTAGGGATATGGAGATTTGGGGATTTGAGAGTTTGAGAACATAGGGGTTTAGAGTTTTTGGGATTTGGAGATTTAAGAACGTAGGAATTTTGGAGATTTGAGGATTTGGAGATTTAAGAACGTAAGAATTTTGGAGATTTAAGAACGTAAGGATTTAGAGATTTGAGGGTTTGGAGATTTAAGAACGTAAGAATTTTGGAGATTTGAAGATTTGAAGATTTAAGAACGTAAGAGTTTTGGAGATTTGAAGATTTGGAGATTTAAGAACGTAAGAGTTTTGGAGATTTGAGGATTTGGAGATTTAAGAACGTAAGGATTTAGAGATTTGAGGATTTAGAAATTTAAGAACGTAGAAATTTTGGAGATTTGTGGATTTGGAGGTTTAAGAACGTAAGAATTTTGGAGATTTGAGGATTTGGAGCTTTAAGAACGTAGGAATTTGGTGCTTTGACGATTTGGGAATTTGAGAACGTAGGATTTTAGAGTTTTGGGGATTTGGAGATTTAAGAATGTAGGTATTTTTGAGATTTGCAAATTTGAAGATTTAGGAACATAGGAGTTTAGAGATTTAAGAACGTAGGAATTTGGAGATTTGAGGATTTGGGAGTTTGAGAATGTAGGAATTTGGAAATTTAAGAATTTGGAGATTTAAGAATGTAAATATTTTTGAGATTTGAGGATTTGGAGATTTAAGAACGTAGGTTTTTTTGAGATTTGCGTATTTTGGAGATTTAGGAACGTAGATGTTTGGAGATTTAAGAACGTAGAAATTTAGAAATGGAAGACCGTAGGAATTTTGCAGATTTGAGAATTTGAAATCTTAGGAATATAAGATTTTTGGAATTTGTGGATTTGGAGATTTAAGAACGTAGAAATTTTGAGGATTTAGTGGCTTAAGAACATAGGAATTAGGATATTTAAGAATTTGGAGATTTAAGAACGTAAAAATTTGAAGATTTCAGTATCTGGAGATTTAAGAACGTAAAAATTTGGAGATTTGAAGATTTGGAGATGTAGGAATAGGTCAAATTATTTGGCGCGGAATTCAAAACCGAAAGAATCGATGTGACGTCTAAAAACGTCAGAACAAAGAAACATTTTTATACACTCACTACGCAAATAAATGAAATCTTTTGTCAGACAAGGATCATAAACCAACTTTTATTAAAAAATGATGTGAAATAATTAGGCGCGAAATTCAAAAATCGAAAATACAGTACGTTACACAATAACACTAAACCTTATATTTATAAGAAATTAAGTTCCTGTCGCATTACACAACGATAATAATCATCGAATAGAAATATATTCTCAAATCATTTCATCTCTAACACTAGATTTACGGAACCCGTCAAAATGGCGGGTCATACGTCTTCTAATTTAAATGACAAAACTTATTAAGAAATTTTTGTAAAATTGTATGTCAACTTTCGTCAAGCTAAAGAATCAATGTCTTAGGCAGTTCACATATCATCCTCAATTTATTTGTTTTTCTACTTTCAGTTCAAACTTAAATATAAATGACCATAAATGTCCGTAAATCTAGTGCTAATTTACCTTTGTACTCCATCTTGAATACTCGAACAAAATGGTTCATCCATAAATTCTGCACAAATCACACCAACTACAAATTACATAAATGACCCAAACTACATAATCAAATACAAATGAAATATTTTCGTGAAACAACAGAAACATGAAATCGTCAAGAAAATTTCTGCAAAAAAAAGAAACACACGAAAGGAGGAAGAGTTTCCGCAAATATTGAAGAGCAAGTAGTAAGATCAATCATGATGCAGCCATACGAAAATGTTTGTACCGGACAAACGGTTGACCTTTCGACCCGTGTTTGCCTTTTTTACTCGGTGTGTTTTGTGCAAATATTGAACGGTCTTTTTTTATATCGAACACCCTGTACAGGTCGATATCGATCGATAGAACGTCGAGAAGCCTCGTGTCGTTCGGAAGCACGCGAAGTCGATGGATTGATTGGCAACGATTCAATCGGCTCGTAAATAAAACGTACGTGCCAGACAGGTTTCTTCGATGTCTGGATAAATAGCTGGCTGGCGATCTTTGTAGATGTTCGGTGTAAGATTTCTTCCTTGCTGGAGGACTGAAAGTCCTCGGGATCGAATGCTTCTTCTTTAAGAGGTGTCGTTTTCCTTTTCGATCGTTTCATGGGTATTGCTGTTATGCTTCAGGTTGTCGTAAACAGAAAGATGTTTATCCGAGTTTTGGATTATTTATTGCGTTGAGTGAGTACGATGACTTTGGGTTGTTTAGGGTTGAAAATGGGGATTTCTAGGGTTGAACATTTGGTGGTTTTGAAAATGTGGAAATTTGAATATTTTAGTGAAATGGAATTTTGGTGGTTGGCAGGTTTTGAGAAGCAGATTTGTGATTATGATATTTTTTAATATTTAATATTATAGTTGAGAAGTTTTTAATATTTGGGGTATTTATAAAATTATTTGGAATATTTAGAGATTTTAGAATTTTTAAGTATGCAAATTTAGAGGTTTTCAAATTTCCAAGTTCGCACTTTCTCAAATCTTCATTGAAATTCTGAAATTTTAAAATCCCTGAATCTCAAGGTCTCCACAGTTTCAAATTTTCAAGTTTAAAAATCTCCAAATTTCAAAATTCCTAAATCTTCAAATTTTTAAATGTCAAAATATCTAAATTCCTAAATCTTCACCTTTCTAAATTTTCAAATTCCAAAATTCTAAAATTTCTAAATTCCCAAATAAAAAAATCCCTCATTCCTCAAATGTCTCAATTTTCAAATTTGAAAATCCCTAAATCTCCAACTTTCTAACTCTTCAAATTCTCAAGTTTCAAAATTTTTAAATTATCAAATTTCTCAGTTTCTCAAATCCTCAAATTCTAAAATTCCAAAATGGCTACGTTCCCAAATAAAAAAGTCCCTAATTCCTCAAATCTCTCAATTTTCAAATTTGAAAATCCCTAAATCTCCAACTTTCTAACTCTTCAAATTCTCAAGTTTCAAAATTTTTAAATTATCAAATTTCAAATTTCTCAGTTTCTCAAATCCTCAAATTCTAAAATTCCAAAATGGCTACGTTCCCAAATAAAAAAGTCCCTAATTCCTCAAATCTCTCAATTTTCAAATTTGAAAATCCCTAAATCTCCAACTTTCTAACTCTTCAAATTCTCAAGTTTCAAAATTTTTAAATTATCACATTTCAAATTTCTCAGTTTCTCAAATCCTCAAATTCTAAAATTCCAAAATGGCTACGTTCCCAAATAAAAAAGTCCCTAATTCCTCAAATCTCTCAATTCTCAAATTCCCCAAATCCCTAAATCCCAAAATTCTCCAAATCCCTAAATCCCTAAATTCTCAAATTCCCAAAATTCTCCAAATCCCCAAATTCTCAAATTCCCCAAATTCCCCAAATTCTCAAATTCCACAAATCCCCAAATTCCCCAAATTCTCCAATTCCCCAAATCCCCAAATTCTCCAAATCCCTAAATCCCCAAATTCTCCAAATCCCCAAATTCTCAAATTCCCCAAATTCTCAAATTCCACAAATCCCCAAATTCCCCAAATTCTCAAATTCCCCAAATCCCCAAATTCTCCAAATCCCTAAATCCCCAAATTCTCAACTTCCACAAATCCCCAAATTCCCCAAATTCTCAAATTCCCCAAATTCTCAAATTCCCCAAATCCCCAAATTCTCCAAATCCCCAAATCCCTAAATCCCCAAATTCTCAAATCCCCCAAATTCCCCAAATTTCTCAAATTCTTTAAATCCCCAAATTTACATAATTTCATCTCTTAAATTCCCCCAAATTTCTTATCACCATGCATATTGCAAACACGTGTTAATAGTGCTTAAAAAATTTTGAGTCGATAATCAATAGTATAAACGAACGTGTACAGTGAAATTGTAGTGTGAATACAAGCATAATTAACTCCTGGTGGAACAATTAATTACGTATCATCTCTAATTCCGTTTAATAAGAGAAAAAGTGCGTGTTATTTATCTGGAAAAGTGCAGCGTTTACTTACAGGAAGAATATTGTGGACACTTGGAAATCCGAAGAATCTGTGCGAAGATGAAGTAAGCTATTCGATGAAAAACAAAAAACTGTTCATTTTATTGAATCGTATTTAATCATTCATCTAATTATAAGTATACGATCCAAAAAATTGTTATATAGATTTCTAGTCTTTAACTTCATGGACTCATTTTAATATCATAGCATATTATTTTAATATTATATTTGCTGTAAATATTTTTTGAATACTGAATATTTCGATGTTGAATATTGAGTATTTGTGAATATTGATTTTTTTTATTCTGGGAATATTGATAAATTCACGAGGAAACGTAAAAATGTAGAAATAGAAAAATTAAAAATTCGAAAATGACAAATGGACAGATGTAAAAATATAAAAGTATAGAAATGGAGAAATGTAATAATGTAACAATGTATAAATGCATAGGTGTACAAATGTACAACTGCACAAATTAAAAAATTTAGAAATATAACGTAAGAACGTAGAAATGTAAAAATGTCATAATGTCATAATGTACTAATGTAAAAGTGTGAAAATGTAATAATGTCATAACGAAGAAAAGTAATAACGTATGAAAGTAATAATGTGAGAATATAAAAATGTAATAATGTAAAAACGTAATAATGTAGAAATGTGGAAATGTAGAAGTGTAAAGATGTACAAATGTAAAAATATAATGATATGATAACGTAAAAGTCTAAAAATATAAAAATGTAATAAATCTAAAAATCCAAAAATCTGAAAATTTACAAATCTAAAAATCTAAAAATCTGCAAATTTACAAGTCTACAAATCTACAAGTCTAAAAATTTATAATAAAAATTTGAAAATTTACAAATCTAAAAATCTAAAAACCAAAAAATCTAAAAATCTAGAGATCTAAAAATCTACAAATCCAAAAATCTAAAAATCTGAAAACCTAAAAATCTAAAAATTTACAAATCTAGAAATCTAAAAATCTAAGAACCTAAAAATCTACAAATCCAAAAATCCAAAAACCTAGAGTTCTAAGAATATAAAAAAGTAACACTAAAAGTGTCTAAAACAAGCCCCCAATCACAAAACAAAACAAATATGAAAATAAATGGCGTTAATCAAGAAAAAATGAAGATAAAAGTACACTGATAACACTGACAAGAATATAGTTAGTTAAAGTACCTCTGAAAGATTCGAAAGTTCAGTCAACTCTCGCAGAACGAATCGGATACACGGTACATCTCGAAAATGTAGATTGAGCGGAGAATCGAGCACGACAAGACAGATATTCCACGGTGATTAATTCGGCAGATTTGAAAGCAAATAGCTGCGCTTCCTTTCGATACCACCTGGGGATCGACTCGGTGATTTTTACGCAGTCCGCTGCAATTTCTTCCTTTCCGGCTCAAACAAGATCGCTGCTGGTTTTTATAGCTTCCGTATAATTAAATCGATCGAGAATTACTTCGAGACGGACTTCGTTGATTACCTGCCGTAGAAATTGCTCGATACCGTTGATTCATGAACACTCGTGGGAAAATTATAATTGATCGAAAAATATCGCTTGGAACGCTTTGAAATTTTGTTCGGATATGTGGACTATTTTGAAAGTGGTGTAAGATCATTTAAAAAAAAAATCAGATATCATTTCTGCTTAATTCAGTGTACATTTTTACTAGTTAATATTTAATATCTTAAATAATGCTCTGTTCAATTTAAAATTGGCCGACAAAAGAATTTAGCCATTGATTATGAAAGTGTATTTCCATAGACATGGTGTCACGTGGTTACATTTTATTTCACATCACAGGATGTTACAAAACAATGTGGACGAAATGATGAATTTATTTTACACGAAACGAGAGAGTTTCGTTTCAAGAAAAAATATACAAAACGGGATTCAAAAACGGGAAAGAAAAAATACTAACGGAGAAAAGGTGGACTGGCTGAAGATATGTTGGACGAGGTTTCGCAAAAGTGCACCGTATACTATTTTATAGAAAACATCGATGGAGGATACGGAATTTAAGACGTTAGATTTGTCACCTACGTGTCGGGGACCTCCAAAATTTGAAAGAATCGCTGGCCTTTGTATAATGCCTATTACGTACGAAAAATATAAGGATATGGAGCAGTACCTATGCCTCCGGTGCATCATGAATATTTCAAAACACCGCCACATGAAGAACGTAAATAAATAATAGCGATATCTTACTTAACAGTATGTAGATAAATTAACTACTTCCTAAATAAAATAATTAAATACGATATAAAATGTAATAATAAAATTAAGGAATAAAAAGAGTCACATTTGAGAAACTTGGGAAAATGAAACGTAATAACTAACCTTGAGTGGATTTATTATGGGTTGTAACGTTCCTAATTTTCTGAATTAGTGAATTTATGCGATTTTAAGATTTTGATTCTGGGAACTAGTGAATTTACGGGATTTTAGGATTTTAATTCTGGGAATTAGTCGATTTATAGGATTTCAGGATTTTGATTCTGGGAATTAGTGGATTTATGGGTTTTTCGGTTTCTGTCTCTGTGAACTAGCGAATTCATGGGTTTCTAAATTTCTGATTCTGTAAATTAGCGAATTTATAACTTTCCAGATTTAAAATTGTTGCTTCACGCACTCAAACTACATATGACGCACTCAAGCCACATATGACGCACTCAAGCCACATATGACGCACTCAAACTACACATGACGCACTTAAACTACATATGACGCACTCAAGCTGGAAATGAGGCACTCAAGTTAGAAATGACGCACTTAAGCTATAGATGACGCACTCAAGTTACAGATGACGCACTCAAGCTACGAATGACGCACTCAAGTTACAGATGACTCACTCAAGCTACAAGTGACGCATTCAAGCCAAACATGACACACTTAAACTACATATGACGCACTCAAGCTAGAAATGACGCATTCAAGTTAGAAATGACGCACTCAAACTACACATGACGCACTCAAGCTACAGATTGCGCACTTAAACTACATATGACGCACTCAGGCTACACATGACGCATTTAAACTACATGTGACGCACTGAAGCTGGAAATGACGCACTCAAGTTAGAAATGACGCACTCAAGTTACATATGACGCAATCAAGCTGCATATGACGCACTCAACCCACATCTGCGCACTTCAAACCTGCCAAATCTTACTGGAATTTTGAATACGCTTCAATTTGGAGTGTAAGTCCAATTATAATTTGCATGGCCAAGGATTGCCGAATACAAAATCGACATAACACTTCAACTTTTCTTCTCTGCTTTAATATTGTAGCTGTGATCAGTTAGTTCCGACTGACGCAGCTGATAAATCATAAGGCAAAGGGTTAAGAACTGAGTGTATGTGCGTCACAGCGTCAGCAATATTAAGCGACCATTAAACGACGAATCATTAGGATACGAGTGAATATAAGTGGACTCTATGAATTTCACTTCGAACGACTAGTTTATTTTGCAACGTACTTGATCACCGTTTGTTCGAGAGTGTCTCCGAAGAATTTTTACGTTTAAAAGCTCGGAGTAGCCGTACAATTTTTGTGACATTGCCGAGGGAAAACAGTTTCTGATTTTCTATCGGTTTAGCTGAAATTCGGGTGGAGATGGAAATGCGAGCGACGTATGAAGTGTGTCTGGGTCCGCAGTGATCTAAGCAAGTAAAAGCAAGCAATACCTCGGCAGGAATAGTTCACTGCAAACGAAAGACTCTTCTGTCAAGTTTATGGGTTGCAGATGTGACTAACAACAAAGAAATACTCGCTAGAATGTAATGACTCTGGTCTCATTGCTGTTATGGGTAAAGATTGATTTGAAACTACAAATGAAGGAAAGAGAGTATCTAGAAATTTGTGAGGTCGAATCCTCTCGCTGTAATATTTTCTAAATTTCAGATTTTGTATGTTAGTGAAGTTCAGTTTCTGCTTCTGTCAACTAGTGAATTTACTTTGCTTCAGGATCCTGGAAATTAGTGTCTGACATCTTGATCCTAGATTTATGTGTTTCTTCTGATTCCGCGAATTAGAAAACGTAATAACGTTGTAGTAAACTGAGCATCGAGCAAACGATAGAAATCGTTCCACAAGGGTTTAATCGAGTATCAGACCATGCGAGAATGTCTAACGATAAACATTAACGTTGATAACACGATAAGAGCTCGATACCGGTGGCAGAATCGTTTCATCGAGTCTCCATCGCTGATCAAACTGCATCGCAGACGCGTAAGCTCGGCATTCGTAATTAGAAAGCGCCGTTTCAGCTCGTTACTCGATAAATGATTGCATTCTAGTTACGACAGACGATAAACTGCCTCGGTGATTATGGACAGAGATTCGAGCTACGGGCTGCTGAAATCGATGCACTACTTTCATTTTCGGATGGGATGTCGGTGAACTCTATTTACCGCCACTGCAACGGCCTCAACATTCGTTTACTTACTCTACTTACCTCGCCTCTATTCGATAGAATAACACCGCGTTTCGCGGGGTTTTAATGTAGCTCGACTTTTTTCCTCCATTCTTGTTGGAACGATTGTTGAATAGAATACGGTCAATATTTTTAGTATCGCGTTTCATCATTTTTTCGTTACACGAATTGGTAATTGAAAAATATTAGGTTTTCAACATTTTGGAAATTATATGTACACAGTGAATCTACAAACTCCATTTTATAATCTTATAAACTTTTAAACTACCCATTTTATGCTCTTGTAAACTTGCCTCCTTAAGAGCTCATAAATCCAGAGATTTATTCTCACCATTCTCCTTTTCAGTCCAAAGAAAGATACTCACAAGATTTATACGATTCATAGTGTTCGTGCAAACACTAACGATTTCCACCAGCTCGCATGCATATTCAACAAAGTTGTCACGTATTTAAACACTAACATCGAATTTTATATTTCAAGAGCATTAGCTGTTTGTATTGAATCAATAGCGCGAAAGAGAAACTGTGATCTACAAATAAAAGAAAATCTAAAGATCTTCGTACGCGTGCGAGTTTCTATGAGAAAACGTGACGAAGTGTCTGTGTATTGAAAGTAAACGAAAGAAGGTGGATCGAACATTTATGTATTTCGTACGAAGAAAAATCGTTTCTATTTTTCTTGAATATATTCTGTCGAGTGCGGATATATTTGTTTGTTTCAAAAGCAATTTTATATTTTTCGATGTGACTCGCGAATGTTATATTTTCTGTTTATTCATATTTTGGTAAGAGTCGTAAAATTTAATTTGGGGATTTGGGTTACGGAAGTGGAACTTTGGAAAAATGGGGAATTGGGAATTAAAAAATTTAAGATATTTTAGAGATTTTAGAAATTTTAGAAATTTTAAAAGTTATGAAATTCTGGAAATTTGAGAAATTTTAGGGATTTTTGAAATTTGAGGAATTTGAGAAGTTTGAGAAATTCTAGAAATTTGAGAAGTTTGAGAAATATTACAAATTTTAGGAATTTGAGAAATTTGAGAAATTCTAGATATTCTAGAAATTTAAGAATTTGAGAAATTTGAGAAATTTAAGAATTTCTATAAATTTGAGAAGATTGAGAAATTTTAGAATTTAGAATTTAGAATTTAGAATTTAGAATTTAGAATTTAGAAATTTCAGAAATTATAGAAATTATAGAAATTTTAGAAATTTTAGATATTTTAGAAATTTAAGAATTTCAGAAACTTCTGAAAATTGAGAAAATTGATAAATTTGAGGAATTTAAGAATTTCTAGAAATTTGAGAAATTTGAAAAAATTGAGGAAACTGAGAAAATTGATAAATTTGATAAAATGTGAGCAATTTGAGAAATTTGAGAAATTTGAGAAATTTGAGAAAATTGAGAAAATTGAGGAATTTGCGGAATTTGCGGAATTTAAAAAGCTTAAGAAATTTACAAATCTACAAATTTAAAAATGTACAAATTTACAAATTTACAAGTTTGCAAACTAATAAATTTACAAACTCGCAAATTTCAAGTTCACATACATCAAAATAAATAATTTTCCAAACGTTAAAATGCCGGAATCAGGAACTTCCTTATTATTATCGTATCCGAAACCGACAACCCCATAAAGCCCTCTGCCCCACATTCGCCAGCATCGCGAGCACGTGTCCCATTTTCGAATCGTGCAATATCTCGCGTCCGATCGATGCTCGCAAAGAAACGTACGAATTTCTCGGCCAGCGTTCTCGTCCTCCATAACCGTTTATACGATTCGTACATAGAGCGATAAAACTCGACAAGAACGTGTCCGCGGTACGCCGCGAACTCTCGCGACAAGTTGCACGCGAGTTTTACATGTGGGTTGCGTTTAACGGTGTCGTTACACGGACACGAAACGAGACTGCTTCGAAAACATTTTCCTTCGACGTGACCCGACACCCATAGACACCGAGCGAACCCGAGAAAACAACGAGAGAGACGTCTTTGTCGGAAGTAAGTGGACCGATAAAATCTCCACTGCTTCTCTTCACGATAATATCATTTCGAGATACTTTCACGGGGAATTCACCGCACACGCGTGACGAGAGAAAAGAATGGCGACGACGAAATACGACGGAGAAAAGGTTCAACGGATCTCTCGAGGGCTTTCGCGCATTTTTCACGCGCTTATTGCGCTTGAGGGATCCTTGGCCGAACGCCGTTCGAGAAACGGAAACACGTGCTTTAGGTCTAGGCAATTAATAACATCCCTGCAGCCTTTCTTAGGCGTCATAGTGGCTCTCACGGACAGTATCAATATTTCCTGATGCACGAATCTTGTAAAATTTAGAATTTTGCTGTTATCAAATTTTGCGAATGAAAATATTTACGTGGATCAATATTATGAAACGCAAACATACGAACTTAAATATTTGCAAAGTTTCGGTACTTCCTGACACTCAAACCTTGATGCTCAAGCGAAGTTCAATATTTTGCGATGCTAAAATTGGGGAAATTTAAATATTTGCGAGGACAAATATCTTGAAATGCAAAAGTCGATACCAACTCGAATATTAGCACTGTTTTAATCCCCCACAATTACTAAACTTTACGAAGTTAAATATTATGCATTGCTTTGAAGTACTCGTGACGCACTCGCAGTTCAAATATTGTCAATTTTTCTCATATTTTTGGTACGCGTGAATTTGCAATTTGAGTGTAACAATTTACGTATAGACGTCCTACGAGTTGGCGCGTGAGCTATGACGCACTCGTGACGCACCCATGACACGTGACGCACTCATAATACACGTGACGCATTCGTGACGCACCCATGACACACGTGACGCACTCGTGACGCACTCATAACACACGTGACGCACACACGACACACATGACGCACTCATAACACACGTGACGCACACATGACGCACTCATAACACACGTGACGCACACATGACACACATGACGCACTCATAACACACGTGACGCACACATGACACACGTGACGCACTCGTAACACACGCGACGCACTCGTGACGCACACATGACACACATGACGCACTCATAACACACGTGACGCACACATGACACGTGACGTACTCGTGACGCACACATGACACACGTGACGCACTCGTGACAATACACACGTGACGCGCTAATGACGCACTCGTGACACACTGGTGACGCATTCGTGACGCACTCGCGGTTCAAATATTGTAAATTTTTCTCGTATTTTTGTTACGCATGAATTTTCAATTTAGGCGTAATAATTTACGTACGGATGTCAACCCACGAGTTGACGCGTGACCCAAAGTAAAAGAAGTTCTATCCACCGTGAACACTTCCGTTACATACAGGCGCATAAGAATAATAATGACACTAACAACTGCTGAACGCGATTCGCGCTGTCTCGCTCGCTTGAGAGACGTTTGCCGGCTGTCATTGTTTTTCGCCTAATTGGTATGCGCGACCGCGAGAACCAATTGTTTCGAAAATACGTGCGAGGCGTCCATTTTTCTATTCTGACCGATCGGAGCCGTGGGTCTTCTAAACACTCTTCACGCGCCAACTCGTGGGTTGACATCCGTACGTATATGTTAAATGATACGAAATTTTCACTGTGTCATTTCATTTACGTCTCCTACTCTCTCAAAAACATCCTGTATAAATTGCTGGCACAGCGTGTAGTCAGTGATTAACGTTCGCTAATTAAAACGCTTCGCTCAAGGGGCAATTATTTTCGTCGAATTAAAACGCGTACAAAGCTTCCGTCGCTGTTTTTTCTTCGTTGTTTCGTTGCGAGAAATTAATTAAACAGCTGACGAATATTATCGTTCTCCTGTTCGTTAATTCCGAGCGTGCGATCGGCGATGTTGCGAGAGCTGTTATACCAAATGCGAATTTATAGGCTGTACACGGTTGTCTGACCGCAAACGACTCGTTCTACTGAACTCTGTTAGCTCCCGCTTTAAGAACACAAAATAACAGCCTACAGTTTATTGCTTTCTTTAGATTATGTCAATATTTTGTGCATTCATTGTCGAACAATTTTGAATAATGGTATCGCGCCGCAGATATTCACGCGCTCGGTGCGGAGGGCTATGTAGCGGATTTGTTATTATTATGCCATTGCTGTGTTTGAAATTTTGTATTTTTACGGAGAATGAACTTATGGAGAAAAATCAACTTTACGAGTAAGTCGAAGGATTACTATATGGCGCAAGAATCGCAGATTAGTTGGTAAATCATTGAAATTATTCAGGTTTTACTTATCGAAACTTTAAACGCATTTTTCTCAAAACTACATTTTTAAAATTGGCGTGACTGATAACTCAAAAACTAGTTTATCAATCGCGCTCAAATTTTTCGCACATATCCATGACAATACTATCTAACATATGAACCTAAATGTACGAAATAAATTTAACATTAAAGTCCTCTTTTATTGCAAAATATTGCGAAAATTTTCAGTAAAATTCAAAGTTTTTCTTTAAAAGCGCGCCATTTCTTCAATTTTCCATATTTTTCACATTTCTTAGGTTCATCTACTAACTGTGAATGTTAATAATCGAAACATCGTTTGCAAACTTGTTTCAGACCAATGTAACTAAAGCTAGAAGTCACGCCGTTTCACGAGACGCGCCGAAACACTTCCAGGAAAGACTATCACAATTTCGCCATTTTTAAATACTTAAAAAAACAGAAAATATGTTGTAATAGGCAATAGTTATAGTAAATTATACCTGAAATTTCAAAAATACAGGACAAAGATATCCTATACAAAAAAATTCACAAATATCAGCTTATTTTCATCTATCTAAAGGTATTGTCCCCCTTAATGAAATACAGCAATACGTCCGTAACGTTATAAATGATCCTTGCAATGCAATACACGTAACCGGTGCAACAATTGCAATCAATTAATAGCCTCGTCAATCGATTAAACATTAATTGTGTCATATTAATGCTTACGTGTAGATTACATAGTGAAACGTTTGTCCGAAATATATTGATAGCTATCAGTGAAGTGTTTACCTTCATATGCAAATTATTATTGATCGTTACATCCATCAAGTGCAATTAATATCAGTGAACGTATTTACAATGTTCGGAAGACTCAATTTCTACAATATTCATAACTCGAAATAAAATTATTACAAAATTATTTTTAAATTACAACCCAAAGAAATTGAAAAAATTAATTTGAAGAATAATTAAAAATAATTTTGAAAAGTTACATCTTGAAGAGCTTTCCAAAAATGTATTTTTGATTAAGGTATCGAAAGAGAAGTTGATTTTTTCTTTTTTATCAGTTTGTAACGCGTGCCGATTGAAATTCAAACGAATGAACCAGAATCGTTTCGCGTAAACTATAACTGAGTAAATAAAACGACATAAAATAAAATCAACTGTGAAATTAAATAAAACTTCTCTGCGGTGCGAACAATATCTGAAACACCTGTATTTGTAACTAGGGAAATTTTCCCAATAATTTCATTGAACCACGACTGAGAATCAAACTAATTTAGTAATTTACTAACTTACAAACTTGGTAATTTATTTATTTACAAATTTGTAGATTTGTAAATTCGGAAATTGGAGGTACCGAAATTTAGAAATTTAAAAACATATGAGTATCGAATTTTCAATTTTTCAATTCCTACATTTTTCAATTCTTCCGTTCTCCAATTCCTCCATTTTTCAATTTTTCCATTTTTCAATTCTTCAGTTTTCGATTTTTCCATTTTTCAATTCTTCAGTTTTCAATTTTTCCATTTTTCAATTCTTCAGTTTTCAATTTTTCAATTCCAACATTTCTCAATTCTTCCGTTCTTCAATTCTTCCATTTTTCAATTTTTCCATTTTTCAATTCTTCCATTTTTCAATTTTTCCATTTTTCAATTCTTCAGTTTTCAATTTTTCAATTCCAACATTTCTCAATTCTTCCGTTCTTCAATTCTTCCATTTTTCAATTTTTCCATTTTTCAATTCTTCCATTTTTCAATTTTTCCATTTTTCAATTCTTCAGTTTTCAATTTTTCCATTTTTCAATTCTTGAGTTTTCAATTTTTCCATTTTTCAATTCTTCAGTTTTCAATTTTTCCATTTTTCAATTCTTCAGTTTTCAATTTTTCGATTATTCAATTGTTCAATTATTCAATTTTTGAATTTCCTATTCCTTCAATTCTTTAATTCTTCAATCCTTCAAATCTTGAATTCTTCAATTTTTCAATTTTTCAATTTATTAATTTATCAACCTTCAATTTTTTCATGTTACTAGCCAGAGGGGTACAGCCACGTGGCTGGGGGCTGTAGATAGGTTATGGTATTTGATATTAGTCTAACTTTGTTAACCTCTTAGTCAGAGTTCGACGCGAATTACGTCTAAACAGCACTAGAATGTGTGACAATGTTCTCTTAGCGAGTACATTGGAATTAAGTTTTTCATGATTAAATTTTTTCCCAAAGATATATACTTTAACTTCGATAATCTTTTTCGAAAATTCACAAAATATTTCCAAATGTTTCCAATATCATATTAGTGCAAAGAGGTGCCCATGGTGCCTAAACTTGGTTACCTTTTACATGTAATTTTTTGTGGGATTTAGTACTCTTAGAAAACGTGGCGAAGGCAAAAATGTGCGAATGAAAACATGAAAAGGATGATTGAATTGAAAGGTTCACAGATCGTGGAACTTGAAGATTCGAAAGTTGAAGAGTCAGAAATTTCAAATGTTTAAAGAGCGAAGAGCTTGAAATTTGCAGAGGATTAAGATTTCAAAGTTACAGTTCCAGGGAGTTCGAAAATTACGAAGTTAAGAAATGAAAATTGCGAAGTTCTCGAAATTCAATATTGAAAATGTTTGCAAACACGGCAGGTCGGTGAATTTAAGGTTTGCAGTTGGAAGTTAAATATTACATCGTATTTTAATTGGTCGGTGTTTAATATTGCACAACTTGAAATCTGCAAGTTTGAAAGATCGTACGGGATAGATTTTGCAAAGGTGAAATGTCGTGAAAGCGAAAATTCGCAGATTTTGCTGTGCTAAATAATTGCGAAGCTTGCACGTGGCAAGCAAATTTATTTCAGTTTACGTTTCACGTAGTGCAAAAATGACGAAAAATTGTGCAAATTCTGCTAGTTTTGAATAATGAAAGGTACAAATTCTGCAAATATTAAAAGTTTGCAATGTTTAAATGTAATTGGACTGCTGTTAAAATAAAATATTGAAGATTGCAAAATGTGAAATTCTCAAGGTTTAATATTGTTTGATGTTTGCAAATTATGATATTTGCTAGGTTTGATATTCTGCTATGCAAAAATCCATGTCAGTCGCAGTATTTGCAAGATTCTGCAAACATAGTATATGCAAACGTTAGTATTCCGTCAGATTTAAACACTGCAATTTATATTATTTGCAAGGATGAAATTTTTGCAATGCAAAAATTCTTATGGACTGCAATATTTGCAATGTTCAGTACATTTTAGTCCTCGATCCTTGCAAATTCAGTATCTTATTCAAAAAATTTTCAAATGAAAATATTCGCAAGAATCGGTTTAAAAAGCAAAAGTCGAGGCAAACTTAAATATTTGCAAAGTCTCAATATTTTCTGATGCACAAACCTTGCAAAATTTAATATTTCGCTATTATAAAATTTTGCAAATGAAAATATTTGCGTGGATCAATATTTTGAAATGCAAAAATCGATGCAAACTTAAATATTTGCAAAGTTTCAATACTTTCCGATGCACAAACCTTGCGAAATTCAATGTCTTGCAATATTAACCTCTTGGGCACTATAGTGGCTTTCGGATAGCATCTCTGTACGACGGTCCACTATAGTTTCGAATGTCATCGTTTACATAGCGCCACTATAGGCTCTACTGGCTCACTCGCTCACCGTTTCAATTCAATCATCCTTTTCATATGCTTTCATTCGCACTGTTTTGCCTTCACCACGTTTTCTAAGAGTATTAAATCCCACAAAAAATTACATGTAAAAGGTAACCAAGTTTAGGCACCATGAGCACCTCTTTGCACTAATACGATATTGGAAACATTTGGAAATATTTTGTGAATTTTCGAAAAAGATTATCAAAGTTAAAGTATATGTCTTTGTGAAAAAATTTAGTCATGAAAAACTTAATTCCAGTGTACACGCTAAGAGAACATTGTCACACATTGTAGTGCTGTTTACGTGTGATTCGCTTCGAACTCGTACAGAGGAGCAGCGCCGCGTAGAGTTCAGCCTAGGAGGATATAATTGAAGTAATTTTCAAGAACAAATATCTTGAAATGCAAAAATCGACACAAATTTGAATATTAGCACTATTTTAATTCTCCACCTAAACCTTGCAAAATTAAATATTTCGTAGTATTTAAACCATACAGATTACAATACTTTTGCAAAATAACATATTGTTTAGTTGAAACATACCCCATCAGACAAATTATATAAATGAATGATCACTACATCCAAATAATTTTAAGCAGTTACAAAACAACCTTTCACAAAATACCTTATAAGTAAACCTAAATAAAGAAAAATACAAATATTTACGTAGTCAACAAAGCTGAACTGCAATTTTCAATAAATCCTCGAATCTCATCAGATATTTACTAATTACCCACATTAATTATCAATTAATCCATACCTAAATAACCGAACCACAAAAACAAAATCAACGCGACAAATTTTCGATCACAGAAATCTGTCCATAAATATCGTACGTCGAGATGCATTACAGATGCGGAATGTTTTTTGTTTCCTGCAAACCGCAAAAGTTACGAAGAGTATCGCATAAAATAACAATCGATATCGATTTATGCAAATAGTCGCCGGCCAGATATGATTTATGCAAAATTTCCGATGAGACAGATTCGCCGTACGCTCAATTACAAATATCCCGGGATAAATAACAAAAAAAAAATGAGAGGAAGGAAGGAGACGAGAGGTCGAAGGAAATAAAAATAAGCGAGAGGGCCATCGATTGCTTCTTCCAATTAACAACAAATTAAAACGATTGCTGGACGAACGCGGTCGAATTGCGCTCGTGTTTGCGGTGCATTAGCATATTTATGAAGGGAGAATATTCAGCGAAAAGGGATTTAATAAATCTTTGACCAGCAATAGCTATCCGCTCGTATAAAATGAATCCGGGGACAATTTCGAATTGAATCGAGCGAAATGGACCTGGGTTGGAGAAAGGCAGGGCAAGGAAAAAATTTTCAACTTCAAATTGACAAACTAGTTGCACATAAAAAAATGCAACAAACTACCTACTGGCAAGGTTACTAGCACCAGTTACTGTCATACTGCATTTCAAAAATGCAGAATGACTCCTTGGATCTGCCTACGGATAAAGAACTATTGATTTGAAACTACAAATGTGTCTGAAGGAAAGAAAAACCGGTGTGTATGTGCGTCGCAGCGTCAGCAGCAAGTGACGATTAAACGACAAGTGCAATCATTATGATTCCCAACAAGTGGATATAAGTGGACTCTAAGAAATGAATTTCACTTCGAACGACTAGTTTATTTTGCAATGTACTTCATCACTGTTTGTTCGAGTGCCTTCGAAGAATTTTTACGCACTCAAACTAGAAATGGCGTACTCAAACTACAGATGACACACTCAAGCTACATATGACGCACTCAAGCCACATATGATGCACTCAAGTTATATATGATGCACTCAAGTTATATATGACGCATTCAAGTTACATATGACGCACTCAATTAACATATGACGCACTCAAGTTATATATGACGCATTCAAGTTACATATCACGCATTCAAGTTACATATGACGCACTCAAGCTACTTATGACGCATTCAAGCTACTTATGACGCACTCAAGCTACAAAAGACGCATTCAAGTTACATATGACGCACTCAAGTTACATATGACGCACTTAAGTTACATATCACGCATTCAAGTTACAAATGACGCACTGAAGCTACATGTGACGCACTCAATCCACACATGACGCACTTAAATTACAGATGACGCACTCAAGCTAGAAATGACGCACTCAAGTTACACATGACGCACTTAAAATACAAGTGACGCACTCTAGCTACATATGACGCACTCAAGCTACACATGACGCACTCAAGCTACACATGACGCAATCAACTTACATATGACGGACTTAACCTACATCTGACGCACTTAAGCTAGAAATGACGCATTCAAGCTACAAATGACGCACTGAAGCTACATGTGACGCACTCAAGCTGCATATGACGCACTCAACCCACATCTGCGCGCTTCAAACCTGCCAAATCTTACTCGAATTTCGAATACGCTCCAATTTGGAGTTTAAGTCCAATTATAATTTGCATGGTCAAGGATTGCCGAATACAAAATCGACATAACACTTCAACTTTTTTTCTCTGTTTTAATATTGTAGCTGTGATCAGTTAGTTCCGACTGACGCACCTGATAAATCATAAGGCAAAGGGTTAAGAACCGAGTGTATGTGCGTCACAGCGTCAGCAATATTAAGCGACGATTAAACGACGAATCATTAGGATACGAGTGAATATAAGTGGACTCTATGAATTTCACTTCGAACGACTAGTTTATTTTGCAACGTACTTAATCACCGTTTGTTCGAGAGTGTCTCCGAAGAATTTTTACGTTTAAAAGCTCGGAGTGGCCGTACAATTTTTGTGACATTGCCGAGGGAAAACAGTTTCTAATTTTCTATCGGTTTAGCTAAAATTCGGCTGGAGATGGAAATGCGAGGGACGTATGAAGTGTGTCTGGGTCCGCAGTGACCTAAGCAAGTAATAGCAAGCAATACCTCACGAATAGTTCACTGCAAACGAAGGACTCTACTGTTAAGGTTAAGGGTTCCAGATGTGACCAACTATAAAAAAATACACGCTAGAATGTAATGACTCTGGTCTCATTGCTGTTATGGGTAAAGATTGATTTGAATCTACAAATGAAGGAAAGTATGTTGAAGTGTCTAGAAACTTGTGAGGTCTAATCCTCTCGCTGTAATATGCATTCTAAGACCTAACAGTTATTCCCGGAAAGAAATTCTGATAACAATTCGGGAAAAGTTTGATAAGAGAACGGAGCAAAGCAACGCTTTTATTTGCATGCCGTTTGAATTATTATCCCGGGGAAAGTTAGATTAAAAATTATGTAAAGCATATTTGAGCTCTCGAGAGCAACGCTGTGAACTTTTATTATACAACCGGAATATATTCGAGTGGAAACGAAGAAAATTCGTGTGTCATTTAGAGGTAATTCTGGGAAATTGAAAGAAAAATGTAACCACGTATTATGTTCGGATGGTGTATTTTTATTTCGTGGAATTTTTTGTTATTTTACTTCTTATTTTCTGGAGTTGTATATGGCTCGATAGTTTGTTACAGTCATTTGTTTGTTATAATTTATAACAATGATGTATATTTGATGAAATTATACTTGATGGAATAGTAATAATATTATTGTGTGTGTAGTTATTGTATTGAATTATTATTGTAATCTAACTTTTATCTATTTTTATATATTCCAATATAAAAGTCTAATAACTTCAAATTCAGAAGTTTCAAGTTTTACAAAACCACAAATCTCCAAAGTTTGAAATTTCGAAATTTCCCTGAATCACCATCTCATAACTATTACTCCCAGTCACCAACCATCACGAAACTATTACCCTCGATCACACCAAAATCCGTGAAAAACCCGAATCACAAAAAGTGCATCTTAAAACTACACCGCCAATATACCACTAAACAATAACACCCCATCCTATAAAGCACACAAACTCCCCCTGCTTAAATTCGAACGAATCCCATTAAAACAACAGTATTCGCATTACGAAGCTCGCGGTGAACAAAAGCCGAATAATCCATATTAAAGCAAGTCGAACTGGCAAAGGATCAAAAGTCCAGTGGCGGTGAGTGATTAATATACAAGAACACCCGTACTAAATAATCAGCGGCGTCACAAAGTGTTGCAACGAGCACGAACAACCCCCGACAAAGGGTAGCAGGCGAGCGTGCAAAGAGTTCCGATCGATCGGATCAGAATGATGATTCCTTTGACGACAGCATTATTCGTCTGGAAGATTGAATCGAGACCGTTCGGATGCACGGTGCTCTCTCGATCAAGATCGATTTGCTCGAACACCGGGGAAGAACGTCGGCACGCTTGTGGCCAGTCGGTCCTTTAACCGCGAAGAGAGAACCTTAAGTGATTGTCGACCAGCGATATGTCCTTTGACCACGACCGGACCAATCTCGTGAGAAGGATATAATCCGTACAGGCTGGCATGATTCGATTAGAATCGATCCACCCCCTATTTCGCCCCACCCTACGGGCTGCATCTTCGATTACGTTGGCCTTTGAGTCGATGCCAGACGCTAATAGAATGCGATGCAACCTTGCGACTTCCTTCGAAACGGGGATGAAAGAAAATAGCTCGATGGGTCGGGGCTTTCTGTGGCCGTGCCGGGTTTTGTATGGGATGTGCCGGCTGTTTGGTGTCAACCGTACTGATTTGCACGGTTTTGCGGGGCTTTGCGGATGATAGCCGCGAAATGAGAGATCGGGGATTTCGGGGAATTAGCAGAGCAGTATTTGGGTTCCCGAAGATTCGGAGCGGGGTTGCAAGTTTGGAGATTTTAGCATTGCAGGGAATTCGGGAAGTTGGGGTTGCTTCGGAAATTTGGAATTTGATGAGGGATGTTGAAATTTGGGATGAGGGGATTTGGGGGATGGGGGTTGAACTTGTTGAAATTACGGATTTGGGAATTTGGTGGGCGGGGAAATAAAATAGAGAAATTTGGGATTTGGGGGAGTGAAGATTGGGGGGTTGAACTTGTTGAAATTTTAGAATTTGGGAATTTGGTGGACGGGGGTTAAAATAGTGAAATTTCAGATTTGGGGGAGTGAAGATTGGGGGGTTTATGATGTTGAGATTTCAGAATTTGGGAATTTGATAATTGGGGGATTTGAAATAGTAAAAGTTAGTAATTTGGGAAATTGTAAATTTGGAAAATTAGAAGTTTGGGAAATTATAAATTTGAAAAAGTTAGAAACTCAGAAGTACAAAAATTCCAAGGTCTTTGCAAATTTTCTAATTTTTAAATTTCCAAGAACCCAACTACCGAATATAAAAATCGATAATTTCCAAAACTCTTGACACTCTGAACAAACCTACAAAGTATAATAAATTTCCAAATCTCAAAAATCAATTAACCCACTAACAACCATTAAATTCACTTCAAACTAAAAAATATAAAAACATGAAATCCCATGTTTAGCTTCACAAACGCAAATCCCCACAAACCGCAAAAACCTTGTTATAAAAAAGTCGCATCATAAACGATGCACACATCTCACACCTCTATAAATTGCAGAAGTGACTTTTTAATTTGCGGACTTGAGTTAAATTATCCAATGTTCGTCAAAGGGCAATTTTTCTTTGAATTTGAATTGGCGCAGACATCTTTTTCGCTCGTAAACTATCTGAAAACTCAAAGCGTTCGACAATTTCTTTTTTCCTCGGCTCCGCGCGAGTCATACATATTTCAAAGAAGTTTTAATTGAGTCGAGTTAATTGTGGCGGTAATTAAGCATATTTAAACTGCGCCGAGCGAAACAGACGCTTATTATAGCAGCTATTAGTTATGTGACTATGAGATTATCGGATATTATGTGCAAAGGGAGTTCGTCTCTGGTGAAGTTAGCCAAAGTTACACAACTTTACCAACTACAAGCTTTGAAGTTGTCCAAACCTATTAAAATACGACCACACGTTCCCCAGAGGCAGACATTTTTCGCTGATCTCGTGGCGAGCTGTTTTAACGAGTTCCTTTATTCGATTTTAATGGCTCACACGCGGACAAAAGGGAACGTTTTTCGTCTGTTCGAATTATTACGGTTATCGGATAATTATTGGAATTATCATAAGATTCAATTTTTTATTTTATGGTTTGGGGGTAATTGATATGCACAGTATGTCTGAAAAGTAACGGAACTTTTTAAATAAAAAAAGAAGTATTAGTTATTTTGCCAAAATTAATTTTTTTTATTCAAAATACATCCCTTCCGCGTCAATACACCGCTGGGCACGCTCGGGCAATGTTAACATAGAT
The DNA here is from genome assembly GCA_036983795.1 of Megachile lagopoda. Taxonomy (NCBI): domain Eukaryota; kingdom Metazoa; phylum Arthropoda; class Insecta; order Hymenoptera; family Megachilidae; genus Megachile; species Megachile lagopoda. Next base: position 5,776,133 of record CM072798.1, read on the forward strand.
TTCTTTATGTCGTTCTGCGGAATCAAATCACCCTTGTCACAGCTGCTTGGACTCGTGTAACAGTGTTATAAAACGTTCCTTTCATGGCAAATTTCAATTTTGGAAAAAGGAAGTAATCGCATGGAGATAAGTCGGGCGAATATGGAGGATGTTGGAGCACACAGACTTGTTTTTTCGCCAAAAATTCACGAACTGCGACAGTTCTGTGACATGGTGCGTTATCATGCAACAGAAACCAACTCCCTGGCGCTCGATATTCGGGCCTCACGCGAACGATTCTTTTCCACAAACGTTCCATAACACCCAGATAATATTCGCCATTAACATTTTGTCCCTGTGGAACGAACTCCCGAAGTATAATACCTTTAGAATCGTTTAGAATTTAGAAAAACCCGAAACCTGGCTTTGGGTCGTCTTCCAAAGTATCACGACCGTCCTGGAATCGCTTATACCACTCGAACACGCGTGTACGGGATAAACAATCGTCGCCATAAACATTTTTCATTAATTCAAATGTTTCTGTAAAAGTTTTACCGAGCTTTACCGAGCAGAATTTAATATTCGCTCTTTGCTCCATCGTGATTTTGTGACACGGTGACGAAAGGTTCTGTCGCTTTAAACGCTATAAGTTTACAATTCGTTGCTCGATTCCAATAACGATTGGTTTGTTTTGTAGGGGAGGAATACTGTTTTCAGATAGCATATTGTTTTTATAGATGTCGCTAATAGTGTACCTTAAATTTAAAAAGTTCCGTTACTTTTCAGACATGATTTGTGTATGATTGTTTGGAAAGAGGTAAAATGGATTTTGCAAGGTTCGTAGTGAATTTGGGGAAATTTCTTAAATTGCAAAAATATAGTAATTTGTTATTAATAATTATTATTAAGTATTAAGTTACATTTTTTCGTCTATTCGAATTATTATGGTTACTGGCTAATTATTGGAATTATGATACGATTATGTAAAGTAGATTTTGTGAAATGTTTGGTACATTTGGAGAAATTTTTTAGATAGTAAAAATATAACAATTAGTTATTAACTATTATTATTAATGATTAAGTTGCGTTTATTTTATACTGAAAAGATTATATTTAGGAAAAGTAAATTGCTTCTAAAAGAGATTTTGTAAGATTTCTAGTAAATTTGCAAAAATTTTTCAAATTGCAAAAACATTGCAATTCTGTTTAGTAACAGTTATTATTAACTATCAAACTGCATTTACTTTCTACTGAAAATTACACTCCTTGACTTGAAAAGGATCTTTTAAATTTTAAATTTAAATTTGCTTATAAAGTTTGCTTGCAATGAATTACTCATAAACTTTGTACATAGTACAATATTTACAAGTTTTGTTTGTAATAGACTGTTTGTAAATTTTGTTCAGAATAAACTTTCATTTTATAATAAAATTTGAATTTGTAAATTAAAGTTTGCAAACTCTCATTAAAATATTTCGCACATATAAATATGATTACAAATTTAGTATAAATGTTAAATGAACTAAAAATGATAAAATAAAAGTATGAAATATGAAATAAAAATTGTCAACCGCTACAAAAATGCAATTACTAATTTTTCTTCCGTTTAAAAACAAATTTGCAACATTCGTTTGAAAACATTAACTACAGTTATACAAAGTAACCTCGTTATCGCATAAAGCGAATGAAGTAAAATTTGCATGCAGATGATACATCGAAAGCTTCAAGGTAAAAATAATAAATTAATAACTAGGAAATTTCGCGTACTAAAATGAGTGAACGAAAGCGAGTTAATGAAGCGGAGGCACTCTGTTAACATCGTAATATGGTTTATTAATATTTTATGTATAACACCTTTTATGACCAAATTATAGAACGTGAATTTAAATTATGGCACGATAAATTGCAATTAGAGCTGCAATTACCAGGAGTTGTTCGTAACGTGTTAAAGATGTAATTTGTGAGGAACGTTATAGCAAATTGTACATCGATTTATGTAGCAACAATGGTTGATAAATGAGCAGAGTGAATTGAATACGGTACCCTTATATTTAAATGGCTTTAAACATGGAAGAATGTTTCAGACAAAAGTTGTAGATATCAAGGGTAGATGATGGCGGCAATTTGACCTTGGTCTGAAGGTCACGTCTTCAGTTTCTTAAATAGAACCCCCATTTATTGCATATTGTAGCGACGTTTTCAAAACACTACCTATGTTTTTTGTGCGAGTCATTCCCAAGACACGGAGCTTCAAAGTTGACATATCGTCGGCATTCACATTACCCAAGGTGCACCGCGCGAGGGTTGCACGACCAGATTTACGCCACTTATGTGACAACTTTGAAGCTTCGTATCTTGGGAATGACTCCCACAAAAAACAAACATAGTGTTTTGAAAACGTCGCTACAATATGCAATAAATGGGGTTCTATTTAAGAAACTGAAGACGTGACATTCAGACCAAGGTCAAATTGTCGCCGTCATCTACCCTTGATATCTACAACTTTGAAACATTTTTCCATATTTAAAGCCGTTTGAGGGTGGGGATTTTAGAGACACCCTGTATACCGAATGAATGAACAGAGCATCGAATGAAAAAAAAGACTGAAAAGAAACTATACGAATTTATTTGAAATACCGAGTTACATTTAATAATTGACATCGAGCGAAATTTGAGAATTTATTAGAAACTAAATACTGTTAAAAAATATTGAAAAACTGTACGAGCGAAACACGCGAAATTATAACAACTGATACTCTGAAACGAAATATCGCAAACAAAGATCTGATACATGGCAGAGAAAATATCCAGTGAATGTTTTGAAAAGTATTCAGAATCCTTTCCCTCTACGTTTCAACAATAACATTACGAGACACAAAATACAGAGCCAGTTTAACCTACACATTTATTTGCAGTGAAAAATCTCTGGCACAGAAAATGATCCGTGTTATTTATGACTGGAAAATGTGGAAAAATTATGAATACGAATTTCATAGTTTACCCGTCATTCCCGTCGCACACTGCTACAGAGAAGTCTTCTATGTACAGCGAAGCAGCGTAACGTTTTAAGAGGTTAAAAATATGAAAAACAAAGACAGATGGCAATGAAACGACAAAGCTCAGTTGAACGAAAACTACTGAACGTCTGTCGAAAAGCTTGGCAACAGTTAACGCGATCCAATACGATCGTGATGGTTATCCATCTCGAAGGGTCAATTTTCCAGCACGAAGATCGCAGAATTTCCAGCGGAAACGAGCAATGCCGTGCACGATACGGGGATCAATTTTTCATCGTTATATCGTCTGATGGACAGATTTTTCTTTTCGTCTCCTCCCATTGCTCAATCAATTGCAGACCGTTCGGAGCAGCAGCGTGCAAACATAAATACACGCAAGGAAACCGAAACTGAAGGAGGCCAGCGACGGAAAAATAGAGGGAAAAATCGACGATGGCGGACGATGAAGAGGGGAAAAAAGAGGAGCCGGGGAAATGGCCTACAGACTTTTCCACTCACGTTTAAGAACAGCCACGAGGTCGTCGACAACGATATTTCTTCGTGATTTGTGGCTCGTTAACGCGCGAAAATCGCGTGGAAATCGATTTCGTACTCGAAACAGGCCTCCACGCGAAAATTAGACCCGGTCGTTAGGCGAAATCATTTCAGCCGGAAGTGTCTGAGAATTTATTTCTTAGGTGAAGAAGGTGTACGAGATTTAACCGCTTCCAATTCTTAACGATAGTAAATCTAGTTTTATTATATGTCTAGTGATATTATTGATCATTTTATTATTTGACAAAAAGTATTTAAAAAAAATAGAAAAGATATTCAAACTTTTTTGAAATTGTGAAATAATTTTAAAAAATGATTAAAATTATGAGATTAATAAAATTCATTTAAAAAAATTATTTCTGGAGAATGGTATGAGGAAGTTGATTTTAACTATGGTTTATTAATTAATAGTGATTGAGTGATTTAATTGGTACGTCCGTAAATATTAATTATGTGTAATTTTGTCTGATAAATTGAATAATAAATATCAGTATCTATACTAATCACTTGTAAATTATAAATATGTCTTTATTAAAAAAGAGGAATCTGATGATAAGAATTTGAGGGCGAAAGGAAATGATTTGTTAACGTAAAATTGTAAGGTTGATACTTAAAAGGTTAATGAGCTCTAATGAATAACCAATTTACATCTAAACGTGCTTGAAAAGGAAGAATCTCATGCATTGTCTGACAAACTCACAGTCCCTTGTTCTCTCTTTCTCTCATCAACTCGTAAACTTATCCAATTACTCGGGACGCCTGAAAGTTGTCTAATTAACAGCGAAACTATGTATGTACTTCGTTGCATCGAAAAACGAGTCGCACATTGTATGCGTCGAACCCTTCTTACAGATATACTAAGAATATGCATTGGATAAATCAACATTCGAAAATTTCAGTTTTGAATTCATGAATTTTTGTGATTTTACATTTTTGCATTTACGAAGTAATTTTTTAAATTTGTGAATTTACAAAGGTACGGTTTTTGAAATTTCTAAATTTCTAAATTTACAATTTTCTGAAGTTCGGAAGTCACTAATTTTTACATATGCAAATTTCTAAGGTTTGAAATTTATAGCATTCCAAATTTTCAATTTCCCAAATTTCTAATTTTCCAAGTTTACAATTCCCCAAATTTACAATTTCCAAATTTCTAAACTCCCCAATTTACAATTTCCCAAATTTCTAAATTTCCAAACTAACAATTTCCCAAATTTCTAAACTTTCCAATTTACAATTTCCCAAATTTCTAAATTTCCAAACTAATAATTTCCCAAATTTCTAAGCTTTCCAATTTACAATTTTTGAAATTACGATCTTTTTTAAATTTCTAAATTTCTCTAATTTCTCAATTCCCCAATTTACAATTTCCCAAATTTCCAAATTCTCAAATTTCTAAAATCACAAAATTCCAAATTCTCAAATTCCTTAATTTCTAAATATCCAAATTTCCATATTGTCAAGTTGTAAAATTTCCAAATTGCCAAATTTCTAAATTTCTGAATACTTAAATTCGCAAATTTCCAATTTGTCAAATTCCCAAACTTCTAAAATCCCAAATTTCCAAATTTCCAATTTGTCGAACTGCCAAACTTCTAGAATCCCAAATTTCCAAATTTCCAATTTGTCAAGTTGTAAAATTTGCACATTCCCAAATTCCTAAGAACCCAAATTTCGAGATTTCCAAATTGCCAAATTTTCAAATTTCTAAAGTTCTAAATACTTAAATTCGCAAATTTCCAATTTGTCAAATTCCCAAACTTCTAAAATCCCAAATTTCTAAATTTCGAATTTCTCAAATTCCCAAACTTCTAAAATCCCAAATTTCCAAATTTCCATATTGTCAAGTTGTAAAATTTGCAAATTCCCAAATTCCTAAAAACCGAAATTTCGAGATTTCCAAATTGCCAAATTTTCAAATTTCTAAATATTTAAATCCCCAAATTTCCAATTTGTCAAACTGCCAAATTTCCAAAATCCCAAATTTCCAAATTTCTAAATTCCCAAATTTCCCTAACAGCAAATACCGAAAACTGCACAGCCGAAAATGAAAAAATTTGTAAAATTGTGTTCGATGCATTGATCTATCGACAGATCGATCCCTTTACGAAGGCAACGAAAGAAAATTGTATTTGCCAATATGGCTGTACAATGGCATGCAATTAATTCGGATAATTCTGATCCAAATGCAGCATGCCATAACTTATCTCGAATGGGCGTTCACATTGACGGTCAGGTTGTCTAAATCACTATTCATTTGCGGCGCTTGTTAGCCTCTAAACAATAGAATCTCGATAATCCGACACCTAATAATCTGTCATTGACGAACGATTCAATCGACGATCTATCAATTCTATCCTTTGTCAACGTTTGCTGAAAATACGATTCTATAACGCTTCATATGATTTATAACAAATTTCCTGTGCCACGTGCAATCATTTTGTTATTATTTTATATATTATATATAATAATTTTAAATTTCATGTATATTAATTTTATAATAATTTTATGTATCATGTACAATAATTTTATGTGCTACTTATAATTATTTTATAGTAATTTTACACTACACGTATATTAATTTTGTAATAATTTTATATATACGATAGTTTTATAATAATTTTATATACTACTTGTGACAATGTTATAATAATTTTATGCTGCAATAGTTTTTGATGATTGCCATGTGCAATCATTTTGTAATCATTTTAAATACCACGTATTTTATAATAATTTTATACTCCATGTACATTAATTTTGTAATAATTTTATAATATTTTATACACTACTTATAATAATTTTATATACTACTTATGATAATTTTATAATAATTTTATGTCGCATGTACAATATTTTTATAATAAGTGTATATGTCACATATGATGATTTTATACACCATGTACAATAATTTTGTTCTAATTTTATATACCACGTATGACAATTTTATAATAATTTAATATTTCTTGTACAATAGTGTCATAATAATTATATTCACATGTTACATATGGTAATTTTGTGTACCATGTATAATAATTTTATAATTGAACATATAAATTATAATTGAAAAAATAAAATAATAATAAATTGTATAGAAAGAAGTGCTTAATAATAATTATTTTGTTACAGTCTCTCTTTTCATATTTATAATTTATAATTGTTATGACAATATGAATGTATAAGCATATAGAATTTTATCATAACTTAATTTTTATGCATATAGCATGTGTATAACATGTATATTGTATGCAACATAATGTGCATAAGTATAAACAATATAATTTTGTAAAATAATTTCATTCGTTAAAATTGGATGTTCACATTTGTATAACATAACCCATATAAACACATATGACCTAACCTTACAATAATTAATGAAAATTTCAGATTCATATGTGTCTACATAACCTATATATAACATGTATATAATATTCTGCATATATTACATAACCTATATAAGCATGTGCACTTTAATCTTGCAACATACATTAATTATTTAAAATTAGATTCATGTGTATCTACATAACCTATACATATATAACATATGTATTATATCTTCAATACATGATATAACCTAACCTTACATTATATTCTAATTAATTAAACCTAAAAACTCATACATTCTACAACGAATTACCAAACGAAAGATATACAAAACAGAATTAAATGAAAAATACACAAAACAAAAATAGATAAAAAGAATATGCAATAATAAATAACTAAGCCCCAGCAGTAATGAACCTAATAATGCAAAGTGGGAAAATAATTATAAGAATAATATGTAGTGGAACATATCAAAATTTGTTGTGACACAAAGTGAATATAAAGGGCAATAAAATGAAGATAAAAGCACGGTTGACCTTCCAAAGGAATTCAAGGGCACAGAGCGGAAGATGGTAACCGAGATCAGTATCGAGGCATTCAACTTCGACCACAGCAGTAATGAACCTAACAAAAATGCAAAGTGGGAAAATAATTTTAAGAATAATATGCAGTGGAACATATCAAAATTTGTTGTGACACGAAGTGAATATAAAGGGCAATAAAATGAAGATAAAAGCACGGTTGACCTTCCAAAGGAATTCAAGGGCACAGAGCGGAAGATGGTAACCGAGATCAGTATCGAGGCGTTCAACATCGACCACAGCAGTAATGAACCTAACAAAAATGCAAAGTGGGAAAATAATTTTAAGAATAATATGCAGTGGAACATATCAAAATTTGTTGTGATACGAAGTGAATATAAAGGGCAATAAAATGAAGATAAAAGCACGGTTGACCTTCCAAAGGAATTCAAGGGCACAGAGCGGAAGATGGTAACCGAGATCAGTATCGAGACGTTCAACTTCGACCACAGCAGTAATGAACCTAACAAAAATGCAAAGTGGGAAAATAATTTTAAGAATAATATGCAGTGGAACATATCAAAATTTGTTGTGATACGAAGTGAATATAAAGAGCAATAAAATGAAGATAAAAGCACGGTTGACCTTCCAAAGGAATTCAAGGGCACAGAGCGGAAGATGGTAACCGAGATCAGTATCGAGGCATTCAACATCGACCACAGCAGTAATGAACCTAACAAAAATGCAAAGTGGGAAAATAATTTTAAGAATAATATGCAGTGGAACATATCACAATTTGTTGTGACACGAAGTGAATATAAAGAGCAATAAAATGAAGATAAAAGCACGGTTGACCTTCCAAAGGAATTCAAGGGCACAGAGCGGAAGATGGTAACCGAGATCAGTATCGAGGCGTTCAACTTCGACGTAGAGCAAGAAGCTGTAAGGTGTAGGTCATACGGAAATACCCTTCCTTCGTCGCTCGTTTCTGAGACGTGGAAGCTCGTCGGAAACTACTCGTCGAACATCGACGACGGAGCTTACCCGTCTGATCGACCCCTCGAGCTCGTTATATCAGGAAATGGAACGGAGGGCTGCTCGTCGAGACTGCGAGCCACGGATGAGATTCTCTCTCATGAGTTGAGCACCGGGTGTAATGCAAATTGCGACTTCCGGATAAACTGACGGCAAACGGTTGATTCTGCGATTGTGGTGTACTATTGTTCCGTTGGATTTGTCGGTGGGGTCTGCGCACCAGGTTTCGTATTCGAATGGAAAAAATTTTTACGATCGGGTAGGGCAAGAATGAGGTGCAGACTTTAAATTTACAAATTAACAAATTTATGAATTTTACAAATTTTCGAATTTATGAATTTTACAAATTTTTTAATTTCTGAATTTTACCAATTTTTTAATTTCTGAATTTTACAAATTTTTGCAGTTTCAAATTTTTACTGTATTTCCAAAATTCTTAAATTTTCATGTTCACAAATTTCCAACTTACCGAATTTCGCATAAATACCTGAATTTTTACAAGTGTTGAAATTTCTAAATTACTAAATTTCCAAGTTTTCAAATTCGAAAGTTTACTAATTCCCACAAATTCCCACAAATTACAACAAATTCCACAAATTCGCAAATTCTGAAATTCTCAAATTCTCAAATTCCCAAATACTTAAATTCCTAAATTCCCTACTTATAACACAGTACAAAAATCTCAAAAATTCGCAAATTCCCAAATTCTCTCAAATTCTTATAAAATTTCAAGTTCCATTACATTCTCAAATTCCCAGAATTTTCAAATTTCTACAAATTTACACTAATCACCAAATTCTTAGATTCTGAAATACCCAAATTCGCAACTTCCTACAAATTTACAAATTTTCATGTTCCATTATACTCTCAAATTCCCAAAAATTTTCAAACTTCTGTAGATTTAAACAAATCGCCAAATTCCTAGATTTTGAAATACCCAAATTCGCAACATGCTAAATATTCAACGTCTGAACTCTCATAAATTTGCAAATTCCCAAATTTCCCCATAAATTTTCAAATTTCCACAAATTTCGAAGTTTCATTATATTTTTAAGTTTCCAAAAATTTTCAAATTTCTACAAATCCTAAATACTCAACGTCCAAATTTTCACAAATCCGCAAATTCGCAAATTTTCCAATTTCTAAATTCTCAAATTTCCGAATTATCAAATTCGCAAATTTCAAAATTACCAAATTCCTAAATTTCTAAATTTCCACATTTCCAAATTCTAAAATTCCAAAAATTGCAAGTTCTCAAATTCCAATATTTCACATACTCAAGTTGTTCAGATTTGTCCATTTCCTGGTTAGAATTCTATGGTCCTCCAAAATCCCTAGATCCTCACCATCTCTAGTCCTCCAAAATCCCTATACCATCAAATAACTCTAGACCACAATAATCACTGGACTTCCAAATTCTTTCAACCCCAAAAATCTCTAAAATTAAAAAATCACTAGATACCTAACTCTCTACCTCTTAGAATGCCCCACTACCAAAATCCATAAAACTAAAAAATCACTAGATCCCTAACTCTCTACTTCTTACAATGCCTCTACAAAAATCCCTAATCCCAAAAAATCACTAGATCCCGAACTCTCTACTTTTCTAAATGTCTAACTACAATCCCTAGACCCCTGAAATGCCTAGATCCCCAAAATCCGTCATCGATCACCGAAATCCGTCTTCGTTAAAAATTTCTAGGTCAAATGTTCGACGACGTATTTCAACATCCTCGAATGTTGTAATTTCTCGATAAAAATAGCTGACGGTCGTAAATCAGTAGTCGAGAGCGAATATGAACGGGTTTTTGGTATCAACGGCTCTAATGAAAAGGAAAACAATCGCTTTTCACGGGCGTCGTTGAAAAGAATTAAAAAGAAAAGGGAAAAGAAAAGCGTTGAATCTGTCCGCGGAGGTCGTTGCACCACGAAGCCTTCGACGAATACCTCTGACCCGAAGGTTCAACTGCGAAACCTTATTGAGCAATTCGATGAATGGCTTAGAAGAGGCTGGTATGCGTTGAAAGAGAAGAATAAACGTACAGGTAGAGAGAAAGGTGAACGCGAAACGGGGTAAACGGGGACTCGATAACACAGCAACGATCAAATAAGCCGATAGCCTCGTTAAGAAACAAGATCTCTGCTGCTGCAAGAATTTACTTCGCTCATGCTGCTGCGAATGAGGGACCTTTCTGCGAGGACGCGTCACTGGCATCTGCATGCTGCGGATATTTACTGTTTCTCCAGTTTTCTGTTTGGAATTGGGGAATTTGGAAATTTGGAAATTTGAGAATTTACGAGTTTGACAATATTCGAAAATGGGAGTTTGGAAATTTGAGAGTTTGCAAATTTGGAAATTTTCTCATTCGAAAATGGGAGTTTGGAAGTTTTGAGAGTTTGCACATTTGGAAATTTTCTCATTCGAAAATGGGAGTTTGGAAATTTGAGAGTTTGCACATTTGGAAATTTCCTCATTCGAAAATGGGAGTTTGGAAATTTGAGAATTTGCAAATTTGGAAATTTTCTCATTCGAAAATGGGAGTTTGGAAATTTGAGAGTTTGCAAATTTGGAAATTTTCTCATTCGAAAATGGGAGTTTGGAAATTTGAGAGTTTGCAAATTTGGAAATTTTCTCATTCGAAAATGGGAGTTTGGAAATTTGAGAGTTTGCAAATTTGGAAATTTCCTCATTCGAAAATGGGAGTTTGGAAATTTGGAAATTTTCTCATTCGAAAATGGGAGTTTGAAAATTTGAGAGTTTGGAAATTTTCTCATTCGAAAATTACAATACTTGAGAACCTGAAAATTCAGAGGCTAGAAATTTAAATTTATGAGTCTACAGCCGAATTCAATTAAAACTACCCTAACCTACCCTCCACAATAACGTTCCCTGTTCGCCAGCACCATAAATCCGCTGAAGTATTTTAGACTGTAATATTTAACGCTTTTACAATGAAAATCCAGTCTATTGGCTTTCCATAAATCTATTATTACCAAAGGCCACCGTACGGCCATTATATCGTAATAGATGGAGCATCAGTAACCAGCTTATTGTTAAACTTAAGAGTCGGCCCTGATAACCGAGTACTCCGAATATGATTTTTGGGACCTCCAGAAAATTGACACGCTCCTTGTTTTTCTTATGTTGTATTCGTCGGGAGGCAATATTTCGTGACTCTTTGTACTAATCTAGGTATGGAGATTTTGGAAAAATTTCTCCTACGAAAACTTGCATTCTCTCGTGAAATTTTAAGGGTAAAATCGGCCTCCATGTACAAAGAATATTTTGCGAAAGAAATCATCGCGAAACCTTGCTTCTTAGATCCCGACAAAATCGCATTTTGCACATTTGTGGAAATTATCTATCCTCTGACCAAAACAACATAAGATAAAGGAGCGTATCAATTTTGAGGTCCCATCTCCAAAAATACTCGGAGTATTCGGTCCCAGACTCGACTCTCAATCTAGTTAACCCGTTGCCTTCGGTCAGCCTCGGATTCTAATCTAAACGCGTCAGAATAAGTCGTATTCGTAGAATTTCAATGAAAATTTCGAACGGTATATGCGAAATGGAAGATTTCCAAGGGAAATTTATGTACAATATTCCTGTTTTGGCACCCGAACGATAAATAGCTTCCGAAGAAAGACAAGGGGGTCAGTTACGGTTCGAAGGGTTCCCTTTTCTAGATATGTAGAAGTATGCCCTACATGGATTCGTTCTCGGGCCCTCCTCTTCGTACACTAAAGGTTTTATCGCTACGTCTCGACTACTATATCGAAAAGGGACTTTGGCAATTATGCTTCCTCGTGTCGCAATGTAGTTTCGTATAAAGTGGCTCGGCAGTGTTTAATGTCGGCGTAATTAGCTCGTCTATTCCCCCGGGTTTTTGGTGCTTTTTCGAATATCCCTTATATTTACCATTACTATTTTCGTTTCTCTCTGAAATTTCAATTTCTCGATTTATTTAAAGATGCTGTCATTTGAATCGGTAGTTAAAATGAAAATTCTAATGAAGATGTTCACATGCTGTTATGTTAGATGTTGATGGATTGTTATTGAGCGTATCAATTTGGAGATCCCAAAAATCCCCAAAAATACTTGGAGTATTTCGAAATTAACCTTGACCTTCAACAAATTTTTCACAAATTAGTTCCCTCAAAAAATGAATTCCTGCATTTCCGTGAAAATTCTCGCAATTCTCGCGAACGAAACATCGATTCTCCTTTCTTCGCGAGCTCAACTTTTATCTGTCCAGTAAATTTACGAGCAACTGCGGTTTGAATATCGCGAAGCTTCGTTAAGCTAAATCCACCTCTTAGAACTTTACGAGGATCCCGCTGGAAGTCCTGCGATTTTTATTATCGAGGATGTAGTAAACAGCGGGGGTGTTAAAGAACTGAGTTGCTTGCCTACAGGTTCGTTTGCCAGACAATTTTCTTGTAAAATTTCTTGCTGGGTGGGAGGAGAGACGTTTTATGAGAAATCGTATGTAACATGTTTCTCAGATAGATATTTTTAAAACTGATGTAGAGTACAATTTTATTGATCTACGTTTCGAAATCTTTTCTTATTATTGTAAACACATTTTGTCAGTTTGGGACGGAGAACTTCGCTTTGAACCTTTCTTCGAGTTTGTAAAGTGGTTCTAATGTATATTCAAGTTTGAAGTACTTTAAATATATTTCTTCAAGTTTGAAGAACTTTAATCCCTTGGTGACATCGAGTCGGATGGGCGATACAGTTAAAATGTGACAAAGCTAAATGTTACACATGTTGGTCGAAATGAGGATAGTTTATTAATGAAAAGATGTTAGCTAATAAAATACAGTGGTTAATATTAAGAGTCTAAATCTTTGGTAAATTAACACTGATAAAATAGGACTTAATTTCACAAAGTGGCGCGAAGAAAAGATAAAACCTTCAGAAAATGGAGAGAAGAGAAGATATAAGTTTCACAAAATGGCGCAAAGAAATAATAAAAGTTTCATAAAATGGCGCGAAAAGAAGATAAAAACTTGACAAAAATGGCGAGAAGAGAAGATATAAGTTTCACAAAATGGCGAAAAGAAATAATAAAAGTTTCACAGAATGGCGCGAAGAGAAGATAAAGACTTGACAAAAATGGCGCGAAGAGAAGTTAAAAGTTTCACAAAATGGCGAATAGAAATAATAAAAGTTTCATAAAGTGGTGCGAAAAGAAGATAAAAACTTGACAAAAGTGGCGCGAAGAGAAGATAAAAACTTCACAAAAATAGCGCGAAGAGAAATTAAAAGTTTCACAAAATGGCGTAAAGAAATAATAAAAGTTTCATAAAATGGCGCGAAAAGAAGATAAAAACTTGACAAAAATGGCGCGAAGAGAAGTTAAAAGTTTCACAAAATGGCGCGAAGAGAAGATAAAGACTTGACAAAAATGCCGCGAAGAGAAGTTAAAAGTTTCACAAAATGGCGAATAGAAATAATAAAAGTTTCATAAAATGGCGCGAAGAGAAGATAAAGACTTGACAAAAATGGCGCGAAGAGAAGTTAAAAGTTTCACAAAATGGCGAATAGAAATAATAAAAGTTTCATAAAGTGGTGCGAAAAGAAGATAAAAACTTGACAAAAGTGGCGCGAAGAGAAGATAAAAACTTCACAAAAATAGCGCGAAGAGAAATTAAAAGTTTCACAAAATGGCGCAAAGAAATAATAAAAGTTTCATAAAATGGCGCGATGAGGAGATAAAGCTTCACAAAATGGCGCGAAAAGAAGATAAAAACTGCACAATACCACACGAAAAAGCATAAAAACTCGACAAAATGGCGCGAAGAAAAGAATTCACAAAACATCACTCAGGAACGATAAAAATTGCACAAAACGACGCGAAGAAACAAATAATAGCATAAAACGTTTTCAATTGGTGGAGACACCAAGTTCCCTGCGAAAATCGTTAAATGTAAACCAGGAAGGAAGAAGATTGCAATAAGTATACGGCCGGAAGCTCATGCACCACATCACTGCAAGCCACCTATTTCTTAAAATTGCGACGAGCTACGAGGAATTCAATAAACAGGAGATTTCGTATGTGTATCTGCATAAGAGGCGCTGTGCTTGCTTGGAACTCGTAAAAAAGCTCGTAAAGATCTCGTAAGGATATCGAAACAGGTTTTCCGTGTACATGTTTCACCGACAATTTCCGTCGATGATGAATCTGAATATTGAAGCTTTCTGAAGTTCTACATTGTTTAATGCTTGGAAAGTGATAAGAAGGAGTATGTTACGAGCTATTTTTTAGTAGACACGTGTTACTTGAGATGTGAGGACTCTTTGGTGGGAAAGTGGATTCGAAAATGTGGAGAAGGAGAATTTTTGTTATTTAACGCTAGGTTTACAGACGTTTGGTCACTTATATTTAAATTTGGACGAAGGTAGAAATATAAATAAATTGGGGATGTGAACTGCTTAAGACATTCTTTAGCTTGACGTACATTTTTACAAAAAATTCTAAATATGCTCTGTTAATAAATTATATTTTGTAAAAATATAAATAAATATGATCAGTCATTTTTACGGGTTAAATCTAGTGTTAAATATAAATTTTGTGAAGAATCGTTTTGTAGTTACTATGTAAAGTTTCTGAAAATTTTGGGAAAATATATTGATTACAAAAATAATTATTGTAGCTTTAACTTTTGATGGTCACAGTTCAGCTGAATAATATACCTGGCATACTGGGACGTTTAAGACCCCAGCCATTAAAAATGCTTTGGACTGTAGTATATTAGTATATTAGATCTTATGTTGATCAATTTTTGATGACATGTGTACATAAATGTTATAGTTTTATATTAGAGAGAAATGTTCAGTAGTGCCTACTAGTTTACTAGTTTAATACTAGAGGAAACTGGCCCACTCTTATTATAGTTTAATAGTAGAAACAGTTCAGTGGTATTGAATAAGAAATAGATAAATTAGGAAACTGGTAAATTAGAAATTGGAAAGTTGGAAAATTGAATAATTGGAAAATTAAAAATTGAGGAATTGAGGAATTGAGAAATTGAGAAATTGAGAAATTGAGAAATTGAAAAATAAGAAAATTGGAAATTGAGAAATTGAAAAATTAGAAAATTGGAAATTGAGAAATTGAGAAATTGAAAAATTAGAAAATTGGAAATTGAGAAATTAAGAAATTAAGAAATTAGAAAATTGAAAATTGAGAAATTGGAAAATTGAGAAATTGGAAAATTGAGAAATTGGAAAATTAGAAAATTGAGAAATTGGAAAATTGGAAAATTGGAAAATTGAGAAATTGGAAAATTAGAAAATCGGAAAATTGAGAAATTGGAAATTGGAAAATTGAAAATTGAAAATTGAGAAATTGCAAAATTAGAAAATTAAGAAATTGCAAAATTAGAAAATTGCAAAGTTGGAAAATTAGAAAATTGAAAATTGAGAAATTGCAAAATTAGAAAATTTGAAAATTGCAAAATTGAGAAATTGGATAATTAGAAAATTGGTGAATTGGGAAATTGAGATATTGAAAAATTGGGTAATTGGAAAATTAGGTACTTAAAAAAATTGAAAAGCTATGAAATTGGAAAATGAAGAAATCGTGAAATCTAAAATCTGAAGTATTTAAAAAAAAAGAAAAAGTTTAGAAATCATATAAATCATTCTTTTCCTACATTGCACCTCCAAATTATTCTAATTTTTACTTATACACTTTAAATCAAGAATTCTGAATCACAAATATCATTGATCAGATTAATCAGAAGCACAATAGAGTTAATTAAACCGCAGTAAATCCACATTTAAAGAACATCTTTTATCCAAAAGAGCACTGATTTCTAAAACATCGTATATATCTCTGGTTGGTCTTCGTCTGAAAAGAGAGATCTTTCTTGTTAGGAGTCATCCTCTTTTTCTTCCAGGGTGCACGTACGTTTCTGTTCCTTCTCTCCCCGGGAAAAAGACTACATTACTGGGAATCCTGGGATAACTTTCTCGTTTCCCTTCCGGCTCGCCTATTTCTCAATTCTACCGATGCACTACTATCACAGCACACGTGTAACAGACTCAGTACGTAAAGTATCGAGAAAGTCCCATAGAAACTTTCTATTGGTCAGGTTGTCAGAAATTGCATTTCAGTTTGCAAGAATATGCACTTTAATTAATAAGCAAGGATGATAATTGAAGTGAGAATAGTTTTTAGTTGTTTAACAGTTGTGGAAGTACTGAAATTTTAATTAACAGATTTTGAATGTTGCATATTTTTAAATTTGCGAGTGTTGAAATTTAGGAATTTTTATATTTGTGTCTTGAAATTTTTATGGTGATTTTGCAAGATTTTGTTTTTAATTCTCTGAATCTAGAAATTACAGATTGTTTAATTTAGAAATTTTTACTCACTGAAATTTAAGAATTTTCAAGATTTGTTCAGTACCATTGCAATTTTTCAATCTTCCAGTTTTGCAGTTTACCAATTTACTAATTTCCCAATTTCTGAATTTTCAAATTTCACAATTTTTATTTTCCTATTTCCCCAATATCTCAATTTCACTATTCTTCAATTTCTGAATTTTCCAATTTCCTAACCTATGAAGGTTAGATTAGGTTAGAAGAAATTCAGAATCTATCAATTAGGTTTCCAAAATCTAACAATCTCCCCCTTCAAGAATACCCCAAAACCTACCCCTACCCAAAAAAATAATTTCCCAAATTACGCTTCCGAAAATATGAACAAAAGCCCGAAGCTTGCAGAAGCTTTCCATCAGCAAGTTCATCCGCGCTCGAGACCGTAGAATAAGGGATTGTCCGCGAAGAAGTCGATTTATCGAAGGCTGTTGGAGCGTGCATTGCAGTAGGCTTCTTCCAGGATGCAAATCCTCTTTGCCCGAGGGAAGGTGGCCGTAATTGGGAGATGAACGTGTTACCCTTGCCCTAGAAGATTGATGATCATCGCTCGACGAAAAGACGAACGAAGCCGGCAGCTTCCAAACGATGAAGACTCGTCTCGCTTCAACGACCTCTTTTCTACCCTCACAGAAAATCATCTTGTTGATCCGCCGATACAGGGAGGAGTATCACGCCTTTATTTCGCCCATTTCACCGATAATTCGTCGGTGCTTATTTGTCAATAACACGGAAGCGAAATGATCCGGGAAACTTCTTCTGACGCGTTCGATCGTTAAGAAGAGAATGTATGGGAGATGCCATTGTTCGGGAGATAGGTTTAACGAATATTTACTGCTGTTGGTTTTAATAAATTTTTCTTTATTTATTGGATGGGTTGGGAAATTGATCAGATAGTGATTGATTTTGATGGAAATGTAGAGTGCAGCTTTTAAACAAGTATTTGTTAAATTTTGGAAATTTCAAGTTTCTACAATTTTAAATTTCTAACTTCCCAAATTCAAAAATTCCTAATTTCCAAATTTCCCAAATCTCCATATCCCTAAATCCCCAAATCTCTATACCTAAATACTACCTCAAAGAACCGAACTTCTTAAACCTATCCACTCTACATCAACTAACCCTAAAATCACACATTTACATCGTACCACATTTAAAAATAAATGACATTCCTGAAAATCCGTTCTCTTTCAACACATCTTAAATTCAGTTTAAATGCAGTTCGAAAGCCCGTTAATTCGTCAGATGAATCGTCCTTAAATTCGATTGGGTTCATCCTGAGCATGTGGACAACGAAACGAAAACAAGATTCTCTTCGTTAATCGAGTGTCCACGGGATAAACTCACCCTACACCGAAGGCTACCAATCGTTCCGTGGCCTTGCAACCACACTGATGAATAAAACAGGACACTAACTCCAAGGAAATCGTACTGACCAGCCCCAAGGAGCCATTACATTCTAGCGAGTATTTTTTTACTGTTAGTCACATCTGCAACCTTTAACCTTAGCTGTAGAGTCTTTCGTTTGCAGTGAACTATTCGTGAGGTATTGCTTGCTTTTACTTGCTTAGGTCACTGCGGACCCAGACACACTTCATACGTCCCTCGCATTTCCATCTCCAGCCGAATTTTACCTAAACCGATAGAAAATTAGAAACTGTTTTCCCTCGGCAATGTCACAAAAATTGCACGGCCACTCCGAGCTTTTAAACGTAAAAATTCTTCGGAGACACTCTCGAACAAACGGTGATCAAGTACGTTGCAAAATAACCTAGTCGTTCGAAGTGAAATTCATAGAGTCCACTTATATTCACTCGTATCCTAATGATTCGTCGTTTAATCGTCACTTAATATTGCTGACGCTGTGACGCACATACACTCAGTTCTTAACCCTTTGCCTTATGATTTATCAGGTGCGTCAGTCGGAACTAACTGATCACAGCTACAATATTAAAACAGAGAAGAAAAGTTGAAGTGTTATGTCGATTTTGTATTCGGCAATCCTTGACCATGCAAATTATAATTCGACTTAAACTCCAAATTGAAGCGTATTCGAAATTCGAGTAAGATTTGGCAGGTTTGAAGCGTGCAGATGTGGGTTGAGTGCGTCATTTGCAGCTTGAGTGCGTCATTTCTAGCTTGAGTGCGTCGTCTGTAGTTTAAGTGCGTCATGTGTGGGTTGAGTGTGTCACTTGTAGCTTGAGTGCGTCATATGTAGCTTGAGTGCGTCATCTGTAGCTCGAGTGCGTCACTTGTAGTTTGAGTGCGTCATCTGTAGTTTGAGTGCGTCATCTGTAGTTTGAGTGCGTCATATGTAGCTTGACTGCGTCATCTGTAGCTCGAGTGCGTCATATGTAGCTTGAGTGCGTCATATGTAGCTTGAGTGCGTCATGTGGAGCTTAAATGCGTCATATGTGGCTTGAGTGCGACGTGTGTGGTTTGAGTGCGTCACGTGTGAGTTGACTATATCATATGTAGCTTGAGTGCGTCATGTGGAGCTTAAATGCGTCATATGTGGCTTGAGTGCGACGTGTGTGGTTTGAGTGCGTCACGTGTGAGTTGACTATATCATATGTAGCTTGTGTGCGTCATTTCTAGCTGGAGTGCGTCATCTACGGCTTGAGTGCGTCATATGTAATTTGAGTGCGTCATATGTAGCTTGAGTGCGTCATATGTAATTTGAGTGCGTCATATGTAGCTTGAGTGCGTCATATGTAGCTTGAGTGCGTCGTCTGTAGCTTGAATGCGTCATATGTAGACTGAGTGCTTCATATCTAGCTTAAGTGCGTCGTTTCAAGCTTGCGTGCGTCATATATAGCTTGAGTACGTCGTCTGTAGCCTGAGTGTATCATCTGTAACTTGAGTGCGTCATATGTAGCTTAAACGCGTCATATATAGTTTACATATGAAATTCATAGAGTCCACTTATATTCACTCTACATCCTAATGATTCGTCGTTTAATCATCACTTAATATTGCTGACGCACATACGGTTGCTGCTGATCAAGGTTAATAGTTCTTGCAATAGCAAGTGGCAGTGAATGTGATGTATATTTGGAAGTGAATTTGGAAATTAATCCAATATAACCTAACCTGGTGATTTTGCTATTTAGATCTACTTGTTCTTGTTTGAAGTTAGGTTGGATTATTGAAATTCATTTCTTAGAGTCCACCTGTGAATCCAGATTCCACGTGTCAATCGTCACTTACTATTGCTGACTCTGCGACATACACCCTAAATTTCTAAATCCCTACTGAATTCCTGCCTTGCACACCGATGAATAAAACAGGACACTAACTCGAAGGAAATCATAGTGACTAGTCCTTAACCCCGTCCTTGTTCTTCCTCCTTCGTTTTCTCTCGATTCTGTCCTCTGCGAGCTCTGTGATCGCTGAAAGCCTGAAAGAACTTTCCACTTCGTGGAAAGCCTTCTGATGAGGCAGCACAGTCCTGGCAAGGAACAAGCAAAGGGAAAATGAATGGTCGTGACGAGAACCAAGGACGAAGTTCCCTTTAGATTATGGATTTAACGGACTTTGATGATCGGGGCGCACTGGCACACGCCATGAATTTTTATGCTCGATGCTTTTAATTACGTTCATTTTTACATTTCGGACTTTTAAATTCGCAAATCTCTACGCCTGCGAATTGCTGATTAGATCCGAAAATTTTTGCGCTGGAAACTTGAGAATTTGTTGGTTTGAAAATTTGTAAATTTCAACATTTAAAGGTTGCAGAATTTGTAAATTTGAGATTGGGTAACTTGAAGGTTAAGAGATGTATAAATTTAAGAACGTTAGAAGTGGAACATGTGTAACTTTGAAAATTTGATAACTGGAATATGAAGACCAAATTAAGCTAAACTACTTTGCAGGCCAAAACATATCACAAGTCTAAACATCCATAGCCTAATTATTACTTGTATTCGTCAGATGACAATAACACGTTCACATGAACCTTAATAGAGCAAACGAGCTTCCTCCAGCATTTTCCTGTATTCTGAAAAATACATTCCTCAAAGAAGAATGTAATAAGAAAGCTTCAACATAGTTCGCGAGACACATTTGACCGATGTCCGGAAGTCGTAATAATCGGGAACCGGTCAAGTAACGAACGGAGCTGGCCTTTTTCTAATCAGCGTTATTACAAGCTGCACATCCACTTTGAATCGTCAAAGCCCCGAAGGAGCAGAGAGTTCTCTTTGCTTCTTGTTTCCATTTCGCTCTTTATCCTCTGGCTGATCATTGAAAGGCCGGAAAAGCTTTCCTCTTCTCGACGAATAGAAAGTATCCTTTGGTCGAGAGGAAAGAAATTGGCGACCCGGAAGACGCTGCAGGAGGAAACTGATGGAATAAGGACACGTACACCGGAAGTGGTGTTTGGAGAATACTGGCGGACGTTAGATGAGTTGGAACAAAGTGTACAGCATGCTTCAAGGAATGTACAATATTTTTGTCAGAGGATACACTTGAGGGAAGTTTTGACACATGTAGGTTGAAAGGTTAACTATTTCTGATAGATGTATAAGATGTTACAAACAAGAAACTCAACTGGAACGAGGGAGAGACTTGGAAGTAGTTTTTGTTGAGGGGATGGTCAGGAGACGTTTTCGAATTTTGAAATTTGGAGATTCGGGAATATGAGAATTAGGGAAGAGATTAGAATATAGAAATATGGGGATTTGGGAATTTGGAGATTTGCAGTTTTGAATCTGGAAATTTGAGAATTTGGAGATTGGGATTATTAAAAATTGATACGAGTATTTTCAATCAGATAAGTGAACAAATTCCTAATAATATTAGTACTAGATCTATATGGAAAATTAAGTATCATATATGGGTGACATGGCAGTTAAAGTGTAAAATTGCTTCATCCTCCTTTGGAAATTTTATTCTTCCTGCCACTAATGTTAGCCTCTTCAACAATGTAAATTTGACGAACTAATTAATTCGTCGTACAACAAATAATATTTCAACTGCAACAAACTTTGAACCGATGTATAGATTTCCGATCGAATGATCGTTTCTCAAAATGGCCAGGTGAAATGTAAATTTTCCTGGACATATCTGTCTGCGGATTTTAACGAATGAAAGATGATATCTCGATGGGAAATGAGAACAGATTTCGCTTTCTTTCCTCGTGGTTGAAGATTGATGAGCATCTTTGGAGGGACTGATCGTGTAGAGTAATTGAAGACGAATTTGAAGTTGATTTATGTGGTTACAATTTAAAGATCGTTATAATTCGCTGGAGATCTGTAATAAGGCGGATAGCGTGACTTGCGATCTTGCGTTACAAATGCATTCAAATAAATATATCAATTTTCGTTTCACTAGTTTATTTTGCAACGTACTTGATCACTGTTTGTTCGACTGTCTTCGAAGAATTTTTAAGCACTCGAACTAAAAATGACGCACTCAACCTACATATGACGCACTCAAGTTACATATGACGCACTCAAGCCACAGACGACGCACTTAAACTCCACAGATGACGCACTCAAGCTAGAAATGACGCACTTAAGCTACAGATGACGCACTCAAGCCACACATGATATAGTCAACTCACACGTGACGCACTCAAACCATTCAACCTCCACATGACGCACTCAAGCCACATATGATGCATTCAAGCTCCACATGACGCACTGAAACTACAAGTGACGCACTCAAGCTACAGATGACGCATTCAAGCTACATATGACGCACTCAAGCTACATATGATATAGTCAACTCACACGTGACGCACTCAAACCACACACGTCGCACTCAAGCCACATATGACGCATTTAAGCTCCACATGACGCACTCAAACTACAGACGACGCACTGAAACTACAAGTGACGCACTCGAGCTACAGATGACGCACTCAAGCTACATATGACGCACTCAAGCTACAAGTGACACACTCAACCCACACATGACGCACTTAAACTAGAGATGACGCACTCAAGCTAGAAATGACGCAGTCAAGTTAGAAATTACGTACTCAAGCTACATATGACGCACTCAACCCACATCTGCACGCTTCAAACCTGCCAAATCTTACTCGAATTTCGAATACGCTTCAATTTGGAGTTTAAGTCGAATTATAATTTGCATGGTCAAGGATTGCCGAATACAAAATCGACATAACACTTCAACTTTTCTTCTCTGTTTTAATATTGTAGCTGTGATCAGTTAGTTCCGACTGACGCACCTGATAAATCATAAGGCAAAGGGTTAAGAACTGAGTGTATGTGCGTCACAGAGTCAGCAATATTAAGTGGCGATTAAACGACGAATCATTAGGATACGAGTGAATATAAGTGGACTCTATGAATTTCACTTCGAACGACTAGTTTATTTTGCAACGTACTTGATCACCATTTCTTCGAGAATGTCTCCGAAGAATTTTTACGTTTAAAAGCTCGGAGTGGCCGTGCAATTTTTGTGACATTGCCGAGGGAAAACAGTTTCTAATTTTCTATCGGTTTAGCTAAAATTCGGCGGGAGATGGAAATGCGAGGGACGTATGAAGTGTGTCTGGGTCCGCAGTGACCTAAGCAAGTAAAAGCAAGCAATACCTCACGAATAGTTCACTGCAAACGAAAGACTCTACTGCTAAGGTTAAGGGTTCCAGATGTGACTAAGAATAAAAACATACTCGCTAGAATGTAATGACTCGGGTCTCATTGCTGTTATGGGTAAAGATTGATTTGAATTTACAAATGAAGGAAAGAATGTTAAAGTATCTAGAAACTTGTACTGAGTTAGAGCTCAGAATCCTCTCACTGTGTATCTCGATATATATTCTAACACCTACCAAGATAATTGTCCTTTACAACCTATCTCAATAAAAACTGTAAGCTAACAAAACTCCGATACCTCGCGCAATTAAAGTTCGAAGCAGAAGTAATTTTCGAACGGATCATCCCCGAAGATAATTGTCTGAAGGTCTCAAGCACGTTCAAGAGCGTCGATTGAAATAACAAGACCTTCGTTTTTTGCAACACGTACAAAGATAGGTAGCGATATCTTTTTCGAGTGTTCGCGGAGTAGCTTGCTTCCAGGAAATTGTTCAATCGTTCGATTCAAGCTTTTATCTATCGATATCGTCTTCAATGCTATGTCTTTGAATTTAAGAAAGAACAGAAGAGAGAGGAGAAGGGAGATTTCCAGAACATTCTGCGCAAGAAATATGGAAGAAAATAATGGCCTCGTACGAAGAATAACCCGTGGTAAATTGGAATCGACCGATCAGCCTTGCCAACCCCTCGAACGCTGTACTTTCCTATATATAAACCATAATTGGACGTTGTAGAAGATTTTCTTTGAGTATCTGATTCTATCCCATTATGCGTTAAAATTAGTTCTGACATTGTTTTATATAGTAGACTCTTAACGAATTTCGGATCTGATGAAACATGTCAGTTCAAATTGTTCTAATTTGTAATATGGCGTAGGGTAACTGCGGGTATAAGTTACTTTATGGGACATTGGTGGATAGACAATATTTGAATGTGAACATATTTTACTTAAAAGTGACTTGGGTTCACATAGAACATGTCATCTCTATAATATTATATAGAATATGATCTCAAATAGCATATGGCCTTGAACAATATGAGGTACGAGACTTCTACTGACATAAGACTTTCACTGACGTTTTGAATACTGAAATTCAAATGTTGTGTTTGATCTGAAAGGTAGACCCTTGAACATCATTTGAATAACGTAATCCTAATCCACATGACGTATAAGACTTCTATTGTCATAAGACATTAAAATACCTAATACCATACTAAGACATTTAGTATCATACAATATATACTGTCAGAATAACTTAAATTAACACAGGATGTAAGAAAACTGTAACAACATATGACACTCAGTCATCATAATAGAAACCCATCCCTAATCCATCTAATGCCACAAGGCATCCTAATTCCCAGCACCTTAGCTGTCATGACTTGAATTATCAAAGAACATAAAGCATGTCTAACAACATATGGTACTCAGCCCCAAATCACCTAATCTTGAATATCATAATAGAAACATATCCCTAATCCACACAAAGTACAAGACTATGCCATAAGGCGTCTAAAATTCCAGCACCTAAACTGTCAACATGACTTGAATTATTAAAGAACATAAAGCATGTCTAACAACATATGGTACCCAGTCTCAAATCATGTGACTCTGCGCATCATGATAGGAACGTAATCTTAATCCACATAAAGTACTCTTGAGATAAGGCAGTGAAACTTCCAGTAGCAAACAGCCAAAGTGCATACGTGATGTCTAATAACATATGAACATACAGAATCTCTAGTAACATGTAGCTTCTCGAAGTGCACCTAAAACCATGTACCCGTACAAAGTATGAGTCACTGACATATATCCGAAAAATTGCAAACAGCATATTCACGATCATTCGAGAAATTCTTAAGATATTTTAAGATGTGAGACTCATGAGATACTACTTAATTAGACTCAGCATAAGATAAAATTCAAGGTTCACCTATCTAATTAAGGCAAATAAGGATATGGGATTACTGATGCGCGATATCCAAGATGTATGGTGTGGAAATAGTTGTAGGGTGAGATACTTCCTAACTGTTCAGATATCAAGATACGCGACTCAGAAAGATATTGAACAAAACTCATAAGGACACTCAACTATAAATGAGACCTAATAAGACCAAAGTCCCACTGATACAGTATACCCATGATCTCATATGGTATAGAGATAGGTCTAGGGTGACACTTCCTTTACCACATTCAGATAAGACACATGACTCATAAGGATACTCAACTATCTAATTAAGGTACAAATAAGGCTTGTTAAGATGTGGGATATCCAAGATGTATGGTGTGGAAATAGTTGTAGGGTGAGACACTTCCTAACTGTTCGCTCAGATATCAAGATACACGACTCAGGAAGATATTCAGAAAGATATTTAACTATGGTATAAGACTCATAAGGACTCAACTATGAATAAGACCTAACAAGATAAAAGTCCCACTGATACAGTATACCCATGATCTCATATGGCACAGAGATAGTTCTAGGGTCACTTTCCCACATTCAGACAACACATGACTCAGAATGATACTCTAGCACATTGACCACAGTGAAAACTGATATTTGTGACCAGACCCTATAGTACAGATTGTAACGAATAACTCTGAATTTGAATCCTATCTGTCAGTAACTTTCGCTGTACCCGTAACCAATCTGATGAAATTTGCAGAGTAAACGTGTAACGCTAAAAGTCTGACCGAACCGGGACACCCAAGATCTGGTGCGGCCCAGAAATAGCAGCGGGGTGAGACAGTTTCTGCCTGTCTCACCCTGCGCTCTTCAGGTGTATCTCAGGTCCTGGCTAGAGGTAGCAGAAGAAGTGACGCGGGTAATGAAGTGACGATGGACCCGAACGAAAAGTGGGCCGCGAGAAAGACGAGGTACGTGGTGCCGATGTTAAATCGCGCGACGATGCAGTGATCGTGGTGATCGAGTTAGTGGATCGACGGGTGGACGATGCATCACTCCGGTGGTGCCGGTTACGGGACCGGGCCCCAGGAGCGAGTGCACCAGGTGCCCCGAACTGCTGGCCAACCCGACAAGTGTCCCTACGAGACCTACCAGGCTCAGATACCGGATTGCTGTGCAGCTGCAGCTGCGGTACAGGACCCGTATCCACGCCCACCGAGCGGATACGATGGCAGGTGCTACGACGAGTGCCATCGCAGGACGCCCTATCAGGACGACGCCTACACCCAGGTACGTGACACGAGTACGATATTTTCTAATCGT
The DNA here is from genome assembly GCA_036983795.1 of Megachile lagopoda. NCBI lineage: Eukaryota > Metazoa > Arthropoda > Insecta > Hymenoptera > Megachilidae > Megachile > Megachile lagopoda. Next base: position 5,802,731 of record CM072798.1, read on the forward strand.
TTTAACGCTGCGATTTTGCTGCTGGGGGATGTGGAGGAAATAGGTTGGTCTAGGGTGGTGTAGGGAGACATCTAGGTGGAGATGTTATTCAGGGAATCTGCCTTGGGTGGAAGCAATTTTGGTTGAGAGGACGTTTTGAATTTGGGGATTTGGGTCTTTGGTAGGTTGCAAATTGCCACAAGTACCTTTTCTAATAGTTCAAACGCTACAATTGTGCTGTAGGGGGTTGTAGAGGAAATAGATAGGTCTAGGGTGGTCCGAAGTGGAGGGATATCTAGGTGGAGATGTTATTCAGGGAATCTGCCTTGGGTGAAAGCAATTTTGGTTGAGAGGACGTTTTGAATTTGGGAATTTGGGTCTTTGGTAGGTTGCAAATTGCCACAAGTACCTTTTCTAATAGTTCAAACGCTACAATTGTGCTGTAGGGGGTTGTAGAGGAAATAGATAGGTCTAGGGTAGTCCGAAGTGGAGGGATATCTAGGTGGAGAGGTTATGCAGGGATTCTGGCTTGGGTGGAAGCAATTTTGGTTGAGGGGACGTTTTGAATTTGGGGATTTGGGTCTTTGGTAGGTTGCAAATTACCACAAGTACCTTTTCTAATAGTTCAAATGCTACAATTGTGCTGTAGGGGGTTGTAGAGGAAATAGATAGGTCTAGGGTGGTCCGAAGTGGAGGGATATCTAGGTGGAAAGGTTATGCAGGGAATCTGGCTTGGGTAGAAGCAATTTTGGTTGAGAGGACGTTTTAAATTTGGGGATTTGGGTCTTTGGTAGGTTGCAAATTGCCACAAGTACCTTTTCTAATAGTTCAAACGCTACAATTGTGCTGTGGGGGGTTGTAGAGGAAATAGATAGGTCTAGGGTGGTCCGATGTGGAGGGACATCTAGGTGAAGAGGTGTATGCAGGAAATCTGGCTAGGGTAAAACTTGGGTACAGGCAGTTTCTGTTGAAAGGGATGTTCAGGAGACGTTTTGAATTTGGGTATGTGGGATTTTGGTGGATTGCAAATATGGAATGTAGGAATTTGGAAATTTGGGGAGAATGGGAATTAGAGAAGAGAGAAGTGTCAAATGTGGGAATTTGGCAATTTGGAAATTTGAGGATTTGGGAAGATGAAAATTTCAATTGTGACAATTTTTGTATTTGGGATTTTGTAGATTTGGGGAATTGCAAGTTTCGAATGTGAAAATTTAAGAATTTGAGAATTTGAGACTCTGAGACTCTGAGACTTTGAGAATTTTGGAATTTGAGAATTTGAGAATTTGAGAATTTGGGAATTTGGGAATTTGGGAATAACTCTGAAAATTCTAAAATTTAAAATCCCAAGAAGTGAAAACCGCTTGAATATTTAGTATATTATTACTAGATTTGTTATTTCTTGTTATTACAAAATTTATTATATTATTTCTCACACATTATTTATTTAAAAATTAATGAACATAATGAACAAATAATGAAATTATTTATTTTCAAGTAGAAAAAGCTTGATAAATTTTCACGAAAAATGTAAAAACTAGATATATGACGTTTCGAAAGAAAACAAAATGGCGGGTGGTATGAAAGGAAACAAAATGGCCGCTTCAATACGATGCTTAAAAATTACCAAATTTTTCAACAGATTCCTAATTTTATTTTCAAATAAATTCCTCTATATTTTTAATTGAATAATGCAATTCGTACATTGGTTAATTCTAAACATATTAAGGTATTACAATCATATATGATCATGAAAAATGTTCTTAATCGGATTTAATTGCATACACAGCATCCGTTCAATAATTCCCTGACGTCTCATTAGCCTTCAACACCAAAAGATTTCATTGAACATAATCTACGACCATGAAGAAGTAATTGTACAAATTAATTTGATTGAAATGCAATCGATTTTCTGTTTAGTACCGCGATGTATATATTTTAGTCTATATTGGTTTGATATTTCGGACGAAATCGCTAAATACTCTCTTTGGAACGCGTTCATTAAAGACAATTAATAACAGATATTAATAATTGGGTCACTTCATAAACCCCTGTGTATTTCGGTTTGTAAATTATCGCTGAATCTGCAGGTTTTGATGAAAGCTGTACCAATAAATAGCTCTGGGAATCAGAGAAAACAGTGCGAATCTTTCGTGCGCTAATTACGTAGATATTTAATATTTTCCTTGTTATTTATTTTTATTATCTATTTAGAAAATTGAGATTTTTGCTTCTGTACAAATATTCATGCTATTTCAGATGTACTCTTTAAACATTATCTTTAAACATAACATTCAAACATAACCTTAAGACATAACCTTAAAACAGAAACGCCAAATGTAACACTCAAAACATATTCTTTAAACATAACCTTTGAACAAAACTTTTTAACATAACCTCCAAACATAACCTTCAAACGTAACCTTTAAACATAACCTCTAATCGTGTTCTTTAAACATAACATATAAACGTAACGTTTTAATATAACAATTCAAGAAAACACTTAAACATAACCTTCAAACAGAACACTTAAATATAACCTTCAAACAGAACATTTAAACATAACCTTCAAACACAATCTTCAAATATACTACTTAAACTTAATTTTAAGACATAACGTTAGAACATAACCTTCAAATGTAGCCTTTAAACACAACATTTAGACCTAACCATTAAAAATAAGCTTCAAATATAACCTTGATATATAACCTTAAATCATAACCTTCAAACAGAACACTTAAACATAACCTTCAAACACAATCTTCAAATATACTACTTAAACTTAATTTTAAGACATAACGTTAGAACATAACCTTCAAATGTGGCCTTTAAACACAACATTTAGACCTAACCATTAAAAATAAGCTTCAAATATAACCTTGATATATAACCTTAAATCATAACCTTCAAACAGAACACTTAAACATAACCTTCAAACACAATCTTCAAATATACTCCTTAAACTTAATTTTAAGACATAACGTTAGAACATAACCTTCAAATGTGGCCTTTAAACACAACATTTAGACCTAACCATTAAAAATAAGCTTCAAATATAACCTTGATATATAACCTTAAATCATAACCTTCAAACAGAACACTTAAACATAACCTTCAAACACAATCTTCAAATATACTCCTTAAACTTAATTTTAAGACATAACGTTAGAACATAACCTTCAAATGTAGCCTTTAAACACAACATTTAGACCTAACCATTAAAAATAAGCTTCAAATATAACCTTGATATATAACCTTAAATCATAAGCTTCAAACATAACCTTAAAACGTAACCTATAAACATAACCTTAAAATATGATCCTCAAACTGAATCTTAAAACATAACGTTGAAACATAACCTTCAAACGCCTTTAAACACAAAATTTACACCTAACCATTAAAAATAACCTTAAAACATATAACGTTAAATTGTAAACTTCGATCATAACCTTAAAACATGAAATTAAAAATATTAATCCTAGCAGTCTTATATATTTCCGACGATGTTTTATTTTAATCGCAAACGTCTCTGAAGTACAAATTGGTAACAGAAGGTAGATTTTTGTTGGATATAAGCCTTAAATGTTGCGGCAAGCCTGCGTAACAGCAGGTCTTGGAATTAGTTAAGCCGAAATGGCTCATATTGCTGGCGTCAGACTATCGAACAAAGTTACCTGCTGAATCATCAGCAGCTTAAAGTTCCCCTGCTCAGCACTAATTAACCTCCTCCTTAACCTGGTGAACGTGAAATTTAATTTTCAATGAACAATAATCATAAATATTAGGATCGAGGGACATGGCCGTGCCGTAAGCTCGTTCAATTCTATCGGAGCAATTAAAGAAACCTGCACACACATCAGGGTCTAATTAAATTTAATTAGCAGGTCGACTGAGACATGATAGTTACGTGGTTCGAAGTACAGGTGCTTTTTCTTAATTGAGCCTGATATTTCTTTTCTGTTAAGGGACGGTTTTTAATGCGTGGAGATTTGGAGGACTGCAAATTGTGGAAAGATTTAATTTTTATAAAGTCATTTTGATTTTGTTGAATTATTGATACTTTATGGTTAGATTAAGATTTGGATATTTTGTTTTGGAAATTTGGAATTTTTATAGTTTTGGACTTCTGGGGTTTCTAGTAGTCAAATTTTTGAATTTGTGAATTTCTAAATCATCCAATTTTTGGAGATTCGAATTTCTAAATAGCCACATTTCTAAGTTACCAAGTTTCTAAATTTTTGAATTTCTAAGTCACCAAATTCCTGAATTTAAAAATGTCTAAGTTCTCAATTTTACAAGCACTTAAATTCTCAATTTTTCAAATTTCGAAATTTTTAATTTTCCAAGTGCTCAAACAGTGAAATTCTGAATATGTCAATTGCTGAAATTCTCATTTTTTCAAGCACTCAAACTCTCAACTTTTCAAATGCCCAAATTCTCAAACTTTCAAATGCTCAAATTTTCAAACTTTCAAATGCTCAATTTTTCAAATTTTCAAACTTTCAATTTTTAAGTGCTCAAATTGTGAAATTCTTAATGTTTCAATTTCTCACATTCTCAATTTTTCAAGCACTCAAATTCTCAATTTTTCAAATACTCAACTCCTCAAATCCTAAAATTCTTAAACTCTCAAATACATAAAAACTTAAACACTCAAATGCTGAATTTTTCAAATTTTCAAATTAATTTTTCAAGTGTTCAAATTGTCAAATTCTGAATGTTTCACTTGCTCAAATTCTTAAATTCTCAAGTTTCGAAAGCTTCTAGTTTTCAAGCTCTCAAATTTGAAAATTTCCAAATTGTCAAATTTTCAAAATAACCAGTAATCAACTTTCTAGGTTTTTAGATTTCTAAACTTCGAAGTTGGAATTCTCAATTTTCCAAAGTCGCCAAAGCTCGAAAACTGTTCTATTCCTCAAAAATAAATGTATGCTCTTAAATTCCCAAATTTCAAAATTCCTAAACTCTAAACCCCCAAAAAGTCTTTAAACTCTCAAATTTCAAAATTCACAAAGAAAAACAACTTTCAATACCACATTATTTATTTAGGTATTTCAAATAAATTCGTATAGTTTCTTTTCAGTCTTTTTTTTCATTCGATGCTATGTTCATTTATTCGGTATACAGGGTATCTCTAAAATCCCCACCCTCAAACGGCTTTAAATATGGAAAAATGTTTCAAAGTTGTAGATATCAAGGGTAGATGACGGCGACAATTTGACCTTGGTCTGAAGGTCACGTCTTCAGTTTCTTAAACAGAACCCTGTTTATTGCATATTGTAGCGACGTTTTCAAAACACTATGTTTGTTTTTTGTGGCAGTCATTCCCAAGATACGAAGCTTCAAAGTTGTCACATAAGTGGCGTAAATCTGATCGTGCAACCCTCGCGCGGTGCACCTTGGGTAATGTGAACGCCGACGATATGTCAACTTTGAAGCTCCGTGTCTTGGGAATGACTCGCACAAAAAACATAGGTAGTGTTTTGAAAACGTCGCTACAATATGCAATAAATGGGGGTTCTATTTAAGAAACTGAAGACGTGACCTTCAGACCAAGGTCAAATTGTCGCCATCATCTACCCTTGATATCTACAACTTTTGTCTGAAACATTGTTCCATATTTAAAGCCGTTTCCGAAATACAAGGGTGGGGTTGGACTCGTACAACAGCGAGAGCAGTTTAAGGCAACTGTACATTCGTACGAAACGTATCCACGTTAATATATTCTCTGGCGAAAAGAAATATGCGCATATCGTTAATTTTCGGTGCAACCAAGTGCACGAGTAGCGATGCTCGCTGAGGCGGGGATCAAAGAAACACGGACGGGCACATGCTTCGGCCGGAAATTTCAAAAGAGAGAACAGCCTTTCATTGAAAGAGAGACGGCACCGAGGTGGAAAAGAGAGAGAAAAAAATGTGGGAGAGATGCATCGCGTTGAAGAAGCAATCTCCCGTTATTTTTTTCGAGTGATCAATCGACGCGAAGCTGCATAATCGAATCGTTTGTGAACTATTGGTGCCTCGTTTGAAAACGTTTTCGCTGATGAGAGGAATTGGCAAGAATTTCAGGATCGATTACTGTTCATTATATCGAGAGAACTTGTACGTTGATTATCGTTCGTTGTTTAAACGAATTTGCTGACCGATGCTTGCTTCGTTATTCGGAACAATTTATGCCCTGATTGTTATTTACTCGCCCGATAAAATTTCGGGGTAATTGTCGGATGCTGCTAGGGATAATTTATTGTAAATCATTGCTCGGTTATTGGACTTGTCTCAACTATTTAACAAACGGGGTAGTTTTTTAGAAGATATAATTTATTTCAAGAAATTCGGTTATGATGTACTTTTATTTTGTGGACTTTATGTACCGATGTTAACCCACGAGTTGGCGCGTGAAGAGTGTTTGGAAGAGCCACGACTCTGATTGGTCAGAATAGAAAAATGGACGCCTCACACGTATTTTTGGAGCAATTGGCTCTTGCGGTCGCGCACACCAATTAGGCGAAAAACAATGACAGTCGGCAAACGTCTCTCAAGCGAGCGAGATAGCGCGAATCGCGTTCAGCAGTTGTTACTGTCATTATTATTCTTATGCGCCTGTATGTAACGGAAGTGTTCACGGTGGATAGGGCTTCTTTTACTTTGGGTCACGCGCCAACTTGTGGGTTGACATCCGTACGTAAATTATTACGCCTAAATTGAAAATTCGCGCGTACCAAAAATACGAGAAAAATTTACAATATTTGAACTGCTAGTGCGTCACGAGTGCGTCATAGCTTACGCGCCAACTTGTGGGACATCCGTACATAAATTATTACGCCAAAATTGAAAATTCACGCGTACCAAAAATACGAGAAAAATTTACGATATTTGAACTGCTAGTGCGTCATTAGTGCGTCACGAGTGCGTCGCGATTGTGTCACGAGTGTGTCATTAGTGCGTCACGTATGGATTGCCACAAGTGCGTCATGAGTGCGTCACGAGTGTCACAAGTGTGTCGCGAGTGCGTCACGAGTGCGTCATAGCTGACGCGCCAACTCGTGGGACATCCGTACATAAATTATTACGCCAAAATTGAAAATTCACGCGTACCAAAAATACGAGAAAAATTTACGATATTTGAACTGCTAGTGCGTCATTAGTGCGTCACGAGTGCGTCGCGATTGTGTCACGAGTGTGTCATTAGTGCGTCACGTATGGATTGCCACAAGTGCGTCATGAGTGCGTCACGAGTGTCACAAGTGTGTCGCGAGTGCGTCACGAGTGCGTCATAGCTGACGCGCCAACTCGTGGGACATCCGTGCGTAAATTATTACGCCTAAATTGAAAATTCACGCGTACCAAAAATACGAGAAAAATTTACGATATTTGAACTGCTAGTGCGTCATTAGTGCGTCACGAGTGCGTCGCGATTGTGTCACGAGTGTGTCATTAGTGCGTCACGTATGGATTGCCACAAGTGCGTCATGAGTGCGTCACGAGTGTCACAAGTGTGTCGCGAGTGCGTCACGAGTGCGTCATAGCTGACGCGCCAACTCGTGGGACATCCGTGCGTAAATTATTACGCCTAAATTGAAAATTCACGCGTACCAAAAATACGAGAAAAATTTACGATATTTGAACTGCTAGTGCGTCATTAGTGCGTCACGAGTGCGTCGCGATTGTGTCACGAGTGTGTCATTAGTGCGTCACGTATGGATTGCCACAAGTGCGTCATGAGTGCGTCACGAGTGTCACAAGTGTGTCGCGAGTGCGTCACGAGTGCGTCATAGCTGACGCGCCAACTCGTGGGACATCCGTGCGTAAATTATTACGCCTAAATTGAAAATTCACGCGTACCAAAAATACGAGAAAAATTGACAACATTTGAACTGCGAGTGCGTCACGAGTGCGTCAGAGCTCACGCGCCAACTCCTGGGTTGACATCCATATGTGGGATGTTCAAAGGATGATCTAAGAATTGATCTAGGGATAATGAACTCTTGGACTGTTTGATTCTGACTCTTATAATATTGCGACGCACTCGTGACGCACGTTACAATTTAGACACAACCTAAATCGTATTTGCACCGTGTTCGAGTTCGGAGTTTGCTAATAATTTGCATAATCAAGGATGCAAATCTAAAATATACTTAACATTTCAACTTTTCTTATGTGTCTTAATGTTGTAACAATAAATACGCAACTACCGGAGAAATCATAGGTTAAGGGGTTGATGTTCTAATTCGAACTATTTACGATACACAATATTCTGGTTTCCTCGATCATTTTTGTGGAGGATCATTTTTGTCGCAATGACAAAATGTAACAAATGTATATTGGAGCGGTTCAATTTTTTTTTCGATTTCTCCCTCTAAGTTACATCATGTAAAAATGTGTCCCAAATTCCCAAATGTAGAAATACCAAATTTTCAGATTGAGGTTTACAAATTTTTTAACTCGCAAATCTTGTAAATTTGGAAATTCACGAAGCTGGAAATTTCGAAACAAAAAGTTTGAAACTTCCAAATACAGAAATTACAGTTTGACAACTTGAGAATTTTCAAACTTTCTAGTTTAGAAATTTGGAAACTTTTACTTAAAAATTCTCCGAAATTTATTCATTGAGAAATTGAAATATTCGGAAACCGAGAAATCTGGTAACTAAATTAAATACCTTCTCAAAATTGAATCAATTAAAAACTCACCACAAAGATGACAAAAGCCACCTATAGATCTAAAACATTCAAGGCAGCATAATACACAAGAGTCTAACATCCTTCACTTCGAACACAAATCGATTACCGTTAATCGAAAAAACTAGAAAATATGTAAAAAATAATTCACATTGAAATATGTCAGTGCGGCTTGTAACGATCGGTTGTTGTCACTGACAAATCTTTCAGCTTTCGAATATAGTGGCACTGGTGATACACTTGAGTGAAAAGCGAACTCGTGAAATGAAAAGCCATAGAGTGAGAGAGGACGGTAACTATTTTTTTCCTTTCAATTTTTGAAACCACCTATTGGAACAGTGTGACGATGGCTCGCGACAAATATTGTTGACACTGACAAATATTCCCGTATTGAATATAACCACTTCAATATCAGAACTAGGTCGGAAAAACGGAAGAACACGGAGGATCGTGATTTCTTTCCACCGTTTTTTCGAACAGATGCAAAATGGATAGATACGAATATCAGTTTCCAATAGAATGAGATATCTGGTGTTTGCCTCGTAACGGATGCCTTTGGTTTCCGATACACGTTTTAGCTTCTTATTAAACTTCCGTGGATAGCTGTTCGATTATCTACGTATTTGTTTTTTGTACAGCGTTAATTTCGCTTTTTATGCAGCTGGAGATTAATGTTCGATTGGAACGCAAGGGAATAATGCGGACGTTCGAGGTTGCGAGTTGAACGGTTTTTTAATGTTCGAGTTTACGAATTCTGTGGTTTTTGGATATTCGAGTTTTCAAATTGGAATTTTTGAATATTCGAGTTTTCATATTGGACAATTTTTGAATATTCGAGTTTTCAAATTGGAGTTTTTGGATATTCGAGTTTTCAGATTGGACAATTTTTTAATATCCGAGTTTTCAAATTGGAATTTTTGAATATTCGAGTTTTCAGATTGCACAATTTTTGAATATTCGAGTTTTTAGATTGGAATTTTTGAATATTCGAGTTTGCAAATTGGAATTTTTGAAAATTCGAGTTTTCATATTGGACAATTTTTTAATATTGATTTACAAATTTTCGAGTAGACAAGTAATGAGATTGAAAATTTGGGAAATATTTGAATTCGCAAATTTTTGGAAATTCTGAAATTTTTCAAATTTTCAAACGTTTGAAGTCTGAGATTTGAGAATTTTCTAATATTACAATTATTAAAATTACAAACATTCAAATATTGAAGTTTTGAAATTTTAAAACATTCAAATATAAAAATTCCGAAATTTTTGTATAGAGAAATTCTGAAATTTTCGAATTTTCACATATTGTAGTTGTCAAACTATACAATTTCTCAATATTCTCAAATATTGGAATTTTGTAATTTTCGAATTCTCAAATATAGGAATTTTCAAATTTTCAAATATTCGAATTCTTAAATTAAACAATGTTCTAGTACTAAAAATTTCAAATTAAATTGTAAGAATTTTTAAATATCCAAATCTCAAATTTATAAATACTTAAACATTGGAATTCTCAAATTTGAAATTAGGAAAAATTCGAATTCTCAAATTTAAAATTGTCAAATGTTCGAATTCTCGAATTAAAAAGTTTGAGAATTCTCAAATTTTCCAATATTCGAATTCTCAAATTTAATAGCACTCAAACACTGGAATTCTCAAATACAAAAAATGGGAAAAATTGGAATTTTCAAATCTACAAATTGGCAAATATTCAAGTTCTCAAATTTTTAACATTTCAAATATTTGAATTCTCAAATCTAAAAATCTTCAAACATTAAAATTCTCAAATTTTCAACCCTTAAAACATCCACAAAAGCTTTAAAAAATCCGCCGATTAAAAAATTTTCAAATACTCAAATTGTCAAATCTAAAAATTTTCAACCCTTCAAAAATTCACAGATTAAAAAATTGTCTCAAATTTTCAAATCTAAAAATTGTCAACCCTCCAAAAATCCAGCAATACGAAAACCTTCTAAATATCCAAACTGCCTAAAACCTAACCAAAACCTAGCTAAAAATATAAAAAATAACTGTGTCATTTAACGGGATAATGAAACTCCCTGCACATCGAAAGCGAACCTTTGAAAAAGAGACAAGATATTTCAATGAGAACGTTGGCAGATGTTCTCTGAACGTTATCGCCATCCATCTTCTTGTTAAGAATTAGCCGTGATAGTCGGAAGCAAAGGGATTCTATCAAGCGGCAGGGCGAATCTACACGTAAAAACCATTCGTTCTCGAGGCGATAACAAATTACGGGAAAATGGAGGGACGTTCGGTACGTGGCCATTTTGATCGCGCATTATGCATCGAAATCGTGTCTGATAATGTTGAAACGACGCGGCGTGATTTGTATTTGAAATCTACGGAGTGGAGAATCGATGTGGGTCGTGTTGGGGATTCATCTTAAATATTGCACGATATTAAAAGTGTCGACGAGAAAGAAACTCCTGCAGGGATATTGAATTCGGGGATTTTTAACTCTTTGGATGAGATGAATGGGTAGTACCTGATTCATTTTGTGTGCACGCGTAATAGTGATATTTTGATAACCTAATGATACGGTGTTTTTGAAACTCTTTGAGCTGGAAATTTGGATATGGGGAATTTTTAAGTTAGCTGTTCGCGGACTGGAGAAGCTGGGAACTTAGTGAATTGTTAATTTTGGAATTTGGGGATTTTGAGGAAGTTAGTAGAAATTTGGGGATTTAGAAATTTGCAAACATGGGAATTTGGGGAAATGTGGAGTAGTTAGTAGAAATTTGGGGATTTAGGAAATTAAGAACTTGCGAATTTGGGGAAATTTGGGAAAGTTGACAAAAATCTGGGGATTTAAGATTTTACAAATCTGGGAATTTGGGGAAATGTGGAGTAGTTAGTAGAAATTTGGGGATTTGGGGATTTGGGGATTTAGGAAATTAAGAACTTGCGAATTTGGGGAAATTTGGGGAAGTTGACAAAAATCTGGGGATTTGGGAATTCACAAATTTTGGAATTTGGGGAAATGTGGAGTAGTTAGTAGAAATTTGGGGATTTAGGAAATTAAGAACTTGCGAATTTGGGGAAATTTGGGGAAGTTGACAAAAATCTAGAGATTTAAGATTTTACAAATTTTGGAATTTGGGGAAATGTGGAGTAGTTAGTAGAAATTTGGGGATTTGGAGATTCGAGGATTTAGGAAATTAAGAACTTGCGAATTTGGGGAAAATTGGGGAAGTTGACAGAAATCTAGAGATTTAAGATTTTACAAATTTTGGATTTTGGGGAAATATGGAGTAGTTAGTAGAAATTTGGGGATTTAGGAAATTAAGAACTTGCGAATTTGGGGAAGTTGAAAGAAATTTGGGGATTTAGGAATTTGGGAATTTAGTGGATTAGGAAATTAGGAAAATAGGAAATTGATAATTCGGGAATTATGGAATTTGGGGAAATTAATAGAAATTTGGGGATTTGGGGAAATGTGGAGTAGTTAGTAGAAATTTGGAGATTTAGGAAATTAAGAACTTGCGAATTTGGGGAAATTTGGGGAAGTTGATAAAAATCTAGAGATTTAAGATTTTACAAATTTTGGAATTTGGGGAAATGTGGAGTAGTTAGTAGAAATTTGGGGATTTGGAGATTCGAGGATTTAGGAAATTAAGAACTTGCGAATTTGGGGAAAATTGGGGAAGTTGACAGAAATCTAGAGATTTAAGATTTTACAAATTTTGGATTTTGGGGAAATATGGAGTAGTTAGTAGAAATTTGGGGATTTAGGAAATTAAGAACTTGCGAATTTGGGGAAGTTGAAAGAAATTTGGGGATTTAGGAATTTGGGAATTTAGTGGATTAGGAAATTAGGAAAATAGGAAATTGATAATTCGGGAATTATGGAATTTGGGGAAATTAATAGAAATTTGGGGATTTGGGGAAATGTGGAGTAGTTAGTAGAAATTTGGAGATTTAGGAAATTAAGAACTTGCGAATTTGGGGAAATTTGGGGAAGTTGATAAAAATCTAGAGATTTAAGATTTTACAAATTTTGGAATTTGGGGAAATGTGGAGTAGTTAGTAGAAATTTGGGGATTTGGAGATTCGAGGATTTAGGAAATTAAGAACTTGCGAATTTGGGGAAAATTGGGGAAGTTGACAGAAATCTAGAGATTTAAGATTTTACAAATTTTGGATTTTGGGGAAATATGGAGTAGTTAGTAGAAATTTGGGGATTTAGGAAATTAAGAACTTGCGAATTTGGGGAAGTTGAAAGAAATTTGGGGATTTAGGAATTTGGGAATTTAGTGGATTAGGAAATTAGGAAAATAGGAAATTGATAATTCGGGAATTATGGAATTTGGGGAAATTAATAGAAATTTGGGGATTTGGGGAAATGTGGAGTAGTTAGTAGAAATTTGTAGATTTAGGAAATTAAGAACTTAAGAATTTGGGGAAATTTGGGGAAGTTGACAGAAATCTAGAGATTTAAGATTTTACAAATTTTGGAATTTGGGGAAATGTGGAGTAGTTAGTAGAAATTTGGGGATTTGGATATTTGGGGATTTAGGAAATTAAGAACTTGCGAATTTGGGGAAAATTGGGGAAGTTGACAGAAATCTAGAGATTTAAGATTTTACAAATTTTGGATTTTGGGGAAATATGGAGTAGTTAGTAGAAATTTGGGGATTTAGGAAATTAAGAACTTGCGAATTTGGGGAAGTTGAAAGAAATTTGGGGATTTAGGAATTTGGGAATTTAGTGGATTAGGAAATTAGGAAAATAGGAAATTGATAATTCGGGAATTATGGAATTTGGGGAAATTAATAGAAATTTGGGGATTTGGGGAAATGTGGAGTAGTTAGTAGAAATTTGGAGATTTAGGAAATTAAGAACTTGCGAATTTGGGGAAATTTGGGGAAGTTGATAAAAATCTAGAGATTTAAGATTTTACAAATTTTGGAATTTGGGGAAATGTGGAGTAGTTAGTAGAAATTTGGGGATTTGGAGATTCGAGGATTTAGGAAATTAAGAACTTGCGAATTTGGGGAAAATTGGGGAAGTTGACAGAAATCTAGAGATTTAAGATTTTACAAATTTTGGATTTTGGGGAAATATGGAGTAGTTAGTAGAAATTTGGGGATTTAGGAAATTAAGAACTTGCGAATTTGGGGAAGTTGAAAGAAATTTGGGGATTTAGGAATTTGGGAATTTAGTGGATTAGGAAATTAGGAAAATAGGAAATTGATAATTCGGGAATTATGGAATTTGGGGAAATTAATAGAAATTTGGGGATTTGGGGAAATGTGGAGTAGTTAGTAGAAATTTGTAGATTTAGGAAATTAAGAACTTAAGAATTTGGGGAAATTTGGGGAAGTTGACAGAAATCTAGAGATTTAAGATTTTACAAATTTTGGAATTTGGGGAAATGTGGAGTAGTTAGTAGAAATTTGGGGATTTGGATATTTGGGGATTTAGGAAATTAAGAACTTGCGAATTTGGGGAAAATTGGGGAAGTTGACAGAAATCTGGGGATTTAAGATTTTACAAATTTTGGAATTTGGGGAAATGTGGAGTAGTTAGTAGAAATTTGGGGATTTAGGAAATTAAGAACATGCAAATTTGGGGAAGTTGAAAGAAATTTGGGGATTTAGGAATTTGGGAATTTAGAGGATTAGGAAATTAGGAAATTGATAATTCGGGGATTATGGAATTTGGGGAAATTAATAGAAATTTGGAGAATTAAGAATTTAAAAATTTGGGGATTTGGGGAAATGTGGAGTAGTTAGAGATTTGGGAACCTGGGAATTTGAGAATTTGACGATTTGGGGATATACAGATTTTACCATGCACAGATTCAGGGATGTATGGATTAGGAATTTGGAAATTTAACGATTTGAGTGTCTAGAAATTTGGAGATGTTGGAATTTGGGAAATTAGCGATTTGAGTGTCTACAAATTTGGGAACCTGGGAATTTGAAAATTTGAAAATTGTAGGATGTAGAAATTTGGGGTTGCAGGGATTTACCAAATTACGAATTTGGGAATTTAGTGATTTAGTGTATAGAGATACTAGGATGTAGAAATTTAGATACCTTGGTATTTTGGAATTTAGCCATTTGGGTATCTAGAAATTTGGGGCTGGAATATGTGGATTTGAGGATTTGGAAATTTAGGAATTTGCAAATGATTTAGGCATACAGGAATTTGGAGCTGTAAAACCGTAGAAGGACAGCTTCAATTCATAGAGAAATGAACACCTAGACTCGCACATATTTTACGAAGTATTCTCTCCAGTTATGTCAAACTACTGATCCAAAGAGCAGGTCGACAAATGTTTCAAGTGGTCACTTCGAACGTCAGAACGTCACATTGGGTCTGCTCAAGGTTGTGTAGTGACCCTTCAACCTGGGTCAGCCTTCTACGTGCCAGAAACAGGGTTGTCTATAATAAAACCAGATACAAGTCGACGTCGAAAATAACTCATATAGTTAACTATCAACCGATTTCACCCGAAAATTATGTGAAATCTACCATACTATTCGGTAAAGAAAAAGGAGAACACAACAGTGCGTTCCATTTCGTTAAGGTCCGAAAATTTGTGGTACGCATACAATAATTGACCCGGTGCAGATTAATCAGGCGATTGACAAAATGGTCCCATAACGTGTTTGTCTCGCAAGTTTGATATTAAAAGGACGGAGGATAGGGTACAGATGCTCCAGATCGCGAGATTATCGGCAGTCGTTGATTTATTTTTGACAGTGGCATTCGCGAGAGCCGGCGTTGCTTGAATTCCTAAAATATGGCGAGGAAACGGGAGAGAAACTGGGCCAAATCGATACCGGCCAAATATACGGCGGCGGCGGCAAAAGTTCGAACTTGAAGCATGCAGTAACCGGGCTCGAATCAATTTTCGTATCCTGAAAACCCGTAATGGCCGTCGGAGGATTCGAACCCTGGCGAAACTCGCGATGGCTTCTCGATTGATCAACGGGTCTATCGATGGCCGGCTTTCGATTGCCCTCGGTGATATAGCTGCTGTTATTACGCCTGATGATCGCTGTTAATGACACGTAGTGAGGCGGTTCGACTGCGTAATGACGGAATTTTGGGACGATGACTTTCGAATTTTGCTTTAGTAGAAAGCGTTAGGGAGAAATTTTCAAGTCCGAAGCTTTTTTTAAGGAACTAATTTTGAACATTTAGAAAGATTGCTTTGATAGACGTTTGGAAATCTTGGGTATTTCAAAATTGTTAAATTCGCAGAGTTTTAAATACTCGACTTTGCAAATTTTTCAGACGTCTACCCAGTGTATAAGAGCAATTTCTAAATTTTCAAAGTTAGGTATTTGCAAATTTGGACGTTTCGGATTTGGGAATTTGGAAATTTCCCCAAATCGGTGGATTGCCAAATTCCTACATTCCCACATCTTCACATCCCTACATCCTAAAATCTGTATATCCCCAAATTCCCAAATTCCTAGGTCCCCAAATCTCTACATCTTCAAATCGCGAAATTCCAAAATTCCTACATCCCCACATGTCTACATCCGAAAATTTCTAAATTCCCAAATTCCTACGTCCCCACATCTCTAAGTCCCCAAATGCCTACATCTCGAAATCTCTACATCCTAAAATCTGTATACCCCCAAATCGCGAATTTTCTAAATTTTCAGGTTCCCAAGTCTCTACATCCCCAAATCGCTAAATTACCAAATTCCTACATCACTTCTCTACGTCCCCAAATCCCTACATCCCAAAATCGCTAAATTTTCGTATTCCCAGATTCCCAAATCACTGAAATCCCCAAATCATCGAATTAACCTAACGGCCCCGAATCGCTAGATTTCCAAATTCGTACATCCCCAAATCTTAAATTTCCACACCCCAAACACTAAATTCCCAAAAACCACGATGCTAGCAAAAGTATCCTCAGTACTTGTGTCGTTGAAGACATTCTCGTGTCTTCCAAGAAAACTAAAGAAATCTAGTAATTTCATTCGGTGAAACCCCGCATCATCGAACTGTTTAGCTCGCACTGAAGAAACAACGAGATCGAAAGAAGAAAAAAGAAGTAATTTCCAATAATGCAGCTTCCAAAGAAAGTGATCGTTCGAACGACACAACTTTTTCTGTTTAAAGAACGCGTAAATCTTGCTGCGTTCAAGCTCCTGGAACCCGGATTGTTCGGAACTTCGCTCCTTTTCTTTGTTGTTTTTCTCTGTTACGATTTATACGTTCATTCTTTAAGATCCTTTCGAGACCCATTAGGTTCGACTATAATTTTAGCCGCGAACGTTTCCCCGGCAGATGTCTTATGGATGATAGCACTGGGCGCATCGACCCACATCCTTCGGATTCTAATCAATCCTCATTCCGCGAGAGTAGTTCGAAAGCTTTCTAGCGACAGGAGATATCGATTTCAATTTGAAAATGATCTCGATGAAGGACCGATATTCGGAGCTTACCTTTGATCTTTCGAATGTTATCTTTAATTCGGTGCTGGAAAATTATCTGCTTACTCGAAGATCAAGGTTTGCTTCAAATTTGGATAAATTTAATTGATATATTTTTGAACGAGTTAATTTGAAATTGAGTAGAATTGAGGTGGATTTAATCAGAATTAAATTAAATTTAAGGAATTTCAGAACTTGGCTATTCAGGGAAGTGTGGAGCAGTTAGAAATTTGGGGATTTGGGGAATTAGGAAATTAGGCAATTGAGAATTCCGGGATTTGGTAATTTGGGGATTTAGCAAATTAGAAAGTTGCGAATTTGGGGGAGGTAACAGAAATTTGTGAATTTGGGGGATTAGGAAATTAGGAAATTGAGAATTTGGGGATTTAGGAAATTAGGAAGTTGCCAATTTGGGGGCGTTAACAGAAATTTGTAAATTTGGGGGATTAGGAAATTAGGAAATTGAGAATTCGGGGATTTGGTAATTTGGGGATTTGGGAAATTAGGAAATTGCAAATTTGGGGAAGGTAACAGAAATTTGCGAATTTGGGGGATTAGGAAATTAGCAAATTCAGAATTAGGGGATTTAGGAAATTAGGAAGTTGCTAATTTGGGGAAGTTGACAAAAATTTGGAAACTTGGGGAATTAGGAAATTAGCAAATTGAGAAGTGGGGATTTAGTATATTAAGAACTTGCGAATTTAGGGAAGTTAACAGAAATTTGGAGATTTGGGGAGTTGGGAATTTAGGGGATTAGGAAATTAGCAAATTGAGAATTCGGGGACTTGATTATTTGGGGATTTAGGAAATTAGGAAGTTGCCAATTTGGGGGCGTTAACAGAAATTTGTAAATTTGGGGGATTAGGAAATTAGGAAATTGAGAATTCGGGGATTTGGTAATTTGGGGATTTGGGAAATTAGGAAATTGCAAATTTGGGGGAGGTAACAGAAATTTGCGAATTTGGGGGATTAGGAAATTAGGAAATTGAGAATTTGGGGATTTGGGAAATTAGGAAATTGCGAATTTGGAGAAGTTGACAGAAATTTGGAAACTTGGGGAATTAGGAAATTAGCAAATTGAGAATTGGGGATTTAGTATATTAAGAACTTGCGAATTTGGGGAAGTTAACAGAAATTTGGAGATTTGGGCAGTTGGGAATTTAGGGGATTAGGAAATTAGCAAATTGAGAATTCGGGGACTTGGTAATTTGGGGATTTAGGAAATTAAGAAGTTGCGAATTTGAGGAAGTTAACAGAAATTTGGAGATTTGGGAATTTGGGGGACTAGTAAATTAGGAAATTGAGAATTTGGGGATTTAGGAAATTAAGAACTTGAGAATTTGGGGAAATTTGGGGAAGTTAACAGAAATTTGAGAATTTGGGGGATTAGGAAATTAGGAAATTGAG
Organism: Megachile lagopoda; assembly: GCA_036983795.1. Lineage (NCBI taxonomy): Eukaryota > Metazoa > Arthropoda > Insecta > Hymenoptera > Megachilidae > Megachile > Megachile lagopoda. Next base: position 5,821,221 of record CM072798.1, read on the forward strand.
AATTGGAGATTTAATATATTAAGAACTTGGGAATTTGGGGAAGTTAACAGAAATTTGGAGATTTGGGATGTTGGGAATTTAGGGGATTAGGAAATTAGCTAATTGAGAATTCGGGGACTTGGTAATGTGGGGATTTGGGAAATTAGGAAGTTGCCAATTTGGAGGCGTTAACAGAAATTTGGGAATTTGGGGGATTAGGAAATTAAGAAATTGAGCATTCGGGGATTTAGGAAATTAGGAAGTTGCGAATTTGGGGGAGTTAACAGAAATTTGTGAATTTGGGTAATCAGGAAATTAAGAAATTGAGAATTCGGGGATTTAGGAAATTAGGAAGTTGCGAATTTGGGGGAGTTAATAGAAATTTGTGAATTTGGGTAATCAGGAAATTAGCAAATTGAGAATTCGGGGATTTAGGAAATTAAGAAGTTGCGAATTTAGGGAAGAAAAACTATTTGCTTACTCGAAGATCAAGGTTTCGTCCAAATCGATAAATTTAATTGATATGAGATATTTTTGATTAAATTAATTTGAAATTAAGTAGAATTGAGGGGGATTTAATTGGAATGAAATTCGACTTAATCTGAAATTAAAATTAGATTTAATTGAAATTACATTAGATGTAATCAGAATTAAATTAAATTTAACTGAAATTAAAAGTAATTAAAATTGCAATTAATTTCTGTTTTTCTATTAATTATTTATGCTCTATATGATATATTATATCACATATTATATTATGAAATATATGATATAATATACATATGTATATGTGTATGATATGTAGATGGTATTAGGATATATATGATCATCCTTTCATTCCAATATTCCTTATTTTCCATACGAATCAATTAACCGTTTCACAATCTTCAATTAATCCACTAATTTCCAAATAAACCTATACAATCGATATAAAGATATGAAGTTAACATACAATAATTGTAGCAATAGATTTCGAATTAAAAAGTTTGGAAGTGTATTACCGTTTCAGAGAACAATGAGCGTAACGATTCTCGATACTTGTAACATTACGAGATCCAACATGAGAAAAAGGAGAACAGTGATGGTGAAAGAGTCGCGAGAGATCGATAATGTTTCTCTGAAGTGTTTCATTGTCGGTCGGTGTTGAAGCGGAGGACGGTCATCGAACCGATTTCCCTTTTTCTTCGTCGTTGTCTCTTCGGCTGGTATTCTTAAAAGCTACTTGCGAGAGAGGAAACGAGGGAGGTACTTTCATTTCGCGAAATGACAAATCGATGTGTCATTGTGTGCTCGACGCTTTGCAGGGAAACGAACACGTGAAATGGAAAATTCAACACGGCTCAATTTATGTCACTATTTATACAATTTTATTGATTTATAATTTTTCAAGTTTCTAAGCAATTTGTAGATTTTTTAATTCGAGGTTCAATTTTTCAGTTTTTCAATTTCGACTTTTAAGTATTTTGGGATTCCAGTTTTTCAATTTTTCAATTCTACAATTTTCAGATTTTTCAATTCCTTAGGGTTTCCATTTTTAGATTTTTTAATGTTTCGGGTTTCAATTCTTCAATTATTCGATAATTCGTCTGTTCAATTTTTCAATTTTTGAAGGTTTCGGTTTTTCAATTTTTCAATTCCATAATTCTTCGATTCTTCAGTTTTCAGATTTTTCAATTTCCTGGGGTTTCAATTTCTATGCCTTTCAATTTTTAGATTTTTTAATGTTTCGGGTGTCAATTCTTCAATTTTTCAATTTCTCATGGTTCTAAATCGTCAATTTTTCAATTTTCCAATTATTCCATAATTCATCTGTTTCATTTCTGAATTTTTGGACGTTTCAATTTTTCAATTCTTCAATTCTTCAATTTTTCAATTCTTCAATTCTTCAATTCTTCAATTCTTCAATTCTTCAATTTTTCAATTCTTCAATTCTTCAATTCTTCAATTTTTAATTCTTCAATTTTTCAATTTTTCAATTTTGCAACTTTTCCATATTCTCAGTTTCCTGAATTCCTAAGTGTTCAAACTACCGTGTCCCAGATGTCAAGTTCAACTCCAACAAATTAAAAAATTTCAAATGTCAAAATCCGAATCCCCAAGTTTCAACTGACAACTTGCAAGTTCTCAATCTACCAGGTTCTAACCATTAACTTCCAGATCCCCAAATGACCAAATACAAAATTAATTTTCTCATTGCACAAATTTACCATAATTTCTTATATGTTACAGGATGTGCCCCCGAGCTTTCATCGGCCACAGTCAAGACTGGGATACGAGGAGCGTCCCCAATCTCGTGTGGGATACACCTCGGATTCCAGGTGTGCCAGTGGACTCGGTTACGACGACACGGGAGGTGGCTACCTGGATCAGAGTGATCCCAGGATGTATTGCACCAGTGGTTACTGTATGGGGGACACCATGATGGCCACCAGCCGAGGAGTATGCGGCGAAGAGGTCGAACTAGACATGCGGAGGCACATCCAGGCATGTGCCTGCACCTGTAACCACATGGGCTACGGGAATTACATGGACTATCAGGTAAATTGCTTCTTCTAATTCCTGTTTTTCTTCTATTCCGTGTTAGACTATCGATTTTCTCCTACTTGTAATTGCTGGAACAGAACCACTTCCGCATGATGCATTCTGCATTAAAGTGGAGGTGATAATTGGGTTTGTCGAATTTGTCTGATAAGTTTGTAAATTTATTAAATGAACTCAGTAAATTTACAGAAGTATGTTTATAATAAAAATTTATTAAATAAATTTATGGAACTTTATTAAATAAGTTTGCAGAAGAAATTTACAAAATAAGTTTCCAGGATAAAATTAAATAAATGTATAGAAATGTGTAGAATTTAACAAATTTAAATTTAATATTAAAATACATATGTCCCATTATTTTGCAAAAATTTCAAAACTGATTAAACTAATGTATGTACCAAAAATAATTCATTTATATATACTTAATAGCAATTGTGTACATGAAGGTCACACATGAAGTCACACATGATCATATGTGACTGTAATTAGAATCCAATTAAAAATTAACAGTTAATGAACAGGTACTTTAAATCAGAAATTAATGACCATCAACACTTTTAATGAGAAATTATTGTAATTTATGATAATTGCATCGATTGGTATCAATGACCATTTTTAAATAATCGATTCACCTTTAATCCCACAAATTAAATCGAATTAAAAATTTTAATCGGCCTTTTAATGTATAATCATATGAAAGTGATAAATGATGTAGTCAGTGTTTGTTATTAAAATATAAATTGTGAGCGACACGACGCAGGGATCGGTCGAGGAAGGAAGTTTACTCTGTTTATGAACCAGGAACAGGTAGACTTTTTGATTGCTTTTGAAACTGTCGAAAGTAAACGTTTCGACGTTAATGGCCCCGGCCGATCCCTGGTTCTTGCATGAGAAAAGCTAGTTCGACAAACGACGTTTAAGTGTCGAACTTTCAACGTGTCCGAACTTCATCGAACGACGGCTTTTAAGTCCTTGACTCTGAAACCGGATCCTGAAGAAACTCGCCGAGCACTTTGAAGCTGGCGAACCCGAAGATCCGCGACGCCTCGCGTTTTGCTGAACGTGCATCTTGGGCAGCAAATTTTTATGGAGGTTGAAATATAGGAATTTTGGGGATTTGGGGACATAGAAATTTTGGCAATTGAGAATTTGGCAATTTTGCAATTTGGGGACTTTGGGAATTTGGAAATTTGAGCGTTTGGGGATTTAGAAATTTAAGCATTTGATAACTAGGAAATTTGGGAATTTTGCAATTTGAGGACTTTGCAATTTGGGGACTTTGGGAATTTGGAAATTTGAGAGTTTGGGAATTTAGAAATTTAAGCACTTGATAACTAGGGAATTTGGGAATTTTGCAATTTGGGGACCTTGGGAATTTGGAAATTTGGGAGTTTGGAAATTTGAGAGTTTGGAGTTTTAGAAATTTAAGCATTTGATAACTAGGGAATTTGGGAATTTTGCAATTTGCGGACTTTGGGAATTTGGAAATTTGGGAGTTTGGGGATTTAGAAATTTAAGCATTTGATAACTAGGGAATTTGGGAATTTTGCAATTTGGGGACCTTGGGAATTTGGAAATTTGGGAGTTTAGGGATTTAGAAATTTAAGCATTTGATAACTAGGGTATTTGGGAATTTTGCAATTTGAGGACTTTGCAATTTGGAGACTTTGGGAATTTGGAAATTTGAGAGTTTGGGGATTTAGAAATTTAAGCATTTGATAACTAGGGAATTTTGCAATTTGGGGACTTTGGGAATTTGGAAATTTGAGAGTTTGGGAATTTAGAAATTTAAGCATTTGATAACTAGGGAATTTGGGAATTTTGCAATTTGGGGATTTTGGGAATTTGGAAATTTGAGAGTTTGGGGTTTTAGAAATTTAAGCATTTGATAACTAGGGAATTTGGGAATTTTGCAATTTGGGGACTTTGGGAATTTGGAAATTTGGGAGTTTGGGGACTTAGAAATTTAAGCATTTGATAACTAGGGAATTTGGGAATTTTGCAATTTGAGGACTTTGCAATTTGGGGATTTTGGGAATTTGGAAATTTGAGAGTTTGGAGTTTTAGAAATTTAAGCATTTGATAACTAGGGAATTTGAGAATTTTGCAATTTGGGGACTTTGAGGATTTGGAAATTTGGGAATTTGGAAATTTGGAGCTATAGAAATTTAGGCATTTCAAATCTAGGGATATTAGGAATTTGGGAATTTTGCAATTTGGGGACTTTAAGGATTTGGAAATTTGGAGATGTAGAAATTTAGGCACTTGAAATCTAGGGATATTGGCAATTTGAGAATTTTGCAGTTTGAGAACCTTGGGAATTTGAGAGTTTGGGGATTTAGAAATTTGGAAATCTAGAAATTTAGGCATTTGAAAACTAGGGAATTTGAGAATTTTGCAATTTGGGGACTTTGAGGATTTGGGAATTTGAAAATTTAAGAATTTGGAGATGTACAAATTTAGGAATTTGAAACCTAGGGAATTTGGGAGTTTGGTAATTTTGAAATTTGGAGACTTGAGGCACCTGAAAATTTGAGGATTTGGGAATTTTGCAATTTGGAGATTTGGGGATTTGGAGACTTAGAAATTTGGGAATTGAAATTAAAGTGTGGGGATTTTAGGGACCTAGAAATTTGAGGATTTGGGAATTTGCAGATTTAGAAATTTAAGCATTTGAAAACTAGGGAATTTGGGAATATAGGAATTTTGCAGTTTGGGACATCGGAGATTTGGCAACTGATACCTATGATAATTGCGAAATTTTAAATTAGCTAGAAAACTGCAAAATTCTGAAATCGAAAATTCGTATAATTGTAAACCTAGAAAATTTGAAAATACAAAAGCACCACGTGTTTAATAAAATTACGATTGATTACACAATAATCAAAAACTATGAAATCAAGTAAATACACATATAGAAACAATAAGTCTAACAAACGAAAAATATAAAACAATGATCTGAAAATCATTTACCTGAATTTTATGCTCTATTAACGCAAAAGTGCAAACAGTCTAGCCATTTCGTTTCGAAAATTGAAGCATAATTGTGAAGTGCATATGGAGGCTCTCGAACAAACGTATCGATAGATTTTACTCTAATTGGTCTGAAGCCTTGGTACAAAGTGTTCTCGAACAACGCCCCCAACTATGAAATTGTTTCAACAAGTTTGTCAAGTGTTATAGCTAATCAATCGTCGATCGTTTGAGCGATTAAATCTACATATGTAGAGAAAACCGCCATTGTTATTACACGATTGAATGTAAACGTTCAATATGACAACATCAGCATCGCGTGTCTGTATATATGTATGCGGTTTTAAATAGAGCTGGCTGTTACCCACTGTTTGTTCGACAAATTATTACTGTCTTATCGAAGTCTGTTCTATACCGAATTTCACGCATGATAAACTCAATATAACAGAATTCACTATACACAATTCACTATTTTAATAATCATATTCACTTATTTTTATTTGAAATTCAAGTTTGACCGTCTAATTTAATTTGACACATAACTTGTTATAGCTTTAACTTTAAATTTAATTTTATTACTCAAATTTATGCACTGTTAACTTTAGGTTAAATTTAATTTTAGGTTAAATTGTTAAATTTTAGATTAGGTTAATGTAACCTAATTTTATTTTTAGAAGTTGCATAATTTCGTGTTTTCAACTTCCAATATAACTTAATCTAACTTTGAAGAACAAATTTATTTATCCTTGATTCCTAAATTTCAAGCCTCATTTATTTATCCTAATTAGATACACTACTTTATTATTAATCAAGCTACAGGTGCCGCGCTCAAGCTACATATGACGCACTTAGTCTACATATGACGCACTCAAGATATAGTTGACGCACTCGAGCTAGAAATGACGCACTCAAGTTTCACATGATGCACTCAAGTTTCACATGACGCACTCAAGCTACGAATGACGCACTCAAGTTACAAGTGATACACTCAACCCACACATGACGCACTTAAACTACAGATAACGCACTCAGTCTACATATGACGCACTCAAGATATAGTTGACGCACTCGAGCTAGAAATGACGCACTCAAGTTAGAGATGACGCACTCAAGTTTCACACGACGCACTCAAGTTTCACATGACGCACTCAAATTACACATGACGCACTCAAGCTACGAATGACGCACTCAAATTACAAGTGACACACTCAACCCACACATGACGCACTTAAACTAGAGATGACGCACTCAAGCTAGAAATGACGCAGTCAAGCTAGAAATTACGTACTCAAGCTACATATGACGCACTCAACCCACATCTGCACGCTTCAAACCTGCCAAATCTTACTCGAATTTCGAATACGCTTCAATTTGGAGTTTAAGTCCAATTATAATTTGCATGGTCATGGATTGCCGAATACAAAATCGACATAACACTTCAACTTTTCTTCTCTGTTTTAATATTGTAGCTGTGATCAATTAGTTCCGACTGACGCGCCTGATAAATCATAAGGCAAAGGGTTAAGAACCGAGTGTATGCGCGTCACAGCGTCAGCAATATTAAGTGACGATTAAACGACGAATCATTAGGATACGAGTGAATATAAGTGGACTCTATGAATTTCACTTCGAACGACTAGTTTATTTTGCAACGTACTTGATCACCGTTTGTTCGAGAGTGTCTCCGAAGAATTTTTACGTTTAAAAGCTCGGAGTAGCCGTACAATTTTTGTGACATTGCCGCGGGAAAGCAGTTTTTGATTTTCTATCGGTTTAGGTAAAATTCGGCTGGAGATGGAAATGTGGGTGACGTATGAAGTGTATCTGGGTCCGCAGTGACCTAAGCAAGTAAAAGCAAGCAATACCTCACGAATAGTTGACTGCAAACGACAGACTCTACTGGTAAGGTTAAGGGTTCCAGATGTGACTAAGAATAAAAACATACTCGCTAGAATGTAATGACTCGGGCCTCATTGCTGTTATTGGTAAAGATTGATTTGAAACTACAAATGAAGGAACGAACCGTTAAAGTATCTTTAGAAACTTGTGAGGTCTAATCCTCTAGCTGTTATATGACTATATGTATCTTATATGACACTTTAAGACCTAATAATAATTGACTATTAGCTCAGTATACGTATACTGTACCTTAGTTTTGCTTATATGTTCATATGTATTTTTAGTATGTATTTTACACATCGAAGCACCATATTAAAATACTAAGTCTATAATAACATTTTCAAGCTCAATTGTCTAACCTAACATTACCGAGACTCCTCTTCGTAATAACACGATTCCACGTGATATTAAATATTTGAAAAGTATAAGTCAGAATAAAGAAAGGAAGAAGGAAGGTACTCGCTTTCAAGAAGAAAAGAGACACAGAGACATTATACCTTAAGCCTTTACGATTATCTTTAGGAGCTTCTATGGAAACTCGACAAAAGGCTGGCTCCTCTCACAGAAGAATATGGCGGACGTTTGTTGTCCGTGGGGGAAAATTTGAAGGTTCTCTTATGTGACGGGAATGCGTCCAACCGGTATGAAAAAGATCGATCGTTCTTTTGTTGATTGCGGGAAAGGTCTCTCCAAGTTTGGTGAACCTTTGTCTGAAGGAAATGCGGGATGAGAAAACTGACGTCTGTTTCCTTTCGATGTTGCAACGATGTCTTTTGAGCCGCCATTAAGTTGCGAAGAATGAGAACTACGTGATTGGTGGTTCATGAAAATTCATGAGTTATGCAGATGGATTTTATATGTAGATTATGTTTCTTATTGTTGTGCGAAATATTGGGGTCGACGGTTGGGGTTTTGGAAATTTTTGTATACTAATTTGGGGATATTAAATACAAGAATTTTGGGATTTAGGAATTTAGAAATTTAGAAATCTAGAAATCAAAAAATCAAGAGGTCCAGTAATGTAAGAATCCATAAATCTATAAATGGAGAAACCTAAAGACCTAGAAATCTACTGATCCAAAAATCCAGAACCACAAAAGTATCAATCTATCAAATTTGAAAACAGAAACCCGAGGAATAAGAAAACCCACAAATACGTACACTTCATTTTCAAACTTATACCACTTAATTTACATTATATTTCTTTTCTCCATCTCTCATTTCGATTTAAGCTTCAATCCATATCTCGTTAGTTATAAAACTGAAATACGCGCGTAATCTTCCCCTAATTACGTTTCGGTAGAAAAAGCCTTCGGCCATAAATAAAACGGAACTACATTGGGGTGATTTCGCCGGCAAAAAGTATACCACAGAATTATCCTCGATTCGCGGTAAAAATTGAAAAATATTCAATCCGGCCGAAAAGAGAAGCAAAGAGACGTAACAAAACCGTGGTGCAACGGCGTTCGAAAAAAAACGACGTTCATAGAATCGCAGGCCGGCTCGAGAGGAGAAAAATGAAGGATGGCCATGTGCCACGAAAAAGAAGAAAAAGGGGTTCGCAGGTAACGCCGTACCTGTATCCCGATAAAACAGAATGTAAATCAGTAGCTGAGCTGGACAGAGATGGACACGATGGGACTAGTTCCATCGAAGGACCAACCCATGTGCGTTCCAGCAGCAATGCACACATAGCCCAATATACATATGTATATTGCCGAAGTTTACTTGCTGCAGTGCAGTAGTAACCTCACCCCCTGCACCCCTGCCCAGAAACCGTTGCATCCCTCTTCCTCTCATCTCATTCACTTTCTGCCTTGCTGCATACATGCTCCTCTCCGTCTCTATCGTGCATACACTTCGGTTCAAAAGTATTTCGATAACTCCCAGTTTTGCCAAACGGAATTTTTATTTGACGTTAATTTGCTAGGATATGTGTGACTGTATTGCAGGAACGGTACTTATAGGGACTTTATAGGGGTATTTAGAAGGATCGTATTGAGAAGTTTTTGGGAGGATTGTATTTAGAAGTAGTGTATCATAAGTAGTGTATTTATCGGGACTGTACTTAGGAGGACTGCATTTAGGAGTGTATTTATCAGGGCTGTATTTACAAGGGCTGAATTAAAGAGGGCTGTATTTGCAAGGACTGTTTTTGTAAAGACTGTACTCTTAGTATGACTGCATTTATCAGGACTGTATTTACAAGGACTGTATTCAGAAGGAGTGTATTTGTAAGGAGTGTATTGGTAAGGAGTGTATTTATCAGGACTGTATTTACAAGGACCATGTTCGAAGAACTGCATTTATAAGGACTGTATTTGCAAGGATTGTAATTACAAGGATTGTATTTACAAGAATTGTATTTACAAGGATTGTATTTACAAGGATTGTAACTACGAGGATTGTATTTACAAGAAGTGTATTTACAAGGACTGCATTTATAAGGCCTGTATTTAGAAGAAGTGAATTCATAATGAGTGATTTTAAAAGGAGTGTATTTATAAGGAGTGTACTTATCAGGACCATATTCCAAGAACTGTATTTACAAGGATTGTACCTATAATGACTGCATTTATTAGGATTGCATTTATTAGGACTGTATCAGGTCATTTATCAGGACTGCAATTATCAGGACTGTATTTGCAAAGACTATGTAGAAGAGTTACTAGCTAGTTACTTTCACCTAGTTACTTCACTAGTTACTTTTGACAGTATTAGTTACTTTCGACTAGTTACTTCACTACTTACTCTTGATAGTACTAGTTACATTCATCTAGTTACTTCACTAGTTACTCTTGACAGTATTAGTTACTTTCAACTAGTTACTTCATTAGTTACTCTTGACAGTACTAGTTACTTTCACCTAGTTACTGTAATAGTTACTTCACTGGTTACTCTTGACAGTATTAGTTACATTCACCTAGTTACTTCCCTAGTTACTGTTGACAGTGCTAGTTACTTTCACCTAGTTACTTTACTAGTTACTCTTAGCAGTATTAGTTACTTTCACCTAGTTACTGTACTAGTTACTCCTGACAGTCCCAGTTACTTTCACCTAGTTACTTCACTAGTTACTTTCGACAGTGTTACTCTTTACCTAGTTACTCCAATCTATAACCTCAGCCTGACACATTTACCCAAAAGTGAAAAGTGCTGTTAGTTGAAAAGTACCTTCATCTAGTTACTTACAATCTGAGATCTCAGATCGGACTGATACAGTGACCAAAAAGTGAAAAATACTATTAGACAACTTCACCTAGTTACTCTAAAATCTCAGGTCTAATATATTTATCAAAAACTGCAAACTAGGTAAAAAGTACCTAGTAAATACCTGAAACCTCAGCCAAATACATGAACCAAACTAAAATATTAAACTCGTCCGGCACTAACCATCATCAAAAGCGGTAATCCAGCGGCCGATACCCAAATATGCAAATTAGATATACACCCATCCGCAGAAGATCCATCTATTTATCCGCGTTCATCGCTCACCACCCTTTCAGCGGTTCAACCCGGTCCGAAAATGGATTCTCCACCTGGTCGGAATGGTTTTCGAAAAGTTTAGCTCACATGTGGCCAGCCGGCAGTCCGTTACCATCTTCCTGGTTCGTGCGAACGCGCACACACGCGCGCGCACACTTACTAAAACGCACACAGCCGTAACTGACAGGTATTACGATGATAGATACGCGCGTACCACTTTTTTTTTTCCCGGAGCCCTGCCCTGGGATCTCTTCCGGTCCTTTGCAACTGGCTGGCAGCCAGCCAGAATTCACGGTGCTCCCGCGAACCAGGACACTCTGGAAGTTCGACGTGTAGCATCTCCGTGGGCAGTGCCATTTCAAAATGAATTTTTTCCCCACCCACCCCCTGCTCGTTGTACGTGTGTTTTTTCTGTAACCGCGCAGCTTAGCCAGTCAAACGAGGGCACGATAGGGAAATTCGAGCCAGAGGACCAGTGTGGTTTGTTCAAAAGGATTCGTTTTCAACGGAGAAAGAGTATCTCCCCGCTTTTTTTCTCTGCCAGCGATCAAATAGCCTTTTTTCCCTTCCTATTCTTCCGCATCGTGCTTTCGACTACTCTTTTTTGCACGTTTCTTGAAACGATCACTGCGGATGTTTGTTTCGGACTTGTTATTAGGAGACTCTTAGGATGGCGGACTTTTCGGATAGTGACGTTTGTTCGAAAGGATTCTTTTCACCGTATTCTTTTTCTCTCGTCGAATAGCATTTTTTCGTTTTATTCTTCTATATGGTGCTTTGGACTCATTTTGCACGCTTCTTGAAACAGTCACTGCGGATGTTTGTTTCGGACTTGGACCCTTAGATGTTTTCGACGATTTCAGACGTGGAGTAGTTGTGGATATTTGGATTCAGAATGATGGAGAGGGTTTTGATTCGGTTTGAGGAGAATGATTTTTGTTGGGGAAGAAATTTTTGATGGGATAGGGAGTTGTAGTTAGAGTGATAATGTGGATTATGGGATAGTGTGGACGTGAGATGTGGGATACGTGTTTGTGAATTTGGGACTTTGGTGTTCGAAGTTTTAAGATGTGGACATTTAGGTAGTTGATCAACTAAACTGTTAAGGAATTTGTAACTTCACAATTTCGTAACTTGGAAATTTGGACATTTGGAAATTTGGGAACTTGGGAATTCAAGTATTTGGGAGTGGAGAAATTTGGAACTAGGGGAATTTGGGACAAGGGAAATTTACAACTAGGGGAATTTGGAATTTAAGAACTTGGGACTAGAGAAATGTGGAACTAGGGGGATTTGGGAATTGAGAAATTTGGGACTAGGAACATTTGGAACTAGGGGAAATTGGAATTTGTAAATTTGAGAATTTGGGACTAGGAGAATTTGGAAATTTGGGAATTGAGAAATTCGGAACTAGGGGAATTTGGAAATTTGAGAATTGAAAAATTTGGAACTAAGGGAAATTGGGAATTGAGAAATTTGGGACTAGGGAAATTTGGAACTAGGGGAATTTGGAAATTTGGGAATTGAGAAATTTGGATCTAGGGGAAATCGGGAATTTGGGACTAGGGGAATTAGGATATTTTGGAATTGAGAAATTTGGGACTAGGAAAATTTGAAACTAGGGGAAATAGGGAATTTGTAAATTTGGGACTAGGGGAATTTGGAACTAGGGAAATTTGGAACTAGGGGAATTTGGGTATTTGGGAATTAAGAAATTTGGGACTAGGGAAATTTGGAACTAGGGGAATTGTGAAATTTGGGAATTGATAAATTTGGGACTAGGGAAATTTGGAACTGGGGGAATTTGCAAATTTGGTAATTTTGGAATTGATAAATTTGGGACTAGGAAAATTTGGAACTAGGGGAAATTGGGAATTGAGAAATTTAAGACTAGGTAAATTTGAAACTCGGGGAAATAGGGTATTTGGTAATTTTGGAATTTATAAATTTGAAAATTTGGAAATTTCAGAATTTGAGACTTATAGATAAGGACGTGTAGAAAATTCACCTTTTACAAATTTGAGAATTTGTAACTTCTCCATTCCCAAATGTAGAAAACAAAAATTTAGTAAATTTGAGAGCATGAAGATCTGAAAACTTGCAATGAAATGAAATTTACAAATATTGGAAATGTACAAAAACTGATAAATTAACAAGTTCGAGCGACCGTAAACGTAAACATAACTGCATATATTTTAAAACTTTAAATTTTCCCATATTTCAAGCTTATAAATATGCAATATAAAGCTTATAAATATACAATGGAAGAGAGAAATTGTGGTTTCCCTTATTAAAGAGAATAGGTTATTAATGAACCTGGAGGGTACAGGTTTAAATGATGTTTTAAACGAAATAAAGACTTCAGAGAATAGAAGTGGCGCGGAGTGTGTGGAATGTGTTGTGGAACGTTCCATATTTGCGATTTTACTGTGTGCGGAATTTCACACTTGGGAATTTCGGAGGCATTTTAGCAGTTTTATTGATTGTTTTCAACACTTTCGAAGCAGACAAACGACTACAATTCCAAATTCCCAGATTTACGAGGTCGATATTTTCCAATTCTGGGTATACATCTTCAGGCTTCTGAAATATTAGCAACAAGATTTTTGAATTATCTAGTTATTGCGTTTCTAAATATCTGAATGTTTAAATGTCTAAATGTATGAAATGTATAAAGTGTACAAAATGTACAAAATGTATAAAATGTATAAAATGTATAAAATGTATAAAATGTCTAAAATGTATAAATATTTCAAAGTCTATATATCTAATTGTCTAAATATTTAAATATCTAAATGTCTACAATTTTAAGTATCTGAATATCTAAATGCATAAATGTCTACATTTTTAAGTATCTTAATATCTAAATACACAAATGTCTAAATATGTAAATATCTCAAAGTCTATACATTTAATTGCTTAAATATCTAAATGTATAAATGTCTAAATATCTCAAAGTCTATATATCTAATTGCCTAAATATTTAAATATGTAAATATATAAACGTCTAAATGTCTAAATGTCTAAATGTCTAAATATCTAAATGCATAAATGTGTAACTGAATAAATATCTAAATATCTCAAAGTCTATATATCTAATTGTCTAAGTACCTAAATATCCAAATAAGCAAATATCCAAATTTCCACATTTATAAATTCTAAAATATTCAGCTTTCCAAACTTGCAAGTCTCAACAATTTGAACTTGAGAATGTGGAGATTTGAAAATTTGAAGACGTAAGGATTTAGTAATTTAGGAATTTGGGTACTTGAAATTTTTGGTGATTTTGGAATTTAGGGATTTGAGAATTTGTAAATTTTCGAATTTAGAGATTTGAGAATTTGGAGATTTGAGAATTTGGAGACTTGAGAATTTGCAAATTTGAAAATTTCTGGATTTAGGAGTTTGATAAATGAAGAACTTGGTAATTTAAGAATTTGGAGATTTGAGAATTTGGAGATTTGAGAATTTGAAAATTTGAGAATTAGTTGAACTGAGAATTTGCAAATTTGAGAATTTGTGGATTTAGGAGTTTGATAAGTGAAGAACTTGGAAATTTAAGAATTTGCAGATATAGCTATTTAAAAACATGGGAATTTAGGTTTGAAATTTTTAAAAATTTGAAAATTTGGAAATTTTAGAATTTAGAAATTTGAGAGATTGATGATATAGGTATTAAAAACATGGGAACGTAGGGTTTGAGAATTCAGACATTTGAAAATTTGACAATTTAAGAATTTGGAGATTTGAGAATTTGGAAATTTAAGAATTTGGAGATTTAAGAATTTTTAAATTTCACAATTTGAAGATATTTAAAACATACGTTATGAACGTATAACAAGATATTAAAAAACATGGTAATTTATAGTTTCAGAATTTAGTTATTTGAAAATGTTACAATTCAAGAATTTGTAGATTTAAGAATTTGGGAAATTAAGAATTCCCCTTTAAAACAAAATTTATTACATCGCTAAATCCTTTAAACCCCCACAAAACATCCCAGCACACTCAAACGGTCGTAACAACCCCTCGAACCAAGAGAACTTCGTTAAGTAAATAAATAAACCATCGGATACCATGGCGGATAAGAAAGCGCGCAATAAAGCGATCGTTTGGAGAGCTGCATCACGGGCTCTAAAATTCTTTCGGCCCCGACTTTACGTCCTTCTGGTGCGTAAAAAGATACGTACTGAACACGGGTCCTGAGAGGAGGAGCTTTGCTCGCAGTGTTTCTGCATAATCGTAAAGAAACAATGTTGCAAGACTTGCAACTCGATGAAAGGAGGAAACAGCCATTTCGTTGTGCTTCCTCCAGCTTTCGTGTTCTGCCTCGTAGATCGGACATTTAAACAGGGGACTGCACACCAATTTGCCCTAGCGGGCATCTAATTTTCCGCACGAACGCGTATTTTATTCTATCGCGAGCGATAACCGTATGACGGAGACGAAGTTTAAAGTTTAATTTACGGGGCTGCTGTAAAGGCTGAATATTTGCTGCACGGTATATTAACAGTGAGAGTTACTGGACCGTGTACTCGTCAGTATCGTGGCTCCCCTGATTTTAGTATCGAAATAATTGTTTGTAAAATTGAAATTTAGAAATTTACGAGTTCTTATCGGTGCAGGTGATATTTCGATAGGTTGAAGGTTAGAGTGTTTTAGAATTTGATGATTTGGAAGTTTGGGATTTGAAAATTTACGGAATTTCGAATTTGAGGTTTTGTGGGTCTGAAGATTTTAGAATTTGAAAATTTTGGGATTTTAGAGTTTGAAGATCTAGGGATTTTAGAGCTTCAGGATCGGAGAATTTCAGAATTAAAAAATTTGGGGATTCTAGAACTTTGGGATCTAGGGACTTTAGTGTTTGTGGATCTGCGAGTTCTAGAATTTGAAAATTTGAGGATTTCTGAATTTTGGTATCTAGGGATTTTAGAGCTTAAGGATCTGAGAGTTTTAGAATTAAAAAATTTGGGGATTTTTGAACTTTGGGATCTAGGGACTTTAGAGCATGTGGATCTGAGAGTTTTAGAATTTGCAAATTTGAGGATTTTAGAATTTTGGGACCTAGGGATTTTAGAGCTTGAGGATCTTAGAATTTTACAATTTGAAAATCTGGGGAATTTAGAGTTTCAGGATTTAGGGATTTTAGAATCCGGAAAATCTGGGGATTTTTGAGTTTGAGAATGTGGGAATTTTAGAATTTCGAAATTAAGGAATTTTAGAGTTTGGGGATATAGGGATTTTAGAACTTGAGGATCTGGTAGTTTTAGAATTTGAAAATTTGAGGATTTTAGAATTTTGGGATCTAGGGATTTTAAAGCTTGAGGATCTGAGAGTTTTAGAATTAAAAAATTTGGGGATTTTTGAACTTTGGGATCTAGGGACTTTAGAGCTTGAGGATCTGGTAGTTTTAGAATTTGAAAATTTGAGGATTTTAGAATGTTGGGACCTAGGGATTTTAGAGCTTGAGGATCTTAGAATTTTACAATTTGAAAATCTGGGGAATTTAGAATTTTAGGATTTAGGGATTTTAGAATCCGGAAAATTTGTGGATTTTTGAGTTTGAGAATGTGGGAATTTTAGAATTTCGAAATTAAGGGATTTTAGAGTTTGGGGATATAGGGATTTTAGAGCTTGAGGATCTGAGAGTTTTAGAATTTGAAAATTTGAGGATTTTAGAATGTTGGGATCTAGGGATTTTAGAGCTTGAGTATCTGAGAGTTTTAGAATTTGAAACTTTGGGGATTTTATACTCCGAGAATGTGGGAATTTTAGAATTTTGAAATTAAGGGATTTCTGAGTTTGAGGATCTAGGGATTTTAGAGCTTGTGGAAAAAATTGAGCTTGAAAATTTGGGGAATTTAGAGTCTAAGAATGTGGGGATTTTAGAATTTGGAAATTAAGGGATTATAGAGTTTGAGGATCTAGGGATTTTAGAATTTGGAAATTTGGGGATTTTAGAGTTTGAGGATCTAAGGATTTTAAAATGTGAAAATTTAAGGATTTTAGAGTTAGAGGATCTAGGGATTTTAGAATTTGAAAATTTATGGATTTTTAAGTTTTAAAGTCTGGGGATTTTAGAATTTGGAAATTATGGGTTTGAGAAATGTTGGGGATTTCAGAATTTTGAATCTTAAGGAATTACAGTTTTTCAAATTTGTAGACTGGAAAATTTGGGATTTTCATTATTCTTGGATTTGAGTCACTCAGTAATCATTTTTTATAATATCGTTCAGTAATCATTTTAAATAATATTTAATAATATCATTTAGTAATGATTGTTAATAATTTTTAATAACATCGTTTAGTAATCATTTTAAATAATATTTAATAATATCATTTAGTAATGATTTTTAATAATTTTTAATAACATCGTTTAGTAGTCATTTTCAACAATATCGTTTAGTAATCACTTTGAATAACTTTAATAATGTAATCCAACAGTATCCCATTAAAATTGAAGCAGTGTAATCAATAGCAATTCGTTAACCATTCACCATTGAGGCAAATCAATTTAACCAACTTCGAGATGCACTTAAAGTGCTTCCACTGTTACATTCTCCCCTTTAGGATTCGCTCACCGTCCATGAATTAATTAATTTCGCTTAGAAACGTTAGCGGCTGAATT
The DNA here is from genome assembly GCA_036983795.1 of Megachile lagopoda. NCBI lineage: Eukaryota > Metazoa > Arthropoda > Insecta > Hymenoptera > Megachilidae > Megachile > Megachile lagopoda. The sequence goes on from CM072798.1 coordinate 5,838,727, forward strand.
TTTTATTAGTCGACACTAATTTGGACCGCTTTAAACCAGACCTACGCACGACAAATAGTATCGTGGAAGAGGTTTACCCATGGCCAAGGTAAAGTACCTTAATTATGGAGTTTAACCCTTTCGCTATTAAGGGTTACTGTAACGATCTGACATTAAACGTTTACATTTAAAAATGGAGGACATATTGCCGGCAATTAGCACCGGATACACGAGGGTGTTGCGAATCAAATTTTCATGGACGAAACTTTTTATACTGGGTGTTCGAAAAGAATTGAAGTTCATTATTAAAAAATTGATTAATTTAAATGTAGTATTATATTAAATATAGTAATATTTAGTTAATTTTAAGTAAACATAATAGTCATATTTTTAGAAACCTCACGATCCAGGGTTCACCGATTTCGTTCAAATTTTGTACAATTGCAAAAAACAGAAAACAATAATTTTGCAAAATAATATTGCGCAACTGTAAACAATAAGTGATTGATATTCAACTTTGGCAACACCGATTTCGTTCAAACTTTGTAGAACTGTAAAGAACACAGAAAGTAATAATTTTGCAAAACAGTATTATGCAACTCTCAAAAATAATCGATTTGCATTTAACTTTGGCAACACCGATTTCGTTCAAACTTCGTACAATCATAAAGAACATCGAAAGTAATAACTTTACAAAAGAGTAGCATGCAACTCTCGAGAATAAGATTTACATTTAACTTTGGCGACACCGATTTCGTTCAAACTTTGTACAGTCATAAAGTACATCGGATGTAATCATTTTACAAAAGGGTAATATGCAACTCTCAAAAATAAGGGAGCAATCTATTTTCAAACTTCTTACAATTTATACTGAACTGAGCGATATCAAGTATAAAACACTTTCATGCGAAAGAAAGAAATTTTCCTTTATTTCACGAAACAATTTAAAATTCATTTAATATCTTCTGCTGTTAAAAGTCTCCGTAAAAGAACTAAAAATAATAAAAAACTGACAGGGATAAATTTATATAAATTACTTTCAGTTACACTGTAGTCTCGACAAATGTCAAACATAAATTTCTCTTTTATTTTTAAAAGCCTCTCCAAAATTATGATGTATTCTATAATTGAACAAGCATTGAAAATAAATGTTTCAAAAATTGTTTTCCTGTTATAATATATCACATATGGAATAGTTGTTTTCCCAACACAGTGTATGTAGAATAAAAAACTACTTGCCGGTCTTTGATATTCCATTACTCGCCAACTTCGTCAACAATTCCCTTTTTAATTGACCGACACAATCTCCCTTTCTTCTCTCTGACAGTTTCATCAGCCCTTGCAATTTTTACACATCAATTTACTCTAGGCTACAAAAGGACGAACAAAACGTACCCATTGATTTTTAAAAAATCCTCCATCGATATCCCCAGCACGAATTGACCTTTTAATTCGAGTTTAATCCGTGGGCAACTATGCGGCTGGGTAAAACCAGCCAGCGAAAATCACCTTTCGGCGAGATTGAAATTTTTTCTATCATCAATTCACGCGTCTTTGCTTGACGATTTCGTTCGAATTTTGGACAACGCCGAATATTGGTCACAGACGTATCTAAACCTCGTGGGGCCCGAGACAAAAATTTATATTACTTTCTATTATTGAGTACTGTAACAATTTGCAATATAGTAAGAGGGTATATAATAGTGTTTGAAAGTTTGTAAATGTAATTTCTCAGATTCAGAAATTGTAGGGTTCAGTTTGAAGATTTATGGATTTTTAGATTTAAGAATGTGCCATTTAAAAATTTGTGAATTAATCAGTCTGAGAATATGTAAATTAGGGTATTTAGGAATTTGTACATACATTTGAAAATGCCTTACAATTAGTTAATGAATTTGAGAATTTGTAAATCCAGTTCCTTGATTTACCAATTTCCTAGTTTTCTAATTTTCTCAATTTTTCAAATTCCTAATTTTGTAATTTCCCAAATGTCCAACTTTCCATCCCCCAATTTCCTAATTTCCCAATTTCCAAATTTTTCAATTGTCCAGTTTCCCAATTTTCAAATTATCCAATTTCCCAAATTCCTAATTTTCTAATTTCTCAATTTTCCAACTTCCTTATTCCTCAATTTCCTAATTTCCCAATTTCCCAATTACCTATTTGCCTAATTTCCTAATTTCCCAATTACCCAATATTCCAAATTCCTAATTTTCTAATTCCTCAATTTTCCAACTTCCTTATTCCTCAATTTCCTAATTTCCCCATTTCCCTACTTAATAATTTTCCAATTTCCCAATTTCCCAATTACCCAATATTCCAAATTCCTAATTTTCTCATTTCTCAATTTTCCAACTTCCTTATCCCCCAATTTCCCAATTTCCCTATTTCCTAATTTCCCAATTTCCCAATTACCTTTTTGCCTAATTTCACAATATTCCAAATATCTAATTTTCTAATTTCCCAATTTTCCAACTTCTTTACGCCCCAATATCCTAATTTCCCAATTTCCCAATTACCTATTTGCCTAATTTCCCAATTACCCAATATTCCAAATTCCTAATTTTCCAATTTCTCAATTTTCCAACTTTCTTGTTCCCCAATTTCCTAATTTCCCAATTTCCCTACTTAATAATTTTCCAATTTCCCAATTTCGCAATTACCTATTTGCCTAATTTCCCAATTTTCCAACTTCTTTACGTCCCAATATCCTAATTTCCCAATTTCCTAATTACCCATTTGGCTAATTTCCCAATTACCCAATATTCCAAATACCTAATTTTCCAACTTTCTTATCTCCCAATTTCCTAATTTCCCAACTTCCCTACTTAATAATTTTTCAATTTCCCAATTACCCAATATTCCAAATTCCCAATTTTCAAGTTATCCAATTTCCAAATTTCCCAAATTCCTAATTTTCTAATTTCTCAATTTTCCAACTTCCTTATCCCACAATTTCCTAATTCCCCAATTTACTAATTTCCCAATTCCTTAAATTCCTAACTTCCTAATTTCCTAATTTTTTCAATTTTAAGTACAAAGTTCGAAGCTTTAATTCAATAGCACCTGAATATTTCGATCTCAAAATTGAGAAACCCTACAATTTTCTAAGCTGAAGGTGTCGAATACAAAGTTAAGAGCTTTAATTCAATAGCTCCTAAATACTTCGATCTCAAAATTGAGAAACCCACAAATTTTCCAACCTTAGAGTGTTAAGTACAAAGTTCGAAGCTTTAATTCAATAGCTCCTATCTCAAAATCGAAAAACCTGCCAATTTTCCCAACTAAAAGTGTAACGTACAAAATTGAGACGATTAATTGAAATCTGCTAAATATCTCGACACCAAAATCGAAAGCCCGAAAAGTTTTCCAAGCTAAAAGCGTGAAGTGCAAACTAGCCTCCGCGCCCCAGGCACTCGACTGACCGGCGGTGTCGATAACTTCGATAAATTCCGTTCGAATTCAAAAATTTGGAATTCATGACCGTTTCTCCGGTGATATATCGCGAGAACATCGTCGAAACGTTCGAGGACGGTTTCGTTTCACGACGGATATTGGATTTTCTCTGTTTCCGCGCGTTGGTTCCCCGTTGACCCCGCTTCGTTTGTTGACATAAGTGCGCGACACTGGCTTTTTCCCTCTTTTTTCGTTTGTTTCAACCAGCGGGGCGTGGATGACAGGAATATCCAACGTTATTGTGGCTTATCTAGTGGCTGTTTAAGGCAACTGTAATATTCCACGTCCCTAGCAAGCTGCAACATTTTTTTTTCGTCAGCCTCCTCTGCCATTCTCTCTGACTCTTTCAATCTTTCTGTCTGCCATCGTAGCGCCGTCATTTATGATTTCTTTCCCTTTTTTTCCCCGCTTCTTCGCTCGACTGGCATCGTTTTCAGGCGTTTGTGCTTCGCTGACGTTCGCGTTATCTAATTCGTGGCGATGCTTCAAAGCGGTTTCTTTGTTTCTGTCATTTGATGAAACGGGAGGTTGTCGGGACAGATGTCTCGCGAAGTGAGCGAAACGTGGTTTTATTGACATTTAGAGGCGCGGGCTTGTTGAACGTCGAAGGTGTCGGACACGACGGGTACTTGTTGCGAATTTCGAGCTGAAGAAGATGGATTTATCGTTTGGCCACGCGACCGTACGCTCTTCGATTGAGTAACGCTGGCAAAGATATTTGGCGGTTTTTAGTTAGCAGTTTCTAGCTTTAGTGATAGGTAGTTTTACAGTTGGGAAAATTGAGTTCGGGAACTTTAGAATTTGGGGATGTTAAAATATTTGGTAGTTTGAGGAATTTGGGATTTGGGAAGCTGAGAATTTGGGGGTTGGGATCTGGTGGTTTGAGAATTTTAGAGGGTTGAGAATTTGAGAAGTTAGAAACTTGGGAATTTTAGATTTTCAGGACTTGCAAAAGGGATTTGAGAATTTGGTGATTTGAGGATTTGGAGATTTGAAGATTTGGGGATTTGAAAGTTTGGAGATTTGTGTATTTGGTGATTTGAGAATTTGGGAATTTGACGACTTAGGATTTGAGAATATTTCGAATTTGAGAATTTTGCGATTTGAGGATTTGGAATTTGAGAATTTGGGGGTGGGGATTTGGAGATTTGAGAATTTTAGAGGCTTGAGAATTTGGGAAGATAGAAATTTGGGAATTTTAGAATTTCAGGACTTGCAAAAGGGATTTGAGAATTTGGGGATTTGAGAATTTGGGATTTGAGGATTTGGAGATTTGAAGATTTGGGGATTTGAAAGTTTGGAGATTTGTGTATTTGGTGATTTGAGAATTTGGGAATTTGACGACTTGGGATTTGAGAATATTTCGAATTTGAGAATTTTGGGATTTGAGGATTTGGAGTTTGAGAGTTTAGGGGTTGGGGATTTGGAGATTTGAGAATTTTAGAGGGTTGAGAATTTGGGAAGTTAGAAACTCGAGAATTTTAGAATTTCAGGTCTTGTAAAAGGGATTTGAGAATTTGGAGATTTGAAGATTTAGGAAATTTAGAGGGTTGAGAATTTGGGAAGTTAGAAACTTGGGAATTTTAGATTTTCAGGACTTGCAAAAGGGATTTGAGAATTTGGGGTTTTGGGGATTTGGAGTTTGAGAGTTTAGTGGTTGGGGATTTGGAGATTTGAGAATTTTAGAGGGTTGAGAATTTGGGAAGTTAGAAACTCGAGAATTTTAGAATTTCAGGTCTTGTAAAAGGGATTTGAGAATTTGGAGATTTGAAGATTTAGGAAATTTAGAGGGTTGAGAATTTGGGAAGTTAGAAACTTGGGAATTTTAGATTTTCAGGACTTGCAAAAGGGATTTGAGAATTTGGGGTTTTGGGGATTTGGAGTTTGAGAGTTTAGTGGTTGGGGATTTGGAGATTTGAGAATTTTAGAGGGTTGAGAATTTGGGAAGTTAGAAACTCGAGAATTTTAGAATTTCAGGTCTTGTAAAAGGGATTTGAGAATTTGGAGATTTGGAGATTTAGGAATTTTAGAGGGTTGAGAATTTGGGAAGTTAGAAACTTGGGAATTTTAGATTTTCAGGACTTGCAAAAGGGATTTGAGAATTTGGGGTTTTGAGGATTTGGAGTTTGAGAGTTTAGGGGTTGGGAATTTGGAGATTTGAAAATTTTAGAGGGTTGAGAATTTGGGAAGATAGAAATTTGGGAATTTTAGAATTTCAGGACTTGCAAAAGGGATTTGAGAATTTAGGAATTTGAGGATTTGGTGATTTGAGAATTTGGGGATTTGAAAATTTGGTGATTTAAGAATTTGGGTGAATTGAGAATTTGGGAATTTGACGACTTGGGATTTGAGAATATTTCGAATTTGATAATTTTGGGATTTGAGGATTTGGAATTTGAGAGTTTGGTTATTTGAAAATTTGGTGATCTGAGAATTTAGTTATTTGAAAATTTGGGAATTTAAGAATTTGGAGATTTGAGGATTTGAGGGAATTTGGGGCTTGAGAATGTAGGGATGTGAAAATTTGATGATTTGAGAATGTAAGGACCTAAGAATTTTGGAATATTAGAATATTTAGCAATGTGAGGTGTTTGGGATTTGGGGATTTGTAATTTGAAAATGTTTGAGGGTTGAGAATTTGGGACTTTGATAATTTGAAAATTTCTGAATTTTGGAACTTGGAAATTTGGAAATTTTAGAATTTTAACAAAGGGATTTGTTAATTTGGGGATTTGAGAATTTGAAAATTTGATGATTTGAATTTAGGGTCTTGAAAACTTACTCTTGAGATATACAGATTTGAGAATGTGGCAATTTGGGGCTTGAGAATGTACACATTAGAAAATTTGCTGATTCTAGAATTTAGGGACGAAAAATTAGGGGATTGGAGATGTGAGTGTAAAACTTGAGAGTGTAAGGACTTGCTAATTTGATAATTTGAGAATTTAGAGACTTTGAAATTTAATTCACTAATTTGAGAATTTGAAGCCTTCAGAATTTGAGGGCGTAGAAAAGAATTTCAGAATTTCAAAATTAGATATAAATTTCATGTGTACGAAAATTGTTCTGGTTTCACTTATATTCATCCTCCTTGTATACAACTTACTTGTCAAGAATTAATTATAAATTTTATACATGAATATACAGCATCAAAATGAAAAGGGCATGTATCGTTAATATTCTATGACATTCTCATGAAAAAATAAATGAACAATAAAGGAAAAGAAGAGTAAATGTCAAGCGCGTAGGGCGAAATTATTTTTGCAACTTCATTGGTGCTGGATATTAGTTGAACTTTCTTCTTCAACCCAGTAGAAGCTAATCCAAGTTTTCGCAACGTTGCAGCTTTCATCGCCTCTTCCTTTTCTGTATAGTTTGCGAAAAATTGGAAACGTTTTTTGTTCTACGCGAAATTGCGGTAAGAACATTCAGAACATTGTAACTAGTGTTAATATTATATGAATTTCTTAAGATAAATTAATTTGATAATCTTTATTATATTCTTGCTATGACACTAACTTTCAAACTGTCGATGTACAGAAGCGTCAAATTTTATTTTTGTGCTCTCTTCAAACCAAATAGTTGCGTTTCGTGTTCAAAAGAAAGTGTAACCCGTCTTGTGGAAACACGACTATGTCCTAACGATACTTTTGGTTCTACTTTGCAAAAACACAAAATCATGGGTTGACACGTCATCGACCGCAAGAATCACTTCGGAAGACAATGCTATTGATCAGGTGTCATCACGAGCTGAAACCGCGTGAAAACAGTTAATACCGATCACTACCGTCAACGAATAATCAGTTTGAAGCGTGCATCGATCGAAAAGCGTCCAGATTGGGCTAGAAGACACGGAAAAGTGATTTTGCAACACAACGCCGCATCACACACAGAAAACGGTTAAAGGCACAATTTCTGCACTTGGTCTTGCCTCACCCGCCATCCTTGGCCCTTTCGGACTACCACTTTTCATCAATGGCTCACTTTTCCGCGAACACAAGATGTCGAAAAATGGCGTGATGGGTTTCTCTCCAAATGTGAACAATTTTTGGGGAGGGCATTTGGACAGATAGCGATGGTTTGAATAAGACATTTTTTCCCAAATTTCTTTAAAAAAAATTATGGTACACTGGGTAGAAGAAAATATCGTGAAAATATTCGTTAAGATCTATCACAACATATTCGTTAATATTTGATACTCTTAACCCCTTGTAACATCAAGTTAGACTCGTGACGTTACACTTCAAATCCGACAAACCTAAATCATATTTGCATAAAGATCGAGTTTTGAGTGTGATATCAACGTTTGTATAATTAAAGATCGCTAAATCCAAAATATACCTAACATTTCAACATTCTTTATTCGCGCTGCAGTAATAATTAAGCAGCTCTGACTGGCTGCCGAAAAACTAGTAGGCTAAGGGGTTAAGATCTGATACCGTTAAGTATGGCAGTAAGTATAAAATCCGAAATTTGTAGTGTATGAATTCTCGAACGACGAGTTAACTCGACGTTCATTATCGGACGGTCACGAGATAGTATTAAACGCTACAGCACAGAGCCACATAGAATTCTATATTGTGCCCTAGCAGAGCTTGAAGAAGATCATTACGCGGAACAGGCTGTTTCGCAATTTCCGCGCGGTGTCGTGCAATTTCAACATTACCCGAGGTAACGACGCTCACAATACACAGAAACGCGCACACACCGGTGCCTCGAACAAAAATTTCGAAACGCGCCTCGTTCCCTCCACTCCGCTGTCTGGCGTCGGAGAAATCTATTCTGTTCCACCTAAGCCCCCCCTGTGCCCCCCTTTTCTACGCGACTGCCTTCGAGGTGCGAGGGTTGCGCCTTTTGTTCGCACCCCTGCACGCTGAAACGACCCTCGCTAACCCGTCACTCGCCGCGACTGGCATCGAGCTTCGTTTTTCACCACGATCTAAATATTTAGCTCCAAGGTGAAAAACCTTCGGCTACGGACAGATAAAGAAGAAAAATCGCCGAGGAAAATCGTTCTCACCGGACGAGGGGGTGCATTTATTTTGGCACGGATAGGATTTTTTTCATTTTGGTAAAGCATAATAGTTTGCACTCAGGCGGTTGAGGATTAATGTATTTTAGATTGTTAGAATTCTATAGTATGGAACTATACAGAAATAGAAAATGTAGTTTGCAGAAATAGTTACAAGGGTTAACACGTAAAAATTCCGAAGGGGTGGATTTTTGAAGGTGGATCCTCCTAAATATGTCTGAATAGAAACTTGACAATTTGAAGATTTGAGTATAGTTGAACTGTTTAGAGAGAGAGAAATTACACCCCGTATATCTTAAAACTTACGGAGAAAATAATCGACACAATTTTCATCCCTTAAAATCAGGTATTTCAGTACCTAAATGGAGTGTTCTTTGAATATGACAGTGGAACGGAATGAAAAGAATAAGCAGAGAAAAGGGCGGAAATGAGAGAAGGGAGTAAGGTGAGGAGGCCATTGTGGTCTGTAATCGAATTTTTGAAAATCGACGCCGTTGATTTCATTGGCCAGCGTGTATTTTCATTGCGGAACCTTTGCTACTTTCATCCGGACCAGCTTTTTCCTCCGCCTCTCTTCCTCTATTTCTCTTCTTCCCTGCCGCCTCGATCAAGTTTTAATTGGGTTACCAGCCTGGAAACTAACTGGAAAACGCCACCGGTCGATGCAATTAGAGCGTTCCGAGGCGAGACATCGACGGGGGTGGAAAAAGCGCGAAAGGCGTCGCTTCGATTTAACAATTGTCACCGAACGCAACGCCTTTTTATTTCAATTCTTTACCGTTCTAACGATCTTCCTTTTCACGCTTTGATCGTACACTCGACGTCCTTTGAAATTGCTCCGAAAATATAATTGAGAAAATTGGACGGATAATTAAGAACCTTGGAGTGAACTGTGATGAAATTACGATTATGGAAATTTTAGGGTGAGTCTCGTTTCGTCCTGGAATTCTTAAAATTTAGGAAATTCTGAAAGTTGGAAATCTGAAATTCTGAAGATTGTAAAATTGTAAAATTGTAAATTTGAAATTCTGAAAGTTGAAAATCTGAAATTCTGAAAATTGTAAATTTGAAATTCTGAAAGTTGAAAATCTGAAATTCTGAAAATTGAAAAATTGTAAATTTGAAATTCTGAAAGTTGTAAAATTATAAAATTATAAACTTGAAATTCTGAAAATTGTAAAATTGTAAAATTGCAAATTTGAAATTCCGAAAATTGTAAATTTTAAATTCTGAAAATTGAAAAATTGTAGATTCGAAATTCTGAAAGTTGAAAATCTGAAATTCTGAAAATTGAAAAATTTGAAATTTGAAATTCTGAAAATTGCAAATTTGAAATTCTGAAAATTACAAATTTGAAATAGTAAATTGTAATTTGTTCCGTACGAAAAATTTAAGTTGTTACTATATTCATTATAATTATTGAGAAGTATTGAGATATAAAGTTAGTGATGTTATTAAGCGATATATTGAAAGGACTTAATAATGGACATAATGATGAACTACGAGTTGAGCATAGTAAAAGCACGATGCACGGTTTAGGCAGTGTTTAAATGAACATTCGATTATCCGAACACCGGGTACTGGAACCTGAACATTATCTAAACATCGCGCAGGATATTTCATCGAACATCCAATTATTCGAACACCATTTAGCGAGATAGCGTTAATGAAGTTACTGACCCACATCATATACCAGCTACAGTAAATTAAGCAAAAAATCTTTAAAATGACCGTATGGTCCGTAGCGAAACTAATTTTATGTTGAAAACATATAACGAACTATTACAAACATTCATTTTAACAAAATATGAATCCACAGAAATAAAACGAAATTTTGGGGTATCAAATATGAAACCTGAAATCAGATATTTTCATCGGTACTTTCTAGTGGTCCTAGTATTAAAAATTAATAAAAATTATTCCAGACAGGAACTACTTTTAAATAATTTTACAAATTATTTATTGCAAATAAATGTATAGAACGTTCAAAAATCCCTAAGTCCAGAATCCCCAGATAAAAAATCCCTAGATTTAGAAATCCCTAGATTCCCAAATCCCTATATTCCCGAATCCCTAGATTAAGAAATCACTAGATCCCTAAATACCTAGATCAAAAATCCCTAGATTCCCAAATCCCTAGATTTAGAAATCCCTATATTCCCGTATCCCTAGATTAAGAAATGACTAGAGCCCTAAATCCCTAGATCAAAAATCCCTAGATTTAGAAATCCCTATATTCCCGAATCCCTAGATTTAGAAATCCCTATATTCCCGAATCCCTAGATTCCGAAATCACTAGATCCCTAAATCCCTAGATCAAAAATCCCTAGATTTAGAAATCCCTATATTCCCGAATGCCTAGATTCCGAAATCCCTAGATTAAGAAATCACTAGATCGCCAAATCCCTAGATTCCCAAATCCCTATATTCCCAATTCCCTAGATTCCCAAAGCCTTAGATTCTCGAATCCCTAGATTTAGAAAAATCTCTAGATTCCTAAATCTCGGAATTCCCAGATCCCTAGTTCCCGAAATCCCTATATTGCTAATTCTTAGATTTCCAAATTCCTAAATTATCAAATCCTTATATTGCCAAATACCTAAATTTCCAAGTTTCTAAATTTATGATTTTGAAAGTTTGAAATTGTAAAAAAATGAAGAGAAAAAGTTCGCAAAGATTAATAACACTCTCCAATTCATAATTCCACCAATTATTTATTGTAAATGTGTAAAAAGTTCTGTAAAATAATTTTCTGCCTATTGTGATTAATAAAATTAATTGTAATTAATTGAATTACAATGTTGGTTATCTGAATAATGTCAATACATTTCTTCATCGAATAGCGGATAGTATAATGAATAAAAATGTACTTAATTATTAAATGTACTTTTTAAATTAACCTTATATTATTGTACTGTTGTATGTAGTATAAACTTTCTAAGTAGTACAAACTGTAATGACTCTGACATCTGTACGATATGAGAGAATAAATTATAAACGAAGTTATACATTCATGTTGCATTCTTAATAAACAACAGTATAAAGAGTAATTATAATTATTTTTACAAGGAAATATTTCTACGAACAGAACAGTTAAAATTGTTGAAAGTAATATAAGCACATATATGTACTTTTTTTACCTCAAGTTTAAAATAAATTAATAAATTTCACGTTTTTCGACAAATAAAACGTATTCATTGCATTTTCTTTTGCAATGAAAAAGTACGAAAGGTATTCATACCATTTCATACAAACAATAAATAAAAATATATTTATCTGTTATAAATTTTATTTTGAAAGAATGGCGAAGTATTTATATTCAAAATCATTGAGCTTTCAATTTAATAACGCAGGCTACTAATTTACCAACACAGAATTTGTTTTATAAATATTTGAAACTTCCATCGTCAGAAGAACACGATATTTAAATTACCCGATAACAAACATCAAAATATATAACGATTTTTCATCGTTCATCGTCGACGCACGATTATTGTGTACAATTTAATTCGTACAGCGAACGTCAATCGCACAATACGCATCCATTTCAGGTTTCGAAGTCATTGTCATTGTTGATTTCCGGTGATATTATGTCTGATGGGTCAGATTTAACTACATAACGCTCGAACATAAAATACGTGTTAATTCGGTGAATTTCAAAGCGATTCTGTCCAACGTTGTGGGTTACGTTGTTAACGCGTTCACTGTCACAATAAGATAAATACCTATATTGGCGATATGTTGGGATTATCAAAATGGATGTATATTCTCGATGTGAAAGTATCGAGAGAACGTTAATAAAATTAATGCGCTTCAAATATTGACAATAAGTTTCGAAATTTTGAAGTTTATCTGCAACTTACGATTGTTCAGATTTTTATGGTATCGAATTTTTGATATTGCAAATTTTTAAGTTGTCAAATTCTCAAATTGTGGGATCATCAAATTTGGAAATTTTGAAACACTTATATTTTTGAGTTTTCATATTCTCGAATTCTGAAAGGTTCAAAGGCTTAGATTCTGGAAGGCTGAAATCCTCAAATTCTCAAATTTTCAAGGTGGAGTTTTCATAATTTCAAAATCTCAACTTCTCAAACTCAAATTCATAAATTTCCAAACACAAATTCTCAAGTCCTCAGATTCTCAAATTCTCAAATTCTCAAATTTTCAATTTCTCAATTTCTCAAATTTTCAATTTCTCAGTTTCTCAAATTTTCAAATACTCGAATACTCAAATTCTCAAATTCTCAAAGGCTCATAGGCTCAAACTCACAAATTCTAAAGCTCTCAAATCCTTAAACTCTCAAATTCTGAAAGTCTCAAACTAGTAAAACCTCCAACTCGCAAATTCCTAAATTGTCGCAGTCTCGAACTCTCAAATTTTCAAACATTCAAACTCTCAAATTCTAAAACTCACAAATTCTCAAACTCTCAAAGATTCAAACTTGCAATGGCTCAAATTCTCAAACTAGTAAAACCTCAAACTCTCATATTCTCAGTCTGAAACTCTGAAACTCTCAAACTCTCAAACTTTAAAATTCTGAAAGTCTAAAATTCTCAAACTTCAAAATTCTCAAATTCTTAAACTCTCAAACTCTCAAATTCTTAAACTCTCAAACTCTCAAATTCGCAAACTCTCACACTCTCAAATTCTCAAAATCTTAAATTCTTAAATTCTCAAACTCTCAAATTCCTAAAATTTTTAAATTCCTAAATTCTCAAATTCTCAAAGGCTCGTAGGCTCAAACTCTCAAATTCTAAAACTCACAAATTCTCAAACTCTCAAAGATTCAAACTTGCAATGGCTCAAATCCTCAAACTAGTAAAACCTCAAACTCTCAAATTCTCAGTCTGAAATTCTCAAACTCTCAAATTCTCAAACCCTCAAACTCTCAAACTTTAAAATTCTGAAAGTCTCAAATTCTCAAACTTAAAAATTCTCAAATTCTTAAACTCGTAAACTCTCAAAGATTCAAACTTGCAATGGCTCAAATTCTCAAACTCGGAACCTCCAAATGGCTCAAATTTTCAAATTCCTAAATTCTCAAATTTAACCATTATCAAATACTAAAATTAGAAAATGTCCAAATTCCTATGTTCAAAACTTCTTATATTCCTAAATTTCTGAGTTCTCAAATTTGTAAAGTATCTGAATTCCCAAATAGTCACATTCTCAAAATTCAGAATCCCCAAATATCCAAATTTCAAAAATACCTAAATTCCCAAATAACAACGTTCTTAAAATTCAGAATCCCCAAATATTCAAATTTCAAAAATACCTAAATTTCAAAATAATCACGTTCTCAAAATTCAGAATCCCCAAATATCCAAATTTCAAAAATACCTAAATTCCCAAATAACCACGTTCTTAAAATTCAGACTCCCCAAATATCCAAATTTCAAAAATACCTAAATTTCGAAATAATCACGTTCTCAAAATTCAGAATCCCGAAATATCCATCTTTCCAATTTCACCGACCATACACAAGCAACACAGTAGCGATGATATAAAGATCTCCGTGCAACAACAGCTCCCGAGCGAGTGTCGCGTTCAAACTAGCTGTACACCTTTTCAAATTTCATTTACAATTTGCATCGTGTTTCCGGGTCGTTTTCTCTCATTTCGTGCCAGTCACTCTTCCGCAACCTCTCCTCCAGCTTATCCCATTAATCTGAAATCCTCGTTGGCTTGATATAACCTTCTCTCCTCCTATTTCCTACTCTCTCTCTTTTTTTTCGCTCGTGCACCTGTTGCCCAACGAAATCGCTTCACGAGACTGATCGACGAGGAAAAGGGACGTTATTTATTTAAAAGCGCCGGCACGCGTTCGATCTACCTCGACTTTTTCATTTGTCTATAGCCATCAGCCTCGGAAAAGGTTTCGATAGGATACCGGTTAACAACCTTGTAACGAACCATTTTCCCTGCATGGATGCCAGAGCGATTTGCGGATAGGTTGCAGGAAAAATCGTTTTGTTATCTACGACCGAAGGGTTTTGAAATCGAAATGGAACAGATAGAACTTTTAGTTTTCAAAGGATTTCGATGGGAAAATTTTTTCAAATTGAGAGCACTCGAAGGTCGGAATCGACTGACTTTCAATTCGAGTGGGAGGATTTGTTGTTTGTGAACTGGTAATAGAAATGAAACTGGAAGGAGTACTTGCATACGTTTTGTGTCGAATATAGTTATTTAAAATAATTGTAAGTGAGGATTAATTACAAATGTAAATTAATTCGGTGTTTCTGTCACCATTTCGAATTTAAATTTTCCCGTTACTTTTATGAATCTGAAATGCCTATTAAATTGGTCGACATATCATTAATAACGACTGTTTGAATAATTGAAGTTACTGTGACGTTTCAGATATGAATCTTTAATTTTAGAAAATGATACTGCAACAAATGAAATGTAATCTATCTATTCCAACTAAACGGAGTATTGTAATCGAAAGAAAATAAAGGGTTGCTATACTTTCCTTATTCACCATGTCATCGAATTGCAATAATTTAGTATTTTTCAATTTAGGAATCTTTTAGGATTTAGTTTGAAAATTTGAGGATTTATAAATTCAAGATTTTTGAAGTTCTATATTTCTAAATTACTAAATTTGTAAATTAAGTTCCAAATTTCGAAAGTACCAAGCTTGCAAATTAATAAATTTCTAATTTTATAAATTTCTAAATTTCGAAATGGCTAAATTTGTGAATTTGTGTATTTGAAAATTTGTAAATTTGTAAACCTGTGAATTTGTAAATTAAAAAATTTGAAAATATGAAAGTTCGTAAATTTCTAACTCCATCAAGGGATAAATTTCCAATTCCCTGAAATTAGAAATCACTAGATTTAGAAATCCCTAGATCTCCAAATTCCTATATCCCCAAATCCTTAGATCCTACAAATCCCTAGATCCCAAAATCCCTAGACCCCAAAATCCCTAGATTCCCAAATCCCTAGACCCCAAAATCCCTAGATTCCAAAGTCCCTAGATACCAAAATCCCTAGATTACAAAATCCCTAGATCCCAAATCCCTGGACCCCAAGTCCCAAGATCAAAGACCCATAAATTCCCAAATCCCTAGATAAAAAATCCCTAGATTCTCAAATTATTAGATTTAGAAATCCCTAGATCCCAAAATCCGTAATTCCAAAATCCCTAGACCAAAAAATCCCTAGACCCCAAAATCCCTAGATCCCAAATCCCTGGACCCCAAGTCCCAAGATCAAAGACCCATGAATTCCCAAATCCCTAGATAAAAAATCCCTAGATTCCCAAATTATTAGATTTAGAAATCCCTAGATCCCAAAATCCCTAGATTTAGAAATCCCTTGATATAGAAATCCCTAGATTGGTAATTCTGAGATTCCCAAATTCCTAAGTTTCCAAGTTTCTAAATGTATGATTTTGGAAGTTTGAAATTGTGAAAAAATGAAAAGAAAAAGTTCGTAAAGATACAAAACACTGTCGAATTGATAAAAGTCAACAATCAAGTGGAATTAATGAACTATTTGGAACTAGATTATCGACTTGAGGGAATTTTATTACATCTGCAACACCACACTAATAAATACCAGCAACTGTTCAAATAAGCTCTTTATAATTCATTCCATGTCATCCATATTCATTGATATTATGTAATATAGGACACCGCATCAATATTTCGCATGGTTTTATTTCGCTTTTAAATATTGCCGGTTCATCGATGGCTGCAAGTAGTTCAATGAAATATTCAGAGAACAAAAATCCACCAGCTATTTATGAATGTTTTATTTCTGGCATTTTCATTTATTCAGGGACATCGATTTATTAACACTGAACGTTTATTTATACATCGAAAGGTGAATCCTTTATAATTCCCGCTCGGGCGAAATATTTTTATTAATATCGGATATAAATACTGTAACGTTTATGAAATAACTTCATTTCGTCGGACTTTGAATTTATAGATGTCGACTGGGGAACGGAAATGTTGAATAACGATTTCAAATAACAAATTAATGTCAAAATATTATTACAACAGTATGTTACGTTACATTTGTTATTGTAAAATATTATATTACATCTGGTACATTTCATTTATATTTTCAACCATTTTGTAATTTACACTGATGTATTTTATATAGAAAACTGTATTGCCATATCAAATATTATTTAATCATGTATCAATGCATCGGATATTAATTAATTACGTATGAATGTTATATAGTAATTCGTTACATATTTATGCTAAATAGTAATTAATTATATATAAATTTATCAAATATGAATTAATCACAAATTAATGCATTAAACCTTAATTACTACATTAAATATATTATGGCAATTCTGCCATAGAAATTCTACCAATTTCATTAAATTATCACTAAATCTAATTAAACGTAATTTAATAAAATCATCGAAGATTTGAATATCTATAAATTAATGTCTAATAAAAGATTTATCTTTGAATGCAAAATGCTAATTTAAAGATTGACAAAATATAACAAAGATATAATGAAAAATATTTTTGAAGGCAAAGATCATGAACAAAGAAAGTAATGGAGAATAGAAACTAGGAAGTTTTTGGAATCAATCGTTGGCGCGAGACATTGAAAATAAAATCGATGGAGGTCTAGTGTATTCACTGACGTCAATCGACGAAATGGTGTAGGCAGATTCGAAGCTGTCAAAGTAGATATCGAGTTCTATGATCAGACAATATAAAGGGGCACACATGTTATGGAGCGGAGCTGCCACGCAAGAACAATTCTATTCGAATCTCTAAAAGCGTTTTCTGTAATCGCACCAACACAGAATCCGCCATCGCTCTTGTATAAATACACCTGATCAAACATTATCTCTATATTTTTAACATATACCAACGTTCAGTTTAAAATGACAGGATATTCAACAGTAATGTACGCAGTATTCGGTTTTATACCAATTCAAAATTTCGCAAATTTCCTAGTTATAAATTTCAAAATACACGAATCATAAAATTTCCAAATCACTAGATTTCCGAATCCCCAGATTTAGAAATCCCTAGATCACAAATCCCTAGATTCAGAAATCCCTAGACCCCACATCCCTAGATATAAAAATCCCTAGATTCCCAATTTCCTAGATTTAGAAATCCCTAGATTCCAAATTTCCTAAATTTCAAAATTCCTAGATTCCCGAATTCCTAGGTTTGGGAAATACCTAGATTCCCAAATCCCTAGATTCAGAAATCCCTAAATCCCCAAATCCCTAGATATAAAAATGCCTAGATTCCCAATTCCCTAGATTTCCGAACTCCTAGATTTAGAAATCCCTAGATTCCCGAATCCCCTAAATTTAAAAATCCCTAGATTCCCGAATTCCTAGATTTAGAAATCCCTAGATTCATAAATCCCTAGATATAAAAATTCCTAGATTCCCAATTCCCTAGATTTCCGAATTCCTAGATTTAGAAATCCCTAGATCCCTAAATCCCTAGATTCCAAAGTTCCTATTCTCTTAAATCCCTAGAATCCCAAATTCCTATTCTCCCAAATCCCTAGATTCCAACATCTCTATATTTCCAAATCCGTAGATGCAAAAATCCCTAGACTCCCAAATTACTGTACTCCCCAATTCCAGATTTCCACATTTTTAAATTCACAAGTCACTAGATTTCCTCGATTCGCCAATTCCTAGACTTCTAAATTTTTTAATTTCCAAATCCTCAAATCCCTAAATTTCTAAATTCCCAAATTCTCACATTCCTAAATTTCTATATTTCTTAATAACCGAAGTTTCATGTACTTAAATTTGTAAATTATCAAATTTTCAAATCCATATATTTCCAAATTCTCAAATTCCGAACCAAAAAATCCGACAGCACACGGCATCATTACTCGCATCCTCGGGCAACGGAAACCTTGATAAAAGTTTTTGCTGCGTTTGATAGATAAAACGAGCAAGACTGTCTCTCGCACGGCGATAAAAACGAGTCAGCTTGTAACGATAACGAAGGTGTAAACAATCGTGGAAACTTGTAGCGAGCGCTCCCTAAAGAGGAGTGAAATGAAGATGAAGCTGCAAGAAACAGCTCCGGCAGAGCTCAGTTGCTACAAGCAACGGGAACGAAGGAAACAATCGGACAGAGAAACAAAGCAGGAGGTATAATTTATTACACGCGACAACTTGCTCCCCCGGGGTGGTACGGGGCGAAAAAGCTGCACGCGATAACACTGAAATTACAGTCACGATGATTAACTACAACTACGATGTACGACTATAGTCTGACAGGAATAAAAACTCGCAGATTTTCACTGTTCGCGAACGAAAAACGAATTAGAGGTCACGTTACGATCATTTTTATCACGTACAGTTCGCTCCCCGATCAGCTGCGGCTGATTAAATCGAACAGCATATTCCACACTTCATATTTTCGACAAAGTGTGCGTCAGTTTGGGAAATGAACAATTAGCCTCTTTGCATTGATAGAACTCATCTTATAAGGCACGTAGATATGGCGAGACATGTTTTGGTACAACAGCCTATTTATTAACATCTCATTAAATTTCTAAGTACCTAAAATTTCTAATCTTGAAATTTCGTATATTTAACGAAATTGATCAAATAGGATACCGTCTTCATTTCCCTTTAGAAATCACTGTCATCGAATTCCCCTAGACAACGAGTTCCAACAAAGAAGCTTAATAGAAAAATGTAGCGGTGTATTATGCGGGATTCTGCATCCCCGACTGCGATGTCACAATGAACACTGTTAACACACATTCCGCGGGATCGGTGCTCAACAAAGTCGAAATGGACGAAAGTCGGGCGAGCTCCGAATAAATTGTAAAGCGTGTTGCGCTTTAATCGACAGGCGGTTGCATCTCTCGGGACAGAAGCGTCGTGTGGGAAGCGAGAAGAAACGATGCCTGTCGGCAACGATTTTATCCTATTGATTTCGCGCGACCCACGCGAGAAGAGAGTACGACCGAGATGGAAGACCTTGACATCAATATGTGGCACAACATCCACCTCTGCACCCACTCCTCGCCGAGTACCCCCTCCACCGTGTCCCCCACTCCGCCCGCTTTACCCCCACTCCTCCCAGTCTCCTCCCCACCAGGCGACTCCGGGCGACCACGTGACGCGAGCCGAAGCGCACGGGAGTAGAAATCGGACGAGGTCGGCTATTGTCGTAAATACTCGTCCGTCTCGAGCTCCTAGAAACATCTGGCCCGGATGGCCGGACGTAAGTTACTGGCGTAATATGGGGCGAGCTGTGAAATATCCCTGCTCGAAGCTCGCCTATGACTACGTATATTTAAATAATTACTGCCACCCTCTTCGCTTCGCTTCCTATTTGCAACCCTTCACGTTAACACGTTTCGTGTAACTTCTTGCCGGTTAATTCAAGGAATGCTGGGGAAGATTTGAAAGCGTGGTGATGCGAAAAAATACGGTGGGATGCAACGTTGTTAATACTGTTAACGTAATTTAATATCACATGATGAAACGCAGGTTCTTCTTAATTATTGATTTTAAAAAATTTGAAATAATAGGTGATATTGTATTACACAATGAGTGTGTGAATTCTGTAGTTTCTAAATTCACAAGTCTGTGTAAAGATTCACACGTCTGAAAATATAAGATCCAACGTAATTAAATTCTGAAAAGTTTCTCTCTAGTTATTATAGTGTGGGCTTTTTTGGAAGTAGATCCTTAACAGGTCAATTATGTACGAGATCAGACATGGCGATCTTTGGATTATAAACGACGGTCATTAATGATGATATCTAAGAAGCTGTATCGTTAGAGGATGAGCATCGAATTTCCCGTCTAAATTTGCTACTTCGAATCCATGCAACACGGTCGGATGATTTTAAACTACCACTTTAGCGTTCAAGGTAATTTATGGAAACCACATCAAAGTCTGGAAGCACAAAAACGTTTGTGTGACATAATGCTCTTTCGTGGTAGAACGTCGTTTAATCGCTTATCCAATATATGAGAAAGTAGTCCTAGATAATGAAACAAAAATCTCGACCTCTACTTTCTACCTTCTATTTTGTTCTTTGACGATTGCTTTAACCAATTGGGGAGGAATTTAACCGAACATTACGTGAACCATTAATCTTTATTTATTCGTTGATCAATAACTCAGAAGAATTTTGAGTAAAGTAGGTAATACAATAAAATGCGGTTCTTTAATTATTGTGATGTGAAAACAGAATGTATATTTTGAAATCTTAAATGAATATATCAAATCTCAAATTTGATGTATTTAGGCATTTTTAGATATTTATAAATTCCTATGTTTTCAAGTTTAAATAAAAGATCTAATTTCTAAATTTTCAAGTCCCCAAAATTTCAAATGCTTAGTTCCAATATTTTCAAATTCTTCAATTTCGAAATTTCCAAGTTTCAAAATTTCGAAAGCTCTAAATTTGAAAGTTTCTGAATTCCTAAAGTTTTTTAAATTCCAAATATCTAATTTCTCAAATTACCCAAATTACGAAATTCTCAAAAATCTTAAAATTATCCAATTTTGAAATACCCAAATTTCCAAAATCCCTAGATTCCAAATTCCCTAGATTTAGAAATTCCCAGATTCCCAAATCCCTAGATTTAGAAATCCCTAGATCGCCACAAACCTAGATTTCCAATTCCCTAGATTCAGAAATCCCTAGCTCCCCAAATCCCTAGATTTCAAAATTCCTATATTCCAAAATCCCTAGATTTCAAAATTCCCATACTCCCAAATCCCTAGATCACGAAATCCCTAGATTCCCAATTCCCTAGATTCAGAAATCCCTAGATTCCAAAATTCCTATACTCCCAAATCCCTAGATCCTCAAATCCCTAGATTTCAAAATTCCTATACTCTCAAATTCCTAGATCACAAAATCCCTAGATTCCCAATTCCCTAGATTCAGAAATTCCTAGATCCCCAAATCCCTAGATTTGAACATTCCTATACTCCCAAATCCCTAGATTCAGAAATCCCTAGATCCCCAAATCCCTAGATTCCAAAATTCCTATACTCCCAAATCCCTAGATCACCAAATCCCTAGATTCCCAAATCCAAAAATAACTTAAAATTATCCAATTTTGAAATTCCAAAATTTCCTAATATGACTTACTAAAAATTTACTATTCCAATACTCCGTCAATTTTTTGTTTAATTCATTTATACGTACACACATGTAATCTCTTTAGTTTTCAAAAATATATTCTATACAGATATTCTATAAATATCGAAGTGATGAGATTAAGCGTTTTAGTACGGTACATTTATTACTCAATAAAATCAATATTACTAATGCTGTTGCAAATGCAATTATAGATACGCTGACGTGATTAAAATTACTAGTTATATTACCTTACGATAAATATTCCAGTTAATTCTCATTAATTTGGTGTATCGAATATCATATTTGAACAATTATACTATTTCAAAATTTAATTGTCGTCGGAAAATAAAAACACGTTCACTATCTCTTGCATCTAATGCCAATTAAATCATCAGATAATTTTATAAATTAATCAGGTTGATGACTTAATGTACAAACATTTCATGCCCACTTTAACTATTTTTGAAGAAATGCAACTTTGTGTTATATTTAACAAATATTGCATTTATTGCTACATACACACCGACAATAACTTATTAATTATACTTAATTAGGTACCAATTAGCAATATAAATTGAAATCTGTAAAATTATAAATATTTATAAAATTAAAATAACAGGTACTAACATAATTATACTATTATAATAGATTATGTAAAAAGTTGAATGAACAAAAATATTTTAATTTCATCAAATAATTTTATGAAGCAGTTTTGTAATTTCTGATGTGATTTTTTAAAGAAGATACAAATTTCATGAAGAATGAAGAAGCGTTTGTGCTCTGATTATCAGCCATCGAGTTAAACATCCATTAGCATAATTACAAAGATTGTATAATATTTTCGGAATAATTATTCAAATTAATATCCCCGTTGAGAACAATCTCAAAGACTCAATCTCATTTCGGTAGAATAAAGTAATATGTTATTCAGCACAGTAAAATAGTACACATACGAATTTGATGAAGGATATAATTGATTCTGAAAATTCTTTGCATCTTTGTATCGGACTAATTTTTCCTCTGAATGGATCAGTCGCCGCGTCGATACGAGTTAATTAACAGAATTTGCCCCTCATTTCTCGTTAATTGGCAAAAGATAATATTATAGAATATTAAAGAGAAAGAGTCGTGTAGAAAATTATTGGAAGTGCATAATTATCGCTAAAAATGCGATAATGAATTTCATTTGGACAGAAGGAGATTATTTATTACATGATGAAGACATGTGTATGTAAAATTAAATTACGTATCAACGTAAAACTACAAATTTGTATCGTTCGAAAAAATACACTGACGGAATTTAATTAAGGGAAAGGAAACAATGAAAACGATGCAGCAATTTTCGATGAAACATTGTCACAACAAACAAAAAAACAAAATAAAAAAAGTTAACAAAAATTCGTAGAAAAATGTAATAAAACGAAATGAAAAACAATATAAAAATTTTCAACGTAACATACCGAACGCAGTAAACAGGAGATGAATTTGTTTGACAAATGAAATGTATTATTTGTTTGACAAAATGAAATAAATGAAAACATGCAATAATTTTCGATGAAACACTCAATGCAGCAAATAGTAGAGCAAAATGAAAAAGATAGAAAAACGAAATCAGAGAGAAATTTAATAAAAAGAAAGACCATAATCAAGAAGATACAATTTTCAATAAAACACTTATCATAACAAAGGGTAGAAAATGATAAAAATTTATAGAAAAATGAATAAAAAGAAAGAAAATGATACACCAATTTTCAGCAAAATACAAACAGTAAACAAGGTATGAAAATACACCGCAGTAGGAAAACGAAAAATAAATGAAGAAGATACAATAATTTTTTATGAAACACTCGATGCATCAAATAGGAGAGCAAAATAAAAAAAGAGAAAGATAAATTCAAGGAAGAATTAAAATAAAAATTGAATAAAAAGCGAGGACAGCAATTTTCAACGAAACCAAGCGCAGTAAACAGGGGATGAAAAGCGGGGAAGCAAAAAAATATAAGCAGAATAGTATTTGTTTGGCTCGGGGACAAGAACGCGCGGGAAATGATTGAATTCGATATCGAGTCCGCAGGACGACGCATAATTCCGTTAATATGAACTGCAAACAAGAAAATGCCTACGTAACTGAACGACCACCTCATTTCGTCCATCGATCGATCCCTTTTCGTTCGGAGTCTAGCGATACCGCTGCCAATAATGCGCCGGAATATGCGTACATTCGAGCAGGCATTACGGAATGTTATTATAATCGAGTGGAATTCTGTCGCGTGTATTACACTGGATCATACCCGATCACTACTTCCAAACGATACTAACATGTAAATGTTCCCTTAATGAGCGAGGATTTAATAGCGATTCGGTTAGGCCGATCTTCGCGCTCGATGGGGATAGCTGCGGAGGGTTTGATGTACTGCGGTGCAACCTCAAGCTGCCTCGTTGTTTGATCGGAGGGTGCCTTTTGTTCCAGATTTAGGTTAACTTCTTTCTGGGGTTTTTACCTTTCATTTCTAGGGAGATTTGTAGGTCATGCAGTTTTCAGACTTCTGTGCATTCGGTTGGCACACATTTTGGAAATTTAAGGTTGAGACTTGAAAATTTTAGAGTTCCTTTCTACAATCTGGATGTTTCTTAAAGGTTTTTCAAATGTATGGACATTTGTTGAAAAATTTGAACGTTTCATATTTGAAAAACTGAATATTCCACACCTGTATTCTGAAGTTTCAACATTGTGAAATTATAAAATTATAATATTCCAAATTCTCAAAGCCCCAAGTTCTAAAATTCCGAACTTGCACAATAAAAAATTCCCAAATTCCCTAATTTCCAAAATTCTGACCTAACATTCCAAAAATTCTAAAATTCCAAATTCTCAAAGCCCCAAATTCCAAAATTGTGAATACGTAAAATACAAAAATTGCAATGTTCCAAAATCTCAAATTCCCAAATTTCTAAAGTCCTGACCTCTAAAGATTCAAAAATTCTAAAATTCCAAATTTTCAATATTTCAAAACTCCAAAGTCCAAAAATCCCCAAATTCTAAAATAACAGAATCTCAACATTCAAACTCCCAAAAAACAAAATCTTCAAAACGAAAAAATTACTGAAACCAGCAACTTGCATTGTATTCCATAATTATTTTGAGTGTACAAGGAACAATGAGTATCCATGGACATCTTTATCAATGAAATACTTGGGCAAGCGTAAATGCTTTCAGTTACAGCAAACAATGTGTATTGTTCAGCTACAATTGTTGGCGTCCACAATTAGCATGATTTCAAGTAGACAATTACAGCATGAATTGTAAGATTTGTAATCTCGAAAGTGCTTTATATCATGAAACGTAAAGAAAAGTATGAATTATAATCATTTTTAATGTACAAGTAATTAAACATAATTATAAAGGAGATACTTGTTTGAGTATTCTTTTATTATTAGTCACATCTGGAACCCTTAACCTCAGCAGTAGAGTCTTTCGTTTACAATCAACTATTCGTGAGGTATTGCTTGCTTTTACTTGCTTAGGTCACTGCGGACCCAGACACACTTCATACGTCGCTCGCATTTCCATCTCCACCCGAATTTTAGCTAAACCGATAGAAAATTAGAAACTGTTTTCCCTCGGCAATGTCACAAAAATTGTACGGCCACTCCGAGCTTTTAAACGTAAAAATTCTTCGGAGACACTCTCGAACAAACGGTGATCAAGTACGTTGCAAAATAAACTAGTCGTTCGAAGTGAAATTCATAGAGTCCACTTATATGCGCTCGTATCCTAATGATTCGTCGTTTAATCGTCACTTAATATTGCTGACGCTGTGACGCACATACACTCAGTTCTTAACCCTTTGCCTTATGATTTATCAAGTGCGTCAGTCGGAACTAACTGATCACAGCTACAATATTAAAACAGAGAAGAAAAGTTGAAGTGTTATGTCGATTTTGTATTCGGCAATCCTTGACCATGCAAATTATAATTGGACTTAAACTCCAAATTGAAGCGTATTCGAAATTCGAGTAAGATTTGGCAGGTGTGAAGCGTGCAGATGTGGGTTGAGTGCGTCATCTTTAGCTTGAGTGCGTCATATGTAACTTGAGTACGTCATTTCTAGCTTGAGTGCGTCATTTCTAACTTGAGTGCGTCATTTCTAGCTTGAGTGCGTCATGTGTAGCTTGAGTGCGTCATGTGTAGCTTGAGTGCGTCATGTGTGGGCTGAGAGCGTCACTTCAAGCTTGAGTGCGTCATATGTAGCTTGAGTGCGTCATGTATAGCTTAAGTGCGTCATCTGTAGCTTGAGTACGTCACTTGTAGTTTCAGTGCGTCATCTACATACAGTTTGAGTGCGTCATCTAAAGCTTGAGTGCGTCATCTGTAACTTGGGTGCGTCACTTCTAGTTTGAGTGCGTCACTTCTAGTTTGAGTGCGTCATGTGTGGATGGAGAGCATCACTTGTAGCTTGAGTGCGTCATTCGCACCTTGAGTGCGTCATTTCTGGCTTGAGTGCGTCATTCGTAGCTTGAGTGCGTCATGTATAGCTTGAGTGCGTCATGTATAGCTTGAGTGCGTCACTTGTAGTTTGAATGCGTCACTTGTAGTTGGAGTGCGTCATTTGTAGTTTAAGTGCGTCATCTATAGCTTGAGTGCGTCATATGTAGCTTGAGTGCGTCATATGTAGCTTGAGTGCATCATATGTAGCTTGTGATCTTATGACCCCTTATGATCGCTTGTATCCTAACGATTCCATGTCGTTTAATCGTCACTTACTACTTCGTATCAGTTCTAATAATTTCATCAAATTAAATTTACAAAAATTTACTTAATAAGGAATTTATTCAGTATGACATCTGAGGATGCCATGACCGAAGGAGTTAATTCTGATAATAAGTTCTAGTAGTATGAGTAATAAGTGGTGAGCAATGAAAGATTTCTTTTAACATATTCATATGAATAGAGCTTATAACTATACTGTACTCCTGCCATAAAATGGAGGCAGGGTTCCAATTACACACACGAGAAACCTTAAAAGGGATCTTAAAACCTCCCTTTTTTTCAGCAAGATTTATTCACGGACCCTAACACGGAGGACCAAACGCTAGCCACGTAAATTACAGAATTTCTTCGCGAGCACGAGTAATAATCCCTTCATGGTGTCCAAGCTCCGTGTTTTCCACATGAAATTTTCATGTCAGAGAAAGGATTAGTGGGAGAGATAAATGCAGAAATTTAAAAATTTGCTGGTCTGGAAAGTTGAAAATTTAGAAATGTGGAAAGGTGAAATGCAGAGATTTCAATTTACCATATACTCGAATTTATAAATTCGAAAATTTCGAAAATTTAAGATATGGGAATGTTGTGATTTCAAATGCTGACATTTTTTAGCTTGCAAGTTATTACGTTGGGAAGATTTCAAGTTTTCAGGCTCCTAAGTTCTCTAGTATTCAATTATTTAATTTTTAGGTTTCCGTTCTTCAAGTTTCCACGTTTTGCAAATTTTGAAGTTTCTCAGATTTCAATTTTTCAATTTTTCTTGTTGAACTTTGAAAAAAGTATCAAGCATTTATAAAATCTCGCAACTCCACAACCGCGTCCGCTCGGCGAGAGACTTGTCGTCGAAATAAATATTCCTTAGTAAAAAACGTAAATGTAGCAAGGATGAGATTCGTTTTTCGCTGCGACGGCCGACGACGATTTTTTAATCGAATTATCAGGGACGGTGGCCGGGGGTTGCCCTGATAAATGTGCACATTCGTCTAGCTCGTAGGTATACCTTGGGCCAATCTCAGCCGGGCGCAGTGCCGTATAACGTTGGCCCGGGCAAAATTTATGGGCGCCACAGGCGCGACCTGCTCCCACAGCTTTTCGACGCTCCGCAGCCTCGCGGCGCGGCCTGCAATAATTATTATCGAATTTCCATTCGACTCTCGTTTGCCGCCTTACACGCCGTGGAAACAGCAGCCCCGTATCTCCGCTAATGGAGCCCCGCCCCAACCCCTTGCCCTTCCGAGCTCCTCTCGATATACGAGCGATCATAAAAAAGTGAACCGTGTCCGGACACCCCTTTTAATTGCTACCATTTGCACAAGTGTACAGTCGAGTTTCGCTTCTTCTTTGCTTTCGTTTCGATAGGACCCTCAAAATTATTGCGCACCACCATTTTTTCTCTTCTACCGAGTTCATTTTTGCGGGAAAGGACTTCGTTGTAGTGGGATGGAGTACCTACTGCTTTTTCTGCAGTAATTTACCTATTGTAGTCTGGTGGTTTTCTGTTAATTTATCGTTCTAGTCTAGTAATTTCCAGTTCGAATTTACCATATTTGCTAGTTTCTCATAGTAATTTACCATAGTAATTTTGTAGTTTCCCATAGTAATTTACCATAGTAGTTTGGTAATTTCTCATAATAGTTTACCATAGTAGTTTGGTAGTTTCTCATAGTAATTTACCATAGTAATTTCGTAGTTTCTCATAGTAATTTACCATAGTAGTTTGGTAATTTACCATAGTAATTTACCATAGTAATTTGGTAGGTTCTCATAGTAATTTACCATAGTAATTTGGTAGGTTCTCATAGTAATTTACCATAGTAGTTTGGTAAATTCTAATAATAGTTTACCATAGTAGTTTGGTAGTTTCTCATAGTAATTTACCATAGTAGTTTGGTAATTTACCATAGTAATTTATCATAGTAATTTGGTAGATTCTCATAGTAATTTACCATAGTAGTTTGGTAATTTCTCATAATAGTTTACCATAGTAGTTTGGTAGTTTCTCATAGTAATTTACCACAGTAATTTCGTAGTTTCTCATAGTAATTTACCATAGTAGTTTGGTAATTTACCATAGTAATTTATCATAGTAATTTGGTAGTTTCTCATAGTAATTTACCATAGTAGTTTGGTAGTTTCTCATAGTAATTTACCATAGTAATTTCGTAGTTTCTCATAGTAATTTACCATAGTAGTTTGGTAATTTACCATAGTAATTTGGGAGGTTCTCATAGTAATTTACCATAGTAATTTGGTAGGTTCTCATAGTAATTTACCATAGTAGTTTGGTAATTTCTCATAATAGTTTACCATAGTAGTTTGGTAGTTTCTCATAGTAATTTACCATAGTAATTTCGTAGTTTCTCATAGTAATTTACCATAGTAGTTTGATAATTTCTCATAATAGTTTACCATAGTAGTTTGGTAGTTTCTCATAGTAATTTACCATAGTAGTTTGGTAATTTACCATAGTAATTTATCATAGTAATTTCGCAGTTTCTCATAGTAATTTACCATAGTAGTTTGGTAATTTACCATAGTAATTTACCATAGTAATTTGGTAGGTTCTCATAGTAATTTACCATAGTAGTTTGGTAATTTCTCATAATAGTTTACCATAGTAGTTTGGTAGTTTCTCATAGTAATTTACCACAGTAATTTCGTAGTTTCTCATAGTAATTTACCATAGTAGTTTGGTAATTTACCATAGTAATTTATCATAGTAATTTGGTAGTTTCTCATAGTAATTTACCATAGTAGTTTGGTAGTTTCTCATAGTAATTTACCATAGTAATTTCGTAGTTTCTCATAGTAATTTACCATAGTAGTTTGGTAATTTACCATAGTAATTTGGGAGGTTCTCATAGTAATTTACCATAGTAATTTGGTAGGTTCTCATAGTAATTTACCATAGTAGTTTGGTAATTTCTCATAATAGTTTACCATAGTAGTTTGGTAGTTTCTCATAGTAATTTACCATAGTAATTTCGTAGTTTCTCATAGTAATTTACCATAGTAGTTTGATAATTTCTCATAATAGTTTACCATAGTAGTTTGGTAGTTTCTCATAGTAATTTACCATAGTAGTTTGGTAATTTACCATAGTAATTTATCATAGTAATTTGGTAGGTTCTCATAGTAATTTGCCATAGTAGTTTGGTAATTTCTCATAATAATTTGCCATAGTAGTTTGGTAGTTTCTCATAGTAATTTACCATAGTAATTTGGTAGTTCCTCATAGTAATTTACCATAGTAATTTGGTGGTATCCCATAATAATTTATCATAGTTTGGTAGTTTTTTATAATTTTCCTTGTGATTTGGATGTAGTTTTTCTTCGATTTAATTAATGCAGTTTAGGTTAGATTTTGAAGAGTAATTAATAGTTTTTTTCCAAGAGTGAGATTTTTATGTTTGAAGAGGAGAAATTCTAGTTTGTTTTTATGTTGCTTTCGATGGAAGGATTCTGTGACTAGGGGATTTGAAAAGTGATTTATAACTTATTTTTCATTTTTATTTTTGTGCTAGAATTCATTTATAAAATGATATTGTAGTAGTGTCTTTATGTCAGTAAGTAAATGTCTAGGGTCATATTTTTAAGTTTCTGATAAACCTATAGTTTGAGAAGAGTTTTGAAGAGTCGGGGAATAATTTGATTATTTTTTAAAATTTGGAAAAATTTGAGAATAATTTGAGATAAATTTTGAAAAGTTTGAGGATAGTTTCAGAATAATTCTGAAGATCTGAGAATAATTTGAGAATTTTATAGAATTTGAAAATGATTTGATAAGAATTTTAAAAAGTTTAAAAATAATTTGAGAGTACTGCAGAATTAGAAAATAATTTGAGATGAATTTTGAAAAGTTTGAGAAAAATTTTGATGAGTTTGAGAATAATTTGAGAATTTTATAGAATTTGAGAAAAATTCTGAAGAATTTCAATATAATTTGAGAAGAATTTTGAAGAGTTTGAGAAAATTAAAAAATTGGTATTTAAAAAATGAAATACCAATTCAATTGAACTAATTAATCAAATCATCATTCCATACATAATTCTGAATCAAATTCTGATAACGAATAGTATATTAATTTCGTAAAAACGTGGGATAAAATAAAATTTCACACATCTCAACCTCAGTATACTCGTACTCAAAGTTTCCTTATCAAACCGTCTTTTTTACTAAAAAAAATAAATGCGAATTTTAACAAAATTTTGTTACCAAACTCTCAACTAGTTAAATTAATAAACTCTTAAACTCTACACATAAAAAAATTGCACTAAACATACCATAAAAATTGAAACAAAAGATAAAAGAAACTGGCAGGAAATGAAATAAGAAAGTCGCGAGTCGAGGGAAAATTTGTCAAAGCGAATAAGCTTCTATTATTTCATTTCGGTAATCAACTAACTCGGCGAAACTTAATTAAAATACAGACTGAAATATCCGTTCCGTGGGAACTATCATTAGCGATGAAATTTTTCCGAAATAGAACAGCACGATAAATATAATTTATTTATACATAGAATGTACAATAGTGTGTTGTATCCTTTTTCTTGTGGAACGAAAGTACGATGCACAATGCCAATTCCCCTCTGCGTGAAAGCAATAGTACGAAACGCTACAAACGAGATACGAGATGTAACAAGAGAATGCCGGCAATAAATTTTATTATTCATTGTAGTGCGCAATGCAGCATCTCTGAACACATACGAAACGCGGGTATGTACATATAATTCGTTTGCATAATGCGCTGCTACGCGAAAACATTATTACTGCTTTGTGGCAAACGAGCCGGGGAAAGAAATGATTAAAGATAATAACCGTAACATTAGCAAATCATGAGACATCGGTAGGCTAATAACGTTAGGTATGTTAATTGCTGGGGGGGTTGATACATTTTCATGATTAAACACGTAGTTGGAAACGTTTGTTACCATTCATAATTTCAGTTTTTGTTTAATATTCTCGCGATGGTGGTAGAGATTTAGCTTTTGAGATGTGCTGTGTTCTCGATATACAATGGCTGTCTTTCTGTTGATTAGTATCCAAATTTGGAACAGTGAGAAATTTTGGAAATTTCAGAAATTGGGTAATTTGAGAATTTACGAAGTTAGAAGTTTAGGAACTTGGAAATTTAGGAGTGTAGAAATATAGGAATTTTGAAATTGGGGAAATTTTGAAAATTTTTACACTTTTTGGAATTTTTGGAGTTTTGGGAAATTTCAGACATTTAGAAATTTGGGGAATTTGGAGAAGTTAGAGAATTTAGAATTTTCTAAATTTTTAGAAATTTGAATGATTTAAAAATTTGGGGAATTTGTAGACTTTTTGACGATTTGAAAATTTTAAGAAATTTCAAAGATTTAGAAATTTGGGAATTTGGGGAATTTTTGAAGTTTTGAGAAATTTCAGAAATTTGGGGAATTTGGAGAATTTAACAAATTTCTAGACTTCTTGGAATTTTTGAAACTGGGAAATTTCAGACATTTAGAAATTTGGGGAATTTAGAGAATTTGGAGAATTTGGAGAATTCATTAAAATTTAGGATTTTCTAAATTTTGGGAAATTTGAAAGATTTAAAAATTTGGGGAATTTGTAGACTTTTTGAAGATTTGAAAATTTTAAGAAATTTCAAAGATTTAGAAATTTAGGAATTTGGGGAATTTTTAAAGTTGCCAGACTTCTTGGAATTTTTGAAGCTTTGAGAAATTTGAGAAATTTAGAAATTTGGGGATTTTGGGGAATTTTTAAAATTCCTAGATTTCTCGGAATTTTTGAGAGATATCAGACATTTAGAAATTTAGGAATTTAAGAAAGTTTGGGAAATAAGGAAAATTTTAGCACTTTGCGTAGTTTTTGAAATTTTGTAAAATTTGTAAAATTTAAGAAATTTGGGAATAGAGTTCAGGAATTTTAGAATTTGTGAAATTCGAAAATGTAGGGAATTTCGGGAAGTTCAAGAATGTAGAAATTTGGGGAATTTTTGGAAACTGTAAAAGTTTGAAAATTTTGTAAATTGTGCAAAATTTGAGAAATTTAAGAATTTAGGAATTTTGGAAACTTGAAAACTTGGGGAATTTTGCGAATTTAGAGAATTATTGGAATTTTGGGGAACTTGGAGTATGCAAAATTCCAGAAATTTGAGAATTTAGAAATTTAGGAAACTAAAGTTTTGAAAATTTTGAGAACTTTGACAATTATAGAAATTTTGTGAGATTTGTGAGGTCTGGAAATTTAGGAACGTAGGCAATTAAGAAATTTACAAATTATGAAACTTGACAATTTAGCAATTTTGAATTTAAAAAATTTGAACATTTTAAAATTGAACTTTGGTACATAGAAATTTCTGAATCTTCAAACTTGGGATTCGAGAGTTTAAAAATTTGAAAATTTGTCGATTTATAAACATGAAAATACAAAAATGTGTAAAATAGTAAACTAAAATTCACTAATAGACTTTTAATCAGAAATCCGAGATAAATGATCGTGTTTGTATGTACACCGGTGCTCCGCATTTCGTTCCCCTCCCCCATTGCCGTTTTATGTATCGCCGTTCAGCTTTGGTAACTGGATAAATTACTCGGAATAAATTTTCCGTCAGGAAATCAGGCGATCTGGAGAATATCCAACGTCGATATCTCGAAGTAGTCCGGAAATTAGAGAGCTCGGTTTGTACTCTCGAAGGGCTCACAATCAATTCAAGGTACAAAATACTCAAGCACTTCGCATTTACATATATTACATTATATATTATTTCTTTTAATTAAACCGTTTCTCCCATATTACAATCTAACAAAAATATTCCTTAAAATATTTGATAAAATCACTTAAAGGATGTGACCAATGTAATCAACAAAATTAATAAAATTTGCCTAATTAATTATGTTGAACGTTGCCATTCATCGTTTCAAAAATAAACTTATTTATTTTTATTTAATTGATGAAAATGACTAATATTAAAAGTGAACGTTAATATCAATAATGTTGAAAATGAACGTTAATAATAACAGTTCCATTAGAATTGATCACATTTTAAATAAACCTGGCAAAACTTGTCTCCGTAATTGAAATGAAATCTAATCTCCGAGCGCGAACCAAGAAAATATTGGACAAAGTTTCGGTGAAAACAGGACACTTGTGTTTGCAAGCAACTTTAAACTCGAGGACAGAAAGGAGAAAGCTCGTGAAAGTCTTGCTTCATAGAACGATGAATTGACGAAGTGCCAAGCCTGACTTTTCATCCTGGAAACCATTTTGTGACTCATCAACCAGGCACTTTGACCTCTCTTAACACCTGAATACCTCGCGCCCCTTATTTCATCTCAAGGAGACACTCCACGAATCAACAAGCAAGCGAATGTCACGAGACCGGCTAAAATCGATAATTACATTAATTCTTTTCCCCTTTTGAGTGTCTCCCGGCACCTGTGAAATCAAACAATGCTAACTGCGTTAATTAACGATCGGGAACATTACTGAACCTTTTAAGCGTGTTATTTAATATTTAATATATTAAATGTTAATTAATCATTTGAAGTTAGTTATTAATCATTCAAATATTTATCAGGTTTGTTTTAAATACCAAGTACAAATATAAGTGAACTTACTCTATAAGTGTGATTAATATCGTAGGAAATAATGTAAGTGCATTATATTTCGCATAAATTATATTTTGCAAGCAACATATTTGTAATTTTAAATGAAACTAAAATTATTTTTGTAAAAGTCATCTAACTTAAATTATCTAACTTAGTGAGGTTGTATTGTACGGAATTTACAAAATATGTACAGAATATATTTGATAATTTAATGTTAATAGCTATTAGTAGTTTTAGCAGAAATTAGATAGAAGATTTTAGATTACCAAAATATAAATATTTCCCAAAATTCACCAAATCCCCCAGTCTCCAAATTCTACAAATCCTAAAAATTCCCCAAAGTCCCCCAAATTCCCTATATTTCCATAAATCCCCTAAATTCCCTAGATTTCCCCAAATTCCCTAAATTCCTCAAGTTCCACAAATTTCTCAAAATCCCCAAATTCTCTAGATTTCGAATAAATCCCCTAAATTCCCTAGATTTACCCAAATTCCCTCAATTCCGCAAGTTCCACAAATTACCCAAAATTCCCTAGATTTCCAATAAATCCCCAAATCCCCTAGATTTCGAATAAATTCCCTAGATTTCCCCAAATTCCCTCATTTCCGCAAGTTCCACGAATTACCCAAAATTCACTAG
The DNA here is from genome assembly GCA_036983795.1 of Megachile lagopoda. Classification (NCBI taxonomy): domain Eukaryota; kingdom Metazoa; phylum Arthropoda; class Insecta; order Hymenoptera; family Megachilidae; genus Megachile; species Megachile lagopoda. The sequence goes on from CM072798.1 coordinate 5,873,290, forward strand.
ATTTCCAATAAATCCCCCAAATTCCCTAGATTTCCCCAAATTCCCTAAATTTCCATAAATCATCCAAATTCCTCAAAGCCTTCAAATTCCCTAGATTTCCCCAAATTTCCTAAATTCTCTAAATTCTAAAAATTCCCCAAATGCCTCAAATTCCCAAATTCCCTAAATTGCAAATTTCCATCTTCGAAAATTTATAAATGGAAACGTCGTGTTTCAAAATTCCCCATAAAGGAATTTAAGTATATTATATAATATACACATTATATTTCGCATAAATTATATTTGCAAGCAAAACATTTGTAATTTTAAATGAAACTAAAATTATTTCTGTAAAAGTCATCTAACTTAAATTATCGAAATCAGTGAGGTTGTATTGTGTAGAATTTACAAAATATGTATAGAATATATTTGATAATTTAATTTTAATAGCTATGAGTATTTTTAGCAAAAATTAAATAGGAGATTTTAGATTACTGTGTCAGTGAAGTACAGTGACCGAATAAAGAACTTTTAGCGCCTGACCTTCGCGAGATTAAGGTTACGAAAACTAACCTCAAAGTTAATTGGGTACTTTCGCTTTTCCGAGCACAGCTCTTAAAATATAATAGACGGGGAAAAGTTCCACGAATAAAAGTATAATGTTACAATAAACGTCGCAAAGTTGCATTAACGTGTACTTCGGAAGAAATAGTTTTCTTAAATAACGAATTTTAAAGAGGACTATAAAAACTAACCTCAAAGTCAACTGGGTACTCCATCTTTTCTAGTATAGTTCTTGAAACATAATACACGGAGAGAAATACTTTACATAAAAATTATAAATCCTAGTTTTTAAAGAAGAACTTTGAATAAATGTTCGTGAACATTTTATTTTAAAGAAATGTATGAAAACTAACTTTAAAGTTAATTAAATATTTCTACCTCTTCCAGTATAACACCTGACATACACTAAACGAAAGAAAAATGATACTAAAATTGAACTGAAATAAAATTATGATGTTATAATAAATGCTACAAATGAACAATAACGAACAGTCGAGTTTTGTAAATAAACTTTGAATGTTCGTGAACGTTTTTACGCAAAATATTTCCTTACAAGAATATTCATCGAGTGAAAACGATGAAATTTAAAAGGTAGCAAATGGAAATAGAAATTCTGTGGGCAAATGGTATATCGGTCGATTTTGAAAATAAAATAAACGCTAGCGTTTCGTTTACACGCTCGAGTTTGCATTATTTCCACCGAAACGAATTTCACAGATGAACCATGCGGCAAATGCTTTGATTTTAAAGGGATGAATCGACGGTTTTCCTCTTTTCCCTTTTACATCCCCGTCTGTCTGCTGGCAGTTACCAGGTTACCAAGAATTTGGTGTTAAATTGCAGTTAGAAAGGGAATTTACACGGCACGGTGCACATTGATTTAAGATTGCTCAGAAAATGGAGTATCGGTATTAGAAGAGGGAACAAAAGATCCCGTCTCGAACGTTTTAACTTTCGGTGCTTCTTTTTTTAGACAGAATTTTACCGGCGACTTAGTTTTATGTAGTGTGAAATGAAAAACCGATTTGGATGCTGTTTTAAAGTAAGCGAATTTTTATACGGTTGCGATTTTTTTTATACAAAGTTAATTTTAGGATAAACCTTTTTATGGAATATCGATTGCTAGGTATTCTGTTAGGAAGATGAATATTTAATAGGGGTATTTTGCAATTCTTGAATTTACAAATTTAAACATTTGAAATTAAGTGATTAAATTCTTAAATTTCCAAATTTCTGCGGGAACAAATTTTGAAGTACTCAAATTCCCCAATATTAGAATACTCAAATTTAAAAATTTTTAATTTTCCAACTTTCAAAATCCTCAGATTCCAAATTCTCAAATTTTCTAATACCCAAAATACCATTTACCCGAAATTCCCCAAATCCCCCAAAGTCTCAAAATTCTTCAAATCCTCTAAATTCCCTAAGTTTCCCACAGCCCCCCAAATTTCGTATATTTCCATAAATCCCCCAAAGCCTCCGAATTCCCTGGATTTCCCCAAATTCCCTAAATTTCCCAAAACCCCAAATTCAATAAATTTCCATAAATCCCCCACATTCCACAAAGCCTCCAAATTCCCTAGATTTCCCTAAATTCCCCAAAATTCCCTAAATTTCCTTAAAATCCCAAAATTCCCTAGATCTTCTTAAATCCCCAAAATTCCCTAGATTCCCCCAAAATTCCCTTAATTCCCTAGATTTCTCCAAATTCCCTAAATTCCCCAAATTCTCCAAATTCCCCAATTCCCAAATTTCCATCGTTGCAAATTTATAAATGAAAACGTGTTGTTTCAAAATTCCCCATAAAAAGTCAGTGAAAGAACTAGCTTATCATTGGCAATTAATAATCGTCACATCGGAAAATTACACGTGTAGCAAAAAATAACAATACAGTAATGCGAGAGACTAGTATTTATATCATTCGAACCTGAATATTCAATTTGTTATCGATTCCTCCGTAACGGAAATAATTTCCCAGCGAATACTTCCCCTTTAATGAAACGATATTTACAAGGTACACATTATACGTCAAATACTGCCGCTACTGAAAACGAATATACCAAAACAAAGGTTCGTTACGTGGACAAGTATGTATTTATAAATTTATTGTTGCGCGTTGCGTCGGAATTTCGCGTGCAAAAACCGACCGAACGGCTAATAATTTCGCGCTACATTTTCTCTACAATCAAAGGAATTAAGTAGAAGCAATCGAAACGATCGCGCGTATGAAATAAAAGATTATCCTTTTGCCGTTATGGAAATAATTTCATTCGCGTAATGCAGAATCGCATTTCACCGCGGCACAGGAATTACTCGCAAAGGAAACTTCAATGATGAAATTGTTCGAACGGACATCTGTTCTGTTAAAAAAACAGACTTCCTTTGTATGGAACATATTGTGTTCCTGGGTACGCACCAACGGACACAAAGAGTAAATAAAATTGCTTTGATTACGTACTAGCCTTTGTCAGATATATCCAATCAAAATGTTTAATTACACGATCAGTTGTTTATATTACCGTGATAACTGTAATTATTTAAGCGTAACTAATTAAAAATGTAATTAACGGGATATAATAAATTAGGTTACCTGTATATAAATATGGGGTAGGTTAGGTTAATGTTCTTGCATGTAGGTTAGGCTAGACTAACCTTTTTACGTGAACGTTAAGTTAGACTAACCTTTGTACATAAAGGTTAAGTTAGACTAACCTTTGCACGTGAAGGTTAGATTAGACTAACCTTTGTACATAAAGGTTAGGTTAGACTAACCTTTGCACGTGAAGGTTAGGTTAAACTAACCTTCGTACATAAAGCTTAAGTTAGACTAACATTTGTACGTGAAGGTTAGGTTAGACTAACCTTTGTACATAAAGGTTAGGTTAGACTAACCTTTGCACGTGAAGGTTAGGTTAAACTAACCTTTGTACATAAAGCTTAAGTTAGACTAACCTTTGTACTTAAAGGTTAGGTTAGACTAACCTTTGCACGTGGAGGTTAGGTTAGATTAACATTTGTACGTAGAGGTTAGGTTACTCTAACCTTTATTCGTAAGGGTTAGGTCAGACTAACCTTTTTATATAAATGTTAGTTCAGATTAACCTTTGTTCGTAGAGGTTAGGTAAGATTTTATGCAAACAGGTAAGGTCAGGTTGTCTGTATACGTGCAGATTGAGTAACTGCCGTATTAAGGAAGAGGAATCGATCGTACAAGAAAAGTTTGCGAAGAAGGGGGCCACAGGGTTGCGTCATTGGGTAGATTCGAGCGGAATATCCGTCGACTTTAATTCTCCTTGTAACTTTGCCGAGATAAAAGAAGTTCCGCTTGTCCCGTCGACCTGGATCGCGTCGATTCTCTTAATTTGAAAGTACATTATTGGACTCGGCTTCGTGGCGAGAGAGCAAGCAAATTACGAGGGAGAGGACTCGAGTCCTACAAGCGGCCACCATTCGCCCTCCGAGGGCAAAGAAAAATGGAAAGGGGGAAGAAAGAAGCAGTGTCACCCCACTCGGTTCATTATTTCGCTCTGGCAAGGTGCGACGACTGTCGTAATTCGAAAGAAAATTAAATTCTCGATCGCGGCAGAGCGCCCCTGGAATTAGAGACGATATTGTTGCCTTCAAGACACCCTCGCTTTTATTTCCACCGTTTGTTCTTTACTTCGAACGATATGCTATAATTCATTTATCTCTTCTACGTTTTTACAGTTGTCTGTAGACATTTGATAACATGCAAATTTTCAAATGTAGCGTTTGATTTCGTGGTTCTTCAAAATGGGACAGACGTAAACAATACTTTAGAAAAATATTGTTGTTGGAAATAGTGTTTATAGTTCATATACAATTTACGAAGATGTTTGCACTGTTCGGTACAAGTATAAACTAATCCTCTCACTCTAATAAGCATTCTGAGACCTAAAACTTATCATTCGAGGTCGATGAAAACTTCATCTCGTGACTTGATGTTTCTCCACACACGACACGTATCTGGTACGAAAAAAGAGCTGAGGGATCTACAAATCTTCTCATGATCGTTTCACGAGATATTCAGACTACTCCTGTGGGACACATATGAGTGGGATTATCAGCATATTTGACTATAAAATACTCTATATGCCCGTAGAATGTGCATAATCTGAAGAGCCAATATATTTGACTATAAAGTAGGTTATAGATCATGTGCAAATGTGGTTGCGTGAAATTTGCTTGGATATTGGAAAAGCTGATCACAAGTTCGATAATTATTCAGAAATATGTTTGTGGAATGTGCACGTAGCCTGAATAGCCAATACATTTTGACTATCAAGTAGATTATGGCTGATGTGCTCCAATAATGACATACATGACGATTACTTAGGCACTTATATTTTATCTTTATTTTGTTTCATGTCTGGAAGTATTAATGACAAATTCTAATTAACATTTGTAACATTTTCAAAAATAAATATTTTCAGCCCAATTTGCAAATCCATAAATGCGAAACTTGCTCTAAAAATGAGAATGTTTCGAAGACACAATTTTGCCTACATATTCATATATCTCCCAAAGCCTCAAAATTCCCTAGATTTCCACAAATTCCCTAAAATCCCTAAATCCCGCAAATTTCCACAACTCTCCAAATTCCCCAAATTCCCTAAATTCCACAAATTCTCCAAATTTCCCAAATTCCACTAACTCTCCAAATTCCCCAAATTCCCTAAATCCCACAAATTCTTCAAATTTCCCAAACTCCCCTAACTCTCCAAATTCCCCAAATTCCCTAAATTCCACAAATTATCAAAATTTCCCAAATTCCCCTAACTCTCCAAATTCCCCAAATTCCCTAAATTCCACAAATTTCCCAAATTCCCCAAATTCTCTAAATTCCACAAATTCCCTAGATTCCACAAATTCTCCAAATTTTCCAAATTCCCCAAATTCCCTAAATTCCACAAATTCTTCAAATTTCCCAAACTCCCCTAACTCTCCAAATTCCCCAAATTCCCTAAATTCCACAAATTATCAAAATTTCCCAAATTCCCCTAACTCTCTAAATTCCCTAAATTCCACAAATTCTCCAAATTTCCCAAATTCCCCTAACTCTCCAAATTCTCCAAATTCCCTAAATTCCACAAATTATCCAAATTTCCCAAATTCCCCAAATTCCCTAAATTCCACAAATTCTCCAAGTTTCCCAAATTCCACAAATTCCCTAGATTCCACAAATTCTCCAAATTTCCCAAATTCTACTAACTCTCCAAATTCCCCAAATTCCCTAAATCCCACAAATTCTTCAAATTTCCCAAACTCCCCTAACTCTCCAAATTCCCCAAATTCCCTAAATTCCACAAATTTCCCAAATTCCCCAAATTCCCTAAATTCCACAAATTCCCTAGATTCCACAAATTCTCCAAATTTCCCAAATTCCCCTAACTCTCCAAATTCTCCAAATTCCCTAAATTCCACAAATTCTCCAAATTTCCCAAATTCCTCAAATTCCCCAATTCCCCAAATTCACAGTACATTTCAATAGCCAAACTGAATATTTCCATGTTTACTTATCTTTTATCTTTGTTTATCTTTATTTTGTTTCGTGTCTTGAAGTAATAATGACAAATTCTAGTTAACATTTTCAACATTTTTAAACATAAATATTTTCAAGCCAATTTGCAAATCCATAAATGTGAAACTTGCTCCAGAAATGAAAATATTTCGAAGACACAATTTTGCCTGTAAGCTGTCGCACACTTCATTCGTCCAGCGTCGTCGCAAAAAAAGGTTAAAAAATCTTTGCGCCGTATTTTCCGTCGGTTTCCTCGAGCGTCGGATAGCATCGCGTAAATAAATAAATCCATGAGATTAAACGGAATGTATGCCAGTGATTTATCTGCGCGAATTAATCGAAAACCACCGGGCCATAGTTTCAATTTGCTATGCTACTCGATCCGAGGGACGGAATGTACTAGATTTATGAAGAGTCGAAAACTGTACCGAACATTTTTCTTTCCCCGTGCGCCCCAATCACGACGAACTGTCTATGAAATTTTTTTTAATTAAAAAATTCTTGCAAATATCGTTTCCGTGCATACGTACAAGAAATTAAATCGTTGTATTTGAACAACCATGCCGTACATACAATGCCGCAAGCTATTATTCGAAACGCTGTTAATTTTAATTCATTCCTTTTCGCATACGTTTCGAACGAAATAATTGTTGATAACCGTCGTGCGAGGATTCACGGAACTGAAAATATTTTGGAGATTCATTCGTGTTTTTTACGGTTTAGGTACTGCACACTGTGATATTTGGGAAAAATTAATTGATTTGTGAAAATATTGGAAAATTAGAAATTTAGAGATTATGGGATTTGAAAGAAACGATAAAACTTTGGAATTTAAAAGTGTAATGGTATAAAGATGTGGGAGAATTTGAACACTGAGGGATATAAATATTTAGATAATTAGAAAATTTGAGGTTTGAAACTTTTGTAATTTGATTGGTTAGAAATTAAAAATTTCAGAAATTGAAAAGTTGCAATATCTTCAAACTGAGAATTTAACCCATCATCCCTAAACGTTCACCCACCGTGATTCACAAATAAGAATTCTTAAAAAAAATGTCCATAAACTCTCCAAAAGAGACAAAGCGCTCCAAACCAAAAGATATCAATGGCGAAATTTTGTGGACGTCCAAGCAAGGTTTCTTCTGTGAAAAGTACAAAGTCATTAAGGTTATTGTCCACCGCGGCCGATAAATCATCCCGTGGGCGACACAGGGCGGGAAACTTTAAAGAAATCGCAAAAGAGTGTGGTGCGGGATGGGATGAGAATGACTGGGTGGCAAGGGGTGAAAAATCGCGTACGATCCAGCCAATAGGCGTGCACAATAGCGTCCTCGAGATGCGAGAAGTTCGAGAGCTATGATTTCGCGGGCACAAAGAGACCCTATCCACAATTTTCTTTCCAGCCCCGCGTCTTTTCCATTCCCGAGAAATCCCGAACCCTAACTACTTGAAAAAGCATCTTTCCAGGCGAATAGTAAGCTAACGAGGTGATTGCCGTGTGTGCCACCTTTTGTCACCTTTTCACCTATTCTATTCCTTCGAGCAACCCCTCCGTATTTTCCTTTCATATTCCCTGCCCCGACATATTTCTCTGTCTACTTTAATCTTTTACTCTGTTGTTGCGTCGCGTATGTACAGTCGTTCGAAAAAGTCTTCTACAGAAGTTCTGCAAAGTTATACCGAGTCATCGCTTTCTTAAGCCTATATGTTTCAGAAAACGGTTTGTGTATCATTTATACGAGTAATTATTATTGTATTTCGTCGTTAAATTATTTTAATATTTTCGCGTGCGAATTATAGGTCATATCCACGCCAAATCACTTTTGGAAGTCACCATCTCCGATTTTGCTCTAATCGAAATATGTTGTAGTCCATGTGAAATTAGGGGGCGTTTAAGTCATCATTTTGCCGGTTTCGAATTTGTTAAGGAATAAGCCTTCAAAGTTTGCAATTTTTGCCCATTTTTGCAAAAGTAGGCTTCACTTACGAATTTTTTTCTCAGGAACTTAACCGATTTAGCTACTTTTTTTTTATTCGGGAAGGATCGGGCTATTTTAAAATATATTTCGATTAGAGCAAAATCGGAGATGGTGACTTCCAACAGCGATCGATTTGGCGTGGAATGACCCTACTATATTATCACTGTACTATTCCACCATTAAGTTTTACTATTTCATCGCAATGTTACTATAATCATGTACTATTGTTGCATTCATTCTATTGTACAATTATGCTGTACAGTATAGTATAATACTGCGTCTATACAGGGTGTTTCACAATTAGTGTTACCCTCGGGGAGTAGCACTGAAGGGGTTGTAGCTGAGGTGATTAACTATTTCCCTTTGTGAAACTAGGGTTTGAAGCTTCTGAACTATTAACAAAAAACAGCAACCAATAACAGCACAAATATTTGTAGTATACTACAATAATACAGGCTCTGCCTAAAGTTCAACCCCTTATACAAACTTGTATTTAAACAGCAATGTTTCAGACAAAAATTGTAGATATCAAGGGTTAAGGGGGGCAATACCTTTAGATAGATGAAAATAAGCTGATATTTGTGAATTTTTTTGTATAGGATATCTTTGTCTTGTATTTTCGAAATTTCAGGTATAATTTATTATAACTATTGCCTATTACAACATATTTTCTGTTTTTAAAAATATTTAAAAATCGCGGAATTATGATAGTCTTTCCTGGAAGTGTTTCGGCGCGTCTCGTGAAACGGCATGACTTCTAGCTTTAGTTACATTGGTCTAAAACAAGTTTGCAAACGATGTTTCGATTATTAACATTCACAGTTAGTAGATGAACCTAAGAAACGTGAAAAATATGGAAAATTGAAGAGATGGCGCGCTTTTAAAGAAAAACTTTGAATTTTACCGAAAATTTTCGCAATATTTTGCAATAAAAGAGGACTTTAATGTTAAATTTATTTCGTACATTTAGGTTCATATGTTAGATAGTATTGTCATGGATGTGTGCGAAAAATTTGAGCGCGATTGATAAACTAGTTTTTGAGTTATCAGTCACGCCAATTTTAAAAACGTTGTTTTGAGAAAAATGCGTTTAAAGTTTCGATAAGTAAAACCTGAATAATTTCAATGATTTACCAACTAATCTGCGATTCCTGCGCCATATAATAATCCTTCGGCTTACACGTAAAGTTGATTTTTCTCCATAAGCTCATTCTCCGTAAAAATACAAAATTTCAAACACAGCAATGGCGTGATAATAACAAATCTGCTACATAGCCCTCTGCACCGAGCGCGTGAATATCTGCGGCGCGATACCAGACATGAGTCACGATAATCGGCCATAACATCAAAAGGGCTCCGTATTACGCTTTAAAATTTTGAGACTATATTTTTGAGATGTTGCACTAACATTTTATAGAAAAAAAAATTTTGCAATTTTTTAAGATTCTAAAGGTATTGCCCCCCTTAAGATGGTGGCAACAATTTGATCTGACTGATCCTCGATGAAATTCGAACGGCAACATGTCGATTAATCGTTTCGTCGGCTTGTATCGAAATCGTAATGCGTTACTAATATCCGGTTCCCGTGCAAAACCTGGCCCTCCGCGAATTCTCATTATTTCTCGCACGCGGAAATTAAAATACTCTGTATTTGACACCTGCGCTGTTTTTCGCGAGACCTATGGACCCGATCGTAAATAACATTGTCACGAATCTGTCTCTCCGTTTAGTTTATTACAACCAGGGAGAATTAAAATTATTCGTTGGCGACATGTTCGCCAAAAGATATATGACGTGTTATTGGATTTAATGAAATGTGATTGTGATCGCGATTGTACATTTCCGTCATACTTTGTTTTGTTCGATATTTACACTCGATGCCGCGGTGAAAATTGACGTATATGGTCAGACATACTTATACATTATTTGAAATAAATATTGAATTTTTCTGTTTCGTTCTTTACATTTGTTCGTATATTATTTATTATATTTTATTATAATAATTATTGATTATATTATGGTGATGTGTTCAAATGTTTTTTTCTTTCGTTCTTACTTTAGATAGTTAATTTACTTTTGTATCTTGCAAAATAGGTTTTCTAAAATCTTTCAGAAAATCTTGAATATAAAATCTGAAATTTTAAAAATTTGAACAAGTGTCGTAAAACCTAATATAACAGCAAATGTTATGAAACCCAAACCAAAAATGAGACCTAAACCAAATTGAATAAAACCCAAAGCAAAAAGTAAATTTCATAAAATCTGAAATAAAATGTGAAGTAAAAAGTAAGATTTAGTAGGATAAATCAAGTAAGAAAAGAAGTTGCAAACGAAAGGTAGTGTTAACGGGTAGTTGGTCGTTAACGCGTTAACAGAAACAGTAATTCCAGGTTAGCGCAATAAAGTCTAATCAGGTGCGTTAATAGTTATTGCCGCAAGTTGTTCAGTATTGTACATCACGAAGGAATCTCATTAAAATCGTAGCCGGTTGTACACGGTTAATCCCGCGAAATCTCCATAAAAGGAAAGAAAAAAAGGCTGGCAGCGTTCTGTTTATGAAAATACGGGTCGCCTTCGTTATTTCAGCCGCCGTAAGAAAGAAACAACGCCGCTGGATGCTCGTTCGCTTATTTAAGAGAATTTCTTTCTCCTTCACGGCGAAATTTCTTTGTGACGCAACTGTACCGTTTATTTTCCTAATTATGAGAACCGGCTTCTCACCGGTCGAGTTCTCGCGGAGCTTTTCTCCTTGTCTCGCGAAATCGGGCCAGAATTGAGGCGCGTTCGTCGGTAAAAAAGCAAGATGAAGAAGAAGAAAAAAAGAAATTCGCCGATTCGTCCGGAACGAGTCGAGATTAAATGTTCGCCGGAACGCGAGCAACGTTCCGGTTGTTTAACTTATGAATAGGTTCGGTAGGAAAATCTCATCAGAAAGTTTTCATAGAAAAGCGCAATCCTCTCGAATTTTAGCTGTGGACCGACCATATACGCGGTGTCCCGAACTATGTTTCGTAGCAGTAATCGTTTCGATGTAATTTTATACTGTTTCTTTGGAAACGATGAGGACGTACACTTTATTTTTTTAAATAGAACAATTGTTTAATACACCAACGTAGTTTCTCCTAAAAAATTACTAACCTATCTGTATCTACCTATCTGAAGAACGACTAGTTTAGAAAATATTTCAATTCCAATGTGCCAATTTAATGATCATACAAAGAAATTTTGAAACCATTTTGGTAAAATACTGCTGTAGTTAGGTTAGTTTAGGTTATTGATCACTTGCAAATCTACATAACAATGTCCATATAAAAACATACCATGAAACACAAAAAAATAACATTTCACAGGAATTAGTTGCAGTAGAATTAAAATAGTATTACTGTCTTAATAAATGCAATAATAAATGCAATATTAAACTTGTGAATGTAATGTTAAATGTAATAGTAAATTTGTAAATGCAATATTAAATTTTAACTATTTTCTAACCTAACGGTTCCACATTTCAATTACATAGTTTCAATTATTATTAAAAAATGATGATTTACTTTATGATAGCGATACATAATGTGATAGATGAACCTAACCTTAGTTCCTTGCTGTACAACATCGTGACACACTAGTGACGCACTTGAGAATCATATTTTCCACCTCGTAGTTAAGTTTTAGGTTCGCTACTAATTATAGTCTTCACAGTCAAGAATCATTGACTGCAAACCATGCTTAAATTTTCTTTATTTGCATTAACATTTTTGCAATAATTAATTGTGAATGTCTGCCCAGTAAATTATAGGTTATCTTAGCTAACATGGAGTCAGACTCGTGACGCACTACGGTTCAAATGCGACGCACCTTTTGCATAAAGTTCGAGTTTTCGATACTAATTGTAATTTGTACATGTATAATTGAAGATCGGTAAATCTAAAATACACCCAACATTTCAATGTTCTTTATTTACCTTAACACTGCAGTAATAATTACATAGCTCTGAAGCAACTGCTTAAAAAATTGTATGTTAAGGGATTGAAAATAAAAGTACCTCGTACCTTCACTTGTAAACAATTTATTAACAATTAATAAGGTTCTTCTTGATGTGACTTTTACACGAAATTTTAATTATTTTTTTTTATTTAATAAATGATTTTGGAGATTTTTGAAATTTAAAATGGAACACCAGGTATGTTTTTACGCAGTCGACAAATAAGCAAGATACATTTTCCCCGAATTGAATCGCGTTATTAATACGCGGCGCGGAAACTTTTGAGCGGTGACGATATATTTTAAAGTTTCGCGCAACGAGGGGGAATAAAAATTTCGTTCAGTCGGCGAGACTCGTTCGAGATATTGCAGTCGAATTAAACAGAATACCTCGATCGAGAAAAATTCGCATGGAGATCTCTGAATTATTTATAATAATCATATAATTTAGATAATCTTAATTAGAAATTGTATTTGTTGTAATATTTTTAATTTTATATTCTTGTGTAATATTAATATGTATAATGCATTTGGGTGTACAATGCATTTGGGTGTACAATGAGTGTAATTTAAAAGTGGAAGATGATCAAAATATATTTTGATATATTTGGGAATTAGAGAATGTGATTTGGAGATTTGGAACTTGGGGATTTGCAAATTTGGAAATTTAGGGAGCTTGAGAATTTGGGAATTTTGAGAGTTGGAGATTTGAGAATTTGGAAATAGTGATTTGGAGATTTGGGGAATTTAGGATTTTTAGATTTAGGGATTTGAGAATTCGAGGATTTGAAAATTTGAGTATTTGAGAATTTGGGATTTTGAGAATTCGAGGATTTGAGAATTTGGGATTTCGACAATTCTAGGATTTGAAAATTTGGGATTTTGACAATTCAAAGATTTGAGAATTCTGAAATTGAAAAATTTGGAAACATGGAAATTTGAAAGCGTGAAAATTTGGGAAGGTGGAAAGGTGACGTGAAAAATTAGAAATATAGAAATTTGGAAATTTGGAAACGTGAATATTTGGTAACATGGAAATTTGGAGAGCTGCAAAATTAGAAACCTAAAAAATTGGAAATGTAGAAATTTGAAAATTTGAAAATTCGGAAACGTGAATATTTGGTAACATGGAAATTTGGAGAGCTGCAAAATTAGAAACCTAGAAATTTGAAAATGTAGAAATTTGAAAATTTGAAAACCTGAAAATGTGAGAGTTTTAAAACTTCAAGAAATTGAGAAATTAATATGAATAATATCATCTAAATATTATTAATAACGTTGATTTTATACCTTGGTCCCCAACAAATTTATCATTAAGATTAACACAGAATTATATCAGTGAATAGCCATTATTCACACAGTAATAATAGGTTCAATGTACCGTTCAATTCATTTGCAAGCTTTATCTAAATACGGCGAATCTATAAATCATCGTATGTTAATGCTTTTATCGAACAGTGTTAAACACCTCGATTGTTTATGATGAACACACTCGCTACTAGCACTTTAGAAAATACAATACAACATAATACGATATGGACAATAGAATTATATATCGATTATTACTTCTGACTAGCTGACTCAATAGACGTTGCCCTGTTCAATCTCCAATTTTTCAAATTTCAATTAATTTCAAATTTTTCAATTTCAAATGTTCAAATTTCAATTATTTTCAATTTCAAATGTTCAAATTTCAATTATTTTCAATTTTTCAATTTCATATGTTCAAATATCAATTATTTTCAATTTCAAGTTTCAATTAATTTGACACTTTTCAATTTTTCAATTTCAAATTTCAATTAATTTGACATTTTTCAATTTTTCAATTTTTCAATTCTTCAATTTCAAATGTTCAAATTTCAATTAATTTTCAAATTTTCAATTTTTCAATTTTTCAATTTGAAATTTTCAAATTTCAATTAATTTTCAATTTTTCAATTTGAAATTTTCAAATTTCAATTAATTTTCAATTTTTCAATTTCAGATTTTCAAATTTTGTCTTCCTGAAAACTTCTCAGTTGTAGTCTGGTTCAGAACAAAATAATTACGTTGTATATTCAATAAATTATTTCAAATAAAATATTGAACAAAAGAAAGCAGCACTATTTTTCAAACGATGTTCAAACTTAATCGACCGAAAATATCGATCGACCACGCAAACATTCACTGTGCAATCCCACAGAAAGATAAACTTTCATTTTTTCTCGAATTTTCCATATTTCCGAGTGAGTTTTCCACTTTTCCTACAAACCTTATTCCGACTGTTTTGAACATTTAAAAAAAGAAATTAGTCAAATCCTAATGTTCTCTAATATGCACTTACCAATTAACAAAATTTAATTTTTATTTGTATAATAATAATTATTGTTTATATCATAAATGGAAAATAGATGGATATATTCGTTTACATGTTATACTACCTTGTCGTGTAATATATGGGAGGAAACCATCTTGGAGCGTTTTTGAGGCGTGCAAAATGAAAATTTACGGTTGTCACGTGTGAGTGACAGTAATATCCCATGAGAAATTGTATGCGTCAACGTACACAATGCAGGTACAGTGTGGAATATAAATATGGGATCACCTGTCGATGATGATGTATAGCGAGAATTCTTTAAACATCCAGTATGTGATGCCAACAAATAATTTAGTAGGAGAATTTTTCAAATTTTAACATTTTTTTCCCCCAAATCACCAAATATCCAAAACATCATAATCTCTAATCTCTAAATCACCAAATTTCAATATTCCTAAATTCCCTCATCCCCATATCTTCAAATCATCAATTATCCAAAACTTAATATTCTCAAATTTCCAAGTTGCCTATTTTCTAAATTTCCAAATCTCCAAATCACAAAATATACAAAATCTAATATTCTTAAATCTCCAAATCTCCAAGTTGCCTAATTTCTAAATTTCCAAATCTCCAAATATTCAAATCTCTAAATCTCCAAATCTCCTAATTTCCAAATCTCCAAATCCCCAAATCTCCAAATCACCAAATATCCAAAACCTGATATTCTTAAATCTCCAAATCTCCAAGTCTCCTAATTTCTAAATTCCTAAATTTCTAAATTTCCAAATCTCCAAATATCCAAATATCCAAATCTCTAAATCTCCAAATCTCCAAATCTCCTAATTTCCAAATCCCCAAATCTCCAAATATCCAAAACCTAATATTCTTAAATCTCCAAATCTCCAAGTCTCCTAATTTCTAAATTTCCAAATCTCCAAATACCCAAATCTTTAAATCTCCAAATTTCAATATTCCTAAATTACCTAATCCCCATATCTTCAAATCACCAATTATCCAAAACATAAGATTCTCAAATCTCAGAGTGTCCTAATTTCTAAATTTCTAAATTTCCAAATCTCCAAATACCCAAATCTCTAAATCTCCAAATCTCCTAATTTCCAAATCTCCAAATCCCCAAATCTCCAAATTTCCAAATCTCTAAATCTCTAAATCTCCAAAACTCCAAATCCCCAAATTCGTCATCTGCAAATTACCCGAAACGTACAATTAGTTCCCTCACGAATAATTCCGACTCACGTACTATCCGTGCAGGACGCAAACAGGGTATTCGTCCCTGACAGCGAATCGCGAGCAGTGAACCGTGAAAGACACAATTTCCTCCTGTCTATGAGTTTCCTTATCGCGACCGCGTCGTTTCGAAAGATCATTGACATTATAGGTGCAGGGTCGTCTAGGTTGCTCACCTGTGACTGCATTAAATCCTGAGGGACGGTGACCAGGAGCGACGACAAGGCGGAAGGGTACGCTTCACGCCTCGTCAGGCTTAAACGTCGTTACATAATGTGTCGTCGGGACGCTTTGCCGTCGGCCTTCTCAACTCCACCCTTTATGCATGTATCTCTGGTGTCGCCATGCTCGGACAGAGACAAAAATCGTGGAAAAACCTCCTGTGGGAGATGCGCCAAGGACTTACCGCTGGCCATTACCCTCCGTTAATCCGGGAGGTACGGTACACTTACCTGCGGGTTACGCCGTCGAAAATTCGTTTTCATTCGGTTTGCTGGCTGGCCAATTTAACGCGAAATCGCTGTGTGCGATGGGGAGACGAGAATTGGAAACACGTGAATTGCGGACGGGGGGAAGACGTAACTGTTTTCGGATAAGGGTTATTCAATTTGGGGTGGTTATTTTTTATGGTGACCAGTTTCTACATCGCAGTTTAGATCTTTATCTGATTTTCGAGTACTTAAATCTTGATATTTGCGAGGGTTAAATTTTTTTTTGAAGGTTGAATGTTTTTCAGTGACTATATTTTTCGGATAAGGGTGCAAGTGTAGGTTATTCAATTTGGGGTGGTTATTTTCGATGGTGACCAATTTCTACATCGCAGTTTAGATCTTTATCTAATTTTCGAGTACTTAAATCTTGATATTTGCGAGGGTTAAATTTTGTTTTGAAGGTTGAATGTTTTTCAGTGACTATATTTTTCGGATAAGGGTGCAAGTGTAGGTTATTCAATTTGGGGTGGTTATTTTTTATGGTGACCAGTTTCTACATTGCAGTTTAGATCTTTATCTAATTTTCGTGTACTTAAATCTTGATATTTGCGAGGGTTAAATTTTTTTTTGAAGGTTGAATGTTTTTCAGTGACTATATTTTTCGGATAAGGGTGCAAGTGTAGGTTATTCAATTTGGGGTGGTTATTTTCGATGGTGACCAGTTTCTACCTCGCAGTTTAGATCTTTATCTGATTTTCGAGTACTTAAATCTTGACATTTGCGAGGGTTAAATTTTTTTTTGAAGGTTGAATGTTTTTCAGTGACTATATTTTTCGGATAAGGGTGCAAGTGTAGGTTATTCAATTTGGGGTGGTTATTTTCGATGGTGACCAGTTTCTACATCGCAGTTTAGATCTTTATCTGATTTTCGAGTACTTAAATCTTGACATTTGTGAGGGTTAAATTTTTTTTTGAAGGTTGAATGTTTTTCAGTGACTATATTTTTCGGATAAGGGTGCAAGTGTAGGTTATTCAATTTGGGGTGGTTATTTTCGATGGTGACCAATTTCTACCTCGCAGTTTAGATCTTTATCTGATTTTCGAGTACTTAAATCTTGATATTTGTGAGGGTTAAATTTTTTTTTGAAGGTTGAATGTTTTTCAGTGACTATATTTTTCGGATAAGGGTGCAAGTGTAGGTTATTCAATTTGGGGTGGTTATTTTCGATGGTGACCAGTTTCTACCTCGCAGTTTAGATCTTTATCTGATTTTCGAGTACTTAAATCTTGACATTTGCGAGGGTTAAATTTTGTTTTGAAGGTTGAATGTTTTTCAGTGACTATATTTTTCGGATAAGGGTGCAAGTGTAGGTTATTCAATTTGGGGTGGTTATTTTTTATGGTGACCAGTTTCTACATTGCAGTTTAGATCTTTATCTAATTTTCGTGTACTTAAATCTTGATATTTGCGAGGGTTAAATTTTTTTTTGAAGGTTGAATGTTTTTCAGTGACTATATTTTTCGGATAAGGGTGCAAGTGTAGGTTATTCAATTTGGGGTGGTTATTTTCGATGGTGACCAGTTTCTACCTCGCAGTTTAGATCTTTATCTGATTTTCGAGTACTTAAATCTTGACATTTGCGAGGGTTAAATTTTTTTTTGAAGGTTGAATGTTTTTCAGTGACTATATTTTTCGGATAAGGGTGCAAGTGTAGGTTATTCAATTTGGGGTGGTTATTTTCGATGGTGACCAGTTTCTACATCGCAGTTTAGATCTTTATCTGATTTTCGAGTACTTAAATCTTGACATTTGTGAGGGTTAAATTTTTTTTTGAAGGTTGAATGTTTTTCAGTGACTATATTTTTCGGATAAGGGTGCAAGTGTAGGTTATTCAATTTGGGGTGGTTATTTTCGATGGTGACCAATTTCTACCTCGCAGTTTAGATCTTTATCTGATTTTCGAGTACTTAAATCTTGATATTTGTGAGGGTTAAATTTTTTTTTGAAGGTTGAATGTTTTTCAGTGACTATATTTTTCGGATAAGGGTGCAAGTGTAGGTTATTCAATTTGGGGTGGTTATTTTCGATGGTGACCAGTTTCTACATCGCAGTTTAGATCTTTATCTGATTTTCGAGTACTTAAATCTTGACATTTGCGAGGGTTAAATTTTTTTTTTAAGGTTGAATGTTTTTCAGTGACTATATTTTTCGGATAAGGGTGCAAGTGTAGGTTATTCAATTTGGGGTGGTTATTTTCGATGGTGACCAGTTTCTACCTCGCAGTTTAGATCTTTATCTGATTTTCGAGTACTTAAATCTTGATATTTGCGAGGGTTAAATTTTTTTTTTAAGGTTGAATGTTTTTCAGTGACTATATTTTTCGGATAAGGGTGCAAGTGTAGGTTATTCAATTTGGGGTGGTTATTTTCGATGGTGACCAGTTTCTACATCGCAGTTTAGATCTTTATCTGATTTTCGAGTACTTAAATCTTGATATTTGTGAAGGTTAAATTTTTGTTTGAAGGTTAAATGTTTTTCAGTGACTCCATATTTTTGTACGATGGGGACAAGGGATGGAGAGGAAGAAGTAAATCTTGACATAGACTAAAATTAAATCTTTTTGGAGGATAAATTTTAATGTTTGTGACTCCACATTTTTGTACTTCTAATTATTTTTAGACACCACCAAGGCCATGATAGAAATAAATATACCATGTGCACATTTCTAGATGTAGATGAGCTGAATTTAACAACTAGATGACAAGGTAAAAATTGTGGAGAGATGATTAAACTTAGAGAATAATTTTGAGTTAAAATTTGAGAGGTGTCTTTTAACACCTCTTGGTATTAAAATATTTGTTAGGATTATACAGTGTTTGAAGACGACTGCCAATTATTATAAGGATGTTGAGCCAAATAATATTCTACGATTTATTAAAATAATATTACAATAAACTGATGTTTACAACTCGATGGCAACGACACGATAAATTGAACAGAACAGATATTCGGGACGGTGTTCACGTTTTATATAAACCAGTGACTGAGTAGTCTTTTGTCAACCAATTACTGAATGAATCGAATAATGATTGACGTCGATAGTTTGGTATATTCTCAACAATATTCTTCGAAAGTTAATACGAACTTTGTTGATATGAACTGAACTACATGAGAGGAGTTAATATAGTAACAGATTGAAGTCTTTGTAAATGAACAATGTTGAAACTTTTACAAGTGAATGTAATCGATCAGTGTAACAGTGTAAGACACGATTCTAGTCTTCTACAATAGACTTCAGAGAGAATTTGTAACAGAATAGGATTATTGGAAATCGATAAATTCGGACCGTCGTTCGACTGATATCCACGGAATATAGTTATTTGCAAGTTTGCGCCTAGATACACCTCGAGTCCTTGATAAATCCTGACTCCTATATTATGCTGGAATTAATCGCGTCGTTCGATTATCTGTTCAACGTTTCGTAAATGTGCCACCCGTTTATTGATCGGACCCTTTGGTAACCATTTTGAATTCAGAAGGTATTCCCACGCTTTGTGAACGCTTGATTAATTCGATAATCAAAATTTCGTTAGGATTTTATCCGGTCGATGGAAAATATCCTTCGGATTATTCGCGCAGGTGATTGAGAAAAATAAATGTTACTTGTATATCATTATTGGTATATTTTCTAACTTTAACTATTCAACAGACTTTTTTTCAAATTTTCAGTTTCATGAAATTTTAGAAGATTTTATAATTTTGTAATATTTAAATAATTTACAAATTTTTAAGTTCGATTTTTAAGTCCAAAATCTTTAGATTGGCAATTTTATAGATTTGCAAAATTAATGATGATTGGAAAACACAGAATTCTTAAATTTTCAAATTCTACATTTTTCAAGTCCTCAAATTACAATATTCTCAAATTTTGCAATTCTTTAAATTCTCAAATATACAAATTGTTAAATCACTAGGTTCTCACAGCTCCAAATTTTCAAATAACCAAATTCTCAAATCTCAGAATTTTCAAATAAACAAATTCTCAAATCTCTAAATCCTCAAATCTCCAAATTCTCAAATTCGAAATATTCTCAAATCCCAAGTTGTCAAATTCCCAAATTCTCAAATAACCAAAGTCTCAATTCCCCAAATTTTTAAATCTCCAAATTCTCATATCTCCAAATTCTCAAATCACCAAATCCTCAAATCCCCAAATTGTCAATTCCCCAAATTCTTAAATCCCCAAATTCTCAAATCTCCAAATTCTCAAATCTCCAAATTCTCAAATCCCCAAATTCTCATATTACCAAATCCTAAAATCCCCAAATCCTCAAATCTCCAAATTCTCAAATTACCAAATCCTAAAATCCCCAAATTCTCAAATCCCCAAATTCTTAAATCACCAAATTCTCAAATCTCAAAAATTTCAAATCCCCAAATTTTCAAATTACCAAATCCTAAAATCCCCAAAGTCTAAATTCCCCAAATTCTCAAATCTCCAAGTTTCCCAATTCCCAAATTACCAAATCTTCCTTCAATTCCAATTATCCAATTTCTCAACTTTCAAAAATCGAAAATCTTGAAATCCACAAATTCTCAAATTTCTAAATCTCGAAATTCCAAAATTCCCCCTGAAAATTCTCTACCTTATCAAATTTCAAACTATCCAACCTTCCAAACCGCCAAATTTCCAAATTCCTCCAAATAAAAACCCACGAACTTCGAACAGAAAAAACCCCTTATTCTAAAAAAAGAAAATCCCTTATTCTAGTAAAGCCCACAGCTACCCCTTAATCTAGTAACACCTACAATTACTATAACCCCTTGATCAAGTAACACAACTCCACGAAAAACTCGTCGTCCTTGAAACAATCTAAAAACAATCGTCCTGTAAAAAGCAGGAGAATAAAACGGTGCTTAGAAATCGCATTCGACGTTAAATGAGCCTCGGCAAAATTCCGCGAGAGGCTCTAATAACGAGGGGCAGTGGCGACACTTAAATAAAGGAGAGTAGATAGAGCGAGAAAGAGGTTGTCTCGTTTGAAGCCACCGAGATATATTTCAGAAACGCGATGAAGAGGTAGGCGAGGAACGAGAGGAGAGAAAGGAAGGAGAGAAATAAAGTTGAGGAAAAAGGCGAGACGTAGACGAGTGGAAAGACAGCAAACAGGAGCGTCCTAACTGGTAAAGTGCCCCCGGTTCTCCAGATCCTCCTCTGGCTCACTTTCATCCCCTACGTCTCTGTTGATCTCACGGTGTACCCGCGGGGCTATTTAAGGACGGCAGCCTCTTAAAGCGTACCGCTTAGTTTCATAACGATGCAAACAGCGGACCGTGGCGGTTATGTAATGTGGCCCGCTTTTAATTCCTTTGTCGTTTCATTTCCCGTGCGAAACCGCGTGAACGGACTTGGCAAAAGGAGTCCGAGGACGGCCAAACGAAAACGCCGCGGAGAAAGGAGACCGAACTCTCTTTTTTCTTTCTTTGTCTCGCTTTTTTTATTCTCTTTGGCTCTCTTTTTTTTGTCATTTCTTCTCTTTCTCTTCGTTCGCTTTTCCTATCATTTCTTCGCTCTCTTTCTTTCAATTTTTGTTTTCTTCATCTTTTTTTCTGTCATTTCTTGTATTGTCTGTTTTCACCCCCTCTGTGACTTCTTTACACCCTTGGTTTCTTTTTCTCCTTCGCTTTCTCACTCTGCTTATCTGCTCCTGTTCTCTCTATCTTTCCTGTTTCTGATATTCTTTCACTCTTTTTTTTCTTTCCTCTTTCCCACCCTTTCCCTCTCATTTTGTTTTCTTCCACCCACCCTTTCACTCTTCCTTTACCTTTCACTGTTCCACCTTCTTCCTCTAATTTTGTCTCCTTTTCTTTCTCCGATCTCTCACCCTCTCTCTTTTATTTTCCTTCATTGTTTCATCCTTTGCTTTCTTATTCGTTTCTCTTTTTCTCTTTTTATTTTTGACCCCACTTTTTCTTCCACTATCCCGTCCTAATTTTATCTTTCTCTTCCACTCTCCTTTTTCTTCTACTTCCTTGTTCCTGCTTTTTTCATTTTTCACCTTTTTTTTCTTTCTCTCTCCATGTTTCTCTTCGTTTATATTTCTGTCTGTTCTTCTTTATCTTTCTTATACCTCCGTTTAATTCTTCATTTCTCTCCTTTTCTCTGTGTCTTCGTTTCTCTCGCTCCGTTTTCTCTCCGTTTCTATTTCTTTTCCGTTCTTTCTTTCTCTGTCAGTTTCACAATAGCCAAGAAATCCCAAATACCGTGGAACTTCAAGTGCATTCGCAAACGAGAAGCAGCGTTTTAATGACGGAACGGAAAAATTGGGAATACGAACTGTAATGGTGATATTGATTTTTCTGTTTTGATAATTTGGATACTTGATGGAAACTGAGGGTGCTTTATTGTTAATTGCTTTGGTTATTGGAGCGCGAATCTTTTTCGGAGAATTTTCGAGCTTCTTAGTTTGGAAGCTTTTGGAGACTTGTGAATTTTATTTATATTCAATATTGATATATTTCGAGATTAAAGAAATGAAAAATTGCAATCATTTTCCTTATCTTAATATTTGTAAAGCACATCACTAGGAAACATTAATGGTCCATTATACGACTAGTTTACATTGCAGTGTACTTGATCACTGTTTGTTCGAGAGTGTCTTCGAAGAATTGTTACCTACTCAAACTAGAAATGACGTAGTCAAACTACAAATGACGCACTCAAGCTAGAAATGACGCACTCAAGTTAGAAATAACATATTCAGGTTACATATGACGCACTCAAGTTACATATGACGCATTCAAGCTACATATGTCGCATTCAAGTTACATATGACGCACTCAAGTTACAGATGACGCACTTAAACTACAAATGACGAACTCAAGCTAGAAATGACTCACTCAAACTACACATGACGCACTTAAATTACATATGACGCACTCAAGCTGCACATGACGCACTTAAACTACATATGACGCACTCAAGCTGCACATGACGCACTTAAACTACAGATGACGCACTTAAGCTACAGATGACGCACTCAAGCTACAAATGACACACTCAAGCTATAGATGACGCACTCAAGCTATAGATGACGCACTTAAACTACAAATGACACACTCGAACTACAAGTGACGCACTCAAGTTACAGATGACGCACTCAAGCTATAGATGACGCAGTTAAACTACAAATGACGCACTCAAACTACAAGTGACGCACTCAAGCTATAAATGACGCACTTTAACTACAAGTGACGCACTCAAGTTACAGATGACGCACTCAAGCTTTAGAGGACGCACTTAAACTACAAGTGACGCTTTCAACCCACACATGACGCACTGAAGCTACGCATGACGCACTTAAAATACATACGACGCACTCCAGCTAGAAATGACGCACACAAGCTACACATGACGCACTCAAGCTGCATATGACGCACTCAAGCTGCATATGACGCACTCAACCCACATCTGCACGCTTCAAACCTGCCAAATCTTACTCGAATTTCGAATACGCTTCAATTTGGAGTTTAAGTCCAATTATAATTTGCATAGTCAAGGATTGCCGAATACAAAATCGACATAACACTTCAACTTTTCTTCTCTGTTTTAATATTGTAGCTGTGATCAGTTAGTTCCGACTGACGCACCTGATAAATCATAAGGCAAAGGGTTAAGAACTGAGTGTACGCGCGTCACAGCGTCAGCAATATTAAGTGACGATTAAACGACGAATCATTAGGATACGAGTGAATATAAGTGGACTCTATGAATTTCACTTCGAACGACTAGTTTATTTTGCAACGTACTTGATCACCGTTTGTTCGAGAGTGTCTCCGAAGAATTTTTACGTTTAAAAGCTCGGAGTGGCCGTACAATTTTTGTGACATTGCCGAGGGAAAACAGTTTCTAATTTTCTATCGGTTTAGCTGAAATTCGGGTGGAGATGGAAATGCGAGTGACGTATGAAGTTTGTCTGGGTCCGCAGTGACCTAAGCAAGTAAAAGCAAGCAATACCTCACGAATAGTTCACTGCAAACCAAAGACTACTGTTAAGGTTAAGGGTTGCAGATGTGACTAACAATAAAAAAATGCTCACCAGAATGACTCGGGTCTCATTGCTGTAAAGATTGATTTGAAACTTCAAATAAAGGAACGAATCGTTAAAGTATCTCTAGAAACTGTGTTAACACTCAGGAGTAGTATCGCCTGTAATATACATTCTAACCTAAAGTATTAAGAAAAACCTAAAGAAAAGAAGAATGATAAGAAAATAAGAAGATCAGAATGATGTAAAGAAAGAAACGTACTCATTCGTAGAAAGTAGATTTGTTTGACCGTCTTCGTAGAATAATGGTGACGAGGATATCAGCGCAGCTGTGCACCATAACGTATCGTGCCCGTTAGAAATTCCAATGACAGCGGTGCGCAAAATGGATTTCCGGCAGCGGTGTTTTCCACGGGATGGGGATAGCAACCTCATTCCCCGGTGCTCCCACGCGGAATACCGTAATTACGTTTCGTCAAACCGATCGGCATTTTTGCCCATGAGCTGACGCTCCAACAGAAAGAAAGAGAGGGAGAAAGAGAGAGAGCTTCCTGCTTCAAGCTCGATATATCGGCGACTATGAAAAGGGAAACGGAGAAAAACGAGTTGCCTGGTGACGAGACCTGCAACGGAAAAGAAAGAAGGAGGTTTGTTATTTTCTAGCCCACAGCGATTTGCTTCTTACTGATGGGCCAGAAAAGGCTACGTCCTTATATATTTTTCCCTCTGTACCTCGTAGGCTGAATTTTTCACGCTTTCATTTTTAGATCTTTAGGATTCGACAGATTTTCATACTTTTTTTTATATTTAATTTTTGCAGTTTTTAATTTATGTATTTATGAAGAACTCCGTTCATTTTCCATAAGATGTATCTAGGCGAAAATTTCCATGGAAATGATCAACTGCGGTTCAAACTAATTAAATCAGAGAAAATGAAACTAAAATAATCGAACTGAATATTGAACAAATACTGTGGAAAGATTAAACTGTTTACTGCAGTATTTTCCGAGAGCTCGAAATCAGCGAGAAGAATAAGAAAAATTTGTGGAAGCTCGATAGATTCGAGCATAGTTGCGGAGAAAAGTTAAACAGCAAAACGTTGAAGTTGTAAGAAGTTGGACCGAGATCGAAAGATCAAGCGAGGGGTGAAAGGGATAATAGAAGTGGAAGTGACGAGATAAAAGTAGAATCGATGATGGTAAATGCGGTAAAAAAGAGGAACGGAGGCGAAGAAGGGATCGTAGAACAATGAACCGAAAGTGGAAAATAATGCCACGGAGACGGAGGAAAAAAATCCTGTGAAATATTGTGAACAAAGTGATGAAGGATCGCGTAAACACAATATCAAAAGGAAACGATGAAAAACAAAGAGACTACGAGGAGAGTCGATAATGTGTGCATAACAAGTTAACTCGCATGCTAAATACGTTTAGCAAGTGGAAGCTTATTGTTCGATATTAACAGAGTTGTGTTCGCTGTAACGTGCGGGGGATGAATTTTATGGAGACTTGTAATAAATCTTTCTTATTATTTATTGCGATGAATATTTAATTATTTAATTTGTTGTGGTACATTTTTGATATTATTGATATTCGATATCGATATTTAATATTGAACATAATTCTGTTAAATGTAATAGAGCGTGAATTTTATGGAGTCTAGTAATGACTGCAATTTATTGTAACAAATTTTTAATTATTCTTTGGTTATATTATAACTTCAATTATTCTCCAACTTACTATAATAAATATTTTAGTATATTTCAATTTGTTATAACAAATTTTTTATTACTCTTTAATTTATAATAATAAATCAATAATATAATGAATTACTTTATTGCAGACATTTTATTCGTACTTTTCACTCAACATATTTCAATTTCAAATTTCATCTGAAATCTTCATATAAAATATAATAAAACTTGATACAATAAATTGAACCGAAATTAATATTTTATCCAGAGAATGATTTATGACATATTTGTCATATTCTTTACAGACACTATGAATCTTGAAAAAATTATATATTTAATAAATCGTCATAGTTTTATATCGCATTGACCGACGTTTTTTGTTTATCGAATCTTGAAAATGCACGATAGCCATGATTTAATCGGATACCGTTGATTAACGCAATGCGGAATGGCAAAAATGGTCATAGGTAATCAAAAACGTTATTAAATACAAGTTTCGCGAACGCAATCACCTGGCTCTCGCTTTTAATCGCTTTAAAACGTGCTCCCGTTTGCATCGAGTATCTTCGAAAATACCATTTTAATCCATCGAGACATTGAACGTATTTATAAATATTATTACTTTATTATAATGCTAGTAATAATTAGAAAAGGAAAATACAAACGCAGATCAATAGACATACTACATATATACATATGAATATATGTATGAACATATAAACATATGTACATATGCACTTAATATATAGAAATTAATTCAATCTTTAATCACAATTGATTTTATCAATTTCAGATTGCAATACTGCTTAATTTACTAGTACCATATTTAAAAATTTAGAGGCACTTTTGGACTTAAAAGTGTCATTTTTGAATTTCGACTCTGCTTAATTTAATTATTTAGGTTTGCTATTGTTATTTAGATATCTTTTTAAAACTTTCGAATAAAATGAATGGTCAAAACGTTACAATTTAAAAATATGAACAAAACGTTACAATAAAATAAATGGTCAAAACGTGACAATCAAAAATAAATAATCAAAACGTTACAACGAAATGAATGTTCAGAACGTTAGAATAAAATAAATACGCAAAACGTCACAATAAAATAAACGGTCAAAATGTTACAATAAAAAAACAATGAACAAAACGTTACAACAAAATAGATGGTCAGAACGCGTCAATAAAAAAAAATAATCAAAACGTTAATAAAATAAATATTCAAAACGTTACAATCAAATAAATAGAAAAAACGTCACAATAAAATACATGGTCAAAATGTTATAATAAAAAAACGATGAACATAGCGTTACAATAAATAAAATGGACAAAGTGTTAATATAAAATAATTTATGAGAAGTTGCATTATAAAATAAATTATGAAAACGTTGTAATAAAATGAATGACAAAAACATTGCAGTACAATAAATTATGAAAATTTTGCAAAAAAAATAAATTATGAGAACGTTGCAATGAAATAAATTATGAAAGCGTTGCAATAAAATAAACAAGCATTCAAATTATTTGTCAGCACTATCAGCAGTCCCTAGCCATCGAATTAGGACCACAATTTCACTTTTATGGCTATTATGTCACATATGGAAAATTGTTTTAGGTCATGCAAGATTATTACTAAATACGTTGATAATATGTACATAGCAACTGATTTGTTACTGCCACATATCCTCAAATCCACATATCCCCAAATCCATATATTCTCAAATCCACATATTCCAAAATCCACGTATCCCAAATCCACATACTCCCAAATCCACATATCTTCAAATCCATATACCCGCATATCTACATATCCCCAAATCTACATATTCCCAAATCTACATATCCCCAAATCCACATACCCCCAAATCCACACATCCCAAAATCCACATATCCCAAAACCTACATATCCCCAAATCCACATATCCCAATATCCACATATCCCAATATCCACATATCCCCAAATTCACATACTCCCAAATCCACTTATCCCCAAATCCACATATCCCCAAATCCACATATCCCAATATCCACATATCCCCAAATTCACATACTCCCACATCCACATATCCCCAAATCCACATATCCCCAAATCCACATATCCCAATATCCACATATCCCCAAATTCACATACTCCCAAATCCACATATCCCCAAATCCACATATCCCCAAATCCACATATCCCCAAATCCACATATCCCAATATCCACATATCCCCAAATTCACATACTCCCAAATCCACATATCCCCAAATCCACATATTTTCAAATCTACATACCCCCAAATCCACCTATCCCAAAATCCACATACCCCCAAATCCACATATCCCAAAATCCACATATCCCCAAATTCACATATTCCCAAATCCACTTATCCCCAAATCCACATATCCCCAAATCCACATGTCTCTAAATTCACATACTCCCAAATCCATATATCTTCAAATCTACAAATGTGTCTTTATATTTAATATCGAAAAATAATCTCGACAAGAAGAGAATAAAAAGTAAGAAACGGTATTCCATCAATTTTAAACCTCCGCTCTCATCCGAATATAAACAAATTCCACAAACAGTTCGTTGTTCAGCATCCAGAAAATCGACGGACTCGTTCATGGTTCGTTCCACCGATTCGACGATGCACAACAACACTATTCAATTGAAGTAATTAACATGAAACAACCCCGTGTGTGCCGTTGTCCGACCAGCGCAAACAACATCGGACGCGTGGCCGTTAAAATAAAACCGTACACGATTCGTCTCATTAGGTTAGCAACGGGCCAATACCACGCTTGGAATCCTGAAACACGTCATCCGACATCACCGTGCCGTGTAAATTACCAATAAAAACACGCGACAGGATGCGTCCTCGTGGTGACATTGATGGAACGAGATTTCATTTTATAACGGAGTGGATTTCGAAGCGTGCTTCTGAGTTACTTTTTACCAATGACTCACTTGTGAAACTCGGAAGTATTTTTGCTGCTAAGTAACTTTGAAACTATTTTAACTTTGTTAATAACTTTGGTGGAAAGTTTGATGAATTCTTTAGAAGTTATTTTACTGTTAATTGCTGTGTATAGCGCTTTACAGGTTAGTTGGTTACTGATTTGCAAGTAGGACATTTTGAAGTGTGAAGCAAAAATTTTAGCATTGCATGAAATATGAAATCTGAAATAATTTCCTTTCACCTATACAATATTGTTAAACTTCAAACTATATTACACTATTCTATAATGTAATTATAATCTAATAATCTATAATTGATCCATCATAATATACTGATAATACAAAATCACAACTAAATCTGAATAATCACATCAAAGTCCACAATTACTTAAATTCCTCCTTCATCCCTCAAAACCCAATTAAAACCGTACACAAAAATTATAACACTTGCAACGCTTCACCGAAAAATCCAGCTAAGTGCCAAAAAGCGCGAGTGCTCATTTCCGGCGCAATATATACCGTGCTCTCTGCTGAAGAGAAACAAGAGAAGCCTTAATTGTTTCGGGGAGAATACGTTCTCTTTGCTCGGGAGAAACAACCGCTTTCTTAAAACACGTTCCTTTCTTTTTTTTCGGGGTCGGTCAAATGAAATGGCACACCGCGGTCACCTTTATCCGCGAACTTTTTACTTGGGACACGATGTTTGTCTCGTGAAGGTTCTCGCATTTTTGTAAAACACCTGCCGAGTGCGAACGCGTTTAAATTAAGTCGACAAGTTCAGTCGCTGAGGGGTTGTTTGGACGCGGTTGCATCTTTAGATGTACATTGCTGCTAAAATATTTACGTTTCACGCTGTCAGGTGTAATGGACATTTTCTGACGTAAATATCATCGAATCTTATTACATTCACATTATATATGGTCATGGGACCATTATAAATTTTCGGCACTTCACATGATTTCGGGATGTGTGGATTTGGGGGTACGTGGATTTGGGGATATGTGGCTTTGGGGATATGTAGATTTTGGGATGTGTGGATTTAAAGACTAGTGGATTTGTGAATGTATGGACTTGCAGACATGCAGACTTGGGACATGTGGATTTGAGGATATGTGTACACGGAGATATAAGTATTCGAGTACATAAGGATCTAAAAATATAGGAACTTGAATATATTTGCAGACAGTAGGACTTGAAGATACTGATATTTGGGAATATAGGAATTTGTGATATAAAACTTGAAGATGTGTGTATCCGAAATTCCCAAATGGACTCAGAAATCTCCATGAATCTCCTCTCCCATATGCCTTCAGCTATGACCATACGCCGGCTTCCACCACTATCCCATAGTACCACCCTAAAAAGTCTCTTTAGACCCACTCCCGGCAACGATAACTCATATCTTCGCTCAATTCGTCGTCCAAACTCATAGCAAGTCATCGCAGACCCTTTTCACCTTCCGATCTTCGCACCCGCTCTTCCCGCGATCGAGGCGTGTACGAAGGGCTGCAGAAAGGAGGCGAAAGTCAAGGAAGTCAGTGGGTAGGGGGAGCATTGTCAAGTTTTCGTATAAATTACCCCCCGAACGTAAATTCAAAAGCCGGTGGCGGTGCACAAAGGCAGCTTTAAGGGGTGGTTGAGACGGCGAGTCGTCGAGGAGAGACTGAACGAGGGAAGGGGTAGTTCGAAGTCCGTCTCTTTCTCCGTCTTTATCTTTAGGCTGTCTGGTCGTTCTCTTAATTCTGTGGCGATTAACGATCCACTCCGACCAGAAATTAGTCCTGCTTGTTCTCAACCACCCCAGAAACCACCCCGAAGGGAGGACCTCCTTCGAGAACGTCCTAAACATCTCTCTTTTCGTTGTTTATCCTTCGAGTTGTTGCTGGTTCGCCCGCTTTGGTTTCGGAGGCGTGAACGAGGAGATGTGGCGGCGGAAACAACCTTGTTTATTGCCTCTCCCCGGATGGTAATCGAGAATTGTGGCTGAGAGGAAACTTTTGTTGGGGGAATTTTCGAAGTGTGGCATTGAGATCTGTGGTTCTTCGATTTAGTCGTAGTGGTTGATTCTGATTATCGATAATAACCTAGAAGGGATGGTAAAATTGATCGCAAGAATTTAACCCCTTCATAATCGTCTACACGCGTGACGCACTCACGATGACAAAATTTCACTGGAATTTTGAATACTTCTTAATTTAGAGTTTAAGTACAATTATAGTTTGCATCAAGGATTGGTGAATATAGAATTCACGTAACACTTCAAGTTTCTTTATCTGTTTTAATATTGTGGGTGTAATTAGTTCTGACGCACCTGACAAACAGATCATAAGGTAAGGGGTATTAGTGTTATGGTACATATTAATGTTAGGTTATGTCTGTTTGTGTCGAATTTAAATTAATTCGGTTAATTACCAAATTCCCAAATCCTAAGATTCTTTATAAATATACAACAAATAATTTAGTCGTTTTGTAATTTTTCTAATTTTCGAACGGAAAATTCAAGCAATTGCAAATCTGGTGATATTAAATTATATTTCTAAATGTATGTATATATGATTTTAAAGTGATTCGACATATCCCTAAATCCACATATCCCCAATTTCACATATTCCCAAATCCACATATCGTTAAATCTATATATCCCCTAATCCACATATTCCTACACATTTCTCTAAACCCACGTGTCTCCAAATCCACATACCCTGAAATCCACATATCCCCAAATTCACATATTCCCAAATCCACATGTCCCCAAATCCACATATCTCCAAATCCAAATCTCCCTAAATCCACATATCCCCAAACCACTCTATTCCCAAATCCCTAAATCTGCAAATAGCCAAGTCAAGCTAAATCGTTAAACCACAAGCACATCCTCAACCAGAGCTCATAAATGCTTATATTCAACGGAATGAATGTATCCGCGATAAGTTATCGCGACGAACACTTTCAGGCTGGCGATTGTTATCGTAGTATTTGAATATCGCAGCGAAAGAAGATAAACGAGAAATGAACAACGTACCGCGAATGAAGATATAACGCGATGCGCATCAAACAGCGGGCCAGACGTATTCAAACGATTAAAGTCAAAAGTAGGTGCAGCTGACGGATCAAAGCGAAAAGCCTTTGCCAGGCTTAACAGATTCGCATGGTTCTTAGTTCCATTAACTGGCAGCCACCTTCCAGCTGGTCCTCTTTCCTTTGTGCGAATCGCAGACACTCGAATAAGATCGTCTCTCATATCCTTGCATCCGACCCGAGACTTTAATCTTTGCTCTACTTTCCATAATATTGCCTCCCTCGAAGGACAACAGAGCACTCTTCCTGGAATTCGATGGAATTCATGGATTTGCTACTTCCGTTGCGACTGCAACGATGTAACTATCCGCTTAGCAAACTGCCAATCTGATTACCGGCTGGATCGTCGACCTTTATACCCGCTGTATTATTCCGTTCTAGTTATTTCTGTTGCGCCATTTTCATTCGCGTTCACGAGGTGTTTCGTACTGATCTGCTCGTTTGTTGTGCACGATGCTTCTGATGGAGATGTTGAGGAGATTTTTGGAGTTTCAGATTTTGGGATTTGATGATTTAGGGGTTTTGGGAACTTCAGGGAGTTTTAGGATTTTGGGGTTTGGAGATTTAGGGATTTGGAGATTTGGAGATGCAGGAATTTCGGAACTTAGAGGATTTGGTGATTTGGAGACTCTGGGACTTCGGAATTTAAGCAGTTAGGGATTTACAGAAATGAGGTATTTTGGGATTTTGAGAATTGGAGAATTAGGGACTTAGGAGACTCGACACTTTCGGAATTTCAGGACTTTGAAATTAAGGGATGTGGGGATTTGGGGACTTTAGAATTTAGGAATTTTGGGATATAGGAATTTGGGAATTTAGCATCCAGAAATCTATTTGTACGTTAAGATATCTGGACATTCACATCCAAATCCAAATAAAAGTGTCCAATTTCTGAATATCCAAATAAAGTTCCAGGTACTTTCTGGTTCTCCCTATATCTGATAACCAAATATCTGGTGAAACGAAAGGTTAAAACTCTTTTCCCTCGTTCCTTCTTCAAAATCTTTCTCCAAGCTCCTGTAATAGCAGATTACTCGGCAGGAGATCCTTATTCTATCCGAGTCGGCCTTTGAATCCGATTCTCGCAATTGTTCGATCCAAGTCGCGAGCAGATTGTCCAATCGTAAAATCGATTCCACCGTAATACCCCGTCATTCGGTCGTAAATGGTTATTAAAGGCCACGTGTTACGTTTCGTTCTTTCATTTGTAGTTTCAAATTAATCTTTACCCACAACAGCAATGAGACCCGAAACATTACATTCTAGTGAGCATTTTTTTATTGTTAGTCACATCTGGAACCCTTAACCTTAGCAGTAGAGTTTTTCGTTTGCAGTGAACTATTCGTGAGGTATTGCTTGCTTTTACTTGCTTAGGTCACTGCGGACCCAGACAAACTTCATGCGTCACTCGCATTTCCATCTCCAGCCTAATTCTAGCTAAGCAGATAGAAAATTAGAAACTGTTTTCCCTCGGCAATGTCACAAAAATTGTACGGCCACTCCGAGCTTTTAAACGTAAAAATTCTTCGGAGACACTCTCGAAGAAATGGTGATCAAGTACGTTGCAAAATAAACTAGTCGTTCGAAGTGAAATTCATAGAGTCCACTTATATTCACTCGTATCCTAATGATTCGTCGTTTAATCGTCACTTAATATTGCTGACGCTGTGACGCGCGTACACTCAGTTCTTAACCCTTTGCCTTATGATTTATCAGGTGCGTCAGTCGGAACTAACTGATCACAGCTACAATATTAAAACAGAGAAGAAAAGTTGAAGTGTTATGTCGATTTTGTATTCGGCAATCATTGACCATGCAAATTATAATTGGACTTAAACTCCAAATTGAAGTGTATTCCAAATTCGTGTAAGATTTGGCAGGTTTGAAGCGTGCAGATGTGGCTTCAGTGCGTCATCTGTAGCTTGAGTGCGTCATATGTAACTTGAGTACGTCATTTCTAGCTTGAGTGCGTCATATGTAGTTTAAGTGCGTCATGTGTAACTTGAGTGCGTCATGTGCAGCTTGAGTGCGTCGTGTGTGGGTTGAGAGCGTCACTTGTAGCTTGAGTGCGTCATTTCTAGCTTGAGTGCGTCATATGTAGCTTGAGTGCGTCATGTGTAGCTTGAGCGCGTCATATGTAACTAGAGTGCGTCACTTGTAGTTTCAGTGCGTCGTCTATAGCTTGAGTGCGTCATCTATAGCTTGAGTGTGTCATCTAAAGCTCGAGTGCGTCATCTGTAACTTGAGTGCGTAACTTGTAGTTTAAGTGCGTCATCTGTAACTTGAGTGCGTCATATGTAGTTTAAGTGCGTCGTGTGTAACTTGAGTGCGTCATTTCTAGCTTGAGTGCGTCATATGTAGCTTGAGTGCGTCATGTGGAGCTTGAGTGCGTCATATGTAGCTTGAGTGCGTCACTTGTAGTTTCAGTGCGTCATCTGTAGTTTGAGTGCGTCATGTGGAGCTTGAATGAATCATATGTGGCTTGAGTGCGTCACGCGTGAGTTGACTATATCATGTGTGGTTTGAGTGCGACATATGTAACTTGAGTGCGTCACATGTAGTTTCAGTGCGTCATCTGTAGTTTGAGTGCGTCATGTGGAGCTTGAATGCGTCATATCTGGCTTGAGTGCGACGTGTGTGGTTTGAGTGCGTCACGTGTGAGTTGACTATATCATGTGTGGCTTGAGTGCGTCATGCGTAATACCCCGTCATTCGGTCGGTTTTCGTTTACAAGCTCGTTCGTCGGTCTCTTCCAATAATTAAGGAACGATCGTCGACGGGGTCGTAAATGGTTATTAAAGGCCACGTGTTACGGTCGTTACGGAGTTGCGAAGGTGGGTTCATTAATTAAAAATTCTTCAAAACTAGTTGGAGGCTGCGATACTCGCGGGACATCTCGTGTCGTAAAAAGAAGAACGGGAAGAAAAGAGCGGGGGCGAACACACAAAGTGACTTTTTGCAACGGGGAAACTTGACGGGCAACGAACTTTGCTCTTCGCCTGATTTTTTACGAGCTCCTTAATTTTCCCCGCGAAAATTGCGCAGCCGAGAGAATTTTACGCGGTTCAGAGACTTTAATTTAATTAATCCTCGCCGCTGAATTAGTATTCGGCCACGGAATCGCGTTAACGTTAACGTGATACATCTACAACCACGTGTTCTCTGATTCATCTTGTGACGTATGCTCTGCTGAAATATCCCGATCTTTTTCATAACTGCGAACGTTTGAGGTTAAATTAGAGAAGGTTACTCGCGGCTGAAAATAAAATTGCTCTACGAATTAATTCATACTAGTTGCGTTACCCATTAATTCACTTTGTAGTTGTATCAAGATTTTGAATATTTCCTTTATTTTGGAAGTGGTGGAAGTTTGGGTTTAATTTAGTGTAAAGTTTTTATTTATAACTAGTTAATATTTAATATTATAAAAACTGCTTAACCCATAATTTTTCTTAGTGGTGCATGTCATTTTAACTTGAACAAAATTATAAATAATCCTTGAAAGTTTAAACACATTTCACAGCTATTACTAAATTTAAACATATGAACAAAAAATTCAGGAAGGTGAACAAATCGAGTATTTGAAAAATTCAATATTTTTTTGTATTTTAATATAGAGAGAATTTTAGCTGAACCCTCTTGAGATGTGAAAGTTTGAGGAGAAAAATAGTAAAAATGCCGGGGTTTGAAAAAAGGTACTTACTCAGATTTTCAGGGTATAAAGTGGTTAAATTTGAAGCTAAATTGGCTGCGGTCGTACCCTGTGTCAAGGGTGAAGATAACAAGTATTACATAACCTTTTGAATATTTATTATTCACTGTTAGTTTGATATAACAAATGCATGACACTTTTGAGACTTATAGAGCTAACGAAAAAATATCGTATAAGTTCATTTTTAACTTTGAAATTGAGAAAATTTAGAAATTTCAAAGTTTTGAAATTAGAAAATCAGAGAAATTGAAACTTGCGAATTTGCAAATTTTGAACCTCGAAAATTTGAAACACTGAAATTTGGAAATTGAAAAATTTGAAAATTTAGAGCTTTGAAAATTCAAAAATTAAAAATTTGAAATTTGGCTACTTGAGAATTTCAGAATAAAAAAATATTCAAAAACTGTTATAAGCTGTGTCCAAATATAAAATGTCATAAAATCAATATATTAACAATGTTTCTACTAAAAATTCCTACTCTCATTTTTTCCAAAAATGTTAGTATTTAAAACAATAAGTAAATTCGAACACATACAGCACACAATAAAAATGATACAAAAAATTGTTACTCTTATTGTTTACCAACTTATTAGAGCACACCGTGTGTAACAGTAATTAATCGTTTTTATACACAACGAATTCGATGAACGTCTGAAAGGCACAGAAAGTTTCTGACAGCCGTTACGAGAGAAGCGAGGCGAAGTTGTAATTGTGCGAGCAATTAACGTGCAGCAATTATTTTGCCCGGTTGCTTGGATAGATGTTGACACACTTTGTGAAACAGGATAAAATTTAGATGAACGATAAATCGAAGTTCTATAGATAGTGAAGTGAACGACGCTGAAAAGAAATACGTTTGTATAGTGACTTGGCGCAGTGATTTTCCGAATCTTTTCAAATATTCATTTCAAAGTTATGATAATAATAAATTTTTCGTTCAGAATAATTTATTATGTTTCATTACAAACTTGGGTAAATTTAAAATGTTAGGAGAAATTTTGAGAATTAAGGATAGTGGGAAGTTCAATAAATATTATTAATGTTCAACCTTGTTCGGTAAATGATATTTAATAATTACTATTTGGTAATTAAGCGAAATAATATAATCACGTTCTAGAATTATGCTATATAGTAAATTAAAAAGCATCCTTTTAGTACCATAACCTAAAATATAACCCTTAAAATATAGAGTGAACACAGTAGAGTTATAAGACCATGTTCTAATATCATCACATGTCATATATAGAATTGTATCTCTAACAACATAACCTAAAATATAACCCTCAAAGTATAAAGAGTGAACACACAGTAGAGTTATAAGACCATGTTCTAATATCCTAACATGTCATAAATAGAATTGTATCTCTAACAACATAACCTAAAATATAACCCTTGAAGTATAAAGAGTGAACACACAGTAGAGTTACAAGACCATGTTCTAATATCGTCACATGTCATAAATAGAATTGTATCTCTAACAACATAACGTAAAATATAACCAAAGGACAAGCACAGTATACGAAAACAGAGAAAACAGTACACCCCATTAAAAAACAAGAATTACCGTAGTATTCGTAAACAAATGATGGTAGTAATACAAGGACAATGAAGAGAGAGAAGTATCCGTTGTCGGCAATCAAGATGAAAGAGATTCGAAGGGAGAAGCACGGAAGCAGGACCGCAGAGATAAACCGGAAACGGAATGTACGTGATGCGACATCAGTGGCGAATATTCTCATCGGGGCAAAGGGTGCAGAGAGAGAATTTCGTAGCTGAGGAATATCCTGTGACGAAGTTTCATCTTGTTCCCTCGTTAACGCGTGGCGATGTGCCAGTAACGAGCAAGAGAAAGCTGTAACCGAGAAACGGCGAGGGAAAATGGCGCAGGTGCAACAAGGATAAGTCACGAAGGGAGTAAAAGCTCGCTGAAAACGTTTGAAAGTTCGAAAGTCGAACGACAGTTCGCAGCTTCGAAGGATTTCGAAATGAGCGCATTATCCGCCGGAAGTCTCGGTATTATGCACCTACGGTTATTCGAAACGTAATCGGGACTTCGATCGGATTGCGAGGTGGCGGCGCAAAATCCACACGAATTAGTCGACACAGCCTCCTATTTTATTTTTGTGGTGTCTTCAAACCAGTTGCGTTTCGTGTTCGAAAGAAAGTGTAACCCGTCTTGTGGAAACACGACTATGTCCTAACGATACTTTTGGTTCTACTTTGCAAAAACGCAAAATCATGGGTTGACACGTCATCGACCGCAAGAATCACTTCGGAAGACAATGCTATTGATCAGGTGTCATCACGAGCTGAAACCACGTGAAAACAGTTAATACCGATCGCTACCGTCAACGAATAATCAGTTTGAAGCGTGCATCGATCGAAAAGCGTCCAGATTGGGCTAGAAGACACGGAAAAGTGATTTTGCAACACAACGCCGCATCACACACAGAAAACGGTTAAAGGCACAATTTCTGCACTTGGTCTTGCCTCACCCGCCATACTTGGCCCTTTCGGACTACCACTTTTCATCAATGGCTCACTTTTCCGCGAACACAAGATGTCGAAAAATGGCGTGATGGCTTTCTCTCGAAATGCGAACAATTTTTTGGGGATTTGAAGATGGTAGCGATGGTTTGAATAAATTTTTTCTTCTTCATAAATTTACATTTTCTTAAAAAAAATCGAGGATTATTGACACAGTGAGTGGCCGCTCACATGTGTGTCATGGCCGGGCCAACCCTTAGCGTCCGCTCACACATGTGTGTGATTGAACTTAGATGCTTTCATAACTATTATACAAACGTAAAGTATTAAATGAGTTGTTTATGTTGAATTATTTCGTGAATTTACATAAAGTTTCTTTAAATTGATTATTATCTGGTATTGATTGTTTTTTGTACCTAAAACTGAACTGATGTTCTGCAGGCCCCGAAAACGTGCACTCTATAGCGAGGGAGTTTCTGACAACGAAAACTGTTTTGACAGGATGATATAACGAGAGTTATAATTTACAGGCAAATTTTCAGATATCGTTCTTCTGTTTGAGAACGAAATGAAATTTTTTGAGGATTTATTTGTGGATGTTTGTTGATTGTCTATGTTATAAACAGAGGAGCGAGGTTTTTGTACGAGGCAGATAAATACAAGCTTCGTATGGTGACAAATATTTGGGTTACACGGAGGTTTTTTTCTGTACCTGTAAATATTGATGTGAGGGATATTGTGAAACTTGTTTACGTTTTTTGACGCGAGCGAAAGAGGATTTGATGACTCGAAACAATGAAAGTTTAGAACTGTTTTGGGAACATGGGAAATTTGTCAGGATATTCTGAATTGGGAATTTTTTCACTTTGAAACTTGGTCATTTCAGAGCTTGGTAGCTTGGAGAATTTACAATCAAAAAATGAAAAAAATTGTGAAAATCAAGGTTTTTAGAAATTTGAAAATTTTTGAATTTTAGAAATTCAGAAACGTTGCAAATTTGAAAATTCGAGAATATGGATCTTCATACTCGAAAAATTTATGGAAATTTAGGAAATTTGTGTTCAGAAATTTAGAAAGCTACAAATTCAGAAATTTGGAATTTTTGAAATTTTGATGAACTTGGAGGAACTTTAGTGAATTTAAGTAAACTTGAGCAAATTTAAGTAAATTTGAGCAAATTTGAATAAATTTAAGTAAATTTGAGTAAATTTGAGTAAACTTGAGTAAATGCTGGTGAGTTTGGGCAAATTTGAATAAATTTGAGTAAGCTTGAGTATATTTGAGTATAATCCAGAAAATTTTAGCAAATTTCTGTAAATTTGAGTAAATTTGAGTAAACTTGAGTAAATGCTGGTGAGTTTGGGCAAATTTGAGTAAATTTGAGTAAGCTTGAGTATATTTGAGTATAATCCAGAAAATTTTAGCAAATTTCTGTAAATTTGTGTAAATCTGAGTAAATTTGAGTAAATTTCACTAAATATCAATAAATCAATGTTTTGACAAATCTGAAAGAATTAAGAAGAATCCTAAAAAGTATAAATTTCGAAATTTGTAAATTTGAAAAATTTAATTTGAAGAATGCAAAACTTAAAAATTTGAGACTTCAAGACCCTAAAACCTTGAAAACTAGAGATTATTTATTTTTTCTGCCAGAGCTTCTGATTTTCACCACGAAATTCATTCCCGTAACAGTTTTCGTCCTGAAAAGTTTAGCTAGGTCGCTGCGTAATACATTTCAGACAAGATGAACGTAACCATCGAGTTACACGCACAAATTGTTGGTCCTTTCGCCGCATAGGTAATTCTAGTGGTAACTATGGCAGTTTAGGGCAGCATTGTGCACGCTGGAAAGCAAGGAAATCCTGCTTCCATTCGGATTCCTCTCGTTCCGTAGTTCCGGGGCTTCTTCCACGTACAGGGTGTTTCGTAAACAAGTTGCTCAAACTAAATCTCTCACCATTGCTCGTGGCTCTGTGGAGTGCTCGTTAAATCGCAGTCCTTTGCTTGGAACTACGTAATTGGAATAAATTCTTAAGTTCTAGGGTTCTACAACCTCTTAGTTATCAAATTTCTACATTTATTCATTTACTGATTCTCAAATTTTCAATTTTATTCATTTGTTGATTCGCACATTTCTATATTTATTCATTTTCTGATTTTCAGATATGTAATTTTATTCACTTTCTAATTCTCAAGTTTACAAATCTCCAGATTCCTAGATTTCTAAATTTCTACACTTTTAAATTACGTTCTAAAATTTGCAATTTTCTAACTTTTGAAATTCTCATTTACAAATTTTCTAAAATTCAAAAATTTTGAAATTTGCATATCAGTGGATTTCCGAACTCAACATTCCTAAATTGACATACTTGTTTGACAACAGCGAATGTCCATACATCAAATTCCTAAATTTCCACAATCCTAAAATTTCAAGATCCTAATTTTTCACTTCTTCAAATTTCTAAATTAAAAATTTTGGAATTTCCAAACTCTCAATTTTCTGAACCATGAAATTGCAAATCTACCAACTAAAAATCGTCGAGTGAAGTTTCTCCCCTCTTCTATTTACCATATTCTCCCTAGGGAAACCAGATTTGCTGTTGATTGTAGAATATTTGTCATATCGAGTGCAATTTCCACAACAAATATTCAAAATCCTGGACAATGTTAGTTGTCTATCTAGTGTCAGATCAATAACATAGCCAAAGCCTTCTACAGTATTTACAATACTTGGTATTAACTGAATAATACATGTTCTATAACAAATAACTGAAACAAAACATATGTCCACTTTTTCACAACTTAGACTGCATAGTTCTTTTGCTCATGTTGTAAAATGATGACATAAAAGTATTGCAAAATAGCACTTGTGATACATCAATTTAAAGCTTAAAGCTTGTCGAAAATGTCTATGTATAGGTTTCTACAATATTCGCAATACGAAATGGCTGAAGTGCAATTATATCAAGGAACGTATAGTGTAAGCTAGAAATTCAGAATATAATGCAAGTTAGAAATTTGTGCGATTGCAAAATGATGACATAAAAGTATCGCAAAACAATAAGTATGATACATCAATATAAAGCTCATGGTGTCCCAAAAATATGAATATAAACGTTTTTACAATATTCTTTATATAAAATGACTGAGTACTGGTTATAGCAAATAATTAACGATTTCGAAACATATAGTCTGCATCAGAACTGATTCATGTTTTTAAAAATTCATGACATAAAAGTATCGCAAAATACCACTTATGATACATTAATTTAAAGCTTAAAGCCTGACGAAAATGTCTATGTATAGGTTTTCATAATATTCGTAGTACAAAATGGCTGAAGTGCAATTATAGCAAGGAGCGTATACTGTAAGTTAGAAATTCAGAACGTGTAGTGCAAGTTAGGATGATTCATGTGACCGCAAAATGATGACATAAAAGTATCGCAGAATACCAAGTATGATATATCAATTTGAAGCTTATGGTGTCACAAAAATGTGCATATAAACGATTTTGCAATGTTCTTTATATAAAATGACTGAGTACTAATTATAGTCAACAATGACCGATTTCGAAACCTGTAGTTTGGATTAGATCTGATTTGTGTTGTCACAAAATGATGACATAAAAGTATCACAAAATAGCACTTATGATACATCAAATTAAAGATTGAAACTTGACGAAAAAGCCCATGTATATGTTTCTGTGATATTCTTAATACAAAATGACTGAGGACCAATTATAGCAAAGAATGAATGATTTGAAACACTGTAATCTGAAGTCGGTGTACGTGTTATCAAAATTTCATGACATAGAAGTATCACGAAACGGTACTTATGATACATCAATTTAAAGCTCATGAAAAACATAGCTATACACGTTTCGCCAATAATCTTTACAAGAAACGTGTGATATTTTGAAATAGCAAAAGGTTAGTTTGAGACAGATGTAATGGAACACCCTGTAGATACGTGACCATCGTTGGAAACTTCGAGTCCCTGTACAACCGCATTATTGTGCACCATAAATACAGGAAACTCGAGATGTACGTCAGCCAGATAAAAGTTTCGAGTCGATGTTCCAAGTGGCAGATTCTTTCAACCCTCATCCGCTTGCGTAATGCGAAAACATTGGGGTTGATTGCGGATTTTAAAGGCATTCGACTGTTTAGCGACGGTGCACTTCAACTGAAATGATTGTCTGGTGTATATGGAATGGTAATCGTGGGTCGGATTTAATTAAAACAGAATTTACCTACACTAACTACTTTCACGGGTTATGTTTCGCCGGCTGGATGGATATTTGTTTTGGATGATACAGTTGTTGCAAATTTATTTACAGTTATGCTGTATGCACTTTTATGTATTACGCTATTTCGGGGACAATAAGTTGAGTACAGCCGAGTGGCTTTTGTTTAATAATGTAGAAATACAGAGGTATGAAGTTTACAGATTTTTGTATTTGAGTTAGAAATTTATAGAGTGGAACTTTGTAAAATTAGAAGCATAGAAATTTGATGATTTGGAAGTTCCAACATTTTTAAATGCAAGAATGATTGATTTCCAAGTATCCTGATTTCTAAATGTCTATATTTGAAAACTGGAAAATTTCCTAATTTTCCAACCACCAAATCTTTCGACTTCCAAACACATAAATATCGCCATTAAATCTATAATACTCATAAATCTTCATAATATTCATAACAATGCTGTCCAAATTGAAAATTATGATATTAATTATCATTAATCAGGACCATAGACCTCCAGGTAATTATTCCTTTTAACATCAGCTAAAATTGCACATTTATTTTTCACGCATCACCGACTATTTGAAAATTCATTTAAAGATTCATTTATCCGGAATATAAACAGCTTTGTGCTTTTCGGGCAGTCTTTAATTAATCGACCTTATTCGCAACTGAATTGAAACTTTAATTTGAATGAATTTATACGAGCGCGAAATTCGTGTTTTGTAAATATTATATTTTTCTCAAAACTAGTATCGATAAATTATTGTTAAGTAGAATGCATATTACAGCAAGAGGATTAGACAATACAAGTTTTTAGCGATACTTTAACGTTTCGTTCTTTCATTTGTAGTTTCAAATCAATCTTTACCCACAACAGCAACAGGACCCGAGTCATTACATTCTAGCCAGTATTTTTTTATTGTTAGTCACATTTGGAGCCCTTAACCTTAGCAGTAGAGTCTTTCGTTTGCAGTGAACTATTCGTGAGGTATTGCTTGCTTCTA
The DNA here is from genome assembly GCA_036983795.1 of Megachile lagopoda. NCBI lineage: Eukaryota > Metazoa > Arthropoda > Insecta > Hymenoptera > Megachilidae > Megachile > Megachile lagopoda. Next base: position 5,916,519 of record CM072798.1, read on the forward strand.
CTTGCTTAACTCACTGCCGGTAAACCACACACACTTCATACGTCACTCGCATTTCCATCTGCACCCGAATTTTACCTAAACCGATAGAAAATTAGAAACTGTTCCCCCTCGGCAATGTCACAAAAATTGTACGGTCACTCCGAGCTTTTAAACATAAAAATTCTTCGGAGACACTCTCGAACAAACGGTGATCAAGTACGTTGCAAAATAAACTAGTCGTTCGAAGTGAAATTCATAGAGTCCACTTATATTCACTCGTATCCTAATGATTCGTCGTTTAATCGTCACTTAATATTGCTGACGCTGTGACGCGCATACACTCAGTTCTTAACCCTTCGCCTTATGATTTATCAGGTGCGTCAGTCGGAACTAACTGATCGCAGCTACAATATTAAAACAGAGAAGAAAAGTTGAAGTGTTATGTCGATTTTGTATTCGGCAATCCTTGACCATGCAAATTATAATTGGACTTAAACTCCAAATTGGAGCGTATTCGAAATTCGAGTAAGATTTGGCAGGTTTGAAGCGTGCAGATGTGGGTTGAGTGCGTCATATGCAGCTTGAGTGCGTCATATGTAACTTGAGTACGTCATTTCTAGCTTTAGTGCGTCATTTCTAGCTCGAGTGCGTCAAATGTAGTTTCAATGCGTCATATGTAGCTTGAGTGCGTCGTTCGTAGCTCGAGTGCGACATTTGTAGCTTGAGTGCGTCACTTGTAGTTTCAGTGCGTCATAAGTAGCTTGAGTGCGTCATCTAAAGCTTGAGTGCGTTATTTGTAGTTTCAGTGCGTCATCTGTAGTTTGAGTGCGTCATCTAAAGCTTGAGTGCGTCATCTATAGCTTGAGTGCGTCGTGTGTAGTTTGAATGCGTCATAAGTAGCTTGAGTGCGTCGTCTGTAGTTTGAGTGCGTCATTTGTAGTTTAAGTGCGTCATCTGTAACTTGAGTGCGTCACTTGTAGTTTGAGTGCGTCATTTGTAGTTTAAGTGCGTCATCTGTAACTTGAGTGCGTCACTTGTAGTTTGAGTGCGTCATTTGTAGTTTAAGTGCGTCATCTGTAACTTGAGTGCGTCACTTGTAGTTTGAGTGCGTCATTTGTAGTTTAAGTGCGTCATCTATAGCTTGAGTGCGTCATCTTTAACTTGAGTGTGTCATCCGTAGCTTGATTGCGTCATATGTAGCTTGAATGCGTTATTTCTAACTTGAGTGCGTCATTCTCTAACTTGAGTGCGTCATTTCTAGTTTGAGTACGTCATTTCTAGTTTGAGTGCGTAAAAATTCTTCGAAGACGCTCCCGAACAAGCAGCGATCAAGTACATTGCAAAATAAACTAGTCCGAAGTGAAATTCATTTCTTAGAGTCCACTTATATTCACTCTGTATCATAACGATTCGTGTCTTTTAACCGTAACTTACTGCCGACTCTGCAATGCACATACAATTATTATAATAGTCAGATTTTATTTGAAGAGAAATGCAGAAATCTCGGCAAAGAACTTCTGGACAGTGTAAAATAAATGCAAATGTAGTTTTGACCGGACTAAGTAGTACATCTCGTAAATGGAACGACAGGTCTGACCATAGTGACTTGTTCTACTGAATATTCAGTATGACTGTGTTTCGTTTGAAATTCTGTCCCTCGTTTAGTTTTCCTAAATCTGTTTTTATACGTAAGTCTGTTCCTTCCTGAATGTTTAATATTCTACACGATATAAGCTTGCTTTTCTCGTGTATTTCGGTAATATCAACGTAATTTTAATGATAACTGCTAATGGTATTTAAATATGCTCATACAGGGAGAAATTAGCATTTGCGTATACAAGGTGGACTTTTTTGTGAATTGGTAGGATACTTTTATTCGAAATTTACTAGGTTTTTTATTTGTAAATTTATCTTTTTAAGTCAATAGATTTTTGGATTTGTAAAGTTTGAAATTTGCAAATTGTCAAATTATGAAATTATCAAGTTGTTAAATTTGTAAATCTACAAATTTCTCAATTTTTTAATTTTCTAATTTTTCAAATTTCCAAATTCCTAAATTTTCAGATTAACAAATTCCTAAATTTCCACATTGCCTACTTGTCTAATTTCCCCAAATTTCTACATTTTCAAATCCTCAAATTTCTACATCCCCAAATATTAAAGTGTTAAAATTCCTAAATGTCTATTCTACAATTACAAAATTTCTAATTTCAATCTCGATTATAATTTAAATTAGTATTCTAAAATTACAAAATTTAAAAATCGAAATGTTTCAACTTTCAAACTTCGAAATTCGATAACTTCAAAATTCTGCTTATTAAACTCATATAATATATGCAAGTTCCTCCACTTCAAATTACACCCCAAATTACTCCCAAAAATCGTATACCAAGTACAGAGAAATGTAAAACGTTATCGCTAGAAACAAACACATATCATTTTTGCCAGTTTGTAGTATCCTTTATCGGTCGTCCGAAAATATCTCGGTTGAAGGTATAAATCTGGGGTGTTCGATACGGGCGACGTTTGTCTGTAGCGGAACGAGCGAGCGACTCTCGAAACGTGGCCTCGTCATAAACACAAAACTAGCACGCGATCGTTCGCAGTTTGCTGCAAAAGAGGAAAAGAACCCTCTGCTCGGTGTCGGTCCGATAAAAGTTTCGTCGGTGTTACGAGTGTTAGTGGATGGCGGAGGGATTTGGAGACACGCGTGGAAAACCCGTCTCTGTGTTACTCTACTTTATGGGAGTTAGGATAAGTGCGAAGAAAAGTTCACGGCGTCTGCAATGCGTCTCGGTAACGTTCTCGGCGATATCTCTCGAGCTGCGTGAGTGTTGTTCCCATATATTTTCACCCAGGCGTCTTACAGTTGTTCTTTGTCTCGTAATTTATGTACTTCTGATGCTCCGCTTCATAGACATCAACGATCAGTTTTATTTAGTTTCGTTCAGTTCTCATTATTTAAAATTACTGCTGAAAGGGGTTGTTACAGTACCAGAAAACACAATCGTGCTGAAATTATAACCAAAGCACTTGACTAAAGAAGTCTCTAAAAGCCTCGTTTTTAGAGAGCCTCGATTTGGCGACGAAGCCTCGTTTACCCAGGCTTCAAAGCTTTTTACAGTTCTTACTAAATATCTCCGAAAATATTGATTTTAGAGAAAAAAGTTTGAAACAAAAAATGAAGCTTATAGAAAGCTCTATAAAGAAGGTTATATACATTTTTGACGCGAACCTATTATTTTGGCAGTAATGACCTGAAATATCTCGGTGGGAGTAAAATTGATTTCTACCCAGGGCACTTCTAAAAAATAGTTGTTTTTCATGATAGTTAAAATAATAGGTTTACGTGACAAGTGTATAAGACACTTTTTGTAGAACCTTTTACGAGCTTCACTTTTTGTTTGAAACTTTTTCCTCCGAAATCAATATTTTCGGAGATATTTAATTAAAGCTGTCGGAAGGGGGCTTTGAGAGGGGCTGAAGTTAACGAGGCTTTGTTGCTGAAAACATTCTTTTAGGAATTTCATCAAGTTATCAAATTGCTAAATTTTTAAACTTCGTAATTATCAAATTTCCAAATTACCAAATTACCAAATTACCAAATTCCTAAATTCCCAATTTTTCTAATACCCAATTTCCCCTAGTTCCAAATTTCCCTAGTCCCAAATTCCCAAATTTCCCAATTTCCCCTAGTTCCAAATTTCCCTAGTCCCAAATTCGCAAATTTCTAATTTCCCATAGTTCCAAATTTCCCTAGTCCCAAATTTCCCAATTCCCAATTTCCCCTAATTCCAAATTTTCCTAGTCCCAAATTCCCAAATTTCCAATTTCCCCTAGTTCCAAATTTCACTAGTCCCAAATTCCCAAATTTCCAATTTCCCCTAGTCCCTAATTTCCCAATTCCCAATTTCCCTAGTGTCAAATTCCCAAATTTCCAATTTCCCCTAGTTCCAAATTTCCCAATTACCAATTTCCCCTAGTGCCAAATTCCCAAATTTCCCATTTCCCCTAGTTTCAAATTTCCCTAGTTCCAAATTTCCCTAGTCCCCAATTCCCAAATTTCCAATTTCCCCTAGTTCAAAATTTCCCTAGTCCCAAATTTCCCAATTCCCAATTTCCCCTAGTCCCAAATTTCCCAATTCCCCATTTCTCCTAGTTCCAAATTTCCCTAGTCCCAAATTTCTCAATTCCCAATTTCCCCTATTTCCAAAGTTCCCAAGTCCCAAATTCCCAAATTTTCCAATTCCAAATTTCCTAATTTTCAAATTAACAGATTACCAATCTACGAAATCACCAAATTACCAAATTTCCTTCAGACAAATAACATACAATACAGAAAAAAGTTAGTATTGAATTTTCTTAAATTGAAAATAATTCAATAGCAATTAATCTCATGTTAGGTGAATTTTCCAATAACAAACGGGTTAATCCTTCGCAGTCTAAATGCGACTTCCCCGTGTAAGACCGATTAAATTCTGTTGACTAGAATAACTGTGTAATTCAAAAGTTACAATGTAAATACAAGTTCTAGGATAGCTATCTCGTCCTTAAGTTTATATTGACCTAACCCTACAATGTTCACTCTAGTAAGTCAATTCTCCATAAATTAGTTTCATTGGTACAACTCAGAATAAATGGACCGTATCATGTTAAATTATGGTATATACTAGCAGAATTCGGTTCTGTTTATCTCTGATACAAATACACATTTCAAATTTGATATCGTGCACAGTTACTGTAATTAGAAATTCTTATTGCCTTTTTATTTTATCTGCATTTCAAATGCTATTCTGGGTCTCTTTAGGTATTCATTTACACGTTCAGGTATTCATTCGTTATTAAACATGATATTAATCTTTAATATAACGTTTTTATATACAAAATTAATCTTTAATATAAGGACGTTGCTATTCGTTTAATTTTCTTAATTTAAATATTGTTAAAAATTTAGAAATTTGACAATTTACTATTTTACACGGTGTGCTACTAATCAGTTCCAGTTAATAAATTCATGAGCTCTTCAAGTGTAAAAACAGTGACTGGTTATTTTCATATTACTTATTTACCTTACATAAACTACATACCAAACTTATCTACCTAACCTGTATGTAACTTGTCTATTTGCAGACGACGTACCTAACAAAATTGTTAGTTTCAAATGCAATTATCTCTATACTGAATAAATTAATCTTCTTGAAATATCACCAATACTTAAGGGGGGCAATACCTTTAGAATCTTAAAAAATTGTACAATTTTTTTTTTTCTATAAAATGTTAGTGCAACATGTCAAAAATATAGTCTTAAAATTTTAAAGCGTAATACGGAGCCCTTTTGATCTTATGGCCGATTATCGTGACTCATGTCTGGTATCGCGCCGCAGATATTCACGGGCTCGGTGCGGAGGGCTATGTAGCAGATTTGTTATTATCATGCCATTGCTGTGTTTGAAACTTTGTATTTTTACGGAGAATGAGCTTATGGAGAAAAATCAACTTTACGTGTAAGCCGAAGGATTATTATATGGCGCAGGAATCGCAGATTAGTTGGTAAATCATTGAAATTATTCAGGTTTTACTTATCGAAACTTTAAACGCATTTTTCTCAAAACTACATTTTTAAAATTGGCGTGACTGATAACTCAAAAACTAGTTTATCAATAGCGCTCAAATTTTTTGCACATATCGACAATACTATCTAACATATGAACCTAAATGTACAAAATAAATTTAACATTAAAGTCCTCTTTTATTGCAAAATATTGCGAAAATTTTCAGTAAAATTCAAAGTTCTTCTTTAAAAGCGCGCCATCTCTTCAATTTTCCATATTTTTCACATTTCTTAGGTTCATCTACTAACTGTGAATGTTAACAATCGAAACATCGTTTGCAAACTTGTTTCAGACCAATGTAACTAAAGCTAGAAGTCACGCCGTTTCACGAGACGCGCCGAAACACTTCCAGGAAAGACTATCATAACTCGGCCATTTTTAAATATTTTTAAAAAAAGAAAATATGTTGTAATAGGCAATAGTTATAATAAATTACACCTGAAATTTCGAGAATACAAGACAAAGATATCCTATACAAAAAAATTCACAAATATCAGCTTATTTTCATCTATCTAAAGGTATTGCCCCCCTTAACCCTTGATATCTACAATTTTTGTCTTCGAATTTATTAAATATCTTCAAATTTATTAAATATAATATTATTATTGCGTTAACCCTACTTCTACTTCTTGCTCCCATTCTACACTAATTTATTTATCTAACCTATATATTTGTCTGTCTGCAGACGACGTGCCTAACAGAACTGCCAGACGTGGCACCGTGCAACGGCACAGTGCGACTACCACCGCCATGCGAGGACTCGCCAAGCAGCGGAAGTAGCAAAGATCGCAGAGAAGAGAGTCCTCGTAGAAGATGTCGTGTTTTGGCGCCCATTTTACTCCTAGTCGCGGCTCTGCTTCTCGGAGGACTTTGTCTACCGTTGCTTCTACAATCCGCGCCTGTCACGCATCAGCAGAGGCTGGACGTGATCAGGAGGATCCTCACTGAAGTGCCTCTGATCGACGGGTAAGTTCACAAAAATATAACCTTCGCACTCAATCTTCCACTCGGTCAAAATTTTCTCGGTTGAAATTTCCTGGTTCAAAATTTTCTAGTTTGAAATTTCCTGGTTCAAAATTTCCTAGTTTGAAATTTTTTGAAAGTGATGTAATAATTGTTTATCGAGAAACATGGTGCAATATTGATATATGGGGAATATAAGACACATGGAATGTGGGGAATATAGGTTTTGCGTAATATGTAGAATGGTGGGGATGTCGAAAATTACTTGACACAGAAATTTTAGGACATAGAAATAGGAAAATATAGAAAATATAGAAAATGTAGAAAATATAGAAAATATAGAAAATATAGAAAATATACAAAATATACAAAATATACAAAATATACAAAATATACAAAATATAGAAAATATACAAAATATAGAAAATGTAGAAAATATCGAAAATATACAAAATATACAAAATATACAAAATATACAAAATATACAAAATATACAAAATATACAAAATATACAAAATATAGAAATTATAGAAAATATACAAAATGTAGAAAATATAGAAAATATAGAAAATATAGAAAATATAGAAAATATACAAAATATGCAAAGTATAGAAATATAAGAGAAATATAGAAATTATAGAAAATATACAAAATGTAGAAAATATAGAAAATATAGAAAATATAGAAAATATAGAAAATATACAAAATATGCAAAGTATAGAAATATAAGAGAAATATAGAAATTAGGGATGATAGAAAGTTGAAGATATAGTATTTCCATGATATAGAAATTTCAAAATGTAGAAGTTGGAAAATTGTATAGTGATTTGGGAAATATAGAAGTTGGGAATGTAGTAATTCCACGATATAGAAATTTGAGAATAGAGAAATCCCTAGATATAGAAATCTGGGAATATAGCTATTGTGAAATATACTGATTTGGGAAATACAGAAGTTGGGAATATAATAATTCCACGTTACAGAAATTTGAGAATACCAAAATTTGAGAATAGAAAATTCCTCAATATAGAAATTTAAGAATAGAAAATTCCCCAATATGGAAATTTGAGAGTACAGAAATTCCTCGATATAAAAATTCCCCAATAGACAAATCTGTTCCAAAAATTGAAATGAGAAATAGTTGAGAATAGAAAGAAATGCAGAAATACAGTGATTTAAGAAGCATGGAAATTAGGGCGCATAAAAGATGGAAGATACGTGGAAATAAATGCGATTCGCTTAATCAGAGTGCACGCCTTCCTCGTTTAGAACAATAGGGAGTTGACGCGTACAGAAGTCAACTATTCAGAAGACAGATCTAGCAATTTAATTCCCTAGCAACGAGAATTTTCGACCGAATGCTAGCTCGCTGAACTGTTATCCACGCGTTTGTTCCACAGGCACAACGATTTGCCCTGGAACGTCAGAAAGTTCGTACACAATCAACTCGGCGAGGTGAATCTGAGCAGCGATCTCGGCAGAGTTGATCCCTGGGCTAGATCGGACTGGAGTCACACAGACATTCCTAGATTACGTGCTGGTCTCGTCGGTGCACAGGTGAGCTTAAACCGGCATTACCGACTTGATAGCAGCATGCAAACTCATATTATAATATTATTTTTAACGAACACGCGAACTTTGTTTAGTTGTTAGCGCGAGGGATTAAGCGTCAGATTTTGTGACAAAGCGTGACAAAATAACAGTTGTGCCGCGTTCATTTCAAGGTTATTGTTCGAACAAAATGAGGATATAAATGGTTGTACGATATTCGTAATACAAAATGAGTGGTATTATAGGAACGTATAGTATAAGTTACACATTCAGAATATAGTGCAAGATAGAAATTCGTGTGATTGCAAAATGATGACATAAAAGTATTGCAAAATAGCACTTGTGAAACATCAAATTAAAGCTTATAGTTCCCCCAGAATGAGAACATAAAAGTTTATACAATATTCCTAATACAAAACGACTAATTTCAGTTATAGCAAAGAATGACCGATTTCAATACATGTAGACTGAAGTAGATCTACTTTGTGTTATTGCAAAATGATGACATAAAAGTATTGCAAAATAGCACTTGTGATACATCAAATTAAAGCTTAAAGCTTGACAAAAATGTCTATGTATAGGCTTCTACGATATTCGCAATACAAAATGGCTGAAGTGCAATTATATCAAGGAACGTATAGTGTAAGCTAGAGATTCAGAATATAATGCAAGTTAGAAATTTGTGCGATTGCAAAATGATGACATAAAAGTATCGCAAAACATTAAGTATGATATATCAATATAAAGCTCATGGTGTCCCAAAAATATGGATATAAACGTTTTTACAATATTCTTTATATAAAATGACTGAGTACTGGTTATAGCAAATAATTAACGATTTCGAAACATATAGTCTGCATCAGAACTGATTCATGTTTTTAAAAATTCATGACATAAAAGTATCGCAAAATACCACTTATGATACATTAATTTAAAGCTTAAAGCCTGATGAAAATGTCTATGTATAGGTTTTCATAATATTCGTAGTACAAAATGGCTGAAGTGCAATTATAGCAAGGAGCGTATACTGTAAGTTAGAAATTCAGAACGTGTAGTGCAAGTTAGAATGATTCATGTGACCGCAAAATGATGACATAAAAGTATCGCAGAATACCAAGTATGATATATCAATTTGAAGCTTATGGTGTCATAAAAATGTGCATATAAACGATTTTGCAATGTTCTTTATATAAAATGACTGAGTACTAATTATAGTCAACAATGACCGATTTCGAAACCTGTAGTTTGGATTAGATCTGATTTGTGTTGTCACAAAATGATGACATAAAAGTATCACAAAATAGCACTTATGATACATCAAATTAAAGATTGAAACTTGACGAAAAAGCCCATGTATATGTTTCTGTGATATTCTTAATACAAAATGACTGAGGACCAATTATAGCAAAGAATGAATGATTTGAAACACTGTAATCTGAAGTCGGTGTACGTGTTATCAAAATTTCATGACATAAAAGTATCACGAAACGGTACTTATGATACATCAATTTAAAGCTTAAAGCTTCACAAAAATATCTATACAAGTATTTCTATAGTATTCTTAATATAAAATGACCGTGTACCGATTATAGCAAACAGTGAACGGTTTTGACATTGTCCAAATCACCTTCAATTTTATCATTCAAAATATTAATTTCATTACTCGATAGTCCATCAGTCAAAATTTGCAAATTATTTAAAAAATATTACAAAATTCCTAAAATGAAAATTTGTTAAAAACTGTATAATAAATAAAAGAAATTCGTATGGCAGTATAATTTAAAATAAAGACTTAATTATAAAATTGCTAGAATTATTCCCACTTGTTCTCTGGAACCAAACACGTTCTCGTCATTGCACAACCCCGCACATTTGGATGCGTCATAAACATAGATAATGCAGTAATTACGCATTCGAATTGTTGCTACCGTTCAGTGATTTCGAGTATCATTGTTTCGAAACAGTTGCTGTACCCTCACGATTCGATAGGTTCCCTTTGAATTTAATTGAGCGCTCTTCGATTACTCTCCGAGGGTTTAGGCATAAACTTGCCTGGGATTTACCGATACGTTCCTTCTACGAGCCCGCCGCGATAGTTTCAATTCGAAAGTTCTCGGCTTTGGCGGCGCCAAACGATAAACCGATCTTGCCAATATCACCAGATGAAATCCGCCCGATCAGAAACGTCGACAAACATCCGAGAACAATAATTGCCGAAGCCAGACCTTCCGTTTCGCGGTGAGTCCGCTATGAAACGGGAGGACAGGCGGCCGGGTGCTGGTTTCCAAACCGCGACAATATTTGCGTTAAAAGTTCCGGTAAACGTCAGTTGGGGACACCGGTGAAAATCGTGAAAGGTGCTTGACTAAGTTTGTTTAAAACACGAAACAACGTTCAACTCGGCAAGGGTGATTAACGGATTAATTAATTTGTGGTCACAGGTAACTCTTCGGCTGACACTTGCGATTAGATTTGAATTTATTTCGGTGGTTAGGTTTATTTCAGTGTTTCGGGGAATTGTAAGCGGCGGCTCGAAGCAGTATTTTGTGATGGTTTTAGAATTATGGTTAGGGAAATTTGAATTGGAACGAAAACGGTGTTTTGGAAATGTGTTTTGTCGATGAAAGGAAATGAATTTGGAATGTAGATATTTGGGGTAAAAGACTGAGAATTTTTGAAAGTTTAGAATTTTAGGATTTGAGACATTAAGGATTTGAGACATTGAAAATTTCACAATTTAAAAATTTGAGAGATTAAGAATTTTATAATTTGAGAATTTTACAATTTAAAAATTTGAGAGATTAAAAATATGCAAAATGAAAGATGTATTTTTACAATCACGATAAAAATTGCTATCTAGATTCTATCTTTTAAATACGGATTTCTAGTAAAAAATATGCATTCACATAAGTCGACCATTTACTAATTATCAACAGTTTCAATCGAAAAATTTCATAAGCATTTTATCCTTCTAATTAAGCATCCATCGAAACGTTCCTATAAATATGTCCGACACTTTAATTAATTTCGCGCGTCAAATAGTACTTCGGGTGGAATTAATTTGACAGAAACGAAACAAGATTTGTAAAAGCGGAAGAATTTCAGAATTACATTGTCTAAGTTTCGTTAAATCACAGAGGAATTATGACTGTAGAAAATACCTTGTAATTGTCAATTATACTGTTTGTATTTAATTGCATGAGGAGTAACGTTTAATCAGTGCTTCTCTTACTATTTGTTTATGTTGTTAACTTTCCTCGACAAACCCAAATTAACTGTGTAACGTTTCTACGTATATTCGAAGTCGAAGTTTTCGTGTAAATTATACAAATATCTGTGGACATTGCAATATTTGCGTTAAACGTGTCACGACGTTTCCGGCATACAGAAATGTTCATTATTACAATGCAGGCATATGTAAACGCGAAACGAAAATATTCGTCACGTTCTTAATATTGATTTTTCATAAAACAATTTTGGTAGTTGATCAGTAATTCAATTTTTAATTTTTCAATTTTTCAATTTTTCAATTTTTCAATTTTTCAATTTTTCAATTTTTCAATTTTTCAATTCTTCACATTTTCAATTTTTCAATTATTCAATTTTTCAATTTTTCAATTTTTCAATTTTTCAATTTTTCAATTATTCAGTTTTTCAATTTTTCAATTTTTCAATTTTTCAATTTTTCAATTTTTCCATTCTTCAATTATTCAATTATTTAATTTTTCTATTGTTCAGTTGTAGATATTTTCATATTTACAAATTTACAACACAAATATTTCAGTTTTTCAATTTTTCCAAAGTTCCAAGTACCAAACCTTAAAACTTGCAAATTTAAATATTAGAAACATTGCTAGCATATTTCATCCACTCTTAAATCTTCCTGGTCCGCTATCCACAATCTAAAACGGTGACGACATTTTTAAACGATGGCGACATTTTCCCCAGCGTCAGCATTTTCCCCAGAGGAAGCTCCTCTGTAACATACAAACATCGAAAGCCCCAGGCTCCGACAATTTCATGCTCGATACACTTCTCCCGCGACCTCATTTTCAAAGAACTAATTACAAAAACGTCCAACGAATAACAGTAAAAGAAGTCATTTGGAATAATCGACGTGTAGGTAGAGTACAAAAGCTGATAACGTTATCGTGGGACGTTGTCAAAGATCCCGGTTTCCAATCTACGAGCAAAACGAACCTACGTGGTAAAACAAACGATGGTAACTGAAAAAGTCTGTCGGGGACCACTTGCGCGACAGATAGTTAGACCTGTATCCGTGTCTATTGACTAATTGAAGATCTCAAAAGAGATATCTACTGGCTATCTCTCGAATCAGATTAAAAGTCGTCTCGTTACGCGAGATCAAAGGGAACCATTTTCTGCTGGTCGGTTACTGAATTCTTTTCACGCCGTTTTATGACAAATTCACGTGGATACACGTGGTTCTGGCTTCAATCAGGTTCTTTCTTGTTTGAAAATATTTTGGGGGTTAAGGGATAATATGTAAAGTATAATATTATGTTATATATTAAATATAATATACATCTGTATATCTGTAGTATACATGTTTATGTGCATCTATATAGCAGATATTATGTAAAGTATAACGTGCAATTATTATTTAATTTTGACTAAAGTTGTATTTACATATGGGTGACATATGAATTTATACTTCTATGAATTTAAATTTGTGCTGTTTCAATGACGATGTTTGTCCATGACCATGTTTGACATATCATATCATATGTAACATATGACAACATATGACATATAACATATACTCTCATATATAACACATGACACATCATATCATGTAACATATGAGAATATATGACATATAACATACACTCTCATATATAACACATGCCATATCATATGTAACATATGAGAATATATGAAATATAACATATATTCTTATCTATAACATATGACATATCATATCATATGTAACATATGAGAATATATGAAATATAGCATATACTCTCATATATAACACATGCCATATCATATGTAACATATGAGAATATATGAAATATAACATATATTCTTATCTATAACATATGACATATCATATCATATGTAACATATGAGAATATATGAAATATAGCATATACTCTCATATATAACACATGCCATATCATATGTAACATATGAGAATATATGACATATAACATATATTCTTATCTATAACATATGACATATCATATCATATGTAACATATGAGAATATATGAAATATAGCATATACTCTCATATATAACACATGCCATATCATATGTAACATATGAGAATATATGAAATATAACATATATTCTTATCTATAACATATGACATATCATATCATATGTAACATATGAGAATATATGAAATATAGCATATACTCTCATATATAACACATGCCATATCATATGTAACATATGAGAATATATGAAATATAACATATATTCTTATCTATAACATATGACATATATCATATGTAAAATATGAGAACAAAATTAAAGAAGAATGTAAAATATAACGAAACGAAAGTAATACATAAGAAATAACAAAATAAGAGGAGTATATGACGTAACGAGATAAAAGTAACATACGTCATATAACGAAATGACCTACAGAAATAAAATAATATATGAGACAACGAAATGAAAGTAATATACAAGATATGAAAAAATAAAAGAATACATAAGATATGAAAGTATAAAAGAAAAAACGTAAAAGTTGATTAGAGGGAGGTTACGAAGACGTCGAATAGAAAACGAAGCACTCGAGGTAACGAAGCTCCAGGCAATTATCGTGTCGATAATCGAAGTCTAAAGTTTCCCTTCAGCCTTCTCGGCCCATTGACACTGGCAGAGTCGTTAGACAGCCACCTTCCAAGTTCAAATAGTGCAAACTCGTCCAAGTTTCGAATGCAGCACGAGCCGGTCTCGAATACGTAATGAGTACGTGGCCCCTCTCGGCCATTATGCGCGAGCCAAACCATTATAACTAATCGGTTCGAATGCCTCGCTATCGGGCTCGTTTCTCAACAAACGGGATCGATCGAAAAAATTCGAAAAGTTGGTTATTTCGGGATTTGGTAATTTGGTCAATCGGCGATTTGATCGATCTGGAATTTAACTGCTTGCAAGCTTTTTCGAAAGAAAGTTGAAAATTTGTGAACTGGTGTTTGCATTTTGCTGTATAGAAAATTTATAATTTGGAAATTTGGGAATTTGGGGATTTGGACAATTTGATATCTAGGAATCAAGGTATCTAGAAACATCATCTAGAGATTTTTAGGGATATCTAGGGATTACTTGAGAACTCAAGTATAGGAGGGATTTAGATATCTAGTAAATCTGGTATCTGGTAGTCCATGTGATCTATTAATCTAGGTATGTGGTCATGTCTATTGATCTAGATATCTAGTAAATCTGGTATCTGGTAGTCCATATATGTGGTCATCTAGATAACTATTGACCTACATATCTAGTAATCTTGGTATCTGGCAGTCCATGTATGTGGTGATCTATTGATCTAAATATACAGTGAGGTATGACATAGGTACCACTGACATAGTATCTAGCGATCTAGGTATCTATTAATTTACATATCTACTGATCTAGATATCTGGCAGTCCATGTATGTGGTGATCTATATATCTATTGATCTAAATATACCGTGAGGTATGACATATGTACCACTGACACAGGTATCTAGCGATCTAGGTATCTATTAATTTACATATCTACTGATCTAGATATCTGATAATGTAACTATCTAGCAATTTAGGTATCTACTGAGCTAGATATGTTCTGATCTAGGTATCCACTGATCTACATATCTAGGTACATCAGAGTCCAAGTATCTAGTCATATAAGTATCTTATAATCCATCTACCTAGAGAAATAGGTATCCTAGAATCTAGCTATTTAGTGACATGACTACCTATGAACCAAGATGTCAAAGGACCTATCTAAGAACGTAATTATCTAGAGATCTAATTACTTAGAGATTTTCTTTTGTACACACATCAGATCTTTCTACAGTTCCGTAAATTTAAGAATATAGGCTAACACACAGACAGACGCTTTAACCGCTTTCACAGAAATTATAGATGGTGCAGAAGTTCTGAAGAAGTATGACGAAGGTATTCGTAATTACGAGTGTTTTTGAACAACGGCCGAACTTTCGTTGTTTGCGGATTTGATCGGTTCGATCAATGACCTGGAAGCTTCTTTTATGATGAGCCTCGTTAACGAACTTAACGAAAGCGATTCGATTAGACCGTAAAGTCTTCGCGAACGAAGCGTGAAGCCAATTCAACTCTTTACGACTGAATTTTTACCCTCCTGATTTTAGAATCGAACTCCCGATAAGACGAGGAAATTGCGGACGTCGATGTTTTATCAGCGGGGAAATACTATTCGATAAGTTACAAAGCGAATGTTGTTTTAATCCTGTTATCGTCAGAATTCAATACACCTACTCCGAAACAGTAAAAATAAATTGGATCGATGTACGAACTTTTATCGCTGACGATTCGCCGCCATTTTACAACTAGAAACTAGCTGCAATTTTACTGAATTTAATGTTCGGTAGCGACAGTATAAAGTGTATTGTTTTTATATGACATTGCAGTAAACGATAAAGTGGAGGTACATAGTTGCTGTTTGGATTGCAACTGGTTATGGAATTTTTTAATTTAGAGATGTAAGGATTTAGGGATGTTGGAAGAGAGGAATTTACGAAATTTGGGAGATATTTGTGCATTTTGAAATTTTGGGATTTACGGATTTGGGAGGGAAGGGATATGGGGGTCTGGGGATTTGGAGATACAAGTATTTGGGGCTTTAGGAATTTGGAGATGTAGCAATTTGGGGACGTAGAAATTTTGGGATATAGTAATTTGGGAACGTAGGAGTTTCGGAACATAGGAATTTCGAGACGTAGGAGTTAGGGGACGTAGAGATTTAGGGACGTAGGGATTTAGGGACGTAGGGATTTGGGGACGTCGAAATTTGGGGATGTAGGAATTCGGGAACGTAGGAGTTTCGGAGCATAGGAATTTCAAGACGTAGGAGTTAAGGGACATAGGGATTTGGGGACGTCGAAATTTGGGGGTGTAGGAATTTGGGGATGTCGAAATTTGGGAATGTAGGAATTTGGGGACGTAGGGATTTGGGGACGTCGCAATTTGGGGGTGTAGGAATTTGGGGATGTCGAAATTTGGGAATGTAGGAATTTGGGGACGTAGGGATTTGGGGACGTAGGAATTTGGGGATATCGGAATTTGGAGACATAGGAATTTGGGGACGTAGGGATTTGGGGACGTAAGGATTTGGGGACGTCGAAATTTGGGGGTGTAGGAATTTGGAAACGTCGAAATTTGGGGGTGTAGGAATTTGGGGACGTAGGAATTTGGGGACGTAGGGATTTGGGGACGTAAGGATTTGGGAACGTCGAAATTTGGGGGTGTAGGAATTTGAGGACGTAGGAATTTGGGGACGTAGGGATTTGGGGACGTAGGAATTTGGGGATATCGGAATTTGGAGACATAGGAATTTGGGGACGTAGGGATTTGGGGACGTAGGAATTTGGGGACGTAGGGATTTGGGGACGTAAGGATTTGGGAACGTCGAAATTGGGGGGTGTAGGAATTTGAGGACGTAGGAATTTGGGGACGTAGGGATTTGGGAACGTAAGGATTTGGGATGTCGAAATTTGGGGGTGTAGGAATTTGTGGACGTAGGAATTTGGGGATATCGGAATTTGGAGACATAGGAATTTGGGGATTTAAGGATTTGGGAACGTCGAAATTTGGGGGTGTAGGAATTTAGGGACGTAGGAATTTGGGGACATCGGAATTTGGAGACATAGAAAATTGGGGACGTAGGGATTTGGGGACGTAGGAATTTGGGAACGTAGAGATTTGAAAACGTAGCAATGTGGGAATGTAGGAATTTGGGGGACGTAGGGATTTGGGGAGATAAGGATTTGGAGACGTCGAAATTTGGAGACGTAGGAGTTCCGGAACATAGGAATTAGGGGACGTAGAGTTTTGGGGACATAGCAATGTGGACATGCAGGAATTTAGGGACGTAGGGATTTGGAGAAGTAGAAATTTGGGGACGTAGGAATTTCGGAGCACTTTAGAAACTTAGAGATTGGGGGATGTAGAGAATTTCGAGTACGTAGTGTTTTGGAGACATAGGGATTTGGAGACATAGAGATTTGAGGACCTAGGAATCTAGGAACTTACGAATTTTAAAATATAGGTATTTCAGAATTCTGAAATTCTTTAATCTAGAAATTTGAGAGGGTAGTATATTAGACACCCTGGGTTTGGAGGTATACGTATTTGGAGCTTTAAGAATTTGTAGATGTAGAAATGTGCAAATATAAAAATTCTGGAAAATTAAGGATTTGAGAAATTATTAAATTCTGAAATTTCCAAATTTCTAAATTGTCACATTCTGAAACTTTCAAATTTCTAAATGATTAAATTGTCAAATTTTCAAATTTCTAAATGATTAAATTGTCAAATTCTGAAACTTCCAAATTTCTACATGATGAATTTGTCAAATCATCAAATTTCTAAATACTTAATTTGTCAAATCTTCAAATTTTTTCGCCAACATCTGAAACTTTCATATTTCTAAATTATCAAATTCTGAACCTTTCAAATTTCTAAATGATTAAATTGTCAAATTTTCAAATTTCTAAATGAGTAAATTGTCAAATTCTGAAACTTCCAAATTTCTACATGATCAAATTGTCAAATTCTGAAATTTACAAATTTATGTGATAAAATGATAAAAATCTGAAACTTTCAAATGTCTAAATAATCATATTGTCAAATCTTCAAATTTCTAAGTTGTCAAATTGTCAAATCATCAAATTTCTACATAATCAAATTGTCAAATTCTGAAATTTACAAATTTATGTGATAAAATGATAAAAATCTGAAACTTTCAAATATCTAAATAACCAAATTGTCAAATCTTCCAATCTCCAAACACTCAAATTTCCAAAATCCCCTTCTAAATCCCAAAACCTAAATTCCCCAAATAAACTTCCAAGATACCCAAACACCTAATCTCCCAAACGTGTAAATATCCAAATGTTACCCTAACCCATAAGAAAAGTAATCCAGCATTTCGGATCAATTACCCAATTATCGGATCAATTTATTCAGACATTTGTGACCATCAGCCCCACTCCGTATCCCGGATAGCCGTTTCCCTCCCACTCAGACCCACGGAGGATATTAATGGTCCTCTGGGAGCGTTCCATGACAAAAGCAAGCCAATTTCGATCTGGATCAATGACGACACCATAATCAGCAAAGCCCTCGGCAGAGCCATTCACTTAGCCCAGACCTGCTGCGGGCAATCGGTGCACTAATACGCTGCCACCAATGGCTAAACCTCCATTTTGCTCTCCCTCTCTCTATATCGCTCTATCCCTCCCTCTCTCTTGATCTTGCTATCGAACTGCCTCTATATATTTCTCTCCACATGTCTCTCTCA
Organism: Megachile lagopoda; assembly: GCA_036983795.1. NCBI lineage: Eukaryota > Metazoa > Arthropoda > Insecta > Hymenoptera > Megachilidae > Megachile > Megachile lagopoda. The sequence goes on from CM072798.1 coordinate 5,935,140, forward strand.
CCGATACAACTTGCTCTATTGCCGTCCTCGCAACACGTACAGCTGGTTGGACTGGTACTTATGTACATTTGTGATTAACTGATACGTTAAATGGCAGGGTGTCGCGACAGGTGAGTCTATTCCTTTGGGAAACTGGGAAACTTCGATACCAATACGGTGAAAACTCGTAGGCTGGATTTAGACTTCACACCGATTGCTGAGTTGACTAACTGTTGAGTGAAAGTAACAATTTTAAGATTGGTTGAACATTTTCTGTGTGTTTTGCAGATGTGTACTTTGGAAATTTTGAATTTGGACATTTTTTGGTCAAGTTTGTAAATTTCATTTTGGAATTGGACAATTTTGGGAAATTTGAGAAATTGAGATTTGGAAATTTTAGAACTTGAGGGATTGGAAATTTGAGAGATTACAAAGAGAGATTGCAAATTTGAGAGATCACAATTTTAAGAACTTGCAAATTTGAGAGTGTAAAAATTTAAGAGATTGCAAAATTTGAGAGATTGGAAGTTTGAGAAATTGAGATTTAGAAAATTCAGAACTTGAGAGATTGAAAATTTGAGAAATTAAAAATTTTAGAAATTGCAAATTTGGGAGATTGAAAATGTGAGAAATTGCAAATTTGAGAGATTGAAAATTTGAGAAATTAGAATTTGGAAATTTTAGAACTTGAGAGATTAAAAATTTGAGAGATTGTAAATTTGTGAGATTAAAAATTTGAGAAATTGCAAATTTGAGGGACTGCAAATTTGAAAAATTGAGATTTGGAAATTTTAGACCTTGTGGGGTTGAAAATTTGAGAGATTGCAAATTTGAGTGTTAAAAAGTTTGAGAAATTGCAAATTTGAGAGATTGAAAATTTGAGAAATTGCAAATTTGAAAGATTGAAAATTTGAGAAATTGAGATTTGGAAATTTTAGACCTTGAGGGATTGAAAATTTGAGAGATTGCAAATTTGAGAGATCACAATTTTGAGAGATTGTAAATTTGAGTGTAAAAATTTGAGAAATTACAAATTTGAGAGATTGAAAATTTGAGAAATTGAGATTTGGAAATTTTAGAGCTTGAGAGATTGAAAATTTGAGAGATTGCAAATTTGAGAGATCACAATTTTGAGAGATTGTAAATTTGAGAGTTAAAAAATTTGAGAAATTGCAAATTTGAGAGATTGAAAATTCGAGAAATTGAGATTTGGAAATTTTAGAGCTTGAGAGATTGAAAATTTGAGAGATTGCAAATTTGAGAGATCACAATGTTGAGAGATTGTAAATTTGAGAGTTAAAAAATTTGAGAAATTGCAAATTTGAGAGATTGAAAATTCGAGAAATTGAGATTTGGAAATTTTAGAGCTTGAGAGATTGAAAATTTGAGAGATTGCAAATGTGAGAGATCACAATTTTGAGAGATTGTAAATTTGAGAGTTAAAAAATTTGAGAAATTGCAAATTTGAGAGATTGAAAATTCGAGAAATTGAGATTTGGAAATTTTAGAGCTTGAGAGATTGAAAATTTGAGAGATTGCAAATGTGAGAGATCACAATTTTGAGAGATTGTAAATTTGAGAGTTGAAAAATTTGAGAAATTGCAAATTTGAGAGATTGAAAATTCGAGAAATTGAGATTTGGAAATTTTAGAGCTTGAGAGATTGAAAATTTGAGAGATTGCAAATGTGAGAGATCACAATTTTGAGAGATTGTAAATTTGAGAGTTAAAAAATTTGAGAAATTACAAATTTGAGAGATTGAAAATTCGAGAAATTGAGATTTGGAAATTTTAGAGCTTGAGAGATTGAAAATTTGAGAGATTGCAAATTTGAGAGATCACAATTTTGAGAGATTGTAAATTTGAGAGTTAAAAAATTTGAGAAATTGCAAATTTGAGAGATTGAAAATTCGAGAAATTGAGATTTGGAAATTTTAGAGCTTGAGAGATTGAAAATTTGAGAGATTGCAAATGTGAGGGATTCAAATTTGAAAAATTGAAATTTGAGAATTGTAGAACTTGAGATATTGCAAATTTGAGAGATGGCAAGTTTGAGTAATTGCAATTTGAGAGATTGAAAATTTGAGAGGTTGAAAGTTTGAGAAATTACAAATTTAAGAATTTGAGATTTAGAAATTTTAAAACTTGAGGAATTAAAAATTTGAGTTTGCAAATTTGAGAGATTGCTTTGAAAGGTCACAAATTTGAGAGTTTAAAAATCTGAGCGATTAAAAATTCGGGAGATCGATTGCAAATTTGTTTTAGGAATAGTGAAAATTTGCTAATTCGCAAACTCCCTAATTTCCAATTTAAAAATTTACAAATTTAGAAACGACGGGTCCGCCCAAAGTCTATAAATCATTTAGGGTTACCCTGAAAATTTCCAGCGATCCTAAATTGCGGCCCGTGTGCAGACAAACGAACAAATGCGTACGTTCGGCAATTAACGATGAATTTGGGGATAAAAGAGAGGGGACGCGTGATGTAGCCGATTGAAATGGTAATTGTAAAGCTGCTTTGATTTACAATTCGTAGACGGTATGGTAGTTTTCGTTCGGGGCGAACACGCGATGCTCGTATACAAGAAGAACGTGCAAGAATTTCGAATGCGTTCGACAAAGGAAAGCGGCGCATTTCCATATAATTGACTTCTCCCCTAATTATGAAGTCCGTCGACGTACATTATCGAACCAGTATATCTTGCACCAACTCCCTCGGAAAGGCAATTCAGTCCGACGAATTGAATGCACAGACTCCATGGATTCACCATTGTAATCACCTTTTTTCCCTCTTCATTCTTCCGTTCGCGCTTTCTTCTGCCGCGGAACTCATGCAAATTGGAATTTTACTCGTTTCGAATCGATTGTGGTGAAACTCTTCATTGGATAGTAACGTTGCGTTCTATTTTACACAACGATCGAATCACCGTTTTAGGAGATTTTGTTGGAGTAACGATGCCACGATCTCGCACATCTACATGCATGTGTATATGCACTGGCTTTTTTTACATTGACAGTCGAGACAGTGCACAAAATTACGCATTTGTACATCAATTGTTATATGGAATAAAGTACTTTCTTTCAATTAACTTCAACGGTCGGCAATTTGTGATCTTGACTTGAAATTTTAAGGCTTGACTCGCGAGACACTCGAAATTTCCTGTATAGATTTTGGCGGCGATCTGACGATGTATAGAATTTATAATTGGGAAATTGGGAAATTGGGAAATTGAAAATTTGGAAAATTGGGAAATTGAAAAATTGGGAAATTGGGAAATTGAGAAATTGGGAAATTGGGAAACTGAGAAGTTGGAAAGTTGAGAAGTTGGGAAATTGGGAAATAGAGAAATTTGAAAATTGAAATTTGGGAAATGAGGAAATTGGGAAATTGAAAATTTGGAAAATTGGGAAATTGAAAAATTGGGAAATTGGGAAATTGAGAAATTGGGAAATTGGGAAACTGAGAAGTTGGAAAGTTGAGAAGTTGGGAAATTGGGAAATAGAGAAATTTGAAAATTGAAATTTGGGAAATGAGGAAATTGGGAAATTGGGAAAGTGGGAAATAGGAAAATTTGGAAATTGAAAATTTGGAAAATTAGGAAATTGGGAAATTGGAAAACTGAAATATTTGGAAATTGAGAAGTTGGGAAATTGCGAAATTGGGACATAGAGAAATTTGAAAATTGAAAAATTGGAAAATGAGGAAACTGGGAAATTGAAAAATTGGAAAGTTGACATATTTACAGTGGGTACTTTTACACATTCGAATTCGAAGGCCCACTCGATTGAAACGTTCTCCACAGAATTAATTCGTATGGGACAATCGAAATTGTTCTTCTGGCAGTCCCATTAATTCATTTGCATATTACATTTTAATGATAACGGTATCGTTAAATTAAATTAACTGTAACGCCGCGGTACGATAATTCGTAATGTTATACGTCGATTGTAATTGTAATTGGAAGTTGACACTTTGTATGCTGCGGTTGGAATTGCTCAAAGCGTTTTATTATTTTATCCTGATTAATTTAATGAGCGAGGTTAAATTGTTTAATTCGGTTTCTGTGAATTACGAAAGGAATTCATTTATAACATATTTTCAGTATATGTATATGTATATTAAAAATGAATATTAGAATTACATTACAATAATACAAAAATATAATATTATAAAATGATACAGTATATTATTATATTATAATTAATATCGTTATAAAATCTTTTTTGTAATATCATTGCAATAATATCATAATGTAGTTATAATAATATTATTAATATTAACAATAATATTAATAATTATTATTATATTATATTATTGTATTTACGCAATATATGTATAATTCATTATAATCAATCTAACATAATTATAATTACAAAATTGTATGCAATAATTACAATTATTGTAATATATAATATTGCAATATATAATCTTAATATAATTACACAACAATATGTTTATTACAGAACACAAATAGTTTCCATGTCTAATCAGATCTGATCGATTCACTATATCCTCTCGGTATATCACATGTTACCTAAAGATACACATTGATAAGACATAGTCGCCTGAGTTAATAATACCCCTTTCAATTACAATTTAGACATATCTATTTAGAGATTCAAACTGCCGTCCTCAGTTTGTTCTGCAGTGCAAGCATCACCACGGAAGTTGGTGTCTATATTAACATTCTGATGTAACCTCAACTTCCGGTCCCCTGAGACGCAATGTAGCGTCAATTTTCAAGCACGTTTCATGAGCACCGTGAAAATAAAACTTTAATTCCTTCAATGAAATTTACATTTTTTTCTGAAAAAATACTGCTCGAACAGCAAAATTTCATTGCAGTTCTGCATAAATGTACGATTCGTGTAATTCGAAAATTCGGTTTGTTTTTAACCACTGATTTTTTTATTTTTTTAGTCCGATGCGTAAGCTACCATTGACATTTGAAGACGAGAATATTATTTCATTAAAATAATTTTCTCATCTCCAAATGTCATTTAAAGCTTACTCGTCATACTAAAAAATATAATAACATAGAGATATTTATAATAAAAATAAGCATAATGAAATAAAATTATATAAATTGCAATGAATGGGTCTTAATTTTTGAACGAATCAATTTTAATTCTTACTAAACTTCTGATTTTTTAGTAATAATTTTAATCTTAAAAATAATTCTATTTTATTCAAAAATTTTAGAATGATAAATAAAAATAATACGAGGAAGCAAAATTATTTGAATAGTCAGCAGTCTGAGAATTCTAGCAAGCTACTTGAAGCACGCGTAATTACCAAGCTCCAATCAATAGTTTCTAATTACCAAATTTACACATAAACAGATTTGTGTTGGAATCAAAGCATCGCTATATAGCGCTGCTTACTGATATTGCTAATGACTAAAGTTCAGTGGCTCCACGAAGCTGATATCGCAATTAAATATAAGAGAAGCATCGCGTTGCAATATTACTAAAATCATTAGAGTACTGCATAAACGTATGTGTCTGCTTATATGTCGCACTAATTATTTACACACATAAGATTAGGTCTTAGAATGCATACAGTGGGAGGATTAGGCAGTACAAGTTTTCAGTGATACTTTAACAATTCGTTCCTTCATTTGTAGTTTCAAGTCAATCGTTACCAACAACAGCAACAAGACCCGAGTCATTGCATTCTAGCAAGTATTTTTTTATTGTTAGTCACATTTGAAGCCCTTAACCTTAGCAGTAGAGTCTTTCGTTTACAATGAACTATTCGTGAGGTATTGCTTGCTTTCACTTGCTTAGGTCACTGCGGACCCAGACACACATCATACGTCGCTCGCATTTCCATCTCCAGCCTAATTCTAGCTAAACCGATAGAAAATTAGAAACTGTTTTCCCTCGGCAATGTCACAAAAATTGTACGGCCACTCCGAGCTTTTAAACGTAAAAATTCTTCGGAGACACTCTCGAACAAACGGTGATCAAGTACGTTGCAAAATAAACTAGTCGTTCGAAGTGAAATTCATAGAGTCCATTTATATTCACTCGTATCCTAATGATTCGTCGTTTAATCGTCACTTAATATTGCTGACGCTGTGACGCACGTACACTCAGTTCTTAACCCTTTGCCTTATGATTTATCAGCTGCGTCAGTCGGAACTAACTGATCACAGCTACAATATTAAAACAGAGAAGAAAAGTTGAAGTGTTATGTCGATTTTGTATTCGGCAATCCTTGACCATGCAAATTATAATTGGACTTAAACTCCAAATTGAAGCGTATTCGAAATTCGAGTAAGATTTGGCAGGTTTGAAGCGTGCAGATGTGGCTTCAGTGCGTCATATGTAGCTTGAGTGCGTCATATGTAACTTGAGTACGTTATTTCTAGCTTGAGTGCGTCATATGTAGTTTAAGTGCGTCATGTGTGGGTTGAGAGCGTCACTTGTAGCTTGAGTGCGTCATTTCTAGCTTCAGTGCGTCATACGTAGCTTGAGTGCGTCGTGTGTAGCTTGAGTGCGCCATACGTAGCTTGAGTGCGTCACTTGTAGTTTCAGTGCGTCATCTGTAGTTTGAGTGCGTCACGTGGAGCTTGAATGCGTCATACGTGGCTTGAGTGCGACCTGTGTGGTTTGAGTGCGTCAGGTGTGAGTTGACTATATCATGTGTGGCTTGAGTGCGTCATATGTAGCTTGAGTGCGTCACTTGTAGTTTCAGTGCGTCATCTGTAGTTTGAGTGCGTCGTGCGGAGCTTGAATGAATCATATGTGGCTTGAGTGCGTCACGTGTGAATTGACTATATCATGTGTGGTTTGAGTGCGTCACTTGTAGTTTCAGTGCATCATCTGTAGTTTCAGTGCGTCATGTGGAGCTTGAATGAATCATATGTGGCTTGAGTGCGACGTGTGTGTTTTGAGTGCGTCACGTGTGAGTTGACTATATCATGTGTGACTTGAGTGCGTCATATGTAGCTTGAGTGCGTCACTTGTATCTCGAGTGCGACATTTGTAACTTGAGTGGAGAGATAGTCCACTTATATTCACTCTGTATCCTAATGATTCGTTTAATCGTCACCTAATTCTATTTCTATGTATCCCTGTTTGATTAATTTGACATTGAAAATCGAAAAAAGAAGAATGGTAAAATTTTATTGTACGAGTGACGAGGAAGCCAGCCGAAAGAGATGACACGTGTCGATACGTCAATCATTTTCGAGATCACTAGAATCCAGTCTGTATAGAACGCATCCCTTTTTTGCCTCTTGTTCATCTCTACGAATATAAGCACCAGCATCATACGGGCTCTCCATATGCACACATGTGTGTATAGTTGACGTGGCAAAATTTCGATCGCACGTTTAAATTGTTCAATTATATATTCCGCGCCACGGTAAACTACCGAAAATGTCGTTTACGAGCGTCACGCTGAATTAATGCCTGTCATAGTTAATTACCGACTGATGCTTGGCAATCAGTCGGTTAACATTTTTTCCTTTTTTTTTCGATTCGACGCGGTGATTGTCGTTCGACGGCTAATGAGGGTGCTGGTTCGAATCTTTGTATTTAAAATTATTGCACTTTGGAGCTTTCGAAAATTCGAAAGGGGAATTTGGTAATGTAGTTGCTGGTTTTTAGATTTATTAACTTTTGAAGATAGAAATTTAGATGAATTGTGGTTTCATAATTTGGTGATTTGAAGATACAGTGGTTGTAAATTTACAAATTTCGAAATTTGATCATTTTACAAGTTTCAAATAGAAATTTAGAAATTCAAAATTCGTAAAAGTCCAAAACAACCAAAATCGAATATCTCGCATAGAACAAATTCAAATATTTTCATACCTCCTACCACCGCAACATTAGTCATCTCTCCAATTATCCATACATCCTAAAACTCCTACTAATTAAAAATCATTAACAGCCCAAATGATTTCTGCCCAGTACCCCTCCAAAAATAATAGCCGCACTCGTCCAATTAAGAAATTCCACATTCGGGCGCGTTAAAAATGCGTCATCTTCGATGAAGGCGTCGTAAACCAAAAAGGAGAAGAGAAAATGAAAAACCCTTGAAAAAGTAGGGCACGGTTAATTGGAGCTGCTAATGGTTAGTCCCTAACGAAGCCCAGCTTCACAAGAGGACGACGAAATCGAGGAAAAATACTGGCAGGTGTCGATATGTCAATCATTGGCCGAGCTTACGGAGATGAAAAACGTTCTTTCCACACGTGCGAACCCTCCTGGTTGTTTATGGTGGTGGTTCGCAAGGGTGAGACCGATTGGTTGTTATTACGAGAGGGTATAATCGTGATGCAGCATATGCAGCACTGGTTTAGGGGCACATCCATTTATAGTGCATGCCACTCTGCCGGTCTACCGTCATCATAATTAGGTCATACTAGGCAACCCTGATGATCAACGACGCCATTTTGAAAGAGTAAACGCACCATCATCTTCGAGGGTTCTAGCGGTTTTTTATTCGGGGCAGACATCTGTCTCGTATAAAAATTTAAATTTAGAATTTTTCTGGAAAATTTATAATGTAGATGTTTTTCAGAATTTCTATTTCTGTTGAAATTCATAAATCATATTTTATATATTTGTATGCATAGGTCCTTTTTCATTTATAAAAATGTTTAAAAAGAATTTTTTTAACTTTGAAAAAGAATTAGGGTGAAATTTCAACTTCAGAATTTGCAGCCACTTTGAACAGTACATGTTATTGTACATACAATATGTACACATTTTGTTTCATACTAAATAGTAGTGTAATATTGAATTTTATTATTAGCATTGACTTTTGAGATAAAAAGGAATGGGGTAAAATTATACCCTGTAAATTATTTGCAGCAACTCTGAGGAACAACGTGTACACCTTTTATACTAAACAACGGTATAATATTGAATTTTATTGTATTGTTGTTATTGACTATAATAAAAAAGAATTAAGGGGATGAAATTTCACCCTGTAAATTGAATACACTGTGAACAGTAATATACCTGTGTAATATTAAATAACAGTATAATATACAAATTTATTTTATTAGCTTGAAATATTTTATTTTAGAATAAAAAATAAATGCGCTGAAATTTCACCCCTGTACAAATTATTTGTAATCCAAGTTCATTTAGTATTATATAACAGGAGATAATATTTATTTTCCTAGTGCCATTTATTTTTGAAATAAAAAAGAATTAACAGGATGAATTTCAACCCTGTGTGAATTATTTGCAATCGCTTTGTATACTTTTCAGTTAACATGTAATAGTAATACGTTTAATTGCACTTTGTCATCGTCACAGATTTACAAAATGAAAGAAAAATTAATAGGGTGAAATCTCATACAAATTATCTTGAATTACTGCAATAATTTATACACCTTTTTATTTAATATTAAATAATATTACAATTGCTTTGTATCGTTATTGAATGATAAAATAAATTAATACTTTTAAATAATAATTTTATTAATAATTTTAAACTATGTTCTTTGCAATCGTTATAAACAATCATGTACACAGTTTACTGTTGAATAATGATGTCGCATTTAATTGTCTTTTATCTCCGTCATTAATTTTCGAAAGAAAGATAAACCGACGGGGTGAAATTCCACCCTTTACGAATATTAATCATACTTCATATTTTCATATCGTATTAAAGAATAGCATTACACTTCGTTAACTTTTAATGTCATAATTGACATTTCGGCTAAATAAAAAATTAACGAGCGGAAATTTTAATATTTATATTGAAAGGTATATTTATTATGATCATTATGATTCGAAGTTGTAATGTACATGATACACTTTACATTAATTTTTCACGTATACTGTCATTTTTATTATGACATATTATTAAATTAATCCTTGTATTAAAAAATGATGTATGTAATTTTTTGAGTAACACAAAAAATATTAACCCTAGTATTAACCCCAAAAAGTTCCATTTGTTAATAATTTAGATTATTTTTAATTTTATCGTTTTATACAAAATTTAAAAAATATTTATCTGATATTTGAGGGTTAATATCACACCCTTCCATAATAGCTCCCAAACTAATAATTCTAATATCATAAATTATGCTAAAAATTTAATACAAAAATTCCTATTCCCTTTCATTTTTAAAATACACCCAAATTTTCTGAATCTTACAAAAATCTCTACAATATTTAAATTATGTAAAATAAATCAATTAAATTACTAGATCAACTAACAAAATGAAGTAAAATAAGAAATCATAAAATTGACTAGAATTGATTACATGAATGCATAATCAGTAAGAAAAGCAAGAAAAGAACAAAAGCAAATGTTTAATTGAGCTCAAAGTACACACGGTGTATTACACGTATGCTCCCGGGACCGGTGATGGATGTAATTTATTAAAATCGTCCGGGTAACCGGCGTGAAAAATTTCCGACACGTTTTTCAGCCACGGATGTTTTCGCGGAAATTCCTGGAACTTTTTCAAGAAGTTTCCAGACGGATCATTCGTAATTCAGAGGTGCATCCATCTTGCATGCATCTATGTATGCGTGAGATGCTTGCATTCGCAAACTTCTCGGCAGTTGCGTTAGTTCATTTCAAGTGTTTGTTTTCTTCGACGTTAGTTCGGGATTCGCAAACATCCTTCGAGAAGCAAACTCGTAAAAAGAGGGCTCAGCCTGCAGGCTGGTTACTTTTTCCTGCCCTCAGCTCTGCGTTTCTTCTCGATCTATTCGGCTGCGACCCCTCCTCAAACCCTTGTGAAACACCGTTCCTCAAGAAATTACATCTTCAATTAACACGTTGGTATTAACTATTCTACTTCTTCGCGCTGCTGTGTAGTTGCAGATGACACCGAAGGTTTTAAGTACACGCTTGCTTTTAGCTGACACTTTCATATTGTATTGTAAAATCCACGTTGTCAAACGTAGTCCAGATTGAATCATTAGGATTAGGACATAACAATAATTCAATTCATTTACAAAGCAATCACATTTTAAATTTCGTCTCAAACATTGCGTCTAAAACTGTACAATTATAACCTACCATAACGTGAACATAATCTAAACATAACCTAAACATGACCAAAACATAACCTGACCCAAACATATCCCAAACATAACCCAACCTACAAATAACTTAAACATAACCCAACCTAAATATAAGCTAAACATAACCTAACCCAAACATATACAAAATATAACCTAACCTAAAAATAACTTAAACATAACCTAAACTAAACATAACCAAACCTTAACATAAGCTAAACATAACCTAACCTAAAACTAAGCTAACATAACCTAACCCAAACATATACAAAATATAACCTAACCTAAAAATAACTTAAACATAACCTAACCTAAACATAACCCAAACTAAACATAAGCTAAACATAACCTAACGTAAAAATTACTTAAACATAACCTAACCTAAATATAATCTAAACATAACCCAACCTAAACATAAGCTAAACATAACCTAACCTAAAAATAAGCTAAACATAACCTAACTTATACATATCCAAAACATAACCTAATCTAAAAATAACTTAAACATAACTTAAACATAACCCAACCCAAATATAAGCTAAACATAACCTAACCTAAAAATAAGCTAAACATAACCTAACCCAAACATATCCAAAACATAACCTAACGTAAAAATAGCTTAAACATAACCTAACCTAAACATAACCCAAACTAAACATAAGCTAAACATAACCTAACCTAAAAATAACCTTAACATAACCTAACCCAAACATATCCAAAACATAACCTAATCTAAAAATAACTTAAACATAACCCAACCCAAATATAAGCTAAACATAACCTAACCTAAAAATAAGCTAAACATAACCTAACCCAAACATATCCAAAACATAACCTAATCTAAAAATAACTTAAACCTAACCTAAACATAACCCAACCCAAACCTAACCTAAACATAAGCTAAACATAACCTAACCTAAAAATAAGCTAAACAAACCTAAAAAAATTCCAAAAACAGTTCATCAATTACAAAAATGTATCTAATGTACACAGGAATTTGATGGCAAGAAAATAATTACACAGCCCCGTAAAAATGAAACAAAATATTCGAAGAATAAATGGGCATACTCGGTAATATCCTGCGTCATAGCAGTAGCAGAATTTTAATAAATCGTCCATTTGCGAATTACTTTGTTTTTGTTCCGTAAATACTTGGAGTCGCGAACAGACCGGTATCCCTCATTCTTTTTCAAGTTTTTCTTACCTCGTCCCGTTTCTTTTTTCTCTCTCTCTCTCTCGGTTTTTCTGCCTCTTTTTTTCCGAAGAAATTTAAAGCTTCCCCATTGGCCGGGAAACGCCCCGTCGATTTATCAGTGAAACTCGAGTTAAGTAGAGAGGAAGGAAAATGAGACGAGGGGAGGAAATGTGAACGAAAGTGGGCAGATGTATTAGTGGTTGCGAAGGGTATCCAAACGTATCCTGAGGAGAATGGAAAGTGCCCTCGTGTTCGGGCTGGTAAGAGAAATTTCGGACCCGTCGAGGGCACTCTTCTTGCTTCGAATAATATGATGTATTTAAGGGGCCGCTTAAAACATCTGGAGCTGTTAAGCACGATACATTTCGTCGGCATCTTGTTTGCTTGCTCGTGAAACAGGCCGTTTCGTATCACGAGGTCGCCAGACTTGTACCTCTAATCGATACTTTCTTCCGTGATTTTTATTTTAATTTTGATGGAAAATTGTATTCTTGAACCTGTGTTAGTTTTGTGCCAAAGATTGATTTGAGGATTTATTTCACTATTTATTTACATGTTTTTAAGTTTTAAACAGAAAGTGGACTTTCAGATTCTTACACGTAGTATTTTTCTAATGAGAAAATGTAATTCTCTGATAAACAAATTGGAAGAAATTTTCTGTTAACAAATTTATTTGAAGACAGATATATGGCAAACTTACAAATTTACAAATTTGCAAATTAAGGAACATGAAAATCTAATTTTTCAGATTTTTAAAATCTGGTATAATCAATAATAAGTAGTCTATACAACGCTATGCTGACAGTAAGTAGTATGAGTACGTAATTGGTCAGACGTATACAATATGAATGATTGCAGATAAAATTAAATTCATAACATAAAGTTACTACAAAATGTCTCTTATGCTACATGAATTTAAAGTTTAAAGTCTATCAAAAACACCTGTAGGAACATTTTGTTAACATTCTTAATACAGAATGTCTGAAGAACATATCAATATCAAACATGAACATCAAACAGTAACGAATTTCGAAACAAAATAAAGTCTGAAACGATTTCACGACATAAAAATATCGTGCAATATCACTTACAGCATGCCATTTGAAAGTTTGAAGCTTGTATAAAACGTCTATATAGATATTTCAATCATATTTTTATTACAAAACGTCTGGTCGATACAACAAGCTACGAACGAGTTTGAAATATCCATATAAAGTCTGGATTAAGTCTGTTTCATACCATCATAAATTCATGACGTGAAAGTACCATAAAATACTACTTGTGATGTATCAATCTAAAGCTTAAGGCTTGTTGAAGAGGAGTGCATAAACATCTCAACAATATGCTTATCATAGAATAAGTGATTACTAGTTAAATCAGACAGCGACCAATGAAGAATATTAAGTATGGATTAAGTCTATGTTGTACCATAACTTCGTGACATAAAAGCATGATAAAATAGTGCTTGTATTATATGGATTTAAAGCTTAGAGTATAACAGAAATGACTGCGTTAGAGTTTGGACAGTAAATCTAGTACAAAAATTCTTATTGGTTGTTAAATCAGAGAATGAGTGGTTTCAAAACATATTTAGTGTAAAGTGTGATTTATATTATTAGAAATTCATGACATAAAAGTTTCACGAAATAGCACTTGTGATACATCAATTTAAAGCTTGAAGTATAACGAAAATGACTGCAAAAAGGTTTCGTCAATATTCTTATTAAAGAAATCCTGAGTGTCAGTCGAATCAGACAGTGACCGATTTTAAAACGTATTAAGTCTAAATTAAATGTGGTACATATTATTAGAAATTCATGACATAAAAGTTTCACGAAATAGCACTTGTGATACATCAATTTAAAGCTTAAAGTATAACGAAAATGACTGCAAAAGGATTTTGTCAATATTCTTATTACAGAAATCCTGAGTGTCAGTCGAATCAGACAGTGACCGATTTTAAAACGTATTAAGTCTAAATTAAATGTGGTACATATTATTAGAAATTCATGACATAAAAGTCTCACAAAATAGCACTTGTGATACATCAATTTAAAGCTTAAAGTATAACAAAAATGACTGCATAAAGGTTTCGACAATATTCTTATTAAAGAAATCCTGAGTGTCAGTCGAATCAGACAGTGACCGATTTTAAAACGTATTAAGTCTAAATTAAGTGTGGTACATATTATTAGAAATTCATGACATAAAAGTTTCACAAAATAGCACTTGTGATACATCAATTTAAAGCTTGAAGTATAACAAAAATGAGTGCATAAAGACTTCGACAATATTCTTGTTGAAAAAATACTAATTACAAATTGAATGAAAAAACCACCGATTTCAAAACATTAGTCTAAATTGAGTGTGGTTCATATCATCACAAATTCATGACATAAAAGTTTCATAAAACAGCACTTGCGATACATCAATTTAAAGCTTGAAGTATAACGAAAATGACTGCATAAAGGTTTCGACAATATTCTTATTAAAGAAATCCTGAGTGTCAGTTGAATCAGACAGTGACCGATTTTAAAACGTATTAAGTCTAAATTAAATGTGGTACATATTATTAGAAATTCATGACATAAAAGTTTCACGAAATAGCACTTGTGATACATCAATTTAAAGCTTGAAGTATAACAAAAATGACTGCATAAAGACTTCGACAATATTCTTATTGAAAAAATATTAATTACAAATTGAATGAAAAAACCACCGATTTCAGAACATTAGTCTAAATTGAGTGTGGTTCATATCATCACAAATTCATGACATAAAAGTTTCACAAAACAGCACTTGTGATACATCAATTTAAAGCTTAAAGTATAACAAAAATGACTGCATAAAGGTTTCGACAATATTCTTAGTATAAAAATGCTGACTATCAGTCAAATCAGACAATGACCCATTTTAAACATATTATGTCTGAATTATGAGTGATTCATATAATCACAAATTCATGACATAAAAGTTTCACAAAATAGCACTTATGATATACCAATTTAAAGCTTGAAATCCAAAGAAAATGACTGTATAAATGTTTCAAAAATATTCGCAATACAACCTCACTTACAGGCAGTAACTCCGAACGAAACTCTGAAGAGTCTTTTTGAGATTTCTCGCAAGAATATTTGTAAGTATTGTCAACTGTAAAAATTTCGTTGATTTTATTCGCAAGAGTGACAGTATCGATGGTAATCGTATATTTTTGACGAATCCATCCAACCGTGAAAAGTTAAAGAAATAAAGAACATCCGTCAACAAGACAGGATCTGAAATTCCGATTGCGTTTATTGGAGAACACCGGGAAAGCTAGAGGGAGCCTTCGTCGAGCTATCGTCGATTCGTAATTCGATTATCGGGACGCAATTCCGAGGGGAGGCGACTCCATTGTCATCGACGATAACTACCCTCTCCGGTGGAATTCAATTTTTTAGTTTCTTCGCGAAAGTGCCGTCTCGCGACACGAATAAATATTAAAATTCGATAAGGCCGGTACACTCGAGCCACTCTGTTCGCTTCTTTCGTTTGCATATTGACTTTGACGTCTAACAAGCTAGGTTTACGTGAGACTTGAAACTACTTGGAAAAGTGCAGACCCCTGTCAATTCATCGAACACGAGACGAGCATGCTTTCTTCCGTTATACCACGTTTACATTCTTCTCGACGATGAAGTAAATATACGACGCCTATATTTTGTCGTGTCAATGCTCAGCGATGCATATTTTTTCGGAATATTTGCTGACGGTTATTAAAGTAGTTTATGAAGTTATTAAACGGTTATGAAGTTATTAAATTGGGAAAGGATTTTTTATTGCTTCCAGAGGAATATAAAATTAATACTAGACTGATTAGTGTTGTAGGGTATCACAAATTAAGTTAACACAAGTCAACGTTGTTAATGTAGTTGTAAATATTTATGACTATATGGACAAAGCGTGAAATTTTTTGCAGAATAAAACCACTTTTTTCTCTTTTTTGTATGGATTTTTGGAGAGTGCAAATTTTTCAATTTTTTAATTATGTGAATATAAAATATAAATAGAATTTATTTAAACGGGTATAAATTAATTACACTTATAATTAGTTAGAAATATTACTATTCATAAAAATTTATATAAATGATCTGAATTAATCATGAACCAATTATAAAAATGATAAAAATTAAATAAATATAATAAAGAAAATTAATAGAATTAATTATAAATATGATTTAATACAATCAATTAAAATCGATCCAAATTCTAAAATTCTTAAATCAGTCATATATGCGAATGAATTTTTTTAACAGCATAACATTTTATTGAATGATAAATTCTCAAAACTTTCAGCGTTACGAAACAATATCAAATAAAATAAATATCTGTTTTCTATATAAATACCAGCCGATATTTAATTATTGATTAATTTAGTCCGGAGTAACAATGAGTTATAGGATGCGATAAAAGTATACAATAAAATGCGATAAACCGCGAGAAGGAAATATTTAATCCCGTTTAATGCCGGTCTTTCACGCGGAACAATTAAGTAAAAGCAATAGCATTAGAGGTGAAACACGCGAAAGGCAAGTGTAGGAAAAGGTCTAAAGCCAAGTCATCCGATAATCCAATTGAGTACTTTCGCATGGAAACGACGTCTCTAAGGTTTCCCGAAGGAATCACTTTCACGCCGATAAATCGATCTCCACTACTTGAAAATGAATCCGTACCGTATTAACGACAAGGGGTCAACGACGGGAACCCTCCTGGCTAAACTTCATAAAAACCTGGATAGAAAATGAACGGGGAAATTGAATGCGAAACTTTGATACAGGATATCCTGTCATTTCAGTTCCTCTGCGAGGATACTGGGGATTCTGTAATTTCATGCTAAATGCCAAATGCAGGGTATTTAGGGTGACGAATACTTTTCTTTATATTGCAGATACTTTGGATTTTATGGGTAGATATTTGATGATTTGGAAATTGGGAAATTAGGGAATTAGGGAAATTAGGGAAATTAGGGAAATTCAGAAATTTAGAAATTTAGAAATTAAGGAATTCAGAAATTTTCACATGTAGAATTTTTTAATTTACTCGTCGGAATATTTGGAAATTTGAGAATTTGAGAATTTGAGGATTTGGGGAATTTGAGAATTGGAAAATTGAAGAATTGGAGAATTGGAAAATTTGATATTCTGAGAATTTTAGAATTTGAGAATTTGAGAATTTGGAAATTTAAGAATTTTGGTATTTGAGAATTTGGAGATTTAAGAAATTGGGTATTTGAGAATTTGGAGAATTGAAACTTTGAGGATTTGTAATTTTGGGGATTTTGGAGAATTTGGGGAATTGAAACTTTGAGGATTTGAGAATTTGGGGATTTGAAAATTTGGAAATTTGAGAATTTGGAGATTTAAGAATTTGGAGAATTGAAGCTTTGAAGATTTGGGACTTTGGGGTTTTGAGAATTTGGATTTGGAATATTTAAAAATTTGAGAATTTGGGAATTTGAGAATTTGAGAATTTGGAAATTGGAGAATTTGGAGATTTAAGAAATTGGGTATTTGAGAATTTGGAGAATTGAAACTTTAAGGATTTGTAATTTTGGGGATTTTGGAGAATTTGGGGAATTGAAACTTTGAGGATTTGAGAATTTGGGGATTTGAGAATTTGGTTATTTGAAAATTTGGAAATTTGAGAATTTGGAGATTTAAGAATTTGGAAATTTGGGACTTTGGGGTTTTGAGAATTTGGGTTTGAAGTATTTAAAAATTTGAGAATTTGGGCATTTGAGAATTGGAGAATTTGGAGATTTAAGAATTTGGGTATTTGAGAATTTGGGGAATTGAAACTTTGAGGATTTGTAACTTTGGGGATTTTGGAGAATTTGGGGAATCGAGATTTTGAGGGTTTGTAACTTTGCAGATGTTGGGGAATTTGGGGAATTGAGACTTTGAGGAATTCCATTTCTTATCAATTCAATACCTCGATAATTTGCTCATTTGTCAATTCTTTAATTCCATAATTTACAAATCTAAAAACACAAAATTACTAAAATTTTCAAAATCCATTAATTCAAAATCTGCTCATTTGTCAATTCCTCAAATCCATAATTTACAAATCCAAAAGCACAAAAAAGGAAAAATTGGAATATTTTCAAAATCTGCTCATTTGTCAATTCCTCAATTCCATAATTTACAAATCCAAAAACACAAAAAAGGAAAAATTGGAATAATTTCAAAATCTGCTCATTTGTCAATTCCGTAATTCCATAACTTAAAAATCTGAAAACTACAAAAATTTTCAAAATCCGTAAATTCAAAATATTTACAAGAAGATCGAGAAATTTCTGTAAATACCAATTTGTATGCTAATGTACAGCGACGAAGTGATAACAAAGAGAAGACACGAGTTTCAACTTTCGACAACGAGTAACACACGACTTCCATTATTTCATTAATAATGCAACCATCGTACATGTCGTTGATACCGAAAATCGGCAGAGCAGTGACCGCAAATTCATGGTTTCAAAGGGATCGATTTACGATCCTTTACCCTTCGGATCTTCCATAGATTCTCATGAATTCTTCTCGGGAGCGGTAGGAAGTTAATCGAAAGAGGGAGAAAAATAAAAGGGACGTTTCAGGGGTAGGAAACAAGTATGGATTTGTTCTCACCCCCTCGAAAGTGCAACAGAAATTAGGGGAGCTGCGAGTTTTACGGCTTCCACGGAAAATTCGATCCGAACCGGTTTCCTGAAGGATCATTTCCTCCCTCTTTTACTGCTCTACCTTTTGTCTATGGCTTTCTTTTTACGGACACAATCAATACACTACTTTGTGCAGATATTACAAATATTTGTTATGTACTTCTTAACACTAGATTTACGGACGTTTATGGTCATTCATATTTAAATTTGAACTGAAAGTAGAATAACAAATAAATTGAGGATATGTGAACTGCCTAAGACATTGATTCTTTAGCTCGACGAAAGTTGACATACATTTTTACAAACATTTTTTAATAAGTTTTGTCATTTAAATTAAAAGACGTATGACCCGTCATTTTGACGGGTTCCGTAAATCTAGTGTTAAACGTCTCAATAATAAACATTACCACTTATTTATTGGTGATAAAACGAAACGATACACGAATTAACATTTGTCTGCATCTAACGGAATTTATTATTTATTATATCACCGTTAAAATTTCTTCTCGCGTTCGCATGTTTCGATTCAATTTTGTTCTTTTTCCTCGCGTTATTGAATTGTTCATTTCTTATTAAATAAATATTTTGTTCGTTCTTTATACAACTTATTACGTCACTTTTCGACCACGGATCTCCTCACCTACAACATTATTTACCTCGTTGATCAAATTTTTATTTAGGTTTTTAATTCTGATTCGTGGTTTAAATTATTTAGGTTTAAATTCGTGATTTAAATTATCACTATTTTAATTGTCAAGATTTTTATTTATTTTTCAAATTATTAAGGCTTGATTTCCCATTTTAAATGATCAAGATTAGAATTCGTATTTTATATTGTCAAGATTTTTATTCATATTTTGAGCTATAAAGATTTGAATCCAGAGTTTAAATTATCAAGATTTTAATCCATATTTTATGTTATCAAAATTTGAATTCATAGTTTAAGTTATGTGGATTATAATTCATATTTTCAATGATCAAGATTTGAATTCATATTTTAGATTATCAAGATTTGAATTCATATTTTATATTCTCAAGATTTGAATTCATGTTTATATTATCAAGATTTTAATTCATATTTTATATTCTCAAGATTTGAATTCATATTTTATATTCTCAAGATTTGAATTCATATTTTAGATTATCAAGATTTGAATTCATATTTTATATTCTCAAGATTTGAATTCATATTTTAGATTATCAAGATTTTAATTCATATTTTAGATTATCAAGATTTTAATTCATATTTTAGATTATCAAGATTTTAATTCATATTTTAGATTATCAAGATTTTAATTCATGTTTTGGATTATCAAGATTTGAATTCATATTTTAGATTATCAAGATTTTAATTCATGTTTTAGATTATCAAGATTTGAATTCATGTTTTAAGTTTTTCTTAAAAAATAGCATAAGCATATCCACACAAAAAAAATGAAAAATTCCACTAAACAATGATTATATATAATTAACATCACATTAACAAATAAAAGACTATGAAGAAATAACGAGCGAAGAATATCTCTGAAAAAATAAATACAAATATACAATTCTACCAGATTCACAATGTTCAGGCATTTAACGGTGTCGTTTGTCGCAAGGCAAGAAAAGCGCGTTTGTAAGTGTCGCGTAATTAATAATCGAATACGGATGATTACACAGAAATAGGCAAGTGTTAGTCTGCAACGTGCCCGCATTTAAAAGCCCGTATAATTACAATGACGATCCGGAATGCATTTACCGGTGTTTCGAATCGATTTTTGAAAAGAACGTGTCAGCGAGCAATTTCAGAAATTTCAATGGCTGTCAGCGATGTTCTCTATGGATAATTGTAATTAAATACAGGTGCTTTGGTTTGTTACCCTTCGTCGGTTCTAAAGGGTATAACAAAATCTTTGTATTATTATACAATATTGTACTCTTTTTCAAGAACCAATATCTCTTTGATATATTAAAAATTTGAACAGTAATTCGTAATTATAGCATTGGAACGAATATTTATTATGACTGAAATTTTGATTTATAGTATGGCAAATTTTATTTATTGTATGGTTGTTATTGCTCCTATAAATTCTCAAATTCTCAAATTTCACAATTCTCAAATTTCACAATTCTCAAATTTCAAAATTCTCAAATTTCACAATTCTCAAATTTCACAATTCTCAAATTTCACAATTCTCAAATTTCACAATTCTCAAATTTCACAATTCTCAAATTTCACAATTCTCAAATTTCACAATTCTCAAATTTCACAATTCTCAAATTTCAAAATTTTTAAATTATCAAATTCTCAATTTGTTAACGTCCCAAAGTTTCAAATTCTCAATCTTCCAAATTCTAAAATTATCGAACTACAATCTCCCAAATTTTCAATCCCTCAAATTCTAAAACTCCCAAATCTCAATATTTCAAATTAAAAAATTTTTAAATCTCCATATCTCAAATCATCAAATTTCCAAAAGTCAATCTCTCAAATTTTCAATCTCTCAAATTCTCAATTTCTCAAATTTACAGTCTCTCAAACTTAGAAATCTCAAATTCCCAATCTCACAAATTTAAAAATGTCCAAATCTCTATCTCTCAATTTCACAATCTCTGAATATTTCAATCTCTCTAATTTAGAAATCTCAAATTCCCAGTCTCTCAAATTTACAAATGTCCAAATCTCTATCTCTCAAATTCTCAATTTCCTAAATTTTCAATCTCTCAAATTCTCAATTACTCAAATTAAAAAATTTCCAATTCTCAAACTCTCAAATTTTCAATTTCTCAAATTCTATAATCTCAAATCTAAAAATGTCAAAATTGTTATCTCTCAAGCTCTCAATTTCTGAAATTCTCAATTTCTCAAACTCTCCAATTTTTAAATTCTCAATCTCTCAAACACCCAATCTCTCAAATTTAAAAATGTCCAAATCTCTATCTTTCAAATTCTCAATTACTCAAATAAAAAAATTTCTAATTCTCAAACTCTCAAATTCAAAAATGTCAAAATTGTTATCTCTCAAACTCTCAATTTCTCAAACTCTCCATTTTTTAAATTCTCAATCTCTCAAATTTAGAAATCTTAAACTCCCAATCTCTGAAATTTAAAAATGTCCACCTCTCTATCTCTCAAATTCCCAATTTCTCAAACTCTCAATCTGAAGTATTCAATCTCTGAAATTCTCAATTTCGCAACTTCTCTCAAATGTCCACATTCGCTCTCGAATCATGAAAAATTTCTCGAACGCTCTCTGCGAAAATGCGTCAGAACACTACGTTGTATCGCGAAAGTTTTCGCAGTAGTTTCGAGAAACAAGCTGCCGAAATGACCCGGTACGCAGCCGGTTTCGTCGAATCAGTATCCCCGGTTCTTTACGCGGTTAGTACGTTTTCTTCTAGTTCGCGAAGAGGTTTCGGGGCAGAAACGAGTTTTCACCCAGTCTCTTCCCCTTTCCCATTTTCCACGGCGAGCTAGCTTTTATCTATGCATAAGTACTGGAGCGCGCGGCAAACTTTGCCCATGCAGATTTCCTTCGCGTGTTAATGCACTTTCGATGCCGTTTCGGGCTGTTTCGATGCAGATCACGGGAAAAGAAAAGTTCCCGGGCCGGCGTGACAGCGCCGCAGGAATACGGAAATTGCGCCGTTCCGAGGAATGCTTCGCGCGGAAAACGAACGCGATCTTAACAGGGGAAAAATACTGCGAGGTACAAAGTGATTTCCTCCGCGATGCTCTTCTCCCCTTTCGAATAATTTCGACCGTCTGTAGAAAGCGCTTTTGTTTCGAATAATCTCTGTCGAATAACGTTCCCTTTATTCCCGTGGAACGACCATCTTTCTTTTCGACGACCATTTTCTTCTTTAACACTAGATTTACGGAACCCGTCAAAATGATCTCTTATTTTAAATGACAAAACTTATTAAGAAATTTTTGTAAAAATGTATGTCAACTTTCGTCGAGCTAAAGAATCATTGTCTTAGGCAGTTCACATATCATCCCCAATTTATTTATTTTTCTACTTTAGTTTAAACTTAAATATAAGTAACCATTAAACGTCCGTGAACCTAGTGTTAACATCTACGTGTTCACTGCCACGAATGTATTTTTACTCTTAACAATATTTATCAAATATTTTTGCGATGTTTACAATATTTATTGTTGTTAAGATTATACAGTGAAGACAACGAATTATTATAAGGATGTACCGATAAATAATATTCTATGATTTATTAAAATAATGTTACAAGAAACTGATGTTTATAACAGGATGGCAACGACACAATAAATTGAACAGAACAGATATTCAGGACGGTGTTCACGTTTTATATGAACCAATGACTGAGTAGTCTTTTGTCAATCGATTGCTTTATAAATCGAATGATTTACGTCGATAATTTGGTATATTCTCAACAATTATTTGTTGCTACAAGTAGAGGATGTGAGTATTTGCGGTTAGGTGAACTAATTCTTAAAGAATGTGATTCATGTAATTTGAGAGTTACGCCTATGTGGGGCACATTGCACCTGAAGTGTTGATAGATTTATTTGGCGATATTTGACGGGATTTGATGAAATTTGACTGCGTTTAACAGAATTTAATGGAATTTGGTGGAATTTGACTGCGTTTAACAGAATTTAATGGAATTTAACGAAATTTGGTGGAACCTGACAAAAGCTGACGAGATCTTGTCATAAATTTGTCGAAATTTGTCAAAATTTATCGAAATTTAACGTCACTAAAAACCTAACCTACAATTTTGTATAAAAATGCGTCATTCACAATTATTACCACAATATTAAAACAAATAAAGAAAGAATATTATTGGCATTTAGCATTTAATATTCCTTGATATTGCAGATTATAATCAGAATTTGATCCAGAATTCTATTCACGATAAAAATACGGGGTGATTCTGAAATTCAAAGTGTAGCGTGCGTCACGTGCGTCATGTGGATATTTCAAAATTTTCGTTGCATATACCATATACTTTGTACGTAAAAGCGTTGCAAAAAATTAAATTTTCGAATATTTTTGCAACGTCAAAATAATTTCCTAATAGATTATTTTTGTATTAATACATTATAAATAATATAATATAAAATTCATTATATGTTACTTTTATAATACTACATCTAACACATTATTATATTATATTCTCAACGAATTTCACAGAAACCCAATTCACCCCGTTTCGTTTATTTTGGTATTACATTCATTTTTAATTTGCACACACTCTATAATACTGTAGGTTAGGTTATCATTGGTATTATAGTACAGTATTATAGTACAGTATTATAGTACAGTATTATAGTGCAGAATACTATAGGGTATCGGTTCCATGTCGAATATTAACCTCTTAGACGAACCTTATGCAGCGCTGCTTCTCTGTACAGCAGAATTCAACGCGAATTACGCATAAACAGCACTACAATATGTGGTAATGCTGTTCTCTCAGCAAGTACATTGAAATTCAGTTTTTCATCATTAAATTGTAATTTTTCCCAAAATACTTTAACTTTGATAATTTTTCGAAAATTCACAAAATATTTCCAAATGTAATATCAGTACAAAAAGGTGCTCATGGTGCCCAAACTTGGTTACCTTTTACATGTAATTTTTTGTGGGATTTAATACTCTTAGAAAACGTGGTGAAGGCAAAAGGAGTGCGAATGAAAACATATGGAAAGGATGATTAAATTGAAACGGTGAGCGAGTGAGCCGGTAGAGCCTATAGTGACGCTAGGTAAACGATGACATTCGACACTATAGTGGACCGTCGTGATGCTATCCGAAAGCCACTATAGTGCCTAAGAGGTTAACGAATAGAGCGTATGCATGCGTAGTTTCGTTTCGATTTAGCGAAAGAGGCGAAAAATTCTCGTTGAGGGCGAAAGTGTCGAGCGTGTGTCATAGGAGATCCTTAGAGATAAATCTTAACGTACATAACATAAACAACACACAACTGCCTAGAAACTCAGATTAATAATATTATAACTTACTATATTATATACAATTACAACCGACATGTCCAAACGCACAAAGGGCGAGTTTGGCAAGACGAGACACGCGCATGTAAATAGGATATATCGACGTGTAATCCATATGTATATAACAGTGGAGGTGTGCAGTTTCGGAACCGAGACTCGGTAGGGGTAAGATACTCGGACAAGTTCGTTGTCTGATCGTGGCTACGATTTTTCAATTTATTCCTCGAGAACCTGAACACATTTCTGAACATTCGCGATGAGTGAAAAGATAAATGGACAAAGGTGTTGATTCTAACGTTCTTCTTTTGTGTTTCAGGAGTTTGGTAGGTGTACGAATTAATTCTGTGCCTTTGTGAAGTGTATGCGGTGTTTTGAATTTGAATGGTTTCCCGCCTCTTCTGTTAGTTTCGTATACTGCCGACAAGTGACACGAAATTATCTATAGTAATAATTTTAATGATTAGTTGAATAATTTCAGAAATCAAAGTAATTATTATAGCACGTATCTTAAGGTGGTTGATGAATCCGTGTAGACTATTTACACGAAGATTCACTTTCCTATCTCGGTTCCAAATAGCTGTAAATGTTCCGGAACCGTATTAGAGCTGAAGCCAATTCGAATGTAAACAAGCGTCCTGAAACCACCACGTCCGGAAACACACTTGCGCTTAGATGGCTCTTATACGACCGAGGCTTTACTGCACAAAATTGACCTTTTCATGCCGATTTCGGTTAATACCGTTGCTGTCCAATCAACATTAACCTAGCGTTGCTTATCGTCTTTTCATTTTGCTCCCTGTTACGTTTCTAACCTGTATCAGTTACTTTTCGTTCTCGCGTTTGCAATATTTTTCACTCTTCTCGTTTGAAGCGGGGTTGCAAGCTTTGACTTCAATTTTAATCGACAAAACTAGTTTAAGTTTACTTGGTTCGTCTAGATAATTTAGTTTGTCTAGTTTATCGAGGTTATCTAGTTTTTCTAGTTTCTTTATTTGGATTATTTAGTTTGATTTATTTAACATATTCAATTTATTTAGTTTCCTCATTTTACCTTGTTTATATAGATTAACTTTATTTAGTTTATCTAGTTTATTTAGTTTGTCTGATTTAATTCTTTTAATTTGATCTGTTTAATGTTCTCGATTTATATTAACCTTGATATAAAAACTGTCAATATTTCATAATATAATTGCATATTCACAAAAATTAAATTAATTCTCAAAAACGTCACGTTTCTCAACATTCTGACACATCTTCAATATACTCACAAATTATTCTAATTCGCAGATTTTGAAAAGGCATTCTTTAATACATAAAATGAATTAACTAACGTATGCTTCACTTGCAAAACCTAATATTTTCAAAAACATTTTAAGAATCTCCAAACTAGCAAAACTTCGTCCTATCAGGTTCGAGAAAATCAAAAATGCTTGAAACTCCAAGTCGATAAAAGTTCCAGCAAGTTTTCTGACTGTAAAAACAGAAAACTCTCGATCCTGGACAAATTGCTCGCGAAAATTATCCTGTTTACAGACGCGGGTTTGCGCAGAATGTGCGTCCACGACGGGAAACAACGAAATGTACTCGATAGAGTTTGCGAAAGAAAAACTGGCTTCCTGCTTGTACTTTCTTGGCGACAAACCACTACTAAGGTTTACGAGAACCGCGGTAAAAAGGACGTCGTGTTTTTCCCTCGCGTTATATTGCTACAAATGGACGTGCTATTGGAGATATAGCAACAGCTGTTTTTATTTTGTGTTTGGAGGTTTGATGGATTGGAAAATTTAGGTTTTTAGAAATTTGGGGATTTATAATTTTGAAAATTTGGAGATTTGGAAGTTTTGGGTTTTATGGTTTTGAGAATTTAGAGGTTTGGGTTTTCGAGTGAAAATTTGAACTATGAAAATTTGAGATTTTTTAAAATTTCAACTACAAAAATTTAATATTTTGGAAAATTCGAATACTGAAAACTTGAAAGTGGGAAATTTGAATTTTGAAAGATTTGAAACTAGAAAATTTGGAACTGGAAAATTTGAATTTTGGAAAATTTGAAACTAGAAAATTTGAATTTTGGTAATCCACAATTTTATAATTTTAAAACTTCCGTATCTTTAAATTTTGTAATATCAAAATGTCTATACTTTGGAGCTTACAAATTTTTTCTTCCATAATTTTATAAAATGAAAATTTTGAAAAATAATTAAAAATCGTGAAAGGTCGTACTGAAAAGGAGATAACAGGATAAAATAGCTAGATGCATTACACGTTCAAACGTACATTAAGTATGTTAATATGTATTTATAAAATACATTATCAAACATAATAAAAAGCTAGCGCAGAGAAAAACGCGTGCAACAGAAAACAGCCAGGTCCAGTACAGTATAATATTTCCATTACACATTTTTCGGTAAAAATACTCTCGTATATTTGCTTTTTACGTTATAATCCGGGTTTTCAGTCTGCCATTCTTTGCCAGCGGCAACTAACAGAATAAAAAATCCCTTTGACGGTGAACAGCCATTACAAAAACTCTTATTTGCACCGTGGCAAAATCTATTATACGAAACACGCTGCGCAGGATGATGTGTACGACTATAAAGGCGCGTTTACACACTTTTGTGGATTTCTTGACGTTTCTCTTTTTCCTGGAGTTTGCTGTTTCTTCCGACAGTAACTTCACAAGGAAATAACTTTCTTCTGCTGGATGGAAGCCTGTTTTACACGGTACACAACCTAACCTCGAAAAGTAGCTGGACCTCGAAGAAATATACGGGCAAAACGATAGTCGAGATTATTGTTAACTTTGCTCGTTGAATTCTGTTTCGCTAGAAATAGTGTTTCGATTAGTTTTTATACAACGAAAAATTTCATCGTGGGGATGTGGTTCTTTTAACCCTAGTAGCATCCATTATCGACGTCTTTAAACAAATCGAGAAATTGAAATTTCAGAGAGAAACGAAAATAGTGATGGTAAGTATAAGGGATATTCGAAAAAGCACCAAAAACCCGGGGGAATAGACAAGCTAATTACGCCGACATTAAACACTGCCGAGCCAATTTATACGAAACTACATTGCGACACGAGGAAGCATAATTGCCAAAGTCCCTTTTCGATATAGTAGTCGAGACGTAGCGATAAAACCTTTAGTGTACGAAGAGGAGGGCCCGAGAACGAATCCATGTAGGGCATACTTCTACATATCTAGAAAAGGGAACCCTTCGAACCGTAACTGAGCCCCTTGTCTTTCTTCGGAAGCTATTTATCGTTCGGGTGCCAAAACAGGAATATTGTACATAAATTTCCCTTGGAAATCTTCCATTTCGCATATACCGTTCGAAATTTTCATTGAAATTCTACGAATACGACTTATTCTGACGCGTTTAGATTAGAATCCGAGGCTGACCGAAGGCAACGGGTTAACTAGATTGAGAGTCGAGTCTGGGACCGAATACTCCGAGTATTTTTGGAGATGGGACCTCAAATTGATACGCTCCTTTATCTTATTTTGTTTTGGTCAGAGGATAGATAATTTCCACAAATGTGCAAAATGCGATTTTGCCGGAATCTAAGAAGCAAGGTTTCGCGATGATTTCTTTCGCAAAATATTCTTTGTACATGAAGGCCGATTTATCCTTAAAATTTCACGAGAGAATGCAAGTTTTTATAGGAGGAATTTTTCACGTCCATTTATCCAAAATCAAGCTCTGTACCAACTTAGATGTATTTGTGACCTAGTTAGACAATTCCAAAATTATAAAATTCCAACATCCCAAAGTCCTACAATACAAAAATGTCTACCTTCCAAAATCTTAAAATACAAAAATTTCAACACTTCGATCACTCCAAAATTCCCAAAGTCCTAAAATCCCGAAATTCTCAAAGTCTCAAAATATAAAAATTTCAAGATTTTTATCTCCTTAAAACTCCAAAGTTCCAATCTCTCCAAAATTCCTATAATTCCTAAAATTCGTAAAATTCGTAAATTTCGTAAAATTTGTAAAATTCGTAAAATTCGTAAAATTCCAAAATACAACATTCTAATCTTACCAAAATTCCGAAATTCCTAAAGTCCTAAAATCCCCAAATTCCCAAAGTTCCAAAATATCAAAATTTCCACATTTTAATCTCCCTAAAATTCCCAAGTTCCAATCTCCCCAAAATTCCTATAATTCCTATAATTCGTAAAATTCGTAAAATTCGTAAAATTCGTAAAATTCCAAAAAGAACATTCTAATCTTACCAAAATTCCCAAATTCCTAAAGTCCTAAAATCCCCAAATTCCCAAAGTTCCAAAATTTCAACATTTTAATCTCCCTAAAATTCCCAAGTTTCAATCTCCCCAAACTTCCTATAATTCCTAAAATTCCTAAAATTCCAAAATACAACATTCTAATCTCCCCAAAATTCCCAAATTCCTAAAGTCTCCTAAAATCCCCAAAGTCCCAAAATACCAAAATTGCAACATTTTAATCTCCCTAAAATTCCCAAGTTTCAATCTCCCCAAAATTCCTATAATTCTCAAGTTTCAATTTCCCCAAAATTCCTAAAATTCCAATATACAACATTCTAATCTCCCCAAAATTCCCAAATTCCTAAAGTCTCCTAAAATCCCCAAAGTCCCAAAATACCAAAATTGCAACATTTTAATCTCCCTAAAATTCCCAAGTTTCAATCTCCCCAAAATTCCTATAATTCTCAAGTTTCAATTTCCCCAAAATTCCTAAAATTCCAATATACAACATTCTAATCTCCCCAAAATTCCTAAAGTCTCCTAAAATCCCCAAAGTCCCAAAATACCAAAATTGCAACATTTTAATCTCCCTAAAATTCCCAAGTTTCAATCTCCCCAAAATTCCTATAATTCTCAAGTTCCAATTTCCCCAAAATTCCTAAAATTCCAATATACAACATTCTAATCTCCCCAAAATTCCTAAAGTCTCCTAAAATCCCCAAAGTCCCAAAATACCAAAATTGCAATATTTTAATCTCCCTAAAATTCCCAAGTTTCAATCTTCCCAAAATTCCTATAATTCTCAAGTTTCAATTTCCCCAAAATTCCTAAAATTCCAATATACAACATTCTAATCTCCCCAAAATTCCTAAAGTCTCCTAAAATCCCCAAAGTCCCAAAATACCAAAATTGCAACATTTTAATCTCCCTAACATTCCCAAGTTTCAATCTCCCCAAAATTCCTATAATTCTCAAGTTCCAATTTCCCCAAAATTCCTAAAATTCCAATATACAACATTCTAATCTCCCCAAAATTCCTAAAGTCTCCTAAAATCCCCAAAGGCCAAAAATACCAAAATTGCAACATTTTAATCTCCCTAAAATTCCCAAGTTTCAATCTCCCCAAAATTCCTATAATTCTCAAGTTTCAATTTCCCCAAAATTCTTAAAATTCCAATATACAACATTCTAATCTCCCCCAAATTCCTAAAGTCTCCTAAAATCCCCAAAGTCCCAAAATACCAAAATTGCAACATTTTAATCTCCCTAAAATTCCCAAGTTTCAATCTCCCCAAAATTCCTATAATTCTCAAGTTCCAATTTCCCCAAAATTCCTAAAATTCCAATATACAACATTCTAATCTCCCCAAAATTCCTAAAGTCTCCTAAAATCCCCAAAGTCCCAAAATACCAAAATTGCAACATTTTAATCTCCCTAAAATTCCCAAGTTTCAATCTCCCCAAAATTCCTATAATTCTCAAGTTCCAATTTCCCCAAAATTCCTAAAATTCCAATATACAACATTCTAATCTCCCCAAAATTCCTAAAGTCTCCTAAAATCCCCAAAGTCCCAAAATACCAAAATTGCAACATTTTAATCTCCCTAAAATTCCCAAGTTTCAATCTCCCCAAAATTCCTATAATTCCCAAGTTTCAATCTCCCCAAAATTCCTATAATTCTCAAGTTTCAATTTCCCCAAAATTCTTAAAATTCCAATATACAACATTCTAATCTCCCCCAAATTCCTAAAGTCTCCTAAAATCCCCAAAGTCCCAAAATACCAAAATTGCAACATTTTAATCTCCCTAAAATTCCCAAGTTTCAATCTCCCTAAAATTCCCAACTTCTAATCTCCCCAAAATTCCCAAGTTCCAATCTCCCCCAAATTCCCAAGATCTCCCTAAAATTCCACCATCTTCCAAACCCCCAAAAATCCCAAAATCCGAAACCCCCAAAATCAAAAATTCTAAAATATTTCCGAACCTATCATCGATTCACAGTACCTCCAAAAGCACCACTAACCCAATTACATTTTTCCTTCCTCCGTTCCATCATCACGGTGTAACAAGTAACAGTGTTTTGAATAAATACTCTGTCAGTATTATCAGTTCTTGTTCTGGAAGAACGCACGTCTCCTTCCAGTTGGACGACTTTATCTCTCGTCCGCTTATTAACTGCAATTTCCACTGCGTGTGTACGTTCGCCAACGTCTGCTGTTACTTTATGTGCAAGGCGTCAAGAAGATAGAAACTTCAGGTTCGCCCGGTTGGCCACGACACTAACTTGATCAACTGACGACGTCACGCTGATCAATTTCACCTTTTCCTGTTACAAAACGAACTTGTACGATAATTCCAACACATCTTTTGTTTCCTTTTCAGCAAAGTAAGAATAGAAGCTTGCTTATTGCGATACGAAGGCAGCATTTTCCTTTGTAGTTATTGTATGTATTTATTAAAATCTTAGGAGTTATAATTATATTTATAATCATATCAATTGTAATTATATTTCATTTTTGCTACATGTATTTATCATATGGGTTATAATTATGAATTTAACTGTAGTAATTTTTATTGTATACATAAAATTAATTATGTGAAGTATACTGAAAATTATATTTATCATATGAATTACAATTATTTATCCTCATATGAATTACAATTATATTTATCCTCATATGAATTACAGTTATATTTATCCTCACATGAATTACAATTGTATTCAAGATCATATGAGATATCATGCATGTTTATTATATGCATTTATCACAATCATATGAACAATAACAGCAATTATACTTAAAATGAATTATAATTACAGTTAATTTTTATTGTATACATTCAGTCGTATGAACTGTAATTGCAACGCATGATCACATAAGTTACAACCATAATCCATCAAATTACGTTCCTTATTTATTATATCATAATTGTACAGAAATTAGAGCATCACTTTATTGTACAGTTATTAGAATTTTCACAATCTTCACTCTTCTCGAAAATGTTACACAACAGTATTTACAATGTTTACGAAAATAGTATTAAAATATTTTGCATAAATAAAAATTTCGCGTGTAACTATAACCTTAATGAAGCACGACTTAAAAGATCGGTTGATTGAAGAAAAAATTGGTTCGTAAGAAATAAAAACCGTTAAAGCATCGACAAAATGTTCCCTTCGCGTTTTTAATTTCTCGTGTCAGAAAGTACACGCAGAATTGCATTGTAGGAATTTTCAACGCGACGGCCTTTCATCCGAATCCTGTCATTTTATAGTTGGGAAAATACCCAATTTACCGTGAAAGTTTCAGCAACACGCGAACAACTCGATTATTTTCACTGGTCACACCGGGAGGTGTGAAAAGTCAACCATGATATATTTCGCGTCGCACTTAATCCATTTTTTTCTGGCCCGGATAGGTGGATCATTTTTCTTCGCCCGAAACAACGAATTTTAAAGAAACACCGGAACTTCGTTAATCTACGATAGGATAATTAATTATTGGAAACGCTCGAGATAAAGTCCCTCATTAAAATCTAATAGATCGTAATGATTCCGCGAGGTCGATTTGAATTATTGAACGCCCATAAGCTACGGTTAACTTATGCTCGATGGTTCTTGTTATTATTTCACTTTAATTACTTCCATGATTGATATATTGCGATTATTTTAATACTGATGTTTTGAGTGTTCTATAATTACAAGAGGTATACAAGTTTTATTATTCGGTTTATCATAAAATAATTGACTTTTGTATTTCGTATTTTTCATATTTTGCACATGTACATATTTTCATATACAAATATTTGTATATATTGTACAGGGTGTTCTCAGTGTTCTTTCGCATATACGGAAAAGTTGAAGAATATAATATATCCGAAAATATTGATTTTAGAGAAAAAAGTTTCAAACAAAAAATGAAGCTTATACAAAGCTCTACAAAGAAGGTTATATACGTTTTTGACGTAAACCTACTAGTTCGGCTGTTATGACCTAAAATAACTCGATAAATTGACTTCTGCTCAGGGCACTTTTAAAAAATACTTTTTCCTTCATGACAGTCAAAATAATAGGTTTATATGAAAAATGTGTAAAACATTTATTATAGAATTTTTCAAGAGCTTCATTTTTTGTTTGAAACTTTTTCCTCTAAAATGAATATTTTCTGTGGTATTTAATAAAAACTGTCAAAAGGGGCCTTTGAGAGGGCTGGGTAAACGAGGCTTTGTCGCTCGAAATTCTTTCAGGGACTTTCTAATCAAGGTTTTGATTAAAATTTCAGCGCAATTTGTGTTTTTACCCTATACTAATAATCGAAAAAGCTGAAAACGATCCAAGAAATAATTTAAACAGTTTTAAAGTTCATATTAAACACGTTTCTTCACCAGACGAGGTATTTAGGTCACGAAAGTACCGTCTGCATCGAAATTCCTGCGTGAATTTTTGAAAATTGTATGCACCGAGAAAAGGATTTAAACCGAGAGGGATTTAAAGTAGAAAGGTTCGTAGCGAAGACAAGATTATGAATTGAAATTACAGGATAAGGTAGAAATCCTTTTCAAACACGGTTAACCGGGGAACAAACGTAGATTTTTCGGAATTAATTGCCATGAAAACAGAACAGAAGGGGTCCATACTAAAGAGGCAAAGTGGTTCATCCCTGCATTTCATCGTGTTCCGCTTTGAGAAGCAACGTTTCCAATTACTTGGCGGTCTGATTACCGTAGAGTTTCTGCACCAGCGTAAATATTGAATTTCGAGCCCTGCCTAACCCGATTGACATCCCAGATTCTCACGGTGCAGCTGCCGGCGGATCAACGTTATTATACTAATCGCGTGACGATACCAACCTACGTGCTGCGAGCCGCAGTTGCCCGTTAACGGTGCGCAACGCGTGTCTTCTAATCGCGATACACGCTTCGCCAATTTTACGGCTTTTTGGCCAGATCGAGAATACGCGAATTCTCCTTTCGTTCAATGGTGTTAGGTTTGGAGAAATTGGGGGATTTGGAAATTTGAAATATTTGGAGATTTGAAAATTTTTGCATTTTGAAATTTTTGAACTTTGGAATGTTTGAACTTCGGGCATTTGACATTTGGGAAATTGGAAATTGGAAAATTTGGAAATTTGGTAATTTGGAAGTTCAGAAATTTCGAAAATTTAAACAGTTGGTGGTTCAAAGATATAATCACCACGAATCTTGAGAATTTGGAGATTTAAAGATATTCAAACTTGCAAACTTAAAAATATTGAAATTCAAGTATTTGAATACTTAGGAACTTTACTTAGTAAATTCATGTGAAACTAGGTTAGACAGGGCGATGAAATGTCTAGGTTCGTGCCTGGCAGCAGTGTCACGGAAACTGTTGCGCGAAATTTTTTGGCGTAGAATGCATCGCGTTTTTTAAAACAAAGGGAATGGATTAAAAAGCGATGCATACCGTTGGTTACGCGGTTGCTCTTTTATTAATTTCATCCGCTTCGCGTATTTCAGGTGGCATTTTTTAATTTCCGCATAACTTAACTTTTACTGCGGTAAAAAGAAGAAAGGGAGGCTTTTTGTTGAATTTTAGTTAGCCGAAAAATATTTGGGGACAAAAGCTTTCATGGTTCGGAGTCCAATTATGAAGTTCGAGTATTAACGATCTTTCATGTTTTTAATTTGTTGCGATTTCATTAACCGTAATAGTAATTAAACGATAATTACGCTTCTTTTTTGCGCGTTCGATCGATTCAAACGAATTATAAGTTAATGATGTTCATTATTTATTATTTCACAATGTGTCAATAGAATAAATTCTTTTTGTATATAGAATGAAACAGTTATTTTATAGAAAATATTTATTATAATTAATAAATTATTATTTTTCTAGCAATTGAGTAAAAACTTACCAAAATGGAAGCTAGTTGTTAAATATCAAAGAACATTTTTGTTAGATCTTAGAATACATACAGCGAGAAAATTAGACCTGACAAGTTTCTAGCGATACTTTGACAATTCGTTCCTTCATTTGTAGTTACAAATCAATCTTTACCCACAACAGCAACAAAACCAGAGTCATTACATTCTAGCAAGTATTTTTTTTATTGTTAGTCACATCTGGAACCCTTAACCTTACCACTAGAGTCTTTCGTTTACAATTAACTATTCGTGAGGTATTGCTTGCTTTCACTTGCTTAGGTCACTGCGGACCCAGACACACTTCATACGTCGCTCGCATTTCCATCTCCAGCCGAATTTTACCTAAACCGATAGAAAATTAGAAACTGTTTTCCCTCGGCAATGTCACAAAAATTGTACGGCCACTCCGAGCTTTTAAACGTAAAAATTCTTCGGAGACACTCTCGAAGAAACGGTGATCAAGTACGTTGCAAAATAAACTAGTCGTTCGAAGTGAAATTCATAGAGTCCACTTATATTCACTCGTATCCTAATGATTCGTCGTTTAATCGTCACTTAATATTGCTGACGCTGTGACGCGCATACACTCAGTTCTTAACCCTTTGCCTTATGATTTATCAGGTGCGTCAGTCGGAACTAACTGATCACAGCTACAATATTAAAACAGAGAAGAAAAGTTGAAGTGTTATGTCGATTTTGTATTCGGCAATCCTTGACCATGCAAATTATAATTGGACTTAAACTCCAAATTGAAGCGTATTCGAAATTCGAGTAAGATTTGGCAGGTTTGAAGCGTGCAGATGTGGCTTCAGTGCGTCATCTGTAGCTTGAGTGCGTCATGTGTCGGTTCAGTCCGTCATGTGTGACTTGAATTTATCATCTACAGCTTGAGTGCGTCATCTACAGCTTGAGTGCGTCATGTGTAGCTCGATTGCGTCATCTTTAGCTTGAGTGCGTCATCCACAACTTGGGTGCGTCATTTGTGGCTTGGGTGTATCATCTGTAACTTGAGTGCGTCATCTACAGCTTGAG
The DNA here is from genome assembly GCA_036983795.1 of Megachile lagopoda. NCBI lineage: Eukaryota > Metazoa > Arthropoda > Insecta > Hymenoptera > Megachilidae > Megachile > Megachile lagopoda. Next base: position 5,971,162 of record CM072798.1, read on the forward strand.
TGCGTCATCTACAGCTTGAGTGCGTCATGTGTAACTTGAGTGCGTCATCTATAGCTTGAGTGCGTCATCTGTAACTTGAGTGCGTCACATGTAACTTGAGTGCGTCATTCGTAGCTTGGATGAGTCATGTGTTGATTGGGTGCGTCACGTGTTGATTGAGTGCATCGTGTGTAGTTTGAGTGCGTCGTGTGTAGCTTGAGTGCGTCATGTGTAACTTGAGTGCGTCGTGTGTGATTTAAGTGCCTCACGTATAACTTGGGTGCGTCATTCATAGCTTGAATGCGTCATGTGTGGTTTGAGTGCGTCATGTGTGGCTTGAGTGCGTCAATTGTAACTTGAGTCCGTCATTTATAGCTTGAATGCGTCATGCGTGGTTTGGGTGCGTCTTGTGTGGCTTGAGTGTGTCAATTGTAACTTAGGTGCGTCATTTATAGCTTGAGTGCGTCGTGTGTAGCTTGAATGCGTCGCGTGTGGCTTGAGTGTGTCATGCATGGCTTAAGTGCGTCATTTGTGGCTTGAGTTCGTCATATGTAGCTGGAGTTCGTCATATGTAGCTTGAGTGCGTCATATATAACTTTAGTGCGTCGTATGTAACTTGAGTACATCATTTCTAGTTTGAGTAAAAATTCTTCGAAGACACTCTCGAACAAACAGTGATCAAGTACATTGCAAAATAGATTAGTCACATTTTACTATATTTGTTATGTTCGAATTGTTCGTTGTCGTTTATATTTTTACCGCCCATGCATAATTTCCTTCTACGTAATTTCTCATTGCGGCCATTTTCATCGTATACAACTGCAGACTCTGCGAGGTGGAAATTTCATACAATTACTAAGTAACATTTTAATTGTAATATGATATGATTCTATTGAATTAATTACTGCACAAATTCAATGAAAAACACAAACAATTCATACGGACCCATTATGAAAGGAAAATGGAAGTATTGATTATTTAAATATTTGAACAGTGAAAGGTTGTCATTGCTTCCGGTGAAAAGCAATCAGCACGATACGATGAACTAATTAGCTGAAAGCGATTTTTGAAACACGAAATGTGGAGTACATAGAACTCGTGTGAAGAGAGGTGTTAATTAACTGTCCATCGTCCATTGCTAAGTGGTCTCAAGTGTTATGATTATGAACGTATTATGACTGTACAATGAATGCTAAAAGCATCGTGAATGCGTGATGAATATTAATAATACACCAGAGTCTCTTTTACTCGATCAAAGATTTAATGAATCAGGAGAAAACAAGATTCATTAGCACTTGATATTGTTCGTGCCTCGGCTATTAAATTTCACCGCTAATTTTCTTGCAATTTTACCTGAACACCAATTATACTTGTACTCGCAATTTTTTCTGGTTTTATAATAGTTGCTATTGATTTTATTTGGTTACAAAAATAATTTCAATTTAATTCTAATTGAATTAATTATAACAATTATTTTTATTGCGTTGCCATTAAATTTATTCTGATATATTAATAATTTTAATTGAATTTATTCTGTACATTAAATGTATAAGAGCAATTAAAAAGATTCAAATGGTCTTCATATTAAAATAAGATCGCAATTAAAAATATCAACTTAACAAAATTTCAGTAACATTCAAAACTTTCGTTGTCTGACCATTTTCAAATTATTCTAATCACAGAATTTTAAAATACCTGAAAACTGTAATAGCAAGTGGTTTTAAAATCACATTAAAACGAATTACCAATTAAAAATACTCGAACGAGAAATGTGGTTTCACTCATTCGGTCTAATTATCTATCCTTCCGTTTCGGAATGCAATTTTTTGTTTGCAAACGTAAAACGTTTCTAATGTTCGATTTATTTGCTTGCAGTTCTGGTCTGCCTACGTTCCATGCGGTGCAGCACAGTTGAATGCTGTTCAACTTTCCTTGGAGCAGATCGACGTGATCCGCCGACTCGCCGAGATGAATGCTCAACATTTAACTTTGGTTACCTCCGTCAAAGGTGAGCTCCGCCTTTTAAAACCACGATCACTTTTTAATTAAGGCTACTTCCCTATCGAGTTCCACAAATGGGTCATCCTTACAATCTTTATTTCGAATTAAATTAAATGTACCCAATTTCGGTAGCTGAAATTAGTGAAGCTCCAGAAAATTAGCCTTTGTGTAAAACGAAACTATATTATATCTGTTGCAAGCCTGTATTTATTTATTTATAGTTGCTTTCCTGTAGCGACAACCTATCGTGAAGAAGTTCTTTTCTTTTTGTACAGAGCGTCATTCTAACATTTTAACATATGGGTGACGATTGTCCTACAATAATGTGCCACACTCGTGACGCACACTACGGTTTCAATGTCATAAACTCGTATTTTCGCTGCAATTTAATTTTTGGTTCATTTCTGATTGTAATCTGCTTAATCAAGGATCGCTGAATGTATAATGTATCTAACATTTTAACATTCATGTTGATGGCAATCTTAATTCAGAATAAAAATGTAGTCAATTTCATACTGTATTCAGAAGTTTATCTATGACAATTTGAATTTATAATAAAATTAAATATACTCGATTTAATTTTCATACGGCACTCAGTTAATCAATAATATCGAACAGATGGAGTTTAATATTAAAAAGTAGACATTTAAGTGCTTCAATTTAAATAGAAATGAATAATTTAAGATTTATTATTGATTGTTTTATGGAATAGTAACGTTGCAGTTCGATGCAACTATTATGCACTTGATATTAATGAATAATAATAAATTGATATGAAACAGTAGGGAGGTAATTGTGTAGAAGTTTAAATGAACTATTTTTGAATTGTTGACTAATTCATTTTACAAAAATATTCATTCAGAATAAAGATATTATTTTTAATATTGCAATATTTTTTTTTACCTTCAAATTCAATTAACCTTACCATATCAATTATTACTAAAGTTGTATTAATAGAAGAGTAATAATCGATAGAACTTAAACAATGTCTGAAAGTGAAAAATGAAAGTCACATAACTTAATTAAAATTTGCAATAATTACTCTAAAAATATCTTCTAACTCATAAAATATCTAAAACCGAAAAGAAAGCTAGAAAAATTCATTAAAATTTACCTGAATTGCTCCAAAAAGAGTAATATCATTTGACTGTTAAAAAATGTCTCAAAAGTTCAATTAATTATGATAAACGCTAATATCCTTGAACGATTAAAGAAGCAGAGAAGTGAGCTAATGCATTTACGATCGTTCTTAAATCGTGCAAAGTCTGAAGTGAAAATATAAAATACAGCCGAGAAGGTTGTACCAGCAAAAGGAAAAAGAGACAAGAAGAAAAAGAAGGAGAAAACGTCCTGAAGAAGATCGCAACACGGAAGATCAAGATACATGTAATGGTCGGGGCAATATTTATCAGACACGGTTCCCCATGGTTGCTATAGAAATAAAAAATGTACCTGATGATACCGAGAAAACAGAAAAACGACGAAGACTTACGTTCTGAGAAAGAACAACGCATTACCACGGATTTCAAAACGGTATGGTCCGCGATTTATAATCCTGAATTTCGCAGCAGCAGAAATTGCATCATGAAATGAAACTCCATTGTTGTTGCTTCTTTTACCGAGCGCGATATCGCCGCTCTGAGTGTTGTTAATCAAATTTATTGTAACGACCTATGAAGAATTAATTGAAATATTGCGGGGAAAAGTGGGCGAATTGAGTTATTGAAACAATTACGGTAACATGTTTAGTGTTGGATGATATAGGGTAGGAAAATGGATGGTCGTTTTGTTGCAATTATTTCAGGTTTTTATTGTATGTTTGTTTTATCAGCGAATCTTTTTTGTTAATTATTGGGTTTTCTGGCTTTCTAGGTTTTTAGTTCCTTATTTTTCTAGTTTTAGTTGTTTTGAAGCTTCGATTTTTCAGCTTTTCAGTTTTCCAATTTTTCAATTTTTCAATTTTCCAATTTTCTAATTCTCTAATTTTCCAATTTCCCAATTTTTCAGATTTCCCATTTTCCAATTTTCCCGTTCTCTAATTTCCCAATTTTCCAGATTTCCCATTTTCCAATACTCTAATTTCCCAATTTTACCATTTTCCCATTTGTCAATTTTACAATTTTACAATTTTACAATTTCCCAATTTCCTAATTCTCCCATTTTCCCATTTCCCCATCTTTCCTTGGGAAATTTCTCAATTTTGCAATTTTCCAGTTTTCTAATTTTCCAAATTCCCAATTTTCCAAATTCCCAATTTCCCAATTCTCCCATTTCCCCATCTTTACTTGGAAAATTTTCCAATTTTGCAATTTTTCAGTTTTCTAATTTTTCAAATTCCCAATTTTCCAATTTGCCAATTTGCCAATTTCCCAATTTCCTAATTCTCCCATTTCCCCATATTTCCTTGGGAAATTTCCCAATTTTGCAATTTCGCAGTTTTCCAATTTTCCAACTAGCCAATTTTCTAATTTTCCAATTTTCCAATTTTCTCTGTTTTAAAAATTTTCTAATTTTTTAGTTTCTTAGCTTTCTGGTTTCACAGTAGTGTAATTTTTCTATTTTTCTATTTTTCTGAACTGATACAGACACACACAGCATTGCTTCACAAATCAACGAACGCGAATCATCAGACACTCTCTAATACAATACAGTTCTTAATAAGTACATATAAATAATATTTGGGACATTTACACGACCCAATTACAGTTAATTAAATCCCGACATCGTAAACGAATAAAAGGAATGAACGAGATAAACGAAAACACACAGAAGTTGTAAGGATGTCGCAGGATTTGCATAAGTAGAATTTAATCGATGAAATGGTCGTCGATAAGTAAACATTTTTCTCGGTGGTCGGTAAGGCTACGACAGCGTGAAACGGTGTTACCAAGTTGGAACCAATAATTACTTTCCTCTTGAATGATACTGCTTCAGAGAAATCGAGCAATTAATACTAGTCTCCTTTGTCCTCTCGAATTTCCTGGAGAGCAAACTTCCTGCCAGGTTCTGCCATTCCTGTTGCATCCATTGTTACTCGCAGTTGGTACGCGATCCTAGCAATCTAATTACCAACGGAACGAATAGGAGGACGTTTAAAACTTGAAAATCTGATTTGTTACTCTCTTTTCGCTCTTACCTATACATCCACATTAATAATTTTCCATTCTCTTTTGTTCCGTTGGGTCGAAATATAGCTGGGTATAGTGATGGTCAATTTTAGTGGAGCTATTTTTGTTATACACTCCCTGGCAGGACCACGTTAATTTCATTTATATGCCTCTATGTCATATATGGAAAATTGTCGCGGGACACAAAAAATTATTACTAAATACTTTGATAACGATATGTACGTAGATTTGGAAATTGGAGACGTTCGAAGACTTGGAATTTTGGAATTGTGAAAATTTTGACGTTTGGAAATTTGGGAATTGAGAAATTTGGGACTAGGAAAATTTGGTATTAGGGGAATTGGGAATTTAGGAATAGGGAATTTTGGAACTAGGAGAAATTTGGAATTTGAAACTAGGGGAAACTGGGAATTGGGAATTTGGGGCTAGGGAAATTATGGAATTGAGAAATTTGGAACTAGGTGAAATTGGGAATTTGGGATTGGGAAATTTGGCATTAGGGAAATTTGGAACTAAGAGAAATTGGAACTAGGAGAAATTGGATCTAGGAGAAATTGGAACTAGGGGAAATTAGGAATTGGGAAATTTGGAACTAGGAGAAATTTGGAATTTAGAACTAGAGGTAATTGGGAATTGGGAATTTGGGACTAGGGAAATTTAGGAATTGCGAAATTAGTGACTAGGAACATTTGGAACTAGGAGAAATTTGGAACTAGGAGAAATTTGGAACTAGGGGAAATTGGGAATGTGGGAATTGAGAAATTTGGGACTAGGGGAATTGGGAATTGAGAAATTTGGAACTAGGGGAAATTGGGAATTTGGGATTGGGAAATTTGTAACTGGGGAAATTTGGAACAAGGAGAAATTGGAACTAGGAGAAATTGGAACTAGGAGAAATTGAAACTAGGAGAAATTCGAACTAGGAGAAATTGGAACTAGGAGAAATTGGAACTAGGAGAAATTGGAACTAGGAGAAATTGGAACTAGGAGAAATTCGAACTAGGAGAAATTGGAACTAGGGGAAATTGGGAATTGGGAAATTTGGAACTAGGAGAAATTTGGAATTTAGGACTAGGGGAAATTGGGAATTGGGAATTTGGGACTAGGGAAATTTGGGAATTGTGAAATTTGTGACTAGGGAAATTTGGAACTAGGAGAAACTGGAACTAGGAGAAATTGGAACTAGGGGAAATTGGGAATTTGGGAATTGAGAAGTTTGGGACTAGGGGAATTGGGAATTTGGGAATTGAGAAATTTGTGACTAGAGAAGTTTGGAACTAGGGGAAATTGGAATTAGGGGAAATTTTGAATTTGGAACTAGGGGAAATTGGGTATTGGGAATTTGGGACTAGGGAAATTTGGGAATTGAGAAATTTGGAACTAGAAGAAATTGGGAATTTGGGAATTGAGAAATTTGGGACTAGAGAAATTTGGAACTAGGGAAATTGGTCATTTGGGAATTGAGAAATTTGGAACTAGGAGAAATTTGGAATTTGAAACTATGGGAAATTTGGAATTGGGAATTTGGTACTAGGGAAATTTGGGAATTGAGAAATTTGGAACTAGGGTAATTGGAAAATTTGGAATTAGGGAAATTTGTGACTAGGAAAAATTGAGAATTGGAGATTTTACAATTTGATAAATCTCTACTAACAGCGTTCTTAACAAAAGTATCACAGTCCCAAAAAACCGTGACCAAGCGAATCTCATTTTGCCCCAATAATACAACTTATCGATACCATTTTCGTCCGAATTTTCCTCATCTTTTTCACTATGAAAGTTTAATGGCTGAAAATGCTCCTCGCAACCGTTCGTTCCATTTAATTCCATGTTTCTTTCAAGTATCCAGCGTACGATTTTTCCCGTCTCGCTCATACAGAATTCACCTAAGTGCACATATAGAGGCTCGAAAAACAAGCGAAAAGTCCTTTCTCCCCTGACTTCCTTTCGCGACCTCGATTCGGTTTCCTAGTTGCCAGAGTTTCTTCAGCTTATGAAAATGGCTGACAGTCTTCCCGACACGGGTTACTTGTCGCCGAAACTTTTACAACTTTTCCTTAGGTTTATACACTCCTTCGTTTCTGTTTCAAACCTCTCCTTCTCGCACTGAAAAATCTCCAAACTTTCCTTGTCGGAGTAATCTCGCGTTCGGGAAAATCCTGCGTCCGATTAACACTCCATCCACCATTGCTTTTATCTTCGAACTTGTATACATCTTTAACAACGCTAAATCTCTATAATCCCTAAATCACTCAAACACATTGAAAAACGCTAAACACATATAAGCTCACAAAAACCCTTAAGATACAAAAATACCGTTAAATCAAAATCTAAAAAGTTATAACAAACACCACTGAATATAATCTAAAAAATAACAATAAGTACCGTTAAATGGAGTCCACAGAATCAAGTACCGTTACATAAAATTCGCAAAATAGTAATAAATACCGTTAAATAAAATCTGACAATCATAAATGAAATCCAACGAATAGCAATAAACACGATTAAATAAAATATAAAGAATAAGAATATATACCGTTAAATAACATCTGAAAAATAGCAATAAATATCGTTAAGTAAAATCTGACAAACAATCATAAATGAAATCCAACAAATAGCAATAAACACGATTAAATAAAATATAAAGAATAACGATATATACCGTTAAATAACATCTGAAAAATAGCAATAAATATCGTTAAATAAAATATAAGCAATAACAATATGTACCGTTAAATAAAAATCTAAAAAATAAGAGTAAAAACGATAAGAAGTGTGTTTACCGAATAAAGAAGGGTAGTGAAAGAGTACGAGAAAGGGTGGGACGGCGACGTTGAGAGGAAGCCAAACACCGCGATCGTCTTTTATCTGGTTTATCCGCAAAAGGACGAAATATACGGATAATCGTGGCGAAAGTTTCGTGCGGAATTTCAAGGAGTATTCACGATGCAACAAACGCGAAGCAAAGATCGCATTATGCACACGTCGTTGCAGAAAAATGAGAGGAGGACACGGGGGCGAGCGCGACAGCCTAAGGACTCGCGCGAGAGCAAGTATAGCAAACGCCTTGTTGTAAAACTTCTCACGACGAGTAACCCGCTCCAGAAAGCTGTCAGCCATTTTCATAAGCTCGAGAAACTCCGCCAAGTGGGAAACCGAATCGAGGTCGTGGAAGGAAAGGGTGCAGGAAACAAAGGTTAACCCCTGTAACCCGAATTTTCTATCTGTGCGAAAACAAATAAGACACCTCTGCTTGTACCTTTACGTAATGTGTCCTTTGTTTTGTGTTGCGACGATGAAATTTGCGATTGTGGAACGAGTGGGAGATGGGGGTTGGCGATGGGGGTTTGTGGCTGGGATGGACACTGCATTCGTAATGGCAATGATCGATCGACAGTTCTTGGATTATTTAATTAAAGGTTTTATGTCTGTTAGGGACTTGCTACTTCCCTACCATTCGCTGCTTTTCTAGTTTTGTAATTTGGTAATTCTGTAATTTTGCAATTTTCTAATTTCCTGATTTTCGGGTTTACCAATTTTTTAATCGTTTAGTTTCCTAATTTTCCACTTCGAGTTTTCAAGTTTAATTTTCACATTTCTGGATTTCAAATTTCAAAATTGGATAGTTTTGAAATTTTCAAATCATCCAATTTTCAAATTCTTAAATTTGCAATTAGAAACTTCAATTTCCAAATTGACAAATTTAATAACATAGAATTTTAGTAATTTGTAAACTTAGAAATTTGGAAATTTGGAAATACAGTAATATAGAAATATGAAAACCTAAAAACGAATTGATAGATTTTCAATTTTTCAATTTTTCAATTTTTCAATTTTTCAATTTTTCAGTTTTTCAATTTTTCAATTTTTCAATTCTTCAATTCTTCAATTTTTCAATTTTTCAATTCTTCAATTCTTCAATTCTACAATTCTTCAATTTTTCAATTTGTCTGTTCCTCAATTCCTCAATTCTTATTTTTTATTCCTATTTTTCTTATTTACTAATTGCCTAATTTTCTAATATTATAACTTTCTCATTTCCTATCTTCTCATTTTCCAGCTTTCTCATTTTCTAATTTTCTAATCTCATAATGCTTTCTTAATTTCCTAATCTCCCAATATTCTTATTTCATAATTTCCTAATTTTCTAAAGTTAGAAAGCGAAACTCAGAATCAAAAATTGAAAATTTCCTACTATCTAAATTACCAAATTATGTAAATATATACCTATCTCTCCACATTTTTCTATCATTAAATTCCTAACTTTGAAGACTGATTACTTGGAAATATGAAAACTTAAAAATTAAAAAATCCGAGAATACTATAATTTTGCAACATATAACTACAAAATTTTAAACTTGAAAATATAAAAATATGAAACCGTAAAAACTTGAAAACTTAAAAATTCGTAAAATGAAATATATGTAAACTGGAACAAATGAAAGCTCATAAATTAAAACTTTGTAAACTCGAAAATATGTAACCATAAAAACTCGAAAACTTGAGAGTCAAAAAATTAAAAAATATAAAGATGTAGAAACTAAAAAAACTGAAAACTAAACATTAAAAATTCCTAAACTTGATAATGTAAAAATATGAAAACTTGAAAACTTGAGAATGTAAAAATAGAAAAATATGTAAATTTAAAAACTTGAATCGTTGAAAATATGAAAATACGAAAACCAGAAAGAGCAAGAGCTAACAAATACAAAATTTTTACGTCTAAAAAGAAATCTGTGAAATTGGTAGATTTATGGTTGAAAGTAAAATGAAAAATATAAAAACTGAGGGAAGATTTTTATGATCGCAGGTCTTATCGAGGCGCATCGAGAAGGCAAAATCGCAAGTCTTATCGGGGTGGAAGGTGGTCACTCCCTAGGGAATTCCTTAGGTGTTCTCAGGACATTTTACGGCCTGGGCGCGAGATACCTTACCTTGACACATGCCTGCGATACTTCCTGGTGAGTACATTCCATACCACATTCAAAAAATATATGAGAAAACTAATAAACAACGTGCGGTGTAACATACTGCCCTTTAAAATTGATCCCGAGCAAAATTGTTCCTCTGCCAAATATTAAATAATTTCCAGTTACAAAATGAAAGGAAAAACTGTACGTCCAATTTCTTTAAAAAATTACTTTCTGTTCTAACTTCTCTACGTAAGGATCTTTAGAACGGTAGCAATAAATTTGACAATGTTACAATCTCTCAAGACACAGGAGGTACCAGAAAAAACATGACAAACGACATTCAACTCGAAACAAAATGTGCAACATTCATTGTGTCCTACCTGATAAAAATCGCAATACAAGAAAGTTAAAAGAGAAGTATAAACAAAAGCGGCAAGAGTATAGGAAAGAAGGCAGTAGATTCTTTAGCCGTAGGAAAGAATAAAGAAAGTTTCTTTATTCGAGCAGAAGGGAAATTCTACATTAGCCCGATTCCGCATAAAACATTTCACCGGGGTAAAGGAGCATTTTCCATTTCAATTAATCGGCCCAAACGAAACTTGCCCCGTTACGCTGTTCCACGAAGGCCAGTGGACGTACTATAGGTATACTTTTTACCGGATCGTTCGTCCTGCTTTGTACCGTGATCCATCGTCGAAGAAAAAGCTATCCCACGGCCGATCAGCCTGAAAGAGCTCGAAGCAATCTAAAACCTTGGCGCACTGAAATTTCCTCCATCTCGGCGATCTCAGTGGCCCTGCCAAAACCCTACACTTACGTCTCACATCCCAAGAAATGAACGGCCAAAGAACTTTGTTTCAAAAGGAAACGAGAGAACTTTTCTTCTAGCGACCCTGTTACAACAAATACGTTCTCCACCCCTGCATTAAAATTGGCCCCATTCTCTCTCCTTTATTGTTAATAAATGCCTACATATTTCAACATATGATATTCACCCTACAATTTCTACGAATTGTTACCATAATAAAATTGAATTAATTAGTTAGGGATAAAGACTTGTACAACGATCTGCAGAAATAACAATCTAGGGATATAAGGAATTAAGAACTGAAATTTGGGGATATAAAGGTTTGGAGATATAGGGTTATTAACGTCTAGGGATTTGAATATATAGCGAATTGTGGATACTGGGTATGGAAGATATAGAGATATAGATATACGTGTATAGGGATTTTGAGATACAGTGTTATCGGCACATAAGGAATCTCAAATCTAGGGACTTCTGGATTTGGGGATTCAGGATTTATAGATTTCGGAGCATAGGGATTTCGGGATCTAGGGATTTTTCTATTTAGTGATTTCTGAATCTAGGGACTTCGGGATTTCGAAATAGAGATTTCGAGATCTAGGGATTTCGGGATCTAGGGATTTCGAGATCTAGGGATTTCGAGATCTAGGGATTTCGGGGTCTGGGGATTTCGAGATCGAGTGATTTCAGAATCTAGGGATTTTTCTATCTAGGGATTTCCCGATCTAGGGATTTCGGGGTCTAGGGATTTCGAGATCTAGTGGTTTCAGAATCTAGGGATTTTTCTATCTAGGGATTTTGAGATCTAGGAATTTCGGGATGTAAAAAATGTCGGCATGTAGGGATTGGGGGATCTTGTGATTTCGGGTTCTAGGTATTTCAAGATCTGGGAATTTTGGGATATAGAGATTTTGAGACATAGGGATTTCGGGATACAAATGATATAGGAATATTTGAATATGGGAATATTGTAATATGGGGACTAGGAACATAGTAATCTTAAATTATAGAAATTTAGGTTAGAGTACGCAAAATTACAAGAATCTAGGAATATGGAAATTTGAGTAATATAGAAATTCGGAGATGTAGAATCTGAAATATATGGCTCTTTCCTCTGTCGCTTTAGAACAGTTCGAACGATCATAATTGTTACAGCAAATATTTTATAGGTTATTCTAATAACCTATAATTGTTTTACACAAAATTGATTAACGACCAATAATTGCACGAAGAATTGTTTGAAACTAATTGTTGTTCAAATATTTTCTATACTCACCATATTGCATATTGGTTTAACGGTTTATTTTTCTACGAAAAAAAAATTTTATATCCAATCGATTATTTTAATGGTATCTACTTTTTCCTGTTTACTCCATCATTTATCAAGTAGAACCATTAGTAATTACGTTAATGGGATAGCGGTCCAAGTTTATAGATTACTCAGATTCGCAGTGCCTCTGTTTAATCAATTGACGCCATTACTTCTTCAATTAATCGTTCTGCAAAGAATGTCATTTAATAGAAGTCTTTCTGATTGATTTAAAGAAAACAGTTGCATTTGTTAGATTATAGAAAAAACTAAGAAAATACTGTCTATATTTATCGTCGAAGGAATTGATAAGAAAATGTCGGCCATACTGCGTATCTACAAGTGGCGCGAAAATTCAAATCCAGTTATACAAAGACTTATAACAGAATAATAATACTAATTAGATCTTATATCAAATCTCCTGTAATAAACTAGTAGTACAAATAATATTTTTACAAACAATACAAATAATATTTATACAAACAGTACAAATAACATTTGTATAAATATGCACAGTCAGTTAACGAAACAACCGCAATCCACAACCTCGATAAAAACGTACTTGTCATCCAGAAATCAAAATTCGCATAAAAGTTCTTTCAGATCCCGATCTACGAATAGCCTGAATGAATGAAAAGATCCTTTTACGATCCCGATAACCGGTCTCTTCGCCAAGGAGCTGATCCTCTATCAGAATTTCTTTCACCACGGAGAAAGTTTCTGCGGTTTCCTTTTCGCTCGCTATATTTCAACGAAATTCCCGTGGCTTGCTATATTGAATCTCTGATCTGAAAGACTGACTACAGTCATATCTCGCAAAGTTCCTTATTATCTTCGCGCTCGCGAGAAGCAAGAAATCGCTGTACTCTCGGAAGCCCCGTCGATGGAATAATGTCGAAACATGGTAGAAATACGAGTTCCGCCGAGACATCCATCCTTGAAGGGCAAGTTTTATGCGTCCCGTGGGTCTCGATGTCGTGTAATCTCGATAGAGCGCGATTTTTATGCACCTTCTTCTCCTCTGTCGCGCTCCACGCCGATAAACATTCAACTTTCGATCTTTCTTTTATGCTTGCACCAACTATTATGTACTGTGCTTGTACCAGATATTTGGCACATACAAATTTAGGTGATGCTGTTACAGCTTAAAAAATTTCAAGCTTTTATTGGGGATGAGGCAAACTTTATATTTCTATTTTATTTTTGAAAAAAAAAAATATAAAAAATATTTAGAGGTACTATATTGTACGCTTAGTAAAATTATTAGATAATGTACACTGAAAATTATAACCAAAGTTTACCCTTGATTAGAGAAAATAGTCCTTAAAAGTCCTTTTGAAGGCTCCCCAGCCTTCAAAGTTTTTACAGTTCTCATATATCCGAAAATATTGATTCTAGAGAAAAAAGTTTGAAAGAAAAAATGAAGCTCATAAGAAGCTCTATAAAAAAGGTTTTATACATTTTTGACGTAAACCCAATATTTTGGCTATTTAAACTCGGCTATTTATTTAAGGGTTGATTTTTCCCTCGAGACAAATTAATATTTTTAAATACAGCAAAGTTGCGTGAAAATAAGTATCTAACTTGTTACATCAAGTAATTCGTGGGAAATAAGAATATATATCGGAGAGGCAGGTTCGAGAACAAGGTGACTAAAGTTGTTATGTACGGCAGCAGGAAACTCCGTGTCGAGGGACATATAAAGTAGGCAGGGATTGAAAACCAGGCCGAATCGAGTCGACGGCCATTGTCGTGTAATACGACAGTTTCGACTTGAACTGTTAGCTACAGCCAACGATATCAGCAACCGTGTCGTACTTTACTTTGGACAGATACTGTCATCTCGAGTGAAACTTCGGGGTACACGATCCCGGCCAAAACTACGGCACCGTTTCGCGACAAACATGTCAAGTAGAGTTTTTTTTATATGCAACCTAAACTGTATGGTAATCAGCTCCTCTTTTGTTACGTTGCTTTATCTCTTTCCTCGTCCTTTGTCACATACAACTATTCTTTTTTATATTCAGATCTTAACTACTTAAACTACTCTGTCAATATTTGATTGATTTGATTAAATGTTTGATCACACAGGGTAATTCATATGATTATTTCTCATATCGACTAAAATTACATTTAAAAGAATGTATGCTGCGTCTTTTTGAGGCGTTCTGTGAACATAGTGTTAATTGTGATTGAGATTTAAAATTGGAAGAGATTTATGAGATTGTTTTTAATTGCAACCGAAGTTTAAGATTGAAAGTGTGTGAAAGATTGCTTTTTAATTGTGAATGAGGTTAAAGATTGACTAATATTTCTAGACTGATTCAAATAATATTCTTAGATTCAATATATCTCCAAATCGCAATGCCTCCAGGTTTCAATATTCTTACATATATAAAAATATCCCTAGATTAGGATGTATGCATAGGTTTCAAAGTTCTAATGTCCCTAGTTTCAAATATCCTTAGAACGTGATATTACGAAATTCTTTGATTCTTATATCCCTAGGTCACAATCTACCGAGAGACACGTTACAATATCCCTAGGTCCCAATATTCCCAAATCCCTAGATTTGTAAATTCCTATATTCCAAATCATTTGCCATCAAATTCCTATATCCCTAGATTCCGAAATACCTAGACCCAAAAATCCCTAGATCACGAAATATCTAGATCCCAAAATCCCTAGTCTCAAAATCCCTAGATCGCGAAATCTCTAGATTCTAAAACCCCGAAATCCCTAGACCAAAAATCCCTAGATCGCGAAATCTCTAGATTCCAAAATCCCGAAATCCCTAGATCCAAAAATCCCTAGATCACGAAATCTCTAAATTCGAAAATCCCTAGATTCAGAAATCCCTAGATCACGAAATCTCTAGATCCCAAAATCCCTAGATTCCGAAATATTTATATCCCAAAATCCCTAGATCTCAAAATCTCTATATTTCAAAATCTCTAGATCCCAAAACCCTAGATCTCAAAACCCTAGATCTCAAAATCTCTAGATCCCAAAATTCCTATGTCCCGAAGTCCCTAGATCCAGTAATCTGTATGCAACCTGACCTGTATGGTAATCAGCTCCTCTTTTGTTACATTACTTTATCTCTTTTATCCTTTGTCACATACGACTATTATTCTTTTTTATATTCAGATCTTAACTAATCAAACTACTCCGTCAATATTTGATTGATTTGATTGAATATTTTATCACACAGCGAGGAGCAGTTTCTTTGAATTTTTCAATTTAAGCATATTGTTATTGGAACTTTTAATAGTTAATTGAAGATCGTGGAATTCAACAATTTCTATGTTTATCATAACTTTTCTTATGCAATCTTAACAGTGTCGAATTAAATTTAATAATGGAGATATCTCAGATAAGAACAGTACTCAGTCAAAACTCTGAATTAACGTTAGAGCGTCGAAGAGACGCAAGACAGTATACGAAATAGTTAGAACAAACTGTCAGAGAAAGAGAAGAAATGGAGGTCCATTGTGCGGCAATCATCGTAAAAGGGCTCATTCAGTAGGACACAATGTTCGAATCGTTTTGAGAGAAGTGTTCTAGGCCTAACGTCGATCTCCCCGTCTCTCCATCTTTTCTTCCCGTCTCCTTTGTCTTTCGCTGGTTTTCCCCGTGGGAATTGTCGGGACGATTGGATTTCCCGCAATTCTCGATGACGACGAGCTGTCGACCTTTCCTAACGTTTCCGTGGAAAACGTTTCCGCGTCGAGGTGTCGGGACGAGAAGAAAGATTACCGGCTTTCGACGGGCGGATTAAATTTTCTACGGCTTCGCGGCTCTCCTTTCGACGATCTTTCGACGACCTTCTCGCCTTGCATGACCGTTTCCAAAGGTCAACGATTGCTTCTCGCGCTGACAAATTATTTCCCGATTTTAAAACCCGATCGCCTCCTCGAATTCCGTAGATTCGATTCTCCGGCGACGGAGGTAACAAAGATACGGAACTTTCTGGTCGAAGATCATTTTAATCAAGGACCGTGTTAATCTTTCGTTCTTTCGAGGTATATAATTACTCTTTCAATGTTATCGTGTTATGCGATGTTCAAGTGTCATTTTATAAAGTTCTTTAGGCGAATTTCAGGTTAATACCGAATCTACCAATATACATATAATGTGTCCTTAATAAAAACATAAATTAGTACACACGTTAATTCTGATGAACATCAATGCAGATTTCAATTTGTTTGTCTTTGTCACAAATTTGTCTTCAATTTGTTTTGATACTTGGTGTATAACAATTTATTCAGAAATAATCTCTGTGTGTTTTAATTGTCTCCTTCAAGAAAATGTAGAGATGTTACACTAGATCATACAAATTTTAATTATAAAATCTTGTTTTATTTTGTCTGATCAGGAGATATTTAGTGACAGTTTTTAGAAAAATGTAGAGATAATGTTTCTAAATATTTATATGAATATCTGAATAATTAATTTAACGTGGTTTACGTTGTCTTATCAGGAAATATTTCAGTATCAAATAATATTGAGAAAGGACATAGAATAGATGAATGTTATAAACGTTTTTATCCGAGAGCAATGAACATGTTTATATAGAAGAATTATTGAATTTTCCGGTAGTTTTTCGCATCAGAAGAAAGGAGTTCTAACAGACATTTTCTTGGCAGGGCAGTCTGTTCAGTTGGCGAGACGAACAGTACCCAGGATTCGACGCCAGGTCTCAGTGAATTCGGAAAGGTGAGTTAACAAATTTCTAACACTTTTTTATTTAACTATTACTTTGAAAAATATGTGTAACGTGTTAGTAGTTCTGGGAAACAATCACTGTTAGGTTTTGAATTTGAAATTTTTTCATTTTCAAACTTGTAGATTTTTACATTTTGAAATAGGTTTTTTAATTCAAATTTCTATGTTTTGAATTTCCAAGGTAATAAATTTCTGAATTTTCAAGTTAGTAAATTTCTACATTTTGAAATTATCAAATTTCTATATTCCTAAATTATTAAATTTCTGTTTCTAAATTTCCAAATTATCAAATTTCTATATTTAAAAATTTTAGAAGTCCTAAATTTCAAGATTCCATAATTTTCTAACTCAGGTTAGAAATCTTTCAAAGGTTAGAATATTGAGAAAGCTGTGAAATTGAAATTTTTATACTTATAAATTATTAAAATTCAAGATTAATAAATTACCAAATTACCAATTTGCCAAACTTTGATATTCCATTCGACTAATTGGTCAACTTTAATTGTTAATAACTCTATAAATAACGATCCTACGTAAAATTAATATAGAAGAAACTTTCACTTCCAAATACCACCCTCTTCCACCCCCTGAATTACCAATAAATCCGGGAACACAATGATAAATTAATAAATCACTAGAACAGTAATAAACCATGAAACGTCACTACAAATATTAACAAGTTAATATTACCTAACAATATTAATATTATTAATATCAATAAAATATTAGTAAAGTTAATATTCCCTCAATGTTGTAAGACCAATGTTTCTTCTTAATCAATGAGTTAATATTTCTATCATCTAAAGTGTATATGACCTCACATATCGTGTATATCAACATCACAACTAATATTAAAAAGTAAATATTTCTCAATAATATTAATATTATTAATATTGATAAAATATTAATAAGTGAATATTGTACGAAGTACATATGACCTCTCATATCGGACATATTAACATCACACGTTAAAAAGTTAATATTTGTATCATACGAAGTACATATAATCTCACATATCGTACATATTAACATCACCAGTAATATTAAAAAATTAATATTTCTCAGTAATATTAATATTATTAATATTGATAAAATATTAGTAGGTTAATATTTGTATCATATGAAGTACATATGACCTCACATATCGTGTATATCAACATCACCAGTAATATTAAAAAGTGAATATTTCTTAATAACATTAACATTATTAATATTAATAAATATTCCTTCAGTATGAATAAACTAATATTTCTTTTTTATCCAAAAGTTAATATATCTGTATAGAGAGCATATGACCTCTCCTATATCCAAGAAACAGTCCACAAGAGAATAATTAAAATCGTACAAAGCAGAATATAAGATAAAATGGAATATAAATGACAGCCTTAATAATTCAGCTCTGGCGTATTAAACGGGTATTAAAGAATCATCGTTATCTCCGCTATGAATTCTATACTTAACCCGATCACCATAAAAGAAATAATAATCAATGAAAAGTATTGAATGACATCGTACGCTCTATTTCCACGGCGCTTCTTCATTCTTCGGAAAGTAACGAGGCTGACCCACTTCTCTCTCACAGAACTTTCCGCGGCGAACTTTCCAGAGGCGTTCGAGCAAAATCGACGAATTTTTCGGCCGAATTTCTGGCATTCGTTGCACGGATCGTCGATATATCGGCGATAAAAGAAAAGGCCAAACACCGACGAATCTTTTTTGTGTACACCGGCGAGAAAGGGACGCAGCATTTTATTTCTTGTTTCCCTCTTTTTCTATCGATCCCGCGAAATTTGCAGTCGCATCGTGGTAGTTTCTGTCGCGTGATAAAAAAATGAAAGAAAAGAGAGAAAGAGAAAAAGAAACGATCGAACGAGAGAGGGAGGAGAGACGCGAAACGGGAACGTAAATCAAATAAGCCATCTCTGTTATCTTCCCCGGCCCTTCTCTCCCCTACTCTAATCTTTCCCCTTCGAGTTCCCGTGCAGTTTCTCTGGATGTTGCCCCCTTTCTCTTCCTTCTCTCTTTGTTTCGCGTTCTTTCTCTCTCCACTCTCATTTACATACACCAGACCCCGTCAACCCCGG
Source organism: Megachile lagopoda (assembly GCA_036983795.1). Lineage (NCBI taxonomy): Eukaryota > Metazoa > Arthropoda > Insecta > Hymenoptera > Megachilidae > Megachile > Megachile lagopoda. Next base: position 5,990,112 of record CM072798.1, read on the forward strand.
ACGATGCATTGTGTTTGTGTGGAAGCACCAAGCCACATTGCCAGACATGGCTCGATTGTTCGAGCGCACTGTCGGATACACTATTGCTCAAAAGTATCAGTCGCGTGTTACACTGATTTTCTTATCGGGAATTGCTTTCGGAAATATCGGCGGACACGGTTTTTAGAGCCGCGTTTATGGACGACCTGCGGTTCTAATTAACTGGCAAATTTTGATATTACCGCATGTTAATTCATGTGTTCAGTACTTTTGTAAGTTAGACAACATTGAAATAGATAATAATTTTGAAAATTAGAATGTTTTGCGAATATTTGTGTCTATTGGAAGTGATAAAAAAATATACAAATTCCCATTTGGAGAACGTAATAGCAAATGGATTGAGAATAAACGATAGATGTGTAAGGGATGGAACATTGAGTAATTAACTAAAATTACATTTAAAGGAATGTAAGCTGCATCATTTTATGGCGTTCTGTGAACATAGTGTTAATTGTGATTGAGATTTATGAAATTGTTTTTAATTGCAACTAAAGTTTAAGATTGAAAGTATATGAAAGATTGCTTTTTAATTGCGAATGAGGTTAAAGATTAATTAATATTTCTAGAGTGGCTCAAATAATATTCTCAGATTTAAATATCTTCGGATCTCAATATCTCCAGGTTTCAATATTTTTATAAGAATATTCCTAGATTAAGATTTATGAATAGATTTCAAAGTTCTAATGTCCCTAGTTTCACATATCCTTAGAACGTGATATTCTTAAATTTCTATATCCCTAGATCACAATCTCCTGAGAGACACGTTACAATATCCCTAGATCCCAATATTTAAAATCCCTATAGTTCTAATTTCCTACATTCCAAATCCCTATACCATCAAATTCCTACATACCTAGATTTAGACCAAAATATCCCTAGATCACGAAATCCCTAGATCACAAATATCCCTAGATCATTAGATCCCTAGATCCCGAAATCCCTAGATCACGAAATCCCTAGATCACGAAATCCCTAGATCACAAATATCCCTAGATCATTAGATCCCTAGATCCCGAAATCCCTAGATCACGAAATCCCTAGACCCGAAATCCCTAGATCCCGAAATCCCTAGATCACAAAATCCCTAGATCACGCAATCTCTAGATCCCAAAATCCCTAGATTACGAAATTGCGAAATCCCTAGATCCAGAAATGCCTATATTCGAAATCCCTAGACCTCAACAATCCTAGACCCCGAAATCCCTATATTCGAAATCCCTAGATCCCAAAAACCCTAGACCCCGAAATCCCTAGATCCTGAAATCCATATGTCCCAAAATCCCTAGATCCCAATATATTGCTACTAATATACATGACGATGCACTATAAAAGTAATAATACTAGATACAATCTCATTTTTGCCACCAAGTGAAATACTATACAATCAATGGTACTATATCGATTGAAAGGAGCAGATAAAATACGTTTCAATTAATAAATTTACACCTATTAATGGTGTTATAAGAATGTTTGAAAATTTGTTGAATAAATTATTCGTTTGGCAAAAGCCAACACTTTTGAGCATTAGTGTATGGAGGAAACAGCGACGGTATAAAATCGTTATTGCGGCGGGCAGAACAACGCTGCCAGACGATTTGCACGAAAATTCCGCTAATCTGAGGATTTCAAAGTTATTCCGTTTGTCTTTTTCTTTGCCCGTTTTCCGCCTGAAACCGCTGTTTCGATACGGAGTGAAAATAATTTCAGTGATGTAACCCCCGAGTCCCCTTTCGGGGATTTTCCTCGCGTTTGTTTTCCGTCTGCCGATATTGAATTCGAGTGGCTTTCAATAGCGGTGTATGACATTACGTAAGCATCAACAGAGACGTTCGATTCGCGTACGCTTCGAATAAATCGTTTAGGAATCGTTCAGGGCTTTATTCTATGTCGTTCTGCTTGATTGTAGAATCTGCAGCATTCAGCGAAATGAAATTCTAGCGGATAGAAACGAAGGATAGATTGGAAATGCTCGGTGAACAGCTCAAGGGCATCTGTGCGCATTGTTTCTGCACTGACGACGTGTCATGGACGCATGTTCAAATTTTTATGTTTCGAAATTTTGAAATATAACAACGTCATGTTCGCTGATGAAAATTCTATCGAAATTTAAAATTATCAGAAGTATTTTACAATCTATTAAGTTTATAAATTTGTAACTTAGTAATTCAAAGACTTATGAATTTATATTGAAATCAATTTTAAAATATCAAATTTGTAAATTTAGAAAGTAGAAAATTTCCAAATACCCAATGCTGAAAATGTGAACTGCTAGAAGTGTACACATTTACAAACAACAATATAAAATCTTCAACAACTTTCGAATTAGTGTTACCAATATGATCACTGATATAATTAACACTTTCTGCTGTAATTTAATTCTCGAATTAACAAATAAAAAAATCTTCTCAAAAGCGGAACTTACAAATCGAATGAAAAATGAATTAAACATAAATTGGACAAAACCGAATGCAATACAAATCGATTAAAAGGGACCGCAAGCAGAATACTAAATTAACAAAAATTGATTGCATGTACAAATTTGTCAGTATTAATTTATTGCACATAAAATGCGAAATCAAACTTCCCTTATACATAATTTCGATCGGATCGTTCGCTCGAACAGAAACATTTTACATTTTCAATTGAAACTTTTATTACTTTGATATCTCGTTTCGATTGAATTTTGAAACTTCCACGTCCAATTAATTTACTGTTATTGCTGTATACAGTTGGTCCGAATGATTTTATACAATTTCTCATAGAAAACCGAATTGCACGCGACTCGACGTTATAGGAAGCGAACAGGAAACCGAAAGTAAGTTTGCCAATGCGTTATCTAAGAACTGCTACGTTTGAAAATTTTCGGTCTGTATAAATTGCTCGTACATGGTTCGCGGAAAGTTTTATGGGAGTTGTTCTCGCTTTTAAATGAACCCATTATTTCGTGCGTTTGCTCGATCGCCTGTATACGGAACAAATTATTATACCAGCAAATATTTTTTATTACAGTTATCAAATTATCGACGTTGCCGAATAAAAAATGCATCTTTCGTTTTATTCGAAACAAATTGTTTATCGAAACAAGAATCTAGGGATATAAGGAATTAAAAATTGAGATTTGTGGAATTGGGATTTGAGGATATAGGCATTGTGCTGTATAGGGTTTTGAATAGATTTCTGGATCTAGGGATTTCTCAGACTAGAGTTTTCTGTATGAAGGAATTTCGGGATCTACGGATTTCGAAACCTAGTGATTTTGACATGTAGGGATTTCGGGATCTCAGGATCTCAGGATCTAGGGATTTATTCATCTAGGGATTTTTGGATCTAGGGATTTCTAGGTCTAGGGATTTTTAGACCTAGAGATTTGGAGACCAAAAAAATTTTGGATCTAAGGATTTGGGATCTAGAGATTTTTATCTAGGGATTTTTTGGTCTAGGGATTTCGGGATCTAGGGATTTCTAGATCTAGGGATTTTTTGATCTAGGAATTTCTAGACCTAGATATTTGGAGACCAATAAATTTTGGGATCTAGAGATTTGTTATCTAGGGATTTTTTGGTCTAGGGATTTCGGGGTCTAGATATTTCAGAGTCTAGGGTTTTCGATGTCTAGGGATTTCGGGATCTAGAAATGTCTTAATCTAGGTATTTTTGGATCTGGGGATTTTAGGATATAATATGATATAGGAATTCCGGCACATATGAATTTCAGGATATAGGAATATCAGGATAAAGAGAATTCAAGATATAGTAATATCAGAATATAGGAATTTCCGGACATGAGTAATACAAAAATTTTGGAATATTAAAATTGAAATCAAAATATTTAATGATTCAACAATTTAAGAATTTAGAAATTTAGAAACTTTCGCATTTAAAAGTTTAGTTTGTAATACATGAATCCGTCTCCACGTAATACACACACGTCTGACTTTCACGGTACAAATTAAAAGTTCCGAGTGTCTTTAAAAGTTTTCTTTCCTTCCGTGACACGTAACTCGCGCATTAAAAAAGAAGTACTTCGTAAGTATAATTCCCTATCATTTATCCATTCACCATCGACGAAAATCTTTTGCAAACACCGTAATCACGTCCCCGCGATAACGTATCGGCAGAATTTAGTAATTTGTCGAAATTTCGGAAAATCTCGAACAGCGCGGTAGAAACGGGATCTTAATTAAGGATGCAATTAACCGGTCGCAGTTACCTCTTATCACGTTTTTACAATTTACGAAAAGCGTGACCAGCAGTAGACGCCTTTAAAACGAACATTGTTAACGTCCCTGGCTGTCAGGGCCGTGCAATTTCGCGCAATTACAAGACGTGCCACTTGGAGATAATTACTGTGAAACGCCGGAAGGGTTGGTTGGTTGGTACGTGTGCATGGACTTACGAGATACCCTTAATTCGTCCTGCGATTTCGCAGGGCGTTGATTAAGAAAGATGATCGCGGTAACGCGAGATACTGGGTCGAGGTATTACACCGGAGTACGATCCGGATAAAAGAGATGGGAAAAATCGAAGATTGCTGGGAGAAAAACGATGGCGTGAGAGAGGGTGAAAAATAGAGAGAGCACGGAACGAAGAAAACGTTGGCATTTCGGTTAGTGAACATTAGTCGATGGCGTAAGCAAGCCGCCCCTTCTATTACGCGAAAATAGAGAGGAAAAAGCTGCGATGTGCATAGAACGGGATGCCGATGCGAGACCAGGGAAAAGAACGAACACAATGGGCACCGTACTTTTTATGCAGCCACAACCGTGCTTTAACGAGAAGCCAGTGATGTTCGTTTTTCTTGGTACGCGCGATTTCGTACTGACAAACAGGGACGAGGTGTTCCCCTTCAATGACTACGATATCTTTGATAATTGCTGTCAATTAAATAGAGACACATCTTTCACGGAGGACCGCTTTCGCCCACTTTCCCCCTTTCATAAATCTCTTAAAGTAGGAATTTATTTTTTCTTAGTTTTAAATGTAAATGAAAAAATTGACAAGTCGAAAAATTGAAAAATCGAAAAATTGAAAACTGCAATATCTTCAAAGTTCTATTAAATGCCTAAAACATTTTCGAATGGAACCTTTGACCGCAAGTATGTTATATCGATCAATATTAATTAAACTATCGCATGCGATGTCACAGGGAATGATTTCCAGAACGCATCGCTGTCTGATTAAATTCGTCGCACGCCTTCGAGCGAAATAAATTTTGCGCGGCCCGCTAAACGATAAATAATAATTGTCCACGTGGTTAACGAAGAGTTATGCCAGATAGTTCGATTCGCGAATTCGATTGAACTCCCGTGTAATTTCGCGGATTCGGTTAGAATGCAAATTTTCGTGCCGGGTCACGACCGCTGCCAAAGGGATTACGTGATTTTGTAGTTTGCATCGGCATCAGCCATCTGCAACTTTATTCGGGACTCAAATTTCGTTGTAGCAGTCGCATGTGTTCCGGTTTAGCGTTCACCGCTGCCGTGAACATTATAGAAATTAACGGCCATAACGGATGACCGTGTATCCTGTCTACTGATATGGCCGTACGTATACGCTGTTTAATTAATAGAACAAACACAACAATGTTGCGCAACTGTGCAGCATTATTATCTACTTCTTTATTCGCCGCTTCCCTTGAGATTTCTGTTCGCTGCGAGCGATACGCTCGAGTTTACTGTCAACGTATTAGATTTAATTATTTCAGGATCTCACCTTATTTATGAACACGAACATTTATGTTCTATGCATATGTATCACCATGGGTATACATTTTTCTGTACTAAACACTTTTGTTTTATAGCTACTTTACATTCTCGGTAAAATGCAGTTTTATCATTTCATCTTGTTAATCTTATAGCTGGGTCCCCGTATCCGCGTATTCATTATCTGCTGATTCGATATCCGCAGAAATCGTTATCGAGTTCACTTTCCAAGAGTTTCGCTTATACGTGGTTTCTGTTATCCGCGGGAATCGTTATCCGCGGATCCACTTACTCAGGGTTTCGCTTATACGTGGTTTCTGTTATCCGCGGACTCGGTATCCGCGGGAATCATTATCCGCGGATCCACTTATCTAGGGTTTTACTTATACGCGGTTTCCGTTATCCGCGGTCTCCATATCCGCGGTTTCGTTATCCGCGGATCCACTTATCCAAGGTTTCGCTTATACGTGGTTTCTGTTATCCGCGGACTCGGTATCCGCGGATTTCGTTATCCGCGGATTCGCTTCACGGCATTTGTACTTCTCCATGGTTCCATCTATCCGCGGATTCGTGAATCTACGGGTTCGTTTATCCGCGGATCTCCTTATCCGCGGCCAACCCGATTGAAATCTCAGCTTTTGGAAATTTGAAAATCCAATGAAAAAACTAGAGATTTAAAACTTGAATAATTTAGGGATTTTGAAACTCGGCAATTTAGAAATGTAGGTGTTAGAATTTGATGACTAGGGAATTTAGAACTAAAAGTGAATGAGTGATTAAAGAAAAGGAAAACAATTATTTTAATTTGTAACGAAGAAAGCACAAATGTAAATAATATTTAATTATTTTCCAGGCAGTTGTGAGGGAACTAAACAGACTGGGGATGCTAGTGGATCTTTCTCATGTCTCGACGAGAACAATGAGGGCGGCCCTACAGACGACGAGGGCACCGGTGATTTTCTCTCACAGTGCTGCCAGGGCACTCTGCAATTCCACTAGAAACGTGCCAGACGACGTGCTTAGAAATCTGGTGAGTTTCCGTGCAACCGCATCGACACGGAAAACTTAGTAGTATGAAAATACGATAGGACAGTATGGGATGGTTAAACCGATTCCAATGTTCGATCGGACGAACGTTATGCACTTCCGGTTCTGTGAATCTCTGCTATGCAACTTGCTTGCACGCTTCTTATTGAGCTTAAATATTTCCTGGTTAAAATTCCAGAAATACACTCGTATATACTCGTGCAGACGTAAAAACAATCTTTACCTCCGTTTTGAACTTGTTTATTACTAGTTATTTTATTTCTTTGGTATGACAATGTCTTTTATTTGGGAATTTGTGGCAATAACAATTATTATCAGTGGATTTAAATGTATCGACTTAATTTAATGTATGTGTACTTATAAACTAAAAACTAAATTTGATTAGGTTAATTTAATTCGCGTCAGATATGTTGAATCAACATCAGATGATCTCACCTACCGTCAATTTTTAGAGAAATATATTTACGCGATAATTTAAATCCTCTATAAATGTTTAATTATACACGATAATTTGAATTTTTGAAAATTATGAAGTGAACTGTAATACGATTGAATAATTTATAACCAATTTAACGGGTGAAGAAGCCCGTTTCGGCTGATGACTTTACGTCAGAAATTATGTGTTGCAATATAGTAGGTACGGTATTTGAGCAAACTCGAGAATGAATTATTAATTCCAATGAATTATTTGACCGTCGGATAACCGCAGGCCATTGCACAGGTTTCTATAAATAGTTCAAATTTCCCCTGCGAATATGTTTCTTCCCCAATTTGGTGGTTGTAAAGGGTTCAACAACAACGTTGTTAATTCTGCGAAAATGACGGCCCTTCACGACTAAAAAGGGGAGAGAAAATACATCACTTTGAAGGTAAACACTCGAGCAGATAAAATTGTTAGCGAACATTTATGATGTAATCCATGCTTAACCCAGTGGCCGGCAACATCCCTTTTTGGGTCGCTCGATAAATTTTAACGTTTTACTTGCACTTCCCTGTCCGTTGCATCGAACGTTACCAGAATAGCATTAACTTTAATCCCTTCCCGGAACAACAAGCTGCGACTCCATTTCGCTCGATAACAAATAACAAATTAAAAGTAAATAGACACCGGCTCTATTCAAAATTAATTCCGGCAAAATGTGTTCGATTGTTTCTCGTATGAATATGAAATCCTGCGATATTCAGTGAAATTCAGTGAAATTATGAAAGAAGAAAATGAAAGTTCCAGGTAGACAAATTAATTTTTCATACAACGCACTTGTATTTACCATGGTAATAAACGCGTTCACAAAATGAAAATAAAAATGTAAAGATACAAGAACATCCTTCGTAATAAATCTTCCGTCACATGTGCACACACATAATACAAACAAGCGCATTCCTTCGTGTATTTTAATACGACTATATGAAATCTCATATCCGCGAAACGTATGCACTCTGACCTTTGAATGCAACTGCATATGATGTTCTACGATTACAGTGTGCAACAATAAACAGTAACAGAGTATGGAAGTAATGAAATACTCGAATATTTTGGATAGATTCGTAGAAATTACTCTTCTACTTATAAAATTTATAGAATTCAAAGATATCAATGTTTTCAAATTAACTTTCAAGTTTTTAGAACTTTAAGACTGAACAGTTTCAAATTTTCAAAATTCAAAAATTTCAATGTCCCAAGACTTCAGAGTCCAAAAGTCCAGAAATCTATAAATTCTAAAATTCGTCAAATGTCTAACAGAACAAAAATCCCAAAGTTCCAAAACTCCAAAGTCTCATGGTTCCAAAGTTTCAAAATCCCAAACTTCCAGAATTCCAAAACCCCAGAATTTCAAGGTCGTCAAATTCCAAAACCCCAAAGTTCCAGACTCCGAAAGTTCCAAAACCCCAAAGTTGCAAACTCCGAAAGTTCCAAAATTCCAAGATAACAAAATTCCCAGCACACAAACTATCAAAACCCAAATATTTCCTACATCCGAAGCTCCAAGGTTGCAATAAAATTAAACCAGCAGCGCTCTCACACATTTAACCTAAACAATGACATAACACTGATGTACAATCAAACATGTAACCTGATTCAAGCTCCAAAATATCACAATTCCTTAAGAGCAGCTTGAAACGTCGAGCGAAATGTTTGAACAACCATCAGCAGGAATAGTTTGAAAGTGTGGATCCTCGATCGGGGCACCGCGGAGAAAAACGAGTAAAATTCGAAACGAGTTGGACTAACAGATATACATTTTCCGGGTAAAAAGTACGTGTTCAACGCGGCGTGGAATTTTCGCCGGGAATAATGGTAGGAGAGAAAAAAAATAGAGAGAGAGAGAGAGAGAGAAGTCACGGGGGATACAGAGCACGGTTGTATAAAATAATATACGAGCTGGGTCAATGAGGCTAGCAAAAAATAGTTCTGCAGAGAATTCTGTAGGATTAAATTGGGATTGCAATACGGGAAACTGCATGATTTATCCTACAGAGAAGTCGACCGACCAATGAGAACGAACAATCTGTTTTAAAACGCCTCGCGTCTACTGTAAACAGTCCGGGTAGAATCAATTATCTAAATATTTACGAGCCACGGGTTGAACTTTTGCCGGTAATAAAAGGGGGACCGGGATAAATCAGGGAGTCGGAAGAAACGCGGATCGAATGATTTCTGCTAGAGAACTTTTGTCGGGGATTCATGGGTCCCCGTGGAACGAAGCTTTCTGTCGACTATACACCAACCGCTTGCACTTATCCTCAGCTAGTTACCAGATGTACCGGTTTAAGAAAATTTAAGTTTGAGAAAAAGGAAGAAATTTAAAATTCCGTTCCTAGGAGTATCTACTCCCATTTTTAGTACTTATTTCCACAATCAAAACCACCATATAAAACTGAAACTCTCCCACGACCCAACGTCAGTAATCTACAGTCTCCTTATCGGTGTTATACCCATTCGTAATAATTATACTAAAATATATTCGAAACGTGTAAGCTTGAGGAAATAAAATATTTAAAACGTCTTGGGTGATTCGACGACAATTCGTAACTGGCCTCGAAATCAACGACACAACAACAGATAAACTAAGTGGTTAATCCTGGCGTGCGAGGCTCGATTAAAATTTAATCCTATCGAGGCCCTGCACCTGCCAATCACCGACGACCGAATGACAATTACTCCCCGACGATGCTCGCGATTAATCTGCGGGATTAAATTCGACGCCGAGGACAATGCTCAGGACTGACTTAAATTTCATTCGATTACGCGTTTTCGAACTTTGTTATGGGCTGTTGGCCAACAAGTTTTTTCCTTTTTTATGATTTTTTATTTGGCATTCGATTGCACGGTTTATATACGTATGTGAAATGGTATAATATTTTTTATAATTTCAGATTTTTAAATTCAGAGATTTGGTCATTTGAAATTTGGAAATTTAGAAGTTCACAAATTTTCAAATTCAGAAATTAAGAAATCTGATAATTTATAAGTATACATATACAGGATTTGAAAAGTTTTCAGATCTCCAAATTTCCAACTTGAATATCAATCAACCCCTACATCTCTCCCTAATGACTCTACACGCACAAAAATTAAAATTGCAACTCATCTTCCCCACACCTCACATATTAAAAAACAATTTCCAATAGTTTCCTTCCGGCCTAGAATTCAAATTACTATCCCCATGTACCCTAGGTATGAAATGAAAGAATTAAAAGTCCAGGTGAAACGAAGAATCAAGGTGTTTGCTTCATCGGCACAATCGATAGCAAGTTGATCACGAGGAAGCAACAAGGGGATGAGTTACACCAATCAGAGTTCGAACGATGGGCTGTCTGGTAACATGTTATTAGCTGTGCCACACTGCTGCCCCAATTAACGTTGGCTAGCTCGTAGTTTAAGTCGGGTCAGGTATCGACTAGACAGTCGAGCATTGTCTCTTCTCGATTGGCGCATTCAGTTACTTTCGATAGAGGACATAGATAAAGGGGACTAGATAAAACTAGATACACATTCAGCATTGGCTCCAATCGTTCTCCAGCGACTGGAAAGGATCTTCTCTGCCGATCTCCAGATTTTTATCGAGATTTCATCGTTGATGAATCTGTTCTTTCGTCGAACGAAATTACTCTTTCTGACTGTATTTTATGATGACTGTACTTTATGATGCGAACTAGGTAATAGGACAATTTGAAATACGTTGTATATCGGACAATTTGAAATACGTTGTATATAGGACAATTTGAAATACTTCACAGCGTCAGGAGTAGTAAGTGACAATTAGACACGTAGGAGGATTCCAACGAGTGTATATAAGTGGGCTCTAAGAAATAAATTTCTTAGATTTATTTTGGAATGTACTTGATCATTGTTTGTTCGAAAGTATTTTCGAAGAATTTTCACACACTCAAGCTAGAAATGACGCACTCAAGCTAGAAATGAGGTACTCAAGTTACATATGACGCACTCAAGTTACACATGACGCACTCAAGCTGTAGATGACGCACTCAAATTACAGATGACGCACTCAAGTTACAGATGATGCACTCAAGCCACAAATGACGCACCCAAGTTGTGGATGACGCACTCAAGCTAAAGATGACGCAATCGAGCTACACATGACGCACTCAAGCTGTAGATGACGCACTTTAGTTACAGATGACGCACTCAAATTACAGATGACGCACTCAAGTTACAGATGATGCACTCAAGCTGTAGATGACGCACTCAAGTTACAGATGATGCACTCAAGCCACAAATGACGCATCCAAGTTGTGGATGACGCACTCAAGCTAAAGATGACGCAATCGAGCTACACATGATGCACTCAAGCTGTAGATGACGCACTTTAGTTACAGATGACGCACTCAAATTACAGATGACGCACTCAAGTTACAAATGATGCACTCAAGCCACAAATGACGCACCCAAGTTGTGGATGACGCACTCAAGCTAAAGATGACGCAATCGAGCTACACATGACGCACTCAAGCAGTAGATGACGCACTCAAGCCGTAGATGATAAACTCAAGCCACACATGACGGACTGAACCGACACATGACGCACTCAAGCTACAGATGACGCACTGAAGCCACATCTGCACGCTTCAATCCTGCCAAATCTTACTCGAATTTTGAATACGCTTCAATTTGGAGTTTAAGTCCAATTATAATTTGCATGGTCAAGGATTGCCGAATACAAAATCGACATAACACTTCAACTTTTCTTCTCTGTTTTAATATTGTAGCTGTGATCAGTTAGTTCCGACTGACGCACCTGATAAATCATAAGGCAAAGGGTTAAGAACCGAGTGTATGCGCGTCACAGCGTCAGCAATATTAAGTGACGATTAAACGACGAATCATTAGGATACGAGTGAATATAAGTGGACTCTATGAATTTCACTTCGAACGACTAGTTTATTTTGCAACGTGCTTGATCACCGTTTCTTCGAGAGTGTCTCCGAAGAATTTTTACGTTTAAAAGCTCGGAGTGACCGTACAATTTTTGTGACATTGCCGAGGGAAAACAGTTTCTGATTTTCTATCGGTTTAGCTAGAATTAGGCTGGAGATGGAAATGCGAGGGACGTATGAAGTGTGTCTGGGTCCGCAGTGACCTAAGCAAGTAAAAGGTAGCAATACCTCACGAATAGTTTAGTGCAAACGAAAAACTCTACTGCTAAGGTTAAGGGTTCCAGATGTGACTAACAATAAAAAAAATGCTGACTAGAATGACTCGGGTCTCATTGCTGTAAAGATTGATTTGAAACTGCAAATGAAGGAACGAATTGTTTAAGTATCGCGAGAAACTTGTCAGGTCCAACCCTCTCGCTATAATATGCGTTCTAGCGCCTAACATACGCAATTCATAGACTTGCTCTAATTCAGTCGGTCAGTTTTCATTTGAAATTGTGCAGTGAGCGAAACGCGGCGTAATAACATGTTTTCGTGGAATATTCGCGAAGAAACGTCGGGAACATTTAGTGAATTTTTTAGGAGCAAATGTAATCATAGCTGTGATGATGCTAGGGTAAACTCTGATTATTTCAAAGTACTTATTTGGCCGCATTCGACGTGAAGTTTGACTCAATTTAGTTGCGGGAACACTAATAGAATTGTTTATTAGCTGGTATTGCTGGTTATGAGGATTTCTGAAGAATGTTTATCAGTTATAAGTCAAGGAGTGCAATATGTTCTTCACATTTTATTATGTTATGCAGACAAGTAATGAATGCATTTTCAGTATGAAATGTTAGCTAGTACAGTTGGATAGTACAGGTACAAAAAACCCAGTCAAATAACAAAATAGTAAAATGATGGTATAGTAAAATATTAGCTATAGTTACATAGTACAAGTACAAAAAACCCAGTCAAGTAGCTAAATAGTAAAATAACAGTATAGTGAAATATTACCTAATATAGTTACATAGTACAACTACTCCAATAGCATTTCCCTTAATGATTCTCCAATCTCCAGTACTAAAACTCGTAATAAAACTAACCACTACAGATAATAATAAATAACTAGACCCGATGTTAACTAAAAATAAAAGGAAAGAATACAAATCTGAAATGAAGATCATGAAAACTTGTTAAATACAAATACCACGATTATCAACGTTAGTTGTACCGATTTAATCTGTCGGCGTGTTCAAGTTTTCAATCGAAATCCGCAGTCGCACGAACGAAACACGGAACAAAATTTTCGCAGAGATTTCGAACGGATACCGTGGACAATGAATGTTTCATGGGACTCTGAATCAATCGTTCGAAAATCCTAGCTAGCGAGAAACATGATTTATAGTGGTTCGAGATATTAAAATTTCAATGCAGAACGTCCCGTTCCACGGCAGTGAAATTGCATTCCCACAGGCTAACTTTACGGTTTCTTCGAATTTTATTGGCGAATGCTTTAAGACCTGCCGAGGGGAACCGAGACTGCCGTCTACTACTTTCCGTTCGGTATCTCGTCGAAATTTTAATCCGGCAGAAAGGATAACGATACAAACGCGATTGCATTTAGCGTCAGGTAACAATTTCGCCGAACGAACAAAATCATAAACTCGAAACTGCTGTATGAAACGCAGGAGTAAAATGAAACGAGAAGGAAGTTGAACTGACCCCTTTACCAGCCATAAGGCTGGCATAAACATAAAAGCGAGTGGGAACTGGGAACAGATGATTCTAATGGCATCCGTAGTCGCTTCCGCTTGTCTTTCGAAAAACGGCTCTAGACAAAATCAATATGATATGCTACGAATGCGCGGTTGGTTTCACCAAGCAGCTCGCTCATCGAATTTCAATGTACGTCTTGCATATACATTTCGAAAGTACGCCCCATGAAATTGCAACTTTTTCAATATCGTTACTTTATACCGTGCTTTGGACTGATTCGTGTCTCGGAAATATCAATTATGGGAATATGAGTAATTGATTGAATAAGGGTAATTTTGTGTGAAAGAAGAGTCTTAATTTTTAAGTTGACGGAGTTTTGAGTTTGGGAATTTGAGAGGTTGTGAATTTGTAATTTGTGGATTTGGAAATTGTAGAGGTTCATATTTTTACATTCAGAAATTTAATGATTTTGGGATTTGGTAATTTGTTGATTTAGAAATTTGGAGATATAGAAATTACAAATTTTCTTATTTTTAAATTTTCAAATTTAAAAGCTTGATAATTTTGCGATTCGGACATTTCGAAATTAAAAAATTTGGAAATTTAGGACTAGGAAAATTTGGGACTAGGGAAATTTGGGGCTAGGGAAATTTGGGACTAGGGAAATTTGGAATTGAGAAATTTGGAAATTGGAACATTTGGAAATAGGGAAATTTGGGAATTGAAACATTTGGAACTAGGGGAATCTGGAAATTGGGAAATTTGGGACTAGGGAAATTTAGAATTGGGAAATTTGGAAATTGGAATATTTGGAAATTGGAATATTTGGAAATAGGGAAATTTGGGACTAGGAAAAATTGGAATTGGGAAATTTGGGAATTGAGAAATTTGGAACTAGGTAAAATTGGGACTAGGGAAATTTGAAACTAGAGAAATTTGGAAATTTAGGAATTTATAAACTTAAAAATTAAAATATTTGAACACTTGAAAATTTAGATATTTGAACATTTGAAAATTTGGAAATTTTCTAAAATTTAAAAATTGAAAAACATACAAAAATCAAGTTCTGAAGTCTCCAATTCTAAAAATTTACAAACTTAAAACCTTTTAAATTTACAAATCTAAAAATACTGATATTTCAAGGTTCCAAATTTCCAAATCTGCCAATTTTTAGTTCTAAGAATCTAAAACCTAAATTACACATCCTATAATTAACTAATTGATCATATACCAAATTAAGACATGTAACAATAAATCAGATATATGTTAAAAATTTGTTTAAATTTCAAACATGTAGTGAATCCAAAGTAGAAAATGAACAATTTATCAAATTCCACAAATTGTTGGCACTTATTCGAAATCGTGAAGAAATTTAATACGAAACTAAAGACTAACCATAAATCATTAGCTCTGCGAAAGCGTTCCAGCCAGGATACACATTTTCCGTGTAAATTTGGTATTCAAATTATCTCAAGTTGCAAGAATTATTCTCGTAAACGTAACAGCAAGTGTTTACATCGCATTTAGAAATTATAGACACAAATTGCACTGAATAACAAAGCTACCAGAAAATAAACAGTAAAGATTAACTTTCATGATTCAAAAATTTGTGCAATATTCGATAATTTAAAAATTGAATATTGGAAGGAACATTTATAATAATTGCTTAAATATTGTAAATAAATTTTAGTGCATCGGTAAATTAGTATTTTTTATTTAAAATTTGTTTAAAAAAGGTTGAAAGATGAAATTTTCAGAGTTGGTTGAAGAAATTTAATTTGTTTACAAAACTTAAATCAATATGATGAGTATATCAAAGTTTATTAATTAAGTGTTACTAAATTTCGATTAATTAAGTATTAAATTTTGAGGTTTTATTTTGTATTACATTACATAAGTAATATTAGTAATAATAATAATTGGTAATAATAAATTACTTTACAATAATAATTCCAACAGAAATAATTACTCTAACAAAAATACTAGTATAATTTTCATTAGATAATTCGAAATTTTATGAAATTACCTGAAATTTCCATCAAGAGCAAAAGTATTTCCTCGAATAAAACACGCAACGTTCATAAAGATAATTGTCATCCGAAAGAAAAAACATTTCTGCAATTTAACCGGGCCTTTCCGCGAATCTCATGAACCGCATTGTTAACCACTCAGGTTTCCATTCAGAATTTTGAAGCGACCTGTATAAACGCGAAAGAAGAAGAATTTTTAGAAAGCACAATGAAAAGCACAAATTCAATGGGTCCGTGCATTCTCAGGAAATGAAATGCCCGCTTTATTCAGCCTCGACACAATTTTACAATTGCTTTTCCTCGCGCGAATAACATTTCACTGGTGTACACAATCTTGGAGAGTACTATCTGAAGTTAATGCATTTCTGTTCGCAGGCTAAAAACGGCGGAGTGGCAATGGTTCCATTTTATACATACTTCATAACGTGCAACAGTACGGCCACCATAAAAGACGTTATTGGTACGTAAATTATCGATGTGCACTTTCTTCGTTACTCGTAGAAAAAGAGTAATGTTGCGTTCATTAAGTTTATCACGAATACTCGAATTTCATTCGTGAGTAACCTAATTATTTAAATATTTAGGATAACTTGAATATTCGAAAAATTTTGATGGGTCAAGTATTTCAATTATATTTGAATTCAATTATATATTTTGATTATTATACAGTTTTGTATTTGAATACTTGAACATTTTACTTGCATACTTTTATGGTGTAATTACTTGTATACTTGAGTTCTCGAATACTTGAATGTTTCAAGTACTTGAATACTTCAATACTGCAAGTACTTGAATACTTCAATGCTTCAGGTACTTGAATATTTGAATACTTGAATACTTGAATATTTGAATACTTGAATGCTTCAAGTACTTGAATACTTGAATGTTTCAAGTACTTGAATACTTGAATACTGCAAGTACTTAAATACTGCAAGTACTTGAATACTTGAATGTTTCAAGTACTTGAATACCTGAATACTGCAAGTACTTGAATACTTGAATGCTTCAGGTACTTGAATATTTCAATACTTGAATACTTGAATGGTTCAAGTCCTAGAATATTTGAAGACTTGAATACTTGAATATTTGGATATTGGAATTACTTGAATTCTGTAAGCACTTGAATACTGCAAGTAGTTGAATATTTGAATGCTTCAGGTACTTGAATATTTGAATACTTGAATACTTGAATGCTTCAGGTACTTGAATACTAGAATACTGCAAGTACTTGAATACTTGAATGTTTCAAGTACTTGAATACTTGAATACTGCAAGTACTTAAATACTGCAAGTACTTGAATACTTGAATGTTTCAAGTACTTGAATACCTGAATACTGCAAGTACTTAAATACTGCAAGTATTTGAATACTTGAATGCTTCAGGTACTTGAATATTTGAATACTTGAATACTTGAATGGTTCAGGGACTTGAATATTTGAATACTTGAATACTTGACTACAGAAAAACTTGAATACTTGAATATTTGGATATTGGAATTACTTGAATTCTGTAAGCACTTGAATACTGCAAGTAGTTGAATATTTGAATGCTTCAGGTATTTGAATATTTCAATACTTGAATACTTGAATGGTTCAAGTCCTAGAATATTTCAATACTTGAATACTTGACTATAGAAAAACTTGAATACTTGAATACTTCGATATTGGAATTACTTGAATTCTGTGAGTACTTGAACACTACAAGTAGTTGAACAATTGATAACTTGAATACTTGGAAACTTGAAAACTTGAAAACTTGAATACTTGAAAATTTGAATACTTGAAAACTTAAAAACTTAAAAACTTGAACACTTGAATACTTGAATACTTGAATACTTGATTATTTGAAAACTTGAATACTTGACTGTTTGAAAACTTGAAACGTTGAATACTTGAATGCTTCAGCTACTTGAATATTTGAATACTTTAATGCTTCAAGTACTTGAATACTTGAATATTTAAATACTCCAATATGTAAATACTATAAAATGCATATAATTGAACTACTCAAATACTTGAATACATAAATACTACAATAGTTCAGATAATTGTAATATTTAAAATGCCTTCAATTACGTTTCAAATATTCCAGTAATACGAATAAGTCAAATATTCGAATTCATTTGAATATCAGAATGTAGCAAATACTGTATTATGTTTCCAATATTCGAGAACAATAACCGTCCATTTTATTGCCACTCGTAATATTTACAAAAGGTAAAATTGTTTCAATAATGTCGCATAAAAATTAATTTGCTCCTTTCAACGTTGAGGAAAGAAGAAATAAACGAAACGGGACGTGTTCATTCGACACGACATTTTAATTTGAATGTATTCTTGTTGCAATAAAGAATAACTGTGTCAAATTATAATAAATTTTTATGATGAAAATGAACGTCCATTGAAATTCAATCTTTTAATGAAAGAATTATTCATGCAAAGATACGTGATATTTGTCTGATTAATTTCCCGTCCTGTTTACGTTCATAACGATACGGAATTAATTAATTTGCCACGTCGATCGGCCAAAAACTTACAATTACGGAAATGAATATTTATAAAGGCTCAAACGAACATGGACAAAACGTATATATAGATAGATCAATTTAAAATGCAAAATTTCGATGTTGCCCAATTTTGTTCTTAATATGGCCGAATATAACATTCTTTTTGTATCGGCGTTTGATTATTTTTGCATCCCTGTTTTATGAATATTAGAGTGTAATGGTGTGTATGATGCAGTGATGGGCAGCTCTGTAGGACACAGAGCACTGACGTACGAATAATGGGCATAAATAGTTATTTCAATTTGACATTCTTCGATTACTAAATTTTTACTCTTCTAAATTTGAAAATTTAAGATTCGACAAATTTTGGAATTGGGAAATTTTATATTTTCTAGATCTTCTAAGTATCGAAATTTTCAAATGTACAAATTTGCAGAAACCTTGATTTCCATGTTCTCCAATTTCCAATATTGATGTTAATAATTTCCAAATTTCAAGATTAACCAATTTTTTAAAATCTTTTCTAATTTCTCTCAAATTTCCAAACTGCTATATTGCCAAATTTCTACGTTGCCAAATTTTTCCAAGAGATTTTCAAATTCTCAAATTTTACAAATTCTCAAATTCCTAATTTTCTATAATTACAAGTTACCATATTACTGAGTTTCTAAATTACTAAATTGTTAAATTATTTATTAGCAAATTTCCAAATTTCCAAATTTCCAAATTTCCAAAATTACAAATTTCTAAATTTACAAATTTACAAATTTCCAAGTTTCCAACTTTCCAACTTTCCAACTTTCCAACTTTCCAAATTTCTAAACTTCCAAATTGCCAAATTGCCAAATTATCAAATTTCTGAATTGTCAAATTTCCAAATTACTAAATTATCAAATTACCAAATTACCAAATTACCAAATTTCCAAATTTCTATATTGTCAAATTTCCAAATTACTAAATTACCAAATTAACATATTACCATATCACCAAATTACTAAATTATCAAATTACCAAATTACCTAATTACCAAATGACCAAATTATCAAATTACCAAATCTCTAAATGACCAACCTTCCAAATCCAAATTCCCAGCACCCCAAATTCTCAGATCTCCAAAATCGCGCATCCTGTATCATCCCACTTCAAATTTCCCAAATTCCCCATGAAAAATATTTAAATCCAAAATTCCCTCCTCACCGTCCACAGTTAATGCTCATAAACCCCTAGGGCAGATCTGGCCATCACGCTTACAAACTCGAAAAGGTAACATTCAGCAAAGAGTCCTTTCTCTCCATCGAACCGCGCCAATTAATAACCGACCTAATTAACAGGCACGCACACACACCCAGCTATTTTATTCGCAGCGATACGTTAACGATGCCTAGTGGAAATAATAAAATCAACATTTAAACCGGCAACGCACGAACGAGTTTATTAAGTGACCATGCTGTTTCAGCACACATCAATCACATTCGAAAGGTGGCCGGGATCGATCACGTTGGTATAGGAGCTGGATTCGACGGGATAAATTTGTAATTATCTTTCGAGTATCCTCGCTACATCGTGCATTCAGAGAATAATCATTATCGATGCTTGTCTCAACGAAACAACTACAATCGCGTCCTATCACGAAGTTTCCGATGATTCGTGACTCGGCCGCGTGCACGATACAATGCCTACATTTACCTGTGTACAATGGAGGATTAAACGAACGTGTAAATCGTACAAATTGCTCCCCGCTGATAACGGACATCCGAACGAATTTCTTCCCCTGCGTTTTTTTTTTATCGTCCAACTTTTATTTCCACGTCTCTGAATGGCACGATATTATTGGGAATTGAATGAAACCAGGCTACGATTATTAATGCACGTTTCAGCACTCCTACCGGGTTGGAGGACGTTTCGAGGTATCCGCAACTGTTGGCCACCCTACTCGAGGATCCAACATGGACGGAGGAGGATATTAAAAAATTAGCTGGCCTCAATTTGCTGAGGGTATTTGCTAAGGTCGAGCAGGTGAGTTCTACGTGACCAATTAATTACTGACAGATTGCCTTTGTGGACCGGTTTAACGTAATTGAAAAACAGAATGGGCTTTAAACTTTGAGGATAACCCTTTCAGCCACCGAGCTTTTTATTGTATCTTCTTTCTTCGTTCCTTCGGTGAAGTTTGGTCGTAAAATTATCGAATGATAATTAAAAATTTCAAATTGTTTAAGTACCAATGTCCCAGAGTCCCTAGGTTCATACAAAGATTTCAAAATTATAAAACAATTCAAAAGTTAGAATATTTGGGCCCAAAGTTTGAAGAGCCCAAAATTCCCTAGTCGCAAAGTAAAAAATCTCAAAATTCCAGTCACGAAATTTAAAAAATCCCTAGACCCAGTTACCCACAGATCCCAAAAACCTTGAATCACATCATTAATAGATACCGATATCCCTAGATTGCAATATCTATAAATCTCAATATCCCTAGATTGCAATATTCATAGATCTCAATATCCCTAGATTGCAAATATCTATAGATCTCAATATCCCTAGATTGTAATATCCATAGATCTCAATATCCCTAGATTGCAATATTCATAGATCTCAATATCCCTAGATTGCAAATATCTATAGATCTCAATATCCCCAGATTGTAATATCCATAGATCTCAATATCCCTAGATTGCAATATCCATAAATATCCCTAAATCGCAATATCCCTAGATTGCAATATCCGTAGATCTCAATATCCCTAGATTGCAATATCCATAAATATCCCTAAATTGCAATATCCCTAGATTGCAATGTCCATAAATCGCAATATCCCTAGATTGCAATATTCGTAGATCTCAATATCCCTAGATTGCGATATCCATCAATATCCCTAAATTGCAATATCCCTAGATTGCAATGTCCATAAATCGCAATATCCCTAGATTGCAATATTCGTAGATCTCAATATCCCTAGATTGCAATATCCACAGATCTCAATATCCCTAGATTGCAATATCCATAAATCTCAATATCCCTAGATTATAATATCGATAAATCTCAATATCCCTAGATTATAATATCGATAAATCTCAATATCCCTAGATTGCAATATTCATAAATCCCAATATCCCTAGATTGCAATATCCATAAATATCCTTAAATTGCAATATCCCTGGATTACAATATCCATAAATCTCAATATCCCTAGATCGTAATATTCATTGATCTCAATATCCCTAGATCGCAATATCCAGAAAATATCCCTAGATTGCAATATCCCTAAATCTCAATATCCCTAGATCGTAATATCCATAGATCTCAATATCCCTAGATCGCAATATTCAAATATGAGCTAATTGAGCTAATTTCTAGTATATTATAATTCGATAAATTATCCAAATCTTAAAAACTAATTTTTATTACAGTATAATTTAATAAGCTATCCAAATCTTTGGGCAATTTCTAATACATTATAATTTAAGTCATTCAAGTCTTGATCTCTTAGGTATTATAATTTGATAAATTATCTAAACCTGTTAATAAATGATCTATATCTCTGGTTTATTTGAGTAAAGGAAGGAATTGTGAAAATTTCAGGTACGAGACGAATGGCACAGAGCAGCAGTGTTGCCGGTAGAGAAGATCAGTCCTCCGGACAACTCCGCCTGCGTCTACGGAGCGTCTTGATCTTCTGCGAGGACATTCGTATCAGGATTCCTCGACTTTGCACGATCGCCGAAGATTCGACACGTATCACGGAACTATAGAACCATATAAACGTGCGGCCCCTGGATCAATCTGATCGCTTTCCCCTGGCGGCGTCTCTCCTTCGGGCATCCCCGGGGAAACCTCGATCGCGCCTTATGAAAGATGAATAATCCAGCGAGAATGTGTACGAATCATCTGTGAGAACCGATCACCCCGAGCTGAACGATCATCTTCGGGACAAGTTCAATTCTACTCGGCGTTCTTTATCCTTCGCGAACATACGACACAGCCTTTGCGATTTCTATTCTGCTGCAACAAAATGATCGAACATGTCTGCGTAAGAAGCGAGTGATCATTAATTTGCTGCTAATTAAGCTGGCTACGTCCGTCCATGTTTTCATCTTGGCAATACAAGTGTTTCGGTTGCTTCTCATTTTTATTTCGAGGCTTCGCGGTGCATGTCTTCGGGGATGTTAAAGGGTTCACTTTGGTTAATTAACCCTTCGTTGCGGTCTGTCACGTACACGAGACATTCTTTTATTCTGTTCAATATTCAACTGCACAATTCGCGATTATTATTATTATCAACGAGCTTTTCTTACTTTTTGGTGCTGCAAATTTACGCTATTCCATTGTAAACACAGAAATTCTAGTATGCGAGATATTGTACGATAATTTCTTTAAATACACTGCAATTTTATATTACAGAATTATTATAGTATAATTATTACATTATGATTGTACAATGTTATACAGTTTTCTTTAATAGTGTATTGTACAAAATGTAATATTATACAATTATCATATAATTATTATATTATGATAATTGTATAATATTATACAATTTTTGTATGATACTCTATTGTACGGTTTTATATTAAACAATTGTTATAATATGATTATTATATTATGAAGTGATTGTACAATGTTATACAGTTTTGTATGATAGTGTATTGTACAAAAAAGTATTATACAATTATCATATAATTATTACATCATGACAATTGTATAATATTATACAATTTTTGTATGATACTCTATTGTACAGTTGTATATTAAACAGTTATTATAATATGACTATCATATTATGAAATGATTGTACATTGTTCTACAGTTCTGTTTAATAGTCTACTCTGCAGAATATAATATTATACAATTATGATACAGTTACTATATTATGATGTAATTGTATAATATTGTTGTACAAGTTTTGTATGATACAGTATTCTACAATTTCACATTACATAATTATTACAGTATGATTATTACATTATGTGATTGTACATTGTTATACAATTTTTGTATAATAGTGTATTGTACAAAATATTATATTATACAATTATAATATGACTACTATGTTATGATGTGATTGTATAATATTTGTATGATACTCTATTGTACAGTTTTATATTAATATTATATTAATATGTTTACTATATTGTGATATAATTATGCAATTTTTGTATGATAGTGTATTATACAAAATATAATATTATACAATTATCATATAATTATTATGTTGTGGTAATTGTATAATATTGTTATACAATTTTTGTATGATACTCTATTGTACAGTTCTATATTAAACAATTGTTATATGATTATTATGTTATAAAGGGATTGTACAATGTTATACAGTTTTTGTTTAATAGTGTATTACACAAAATACAATATCATACAATTATTATATCATAATGCAATTGTATAATATTGTGGTACAATTTCTGTATGATGCTCTGTTGTACAGATTTATATTAATCGATTGTAATATAATTATTATATTATGATACAATTATGCAATTTTATTATGCAATTTTTGTATAACAGTGTATCATGCAATTATTATGTTAATTATCATATCATCATTATTATATTATCATAATACAATCATTATATTACTTGCCACAATATAATTACTGTATTATAATATAATTGTATAATATTGCTGTACAGTTTCTGTATAATGTATTATACAATTTTATATTGAACAATTATTACAATATAATTATTATATCATGATACAAATTGTATAATACTGCTGTACAGTTTCTGTATAATGTATTGTACAATTTCATATAAAACAATCATTACAATATAATTATTATATCAGGATACAGTTGTATAATACTGTTGTATAACTTCTGTACAATACTGTATTATACAATTTCACATTATACAATCACTACAATAATTATTAAATTGCAATACAATTGTACAATATCATTTCTGTATTTACAATATCACATTCTTCGAATAAGCTTCTGATTATACTCAAAACTTGCGCAGATGAAAAATTATTATAAAAAATCTAAAAATTCCTGCAACGAAGGGTTAAATTTCGTTTACTGCAGAAATGAACTAGCTCCTGAAGATGTATAAAATATAAATAAGAGAGAATAAATCGTTCCTGAATAACTGATAACGATGTGGACAATCGAGACGCCAAAATGCAAAAGAGTATTCGTAAAAAAAAAGGCATGTTCTATCGAGTAATTCTGACAGAATTCGATAAACATTTTTCGATACTTGAGGTAATCGTATAAGATCCGAATCGATATACGCGTTCAAAATAACGTATATCATCCAATTAATTTCGTTTCTTGACTCACTGCATGAATTACTCTCGATAAACAGCATGAACGAAAAAGTTAATCGTAATTAGACTAACATAGAACTTCCTGAATAACCTGTCTTCTTTTTAAAAAATACGAACATTGTATCCTTGAGAGAGCAAAACGATTGTTTGAACGCTTGCTACGAAATAGTGTCAAATTATCAAGTGCGCTTAAGACCAAGGAATTAAACGGGAAAAAAATGGAGCGAAAAGAGGAAAGACGCAGGAGAACGGCAAGGGAACGAAACTTTTGTAATAATTCATCGGAGATTCAACACGGAAAGATCATGGAAACCAATATTTGCGTACATTCGATTCTTCCAAGCTTGTAGAATTCGTCGCTGAGAGACCATTTATGAAAAAGACTTGTTCGCCATTTATTAAATGTCTTCGACTGATATCCTTGGAAATCTTCTAATAGAGTTTATTATAACGAGGCTTGTATTATCGCGTGCATGAGGCAATTGTTTTACACCGATGCTTGTTCATTTGTTGGGACTGCGACTGCTGGGTATATTGCATGTTCGAATATCCAATTTTTTCGGTTTTTGTACGATTATGAATTATGGATAAGACTGGGGTAATGAGATTAATTTGTAAATTAATTTGCATGAGATGGATAATATTTTTAATATTGTTGGACAATTAATTGGGACAATAAGTGGCAATATAGAAAAAGATTCTTCTAGTTAAAGATTTGTAAATTTTGTTACATGAAAATCTCCATGTTCTGTAATTAGAAAATTTGGTAACTTTGTAATTAGAAAATTATTAAATTCAGAGTTCAGTCATTTTGAAAGTTCGGAATTTAGAAATTTGTTAATTTGTGAATTTGGGAAATTTGAAAGATGAAAATTTCAGAAATTTAATACTATCGATATTTGGAAATTTTTGAGATTTGAAAATTCAGAAATTCGAAACTTAATTATCAAAGGATTTCCTCACATTTTTATTCAATCAACAAGTTTGGTTAATTAATTACTTAAATTAAAATTAATTATGCATAGAAACATAATAATTAAAAATTCATAAACTTAATTTGTGAATATAATAATCAAAATATATTTGATGAAATCCAATTTTTTTATTACAAAAATTGATTACCTTTAAAGTAGCAAATTATATAATAAAATTTGATATTCAATTCTGAAGTATTACTAGAATCTACTTCATTTTAATTTCCACTTAATTCCGATTAAAATGTATAACAACATCCAATATCAACATCTTAATTAGAACCTATTTACACCGATTCAAATGACAATAGCATCTTTAAACAAATACTCGAGAAATTGAAATTTCAGAGAGAAAAGAAAATAGTAATATAAGGGATATTCGAACATGAGCGCACCAAAAACCCGGAGAAATAGTCAGACAAGCTAATTACGCCAACATTAAACACTGCCAAGCCACTTTATACGAAACTACATTGCGACACGAGGAAGCATATTTGCCAAAGTCCCTTTTCGATATAGTAGTCGAGACGTAGCAATAAAACCTTTAGTGTACGAAGAGGAGGGCTCGAGAACGAATCCATGTAGGGCATACTTCTACATATCTAGAAAAGGGAACCCTTCGAACCGTAACTGACCCCCTTGTCTTTCTTCGGAAGCTATTTATCGTTCGGGTGCCAAAACAGGAATATTGTACATAAATTTCCCTTGGAAATCTTCCATTTCGCATATACCATTCGAAATTTTCATTGAAATTCTACGAATACGACTTATTCTGACGCGTTTAGATTAGAATCCGAGGCTGACCGAAGGCAACGGGTTAACTAGATTGAGAGTCGAGTCTGGGACCGAATATTCCGAGTATTTTTGGAGATGGGACCTCAAAATTGATACGCTCCTTTATCTTATGTTGTTTTGGTCAGAGGATAGATAATTTCCACATATGTGCAAAATGCGATTTTGCCGGGATCTAAGAAGCAAGGTTTCGCGATGATTTCTTTCGCAAAATATTCTTTGTACATTAATCTACGGAGGGCGATTCTGCAATTCACCCTTAAAATTTCATGAGAACAATGCAAGTTTTTATAGGAGAAATTTTCCGTACCTAGATTAGTACAAAGAATATTTTGCAAAAGAAATCAACTCGAAATATTGCCACCTGATCAATACAACATATGATGTATTGATCAACAATACATGGAAGGAGTGTATCAATTTTCCTGAAGTCCCAAAAATCCCCAAAAATCATGCTCCGAGTAATTGGTGTTTATTCTCGACTTTTAAGTCTGAAATTTCATCCAGTTTGCCAATTGAGTGTCGACGTCATACGTCGCTAAGTTCGCGTAAGCCAGCGATGGGAATCAAAGCAATTGCTCGCGGTGACGTTTGCGTTACACAAACATGCAATGTTATTTCGCGGAATTAATCGTTTCAATCCTAATATCGGTTTTAGTTTATCTACAGAACAATGTGTACGTATATATCGTAGTAGGAGAGATTGTAAATACATTTGTTTTTAGTTGGAAGGTGATTTGATGAGTTAAAAGCTGAGATCAGGTCAATTTTCTGTATTTCCTATATTTCATACATTTTTCGGATTCTAAAATTTTTTAATTTTTACATTTGTAAATTTTTCACATTCCCTAAATTTCCCAGATTCTAGAATTTCTAAATTGTTGGATTCGTAAAATTAATTAAATTTGAGAAATTAAATTTTTAATTTTTCACATTTGTCAAATTTTACAGATTCTGAAGTTACTAAATCTCTGGACTTGTAAATTTCAAGATTTGACGAATTGAAAAATTTTCAATATTTTCCAAATTTCTAAGTTTCCCAATTTTGTAATTCTTAAATTCCTAAATTTTCACATAAATTCAAATTTTCCATGTTTCCCAATTTTCCAAGTTCTTATTTTACAAATTTCAAAATTTCTCAAAATATCCCAAATGTCAGAAATTTCCCATAATATCCAAAGTGTCCGAAATTTCCCAAAATCAAATTCTCTAATTGTCCAAGTATCCCTTTCCTAAATTCTCAAACTCCCAAAATTCTAAATCGACATATTTTTAGTTCCTAAACTGCTAATTCCCTAAACTCCCTAATCCCCAATTGCAAATGTCTCGAAATTATAACATAAGTTCTTGAAAACGCAACATCACCCATAGCAATTGCTCTGTCCCATTTCCGGCACAGTAAAAGAAAAAAAGCTTCGCAATCGCGAAAAAGCGGCAGACAAAGAGAAGAACAAGAACGGAACAACATCGAATCAATTGATAGACCGCGAAACACTGTAAATAACGCAAGCATCGTGTACGCGAAATGTTCCACCGATTTCCCTAGCGTTTGCTCGACGAAACAGAGAGACATTCTCGCAGCGTGTTTGTTTCTTTCGTATCGACCTTTTTCCATTTCGACTTTGTAATATCACGATAAGTATCACCGGATAGATAGCGAACGTGCGTTCGTGCGAAAAAAAAAAGACAAAACCGAACGAGTTGAAGAATGAAAAACGTTAGAAAAATAAGGCGAAGAGGAGCGAGAGTGAAAGCGAGAAATAGCGTAGACTGTCCTAGCTTGTACGAACATTTCGACTTTTCTTACTTTTTTCCGACGTGGGGAACGCGTGCGAGAAATTTTTAGGTACCTGTAATTTAACATTGTTAACGACTATACATATATATATATATATTATATACATATATTATATAAATGAAACCAAGGCGCCTTCGACGATTCGTAGCACCATTCTACGTAACTTTCGGTAGAAGATTGTCACGTACAAGAGAAATTAGCTGGGATTCGTTCTGTGGATCGATATTTCGCGATGTGGAACGATACGGGTTCGTTTGTGTCGATCGGATTGATAATCGAGATGTCGTGGAATGTTGGTTTGGACAGACGGAATTTTTGCTAATCATTTTGCACGATGCGAAAGGTCTGGAGCAGTGATGGGCAGGGCCTGGTGGGGATATTGGGAGTGCATGAGGGTACATGGGGTGTTGAAGTTTATGCAGTATCAAATTTTCTAGGTTTTACTTTTTTTAGTTTTCAAGATTTTACTTTTTGGAATTTTGTAGTTCTTAAGAGTTCAAGTTTTCAAGTTTTCAAGTTTCAAGTAGTCAAGTTTTTAAGTATTCAAGTTTTCAAGTTTCAAGTATTCAAGTATTCTAGTATTCAAGCATTCAAGTTTTCAAGTTTTTAAGTATTCAAGTATTCAAGTTTTCAAGTATTCAAGTATTCAAGTGTTCAAGTTTTTAAGTTTTGAAGTATTCAAGTTTTCAAGTTTTTAAGTATTTAAGTTTTCAAGTTTCAAGTATTCAAGTATTCAAGTATTCAAGTATTCAAGCATTCAAGTTTTCAAGTTTTTAAGTATTCAAGTATTCAAGTTTTCAAGCTTTCAAGTTTTCAAGTATTCAAGTGTTGAAGTTTTTAAGTTTTGAAGTATTCAAGTTTTCAAGTTTTTAAGTATTCAAGTTTTCAAGTTTTCAAGTATTCAAGTATTCAAGTGTCAAGTTTTCAAGTATTCAAGTGTTGAAGTTTTTAAGTTTTGAAGTATTCAAGTTTTCAAGTTTTGAAGTATTCAAGTTTTCAAGTTTTCAAGTATTCAAGTGTCAAGTTTTTAAGTTCTCAAGTGTCAAGTATTCAAGTATTCAAGTATTCAAGTATTCAAGTGTCAAGTGTCAAGTTTTCAAGTATTCAAGTATTCAAGTATTCAAGTGTTCAAGTTTTTAAGTTCTCAAGTGTCAAGTTTTTAAGTTTTGAAGTTTTCAAGTTCTCAAGTTTTTAAACTTTTAAATTGTTTAGTATTCAAGTTCTCAAATTTTTTACTTTGAAAATTTAAAAATTAAGTAATGTAGAAATAAATGAATTTGGTAATTTGGTAATTTAATTATTTGGTCAATTCTGAATTCACTACTTTAAAGAAATTGACAATTCAAAAATTGGAAAATTTGGAAATTTGAGCATTTGAGAATTTGACAATTAGAAAATTTAAAAATAACGAAAGATCTAATTTTCAAATTTTCAAGTTTATAAATCTTCCAAGTTTGCAATTTTAAAACTTCCAAATTTGGAAATTTGGAAATTTATGGATTTAATAATTTGGGGAGTTAGCTATATTGAAAGTTGTGAATTTTTATAATTCAAAAATTTGAATTTCTGAAATATGGAATTTCCAAAATTCTAAATTTAGATCTCTGAAAACTTGTGAATTTTAAAAATTTGTCAGCTTGTAAATTAAAAAATTTCGGAATACCATTTTGAATTTTGAAAATTTAAAAACTTGAAAATTTAGATATTTAGGTTTTCAAAAATTGGAAAACTGAATAATTTGCATATTTAGAATTTAACAAATTTTACAATTAACTTAGATATTTAACTCTTCAAAAATTTAAAAATTTGAAAAAACATTTAGGTTTTTAAAAACTGAAATACTTAAGAACTCGAATGTATAGGTTTTTAAAAATTCGAAAACTTAAAAACTTGCTTATTTGGAATTTAACAAATTTTACAATTAACTTAAATATTTAACTCTAAAAATTAAAAAATTTGAAAAGACATTTCGGTTTCTAAAAACTGAAAAACTTAAGAACTCATATGTTTAATCATTTAAACATTCGAAAACTTAAAAACCTGAATACTCAGTATTTTTTAAGCTTGATAACTTAAAAACTTCGTACACCAAAATTTCTGCAAACCAATAAAATTTGATAATACCGAAATATACAAATACACCAATTTCAAATCTGAAAATTCAAAAAAGCCCAAATTTTCAAATTTCTAATTTAAGATTAATAAACAAATTTGTAATTGATCTCATCAATGCCGACAAATGTGCATCACTTGCCCACACACACCTGAATGCCCTCGGGGTCAGAGTTGCCCATCTCTGAACTAGAGTACGATCGTTAGTGGAAGCTTTTTTCCTCGAAGTAAAAAGAAAAAAGAAAAAATACGTACGCTTGCGTTTTCCTCGACGATGGTATGGGTTACAGAGGCGGATCGAGCAGAATAAATTGTCTACCGATTAAAGTAACCGTAGCGAGACAGCAGGATCCTGTTGAATGAACTTTTAGCAGCAATAACACTGATAAACGCCACGTAGTGAACGATTAATTAGTGTAAAAGACCAATAGGACGATATTTCACGATTTCTAATTCGTAAAGAGTAAGTCTAGCACGTTAAACAAAAAAGAAATATTGATTGGATGGATCGTTTGAGAAACATTGCTACAGGACTAATTAATTAACTCTTTTATTTATTAAAATTATCATGAAACTACTACTATTATTTAGAAATAACTTCTTTTTAATTTAAATTGCTTCAACTTTCTGTCTTTCAGAAAATTAGATTTTTGTTAGAATTCTTTCTTTATTGAGTTACACTCTTAATTACGATAATTAGTAATTGAATTGGAATCATTCAAGTACAGTGTAATTAAATTACTAGGTGAAGTATAATGTAAAGTATGTAATTAAATTACAGCGTAATTCATTAGTACAAAGTACTATGTTCATGTACATATGTTCAATATTGATTGAGTAGAATGTAATTAATTATTCGGTTGTTCAATTAGTGGAACACGTGTTTAAAGATTTAGGAAGACGGTTAAGGTGTTTGCATATTTTATCTGTATTTTACTTATGTTGATACTAGAAGTAGAAAAAGTAGTTATTATAGTACAGAAGTTAGTAGAAGACTGAGTATATAGGAAGACAAATTGAAAAGATTTTTTTAGCTACAAGTTAGCAAAGTTTGAATAAATTATTAGGTACATTTGTTAATATATAAAGATAAGTAATTGTGTAACATTTTTAGATTTTCATATTTTCAAATTTGTAGATTCTCAAATTCCTTAATTCTGAAAATTTTTAATTTTTAAATTCTTGAATTTCTAGATACCAAAATTCCCAAATTGCCATATTTTCAAATTCTTGAATACCTAAAATCCTGGATTCCTGAATTCCTAAAATCCTGAATTCATGAATTCCAGAATTCCTAAGTTCCTGAATTCTTGAATTCTCGAATTCCTAAATTCCTAAATTCCGGCATTCTTGAATTCCTGAATTCCCGAATTCCTGCATTCTTGAATTCCTGAATTCCTGAATTCCTAAATTCCTAAATTCCTAAATTCCGAAATTCCTAAATTCCTAAATTCCTCAGTTCCTGAATTCTTGAATTCCTGAATTCCTGCATTCCTGAATTCCTAAATTCCTAAATTCCTAAGTTCCTGAATTCTTGAATTCTCGAATTCCTAAATTCCTAAATTCCTGCATTCCTGAATTCCTAAATTCCTAAATTCCTAAATTCCTAAATTCCTGAATTCCTAAATTCCTAAATTCCTAAATTCTCCAATTCCCTAATTCCCCCATTCCTGAATACCCAAATTCTCAAATTTCTGAATTCCTGAATTCCTGAATTCCTATATTCCTAAATTCCCAAAATTTCAAATTCTCTACATTTTCAAATTTTCAAATTCTTGAATTTCTCACCTCCAAGGTTCTAAACATGTAAATTTCCAAAACCACAAATCCTCAATTTCCCAAATTTTTCCAAATCCCCAAATCCCTAAGTACCCAAACCCCCAAATCCTTAAAATTCCAAATGAAACACAGAGTAAACTGATCACTTCTCTTCCAATACTTTATTACATTCCAATCTATTTACACTATTTTATAAAGTGTTAATACTTTTACAACACTCAAACAGAATATTACTAAAAAAGTTAAGTCCTAAACAAATAATTCCGTAAAAAAAAAAAGGAATTCCACAAATTGTTTTACTAATACTTTTAGAACCGTTCACCATTCTTTCGTAACAAAGAAAAGCGAGAGACAAAATGTTCCTCAAAACGATCGATTCAATCAGTACATTGCTCAATACCATTGATCGGGACACGGAAATGGAAAACAAGACGCACTCTCGTGTTAACCATAGCGTTACAACCACACGACTCACGGAATTATTCATGCGTAGACAAATGATACCGTTCTATAGTTTCGTATAGCCGCGACGGTGTATTCTTTGTATAAAGAGAAACGGGACAAAAAAAAAGAGAAGAGAAAGCAAAGAAGAGACGTCAAAGAGAATCATTTTTTCCTTCGGGGCGAAAATTGCCGGATATCGAAGCCGCACGAGATGTCGAAAGAAAGAGAAACGGAAGTATTTCGAGAGGAGGAACTCTAGATAATCATTTCGAGCGTGTGTGTGCGTGCGTGTGTGCGAATGAGGGACGAAATGATGCGCGTTACCAAAAGGACAGCATACTTTAATCGTTTCGAGACATTGACCCTCTAACTGCGTGTTGATTCAATCTAATTTTCGTCTTATTACTGAATTGATATTTTCAAAGATTTTTAGTGGTATATAAAGCTATTTGATCAAAAATATACCCTCTATAATTTTAGTGGTTTATAAACCACACCCGCAGTTAAAGGGTTCCGTTAAAAATCGTTTCATTTTCCTTGAAATTAATTTCGATTTCGTTCGACGGAGAACGAATTAACCTCTTAGGCACGGCCGCTGCTTCTCTGTACAGCAAATAAGCACTACAATGCTGTTCTCACAGCGAGTACATTGAAATTCAGTTTTTCATCATTAAATTGTAATTTTTCCCAAAATACTTTAACTTTGATAATTTTTTCGAAAATTCACAAAATATTTCCAAATGTAATATCAGTGCAAAAAGGTGCTCATGGTGCCTAAACTTGGTTACCTTTAACGTGTAATTTTTTGTGGGATTTAATACTCTTAGAAAACGTGGTGAAGGCAAAAAGAGTGCGAATGAAAACATATGGAAAGGATGATTGAATTGAAACGGTGAGCGAGTGAGCCGGTAGAGCCTATAGTGACGCTATGTAAACGATGACATTCGACACTATAGTGGACCGTCGTGATGCTATCCGAAAGCCACTTTAGTGCCTAAGAGGTTAACGAATAGAGCGTATGCATGCGTAGTTTCGTTTCGATTTAGCGAAAGAGGCGAAAAATTCTCGTTGAGGGCGAAAGTGTCGAGCGTGTGTCATAGGAGATCCTTAGAGATAAATCTTAACGTACATAACATAAACAACACACAACTGCCTAGAAACTCAGATTAATAATATTATAACTTACTATATTATATACAATTACAACCGACATGTCCAAACGCACAAAGGGCAAGTTTGGCAAGACGAGACACGCGCATGTAAATAGGATATATCGACGTGTAATCCATATGTATATAACAGGGGAGGTGTGCAGTTTCGGAACCGAGACTCGGTAGGGGTAAGATACTCGGACAAGTTCGTTGTCTGATCGTGGCTACGATTTTTCAATTTATTCCTCGAGAATCTGAACACGTTTCTGAACATTCGCGATGAGTGAAAAGATAAATGGACAAAGGTGTTGATTCTAACGTTCTTCTTTTGTGTTTCAGGAGTTTGGTAGGTGTACGAATTAATTCTGTGCCTTTGTGAAATGTATGCGGTGTTTTGAATTTGAATGGTTTCCCGCCTCTTCTGTTAGTTTCGTATGCTGCCGATAAGTGGCGCGAAATTGTCTATAGTAATAACTATTTGAATAATTTCGGATAATAACGATTATTTGGAGAATTTATATTACTATATTTTAAGAATGAATTTATTTTATTTATTAAAAGGTACTGAGTTAATTTGTATACTTGATGCGATGAAAATGAAGTAATGGATATTTTAATATAAGTTTACTGTATACTTCAAGTTTTGCGTTTCGAACGAGCAGAAAATGTGGCAAATCAAATTCCGTAAAAGACAGTTATCTTACATTAATTGTTCCAATGAAGGGTTTATTGGTTAAATTATAAATTAACAATTAGATAAAAATTAAGTGAGATATTCAATATGGAGTAAACTATTCTGAAAAAAATATTAGTGTAAAATTTTATGTTTCACTAAATACAAAAAATGCATAGTGTATTGCGTATTTTAAGTAGCATATTTGCAACACAATGCAACGTTTAATTAAATCATTACACAATTAGCTAATTAATAGCTTGAATTGTTATTCAATTAGTTAGTTAATTGCTTCAATCATTACTGATTGGTTAATTAATGAAATCATCGATTGATTAAGTAATTAGCTACATCATCACGCAACCAGTTAATTATTTTTTTAATTAATTACACAATTAGTTAATTGTTAAAATTACTACTGGATTGGTTAATTAATTACTATTGGTTAACCAATTTCTTAAATCATCACTTAATTGATTAATTAATTACTTAAATGATAATACAATTAGTTAATTATCTAGATTATTACAGAAGCTTGAAACATTCGACTGGTAAATTAATTACGTACATCATCACTGAACTTGTAAATTAATCGCCAAAATTATTGCTTAATTAGTTAATTACTTAAATCGTCACTTAACTTTCATACTTTATAATAGTAATATAACTGAATACTTCATAGTAAATTCCAAAATAGACCAATTAAAAAAAATAGTAAAAATATTATTAAAATAAAAAATATATTACAACTACAAATAATTTGATTGCTTACAAATTTATCTAAAAACAAAAATTAAATATGATAAAAATAGAGTAATAACTTTATTAGAATAAAATAGAATTAGCAATTGAAATGGTTTTCTATTACTTTAGCGACACTCGAAGTGCTAATTATATATTTAAAAATTATAATTACAATTAGAGAAATTAAAAGTCGACACCTGGTCCGTTTATCTCCTCGGTTCATCAAAAAAGTCGAAAGCTCGAGGTGAGTCCAATAAAACAATAACACAATAATTTCATCGTTAAGAAATGCTTGCGAATGCTTGAAGATCCTAGTAACAATTTAATACTAGAAAGCTAATTAAAGCTAAATGATAAGAGCACTCGATATCTTGCAACATTCGAAATGTCATCTGGTAAATATTTTTTCTTTCCTTGTAAGCTTTCAAAATGATCACTATAATATTTATTTGATGACATCGAAATAATTTATTGTTAAGTAACGCATGAAATAATTAAGAATATTTTTTTTTTTTGGGAGTAAGTGGAACGCCTCGAGCTGTTCGATAAATATCGCGAATGAAAACCTTTTAGATGAATTT
Organism: Megachile lagopoda; assembly: GCA_036983795.1. NCBI lineage: Eukaryota > Metazoa > Arthropoda > Insecta > Hymenoptera > Megachilidae > Megachile > Megachile lagopoda. The sequence goes on from CM072798.1 coordinate 6,025,868, forward strand.
AACTTAAGAGAAAAAAGAGAGAGAGAGAAAGAGATTACAAAGGCAGCTATTTAAGAAAGATTGTAAAGAAAAAGTATGGAGAAAGTGAGAGAGAGAGAGCGAGAGAGCGGGAGAGAAAGATGAAACGGAATGTATAGGCGATTATTAAAGAGACTATGAGAATTAAGATGATATAGAAAGTTTTAATAAATTAATTATTAACGCTACAACGGGAGACACTATTGATACCTATCACCTAAGGAACGTTTACGGTACACGTGTACACTTCGGTGCAATGTAGACCTTTTTGGGGGAAATGCGTATGTTAGTTCAGACAAGTGTGAGAATTTATAAATTTATAAATTTTCAACTTTACGAATAGTTCTCAAAGCCTTAGATTTCTAAATTTCCAAATTTCAATATTTTCAAATCTTCAAATCCCCAAATCCCAAAATTTCTAAATCACCAAGTTTCCAAATCTCCAAATCTCCAAATCTCCAAATCTCCAAATCTCCAAATCTCCAAATCTCCAAATCTCCAAATCTCCAAATCTCCAAATCTCCAAATCTCCAAATCTCCAAATCTCCAAATCTCCAAATCTCCAAATCTCCAAATCTCCAAATCTCCAAATCTCCAAATCTCCAAATCTCCAAATCTCCAAATCTCCAAATCTCCAAATCCCCAAATCCCCAAATCCCCAAATCCCCAAATCCCCAAATCCCCAAATTTGAAAATTTATAAATTTCAAAGCCCTTCAATTACTAGAATCTTTCCCCCTAGATCGCCATTTTCCCCAGAAATGTCTACAATGCACATAAGTGTACATGACCGTTCAATCATTCAGCAACAAATATCACTTCAAAAATTCCTGTTGTTTTTAAAATCGACAATTAAATGAAAATATTAATAAATCCCTTTAATTCCTATGATTCTATTATTTATTCCCCTATTATTTATTATTATTTATTCTAATATGTTTCAAAGGTATAATATAGTCAATGTAGAAGTATCTGCTTTATTAGTTAAAGTATTCTTTTTAATATTTTTTTCTTGTTTTTTTTCATAGAACATTTTTATAATGTATTATATGTTTACCACTTTTTTAAGTGGTAAAATAGTTGCAGTAAGAAAAATAAGTGCAAAGGTGATGTAGAACGTCCCCATACACTGTGTATGTTCATATACAGGGTGAGTCAAATAAAGTACTCCAAGTTGTTACATAGAAACTGTAGAAGATATTGATTTTATTTCTGTTTCGTTTGTTAAGTAAACTGTGCTTTTATTAAAAGACATTGTAGGTGATTTTGTTAAAAATAGAATTTAATATAAAAATCAGAAAATTATAACGAATTATAATTGAAGAAACTTTAATGTATCATAATTGAAAAGGTAGAACGTATTTAAATTAAAAAATTATTATGTATTAAAATTTAAACATTTCAAGATATTAATAAGGAATAAACATTTTTATAAAAGACAATATTATTATTAACTAACTTGAATGAAATAAAGACTTTCGTTTGAACAAAAATATAATTTTGTCTTTTGACAAGTGCCAAATTTTTTAATAACTAATTTTCTAATTTTTGTTTTATTTGTACCCATTAGTCTATCATTGGTTTAATATATAAATAGATATTTTTAATATTTTTCTATAATAAACTATGTGCTTGCACACTAAATCGTACATATTTTATTATATACAACCTTTTCGTTGAGTAGAATTTTGTTATATGCTGTAGTTACATGTTATATGTTACTTCTCGTCAAATATAATTTGTTATTTTTGTTCTGAAATAATTAAAAATCATTTTTGAAACAATTTATTTATTTCAAGCCTTAAATAAAGGTTGGAACTATATTTCATATTTGCAATTATCCATAAATAATTAGTTAAAAATACATCATTTTAAATATTAGTATGACGAAGTTGTATATACGTATTTTATTACTACTTGCAATTTTGTTTAAATTTTGTTTTTTGTTTGAAAATTTATGCTGCTGGTCCCTGATGACCCTGAGGACATCCAAAAGTGTCAACTTTAAAATAAAAAATTTTATTTATAGGTCATTCAATTTAACTTAGGTTTAATTAAAATTTAATTACGTATAGGTTAAATTAGCTTAACTTAATTAATTTATCTAATTTAATTTTATAAATCAGGTTATTTAATTTAACAAGATAGCTCATCTAATTTGATTAAGTAAATTAGATTCACTAGATCTAATTTAATAACATCATTAAATTAAATTAGTGTATCTATTTGAATAAAAAATAATTAGTTTATCTAATATAATTTAATAGCTGTTATAAAATGAAGGATAATTAAAGACATCAAATATGGATGTTCACTTGATATGCACCTACTTATTTTTTCATAAAATTAATTTTTATATATTTTCCATGAAATTCATTTTTATATATTTTTCATAAAATTCATTTTTACATATTTTCCATAAAACATATTTTTAGTTCCTATAAATAAAAAATTTGTAAATCGTTCTCAATTAATATGTAATCTAATTTACATATGTAATGCATCTAATTTTTTAATACAAAAATAAAGATAAACTGCAATTTAAAAATTCGATAAAAAAATATGAAAAGCGGCAGGAATTTTTGAAACACACGAACACAGACACATAGGGAATCCTACGTACAGATACGCAGAGTATTACGTAAATAAATTAATCACCATTCGACTTGATATAGTCGCAGAGTGACACCGTAAGTTACTCGCAATGAACTATGCAGAAACGATAAATTATAGAAGCGCGGAATGAATGAAAGGACGAGACAGAAATCGAGCGTAAGATGAAACTAAGAATAAATGAATGAAGGAATTTTTTAAAAATATTGTCAGGTCAAGTGTTTTCCAAGAAATAATAACCCTGACGAATTTAGATGAATAATATTTAAAAAGTGATATCTTGTTTATTCGATCATTTTAGTTAGATCGAACCTGGTGATCCCTAGATCGCGTATTAATATAACTATTATAATTTTAGGGATTTCGGTTTGTTTGACGTTGAAAAATCGCGGTGAGCGTCGTGAATTCTCGTAACAAGACACGAAAATCGAATGATGTTTATCGCCGAGAAAAGATATTTGTTTGAACTGTTTTGCCGCAGAAACACGCCTTCTCGCCAAAATAGTTCATCGATACGTGATTGAATTGTTTTCGTTCGATTCTTTTTGGAGCTGGGAAATGTTGAAAGCTAAGAGTTCTGTGATGAATAAATTATTTCGGATTTTATGTTCCTTTGTTAACAGTGCTGGACAACAGCCACTGAACAGACGTTTGTGGGCACTGATGGTTTGTCAAGTTTTTGGTGAAAAACTACTCATTTTGAAATTTGATCATTTGTAATTTTTATAATTTTATATTTCACATGTTATAGTTTTGTAAATTTTCAAATTATCAAGATTCTAAATCTGAAAATTTGAAAATTGAAAATTGAAAATTGAAGAATTGAAGAATTGAAGAATTGAAAAATTGAAAACTTGAAACTATAAAAATACAAAAATTCCTACATTCAAAAATAAAAAACTTCAATATATCTATTTCCAAATTTTCAATTTCCCAAATTCAACAATTTATCTAACACATCATTGCCAAAAACAAATTATTCAGTGTCTAATAAAGTAAAAGTGTTGTAAAATTTGTTTTGAAGTCATTTTACATTTATTTTCAAAGATTCGGGTAAACATATTCGATTTTGAGTGTCGTCAGAAAACAAATGACTCGCAGAATAAGAAAATGATGCGAGATAAGTCGATTATAATCGATCGAACGAGGACAAAGGCGACAGCGATGACAACGACAATGATTTTATCTATGTTAATCTAGAAGACATTGCTGGAACAATGATTTGTACGCCTTCTATGAAGGACCGTAGAGAACATTATGTTACCTAATAATCGTAAGCACCTATTATCTAATAAACATTATTTACAAAAGTAATTGACAAGTTTGCCGAGAGAATTCCTTCGTTTCCCCGAAAAATTCGTAACTTACAATACGGTAACTCGCTTCGACAATACATTATGTAGTCTCGAAACAATTCATTGATCTAAAATTCAAAACAGTTTGTGTATTTAAAAATTCCAAATAAAAAATTCCAAATAATTCATGAATTTAAATTTTAAAACAGTTTATGATTTCCTAAATTTGAAGATGAATACATAAATTTAAGAATTGGTATTAAAAAGAAGTTATGAATTTAGAATTCAAAGTTAAAAATCATTAATGATTTCAAAATTGAAAATTCAAAATATTTCCAGACTTCATTAATTGAAAATTGAGAATTGAGAATTGTAAACTGAAAATGTTGAAAATAATTGAAAATAATTGAAAATAATTGAAAATAATTGAAAGTAATTGAAAGTAATTGAAAGTAATTGAAAGTAATTGAAAATAATTGAAAGTAATTGAAAATAATTGAAAATAATTGAAAATAAAAAATAATTGAAAATTGAAAAATGTAAAAAACGATGAACGTATTCAAAATTAAAAGTTAAAAATCAATAATAACATTTTTAATGAACACTAATTAAAAAATTAAGATTATTTTTCTCGCGATAAATAAAATTATCACGACAGAGCTACTTATTCTGCAAGATGACTCAGCGTCGAATGAAATCGAATAAGGTACATCAGGTATAGTTTTCCTCAGAAAAAGGAAAAAGTAAGTAAACACTATAGCTCTTACGAGCCAATGAACTGCTAACACCCGTTAATAGTCTCTCGTCGAAGGAAGTCATCCGATGTTGAAGTGTCGTCCAAAGAAAACTATTGAAATCGATATTGGAAGATCGATTGAGCAAGCAACGTTCGAACCTATTCTTTAAAACCTCTTCGAACATTAACACAAAAGAGAACTAAAGAGTGTCGTAACAAGCGAACTTACCTTCGACTACCAATTATTTTGGATTTATTAAACTTCTACTACCTGGGTACTTGTAAACTGAATAATTTATATAAAATACAATTCGAATATGAATAATGAGTTAATAAATTTTAATTAGTAAGTTATTATAATTTTTAATGAGTTATTGCATGAACTAATTACGTAATTATAGCAATTTTCTTCGAAATAGTTTATGTAACTAAATAATACATGAAATACGAGTTTAAAATTTGTTAACTATTAATAAGTTATAATTATTGAGTTATTACATGAAGTACTAGTTCAAAATTAGTAATTATAGGAATTTTCTTCGAAATAAATACTTAATTTATTTTGTTCATTTATTTATCAGATTTAGTAATCTGACTTAATGTAAATTTATTAAGTTTGTTCAAAAGTGTTCAATATATTTAAACATTTTGATATTAATATGACCTTGATAGTATGTTTCAAGGTCATCACAAAGTCAAATACACAAGAATACCCTGTAGATATTTGTAGGAAAATATTTTGTATTGTTCATCCTTTCAAAAGTGCATATAAAATATGCACTTTGCAGATTTTTGGAATATCCTTGTCTCTCCTGGGTAAAACAACATAAAATAAACGAGGAGCGTTTAAAAAAATCCTCGAAAATACTCGAAAATACTCCAAGTGTTCTTCAGACCTGACTCTTAAAAAAAATAAAATTGATGAAAGACAAGTAGCAAAACACAGTGTTTCTGAAGCGTTTACGAGCAGCTTTCACCAAGAACGACCCACAATTGCTAGATTAATTAAGCTCAGCACAGTAAAAGACGCAGTTTGCACTTTGGAACACAAAGAAACGTATATACAGTACATTGTATACGTAGCCGTTTGTAAATGGTACACTTCTAAATTAAACGCAATGTTTTTGCAGCTTTCACGATCTCAAAGAACTATGTACAACGGTTAGATTAATTAAACTCGGCTGGAAAAAGGCAAAGTTTGTAATTGCAAACACGGCCAAGTGAAAACATGAAAAAAATAATGAAAATTTTCGGCGGTTTTCGCAAATTAAAAGCGTTTTCAGCGGTTTTGTTAGGGTAATAATAAACGACTTAAAATAACACTATTCTGAAGGAAATGAATTTAATAATTTTGAGATGAGCGTTTTTAAAGTGGATGAAATACGCGCGCAATGGTAGATTGTTTTATTTTATTTGTACTTGACTGGACTTAATCTGAGTTAAGTATATTGGTAAAATGAATTGCTAGATTTTAGGTATTTAGGAATTTGGTAAATTTGAGAATTTGGGGATTTAAGGATTAGGAAAATTGGAAATTTGGGAGTTTTGGAAGTCTGGGAGATTTGGGGAATTTAGAAATTTCAGAAATTTGGAAATATGGGATTTTCGAAGATTGATGATTTAAGAAATTTGGAGGTAAAAATTTTAGAAATTGAGCATTTGAAAATTTGGGATTGTAAAAATTGTACAAACCCGAATAAACAGGTCCCAAATACCAAAATGAAATAAGGAGAACGTAAATAGCAAACCTGGATAAGTAGAACCCTAACATCAAACCCAAGCATATCCCAAATACCAAAGTGAAAACTTAAGGGGGCAATACCTTTAAAATCTTAAAAAATTGCAAAATTTTTTTTTTCTATAAAATGTTAGTGCAACGTCTGAAAAATGTAGTCTCAAAATTTTAAAGCGTAATACGGAGCCCTTTTGATGTTATGGCCGATTATCGTGACTCATGTCTGGTATCGCGCCGCAGATATTCACGCGCTCGGTGCGGAGGGCTATGTAGCAGATTTGTTATTATCACGCCATTGCTGTGTTTGAAATTTTGTATTTTTACCGAGAATGAGCTTATGGAGAAAAATCAACTTTACGAGTAAGTCGAAGGATTACTATATGACGCAGGTATCGCAGATTAGTTGGTAAATCATTGAAATTATTCGGGTTTTACTTATCGAAACTTTAAACGCATTTTTCTCAAAACTACATTTTTAAAATTGGCGTGACTGATAACTCAAAAACTAGTTTATCAATCGCGCTCAAATTTTTTGCACATATCCACGACAATACTATCTGACATATGAACCTAAATGTACGAAATAAATTTAACATTAAAGTCCTTTTTTATTGCAAAATATTGCGAAAATTTTCAGTAAAATTCAAAGTTCTTCTTTAAAAGCGCGCCATCTCTTCAATTTTCCATATTTTTCACATTTCTTAAGTTCATCTACTAACTGCGAATGTTAATAGTCGAAACATCGTTTGCAAACTTGTTTCAGACCAATGTAACTAAAGCTAGGAGTCACGCCGTTTCACGAGACGCGCCGAAACACTTCCAGGAAAGACTATCATAATTCCGCTATTTTTAAATATTTTTAAAAAAAGAAAATATATTGTAATAGGCAGTAGCTATAACAAATTATACCTGAAATTTCGAAAATACAAGACAAAGATATCCTATACAAAAAAATTCACAAATATCAGCTTATTTTCATCTATCTAAAGGTATTGCCCCCCTTAATAGAGGGCCTAAACACTGTAGTAAGAACGTAAAAACGTAAGGCGAGAAAATCCCATAGTTAATAAGGAACGTTACATGTTCCGAAAGAAGGTAGAAAGCGGCATCCTATAGGCACAATAGCACTCGTCAAATCGACGGTGAGCGTCGCGACGCATCGAGCGTGGCAGAGAAAGACGGAACGAGCGGAGAGGATCCGCCGAGAGGAGCCAGCGATATAACACATCGATCTGCGTTCGCGCAAGCGTGTGACGGGCAGCCCGAGCAGATTTTCGCCTCGCCACCCTGTATAGACCGTGACCGGGATACGATACCAACAGGTGATGCTGAAGGAGTAGAGACACTCCCTCAAGCGGCGTCGTTGATCGTCTCCCCCGAGTCCTGATCCTGACTGCTGATTTAGTATCGTTTCCAGCCGGCGAAACTCTTAGCTGGCGAACGGCCAACGACCCGCGAAAAACGCCGATCGGACACCAATCACGATCGAGTGATCAACAACGTCTTCCATCTCGCGATGATCCAGTGAACTCGGTGATTTTGTTTTCCTTCGACAACGTGAATTTCGAAGTGAGTGATCCAGTGATTTTAGTGAGTCTGTGAGGAAAACTCGAGTTATATGGGCAGTTGAGATCTTAATATCGATGAAGAGTAGATGATCGAGAATGATTTTTAAGGAAGTTTGGCTGGAAGTTTCTTATTTGAAGGTACCTCTTTGCTCGTAAATTGGGAAACTGATTTGGTACGCGGAACTTTGGATTTAATGTAGAATCTGTTGGTAAACTTATCGGGACTGTAACTGGGAGAGGGAAAGTTAGGGGAAATCGGTAGTTGACGGATTTTCACTCGTGCCTCGTTTGCTCTTTTCAACGCTTTTATTTGTTTGGTCAATATTAACACTTCTATAGATTAAATACTATCTTTTGTCATTTCGGATATTTGGGTTTGACAAATATTTCGTGAATTTGTCAGTTTGTATGAATAGTAAATTTATTAGTAAATTTATTAGTAAATTTATTAGTAAATTTATTAGTAAATTTATTAGTAAAATTATTAGTAAATTTATTAGTAAAAGTATGTATGAATATTTCGGTATCAAATCGAATTTTGTCAGTATGTATAATTTTATTCCATTTTAATATAATATACAATAACTATAATTTGGTTGTTTTATTTTATACATAACTTTTGCATATAAACATATTCTAGTTGTTTAATAACCATACATTGTATAATAATTTTGTATAGTAATTTTGTGGACAATTACATAACATAAGGTTATCTGTTTAAAATATTACAGATATTTTAATTAATATACTGATTAGAGATGTATAAAAATACTGACTCAATAAATACTATTGTAAATAATTGAATAATATCTTTTTGTAAATAGGTGATTTGATTCATCACTTGTTTTTAAAGATATTGTACTAATTAGTATCATTAAATTATTGTATAATTATGTTTGATTAAAAAACAAATTATACAACAGTTCAAATTTTCTAAAAATTTCCAATTAATGCAATGATGTTGCAATTTGATAATGCATCAATTTCCATAAAACAGAATGAAACAGCTAAAAAATGAAAATAGTTATAAAATTTAAAAATCAAATGAAATTGAAATGAACAAATTTATATAAAACTTATTTCGTGTAATTAAAAATAACAGTGGCAATTAGATGTTCAAGTATCGAAACAAGTACTCTAATTAAATCCACATTCTTCTCACAATAGAAAAAGATATCGAATTCATATAAAAACCTTAATCTGAACAATGATAAATAGAACCGTCAACTACCGAGTACCCTAATTAAATGTTCGTTTTTGTTATTAGAAAAACAAATGAATGTCAGCGGATTTCTATAATCGAAGAAACGAGACCATGTGCAATATTTTCGTACATAAAGGAGCTTATATGAATAATAAAAAAGGTGAAATTAATGTGGATAGAATCGATGCGAATCAACAGCATCTGGAAATTCAAAATGGACAAGCAGAATTGGAGCAATCGATTGCTGTTGGTAAATGACTCCAGCTTCCTTGATTGCATTATAACGTAACGAAATTCCTGTTCAATTAAATTTGCTATAATTCTTCGCTCGACGTTGCCGAATAAAATCGATGTTAACGTACTAGTTTAATGAGCAGGATGGAACATTAACCGGGTCTGTCATTTATATCCGGAAAAATTTGAATGAAAGTTCTCCAAGGAACGAGACAAGGGTTTTAATTGGAAATTCATATCATTTTAATTGGAAATCCATATCAAATTCGTTAGAAATTCATATCACTTTCTTTAGAAATTCATATCATTATTATAGAAAGAATGAGTAGAAGAATTGTGCAAATAATTGATTGCACGTAAAGGCGAAAGTAAATGAAATTAATTAGTAATTTTAATGAAATCAAATCGAGTTTTTTAATGTAATTTTGGAAGTGGAGTATGAGGATACAGAAGAGCGAATAAAGAATGCAAAAAGACAGATAAAGGTACAGGAGTAAAAAAGACAAAAGGATAAATACAGGAAATACAATGTATTGAAAAAGAATAGTAAGAGAAATACGATTAAGATAAAAAGAGGAATAAAAGAAATATAAGAATACATAAAAACAAGTAGAAGTCACACGAAAAACACAAGGATACAATAAAACAAATACAAACAATATAAGAATATAAAAATAATAGATAAAAAATACAAGAACACACGAAAAGAATAATAAAAGAAATACAAAAACACAAAAGAAAAAATACAAGAAATACAAGAAATACAAAAATACAAAAAGTATAAGAAACACAAGAACAAAAATAAAACAAGCACAAGAGAACAAGAAAACAAATACAAAAAATATAGGAACACAAAAGAACAAATACAAGAAATAGAAGAAATACAAAACTACAAAAAGTATAAGAAACACGAGAAAAAAAAATAAAACAAGCACAAGAGAACAAGAAAACAAATACAAAAAATATAGGAACACAAAAGAACAAATACAAGAAATAGAAGAAATACAAAACTACAAAAAGTATAAGAAACACGAGAAAAAAAAATAAAACAAGCACAAGAGTAAAAAAAACAAATACAAAAAATACAAGAACACAAAAGAACAAATACAAAAAATAGAAGAAATACAAAACTACAAAAAGTATAAGGAACACGAGAAAAAAAAATAAAACAAGCACAAGAGAACAAGAAAACAAATACAAAAAATACAAGAACACAAAAGAACAAATACAAAAAATAGAAGAAATACAAAACTACAAAAAGTATAAGGAACACGAGAAAAAAAAATAAAACGCACAATAAATACAGCACAATAATACAAAAAATACAAGAATACAAAAGAACAAATACAACAAATCCAAAAAGTGCAATAGCACAAAACGCTAAATACAGGAATATTACAGAAGAAATAAGAACAAAAATAAAAGAAATACAAGACTAAAAAAGGACAAATGAATACAAAAATACAGAGGAACAAATACAAACATAGAAAGCAGAAATAAAATCGAAGAGATGCTGATCAGATCGTCCCAGTTACGAAAGATAGAGTAACAATGCGAATCGATATCGGGAGAATGCAAAGGACACGCAACAGCGTTTAAAAAACGCGAACGACGACAAAAGACGCCGAATAGAATCGCGAATCGAGCAGCTTCGAGAACCGAGTCCAGGCGATAATTAATTGGCATTCGCTCGTTAACAGCGTGTACGGGTTAATTACGGAATTAGAGGACAGCCTGAAGAGGACTCATTGAAATGACAAACGCGACTCAAGTGCCGCAGTCTGAGTACGTTTCGCGCTTCCCTCGAACCTTTCCTACCACGTGTTGGAATCAAAATAAAGCGTCGCGACGCTGCTCTCCTCAATTTCCAATGATCGACCGCTTTTAAATTTCGTACTCGATTCCGACCAAACCGTGGCTCGCGATCTCCCCGTGATTTCTCACGGAAGAACTTTTACGTTCCAACGAAAATGGGGGAATACGAGTAAAGAGAATTCTCGAGGAGATATTAATAAGGATGAAGAAGTGGCTGCATGAAAATGGTACGATAACGAAGCTGGAGAAGTAGGTGAGTACAATTTCTGTTCAACGTGGAGTGAAGGAATTTTGCGCGAGTTTAGGACACGTGCAGTTTATCGGGAATTTTGGGTTTGCGGTTGTGCGCACATTGCGGTTTTGGTGACTTATGGCGCGGAAATTATGGTTTAGTCTTCCAAATGGGAAAATTTTAGTCTTACGTCGAGGAATTCTAGTTTCTGACGTTCTAAAATCCAACAAAATTTCCATATCTTCAAAACCTGACCTAATCTAACCATAATTCGAAAATTGAAGAATTCTAAAGCTTCAAAGCTTTAAAATTCCAATTTCAACATACTAAACTTCAAACGATAAAAAAATTCTAAAGTTTGAAAGTTCTAAAATTCCGAAATTCTAAAATTTCCAACTTGAAAAACCCTAGATTCTCAAATTTTCAAAATTATGTCCCCAAACTCTAAACTACACAAATTCCAAAAATGTAAAACTTGAAAACTTCCAAATTTCAAAATTCCCAACTCTCACAGTCTTAAAACTTGAAATATTTTGAACTCTTACAATCTCAAAATTTCAAAATTAAAAAATTCTAAAGTTCCAAAACCCCAAAGTCTCAAGCTTCTAAATAAAAAATTCGTCCTACAAAAAATTAAATTTATCAAATATCGCCACTGAAAAAAGCATTCAGCGTAATTCATACTGCAATCACGTTTCAGCAATTCGTTTCAAGAGATCAAATTCGATTTCATTTAATTAATATATATTGAAATCTGTTATGATTCCGTTTAGCATCAATTTGATTGCGATTTCATGCTTTATTTTCAATTTGTCGTGCTCTTTAATTAACCAGTTAACTGCCTTCGTAAAAAAAGTACTAATTAATTACGCGCATACAAAATTATCGAGCATACGATCATCTAATTACTCGATATTATTTTTCAATTAAAAGCAACGTACACCTACTTCGTATATCGCTGTCATCGAAATAAATTCATTGAAATGAATGAACTTTTAAAATACTGATCTTAATACCAATAATTATCTTTAATTAGATATGTTATCAAAGATATTTCGCTAGTATTAAATTGTTAAATATAATTGCTATTAATTGAATGTAATAAATTTGATATACAGAGTCTTATCTTATTAAATTAAATTTGAATATTTAATATTAAAATATAAATATTAAAAAAGATGGGAAGATTTAAACAAATATCTACTTAATTATAATAGAAATTAGTTATAAAGAACTTACCATTATGTGACCTACAATTGCTTAATTATTAATTTAATTTTTCAGTTCAAGTTAACTAGTTTTCCTCTCCTTTAAGCACATTAAAATATAATTATATAATAATGAACTAATATTATATAGTATAGTACTGTATAATATTAATACAGCACTTAATATAATAATTAACATTTTAATCGCACATTTAACCTAACTACACCTAATAAATTAACAAATAAAATAATTTAGCTATAATATAAAACAAACCACAGCTACACAAATTATAAAAAATAGAAAACGTCCAATACAATTTTCAAACAATTTTCAATTTTCAAATTTATATTCTATTATTCGTATAAAATTCGTTCGAATTAATAGCACGATTACAACGTTCAAATACCTAACCTACAAAAAACGAATTAATTTCGAAGATGGCTGACCAAGAGTCGACATTAGCATGGCGACGCATCGTTTCGCTGGTAACCACGCGAAAATGTTTCCATTGTACGAAACCGATGCGACCCGATGATAAATTATGCAAAAAGCATGATACGCGCAAGGTTCTTTGAGAAGCCACGGACGCCCGCAACAGTAATCGAGCTTGCATTATCTCTGTGTAAATTTTTTATCTGCTACGATAACGGATAAATTCTGATCGCAAAAGCAATCTTAATGCTTTCCACGTATTAAGACCGAGGACGACGTTAAAAGCAACGAGAATACTTTTTGCCTCGTGTTTCCCGAACTTTTCGACTATTGCGAATAATTTGGTAAATGGAGCGAAAATTTTTCTCCAGGAGAAATATCCGGAGGGAAGCGAACATGAAATTCTTCTTTTTTTGTTTTCAATACATTATTCAGACGAACTGTTCCATTAATTGCGGACGAGGTCTTTGATGGAACAAAAGAAAATACGGTAATACGAGCAAGGGTCGTGGTTATGCAAATGAACGAGCTTTGGTCCGTTGGGTACAGGGCCACCACCACTATGGATCCATTATTTAACACGCTTCTACAAATTTCGCCGAAATTTAAGATTTATGGATGTGCTACTGCGAGTCTCGGTTTTTACATTCTTCGATTTCTCCGTTGCTCCGCTTTCATTTTCTCTATTTCTCTTCCTCGGATTATCTGTTGTTAAATTATTATATTTCTCAATTTTTCTATTCTGCAATTTTGCAATTTTTCAATTATTCAAGGTTTTAATTATTCGATTTTTTAATTCTTCGATTGTTCTATTTTTCAGTTATTCTATTTTTCAATTGTTATATTTTTCTACTTCTCAATTATTAAACTTGTTCTATTGCACAATTTTTCATTTTGCAACTCTTCAGTTTTTTAGTAACAAATTTACGAATTTTTAAACTCTTAGAAATCTGAATTATTAAATTAGGTAATTTATAAATTTCCAAACACCCAAATTCTGAGAACCTCAAATTTCCAAGACCCCAAGTTCCTAGATCCCCAAATTTCCAAATCCCCAAATTCCTAAATTTTCAAATTTCCAAATCCTCAAATTCATAAATTTTCAACTCTCGAAATCCCCAAATCTTCAAATCCTCAAATCACCAAATCCCCAAATTCACCAGTCACCAAATCCCCAAATCCACAAATTCACCGGTCACCAAATCCCCAAGTCCCCAAATCCCTAAATTTCCAAATTTCCAAAACCCCAAATTTCCAGATTCATCAGTCACCAAATCCCCAAATCCCCAAATCCCCAAATCCCCAAATCCCCAAACTCCTAAATTTTCAAATTTCCAAATCCTCAAATTCATAAATCCCCAAATCTCCAAATTCCCAAATCTTTAAATCCTCAAATCACCAAATCCCCAAATTCACCAGTTACCAAATCCCCAAATCCCCAAATCCCCAAATCCACAAATTCACCGATCACCAAATCCCCAAATCCCCAAATCCACATATCCCTAAATTTCCAAATTTTCAAAACCCCAAATCTCCAAATTCATCAGTCACCAAATCCCCAAATACCCAAATCGTTAAATCTACAAAATCCACAAAATTGCAAATTCCTAAATCCCCAAATCCTCAAATTCACCAGTCACCAAATCCCCAAATCCACAAATCCACAAAACCCCAAATTCCCAAATCCTCAAATTCACCAATCACCAAATCCACAAATCCACAAATCCACAAAACCCCAAATTCCCAAATCCCCAAATTCACCAGTCACGAACTCCCCAAATTCCCAAATCCCCAAATTCACCAGTCACCAAATCCCCAAATCCCAAATTTCAATGTCTCCAAATCCGCAACTTCTCCCTTTAAAAATTCAAAGTTAGTAAAAAAAATAAGAACGTACATGTACTTAAAAAACAAAGGAATGCTGCACTTTTAAATGCATCTTCTTTAATAAGTTTAATATAGCATAATTCTCCAGAAGATTATCCGGGAAAAGAATATTAAGGTACATTGTCTAAAAATCAATAGTTCGTCAGATATTTCGGACTCTTGTATGAAATATTTCACTTTCGAACTTAAAGTATCTCACGAATTGTTAAGTCTTTAATATTATACTCTAATGCTTTTCTGACGCAGAATGTTCTACGTATATAATCGGCTTACATAAAAATACGCAGTTCCATTTAAATAAACGGAAATGACTTTTCAATCTTTCATACGAGCTCGCTTTAAGAATTGATACGTGTACGATGTGATGCTTCATTCGATAATATTCAATTTCGAACGTCGAGAATATATTGTAACTTTTAATCGAAACGTTGCAGAGATGAATTATATTGAATTAGTAGTTATCGGTACCGTTTTTAGGAAATTTGATAAAAAATCACGATGAATTTGTTATGTAGATTCATATAGGTACATACAGGTACATATTAGTTATACAGGTATTTGATATAACCTGACCATTATTTATATAACCAATTAATATCTGTCTATGATCTATTTCTATACATGTTTCTATAATCTATATACAGATGTCAACCCACCAGTTGGCGCGTGAGCTATGACGCATTCATGACGCACTCGCAGTTCAAATATTGTAAATTTTTCTCGTATTTTTGATACGCGTGAATTTTCAATTTAGGCGTAATAATTTACGTACGGATGTCCCACGAGTTGGCGCGTGAGCTACGACGCACTCGTGACGCACTCGCAGTTCAAATATTGTCAATTTTTCTCGTATTTTTGGTACGCGTGAATTTTCAATTTAGGCGTAATAATTTACGTACGGATGTCAACCCACGAGTTGGCGCGTGACCCAAAGTAAAAGAAGCTCTATCCACCGTGAACACTTCCGTTACATACAGGCGCATAAGAATGATAATGACAATAACAACTGCTGAACGCGATTCGCGCTATCTCGCTCGCTTGAGAGACGTTTGCCGACTGTCATTGTTTCTCGCCTAATTGGTGTGCGTGACCGCGAGAGCCAATTGTTACGAAAATACGTGTGAGGCGTCCATTTTTCTATTCCGACCAATCGGAGTGGCTCTTCTAAACACTCTTCACGCGCCAACTCGTGGGTTGACATCGGTACCTATTTCTTATTCAGGTATTTGATATTAATGTAGATATACATATCTATCTATAATTTATAGTTACAAACTGCAGTTAATAGATAACTATTTTTATCTATCATTATAAATTATAGTCCTTTCGTTAATAGATTATTACCTGTAGTTACAAACTATAGTTCGAATAATTAATAAATAACTAATTATCTATCGTTATAAATAGTTCTTATAGTTAATAGTCAGGTACTACAGTTAATAGGTACAGTCATATACAGTTATAAACTAACAAGTTATGGTTTTTATAGTTAATCTATAACTGTTGTCATCTATCATAAAGTTTTTACAGTTAATAGATAACAGTATTCATCTTCGTTATAGAATCTTTTAATATTAATTCGCGATAATATTTTCTATTTTTTGTTACATTAGAGCGAATGTACATGTGATATCTCTACCCTAGTTGCATAGGACACCCAGTATATTGTACATATACTTCTGGATACATATACTTGGGTGTCTTTTGAATGATGTATCGATTTATTCCATACGTTCTATAGCATCGAATGGTAGCGTGACATGCTATTGTAATTTGAATGGTTATTCTTGTTTATATCTTCGATCATACTATTGACACATTCATTCATTCGCTGGAAATTGCATAGAAAGTTTTAAAGGAATTTAAAAACGTGTTGACTCGTTATTCAAGTGAAAAATGTACCTACTCTATTGCTTTTAATTATGTTTTTTCAGTTATAAAAAGAAAGAGTTGTATTTTTAGATAAATTAACTCCTGTTCCGTTACTTTTTGTGTTAAATCGGAACAGGAAATGACGGTTTATTAATAGCAACTTTGATTCGAAAGGAATTGAAATTAATTATGAACTCTTGATTGCATATGTGCTATATATGTAAATACATAATTTTTATGTTTTGTGTAACGTGAATAATTAAACTTAATGTTTACTAGATTATATAAAAATTTATTTTTTATATAATTAATACATTATTATTATTTTATTGTTTAAAAATATATATTGTTTTTAATTTTAGCAAACATCGATGAACTAAATTATCATTAAAATTAATAATAGTTAATATATTGTATTAAATTTGTTTTTTATATTATCAATATACTATTATATGAAATTTAACTATTTAATTATTATTATTTTACTGTTATTACTATGTATTTGTATATTTACTATTATTAATACATAATTACCGTCATCATATTGCATTATAATATATATTATGGTATTATTATATAAATTACTACCTTACAAGAATTATTAGTACATATTATTATAAAAATCATATAAAATATTTTGCTTCATATTTAATACTATTAAACATTGCAAATACAATTTCCTGTAAACAAATATGAAATACAGACAAAATTTATTTTTCTACCGCCGCTTCTTACAACTCGACTTACGATTCAACAAATCGCTCAAAAAGAGTTTTGATTATTTTACAAAAGTATACTTCTACGCTCGTAAAAAGAAATTTACTTTGTCTAAAGTTAAATAAGATACGACTTTGATAGCACATTAAATGCTTGTAAATATAAGTCACGCAATACTTGAAAGCTTGCGAGTTTATAATATTACATGAAATTTCTGGGAAAGCTTTTATCTCGAGCATTCTGTTTCATTTCAGCATAAGCCGACGAAATGTTGGCCATTTTTCTTACATTCAAACGTAGGATAACCGTGACTCACGGACAACCTACCGAATAAATTTGCCGTTATATTGCAAGATTTGGAAGATGTATGCTCACGGTGCAAAGAGAGATATATGAAAATGGGGAAAATGTATTTGTTCCGAGAAAATTCAGTAATATGAAATATATCAAGTTTGATGATAAAAAATCTTCCTACGTATAAATATAAAAATCACAAAATTATATCTGATTTTATGTATAATATTAGCTACATTCATCTTACATCTATCTAGTATTATGTATAATTTTATCTATTATAAATTATTACAATTTATCTGTTATAAATTTGTGATATAAATTTATTTAGTCTATGTTGTAAATTTGCTCAGCTCACAATATTATAAAATCCTTATCAAAATTCTAGTATTTCTAACTGATATTAATTTGTCAAATTTTCAGTATTTCTTAATTATATTAATTTATCAAAATACTAGTATTTTTGTTACTAATAGTAATTCATTAAAGTTTCAATATATCTAACTAGTATTATTTTATTAAAATTCTAGTATTCTTAACTGATATTAATTTGTCAAAATACCCACATTTTTTACTGATAGTAATTTGTCAAAAGACCAGTATTTCTAACTAATATTAATTTATCAAAATACCAATAGCTTTTGCTATAAAATTTTCCTTCCTCAATATTTCATTTCTATTACATTTAAAAATTTGCAAAATATATACTTCTCAGAATTTTGATTAACTCCATTTTCTGAAAATCGTTGATATCAAGTATAATGCAAATGTAAATTGATATCTGGTAATATTTTAAACAATTCATACTGCAGGTATTCTTACAAAATTTTGAGAACAGAGTTTCGAGAACAAACAGTGTCTATATTTCTACTTCAACGAAGTATGAATAAAGTTCAAGAAAAGAATGTATCCACGAATTCAGTAGTCTCGGAAAATAAATATCTGTTCTTAATAATACTTCATAAAAGAATTTTAAATGTCAAGATAACTTATACGCTTCAGTATATTTCAAGCTGATTTAATGGAACAACATGAAGTTGATTAATATTGCTGCAATATGTTTATGCAACCATAATGTATCAAAGAATGCAGATTATATAATCGCTTATGGAAACGAGTCATATGCTAAATCATTCATTGCAGCGGTATAAAATCGTATGAACGATTAACGTAAGCAATTAATCATTTAACACGACCTGAAATTCATGATTAAACTTGTAAATTTAACGGTTAAACTACGTTTAATATTTAATATTATTTAACACGCTTTGAAATTAACGGTTAAACTTGTGAAATTAACAGATGGAGTATGTTTATTAATTAACGTTATTCAACACGTCTTCAAATTAATTTCTATTCATTCAAATTAAGAATTGTTGTATTAATAGTTTAAGTATGTTCGATAATTAACGTCATTTAACACACCTTGAAATTATCAATCAAACTTGATAAATTAACACTTAAACTATATCCAATAATTAGCATTATTCAATACACCTTGAAATTAACAAGCAAACTTGTTAAATTAACAACATATCCAATAATTAACATTATTCAACACACATTGAAATTAACAATCAAACTTGTTAAATTAACAACATATCCAATAATTAACATTATTCAACACACATTGAAATTAACAATCAAACTTGTTAAATTAACAACATATCCAATAATTAACATTATTCAACACACATTGAAATTAACAATCAAACTTGTTAAATTAACAACATATCCAATAATTAGCATTATTCAACACACTTTGAAATTAATAATCAAATTTGATAAATTAAAAATTAAACTATATCCAATAATTAGCATTATTCAACACACTTTGAAATTAACAATCAAACTTGATAAATTAACACTTAAACTATATCCAATAATTAGCATTATTCAACACACCTTGAAATTAACAATCAAATTTGATAAGTTAACAATTGAACTATATCCAATAATTAAAATTATTCAACACACTTTGAATGAAACAATCAAGGTTGACAAATTAACAATTAAACCAATCCTAACAATTGAACCACGTTTAACAAATCTATCATGCTACGTTTAAAAAATCTAACCACATGAATTAAATTAAGGAATTAAATAAAAATATTTTTGCAACATAGCTCTATTAATATCTTATTGTTTTATGTATAATTACATGTATGTTTGAATAATTTTATTTCATTATAAAAAAACTGAATTATTTTACTTTCTTGTACACATCATATTTTTAAGAACTCCATCGAATTTTAATAAAGGTATTTACAAAAGTATCGTATAATTGTAATAAAGTATTATATTCCTAATCGAGATTTAAAATTTGTACACTATTTGTTCGTATACGAAGAGGCTTTAACCTGTCGATACCTATCGATACCGATACTCATATCTCTACCGTGAACGTTGAAAATAAAAGTGGAACATCAAAGAGAAAACTCTCGAGACAGTAGTAAAAAGCTCGATCACTTTCAAGGAGATCTCAAATCACCGGTTAAGCCCGAGAGGGATAAAATAGGCAGGTTTCAGACCTGGTTGTAAACAGAGATTCTGAAAGAAACCTTAAACAAGGTATTTGGATCGATGTGAAAGTGCGATAGAACTTTTAGCAGGTGCATACACGCCTTCGACCATTTATCTTCCATTTTGTGAGCTTGAAGGCTTTGGAATTTCTGTCTTCGAACATTCTCAGGTTTTTACACTTTTTAATTTTCAAAGGTTCATTACTTAATTTCCATAATCTCAAATTTAAGGATTTAGAATTATGGGAATTTGGGTACTTGGTAATTGGGGAATTTTGGGAACTGAAGATTAGGAAATTTTCAAATCCCCAAATTTTCAAATACCAAGTTTTGCTACATCCCTAAATTCTCAAATTCACAAATTTCCAAATTGTAAAATCCTCAAATTCCCAAACTTCCAAATCCTCAAACCTCTAAATTTCCATATCTTCAATTTCTCAAATTTCTACATCCCCAAATTCCCAAATCCTAGACTTCTACATTCTCAAATTCCCAAATTCTAGACTTCTACATTTCCAATTCCCAAATCCCAAATTGTAAAATCCTCAAATTCCCAAATCCCAAATTTCTACATCCTTAAATTCCCAAATTTCAAATTTTTACATCCCCAAATCCCAAATTTCTACATCTCCAAATTTATATATCCCCAAATTCCTAAATCCCAAATTCCTGCATCCCCAAATTCCTAAATCCCAAATCTCCACATCCCCCAACTCCCAAATCCCAAATTTCCTCATCCCCAATTCCCAAATCCCAAATTTCTACATCCTCAAATTCCCAAATTTCAAATTTTTACATTCCCAAATCCCCAAATCGCAAATTTCTACATCCACAACTCCCAAATCCCAAATTTCCATATCCCCCAACTCCCAAATCCCAAATTTCTATATCCACAAATTTCCAAATCCCAAATTTCTACATCTCCAATTTTCTATATCCCCAAATTCCCAAATCCCAAATCTCCACATCCCCCAACTCCCAAATCCCAAATTTCCACATCCCCCAACTCCCAAATCCTAAATTTGTTCATCCCCAAATTCCCAAATCCCAAATCTCCACATCCCCCAACTCCCAAATCCCAAATTTTCACATCCACAACTCCCAAATCCCAAATTTCCATATCCCCCAACTCCCAAATCCCAAATTTCTACATCCACAACTCCCAAATCCCAAATTTCCATATCCCCCAACTCCCAAATCCCAAATTTCTACATCCACAACTCCCAAATCCCAAATTTCCATATCCCCCAACTCCCAAATCCCAAATTTCTATATCCACAAATTTCCAAATCCCAAATTTCTACATCTCCAATTTTCTATATCCCCAAATTCCCAAATCCCAAATCTCCACATCCCCCAACACCCAAATCCCAAATTTGTACATCCCCAAATTCCCAAATCCCAAATCTCCACATCCCCCAACTCCCAAATCCCAAATTTCCACATCCCCCAACTCCCAAATCCTAAATTTGTTCATCCCCAAATTCCCAAATCCCAAATCTCCACATCCCCCAACTCCCAAATCCCAAATTTTCACATCCACAACTCCCAAATCCCAAATTTCCATATCCCCCAACTCCCAAATCCCAAATTTCTACATCCACAACTCCCAAATCCCAAATTTCCATATCCCCCAACTCCCAAATCCCAAATTTCTACATCCACAACTCCCAAATCCCAAATTTCCATATCCCCCAACTCCCAAATCCCAAATTTCTATATCCACAAATTTCCAAATCCCAAATTTCTACATCTCCAATTTTCTATATCCCCAAATTCCCAAATCCCAAATCTCCACATCCCCCAACACCCAAATCCCAAATTTGTACATCCCCAAATTCCCAAATCCCAAATTTCCCCATCCCCCAATTTCCAAATCCCAAATTTCCCCATCCCCCCACTCCCAAATCCCAAATTCCAAATTTCTCCATCCCCAACTCCCAACTCCCAAATCTCCACATCCCCCAACTCCCAAATCCCAAACTTGTACATCCCCAAATTTCCAAATCCCAAATCTCCACATCCCCCAACTCCCAAATCCCCCAACTCCCAATTCCCAAATCTCCACATCCCCCAACTCCCAAATTCCAAATTCCTGCATCCCCTAATTCCCAAATCCCAAATTTCCCCATCCCCCAATTTCCAAATCCCAAATTTCCCCATCCCCCCACTCCCAAATCCCAAATTCCAAATTTCTCCATCCCCAACTCCCAACTCCCAAATCTCCACATCCCCCAACTCCCAAATCCCAAACTTGTACATCCGCAAATTTCCAAATCCCAAATCTCCACATCCCCCAACTCCCAAATCCCCCAACTCCCAATTCCCAAATCTCCACATCCCCCAACTCCCAAATTCCAAATTCCTGCATCCCCTAATTCCCAAATCCCAAATTTCCCCATCCCCCAATTTCCAAATCCCAAATTTCCCCATCCCCCCACTCCCAAATCCCAAATTCCAAATTTCTCCATCCCCAACTCCCAACTCCCAAATCTCCACACCCTAAAATTCCCAAAGCAAGTCCCAAAATCACCAAGCACCCGAGAAACGAAAATAGTAAGCACCGAACGTTACCTAAGAGGAAGTCAGATTTGTTCTATAGTGTAGAAGACTCGAAAGATACGAAACAGAAAGGAACAATGCTAGTCTGTGTCGTACGCATACTGCGACAGTGTCGCGCACACTTGGAAAGCTGACAGATCATTTTACACGAACACATTGTGCGCACTCGGCTCCTCTGTCTGGCCACCCTTCCGCGAAAGTGAATGAGCACGAGAGGGTGGTAAAAACCGAGCTAAGTGCTATATCGCCAAGTTGAATTAAAGCGACGCAGTCCAAGGAGTTTCGCCTTCTGTTAAATGAAATGAGCCACTGTGCGAGTTGCTACTCCACTTTCGAATACGAATGTTGCCGACCTAACTTCGCTACGAGCCAAAACTTTTGTCGGATCCGATCTAACTGTATTCGATAAGAACGTCGTAAGTGTTATTAACTTTAGAAATTATTTTATGTACTTGACATATATTTTATATTAAACATATATTTAACACATATTAGACCATATATTGGACATATATTTCACATATTTTGCACATTACAATGTATGTATTTTATAGAATACATGTGGTAACATTTAATATCTGATAAAATGATTTTCGTTAGGGATTATGGATGACTGTAGTTGTTTTGTGGGTACTGTTATCACTAACAAAAATTAATTCAGAGAAACTATGATCAAAATCTATTTTTCTTAGTTCATTAAGTATAAATGACCTTATCAAGAATATAAACAATATAAAAAATAAGAAGTCCATAACTTTAATAGAATTTAATTATAATAAAGAAACACTAATAATTAATAATAATTACTAGTAAACAGCGACAATACAGATAAATTATAATCATTAAAATGAAATTGAGATAAAGGGACTATATCACAAAATTCTAATAAAAACATTTTAATTAAACAACTCATATAAAAATATCTGTAACATGTTAACATCTGTAATTATAACAATTGTAATTTTTATTACAATTTTTAAATATGTAATATAATTTTTACAAACGACTATAGGTTTAACTGCTCACATCTGCGAGTTAATTTTAATCTCGTTAATTTCACCGCAAACTTTGCCTCAGTTAATTCCCTAAAAGTTCCCTGTGTTTAACTTCCGGCTGCAATTTCACTCTAACAGAATCTTGCATTAAATCCGTCGCAGAGTATGTTAATAATGCAGTATTTATTCAAGTTTAGGAGCGCAAAATGCCCCAAGGAAGTATTCATTGGCAAGGGACGCAGAGAAGAGCCTGCGCTCCAGGAGCACACTGGAACGTCCAGGTATGTTTGAAACTTCCAAAACCTCGAAAATTAATGTGCTATTAACAGTGTCACTCTGTTTGGGTTCGTTTCACCCGAAACTACCCTTGCACATTCATAGACGTGGTATTTAGGACCAGTTATTTTAATCTCTCAACGCTTCTCATCTTTACATTCTTGATTTTGCCATATGTGCATGTATTTTCATATTCTTTTTATGGAGCATCTTCTGATTTGTAAATAAGTAATTTACTGATTTATGTACTAAATACTAACTTGAAAAGTGGAGCAAGATTTTTGGGTAATATTAATTTACATTTGCGTTTGCAGATATGAATGTCATATGTGTACTTTACTGTATAAATATCATATGTGTACTTTGCTAGATAAATATCATATGACTTCATATAGTTTTAATAAATATCATATACTTTGCTGTATAAATATGATATAACTTTTGTACTTTACTAGATATCATATGACACCATATAAATATTATATACATTGCTTTATAAATATATGTACGTTTTTTCAATTATTTTGTACTGTTCTACTATTTTATCTAATTAATGCATAGAATACACCAAAAATAAAAATAAAAATAAATTGAAGTTACGATCAAAGAAACTATACATAATTTAGAAAAATTCTACGATGAAAAAATGACTGTAGACACAGATTATTAATACAGATGTCGAATCAGATACGTTATAAATATCCCCGTGAAGTTATAGGTGCTGAGATTTTCGAGAGTAAACCGTCCATTTCATCTGCAATAAGCTAATAAATGAAAGTCCGTCTGTGCAAACAAACGGACATAAATATCATACCTATATTTGCGATACGAGAACAGATATATTGTCGACGATAAAACAAACAGAACTCATATTTTGCGCCATGAAATCCAGCACAGTCCGAATTTCGCGAAAACAACGATAAATTCATGCTTTGTTTACGGTATTGATAACTGCCGTGCAACGAAACGAACGCGAATTAAAAATTTCACAAAGAACGTCTTAATTCAAATGAGTATTAGGGAAAATACTTCTATTCTCTCTCTGTGCTTGCTTCGAATTGGATAGTGCACCGTGAAAAACACGATTTGCTTTGGAACAAAACATTCAGAGCTAAAAATACACATCAAAGTAATAATATCGCGATACCGCCGGTTCAAAAACATCAAAGAAACTCCGCGATGCTTAAAAATCACGGAATCGAATCGATAAACAATTCTGTGAAGTTCGAGAACTGTTTTCAAACTATTGACAACGTGGAAAGATAAATTGTTATGGTTCTCCAAATTTCACGGTTTAAATTTTCTTCTGAGAAATAAAACAGTTTTATGTTAACAATCATTGAAAGTGCAATTCGAACATGAAATTTTGGAATTTTGTCCAAATAAAATTTTATCGAGTTATGTTTATTTGATCAAAATCAAATTTAATGAATTAATATTTATTTTATGCAAATAAAATTCAAATTTATACTAAAATACTCTTTCTATTTCAATTTATCAGGGTATAATTATAAAAGTGTTTTGACATATTCATTAATTTTTATTCAGTTTATATTTATTTTTTAACAATATTTTAAACGTATAAAATAATTTATGATTTGCATAAGTAACGTTTTTAATATTAGCGACGTTGTGACCTGGTTCGCTGTCTACTTCAAACTCTTAACATAAATTAATACAAAAAGTAAAATATAAATTACATTTTAGTTAATAGTAACTTTACAGCAAAGTTATGGAAGCAGTAAATTATGAATCTAGTGATTTTAATTCGGATAAGAAGAGAAATTTTCAATTAAAAATATTGTATTACAAATGGTATGATACAAACTATAAAATAAAATAAAAATATTTTAAGAAACTGTTTTCTATCATCTTTGTTATACAGCAGTGAAAAATTTATTTTATTATAAATATATTTGAACTACATATCTATTTTAACTACATATTTATTAATTTACTATAAATTCATCTTAACTGCATTTTGTATTTATTATTATATTTATTAAATACAGTCTATTAAATACAGTATTTATTAAATACATAATAAAAAGACAGAAAGACTTACAAAATGATCAATCATTATATTACTGTTTACAAATATCATGTAACATGATGTAAAATAATAATTTAGAGAATCAAATTTCTGTAATATTATTTAATAATCAGTAATTAACGGGAACAATTAAATGAAATAGGTGGTGAGAGGCAAAGTGACAACGCGGTGCTTGTGGTACGCCTGCAAAGCTCTTGGACTTGGTGTACTACTAATGCTTTTAGGAGCTTGCATGGCAACCATAGGTGAGTAGAACATCAAAGACTAATAAACATGGTCGTCCATTAACCTTACAACTGATATGATCAACCTATAAACGGTTTCGATTAAAGTTTATGTAAAATATGTCATATGGGTATTTCTGATGTAACAGCAAATGTATTAAATACTGGAGTAGGGATAATTTGTGTAAAAAATGTTAAATTAATTATATGGAGATGCAAGTAGATATGCTGTTTCTATATTTGGAAATTTGGAAATTTGGAATTTAAATTCCCAAATTTCTATATTTCCAAATTCCTGTATTTCTAAATTCTCAAATTATCAAATTCCTATATTTCCAAATTCTCAAATTCCCAAATTCCTATATTCTCAGATCTTCAGGTTTCCAAATTCTTATATTTCCAGATCTTCAAATTTCCTTTCTGTACTCCCAAATTCTCAAATTTCCAAATTCCTATACTTCCAAATTCTCAAATTCCCAAATTCCTACATTTCCAAATTCTCAAATTCCTAAACTCCTATACTTCCAAATTCTCAAATTCCCAAATTCCTACATTTCCAAATTCTCAAATTCCCAAATTCCTACATTTCCAAATCCTGAAATTCCCAAATTCCTACATTTCCAAATTCTCAAATTCCCAAATTCCTACATTTCCAAATCCTGAAATTCCCAAATTCCTACATTTCCAAATTCTCAAATTCCTAAACTCCTATACTTCCAAATTCTCAAATTCCCAAATTCCTACATTTCCAAATTCTCAAATTCCCAAATTCCTACATTTCCAAATTCTCAAATTCCCAAACTCCTACATTTCCAAATTCTCAAATTCCCAAATTCCTACATTTCCAAATTCTCAAATTCCCAAATTCCTACATTTCCAAATCCTGAAATTCCCAAACTCCTATATCTCCACTTTCACAAATTCCCAAACCCATGTTCCTAATTCCCAAATTTGCATACTCTGAAATCCCCTATTATCTCCATCCCCAAATCCCTCATTTCCCTTATCTCTAGCTCCCTTAATCCTCAAAACCCCTATTTCCCTAATCCCAAATCCCCTATTTCCCATTTCACCAATCCACAAATCTCCACATCTCCAAATTTCTATCTACAAAAATTTGAGTCTTAAATTTCTCTAAGAAATTAAATTTTCTCATTCAAAAATTTTTAAATTTGATAATTCTATATTTTTAAATCTTCCTCTTCTGTAATTCTCCACAAAACTTCCACTTTCTTCAATCACACAAGTAATAATATTCTATAAATTATTTCAAAACATTCATCGACATCCCGTCATCAACACATTAAACTATTCCCTTATCTCAAAGTACCTGAGTCAGCATATTTACACATATGTATACGCGTGTCATATAGGATACTTCGCAGATCAGCTATCAGAGGCACAAGAGATCAGAGGTAATCTAACAATAAGAGTGAAGAATGAATCACGTGGATTCCATTTAAACAACCTCAGTTATGCTGGCCCAATTGTGATGGGCGTAGGAGGTAACGATAACATTCACCCATTCTGTTATGCCATTTTCTTTTATTTTCCTAATCTACGTATTCTACGTACACCTCGTAATCTACGTACTATCAGCGTTATTCACCGTTCAAAATAACACCGATGAAAAGCAGATATTGCATTTCGTATATGTCCGCTGTCAAGGTCACACTCGCTGTTATAAATTTTGAAATATGCATGAGTCATACGCGATAATTTCCGTGGATATCATTTGCTAATGATGTATGCTGTTGACGCTGTTTGCTGTAACAAATATGTACATATTTTGGTAATTAATGTTGTTTGCTATTTGCAGGTCCTAATGTGTGCATAATGTATTAATATTAATATTTGTTATTTGTAGGTAGGAATATATTTTTCTTTTAATTTTGTCTTATTTGCAGTTGCAAATGTATTCGTATTTTATTAATTTTTTTGTTGTTTGTTATTGACAGTAATTTTATTTATAGTAATATTATTAATTTTTTAATTTTACATGCTTTGAAGCAAATGAAGTTATATTATCACATATTACAATTTATAAAATCGTCCTATATAACTAATGAATTTTCAACTGTAAGCTGAGAGCAAATCAATAAATGATGCAGCATGTAAACGCGTTAATCGTGAATATAAACGAAGCAGTATTATGTTCTCTGTGTAACATATTCTTTGGGAATATTATTCAATACAGTGTTTGTATTGTATTGCTGCATATACACTGTTCGTTATATTATTAAAAATATAATTAGTGCATGATTTTAATTTAAAAGAGATAACACTTGCAGAAGAGAATTGTGTAACAGTAAAGAATGTGGGTTGCAGAGCGTTATCGATCGAAACTAGAATTTATATAAGATTGAAAAATAATATTTAACTATTCTTTTCAACGAGCATACGGGAGCAATGTATATTTCGAGAAAAAAATTGGAAAAAAAAGATTGCCCCCAGAGAGATTTGAACTCTCGACCCCTGGTTTACAAGACCAGTGCTCTAACCCCTGAGCTATGGAGGCTTCACGATAAACGGAATCTTGTAACTCCATATAACGTCAAGCACTACTTTTTCCACTTTTTTAAATATTTTCATTATTATATACATCAACAATTACACTAAATACTAATTATTTCTTTAATCATAAATAAAATAACGTACTTTCTCTGAAAATCGTATTGGTTTAACAACACGCTTTTACTTGAAAACCTTTGTAGGAATAAATCAACAACCATTTTTGTAAATTATTGAATATATCGACTTATAGATTAAATGAATTACTTAAATAACCAT
Organism: Megachile lagopoda; assembly: GCA_036983795.1. Taxonomy (NCBI): domain Eukaryota; kingdom Metazoa; phylum Arthropoda; class Insecta; order Hymenoptera; family Megachilidae; genus Megachile; species Megachile lagopoda. Next base: position 6,055,150 of record CM072798.1, read on the forward strand.
GTTTTTGTTATAAATTAGTACTTTTTTAATTTAGAACATATTTGTATGTTGCTATAAACTAATAAAAATATATATTAAAAAATAAACATGAATATGTATAAGTGTACCCAATATTAAATATAACATTGTAGATAATGCTTTATCGAACTCATTCGTTACACACAATTTACACAATTAAATAAATGACAAAAATATGCATGAAATTTTGAGTAATTAAACAAATTAAAGAAAGTCATACTTGTTTCCTTCAAAAACAGATAAACATATTTTTTATATCAACCTCCTAAAAAAGTGTTGTAATCCCTACCGTATCAATTACAGATTAGACACATCAGTTTTAGAATTACGTAAAACCTCATCTCTTTTAATACTGCATGCAGTAACTCTAAAAATTATCTCTAAAATATAATTTCGTAACGCAACCAAAATTTGGCAGGTTTTATCGTAGTAGCAGCTTGTGTAATGACATTCGAGGCTCGTGATAACGCTGCCAAAGTAGTTCCAGCCCGTTTTCGCTTCAATCAAGCGTCGACAATAAAAAACCCAAGAAATCAACGAAATCGGAGATCCACGTCCAGCCAGACGGCCAAATGGGATCACCAATTAGGGGTGTTCAAAGTGAACAGAAGCCCAAGTCCAAGTATACAAGAGGTTTCCAGAAAGCAGCTCACCGCAGAGTTTATGCAATTTTCGAAAGAGCTGAACGAGAAACAGACTGGACACTCCATCAAAAAGAGTCCCAGTGCCCCAACCTTGATAGACAAAAAATCTCCTCGTAAAAGAACCCCAAAATATGCTGGATGTGCGCTGTTGAATCCAGAATTGCTTCAAAGACACGCGCTCTCCGTTGACAATCCAAGCTACAGTCCTCACCAGGTATATTTTTGATAAGTAATTTCATGAGATAATTAATGTGTAATTAATGGACGTTGAAATAGGTGAGTAGAGAAAGCTTGGACCAACAGAAAATGGGCGGCAGTCAAGTTTCGATGGCCATGGATCTTCATATTCCTAATAAAGGTCCTGTCACGCTGAAAGTGAAGGATAGGTCAGACACAGCCAGAAGACATCAACTACTTCGTCAGACGAAAGTAGAGTATGTCGAAGAGGTTGATGAGGCACGATCGCCTACTGGTCGTGGTCATTCCCCTAAATTATCAGGTTTGACTCAGGCTTCAAATTTTCTAAATATCAAAGTTCAAAATTTTTAGATATATCTTCAAATTGCAGAATCCTCCCCTAATTCCAGATTTATGATTCCTAAATCTTCAAATGACTGGCTTCCTGAATCTTCAAGCTTTTACATCTTCAAACCTTGAGAGGACCAAATGATCAAATATCCAAGTTTAAATCCCCAAATCTTCAAATGAACAAATCTGCAGATTTCCACATTTCTAAATCCCTATATCTTCAAATGACCAGGTGTTCAGATTTTCACATTTCTCAATCCTAACTCTGTAAGTGACCAAATCTTCAGATTTCCAAATTCCCAAATCTTCAAATGACCAACCCCCATTTCCAACTCTCTAGGTCCTCAAATCTTCAAATGACCAAATCCCTAACTCTCCCCATTCCTAGATCCCCAAACCTTCAAATGACCAAATTCGCAAATCTTCAAATTTCCTAACATTTGAATGAAACCTGTAAATTTCGAAATTTATAAAATCCCAAGTATCAAGTTCCTGTCCCCACAGGTGCCTATTGCAAATATCCAGACGATTTTGTACCGCGCAAAAGAAACTCGATGGACATAAGACTGTTCGAGGAGCTGACCGCAACGAAAGACCTGACGAAGATATCACCCAGGGATTTCCGCAAGATTTCCTCGCCGAGTTTCCATAAAATGTCGTTCGACAAGATTGGAAGCGAGCGCAGGGTCGAGAGATGTATGGGTCAACGTAAAGCCAGCCTCGAGTTCCGAAAGAGCCCGGATTTTCGCAGAGGGGACTACAGGTAATTCCAACCGCAGAGAAACGAGAACTTATCGTTGAAACTCTGATATACGTTTCATTGCAGAAAGCTATCGGTGGACAGATTCAGCATCGATTGCACCAAGTACCTGTCGGACGAGGTGGAAATTCGATCGAGAGCGAGCAGCGGTGAAAATCTGAGAAGGCAACGGCAGCCAAAATTGCACCACTCCAGATCGGACGACAATAAGAGGCAGTCATTCGAGAAACAGAAAGACGCCCAGTCTAGCAGACATTCGTTGAACACTCAAGCTGTGGTCGAAAGCGGAGGATGCGAGATCGAGTTTAAATATTTCACGACAACATCGCTCGACACCGAAGAAAGTCGCGCGGACAATTCCGAATGTAGCCACACGATCGACATGGACGAAACGATTCCTACGATCATCACATCCGAAGGACCCACCGAAGCCGATGCCTTACTCGAAGAACCGGAATTAGAGAGCCTCCCGGAGAACGACCTTGAAAACTCCCGACACGATCGACAGGAAATTAGGAGATGCGAGAAGCAGATTGCCAAAACGGAACGTCTGATGGGCAATGGCCAATTGTCGAAGGAACGGGGACAGAACTTGGAGGAGTTCTGCCAGAATGAGGAAACCATTTTGTACGTCGAGGACGATGAAGTCTGAGGCAATTCAGATTATGGTCTTCGTGAATAATTGGGAGGAAGAGGTCGGGAAGCAACAAGTTGATTGTCAAGTGTAGAGAAGAGGACGTACAGTTTGGAAATTTCGGTGAAAGTGGGAAACAATTTTTTATGTGAAGTTTAGGGCGATTATGGTTGCATATTTTAGGGAACTAGTTGGAGGGGTACAATGTTTCTGATACAAGTTGATAACGAGTTGATGTAGTAATGTATAGTGTGACCTAGTCGAAAATGTTGAGTACAGGGTTTGAATACTTTGTTATATGATTTAATAAACAAAGACCTTGTAATTTAATAGAAATGAAGGTGATTTAAAATCTAGTCAAATTACAGGAGCACATGACTTTATTGATACACCCTGTGTAACAATATCATAAAAGACATTGATTAACAACAATTTTGGGGATATTAATAACTAATTTTATTAAGTTATAACGTTCATTGCTAAATTAATCATAGAATTATTGAAATTGTCTTCCTTGCTATAAAATACTTTTACAAATATGTATTTTGAAAAATTCAATTTTCCCAGAAACGTAGCCTTATATGACAAAATTTGATTGCACATTTTTGACTTGCTTTTGACAAAAGTTAAATTTGAGAATTTCTGTAGTGAGCATAGGAAAATGAGTATAGATATAACGAAATCATTATATTCAAAGCTGCAGAGAGAAATATGTGTCGAATCGATGCGAAAGAGGATTAAGGAAATTAAGGTTAAGTTTCATGAATAAGTCGAGGAATAAATTGCAGTGTATTGTAGGTGGATTTAAAAATTGAGAAGATTTGAACGAGTTGTCGATTTTATGTAATATACAGTATTTGAATTTTTGCATATTAATCGGTTGTCTGGCTAAATTGATACGGCCGATTGTTGTTTCATAACGCGTTTGTTAAAACGCTGAATATTTATAACGTTCAAAGGTAAAAAGTTGGTAATGGAAACTTAGATAGATCAGGGTTGAAAATAACGAGTTGAATATTTAATATTCAAGTGTTATTTATAACTATAAGAAAATTCATTTTTTCTAAACATTTCATGCTAAAATTTCTTTGAGGACTTCAAGATTCATGTACATACATTATTAAAATTAAATTTCTTTTACTTTCATTCTTTTTATTTTTGTAATAAATATTCTTTATATCATAAATATCCTTTTTATTAGTTGTGTAATACTTTGTCTTTTTTTTATTTAAAATTATTTCTATTAACTCTATTTTCAATTTTCGTTGATAATCTATTTTATTTATCCTAAATCTAAAATTTTACAATTTCAATAATATGAAATTACTATATTAATGTAGAGCATTCTCTCAACATGACATTTTAATAACAAATTATTGCTTTCAATCCTGACCTGACATAAAGAGCATTAAAATTGTATTTATAAAAAAGAACTTTGTTCGTTAAAATTGTTTATTTTCAAAAACAAGAATAAAAATCAACGTCAAGACCTAGATTGAACGTAGTTGATATTAAGTTCGTATTGTTTCGTGTAAATATACTTAGGCAATGAAATTTTTTCACTTTCTTAACAAGTATTATCGAACCTAATCACACGCAATGCTCAATGATCTCAAAACGTAGAGTTAAGTGAAGCTGACAAATTTGTCCGCGAATTATACGTTCCGTTATAAGACAATCATTTTTTAAAGCAAAAAATAAAAGTTCAAGGTTATTTTCTTCAAGAAGTTATACACGATAAGCGTAAAACTTGCCAGGCTAACGACAAATAATCCATGTAACTTTCTTACGTGGTATAGTTTATGTGTACAAAACGTGACTAAATATAATGAACACGTAGGAATTATCTTTGAACTATGAAACACGTTTCTGCCAACAATAATAATCGTAAAATCCTCTCGTAAAATATGTACAGTATTTGATCATCGTTTGTGATAAGACGTAAAACTGAAATGTTGAGAAATATATCGTTTGTGCTCCTCGATTTCAACTATAAATACTATTTACATGGAAGCAAGTTTTCTGGGATATCAATGCAAACTTTGTTTAAACAACTGAGGCTAGATGACATTTTGTAAACTTTAACATTAGAACAACCAACGTGAAATACATATGTGGATGTGTGCATTGAAGACTATATTTTATTTGCAATTGTTGCTATATTCAAATAGTTAATAAGAATATTTATATATTATCATTCATTGTGGACAGAAATGTTCTTCTTATTGTGTAGAAATATTCTCAATATTCTTCACTAATTCTTTTTCTCCTGGTTAAATCGCCCTTCTCTAAAAAAATAAACACACATGTTAAGAAAGTACCTCAATTTCTCAAAAAATTAAAATAATTCATACCTGAATGAATATGGTTGTTCTAATGTTAACAGTAAAAAAACTTCCTTACAAAAGAAGAACGTACGAAGAGCATAACCTGAACTTGTTCTCTATAAAAAACAATAATGTTAAAACATTTGTCGTGCCACAGAATCAATGTGTTTATACATTTGACACACTTTGTTAAATCATGTCGAGTTCCCTTTGACACCGTGTTTGTACAACGTTAAAACGTTTCCGAAATTATCTCGATAATTAAATATAGAAAGGTTGTTCTATTGTTGAAACTAACAAGTTTTGTAATTTCGCATAATCGAGGCCTATCTCGTCGTATAGATATTCGAAATGGATCTCAGATTCGACTCGAAAATGCTTTCTCCCGAAGGGAAATGAATTTTGTACGGTGCTCGGATCAAGCATAAATGAGAATTATAAAAAAAGGAGAAACTAGCAAATGTGACAATCCATTGACGTCAAGTGATACGTGCGTTGTTTTTCAAACGAAGGTTTAGCTAAATGTATGTAAAAATCTATTTTTATATTTCTCGTACAGTGATACCGCGACATTGATGAGGCATGGGTCAACATGTTAAATCAATGCTATTTTTAATTTATTTCTAGTACGAAAAACAGGGATATAGCATTGGTAAACAAGTGTTTTTAAGCGCAGACAAACTTTGTTTTCTTTCAGATTGCCGATCAAAATTAGCAAACGAAATCAAATGTGAGAACTTACATTTTTTTTCGGAAAATTAATATAATTGTTATTGAATTATAAATGGACCAACATTTAGAAAAAGTACGCGTATAATAATGATATATTTGGAATGCTTCTCTGACTTGATCTATATTTCGCGCCCATTTGTATATTTGTGACGTTATTTAATTTTAAAGACGAAAATTTATTATGAAGTTGTTTATTCACTCTTTTAATTGCGCATATTGTAGCTTGGGAACATATTGAACAGTTAAGGAAAAATGTTTAATTTATCTTAAAAATATGGAGTTATAAAATGAACAGTTATGGGAAACGAACGCATAATAAATTTTAGTCTTTAACGAATAATTTTATGTGCGATGAAATTACGATATAATCTTGAATAATTATTGAAAATTGTAAATTAAGTATTGGCATGGTCTTATTTATCATTTCATGCCAATATGAAATACATAGCTAGCAATTAACTGGAAAAACATAATCAAACTGTGATGAAATTGTAAGTAAATAAGTATCAATAACAGTGAGGAAGATTGCCTGCTACTGTTACCAGTGATGTAAAAGTTGTGCTACGTTTGCAAACAGATAATTAAATACAATTTAGAGATACTCGTAAAACACATGACAAATATCAAACTTATATATGAATCAGTAAGAATTTTATTAAAATTTCAATGAAGAATTAAAAATTCAGAAACTTGAAAGTTTCTTGCTTTGAAAATCTGAAGATTGAGATTTTGAAAATTTCTAAATTTCTAATATGGGAGACCCTTATTTATTTTATAGAACTTACTATAAAAATCAGAAATTATTTATTATCCAAATCAACATTCTGTTTAATTTATTAGCAATATCATAAAATTCTATAGTAATATCGTTACAAAATGTTACTACAATAAATTCAAATGAAGGCAATAAATAACATGTATCAAAAAGATATGATGTCTGTAAAAAATGTATTACTGCAAATAATTATTATAGATAAGCAATGGAGTTCATATATCGAGGAAATTTATGTTGAACAATTAAAAAAGTAATCTTTACTTCTATTTGTACAATTACTCAACTGTGTTTTACGAGTATCTCTTGCAACACTGACATAAATGGTTTTATTACCAATCAATTATGTATATACATAGCAAGTGTGTTGAAACAAATAAAATATCGTTGTACGATTCAGAATTCAATGTAATCTTTGCATGCTGACTGTTGTAACGTCTCAATAAAACTACTTTCAAAACATAATTTGCATATGAATTACACATGGTTGGAAACAGGTTAGTATATCAGGCGCGAAATACTAAACCTGTTGCATGCTTATAGTTGATAAAAAATATCCACTCACCGATCGCGGCGTCCTCTTGGTAATTTCCAGAAGTTTAACGCCATCTTAGGTAAAATAAATCCCATTTGATCCACCTGTAGGCAATAAAGTTGTTCCACTATGCATTTGTTTCCTCAAGAAAATCAATTACTATGCATGGTGAAAGTAAACGTACAGCATATATTAATGCACATACAAATTTGATAAATAAATATATTCACAAATAATGAACTGTAAATTTTTACATATAGAAACATATACTTTGTCATTTAATAAATGAATACATTTGGTAGGAATAGTGAATACTTTTTTAATAATCTAAATTAAATAAAGTTTTCTGACAGTACATACATTAACTGGTAAGTTACCAAGGTATAATATTTTTTAATTATAACGATTAACATTCAGTTCTACAATTGGAAAGAGTATTGAACACGCAGTAAAAAATTATTAGGATGTATCGGTGCAGGAACTAATAATTACTGAAATATTCTTCAGTAAATAATAATGAATTTTCATAAACATTTCTAATATCCAAATTTGGAAATCTGTAGTTTAAAAATTTCTGAAAATCTCCTTGAAAAATATTTTTGTAATTATTAGTTAGATTCGTGTATCCTAAAAGTTTTACCCATGCAACTTAAAACCCTATCGACCTTCGCTAAAAGTAATTTCTATTACACTGTAAGGAAAGTCGATAGAGCAGGAACAGGTTGCACACTTGTGCGACAAAATACCTAACGCCAGGTGGCAGATCGTATTCGTATGGTGGCACCGGTACAGGTAAGAGATGGCGGGAATGGGTAAAACGACTGAGAAAGAACTTATCAAATTAACGGTCGGAAGCAAGATAGAGGTAGTGAGGGGCAACAGAACACCATCGAAGTACCTTCGAACGTTCAGCAGTATATCGCTGGACGCCATACTCGACACGCGTGGTACCATTACTCCTCTGAAAGTATGCTGGTTCTATGATCCTCGCGATTCGTTGTTGTTCGAAGTAAGTCTTACATAAGAAGTGCCAGGAAGCCCCATCTCCGGCAGGGATGTTTTGCCATCGGTAACGAGACCTCTCAAAGGGATCAAGGAACCAGAATGACGTCCGAGCGGTTTCACAAGTGAGTTTCCCTTTGTATCAGCGACAGACTTTGTACATACTTTTGTGTTTTTGCCTTCTTGTTTCCTTACCAATGGTATGCATTTGTATGCTGCAACAAGATACCTATCTGAAAGCAAGGAAGCAGAGAAATGTCGCGTAGTCAGGTTCTTGTCTCTGACCAGAACGAAAAAATGACATGCCTGGTTAACCATGAGAACGAAATATTGCACTTTGAAATCTTGATCTGCTATTCGATTGCTTATCGATCAGGCGAATTTACTTTTTCATGATGCAAACATTTTGGTATTAATTTACAATGTAAATTGATATTTTTATATTTCTTATCAATCGTGATAATAACGTAGAAAAACCAAGTTTAACGTTGAACTAATCGGTATCGTTATTCAAATACCGGTAACACTTATGCATATCGGTATCTATAAATTTTAATTAATAATTCGTTGTAATTATATCGATTGAAAGGAAATAACAAAGAGAAGCAAAAATGAAAAAGAATGTATAAATTTTCTACTTACTTAAAACACCAATAATTTTATGATCATGGAGTATCGCGTGCGGAATTTATGCAAAATGTCTTTGCTTTTATTTCATTCACCATGAAGCTTTAGAAACCAGCACACTTCTATGAATACCAGATATAAAAAACATACTTATTGTTTTTGAAAGACGTAATAATTCATTGCAAAAAGAATGTAAAGAATTATTATTTACCTTTATTTTCAGGACTGCTTTCTTATGTTAAATGCGATTTCTTTGTTGCTTACTAATCTACAAAAGTTGAATACCTTTTATTTATTGTTACACATGTTCGTATGAACAATTATTATTATTTTCGTGAATGAAACCTTTTGGATTTTTTTATTGACAGACTAATTATGAATGATTAAAGAGAAATTTTTTAATTATAAATTGTTTTATTATAAAGAAATATCTCATCAATTTATGAACCTTATTTTAATTCTCTACCTTATTCAGATCTTTAATTACTTTATCTGGAAAAAATATTTAATAAATTACTTTTAGAACAACAATGTAATCAATGTATATGAATTAAATATTATCACAACTGTTAGCACATGCATAAACCATGAAATGGGCAATTAAAATTAACTACAACATCCGAAGATTGATAGTGAAATAAAAAAATTTCACTCGTTATCTCGCATCCAACTGCAGATCCTATGCACTGTTATAAAGACAGTAATTATACTAGTGTGAAAATCGTCGTAATTAGAATCTTAATGAAGGCACGGTTTTTCTTTGAAACACTTATGCTTTCATTCAAACAGGATCAATACATGTGGGACAAAGATGTCAAAACGCACTCATGTTAAATGATTCGCAACGCGGAGAAAATTATCATGCTAACAACTCGTTAAAATTTTATACACACTTTCTCTAGCACCCTTACTCCTCTGTTCCAATTAAACGTTTCCAATTTTTTATAAAATTTATTCAACTCGGCCGAGTTATCGAACACCTGAAATAAAATACAAAATAATGTCAGACAATCAAGAAAATTATTATTTATACATTTCCTAATATGAGGTTCTTCAAATTAGAGAAAAACTAATTAAAAAAAAAAGAGTACATGCGAAGGAGAAAACTGTCATGCGCTATGTCGTATTATCGTTGCATCGAGCACGCAATTGAATTTTATAATTAAAAGTAAGAAATTATTAACAAACAAGATAATTATGCACGAATAATTATTTTATAGAGCTGCACGCGACGGCGTCTTGGACATCCTGAAAGAAGCAACAAAAAAAGATTGTAACGCACGAGATGATGGAGGAATGACCCCCACATTATGGGCAGCCTTTGAAGGTCATATAGATGCTCTGAGACTGCTGGTCGCCAGAGGGTATGCTTGCTAAACTATTTACTTACAAACACATTCAACAAACGCCATAGTTACCATATACATATATCTCCTGTTTAACTTTATGTAGTCCTAACATTATACTAATCTAACCCAATTCCGCCCTAACTCTAATATAGCCTAACTCGAATGTTTCGATACTACATACATACGTTTTGCTTTTATTCTACTCTATAGAAACAAATTGATATTAATGAACTTTCTCTAATGTCAAATCAAATTTTATATAAACAAATATATTCTACATATTAAATATTTGCTGTGATAATGATATAATCAAAAAAACGTAATTTTAGAAAAAAACGAGTTTAAATGCTTTACGATCCTGTTTTGTACAGATTATATAAGAACAACTGTTTTCGCGCACTCGTTTAAAAGAAATCACTTTCACGACGTCATAAAGAAAAGTACAAGCAATAATTGTTCTTTTAATACTAATAGTTTAGAAAGATGGTAAATTTTGGATTATATCATTGTTGCAGCTAATTAGCGATATGATAATTTAATGTGTATAGTACAGATTTATGTATTAATTAATTACAATACCTCATAAAACGCAGATTCGTTTTTGACACTTCATGAAACACTGCCGTTTCTGAGCGTCGATTTTACAACAATTGAACTTCCGGTTACGTTCGTGTTCCGCCATTTACGCGCCAAAGTTACTGCAGTTTTTGGCGGTAGAACCAAATACTTGCGCATGCGCACAACCTATAATTTCAATGTAGACTTTTAATGAAACGATATAACATTGGACTTACATAGTTTACTACACATTTTAATATATTATTTTATTAAAAATTGAAAGATTGATACGATAACATTATATATAAAACAGAAATATCTTATTACCTAACCTATCGTCCACAGTTAACTAAATTAAATGTATAAAATTGCAAAGTCTATAAAATATTCATAACAGAAGATAAAAAGTATCGTTTCTATTCAGTAATTCCTTCAAACTAATTGATAATAATTATTTGTAAATGAATCATAATTGTTTCGAATTTTCTATGAAGAATTTAAGGTACACCTCTACTTAACCTTGAAAAGTTACATGTAAATTAAGTACGAGGTCGTTGTGGTTAGTGAACACGAAACTTTTAACAATCACGTACAATGACATTCACGGAACATCGAAAAAAGTTACCTTCAACGATGCAACATTATTTTCAACATGCACAAGACTGTTTTTATGGTGTTCGCTGTTTCCTTTTTTATGCGTACATACACAAAAGTTTGTATTTAGCGGTGACAGATGTACGAAACCGGAAATATACACTATAATCTGACATCTATCGACCCCACGAACGGAAATTGCGGCCAAGCGAATAGTGATGAAAAACAATCGAATACGAACAGAACAAAACACGGGGGAACGGAATGAAACGGAACGAGGGAACAGGGAATTGCTATTCACGTAGCTGTTTCGTTCCGTATCTCGATATCGATATTTTATAGCAAAAAGGTTTACTTACGTGATCCACAAACATCAGATCGACAGCTTCTTTGTCGAATAGAAGAAATGGAATGCTAAAGAACTTCAATAAAACACTAAACTAGGATATAAATCTAATAATGCGATCACTGACACCGAAGTGGTTGTTCCCATGCGCACCATTTGAAACGCTGTGGGGGAAGTGATTCGTAACTGTTAGATTAGTCAAATTCAGGTTCATATTAATTTTCAAACTTTTAAATTAATTTAGTTCTAAATAAATTATAAATATATTTAATTCCATATAATAATTAAAGAATTTTTTACGGTCGTTAATTTATAAATAAATGAACTGTTAAATATATAAAGTACAATAAATAAATATTAAATTATACACTTGAGCATAAAGTTATATGCGCCGCGCATGCGCATGTACTAATTTCTGTTGTATAATATAACGTAATATGCAAATAAAAATATATATTTTCAGAGGACTAATGTAACTTAATTACCTGATTGAATAATATTGCTCTAAATTAAACCGCATTCGATCTTTTTTAAAACTGTTTCATATGACAGCTTGTATCGAATTATCGAAATCACCTTGCGGCTGCACGTTTCATAGGATCACCGACAGTTCGTAAAGAGTCGACATAAAAGCTGAAAGACCACACGTGCCCTATTGTGAATAAGATCGAATGTCGTTCAACTGGCTTCGGTGTGGTCAGCAAACGATAGAAATTCAATATAAGACCTGCTATCCTTCCGGAACTTTGTTCCGCTCGTGTGTCATCGCGTGACAGGATGCTATTGCGTACTATAGGACCCATTTATTTCGTTCAATCGTTTCGACGAAACAAAAGTTTAAATAATAATAAAAATAATTAAGCTGACGAAAAGTTTTTAAGTTATATCTAAATATTTCAGTTTTCAGGTGGTAAACATATTAAAACTAATTAAATTTTTATGCATGACTTCAACCTGATGTAAAAACACGCACACCAAGTCGGAAACGGCAGATGTATAATCATATATTTTTTAACGATTTTCTCCGTAGGGGAGACCCCGACAAAACCGATTACTTCGGCAACACAGCCCTCCACCTAGCATCAGCAAGGGGTCATGAATATTGTGTCCGGTTCCTTGTTAAATTCGGTTGTAATATCTGGTCCTTAGACATCGACAGACATTCGGCCAGAGATTTAGCTGCCATAAATGGAAGAGAAATGACTCTACAGTTTTTAGATTTCGTCCAAGCCGACCAAGAACTTAACAATCGCAAAAAAAGTCGAATACTTCGGGAGAAGGCTGAAAAAGATGCTGAAAAAAGGTATCTGTACAATTACTTGTTAATTCAATAATAACGTGGAGAAGATATTGATTTATTTATCTTATAAACAGATTGAAGGAGTATATGAAGAAACAAAAGATGGCAGAAATTAGAGCGGAAAAGGAGCAAAAGAAACTGTCGAAAGACCGTACGAAACTGGACCTAACTACGGTAAACGAAGTCGGTAGTCTACCTCAGAAGCCCAGTATATTGACCTTCAAGGGTCGAGTGAAACCTTCGCCTACCTTCAGCGATATCGTCGGCACCACCGCAAAAAAACATGGTAGCGCTGTCTGTAGAAAAGCTTTAGCGAAAAAGGCCGTTGACGACTTCAAGGTTGTAGAGGTAGAATGAATATTTGGAACTGCATACTCTTGGTTTTTAACAGTATTCAATTAGAAAACAACTTCTTATTTTTAATTTCAGTTGCTATGCTTGAATAATGTTTAAAGTATACAAATTTTATTAAAAAAATTTATGTATATGGAGTAATTTTTAAATTGAATTTTCATTGCTTTCAACCAAGTTATGCTTCCAGCTTGAATGATCACTATTGTTAACCAAATGATGCTTCCAGGTCGAAATGAATGGAAAGAAATCGATCCGTAGCCTGACTGGTCTTCGGAGAGATTCTGAAATAATGTACGTTGGAACGTATGAAACTCAAGCTCAACAAATAGGAAGGAGGGGAAGGATCTCAGACGTTTGGGGTACGCTAAGCAAAGCACAGAGTACACCGGATCTCTTAGGTGATCGTATCTATGACGACGATGATGAGCAAAATGATAATAGGGAGGATATGAATGATATAAGAGATGCTACCTTCTTGCAAGAACCTGCAAGTATTTTTAATCGGCCCGGTTTTGGATCAGTAGCATTCCGAAGGGCGGTAGGTTCCCTGTTTTCTTGTACGTGTAACGATTGTAAATTTCGAAAGTATTCGTAAATTGAATATGCAGTTAAGTTCTGTTAGGAAACAGTTTGTATAATAATTTGTATGAATGCAGAAGAGTCTAATTAACACAGTTTTATGAACTCAACGGTTTAAAACCAAAAAAATCTCGATCGTTAAATCAAATAGCTGTTTCTAATAACAGCTATTTACGGAATACGTAACTTCGTTCTATTTTCGTAATTATTGTAGCATTACGACACTGGTAATATGACATGCATAGCTGTAAACGTAAGAGTAACACGCGGTCACTGACTCCATTAATAATTGTTTCCAACAGATTTGGCAATTCGATTAGTTTGTTGAATACGATTCTTTTGCAAAAATATAAAATATAATTAAAAATGTTTTGATAATAGAAAGTTGTCATGATTACAAAAAGAATCTTGATTAAGTGTAGTAATTTAAAGTAAATTTAAGATGGTGCTGTTTTATAACTTCAGATTACGAATACATTCGATAACATACCAGTCTCGCAAATGGATGCACATGAACAAAACGGTAACTCTTGCGTGAATGGTTCCGTAAATGGATCTGTAAATGGGCATAGAACCAGCTCAAATGGGCACAACGAAGAAATCAGTATAGGAAGCGCAGGTAGCTTAGCTCGCAGGCAAAGTCTGTGGGACGACGATTTACTTTCAGGTAAAAATGTTTTTTGCTACTAATTACCATTCTAAATTTGTCTCTCTTTATTTCAAAATACGTATTCTTTACTTAAATTAGAAACGCGCATAAAAATGATTACAGAAGAAGAAACAGACGAGGAGTGGACACCATTGCAAAGATTCTTAGTCGCCAACAACCTATCGTCGATACATCCAGTTTTAGAGTCGGAACAAATTGATCTGGAAGCATTAATGTTACTTACTGAATCTGATCTTGCAGCTCTTAAACTTGCTCTTGGACCCAAAAGAAAATTAATGAATGCTATAGCGAATCGAAAGAGGGCATTAGATGCCCCTGAAAACGTCATCAAAGATAGTAAATTGTAAACTCTCGATTTTAAGGAAGAGATAATGTCAGTCTTGCAAGATGTGTTATTAAGTGCCTTAATAACTACTCACGAAATGATAAAAATGTTTGAGAAATCTAAAACATTAGTATAAAAAAAATTCTTCAACCGCAGGGACTGATACTTGTAACTATAATAGATTACGTGATGAATCATCGTTTACATATCATTTAATCATACAACGAGAAAATGGATAACTCTTTTTTGCCATTTTATTTTTTTAGTACATATATAAATAGGATACTATAGAAAACTGTTTACTTTGTTGGCGTAACGAATACACGGTAAAGTGCCAGAGTACAATATAGGAAACTTCACATAGCTCATATTAAAAATGTGGAAATTTTTAAAACTTTCAACTTTCAAGTTTTCAAATCAATAATATAAAAATTCAAAAATTTCCAAATCCCTGAATTATGTATCAAAACTAGTAAATCTGGTTCGCTCTAGACAAAAATTCTAGTTACGCCAATAGTTCACTTCCGTAAATCATCGCCATAAATATGTAAATCATAATCATATACCGAAATAATAATCACCTCATTGTGCAAAATTTCAATTAGCCTTAATTTGTATACTAAGTATGGTGCCTTAGTAGAACGTAACTTCGTTCATGTAAATGAAAGTGTAAATGCCACTCTAAAAGAACGTATCTCTACGAGTTTTCCACCTCATGTTATCGTTCATAGGAGTACAATCAACGTTATACAAAATGTACAAATTGAACGCAGTAAAATAAAGTATGTAAATATTGGAATATCTCAAACATTTTGTAACATATCCTTTATTGCGATTCGGGTATCAGGTAAACGCCAATAATGCAAAAATAAATTTTTATTTATAATTTTATTTGTAAATGATTATCTTACAAATAAGAGACGCAAAAATATACAAGCTTCTTATGTTCGCAAAAAATAACAGCACCATTTCTCGCCTTGCCGTGGACACATAATTTTTTAATGCTGTATCACGGCTGTTCTGTGTTCGTGCAAGTAGAATGTGACGATACGTTCGTTTACACAAACGTACACCACGTTGCGATTAATGTGCATCAGAATAAAAAAAAGGCTCGTAGAAAACTTTTTTGGTGCCCTGTGTTCACGTGACACGTACGCGTTACTATGCACCAGTGTAATCAGCGTACGAACTACCATTACTGTGAAAAAGATATGATACAGAAGTGATTCTCTCACGATCTCACCTATGAAGGCTGCACGATTAATCGATTAATGGACAACGAACGGTTTACGTACGTTCGTTTAACTTGCCCGATTATTATAAATAACTATCGATTCATTAATAGAAAAATGGATAAATTTCTTTTCACTATTAATCGATTAATTTCCGAGCCCTATAAGCTACATTTTCTTTCTTTTTTTCTTTTATTTCTATACACAACAGTCGATTTTGCATAATGGCAACTTCATTGGAAACTCTTTTTGGCAGCAAGTACAAATTACACGGTTTCTTTAACAAAAGACGGAAGTCATCGGGTTCGCAAAAGATTACTCCTAACGTAAAATCTAATTTCCTTATGAAAGACACTATCTATCCGTATTGTTTCCTATAAATTTACAATGTTAAAACATTCACTTACAAAAGGTATCACTTTACAGAACTTCTTTTTTTTTTTCAGTTATAAATAATAGAGACTTTCAACGAAATCGTTTATTCTTTACACATTGTGCAATAGTAACTTGCACTAATTGTATAAATATTAAAGAAACGAATTATTGTTTCAATGTATAGATCGGTAACAAGATTTACTCTCCATGAGAAAGGGAAAGCTCTCTATGCCCGTGGGAAAATTCTGTTTGCTGACCTCGAAATGTCGTTTTATATGCATGGGATTCTTGCATTATTCAAGATAGGAAAATACCAATATTGTACCGGCAAAATCTTGTTGAGTATTTAAACGGGTAACACCTTTATCGAATCAACATAAATAAATTATCGATTCTCTTCTTACGACCAAAAATGAAGCGTTTGAGTGTAATCCTGAAAACATTCTCTTTACAGACAAAGTGAAAGTAAAGAAGGCGACGGTATCTGCAAAAAATTATTCAATATTCCATCAACTATTATTTTCTTATTAATAAAGTATCTCTAAGTATGGCATCATCAGCGTGTTATTTTCTTCTATGTTTGTTTGTAGTCAGAGCTACCTTTGTACGAAAGATTTGTTGAGAAGTAATAATTCATAGGACGAGGATATAAAAAAACGAGTGGTGCAACTATGCAAATCTCTGGCGTACAAAGGTACTCCTTAATATTTTACATTTTGTTGAATTGGAACTTTCAGAACTTTCACAAACATGACCCTGCGTTACCAAACTGGTCAGGAAAGTGGAGTCAAATAGAGTCCTTGGAGTTTTATTAACTGCCAATCATATGATAAATATTATTAAAGCTATCGCATAGTTGTCAATAATAATAATAATAATAATATTAATAATAATAATAATAATATTAATAATAATAATAATAAAATAATAATATTAGCAATATCCCTAAGGCTATCGTGTATCGTTACGTATGTACGCTATATTTACAACTGAACAACAATTTTCACTCATTTCCGGAACGGTGCTCAAACAAATGTCGAAGAGAAGGAAACAAACAGAAACGAGTTTAGCTTCTAGATGACTTTCGAAGAACGAATGGAAGGAAATTCGGAACGTAAATGGAAAAGTTGAATTTTTAGTCTTAAATAAATGTATCGAGGGACAGTTTAATTTGAGTGAAAACGTTTCCAAATTTCCTGCGAATGATGGTCTTCAAAACTCAAATAGAAGCAGTACGAGGCACAACGCTAGAAATAATATACACTTACAAGGATCCTAAAAACGGAGCAATCAATTGCTCCAGTACAAGTCTTTGAACATAACGCTTCTTATAAAATATACACGTATATGTACACACACATGTTCACATTATATGTGTATATGTGCATATGCATATGTAGCAAAGAGCTGCCGTGTCTTCCCGACAATGGCTACATCTAAGACGGAAAGCTCGCTTATCGATTAAATCCGCGCTAGGAGTTGTGGAAAAGTAGATCCCTTTACATTGCACTGTCTTGGTGCAGACTTTGTCCGAGACACATCTCAGTACCACTGTTCAACCCTTTGCTCGTAACATATATACGTCAAAAAAGAATAAACCAACTTTACACTATGATGATCTTTCATCGCTATCCAATTGACATCGAATACAAAGAGACTGGAAGAAACTTCACAGAGGCCCTTCCCACCGAACCGTTAATTTCATTCGTCGCTCCAGTTTGATATAAGCATTGCTTATCCTAACTTGTTTAAGATTTACAGCTACACGAAGTCTATGTAAGAATTTTATCAGTTAATTACACAATTATGAGCACCCGCGACGCGTATGGAAAGAATAAGACGCGATTACTTTTCTTTTCAACATCATTTTTTGAGAACCTTGCTTTCAAGCTCGATCTCGTGTTACTTAGAAACTTTCACGTGGGTATCATGACGCGAAAACATGGCAGCAAACAAACCGTTTTCGATTCCTTCCAAGGGATCGCACGCGAAAATATATAGAGCAAAAGAAAAAACACGTAAAATTAGAAAACAAAAGGATTGCAGCAGAAACCATTAAATATATTATCCAAAAGACAATTTTATAGTTACTCTATACATATAGCTGATACAACAAAAAATATAGATCCCTTGTTCACAATTGGTCAATAGAATGTATAGAGTTACAGAAATCAAACAATTTATCGACATAACTTTCCCTTGCTTTTACTTATGTTCTTATTCTTCCATTAATGTTTCGTGTCCCGTTTATTGCCAACAAAAGCTGTATAAAATGATCCTTTTATTAATTATAAGCGTCCAAATTGTATTATCTATGATCACTTAATAATCATAACAATATTGTAATCAGAGGGCTAAGCGATCCTTTGGAGTCTGAAAGAATATTCTACAGTCATCCTCTCCTTGTCCCCTTTCTGTCACAAAATTACAATCGTAGACATTAATATAATTATAAAATATTAAATCACCAATTCATCACTTGTCAAACATCTCACTTGAATATAGTACAGTACACTATAAAGTGACCGGATAATATCACGAAGTATTAGCTGCTAATTTTAACATACACATTAATTAATGTGTAAAGCACGTTAATTGCAGCTTTTAATATTTCATAGTATATTTGGCAAGGTTCATACTCTTGGTTTGTAGATCAGTAAACTGATAATCACGTACACATTTCTGCACATAAAACAATGACATTCACTCTGTATGGGCACTTTGAATGGTATCTTGAAACACGTTTGTATTATCTCAATGCTCATAAATAAATAAATAAATTTTAAAATAAATCCTAGTACACATAATAAAGACTGTTATATATAATCATTTTAAATATTATTAAGTTCCAACCTTTTTCAAATACAGTAATTTCCAATAGCACGAGAGTTTTTCACAATTCTCTTATTCTTGTATGTTAGAACCAGAACTATTGTGAAACTTGTGAAATAATAATAGCAAATCTCGATGATCAGTATAGAATATTCGAAATATACGAACGTGTTTTATATGGCAATGTAAACGACTGCCTTCTTTCTGAAGTGATTATGTTTAACCGAGAATTATGTAGGGGAGTTGAACCGTTAATAATTAATTTACCAATCGATTAATTAATGGGGAGCAAGGGAGTAAGGCTACTTTACACATCGCGCGCCGTTACATGAAACGCGATCGTTTGTGCGTGGGAGATCCCATATCCACGTCATGCGAAGCAGGCCGTTTGTGATGTCGAGCAAATTCGCTAGTAATAAAAGCCGACAGTTCGGCTTGTCTTCCAGTACGCCGGGACATTGGTGAACCTATTCAATTATTAAAATAATCTTAATACTCAAGAATATAATTTTGAATTACTGATTTTAAGAAATTACTAAGTCAAGTGCATAATTCATCACATAATTCTTACCAGACAATGCAATTGCTTCTCTAAATGTGTGTAACTCAGGATCAGGATCAGTGGTAGATAACGGTGTTGGTGCAACAACCATATTTGGTGCGGAACTTTCAGATGGAGGTGAACCACATACCATCATCCTTGGTTTAGGGGAACTCCTACAAATTTATTCACAAGCATATCATATCTGTATTACCTGTATTAATAAAACAAACCTTATAAAAGTTACTGTTGCATTAATGCCTATAGAATAAAACACTTAAATTTTTATGTATTAAAATACAATAGTATATATATAGCTTTTGTATTTTTTAACGGTTTCTGAAATTATAGTATACGAAAACTACTGAAAATAAATTTATTTACTTTATAGATAGACTGATGATATTTACCTATGCGAATGTGGTCGAGGTGGTGGTGGTTTTCCAGCAAGATATGCTAAAAGATCTTCCCTCCGAATCATACGTCTTTTTTTCCTAGCCCAATTCATTATTTCTTTACTACGCTTTTGTCGACCCATTTCGACACTTAAATCACTACATCGACGTATACTATCCATTGAATCTGTTAAAATATTTGTTACAGTTAAGAACAAAAATATGAACACGTAATTATATATAATAGAAATTGTAAAAATTTCTCGTATATGTATACGAGTTTACTTTTATTTGTATACTATTATTATTTTCATAGTAAGATGTATTTACAAAATATAACACAGTATCACATAAATTAAGGAGAGCGCAATAATTGCTTTCTACTAACCAAATTATAAAGATAAATGTTTAGCATTGCCTTGATGTAATAGAAACCACAGATGATCAATATATGTTTTCAATATTTCAGGTTTCTCAATATTTATTAATAACACTGAATTTTGTCAATATTATAAATATCTATTGACAAACAAAATTTACCTCAAAACATTTAATATTTACTAATAATAAATTCATGTGTAAAGAGAACTGCATATAAAAACTGACATATTTAGACACCCACCTAACCACCTTAATACTTCAATATTGACACTACATGAAAATCTTCCCTTGATAATATTAGCAGTACATATTGATCATCGAAAACCCCGAAATACTGATAGTACACAGTGTGTCTTAGTTATTTCAACAAAGTTATACCAAAGTTATCCTACTATATCAGTTAGTTCTCGAATGCTTTATTAAAAAGTTACAACAAAAATAATAATTAACAATGCATTGCTTTCTTGTTTGAAACTACACAAAAAGATTTGTGACATATCTGGCGCAATTAACAAGAAATCAATAGTACACTAAATTCTATTTTTTGTAGATACTACATCTACATTCATAATAACAATTAAAATGGAATCAACGTGAAGCAACAATCTATTGTGACGTAGTATGCAACAAGAAAACACTGCATTATCATTTCATATTTTTATTATAACTTTTTGATAAAGCATTTAAAAACCTATGTTTTTGAAACAGTTCTTTTTTTATTCTTACATATGGAATATGCTGGTAAAGTTTGCAGGAAACGACTGGGACACCCTGTATATTGATCATCTGAGGTCTCCACAATGCTTCCAACCATAAACAGAAATGATATAATCATGCAGGAACGACAGGTATTTACAACTCTTTTCTATAAATATTCGTAATAGTCCTAAAAGTTCGCATCAATTAACAGCTGACCTTCAACATTGGTCAGCTGTGCAAAGCGTTCTGACGCACACATACGTAAAGCGCGTATCGCAGTATGCGTGAGCGAGTGACGGATGCACAAAGGGACAGCTGAACAGCGTAGGTAAAGATTAAAGAAGGGGGTAGAAAAAACGACGAAGAAACGATGATAGTGGCGAAAGAGAAGAACGAAGATTTATACAGCTCACATTGTTGACAAGAAAACGTACGCACCTTTATACAACGATGTGACGGTACCCGCGGCGGTTTGGAAGGGTAGCCATAGAGAGACACCCTGCGTACGATCTGTAAAAGAGCAAAGCCGAAAGGAACTGGTTACACGATCAGATCGATATGCAGTTGCATGCGGTCGCAAAAAGGGAATCGAAGCAAACGAGGAGCGAGAACTGGCTGGCATAAAACGTCGCACAAAATGGATGTCACGCAAAATGGTAACTCGAAGAAATACGAGATGTCTCGCTGCTCGTTATCCTCAGGGCTCGTCTTGCGTACGAGTCGAAGGAGATTGCGAACACGACGAACAGTGCGTATTAGCTCGCCTTTGTACAGCTGGGCGATGGCTGACGCCGTCGTCTGAAAGCTCGTCCACATCTGCTGGGAATAGAGTTCCTTTTCGTTGTGCAGTTGCGTTTCGTAATCCGGCTCCGCTTCCAATGCCTCGACGCACTGTTGCTCCCAGTTGCTGTACCAGAGATCCATTATAGGATCCTCCTCGCTTCGATCTTCGCTCATGGCTCGTCGTCCTCGAGACTCGTTGCGAGCTCACGCCTCGCCCACCCACACGCACTCGCGACACGCACCAAAATCGCGTAACCCTCTATAAACTCCGTCGTATCTTCTCGTTTTTCGTGTTTGTCTTACCGCACCTCCGTTGCCGTCCGTCTACTTCACGTAATGCGAACACGGTAGCTCGCATGCATGCCACCCGAGTCAGGTCGCGGCCATTACGATGTGCCTCGCTCGAGGATCGCGCGAGTCTTACGCGCAACGAAATACGAAATACCAATTGGCAGCTACGAAGAACGAACTAACCCAACGATACATAATCCCTTTTCACCCCTCGACTGCGACGACGCACTGATTCCTGGGATTCACTGCTGCGCTCTGTTCAACAGAATGCAGAAACCCGAAATGCGCAGTTTCCATCGAACTGCGTGCTGCCGATAGAGAAGGGATACGGTACATTTGCAGTTTCATATTTCTTTCTTAATAATTCATGACTTCTTAGTTAATATTCTGCTTACAACAGCTATGTGATGTTTCTTGTGCGATTAAATCATACTGCACTATATTTTATTTAAATAAGCTTTCTCAGATTTAAACTGTTTGATGTTTGGTGTCGATAAAAAGGAAATCTGTAAACAATCTATATATGTAAGTACACACATATGTGATCAAAAACTAATTATTTGTCACATATCATGTTTCAATTACAAAAAAGTAATAATGATACAATTAGAATAATCGTCAATGTAATTAATAATAAGTGAAGAAATAACAGTACCTAGATAGCAGAAAATTTTGCTTATTCGCAAAATAAGCTACCTTTGTTCTTTTCTGAGTCAAGCTCAGCTCCTTACAATCTGAATGTAACTGAAATAATATCGCTGCAGCTTGCATACTGTATTAAAATTTAAAATAAAAAATACCGCACCTCATGGATGCTCAGAATCTATTTGACAACAAATAGGTATTGATAAAATGAAATCTTAACTAACTGTTCTTATGTTTGACTTATTTGGACTGTCAATGTCCAATAAGCAGAAAACGTTGAGCTAATGTTAATTTTAATTGTTATTTAGCATCAATTACTCATACGAACGTTTTGTGAATTTTAAAAAAGTCGGAAATGAATTGTAAAAGCGATTGTTTGTTTTGTTAGTTTCTTCGCTTCTCGCTAGATGGTGTAAGAAGGTCTGTTTTTATGGATTATTCCAATTACATCACTTATTTCTTTATAATTTCAAAATATTTAGTAACATTGATCACATATTTCATTTACTTGAGTCCTGTGATCTTTATAATACATGTTATAAATAATTGCAGATTCATCAGACATCAAAACGTGTTAATTCAATGAAGTGAAATGTATAAATGTATACATAGATATATAAGTTAATTGATTAAATGAAATTGTAATAATAAAACAAATTAAGTTATAAATACGTCATATAATTTCCGGATGTGTTAAAATTACATTTTAACAATTATAAATACTTCACAGATGATATATGCAATATGCGATAGAGCTTTATAGTCAGTGACGGATTTAGTCTTCAAGGTACCTGAGGTATTACAATTCAAGCATATATTATTAAATTCCTAGATTTCAATATCCCTATGTCCCTAAATTCTTATATTTTCGAATATAATTTATTATATTTCTAATTTTCTATATCCATAGATTCCTGTATCCTAGTATTGCTATATTCCTATTTAAAATAAAAACAGAGAAACAAAGCAATTCATGTTGTACTCTAGAAAGTAAAAAATGAAATAAATGTATATGATTCATTGTAAAAATGATGAAGTAGAAGAGATAATACTGAAAATCGATTATAGTCGTAAGTATGGGAATATAAATTATATATCGGTCTCTAGATATTAAAAATATTTTATCTTATGGTGCCCGCGATAGTCGCTTTATCACCTATACATAAATCCGTTACTGTGTATGGTTTTATGTGCCGTTCATGTTTGTATTTCAGCTGTTGAGTCGTGCACTTGTGCGGCTCGTGAGTCGGAATAAGGTCTGTTCTGTACATTTTTTTGCTGACGAAACAATATTATAATTGGAAAATGACAGGGTTTACAGAAAGTGCACTTGTGAAAAGATTAATGGACTTGAATCCTTCTCAGCAAAGTATTCAAACACTTTCTCTTTGGTTAATTCATCACAGAAAACATCATCCGACCATCGTGAAAGTCTGGTTCAAAGAGATGTGTAAAGGTACGTGACGATTTTCGTAAGTATACCTTTATTCATATGTTTTGTCTTTGAAATTCTGCATTCTGAATATTATTTCGTCGCAGACTTATTTCAAACGACATTTAAGCGTAATAAGTGGAAAGTGGTTTTTGTCGAAATTTCTAGGTTAACTTCTATGTTGGACATTTATTTATACGTAATTGTAGACATATTTCTCTCGTAACAGTTTGTCAACTGCAGAATTACAACTGTATTGATAGTAATTATCTGTTACAACCAAAATTATATTTTATATAATATTATAATTAGTGCAAATGTAATTCAGTAATACCTTATCATGTGCAATTACAAAACACATTTATTGTTTATAGAGGTGATTACTGTTTTATATACTAACTTTGTTCAATCTTTCATTAGTTTTTTTATTTTATTTCTTCATAAAGTAAGGTATAGTAATAGTAATAACATTAGTAGTATTGTTAATAATGATGATTAAGCATACCTATGTACATTGTTTATTTCAACTTATAATTTATATAACTTAGTTCGTTTTATTTGACTTATTGTTTAAAGTTTTTATTTCATTATTATATATTGGATTTCATTAAAAAATAATTTGTTTCAAATCTTCTCAGAATATATATACTGTTACATATATTTTTGTCTTTATCACATTCCAATTAATGTGTTTATTTATATCATTCCTGTGATCCATATCTTCATTAATATATTTTTGCAGTAAAGGATAATCGTAAACTAATGTTCATGTATCTGGCAAATGATGTTATTCAAAACAGTAAAAAGAAAGGGCCAGAATTTGGGAAAGAATTTGAAACAGTGTTACCAAAAGCTTTTGAACATATGAAAGGATTCGATGAAAAGACAAGGGAAAGATTAAATAGGCTTCTTCAAATTTGGGAAGAAAGAGGAGTTTATGATAAAGCACAAATTTCAGAATTTAAAGCTGCTTTTACAGATACATCAAAAGATTCGGGAACTCCACCTCCAAAAAAGAAACTTAAAAATGACATAGAAAAAATAAAGGTAACATAAGATATTAATCTCAAATTGTATGTAATACAGTATCTATAACTAAATGATATGTTTATTTTGTATTGTAGAAGGAGAAAAAGGAGAGGAAAAAGTCAGAGACTGAAATTGAAGTGGATGGAACCAAAGAGCTGCATGTAACCTTAAGTCCTCGCACTCCTGCTGGAGATCCACCAGAAACAGAGGAACTCATCAAAGCCTTAATGGTTAATACCATTTATAAAAACAACAAAAATTCGGAATATGTATCGTTAGCAATAAACTATCTTATATATAGAAAAATATATGTTGAATCCATAAGGCATATTGGCAAGCATATTTATACAGTTTGATATATCCACCCCTGACAGTAATTTTATTCTGTTTATAGCAATTTGTTTTATCCTTAATGTATTTTACCATATATTTCTTCCTATTTTATTCTGAACTTCTATATTTATTATCTGTTATTAAAATAAGAAAAGTATTGCATTAATTTTATTTTAAATGTATGTGATAAATCGTTACTTTGTCATTTTATTTAAGGATATTAACATTTTTATACACCAACGTTTTTCCTTTTATATAAATTTTATTTAAATAAAGCATATGAAAAGTATGAGATATTTGTATATGAAGATATTGAAGGCAAGCACTAAATCGCCTTCTTCATTTCAGGATTTGGAAAATACAGCATCCTCAGATGCTGGTGTTAGAGAACGTATTGCATCTTTACCACCAGAAGTTTCTGAAGTTTCGCTGCTTGCAAATTTAGCTGACAGAGCAGCTGCAGATCAATTAAGTGTTGCAGTAAATGAAGCTGCTGCACTGTTAGCAGATTACAATGGACGGTTGCAAGCTGAAATGGAAGACAGAAGAAGATTATTAACTATGCTTAGAGATTATACTTTGGCACAAAGACAGTTACTTCAACAGGCTCAGTCAACTTTAGAAGTATGACTATGTTTTATTTTTTATATGTTTACTCTTCCACATTGATATATAAATGTAAAATTTATTGAATATTAATGCATTTAATATGTTACAGGATTATAAAGAAAAACTTAAGAAAGTATGCGCAGTTAGATCTGAAGTAAAGTCACATATTTCCAATCTGCCTGATTTAACACAATTACCTGATGTAACGGGTGGTTTAGCCCCACTTCCTTCAGCTGGTGACTTATTTTCTATGCACTAGCACGTGAGTTTAAAAAGCATGATCATTGAATTATTTTTGAGTTCCACGCATAAATGAATACAACCATGCTATGTTAGCTTGGTCTTTGTGATGAGATATATAACTTTCTACTTTTCAATATTTAATATATTAAATATTGATTAAACTCCTCGCATGTAATTACAAAATATGAAACAAAAATGTACTGATAAGTGATAGTATTGTAAAATTATTTTACACAATACTTTAATAACCTGAAGGAAACAAATGAACCAAGTTATAATATACAATTAAAATTCTTGAAACTGTTGTGCCAGTAATTTTCAGTGTTATATTTTTGTTGAAAATTACTTGATAAAGTGTGTTTTTGTTTTTCAAATGGGGGGTGACGAAAACGATAAAAATTTTGTTTTATAATTGAACTTTGAAAAAAAAAGCATAAGAAAAATTTTCGTCTAAAAATAACAATGTTCCTGTTTTGTCGTATGCACAATGCATAAGGAACTTAAAACATTGTACAATTTGTTACAATCTCATTTTATACTAATAAACAATTGTATTTAATCGATAAATAATTTTTAAATATGTTACTCACAGAATTTATTATAAATAGTAAAACGTATAATAAATTCTAATAAACATATGATAATTTCAAATATTGAGTTATTTTAAAAATACTTTAACTTAATCATTATAAAGAATTCCATTAGAAGGAAAAAAATATATCGTACATACTGAAAATTTTTGGTTATCCAATTATTGTTTGCAAGCAGTGCTTAGAACGTTGCACTTACAACATTTGGTAATCACCTCTTGTATATATATATATTGTAGGTAATATAATTCTGGGACTGAGAAACATGTCTTAAAATATAACGTTGCAGTTGATTTTGAACAAATACTGACGTGCGTAAGTAAATAATGTATATGTAATATGGTACGAAGTAAATAGCGTGATTGTGCATCGGCGAAATTGTAATAGTATGCAAAATATTAATACGAATAAATGTTTTGATCGTTATAATGATGGTATCTTTTACTCACATTGTACTATGATCCTTACTTAGTTGCTATACAAATATCTGTAAAGATATTGTTTCAATTTAATATTTGATAGCAATGAACATAAACAGAAGGAGAAAATAAAAAACAAGAGGTGTAATATTCATTAAACGTTTTGATTGTTTAAAAAATACATTTTTATTATTCATCAATTTTATTGAATTATTTGTACATAAGATAATATAATTCTTTTAAACAATGAATTATTTCCAATAATATTTCTACAAAGTATTTTGTACATACATAGACTTCTTATACTTTTCATACAATAAAAAGTAAAGAATACAATGGAAATATTTAAAAACTGTAAATTATATGTATTATGTTGTACATACGAGATTGGAAGAAATTAGTGAAACACTTATATTTTTATTTGTTTTAGCATATATGGTTTTAACTAGTTAAATCATAATATTATACAAGAATTTAAACTTGTGCTAACTCTTGGCAAGTATATTTGGCAAGAGCTGTATTGTACATTTCTTTAATTATAGAACGATTAATATTTGTTACTGTTTTACCAACTTTTTTATCACAATATATACAATAAACAACAACAATAAATGTTTAGCATTTCTTTAGAATATTTTCATAACAAAAACTGAAAATTTTAAATGCGATATAATATGTTCATCAAATTGACATTGCACTTATTAATGGTTCGAAATAGTTCAAATACATTATTGCTTGGTCATAAATAAAATTATTATATCACTTTGTCAGACGCTTTTACTATAACATTTATTACTGAAAAATTTCCCAAATGAACATAAAATGCTAATCCACTTATTTCTTAAATTAAATTTACAAAATATAAATTATTCTGTACATTCAGTCCCTTCACTTTCAATGTAATATTAATATTTTAAAATTATTGTTTTTATCCTAAGTAGAAAAAAAAAGAATATTCTGAATGATATACTAATATTAAAAGTGGGTTTTATACAAACATTCGTTGTAATCACCTTGTATAGTGATTTAGAAAGAATCATTTCAGAAAACAACATAAATTTCATGTATCGTCTTTTTTTATGTTTCATGTGGATGGGGTGGTCTTGTTGGTTTAAGAATGAGCTTTCCAGTGTCATCGCAACTCATATTAAAATCACCAAGAACACTTCTAGCTCTTTGAGTAATGATACTTGGTGCTATTACACGTCTATGAACTCCCATCATAAATAATATCACTAAAATATAATGATAATATTTCATCTCAATATTAATGCAAGCTTTGGATTAATCATACTTACCTAAAATAATACTAGCGATAGCAAAGAATGGATGATTATATAAGCTCTGTGTGAATGATACAGCAGGAGTATTTGGATCTGTCAACCAATGCCATGCACCCACAGCAGTACAAACAGAGATGAAACCCAGTAGCACTGTAGATAATTTTATGTTAAACATATCACAGTTCTAAAATTACTGTCAAATTAATACAGTAAGAAGCTCAAGTAAATAAACATTAGAGAATATATTATCATTTCACAAGATAATTTTTTGAATATTCAAAATTTGAACATAACACGTACAGAAAGATATAAAAACGTACTTCTCCATCGTCGAGTAGCTGGCTGTAAACTAGCAATAACTTCGGTAAGACGTCTTTCAAAAGCTTTCAGGTCTGGAAATGATGAAAAAGAGGTAACCTTAAAACTGTTCACTTGTTATTATATACATCAGTATATCATAGAACTGCATTTTCTGCCGTATCTATTAACAGATTAACTTTTTCGGCTAGAAAGTTCCTCTTTTACCTTCACAAACTGTTTGATCTAAAGACATGTTTTATTTATACATATGCATCAACAGACATTTAATACAAGCGTCCTGCAAAACAAACAACCCCGGTATATTCAGATAATTTCAAGTGCAAATCTAGTTTCTCTGGGAAAAATGGCGATTTAGTTATAGCGCTCATTCATTGGCACATATTATGCTTAATTCATAGGAATTAATAAATAATCAAATTTTTTATAATAGATCTTTATTTTAAAAGACCAGCTGGTTTAGTTTGTAATACAAAATGAAGAATAATGTATTGTAAAGTAATTTATTGTAAAATTGAGAGTATTTTTAAAATATTCCTTAAAATTTATATTTACGCGCGTTTTTTCCAAAAACAGTATCGCTATTACCATCTAGTAGCGAGCTGTGGTATTAGCAGAATAGAAAATTCTATTTTTCCTTATAATTAGCGGCTTTCACGCTTTTCTACATCGAATAAAATGTTTCACGATCCCTATCGTAAAGGTAATGAATATCATAAATGTCTATTAGTATTTTTATTTCTAATTTCAACCACTGTAAAAATTGTGAATTTTTAAAATAATTCTGGAGTTCTTCTTTATCTGAAATTGTAATCTTGGTATAAAATCGAATATGTCGGTAACTATTGATAATTGTTACTGAATCGTCGATAAGTATGATTTTTTAGAAAATTCGCAAGCGTAAAAGGGAGACTTTCGAAGTACTGTCGATTTTTTTAATCAAATGCTTTATAATAAACTATTATTCATTTAACATTTGGCTATTATTTGATATTGTGTAGACTGTATGTTTTATAATTTATGGTAAAATAGGATAATGCGAATGGAACATTAATCTTTCATGTTACTCTAATAGATGGCGCTATGATGTTAATTTTTCCGCGTTCCTGATTAGTTTACATGTTTAATAGTAGATGGCTATGAAAATTTAAAGTTTGCAATGGCGCGAGTGAACCGTTTTACAATTGTTGCAGGTACCAAATTATTAAAAATTTCTATTTACCGATAAAAATTGATGTGAATATGTGTACAATTCATAAATTAATAATATAAAGCTTCTTGGTTTTATGTTACAGCTTCGTGTTCATGTCAATCAACTGTATTCAGATTAAAACTTGTTACTAAGGTATTAGAACATGATCAGTCATTAATAAAATAAACACTTATGGTGGTATAATAATAATAATAGGTAAAATTATAACGATGAATGGTTAGTATTTTATTTAATTTTCATCATAATAAAATATATGTATATATACAATGTATATGAATTCTCATGCTGTATTTTTCTTTAAACAGGAATATAACAGGAAGCTATCATGATTAATAACATGGATGAAGAATTATGTAAAATGTATAAGTACTTACACTTACTTCACATTTACCCCAACTTTTCAGACTTACACATATCAGCTATTCTAGAATCAGTTACTACATAAGTGTTGGGTTCGTCTGAATTTATGTTTATAATATGAAGGAAGTGTTAAACAGTCACAGTATTATAATTGATCAGTAAATTATACGGGAAACAATACGGATGTTTTATCTTCGTAACTGTAAACGTACGCATTACATTTCTTTGTCAGAGGTGCGATCTCTGACCGTCAAATGGACTGTTAAAGGTCATTATTCCTTATCTTACTCGTCTGGTCAACATTATCGACCCTGACAGTAGTGCCAGAGGTTCCATGGTTGATTCACGATTGTTCCCATAGAAACGTAGCTTGCGATCGAATCGTGGCCGCGTGTTCCTTTCGTATTTGATACTGTATCATATGTGTGTATGTGCCAGGTAAGCCTTGTACAGTCTTGCAGACTTACCGCAGTCTCAAATATTGACATGACCTGTGATGAACCTGAGCGTCGTCTTTTGACATCCAAAGATTTCGAACCCAACGTTCGCGCCGGAAGTGGTGGTCGTTCCGGAAGATCAAGCGGTTCCTCGTCGCTCCAGACAAGAGAACGATAGATAGGTAAAACCGATTGCTTGAAGGAGGATAGATGATGTAGGTTATTTTCTTTCTTTTACGTGACTTTGATCTTGCCGTCATTATCGACCGAGCAAATTTCTTTTCCGCGGAAATCGTGTTGCGCGCCAACAATGATCGGAAGAACCTCGCTAGTGGAACAAAAGAGGATCCAATGGGCAAGAGAAAGGGGTAAGTTATAATGTTTCAATTGTACAAGTAATATGTATTTTATTTTGCAATAACTAATAAACAATTCTTGCAGATTTTTATGCACTAATTATGTTTGTGTTTGGCACCCTCGGTTTTTGAGAAATCCCAGTTTCAATTGTGCGATGGTCGTTGGCATTGAAAATAGGGTTTTATTAATAGTTATACTAATTAATAATTACTCTTAATAATTTATGCAATTTATTACTTAATTGAGCACTATTCACATTGTAAATTGAATAGATTTTTAATTAAAAGTTACAAGTTGTATTTTAATTCGAACTTAATGAGTTAAAGATTAGCGCTTAAATTAGAGACATTCGCGTCTATTTAAAATTGATATCTTTACATGTTCTATCTATGTAGTATAGGATGCTATACATAGCATACATTGAATTAAACATTTACGTGCATAGTTACGTCCATATTGAATTAAATATTAGGAACGTGAAAACGATTCGATAATACTGTATGGGATATTAATATTTCATGCGAATACCGTAGAGGAAATGGCACGTCTCGGCGGAAGTTGGGGACTTTTAAAAAATAACATCAATATCCGCACCAATATTCGGTAAGTATTATTTACAAATGAAGTAAGTGAAACCGAAATCTACAATAAAATAGCAGAAATGAGAGAGTGTAAATATACAAAATTATTCAAGGAACGGTTTTAGACAAATCAAATTTGTAAATCCCTAAGTTTAAAATTCTATAAGTTTGTAGATTGCAAAACTTGATAATTTCTATCTCCCAATTTGTAAATATGAATAATTGAAAGTACTCAAAATATTTTGTTCATCAGGTTTACTAAAATTTTGTACTTGAAATGAAAAGTGGACAGAATGTTAACACATATCTAATAATAATTCCTTAACTCAGTACATATCAAAATGGATCAAGAATGTCCTTGGTGGAAACGAAGGACAAACAATTGTCCTCAAAACCTTTCCGTGCCACTGGACATTACGGAAGTACGGTCAGTCTGAAGAGTCTGGCGACAGAGAGTTCCGGAAACGGTGGCACGAACCTAAAGTGTCTGGACTGCAATGGTGGTAGCTTGATAAATCTGCACGAGCAACCGGAAGTGTCGCAAATCAGGCACAGAAGCCCGAGCCTGCCGCCTATTTACAATAAGGATCAGCAGCAATATGTCTGTCAGGTTTGTCTGCATTGGTATGCTTACAGCTGCTTTTCTTACATTATAAATCATTAAACAATCATTTCATAAATTTCATTTCCCGAATAAATTTTAGGTGTAAAGAAGTTTGGAATTAACCCTACGCATATTGCAGAAATATTTCAGTGAAGTTTAAATCATTCTCAGAAAATGCAGTTGAGGATGGAGTTATAAGAAAATTAGGATTGTGTCAAGTTTATTATTGTCTGAAGAATATTGTTTTTTATTCAACTTAAATTATGTGTACTTGTAATGAACATTGAGTTATAAATTAGTAGAAATGCTGTATCTAACTTCCATTTATAAAATGGAAGATGGATTATGAGCTAATAATAAGCGAATAATAGCTAATAATAATTGGAAGCAATTAAAAGCATCTAATTTCATAGTAACAAAGAAACAGGTACTCATGTAATGACATCCACTGTTTATAAATTGAGTAATTTTTAGAACACGTAGAACATCTAATTCCGTAATTAGCTTGTGAACGAATAATGTAAAGGTATAAGAAATAGATTAGTTCGTGACCGCGTTTGCAACAATAAAGTAGTACGATTGTAAGTAGAAGCAACCGGAAGATCGATTTCTATTGATCATTATTATGTATAGGCATTCTATTTTATGACTGAGTAGAGAAATGATATGGAAATGTATAACTGAATATCAAGAATGTTTTATTAAGAAATATATAGAATTCACAGTTAATTAGTTTTATAAACAAAAGTTTATTAAAATGTGTTACAAATAATGTAAATGTAATACAATAATTTATTACTTACTATAATTGATATATTATGTCATATTATACGTTACAATTTATATATTATACCATATTATACATATGATATAATACGATGTATGATAAGTATTTCACGCGATAGCAGAACAATGAACGAGCACGTGCTTCTAATTGCCACTTTAATACCGTGTCGAAGACTGTGCACTACCGCATTTAATTTGTGAGGGGAAAGCAAAAGTAAGGCAGTCTGGCAAATCGATTCTTGTCTGATGCTTCAGTTCGTTCACCTCTTGACCACCAATTTCGTGTATCCACGTGTATATCTCAAACTTTCTGTAACCACGTCTTTTATAAAAATTTACATATTTTATATTCAGCTAAATTTTGAGGTAATAACATTTCACGTCCAGCTAATAATATTTAATTTGTAATGACGAGATATGTACTCAAATTATATTTGGACTTTGATTCGATGTCAATGAATCGTAAATCATGAAAGCTAATACAAGCTCTGTCACGGTTTGCCGTTCCAGCCACACAGTGGCACAGAAATCATGTTTGCTATACAGTATGGTCGAGGAAACCCTATTTGAAGATTGATGACAAGAAAATTGCTGTTCCGTCACGCGAGCCTTTGTACCTTTTCTTCGGAATAAATTGGTTCCTTCGTGTTCTAGGGTCAGCAACGAGACTTTGCCAACGAAGGACTGCACTATCGTCCTGAGAAAACACAGCAACAACGCAATCATCGACTCTATGAACGCTATGATAATTCAAAGAACAATCATTATGCGTCACAGGGCGAAGAACGCGAGGGAGAAACTTCCGGTTATGCTAGTGACTCTGTAGATGCTCCTGTGGCAACAACAGAATGTACGTTAAAGTAGAACTACTTAACATTATTTATATTATATTTTTTCAGGGTCAATGAAAAAGTTATAAATTATAAATTGGTATAATAAAATATTACAATTTGAACAGTATTTATTTGACGATGTTTATTATATAAGATAACTGCATTTATTAAATTGTTAAATAACATAAATTTCTTTTTTGTAGCAGTGTTACCTGGATGCAAGCCACCAACAACTGAAATGCCTGAGAAAACGTGGCAGAATCCTTACCACACCACACCGGAAAGTTCGTTGCCACCTTCGAGAAGGTTATCTGATAGTAGGATAGGAGAACTTAACAGGCCAAGGTGGGGTAGTGTATGGGGTCAAGAGACTGCACGTGGAGATCCACCACCACCGCCTTCTTGGCTAGCAAGATTAGGACAATCAAGCCAAGTACGGTTACATAAAGTCTCCCTGCAGCTTAATTTGAATCTCTTCTCTTCTCATTTACTACACTGAATATTTATGTAGAAACTATTAATGTGATGCAACTATTATGTAAATCAAAACTGTGGATAACGTAAAGAGTTTCAAATTAACTGGCACTTTTAACTAGAACTTGATTGAGTTAGACGTTTCTGTAGAAATTAAGAATTTACTGTTGTGGACTTACTAATTCTTATTGTGCAATTTTTAATATTTAAGGTGCTGGTGATAAATCACGAAAGTGCAAGCAGTTCGGACAGCTCAACCATAGGATCGATTGGATCCGACAACAAGACCTATCTTCGTGGACAAAATATACCCGTGGACGCAGATGTTCTTCACGAACGGGAGGCAAGGAGACAGAAAGCCTTGGAGCTACAGAATGCGATCAAAAAGCAACTCGAAGAGAAAGATCGTCAAAAAAAAGAAGAGAAGGAGAGGAAACTCAGGGAAGAACGTTTGGAAGAAGAGCGGATCAAACGGGAAAGGGAAAGAGAAAAGGAAAGGTATAAACAATCAATTTTTAATAAAAAGATGAAGTTAAATAAATTGAACTGTCCCGTATCAAATCATGTAACAAAATACTGTTTATTAGAACAAATAATTTAGAAATTATTTCTATACTAGATTCGAAGAAGAGCAAAGAAGAATAAAAGAACGAGAAGCAGTTAAATTGAAGCAAGCCGAAGCAATGCGCGAAGTTCTAAAAGCGGCAGAGCGTTTGGCGAAGGAACAGAAAAAGGTTCGGCGCAAGTTTGAAGAAACTGACGAAGAAAACACGATCACATCGTCTAGGGAATGTGAATCGAAGATCTCAAACGAGAATCAGAAACAAAATTGTCCCAGTGCAAGAACACAGCAAAACACAATTCCCAGCATCGACATTCAAGACACGAATAAGAAACACACAGATAACGACAAAGAAGATAATAATAAGGATGCATTAAACGATTCAGAGAAGGCAGACCAAGATAAGAATGATTTGAAACCAATTCAAGTTCCTATTAGCAAAGAGGTAGCAATTGTACTAAGCGGTAGACTCGAAGATTCAGAGATCCTCAACAAAGCAAACCTGCAGTTGGTTAACCTAGTACTGACTCCAACGCCAAGGACGATTGAGAATAATTCAAATAATATATCAGTAGGTTTAAATACTTTTATACACAATATAGGAAGTTCGAACTTCACCCCAGGCTCGTCCAGAATTCCATCAACGATCGTGGAAAACAGATTGCTCACACCTAGCAAGTATAGATCGAATGGTAGAGATTTTGGCACGCAGACGGATATAGAAAACGATCAAGACTTTCGCGAGAAGGATTTGACCATGAAGGACGCTTCTATGAAGGACCGCAAGGACGCGACGAATGCTAATAAAAGGGATATCGAAAAGTGAGTCGTAATATGATGCATTGAATGTCGCTTCAAAACTTGAAGAATCGTAGAGGATATTATTCTTCTGTCTTGCAAATAGAAGCGGTAATTATTGTTTCATTTCGTTTTCCGAGATTTCCTCTTTTATTATATATTTGTGGATGCTGGAGCAACTAAGACTTTGACTAGGATGGGAGAGAACCTTTATGTTGAGGGATTTGAGAATAAGATTTGGAAATTGAAGATTTATAAATCTAAGAATTTGGTATTTGAAATTTGTAACTATGAAAATATCTAAACTTATAACGTGATGTGTATAAATAGATTTTAGGGTACCAAACTCATCCTGGTTCTTTCCTAGTTACGCCAATGATGTATGCAATTTATAGAATTATTTTTGTACGTTCATTATTATTCACCTTCTTTTCATAATTATGCTTGTACGCACGAAATTATTTATAATTTGTCTATATTTGTAATTATTATGATAATCGAGGTATTTTTCAAGTGTCATTAAATGTTGCATGCAACATCTGTTAACTTTAAAGGTCCATAAATATTGGTTCAACAGAAGAGATTACTGTGAAGACTCTTCCTAGATTAAAATGTCAATCTAGAAGAGGAATTGATTCCAGACCACAATGGAATGCTAATAGGTAATTTTTTATGTATATCCAAAATATAAATATAGTATAAACAGGTGGAGTAAAATTTTAAGTGGTTTAGAAAGATGAAGACAATAAAACGGCTCACCTTTTAAATTCCCACATGTGCAATTCCACACACAATGAACACTAAAATATAGAATATCTCACTCATTGCACACAATTTTCACCGGTCTGAAGTATAAAATATCTGTTAAATCCTGCACAAATTATCTTGTAGGCCAGGTACTCGGTACCGTACACAAAGCGAAAAAGACCCACATTACCAAAGGCGATTGCGAATGAGAAGACGTCAAGTTGAATCCAGTGATGAACGTTCAAGGTACATATCAATAATTGCTAACTGTAATTGTTATATATCAGTATTCTGATCAACATTATTTGTTTTCTATAGGTCACCATCGCCAGACAGAAGAAAACTAATAAACGTCAAGTCGAAGCTTCGAATGATAAATAAGCCAAAGGCAAAAATGGACAGTTACGATGCAGATCTCTCGATGGACAGTCTAAATTCCATCATACCATTGCGTACTGATAAAAACGGAAGAATCACTATCGAAGAAAGTAGATGCGACCGAAATGATAAGATTCGATCAGACAATAATCGTGTTCATGGAATAGATAACATTAGAGAATCGGAGAACGATAATTCTAATATCTGGTGCGGACAGGAAATTTTGTCTAAATTATCTTCTTTGAAAAATGTAAGAGCTATATTAGGAAACTGATAATTAAATAATCTTGATAATCTAAATGAGAACATTTTTCAGGGTCTCTTAATGAAACAGATGGAATGGGACTCCGAGAGATGTCTAGTCTCTCCTGCTGCATCCGAGATTTATTAACGACAATCAAGCAACCGTGTTTTTCTGCATATTTTTCGTTCTTTCATTTTAGTTTTGTAGGAAGTGTGATTGTAAAGGGTATGAGATGAAGAACTGGTGATTCAGGGTTGAATATTTTTCTTGGATTGCAGATGTAAATAATGGCCTTCCAGTTGGATGATCTCCTGAAAGAGGACAAAAAGGATGCAAATTTATTGCCTGACTTAAGTAAGGCAACCTGTAACTCTCAAGAGGAGTTCCGTCGACTTCTCGAGAACTGTCCTGAATTTAAAATTAAACCAGAGAAGGTACTGATACAAGTACTACATTTTACATGTAACGATAAATAGTATTACATACCTGCTACAGAAGATTCATTTAACACATTAAAAGTCATACGAATTACATATTACATATCAGTCAAGAAGCTCAGTTAAATTAATTTCCTTTTAAAGGATGAATAAAAAAAGCTACTATTGTAACTGTTCTTTACCAATTGTAAATTATTATATTTTTAATATTTTTTAAATGTACTGAAAAGAGTATTGTATATGATCACAGATAAAAAAGGATGATGCCAAAGTGCGGGACAAAGAATTTTCTTGGAAGCCAACTAAAAAAGAATTAAAAGCACTTGGAAGAGAGTGGAATTACGGAAATCCAATACCTCCAGACATGAGGGGCTTAAATCTTCGTGAACTACAGCAGGTTGCTATTGATTGGAGAATGCTAACACC
Source organism: Megachile lagopoda (assembly GCA_036983795.1). NCBI lineage: Eukaryota > Metazoa > Arthropoda > Insecta > Hymenoptera > Megachilidae > Megachile > Megachile lagopoda. Next base: position 6,093,471 of record CM072798.1, read on the forward strand.
TATTAGACCAAAACATCGACAGGACGAGGAAATGTTCTCAAGATTGGTATTCATTTTATGTGTCGTTTTGTAAATTTAAAATACATTCCGAGAAATTAGGGAATTAGTAACTTGAGGATTTTGAGTTTATGAATTTGGGAAGTACAGCAAAATATCTAATTGCATTTTTATAACTGTAAGAAATTTATTTGACACATTTCTTTCGTTAGGTGGAAATGGGAAAGCTGGAAGCAAAAACAATCGCTAAAGAGCGGCGATCAAATGTAAGTCCTATAAGACGTAGCAAAAATCGAGCAGGTGTAATTGAAAGCAGCGTAAAAATCTGCTCTGAATGCGGAGACGAATATTGTTTCGGTGAGTTTTGCGGAGATGTTTTATACGACTCGTTTACAAGGGTGACTGTGACAACCCAGCAACCGAAAGTCAAAGTATCCGCCGACACTGAAGCGATAATAGCTAACTTAGATCGCAAAAAGAAGCGTAAGAAGAGGAAAACGATTAAAAGTAAAATTAGAGTACCTAGAAAAAATACTAGGGTGTTGGTTCGAAGTAAGGGAAAGAAATGTGCGAGTAATGATTTAGGAAGGAAAAGCAAGATGGAGGATGACGGAAGCGATTCAAAGCCAACTAAACCGTTCAAGAGAAAATGTAGTAAATATACTAAAAAAGGACTACGAAAATAATGATAAAATGTCGAGAAAATTTTACGTATATTCTGAATGTTGAGAATTTAACAAATTTCAAAAATATAAAGGTATTATTGTATTTCATACATACTTATAAAAATGTTACTGTATAATTTAGGACATTTGGAGTAAATCATTGTAATTGCAAATGTAGATTGTATTTGTTAGAGTAATTCAACTCTAATAGTGAATATAAAGCATAGTTGTTACAATAATCTGTTAGAATGAGCAAAATAAATGTTATTTGTGTTTTATAAATTAGATGTAATATAAAAATGATGTCTAATAATTTGCTTATCTTACTAGTAGAAGTTAAAGAGAATGATGGAGGAATTGATGAAAAAAGCAAAATGAAAAACAAAGTTCTAAATATTTATTTGTCCCTGTGGTCCCTTGAAACTTTGTTAACTGCCAAAACGAAATTAAATATTATAGTGTTTCCAATGTATTAATATTGTATAATTAATTTTGTCTAAATTTTTGAAATTTCCAATCTTCTAAGTTTTCAAACCTTCAAATTTTTTTATTTTCTAACTTGGTTCCAATTTTTAAATACATTTTTTAAATTAAAAAATTTGAGAATTTCGAGTTTTTAAATTGGAAAGTTAGAGAATTAAATATATATAAAACATTATAATAATAAATAACGGACAGGCGCAGTGAATGTTCGCAAAGAAATGTTGGAAAAATATAATTTTTATTCCTTATTTCATTTGTCTTTTTCTGCCTCTTTCTTTCTACTTTGTGATCCACTTTTTCGCTTATATAATTTCTATTCCAAAAATGTCACAACCAAAATCATAAAGTAAGAAATATTCTGTTCCCTCATCTGCATCGATTAAATATCGACATATATTTCTTTTTTAAAGAGAAGAAAAACATTTGAAAGCAGAATACTTCTCTCAAATTATACACTCTTTATCTCCGTTGACTTCGAACGAAAATTTCGCACTGTATCAATTATTTTTCGGATACATCTTAACGATAGATTACACGCTGTATAATAATAATAATATTTAAACTGACCAAGATACACGCATTTTACACAAATACATTTATATAGATATTAATTAGCTACAACACTTTTGGTGAATAAAATACATTGTAGATAACTATGACGTTTTCTGCTCCACAGGATAATATTCTACACTTATCTTATTGAATTATGATCGGAGTCCTGGCGTATCAGTTCGATAATATTGCAAATGTTAGGCCATCAAATCTATGAATTTTTAATTCGACAACTATCAAAAAACATTTCCCTTTCTAATAATCATGTTGAGAGAAGGTGTCTGAACTATTAGGTCGTCCTCTAAAATTCATTCACGAATTTTGATATTCAGACTAAAATATTGAATTCATTTTCCAATATTTTTAAGGACATATCGAGACATTTTCTGTCTTTAGTAAAATATTTTATAATTTTGTGAAAATCTTGAAAGGTCAAAAAATTAAGATTTGGAAAATTTCATACTTGTTTTTCCTAATTCCAAAACTTTCAAATTACCAAATTTCTATACTTGAAAATTCGAGATTTGCATAACTACACTGAATACCCTCGAGATCTTCGGGCACTTGACTCGCCCATTTGGATGACCTAATAGAATTCGCTAAAGCATAAATAAGAATCTATCGAAAACCAATAAACTCATTTAACACTGACAATTCCGATGTATCCCTTACTGAACAGACAACGTTATCGTATCTCTATTATTTAAGGTACTACCACCACAGTAAACAATAAAATTGCACATACAATGTTTAGTTAGAAAGAACATTGCCGATTAATATACATATGTACAGTAGCAATAATACTTTTCTCGATCGTTTAATTAGCACGTACGAAATTTTGTTAGCTTCTTTTTCTATGCGTATCCTCGATGTTCCTCCCGTGACTTTCAATTTTAATATCCAGCGACGAAGGGTTGATTACACATACCAATGATCGGTAGCCATGTGAATAAAGTGCATATAAATCTTATTTAAAATGTCCATCTATTAAGTGGCGTTAGATTCCTGAAATTTACAGGCTCGGGAAATATCAATTCTAATTTTGTTCACTAGAAATTTAGGAACTTCCAAGTTTTGAAGTCAACAAATATCTAAATTCTCAAGTTTCAAATTTCTGAATTTTCCAAATCCCACATTTTCAAAACACCAAAATCCTAAATCCCCAAATTTGCCAGATCTGCAATTCTTAAGTAAATGATTGATATTTGCCTCGAGATCCACAAGCTCTGCGACTCAAATCCACCTCTTTCTGTTATCATGCGAATTGGAGATCCCAAGTGTTACATAGAAAAATATGATAATATTAAATATACCTAGATCGCATGATTCGGCAGCTGTCCAAATTGTTCCGATTGTAAACTTAAGTACTTCAACGATAAACTCAGACGCTCCTTTGTGAACAGCGTTGAACCGTAACATCGCGTTATCGTTTAATGATTTCACTCGACATCGCTCGATTAATTCAATCCTAGTTCATAATTCGCGTGAATCATTCGAACGATGCGTCTTTAGTCACTGAACTAAACATGATCTGGTTTTTAGTGCCGTTTGTAGTATAAACGATTCAACACTGTAGTTAGAAAATCTCCAACACTGATCATAATTATAATTATGTACGTTTCGGTTACGATTTTTCATAAAGTTGGACACCTCAAGCGAACAGTTGCTTCTATAAAAATTAGCTGACCTAAAGATGTAGCCGATAAATAAGCGTCAATCACTTTTCATTACCAGAACTTGTTAACACTTTGTAGTTCGTTGACAGTACTGTGATGTTGCGATACAAACTTGATCAATATAGTAAATATACCCATTCATTTCATTAACAAATTAAAAATATAATATTACTCGTTTCTTGCAAAAAAATGGCGTCAGGTATTAACATAATAGAAATTTTGTTAAAAACAAGCAATGAATTTTATCACATTATTTATGAAAAAGGCTTATGCAAATATTACTTTATTATCAATTTTTATGTGCGCAGTTAAAAAATTACTCTAACAAGGTCAGTGAAACTATTTTGTTTTCCGTTATTATGCTAATTCTGACCAAATTAGTATTCCAAAGGTTGCCTTTTCATTCTAAGTATCATATTCTCAACATGTTAAAATAAGAATTCAACAGCTATGCGCAAACCGCCAAGTGTTAACAGTTGGTTTCAATAAAGTGTAGAGTATACTTTTGGCACGCGGAAGGGGACACACATTTGACACAGACGATTGTATTTCATTAGATTTTATAACAACAATAATTCACGCTGTGTATAGAATTGAAGCTCGTTCGAGGTTTGATGTTCAATGTAATGGAAACTTTCTGGATATCAGCATTTCGTATGAGAGAATTTTTTAAAAAATACACGAAACACTGAAGTCAATGATGAGTGTTTTAGTCGTACGTCGCAAAAATGTACAAGTATAATGTGAGAAACGCCCGTGAGAAATATATATCAAGGACAAAAGTACAAAATATCAGTAACTATTTAAAAACAGATATTTTTTCATTTTCCTTTTATAAGTAAAAGCTATAAACGATAGTATTATTTAATAGTACTATTTTACAACGTTCATGTAACGCTCAGGTATACAGTATACTTATCACAATATTTCATTCGCCATACACCCTATATATATATGTATGTGTGTGTATATATATATAATCCTTTATCTCTTCGCTAATTATTCATACTTTACATATTAACACGTAACACTAATTAATAAATTGGTTCGAGCAAATGACGTTACGATGTATCCTCTACGTTACTTATTACAATAAAAGTGACTGCAACTAACGTCATTTTTCGAATTGAATTTTCTTTTTTTTTTGTAGCTTTTAATTATTTTTCTCAGAAAATAGAAGCCGAAGAACTTTGAAATATAGTACTCAATTTTCAAAGATATCGTCGATATCTTTTCCATCCTTTACGACATTAGTGCTTTCGTAGAGTTTCACTCTTGCATCTTGGTAAGTGGTATTATTATACATACAAGTATTAACGATTAAATAACCGTTATTATATCAATCCTAAAAAATCATTTCGGGGACAATGTTTAATACGCAATGAATATATCCATTTACTATACTCTATAAAGAATGTGAACGGCTGGTTTAGATTGATTGAAGATTCGCAGAAAATAATGTTCATTATTTGATTGACATTTGATCATGTTTATTTGTGAAATAATTCAAATTGTTTAGAATCACGTATCTAGACCGATGTTGGCAAAAAACAATATCTTTTTTCGTAAATATATGTAATAACTAGGTACTTCGAAAGTCAAGTCGTGATTAAAAAGAAAAACTCTTTTTAATGACTAATATAATATTTTGGTACTAAAAATAGTTTTGAGCATGAAGCATTACGATTTATACATTTACTCTATAAACAAATAAATAATAAAATTCAACTATCTAAAATATATTAACTTTTATTGAATGAATCACAATGACTTTCGTCGCACCTCGTTTTACCTCTTTTCACAAGTTGGCACAAATTTTGTTACAGATTTATATACTCTTATAAATACATATCAATCCTTGAAGTTTATTACTGATGTACTTTGCGTGATAAAATATAACATGCAGCTCTGTATCACGAAGCATTCAATTTTGGATCTGCGCGTTGGAATGAATCACTCGTTTTCAGGTGTACGAAAATATTTCTCTTGGTACGTTAAAAAAGGCATGTACATCAGTAATGTAAACTCCTCCTGGTAAGAGATTGTCCTGCACTTTATTGTTTTTTGGATGTATCTCGTACTTTCTAAATTTTGGTTTTCAACCGTTCGTATGTATAACATTCAAACAATGAGTTAAATAAAATGAATGTTCGAAGCATTAGTAAGGTGAATGCAAAAAACACGTTCGTTGCAGGAGTAAACAATTTAAACTAATCTAACCGAGCATTCTTTTTAAGATATCTAAATGAAACGTAAAAGACATAAGTACCATTTTGTTAACAATTTATGCTGAATATGAGAATCTTATAAATATATATTATAGTTATAGCTGTAATTCATACAATACTAGTGCATCATTATGGACATATACGAAGATTCTTAAAAGAATAAGGTATATAGAATAATTATTTTATAGTGAAAATTATGACTTATGCCTCTTTCGCTAAATGCAAGGCAGTTTCGTTAAAGCAGACAATTAGTATGTCGAAAAAATCAGTACATTGCAACGATTTTTTCTCCACACATCAACTTATGCACCTGCAGTCACAAAGTCTATAAAACATAACTGATCGAACAACCTAGTCCAATTGGCATTATATACAAGGGAAAGGAACAATTTGGTCAGGTGGTTGATCGGTAAGTCACTTAAAACACACCTGATAAGTTCCAAATGACAAATATCGTTTGGACCAAGCAGGATTCTCACTCTATTCCTCTTCGCCAGAAACATAATTTTCAATATGCTCAATCACTCTCAGTTATCTTTACGAGCTTTCTTTTTACTTTTCTTTTGAGGTTTCGCTTCTGTCCAGACATCTAAAATATGAATAACAAAACATTTACAATTTCTGACTAATTCATCAAAGTACTCATAATATACAGAAATAATTACCTCCTAGTTCATCAAAGACAGGAGCACCCTTTTCCGGCACTTGAACAGTAGTACTTTTCTCTTCAGAATTATCTAAATCTTTCTCTACATTGTTTTCCTTCTTTTTTGGTTTCTGTTCTTCGACTTTGTTATCCACCTTTGGCATAGATGGAGTTACCACAGGTGCGTTTTCACTTTCAGAAACTTTCTTACCTTTCTTTGACTTTCCACTTTTTTTCTCTTCTTTTTCTTCTTTCTCAATCTTAAATAAGTAAACATAGTGATTATTATAATATTGAATATAAGCAATGAATAATATCAAAGCAAACTTTGGAAGATACCTTAGGTGGTTCTTCCTTTTGATCTTCTTTTTCTGGAACTATTTCCTCATTGGGAATAGGTGTAAGTATTACATCTTTCTTATCCTTTTCTTGTAGTTCTTTATTTTCAGTTTCCTTTGCAACTTTATCCTTAATTTCTACTTTTTCTGAAATCTTTTGTTTAACTACTTCTTCATTAATGAGATCAGCCTTCTTACTACTTTTCTTACTTTTCTTTGAAGGAGACTCTTCTTCCTTCTTCTTATTCTTTTTGTCTTTTCTAGAATAGGCTTGCTCCCAGTCTCCTATATTTAAAATATAAGATCAATGTTAATTTAAGATAATGTTAATAAATATTAAAAGAAATTCAGTAAAAATATACCCTCATCAAAATCCACTGGTTTCTCTTGGAACAAATTCTTCAAATTCTTCTTATTCTTTGCTTGCTCAACTTTATTTTCTTTTCCAACTTTAGCTACTAATTGATCTTTATCTTTTTTAGCCACAGAAATTTTGTTATCTTCCTGTTTTCGTTCCTTCAACTTTCCTTCCACTTCATCTGGCTTAGTTGTAGCTTTTTTAGAAGCATCTGCTTTTGTTGGCACAGTTTTCTTAACAGGGCTTGCCTTTTCAGTTGTAGCTTGGCCATTAGCTGATTTCTGCAATATACATGAACTTCTTTCAGAAAGGTACTTGAAACAAACATTCTTAATACTTTAATTCATAGATTTTGTTTTCAACAATTCCAACAGAAATATGACATTATCTACAATATTTCTAAAGATCTCCAAATGAATATGAATATACTATGACAGAAAAAATTTGCAGATTAACCCGACAAAAATATAAAACAAACAAAGGTACTGATTTCAAATATCATACACGTAATTAAATCACATTCTACGTATCGAGAAAGACAATGGTGAATAACCCTCTGTGAACAGTGATGTCAGCTGATTACCAGCCATGTGTGCGTGCACATTTACTCGCTACAAATAAGCAACCATATGGAGAACGAGCGATATAGATTGTTGTATCACATTGACAATCGATTCGAAAAAAAGAAGATTTACTGTTCGAGCCGTTTGCTCGTCGTCGTGCTAACCTTTTCTTTGATCTTGCTCCGTTTCTTGTTGGCAAATTTCCGGTCCACGTCGGAGCCCCCGGAGAGCTGTGCAAAAGGTGGTTGTTCGGCCTTCTTGAAACCAAAGACGAAGACGAGGATTGCACATACAAGCACGATACCCACGGGTAACGCGTATTGTGAGTGCTGAAGTAACAAGTTGACGTCCATGGCAATACAAAGGACGTGTCAACGTGTGCGAGGCCGACGACGGAAATGAGGGACGGCAATAGAGTGACGACGACAGCACATACGGTTACAACTCGACAGTGATCGGTGAACCGGACGCTTCACGCACACGGTGTACAAGATCGAACTCAAAACATGGCACTCTAGCGAGAGGTCTACGAATTATTGGATGCCAGGCGGGCGCCGATATTCGCTGACGCGGCTCTGACATGCCACTGAATAAATCAAGCGAGATCTTATTTTGTAACTTAACAAAGGTTAGTACATTAATAAAATTTATATATCTCTTCGCATTTATGCCCATAAATATTCTCAAATTAATAATTATGATTTGTTTAACAAGTATATTGATAAATACTTATTTAGTATACTACAAGATAAAGTAAAGTAAAATTATACTTGAACCTGTACTGAACTTATTTTGAACTCGTACTGAACCCTTACATTTAGTGCTAAAAGTATGCAGTAGAATGTAGAATAATGAAACAATAGTAGAGTAGTAGTAAGAGAGGAATAATGAAATAGTATAAATTCGTGTAGTAGAATTAGTGTAATAATGATATAGCAGAAGAGTGAAATAGTAGAACAGTAAAATAAACAAACAGTTTATCATACAAATCATTTATTCTACTTATAGAAAGTAACTAACTGTACAATTTCACAGTGTGGATCGTATAATCATTAGAAATGGACATTATAAATTCATATGTAAATGCGATAAGAATTCTAGTATAAGGATATACAATACATCAGACATCCTGACTCATTGTTAGATGAGAATTAGAAATGAAATGTATAAAATAAAGTTAGTAAAAAATATAACAAAATCTTTTTTATTACAAATATTGTTACCTAAACTAGTACATATACATAAAAAGATATTGTTTTCGTTAGCTTTTTGCAGCTTTAGCAAACTGTACAACCATCGGTTTATCCTTTAAAATATAACCATTCGTTTCATCAAGAGCCAATTGTGCCTGATCTATATTTTGTAACGTAACAAATGCCTGCCCCTTCATTCTACCCTCTTGCATAAGGCGCACATCATACCTGAAATAGAATACACTGTTAAATAGATGCATTACAAATTGATTTATGCTTTTACTTTCATTATTCTTTAAGACATACTCAAAGTCTGTTTTTAAGTCAGGTATCACATATTTTCGGTAAATAAAATGAAGGTCCTTTTCTTCTACATGCTTTGCAAGATTCTTTATATACAATCGATTTGATGGCTTTCCAGGATGATAGTTTTTGAACACAGGAAGTACCCTTTGGTCTGTAATGTAAATAAGAAAAAAATGTTATTTAATTCAACCATACAATAATTTATATTAACATATTCAAATACACAGAAACTGATGGAACAACTGAATATTATAAAATAAGAAACCATTTTTACCATTAGTTGATATTCTATTATTTGCTAATTCTTCAGATGTAATTATTTCTCGTTGCATACATTCATTACTTTCATTATTTTCAATCGTTTCGGAATGTTTAGAAGCTGGGAACATTAAACCAAAACCACCATCTACTGCATTTTCAGAAACAACAGTATCTTCCTTATTTGGAACATCTAATAATTTATCAACAGTTTTTAATTCAATTTTAAGATTTTTTGTTTCTCCACGTTGTACTTGTTCAAACATATCTTCTGGTTTTACAACCTTCTGTGTAGAACTTTGAGGTACATGTTTGGCAGGATTAACAAATTTTGGAATCTTTAAACGTTTGGTGGATTGCGAATGTTTTCTTTTAACAGGTATAATTTCTAAAGGTTTTGTATTATCTTCCTCATTAGATTCTATTTCAGATTCATCCTCTTCCACATCTTGATTATAAATACCTATTTCATATTATGGATTAATCAATGTAATTAAAAATAAAGATAAAGAAAATGGTAATTTTATCACCTTGATTTTCTTTATCATACAGAATTTCTTTCCCAAATATATCTTTATACTTCTCCATGTCATAAACTTCTTTAAGTGCTGGAAATTCTGCTTCTAATTCTTCAAAGGGAGGTGGTAAATTCATTCTGTTCATTAAATGTAAAACCTATAAAACTGTATTCTATTATGCAAATCACAAACATTTTGTGTTACATTGTACTTCAATTAATTTACCTGTGTATAAAAAGCTGGTTCTTTCAATAATTGAATAGCTATTCTTATTAAAGTACTTCTTGTTGGTGCAGAGTATTTATATTGTATATTTGGTGGAGGTGGTTGAGTAAAGACTTGATTCATAGTCCAACTATTTAATTTTTGTAAGAAAGCTTGAAAATTAGATTTGCTTATTGATTCTTTCTTATTTTCCTCATTTGTAAGCTTGTCATCCTCAGTGTTTTGTTCTGAAGTTTCTACAGATATAGATTTTTTGGCAAATTCAACTGTCAAATGTTGCCCCCTCACATTCAATTGATGCAAACGTAACAATGCTTCTGTAGCTGCTTGTTGAGATTTAAATTTTGCAAAAGTTACAGTATACTTTTTAGAAGGTCTTAAAGTTCGTGTCTTAATAGCACCATATTTTTGTAGTAGTTCATTGCGTCTGTCATCAGGAAGTTCTGGTGGTAAATGAAGGATTCTGAGGGTATCGCATATCTAAAACACATGTTTCAAGTTAACATACTTAAATGATGTTTCAAAATTCTATTTGTAGTTTAAAAGATAAATTGAAAATTAAGCAAATAGAGTGAGTTAAAATTAAGTAGGTTAGGAGCTGATATTATAATTTGTAACATAAACTTATTATATTTTTCATCGTTTGTGCAATTTCTTAGTTATATATACATATAAGTAAAGAAAATTACGTGTGCTGTTTCAGATGACATCTCAAATTAAGAAAGATTTTAATATCATTAATTAATATCAACAACAGTTGTAAACATACTGCAGTTACATATATAATCAAAATCAAGTTAGAAAATGTCCCTAGATATCGTAGATGAGAACACTAGCGTCATCTTTTCAAAATATAGTGACTATTATATCCGCGCTACATTTAAACGTTCTCTATCATTTACTTCTGAATTTGATTGAAATTAAAACCTCGTTTAGTTTTACTTCTGAAAGGAACATAAATAAAAGGTAGTTATTTATAAATTAGAGTATAAATTTCGTTTAAAATTAACGAATTAACCACAAAATTTGTATTGCGGTTGTGGAACGACTCAAATTTTACAAGAAAAATCAGTCATTGCACAATGGAACTTTTATGGATATCTCCGATGGTTAGCATGATATAATTAGAATTTTAGAATTTTCACGATCAAAATGTATTGTCAATACAATATTGTCAATAAATTTCCAAATTCACGGTCAATATATCGTCAACATATCGTCTATACAATATTGTCAATGTATGTTGAAGACCCTGAATAATTGGCAATATTTATTGATCGTCCGATATCTCCATACGTTTCTTTATTTAAATTTTTCATTCTATTGCACATTTTTTTGTTTTAATTTTTTCGCATCCGTGTATCACTACGCCGATGCTGTCATGGAAACTGTTTATACGGAACTACTTTCGGAAGTTCACTTGTCAGTTTGATCCGCTGGATTTACCGGCAAGTTTAAAGATACGCGACATAATTCATTTTCGTTGTTCTATTCATATTTCTCATAATAAGTAAGTCTAAACTTTTTATTAAACCCTATAAAATATCTCAAATCAGATTACTAACTATTATAATATTCGCTTGCACCGAAGTATCGATTAGCGTTCGCGAGCAACTGCAAAGCAGAATAATCTATTGCTCGTCGGTGTTTGAGGGTATTCCTATTTGAAAATGTAAGTGGAACATGACAATTACATCCAACGTTACATAATACAAATTTATATCATACTTTTTATGTATATATCGTTCAAAGTAGAAATATCTGATTCAAATCCTTTTTTTGTTACGACTACTGAGTAGCGCCGAATCGTATTGCGGACAGTGCTAATCAATAATCAAAATTTACGATAAAAAAATTTGTATTTTAACATATCGTTAACTGTTAATTTGTTTTATTGTACATCTGTGAGAAATCAATGATTTTTAAACTAGAATATAGTTAAAAACAGTTCTTAAATCGTCTCGACAAATAAATTTATTAAAAATGTATTTCGCTTTTACATACACCAATAGATACTATTTTTTTAATAAATAAATTTTTATGTTATTAAAAATTATTACGTTATTATATTTTTCCATTACATGTATTAAATTTATAATTATACATTTTTTTTTATGTTATAAATAAAATATGAATTTTGCAATTAGCATATCATATTTTTTATAAATCTATAACTATATCAAATCATATATTACGTGTGTTTAGGTTTTCTCGCGATAGGGATCATAGTAGAGGCCGTAGAGGTGGTATTGCTAGAGGTAACATTAGGGGTGGCGTTGAAAATATTCGTGGGAACAGTATTAATAGATTTGGTGGACGTGGTAGAGGAACTACTAATAATATTCGTGGTAGTATTAAAGGCAAACAGCCTGGAGGGACTCTTAGAAAAATCGTTTGGGACGTGAGATCATTAGAACCTTTACGTAAAGATTTTTATGTTGAGCATCCTGCAGTTAAAAACAGGTATAAATTTTAAATCTATTCTTTAAATGAATCTTTAAACTTCAATATAATGCATTTATGTTAGATCAAAGGAAGAAGTGGGCCAATTTAGAGAAAATGCTGAAATAACTGTGAAGGGCGACAATATACCTAATCCTATCCAACATTTTGAAGAAGGAAATTTTCCTCCTTATGTGTTAGAAGTTATACATAAACAAGGCTACTCTCAACCTACGGCAATTCAAGCACAAGGATGGCCTATTGCACTCAGTGGCAAAGATTTGGTTGCCATTGCTCAAACTGGATCTGGAAAAACACTTGGAGTGAGTCAATCAGAAACAATCAGATTAAGGATACATTAGACTTATGTTGTAACTGTTTATTATAAATTACAGCATATATAAGACTAATTTTGTATACATAGAAAGATAAAATATACCCTTTGTACTAAAAACTTTTTTATTTTAGTACATCTTACCAGCAATTGTACATATCATACACCAGCCAAGACTTAGCCCAGGTGATGGTCCAGTTGCTTTAATCTTGGCTCCTACAAGAGAACTAGCTCAACAGATTCAAGAAGTAGCTAATTGTTTTGGAGAATCATCAGGTGTCAGAAACACCTGTATTTTTGGTGGTGCACCTAAAGGTCCACAAGCACATGATTTAGAAAGAGGTGTTGAGATATGTATTGCTACACCAGGTAGACTTATTGACTTCTTAGAAAGAGGAACTACAAATTTGCGCAGGTATAATTATATTCTTTTTTAATTAAAAGTGAATATCATTTATACTTTTGGTGTATTAAATGTTTTTTTTTTTTAGGTGCACGTATTTAGTTCTAGATGAAGCTGATAGAATGTTAGACATGGGTTTTGAGCCTCAAATAAGAAAAATAATTGAACAAATTAGACCAGATAGACAAGTCTTGATGTGGTCAGCTACATGGCCTAAAGAAGTTCGAGCTTTAGCAGAAGACTTCTTAACTGATTATATGCATCTTAATATTGGTTCTCTAACTTTATCAGCTAATCATAACATTATTCAGATCGTGGATGTTTGTCAAGAGTTCGAAAAGGATTTAAAATTGTATAGATTACTTCAAGAAATAGGAAATGAGAAAGAAAACAAAACGATCATTTTTGTTGAAACGAAACGGAAAGTTGACGATATTACAAGAAATATAAGACGAGATGGATGGCAAGCATTGAGTATTCATGGTGATAAAAATCAACAAGAAAGAGATCATGTGTTGCAAGAATTTAAAAGTGGAAGGGCACCTATTCTAGTTGCAACAGATGTTGCTGCTAGAGGTTTAGGTATGTATTATTCCTCCACTTATAGTATGTAGACATTTCAAAATCGAGTGAATCTGGGAATTGGCAACACTTATTGGATTAGCCAGTGATGCGTTACTAATAAGACCAGTGGACAGCTATGTATGTAGCAATGTGTGATTTATTAAACATGTTATGTAGCAGAGCCCTGAAAGTACACATTGATTAGATTATACCTTTTATTTGTTTTAAGTTATAGTACATTACATATTTTAAACAGGTTTGTATTTTATATTGTATACTAATCAAATATGTAAGATTAAATTTATATAAAGGGTTCTAACAAAACACACAAAAGCTACCACTAAGACTGTCTACTTTTTTTTTTCAGAGGCACAGAGTACCCTAAGTGAACGCGGTGTACTGCCAGTATTGGGCAGACACAGTGAATATTTTATTTTCTTTTGCTTGTATTGTATTAATAATTGTAATATTGACTTTAATATATGCTTTAAAAAGCATATTTCTAAATTAAAAATTTTCATTAAATTTACTTTTAATGTAAAACAAAAGAATTCAGTACAAAGATTTCAGTTTTATGACATAACAATTATTATTCTGTTTAATATTTCTGATAAGATAATTGTATATTTTAGTATTACTTAATCTGTACTTTCATTATACTCTATCTGATTACTTTATCTTTATTTATTCATTTATCGGTACAATAATTAAAACATCAAGCGTTTTCTAGTGCCTCTAGTTCTTAAAATTATTATCTATTGCCTAATAAGGTTAATGCATTCAGGCTTAAACCTTAAAATGCTGCCTTTATCCCAAACCAGACACCACGCTGTGTCTGTCTAATCTCTAGGCCAACCATACATTTCCATATGAAACCAACTGAATAGCTCCACATTTAAAAGTAAATGGGGCTGTTCTTGCTGATTTTGAAATGGAATTGCCGGCTAAAAGGTGGGTGGTTTTCAAACCTGATATTCAGAGAAATTTTATTTTTAAGTAAAAAACTAGACTGTATTTAATAAAAGTTTACGAAAATGTAATATAATAGACATTTACTATGTTTAAAATTTGTTCTCAACCACTTTATGCATTTAATATTAAGCATTCTGTGTAATTACTTTCCCAAGTTTGAAGATCATTCTATGAGCTCAATACAACCAACATGTGGGGTGATGATCAATACAAATAATATGTAAAATTTTAAACATTGGGAATGCTTCCAATTTTTTCTTTTTTTATGTTTTGTCACAGATGTGGATGATGTCAAGTATGTAATAAATTTCGATTATCCGTCGTCATCAGAAGATTACATACATAGAATTGGCCGTACCGGACGAAGAAGACAAACTGGTACTGCTTACGCATTTTTTACAACCCACAACATGAAGCATGCTGGAGACCTAATAGAAGTATTAAGAGAAGCTGGACAAAATATAAATCCTCGACTTACTGAAATGGCAGAATTAGCTAAATCTGGAAATCCTGGAAATAGAAGTATGCCCTCAAATTACTATTTGAGATTGCTATTTCATACAATTTCTTAATGCACGTACTTTTAAAATAAAAGGTGGAAAACGGTTCATGGGTACTGATAGAATTAGTGGCAGAAGAGGTAATAATGATAATAGGGCAAGAGGCATTTCTGCAAGAGGAAGAGGTCTTGCTGGTGGTCGTAGCGGGAATACTTATCAGTCTACTTCAAGTAGCTATTCAGGTTCAGATTATAGCGGTTATAATAATACAAAACAAGGTAACACAATTCATCAGAATACAGGATACGGTTATAATACACAAAGAACATATGGACAAAGTAGCTTAGGACAAAGTTATGGAGGAGACAGTTATGGAAATACCTATCAATATAGAGGTACAACGTATTAAAACTATGTTAACAGTATTAAAAAAGAAACATTTCATTAAACAGTGTTAATAGTCATACACTTAGTTAAATTTGTGTTAAAAATAAAATAGAATAAAATAAAAAATACACAGAAAATGGAGTGGAACCAAAGTATATACGCAATTAACAAATATATATAGAATTAGTGTGATATTGGTCAAAATAAAATTTGTTAAATGTATATGTATGATTAAACGATTAAAGGAATAAAAATAAAAATTTAATTAAATATATAATATTTAAAAATTTTGAATACTAATGAATATATTGCGTTTTATTTATAATATAATATATAATTGTTTTAATATAATATATGTTATATTACGAATTTATTTTATTTTAAACAGCGCTGAGAGTAAAACTACTAATTCGAACATTTATCATGTTAAGTGTTGTAATTCTTAACAATTGTTACCTACATAAAAATGTTGTTTTTTACAAATGTATATATAAATTATTGTTAATTTATTAAGTTACGATTTTATATAAATTTTAATAAAATTGTACTATCATTTCCAATGTATAAAACAGACAAAATTTGTTTTTTTATTCAAATTTATTTTACTTCATACATACAACGGAAATACACTTCAATAAATTTAAAAATGTTTAATTAAATTCATTCTGTTATATTGCTGTGTTATAAATTAATATAATCGTTCTCCCCTTGCATAAAATTAACTACAAGCTATAAACATTGGAAGGTATGAAAATTTAATTTTAAATTCAACATATATGTATTTCCGTGTACTTTCCCCACCACAGTACCATTATTTCCGGCATTTTTCATTTATGAAATATTAAAATTTAATGTTTGAAAAGTAGATAATATATTAAAATGTAAAAAAGTAATAAATAATTTTATTTATATATTATTATATATAAATAATAAAAGTAGAAATAATGATTAAATAATTGAAGTTAAAATGGAACTATTTCCTGGTACATCACGACGCCATGACATTTGTTTCGCAGATCCCTTTTAGAACGTGCAAGGAGTGAAGCGTACTTTTCGTTAATTCTGCTCATCGATACACTGATTTATTCAAGAATACCGAGTTATTTTCCAATTAAAAGTACTGCATAACTCCATGAGAATGTAAGTAAAATCAGATTTTCATTAAAATTATGTAAAATTATACATTTTTTATGAATTTCTTACTGACATTTTAACATTTATGATTGACTATGCTTTACTCCATATTGCTTCTTTACTAACGAAATTTTTACCTTGATAATACAGAAAATACTTTTCCTGTTAGCGTTAACTAATGAAAGAGTAACTTGAATATTTAAAAATTAAAACACTTTTGCATAAATTATGAATGTACACGGTTTATAATTCTAATTGCATAAATTTATAGCACGTGTTTAATATATATTATTAAAATTAAATATTACTTTAAATTATATATACTACTTATATGTTAATAAACTATTTAATAAATAAATGTACATTAAAGTCTGATTTCTTATAATTAAACGTAATTATTATAAATATTGTAAAAAATTTTTATATTGTTTGTAATTAATTACAAATAAACCTATTTTAAAGGGCATACAGAGATCGTGAACGTGGTGACAGACGAGGAGGTGGAGCACGTGGGGGTGGTCGGTTTGGTGGTCGAGATGGTAGTAGTGGAGGTGGTAGATTTGGTAGTAGTTCCAATAGAGATAGTAATTTTGGAAACAATAATTTTAAAAACCGTCAGCCTGGAGAACGTCTTCGTAAACCAAGATGGGATATGAGTACATTACAGCCATTTAGGAAAGATTTTTATGAGCCACATCCTAACGTCACAACTCGTAGTACACACGTAGTTGAAGCCTATCGTTCAGATAAAGAGATTACTGTAAAAGGAACAAACATACCAAGTCCAAACATATTTTTTGAGGAAGGTGGATTCCCAGAGTATGTACTAAATGAAATTCGCAGACAAGGTTTTGGGGAACCTACCGCAATTCAAGCACAAGGTTGGCCTATTGCTTTGTCTGGACGTGATATGGTTGGAATCGCTCAGACAGGATCTGGAAAAACATTAGCATACATTTTACCAGCAATTGTACATATAAATCAGCAACCTAGATTAAACAGAGGGGATGGACCTATAGCTCTTATTCTAGCTCCAACAAGAGAGCTTGCACAGCAAATTCAACAAGTTGCATCAGATTTTGGAGTTTCATCGCAAGTGAGAAACACTTGTATTTTTGGTGGAGCTCCGAAAGGTCCTCAAGCTCGTGATTTAGAACGAGGTGTGGAAATTTGTATAGCAACACCAGGACGTCTCATAGATTTCTTAGAACGTGGTACAACAAATTTACGTAGATGTACATATTTAGTACTAGACGAAGCTGATAGAATGCTTGACATGGGCTTTGAGCCTCAAATTAGGAAAATTGTAGAACAAATCAGACCCGACCGACAAACGCTTATGTGGTCAGCAACATGGCCAAAAGAAGTTCGTAACCTTGCCGAAGAATTTTTAACCGACTATATACAAATTAACATTGGTTCTCTGCAATTAGCAGCTAATCATAACATTCTTCAAATTGTTGATGTGTGTGAGGAATTTGAAAAAGAGGGTAAACTTATGAAACTCTTAGAAGAAATTTCAAATGAACCAGAAAATAAAACTATTATTTTTGTCGAAACTAAGAGGAAAGTGGATGATATAACACGTGCAATTAATAGATATGGATGGCAAGCAATCGGCATCCATGGAGATAAAAGTCAACAAGAAAGAGATTATGTATTAAATCGTAAGTGTTAATCAAATATTTCAGACATAAATATATTCAGCTCAATACTGAGAAATTTGTTTCAGAATTCCGGAATAGCAGATCTGCCATTTTAGTAGCTACGGATGTTGCAGCGAGAGGATTAGGTAAGAATCCGTTTACACATGAGTGGGTATGATGTAAGGGTCAGGCTGCGATGGTTATTTCACGTTTGTGAGAGTTGTATTATTGTGACGTGGCAACGGATAACGGCATGTGCCAGACTGATTATTGACATTAGTCTTTTCTTGGAATGAACGGAAATTCTTAAAAAAAAAAGCATAGGTTTCAGAACAGTTACTTAACATAATCAGCGATTTATGGTTTTTTTATTTTATTTAAGATATTTTTATTTATTTTCGTTAAATTACTTAGGGAATTTACTATTTTATATAAAACCTAGAAAAGAATTTAATGTAATTCTCATCTTTTCAGCACAACTGTAGAGATATTTTATAATTTGTTCAGTTCTGTCATAGTATAGGTGGATTTTGGCATACTTTTAATTTTTTGATAATACATGAATGTTATATTTTCTCAATTCAATCGCTTGATTAGTTTTAAATTATTGATCACAGCATAGTATTTAAATTGTAGGTCGCATTAAGAGATCAGACATTATTATTTTGTCAGTTTAATTATATTATCAAATTAATGTAAACGGTAAAATTAAAAGTAAGTCAAAATATTTCAGCAGCAGAATTAGATTAGGTAAATAGGTAAGGTGATAGAAAGCTGTTTAAATTTTGTTCTGATTGAGAAAAGTCTTGTCAGTCTGGTATTAACGTGCTGTTCTATGTGTTTTCAGAGGCACATGCGACGGAGTTTTATCAATGATAAGAACTCTGGAGAGCTTGCTTTGGAATATATAATTGAATGGGGCGTGACTGCTGGTCTCTGTCCCCGTGCAACAAGCTAACCTAACGCTGTGCCTCGGCCCACCGTGCCACTTGAAAAAACACACTCTCACTCTGTACCTGCGACGGTCCAAAGTATGGAAGTCATAGAGTTAGGGTATCTAGCGTACAAGGACTGCTGAAGCGGATAGATGTTTGACCACTTACTTTCTTAGATTAGAGGGATAGGGAATGAGATTACATTGTTTTGCAGTGATTGTAAAATGTTAAACGTAAATTTTAATTCATATTTCCATACCATACATTCGACAATATTTAAAAAAAAACTTCAAAATTTGATAATGTGAAGTTGATGAATTGTATGAGTTTTCATCATTGCAAAACAATTTCTATTTCTATTGCGCACATAATGGAATGTGTGTGGGGTTGATCGGAGAATGCACATGGTGCTCATCCAATGTTACAACCTCACGGAAGCAATACACAAGGATCAAATTTTGAAAGACCAGCACAGATCCATACTTTGGTGCGGGAGAGAAGGGTGTGAAGTTACTAAGAGTAAATATACAGCTCGCTAACGCATAAAGTGAGAATTCCATGAGAACCATCTGAGCTCTGATTCCTCTACATTTCCAAAAATGTATTTACGTTTCCAGCTTTTGGCAACCACAGGTAAATAATATAAACCTGCTCTTTGTGGTCAATTAATTTTTTGTTTCATATGAAAATTGTAGATGGAATTAGAATTTTGTACATTATTTTTAGCATGAAGCGAATATGTATTATGTATGAGTAGATCTGATCATACACGAACAAATAATATTATATAATTCCATCTATATTAAACGTGTCATTATATTTGTTAACGCTTTAATTCATTCGCTTTGTAAGTTAACTGAACCACAAAGACTCAAGTGATTTTTGTTTTCGATGATTATAACTTAAAATATTGTACAGATGTGGAAGATGTTAAGTTTGTGATAAATTTGGATTATCCGTCCAATTCGGAAGACTATGTACATCGTATCGGACGTACAGGACGTTCACAGCGTACGGGAACAGCGTACGCATTTTTCACACCTGGTAATGCACACAAGGCTACTGACTTAATTCAAGTTCTAGAAGAAGCGAAACAAGTAGTGAATCCTAAACTGTACGAACTATCAAGGAATCCAGGAATATATAAAAGTACGACTTCATTTTTAATTGAATCAGATCATTCATCTTTTTTGATTTAATACCACCATTTTGCACGTTTTATGTCTTTTACAGGAGGTCGTTATGGAGGACGTAGCGGAGGTGGTAGTGGACGTGGTTCCGGAGGTCGTGGTGGCGGTTCTCGAGGTTCTCGAGGAGGTCGAGATGGAGATAGAGGTGGACGATTTGATCGTTCCAATGGCGGAGACCGAGGGAATAAATGGAATGGAAATAATAGCAGTATAGCTTCAAATAAAAATTGTAATATTTCTATAATTTAATTAAAAATGCTTATTTTTTTGCCTTATATCATTAAGCATTTCTTCTTTATTTAGGTGGTATTGGAGGAAGTAATTATGGTAGTAAAACTTTCTCTCAAAATAGTTATAGTGGAGCTTCCGGTGGTGGCTCCAGCAGTTACAGTCAAAATGGCAGTGGGTATGGAGGAAGTGTGGGTGGTGGAAGTAGTTATAGACAACAAAATGGTTATTAATTTAAAAACGATTAATTTTAAACGGGAGTTATATGTAATATAGTAAAAATGAAAAAGGACAGAAGAAGCAATGTCTTATCTGAAATAGAACATTTACAATATAACGTGCTTCTTATTTGGATGCGGAGTTAAAAACACGTGGTATTATTACCGATGAAAATCGTATTGACGGATTTCAGTTATACCGATTCAAGGACACTCATAAGCATTCTTTTTTTTTAGTAAAAAAGAAAACATATATGTATAAGTGTATTAGTAGGTAGAATATTATTACCGATGACATTTCATTTATGATTCTTGCTGCTGCAACCATTTATTCTCTCAAAACTATTTATTGTATATCAGTTTTCTAAAATTTGCGATGTATTTTATATATATCAAAGAAAACGAAAAATTTACGAAATTCAATAATGCTAACTAGTATTCGCTTCTTAAAATCAACTTTAACAAATAAAATGTTATATTTAACAGAAAAGAAGAAATGTAAACCTAATTTACGGTAAATTGTTTTCTAAAAACTTACTAAGTTGCAAGTGCATGAATCATTATTTAAAACGTACAATGCATTGCACTGTATTAAACTTAAGTGGGTAATGGAGACCCAGCGTATTGTAGTATTAAAAATTTAATAAAATAGCATAAGTATGAAACCTAAATAATTGTATACAAAGTTTCATCACCATAATTTGCTTTCCTTCGCGGAAAGTAAATTTACTCATCAAATTTTTAATTGGACTTTCAAACATTTAAAATTACAAACTCGTACTACTTTATGAAAGCATTACTGTAAGTAGTATGCTATGTTGTGATCTCGTTAAAGAAAAATGGTAAATTACAATTTATTCGTCGAAACAATATTGTCATATGATTATTTGGGATCTTATCTAATATTTTGATCGCCAGTAAAATGTTATAATATGTACTGATACAAGTAATCAGCACTATTCTTTATGAAAATATATTTTTCTTATTCATTGGTTGAAACGTAGTTATCAGAAGTCATGCGATCAGGTCAAGAGTTTATTGATTCATTCCAACATAATGTTCTGTACAGTTACAACTTTGCGATATTACTAGACTTGTTATGTCTGCCGATTCTGTGTGCCTGTTTGATTGATTTTTGTGGTAGTAGAATTCTCATTATCAAATCATCATTTTTTAAAAATAGTATTTAACGTACAATATATTAATGTGTATATTTCAGTGTTTCATGATATCGCGTGAATATATTTTTCGATGTGAGTTAAATAAATGGGAAAACTATTAGATCGAAATTTTAGAAACAAAGTATTAATGTCTTGTCGATCATTAAATTTTGTAGATCTGAAATCGTCATAATATTTTTATATTGTACAATGTTGCCCAATAAATAACTAAGTATTCCATCTTCATTATACCAATGCTACATTTTGTCATTGCATATTACATTAATACTCCATATTTAGTGTATCGTTACTCGATCTATGTTCAATTATAAAATGAAATTTGTGAAATCGAGGAAATATGTACCATATTAATTATAAATAATTTTATGTAGGATAAACAAATCAATCTTTTTATGAAATGAAGTACTTAAAAACTTTTAGGTATCAACATGCACACTAAACTGTAAATTACTTCACACAGTCAATATATAAATATAATTCTGAAATTATGCAATGTTGTTTTAATGCAAATCCTCTGATTAAAGTTACGTTTATTAGATACGACTGGGTAATATGATGCGTGATAATTTATTCGAGACCCCGAACAGTTAATATACATGACCTTATTTCAGATAATTATTGATTCAGCTTTAGATATTTGAGCCTTTGGAAATTTGAGAATGCTAAGATTGGGAACTTGAATATTGGGGTATTTGCTTCTTTGGAAATTTAGAAATTTAAAAATCTAGAAATTTGAGAATTTAGGGATATGAACCTTCAGGAGTTTATAAATGTTTGAATTTAGTAACTTAGCAATTTGGAAATTTCGAGATTTGTAAAATTGATGTTAATATTTATGGACAATATTGAAATATTAAAATATATATTGATCGTCTGAGATCTCCATAATACGTCGGGTTTCTGACGTGGCAATACAACGCGTGGCTATACAATGCGTAATGACATAATGCGTAACGACATGTGGCGATATAACATAGAGTAGTAAAACAGTAGAATGAATTAGACTCTGTATAGATACGTAAATGGAAACTGTTCGCTTATCATTTTTAAAGTAGTAAAATAGTAAGGTTTAAAAGTATAAATTATAATGGTGGTGGGGATAAAGTGTACAAAGTAGGGATGAGTTGATAGAAGATATGTGACGCGTGAGACGGTGACGCGCGCAATGCGCGCAGTACATTCCAAGATCTGTTGTGGTGCAGTGATTACTCATCCGCTGTTATTTATTGAACGATTTAAAGTTTTACCTATCTTTTAAATACCAATTTCTTCATTATGACAGAAGATCGTAAGGAAGTGCGAGTATGGTGCGACGGTTGGTAAGTTCTTATTGAATTAACTATGTTATCACTTTGAATTTCGAGTGCTTATTTGAAACTGACCGGATGACTTTGATTTTTCGATAATAATATGCCGATCGTTAATATTTAATTGCAAGTGACACGGTGCTGTGTATAACTGTAACGAATTGTATGTAACGTTATAAATTATAGTGATAATATTAAATATTTGATGTCTTTTAAATATGTGGTATGCGTTTCTTTTTTATACTATCTTTATATGTATATGACATATTCTACTTTACACTTGAGATTATTTATCGTATGTTCTTGCTATCTTAAAGTTTTAATAGCGGCTAATTTTACTTTTCTGTTAACTTGTTTATTGTCGGCGCACTGCGTTGTAATTATACAAATATTTTTGGTACTTTATACACATATTTTAGAAATTATAATTTTTTTGATACAGCTATGACATGGTACATTTTGGCCATGCAAATTCTTTACGACAGGCAAAAGCATTAGGTAATTATCTAGTTGTTGGTGTACATACGGATGAAGAAATTACTAAACATAAAGGACCACCGGTATTCATGGAACAAGAAAGGTATGATTCTATTTTAAAGGAATTTTTATAAAACAATTTTTAATGCATTTGCAATAGCATCCTTATTATTGCTTATTTATAACATTATAAGGAATTCTATAAAACTTCATTATATATTCATACTTTGCAATTTCCATGTATTATAGATGTATAAACATCCATAGCCTAATTATCATAGTATAAATTATACATTATAGCTTCTATTTGTACCTGTTATTCACTTTACTTTTGCCTGTATATTTCAATGTATTTCTTTAATCAAACTTATTTCTACTTTAGACTTGTTCATTGGTCTTTTTACATATTTCTTTACTTTATGCATTTCTTTACAAGTTAAGTGTTTTAAAGTTCTTTTGTTTTTTCTCCCAATATTTATTACTCTCTTCATAGCATTTGTTTTTAGCAATATTTTATCAGACTCGTTAAATTTTATACATTTCAAATACTTATTTGAAATTAATTCAATATCTTTCTGTTAGGTACAAAATGGTTCGTGGTATTAAATGGGTAGATGAGGTAGTAGAAGGTGCACCCTATGTTACAACTTTAGAGACTTTAGATAAGTACAACTGTGATTTTTGTGTTCATGGCGATGACATTACTATGACAGCAGATGGTGTAGATACCTATCACTTGGTCAAAGCAGCAGGTCGTTATAGGTATATATTAATTAGCAAATATTCCATTCATAACAGTAGAGATTATATTTAAGCAGATTATAAAGGAACTTAATTATTATAGAGAGGTTCAAAGAACAGCTGGTGTATCAACGACTGATTTGGTAGGACGTATGCTTTTAATGACAAGGCAACATTTTAGACAAGGTGATAGCGAATATACTGTTGATAGAGAACCTAGCAAAAGTATGGGTCAAGATAGAACGGCTAGAAGTCCGTGGACAGGCTGTTCACAATTTTTACCTACTACGCAAAAGATTATTCAGTTTAGTGATGGAAAGAGCCCACAGCCTGGAGACAAAATAGTATATGTAGCAGGAGCATTTGACCTCTTCCATGTTGGTCACTTGGACTTTTTAGAAGTGGCAAAGAAGGAAGGAGATTATCTTATAGTTGGACTTCATACAGACCCAGTAGTTAATCGGTACAAATGTGGCAATCATCCGATCATGAATCTTCATGAAAGAGTTCTTAGTGTATTAGCATGCAAGGTAAGAAATTAATCTGAAGACTTAATAAAATATATTATGATGTATTTAAAGTTTATTATTATTGATTTGTATATAGTATGTTAATGAAGTAGTAATTGGAGCACCTTATGAAGTCACAAAAGATTTGATGGAACATTTTGATGTATCTGTTGTTTGTCATGGCCAAACTCGTATAATGCCTTGTGAAGATGGTTTGGATCCATATGCTGAACCTAAAAGACAAAATAAATTTAAACTTTTAGACAGTGGTAATGATATGACAACAGAAAAAATTGTTGAACGCATAATTCTTCACAGGTATGCTGTTTTCATATATTATATTACATTCAAGAAAAGATACATAGATAATGTAAACTTACTTTTAAAGAAATAAGTTATTAAAAATAGTAAGATATAAAAGTTACATTTACGTTAGAATTAAATACATCTTCTTCTTTAGATTATCATTTAACAAATAGGTCATATATCAGTATTGTGAAACCATAATTATTTCCTTTTTAAATATACCTTGATGGAGTTATTTGTTAATAAGACTTATAATATTAATGTGTATTTAAATATTATGGTGCCTTGTTAAATTTAAAGTCTAACATAGTCATTTGCAATGCTTGATATAAATCCAGTTATATATCTCAAAATTATGTTTATTATATAGTACAACACAGTATTTTGTCTTCCTAGGTCAAATGAACTTCATAGAATAATTAAAAACTTGAACAACCGTTGATCTGTCCAATCTTGTCATCTTGCAATTTGTAATTTCTTATACAACAGACACTTGTTTCCTTACTTTACTTTATAATTTTTTCATGACTCATCTACTCATGCTTTTGTATTGGGATATGCAATTTTATGCTAATAAAACATTTCATGGATTCATCATGTATTTTCATTTATCTTTAATCTGTGTAAGTGTATTCTGTTTTTTATTCTGTAGGAAATCTAATTTTAGAATAACAATCAAAATTTTGAACAAACATTTGCATATCCCAGATCTTTAAGACAGACCAATCATGTTTTGATACAGTGATTAATTACAGGTTGGAATTTGAAGATAGAAATTTAAAAAAAGAGAAGAAAGAACTAGCAGCTTATGAAGCCTTTACGAAGTCTCAGAAAAATGAAAGGACTAAATAATTTACTCTGCAGATTCAGAGTGTGTGATAATCATATTTTATAGAATACACTTGTAAATACGATATCACACTGACATATTACTTATTTAATTTTATTCGAAACTATATGTGGTATAAATATTTATAGTACCGCTGATATACAAAGTATTAACACACAGAAATGTTATTTTTCACTCCCGACAACTCAACGAAGAATCAAAGGCAACGATAGAGATATAAACAAGATTGTGAATATCTGTAAATTTAAGTATTTTTAATTAGAGAGTCTTAAGGAAAGATATTTTATGTTATTGCATTCATAAATAGACGCCTATTTGGTATTAACATGTTACTTGTAAACTATATATGTTTGTATTATTACATCAGCATAGGACTGGAAATGATCTAAATTATATTTTTATGTTAACTGCCTTTTTACAAACATATGGATATTATTCATGTATTTTATATCTTTAATTTATTACAATAATTTTATATGCCATTTTAGCGCTGAAACTTATAAATTAACAAGTATATTCTATAAAATAATTAAGACCAAAGTAACAGTTATTTTTTTTAAGGTTTAAGCAGCAAATAAGTTTATGAATACGGGTTATGTAAATAAATATTACTAAATTTTAATTGGTTGATTGCAATATCATGTTTAATTTTATATGTTTTTTTATCAAGAATTTTTAAATATAATTTACAATTTAAAATTATTATGTCAAACAAAGTGATGTTTTATAAATATCATCTTCTGTTTCTTGTAAAATGTTTAATACAAAGATATAAGCTAAAATGAAACCATGATAATCTTTCACGATTATTGCAGAGTTAAAACTGCTATGTTTTAAATTATAAAGTCTTGTTATACTGATCAAAGATGGTATTTTATGATGAATCAAAATCATTTGGAGAGTAATTAATTGTTCAAACTTGTACATGCATTGCATTATTTATTGAATTAGGTTTCTAATTATCTAGAAACCATTATTAATTCTGTATAAATAATTCATTTTTTAATCTTATAAGAAAATCAATCAATTTATGCTACTTCATAGTAGCTGCATATGCATTTGCAATGCATATAAGGAATAAATAATGCATTATACAAGGAACATATAAATTTTAGAGACAAGAGTTAAACAATTAATAAGTGCCACGTTTTGTAACAGTAATGTTACAGTAATCTTACTTAAATATAACTTTAACGTATTAACCAAAGACAAATCTTGATCGTACATACGACGTACAAATGATGGTGTGTATTTATTTTTATTCTGTTGTACATATATGTGCAGCGAAGCCTAATTTTAATGTAAAAATTGTTCTCTTCAGATTTTGATTCGTTCAAGACGATCGTTATAAATATATACTCTTTTGAAATCGCACACTGCATTATGTATTTATAGAAATGCAACAATATAATATGTTACATAGTGTTGTTCTTGCTACAAGCAAAATCGGCATTCTTAAAAACTACGACGATATTCGGAAACACGTAATTATTGTACGCGTTCATATACATAATTAAATACTTCGTTGTATTTATTTACTTATATATCCAGTTGATCAATTAAAGATCGTCTAGTTGGAGTCCTTAAATGATCAAGCTTCGTTTATAAATAATAAATAATTATCCTATCGTGTATATACAATAACTGAAAGTTATACAACCACCTGTGAAAACCCGATACGGTGTCATTAATTGCAACGGGCCTAAATAATTACCCTATAAATTAATCTAGAATTACCGCTAGAGATTACATACGCACTGATTCAGGTCACGTAATAGCACTGCACGTTCAATAAATTTATCAGAAAAGAAACAGAGAACAGACTTGCAAGTCGTAGATAAATATTGACTGTGACTGCTGAAAGAATACGAATTTTTCCGTGCGATTGTTTGTATGAACCGTGCAAGGTGAGCGATCGATTAGAAAGAACGGTGACGAGAAGTCTTATCGTTTTGTTAATGTTTGCAAATCAGTGTGAATTTATAATTGTGATCTTTGTAATACAGATAACGTCTATAATATGCTTATACGCTAAATCTATAAAGATCCTACTAAATTTCTTCTAAAAATAAATAATACGTATATATTATTCGTATCCGAAGCGCTGTATGTTTATTCTAATTAATTCGTCAAACATTCATTGATGTACAAATATTAGATTACGTCGTAATTGTGTTCGATATGCAGTTCGTATTTATTGTACTAGCGCTATCAGCAATTTTGGTACACATTTCATTCCGCTATGTAAAACCTGCTGGATCATTTTGATTGAGCGTAGTAATGCGCAACGTTCGCAATAATTTACTATTGCACCGTTGACCGACCAGTATAACCCGGCGTTGCTTCAGCATACTTTCTAGCACGATCTCGTATCAGCTCGTCGATCGTTTTATTTTGCGGCATTGTCGTTGATAAATTGTGAAGACGTGTAGCCAGGTAGCACATGATAAGAGCCGATAATACTAAAAGCGCACCTAAGCCGGTTGCAACGTAAAGGAAGCTACCGCAACTGTTTTCCAATCCAGCAGCAACTTTTTGATACAATTCTGGAAAACATTGTGAAATTAATTAAAATTTTATTATATTATTTCTTTGTTTTGTTAGAATTAATGTATTTCTCTGTACGAAAGTCTTAAGCAATCTTCATTTATCCGTTTTATATTTTACTGTAAATTGTAAATCTAAAGAAGTATGTCGATGACTTAGTGCATAAATATTCTATGTTTATTTTTTATGAAATTTAAGTTTGTATGTATAACAAGTTTTATCTGTAATAGTTCTCTGCTTATTCTCTTAAATACTCACATTTATATTTACTTTATTTTATTTAAACAATATTTTTAGTTCTAAGTCCCATAATCTATTAACCTGGTTGCATAAACATTTATAATTTTGCAGATCGTAATTTATATTGTTAATTGAACATTTCAAATTTTAATTGTACATATGATATACATGAGAAGTTGACAGAAAATATTTGTGTACTAAATCATCGATGTATAAAATTTGTTCAGAAACTTACCATCGGGCATCATCACCGTGTACTCGATGTTTTCTTTAAATTTCGTGTAAGGAGTCGAATCGTTGTATTCTTTTATTAAACGATCGACTCTAGGAAGAAAATCGTTTGGTGTTTCTTCTAAAAATCTTTTTCTTCTCTTCCCATGTCCCGATGGTTCGAAAAGGTCCAAACAAAAATCCTGCAAATGTATATTTATTAAAATACTCAGAAATGTTTATCGATTATTTAGATCCTAAATTATTAAAAATGGACAATTCTTAATTTCTACAATGTTTTACAGAGATTATTTTTGAAATCGGCGCTAATGAATTATGAATATTTAATGGGTATAAATTTTGTATGTTGCAATTCATGTTCTTGAATTTAATGTGCAAACGTGTATATTGTAATTATTAGTTCTCATTTATGGCCAGAGTATACACATTATCTATGACCTGAAATTACATTGGCTTCTCTTACAAATAATTAAATACACGTATGTGTGTAAATGGTGTATCTCATTAAGTCCAGAAATAATTTACATATTACCTGTTTGCAAGAGATAAATTTACATTCCTAATTGTTTAATAGGGAAATATGAGGAATAATTTAATTACATACTAAAAATAAAACTTTCCTATTTAAGAGTGAAACGTAATGGAAAATAATAATGAAAAAAGTAATATATAATTCAAGTGGGAAATATTTAAATACTGATTTATTTACTGATTTATGCACTAAACAATATGAATAATATTATAATTTTATTAGTTATATAAAAAATCATTTTACCAGAAATATTCTTTACATTTCCCTTCAATTTAATTACTATTGATTGTTCAGAAAAATATCTTTTAATTTATGAATTGTTATTTATGTCAATAATTTGATGGTTGCATACATTGGCGTAATAAAGTGAAACTAAGGGTCAGGTTGACCCCTTCCATGCCTTTTTCTTCATATTGAAAATTTAGAATTTTAATTCTCAAATTTTTTAATGAAATTTCTAAATTCTCATTTCCCCGAACATAAAAATTTCCAAATTCCCAGTTCCCAATAGTTACGTCAAGGGTGCAGGCATAAATATATTTTCAAAATACCGTCCGTTTATGTCTAAACCGTACAAGTATAACCGTGCTCGAAAAGCCGATTATTTTTGTTTTGGTTATCCCGCGCCAACGCGTTCGAGCAGGTCAACAGCTGCTCATTCAGCGATCGGACGGCACGAAGGAAGGACGGAAAAATTGTTTCCTTACCGGCTGACAATCCTGCGGTTCCATGCATGCTTTGATCTGCGAATGGATCCACAGAGTGGATCGCTCTCTCATGGAGCTGAGAAGGAAGGCCTCGAAATCGAGGAAGACCTCGTTCTTTCTCTCCCTGTAACGAGCCGGCTGATGAGGAATTATCGACGCGAAATCCCGATTTCTGCAGCCGTCTTTCACCAACACGACACTTCCTGGTGCGTGAGGTTGATCAGGATCGGGGCTAACGGTCACCTCCAACAGCTTAATGTATCCCCATGCGCTGTCTGGGCTGATTCGAGCTCTCAGCTGAAGCTTCGTACCGATGGGAACAGCTTGATCGACCGCCTGCGATCCCGATGCATCTGATACATTGCCTGTGGCCTCTCGATAAAGGGCCACTTCGTATTCCAGACGACCAGGTGTCTCCTCCACCACCCCGGACACCCTTGCACCGTGCGGACTGCAAGAAACGTTTCTGGACGTCAGAGGTACGGAAAAGTATCCAATTTATGGTACTTTAAGTAAATTATACTTTACAAGGAATACGTGTACTATACATTATAATGTTTGTTAATGTACAAACGTTCGTTGATAGTCGCACTTTGTGGGAAAAATAGTTCAGGTCATCTGTTTTAAATTTTTAAATGACTTTGGTAACAATTCTGTAATTTATCACTCGATTGTTGGAATTTGGGCATTTAAAAATTGTGGAACTGATTTGGTAATTAGAAATTTAGAAATTGGTGAAGTTTGAAATTTGGAAATTTTGACATTTGCAAAGTTTGGAATTTGGAAATTTTTACATTTGCAAAATTTGGAATTTGGAAATTAAAAAATTTGCAAAGTTTGGAATTTGGAAATTTTTACATTTGCAAAATTTGGAATTTGGAAATTAAAAAATTTGCAAAGTTTGGAATTTGGAAATTTGCAAAGTTTGATATTTAGAAATTTAGAAATTTGCAAAGTTTGGAATTTGGAAATTTTTACATTTGCAAAATTTGGAATTTGGAAATTTTGACATTTGCAAAGTTTGATATTTAGAAATTTAAAAATTTGCAAAGTTTGGAATTTGGAAATTTTGACATTTGCAAAGTTTAGAATTTGGAGATTTAGAAATTTGCAAAGTTTAATATTTAGAAATTTAGAAATTTACAAAGTTTAATATTTGGAAATTTTTACATTTACAAAGTTTAGAATTTGGAAATTTAGACATTTGCAAAATTTGAATTTTGGAAATTTCAAAATGTGTAAAGTTTCAAAATTGGAAATTTAGAAATTTGTAGAGTTCAGAATGTGGAAAATTAGTTTGGTAATTTGAAAATGTCTAAACTTTCAAATTCGGTATTTTGGGAATCTGAGAATTTGCAAATTTCAAAGTTGACAAATTAAAAAATTTACTGATTTCTCGATGGGGATGTAAGGATTCGAAAATTTATAACTTGCGTATTCAGAAACTTTTGAATGCAGGAATTAGTTTGCAAATTTAAAAATTGATAGATTTTTTTTATAAATCAAATTCATGAAAAAAATGGTGGAACTATAAACAAATAAATGGTCACCTGGCAAGTCAATTTTAATTACTTTTCGTTTTTGAACGATGTACTCTGACAACGCCACACTGTATCGATACAAAACAAGTTTTATGAAATTGTGTTGAAGCTTATTGTACATTGTCGAGCATGCCAGTTTTCCCTAGGGAAAAAGACGGTGTAAAGGATAGGTCTCGATGGTGATGGGCTACCATTACCATTAATACTCGTGAGTTATGTCCGAACGTAATGATACGTTCGTTGTCCGACAAATGAGTACACTTGTTTCGAAGTAAATACAAAAACGAATATTGGGATCATGTAATTTAAATTAGATCTAATATAATAATGCGTAGTCGTTCTCCAGTACTGAAATGTCCTTTTACCATTCAAGTTTTCCAGAAATACCATAAGTCTCAAATGGTGGGTTATGAAAAATGACTGTTTTCGAAAATGGGTTTATGGAACACTATTTTTTATCTTCAGAACATTGTAGTCTAATAAAAATACATTAATCTTGTAAATACGTGATACTGACCAATAAATCGGTAAATATAATAAATAATAGAATATTATAAAAATGTTAGAAGTTAAGTTAAATTTAAAAGTTTATCGAAATTTCATGTGTTATGGTTTATCGACAAATATATTTGTGTTGACGGACAGTTTACAGGAAATTATGTCTGCGGAGTTAGATAATGATAGCGGAAAGATAAATATTAAATGCCTTTTTTGTTCGTTGCTCATTAAACGAATATTAATTAATAACACGCGGCTCATTCCCGTCAATGTCAACCTGTCATTTTTTCGCGATATGTACACACTTGTTATCATCGAAAACTAATTTCTGCAAAAACGATTATTTGCTTTAGTACAAACTGTTAGACGTTTATTGTAGACTTTAGACTATTTGATGTGTGATTTTAATTATCACTTGATTATTCCGCATTAATAAGCAAATATACATGTGTTATCATTGACAAATGTCATTGAAATGCAAAATATTAAAAAGTATATTTGTTGTACAAACTATTTTAGTTTGTTTCAGTTTAATTTAGACTATTTGAACACTTGATACGACTAACGTTTTAACATAAATGTATAATCGGATTGTTCATATCAGGTGACTGAGTAGTGTAGATTTTAATTGGAATACGTATTCGATGATCATTCTATGGAATAATTACTTACAAGGTTCCAGCAAAACCAGCAGCTTTGTGACGGAGTAACGTGGGCTCAGGTGGTCGACACATCAGGATCAATTCTTGATCTGCTAACATTACTACTCCAGGGAATGCTGGGAACCATATTCGCAGGTGAATGAACCCCTAGTAATTAAAATTTTATTTATTTTTTAAATTCTCATGAACGAGATGAGGGAATTCGGGGGTTCGTACACTGTGGAATTTGCAAATTTAGGAATTTGGGTATTTTGATTTTTTCGATTTAGAGATTTTAGGGATTTTGAAATTTAGAGATAGAGAATTGTAATGATTTTTTTAATTTAAGGAAGTGGAGATTAAGAACTTAGAGACTTTTTTAATTTAAGGGTGTGAAGGTTAAGAATTTGGAAACTTTTTACATTTAAAGATGTGAGAATTTCAGAATTTAGGGATTTTTTTAATTTAAGGGAGTGGAGAATCAGAATTTAGAGACTTTTTTAATTTAAGGATGTGAAGGTTAAGAATTTGGAAACTTTTTACATTTAAAGATGTGAGGATTTCAGAATTTAGGGATTTTTTTAATTTAAGGGAGTGGAGAATCAGAATTTAGAGACTTTTTTAATTTAAGGGTGTGAAAATCAAGAATTTAGAAATTATTTAAATTTAAAGATGTGAAGATTAGAATTTTAGAAATTTTTTTAATTTAAGGGTGTGGAGATTAAGAATGTAGAAATTCTTTTAATTTAAAGATATGAAAATTAAGAATTTAGAAATTATTTAAATTTAAAGATGTGAAGATTAGAATTTTAGAAATTTTTTTAATTTAAGGGTGTGGAGATTAAGAATGTAGAAATTCTTTTAATTTAAAGATATGAAAATTAAGAATTTAGAAATTATTTAAATTTGAAGATGTGAAAATTAAGAATTTAGAAATTTTTGTAATTTAAGGGTGTGGAGATTAAGAATGTAGAAATTCTTTTAATTTAAAGATATGAAAATTAAGAATTTAGAAATTATTTAAATTTGAAGATATGAAATTTAAGAATTTAGAAATTATTTAAATTTAAAGATGTGAAGATTAGAATTTTAGAAATTTTTTTAATTTAAGGGTGTGCAGATTTCAGAATCTAGGGATTTTTTTAATTTAAGGGTGTGGAGATTAGCAATTTAGAAGTGCTTTTTATTTAAGTGTGTGAAGAGTAAGAATTTACAGATCTTTTTAATTTAAGGGTGTAAAGATGAAGAATTTAGAAAGTTCAATTTAATCATAAGAAGATTAAGAATTAAAAAATTGTTTAAATTTAAGACTATAAAAATTTGAGGATTTGAGATAGTACTACAACTAACAATAACCATCAAAAATTCCCATGAAAAATGAAAAACTTAACAAAAATGAAATCAAAAACCATGGTTCTAAGAATTCAGAAAAACACATTACTTAAGGTGCTTAAAGTTAGTACTCGAAAATAAGAAATCCAAGAAAAGCTAGTTAAAAATAATAGCCAAGAATGCGAGTCGAACGGATGTATGGATAGTCTTATCAACATGTAGAAACGAAATCTCGATCGATGACTCACGTTTCTCTTTAGGATGCCGCATCTGGTGAAGTCAGTCACCTTCAGGAAGTAGTTATCTTCCTGAGGATCGTTGGGATCTGGCCTGATCTGGCAGTGAATGTCGGTGAGAGGATTGGCGGATCTGTCGTCGGCAAAGAGCGGTGCACCTCTGAAGCCAACTGGCCTTTTGATCTTCGCTGTCAGCAGATCGGCAGCTGATCCTGCGCCGCTGCACTGAATGTCAGAGACCTCGTAATCCTGAGCTACGGTGGCAGCAACCTGAAACAATACCATCGCCATTCATCCACGCCTCAGAGACACCTCCAGACCTCTGGTATGTCATTCTTTTTCTTCTTACGATACTTTTCTTTAACCCCTTGCACAATGATTTGTAAGGTTCGTCAGTCAGAACTAACTAATACAGCCATAATATTAAAACAGACAAGTTGAAATATTATGTCAGTCCTGTATTCAGCAATTATTGACTATGCAAATTATAACTACACCATCAGATCGAAGTGCATTCAAAATTCGAGTAAGATTTGGCATAATTGCAGTGCGAGGTCGTCACGAGTCAGACTCGTCAAAATACTGCAAGGGGTTAACCTTTTTCGAATCTTGCGTCTTTCATAGATGGCTTCGATGTCGACCTTTGATAGAGTATTAGATGTTTCATTTTTCTGAGGTCTTTTGATGTTGTATAAAAGATTTATGGGAAGTTTAGGTGATGTGTGAACTATTGTGGTTTGAGATGTATAGGGTCGATTTGTCATGGAGGGATTTGAAATTTTATTGACATGTATTTTTTATAAATTATGTTTTGCAAATTCTCATATTTTCAAGTTATTGAATCCTCCAGTTCTTAGAGTGCTAAGTTGCTGAATTCCTATATTTTCAAATTCTCAAATCTCTATATTTTGAAAGTTTCAATACCTCAAATTTCCGAATCTTCGATTCTGAAATTCTTATATTTTCAAATCCTTAAATCCTCAAATTCTTAAATATTAAAATTCACAAATTCCCAAATCACTAAATCCTCAAATTCCTATATCCTCACCTCCCCAAATCTACAAATCTCTAAATCCTCAACTCCCCAAATCCCTAAATCCCAAAATCTCCAGTTCCAAAATCTCCAAATCTTCAAATCTCTAAATCCCCCAAATCCCCAAATCCCCCAATACCAAAATCTTCAAATCTGTAATTTTCAAAACCCCCAAAATTTCTAAATTTACAAATGCCTAACTTCTAAACCTTCCAAATCCCAAAATTTCCATTTCCCTAAACCCCCAAATTCGCAAACTTATATATAATTCTCAAATTACAAAATCTCAAAATTCCCATATATCCAACCTCAAAATTTGTGATGCAAAGCTTCTCTAACTCTGTACACTGAATGTTGTAAATGCCATCACTATCTGACATCGCGAATTTAATCTAAATAAGCATATAAAATGGGATATCTTAAATGCAATTAAGATTATGCAATTTGATATACATGAAGTAGATACCATGCATTATAACCAAATATCATGAACTAGATATGCACTGGTTTATGACTTATTAGTGACCAGCATCGTAAAATGAATTTAATTGAGTAACTTAAAACAAAAAATACAAACAATTTTCAATCAAATTATTATGATAATGTGATACACGAGATCTACGGTTTCATGGGTTTCCTGGCGTAAAGGTGACTGACATTATGAATTCAATTTAGTTGGTAACTAGAAATAAGGAAGCAGAAAAGATGCTAAATAAATCTGTTTATGAATCAGAGCTGATATACTCAAACATCCATCGTTATTTATATTGTCGAATCTGTTTGGCATCAATTCACTGATAAAATCTAAAGTGTAACAGTTTCTACGATAAAGAAACTTTTATCGGTAATAAATTATCTATCTAATTATATACTACATACATTTATAAAATGTATGAATGTTACACAATGTTAAAATTGTGCGCTCAAAAACAAAACATATTTGGTTTATCCCGTTCCAAGTAGACGACGTTGTACCAGACAATAAATTAACAAAGAAAAACAGTATGAAATGTGTTGATTTCATCTTATCAGTTAAGAGTTAAAGAAACCGTTCCTTAAACCAGGACAAACTGCTTATTTTTGGCGTGTTAAGTTCAGATACGATGTGGGACACAGTATAATCTCAAGCGAAACTGAACGATTTTAAATTGCCGTGAAATATACCGCGAATATTGTTATCACATCTTCAATCGTTCGCTTATTAAATTACGTTAATCATTATGATTACGCGTTCCCATTGTTTCACCAATTGACGTCGTGTAATTGAAAACATTGCAAAATTTTCTTAAAAATTTAGAATGCTAGGAATTTTTGGAATTCGGGAAATTTTAGAAATTTAACAAATTTAGGGAATTCTTAACATTTTACGAATTTTTAGAATTATTGCAATTTTAGTAATCTAGGGAATTTAGGGAATTTGGAGAATTTTAGGAACTTTCAAGAATTTTGGGGATTTCGAGAATTTAACAAATTTTTAGAATTTGGAGGATTTCGGGAATTTTAGGAATCTAGGGGATTTGGGGAATTTTTGGGAGTTTCGAGAATTTTGGGGATTTTGGGAATTTTACAAATTTTGAGAATTTGGGGAATTTTGCAAATTTGAGGAATCTAGGGGATTTGGGGAATTTTGGGAATCTAGGGGATTTTGAGAATGTGTGGGATTTTTAATTTTAGGAATCTAGGGAATTTGGGGAATCTACGGGATTTGAGGAATTTTGAAAATTTTATGGTTTGGGGAATTTTAGGAATTTTAGGAACTTTGAGAAATTTGGAGATTTATGGAATTCTTAGAATTTGGAAGATTTGGGGAATTTTGGGAATGTTAGGAACTTTGGGAATTTTAAAAACTTTGAGAACTTTGGGAATTGTAAGAAGTTTGGGAAGTTTGAGAATGTAATGAGTCGAAATTGAAGAGTAATTTGGCAATTTGATAATTTAATAATTTGTTAATTTGAATATTTAACAATTTGACAATTGAACGACTCGAAAATTTATCAATATCCAACTTATCAACTTGGACATTTAAAACATATAAATTCCGAAATACAAAAAATCGAAATTTACAAGCATGCAATCGTCCACACGTTTCAAAAAGATAAACTGTAACACCGTCGTCGGACACAGCGTTTCTTCATCGAGTGTCTAGTTAGCGCGTTAATTGACCCTGTGCCATCCGAACCATGGTGATTTTCTTAATTAACGCGAGTCACCTCGATCCTCTTCCTCGATACGCGCCTCAGACGTTCGCTCAGTAGTTTATGGGAGTCTCTGCAACGTTGTGTATAAGTTCGATATAAAAGAAGGTGGTCAACACGCGAGGAGAACAAACTTCAATAGCGAGTAACGGTGTAAAGAAACGCTCTGGTGGTTGGCTAAGTTATTCGTTACATGCGTACCATACAGCTTGGCCATCGTACGGTCAGCCAGACGGATAATCGTGGTACAGGTCATGGTTGTTTCTTAAAGGTAGGTCATTCGAACTTTCGAGGTCACACTTTGGATCATATAGATATATGCTCTATTTTAGTTTCTATCAATTTGGTTAGTAAATGTTTTTTGGACCCATACAACTTTTCTTGTATGACTAGAGATTATCAACTTAGATATTATTTATTAAATGATGGAAAATTACTTTGTTGCGTAGAATGACTGATCTATACTTTCAAATTTGGTAATTTGAAAATTTAGAAATTTAGAAGTGTAAAAGATTTGTTCAAAATGAAAAAATTTGTTGATGTGGAAATTTTCAAATTGAGAAACATAAAAGTTTAAAATAAATTGAATTTAAATTAAATTTAAAATATTTAGAAGGTTAGAAATGAAAAAAATTCTAATTTACCAAATAACATTTTAATAAGTTAATAATAAATTTATAAGAGTCAGAGAAGCTTTGAATATTCTGTGTTTAATCAATTGTGTAATTAATAATAACCGTAATTGAAGATTGACCACGTAATCATTACAGACCACGTAAATAGTTCAACATGGCAAACACTATGATAATTAACGATGCATTATTAATTAACTAGAATGTTCATATGCTATCCTTTTAGCTACGCATGCATACAACAAATAATCATGCAGTTGGAAATAGATGTTATTGATTTAAAGGCTTTCATGTAACGGTATATTATGTCAATATATTTATTATTCCTTTTTGAGTGCTGATTGATTTAATTGATACATATAATCTAA
Organism: Megachile lagopoda; assembly: GCA_036983795.1. Classification (NCBI taxonomy): domain Eukaryota; kingdom Metazoa; phylum Arthropoda; class Insecta; order Hymenoptera; family Megachilidae; genus Megachile; species Megachile lagopoda. Next base: position 6,132,534 of record CM072798.1, read on the forward strand.
TACAGTTTTAGACAATTTCATGCATTTTTAAATAATGTATTTTGAAATAATTCAATTTTACAGAACTTAATGTAGTTTGAAATAATTTAATTTTAAATAACTTACAATAATATGAATTGTCGAATTTCAAAAATAGAAAATCAGATACAATTTGATGACATAAAACTATTACAAAATAGTACTTATACCGTATCAATTTGAAGCTTAAATTTTGACGAAAAAGTCTACATAAACTCTTCCATAACAATTCTTCTTATAAAGTTGCCAAGTGTCAATTACAAGAAACAGTAACCTGTTTCGAAGCTTTCATAATCTTCGACACAAATTGATATCAGAAAATCGTAACAAAGTAGCACTTGTATTACATCAATTTAAAGTTTGACGTTTGTTAAAAATGTCTGTACAAACCTTTCACCGATGTTCTTGATATAACTTCGTTTATTGTTTGATAAGCATTTATGTGTTATATCTATGAGTTGTGTATATGTGTTATATATGATCGTCTGAGTTATCGATTTAGAATTTTACAAATATTGAGCATTTTTGAAAGTTTAGGAATTTAGCGAATTTGGGGAATTTTAGGAACTTTAGAGAATTTTAGGAATCTAGGGGATTCGAGGATTTTTAGGAATTTTGAGAATTTGTGGGATTTTTGAATTTTAGGAATCTAGGGATTTGGGGAATTTGAGAAATCTAGGGGATTTGAGGAATTTGGAAAATTTTAGGAATTTTGGGAACGTTGAGAAATTTTTCGATTTGTGGAATTCTTGTCATTTTACAAATTTTGAGAATTATTGCAATTTTAGGAATCTAGGGAATTTGGGGAATTGTAGTAACTTTCTAGAATTTCGGGGATTTTTAGAGTTTTACACATTTTGAGAATTTGGACAATTTTTGAAATCTGGGGAATTTTAGGAACTTTCGGGAAATTTTGGAATTTTAGGAGTCTAGGGGATTCGAGGGTTTCTGGCATTTTGAGAATTTCTGAGATTTTTTAATTTTAGTAATCTAGGGATTTAGGGAATTTTAGAAATCTAGGGGATTTGAGGAATTTTGAAAATTTTAGGACTTGGGGAATTTTAATAACTTTGGGAACATTGAGAAATTTTGTGATTTATGGAATTTTTAGAATTTGGAGGATTTGGGGAATTTTGGGATTGTTAGGAACTTTGGGAATCTTAAAAACTTTGCGAACTTTGGGTATCTTTGGAATTATAAGAATTTTGAGATTGTAATGCGTTTCGAAATTGAAGAGTAATTTGATCATTTAATAATTTGAATATTTAACAATTTGACGATTAAACAACTCGAGAACTTGTCAATATCCCGTTTAATAATCTTGAATAAAATATTCAAGAGCACATTATTTAAAAATTCATACAGATCCCCAATCGCGTCGAGCAGCTCCCATAACAGAAGGAAGACCGAAACCAGCGTGGAATATAAAATCCTTTCCCATAAAGAGATCGATATAATTTCGAAGGAATTGGAACGTTCGAATATTTCCAAATCGTTAAGCGACAAGTATCCGCGTTAAGAAGTAACGGTTCCCTTTCGAAACGTGGAAGTAAAGAGCCGAATTCTCTGTTCTCCAAGTAAAATCGAGCTTTGATCAAGTCCTGTTGAAAATTGAATGGGAAACCATGGGTCACCACAATCGAACACCACTTCCATCCAAACGTTAATGTTTTTTCCAATCGACTATTCGACACCGAGCATCCGAACCCCCGTCAGGAAATTCAATTTACTTTGCGAATAGCAATAGAAACGATTATGATGGTAATAGCGGCTGGAAACTCGCCTGGCGATAACAGGAAGTGTATTCGTATTTATTTCGCTCAAATTGGTTGTTATGGAAGCAGAGCGAAACATTTAACTTCAACTCTTTCGAGGGTCATATTACGAAGTTAATGCGGACATTTAATGGAGTAGCGGTATTCTGAACGTTTCATTCGGTACCTTTTTGTGCCTTCCTTTGGATCAATTTCATTTCATAATTAAGAAGTTCGTTGCATATTCAGTGGCTGTATGCAACTGCATTGGCGTAGTTGCAATTTTATGGGGTGGGTTCTGCTAATTTTCATTATAATTTTCAGTAGTGTTAAGTAGCTTTACCATTTTATTTTATTTTGTTTATTTTAAGTTTGGTGTTTGTATGGGAACGATTTGGGAATTTCAGGTTCGAGGATTTGAGGGTTCTAGAAATTTTAGGAAAATTAGGAAATGTGGGAGGTTAGAGATTTAGAGATTTGAAAATTTGGTAAAAGGGTTCTGAAACCACATAAATCTCCGTCATTTATTCTTATCCTTCACAGCAGTGAAAATAATTTAGAATCTCAGATTTTACAATTTTACTATTTTACAATATTATAATTGTACAATTTTACATAATTGTAACATTTTAGAATTTTAGAAATTTGTAAATGAAACGACATAAATGAGAAGACAGTATAAATGATTCTGTTGGTATATATAATGATAAAAGAAGTACACGCGAACGAAAGGAAGGAAAAAGGCAGGTAGTGACGCACGTGTGAAAGAGTTTACACCTTACGCAAAGTGTTACGTGTGCATGTGGTGTGCTCCGATTCGATTGATGCGCGGAAAGTTAACGGGAAGAGACAAACAGCCGAATCTGTTACGTGAAACGGGCCTCCCAAGCTTCCTTCTTCTCTCGAGATTGCTTCCTAGATAACTATACGTACATTTTTGTGCCTTTTTTCGTTCTGTACGAAAGAACCGCAACCGCCTGTTTACGGCGCCATAAATTTTGTCTCCCGGCGCCATTTCGGTAGAATGACATCGAAAAACCGTGAGTCCGTTCGCTTGATAGTTTCAGAAACGTTTTCTCGGTCAAGGAACTTTTAAATTGTTGGTTAATTAACGTCTTGTCCTTCTTTCGGACATTTCAGTTAATTATTTATTTGATATTCAAATTTTTTTGGTTCGTGATTTGTTTGGGTGTGTAGCGATTATTTGTTGTAATTTGAATGTTGATAATTTTATGACTTGTTGGTGAATATTTTATGATATTAGGGAAACTTATCAAGTATAATTATAGTAATATGATTGTTTATAGATGTATTTTCTTATCTTGTTTTTGAGGTGTACAAAATCATCAAGATATTTTATGAATTGCAAGATTTAATTCTTTTCTGTCTTTAATTTATAATATTTTTAATAATTGACAATTTTAACATTTTATAGATGCAATTAATTTAATAGATGTTATTTTTGATTTTCAATTAATAATATCATAAATAGTTGACAATATTAATATTTTAAAAATGTAATAAATTTAGTGGATGTTACTTTTGACCTTCAATTAATAATACCTTAAATAATTGACAATTTTAACATTTTATAGATGCAATTAATTTAATAGATGTTATTTTTGATTTTCAATTAATAATATCATACATAGTTGACAATATTAATATTTTAAAAATGTAATAAATTTAGTGGATGATACTTTTGACCATCAATTAATAATACCTTAAATGGTTAACAATATTAATACTTTAAAAATGCATTCGATTTAATAAATATTACTTTTGGTTTTCAACTAGTAATATCTTAAATAGTTAACAATATTAATATTTTAAAAACGTAACTAATTTAATAGATAATTTTAAAAGTAACAATTTCTGGTCTTTAATATCTGAAATAGATGACAATATCAATATTTTAAAAATGTAATCGATTCTATGAAAGTTTATCTCAAACAGTTAACGATCTTAATATTTTAAAAATTTAATCAGGTTAACGAATGTAATTTTTAGTAATCAGTTAATAATACTTTAAATAGCCAACGGTGTTAATATTTTAAAGATTCAATTAATTTAATGAATGTTATCAGCCTTTAATTTTCCAGAACGTAATTTCATCCTTCGATTAAATTATCCGCAGTCTCTAGAACCATAGTTTAAAAGGGAAGTCGGAATTGAAAAAGTTAGATAGAATACCATTTTCATGGGGTCGCATTAAGGGGATTTAAGTTAACATTTCGATATGAAATGCATTCTGCAGATTATACTTTGCCCCTTCCTATGGAAATCTCGTAAAATAACATTTTTATGCTATCGTTTCAACTGCGACAGATATCTACCATCAATTTCGTACAAATTGATCAGAACAATAAAACTGTGCGAAAAGTAAAATTAAGTTCATCAAATGTACGAAGTGATCAATACGAATCAATGTTAATTAACAAGTTAGTGCTTATTATTTTTTGTGCTTCTCATGTTTTACTATTAAACTATTGTTTAAAAAAATTAAAGCAATATATTCTGCTTTGCAGGTGACATTTATAGAAACAGAGTGATATTTTAGGGTGGAAACAGGGTGACATTTTGGGGTGGACATTTTATTACAGAAGATGGAAGTACGAATGGAATTGTATATAACTTCCAAATGGAACTATATATCTTTCTTTTTGTACAAACTCTTTTGGAAATTCTGTTTATAAATAATATTAGGGTCTGGTGTCTGAAAATGAATAATTCATGCGTTTCAAATTTTAGTAGAAATGCGTTTTTCTATAGTCTAATATTTCTATGTTCAATTCATATTGATGTATGGACAATTATTAATTTAAAATTGGCTCCAAGTTATAAAAGTATTGTTATACTACGACAGCTCATAAGATCTACTGTCACGTTAATACTCGTGTTATGATGAACAAAACGTAGAGATCAATTGCAGTATTTATTGCATACAAATATCTAAGAAGTTAGAGTAATAAAAACTAAAAACTTCCCAAGTCCCAAGATTCAACCCTATTGTATAATATTATTAAACACAGACTTTACACCCCATTTCCTTTTCTCCTCTAATAAAATTGCAAGACTACAAACTGAAGAAAGATCCTTACCGCCACTCCCACTCAGAATCCACTATACGCACTAAATCGGCGGAATGAAAACAAAAATTCGCGAAACGCAGATAAGATCGGCGAAAGGGTCCGAAATCTAAAAACGAGGAAGAGAAATGTTAGAAGTCGATCGCTCACCGTGAAAAATCCAGCGATCAAGACGGTCCACATCTTTGTCGCACTTTAATTGCAATGGGGATAACACGCGAGAACACAGTTGCAGCAGGGATCGCACGAAGAGGGATGCAATTTTCACGAAGATTTCCGGTGAACTGAGGCGCGTGTACCACGCAAGAATTCTCCCTCCGTGGTAGATGTTCCTCCAACGGGTATCGTCTCCTGGAGGGGAGAAACGGAAATCAGGGAACCAGAGAACCACCGGCCCATCCAGAGTACTGTTAATGCATGCTTGCTGCCTCCGCTAACAACCATCCTTACCGCGTCCTCTTCGCGACCAGTGACGGCCTCGAACGGACGCTGTTGTATCCTTTTCGGTTCTTCGGCATCACTGTTACCTTTGCCTCCTTTTTTTTTTAACAGAACATCTAATAAGCTATAACCCATACGCTCACTTCACACCGTAACACGATTTCGACAACCGCGTACCTCTACTGGCTTTTATCACGCTTTTACTGTTTTCTAACTGTTGTTGTACATCTCTATATTTGTATTAGATTTGTACGTCTGTAGTATATCTGCATTATATTTGTACAATATCTATATTATATTTATATCTGCATTGTATTAGTACAATATCTGTATTATATTTGTATCTGCATTATATTTGGGCAATATCTGCATCATACATAAATACAAATACAATAACAACTACACGATTATGACCTAATAATCATACAGTATTACCAAAACTATTTGATGATTACAAAGGTCATCTTGACCTTGAAATGTCAGCAGAATTCTGTCATTTTACTTCATACATGTAACCGACCAATCTTCTTATTCGCAAAGAACCAGATTTGTGGAACAAAATGGCGGAGACCTTTTATCTTAAATTACAGGAATTTTACAGTATGTCTTTTATGGAGATGAATTAAGCTAGTTTTTCATTTCCCAGAACGTTGGTCAAAATCATTTGAATTATACAAAATATAATTTTGATAAAGAATATCGTACTTGTTTTAGAAAATTTTTAGAAATCAACGTTGACGGTGAAAATAACGAACAGAAAAGTTAATACTAAAGGCGGAAGTTTTGTAGAAAAATGAATGAAGCCGGCAGCGATCCATAACTAACCGTTCATGATTCTGATATAAATTCAATGAAACTTTCGAGTTCTTGATTAACCTTTTTCCAAAGGCTTGATTCTTCATCTCAGATATTTAATTATTTAACAAAGTTAGAACTCTGTATTTATTCACTTAATGAACAGGCTGGAAACTTTAATTACAAACCCAATTATAAATTAAGATGAAACTTGTAAAAACGTAAACTTGTAAAAAATTTTACAAAATTAACTCTTGGGGTTCTCTTATTTTCCTGAACGTTTTACTTGTAAGAAAAATAGTTAATTAAAGTTCTGTAATATATTTTATTTTCTCCGTTTAGGTAACGAAGGAATGCTGTTGACAGTCCTGTGGGAAACAAAGCGAGTCACGAATGCAACAAAAAATAAACCGGTGGCTATCTTCGATGGTAAGTCTGTATTTCCTTTATTGTGCTGTATCGGAAGGGGATTTATTCGTTAACGAGCATGTTCATTAAGCGCGAAGCATTTTTACCGTGAATCAAAATTTCATTTCGGTTTCTTTTACTCGCCGATGGATACTTGTCTAGGAAGCCTCAGTGAACTGGCGGAATCGCGAAACATTACGTGATTCTGACATGCATAAAAGGTGAATTGCTTAGCCGGTTGCTGACTTTTCCGGTGCGTTGATTTTAGGTCAATGCCAGTATTCGATCAAATACCTTGAAACAAGACTATTCACAAATTCTTTCTCATATTCCGTCTATTACCAATTAGACATCGAATTCGACATCTTTATTATATACATATTTATTTATAGTACGTATACTTTCCTATCAAATCATTGTAACATGTATAAGATATAATTAATTAATTTTCAAAGTCAACATATGCATACACATATGCACAAAAATTTCATGCATTATAAATAGAAAATCTTAACTTCATATGTATGTGTAATATTCCTTGCAAAGTCAACATATGTATACACATATGCACATGTATGCACAAAAATTTCATGCATTATAAATAGAAAATCTTAACTTCATATGTATGTGTAATATTCCTTGCAAAGTCAACATATGTATACACATATGCACATGTATGCACAAAAATTTCATGCACTATAAATAGAAAATCTTAACTTCATATGTATGTGTAATATTCCTTGCAAAGTCAACATATGTATACACATATGCACATGTATGCACAAAAATTTCATGCATTATAAATAGAAAATCTGAACTTCATATGTATGTGTAATATTTCTTGCAAAGTAATTATAATGTAATATCAGTTTTCAGTTAAAGTACCACATGATATTAAACATATGTATAATATGAATGCATACGGTATAAATGTACACATACAACGTATAGACAATATGTACATACATGTGTACATACTTTGTACAAAATTTATAAAAATTCAAGAAGTAACAATTTTCAACTAAAGTAAGCACATATACATATGAAATAAAAATTTGTAGTATAATGGAAGTAAGAAAATTAGAAAATGGAGTAATCCACACTGTCTAGACAAGTTTTCTCCTAAATATAACAGGGAATCTAGTGAACGTACATATTTATGCGCGCGTCATCGTGTCCCCATTAACCATGCCAAAACTTTCGTTCATTTTTCACGACAATCATTTTTTGTGTCGCCACATAAAAAAGATGTATCTTTTTCTCGTGCTTGCAAGCGCCGTACTTTGATCACTTAATGCTCCGAGTAACTCGATTCCCTTCTTTGATCCCGTAAGCTCTCGTCGCGCGAAACAAAGTTTCCTGCTCCTTTGCAGTTTATTTTTCATTACGAGGCCTGCTTTCATCAATCGCCTCCAGATGCCTGTGTAAAAAGTGAGAATGACAATCGTGCGTTGCTCGTCATCATTTTCACGCTATGTTACTGTACTTGTCACTGACTGAACGACTAATACGAGCACGAACGTGATGTCACGTGTTTGAGATTTCCGGGAAAATTGCTTTCCCGTTACATTTACTGTGATCCTAGTGAAACGTCGCGCATGATCCTTCTTTCTTCTAAATGTTGTTCTGCCTCTGTGTATCAGTTTGGGGATTTTCGAGATTTCCGAGGTTGGGGTAGAATTTTGCGGTATCGAGGTTTTGTAGATTTAGGAATTTGAGGTTTTTTTAGTGGAGGATTTTAGAATTTCAAGGTTTTGTGAGTTTGAGGATTTAGAATTTTGGGATTTTGTTATTTAAGGTTTTTAGAATTTCAAGGTTTTGTAGTTTTGGGGATTTAGAATTTTGGGATTTTGGAATTTTGCAAGGTTGGGACTTTGGAGTGTTGAAGTTTTGCAATTTTTTAACTTTGAGACTTTGAGATTTGAGGATTTTGTTACTTGAGGTTTTTTGAATTTCAGTATTTTATTTTGAAGACGTAGAATTTTGGGTTTTTAGATATTTGCAAGTTTGGAACCTTGGAATTTTACAAGTATGGAACTTTGACATTTAAAATTTGTGGATTTTGTTACTTGTGGGAATTTTAGGATTTCAAGGTTTTGCGATTTTGAACATTTATAGTTGTTGGATTTTGAAATTTTGGTTAGGTTAGGACCTTGAGATATTAAAATTTTTAATTGATTGAACGTTAGAATTTTGGCGTATTAAAATCTTGCAATGTTTGAATTTTTACACTTTGGGGTATTAAAGTTTTACAATGTTTGAACTTTATGACTTGTAGTGTAAAGAATATGAAACAAAATGGCGGCGTAGGAGGTAAAATGGTAGAGTACTCCACTCGATACAAGCTGTACAAACTGCAAGTGTTAATTGAAACAAAGAATATTTCATTACTAATATATTTTCAGTTAACCTTACGTATAGTTAAATAAATATAAAAGCAATAAAAAAAGGAAATATTTGTTATTTCATCGTGTGAACGAAGATCAAGTCATTTTGCTCTTGTTACAACGCGCAGTTTGTTCCTTTAACAAGAAATTCGTTGCAATTATGGCTACACGCGATCTTTGTAATTATGTCTGTTAGCTGAGCTTGCTTACCGAGGTTTTTAGCAATAATCGTTTACCGTTATCGTTTGTTACGCTTCAAATGTATCCGTTACATGCGTATATTACGAAAGTGTCGGTGATGAAAACTGAAACTGTAAAATCTCTCAAATGCATTCTTTTCATTCAATTTTTATGAACGACCTTTGACAAACTTGGGGTTTCAGATTTGGAAGTTTAGGAAATTAAGGTCTTTGGAAATTTAAATTTGGGAATTTGGAAAATTTAGGAATCTGAGAATTTAGAGATTTGAGAATTAAAATTAAGGAGTTAATTAAGGGGGTTGAGAATTTAAGGAGTTGGAAATTTGAAAAAATAAGGATAATAGAAATTTGAGAATTTACAGATTTGGAAATTTGAGAAATTAGGGATTTGGAAACTTATAAACTTGAGAATTTAGGAATTTACTAATTTGAAAACTGAAGGACTCCGATTAAAGTTAAAAGTTCAATACTATTAAAAATTTACTTTATTTTCTATTCTCTGAAATGATACCAAAAAGTTAAAGGAAAATTCGCTAAAAATATGTCCAGTTCAAATCAACCCAATGTATATCCAATAATATCAGTAGGAAGTGTAATCGTTAAATGTAATCAGGACGATTAAATTTAGATTAGGATCTAAATGATTTTTATGTTATTCTATATGCAATTACAGTGAACAGTATCTAATCTTGTCTATTTATCTGTCCGTGAATGTTGAAGTACAGACGGTTTGAACGATAGGTATTCGGAAGTCGGAAATTCCGTGGACGCAGAAATCCGAGACTCGTGAAAAATGGAGAATTACAGTAATAAAACTGCAAAAAAAGTTTAGGAATCGAGAACACTTCTTGGAAGTTCCTTCAACAAGAATTATTACATGGAGTTACTTTTTTTTAATTGAATGTTCATAGGGGTGTTCACATATTACTCTAATTAAAACATTTGTTCTTTTATATTTATGAAAAATAATATTAAAAAAATTCAACGAAATTGGTTACAAAAAAGTAATAAATAATCAATAATTTTGCTATAATAATAACTTCATTATTTAGTACTAAAGAGAAATGTGATACTAAAAAATTTAATAATTAATATTAAATTATTTAATGTAAATACTTTAAGCTTCAGTGGTGCCATAGGCGCCATTTTGATATTCAGGTCATCAAGTTACAATGTTGAATTTTTTACATTTCAAAATCAAACATTTAACACGCAACAAAGTAATATATTTCATATTTTCAATTTCAAACTGATATATTTATTCTAATTGAACATATATTTCAAAGTTCATATGGTACCACGATAATACATCAAAAATACCATCGGTGTTCTACGCGCAACTAGCGGACACTGATATTTATTATATCGTGTGATCGAATTTATTTCCGCTATTAGAATCCCAGCTGTGCTCTGTAACAAAAGATATAGCGACCTCTACCAGCATTGGATTATTAATTATCGCTATACTTTCTTGCGGCCATGGTCCCTCGATTAACGAGCCTCTCAGTAACAGCAATTTCCTTTTCGCTGCCTCTTACAGTAATCGTGATGCAGTGCGAATATTGTGTTACGGTTCGTTATACGTAGAAAAATAAAAATTGATAAGTCTGATGACTCAATATGTACAAACATTTTACAAAAAATAATTTTTTATCAGTTGGCAATTTCCTTACATTCAATTATTCTACTTCAGTTACAATCTATAAATAAAAATTCCTAATACAGCTTAAGTTTTGTTTAACATTCTCAATAACGTAGTAGAATTTTTATAGGTCAGGGTAAATCAGTATCAACTGCTGCGTCATCCACATGTGGGTGATGATTGAAATTCCATAGGAATTCATCATCAACATTATTAGAAAATTACAAACTTTAGTTATCTAATTAGGTATTAAAAGTTATGGATAATACAACAAACTTCTGTGAAAGTAATGATTTGTTAAAACTAAAAATATTTATTAAAGTAGCACTCATTAACAGTAATACTTTTATACATATAAAAACCATTAATAGTACAATAAAATAAAAATATTGTTAACAGTAATTTTGGTAAGAATTTTACAATGTAACTTTTGCATGTCCAAAATTTCTCAACAATTGTTCAACTAAAATCCTAGTTTCATTTATTCGTTTAATTCTGGCGACTAAAATAGATCCCATAACTTCCAGTATACTCTGTTATCAATCAAGAGATAGAAGGAGAATCATAGGAAATAAATCGTCGTAGTTCACGCTCTGTTAGATAGTCGCAAATTTCCGGTAAACGCGACAAGCCGCTTTAAACCAAGTTTCGTCGTACACTTAAACCTTGCCTAGTTCCAACGAGAGCTACGTCGATACTCTTCTTCTTAGCAAGTAAATACTTCTTTAAACTTCTACGCGGTGCACCAGCCTGTTTACGCTCCGAGGCGTCCGGCATGCTTTATGGAAGTCCATAAGCGGATACAACGGTCCACTGCATAGGCATTCATATATTTAATTCATTTCTGGCTTTATCTCGATGGCTGCACAGATTTCAGATACGCCTTATAACAGAGAGAAGTCACGCTGCAGTTTTCTGTTGTTTTTTCCCTCAAACGTGCCGTTATCGCTTGAGAATGTAAAATGGTGTTACATGATAATGAAACGTTTTAATCGCTTGCAAATTAGGTTTCGTAATCACATATATTATACGTAACAGTACTGCAAGGATTGAAAATCAGAGGCAAGAAATTGGCGCGATTCCAAGTCTTTATTTGAATTGTTCAATACAATGAAATTTAACATGTAAATGCAGCATGTGCATTACCCGTTTTAAGAAATCTTGCGGTACAAAAATATAAGTATATATATAATTTGTTTTTAAATTAATATCACTATGTACTTTGTACGCAAGCTTGCTAGTAGAAAATAAAAAAAAAAAAAAGAAACAAAAATAAGTCATATTCTTAATCTCAAATATAATGAAAAACGAAACTTATTTGACGTCTGAATATATTATTTTCATGTCGACCAGTCTCTAAACAATCACTTGTTACAACGTTAATTTGATTAAATAAAAAATCAACGATCATAAAATTAATCGTTAAACAAAAACGAATCATTAAATATTTCTTTATCGTTAAATAACAAAAAATAATAACGTGTTATTTGTACATATGTTCGTTAACTAATTCTAATCTAGTTTTGTATCTTCCAAGGATACAGTATCTAGTTTGTTATAATGAAAATAAAAATTTAAATACAATACTGCAACAAATAACACTCATGTTTTATCACACTCGAATAATATTATGATAAGAATGAACGGAATGATCGTAAACTTAGTTACTGATAACAATATTGACCTTATAATTAGTTAAAAGGCACTGAAGTAGAGAACTAAATCACTCAGTTCTTGTTCATTTGCTTAAACTGTAATGTTCTCCGAAGGTTCGGTCTTTATTTTAAGCGGTGAATTAGTGGTGGTAGTATCTGGACTTTCAGCACCAGAACCACATTTATTATTATTTTCCTTGTCGGCGTTGATTTGAGAATTCTCCGTTTTTATTTCATTTTTCTCTCCTGATATTCTTAACTTAGATTTCTTCTCGGGATCAAAATAGCCCTCAAGAATAATTAGTAGCTCTTCTATTTGCTTCTCATCAACTGTTGTTAATTTCTTCTTAATTAACTTTTCCAAACCTTCTTTATTCTCGTTATTCCACGCTTCCTGTATCATAAAAAAACATTGTCAATTATTAATAGATTCAGTAGATTTTCATGACTGACAATATTATAAATATTTATATTATACAAACTTGTAATAGAGAATATTCTATTCCTGCTTCGGCGAGTAACCGTCGTAAAGGACTAGCATGTTGGCGTTCTCGACGATTCTCACGGTACATTCCGAAAATAGGTCTTAAACTATTTTGACGTTCGAATACTATTTTCAACTCTGAAACAAGGGCAACACATGTCATATACTTGAATGTAATTCAATATAATTATTTTACATACCTGCATATTCTTGTTCTTCCATTTCTACTGGTTGAACAAATTCCCTAATAAATTCTACAGTTTTCTTCATGGCACTGTCACTGTCTCCACTACCATTTACTTCGCTTCCTTTGGTATCTTCAAGTGAACTTAAGTGTTGTACTATTTGTAACGCCAGGTATGCTCTGTTTTTTGCATTATCTAATTGTTTTTCCTTAAATTATAAAAGTTACTATGATATATTCATTGTATGTACTTAAAATAGTATGTTATTTCCATCAGGTAAATATTTTAAATTATAATTTATGAATGTTCTATTAACTGAATAACTACGAATTGCATTATGCAAATAAAAAATTTCCTTACTTGATTAAGTAAAGTTTTAGATAATGTTCTAAGAGAAAATGAATGAACTGTGTTTGTACATTTCACTTCGGCAACATTAAATCCATTCGCAAAACCTTTCACAATTTGTTTAAATCCTTCCAACAGATTATATTTTTTTAAGGATTCTATTAACATGGCAGGAATAACTTTGCGTGGTTCATGATAAACCAGTATTATTCCATCCGTTGCATCTCCTTTAATAGATTCTAGCCATGTTAAGAAATCTGTTAGTGCAAAGACTTCACTCTTAGTCTTGATTACCTATAAAAGTTCATTGAATACAACGTAACTAAATAAAATAACAACAATATTTAATTACTAAAACTCTATCAATACCTTATTAGTTTTATTATCTTTAAGTGCTCTATATTTGCCAATAGTTACAACTTTCATATTATGCCTTTTCATGGCTGGCGGATTAAGATTATTATATGGCATAACATACTGAGAATAGGAGGAACTAGGTGTGTAACCAGCTATTTGGCATATTTCATCTATAACTCTTTTGCCAGTGCTATCCATGTCCCAGCCAACTAACTGATAATTGCCTGGGCCAATACCCACTGCACAAGATTTCTTTGGTGTGCTAGACTGTTCATTTTCCACTACTGTTGATGACACCATTTTTCTATGTTAATATCTGCAAATAATATATAAAAAAGTTTAATAATAGCAAAAACAACTTTAAAATATTATTATAATATCTAATTAGCAGAATCTTAACGAGCAGTATAATATAGTGTAACACATAACAGAATATAATGGAATTTGTTTGTTAAACAAATGTCAATATTTTTCTAACTCGCTATGTATTAAATTGCGTATAGATTTTTAAATATTCAAATTATCAAATTATAAATTTGAAAATCTCAGAATTTGGAATATTGCATAGTATGTATAATGTATATTTGAATATTGTGTACACATGGTATATTAAATTAATACAAATGTTTAATGTCAATGTATATACAATAACTGTAATTAAACGTTTAACGTCTAAATTCTCTTGAAAATTATATTTCAAACTTAAATTTTCCTCTAGCAAATGTTTGGATTAAGCACTCAGTTTTTGCACAAGGGCGAGATATTTTGGTACATTCGTAGAGTAAGATCGTACGTGTATCGGTAAGTTCGACCTTGAAATTCAATACAGTACACAAATACAGTTCGCAACAAAAGACTAATAGCTGAAGACACGTCTAATAATAACATTGACCGTCTTACCTTCTACGTTTATATTAGAAATTATTCACCGAACAAAAATGCGTCTACGATCGAACACCACAATTCAATGTTCTTTCGAACGTGTGTCAAAATAAAAAAAAACTGTGCCAAATGCAAAGTGATAGAATATTTATCGAAGATAAAGTAACACAGAAACACGTCGCGTAAAACTATTAATATTAATAACACACGGAACAAGAAATTGTAACGAAGGCACTGTCTACGCCATCAAACGATAGCGGAAAAAAGAAATGACAGTCTAACAGCTGGTATCTCGTTTCGCGTCAGTTGCAACACAACCAATAAGAATATTCAATGTCGCGTGAATTTTTGCGATTACGTGACATCTACGCGACACGTTATAAATCGTTGCACGGCGAACCGTGTCATGTATGCAAAACAGATATTCTCATCGCACGTGGGTCGCCAGCGATTCGCCGTGTGGTTATGAGCTTCTGTATTTCTTGATTCGACCATCAAACCTTACGTTAGACACGTTCGTCATCACTCACCGTGATTCACGTAACTTCAGACTTCTTTTTTCGTCACTTTTCTTGTCGCGACAGACGTAACGGATCGACGACGCCACTGTAAATCCTTCGTAGATACTGGAAACTACTGGAACGCAACTAGATTCATTTGAACGCACGTGCGAGCTTGGCAGCAAACCACCCGCTCGACCGACTGCGCATGCGTCATAGATCCTACGGTCACGTGGTTTTAATGTCACTATTGGGTGAAGGAGAGACCGTGACAATCGTGGGTCTAGTAAAGTGTCTAATGCGGTACGCGATCGAATTGTGTAAGTACACAAGGCTGTATTAATCGCTAAAGAAATAATCGGTCAATAAAATCAGGTAATCTTTATAAATAAAAAGTATTATTCAATACATTCTACGTTACGTCTTTATAAAGCGTGCATTTGGATGTATACAGTTTTTTCTCGCTCGTAACAAAAAGAAATTAGTGAGTTAAAGTTCGATATTGCCTTTCAATTTAGAGATCTTATATATGGAACAGTGATGCTGTTAAATTTTGCACTATTTTGACTCATGCGGTAGTTTAAAAATAGGCGGGAAAGTTTCGCAATACCCTTTTTTAGATATGTAGTGCAATTTGTACCTTTTGATCCTCGGTTGAATCATTGGAATAGAACAATCGATTTAAATAGTTCCACGCGTATGTTGAACCGTAAGATTCGAGATAGTGGGCTCCTTTAAAGGAGATCGAACGCGATTGAAATATCGAACGGGGAACGGTACGAATTAATTTTTCGTTATCGAATCGTTATTCGATTATCGTAACAGTAATAGAGTATCAACAGTAGACTGCGGAGGTTCGCAAATCTATATTTATTATAGAGATGGAACAAATTTTCTTAGTACTAAATTCATAAATATAAAAATCCTCGGAATTAAAAATTTTTGCCGATGAATCTATATTTTGATTCGTGGTTACTTACGCCATTGGTATTAAACGGAAGTATTAAAGTTATAACCTTGAAAGTCGAGTCAATTTGCTACTTATAAGAACAGACCACCACTAAATCAAAGTAACGATCGCCTCGAATTTATTGTATGCGTGCAACATTCGCGTAATTACTGCCGCAGGAGATTAATCTTAGCGGAATATACGACCCCGTACATATATATCATAATGGGAGTTTAATCGCACAAAAAATTCATTAAAGGCGTAGGTCTCGCCTTTCTGTTTTCCCCGGGCTAAACATCGGGGAGAATTTGATAAATTCTGGACAACTAACACAGCACAAATGCCGGGAATGAAATGAAAGACGAAAAAGAAAGGTAAAGAGGGGAGAAAAAAGCTCACCATGGTGAACGTATGACCCAGTTGAAACAATTTATCAGCGCTACAAAGCGACGCGCTCTGAAAAAGGATAAATAACAGATAACGAGAGATAAGCTGCGAGTACCAATTTATCGCTACCGTTAACAATTTCGCACAGTGCGAACGGAACTTTATGCAAACGCGTCGCAACAGTCGATCGGTGAATAAGAAGCACGATCCGGTTGGTTTGCCAATGACTTTTACCTAGCAAACCGTTTCCAACTTGTCGGGAATCCATACACGAATTTCTTTTACGCTATATTGAACAGATGATGCGATTTGTTTAGATTTTGGATAGTGTGTATCAAAAGCGACCATTTGATTCTGTAAACAGTACTGATTTTTGAAGATATATCATGATTAACAAATTTGAATAATTATAATTAGTATTTTTTGCAAATAATCTATGATTTGTATAATTAAATTATTCAACATTTTAATGTATAAAACAAGTTGTACTATTTAACTGTTCAACACAGTAATTGCCTAAATAAGTAATTTTAATGCATAATAAATTAACTTATTAGATATACTTGTAACATATATCAAACTACAGTGAAGAACTTCTCTAAATTGATGTTATTTGCATGAAAAAATGAATATTCGGTTCAGATGACTAGATGAATATTTATATTCAGTGGTATTTGTTATATTCCTAGGATATGCAAAATAAAAAATGTAAGCTCCCTATGTTTTTCAAGTTTGAAAATTGATACACCGTAAGAGGCGTTTTCCGGTGAAAAGTTTTCATGTCACGAAACTATATCAAACTTTCTATGTTCCGAAATCGGCCATTTGTTACGGTACAAGCAAATATTATAGCAAAGGAATATAATGATTAAAAATTGTTGAAACAGAACACGTTTTACGCGGTCAACATGCGGAAAAATAGAAGAGTTTTGAAAGCATTTTTGTGTAGGATTTAACTCGAATATATTGGTTTTCATAGCTTCTAATTAGAAGTATAAATACGATTTTTATTGCCGCTCTTTCGAGAGTAATTATCAAATTTAAATGGATAGGAAATTGTAATTTATACGAAAAAGTCATTAACGACAAACGAGAGCGGTATTGATTGTCAAAATTTTGAAACGCAAATAAAAAAAAAAATGATAAAATTCACAGATTTCGGCATAAGATAAAAGCAATCGATTACAATTTTTAACCTCGTTGAAAGCTTTCTCTTAGTGTCAGATTTCGTTTTTTACGACAGCTGACAAAGCAAAAATCCCATACAAATAGTAAAAAAACATTAAAACGCGCTCGAAATATTTCACGTTCGGTTAATATCCGAGCTTGGTTTCGCTATTTCGGTCAGCTCTGTTTTTTGGTAGTAGATATTGACACGATGAAATTCGACTGGAACGTGCGAAGAACTGAGAATAAAAATGACCAAATTTTATATTCTGATGAAATCAGCGGTTTCAATATATTTGTGTACAAAATAACTAAGAACGAGGTACCAAATGTTATCGATTTTAATCGTATGGTAATATACGATAATAAAAAATAAATAGCTAAAAATAGCAGGTGTATTTTTAATTCGAGGAAACATTTTATGAAGTAAATTATAGGTCACGGTAGATTTCGAAATTAATAATTTAAAATTGTCAAATTATAAAGGAATATTTTTATGTTGAGAATGAAATTGAGACTGTTAAATGATTGTAATAAAAATTTAGTTTTAATAAAATTATCAATCAAAAACTTCACTTTCAAATAGATTAGAATCTAATTTTTAACAAAATAAAATCAAACACTTTTGACTAATTGATTAAAATTTCTAACTTTTGATTTGTAAATTCAAGTAAATTAATTTCTCTATAATTGTAAATTAAATTTTAATTACCTATTGAAAAAAATTACTTGAGAATTAAAATTAATTTTATACTTTGGGATCGATTAAAAAATAATTTTCAATCTTTGATTAAATGCAACTTGAAAGTTATTGATTTAATTATAATTCAATTTTAATAGATTAGGAACTAAATTTTAATTTTTAATTACTAATGATTACAATTTAATTCTGAATAAGAAATTTAAATGTCAAATGTAAATTACTGCTCAATAAATGGGACTTGATTAAATGATTATGAAACCATAATTTATCGAAGTGTTTTAATTCCGCCCTTCACCTCCAAAAAGTTCTTCCATACATATCAAATTACATATTGTTTGATTTACTAGAGTATAGTAAAATTTTATTAAAATCTGTGGGATACCTTTTTCGTAAGCAACGCGATAAAAACTTGAGTGAAAAAACATGTTGGAAGAATAAAAACAAGGCAAACATTGAAACGTCATCTTACCTGTACAATATTCGACCCAAACTTGGCAAACACCATTTCTCGTTTTTGTAACTATAGCAACGCGTTTGTAACGTTAGAAAAGTATCGATAAAACGATGTTTTAATGAAACTGAGAAGACGGAAATGTTATTTTTATCAAAATCAAACCCAAATGATAATAAATGAAACAATAATCACGAAAAGTAAAAGATTTTATTGAAATGCAAAAAGGTAAAACTGAATAATAAACGAATATTTGATTCCTAGATTTAGGAACATAATTGCTATCTAACATATGTATTAGTAACGAACGTTCTTAGAGATGTTTAAGATAGATTAAAACTTACGACTAGATCACAAAAAATTCTATTTTTAAATCGAACGAAAGATAGGCTTGAAAGATAAAAGCGTAAGGAAATAATCACAACTTGATTAGATAGTAATCTGTTAGTTCTCCCTGAATTGTATAATTTTGAAAAACTGCGTAATTTATCACGATTATAGTACCTTTTATATAAAGCTGCCATACTCGACAAGGTTAAAAAATTTTACAATCGATATTCAGTATCAAAAATGAAATGTACACAAACATTAAAAACCATCACTTATTAAAAATCCATAAAATTATTGAACAACCTCGATATAAAACCTCCAAAAAGAATTCCAACATTAAAAATTTTCTAGAGTAAACGAAGGAAAAATACTTACAATACGAAATGGCGTGGTGGTCGAAGATTGTTTCGCTATTAAGTCGTCCGATCACTCTGTTTCACAATCGTTCATCGATCGTCCCGATTCCTCGCCGCGAATGATTTTCAGAAACGTTTATACGATCTATTTTCCGTGATTTCGATTCTTTGTGATCGTCGTGGCACGTTCGTGGACACCGTGAAACGCAGACAAAAGACCGTTGACTTGACGCGTCGATTCGACAGTCTATTGTCCTCTCTTCGTTTCCGGCTCCCTTACATTATCTTCATCTCCTTTCAGCGTTATCCTTCGCCGCGCTTTTGTTTTTCTTCTTCCTCTCTCCTTCACACGGTGGCCCCTTGTCGTTTGCGATCGGTTTTGCACGCATCTGTGCGACTCGAACGCCACGATTTTTCGCTGATAACGACGCATCACGAGATACCGTGAGATTTCAGCGTACGTATCTGCAACGTGTCTGATACGCGACCAGATCTGCAGGTAACAGGTGATAAGGCGTGACGTGTCGCCAGGGACGGCTTCAAAGTGAATACGATACTGGGCCCAATCAATTTTACCTTTTCTCCTAGGACAACCTTTCTGCAGTTAAGACCCATTTTTATCCGGATGTGATATTTTTTTAAAGAGCCAAATATACATCGGTATGTATTAGAAAAAATAATATATCTGCCGTGAAACATGTATTGATTGCGAAATCAAAACATTCTATTTTGCGTAGTAACAGAACATATAAGTGAACGTATTAAAGAAAACGGAAACACTTTTTGGTTTTGAGTGTGGCGTCGGTGAGTGTGGAGAGCAAGGTTAGCTAAAGCTAGGTTTACATGCATCTGCCGCGCATTTTGATGCGTGCGCAGGATTATATTTGTTTGGCAATTGCAATATTGCAGTTCATTTTTCAATCTATATATATAATACGCTATGTCTGTCCGTTGCTACTTTCAATCTCGATAAGGGTAAAAGGTAGAAACTTGATACTTTGCACACGTATAGAACTCGCCGAGATAGAGTCATAGCATTTAAAATTTTTCTGATTGGTAACCTATGACCTGAACAACAAGGTGTCATAGGTAAACATGTACTATTAAACTACTCAAGAGCCACAAGTATGATTCTACTGAGCCGCAGGTTGCCGACCCCTGTTCTAGGGAGAGTTTCGAAAACCTCGCGCTGAAATTTGAACCAAAGCTCCTTGATTAAACAAGAAAGCCCCTGAAACAATTTTTAGCGAACCTCCTTTGCCCCCAGCCCCACTCTAACCCCCTTTCGACAGTTTTTATTAAATATCTCTGAAAATATTGATTTTAGAGAAAAAAGTTTGCAACAAAAAATGAAGCTTTTAAAAAGTTCTACAAAAAATGTTATATACATTTTTTACCTAAAACTATTATTTTGGTTATCACGAAGAAAAGAAGTGTTTTTCATAAAAATTTTGAGTTTTCATTATGCATTTAGGAAAAAATTAGTGTAAATAGGTAGAGGGAATGCGTGGTACAGAGAACAGACACATGGGTGAGTGTAAGGGTGGTCTTCGCCCCCACCCCACCCCACCCCTTTTCATGCATCCGCCAATGTGTCCTGAGCAGAAGTCAATTTGACCCCCACCGAGCTATTTCAGCTCATAACTGCCAAAATAATAGGTTCACGTCAAAAATGTATATAACCTTCTTTGCAGAGCTTTTTATGGGCTTCATTTTTTGTTTCAAACTTTTTTCTCTAAAATCAATATTTTCGGATATATTTAATAAGAACTGTAAAAAACTTTGAAGGGGACTGAGGAGCACACGAGGCTTTGTTGTCAAAAATCCTTTTAGGGACTTTTTTCTTTAATCAAGGGTGAGCTTTGCTTATAATTTCAGCGCGATCGGAGGTTCACGGTTTTTCGAACTGTATCCAGGTTTTTAATTTATAAATTATGAATTTAGAATTTTATAAATTATGAATTTAGAAATTTAGGAATTTTTGTATTGTTGGATACACGAGTTTATGAAGTTTGAATTTAAGAATTCTTGTGTTAGGAATTTTTGAGTTTATAAATTGCGAATGTAGAAATTTAGAAATTCTCATATTATTAGATTTACGAATCTATCAATTTTTAAATTAAGGAATGGGTTTGAAAATATTTGACAAATTTTACCGTGTAGGAATTTCTGAATTTAAAAAATTTTAAATTTAGAAATTTAAGAATCATATTTTTGAGTTTACAAGTTGAATTTTGAAATTAAGAAATGTGAAATTAAGATTTACCAAATTTTTCAATTTCCAATTCTCCAAATAGTCTCATGAAAAAATGTATTTTTCGTTCTGAAAGTGTTGTGCCGACGAATCGAATAAATAAAAAACAAACAAGCAAAAGGAAAACATAGCAATAAAAAGGGAAGAAATAGTATTACATATTTTTGTTATTTTTTTTTTCAATATTTTTGGTTTTATACGTGAAACGATCTGTCCAGCGGTAAAATTTGATCTGCGTATACAATTTAAAAGGAAAATACTCGTATTTCGTTTATTTTTATCGGTATTAAATTGAATTCGGTTGTTTATACAAATATATATTTGTATTAAATGTTTTCTATTGCCGGACGGAGATAAAAACATTTCAAATTTTAATCAGTTTGTATTTTACCAATTCGGTAAAATAAAAACAATTTATTACACTTGGATTTAATAGAATTTATAATATTATGATAGAATTTACATCTCGGTTTTTCACACGTTTTTAAATTATTCTATTTTTTCATACAGTTTATTCTTTCTCTTCGACTCAGATTTATTACGAATAAGTAAACTTCCACGTTCTAATAATAAATTAAATTTAAACAATCATATTAAACGAAACATACAATTTCCACATTTTTTATATTTTTATAAAATACAGATTTTTTTTATAAAAACTGGACGTTTAATATTTTCTAAAACTTGTATCTTTCAAATTCCATGATTGTTCATCTTTATTTCTTTATTTTTATTCTTATTCATCGAGTAATAAAATTTGTAAAATCTTTCAATGTGTTTGTCCCTTGAATATAAACATTGCATCGCGATATACATTATTGAACGCGATAATAGAATTTTTGAACGATATTATGTATCATACAATAAGCATGCAACTCCAAGAATCGTAAATGAGGCGATAAGATCATATCACTTTGTATTCTGTATTGCATTGTATCATTCATTTTGGAGGAGGTACTTCTAAAACATGTGTATCGATGTTGTTAACAATGTTATTATACGAACGATTATCTATTTCAAACTCACATCGAATTCTCAATTATCTGCGTGTTGCTTTCTGACACTGTATCTGATTATTGATAATCTTGATTTTGATCAATTATTCGATAGCAATAATCACGTGAGCTGTGATTGCATCCTCGATAATTATTTTTCAATTTTTATTTACATTCACACTTGGTTTTCTATTTTATTTGACAATGGTAAATATAAAAATTGTAAGATATTAGTTTAATCAAAAATTTATGTGTATCTGCTTGTGACATGCTTGTTTTATAATTTAGTTAGAAGTTGCATTTTAAATTAATGGGGCTTACAGAAAAAATTTATTATTGTTCAATACATTAATTACTACAGAAAATTATTTGTAAAATTCAAGTTTACGATACAAGTGATAACACGATGTTAATGTATAAAAAATTGTAGAAGGATATTTGTAAAATTCTAATCTTGTTGAAATAAGCGATAACAGAACAGTATTAATCCGCAATCTATAAAAAAATAATCGCGGAGAACTATTTGTAAAATTTTCATTTATCAGGTATTTCATTTTTATTATAATTCCGTCGTCTGAAAATTCTGAAAATTGTAGGTAGAAAACACGAAGCAATATATGATATTATATTTAAATTAGCCGTGTGATAAGAACGTTAATAAATAATCCGAAAGCATGCAAAGGTTTATCGCATAATTATACCGTTCTTCAATTATAAATGTTCAATTTCACGTTTAATCAAAAATATGCGAGTACATATGATTATAGTCGTAATAAATGCATCGTATTTTCCTTCACAATTATTGCAATACACAATTTGTATAATGAAATAGTTACAGAAGGGACCATTGCGAGTCACATACGTATTTATCGTGCGTGTTTGATAAGAGTACTTAATTGATAAGGGCATGACTCGTTTGTTGAAAATAAATGTTTCGTGTGCAGAACGGAAAAGATCGTACTGCATTCTAGAATTATTCATTGTCACCGGTAAAATTATATTTGTACAACTGAAATTAGAATTTAAATCGCCGCTCGTTGTATGGTTATATTACACGCTCATTTTATCGCAAATGGGTACTTCGTAAACTGTTATCGGTTATTGGAAATTATTATCATTTCACGAATTACTAAATATTGCCAATTCTTAATAATCATTAAGGATTATTATCTTACAAATGTTCAAATAGTATTACTATGACAATTATTGCTTTTTAAGAAATATAAAACGTATCTTTCGTTGTAATGAATTATTTAATCCTCCATTTTTCACGAGAAGAAAAACAAAATGCATAATAAAAAATTCCGTTGTACTTTCGGTTTATGTTCTTTTCTGCTTACAATACTTTGCCGGGTAAAACGCATAAAACTGTGTTTCTGTAAATTCTATCCTGGAAATATGTATGTAATATAAGGACATTTTGAGGTTTTTAGTTTTTAACGTAAAAACAGTAAAATTCGTGAAAATAACAGTTCCGGACTTTTTATTTTAAGTTGCAACAATGGTCAGATGCTTTTACGATGATATAGGGTGACTTTAGTCCGGATTAAGAATGACGAGTGGCGATATAACGCGTGGTAATTATAACGTATGGCTGTATAATGCGAGCCGATGTGTCGTGTGGGTATACATGATGAGTGCAATATGTGGTGATTACGTGGTAATTAAAAAGCGTGGCCATACATTGCGCGACAATATATCGCGTAATGATTGCAAATGTATGGTGATATAACACATGCTGTATTACAACTCGTAGCAATATAACGTGTGATGATATTACATATGGCAGCGCAACACATGGCTATATAACGCGTGGCAATATGACGCGTGGTAGTACAACACGTGGCAATATAACCCGTGGCGATGTAACGCGTGGTAGTACAACACGTGGCAATATAACGCGAGGCGATGTAACGCGTGGTAGTACAACACGTGGCAATATAACACGTGGCGATATAACGCGTGGTAGTACAACGTGTGGCAATATAACGCGTGGTAGTACAATACGTGACAATATAACACGTGGCGATATAACGCGTGGTAGTACAATACGTGGCGATATAACGCGAGGTAGTACAACACTTGGTAGTACAACACGTGGCGATATAACGCGTGGTAGTACAACACGTGGCAATATAACACGTGGCGATATAACGCGTGGTAGTACAACGTGTGGCAATATAACGCGTGGTAGTACAATACGTGACAATATAACACGTGGCGATATAACGCGTGGTAGTACAATACGTGGCAGTATAACGCGTGGCAATATAACGCGAGGTAGTACAACACGTGGTAGTACAACACGTGGCAATATAACGCGTGGTAGTACAACGCGTGGCAATATAACGTGTGGCGATATAACGCGTGGTAGTACAACACGTGGCGATATAACGCGAGGTAGTACAACACTTGGCAATGTAACGTGTGGCGATATAACGCGTGGTAGTACAACACGTGGCGATATAACGCGAGGTAGTACAACACTTGGTAGTACAACACGTGGCGATATAACGCGTGGTAGTACAACACGTGGCGATATAACGCGAGGTAGTACAACACTTGGTAGTACAACACGTGGCGATATAACGCGTGGTAGTACAACACGTGACAATATAACGCGTGCCCATATAACCCGTGGTAATACAACTCGAGGCACTATAACGCATGGAGAACCGAAGAAATTAATTTATTGTCAAATTTCTTGTGTGGAATATTTATTTTTAATTTGAGCGTAGGCATACGTCTGATTCCGATTGTTCAAGTGTTAATGAACACGTTGCACGTCAACGTAATGAATTATTTCATATAGCACGTATTTCCTGTGGCTGAATCTTGATTTTCAAATTGCAGCACTCGTCGAACGAATATTCATCTTGCCATAAACGTAATCAGGGGTCATATTTTTATCGCGCTTTCATGCAAATAAGCTGCTACGGATTCATGAAACTGTGCTTTTTTTGTACTGCAAATTTGCTCGTGTAATTAAATCATCAAGATTTAAGAAGAATTTATTGCGCCGGTATTACGACTTGCAGTTATTGAAATTATAAAAATCACTGAATTATGATCGATGGCGGTTGTGTTGCCGGAAACAATGTTGGAATGCGTTCATTTAAAATTGAAATTGACAAGTGAATTATTGTAGGTATTTTAGTCATCCGAACGAATAACAATAAAACAAAGCCACTCGTTTATAATATATTTGGGAGTATAATTAAAAACATTGGGAACATGCATCAGGCTTGTTGTACTGCAGCTATTTCATTTACACAATGAAACGATTATCAATTGGAACGGTGTTAAAAATGTCGTTGAAAATTTTCATGCAAATTCTCCAATATCAGACACGATAAATCTACGCATTACGAATAATTTATCTTGATATTCGCAATTCTAAAAATAAATGTTACCATTCGGGAGCTTTAAGGCGCTTGTTAAGTTTCGAAATAATCTGACAAAAAATTATACAACTGTTATGACACTTCGCACAAAATTTGTATCATATGGCATGTATGTACCGTATATGTGTAATAGTAGCGACATACAATTATTAATCCACTGAAAATTATATTAAAATAACAGTTTAGCTCTTGCAATATTAAAAATAAAATTATATGATCATGACATGTAAAAAATTCTATACATTTCACTCCAAATACAAAAATAATTTTACATTTATTTGAAATAAACTTTGACAATTATTTTCTAGAAAAACAGTGTCCCCTGTATATTATTTAAAAAATCAGTACTTCCTATGCATTACCTACAAATTTACCGAAACAGATTAAAATAATTGCGAATTAATGAATGCATAAAAATTAGTACTGCACCGATAGAGGTACGAGTGGTCATTTAAGTTAAATGTTCCAACACTTGAGCGATAGTGTAGCGCTCATAGTTCGTGTCGAAAATTACCAAAGTAATTACATTTAATGCAGTGTAATAAATGAAATAGAACAACGCGGTATCAAGACACATTGTTGCAAACGTAGCAGCGTGGTAAACAACGGGACAATGCGTTTCCTTTGTAAATGCATTCGAATTTTGGGAACAAATTGGTGCTTTTAGCGATGTTAAAACCGAGCCATTAATCGCGCACTTGATACATCTCGTGTGCCTGGTCTTGTATAGTAATGACGTGTAGATGTAAATTTATGTCCACGTACGAAGAAACGTTGCACGATTTGTAATTCCAGCTGCAGATTTACTATTCCTATATACATTCATAACGATGGAATAAATTTGATCGGATTAATGTGTTTATACACAATTTTTCTTTTCAAGATTAAAAGGAACAAAACATGATAGAGTATATAAATTTTATTTTAATTTTGTTAAAATTAATGTACATAGATGTACATAACCACTGTGTTCGTTAAGGAAAAACACGATCTAATCGGAGAAGTGCGCGCGCAGACGCGAGAACGATTCTGATTGGTTCGTATTTTTTCAGTCGCCCCCTGCGCGCGCACTTCTCCGATTCGATCGTGTTTTTCGTTAATAATTCAAAAACGAAGCTTCAAACCCCATTTTTGCGAAGGAAAATCTTTTTCAGAATGACGTTCTTTACCAACTCTTTTAGTTACATTAGTTTGAGACACCCTGTATATACATGTAGATAAATATAACCTGTAGCGTATGTGGATGGACATAACCTAAAACGAGGTGGCAAATTTGAAAATTTGTATGTACACTAATATTCAAATGTTTTAATTTGATTTTGGAAATCAGTTCGATCTTGAGTCGAAGTTGCAATATTTTACAGAAATTTAAAATATATTATCAAAATATAAGAAGTTTCCTATACATTGATTCCACCATTGAACACTAAATATTTTAACAGAAAATCCTAGTAAAAGTTCTGTCATAATTCAAAGTAACTAATAACAAAACTAGTAATAATCATAATTAATTATCAAATTTAACGTGTGACGGGAAAAAGCTTAGAAGCAATCATATCATCGAACAATATAATTATTCTTAATAATCTGAAAGAAAGTTCAGCCTCCCACAGTAGCAAAGTTCGTGTTCCCTTTTCAAGAAGCTTCTACTATTCTTTTAATTAAAAGTAGCCGTCGAACAGGGTCGAGTCAGTTGAAACAAAAACTTTAATCACTTTAGGACCAGCCAGGGAACCTGGCGGGGAAAGTTGTGAGCTCTGATCGCAACAGCCACGGGAAAACTTCCGTTTCCGTCATTCGCACTGTTGCTCGTTGTCGTGACTGCTGATTTATCGTTCGCGTACATCCATTGGAGTAATTAGATGGGGAATAAAATGGGCCTTCGGACTTCTGTCTATCAATTTTTTATTTATCAAGTTTTCATGGTATCGAGTTATCTAGTTTTCAAGTTTTTAAGTTGTTAAAGTTTCAAGTTTGGTAGTTGGTAAGTTTTCAAGTTTTTAAGTTCTCAAGTTGTTCAGTTCCTAAGTTGTTAAGTTTTCAAGTTGTTAAGTTTCCAAGTTGTTAAGTTTCCAAGTTGTTAAGTTTTCAAGTTGTTCAGTTCCCAAGTTGTTAAGTTTTCAAGGTGTTAAGTTATCAAGTTGTTAAGTTCTCAAGTTGTTCAGTTCCTAAGTTGTTAAGTTTTCAAGTTGTTAAGTTTTCAAGTTGTTAAGTTTTCAAGTTGTTAAGTTCTCAAGTTGTTAAGTTCTCAAGTTGTTCAGTTCCCAAGTTGTTAAGTTCTCAAGTTTTTAAGTCCTCAAGTTGTTCAGTCCCAAGTTGTTAAGTTCTCAAGTTGTAAGTTTACAAGTTTTTACGTTCTCAAGTTGTTAAGTTTTCCAATTTTTACGTTCTCAAGTTGTTAAGTTTCCAAGTTGTTAAGTTCTCAAGTTGTTAAGTTTCCAAGTTGTTAAGTTTTCAAGTTGTTAAGTTCTCAAGTTGTTCAGTTCCCAAGTTGTTAAGTTCTCAAGTTTTTAAGTCCTCAAGTTGTTCAGTCCCAAGTTGTTAAGTTCTCAAGTTGTAAGTTTTCAAGTTGTTAAATTTTCATGTTGTCAAGCTGTTAAGTTTGAAAGTGTTTTAAATTTTCCAAGTGGTTCAGTGTTTTAATTGCAAAATTCTCAAGTTATTTATTTTTCAAATGTTTCAAATTTCAAGTTTTAAATTCTCCAACAATCTGACTATTTAATTTTCCCATTTTTACTTTCCCAATTTCTCAATTTTGCAGTGTTTTAATATCTCAGTGCCTAGATTTTTCAAGTTTAAATTTCAAATTCCCAATTCCCCAGATCTCCAAATTTGCAAATTCGAAAGTCCCTAAATTCTGAATCTTTTAAATCCCTAAATTGCAAAACTATCAAGCCTCAGAAACCCTAAGTAACAAAATTACCAAATCTCAAAATCCCTAAATTGTAAAACTATTAAATCCTAAAATCCCTAAAATGCAAAACCAACAAATCTCAATATCCCTAAATTACAAAACCACCAAATCGCAAAATCCCTATATTACAAAACTATCAAATATCAAATACCCTAAAATGCAAAACCACCAAATCTCAAAATCCCTAAATTGCAAAACTACCAAATCCCAATATCTCTAAATTCTAAAATCACCAAATTCTAAAATCCCTATATTGCAAAACCACCAAATCCCAAAATCCTCAAATTACAAAACCACCAAATCGCAAAATCCCTATATTACAAAACCATCAAATACCAAAATCCCTAAATTGCAAAATCACCAAATCGCAAAATCCCTATATTACAAAACCATCAAATACCAAAATCCCTAAATTGCAAAATCACCAAATCGCAAAATCCCTATATCACAAAGCCACCAAATACCAAAATCCCTAAATTGCACATCCACCAAATCACAAAATCCCTATATCACAAAACCACCAAATACCAAAATCCCTAAATTGCACATCCACCAAATTCCAAAATCCCTAAATAACGAAATTACCGAATCCCAAAATCGCTAAATTGCAAAACCACCAAATCTCAATATCCCTAAATCGCAAAACTAGAGCCCGTAAATCATACGAAATTAAAATTATAATTGTTCGTGGAACCAGACTATAACATACCGGATCCGACCTTGTCTTTAATCGCGTAAAGACAAACGCGCTTGTATTATCGACTCGTACAAGCGATGCACCGTGTTGCTCGTTATGGTATAATTAGCACGTGGCGTTGTACATTTTCCAGGGTGTACAGTGCCGCGTTCTATGGGCGTGTACCATCATGCCGTGTTACAGCCAGTAATATTGTAACGGATGAAAACGTTGCTTGTTGCTTTGCTCTTGTCTTACTCTTAATACGTTGGTTTAGTTTCATTTTCAACCTCCAACTGGCTCGTAATTCACCGATATAATTTCACGTTGCTGTGTTTGCAATGTTGATTGAAATTCTCGCTAAAACACGATGCTCACCCTCTTCGCACTTTGACCAAGCTTAATTCGTCGAATGTGCTGAGGAATTGTGCGAGGACGCATAACACTACTGAATTTTTATTTATATTAATGTTATTATAATTTCTAAAAAGTATCATTAATATTTTACTGTTCACTAGTACCTAAGTATTTACAGTAAATGGTTATTGTTTACTATTATCTGTTATATTATGTGAAGAATAATTGCTATAACAAACAATCGTGTTGCTATATAAAAAACTGACAATATCAATTCCAATAACAATTTATACCTAAATTTTAATTACACATTTATTACATATTTAATTTAAATCTAAATTAAGCTTGAAACCTTCAGAGTTAGGTTACGAATTGTCTGTTGAAAATCATTTTATTAAATTAATTATAAAACGTCAAGTATTAAAAACACATTTTTGTGTATTTTGATCCGCGTATTTTCGTTCGGCCGAATTTCTTTGCCCGGGAATAAAAGAAACGAACAATAGTATGATGAAAAGTTCGTTGGAACAATAGACAAGTTACCCATACCATGTAAACGCGTGTATCGAAAGAAGATCCACCGAAATTTTCCAAACCGTGTCACGAACCATTTTCGAATGTTGCCATGTTTCATTCCTGTATTATTTTCTACAAATATCTCTGTTACAAACAACTCAAGCACGTTACAAAACAACAATCATGCTCATATACGCATGTCAAGATATTATTTCGCATACAAATATTCGAATGGAAGCTTCAATGCTTTCATTCTCTTGCTTTCTGCAGTAATAGATGAGAAGATACAAATACAGGTTTTTTATCATCATTATAATAATCATCATAGCTCTTGTCATAGTCATCACCGTCTTTATCGTATTATAGGAATCATAGAGTCGCAATTATCATAATCATAATTACCATCGAAGTTATAATCATAGTTGTAAACGTTATAATCGTAATCAGAGCCACTATAGTTACCTTGACATCAACATAGTCGTCATAGTCCTTAGAATCATTATCATAGTCGTCAGAATTGTCATCATAGCTACTATAACTACTTTCATCATAGATATGGTCATCAGAATTACCATAATCGTCAGAATTATGACTATAACCATCAGGATCATCATCATAATCATCATAACTATTATCATCATAGGTATGGTTATCAGAATCATCACATTAGTCATAGGAATCATAGTCATAACCATCAGGATCATCACCATAATCATCACAAGCATCGTAATCATAGCTATGGCCATCAGAATCATCACAATCATAAGAATTATAGCCATGATCATCACCATAATCATTATAATCATAACTATGATCATCAGAGTCACTACATTAATCATGGGAATCATAGCGATAGCCATCAGGATCATCACCATAATCATCATAAGCATCATAATCATAGCTATGATCAACAGAATTACCTGATCATAAGAATCATAGCCATGACCATCAGGATCATCACCATAATCGTCATAAACATCATAATAATCGCCATAGGTATCATACCTATCTACTACTCATAGCTATAGTCATCATAGTTATCATATTCGTCATCATAGTCATCATATTCATCATGTTCATTGTGTTCATCATGTTCGTCATATTCATCATATTCATCACAGTCATCATAGTCATCACATCCACCATGTTCATCATATTCATCACATTCATCACATTCATCATACTCATCATATTCATCATATTCACCATATTCACCACATTCATCATATTCATCATATTCACCTTAGTCATCATAGTGTATCATATTCATCATATTCATCATAGTCATCTTATAAATTATTTCACACAAACTTCTAAACTAAATGTAGAAGGTTTTCAGCGTTGACGAAACAGTTAAAATGTAGAAAGGCTAAATGAATCAAATTGAAAGATTTTTTAAAACGGAGAGAAAGAGAAATTTCCATAAAACAATTTTAAACGAGTTTTATTCCACCGAAATATTTACTCAAAATACAGTAGATATTTCCTTGTCACGACGTCCGTATCGTTTTCGTTTTTTTCCCCGGAACACCGTTCTCTATATGCAAAGATTCTATCAAATTTCACCGAATGCGCACACAGCGGAATTTTCGCAAGCAAAAAAACTGAAAATTGTAACAGATTTCATTTTCTGTTGCAGAAAAAATATTTAGATACGAGTGTCGATAACATTCTGTTATACTAAAATTCTTCTCTGGTTTTTGGACGTTTTTTCGTCAAACTTTTTAATCAGCGAATTTTCTTTTAAGTCGTGAGATTTGCAAAGTTTGTATTGGAAACGATGCTAAAAAGTTTGTAGGTCAATTAATGGTAATTGCATGGTTTTTAATTGGAAGACTTTGAAGTTTTACAGTTTTACAAATTTGGGATTTTTGAATTTTTGAAGTTTTACTTTGGAATTTTGGGATTTTTGTATGTTGAGGCTTTGGGACTTTAGAACTTTTGAATTGTAACATTTTCAAACATAAGAATTTTAGATTTAAAAATTTTAGAATTTTGAAACTTGGGGACTGGGGTTTTCAGATTTTGGGATCTTAGAATTTTTGAATTTAGATATTTCAGATTCTTCAGACTTTGGAGTCATAGAATTTTTAAATTTAGGGATTTCGGGGTTTTCAGACTTTGGAATTGTAGAATTTTCACATTTAGGGACTATGGGGTTTCGAGACCTTGGGATGTTGTTACTTTGTTCTTGGTCGACATGTGGATTTTATGCGATTTTACTCGCGCAATTACCACACGGTACCCCAGAAATTTGTGGTTTTTGTGGTCGATCGTTACGACTGCTGGCCACTTGTTCACGTAATTAATTCACCGTGTAATTTCCTGTTGTTCTTGCCTTGTTCCATTTTGTTCCTTTTTCTAGTACAACTTTATGCTATTACTCATGTTTGTAGCCCATATTTTCGACAAAATAAATATTTCATGTAGTACGTACTAATTTTATTTTTTTTCACTTCTGTGCACTTATTTAGTTTAATTTTAATATATATAAACATTTATTTTATACGTGTACATTGTTTTCGTACGTATATGTTACACATACATTAAACAATTCAAATTGTATCATTTATAAATTTGAATTTTCGCGCGCTAAATTCGTATTAATATCCTACATACATTTTTTCAATTTTGCAATTATATGTATATCAAGGGATTAATGATTGAAACAGCAACAATTTTAACATAAAATTTGAAAATAAACGGATTTAAATATACAATTAAAATGGCATAATTTGAAAGTCTCTTCTGGCGCGAAATTTGAATTACTTAAACTACAATAACCTATGATTCCTTATATTTCTTCACCAAAAATACATTTGTACATTATTTACAAACGAAGAACAATGCCTTAAATAAAGTTCTGTTTACGTGCTGGTAGACGAGATCCAAACACGCGAATGTAAGTACAAGCACTGTATATCCCTCGTTATGAATTCGATCGACTCGAAGAAACGGGACACCTCAAGAACTACGCCGTTCAATTCCGACGTCTTCAACTCCAACAGTTTTTAACGAGGAAACGAGAAACGTAGACGACTTGACTTATTTCAACTTTTATTCCAATCTCTTCTGAAAGAATAAAGAAAATTTAAATATGCATTAAATTGTTTGAGTTTCAATTATTTTCGATTTGTTTCCGCAAATTTTATTCCAATCTGCAAGAACAAAGTAATTCAAATTTGGCGCCACAAAACTGAAGTTTGCAAATTATACAATTTTTATGTTTAATAATTTAGAAGTTAATAGGATACTAAATGTAGTTATTGTATATGTATTACAGAATTTACATTGTAGAATTTAGAAATTTTAACGAATTTTAAAGAATTTAAATTTTATTCCAACCTCTTCTGCAAGAACAAAGTAATTCAAATTTGGCGCCACAAAAAGTTTGTAAATTATACAATTTTTATGTTTAATAATTTAGAAGTTAATAGGATATTCAATTTAGTTATTGTATACGTATTATAGAATTCACATTGTAGAATTTAGACATGTTAAACGTTTGGCGCCAAATTTGAATTACTCTTATATACAAGTACGTTTCTTCACTTTTTTAGTTATATATATGAATGAAATTTTAAATTTCTCCATTTGCAAGTTAGAAATTTATTAATATGTTTAAAAAGTAACAATTTTGAAATTGATAAACTTGAAAATAAATTTTTAATTTTCCAAATTTCTAAATCTTAAATTCATACATGTTTTATTCTCACAATTTGATATTTATAAATCTATACACTCTGATGATACAACAGAAATATCGTTGTGCCATATAGCGAGACTATTCACTATATAACAACTACAAGAAAAACTATATAACAATAAATAAATGTCTAAATATAAATTATTCTCACAGTTCAATACAAAACAAGTTTATTTATTAACCTCCAAGACGGTTAAAATAGTCAGACCACTTACGAGAAATGAAAAATTCAAATCGATGGAGAATAAGGAGGTTGATAAAAGGAGATGATTCGCGTCTCGGAAAAGTACGAAGAAATTCTCGAAGCAACGGGAGCCGTCTCGTCTCACAAAGTTCATTTAATGAGTTTAACACGATCAAGGAGAAACTTAATTAAGCAGAAAGATGAAAATATGAATGGCACTTTGATGCGCTAGTCTAGGAAACATTCAACGCATCTTCATCGATGAATATTGAATCTCGTTTCTTGATCAAAAGAACTTTTCAGTCGAAGGAAAGTTAAATATTTCTTGTGCTCGTTATTTTTAATTTTTATATAGTTTGTGCACTTTTTACTGGTAACTAGATTTAAATTTGTTCATTTGCAAATTCTCAAGGTTACGTGTTTTTGAATTTGGAAATTGTTAAATTCTACAATTTTTTAGTTTAGATGTCAATATATAAAATATTTATTTAATACTCGTGTACTGCATATTTATACCAAACATAATTATGCAAAGTATTTTGTACTTGTATATTACGTACTTATTCCACACAAAATTGTACAAAATATTTATTTGATAGCTTGTAAATCACGTTATTTCATTGAATGGAAAAAAGGCGAAGTATTTATTGAAAACTTGTATATAATAAATGGATTTCTCGAAAAGCCATCACGGAACTATCAGATACACTATCACGATTAGCTGAAGCTTGTTTACGAAGCAATCGGTCAATCAAACCTTCCAAGTATTAATTGATGAGCACAGAAAGCGGGATAAACCGAGTAGGACAGTTCCACCTTAATGAATATTGATCTGTGAAGGTAGCCGATGCTGCAGGCTAGAAGAAACTAGATCTGAATAGAGAATTTTGGTCCCTAGCGACTATAATGGGCTAGACTCATCGACCACCCTCTAAGTAAGATAAATGAACCCTTAATATCGGTATTCTGCAACGGGTACGAATGGAACGATACAAACACGCTACGGTGTTCAATAGAGAGTCATTTTGCTAACCTAATTATCGTGGGTGATCAAGGATAGTTGATTAATCCTCTTGGTATTTTTAATAAGAGTGATGGAAATATTTTTAAGTATTCTGAGAATATTAGAAATTTAGTGTTTTGAAGTTAGGGATTTGAGTAATTAGTATTTTGGGAATATAGAGATTTGGGGAATTGGAAATTCGAGAATTTGGGAATTTGGGGATTTGGGGAATTGAGGAATTGGAAATTTGGGAATTGGGGATTTAGGGAATTGAAAATTTGGGGAATTGGAAATATGAGAATTTGGGGATTTGGGGAATTGGAAATTTGGGGATTTGGGGAATTGGAAATTTGGGAATTTGGGGATTTGGGGAATTAAAAATTTGGGGAATTGGAAATTTGGGAATTTGGGAATTTGGTGATTTGGGGATTTGGGGAATTGGAAATTTGGTAATTTGGGGATTTGGGGAATTGAAAATTTGGGAATTTGGGGATTTGGGGAATTAAAAATTTGGAAATTTGGGGAATTGGAGAATTGGAAATTTGGTAATTTGGGGATTTGGGGAATTGAAAATTTGGGAATTTTGGGGATTTGGGGAATTAAAAATTTGGAAATTTGTGGATTTGGGGAATTGGAAATTTGGGAACTGGGGGATTTGGGGAATTGGAAATTTAGAGATTTGGGGAATTGTGGAATTGGAAATTTGAGAATTTGGAGATTTGGGAATTTGGGGAATTAGAATTTTATGAATTTAGGAATTTGGTGATTTGGGAATTTGGGGAATTGGAATTTTGAGAATACAAGCATCTGGAAATTTGATGAATTGGAAATTTGGGGATTTTTAAATTTAGCGATTTGAAAATTTGAAAATTTGTAAATTTGGTAATTTGAGGATTTGAGAATTAGGGAAGGTGAAGATTTGAGTATTAGGGAATACAGAGATTTGAGAATTAGGGAATTTTGGAATTTTAGAAATTTAAGAATTTATAAAGATAGAAATTTGAGTATTTGAGAAAATTTGTCGAATTTGAAATTTTTGCAATATAAAAATTTGTCGAATTGAAAATTAAAAAATTAGAAATTGCATCACAAAACTTGTGAAATCCTAAAAATCTGAAAATGTGTAAACTTGAAATGTTTCATAAATTTGCAAATATATCACCATGCAATCTACTTCCTAATATATTCTCAGTTCAAAATCTCAAATAAATAAACATCCCACGAGTCGAAATATAACATTTTAACGTCACGTATTCCTTTTCAAATGGAATATTTTAAGGAAGAATCCTCGGCATATAATTTATTTCTGTGTTCAAACATGATTCATGCAAATTGCAAATGTTTCTTTAAAAGGTCCTCGAAGCGATTACACGTATGTGTAAGTAATAACGAAAGATGATATCACCGGCATGAATTGCCACTGATGTCATCTACCTAACTCGATTGATACATCATTCCTTACTAACTTTCTACATCAAATGCTCAAGAAATATCTTCGACTACTTAACAGATATCTCGATGACGATATCATTAGCTGGAAAAACGAGGGTATTCCCGTTTGGGGATTTTTTCAGTCTCCTTGCAAATTTTTAAATATAATGATAGTCGGTTTGAAACAGAAGTTGGAATCTTTCGAGGTTTTAGAAGATTGGGAATTTGGGGATTTCGAAATTTAGGAATTTGGGGATTTTGAAATTTGGAAACTTGAAAATTTGGAATTTGAGAATTTGAAATTTTGGAAATTTGGAATTTGAGAATTTGGAAATTTGAGAATTTGGAAATTTGAAAATTTGGGATTTGGAAATTTGGAATTTGAAAATTTGGAATTTGAGAATTTGGAAATTTGAAAATTTGAAAATTTGGAAATTTGGAATTTTTAAAATTTGGAATTTGAGAATTTGGAAATTTGAAAATTTGGGATTTCAAAATTTGGAATTTCAAAATTTGGAAATTTGGAAATTTTAAAACTTGAAAATTTGGAATTTGAGAATTTGAAATTTTGGAAATTTGGAATTTGAGAATTTGGAAATTTGAAAATTTGGGATTTGGAAATTTGGAATTTGAAAATTTGGAATTTGAGAATTTGGAAATTTGAAAATTTGGAAATTTGGAATTTTTAAAATTTGGAATTTGAGAATTTGGAAATTTGAAAATTTGGGATTTCAAAATTTGGAATTTCAAAATTTGGAAATTTGGAAATTTTAAAACTTGAAAATTTGGAATTTGAGAATTTGAAATTTTGGAAATTTGGAATTTGAGAATTTGGAAATTTGAAAATTTGAGATTTGAAAATTTGGAATTTGAGAATTTGGAAATTTGAAAATTTGAGATTTGAAAATTTGGAATTTGAGAATTTTGAAACTTGAAAATTTGGGATTTGAGAATTTGAAATTTTGGAAATTTGGAATTTGAGAATTTGAAATTTTGAAAATTTTGAAACTTGAAAATTTGGGATTTGAGAATTTCGAAATTTGTAAATATTAAAACGTGGAAATTTGGAAACCGGTAATTTATAAATTTGTCGATTTTGCACCTTGAAAATATGAAAATTTAGAAATTAAAAAACTTGGTAACTTGCTAATTTATTAACTATGTTAAGTTATGTTGCACAAGGTGAAAAAATTCTTACAGCCGACCTTCGACTAAGATCGTACGATATGATTATGTTGAAACGCATGTAAGAACGATATTTATGAAGTTGCTGGCAATTTTCTACCTTGTGATCACTTTTTATCGTGACTAGGGTAAAGGGTGGGTTATAGATATGTAGATAAGGGGTACAGTTATTAGGTAGCGAAGAATGGAACAAAAAAATTAGAATGTACGATGATAAGAAAGCATTTATAGAGCAGAAAATCGTGCAAAACTTCTAAGATCCTTTTAAGATGCCGTTAAATTATAAATAACTTCGTTGTTATGTTATTAAACAAAGAAATTATTTCACGTAATAAGTAAGCAATTATTTGAATGAATTTTGAACGATATTACAAAATGAAAATTAAATTATTGAAATCGAAATTATTTACATATATTAAAATCAACAGTGGTTTAATAATTCCCAAAATTGAAAGCAAATCATCGTTGATCATAAATCGTACTCGGGATAGATCTGTGTACAATCAATGAATAATTTGAATCGTGTCAGTATTTAATGACGGTAATTAATGTGATCACATTACTGTAATTTCTATGGCCAATATTCGTCGATCGTCACGGTGCATTTAATGGGACTTTCATGACTTACGTTTCGAAGAATTCATTTTATAAATTTTTATAAACTGATTTAATAAAATTTTGGTAGATTTAGAAAAATTAAATTAATTTAGGTTTTACAATTTTTATTTAATTGCTGTAGAATATTTTATAAATTTTAATAAACTGATTTAGACGTTATAAATTTTAATAAATCAATCTAGATAATTGTACAAATTTTAATAAATTAATTTGGTGCAATTGCAGGAGACATTTATATCTAGAACAACGCAAACGATTGTAGAAAATAAATTGCTGCCGTTTAATTATCTTTAACAGAAACTCTTTTATACTTTTACTGAAATTAGGTACATTCATTAAAGTGTAATGAAATAAGTTAAGGGTAGTGGAAGAAAAACTGTTACGAAGTACAATTTACGGCTGTACGGTTACAATTCTAATTTTAAATGATAAATTGTAAAGATATTTGAATTTGGTTGTTTATATTTGTTATTGTAATTTCAGTATTTATTACACTATAAATTTAGGGATTTATAACAATAATGTAGGTATTTTAATTTTTTACTTCTCAAGTTTCTATATTTTCCAACTTTTAGTTTTATACATTTCCCAATTTTTAAACTTTCAAAGTTTCAAATATTTAAATTTTTTAATTTTCAAGTTTTCAAATTTCACATTTTTAAATCTTCAACTTTTTAAATTTAGAAATTTCAAATTTTAAAATATCTGTGTAAGAGGTTACATATTATATTGTATATTTTATTGAGGCAAGAAAAGAAAGACGTTGAATATTTGTGCGCATTTGTATACAATTTATTTGTGTCTTGTTTTGGGTTTGAGAGCGTTCAAGGACTGTTTTTCTTTTTTATACCATCGCCCCACGAGATATGCGATACTTGTCTTGTTGCGTGACCGAGTAAATTGTAATGTTATTTCTGTTTATATACCCTATTATTTATTTTCTTCAATTGAAGTGTACACGTTTTTACCTTATTACTTCAAGACTACCTCAACTTGTAACATAATTACGTCTCACAAACATAAAATACGGTTTAGTTTTTCGTGATTTTGTCGGTACATAGTCTCCATGGCAACGGAGGTCACAGCGAAGAATAATAACATCAGGACGTCAGTCTTCAATCGTACGTTGTCGAGGAAAGGTCGTAGTGTATCTGCTTATTTGGAAATTTAAAAATCTAGTTATATAGAATTATATAATTATAGATCATAGATTATATAATTACAGAATTGTAGATACTTTAACCATTCAAATCGAGAAATTATCGACGAGCGCCTGTAAGAGCACACCGTTTATACTTCCGTGCATTGCATTCTTGCAGGCGCACTTCTATCATTGATCAAACTTTATATTGAACTTTATTTATATATTATTATTTACTAAACCTCATATCACTTTAAATATCACTTTTTCAATACAAGAAAATCTTCCGTCCTAAAATTGGAATATTTAACTTTTGTTAATTCGTGATTAGTTCTACACATTTCAAATTTCCCGCCCATTTTAACCTCGTATTTACGAAGTACACTTTTCATAACCTAAATTGCATTCTGTAAGAAAAAAATGAATTTAACGAACGCAAGATTATTTTTCAATGAAATTTTTGATGAAATTGTTCATAAAAAGTAACTTAATTGAATAATTAAATTATTCAGCAGATTTATGTAAATATTACCGTAAAGTGTCGAATGGCGTTAAAAGTGTGTTCGTAAAAGAAGAAACGATAGCATTTCCGGTTGGTTTGCCCTCGATAACTTTATTCCCTCCGTTGGTGCCGTTTTTCCAGCCAAACTTTGAAATGCAGCGACGATGAGGGCGCATCGTTCGAATCAATTTCCTAGCGACTCGCGTGCAGGAAATCGAATATACCGGAAACCGGCTCTGGCGATCGGCTGCGAATACGATCACCAGCTAGTCGATTTCTTTGTCAGATAATCTTCCACCTTTCTATCCTTTTTATTTTTTTTTTTTACCTGCTCGTTTCAATTCTTCAGAGTTCCGATGGGCGGTTCCAATCTTATCGTCGATTCTTTAAATCTAACTTTACTCCTTCGTTTTTGGTTTAGGTTAGGTTGAAAGATGAAAGAAATGCAATTTCTTCTTGGTATTCATTTGTATTAAAGAAAGTAGGTCGTAGAGTGAGGTATATTTTAACGATGGAATATTGTTCTAGTCTTTGCTCGTTTTAGGAAAAGTATAATTTAAACAAATTATTTTTGCGTTTTCTTATATGATATATTACATACATTTGTACATAGTAATTGCTTTGTTAATATTAAGCTATTGTAGCAAAATAAAAAGTTAAATCAAAATTATATTTGCAATTTTTATGTATGTTTGATATTGTTGGCCATTTTTATTACTGCTAATAAAAGAGCTACACATTTAACTTCCTCAACTGTTAAATTATCAAATTACTAAATTCTTTAATTTACAAATTTTAATTAACTGTTCACTGTCCACATATTATTCGTATCAACAAAATGAAACAATATTTATCAAATATATAATACACAAGTTTATTATCGTGCTGATTCTCTTAACATACAATATACTGTACAATCGTGCGCAAAGTATTAATTCAATAACCACCGATAATAATCGAAATCACTCGAACGTTAATCCTTCAACGCAGCATAAAGTTATTCAACAGTTTGGCGAAATCATCGGTGAAAATTGAATTAACTTGATCCCGTAACGTTGGTATCACAGTTTTGTGAAACGAAAGTTGCGTGGTTCGAAGCACCGTGCAGATGTCGCAAAATCGTGGCCGAAAATCGAATTAACTCAATTCCATCCTCGTTTCACGTTCCACTTCCATAAACGGCGCACTTCCGTTGTTCGTTCCACTTTACGAATTGGACTCCTTCCAATTCGCTTCTCCTTACAATTTCCTCGCCCTTAGGGAAAGTCCTGAAAGTGCCAATGAACGCAGCCTTTGCTTTTACTTTGTCGCTCCTCGATAAACGAAAATGTGAAAAATTATAATTATTTAACTCGTTGACTGTCACGTTATCTATACATGAATGACGTTTAAATTTCCTTACAAATTTATCACTTGTATTATTAAGAACTTATTCACTTACCTCATTAGAAATACTCGTATCAATTTTTTAGAATTATGAATAATAAATATCGATAGCGAAGTATATGGCGTAACAGGGTGTCGAGTGACTTCGGGAAGAGTCGGCAACGGCCGGCGATAGTCGGAAAAAGATCGACTGTCAATCGACACTCGATACAATCGACACTCGAGGCGCAGACAGCGTCACGTAATGACGCGTGTAACATGTAGACACTGCTTTCTTTATTATTAAATATACTTTTTTGTATATATTGATAAAACTGTTATGTCTTCCTAATCATCTCATTGACAATGATAAAACATTGCAAAAATATTTGGTAAGATTTGTAAAAAATAAAAAACTATTTAACTAAATTTTCAATCGATTCATTGTGGCAGTCAACGTATTAATAACACATGGACTTCGTACATACAATTACAAGTCAAATGCACTTTCATTTTAAGT
Source organism: Megachile lagopoda (assembly GCA_036983795.1). NCBI lineage: Eukaryota > Metazoa > Arthropoda > Insecta > Hymenoptera > Megachilidae > Megachile > Megachile lagopoda. The sequence continues at coordinate 6,174,793 of CM072798.1, forward strand.
GGAATTTATTAGTTTAAATAAATAAGATTTACACAAATATACGCTGCAATAATTTCTAGATTCCTATAGTGTCCAAACATTAATAAGATTCGCTGTGTATTTTTTTTCTTACTTTTATTAACTCATAGGAACATTCTGCGTAGAATTGAGGTCGTAGAAAAATAATTTTCATACTATTAAATCATTTTTTCGACAGTCCTTTCCTATTTCATATCAAATTTGATATATAACATGTCTCAATAGATATATTGCGTGATGTATCCTGTATACTATGATACGTTTACATATGTTCACTTTAATACTTATTTTAATATTTTAAATGTATTATATAAATAGAATTATGTATGATAATTGTTTATATAAATTTCTAATAAATTTTGTCTTGTGTGTTACAGATTAAATGCTCGATTGTGGCATGAAACTGATCTCCATCTACCAGTGCATATTCCAAGAAGATTGAGGTTAATTATTTGAAGAGAACTATGGTTTTGAAGAACGTTGATATGCAGTTTCATTACGTACATTAGACATCCTTCACATCTTACCGCAGTGCAGCATATGAAGATAAAAAATATAGATTATTATGTTCATTAGTATTGTATTATGTATTATACGGAATATTATGTTGTAATATAATTATACTATTGTATCATATTATAGTCTTCATTAGTACTGTATTACTGGCATTGTATTATCAAATGTATTATCATTGTATTATCAATTTACTGAACTGCGTTGTTCATATGCGAAAAAAGTGATTTAATAAACATTTTAAACGAAATAAATGTGTACTTTACTTCCATCCCTTTCATTAATATAAAATATTTTAATATTAAAAATAAAATTTACACTAAAAGCAAGAGATATAAAAGAATTAAAATAATTATGACGTGTAAAACATGAAAGTAAAACAAAAAAATTAAAATACCTCCTAACAACTTATGTTTTCCTGATACAAAATTTAAAAATCGGAAAATTCAATCTCAAAAATCGATTCCAAACTCCAATTCCATGATATTAAATCAAATGAAACTTTTAATTAAAAACTTTTTCATTAAAACTTTTTGATTTGTTCGAAAATTTGTTGGCCAGGATCCGCGATTATCTCATGAAAACTTTGACCCCCTGCGCAGTCCTAAACCGTTAGAGATAGACATGCGCAGTGAATTTTCCAAAAAGAGGCTTAACCCAGAAAAGTGAAAAACACCACTTTTAATGATGACGTCATTAGTTTTTACATCGGAGCAATTTTGATTTGTTCCAAAATTTGTTGGGCAGGATCCACCATTATATCATGAGAACGTTGACCCCCTGCGCAGTACCAAACCGTTAGAGATAGACATGCGCAGTAAATTTTCCAAAAAGAGGCTTAACCCAGAAAAGTGGAAAACGCCACTTTTAATGATGACGTAATTAGTTTTTAAATCGGAGCAATTTTAATTTGTTCGAAAATTTGTTGCTCAGGATCCACCATTATCTCATGAGAACGTTGACCCCCTGCGCAGTACCAAACCGTTAGAGATAGACATGCGCAGTAAATTTTCCAAAAAGAGGCTTAACCGAGAAAAGTAAAAAACACCACTTTCAATGATGACGTCATTAGTTTTTAAATCGCAGCAATTTTAAATTGTTCGAAAATTTGTTGGGCAGGATCCACCATTATATCATGAAAACCTTGACCCCCTGCGCAGTACCAAACCGTTAGAGATAGACATGCGCAGTAAATTTTCCAAAAAGAGGCTTAACCGAGAAAAGTAAAAAACACCACTTTTAATGATGACGTCATTAGTTTTTAAATTGGTGCAGTTTTCATTTGTTCGAAAATTTGTTGGGCAGGATCCACCATTATATCATGAAAACCTTGACCCCCTGCGCAGTACCAAACCGTTAGAGATAGACATGCGCAGTAAATTTTCCAAAAAGAGGCTTAACCCAGAAAAGCGAAAAACACCACTTTTAATGATGACGTCATTAGTTTTTAAATCGGAGCAATTTTGATTTGTTCCAAAATTTGTTGGGCAGGATCCACCATTATATCATGAAAACCTTGACCCCCTGCGCAGTACTAAACCGTTAGAGATAGACATGCGCAGTAAATTTTCCAAAAAGAGGCTTAACTCAGAAAAGTGGAAGACACCACTTTTAATGATGACGTAATTAGTTTTTAAATCGGAGCAATTTTAATTTGTTCGAAAATTTGTTGCACAGGATCGCGATTATCTCATGAAAGCCGTTGACGCATGCGCATTTTATATCTGTTTACTGCGCGTGCGCGCTTCTTGCGCACGCGCAATAGGCACAGAAGTAGTACGCATGCGTGAGGGGTGCGCACGCGCAATAGGCATGTACGCAATACACATGCGTAAGAATCGCGCATGCGCAGCATACAGCCATAGAATGCGCATGCGTCAGCGGCACGCATACGCAGTGGGCAGGTGTACAGTACGCATGCGTAAGCGGTGCGCATGCGCAGTAGGTAGTATTAGGAGCGCAGAAAGTAAAGGAGGTATGCCGAGTAGGAGGTATCCCGCGCAAACAGTGCGCATGCGCAATAGAGTTACATAGTAACTCCTTATACACGATGACATGAGTCGAAAAAATATTAATTTCTCATTTTCTGAACACAATTTATGAACTTTTATGTTCGAAGAATGTCCAGTGATCCTTTAGCTACTTTCCCATATCGTACTTGTTCCGCTTTTTATTGAAAATAATTAGTTATTAACTAATATCCTGAGGCTAGGCACGGCGCCAAGCGGTATGTATGGGCTCATTTAAAACAATTAATTACACGTTTTCTGAATATAATTTGTGGACTTTTATGATCGGATAATGATCAGTGATTTATTATTTATATCGTTCAATCATGAAAGTTCATAAATTGTGTTCAGGAAGCGAGTAATTAATTATTTTGTATCAACATTCCGATACACACGTAAGCCGCCTAAGGCAGTTCTACTGCGTATGCGCAACATGGGTAGGTCCACTGAGCTCGAAGCATCTACCACGCATGCGCACCGTTTGCGCGGGAAACCTCCTATTCTGCATACCTGCTTTACTTTTCTGCTATCCTGATACTAAAAGTAGCTTCTGGTACCCGACCGCCAGATGGCGCTGATCAAACTTTTATTCTTCCCGGCAAATTTAAACCTTTTACTCATTTGATTTTTTTGGTATCTATAAAGTCATTTATTCTTTGTATTATTAATAATAAAAAATTAATTAATATTCTAATGATTCTAAGAACTGACTAGAATACTGCCTCATAATGTAATGTTAACCTGATAGAAGTTTTCTACTTTTACATGCTTACGAAGTGAAGTTACATTTTAATTTTCGCGACTTGTACTTTGTAATGACAATTTATTTCTAGTACTTGATATGATGTTTATAAATAGGAATAGGGTTTGGAAGGAATGTTACAATAAATTGACATTTGAATTCTCTTGTAAAAAATGCATTTATTGAATAAATGTAATTTCTTTTACAGATTTTTGTGTATTTTTGTGTAGTTGTATAATTGTTTCTTATAAACATTGTGATATACGTGTAAGAATATAAAATGTGTATAACTTGTAATATATGTATAATGTAAGTGCAATGTGTAATGTGTATACAATATGTAATATTCGTATAATAGTTATATGTATAACGTATATAATGTATTTTGTAATTTTATTCGATTAATCAAACAGTATGTTGGATGTTCGGATGATGCTTATTTGTAAGGTCGTTTCTATTGTCCACTGTCCATTGTATGTATCCATGCAGCGTGTTCCTTTTCACTGTCTGTAACAGAAAGAAATAAAGATTTATACGAATGTAACATAAAGATAGAAATTACATTAAAAGTTCTGTGTTGAAATTTTGAAAATTGGAAAATTGGAAATTAGAGAATTTGGAAATTGGAGATTACAGAATTTGGAAACTTCTAACTTAGGAAATTTGGAAATATTGAAATATAAGAACTCTGGTATTTGGAAATTTGAAAATTTATGTTTTAAAAATTTGATATTTTGATAACTTGTTAATTTGAGGATTAGGATATTAGGGAATTTGGTACTTGGAAATTTTGTTATTTGGAAATTTTAGAATTTAAGAATCTATAGTATATGTATGCAATTATAGAAACAATGTTCAACTTTTCTTAAAAAAGATCATAATAATAATCTGTCGTCATATTAATTTTAATATAATTAATACTTACTTCTACCCATTAGTCCACGTCCTCACTCATTTCATACCTTGATAGCTCTCTGCCCAATTCTGAAAAGCAATAAAAGCAAAAAATTCATTAGTAAAAAATAAATGCAATAATGTCAACAGTAAAAAGAAATAAATCATAAAGAATATTATATAACTGAAACCAAAACCATAAATACATCTACAACGAAATTGCTACGCAAATTGAAGAAGAGCCATAAAGCTGTTTCACAGATGTTTCTCCTTCAGAGTCTCGACGGACACTGACACCTTCCGTGCTCTTGACGTTTATATATTTATACAATTCATCATCATGCACTTTGCTAAATACAGTTTTTCGTCCCACATATATTTCAGCCATTTTTATGTATTCAAAAATGAATTTTTATTACAACGTAAATAATTCTCTTAAACAAAATTTTACTTTTTAATTCTTAAAATTGTTCCTTCACTCTCTAAAATGCAATTTTACTTTTATATCTTTAATTTGCACTCTCTATATTTTTATATCCTCTGCATACTTTTATATTTACATCAATTAATTTTTACAAGGCTACAATAAAAATTAATTAACAAATTAAACACAATGACATAATTATTACAATTTATTTATATTACACAATTCTTAAAACTATAACTAAATGAAAAATGTATTTATATTATCGAATTGATTAAGAACATTTAACAGCCGTATACTAAAGTTCATAACTGCAATACATAATCAGTTTCCGTAGAACTCACCTGCCCTAAAAGGCGCCCCTAAAGCGGAAGTGTTAAAGAACCATGTCAGGGTGTTCGAGTAGTCCAGGATGGCACGCAATGAAATCCAGGTTCCTTAATTAAACATCGTCGGGCATCGTTATAACCTAATCCCCAGGAGGGAGACATCACAGGAGATATGCGTAACACTGTGCGTCTCGGTTCGTCGATCAAAGTGTCCGGGTCGTTTTGAACCTGCGCGACCGCTTCTCCCCGTTGATTTCGAATGGCAAATCGCATGGTTCGCTAAACGCCATTATATGCTTGTGATCTCGCAACCACCCTAACTTCGTCGGTGGTCTTAAACGCTTTGCTACGCTCCTGCTTTGATACGACCCTGCGTACATTCGATTTCAAAATTGGGGGGAACCTCGTAAGCTGAATAATCGAATCTCTGAAATTCGAACGAGCCGTGCGTGTCGTCTATTTTATAGTAAACGTGTTATTCAATGGTTTGTGCGTTTATTTTATTTAAATTTTTATATGGTTGGGGTGAGTGACATTTTGTGGTAGTTTTATGTTATTAAATCTTGTTAGATCTATGTGCTTCGACATTTGTAATTGTCACTTGTATATAAGTGACAATATAACATTTGATAAATTATGAAACTTCTGAAATTTAATAATGTACAAAATTGGAGATTTAATGATGTAGAAATTTGGAGATTTGATAATGTAGAAACTATAAACTTTGATGATTCAAAAATATAGGTATTTCAGAAACTAGGAATTTGGATATTTAGAAATTTGTTGATTAAGAGTTGCAGAAATCTGCAAATTAAAAAATTGACGATTTCAAAATTTGGAAAATGTAAAAGTATCGACATTTGGGAAATTCGAAACTTTGGAATTTGTAACCTCCGAAATTTTGGAATTTGAAAATTGGGATCTTGGGAACTAGGGTAATAGGGAAATAGAGAACTAGGAAATTTGGGATCTAGTGAAATAGGGAATTAGAGGACTATGGAAATTGGAGACTTCAAAATTAGGGAACTAGGGAATTTGGGGACTAGTGAATTTGACAATTACGGAATTTGAGATCTAGGGAGTTTGAAATTTATGCGATTTGGGAACTAGGGAATTTCGATACTAGTGAATTTGAGAACTAGGGAATTTCGAAACTAGTGAATTTGAGAACTAGGGAATTTTGAAACTAGTGAATTTGGGGACTAGGGAATTTGGAAACTAGTGAATTTGGAATCTAGTGAATTTTGTAACTAGGGAATTTGGGAACTAGGGAATTTTGTAACTAGGCGATTTGGGAGCTAGAGAATTTTTTGTAACTACGGAATTTGGGGACTAGGGAATTTTTTGTAACTGGGGGATTTGGGAACTAGGGAATTTTGTAACTAGGTGATTTGGGAACTACGGAATTTTTTGTAACTACAGAATTTGGGAACTAGGGAATTTTTGGAATAGAGAATTTTGGAAGTAGGGTATTTTTAACTAGGGAATTTTCGAATTAGAGAATTTTGGAAGTAGTGAATTTCTAACCAGGGAATTTGAGAACCGGGGAATTAAGAACTAGGGAATTTTGGAATTTGTAAATACGAGAATTTTCATATTAAATTTGAGAATTTTTATATTTCAGAAACTTTAAATTTGAGGATTTCTAAATTTCTACAGCAGAAGATTAAAAAATTTCTAAACTAATCTTTACAATATCTAACATGTTCCTCCTTCTACAAGACCGATACCGAAAAACGCAAAAGAATGCACTAGCTAATATCCATAGTGGCGAAACACGAAAAGAAAAGTCCCTGGTAGAAACGAAGGTGGACTTTGAACGAACGCGACATAACGAGGGTCGTTTGAATAAAGAACGATTGAATTTTTGTTGGTAGCAGCGTGACAAACTGTTGGTTGCTTTGCGAACCGCATCCGTCTCGTTTTCTAAGTAGATCATGGTCGACCGGTTGCCGGACCTACGGTGAAAAAGTAAGAAAAACACACGGCGAAGCGCGTTTTAAAATTCAACAGCCGACGCAACCGCCAACGACAACAATACATTTGCATGTCAAAGCCACCACGGATAAACTATGCGGAAGGAGGTCAGAAATCTTCGGCTCGATGCACTGCTATCGCTGGAAAAATATCTGTACTAATACAGCCTGTGCGACGAATATACTTTGCTCGAATGTGCGCGAAGGCTTTTGCTTTCAACTCTACATTTCAGTCTTGACAATTGCGTGAAATGTTTCTGGTAATAGGACGCGGATGGCGGATATAATTGGGTTTTGTAGAGTGGTGTTATTTAGAGAAGTTTTGGGGCTGTGTAAGGCTGGAAAGATGGCATGTGGAGATAACAGAGTTGGGGCGTTAACTTGGGTACGGGAAAGTAGAGGATTTTGTATCATGCACATTTGAAGTTCTTTAGGTTTGAGATTTATGAATTTTTAATTGGACAAATTTCAAAATTCTATATTTCCAAATTCACAAATTTCAAATTTCGAAAATTCCAAATTCTCAAATTCCAAATTTCGAAAATTCCAAATTTTGAAATTCCAAATTCTCAAATTCCAAATTTCGAAAATTCCAAATTTTTAAATTCCAATTTCGAAAATTCCAAATTTCGAAAATTCCAAATTTTGAAATTCCAAATTCCGAAAATTCCAAATTCTCTAATTCCAAATTTTGAAATTCCAAATTCTCAAATTCCAAATTTCGAAAATTCCAAATTTTGAAAATTCCAAATTTTCAAATTCCAAATTCTCAAATTTCAAATTTTCAAAATCCAAATTCTCCAATTCCAAATTTCAAAAATTCAAAATTTTCAAATCCCAAATTCTCAAATCCCAAATTTTCAATTTCCAAATCCTCAAATCCCAAATTCTCAAATTCCAAATTTTCAAATTCCAAATTCCCAACCTTAAAATTTTCCTATTCAAAATTTTCAAATTAACAAGTTCCTAACTTTCCACAATTCCAAATCGCAAATTTCAAACCTTCATCACAAATTATTTTAACATATTGCATGAACATAATCTCCTAACAAATAACCTACTCATTTCACATAAAATTTTCCCATAAATGTAACATAAGTACATAAAATATAATCCCCGACAAAAATATTGATTTCACACTGCAACTAGAGTGTTACATATTTGTAACACGTTGGGCACATCACTTCCATTTACCACGTGCTATGTATGTTTATGTAAGCGAAAATCTTTTGTATATTGTATAAAAATAAAGAAAGGAGTATATGGTCCGTGATCGACATTTTTCTTAACCAGCTATCGCAGCGAACGTAATATCTTGCTTGGTATAAGTAGCAGGGTACATACTCTGCTTATGAAACGAGTACATAAACATGTTTGTGGCTTTCATATTTGATACCTTTTACAAAACTGTTTTTCTGGAAAATGGACGTGAACGTAAAATTGTCCGGAAATAAAGCTCGGTGTAATTTTAAGTTGTTTCGAGAAGTAACAATTTAATAAAATGGAAACTAATATCAAAATTAATTATAGAGAAAATAAAGACAAATTTTGGATTTATTTGAAGAATGCGTATGTTAATAGTACAATGAACAAATTTAAATTTAACGAACAACGTAATAAATTAGTGATGTCAAAGTGGAACTTGATACTAGGGTTAATTACAAAGAAAATTAAGATTAAATTAGATTTATGAACACTTTGATTAAATTTAAAAAATGTAGTTCCACGTTACCAGCAAGATTAACAAATTCATTGAAATAATTTCTGAATTTATTGATTTCAGTTACAAAAAATTTTAAGTTCTTTTTATTAAAATATACAATAATTTTTATTGAAATAAAACAAAATTTACTTTGGTCATTCACTATGTTTTTAGACACGTTTCTAATTTATTTGCAATATATTTAAAAGAATCAATGAGCTCTAATTACATTATTATTATTATTAAAGTCTGATTGAATTATTCATTGATTATTATTAATTATTGATTTTATAATAGTTGAAAATAAAATGTTGAATGTTAAAAACAGTGTGATATACCAATTAAAAATATTCCAAAATAATACCACCTAATTAGACGCCATTTTGCGACAAAGAAAGTAAAAGACCGTCATTAGCAAACGCATTAAAGTTTAACAGCACAATTAACACCATAACAACAGGCGTTAAACGCACACTTTCCGACTGAAAACAAATTTAAAAAATGAATAAATAAACACCGTAGTATCAACTAACAGGCAACAATTATCTCACCAGTATCAGACATTTTGACAAAGGCAAAAATTTGCCGATAATAACAATAATAATAATAATAATTTTGGTATTAAAAATTAGTACAATCATAATGTTGGTATTGAAAATTCTTCAAGTCACAACCTCAGATATTTAAAATTATTATAACAATAAATCAATGAAATATTGTAATAAAAAAATAGTATCACTATCCTTGTAAAGAGACATCACCTATTAGGAATAAAATCGAAAGCTGAACCGCCGCGTCGAAAGGACGCGCTCGGTATATCGCCGGCGGCATAAAACCGAAGACAATTTGGTACTCGAAATTATTGCGGTCATAATTTTGATATTAAAAATTATTGAAGTAATAATTTTGATATTAAAAATTAGTACCATCATAATGTTGGTATTGAAAATTCTTCAAGTCACAACATCAGATATTTAAAATTATTATAACAATAAATCAATGAAATATTGTAATAAAAAAATAGTATCACTATCCTTGTAAAGAGACATCACCTATTAGGAATAAAATCGAAAGCTGAACCGCCGCGTCGAAAGGACGCGCTCGGTATATCGCCGGCGGCATAAAACCGAAGACAATTTGGTACTAGAAATTATTGCGGTCATAATTTTGATATTAAAAATTATTGAAGTAATAATTTTGATATTAAAAATTAGTACAATCATAATGTTGGTATTGAAAATTCTTCAAGTCACAACATCAGATATTTAAAATTATTATAACAATAAATCAATGAAATATTGTAATAAAAAAAATAGTATCACTACTCTTGTAAAGAGACATCACCTACTAGGAATAAAATCGAAGGCTGAACCGCCGCGTCGAAAGGACGCGCTCGGTATATCGCCGGCGGCATAAAACCGAAAGGAAGAATCATCCGTTTGTTTCACTTTCGCTCGCGGCCTGATTAACGTCGTTAATTAAGTAAAACCCGGTGCAAACAATGATAGGCCGTGGTTGCAGTGTCGAAAATTTAGGATACACCGTGCTCGAGCTTTCTGGGTTAATCAGCACGCGGTGTCTCGCGTTTTCGAGCTCGCGGAAAATGTTGAATTAGCACCCACCGCGGCTGGAATAATTAAGGCGGCTCATTGTGCGCGAGAATATTTCATTGCCGGTTTCTCCTCTGCTCTTCTCTCGGCCCCCTGCGCCCCTTGTTTGCCCGACGTCGTGGCTCGTTGAGCTTTTTCGTTTGGTTTTGTGCTCGGTGCGTGGAACGCCTCTCTCGACAGACCGTTTCGCATCCACGGCTGCTGCAAATACCTCTGGACGATATTTTCTACGTTTTTCTTGTTTTCTCGCCGAGCCTCGTCGCGAATCAGGTCACGCTGTTTTCGACGAACGCTCCTTCGCGTGGATCCATCAAAATATTGTCGGTTTTCGAGTTTGTCGGATGCGTTCTTGATCGATATGGGCAACTTAACCCTTTCGAGTGATTTGTTTGGCGGGTTTGATCGGAAGTGGTGGCTGTGATGTGAAAACGGAGGATGTGAAGTGTCTACTTCAGTATGGGAAGTGGGATTTGTGAATTTGAAAGTTTCGTTAATTTCGGGATTTTTCGATTTGGGAATTTGAGAGTTTGTGGAGTTAATTTGGAATTTGGCAATTTGCGAATTTCTCTATTTGAGAATTTGTCAAGTTGTGAATTTGGTGATCGAATTGTGTTTGGTAATTTGTGAATTTGTGAACTTATGATTTTGTGAATTTTGGTCTTGTTAATTATTGATCTTGTGAATTTCTGACTTCGTGAGCTTGTGAATCATTAATCTTGTGAATTCGTGATCTTGTGAACTTGTGATGTTGTGCATTTATGATCCTGAGAATTTGTGATCTCGTGATTTCATTATTTATTGATCTTGTAAACTTGTGAATCATTAATCTTGTGAAATTGTGAATCTGTGATATTGTGTATTTGTGATCTTGTGAACTTGTGATCTCGTAATTTCATGATTTATTGATTATGTAAATTTGTGGTTCATTAATCTTGTGAACTTGTGAATTTGTGATCTTGCGAACTTGCGATGTTGTGAATTTACAAACGTATAAACTTGAGGACGTATAGACTTGCGATCATGGAAACTTACGAACATGTAAATTTTTGGTGAATTTGTAAATTTTTGACCTTCTAAATTTGTGAATTTTTAAATTTGTGAATTTGTAAATTTCTGACCTTCCAAATTTGTAAATTTATAAATTTCTGACCTAAGTTTGTGAATTTTTAAATTTGTGAATTTCTAAATTTGTGATCTTCCAAATTTGTAAATTTATGACCTTTTAAATTTGTAAATTTTTTAATCTGTGGCCTTCTTTTGTGCATTTATAAATTTGTGACCTAAATTTGTGATTTTGTAAATTTCTGACCTTCTAAATTTGTGAATTTCTAAATTTATGACCCTCTAAATATGTGCATTTCTAAATTTGTGTACCCATTAAGTGATCCTGTAAATTTGAGAACTTGTGAATTTGTAAATGATTTCAATTTTAAATTGCAGCATATAAAAAATTCGAGCAAGATTTGTAAATATTTGAACTGTGAGTGCGTTCCGAGTTAGTTTCGTCAAAGTATGACAAGTGGGTTAATTTTTTTTTTGAGAATCGTGAATACAGAACTGCGTTAATAAGAACGACTGTAGGAATAAAAATGAAGGTAATATTTATTTAAAAAATCATGCCTTGTTCGTATTTATTTGTAGTATTATTCTATTTTTATTTATTTTATTTATACAGTAAAATGTTATTGTAGCTTGAAATGTGAAAATTCGTAAATTTGAAGATTTGATCAAATGAAACTCTATATATTTATAAATTTAGAAGTGGGCAAATTTTAAGATTGGACAGTTAGAAAATTAACAAATTTGAGGACAAAATTTAGAAATTTAAAGATATGAAGATTTGTCCATTTAGAATTGAGACAATTTGCAATTTCAACTAGTAGAAAATTGACAAACTTGAAAATACATAAATTTGGAAATTTAAGAGTATGATTTGTCAATTTAGAATTGTGACAATTTGCAATTTAAACTAGTAGAAAATTGACAAGTTTGAAAATAAAAAATTTGTGAATTTTAAGATATGAAGATTTGTCAATTTAGAAGTTAAATAATTTATAATTTGAACAACCAGAAAATTGATAAATTTGAGAGTAAAAAAATTTGGGAATTTAAAGATATGAAGATTTGTCAATTTAGAACTGTGACAATTTGCAATTTCAACTAGTAGAAAATTGACAAACTTGAAAATACATAAATTTGGAAATTTAAGAGTATGATTTGTCAATTTAGAATTGTGACAATTTGCAATTTAAACTAGTAGAAAATTGACAAGTTTGAAAATAAAAAATTTGTGAATTTTAAGATATGAAGATTTGTCAATTTAAAAGTTAAATTTACAATATGAACAGCCAGAAAATTGACAAATTTGAGACTAAAACAATTTGGGAATTTAAAGATACGAAGATTTGTCAATTTAGAATTGAGACAATTTGCAATTTAAACTAGTAGAAAATTGACAAACTTGAAAATAAATAAATTTGGAAATTTAAGAGTATGATTTGTCAATTTAGAATTGTGACAATTTGCAATTTAAACTAGTAGAAAATTGACAAACTTGAAAATAAAAAATTTGTGAATTTTAAGATATGAAGATTTGTCAATTTAAAAGTTAAATTTACAATTTGAACAGCCAGAAAATTGACAAATTTGAGACTAAAACAATTTGGGAATTTAAAGATACGAAGATTCATCAATTTAGAATTGAGACAATTTGCAATTTGAATACACAAAAATTTGAAAAATTTAAGAATCTAAAACCATGTATATTTAAAAAAAAATGTTTTTACTGAAACAGAAAAAATGAGAAAATTTGTAAATGTATAAACCTCCATAAATATAGAAAGTGGAAATTCTGAATACTAAAAACCAGACTAAAAATTTGTATCTCTCCAGTTAAAAAAAACAGAAACCTCACAATGCACTACATCAACAATTAAAAAAAAAAGAGCGGCCATTTTAGAACACGATCTCCTCAGCATAAGTAAAACTGATATATTTTCTAAACGAGGGTAATTTGCTTAGCCCGGTAATAGCCGTCCTCTCCGCGAATAAAAACACGAAACGTTGAATAATTTAACGACCGTGGCCATAAACGAAAAAGCTCGGCAAATCTTTTCGAATCGAGAAGACGATTCAAGTACGTGTGTATCCTGAAATATCGTGGAAAGTAAGAAAAGTTCAAGCACATCGAGGTCAGACCTATCGATCGTGCTGACCTACCCCTTCGCTCTAGTTCCCATTACTTTCGAATCACAATCGGCCCTCTGAAGTACCTTTAAAGTCGAAATCTAGAAACAAAGCCTTGGACCGCGTAAATTATCTCGCTGGCAATACTTTTTTTCTTCTCTCTCGAACGATTCTTTGCGGTCACTTCAACTTTCTTTGCTTCATGTTTTATTAAAGGCATTCTCTTAAGTGGTCGCTCTAACATCTCTGAATACACTTTTTTTCTGGATGTTCTTACGATACGATAATTTAATTGAATTCACGAGAGAAATTTTTTCAAGTTTTTTACTTGTTAACAAGCTTATGTTAGGTCATTGTGTCAGATGGTGGGTTTTTGTAAGTTGAAGTGCAGATGTCTAGTTAGTGTAAAGTGATGTGTCAATTTAGAGATTCACTTTTGGTATATTGATCAGAATTTTGTGTTATTAACATTTTTTATGTAAATGGTTCGTTGGTAGTTTTAGTAAAGCTAGGGATTTTTGAACATGGAGAACTAAACACATGATATTTATCATATATGTTAAAATTTATAATGTATGATATTTGTTGGAATTTATAATGCATTATGTTTGTTGGAATTTATAATGCATTATATTTGTTGGAATTTATAATCTATAATATTTGTTAAAATTTATAATGTATAATATTTATTAGAATTTATTTATAATGTATAATATTTGTTAGAATTTATAATGTATAATATTTGTTAGAATTCATAATGTGCAACATTTATTAGAATTCATAATATGTAATATTTACTAGAATTTATTATATAATGTATAATATTTGTTAGAATTTGTAATGTATAATATTTGTTAGAATTTATAATGTATAACATTTGTTAGAATTTATAATATGTAATATTTGTTGAAATTTATAATGTGTAACATTTATAAAAATTTATAATGTATAACATTTGTTAGAATTTATAATATATAACATTTGTTAGAATTCATAATGTGCAACATTTATTAGAATTCATAATATGTAATATTTATTAGAATTTATAATGTATAATATTTGTTAGAATTTATAATGTGTAACATTTGTTAGAATTTATAATATATAACATTTGTTAGAATTCATAATGTGCAACATTTATTAGAATTCATAATATGTAATATTTATTAGAATTTATAATGTATAATATTTGTTAGAATTTATAATGTGTAACATTTGTTAGAATTTATAATATATAACATTTGTTAGAATTCATAATGTGCAACATTTATTAGAATTCATAATATGTAATATTTATTAGAATTTATAATGTATAATATTTGTTAGAATTTATAATGTGTAACATTTGTTAGAATTTATAATATATAACATTTGTTAGAATTTATAATATATAACATTTGTTAGAATGTATAATGTATGACATTTGTTAGAATTCATAAAGCATAATGTTTATTAGAATTGATAATGTATAACATTTGTTAGAATTCATAATGTATAATGTTTATTAGAATTTATAATGTATAAGATTTATTAGAATTCATAATGTATAATACACATTATAATCAATAATAAACAACACACATTAAATTTATAGCAAATATTATAATTTACAAGATACACAACCTGTTTTCAGCAAAATATTTGTTCAGTAAATATTTGAATTAACAGACCAAGAAAGTTGGAACAAAATGTAAATAAATGAAAGGAAAATTATTGTTAATTAATAGGTGGCGATTTAATCGACTCGTCCGGATCGTATGGATAATTTATTTACAAGAGTAAAACATTATGTACAAGAATGCGTCGAGAATCGTGTGAAAACAATACATGCTGAGAAGTTGTGGAAAGGTAACACAGTTTCACTCGTATCTTATCTGTTATCCTTATCCTATTAACACTTTGCCAACTAGATAATCTATCAAGCATTCCGTCCTCCACCTAACCCTTTACAACTTAAATGAGATCAATTAAAGATTTCGAACTTTATTCAGGATGATTAATATCGAAGAGTGTACTGTTTAATTCAATAATTTATACTCACTATTACAATTTAGGGACTAATTAATTTTTTGATTAATTGCATAATTTAGTTTCGATATTTCTTGTCAATGAATGTAAAATTTAATCAATATAAATATCAGTTCATAAATTTCTTTGAAAATTCTCTTACTCTTGAAAATCACACTCTTCGAAAATTAATTGAATAACTACCTATTAATTAATAGATTAAAACTTGATACCTCTTAGAATTTATTAATTAATGAACCTGTTAATTATCACTATACTATCAAATAGTACTATCAAATTAATATCATCAAATAATACTATCAATTACTCTCAAAATTCATTAATCAGCGTGATTAATTAATCAATAATAATTAATTTAAATTCTTGTAATTAATTAATTTCATAGAAAGAAGTATTAATGCAAAATAAAAATTGAACACTGTAAAGTATAAAAATAAGAAAAATTCTCATTTCCTCAATTTTCCAGAACTCTGAATTTCACCCTAATTTTATTAATTCCCTACAAATAATTGTATCGCTAAGCATTGAAAGTGTAACATGTTTCGAGACGTTGGCAAAGTGTTAATTATGAAATAGTGTGGCTCAGACACACATATACACACATACAGAGATTCCTACGTCTTATTCGATGCGTTTTACGGTATCTTTCATTCTCACGACCCCGAACTGCCAACCCTGTTTCATCTCGAGCAATTAACATTGCAATATTTAGATGACCTTTCGAACTTTTCGGTCGCCTTTCAACACGCGTCTCAAGTAACGAGGAAGGTCAAAATAAATCAAATAAAATGATTAATTGCGTGTCGCAGAAAGAGGAAGGTCAAGTTTTTCTTTCGAATGGAAGTTTTAATTACTCGGTGAAGTATGACTGTATATCAATTTTATTTAGAAAAATTGATTGGATGCGAAGTTCAACTTAGAGGACGTGATTTAAGAAACATTTCAATAACAAAAATATAATTTTATAATTATTGCAATTTGAAATTGTATAAATAATAATTGCAATAAAACTGTAATATCAATAATAGCGATTTTGAATTATTGACACTAAAAAAAATGATTTTTAAACTTTCCATTCAAAAGCATAATTAATCCATAAAAGCGAAGAATTTACGCAGTAAATCAAACAGCTAACAGCGATATCAAAATAGAAACGGAATGAAAATTTATTGCGATATAAGGAGTTCTAATTGAAATGCATTAAAATAATAAATAAAAATGTTGAACGTCAAAATAAATGATTGCATTAAATGAGTGCATAAGCAGTGCATTAAATCGATTCGGTGACTGCGATTGTTGCTCGAGAAGTGCAGTTGCAGTTCAGAGAAAATGTATTTATCTTCGCTTTATATTAACACTTATTCCGTAGTAGAAAGTTCATTAATGGGATGAGGGAATGTAGATGAGGGATAATTCGGTGGACGTCGTTTTTTCTATGTCGACGTCTGGCCTCTCGGTATTTCATTTGTATTTTTAATACGTTCGTCTACTTAACACTCGTCTTACAAGCTTTCTTTACCATTCTCATCAATCTTCACTCGTTTCTTTCGCTTGTAGCAAACCAGGTGGGACGATCGCTGAGTGCATCGGTAATTAAAATAATTTAAATGTAAGTTTCGAAATTTAATAATACGCATAATTATTAACACTGGAGTCAGTGAATAATTGATGTAAGAAAAATTCTGTGACTTTGAATTAGTAGAGTTAAATAAATTTACTGTAAATAATGTAAATTATACATTTTGTAAGTACTATAAATTATTAGCATAATTTAATAATATTAATTAGGTGGTGTAATTAGTGTGACAAGACTTTATTATAAGCATTGTTGGAGTTATTACTTTTTTATAATAATTTTTGTTGTGAAAATTATTATAATCATTATATAAAATTATTATAATCATAATTTTGATATTTGAAATTATTATAGTCATAATTTTGGTACTCACAATTATTATAGTCATTATTTTGGTACTAAAAATGATAACAGTCATAATTTTGATATTAAAAATGATTGTAGTAATAATTTTGGTATTAAAAATTATTATAATCATAATTTTCGATATTAAAAATTATTATAGTCATAATTTTGGTACTTACAATTATTATAGTCATTATTTTGATACTAAAAATGATAACAGTCGTAATTTTGATATTAAAAATGATTGTAGTAATAATTTTGGTATTAAAAATTATTATAATCATAATTTTAGATATTAAAAATTATTGTAGTCATAATTTTGGTACTCAAAATCATTATAGTCACAATTTTGATATTAAAAATTATCATACCAATAAATTTAATATTAAAAATTATTATAATCATAATTTTAGTACTGAAAATTATTATATTCGCAACCTTACATATTTAAAATGATTATGAATCAATCAAATTTTGTAATAAAAAGAATTTTATAAATACAATGATTATTTCATGATCAACTATACAATAAATTGTTTACAATTACATACAATGTTACTTAAAATTGTTATTATAACATTAATTTTATGATTTAACATTATTTTATATATTTACACATATTGTTACTTAACATTTTATTGAATAATTACTATAATAAATAACAATTACAATAATAATTGTAACAAATCATTGTTTTAATGATATTAACTCTTCTATTTCTTAAATTACTTAAGTAGTGTTATTTAAAATTCTTAAACTACTCTCCTTTCAGTTATTCATATTATATTTAATATTACTTAAAATTTGATGACATTTTAAATGACGCAAAATGATGGTAATGAATAATTGTAACAGTGATCCATCTGAATTAGCATATTATTCTAATTACTGTAATAATTACCTATTAAAATTTTGATTAATAACAGAACATAAAAATTCTATAATTGACAGAAAGAATTATAATCAATGTTATTACTAATACGAATATAAGATTAATTTTCATGAGTACAATTTTAATTAATGAAATCATAACCTGACGATTTCATGCTAAAACTATTACTAACATTACCATTATAATCATTATTGCAATTATTATTTATTACACATCAGTCAATCAGCCTATCAAACTCCTAATTAAGAGCAACAAATCAACGGTACAGAAATGACTTCTACAGTCGATAATTGACAGAACATTTGAAATTCGTTCGTTCGATAAATCGTGTCTGCGAAAATCTTCGACGAAGCACGATAAGATTTTACATTTTTGCCAAACGTTCATCGTTATACTTTATTCTCAGTGTTTTATCCGTCGACACGAGATCAAGATATTTCATTGGAGAACAATGAAAACAAAGTCTTCGTGTCACAAAGACGTTTCCCGTGGATTTCCACGAAGAAAACGGTCGATTGTCCCCGATGGTTTCCGCAATAAAATTCACGATCCACGTTGATACGCGTACTTGTCGTAAAACAGTATTGGTTGCCCTTCCTCGTATCTTATAGATAGTTTTCTTCGGCGCACCATAAAAGAACGAAACAGTCACTAGCGTTCGTTCACGTGGCTGTCAATCTTTCGGGGAAACAAAGAAACTTTGAAATTTTAGATCCCGCGAACATGTTCTTTCATCGGGGATAGAAATGATTGACGTTCGAGAAATTCTCTGGCTACGGCGTATCGGCAGAAAACTTATTCGGCGTTCTTTTATTGCTATTCCATCTTACTGCAATTTTTAAGAATCAGCGAATGAGATGTACCGTATTGGCAAGCATAAATCAGAGAAACGGACATATCTTTCTGTGGAATTTATGGGGAATTTTGAATATTAAGTTATGTGCGCAGAGTGTGTCGATTTTTTACTATTACAGAGATGGTACGAGGATTCGAAATTTAATAGGGTCGAGAATATTGAATTTTTGATACAATTTAATATTTCTTAATTCGAAATTTGTCAAATATTTGAATATTTCAATTAGCGAAGTAGAAAGTTTGTATTTATGTAAATTTGGAAACTTTTAAATTCTTAACTGTGGAATTTCCAAATTTTGAATTTGAGAATTGGAAAATTTGGAAATCTCAAAATTAACTTTCAAGTTCAAAAATTTCACAATTGCAAAATTTATGAAATTTCAAATTTTCAAAAATACCCTAATTCTAAAATTCCCTAGATTCAAAAATACCAAATTTCCAAAATTCCCTAGATTTCAAAATCCCAATTTCCAAAATTCCCCATTTCCAAAATTCCCTAGATCCTAAAATCCCAAACTTCAAAATTTCCCTAGATTCCAAACCCCCAAATTTCCCAAATTCCCTACATTTTAAAATCACCGATTTCCAAAATTCCCTGGATTCCAAAATCCCCCATTACCAAAATTCCCTAGATCCTAAAATCCCAAACTTAAAAAATTCCCTAGATTCCAAACCCCCGGGTTTCCTCAATTCCCTACATTTTTAAATCCCGAATTTCCAAAATTCCCTGGATTCCAAAACCCCCAGATTTCAAAAATTCCCTAGATTCTAAAATCCCACCTTTCCCAAATTTCCTAGATTCTTAAATCTCGCATTTCTAAAATTCCCTAGATTCGTAAATTTCGAATTTCCAAAATTCCCTACATTCCAAAATCCTAACTTTCAAGTTCCCAAATTTCAAAATTCAACATTCAAAAGTTTCACATTTCAAATTTCTCAAATTCCAAAGTTTCCAAATTCTCAAATTTCCAAATTTTCAAATTTCTCAAATTCCAAAGTTTCCAAATTCTCAAATTTCCAAATTTTCAAGTTTCTCAAATTCCAAAGTTTCCAAGTTTCAAATCTTCCCAACTCCAAAATTTCCAAATTCCCAAATTTTCCATTTGAGACTTTCCAATATCTAAGTGCTTAGGTTCTCCGATTCCCAAATTTTCGAATTTCTGAATTCCAAAATTTCCAAATTTCTTGTCTCAAAGGCTAAAAATGCCTAACCTAACTTAAATTTTATTCCGAACGAACGAATTCTTGCACCAGCAACGATCGTCTCCCCACGAACAATAATTAAATGCATACACATAACCATCCCTACTTCGCGATCTTACGTATAGTACTGAAATACCGTCTCCGAACGCATGCGCACTTAATATCCTTGCACTCTCATTAATCACCATTAACGGCATACACCATGTAAAATGTTGCTTCGATTACTGTTCTTGTTTCCTTATCTCGATGACACTAGAACGCAGTAGTAATCTGCAAGTTATTACACATATCGAACCTGGGATACTACGACTGACGTAATCGATAGTGTCTATAGATGCACTGAAAGTCGCGACGATTACGCGTTTTTATACTGTTTTATATTTCATACAGAGTTCCTTCATCGACGATCCTTCTTGCACCAACAATCGCAAGACAAATGTGCTTTCGCGAAAAGCTCCGTCGTTGTTTCATTCGTCCACTTTCAATCGATAGTATCGATTATTGTGCGCTGAAGAAGCTTTCTTCGATCTCAAGTAAACGATTAATAATTTCTACGATGGTGAATTTTTTAAGTTACCAAAGGAAATTATACGGTTGTGAATGATTGTTAACGTTGGTACTTAATTTGTATAGAATTTGTGCGCGTTGAGACTGAAGATTGAATTTAGAGAGATAAATAAAAAAATATTAATCGTCGAAGATTATTTTGAAATATAGATTAGTATTGTACGTTATTTAGGGTTATTAATAATGAAATTGATAATTTACAATCAATTATTCATCTTTAATAATGATTTGTGTCTTTAGAGTAACTAATTATATTATAATTAAATACTTGTAAATTGTGAGTTCTATGCGTGCCTCGTAAGAAGGCATCTGAGAGGAATGTGACTTCTTATTTGCCACAGATAGTTCTCATTGTAATTGTTAACAGATAAGAGTCCTCTTTGCATTAAGAAATATGTTTTCTGAGATAATAAATATATATCATTTCAGTAATTAATAAACGTGATATTTATTGCAGGTAATAATACAAATATTGTATTAATTATAAAAACAAATACTTGTTAATAACTATGTTAAACTTGTACTAATATACACGTTTACTGCATCAATTTTCATCTAATTAGACGAACTTCAATTTTCATCTAATTAAACAAACTTTAATTTTTATTAAGGTGATATCGACATTCAATATTAAAGATTCTGGATAAAAATTGAGACCTCACAAGTGTGATTGGAGAAATACTAATTAGACCAAGAAAACCCTTCATGCGAGCGAACATAATATTCAATAAAATCTCTCCATTATTAAGTTTCTATTAAAACGAAAGGAAAAAAGTTTATTCTCTGGTATTAAATTTATTCATTTATTTCAAAACTTATTTCTCGGAAAATTCTATACAAACTTTCTTCCTGCATTTTTCTTCGTTCAATCAATTTTAAGGGTTGGTTCTTCAATTATGGTTTATTCAACAAAACTTTTCTTGAGATATCAATTTTTGTGTAGTAAGTTTTAAGGATGTTATTCGAATTTTATTATTGAGGATAGATTAATTAAAACTGGTTTGAACAAAAAAAATATGGTATTTGAGAATTTTAAGATCTGGGTATTTGGTGACTTGGAAAATTCAGGGTTTGAAAATTTGAGAATTTGGGGAATTTGGGGGTTTGGGAGATTTGGAGATTTGGAAATTTGGAGATTTGGAGATTTGGAGATTTAGAGATTTGGAAATTTAGAGATTTAGAGATTTAAAGATTTGGAAATTTAGAGATTTGGAGATTTAGAGATTTAGAGATTTAGAGATTTACAGATTTGGAGTTTTAGAGATTTGGAGATTTGGAGATTTAGAGATTTGGAGATTTGGAGATTTGGAGATTTGGAGATTTGGAAATTTGTCAGTTTAGGGAATTAAAAATTTGGAGATTTGGAGATTTGAGAATCTGATTTGGGAATTTGAGAGATTTGGAAATTCGAAAATTTGTGAATTTGAGGACTTGGAAATTGAAATACTTCCCATACTTGAAAGTTTCGAAATTCTCAAATATCCACATTTCTAAATATTTAAATTCTAATATTTTGAACTTGCAAACTTGGAAATCTAATTAAACAGAATGACCATTATTATTATTGGAAAACCAACCCTATTATTAAAAAACCATCTCTAAACTATTACCGGAAAATCCTAAATTATCACTGTAAAAGAACCCCATAAAACATTTAAAACCACTCCAAAGCACCTTGCACGACAAAACCATCTGAATCCAAACTAATCAATCCAAAATTAAGATAAATTCGTAAATGCACAACAAGTATTATCAACAATTTCCGCCGCCCCAGAAACTGAAAAATAAAATAAAAAATAACTCACCAATCAATTTCATCGTAGATCCGACGGTACAAGAAAGCTTCTTCGTCGATGATTGCTCGTTCAGCCGTCGATTGAATTTCGATCAAGGTACAAACAGGGAATGGGGTGACTACGATCCATCGAATTTCACTTAATGCTCGGAAAGATTCATCATGTGCGAGAAAACTCGCACGTGCACACACGTGTCCATTCGCACACAGACACATACAGAGACACACACGTGTAAATGCCACGCACAGACACGTACGAGAACACACATTATCTCAATTGACCCAAAAAGAAGGCGAGCATTAGGAGGACCGTCTTCGATGTTGGCGAGCCTGCTGCCGTGTTCCCGTGCTGCATTGCGGCGGGATGCTCCCCTGGAACAAAAACAGTAAGTCCTGGATTAGTGTCTGCTCTACACTTCCGGTTCCACTCGCGCAATTCGCTTTTTCGAGTTTTAGTTTCGACGATGGACTTGGATTTCTTTGACTTTGCACCGTTTTCACGGTAGTTTCATTTGTTATTGCTGGGTAGAAGATTTTGTTGATTAAAATGGGTACTTAGATTGAGGGTTTTATGCAATATAGGAAGAGCTTTTTAATAATTTATGAGAATTTTCTTACGGTGCAGTTGATTGAATTTCATTAGGTTATTAAAAAGTTAGAAATGTGGAAGTTGGATATTCAGAAATTTTTAAATACGGATATTTGAAGTTTCTGAATTTTCAAAAAGTTACCACATTTTTAAATTTTCAAATTCCAAAATTCTGAAGTTTACAAGTTCTAAAACTTCCGAGACCCAAAATGTTCAAATTCCAAAATTTAAAAAATTCCCAAATTCTAAAATTCCAAAATGTCCAAGTTACTATATTCCGAAATTTTCAAATCACTCCGTCGCAAGTTTCCACGTATTCGAAATTAAATTTTGTAGTCCCCTTTATATCCAAACTTCTAAACTAAAAAGTTTGAAAATTTGTATTTCTCATAAATTTCAAATAATTTAATTAAATCCATTCCTATGAAATATCATAAAATATAGAACGACATAAAACACTGTAATTAGACTGATTAAAAACGAAATGACCAACTGATGTTTCCGAATACTATCAATGTCAGAGAAAACGTGAAATTGGCAATTATTATTATAACACATATTTGAGCCTATTTTCGAATATTGTATCCATACCGTGTCACGCTATAAATGCATAAACATCCGCAATCTAGTGATAACGGAATATTTAATCACGTCAGCGAACGTATGAAATCGCGCAGAGGCTACGTGAGCCACGTACCAAATGCTTCTAATTATCGATGTTAACTAATTATATTTTCGGTGAAACGCTGACTCGTAACGATCCACATTCCCGGCACGACTATTCCGGCTGGAAGCGCTGAATTACTCGTATGATGTCTGCCGAATGCAATTCCATAATTGACCGTCTAATTGATGCCCTAATTTCTGCTCTGTCGTGGCCGTTTAAAGGGGCCTTTCATCCGATGTGATTGACGGATAGTCGCCCGTCTTAATTCCCAATGCGATGCCACTTTGACGTTGCTGATTACACGATTATTTCATTCAACGAGAATATCTATTTTCGATCAAAAATCTCGCGTCTTTAAATTTCGATATACAGGAATTTCGGTGATTCGCAGATTTGGAGATGCGACAGTTTTTAAATTTTGTGATTTATTGGATATTCGATTATTCAAAGATATAGATATTTCGAAATTTAGGAACTTACGAATTTGGGAGATTAGGAAACTACCAAATTGAGAATTTGAGAATTTTGAGATTTGGAAATTTAGGATTTGAGAATTTGGAATTTAGCAACTAGGGAATTTGGGATTTAGGGAATTTGGGAAATGGGGTATTTCGGAAATAGAGAATTTGAGAAATACGAAATTTGGGACATAGGGAATTTGGAGATTTGGGGAATTTGGGAAATGGGGTATTTCGGAAATAGAGAATTTGGGAAATAGGGAATTTGAGAAATACGAAATTTGGGACATAGGGAATTTGGGAACTAGGGAATTTGGAGATTTGGGGAATTTGGGAAATGGGGTATTTCGGAAATAGAGAATTTGGGAAATAGGGAATTTGAGAAATAGGGAATTTGAGAAATAGGAAATTTGGGACATAGGGAATTTGGGAACTAGGGAATATGAGATCTAGGGAATTTTGAGATTTGGGAAATGGGGTATTTTGGAAATAGGGAATTTGAGAAATAGGAAATTTGGGACATAGGGAATTTGGGAACTAGGGAATATGAGATCTAGGGAATTTTGAGATTTGGGAAATGGGGTATTTTGGAAATAGGGAATTTGAGAAATAGGGAATATGAGATCTAGGGAATTTTGAGATTTGGGAAATGGGGTATTTTGGAAATAGGGAATTTGAGAAATAGGAAATTTGGGACATAGGGAATTTGTGATCTAAGGAATTCGGGAACTAGGCAATTAAGCAATTAGAGAATTTGAGATCTAGGGAATTTTAGGAACTAGAAAATTTCGCAAGTTTGAAATTGGAGAATTTGGGCATTTAGAGTATCGGAAATTAGAAAATCGATAAATTCCAAAAATTAATAACTATGTTATACATAATTATTTAACTCCGTCGAATATAAATAAGTAGAAAAGGGAGTTTCACAGACGAAGAATAGCTTGTTCAAGCATAAGGTGTTAGCCCGTTCCCCCCGAAAAAAAGCCAGACTCGGAAAGAAAAGAATGGTGTCGTTAACTTGCGTAGAGGCTGGTGCTCATCTCGCTAGGAAAGCGAATGTCTTCTTAAAAAATGCAAGGCAGCTCCCCTTTGGTTGCCGCTGTATAGAAGGACCGACGAAGAATAAAAATGAAGACAATAACAAAGGGTTTAAGAAATCTGGTCTCGAAGGAAATCATCTCATCTTACAGGAAGCTTCTGCGAATCCTCGAGGTCGTATCCGACCACATACTCCTCCGCCCTTTTTTTGCCCTCTGTTGTCTTTTTTTTCCTTCGCCCTCTTTCCCGTGTTCGAAGAGACATTAAAGTCTCTGGGGTTAAAAGAATGCCGCTTTGAAATGGATCTTGGATGAAAAGGGTGAAGCTACGTTTTGTTTCGCTGACGTGTTTTGGACAAATTTGTGCAACAAGATTTGATTCCGCCGAGCTTCTTCCTTTGAACACACTTTTATTCTGCTACATGCTTTTGTCGCGTTGTGGAGAATTCAGATAAATGTGATTCTTTTGGCGATACGAAGTTTTTGGTGATATGGTCATACTTTGAGTTTCGAAGTAGGGTACCAAAGTAGATGTTCTTTGGGTGATACATGGATAGAAGCAAAGTTTTATAAAATCACATGCGGATTTCGAGCGCGCAGATTTTGGAATATGGGGAATTTCGGAGTTTCGGAATTTGGGGAGTTTCAGAATTTCGCAAGTTTGGAGATTTGGAAATTTGAGAATCTGTGAATTTGAGAATTTGAGAATTTGAGAATTTGAGAATTTGGTAATTTGGGAATTTGGGTTTGTGGGAGTTCTGAGTTTGGTAACTAGGGAATTTGAGAATGTGGAAATTGGGAACTAGGGAATTTGGGAGCTAGGGAAATTGGGAACTAATGAATTTGAGAGCTAGCGAAATTGGAAACTAGGGAAATTTGGAACTAGGGAATTTGGGAGCTAGGGAAATTTGGAACTAAGGGAATTTAGAACTAGAGAAATTTGGAACTAGTGAATTTGGAACTAGGGAAATTCAGAACTAGGGAAATTGGAACTAGGGAAATTTGGAACTAGGGAAATTTAGAACTAGGGTGATTTGGAACTAGGGAATTTGGAACTAAGGAAATTTGGAACTAGTGAAATTTAGAACTAGGGAAATTTGGAACTAGGGTGATTTGGAACTAGGGAATTTGGAACTAGGGAGTTTGGTAACTAGGGAAATCGGTAACTAGCGAAACTGTGAACTAGGGAATTCGGAAATTAGCGAAATTGGGAACTAGGGAATTTAGTTACCAGGAGATTTGGAACCTAGGGAACTTCGAAGATTTAACCTTCTCCAAGTATGAGAATTTTCTGAATTGTCACATTGAAACTGTACACAGGAAAATTTAAATTTTGATAACTTGCAAAAGTGAAATCTTAATTTGGTAATCAACTGTTTTGCAAACTTAAAAGTTACCTGATTATATAATTGAAGTTAAAATATTCTTACGTCAAGAATTGAGAAGATGTGAAGTTCTCTGTACATTCATAAAGCAACTGAAGTTTTAGTGATTGTGTAATAAAATTTCATCTGTAAAAGGATTTTATAATTCCTTGGGAGTATCAGACATGAGATACTAATCTGAATTTCAAATAGTTTAGTGCTTTACTTCATGCCCGGTCTTCGGGTCCCTTCCAATGCAAATTTAATGATGATGTGAAATGTTCAGCAAAGTATTATGTCTATATAATTATGAATAATTACACATCAACATATATTACAGAGAATCATAATAACCTTTCATTTTCGTTCATTATCTGAGTGCGTTGCTCGCCATGCAGAAATCTCGAATTTTAATATCCGCTGCTTTTAAATTTCAAACTCTGTTATACTTTGTATTAAGTAAAATTAAAAGTTGGAACGCTGATTTAATTTTCTGCAATTATGCTAATTAGTCTCACATTTGATTTCATTAGTTTTCTGCCATCACGTTAATTAAACTCACATTTGATTAGCGTGTTATATAAGAATGTACGGAGGGTTAAATGAAAAGAAGACAGATTTATGAAATACTTTCGTTGAAATCAAACAGGAACGATTAATTAAGAACTTATACGAACACTTTGAACATATGAAACATTTTTATTGCTTGGATGAATATTCACGTTTGTATCATTTCTATCAAATTACAGCTTCGAATTGATATTTCTTAAAAATCAGTTCGCAATACTTTTGTGTCGGACATTTTATTCTTTCATATTTCATTCACTTTTTAAAATTTGTATAAATTTATAATTAAGTTTCATTTTAAATTTAGTTTCCATGAAATTTAATTGAAAAGCTTTTATAAATTCAGTTCAACTTTGCGTTTTCCATATTTTAATTTATAATTCACTACAAATTACTTGCATAATTTAGATTACAATATGCTGTGAAAGTACTTTTATAACGTATGTTTAACTTCAAAAAACCGTTCACAAAATCGAGTCAGTTTTTCACACTTTCAATGTTTTAATCGAATTAATTTTGATAGCAATCCGTGATTGCGTTTCATGTGTTAACAACTGAAACAATTGTAATGGAAACAACGTTTATTCGGAATGATCGAATCGAATTTAAAATATGGAGGATAATTTGATTTCCATGAAAACGTTTAACATAACACAAAATCGGGACAGTTTAAAGTGATTAAATCAAACGGACTTGAAATTGATTTAAATTCAAATCAAAACTGCACCGTGTAATGAAAAATAAAATTCGCACAATTTTAAATAAAACGAATGGAAGCTTTTATGGATAAATTAAAGGTATCGAGTGTGAACAAAATTTAACAATTTATGGTGATATAGGGATATATGGAGATATAGGATGATGTAGAGATAAATGAAGATATAGAGAAATATGGAGATATAGTAGATATTTAAACCTTCATATTATATTCATATATCAGTGCTTTAACAGTGACAATTTTTCCAAAATTTTCTACAGTAAAAAAGAATTCACACGTAAAATTTTGCAATCTCATACTATTTTTTATTCAAGTTACCGACTGTCGGTAAAAAATTCAAAACTACCAATTTTAGAAAATTACAGAAATACACTGAAAACAGAATGACCAAAATTTAAACAAAAGTATTACAGTAGGTATTAGAATAAAAAACGTTCAGAAGCTAAAGAATTTGGCACGCTTCAAAACAAAATGGCCTCTCTTCGCACATTCGTTGCGTCGCAGCGTCAGTGACAAACGACGCGTATAAATATTGTTTCTGATACTAAGTAGTACACACTTAAATTTCAAAGTACAGTGGGCTTTTACGGCCTTTCAACAACAGCTGCATCGTGTTAAAAGCGTTCTAAACCGTGGCCAGAAGGCGTTGATTCTTGCAAGCTGGAATGAGTCGACGAATTCACCGATTTCAATTCGCTCGACGCTCTTAAACCGTTGAATTCCACGAAGGAAATGAATATTTGTCGGTAATTGCTCCATGTTCAGCGGAGTCTTGGTTCTTACGAACCATTTGATACTGTTCGCCATCAGCGAGAAAGTTTTAGCCGGTGTTTTAGGCAAAAGACATCGGCTACCTGCGGAACTTCAGAAAGTCTCTGATAACTGTTTTTCAAATTCTATCCTTACTTTTACGGGTACCTTTCATTTTTAATTTAATTGTCAGCGACTTTTTGCGTGGGCAATGTGTGAATTCACATTTTTAGGTTTGGTAAAATCATTGTAAAATTTTTAGATTTCATTTCTAATTTTGCAAATTTGTAAATTTGTAAATTATCATGTATCTAAATTTGAAGTTTGCAAAAGAAAATTACTATATTTCAAATTTTGGAAGCACTGAGTTATGGAATTTATAAAACTGTAAACTAGTAATTTTATAAACTTATAAACTGATAAAGTGAATTAACCTATAAAGTGCTATTTATATTACCAAATTATATAATTTCTCAATAGCTAAATGTAAGAACTTGAAATCTTGAAACTCTCACGTGAACAGTATAAATCTCTAAATTCTAGCATATATATATTTATATTACACATCAGCAATGATCACCACCTCCATCTTAACACTTTAATGGCCGCCTAATGTCGCCCGGCAATGTTTTCGAAGAATTAATTTAAAAAAACTTAATAATTCAACGTGGCGAACATAAAACGAACAAAAACAACAATTCTGACAAAATTGAATATTTTTCTTTATTAGAACAACCACCTAATCGTCACAGACATGTGTGAGCCATTGAAGTGTATATCCCTATTAGCACTATCAATATTTATGTGTCAAAAGATGATACAAAAAGAGAATGGAAATGTACATCGCAATGTATAATTTTCAAATCCGTATCACTCGCCGAAAATTTTCGCCCGAATGTTTAACCTAAAAACAGATTAAGGTAAATGTAACATCATTTCCGGATCGTCCGCGATTTCATTTGCGTAGTAAGTTCCCCGGCAAAGTTCCGTCTGGTAAACCGTGGAATTATCATTGAAAACATAGCCGAGAACCGAGTAAAACTTTGAACGAGCGAAATTCTCATCAACTCCGGTGAACGTCGGCATTCAGATAGGAATTAAGCTTTCTGACATCATTGAATGACCACGAAGTACCATTAAATCGTGCACCAAAGACGATCTCCCCGGCCATCTGGACGATGAATCAAAAGTGAACGAGGAAAGCTGTCGCAAAGTGTCTTTGAAATCGTGCGACGCGATCGGGGCTGAAATACCAGAGGGGTCGTTTCAAAACCACCAAATTTCCGCTGTTTCCAACTTGCTACGCGGCTCGTTGGAAAACCGTGTAATCTTCTAGCTCGTAATTAACGCCCCTGGCTCGATTGACCGAAAAATATCGGATTACCGGGCTTGTTACTGCCGCGCAAAGTTTTAACGTTCCAACTTTCAATCGATTGATTTATCGGATATGCAACTGGCTCTAGCATACTCGCTTCTCTTGTTTAGAATTATAACTCTGTATTGCGGTCATAGGGATATATTACTATATCTAGGAAATAGCTACGATGTATACAAGTATAGAAATTTAGAGATAGAGAGAATATGGTGATATAGGGAGATATAGGGATATTGGGAGATAGGGTTATAGGGAGATATAGAGATATGGGGGTATATGATTATTGGGAGATATAGGGATATACAACGATATAGGGATATTGGGAGATAGTGTTATGGGGAGATATAAAGATATAGGGGTATAGGATTATTGGGAGGTACTAGGTTATAGGGAGATATAGGGATATAAGGTTATAGAGATGTGGGGATATAGGGGTATATGATTATTGGGAGGTACAAGGTTATAGGGAGATATAGGGATATAAGCTTACACAGATATAGGGATATAGAATTATTGGGAGGTACAAGGTTATAGGGAGATATAGAGATATAAGGTTATAGTGGTATGGGGATGTAACATTATTGGGAGGTGTCAAGGTTATAGGGAAATATAGGGGTATAAGGTTATAGTCATACAGGGATATAGAATTATTGAGAGATACAAGGGTATAGGGAGATATAGAGATATAAGGTTATAGTGGTATGGGGATGTAACATTATTGGGAGGTGTCAAGGTTATAGGGAAATATAGGGGTATAAGGTTATAGTCATACAGGGATATAGAATTATTGAGAGATACAAGGGTATAGGCAGATATAAGGTTATAGAAATATAGGGATATACTAGACACCTAAGCATCTGAATGTCTGGGGATCTAAATATCTATCTAGGGATAAAAATATACAGATCTGGATACAAACGTTATGTAAAAGTCTGAGAAATAAGAAATTTAATCAGCGAATTTAGAAAAATTTGAAATATAAAATGTAAGAACAAATTTGAGAACTCTTCAAGTGAATGTAACTTAACCTCCAAAAATCGAAATCAATCTCTTCCTAATCGATCCAAAAGAAGTATCCTAACATCGATATCCTTCACACCAAATAAATCTAGTATTCCATTCCTTATTTCCCTAGATGACGTACTTCAGTGTGGAGCTTTAGTTCTATTTTCCTCATGGTGGCCAACGGTAAAGCGTCCATTCGCTTAGAAACGCTTCATTTCCGGCTGGTCTTCGACAGGAAGTTGCTGATCCTGCTGAAATTAATTTAACCGTGAAACGTGACAGCCAACGAGTCACGAGGTTTGATGCATCCACGGAAGTAATGCAGCAGCCACAGCTTCAAAGGCCACGTCCCGACGCCAGTAATTAATGAAGACGAATCTGCTACCTTCGTTTCGAGCTGGATCCGCTCGCTGAAAGATTTGTCCTCCTATGAACTGTATGCTTCCTGATGAATCACGGTTAATTAAAGTGAATAACGAGCGTAGAATGCTTCTTTCCCGTTCGCTTGTTGCCTATCGCCCAAATTCTTCATCGTTCCTCGCCAATGGCGTACTGAAAATCACCTCTTTTCTTCTGTTCCGTGGAAAAATTGAAGTTCCTTTTTCATTGCACAAGTTTTCTGCTCAATTTTTATCTGTACGCTTGCTCTTTTACGAAGAAAAATGTATACGAAGCGGAGGATAACCGGCTACGCGGTATTGGATCGATATCGTTTTCGAATCTGCCGCGCTTTCGGGCGCATGCGCGCTTCTAATCTCTTCGAAACTAATGTACTTATTTTTAAGTACTTTTTTAAATACTACATAAAAGGGTAGTTTAAATTAATTTTTGATTCTATTAAGAATATATTAATAATTTTGTAAATATTTAATATTTATTGCAAGAATACGGATATATTATTAAATTTAAAAATATACATATTTATAGCTTTACTGCACTATACAGGATCAGAAACAAAACAAGACTAAGAATATTACTACAAAATTTAATTGTTATATTTAATATATGATATAAAAGTTTTAATCTCGTGTTTGTCATTGTGACACAGTATATGATTTATGATAAAAGATTGTTTATGCGTGCAATAACTAATGTCAGCAGCAGTTGATTTACGTTAGAATTTCAGCAAGTAGATTTCACTTTGAAGTCAGTTATGTGTGCACTGTATAGTTATAGCAAGGGACTGTTGTTGAAATCTACCCGGTTACTACAATATACTTTGGTGTGCGTTTGACTTCTTGGGTGCAACAAGCATCTTGAATTTCAGGATTATTCAAGTTTGCTTCGATGCTTCTGGCATGTAAATTTCCCAAATATTCGGTGGTGTTAAATCAATAGTTCATGCAAGTTCGTACGGACTTTAATTATCTGGCAAAGGACTGGTCACACCTAGATGGTATTAGAACAATAAATCAATCGCAAAATCGATTTCATGTGCAAATTTTGCTAATCAAGAACCACCCGTTTAAAATAATTTGTAACTATTAACTTGAATTAATAATTCGATCCTGATTTAAAATTTTATATATACAAATTTAAGTAAACTTCAGTGACTTGAGGCTAGAAAAAGGAACAATTTAATTCTTTTTATTTAATTTTAAATTTTTAGTTCTTTTATTAGAAGAGAATTATTTAGCTGTTGTATAGTATACAATGATCATGAAAATTGAAAATAAATATCATGGATTGTTAAAATTTAAAAGAAATATGTTATCAAGATTAAAGTTTGAAATAAATATATCATCACGAGTTATTAAAATTTTAAACAAAATGAAGATATTCGAAAAATATGAAAATATATTCGGAGAATTTGAAATGAATTAAACGGAAAATTAAATAAAAAATAATAAATATTTTCTGATAGAATAATAATCATTTATTCTCGAATATTTACTTTTAAAATTTTAACTCTGAGGTCATGCCATGTATTATTCTATTAACTAAGTTAAAATTTGATGTGTTTAAAATTGAGAAATATTAAATATTAAATAAGTAAACACAGAACAGTAAATATTATTAGCAAAGTGTTGAATAAAAGAAGATAGCCAGAATTATAGACAGTTTTGTTCCCTGTATCCCTTATCGCTCGTTATTCCCCATTGTATATCATCCCCTTTTCTCGTTTTATTCTCACCCTATCTGGCCGGTACTCCGCTTATCTGTGTACTTGACTCTCTTTACTCTCAACTATTTTTCTCAGTCCCTGTTCCTTTATCGCCCTACCTTTTTTCCACTTGAAAATGCGATTAAAGTGGCCAAGGAACAGTGGATAATTGTCTTTAGCGACTTTCTACCAGTTTTACCCTCTATGAGGGCTTTAAATTAATTTCGTTTTCTACGTTAAGGAAAACAAAATTACATATTCACTTGCAATGATTGTGTTTATGGGTACAAACGAACTGAACTTTTTTGTCAATTGTGATAATATATTATTTTCGAAACATAAGGATAAAATAAATTTGGAAATTGTGGGTTTATAAATTTGTAAATTTGTGAATTTGTACTTTTGCAAATTTATAGGTTTGTAAGTTTGTCAAATTGGCACTGTGTAAATTTGACAGTCAAATAATTTTTGCAGTTGAGAATTTTTGATTTTGAAATTTATAAGCTCAGAAATTTGCAAATTTGTAAATTATAATTTTAGGAATATCTAAATTTGTAAATTATAATTTTAGGAATTTGTAAATATGTAAGTTCTAATTTTAGGAATTTATAAATTTGAAAATTCTAATTTTAGTAAGTTGCAAATTTGTAAATTATAATTTTAGGAATTTGTAAATTTGAAAATTATAATTTTAGGAAGTAGTAAATTTGTAAGTTCTAATTATGGGAATTTGTAAATTTGAAAATTCTAATTTTAGGAAGTTGTAAATTTGAAAATTCTAATTTTAGGAATTTGTAAATTTGTAAATTCTAATTTTAGGAATTTGTAAATTTGAGAATTCTAATTTTAGGAATTTGTAAATTTGTAAATTCTAATTTTAGGAATTTGTAAATTTGTAAATTCTAATTTTAGGAATTTGTAAATTTGTAAATTCTAATTTTAGGAATTTGTAAATTTGTAAATTCTAATTTTAGGAATTTGTAAATTTGTAAATTCTAATTTTAGGAATTTGTAAATTTGAAAATTTGTAAATTCCAATTGTAAGAATTTGTAAACTTGTAAATTCTTATTTTAAGATTTCATAAATTTGTAAATTCTAATTTCGAAAATTTCTAAATTCGTAAATTCTAATTTTAATAATTTGTAAATTCGTAAAATCTAATTATAAGAATTTTTAAATTGCAAATTTCAGATTTTAATAACTAATAAATTCATAAATTTAGAATTTAAAAACTTGACATTTCTCCTTAACATGCCATCAGTACCATCCAATACTTTCATGCAATTCATATCAAATTTCCTCGTTAGATTTCGAAACCAGTCGTACGACATAACCCGAAGCATAATTTCTCTCATAAAAAGATACGGAGGTTATCCATTACTCTTTTAACGTTGATAAAACGAATGATGGACCAGTGACATCCGAAACGGAAGTTAATAGCCGCACTCAACGAATTTACGGGCAGTTTTTCACCATCAAAAATCGCGTTCCTTCTTCCGCCGCTGTAAATGAGCTACGGATCCGTTTCGAAGTATAATTAACACGAGCAAAGTGCATGAATTCATCTCTTTTCCATGCTCGATGGATGCGCTGGACATTGCAAAAAAATAAATATTCAAATATGCAGAAGAGTCACGCATGAAGAATTTGTGTCCACGTTTTTTCCTTGAACACATTTTTTTTAATTAATCTCTTTGATGTTCCAGAATGGTGGCTATTACTCTTCGAATAAATTAAATTTAAATTTCAAAGTTCGAGCTGTTGAATTTGATAAACATTGGATGAACTGTGATACTTGTACTTACAATAATTTATTCTAAGATCGAGGTTAAAATGTTCATATTCTAAATACTTTTCTTATATTTTGTATGACTGAACAAATTTTCAAATTAACTAAACAGAAGGTACAAAAGTGAAATTGCTTAAATGTCCAAAAAGTCGAGAGTAATTCAGATATTAAAAATTTGAACTCACAGCACGAATGGAAAAGGGAGAAACAAAGAATAATTTTGTTCCTTTCCATTCGATCTACGAAATTTCCGTGTAATTTTGTATACGAGCGTCGTCCCGCGACACGCGCGCCTTTTGATTTATTTGGCTACGTTGCCTTTTGATTTATCGCGTCCCATGGGATATCCAGCTTGTTTTTTCACCGGGCGTGAAATAAAATTTCTCGTGTATATTCGGCGCGGGGTCAAGGGTTGCTTTCGCTACTAATTTCACCATGGCGTACACCTTACTTGCAGTTGCACATCACGCGCTCTACGATTTACGTGACGCGCCACGGGGGCTCGTGACGAGCTTGTTCCACCACCACTAAAACATCCCTTATGTAGTATAATTTCGTCTGCGAAATCTCGTGGTTCCTTATTAAGACTACTGATTTACGGACAACATCTGAATGGAACACTCTGATGTGCTGGGTACAACCGATGCTTGAGAGGCAAGTCTGCAGTCACTGGTCACCGAAATTTAATTTTATTATAATTATATTTATATGCATTTATTGCTTTATTTATATTTTATTTATTATATATTTAATACTCTATATTTGCACTTTATTTATTATATATTTAATACTCTATATTTATACTGTATTTATTATACACTTAATTCTCCATATTTATACTTTATTCATTACGTACTTAATTCTCCATATTTATACTTTATTTATTACGTACTTAATTCTCCATATTTATACTTCATTCATTACGTACTTAGTTCTTTATATTTATACTTTATTTATTATATATGTAATACTCTATATTTATACTTTAGTTATTGTACATTTAATACTCTTTATACTTCATTTATAATATTCAATCTTTATGCTTTTTTTACTAAGGCGTTTCGTAACTGGTGTAAATCCCTGAAAGGGGTAGAGGACGTCATTCTGCACAAGATTTTCCTTTGCAAAAATGCGGTTTGAAGCTTCGTTTTTGAAGTATTAAGGAAAAACACGATTTAAATCGGAGCGCGAAAAGTGCGCGCGCAGAGAGCGACTACCAACCAATCAGAATCGTTCTCGCGTCTGCGCGCGCACTTCTCGCGCGCATGGATGGACCGTTTGAACGTTCATGAAGTATAGTAAGTTATACTGCATCTATTATATACTTAATACTCTATACTTCATTTATTATATGGACCGTTTGAACGTCCATGAAGTATAGCAAGTTATACTTCATTTATTATACACTTAATACTCTATATTCATACTTCATTTATTATATGGACCGTTTGAACGTCCATGAAATATAGCAAGTTATACTTCATATTCATACTTCATACTTATATACATTATATTTGTATTCCAACTTCATACTTGATTTGTAACTTTACAAATTGTATACAAAAATTAAAAAATTTGAAATGTGTAATAAATCACTTGTTACATCAGATTTGTGTTAAAAATATTCGGAAAATGTTTAAGTATTTGTACCAAACTTCAAGCTAAAAATTAATGCAATATTTTATGACTTCTCTGTTATTAAATCATATGTGACTTTGTTTTTGAAATTTTTTATCCGCTGTACCAAAATGTTCTTATGTGCAGTTTTGATAATATCATTTCTTACTGTATTATGTATTATTGAACAGTAAAAATATGTATCATATTTTCTTGCCACGATACGTCCTCTATTCACTAACAATGAATAAATAAATCATGGACCATTATTTCTTCAACTAAAGAACCTCTACAGAAGAGAAATCTTCTTCATACTCGCGAAAGAGAGCTTCTGTTCCGATAAAAAATTCATCAAACCAAATACATTTCATTCTGTCTTAAAAAAAAAGAGAGAAACAATAGAAAAGAAACGCTCGACCGTATTCAATCAGTTTCGTGTTCAATTTCCGCGATTCATTCCCACATAATTTATGAAAAACTGCGATGCATTCCGAGACAGAGAATACGGAAACAAAGGAAAGAAAGGTGAAATAACGAACTCGCACTGTACACCATTACTATCTAAATCGAACGGAAACGAATCTCCAGATCCCT
Organism: Megachile lagopoda; assembly: GCA_036983795.1. Taxonomy (NCBI): domain Eukaryota; kingdom Metazoa; phylum Arthropoda; class Insecta; order Hymenoptera; family Megachilidae; genus Megachile; species Megachile lagopoda. The sequence continues at coordinate 6,212,092 of CM072798.1, forward strand.
CAGAACTAAATGAAAAGCAAATAAAAATTTTCATTCGCGTATGTTACGTTTGCACTGTGAACTTTTGTAAATCTATGTACAATCGATCGATATGTGTATCCGTGTAAAATATAGGTATCGAATATAAAAATTTAACTTTTGTGTTTAATAAAGATAAATATGAAAATTTTTATACGTAAGAATGGAATGTAATTCAATATAAAAAGTTCATTAAAACTTTAGATACTTTTACTAAAGTATACAAATGCATATATACACAAATGTGTAAATTCATTAATATGCGAATGCATAAATTCATCAATACACAAATGCATAAATACATAAATACACAGATATCTATATTCATAGATACCCAAGATTTAATGAATTTTTATATTTAATTAATTCCCTAACTAAAATTTGAGGCAAAGCTTGTTTTATATCAATTTGTTTGAAAATTATTTGTAAATCTGTAAACAAATATTTCATCAATTTCTTTTATATAAAATTGAAGATTGTTTAATTACTATCCCTGTTCATCGTACAGATAATCAAATTGTATTTTTATATTATTAAATGTCTTAAAAGTGTAAACAGCAAATATTTGGAACTAACATTTACATTATGAAAAGTAATTAATTAAATTTAATTAAAATTGCAGCTAATATAATTACACAAAATTGTAACTAATTAAAGTGCATAAAATTGTAATTAAACATACCGTATTAATTATCACGTACAACACGAAAATTGTATCTCTACATTTGCAATTTGTCCTCAATTTTTCGCAATTTGTAGAAAATTAATTATCGAGAGCGAAGACACTGCTTTAATATCGGCGTTATTGAAATAGTAATTCATCAGCAGATTTAATTGCAATATTTCCCATGTTTACTCCGACAAACACAGTTTATTAAACATTCCGATATTTAGTTTAATAACGTACAAAACAGCTAAACATCTTTTAACAAAATAACACGTCTTTTTAAACACAAATCGGAGCTTCAGAATTGTACAATAAAAACGAATTCTATTATTGATTTTCGATAAACATTTTACAAATAATATATGTGTTTAAACAAATACATATTTTCCCGTATATTTTCGAGGATATTCGAGAGGAAAATCATTCAATTCCATCAGCTCGATTACTGAAAGGAATGTAATATACCGAACGCGTACAAACTCGTTGCCTGTAATAAATCGGTTCAATCAAACGCGTGCATGCTTTATCAAGAGAAATCTATTTTCACGTCGGTATCAACTGACTGTTATTTAAAATGACACTTATTGAAGAATTTTTTAATTTAGTCCCTTTACCGCGGAAAATCTCAACGAGCATTTTCGGCTTTTAAATGTTAATTAAAAGCATATCTCGTTTTGCCAAACTGATCGCAGATTATGCTTTAGTCAATGATTTGAAAGAGTTTTTCGAATCTTTTCATTTGGATTTTCAAGCTTTTCAGATTTGCATATCTAAAAATTGAATTTGCATGTCCAGAATTCATACACTGAAAAAAATGATACAATAATTGTGTATATAAAAGTTTTAAATATTTTCAAAAAATTGAACTTGTGAAAAATTAAAAATGTGACAATTTAAGAGTAACTATACACAAGAAGAATTTCAATTCCTGTTTATGTCACATGTGTTCGTTTACTATGTCTGCTTACTTTTCCCATGTTTTTCGATAAAACACGATTTTCATAAGACGTTGTTGATTTGATCGAATCGCATAGGCGCGATGCACACGTTCGTTCAATATTTGCGAAAAGTGTGTGAATGCATTCGAACATCGGTCTGTCCTTGTATAAATACCAATGCGAACGTGTTTACAATCTATGCAAACGTTATAACATTTAATTTTTGCCTGTGACATTTTTTCTTGGCACAAAATTCATCAGACGTAGTTTTCGGTATCGGACAGAATCAATTTTCTTTTGGTTTGTTAAAATTTTTATTTTGGTATGAATATTGTCGTTATTAATTGTTAGTCTTGGTACGATATAAATTTTTGTATTTGGGAATTGGGAAATTTGATAATTTGATATCTTTTTGTATTGCAAATTTTTGATATCGAAATTTTTGTGGTTCACTGTTTTAAGTTTCTGGATTACTAAATTCATCTCTAAATTTACAAATTTATAAATTAAGTTCTTGTATTTTTATATTATTAAATGTACATATTTCTACGTTATCAAATTTTCAAATTTTCAAATTTCTAAATTATCAAATTTCCGTGTATTTAAATTTTCAAATTTCCAAATTTACAATCTTAACAAGTTGAAAAATCGAATATTTTGAATTTCTAAATTTCTAAACCTCTAAATCTCTAAATTTCCAAATTTCCAAATTTCCAAATTCGTAAATTAAAAAATTAGAATATTACAGATTTTTAAATTTCTAAAAAACAAATATGTTATAAAAATATCTATCCTTGCCATATTATTCAGATACAGAATTGGAATGCTATATGCAAAAAGATGTGAAATATTGCACCAATTGTTGCTCTTTTTCATACTACATTTCAACACTTTTTGTCGCAGAATGTTTCCAACTATCGACCTACGTGAAAAAAGAGGAGAAAATAAAATACCGTCGCACGTTTTTTGAACCGGTACTACGTACCTTTTTTTCGGAGCAATTTGGGTGAAAAAGTGTTGGAGTTCGATGTCAAAAAAAAAAAAAGTTCGTGAGATATTACAAAATTTTGATACCAAATATCTCACTTCTGAATTTGAAAAATCTCGCAGACTGTGAAACAGCTTTTACTATACCTCAATGCAATTCTAGTTATTAATATAAATGTCACTGTTATTACGTAAAAACATTCCATATTACACGTTAATATATTATTATTACCAAACTAATATATGATATTAGTGTGAGACGAATTAAAAACGTTTTTAAACGACCATAATGAAGAAATCAATCTCAAATGTACAATTATTGAAAATATACGGTAAAAATGTTTCAGAAAGGAACTACTGATGTAAACCCACGGGTTGGCGCGTAAAGAGGCAGACCCAGGTGTTTAGAAGGGCCACTCCGATTGGTCGGAATAGAAAAATGGACGCCGCACACGTATTTTCGGAACAATTGGCTCTCGCGGTCACGCACACCAATTAGGCGAAAAACAATGACAGTCGGCAAACGTCTCTCAAGCGAGCGAGATGGCGCGAATCGCGTTCAGCAGTTGTTATTGTCATTATTATTCTTATGCGCCTGTATGTGACGGAAGTGTTCACGGTGGATAGAGCTTCTTTTACTTTGGATCACGCGCCAACTCGTGGGTTGACATCCGTACGTAAATTATTTACGCCTAAATTGAAAATTCACGCGTACCAAAAATACGAGAAAAATTGACAATATTTGAACTGCGAGTGCGTCACGAGTGCGTCATAGCTGACGCGCCAACTCGTGGGACATCCGTACGTAAATTATTACGCCTAAATTGAAAATTCACGCGTACCAAAAATACGAGAAAAATTGACAATATTTAAACTGCGAGTGCGTCACGAGTGCGTCATAGCTCACGCGCCAACTCGTGGGACATCCGTACGTAAATTATTACGCCTAAATTGAAAATTCACGCGTACCAAAAATACGAGAAAAATTGACAATATTTGAACCGCGAGTGCGTCACGAGTGCGTCATAGCTCACGCGCCAACTCGTGGGACATTCGTAGATAGGGAAACGTAAAGGTTCGTCTTGCACTACGCTGACCAAGTTGTCGCGAAAGGCCTAGGCCAGTGCTGAACAAGATTTGGAGCAGCGATTTGACTTAGATTTAGGTTTCTACTACGTAGATTTAGGTTCGTAGTTCGAATTTACTACTCGTGAGTTTGACTATAGATTAGTTGCAAGTTTAGTTTTAAAATATGGTACTGTTTCGGAACGGGATCGAGACTGTTTTAAATTAATGGCTTTGCAGTGTGTGCTCTGGGAATTTGATAACTTAGGTGTGTGACGATTTGGAAACTTGCGAATTTGGAAAAATTGGGGATTTTGGAACTTTGAAGAATTTAGGGGATCTATGGAAATTTAGAGAATTTGGGAATCTAGAAATTTGAGAATTTAGGAAAGCACCTCAAAAATATTTAACAATTTATTCTCATTTTTTTGCATAAAGACAAAAACTCCAGTTGCAATCAAGTAAAAAATTTTCTCTTCAAGAACACTACCACTATTCTTTATGAAAACGAAAGCAAAGAATAGAATCACAAAATACAGTATCACGATTGACCGTATCACGAAAAATGCAAAATCGTAGGAACAACTTGAAAGCAAAAGAAAATGGCAGCGATGCACCCGAAGGACTTCACACGTGCATTCCTACACAAGAAAGGATTCTACTTCTTTACGTTTATCACTTGACTTTTAGAAGTTATTTCACCGTTCAATTGATAATAAACGATCGATTTTTTGCAAAGGAACGCGTACGTCGATTCGCAGGTTATGAGACTTTCCGAACTGTTGCAATTTTCATTTAACGAGGAAACTCGTGAAAGCATGCAAAAGATATTAATAAGAAAAAGTTAAGAAAGTATTAATTGGAATCGCGCGGAAGAATCGGGATATTAATTGAGAGATTCTAGAAAAGTTTGATAATACTAATTAGATCTTCGGAGACGCTTATTAAAATGAAATTAAAATTCTAATTTGTTGTCGTTACTTTCGAAACTTCGGCATGCAACAGATTTTTATATTTTGTTGTACACTTATGTTATACTTTATTATTTTACAGTTTTGTTATTTTTTTATTTTGCTATTTTGTTTTACAATTTTTGTACTTTGATATTTTACTATTTTACTGTTTTAAAATTTTATTATTTTACTATTCTATTTTTTGCTATTATCATTACGTATACTTTCAAAATTACACGTGTAATTACATGTGTAATATACACATGTGTAAAATTACATATTAGTGCAGCAACCACATGTGCAATTCATTATGTCAGCTATTGCATTTTACATTATATTATTACTAATATTATATACACTACTATATGTCACTAATATATATGGTGTAATATAACAAATATAAAGAGTATTTATTTAATACGCTCAATTAAGTATAATCGTTTCCCCAGTTCTTTTCCATAAAATCCTAAAAATAGATATTAAATACTTGCACAGTAACTCGATAATAAAGAACCTCGGTAGTAAACGACATTTCGTTATAAATGTAAAGAGAGCACACAAAGAAAAAAAGGAACAAAACTGTAGAAAGAAGAATCGTGAAGAGACTTCTGTCAACGCGAGCCCAGAGGTACCGGAAATTAAGTTGGTCGGTGAATTATGCAAATGGTGAATGATCGGCAACCCGAAGAAGCGGTATTATCGTTTTACGATCAGACATCAGCTCGAGAGACCGATCCAAACGTTATTTGAAATTGAAATTGAACGTCCCAGAGCTTTTAATTAATGCAACGCGTGAACGGCCTTGGTCCGCTTTTCTTTTCAATCTTCGCCAATTAAATCTCGCAATCGACGGTATTTCATTGTCGTTTTCTTTCTTTCCGCGCTCGCTGCGTCCAATTAATACGTATTTAGTTAATTGTTCCGTTACAAGACCGGCGGAATTCGGAACGGGAACTGCGGTCATTTAACTTGTACAAAAACGTTTCTTTCGTACGTAGAAATAACATGTTTTACTGTTACTTTGTAAATATTTAACCAGAATATTTTTTCAATATTTTGCCTTGGTATGTTTTTTTATTACTTCTATTTCACTGTTATTTAAAATAAATAAATTACAATTGGAGGAGGAGGTTAGGTTATTCCTATCCTCAAAAGAGGTTATGTCTACACATGTACTATCAACATAACCACTGTTCAAAAGCTAGGTATTTTTCTTAAAAAATGATTCATATATCATATTTTGCCTTGGTGTGTTATTTTGTACTTTCAGAATTTTTTTCTCCCACTTATATTTCAAATAAATAAATTGCAATTGGGGGAGAAAGTTGGATTATTCTTTCTAATCTTAAAAGAGGTTATGTTTACACATTTACTTTTAACATAATTACTGTTCGAAAGCTTTGAATCGGTCATTCGCGTTTGTAATATGTTACAATATATAACTGTTGCACAAACAACTTAGATTATCTAAATAAAGATATAAATAAATATAAATAAGCTAATATATAAATACATGAAGACAGTCGGTAAATTTGCAGGAACACCTCACTTCCAAATAAATAATAAAGTGAGATTTTACCTGCCTTCCTCGTATGGAAACGTTTCGCATAAAATTGAGTTGTGTAGCAGAGGATCAAACGACAGGGGTTGTATGGATTCAGCAAGACGTCCACTGAAATCGATACCTTCCGAATGTCCCAGGATCTCACCTAACCATCGTCTAGCACGGTAAAATCCATAAATTGAAATGCTGTCTACCCTTACAAAACTTGGCTTCTGCCACGAGGGCGATTTTATATATAAACGGAACCGTCGTCATGTATTTATACGACCACATTTATGCCGGTGCACTTGGTATTTCCGTAGGTTAATTCGGTCATAAATATACGCGGACGTCTTTACAGGGATAATCGTGGACACCGGTGTACATGTGTGTGCTCCGTTGTGTGCGATATACCTGGTGCTATTTAAATATAGGAAAAATAATACCACTAGTTTCTAATTATACCTGGGTATCGGTAGTTTTAGCAGTTCATTTTTAGCTGCTGTGAAATGGGAATTGGAATAATTCATTTTCAACTGTTATTATATAGTAATAGCTCTAATAATTCATTTTTGATGATTATTGTATAACAATGGCTCTGGTAATTTTCAACGATTATGTGCTTATTCATTTTTCACTGTGTAACAAAAGTTTCAAGTAATCTTTAACAACTACTGTATGACGACAATTTTAATAATCCACTTTCTACAACGTCTACATAACAATAATTTTAATAATTCATGTTTGACAGCATTTTCAACTATAAACAATGATTTTGATCATTAATTTTAATGAACTGTATATGACAAATATTTTAATAAGTAATTTTTATGAACTAGTACATAGAAGAATTTGAAAAATTAATTTGAAAGAACTATTACATAGTGGAATTTGAAAAATTAATTTGAAAGAACTATTACATAGTGGAATTTGAAAAATTAATTTTAAGGAACAACTACACAGTGGAATTTGAAAAATTAATTTGAAAGAACTATTACACAGTGGAATTTGAAAAATTAATTTGAAAGAACTATTACATAGTGGAATTTGAAAAATTAATTTGAAAGAACTATTACATAGTGGAATTTGAAAAATTAATTTGAAAGAACTATTACATAGTGGAATTTGAAAAATTAATTTGAAAGAACTATTACACAGTGGAATTTGAAAAATTAATTTTAAGGAACAACTACACAGTGGAATTTGAAAAATTAATTTGAAAGAACTATTACACAGTGGAATTTGAAAAATTAATTTTAAGGAACAACTACACAGTGGAATTTGAAAAATTAATTTTAAGGAACAACTACACTGTGGAATTTGAAAAATTAATTTGAAAGAACTATTACATAGTGGAATTTGAAAAATTAATTTGAAAGAACTATTACACAGTGGAATTTGAAAAATTAATTTTAAGGAACAACTACACAGTGGAATTTGAAAAATTAATTTGAAAGATCCACTACACAGTGGAATTACAAAAATTAATTTGAAAGTACTACTACACAACAAAATTTCGATAATTAATTTTCAAGAGCAACTACAATAATTTCAATGAAAAAAAAAATTGACAGTAATGCAATAGAAATTCCATGAACTATCAATCACATTTTGGCTGCATTTGTATTAAATGGTCACCGTGTTTGTACAGTAAGTCAGCCATACTTTTAGCAGAAACGAAAATGATCCACGATAGTAGCAAATCCATCATAGCTGTCGTGTGAGATACACAGATGACCCAGGAATTCAGATCACCGTCGTCGTCGGCGATTCCCGCATTACCATGTTGAAATGAAATCAAAATTGTGCTGAAATGGCGAAACGGTCGATTGGATCGCAGTTTGATGAATCGAATCTCGATTACGCTCCTACTAATTGCGAGTAACAACGGTGTTCTGTTGATTGCTACGATTACCTATCAAGTTTGCTAGACATAGAATTTATTGCGAATTCTACGAAATATCGTATTAAGCACCTCGTATTATAGTTATATTACTGTCAAACGGTGGATGTGTCAATCGTGACCCAGATCTACTCTAACAAATGTATAAAGGTACACACTTCAGATAAAAATGTACTAAAATGGATTTAGCGAAAATCTAGAGATACTGAAAAGAGTATTTATATAATAATAAGAATGCATTAAGTGACATTATAAGAATGTTATTTAAATCTAAAAGTCACATAAATACAAGTATAAAACATATGAATATAAAGTACAGTTTTAGATTTATTCTTTCAAAACTCACTGGTCCACAAAGTGCATCGATGAAGTTAAATTTATGTGAGTAATTTTGTACCGCCATGTATTACCAACGAAGACATTACTGTTAGGTTACCAGATTCTCACAGAACGCGAGAGAAAGAGGTCAGCGAAGATCATTACCAGAATTCGAAGAGAAACCGATCAATTCGGCCGAAAGGGTAGCTATTGTTCGATGGAAAACTAATATCCGGCATTATCGAATGACATACCGAGTCGTCGTGTTATTTATTTTTACTTTCGACTCGGAGCTGATTACTTTTCCGATATTTACCTCGGTTATTCACGATTAATCACCGTTCGAGGGTCTTCTTTGTGCGTGAGCAACATTTCGACTTGTATGTGTCACGATAAAAGGATTAATTTTGTAAACGTTAAGAAAACATGCATGAAATAAAATAAACTATGTGATCTGTTACTCTATAAAATGATAGCTATCAATTGTTTGTATTAAAACTAGTACATGTTTTAGAAATTAGATAAATTCTTGTGTAACCAATTGAAAAATCCAAAAGAAATTATTTCATCCCTCCTGATATGGGATCTAACGTACGCAACCCACGAGTTGGCGCGTGAGCTATGACGCACTCATGACACACTTGTGACACACACGCGATGCACTTGGAACACACTCGTGACGCAGTAATGACACAATTGTGACGCACTCGAGACGCACTCGAGACACACTCGTGACGCACTCGTGACACACTAGTGACGCACTGGTGACGCACTCGCGGTTCAAATATTGTAAATTTTTCTCATATTTTTGGTACGCGTGAATTTTCAATTTAGGCGTAATAATTTACGTACGGATATCCCACGAATTGGCGCGTGAGCTATGACGCACTCGTGACGCACTCGCGGTTCAAATATTGTCAATTTTTCTCGTATTTATGGTACGCGTGAATTTTCAATTTAGGCGTAATAATTTACGTACGGATGTCAACCCACGAGTTGGCGCGTGATCCAAAGTAAAAGAAGCTCTATCCACCGTGAACACTTCCGTTGCATACAGGCGCATAAGAATAATAATGACAATAACAACTGCTGAACGCGATTCGCGCTATATCGCTCGCTTGAGAGACGTTTGCCGACTGTCATTGTTTTTCGCCTAATTGGGGTGCGTGACCGCGAGAGCCAATTGTTTCGAAAATACGTGTGAGGCGTCCATTTTTCTATTCCGACCAATCGGAGTGGCTCTTCTAAACACCTGGGTCTGCCTCTTTACGCGCCAACTCGTGGGTTGACGTAGGTACGTGCCTCGCGTGCCGTTTGTCTACTTGTTCCTGATTTGATTCCGATACCCTAGTGTGATTTCCCCTAGGGAATCGGTAGTTTCCTTACCGCGGAAAATTCTGCGAGGGTGAAGTTTTGCCGAGCAACGAATTACGCGAGGTCTCTTTGGTGCCGTCTCCACGGGCTCGCCTGATCGAATATCGAAATCCTTTTTTTCCTTCGGGATAACCGAGCCGCGATATTAGTTCCCGTTGTTTTATTTGTTCGACAGGGTTTCATGACCGAACGGAAGTATTCTTCGATACGATATTTATATTTATTCGTTACGAGAGTTTCGTTATTTATTTGTTATACAATTTTTTATATTTATTCATTGCAAGCTTGTTACATTGCAAGTATTTTTATATTTATTACAAGATTTTTCATATTTATTTATTGGGTGGGTCCTGTGCTCATTATGAGATTTTTGAAACTCATGATATTTATAATGATCAGTGATCAATTAATTTAATTTTATAAAATTCAATTTAAAAGATACGTAAGAGAAGAGACTTGTAATAAATTATTGTTGGAAGTAATATATTGAAGTAATAATTGGAGATGATGTATCGAAACAGTAATAAGCAGATTAATAATCTACATATGTTACTACTTGTTTGACCAAGCACGTATATTTCTACTGTGATCGTAAAAGTTTTAATATTTCAGTAATTTTTAGAATAAACTTGATTAAACGTTCATACTTGATTCATAACTTGCAGTGTTAAATGTTTTGTATCTTTATTTATGATTTGATAATATTAAAGTAGAAGGTAATGTTTATTGGAGGGAGTTGATCAGAAATGGTTGATCTCTACTACTTAGGAATGATCATGTGTATCATATTGAATTTGATATTCAAATATGAAGATTTATCCGTATCACGATTCTATATTAATTATATTATGCAGTATAATATTGCAGTATTAATTCAACTATAATATAATAAATATATGAAATATTGTAATATTGTACAAGTTAGAAAATAACATGGTATCTCATATATTATGCTATAACAGTATCATATTACAATATTACTGCAATATAAGAAATAAAATAAATGATACTGTAAATGTTAACAAATAAATTACAAAGTAATATGCCATTACTGACATATAATATTATAAATATTAAATGTGTATTAATAATATTATACCATTTCACAATTTGTACAGTATAATTATATTTGGTGGATTTATATAACACTCGACAGATGTTCCACTGTTTGAATTCATCTCCAATTTCTCATTTATCTCTAATATTAAAATTACTAGATACTTTTGATAACGTTATCAAATACAGTATCTTCATTATTTCAATCTTGTTCAACTTTTAAACACAGAATTCGAATACTGTTCAACACAATTTCACTCTTTCACTAATTAAGATTTCAAGTTATTTACTTTGCTCACATTCTATATCGAACGGACATTTCGCCGATTTCCCACGGGGGTTTCATTCCAATCTATATGTTCGATCAAAAACTACCGTGAAAGTTACTCTGATACCAAATGGATCATATTAAATTTTATGAAATTACGTATATTCCATAATGATCATCATTTGATGATCTTAAAAGTATTATATATAACAATCACTTAACTTCAAACTACAAATGAACTTATCGTGGAGTGAAACACACGACACGAAAAATTTAAATGTTTCTTCTTTTCAGGGTATATAAATGTGCAAGTGTACAAATATATTAAGTATATGTATAAATATGTAAACACACACATATGGTAACATGGGTGAACATGCAAGTATAATATACAAATATGTGAACACACACATGTGCGAACATATAAGTATAATATAAAAATATGTGAACGTACATGTATATATAATTACACATGTGTGAACATATGTGTAAGTATAATATGAAAACATGTGAACACACACATGTAATATACACGTGTGTGAACATATACATATACGTATAATATAAAAACATGTGAACACATTCATGTAATATGCACATGTGTGAACATATACATATGCATATAATATAAAAATATGTGAATATACATACATTTGTAATATACACATGAGTGAACATACGTACATATGTAATGTATACATGTGTGAACATATGTGTAAGTATAATATAAAACTATATGAATATACACGTGTGTGAACATATATTCGTGTACCTATAAAAATATGCGAACATACACACATAATACCTAAATATAATTAAATATAAAGTTAATATATGTTCCCTTGCAAACAAACAAGGACTCAATTTACCAGGATTTACCAAATATTAAAAAAAGTTTTAGGATATGCACAGATATCAGCAATTTGAAGGTTCGATCGAAATCACAGGAAAACAGGATGGATCGTTATGTTTCCATTTAACATTCATCAATTTTGATGGATAACACAGTGACAGTAATCTGTTGCGCTTTACTGACCTGCAATAAAATTGCTTTCGATCCATCTTGCTTTATATACTTCTCTACCGGTCGTTATTTCGAATGATTTCCAAATGCGACAGCCATTTCAAAACTTTTCAAACTTTTATATCAAAGTTTTCATTATGTATCAAAAACTTTCTGCCAATACGAACAATCGTTATATTGAATGGGATTTTATACGAGTTTCATATCTGATCATTTAGAATATGGATACGCATGTATATAGTTTATATTTAATTATTTATTCATCTGGAAATTTAAAAATTTGAAATTTTCGCTAATTTGTAAATTTGTAGATTTCTGAATTTCTGAATTTTTAGATTTTTAAATTTCTAAATTTCTAGAGTTGTGAATTTCTAGAGTTCTGAATTCCTAGAGTTGTGAATTTCTAGAGTTGTGAATTCCTAGAGTTGTGAATTCCTAGAGTTGTGAATTCCTAGAGTTGTGAATTCCTAGAGTTCTGAATTCCTAGAGTTGTGAATTCCTAGAGTTCTGAATTCCTAGAGTTGTGAATTCCTAGAGTTGTGAATTCCTAGAGTTCTGAATTCCTAGAGTTCTGAATTCCTAGAGATCTGAATTCCTAGAGTTCTGAATTCCTAGAGTTGTGAATTCCTAGATTTCTGAATTCCTAGAGTTGTGAATTCCTAGAGTTCTGAATTCCTAGAGTTGTGAATTCCTAGAGTTGTGAATTCCTAGAGTTCTGAATTCCTAGAGTTCTGAATTCCTAGAGTTGTGAATTCCTAGAGTTGTGAATTCCTAGAGTTGTGAATTCCTAGATTTCTGAATTCCTAGAGTTGTGAATTCCTAGAGTTCTGAATTCCTAGAGTTGTGAATTCCTAGAGTGCTGAATTCCTAGAGTTCTGAATTCCTAGAGTTCTGAATTCCTAGAGTTCTGAATTCCTAGAGTTCTGAATTCCTAGAGTTGTGAATTCCTACACTTCTGAATTTCTAGATTTCAGAATTCCTAAATTTCCAAAGATCTGAAATTTGGATATCTCTGAATTTTCGTAGCACGTTTCTAAATTCTGATTTTCTAATCCTCTCAATTTGAGAATTAGAAAATTTGAGAATTTATAAATTTCAAGTCTCTAAACGTATCAGCCTAAATTCTTGATATTAAATGAATTACAATTTTTCAATTCAGACATGAAATTCCTAAACTTCTCTATTTGATGACAGAAAAATTAGTACCATCCTTAACATAATTAATTTATAATTATGAAAATTTGTGAATACGATTATGCTTAAACTATATAACACATTATTAATCTCCTTATCTCAACGCCTTTTACAAAAACGAGTGGTAAGATTGCCATATTCTGTTGCAGGTGTCTAAAGCAATGGCGATAGCTGCAGAAAGGCTAGAAAGCTCCACCATGCTCCAGATATCGAGTGTTTTGAGCACTCCTTCGGTATTGGATATCCAGAAGAACTTTCATACATACATACATACACAACGGGTATCGAATTACCAAGTATCTTCGAGACACCTTCGGTTGCTGCGTTCGATTACCATAGAAATGCGTCGGGAAAATCGTATCTAATGCGAGTATGCATTTTTCAGAAATGCGCATAATGTCAGCCGCATGCATTTACATTTATTGTGCTCGTTGTTTTTCCTGCTTTTTGACATCTTCGCCATACGGATCGAAAGAATGGGTAAAATAACAAAATTCAGATAATGTTCCGACACGGTGCTTCCCTTTTGTCACGTTTGTTTAATGTCGATAATTAATTTTCTGCGTTCACATTGAAATAATAAATTGGGAGTTCGTAGAAATACGAGTGTACGGTTCTAACAAATTTCAGGGTTTACAAATATATATTTCATATGGAAATTTCATTAATAAATTAAATTATGATGAAATTTGTAAGCGGAATTCTAATTTAATGAATTGTGAATTTAATTTTTGTAATTATGAAGTTTTAATTTAATTCAGTTTTTAATTCAATGAGAGAATTTGTTCGAGGTATTAAATTTGGTTAATGGATTTGAAGATTTGATGGAAAAAATGTTTGTTATTATATGAGGATGTTAGGTATGGAATAATTAATTTTTAAAAATACAAATCAGTAAGTTAAATTTAGTTCCTGTCATAAAAATTTCATGACATAAAAATATAACAAAATGACACTTGTGATACATCGATTTCAAGGTTGAAGATCAACAAAAATAACTGCATACACGCTTCATCAATATTCTCAATACAAAATGGTTGACGAGAAATTATAACAGTGATTGACTACTAATCATGTCAAGTTTGGACCAAGTCTAAATTCGTATCATCAAGATTTCATGACTTAAAAGTGTTGCAAAATGACACTTGCGATACATCGATTTCAAGGTTGAAGATCAACAAAAATAACTGCATACACGCTTCATCAATATTCTCAATACAAAATGGTTGACGAGAAATTATAACAGTGATTGACTACTAATCATGTCAAGTTTGGACCAAGTCTAAATTCGTATCATCAAGATTTCATGACATAAAAGTGTTGCAAAATGACACTTGCGATACATCGATTTCAAGGTTGAAGATCAACAAAAATAACTGTATAAACGCTGCATCAATATTCTCAATACAAAATGGTTGACGAGAAATTATAACAGTGATTGACTACTAATCATGTCAAGTTTGGACCAAGTCTAAATTCGTATCATCAAGATTTCATGACATAAAAGTGTTGCAAAATGACACTTGCGATACATCGATTTCAAGGTTGAAGATCAACAAAAATAACTACATACACGCTTCATCAATATTCTCAATACAAAATGGTTGACGAGAAATTATAACAGTGATTGACTACTAATCATGTCAAGTTTGGACCAAGTCTAAATTCGTATCATCAAGATTTCATGACATAAAAGTGTTGCAAAATAACACTTGTGATACACCAATTTAAAGCTTGAAGATCAACAAAAATACCTATATATAAGCTGCATCAATATTCTCAATACAAAATGGCTGACGATCAATTATAACAGTGATTGACTACTAATCATGTCAAGTTTGGACCAAGTCCACATTCACGTTATCAAGTTTTCATGACATAAAAGTATTGCAAAATAACACTTGTGATACACCAATTTAAAGCTTGAAGATCAACAAAAATACCTATATATAAGCTGCATCAATGTTCTCAATACAAAATGGCTGACGATCAATTATACCAGTGATTGACTGCAAGTCATGTCAAGTTTAAGTTAGATCAAGTTCTTTCATGACAAAGAAATATTGAAAATTAGCACTTGTAATACGTCAATGTAAAGCTTGAAGCTTACTAAACACACCCACCTAAACGATTCATTGATATCGTTACTAGAAAAAGGTCGATAATCAATTACAGCGAACAATGACTTAATTCGACACATGTGAAGTCTGGATCATGTGATTTAATGGTACATCACTATAAGACTCAAATTGAGCCAAATTGAATATCACTGTGCTACAATAGTCTCAAATACATCGACATGTTTACAAATATCTAAAATATCTTAACATTGCAAAAAGCTGGTAAAAATTTCCCCATCATTGGTTTCGACTTGCCAAGCCGTATCCGTAGCCCTAACCTCATCCCAGATTAAAGATCGAAGGGTGCCGACAGCTTTAATCACGTTCATCCCCGAGTCTAACATAAGTAGAGCTGTTCGCAGAATCAGCTCGAACGTCGCCGGAAGTGGCTCGTGAGTGAAGAGGAGAGGATGGATGGTGGTATAAGGAAGAGATGGGTGGTTGTGGTTAATAGCATGGGATGCTATGGTGGTATGTGGCCTATCTAAGGGTTAAAGGTTACCAAGCGGATGTCTAAGTGACTTGCAAGGCTGCAAGGTTCGCGATCGCTGCTAATCTTGTTAACCCCTTCAGAACCGCCATCTCTCTCTTCCCTTTCGTTTCCCACTCACTCAACGGATAGCTAAATCGTCGATCTACCGGCCGGATAATTTTCGTTCAACTCGATTGAACATTCAATCGATCAAAAGCTTATACGTCCTTCATGGCATACGATTTCTGATCTTTTGATCGGCGAACAGAGATTGAGCGATGAAAAGTTTCAAAAGGCTTGCCGATTGGGGCAAATTTTATTTGCCTCTTTCCGCGTACGTTTGCCAGAATTTAGGTTAGCAGTCTATTTAAAAATATCAGCGAATTTTCACACTGTGATTCACACGAATTAAAGAATCCAAAGAAACCGAATTGAACAGAATGTCATTAAAAATCATAAAATTTCATAAAAGCGTTCAGAACGGTCGGCCGAAAAAAAATATGGAAGTCAAAGAACCATCAATAACCCTCTGATAGAACATACAGCTTTCAATCACCGATCCATCATCCATTCAGAGCTGATCAGTGGTCGTAAAAAATAAACCAATCTTACGGGTGATCTTGAAAAGCGGCGAAATAACAAATAGGGGAAAAAGAGAGCGATACCTAGATTCCTTTTTTTCCCAGCTTCTATAGCACGCGTCATTCTAAAAAGCACGCGGAGTCTAATTAATCTGTCAAACGCAGCCTACGATAGCAGACACGCGAAATGTCAAAGAGCCCGTCAAATCTCACCACGAGCGTCCCGTTACCAGCGTCGGGACGCTTTCATCGCGAAGTATGCGGAAAATGCGACGGGAACGTGTCGTCGAAGGAAAACAAGCAAGGTATCTGTTTGCCAGGCCAGGCGTCAATCGAGGAACTTTGTGACACCGTTCTGAGCGTTTTTGTTCCCCGACGAAGCAGGACAACGCCGCGAAAAATTGCTCAACAGTGCTCTTCCGTTTCTCTTTCCTTTATGCGTGTCCAGATTTCGGAGTTCGCGAACTTTGTGCAGGGAAATAGTTTCAAGTTTGAAAACGTATGTCTGAGAATTTATGTACGTGAAGATTTTCAAACTCGAGGGATATAGTCAACAATTTATTCACTGGAAGATTTATTTGAACATTTATAGGATTCATAATAAAATATGTTAAAGTGAAGATTTATATATATACATTTCTAAACTTGAAACTCTATATGTATAAATGAAATTTTTAACCTTGAAAGTTTATATATTTGGACATTTATAAATTTAAAACATACGTATGTTTCAAAATTTTACAACCAGAAGATTTATGTATATGAAAATTTGTAAACATGGAACTGTATATGTATATATGACAATTTTCTAACATCAAAGCTTATATATTTGAACATTTTTAAACTTGAAAAGTTTGTTTTAAAAATTTTCAACCTGAAGATTTATATATATGAAAAATGTTTAACTTGAAGATTTATATATACAAAAATTTCTAAACTTGAAACTGTATATTGTATATACATGAACATTTTCAAACTTCAAACCTTATATATTTGAACATTTATAAGCTTGAAAAATTATAAGTCGGAAAATATTTTAGCTTGAAGATATGTATGTATGTTTGAAAATATTTTAACTTGAAGATCGATACATATAAAAATTCTTGACTTCAAGATTTACATGTACAAAAAATTTTCAACTTGAAGATTTATAAACATGAAAAATTTTTAACTTGAAGATTTATATATATAAAAATTTCTAAGCTTGAAACTCTATATGTATAAATGAAATTTTCAACCTTGAAAGTTTATATATTTGGACATTTATAAATTTGAAACATATGTGTTTCAAAATTTTACAACCTGAAGATTTATGTATATGAAAATTTGTAAACATGGAACTGTATATGTATATATGACAATTTTCAAACATCAAAGCTTATATATTTGAACATTTTTAAACTTGAAAAGTTTGTTTTAAAAATTTTCAACCTGAAGATTTATAAACATGAAAAATTTTTAACTTGAAGATTTATATATATAAAAATTTCTAAGCTTGAAACTCTATATGTATAAATGAAATTTTCAACCTTGAAAGTTTATATATTTGGACATTTATAAATTTGAAACATATGTGTTTCAAAATTTTACAACCTGAAGATTTATGTATATGAAAATTTGTAAACATGGAACTGTATATGTATATATGACAATTTTCAAACATCAAAGCTTATATATTTGAACATTTTTAAACTTGAAAAGTTTGTTTTAAAAATTTTCAACCTGAAGATTTATATATATGAAAAATGTTTAACTCGAAGATTTATATATATAAAAATTTCTAAGCTTGAAACTGTATATGTATACATGAAAATTTCCTACCTTGAAAGTTTATATATCTGAAAATTTCTGAAATTGAGAAATTGTTTGAAAATTTGTAAATGTGAACAATTTTTAACTTGAAGATTTACCTATATGAAAATTTCTAAACTTGACAAATTTCATACTAGAAAATTTCTAAAATTGACAAATTATATACTAGAAAATTTCTAAACTTGACAAATTATATACTAGAAAATTTTTAAACTTGACAAATTATATACTAGAAAATTTCTAAACTTGACAAATTATATACTAGAAAATTTTTAAACTTGAAAATTATATACTAGGAAATTTCTAAACTTGACAAATTATATACTAGAAAATTTCTAAACTTGACAAATTATATATTAGAAAATTTTTAAACTTGACAAATTATATACTGGAAAATTTCTAAACTTGACAAATTATATACTAGAAAATTTTTAAACTTGAAAATTACATACTAGAAAATTTCTAAACTTAAAAATTACATACTAGAAAATTTTTAAACTTGAAAATTATATACTAGAAAATTTCTAAACTTGACAAATTATATACTAGAAAATTTCTAAACTTGACAAATTCTATACTAGAAAATTTCTAAACTTGACAGGTTATATACTAGAAAATTTCTAAACTTGAAAATTATATACTAGAAAATTTCTAAATTTGACAAATATACTAGAAAGTTTTTAAACTTGGAAAATTATTTGAAAACCTTTCAGCTTAAAAATTTCCTAACTTGAAAGATTATGTATTATAAAATTGTTAAACTTAAAAAAGACATATTTAATAATATAGAAATCACTAATAATAATTTAGAAATAATAAAGAAAGTTCTATATCGAATAATTGATCAATTCAGAACCCCTTATATGCAATAACTCAGAGCCACATCTAAAAATGTGTCTATTTGTAAAAAAATTCAAGCATTCTTCATACATACGAGTGACGGTACCGTGTTAATTGATATTTGAGTAAAAAGTAGCACAATAATTTGATGAGACTAAAATCGTGATTGATCAACTTGGAAACCGTGTCATTTGTCGTGCACAGTATCTATTTTTCAATCGAAGCTACTTGCCCGAAATAGGAGCAAGAGCTGATGTTTGATCGATAAACAATCCTCTTGAGGTCTGGATGCTCGTTAAACAGGTGACACGGTAATATAAATTAGAGCTGTTCCGATTATTACGAGATCCACTCTTCCGAAGGCTTGAATTTTTTTCCAATTCCGTTTGTCGATGACTTTTATCGCGTTTGCGTCAGAATCTGTAAATACCTACGCGAAATTACGTGCTGCGGTTTTTCACGAGTTTATTGTACTGTATTTTCTGTTTTTGAGAATGATTTTGTATCTATTCGAATCTAATAAAGATAAATTAGATCAGGTAGGTACATTATAATGTATTTATTACTATTTATTTATTAATTTTTGTGAATGCAAAAAATCATATCAGTATACTAAAAATCAAAGGGTACAGTTTCGAGAAAAGTAAACCCTTGATCAAGCTGAAATTGTAACCAAATTTCACTGTTGATCAGAGAAGGAAGTCCCTAAAATGATTTTTGGCGAAGCCTTGTTTACTCCCCCCTTCAAAGTCTTTTACAGTTCTTACCAAATATCTCCGAAAATATTGATTCTAGAGAAAAAAGTTCCAGATAAAAAATGAAGGCCATAAGAAGCTCTACAAAGAAGGTTATATACATTTTTGAAGTAAACTTATTATTTTGTCTGTTATGACCTAAAATAACTGGGTGAGGATCATATTAACTTCTGTTAAGGGCATTTCTAAAACATACTTTTTTTCTTCGTGACAGCCAGAATAATAGGTTTACGTAAAAAATGTATAGAACATTATTTGTAGAACTTTTTAAGAGCTCTATTTTTTGTTTGAAACTTTTTTCCGTGAAATCAATATTTTCGGAGATATTTAATGAAAACTGACAAAGGGGTGCTTCGAGTGGGGTTCAGGCAGAGATTCTGTCGGTAAAAAATTTTTAGGAACCTTCTCTAATCAAGAGTGAACTTCGGTTAAAACTTCAACGGGTATTGTGCGCTTTGCAGAACTCCAAGCGAAGAAATATTTAAACAAATAATTTAATACTTAATCGAATAAAAATATAAAATACATAAAAACAGAATAAAATCTTAAGGACTTTAAACATTGTCAAGGAGCAAAATTTTGTTAATAATCTAATTGAATATTATGAAGCTTTCAGGACATCAATATTTCGCTGCTGATCGACATGTTTGGCTGAGATAATGCGTACATCAATATGAATGCAGTTTACAGTATGTCGTGTACGGGTCTGGAACAGGCACAAGTTATCAGGAAACATCAGCTTGAATGTGCAACAAGGAAAGACAAACAAGATAGTTTGATGGCTCTCCGATCGGTTCATTTGACAATGTGTCTTTGGTCAACGTCAAAGGGCTCGTTTGTGAAAGTTAATGAATCAGTCTCTAATATCGCGGTTAATGGCAGATGAACGGAACTCGTGGTCGTGATTGAAACCGAAGACAAAGTACAGATTGTCCATTTACTGCTCGAACTGATGAAATTCATGTTTCACTATCAAATACCATCACGAATTACTTGTACAACCATACAGAACTCGGACCTTCTGATATTATTATTATATTATTCTGATGATTCTTTTTAATTTTTATATTACACAGTTACTAAATTACTAAATTTTCCAATTTTCCAATTTCCCAATTACTCAATTTTCTAATTTCCCGACTTCCTTATTTCCTCATTTCCAAATTTCCCAATTTCCTAATTTTCTAATTCCATAGTTTCCCAATTTCCCAATTTTCTAATTTCCCAATTTCCTAATTTCCTTATTTTCCAATTTCCTAATTTCCTAAATTCGAAATTTCCCAATTTCCTAATTTTCTAATTTTCCAGTTTCCCAATTTCCCAATTTTCTAATTTCCTATTTCCCTAAATTCCAATTTCCCAGTTACTCAATTTCCCAATTTTCTAATTTCCCAGTTTTCCAGTTTCCCAGTTTCCCAATTTCCCAATTACCCAATTTCCTAATTCCCCAATTTTCCAATTTTCTAATTTCCCAATTTCCCAATTTCTCGATTTTCCGAATTACTGCACTACTAAATTACTAAATTTCTATTTTCTTAACCTTCCAAATTCCAAAACTTCCAATTCCTATATTTCCACATTTCCAATTGTACTAAGAAAATAAAACAACTTGATACAAGACATATTTTAGAAAATTTATACGTCCTTTTGCCACCAAAATTAAATTACTGAAAATGTACAAATATAATCTATTATATTACTGATAAAACAGTAAAACAACTTGAAAATTCAAAGCTATTATAAGCATCTACAGTTCACTGTCAAAACAATTATTCAACAACAGAAATGTATACGCACATCGCTTGTTTACGAAACTCTCTGAATAAATTCATGAACCTAACACCGTATCTGTATTTAGTTATAAAATGTTTTACTAGGTCAATTTTTCTCGGAAGTTACTCGCCGTAGGTGATCGAAAATTCGTAACGAGCAACGAGCAGAATTGCAATTTCGCCTTCTCGCGAAACGTTGGAGTTTTTACGCGCACCATAAATGAGACGGTTAAATTTTTGAAGCTCAACTTCGGAAAACTGCTTGCCACCTTTTTACGGACGACTAAAACCCAAGTAACTTCCGGCAAACATTTTAGTCGCTTTCAGACCTCTCGTCGGTTAAATTCATCCTGGAACTAGGGAAAATTCGTGCTGGTCGAAAAATACTTTTCGGTAATTAGCTGCTTGATTACTTTATAATTGACAGGGTGCAAATAAAAAGAGGTTTGGATAATGGGGGATTCTGTAATTTAGTTATTTAGACTTCCTAATTTCCTAATTTGCCAACTTCCAAATTTCACAATTCAGTAATTTTTTAAATTCTTAGTTTTCTAAATTCCTGTATTCCCAAATTTCTAAATTCCTAATTTCCTTAATTTCCGATTTTTCAATTTCTCAATTTTCCAAATTCCCTAATTCCCAAATTACTAAGTTATTAAATTTTCCAATTTCCCAATTTCCAATTACTTAATTTCCCAATTTCCTAATTTCCTAAATTCCCAATTTTCATTTCTCAATGTCCCAATTTTCCAATAAGCAATTACGTAATTTTCTAATTTCCCAATTTCCAATTATTTAATTTCCCAACTTCCCAATTTCCAAATACTTAATTTTCCAATTTCCCAATTTCTTAATTTCGCAATTTTTCCAGTATTCCAATTTCCCAATTTCTCAATTATCCAATTTACTTTGACAGGGTGCAGAGAAAAAAAGGTTTTAATAACAGAAATGGAGGATTCTGTAGTTTAGTTATTTAATACGAAAGGTTGCCGACCACTAAATTACAATGTACATGGTCTGTCCGGAAAGTAATGCAATTTATTCATTTCCGCCATTTTTCCTGGTCCGAACATGTTCGGACTTGTCGGAATATGTGGAGGGGACTCTTATCTTCGTATCTTTGCAACCTCAACCTGATCCGCGCTCCGAAATCGACAGAATCGTAGTAAACGTAAACCTATTATTTGTGCCCGTGTCACGACGCGTAATGGAGAAAAATATCGAACAACGTTATGCGATTAAATTCTGCGCTAAGCCGAATAAAAGCCTCGCCGAAACCAACCAAATGATTAAGGCGGCATACGGGGACTCTGCTCTTTCCTATTCTCAAGTTTCCAGATGGTTAAATTTGTTCAAAAACAGTCGGGAAAACGTGGAGGATGACTTCTGCTGTGGGCGGCCGACAAGCACCACTATTGACGAAAATGTATCCCGTGTTCATGAACTTCTTAAGAGTGATCGACGACTGAGTGTTCGAATGATCGCAGAGACTCTCAACATATCGAAAACAACTGTGCACAACGTTGTACTCGAAAAGAGATCGCCACTACGTGGCAGCTGCACCACGACAACGCTCCCAGCAATACCGCTCTGCGCGTTCAAGAATTTCTAGCCAAGCACAGCTTGGTAACGTTATCACAGCCCTCTTACAGTCCTGACATGGCTCCAGCAGATTTTTTCCTGTTCCCGAAGATCAAGTCTGCCCTCAAAGGATTCCATTTTGGAACCATAGAAGCGATTCAAACCGCCATGACGAAGGCATTAAACGAGGTCCCCATTAACGCCTTCCAGGATGCGTACCGTGCATGGAAAAGTCGCTGGCAAAAGTGTGTTGAAGCCCAAGAGAAGTACTTTGAAGAATTTTAAACATTTATATCAATAACATAAATACATTTTTTTTACGTACCTAATTGCATTACTTTCTGGACAGACCATGTATAGTTGTACGTAATCCTATGTATCTAACCCTCTCTCTATAATATTCTGAGACACAACAATTTGCCCCAAAATAAAAACCATTTCAGTTTTCTTTTCCATCAGAGTGCGATTCAACGCGAATCAGAGTGTGCTTTGAACACGAGAACTCGTCAAAAAAGAATATCAACGACTGTTTCGTGTGGAACACCATACCGGAAGTCAGGCTCCGGAAGCGTAGACGAACGAAGGAAACTACACCCCGCTAGTTTCTTTCTGGCTAGTCGATCGTGGTTCGAGAAAGGAATCGAATTACGCCCCGTTGGAACAGTTGTAACAAAAGGGGAGATAATGGTCAATGGAAAACTCGAGCAACGAAACGGATAAAGATCCTTGGATTACAGCTACACCATCTTGTTCTTGTATCTAATTCCTCCTATTTACAGGGTCCCCTACCGTGAAACCGTTCTGATGAGAAAACCAGCAGACCTTTGCCTTTTTCAGGAAAGAACGAGCCATTTCTTCGTGGCGAACCCTCCTTTTTGTTTATTTCGAAGATGAATTCAGCTGTTTTACGATCTTTCTCGATTGTATTAACAGCGTTAACGACGTTGGTTAATGGACTGTTAATAGTTGCATTAGGGATGTGTGTTAGGTTCAGTTTGGAATTTTGAGTTGCAATTTTTAGGTTAGGTTTATGGGTATGGTGATTGGGGAAGGTTGTATAGGTGCTCAAATTGTTTCAATGTTTTCAATTTTCTTCTCAAATTCCAATATTTGAAAATTTTTTGATTCTAATGTTTCTAAATTGTTAAGTATTCAAGTTTATAAATTTCTAAATTTCAGTTTTTCCAGATTTCCACATTTTTAAACTTCTGTATTTGCAAATCTCTCAATCTTCAAACTCCAGTATTTAGAAATTTTTTAATTTTCAAACTTCTCTATTTTCAATTTCTCAATTTCCCAATTTCCCAATTTCCAATTACTTAATTTTCCAATTTTCCAATTTTCCAATTTCCAATTACTTAATATCCCAATTTGCTAGTCCCTTATATTCTCAACACAATCACTAATCCAAATCACTCACTTTATTTCTATCCTCCCGAATTGAACCCATCTCCCATTTCCTTTCTTTTCAATTTACGATCACGAAGTTACTCCAGAGCATAGCTGATCAAAAATGTTCTGATCGAATCCAGTTTCCGCTGGCGTTCAATTATTATACACAGAGACTCCGGCTCTC
Source organism: Megachile lagopoda (assembly GCA_036983795.1). Taxonomy (NCBI): domain Eukaryota; kingdom Metazoa; phylum Arthropoda; class Insecta; order Hymenoptera; family Megachilidae; genus Megachile; species Megachile lagopoda. Next base: position 6,236,909 of record CM072798.1, read on the forward strand.
GAGTCGAGAGGAATCTTTTCAAAATTCGTTTTGCATTCTTGTGTTTCAAACGCGTGAAACTATTTCGCTCGAGAAATTCGAAAGAATAGGTTTCAGTTGTCGGTGGAAAACTTCGATGAAAGCAGTGCATCGAACTGGTTACAAAACTTGTCGGGGAATTTCATGAAATAATTATCGGAAGTTTTTAATGGAGGGAGATACCGATAACATATTCAGGAATATTCTTTTGGTGTATAAATTATTAACAATTTGTTTGCAAAAATTATTTCGCTTTATTATTTTATAGATTACTACTGTTGAAGTGTTTTTGTATATTGTCTCTGAATTATTTCATGTGTTATTGATTTTTAAAAATTCTTTTCCAAACTATTTCATTTTTTATTGTTACAATATTTTTGAGAGCTATTTATGAATTATTTTAACACTGTATTATTCTTAATAATTATTATTGAATTATTGTAAAGATTATAACTCTACATTCAAATACTTAAACTAACAAAAAATTTAAGAATTGTGTATATAATTCAGTATTCCAATTTTGCAATTTTCTAAATTACTAAATTCCTAATTAGATAAATTTCTGAAATTTCAATTTCCCAACTTGTAATTTCTCAATTTTCCAATTTCCTTAATTCCCAATTTCTCAATTTTTCAATTATCCAAATGACTGAATTCTCAAATTCCCCACTCCCCAAATTCCCCAATTCCCTAATTCCAAAATTCTCAATTACACAATTTCCCAAATTCCCAATTTCCTAAATTCCTAATTTCCTAATTACCTAAATTTCTGAAATTTCAAATTTTCCAATTTGTAATTTCTCAATTTTCCAATTTCCTTAATTCCCAATTTCTCAATTTTTCAATTTTCCAAATTACTGAATTCCCCAATTCATAAATTCCAAAATTCCCAATTACACAATTTCCCAATTTTCTAAATTCCTAATTTCGTAATGTCTTAATTTCCTAAATTTTCTAAATTTCAAATATCCCAATTTCTTAATTTTCCAATTATTTAATTTCCCAATTTCTCAATTTTCCAATTACTTAATTTCCCAGTTTCCTAATTTCCTTGATTCCCAATTTCCCAAATTCCCAAGTTTCCAAATTTCCAAATCCCCAAATTCTCAATTTCTCCATTTCCCAATTTCCCAATTTTCTAAATTTCTAATTTCCTATTTACCTAAATTTCCTAAATTTCAAAGTTCTCAATTTCTTAATTTCCCAATTTCTTAATTTCTCAATTTCCTAATTTCCCAATTACTTAATTTTCCAATTTCTTAATTTCCTTAATTCCCAATTTCTCAGATCCTCAATTTCTCAATTTCCTAATTTCATAATTTCATAATTTCATAATTTAACAATTTCATAATTTCATAATTTCATAATTTAACAATTTCATAATTTCACAATTTCACAATTTCATAATTTCATAATTTCCTAATTTCCCAATTACTTAATTTTCCAATTTCTTAATTTCCTTAATTCCCAATTTCTCAGATCCTCAATTTCTCAATTTCCTAATTTTATAATTTCATAATTTCTTAATTTCCCAATTTCCTAATTTCCTAATTTCCTAATTTCCTAAATTCCCAATTCCTCAACATCTCAATTTCCCAGTTTTCCTCAAAAACTCGTGGATGCGTAAAGTGACGTCGATTGCAATAATACCGGTAGTAATGTGAGGTCTTCGAAATATAAATATCAGTCTGTTTCGAATGAAGGGACCGGCTAAAATACGCGGTATTAGACTCGGTGTAGCATGCAATTTCTCTATGCAACTCACCATTGATGACGTGCACGGTGACGCTGGCCTTCTCCGCCACAGTGGGCACACAGCTATAGTTCCCGGAGTCGCCTGGTTTTACATGGGTGATCTTCAATCTGTAATAAAACGAAAAACCGATATTATCCTCTGTGAAATTCATATATATATTTTATCGGTGTTCGTTAATCATCTTTCTCCAATTAAAAATTCTCTATCACCACACTTAAAATATTGGGAATTTTGATACTCGTTTTGGAGTGAAAACTTCATTTTTGTTCCCTGGTTTTTGGACTTTGCACCCTTGTATTTTGTAAACGGCTTTGAATATGGAAAAATATTTCGGACGAAAGTTGTGGGATATCATAGGGGATGTAAGATGGTGACAAGAATTTAACCTTGGGCTACTGAAGGTCATGAACAATTTCATTTTGCTTAAATAGAACACCCAAATTTATTAATTATTACGTTCGTGTATTAATATTTTATTTAATTTCTGACTTCACGAATTCTCAAATTTGTAAATTACTAAGTTCCTAATTTCCCAATTTTCTAAATTCCCAATTTCCCAATTTCTTAATTTCCCAACTTTCCTAATTCCCATTTTCCTAACTTCCTAAATTCTTAATTTCCTAATTTCCTAAATTTCCAATTTTCCAATTTCCCAATTTCTTAATTTCCCAACTTCCCTAATTTCCAATTTCCTAATTTCCTAAATTTCCAATTTCCCAATTTCCTAATTTCCTAAATTTCCAATTTCCCAATTTTCCAATTTCCCAATTTTTCTATTGCCCAATTTCCTAATTTCCTAAATTTCCAATTTCCCAATTTCCTAATTTCCTAAATTTCCAATTTCCAATTTCTCAATTTTCCAATTTCCCAATTTTTCTATTGCCCAATTTCTTAATTTCCAAATTTCTTACTTTCTCAATTTTCCAATTTCCCTATTTCCAAATTTTGTAATTTCCCAATTTCACGAGTTCACAAATTACTAGATCCCTAGATTTCTAAATTCCTAAATCTCGAAATCCCTATATCCCTATATTCCTAAATCCCTAAATTCCGAAATCCCTAAATCCTCAAATCCCTAAATCCCCAAATCCCCAAATCCCTAAATCCCCAAATCCCTAAATCCCCAAATCCCTAAATCCCCAAATCCTTAAATCCCCAAATCCTTAAATCCCCAAATCCCTAAATCCCTATATTCCTAATTCTGTAAATTTCTAAATGCCTAAATTACTACATTCTTATATTTCTAAATCCCTAGATTTCAAAGTTTCTAAATCCCTAAATCCCCAAATCCCTAATTCTCCAAATCCCTAAATTCCCAAATCCCCAAATCCCTAAATCCCAAAATCCCAAAATCCCAAAATCCCCAAATACTTAAATCCCCAAATCCCCAAATCTCTAAATCCCCAAATTCCTAAATCCCTAGATCACCTTCTTGAATCCCTAAATGACCTTCAACCAACCATCCAAGGTCAAATTGTTGCCACCTTACGTCTCCCTTGAAATATATGTGTGGAGTATTAGAGAGACCCTACAGGAAATTAAACAGGTGAAAAAGAAGCCATTTCTTCATACGGAATACGAATTAAAGTGAACCGCGTAAATTATTGATTTTCCGAAGCGTACGAAACCCCGTGGAACCGACAAAGAGTTGAGAAACCATAAATATGCAGATTAACTGTTACACACGTGTGATGTGCAGTAACGAATGTGTTAACATGCGGAGAAATTAATTGCGCAACAATGCATAATCGACAGCAAATGGCTTCGATTTCATGGAACCGTCGTTACGCGGTTCCGTTCACCCGCTATATGAAATAATTAATGACGAAATTAACAATGAAGTGTCGATGATCTAACGGCTATTAACCGGCGTTAAATAGTGACCGCGGAACGATGAAATTTCCTCAACGAGAAATATACGCGTTTTGCGATTACACTTCGCTGCGTATTCATCGGCTGAAATTTTAATTGCTCCACAGTAATACATTCATTTTGAGTGCTTTAATTACCGGTAAAAGCTACGGGACTTCCTGTGCCGTTGAATAGATCAATTTCCCGCTTTGACTCGCCGGCTTTCAGTAGCCGGTGTGAATATTGTATACGAATCATTTTTGTTAATTAAAAATTTGTACACAAGAGTGGAATTATTGTATAGTCAGATTTGGGGATGTAGGAACTTTGGTAAGTTTGAAATTCGGAAATGGAAAAAATTAGACATTTATCAAATATTTAATGAGTCTTAAATTTCGAGATTTTGTAGTTTGCAAATTTTTTGATTTTGTATATTGCATACGTCCATAAATATTAAATACTGAATTTTGAAAATAAAGAAACTTGATAATGAAAAATAATAAAAAAACTGCAAACTGAAAGGTATATTATTAATAGCAATAAAGAATAGAACATTGAAAATTTAAAATCAGTAACAATTAAAAGGTAATTACAAAATTGAAAATTTAAAGTCAATAAAAATGAAAAATAATAAAAATTGAAAATTGTATAATTAGATGTGATAACTGGAAATGATTAAAAATTACAAATTGTTAAATTAGAAATGAATAATTGAAAACAGTTAAACATTGCACATTATAAAATTAGGAATAATTGAACTCAATTAAAAATTGAAAATGATGAAATTGGAAGTGATAATCAAAGATATTGGAAAATTAAAAATTCTGAAATTAAAAGTGAGAATAGAAAATAATTAAAAATTAGAAATGATAACTGAAGATAATTAAAAATTGAAATATGTGTAATTGGGTATGACAACTGAAAATAATTAGATATTGAAAATTGTGTAATTAGAAATGACAGCTGAGAACAATTAAAAATTGGGAATTGCACAATTAGAAATGACAAAAAATTGCGAAATTAAAAGTGATAAGCAAAAACAGTTACAAATTAAAAATAGTAAAAAATTGAAAAATCTAACAGAAAGTAATAAAAAACACTGAAAATCATAAAACTAGAAATAACTAAAAATAGTAAAATTGAAAAATCAAACGGAAATCAATAGAAAATACTAAAAATCATAAAACTAGAAATAACTAAAAATAGTAAGATTGAAAAATCTAACAGAAATCAATAAAAAATATTGAAAATCAAAAATCTAGAAATAACTAAAAATAGTAAGATTGAAAAATCTAACAGAAATCAATAAAAAATATTGAAAATCATAAAACTAGAAATAACTAAAAATAGTAAAATTGAAAAATCTGACAGAAAGCAATAAAAAATACTGAAAATCAAAAATCTAGAAATAACTAAAAATAGTCAAATTAAAAAACCAAACAGAAAGTAATAAAAAATACTAAAAATCATAAAACTAGAAATAACTAGAAATAGTAAAATTGAAACATCTATCAGAAAAAATGAAAAAAACTGAAAATCATAAAACTAGAAATAGCTAAAAATAGTAAAATTGAAAAATCAAACAGAAAGTAATAAAAAATACTGAAAATCAAAAATCTAGAAATAACTAAAAATAGTAAAATTGAAACATTGAAAAATCAAACAGAAACGAATAAAAAAACACCGAAAATAATAAAACTAGAAATAACTAAAAATAGTAAAATTGAAAAATCCATCAGAAAAAAAATACTGAAAATCATAAAATTAGAAATAAGAAATAAGAAATCCAACGTGTAAGAATTGGTCCATATTTCAATCAGTATCGCGACAAAAATTTTCAATTACTAAGAGTTTCATAAAAATGTAACAGTTTTCTGGATCGTGGTGTATTCCTCCCTTTGGGACGATTTATATAACTTATCCTCAGACACACAGTGTGTTCCCTTAACATCGGTGTGCACAAAGTAGTAGGTTGCGAAAGCAGTGGAGTTTTGGTGCTTTTATTACGACGGTGAAAAGGATGATGTACAACGTTACCACGAGGATAATACGCTTAGGCGAACAGGATCACTGGATTTATTTACGACGCCTGCTATGATACCCAATATCTCTGGTATTTCTAGTAACAGACGTCCGGTGACTTTTATTGCTCGCGCACCGTGCTCGTGTTAAATGATGCTGAAAAGTGACATTTCGTGTGTGCTGCCCGTTGGTCCGCGACAGTACGATTAATTGCGATTAGAAAACACCGCGAGTATCGAAACAATATCCGACCTCGATACTCGACTTTATGTCTCTACTGCCCACATACAACTTCTGCTATTGATATGGTTCCCGATATTTATCGCCAATACTGTTATCGAAAACTTAAATTCACTACTAAATTTAAATTGTTCAAAAATTTCCAGAATTGAAATTATAACCAAAGCACTTAGAGAAGTCCCTAAAAGGATTTTTAGCCTCCCCCGGTTCAAAGTCTTACAGTTCTTGCCAAATATCTCCGAAAATATTGATTCTAGAGAAAAATGTTTCAAACAAACAATAAAGATCATTAAAAGCTCTACAGAGAAGGTTATATACATTTTTAACGTAAAACTATTATTTTGGCTGGTGTGACCTAAAATACGGTGAGTCTCAAATTGATTTCTGTCTAGGGCATTTCTAAAAAACACTTCTGTTCTGCATGATAGCTAAAATAATAGGTTTACGTAAAAAATGGATATCACATTTTTTGTACAACTTTTCAGGAGCTTCATTTTTTGTTTGAAACTCTTCCCTGTAAAATCGATAATTTCGAAGATATTTAATAAAATGTGACAACAGTGGGCTTAGAGAGGGGCTGAGGGTAAACGAGGCTCTTCAAAATTTAAATAACTCAAATCAATCTGTGCTTTAAATTAGTATAGAGTACATGTTCACTATGGTCTACAAGTTACCGAAAATATATTTTCAAAATTGTTATAGAAAAAATTATACAAAATTATTAGTGTATATCATAAATTTATTTTTTACACCAAATTACTAACCCTAAATTGATCAAATAAAATATAAAATTGAGATGATCTTGAATAGTTTTAATAAATCGAGGAATTGGAACAGTGGCAACGTTCAATTTCAACGATTCTCACGTAATATCGGCAATAAAATAGAAGTTCCCTCGCAGAAGTCTGCAATAAATCGAAATGGTCGAACAGGAGTGTTCTTACCAGCAAGTAGAAATAATTCGACGTCAAATACACTGGTCACACGATACAGCAGCTCGTAAAGAAGTTCCAGCAACTTGTTCCCAACAGATTATTGATTAATCATTTACTTGTGCTTTAGTAGTTTCATCGTTCGACGCACTAACGTGTTACACCCCTGGGGCTAATAACGATCGTTTAAGAACTACATAATAGTACCCTGGAGCTACTGCTGTTACCTCGACAAACCGAGAAAGCTTTCAGAAATAATTTCGCCGCTTAACGAACAAACTGGGTATGCTTTTAATAAACTCGAGAGATAATGAACATAAATAAACGCGGTTAGTGTCGCCTTGCGAATTCTGCTGACTTTGCACTGTGGCTGTTAATCAAGCTGGGAACTGCTGTACCACTTTATTGCGGCGATTCTATTATTTTCTATCGATTTATGGGGGCTTGAATGTTCTACCATGTCTAATTTATATATTTGCAAAATTACTAATCATTAAATTCATGGATTTGTGTATTTTTGGGTTTACGAATTTTTTAATTTCTGATGTGTATTTCGAAATTTCTACACTTTCGAATTTCCTAATTTTCTAATTTCCTAATTTCCTAATTTCCTAATTTCCCAAATTCCTAATTTCCGAATTTTCCAATTTCCTAATTTCATAATTTCTCAATTTTCTAATTTCCCGAATTCCTATTTTCCAGAACTCCTAAATTTCTAATTTCCTGATTTCCTAATTTTCCAAATTCCTAATTTCCGAATTTCCCAATTTCCTAATTTCCTAATTTCCCGAATTCCTATTTCCCTGAACTCCTAAATTACTATTTTCCTGGTTTCCTAATTTCCCAATTTCCCAATTTCTCAATTTCCCAAATTTCTATAATTTCCTAATTTTCTAATTTCCTAGTTTCCTAATTTCCCAATTTTCAAATTTCCTAATTTCCTAGTTTCCTAATTTCCCAATTTTCAAATTTCCTAATTTCCTTAATTCCCAATTCCTCAATTTCTCAATTTCCCAATTTCCCAAATTCCCAAATTTCCAAATTTCCGAATTCCCAAATTACTAAATTACTAAATTTCTAATTTCCTAACTTCCTAAATTACTAGATTCATAGATTCCTAGTTCCTTATATTCCTTTTTCCCTAGATTTCTAGATCCCAATATCCCTTTTTCCCTAGATTTCTAGATCCCTTTTTCCCTAGATCCCTAAATTATTAGATTCCCAGATTCCTACAGTACTAAATTTCTCAATTCCACAATTTCTAAATCTTAAATTAAAAAATTCTAAATTAAATCTAAATCTAAATTATTAGATCCCTAGATCCCTAGATCTCTAGATTCCCAGATTCTTGAGTACTAAATTTCTCAGTTCCACAATTTCTAAATCTTAAATTAAAAAATTCTAAATTAAATCTAAATCTAAATTATTAGATCCCTAGATCCCTAGATCTCTAGATTCCCAGATTCTTGAGTACTAAATTTCTCAGTTCCAGAATTTCTAAATCTTAAATTAAAAAATTCTAAATTAAATCTAAATCTAAATTATTAGATCCCTAGATTCCTAGATTCCTGAGTACTAAATTTCCCAGTTCCACAATTTGTAAATCTTAAATTAAAAAATTCTAAATTATATCTAAATCCAAATTATTAGATTCTTAGATTCCTGTATCCCTAGATTCCTATATTCCTATATATTTAGATTCCTGTATCTTTAGATTCCGATATCCCTAGATTCCTATACTCCTAAATACTACACTCCTACATCTCTAAATCCCAAAATCCCAAATTCCCCAAATCACATCAAATTTTCGAATTTTCCATTTCCTGAACCTCTAATATCCCCAAATTCCCAAATACCTAAATCCTCAAATTCCCCAAAAGAATTATCCCAATTACACAAACAGTAAGACATAAATTTACATAACTAACATAAAACTTCCTGTCAAGAATTACACAATCTTAGCGTTATCGCCCATAGTAATTCTAAGGGCAAGTTGCCCAGACGTTGAACACATCCACGCAATATTCAGTTGTTCGGTGGTGTAGGATCGCGTAGGAAACAAGGCGACCGAAGTGTCCTTTGTCAGCTGACCTCCGCACCGTGAAGACGTATCGGGCGTGCTCTGCATTTCTACCCGGACCTTGTCAGCCCTTGCCGCCATTTCTGTCACGTTATTGCAGCCGTGTTGCATCTGTTTTTGGACGTGATTGACGATTGTCAGCTCTCCGCGAATTTACGACGACTCCCAGCAACTCAAGAGCCCGGAATTAATTGTTCAGGAGGTGACAATGCATGACGACTGTCTCTGTCTTTTTCTTGCCATCTCCGTCGAGAAAATTAGAACCCTGCGGGCAAATTGCCCTTTGCGATACTCGCGGAGACAAGTACTTGATCAATGGTTATAGTTTTGGTGATATATGCGGGGGATGATGACGCGGGGTGTGAGATTATGGAGTGCATTGCGAATTGCCCTTTACATGTCTGACATCGCCTGCATTTTGAGAGATAACTACTCTTTGGGGTAATTATATTATGAAATGTTCGCAGTATGATTAATATTAAAGAAATCAATGTAATGAATATAAAATAAATTCATCTTATAAGGAATATAAAACATATTGATATTATAATCAATATAAAATAAATTCATGTTATAATGAATGTAAAATAAATTGATGTTATAATGAATATAAAATAAATTAATGTTATAATGAATATAAAATATATTGATGTTATAATGAATATAAAACATATTGATATTATAATGAATATAAAATAAATAGATCTTATAATGAATATAAAATAAATTAATGTTATAATGAATATAAAATATATTGATGTTATAATGAATATAAAACATATTGATATTATAATGAATATAAAATAAATAGATCTTATAATGAATATAAAATAAATTGATGTTATGATGAACATAAAATAAATTGATGTTCTAATGAATATAAAATATATTGATGTTATAATGAATATAAAATATACTGATATTATAATGAATATAAAATAAATTGATGTTATAATGAATATAAAATAAATCGATGTTATAATGAATATAAAATATATTGATATTATAATGAATATAAAACATATTGATGTTATAATGAATATAAAATAAATAGATCTTATAATGAATATAAAATAAATTGATGTTATGATGAACATAAAATAAATTGATGTTCTAATGAATATAAAATATATTGATGTTATAATGAATATAAAATATACTGATATTATAATGAATATAAAATAAATTTATGTTATGATGAATATAAAATAAATTGATGTTCTAATGAATATAAAATATATTGATGTTATAATGAATATAAAATATACTGATATTATAATGAATATAAAATAAATTGATGTTATAATGAATATAAAATAAATTGATGTTATAATGAATATAAAATATATTGATATTATAATGAATATAAAACATATTGATGTTATAATGAATATAAAATAAATAGATCTTATAATGAATATAAAATAAATTGATGTTATAATGAATATAAAATAAATTGATGTTATAATGAATATAAAATACAAGATGTTATAAAATAAATATTATAAAATGTTTTCAATATGGTAAATAATATGTTCCTTTTTCAGCAAGACAAATAATATATGCATAGAATAATTGCAATAAAATAAATAATAGCATGATGCACTAATTGCAATAAAATTAATAGTATGATGTACTAAGTGCAATAAAATGAATAATAGTATGATGTAATAATTGCAATGAAATAAATAATGTGAACGAATAATTTAAATATAATTTACAATATAAAATATTGTACTGAACAATTTATAATAATATACGATATAAAATAATAAACATAACCAGTATGTTTAGAAAAATTTCCTAATCGAGGAAATTTTATAAATTATTTCTTATTCATAATTTATCATTTTTGTTAGTCTTTTATGAAATGCTTCAAGTTTGCAATAATATACATTTTTTAAAATAAAATACAGTAACACACAATCTTTATATAAAAGTATACAATGTTTTCATTTCAAAATAATTTCTTTCAAGTAACTATATATAATAATTATTTTAAATAGAAAATGCTTGTATCTTGTTTTCTCATTGATGTCACATTAAACAATGTAATAAAAAATTAATAATTTTGTACTTGACAGCTTACAAAATATTTGAAATTTCAGAAGAAACTAAAATATTCGAATTACTGAAAATTGTCCATAAGTTCAGTATTATCTAGTAATATAGTTCGCAAGCTATTCAAAACTTCGAGCACACTTAATTAATATAACAAAGTATTTTGGTATCCTTCTCACTCAACTTAAATATAAAAATAATGAAGTATGCGACTGCTAATAAAAATTAGCCAAGTTTCAAGGTGTGTATATTATACGTCAGTAATCAATGTAGAAGAATTTTCAGGAAAGTTTTAATTGGAATAGCAACTTTCGACGGTGATATATGCGGTGCAGAAAAACGTGTTCCTTTATCATTAAAAAAAAGAGTTGTTCACCGCTGAAAATTTTGCTTTGTTACGAAACATTTTATTCAATTTAAAAACTTTTACTATGGAATCTTTCTCCGCCATTGTTCTAAGATCTTTTGTTATGAAACGTATGATGTTACGAAACGGGGTCACAATAGTATTATTAATTTTACTTATTGTGCTGCGAGGAGAAATTTACGTTCTGTCCTATTTCTGGGGAAGTAGTTTAACTATCAAGAAAGTTTACGTTCTTTATTCATTTTGAACAAATTTAGAATTTTTATGTTTGAATTATTGCATGCAATTTTGGAACTGCTTAAGGTATCTTTTAGAATTTTTTAATTGTATGAGTATTAGGTAAAACAATTTCTAAATTGTTTAAACATTAACACATTTCTAAATCGTTTAAACAAAATTATTTTAAGATTTAGTACTAGTAATTTGAACATTTCTTAAATATTAGTTTTAACAATTTTTAAAACTGTTTAAGTATTAGGTCTAATTTGAAAATTCTTTAAACATTAGTACTAACAATTTTTAAATTATTTAAGTGTCAGTACCTTTCAAATTGTTTCAATATTAAATGTATTTTGAAATTGTTTAAGTTGTAGGTATAACAAATAAAAAATCCTTTAAATATTACGTCTGACAATATCTACATTGTTCAAGGATTAATTTTTAAATTGTTCAACCACTGCTATGTAACTGATTTTTGCATAATAAATATAAAATAAATTTACAAATAAATACTTCAAACTTGAGTATAATTTTATTTAGTGTTAACACTTGAACAATTGTCTACGTACTAAATGTATTTAACGTGTTTAAATTTTTCAAAATTAGAAAGGTCCTATTACTAATAATTGAAGTAACATTGAAAATATAATTTATTATTGAAACAAGAGAGCCACTTGTTAATATTGTAATATTATATGTATAACTTGATGGAGTTATTTGTGCTATTTCCATGCTAACAAGAAATCACTAACTTTATCTCTATAGGCATAAAACTCAATTTCTCTCTCGAAGAAGTCTATGTTTATATAACTGTGATTGCAATAATAAAATAAATAAATACCTTGATGTGAGAGCGTCGCTCCATTCAGTTTCCACGGTGATACGAGGCTCACTGTTTACGTCGTTCTCCGAATGTGGTGACGTCACTACTGGTTGACTACCACGGTACCAAGCTACTGTGCCCAGATCATGAGGTCCTTGAGACATCTGGCAGGTGAGCGTCAGAGCGCTACCTGTTTTCACGTATACATCCGATGAACCATCTATTCTTGCTCGTGCCTCTGTAACAAACAAGGTTATTCATAATTAACACCACTGTCAACATATAAACTATGACAAGATAAGCTTTTGACTATAAACACTCAGCACTCAACGTGGTGCTCATTGACTACCTTATTGATCACTAATATTAATTACACAATTTTAAATATAGAATCAAGGATTGTATTTATGTAGCGTGTGAGAGCTTCGTATGTGGACCTAGCATGTGAGAGCTTTCTGACCATAGCATGTGAAGATTGCTTTTATAAATGTAGTGCATGAGACTTTTCAGTGTGAATGTAGCATATGAAGTTTCTTATGTGAACATATGTGAGAATTGTAAGAACGTAAAACGTGATTTTCTGTGCGAATGTCATGTGTGAGGGTCACATATATGAACATAACACATGAGAGTTTTCTGTGTGAATTGCAACGTTTGAAGGTTGCATATGTGAATACAGCATGTGAAGATTGCCTGTGTGAATGTAGTGTAGGAGGGTTGTCTGTGTGAACGTAACATGTGAGTTTTCTGTGTGAATGTAACATATGTAGTTTCTTATGTGAACATGATATGTGAAAATTGTGAAAACGCAGACTGCGAAAATTTTCTGTGCGAATGTCATGTGTGAGGGTCACATATGTGAACATAACACATGAGAGTTTTCTATATGAATACAACGTATGAAGATTGCATATGCGAATACAGCATGTGAAGATTGCATATGTGAATGTAATATATGAGGGTTGTCTGTATGAACGTAACATATGTGTTTTCTGTGTGAATGCGTGTGTGTGCTTGTGTGAATGTCCTGTGTGAGAACCGTGAACGTAGTATACATAAGAATTTTCAATATAAATATTGTAATGGTTGCCTGTGGTAATATATGTGAAAATATTCTGTATGAATATACCATGTGTGTTATATATTGTATGAATATACCATGTGTCTTTTATATATTGTATGAATATACCATGTGTGTTTTATGTAGTGTATTTCTATATATTAGAAAGTATCTATTAACTGTGAAACTAACAATAACAAAAAACAGATTCGGGATTAACCAACCATTTGAAAGACGAACAAAATAATTTATAACACAAATTGTACAAATAACAAGTAATTGAATTTTATAATAATATAAAGAAGAATATATTACCGTATTGTCAATTGATAATACGCAGGAAGGAAAATATAACTGAGTCTCAAGACAATCTTCGTCGAAGGAGCGAGCGAGATAACGACCTGTTTCGACTTGTTTTGATAACAGTCAAGTTAACACTGAATCGGGCCTCGCGATGTTCGTAAACATTCGGGCCTCTTCCGACTTCGCCCGACTACCCTTATTTACCGTAGCGGCTTATAGCGTAGCCGCTTTACATAGCAGCATCACTAATATTAATTACACAATTTTAAATATAATATCAAGGATTATATTTACGTAGTGTGTGAATCTGATGTGTTACATACTACTTAACACAATGATTCTTCACTTTGACGAAAGTCATGCTCCTTTACAAAAATTTCTCAATAACATTTGTAATTTAAAATAAGAAATTTATTTTCCCGTAAATCTGATGTTAATAGATGATGTAGTATGTGTATACGTAGATATACATATGTAGACGACGTAGACAAATGTTAGATAATAGCAAAGGAAGTGAAAACGTTAGAGGAACAGAATGATAAAAGAGGTGGAAATGTCTATGAAGTAAGTTTGAAAGATACCCAGTTCCCAAAGCTGTGTCAATGTTAGAGCTATCCGATATCCGATACCGATAAATTATTCATATCGCGGGGAAATCGCGTCGTATATAAGCACCTAGTGTTCGACCATCCTGGGATTTAGTTCGACCTACTTTGTAATTAGTACGCGAATGGTTTCCTCGACACTGTACATTTATAATGTGCGTGAGTAATTACGTGCGATCGAAATTATCGTTCAGACCGAGAGTCAGAGGTCAAATATCACCGTGACACGAACTATGCTCAGTATTCGACCTTTTCGTCGTTCCATTTATGGGTCACACTATTTTCCCTCTTTTAATCGCACTCTCTTTTCACTGCAAAAACTCCTTTCATTTAAACCGTTACATTTACGCCGTTTTTATTGGGAATAAATGCTGGCGGAAATAAGTAGAACAAGGGACGCACAAATAAGAAAATAATAAATACGATAATTAAATGAATATAATAAATACAGTAATGAAAAAGAAAATGATAAGTACAGTAATAAATAACAAATTATACATCAAGCTTTACATGTATGAAACAAGCAAACTGCAAATAAATAAATAAGAAAATGATACATATAATAATAAATAAAAAATGATACATAAAACATACATACATGAAACAAGCACATAATAAATACAATAATAAATAAATAAGAAAATGAGACATACAATAATAAATAAAAAATGATACATACAATAATAAATAAAAAATGATGCATACAATATTACATACATGAAACAATTAAATAGATGCAATAATAAATAAGCAAAAAATGTATAAGTACAATAATAAACATAGAACTATAAATGAAACAACAAACAAGAATACTGAAACAACAAACAATATATACCATCATTTTTGTGAGAGTATAATATTAAAATCTCGAAGAACCGTGAAGACAATAATTATAAAATCTGTTCAAATTTAAACATCTAGAAGACATTTAAAAATTTATTTTTCACTTTGTATCCCATAAACGGACCCACTGTTTTTATTATAAATAATAAACAGCGAAAGAAGCAGTTCACACTTATAAATTTATTGCAAGGAACATTTAATGTGCATTTAGTATTTCTAACCTAAATCGACAGCTAATTTAATATTCGATAGTAATAATATTAGTAATAATACTAATTAAGTAATAGTAATAATACTAGTAATAATACTAATCAAGTAATAATAATAACAATAGAAATAATAATAAAAATAATAGTAATCAAGTAATAGTACTAATAATAGTAATAATAATAATTAAGTAACAGAAATAATAATAGAAATAATAGTAATCAGGTAATAGTAATAATACTAGTAATAATAATAATTAAGTAATAGTAATAATACTAGTAATAATACTAATTAAGTAATAGTGATAATAATAGTAGTAATAATAAAATTGAACAGTTTTCAACAAACTAACAAAATAACGCCATTCAGAAGGTATCCACAAGGTACGAATGTTTAATCAACATAAAATCCTTGAGACTGTTGTTAAAAAGTAACAATACATTAAAAGTGACCATGTACATAGTAAATGTCCTCAGAGAATAAAAATGTTCTCCGAATAGTTTGATTGTCACTTCTTTTCGAATTCCGCAATAAATCTTGAAATGTCGTTCAATAATCCTATCCCTCGTACCCAGTGTCTACAGTCTAAGCTTTCTTTCACTTCCTCTCTCTTTTTTTTTATTCTACACCAGCCCTTTTTCCGAAAACCCTCATCAATTTCAGGCTGGTCAGAGGTATCTATCAGGACTACAGTTCAACGAGTACGGCTAAACAGAAGAAGAATGTGTCTAGTCACCGTTCAGATATCAAATTCGAACACGGGAATAAACGAACATTCGATTTGTGCTGTTTCACATTGAGCCGGTATCGATTTCTGCGTCCGAGAAACGCGTTCGATGGTTGTCGTTTCGATAAACAATTTAATACGTCGATTTTTGTGGGCTCTGCGCGATAATAAATCTTTTTTGAAATTTTTTGGTCGAGGAATTTTGTAGGTCAGTAATTTTATGATTTATTTATTAGTTTGGAAAGGTTGTTATTTTTTAAGGTAAATAATTATTTGATAATGTACTAAGTGTATTTAGGTATTTGGTAACTCAATTATTTGAGAATTCGATAATTTAATACCTTGGAAATTTAGAAATTTGATTAATTAATAATTTGGTAGTTTGACAATTTAATAATTTAGAAATTTAAAAATGTGTTAACTCAATAATTTAATCATTTAGAAATTTAAAAATGTGTTAACTCCATAATTTAATAATTTAGAAATTTAGAAATTTGGTAATTCAATAATTTGCTAATTAATAATTTAGAAATTAATTAAGTATAAATCAAACGATTTATATCTTCAATACCTTACTAACTGATTTTCTTTGCTTTTAAATCATGAATATTTACACATTTCTATTGTGTGCATTTTATTATACTGTATGATTTTATAGGAAAACGTTTAGTGAGAATTAAGTGATGAAATACAACGAGTTTCGCATAGGATTTTCGAGCTTGAATTGCTTATTAATGGTAGATTTGAACATTAAAATGCAAATGAGCGTGAATGAGACAGATTACACTTGCATACTTTATTGATCTATACTAACCATCCATACATATTTATATATTTATACTATCAGTAATTTATTATACTGTATATTTATTGATTTGTAAGATTCTGTATAAAAATATTCATGAACGAGTTCCATAACAAAATTTTCAAGTATTGTATCAAATTCTCGAGCTCCAATTCTTTATTTGTTAATCTTTCAAATTAAAATTTTAATCAATTTAAAATTAACAATCGTGTTTAAAAGATGATTTCAAGAAATCCTTAAATGAATAATTATACAATACTGTCAAAATAATTATACAATACTTAAACTATATTTATAGAATCATTAAACTAATTGTAATTAATTTATTTCATATTTTATAATTAATCCTTCTAATGTTCATTATGAATTAAATTTGAAAATAACTTCTATTATTAACGTTTTTAATTCCATAACCTACATATTTTTTAACTTGACTAATACTTTCAAAATATTTCAAATAGTTTTTAACTAATACTAGTAATGTTAGTATTAGAAATAAAGTTTGTTTAAATTTTTTAAACAAAAGCCTGTCATAAAAGTCTGTCCTTTTCAATCCAATTTATAAAATGTTAATAAATGAAAATAATTTGTAATAAATTATTTCACGTAACATACAGTAATATTACATAACAAAAATATAAAAAAGAATTCATAAAATCATGAACTCAATAAGTCATAAAAAGAATTCCTTTTCAGTCCATATTATAAAATATTAATTAATGAAAATAATTTGTAATAAATTATTTCACATAACATACAGTAATATTACATAACAAAAATATAAAAAAGAATTCATAAAATCATGAAGAACTCATAAAGTCATAAAAAGAATTCCTTTTCAATGCATATTATAAAATATTAATTAATGAAAATAATTTATAACAAATTATTTCACATAACAGTAATATTACATAATAAAAATATCAATATACTCAGATTTCTAAAATATGAAAGAAGTACTTACTTCCCAGGGATTTGTATAAGACACAGTACAAGTGAGTACAGTAATATCACATATGATATAACGTGAAGGAGGGCAAAGAAAACGAGTAGGTGCTCTGTCTCTTGTTACCTTTAACCCTTTAAAGCAAGAGTCTCTAACCTATATTCCAAGTTGACGTGGGTAGAGAATTTTAAAAAAGCGAAAGAAAGACGTCGCTATCTATTTTATACAATGTAAGGAGCATTTCATTAGGAAGTTGAACGAGCTTCCTCTTCTCCCGTGGGAGAGTTAGCCTTCGTCCAACTTTTCTATAATGAAAAGTCGATTCTGCTTGGTGTGAATTACTCGTTAATACTTTTCATGCCCCGTTCAATTCATCGGGAATCCCGTCGAACGTTCATTTCCACCATTTACTGCTCAAATATCATTTTTCAGATTTTTACAAAGTTGCGGATTCGGTTATTAAATTCATTTCACAATTTTCTTCCAACTTTTTTTTCAATTTTCCTTTTCAACAATTTGTTAAAGGATTTTTGGAAAATTAAAATACGAGTACAGTTGTAAACAGGTTTATAGATTTAAAAATTCAAGGTTTTACTTTCACACATTTTAGAATCAGTAAATTAAATTTTTGAGTCTAAATTTTTATAATTTCAGAATTTTATATTTTCAAATTTCCACATTTTCACTTTCTTGAATTTCCGAATTTTTACCTTGATTTTACAATGTAAAAAATGTAAATTGATAGATACACTTAATACTCTGTAAAATATAAATTTACAAAAGCACTAACAGTACATTAATTTACAAAATTCAATCTGTACCTCGTAAATTCTACAAAATAAAAACCAACAAATATTCTATTTTGTTATCAAACATTTACCAATAACTCAGTCGCATTTTTCTGATTAAAATGAGACCAAACACGATATAATTCGGAGCATATTTGTAATAATTTATAGAAGTAAAATCCTCGAAATCATAATAGTAGCCTTCGACTGTCAGGCGCGTCACGTGACTATCCGAACAGCACCGAAGAAAAACGAAATTACCCGACGTGTCTACTCGTTTACCACAAAACCGAAAAGCATCGATACATGCAAAACGCTTAAAACTACAAGTAAATATGTTTCGAATTACGTCGTGTTTGGACTTATTTTAATCAGGAAAATGTCACAAATATGTTGGTAACAGTTTCAAACCAAAAAAATAAAAAATAAAGTTTTATTATTGCATTTGGATTGCCCGACCGATGTGTCACTGTTTACATTCTTCTTAAATGTAATACCTTTACGATATACGCAAGACTTCAGACCCGAATTGTGTATATAGACTATTTATGTATATAGAATATTACGTATATAGAATATTTAGTGTACAATTATAATACAAATTAACCACTATAGGACATAATTAAGAAGTAAACGGTATTAAAATAATAGCGAGGTGAATATCGTGAGCTAATAAAGCAGATAAATCTCTGTCTAAAGAAGTAAAGAAAAAAAGGTAAGGAAAGTCTAAGCAACCCTCGTCGAATCCCTCACACGATATTGCTCATAGCGAGTTCTCAAAAAGAGGTTTACGCCAGGTTAAAAAACGAAGAAGAAGAGGGAAAATAAAGGAGGAAGGCAACAAGAAGGAGGAAAAAGGAAGAGGTGGAAGGAGGGTAAGCTTTGTAAGCAGCGGCAATGAGCTTACCCCGGGTACTTCTAGAATGGCGGCGAGAAAGGGGTGAGACCTAACGTTAGCTAGGGAGGAGAAAAAAAACCCTGAAAGAGTGGATGTCCTTTTGTCGCTGCAGCCTGAAAACCACCGACACCAAGCGTCGCGACGCTCGGTGTCGTTACCGGTGATGTTAATATCTCCGTAGAACATTAGGGTTTATTAGAAACGAGACTTCGTGCAAGCGAGCAGTTTCTTTTCTTCCTTGCGCACTCTGCCGTTTTCTTCTTTGCTCTTTCAGGGGGAACACGGATGAATACGCGGAAGAAATTATTGTTTGTTTCTTCGTTTTTTGGGCTCGCGTTCTATTAGGATTTTTGCGGGACGGGTTTGAATGAGCGAGCTGCAGAATTTTGCGGTTTTAGATATTTTCGAATTTTTTCAGTTTTATGAACTTTATGAAGTTTTGGAATTTTATGACATTTTTTAACTCATCGAATTTTCGAATATTTTGATTATTGTGCATTTTCAGAGTTGTAAGAATTTTGTGAATTTTTCATATTTTGTGATCTTTATGAATTTTTGGAATTTTATGAAATTTTTTGAAATTTATCAAATTTTGGAATTTTTTGATTATTGTGAATTTTGAGAGTTGTAGGAATTTTTGGAATTTTGTACATTTTTTATCTTTATGAATTTTGTGAATTTTTCTTATGTATTTTTTAATTTTTAAAACATTGAATTAAACATGCTTCATGAATTTATTGAATTTTATGAATTTTATGAATTTCATGAGTTTTATGAATTTTATCAATTTTTTTTTATTATTGTGATTTTTCAGAGTTGTAGGAATTTCTTAAATTTTATACATTTTGTTACTTTGATGAATTTTGTGAATTTTTCTTATGTATTTTTTAATTTTTAAAACATTGAATTAAACATGCTTCACGGATTTTTGGAATTTTATGAAATTTTTTGAAATTTATCAAATTTTGGAATTTTTTGATTATTGTGAATTTTGAGAGTTGTAGGAATTTTGTACATTTTTTGATCTTTATGAATTTTGTGAATTTTTCTTACGTATTTTTTAATTTTTAATACATTGAATTAAACATGCTTCATGAATTTATTGAATTTTATGAATTTTATTAATTTTTTTTTATTATTGTGATTTTTCAGAGTTGTAGGAATTTCTTAAATTTTGTACATTTTTTGATCTTTATGAATTTTGTGAATTTTTCTTATATATTTTTTAATTTTTAAAACATTGAATGAAACATGCTTTATGGATTTCATAAATTTCATGAACTTTATAAAATTTATGAATTTGTGAAATTTATGAAATTTATGAATTTAATAAATTTTCTGATTTTTATTGTTTGAAATTTTTGATCTCTTTGAATTAGAATTCGTTGAATTTATCTAAGAAGGTAAAATCTACCTACCTCTTCTTTTTACAAAATTCTTAAATTTTTTTGCAAGTAGTTAATTAATAACTAATTCCTAATACAAAAGCAGTAAAACATAACCTAGAAACTTGAAAAGTGACTTCATTATCAAAAAATTTTCTGTAAAATTTTCTATTATTCTTTTTCCATTCTTGTTTAAGTATGATACCACTGTCATCTTTATAGTAACAAAAAAAATCTTCATTATCAACAAATTTTCTGTAAAATTGTCTATTATTCCTCTCCCATCTTTGTCTCCCATTATCGATGAATTTTTGTCATCTTATAAAACTAAGATATAAAATAAAAGAAAATTGTATAAAATTTGTACTAAATAAATTGAGTAAAAGATAATTTTTAAATCGGGTAATCGAAGGGGTGGCTATCGATAAAATTCAAAATCTGCGTAAACACAAGGATCCATGATTACGTTCACTGACAAGAAGCACTTTGGCCGTGCAGATACGCGTTAAATTACATCGTTATGCAAATTGAACGATGTTGCTAGTTTTCGAGTCGCCTGAATTGCCCGACCGGCAAATCCGATTAACCCCCTGCCTCTCTTATAATAACGACACTCGTCCTCCACTTCACAACCTAATTTCACTGATTCGGCCCCTAACTTGAACGAACGATGAAAATTTTATCCGGAGTAATGAGCAACGATGTCATTTGTGTCCTGCTATGCCGATAAATCGTTCGCGAGCCGAGTATTTAATTAGTTGCTGCCAGCTCGAAGTTTATATCTATACTCCATTCGAATCGTTTATATACTTGTCTCTATTTTTTTAATACCAGCGCCATTATACTGTACGGATTTTAATTAAAAATTGAAGCACGTTTGTAACGCTGAATGTGGGTTATTCGGAGATTTTTGGTATTTAAATATTATTTGTGACTTGGAATTTTTATTTGGAGCGTGGAATTAATTGAATTTTGATGGAAGATGTGGAGATTGGATTTAAAAAGAAAGACGAAGGATATGTAAGCAAGAAGAGTTTATGAATAAGAAAATGATTATACTTACTATACCAAAAATTGAAAGATCAGAAAATACAAGCCTCCGAAACTTCCAAATTAAAAAACGTGAATGTAACATAAGAAAAGAGTGTACGCAAAGTAAACGAAAAGACATTTATTCGTAGCAAAAGGGTGGAAGACAGAGCACTTAACGATACTCCGATGAATCATGTTCGGATCGATAATCCGTGGATTATCGAGAGAGAGACGTACCGTAATTCATTCGAGACAGACTTTAAGACGAATCGTTCCAATTAATTGCTTTTCTGTCGGACGCATCGTTCCATTGCTCGCAGCCAGTTGTTGATCGCATCGAGGATTATTCGTGTAATTTACGCCAGTTTCGTGCGTCCTGCTCGAAATCGATTATTTGCCACGTTTAACTTCCATCAGCGTTCAACCAACTGTATTTGTGCGGCTGATAATTGTAACAGGAATTGCGTGCAATTAGGCACAAACTGGAATTGTGCAACTTCGATTCCTCCCTTTGTTCGACGTGCCTACGCTGTTGTTAGCGGTTTACCGATCAATCAGTTTCCATATTTATTTTTCACAACTTTCCATCAAATTTATCTTCTTATTTTTATGGTGGATTCGTATTTGAACATTTCTTATCTTCCACTTATTAGATTCATGATTTCATAGGGAATTTTTAGAGAGCTTCTATGATTTTCTTTATTAACAATTTTTAGCTAGATTTATTTGTATAAAAAGCATACTGTAGCAACAAAATGTATTAGTGACTCAAAAATTTTTTTGAAGATAACTGTTATTTTATTATTTATTGAAAATATTTCAGGAATATTCAATGAAGAATATTTCTCTTTATAGATATACACCAATTCTTTAATTTTATTGTTTATTACAAATTCATAGGAAGATTTTTATGGTCTTTAAAAAGCATAATAAAGTAATGATTCAGTAACTTTCAGCAATGTACGTTTTTCTTTGAATAATATATTTTGTGATTTTATTATTTATTATTTTTTAGAGATTTTTTGTAAATCATAAAGAGAATATTTTAGTAACAAAATATTTCAATAACAGTGAATATTTCTCTCTAAAGTTATAATGAGAGCTATTTATTTTATTATTATAAAGAGATTTTATATAACAATTAAAAATCACAATGCAACATTTTCAATAACAGCAAATTTCCTTTAAACGTCCTATAATACTGTTGTATAGTATGTGCAGCCAAATAGCAATTCCATAAAATAACAATTTATCAAAAAAATTTATAAACAGAAATAACGTGCATCATACGTTAACACAGAGATATTTACAGTAAACGTAATAAATGTATCGAAGAGAACGTTAGAAAGAAAACCAGCGACGTCTGTAAACTTCCGGTGTATACCGAATCCCTTTCATAACATCCCCCAAACATTTATCGAAATCTAGCCCAATAGAAATCACTGGTTACATAGGAATTCAGCTGTAAACCTGCGAAAGCCATCCGCTGCAGCATCCAAGAGCTTATTGCCCGTTCGCAATCTATCTCGTGCAGATTTTATTTTCTTCGAGGGGGTGGAGTCCGCGTGGAACCGATAAAACCCGTGCAACTTCCGGTTGAATCACCATCGAACCCCTTTCCTTTCGTTTCCTTTTCTCCGCTATCTGTCCGGGACGAGCCTCTCGCGAACTCCGTTAAAGTCACGCCAATCGACACTGGCTCCCTTGGACATTGTTAAACTTTCAAACGTAATAAATCCGACTTACTGACGTTTGATATATGGCCAGATGTCGGTCCCAACGCCTTCGACATCCCTTCGAGTATTTAGGCGGTTTGGAAATATTGAACCTTTCTGATGTTTGCTCCGGACTTTTCAGAATTTCATTTTACGTTCTTTTATGTACTTGGAATTTTATCTTGATAAATTGTGAATTGTATTTTTTGTCTGAGAGGAATCATGGTGGATTTTAGTTATTGAGTTGAGAAGGGTGTTGATGCGATAATGGAGTTGGTATAATGAGGCAAATGTTTTTGGAAGTGAAGTTTGATATGTAAATTTGGAAATTTGAAAACTGGTAAGATGATTTCGAGATTCTGCATAAACTCTCAAATTTTTGAACTGCAGATACCTTTAGTTCAATAATTTTAGGGATTCTCTAATCACCCAATTACTTTTCAAGCTTCTGAATTCACAAATTTGTTACTTCTACCATTTCTACATTACCACCAATTTTTAAATTATCATGGCTTCTAATTTCGAAGTTCTTAAATTTTCAAATATTAGAACTCTTGAAGTCCCAAAATTTCAAAGTTCTCGTCTTCATCCAAGACCTAGGCTAGTCCTGGACTAGGTGATCCTAGTTGTGATCCAAATGGTGATCCTAGTTGTGATCCAGATCCAAGACCTAGTCCTTGTAGTAGTTCTAGTTCTAATTCTAGTTCTAGTTCTAACTCTATTCCTAGTCACAGTCATAACTCTAGCCTCAATCTTAAATTGTCTTGGTCCTGGTTCTAGACTTGGTCCTAGCCCTAATGCCAGTACTAATCTTAATCTTAGTCTTAGTTTTAATCCTCCTCCTAGTCCTAATCTTAATCCTAGACCTAGTCCAGATCCTACTGCTGGAACCTAGTCCTAGACCTAGTTTTAGTTCTAGTCCCAACCCCTAATCTTCATCCTAGTCTATGTCTCAGTCGTAGTCCTACTTTTAATCCCAATTTTAATCCTAGCCCTAGTTCTAGTCCAAATTTTGATTGTAGTTGTGGTCCTAGTTCTCCTCCAAACCTTAAATCCTAGTTGTGGTCCTAGTCCTCATCCAAATCTTAGATACTAGTTTAGGTCCTACTGCTAGTGTTAGTCCTGATCCTAGACCTAGTCCTAGGTCCAGTTACAGAGATCGAATCTTGTTCCAACTCCTAATCCTCTGAATCCTAGTCTTGGACCTAGTCCTAGTACTGATCTCAGTTCTAACCCTGAGCTTAGTTCTAGTCCTACTACTAATCTCACAGTCCTAGTATTAGACCTAGTCCTAGTACTAATCCTAGTCTTAGAGCTAATCCTAGTCCTAGTCCTAGTACTAGGTCCAGTTATAGAGATCTAATCTTGTTCCAACTCCTAATCCTCTGAATCCTAGTCTTGGACCTAGTCCTAGTACTGATCTCAGTTCTAACCCTGAGCTTAGTTCTAGTCCTACTACTAATCTCACAGCCCTAGTATTAGACAAAGTCCTAGTACTAATCCTAGTCTTAGAGTTAATCCTAATTCTAGTCCTAGTACTAGGTCCAGTTATAGAGATCGAATCTTGTTCCAACTCCTAATCCTCTGAATCCTAGTCTTGGACCTAGTCCTAGTACTGATCTCAGTTCTAACCCTGAGCTTAGTTCTAGTCCTATTACTAATCTCACAGCCCTAGTATTAGACCTAGTCCTAGTACTAATCCTAGTCTTAGAGTTAATCCTAATTCTAGTCCTAGTACTAGGTCCAGTTATAGAGATCTAATCTTGTTCCAACTCCTAATCTTCTGCATCTTACTCTTGAACCTTGTCCTATAATGTCAGTCATAACCCCAGTCTTAGACCTGGTCCTACCATTCCCAATCTTCCAAAATCTAATTTTCTTCACTCCAAATCACATCATAATCCTCTGCCACAATATACCTTCCTCTCAACACATCTTCCATTTGACAGACTCGCCCAAGCATCCAAGCCATTACCCTCATCGTTCCTCGCACGTCGATATATCGGCACAGGTTTTGAGATCGATTAAAGCGTTTGGGATCACGGGAATCCGCTTCGGGAGCCACCAACGACGTTCGAGCATTTTTCTTCTCGCCGATGCAGCCCAAGTGGCCACTCTTAACCCAGATACTCGGGCAACATTCCAAATTTTACGATGAGACTGAACGTGTATGATGTAAACGCCGTAACTCGAGTCCCAACCCTCTTGTCGAGGGTGTTCGTGTGGGTTCCCGTGTGTTTCGTACACGATGGCGCTTTCGAATCGACTTGCTCCGACGTATTTACTGGCTCTGGGATCTTTTATGCATCGTACTTGGGATCCGAACGAATTTTTACGCTATATAACGTCTCTTTCAAACGTTCGTTGTTTTGCGGCTTCGGGATCGTAACTCTTTGTTTGCGCTGGCTGCACTAACTATCCAGGGAAATATTGGTCTAACAGTGGAATTTGCATTTGGGTTCTTTCAAAACAGATGGAGAGAAATTTTGTGTTGCGATTATTATTGGAACTTGTTTATTTCTAACGAAGGATTATGGACGTACAGTTTTATTCACTGGTGGATTATGGGTACTTATCGTCAAAAACGAATATTATTGCTATCGTTGAATTTGATCACTTTTATATTTTTGTTTAAGGGTAAACAAAAGTAATAGTTGAAATCGCAATCCTACTTTAAATGTGTAATTTGATCGAAACAAAATAAACCTTACCAATTTTGATGTTTCTTAAATCACTTTTATCTCAAGACACTCTTTATCTCAAGTCTATCGAACGTTTTATCTCGAGTAGGTCATTTAGTTTCTCTCGATGTCAAATACAATTTTATTAATTCATCAATGGCACCATTTAAGGAAAAACAGAATAACAAATTATTTGTACAGTCGCACAATAATATTCTATGTGAATAAATTTTAAGCAGTCACTAAAATAAGATTCTCTCACATTCTTCATCTCTATAGTGTAACGTTTATTTTTTTTAGTAAAGAGATTGCATCTTGGAAGAACGAGCATCTAACATCAAGGAGTCTTAGTTGGCCAAAAATTAATTTTAAAATTCAATTTTCCCCATTCTATTTCAAATCTACTTCCTCCTTTCATTCATCCGTGACTCGACCAAATTAAATCCACACAGCCAGGCTATTGTCGGCCCCCCACACGCAGTTAATCCATCAAAATAAAGTTCACACCACATTGCATGCCATAAAACGAGAAACACGCCACAATATGAGCATCTTCCAACTCATATACAGCAGAGAAAATTCACCCCTTAATACAGTTGGTTGCGTACGCATATAGAGTCAACAATAAATCTGCCTTTCCCATGAAAAATGTAGCAATCGTGAGTGAAGAAGACAGTTACTTATTTTTGGGAATTTTTTAGAGGATGAAAATTTGGGGGTGGTTTGAGAATTTGGCGAAGTAGGAATTTTAGGATTTGGGGACTTTGGGTGTCAAGGTTTATGGGAATGTACGAATCTGGGGATTTAGGCATTTTTTCGAGATTTAGGAATTTGGGAAATTTGAGATCTAGTAATTTTGGGATTTTGGGGGTTTGGAATTTGGAGGTTTAAGAATTTGGCAATTTAGAAATTTGCAAGTTTGGAGATTTGGAGATTTAGAGATTTAGAGATTTGGAGAGTTAAGCATTTGGGGATATAAGAATTTAGAGATTTAGGAATTTGGAGAGATAGGGAATTGGAGATTTAAGAATTTGGAGACAGGGATTTGGAGATTTAGGAATTTGGAGGTTTAAGAACTTGGAAATTTAGAAATTTGCAAGTTTGGAGATTTGGAGATTTAGAAATTTGAGGATTTGGATATTTGGAGATTTAGGAATTTGGAAGTTTGAGGATTTGGAGATTTAGAGATTTTGGGGATTTAAGGATTCGGAAATTTCGAAACTTGAGAACTTTGAAGATTTAAAAATTGTAAGACTTAAGAACTCTCACAATTTGGAGATTTAGGAATTCAGGTTCTTGAGGACTCGATGGTTTGGGGATTTGGTAACTTAGAAACTTGAGAATTCCGAATTTTGCAAACTACAAAATTTGGGAACTCATGACCTCGGAAATTCAGAAATTTAGATATTTTGGTGTCTACAAATTTGAAAATTATAAAATCTACTAAATTGCGAGTACAAAAATTTGAAAATCCCAAGAACATCCACAAATTTTCAATTCCAAAAATACACATACTTATAACTACACACATCCTCACCCAAAGAAACTCTATACTTCAACCGATTGTACGAATCGCCCCATCCAAAAATTTCCAGTGTAGCCATCAAAATACGTGAATAATATTCATCAATTCCCCTGAGCAAATTTCCTCTCCTCGATTCCGAGGAAAAGGGCAACAGGCTCCAGGCGGAAAAACCCGTTAGTTCAGCGAACGGCCATAAATCGCGAAGGCATCAAGGCGGACGAACGGTCGGATCCGTGGGACGATAATAAGCGTCCATGTTTCTAAGTTTCCGCAATTCCGAGGCGCAAAGTGAATTTATACGGTGGCCGTAATGCAAACGGCGGCAAGTGAGTTATTCGACTCGCGGGACCGGCATAGAACCCGAAGCAGGCCACATGAACAATCGTTGCTGATGATAATCGCCGGAGGTACGACAATGGGCCACGAGGAAACGCGACGAAAAACCAACGGACGAGTTCGAGAAGACGCCTTCAGGTGGTTTTGGACCGAGCCACAAAACACTGAGGGAGTTCAGCCAAGTTCATTTAACTTTGCACGATAATCACTCGCTCGAAATGAGATAAAGCGACCGCCGCCGAGAACGGTCGAGCCTTTACGAATTGTTGGTTCTGCTCATTGGATGATGAACAGTCAGGTGTTAAGAGGATTTAATAGATAGCTACTATCTGGATGTACTGTGTGCTTTTCACATTGATTAACAGGGTGTTCATTCAGATCAGTAGCATAGAATTGTTTCAGATCGGATTTAGGCTTCAACAGTTGTTGCCTCAGAGTGTGGAATGATGACAAGTTAGATGTTAAATTGGGGATGTGTGGATTTGGGAATGTAGGCATTTAGGGACGTGTGGATTTGGGGACATGCGAATTTGAGCACGTGTGAATTTGGGGACATCTGAAATTGGGGAGATATCGAATTGGGGACGTATGGATTTGGGGACGTGTGAATTTGGGGACATGTGCATTTTGGGATGTGTGGATTTTGGGACATGTGAATTTGAGCACGTGTGAATTTGGGGACATCTGAAATTGGGGAGATATCGAATTGGGGACGTATGGATTTGGGGACGCGTGAATTTGGGGACATGTGCATTTTGGGATGTGTGGATTTTGGGACATGTGAATTTGAGCACGTGTGAATTTGGGGACATCTGAAATTGGGGAGATATCGAATTGGGGACGTATGGATTTGGGGACGCGTGAATTTGGGGACATGTGCATTTTGGGATGTGTGGATTTTGGGACATGTGAATTTGAGCACGTGTGAATTTGGGGACATCTGAAATTGGGGAGATATCGAATTGGGGACGTATGGATTTGGGGACGTGTGAATTTGGGGACATGTGCATTTTGGGATGTGTGGATTTTGGGACATGTGAATTTGAGCACGTGTGAATTTGGGGACATCTGAAATTGGGGAGATATCGAATTGGGGACGTATGGATTTAGGGACGTATAGATTTGGGGATGTGTGGATTTGGGCATATGTGAAATTGGGGATGTGTGGATTAGGGGACGTGTGCATTTGGACATATGTGAAATTGGGGATGTGTGGATTTGGACATATGTGAAATTGGGGATGTGTGGATTTGGGGACATGTGAATTTGAGAACGTTTGAATTTGAGAACGTTTGAATTTGGGGACATCTGAAATTGGGGATGTGTGGATTTGGAGACATGTGAATTTGGGGAGATGTCGATTTGGGGACGTGTAGATGTAGAGACATGTCGATGTGGGGACATGTGGATTTGGAGACGTGTAGATTTGGGGTCATATGCATTTAGGAATGTAAGGAATTAGGTATGTAGAGATTTGGGAATGCAGTGATTTGGGGATGTAAGGATTTAAGAATACAGGAATTAGATGGTAAAGGGCTTTAATGATCTGCTATACTGTGTTGTTAATTCAAAAGCTAATATCAGTACGATAAGAATTGTCCATGCAGGTCTTTTGATCAAATTTATTTCATAAGAAGGTATGTTTATAAATAACATGTATAATATAATGTTTACGAGTAATATGAGACTACATTGTACAACAAATTTCAGTATAGCTAATGCTATTCAAAAGCAAGCAGCCATTGTTTTTATACCAAGACAAGAACCGCAGGGGAAATCCATTTGAATCCCGTAGCTTAACATCTAAAACTGATACGTCAGTGCGTAACATGGAAGTTTAAATGTAGAACGTAGACAAGCGAATAGCCTGTGGAACAGTTAAGTTGGTGTCCTATAGACGATGTAATCTAGGCTACCTGTTCCTTAAGCTGCTTACTGTCAAAATAACTTAACGTGCATCTATGTTGTCCCAACAACGCATCTAACGTCCTACTTAGCGCATCGTCCTTCATTACTAATGCAAAATTCGTGTGTGGAGATTAGTGGAATTACAAGGAATGTTTGTATAAACGTAGCCTTTGAATATCTCATTTGGAAATGGTTTTCTTTGAACGAGACAATTAGGAAGACTTTTACCTTATATAATTATCTAATAATACTAATTCAGTTTCATTACTTAAGTTTGAAATTGTCAAATGCTTAAACTTTCAAGATACCAGGTATTTTAATTATGTATAAGTTTGCAAATTTACAAGATGCTTTGATTCTCAATTTTATGAATTCAATAAAACATTTGTGAAATCTGTATTTGAAAAGTTTTGGATTAATAAATTCTTAAACTCCCAAATTTTCAAATAGACAAATTTTAAGTTCTACATGACGAATCCAAAATTCGTGATTTTGAAGTCGCCAAATTTCTAAGTACTTAAATTTCCAAATTCCTAAGTACTCAAA
This sequence comes from Megachile lagopoda, assembly GCA_036983795.1. NCBI lineage: Eukaryota > Metazoa > Arthropoda > Insecta > Hymenoptera > Megachilidae > Megachile > Megachile lagopoda. The sequence continues at coordinate 6,267,588 of CM072798.1, forward strand.
TGTCTAAATGATTAAAACCCCAGGTCCTTAAATACCTGAATGACTAAATCCTAAATATTCAAATATCTGAATGACCAAATCTTAAATTTGCGAATACATAAATGACTAAAACCCTCAATCACCAAATTCCTAAATGACCAAATTTCCACACGTCCAATATCTCAGTTCCCTACATCCCCAAATTTTCAATTTTCAAAATCCCTAAGTTCTCTAAGTGCCTAAATGACCAAATTCCAAAGCCCCAAATACCTAAATGATCAAAATCCTACCTCCCCAAATACCTAAATAACCTAATCCCCAAATGTCCAATGCCCTAATTTCCCAAATCCCTAAATCTCCAAATTCAGGGATCTTCAAATACCCACATGACCAAATCCTGAACTTCCAAATACCCACATGACCAATCCTAAATCCCCAAATACCTACATGACCAAATCCTAAAATCCAAATAGTCAAATGGCCAAAACCTAACTCCCCAAATGCCTAAATATGCAAATCCCCAAATGTCTAGTGTTCTAATTCCCCAAATCCCTAAATCTCCAAATTCCTGGATCTCCAAATACCCACATGACCAAATCTTAAACCCCTAAATGACAAAGTCCTAAAATCCAAATAGCCAAATGATCAAACCTATCTCCCCAAATGCCTAAATAATCAAATCCCAAAACGTGCAGTACCCGAATACCCCAAATACGAAATCATTAAATCTCCCCTTGCATATCCCAAGTCCCGTAATCCTTAAACCCCCAGTGTCCCAAATTTCCAAATCCCCAAACTTCGCAAAGAATAAATTGCACGATTATCATAACAAAACCAACAATATCCATTTAGCCCAGCAAACAAGGTGCATTTCGAGTTTGTTTATTGCAATAAAACACGAGCGATTTGCGTCAAGGTGTCACCGTCATTCATACACATTTATACGTACCCTCTAATTACTCTCGATATTTGCGCCGGGCGATAATCGAATGGACGATCTCGTCGAACCAAGTAATTATCGTCAAACTTTCAGCCACACGGTTGTACCGTGCAAAAGCATAATCGTGTTTATCATTAGAATACCTCTGTTTATAGCTGTGAATAGGGTGGTGGCACACGTGTCCCGTCGTTATCAAGAGGGAACATCGATTATTATCCAGCAACACAGCACGTTCATCTGGCTTGATAATTACAATCTCGTTCGGTATTCTGCTAAAACGTACGATGGGATAACCGAACGAAACCACTTGTAGCTTAATAATAACACCATTAACCCAGGGTCACCCCGTGTAATGGGGATGTTACACCCCCTCCCGAAGACCATTAACAAAAACCATGCGAGAAAAATTTTAAATAGCCGAATAACTTTCGTGTTCCTATTATCTGATTATAGGAAAAGGTGAATAATTAACCAGATACAATAACTGAACAGATACATGAATTAATTAAGGAAATAGGGACTTTTGGTATATACAAGCTTATGTATGCATAAATAATCAGTAAAAATGATGTAATAATTTGTACCCAAACTAGTTGTACAATGATGTATTATTATACTATTAAAATAGTTACTAGTAAACTAGTTAATCAGGAGTTTAGGTAACTATACCAAGCTGTCCTTTTTGCTACAAGCAATATGAAGAACGTTCCTTGGAAGTGTTCTTCAGGAAAGTTCATGAAAACATTATACGATAGCTGTCGACGAACTTAAAGCACCGTAAGTTACAGTGATTAAGAATGAACACCTGATACTGCTATCAGCTACACGAGAAAATTGGGAAATGCAAGGGAACCACTTTGGGCCTTGCTCCTTTGTCAGGTAAGATCAGACATTACTAAATTTGACGTCTACTTTGAACCCATTAGAGAGATGCAACTCTCTTAAGCTTCTTTAGCAATTAACGGGTGCTGTAATAGCCTGCCAGACCGAACTCTTCAAATTATTTACTTTTTAATGACGCCTAATGGAGTGGGCATTTTGAAAGTTTGCAAATAAACTTTGGAAATTTGGGGATTTGGAAATTTTTATGTTTGGAAGGTGGGAATTTGGGAATCTAGGGATTTGGGGATATGAGGAGCTGGGGATGAAGGGATTTGGGGATGTGAGGAGTTGGGGATGAAGGGATTTGGGGATGTGAGGAGTTGGGGATGTAGGGATTTGGGGACGTGTGGATTTGGAGACGTGTGGATTTGGGGATGTGTGGATTTGGGGACATGTGAATTTGGGGACGTGTGGATATGGTCACGTGTGGATTTGGAGATGTGTGAAATTGGGCATATGTGGATTAGGGGACGTGTGGATTTGGGCATATGTGAAATTGGGGATGTGTAGATTTGGTGACGTGTGGATTTGGTCACGTGTGGATTTGGGGACGCGTGAATTTGGGGACGCGTGGTTTTGGGGACATGTGAATTTGGGGACGTGTGGATATTGTCACGTGTGGATTTGGAGACGTGTGGATTTGGGGACGTGTGGATTTGGGCATATGTGAAATTAGGGATGTGTGGATTTGGGGAGATGTCGATTAGGGGACGTGTGGATTTGGGCATATGTGAAATTGGGAACGTGTCGATTTCGGGATGTGTGGATGTAGAGACATGTCGACGTGGGGACATGTGGATTTAGGGACGTGTAGATTTGGGGACATGTGGTTTTGGGGAAGTGTAGATTTGGGGACATGTGGTTTTGGGGATGTGTGGATTTGGTAATGTAAGAAATTAGGGTTGTAGAGATTTGTGAATATAGGGATTTGGGGATGTAAGGGTTAGAGATTATAGGAATTTGGGTATGTAATGATTTAGGTATGCAGCGATTTGGGGATATAGATATGTGAGAATATAAAAATTTGAGATAATAGAAATTTAGGAATATAGAAATTAAATTTGACAAAAATTATATTTCACAATGACTAAATCACAATCACAATTAAATCTCTGACAAAAAACTGTAAACCTTGAAAACTAAAAAACTGAAGAATCTCAAGTCTGACAACTATACATCACGCAACTCGTTCTACAGAATAATAATCACCTTCCGACATGTACTATATTGCATCCCTTAGATTCCCACATTAAATATACAAAATTTTCTCAAGTTTCCACCCAGTTTAATCACGTATCCGAATGCAACAAACTTGCGCAATATTACATACTTTCCGAAATAACAGTCTCCCCGTGCAACCAAGGTGTACATATCCGTCCCTGGGTGGAAATAGGTTGCATAAATTATGAGCAGGCAACAGGAATGCGTCTCGTATAACGAGATAATTAATACGTGGACGACTGTTCACCGAGGCGAACACTCTGCCGTGCTAGAATGCGTTTACCGACTGTTTCGTTGCTTCAAACCGGTCGTACATTGTTCGACGGAAGCACGGGCTGCCTCTTTTGTTCCCGCAACGATCTATGCCGGTCGAAGAACGATCCATGAATTCCAGATATTCGAATGACGTTGCTTCGAATCGGGAATAATTAGAAATGTACAGTCTAATGCAAATCTGCATTCGTTACGAAAGGTATGGTAGCAAATGGAGGCATGTCATTCTTTTTTTGGGATAATTTTAGGGGTACTTTGTGTAGTTGGCAATTTTTTGATGAGTTGATACTTTGGGGTATAGGTATTTGGGCGGCTGGGAATTTCGGGTTTTGGAGTTATGAGAATTTAGGAAATTGGGGGTTAGAAATTTGGGGACATAGGAGTGAAGGTTTTGGGAATTAGGTGATTTGAGGAGTTAGGGTTTTATGATATTGGGATTTGGAGATTTAGGGATTTGGAGGTTTAAGAATTTGGAGATTTAGGGGTTTTGTGCTATTGGAATTTGGAGATTTAGGGGTTTGTTAAATTAGGGATTTGGAGGTTTAAGAATTTGGAGATTTAGGGGTTTTGTGCTATTGGAATTTGGAGATTTAGGGGTTTGGTAAATTAGGGATTTGGAGGTTTAAGAATTTGGAGATTTAGGAGTTTTGTGCTATTGGAATTTGGAGATTTAGGGGTTTGGTAAATTAGGGATTTGGAGGTTTAAGAATTTGGAGATTTAGGGGTTTTGTGCTACTGGAATTTGGAGATTTAGGGGTTTGGTAAATTAGGGATTTGGAGATTTATGGATTTGGAGATTTAAGGATTTGGAGATTTAAGGATTTGGAGGTTTAAGAATTTAGAGATTTAGGGGTTCTGCGTTATTGGGATTTAGAGATTCGTCGATTTTGTGCTATTGGGATTTGGAGATTTAGGAATTTTGTGCTATTGGGATTTGGAGATTTAGGGATTTTGTGCTACTTGGATTTGGTGATTTAAGGACTTCGTGCTATTACAATTTGGAGAACTAGGGATTTCTAGAAATTTTGGGACATAAGAATTTTAAATTGAGAAAATTTGAGAATATATAATCGAAAACCTTGAAATCTCCAATTTGAAACTTGAGAATCTAGCAATACAAAAACAGTTCACTATAAAGTACTGTGCACTACAAAAAATTGTAAGAGGTAACATTGCATGATTAATGCAACCTAATTTTTCATCATAATCATCAAAAATCAAAAACCTTCAAACAAATAAGAATAAAAATAAAAAAATAGTATGAAATCAACTAAAATAACAATTTTTAATAACAGCAATATTCCTCAACATCACAATTTCTTTAAAAAATTGAAAATTCTTTAACGAAAAGGGAGGAAGTAAAAAAATAAAAAGCAATAAAATCAACCTAAATGAAACTATTAATAACATCAGTATACTTAAAAATTACAATTTTCTCAAAAATTAAAAAATTCTTAAACGAAGAAGAAGTACAAAAATAAAACGCTATAAAATCGACGAAAATGACAAGATTTATACTACCAACAATTCTTGATCATAATTTTTTCAAAAATTAAAAAGTTCTTAAACGAAGAGGAAGTAGAAAAATAAAACGCTATAAAATCGAGGAAAATGACAAGATTAATACTACCAATAATTCTTGATCATCATTTTTTCAAAAATTAAAAAGTTCTTAAACGAAGAGGAAGTAGAAAAATAAAACGCTATAAAATCGACGAAAATGACAAGATTAATACTACCAATAATTCTTGATCATAATTTTTTCAAAAATTAAAAAGTTCTTAAACGAAGAGGAAGTAGAAAAATAAAACGCTATAAAATCGACCAAGATGACAATATTAATACTACCAATAATTCATCATAATTTTTTAAAAAATAAGAAATTCTTAAACGAAAGAAAAGGGTACCTGCACGCCCAGTATTCGTTCCTGTTACCAAACTCTCTCCATGTTTCGTATAGCCACGTATCCCGCGGGAAAACAGCCACGATTCGTGTTTGTCCAACCAGTCGTTGAATTCGCGAAATTTTACGAGGCTCTTTATAATTATTGCGTCCAGTTTGCATCGTTATAAAGCGTATCCGGTCGAAAGACGGCGCACTGTTTAAATTTTCCGTCGTCGCTGTCGTTCGTTGGAAATGTGTTTTACTTTGTTTTTTCACCGGCGAGTATTTAGCTGTCGGTTTATGCAGATATCCTTGCCTCGTTCGGTATGCAAATGGCCGGGGAAACGGATACGGTGAAATTTAGCTTGATGTTATCGTGCATACAGTCTGTCTTATTGTTTGCACGTGTGTGCAGCTGCGCCTGTTTCGGTGTGTGGATGTTGATTCGAAAGAAAACACACGGGAACTGAGCAAACGTAAATCAAAATGCTCGCGGAAATCTTTATTCCCTCTGTGTATTTTCGGAAACGAATCGACACTGTTTCCTTTTTATCCCGATTTCCTGCTGGGTTACGTTCATCGACATATGGCAACTTTTTAGTTTTTATTTCATGGAAGGAAATTTTTTATTTTCATTTTTTTAGCTGGGATTTATTAATATATGAGAAATTTTATTTTATTAGGTTTTTGCTCATTTGTGAGAATTATTAAATTATTAGGTTTATCAGGTTTTATTAGGCTTTGTTAGGTTTTATTAGGTTTTTTGTTAATATATGAGGATTACTTATTTATTAATATTTTCATTTTTTTAGGGGGGATTTATTAATATATGAGAAATTTTATTTGATTAGTTTCTTGGTAATTTGTGAGAATTATTAAATTATTAGGTTTTATTAGGCTTTGTTAGGTTTTTTGTTAATATATGAGGATTATTTATTTATTAATATTTTATGAGTATATGAGAACTATTAATTTCCTAGTTTTTTTTATTAATATATGAGAACTACTAATTTCCTAGTTTATTTTATTAACATATGAGAACAATTTCCTAGCTTTTTATTAATATGTGAGAACAATTGATTTTCTAGTTTTTTATAAATATATTAATATATGAGAATTATTCATTTCAAGTTTTGAATTTCTTATCATTTTCATCAATTCATGATTTGAATTACTGAATTTTGTACAATTTTGATGATTTGATCATTTGAATTTTGAAATTTTTATAAATTCAATCATTTAATATTTTGAATTAGTGACTTATTGTAATTTTGTTCAATTCATGATTTGAATTATTGAATTTTGTATAATTTCGATGATTTGATCATTTGAATTTTGAAATTTTTATAAATTCAATCATTTAATATTTTGAATTAGTGACTTATTGTAATTTTGATCAATTAATAATTTCAATTATTGAATTTTGTATAATTTTAATGATTTGATTATTTCAATTATTGAATTTTGTATACATTTGATGATTTGATTATTTCAATTATTGAATTTTGTATACATTTGATGATTTGATTATTTGAATTATTGAATTCATTATTATTTTGAACATTTAATGATGTGAACTATTGAATTTTGTGTAAACATGATGATTTGATTATATGAATTATTGAATTTCGTGTAAGTTTAATGATTTGATTATTTGAATTATTAAATTTATCATTTTCAATCGCCACTTAGAGACATCCTCCATCCATTCGTTATTAACCGATTGAAATTTGTAAGGGCGCCTCCTATCGCAGTAATCAAAATGGTCGTCAAAGTTCCAAGTTTACGATTTGATCCCTTCGGACCTCTCAAAGTGATATGCCGTTTAAACGTTCAATTAGTCGAGTTTACATTTTTAATTGATCGCTTAACTTCTCGCCTCCATCTGCAAAGGCAATCAGCTGCGCAAACAAACCTCGTCAACGAATGAGACGACACAAAATTTGATCACTCAAGACACCACGTTACATTTTTGCTCGAATGTCACCGTGTACATATTCTCTTAAATCAACTTCAAAATTGTCAAAAACAAAATTTATGTTCATTTACAAAATACAAAAAATAATGTATTATTTTTTATAAATTCAATATTTCTGCAATATACAAATTAATTTCGAAATAAATTAACGATTTGAAGGAAAATAAAATTATTTGAGGTCCGAACAATAACAATTCATTAATACAATAACACAAGTAACAACAATTTATTCACCAATTAAATTGTTTGTATGAAACTTATATTTACTTAATGAAATACAAAAAATAATTCATGGTTCCATTTTTATAAGTTCAATATTTGTATGATTATCTCACTATAAGTAAATAAATAATTATTTTTAAATATTTGTGGAAGAAGTTATTTATTTGAACAATAACTATTTATTCACAATTTAGACAGTTTCTATCAAACGTCGAAAATCATGAGAAATGAGAAAATGGTGGACATTTTAACAACAGAAGGTATGACACGTTGGAAAGTCGTGGAAACAATTTGTCTTCCTTTAAACGGGTTGCTTGGACACTTATTTTGTCTCAAGAACGTGTGTTGAATTAATTGTGTCCAGTCTCCGAGATTCCAGGATTTGTGAGAAACGATTGAATTTTATCGAACGTTCGAGAGTACAGTAAGCTTTCGTTTCTTTATTGAAATATTAAGTTTTTTAGAAAATTGGTAACATCGACAATTGTAGTGATATTTCTGTCACTGTTAAATTATAGAGCGATGACATGGCGGAAATAAAATTTCAAATTCTTACATATTAGCAAATTTTTCACTTCTCTAATATTGAGACTTGTAAACTCTCACTTGTAAATTCTCAAATATTTGAATATTTAGTCATGAAAATTCCTCGAATTTTTCAAGCAGTTCACATTTTCAAATACTCCTTTTAAACTCGATTCGAATTTAATTTACATTTCATTTAAATAGAAATTCTCTAATTTTCGGAGTTTCAAATACACAAAATTTGACAAGGAAAAAATTTGAATCCCATAAAGACAGAAAGTCTTCGCTACCAAGCAACAAACCTAAAAGAAGAAAAACTGTATCTACTTAGATCCATATTTTCCGCTCGAATATTTCCGGAGCGTGGAGAGCCGGCGAAAAAGTTGTACGAGGGAAAAATTCACGGCGAATAATTCGAGCAGTCTCTAATTAATCCCACGGAGATTTCCAAAACGTTATCGATAGCCGATACCTGTTCTCCCGATTTCTATTCAAGCGTGGCACTCGTTGATTCTCAAGTTTCAGCGGGTGGACAAATAATTTCGTGGAGGACTAAGTACCTCGTTAATTCTTTCTAGTTGCCATTCCCCGCTTTTTCTGTCATAAATACCAGATATCAGGGATTTGCATATCACCGTGACAATTCTAGCTCGAGTACATCTACGTAGAAGATTTATCGTTGCAAAAATTAGTCGTGGAGGTTTATTAAATCAAATTAATTCACTGTTCTGACTCGTGACGCACCGGTGCGTCGGATGTGATCTTTAATACGTTTCAGTTTGGAGTTCAAGCCCAATTATTTGCATAGTACATTGCATAATACCTAATTGACGTAACATTTCAACCTTCTTTTTCTGTTTTAACCCTTTGAACTATTTTGACGAGTCTGACTCGTGGTACTTCAGTTGGGATCAATTTTACTCGAATTTTGAATATGCTTCAATTTGGAGTTCAAGCCCAATCATTTGCATAGTAGATTGCATAATACCATGTTATCATAACATTTCAACATTCTTTGCCTGTTTTAATATTGTAGCTGTGTTTAGTTAGTTCTGACTGACGCACCTGATAAATAGGTCATAGTGCAAGAGGTTAATATTGTGACTGTGATTAGTTCTGACTGACACACCCGACAAATCATAATGCAAGGAAATGAGTTAGTTAAATGTTGGAGTTTGAAGAAACGATAGAAAATAATAACAGATTGTCCTATGAAATGTAGCAAAATATTTTTCTATAACAAATTGACAAATGCGAAAACTCTAATAGCAGCATCATTGTAATTTTGATTAACTGAAAATATGTTATTCGACACTAGGTGAATTACATGTCACTTCTAAAATAACTTGAAAAATGTACACTGCATGTACAGATGTCAACTCACGTGTTGGCGCGTGAGCTATGACGCACTCGTGACGCACCCATGACACATTTGTGACACACACGTGACACACTAATGACGCACTCGTGACACACTAATGACGTACTTCTGACGCATTCGTGACACACACGCGACGCACTCGTGACACACCAATGACGCACTTGTGACGCATTCGTGACGCACCCATGACACACTTGTGACACACACGTGACACACTAATGACGCACTCGTGACACACTAATGACGTACTTGTGACGCATTCGTGACACACACGTGACGCACTCGTGAAACACCAATGACGCACTTGTGACGCATTCGTGACACACACGTGACACACTAATGACGCACTCGTGACACACTAATGACGCACTCGTGACACACTTGTGACGCACTCGTGACGCACTCGTGACACACTCGTGACGCACTCGTGACGCACTCGCAATTCAAATATTGTAAATTTTTCTCGTATTTATGGTACGCGTGAATTTTTAATTTAGATGTAATAATTTATGTGAGAATGTCCCACGAGTTGGCGCGTGAGCTATGACGCACTCGTGACGCACTCGCAGTTCAAATGTAAATTAGGGATTTGGGAATCTGAAAATTGAGATGTTGGGAGACGTAGAAATTTTTGAATACAGAAGTTTGAGAATTTGAGATTTTGGGAAATTGGGAATTGGGGATTTGAGAATTTGGGGTATTGGAGATTTGGAAATGTAGAAATTTGGAAATTTGAGGATTGGGAAAATTGAGAATTGGGAATTTGAGAATTTGGGGTGTTGGAGATTTGGAAATGTAGAAATTTAGAAACTGAAGAATTGGGATAATTGAAAACTGGAGATTTGAGAATTTGGGGTTCTGGAGATTTGAAAATGTAGAAATTTAGAAATTCGAGAACTCGGAAAATTGAGAATTGGGAATTTCAGAATTCAGGGTGTATTGGAGATTTGGAAATGTAGAAATTTGGAAATTTGAGAATAGGGGAAATTGAGAATTGAAGATTTGAAAATTTGGGGTCTTGTATATTTGGAAATGCAGAAATTTAAAAATTTGAGAATTTGGAAAATTGAGAATTGGAGATGTGAGAATTTGGGGTTCTGGAAATTTGAAAATGTAGAAATTTCGAAATTCGAGAATTCGGAAAATTGAGAATTGGGAATTTCAGAATTTGGGGTATTGGATATTTGGATATATACAAATTTCGAAACTTGAGAATTTGGAGTTCTGGAAATTTAGAAAAATAGAAATTTAGAAACTGAGAATTAGAATTATAAATTTTTCTCATGTGAATTAACACAAAAGTATCATACATTTCTTCTTGTTCTAAAAGTATCATATATTTTAGTTTTCAAATTGAAGTTTTTATCTTCCCCGTTTATTGAATAATTATTGTTCACCGAAGTAATCGTATGATTAAAAATAATTCCTGCACCGAACTGTACTGATCCGATTGTTGATATATCGAACAGAAATAATGTGTTCTTGATTTTAAATAAACGTTTTATATTCCATGTCGTAAGTTATCCATGAGTCATATACTCAGTGACACATTTACACTTGGCTAACCACTGAAGTTGCGCTCGATCGAGCATATCGTAAATTGAAGCTTTATAACTTCCTTACCTCATAAATACTAAAATAAAATTCGAGCTGTGAAGAACCGGTGACCATAGTGTCTCAGTATTTCCGAACTTCGGAATTTAGGTACTTTTAGAATACTTACATATAAAGTAGACAGGAAATTCGATAATTATTAGCTTTACAAGTTTTACTGTCACACTGTGAAGTTTTTGGCCCACAAATTTTTACATGCTTACATTTTCTGATTTATATATTTTTAAGGTCAGCTTCTAGATTTTTAGATATCTAGATTCACGGATTTTTAGATTTTTGGACTGATTTTTAGATTTGTAGGTGGGAAGATTTCTAGATTTTTAGAGCAACAGACTTTTAGAGTTCTAGATTTCTAGATTTCAACATTTCTAAATTTACAGATTTTGAGATTTCTAGATTTCCACTTTTTTTAGTTTCGAAATTTCTAAATACTCAAATTTCTGAATCGTCGAATATCTGAATTATCAAATTCCTATATCCGAAATCCCTGAATTCCCAAATTCCTAAACCCCCAGATTTCTAAATACACAGATCCCAAAACTGTGGGATCTCAACATTCCCAAATTCTATAATTTCCAAACCCTTAAATTCTCAAATTCCTAAACCCCCAGACTTCTGAATTCCCAGATTCCAAAATTACTAAATCCCTAAATTCTCAAATTTCTAAACCTTCAGATTCCTAAATTTCCAGATCCCAAAATCCCCAAAATCCTCCAAACAACCAAATCTTCCAATCCCCAAATCCCCCAATCCCCCAATCCCCCAATCTCCCAATTCCCAAATCCTCCAATCCCCAAATCCCCAATTCCCCCAATCTCCAAATCCCCAAATCCCAAAATCCCCAAATCTCCAAATCCCCATATCCCCAAAAACCCAAAATCCCCAATTCCCATATCCCTAAATCCCTAAATCCCAAAATGCCAAAATCCCTAAATCCGAAAGTCCCCAAAGTCCCCAAATCCCCAAAATCCTCCAAACCCCCAAAGTCCCCAAAGTCCCCAAATCCCCCACATCCCCAAAATCCTCCAAACCCCCAAAGTCCCCAAATCCCCCAAATCCCCAAAATCCTCCAAACCCCCAAATCCCAAAATCCCCCAATCCCCAAATTCCCCAAATCCCCAAAATCCTCCAAACCCCCAAATCCCAAAATCCCCAAATCCCCAAATTCCCAAATCCCAAAATCCCCTTTCGAAGTCTCTACATACCCAAATATCTAAATATAGAAATCTCTAAAACCAAAATATATACATGATTGCATGTCTTGCACCAATAGCACCATGCAATCTTGTCACATATTGTCTCTTGCACGTCACGGATCCATTAATATAGTATCTTTACCACAGCATGCAACGGTATATTTCATATTCCAGTTGTTTTCAGGATAAATCACGTTTCCGGTCACGTAAAACCAAGCACAGAGACGTCATTAGGAAGGAAAGTCGTGTATAGAAAGTACATCTAACGACGGAGTCTGAAAATATTACTGCATCGTGATACAGTCATTTATTTTACATTCTTCTGTTCTTTTCAAACATTTTACAGAATGTACCAACCACATTGTTTCCAATCAGCATTCAGATATTTTTTCCAAATTAGTCACTTTCAAATTTACAGATTTCATTTCAACGGAAGGTTGATAATTTCTTATTTAAATATTTCCAATTCGAATGTAAACACTTTTACATTTTTTAATTACGAAAATGTTGATTTTTATACCTTTGAAGGTACAAATTTAATAAATTGTAAAATTAGAAAGTGTGTCAGTAGAATTCATTTAAAAACCTTAAATTTTCAAGTTGTAGCTTTTAATTATTTTTGAATCTGAACATTTGATGACTTACACATTAGTAATTTACAAATTTCGAATTTTCCTAATTTTCAAATTGATATTGTGACAAAATAACAAATTTCCAAATGTACAAATTTGGTGATTAGCATATTAACAATTCAGAAATTTCAAAATTTTCAAATTTACAAATTTACAAAATACCAAATATTCAATTCGAGAAATGCGATGACATTACTAATTTAAAAATTCACAAATCTCAAATTTTCCTAATTTTCCAATTCATAAATTTCCAAACATAAAAGCTTGATAATTCTAAATAAAAATTTTCCTAGTTCTCAATTGTCCAAACAACAAATTCCCATTTTACAACTCTACAAGCCTCTTAAAATTTTAACCAACCCCGAAAATCCCCGAACATCAGCAATAACAACAAAGTCCGAAAACCGGAATAAAACCCACCTCTAAATCCCAGCGCGTCCATTTTAACGCCATTTTCCGCGCAATATTTTTCGCGATCGACGCATCAAAAATTTGCAAAAACAAAGAGCCGAAAAATACCAGAATCCGGTGTAATACAAATCGTAAAAGTTTATAAGCGCACACCTTAAAACCGAAACCGTTGGTCGTTCGCTTTTGGCCAGGATCGATGCCGGCCATCGAGAAAGAAATATTGCGTCGGCGTGTAAACAAATACTTTTCGAATAAAAGCATCCGATACTGAGGTACGCGAGCCATCGTTTATTTTTTTCCGTAGCTTTTCCCACTGTTTTTTTTTTGCCAACCGACCAAACGCAAACGTAGACACAAGGCCTAGCCCGGTGAATTTGTTTGTAGCCGCCACTTTCGATACACTGGCCGTGCGCGGCAAGAAATATCGCGGCCATACCCGGCTAAATAACGTTGTTTCACGTGCAGTTGCTGTTTTTTAACGGGACGATTTAAATGCGTGATCGATGACGCGCTTTGATCGATGAAAGTGGTGATTGCGACGTGAAACGTCGTTGAAGGAAGTGCTTAATTGTTTTGCTATGGCTCGGACTGTATTAGGTGATATGTCAGTGGGGATTTTCATGAATCTATTATTTTATCGGCAGATTTTTATTTTTAAATTATCAAGTTTTTTAAGTTTCTAATTTTCGGGCCTTTTCATTTATAGATCAGCTATTTCAAAATTTCCAGATTTACATTTTTCAATTTTCAGGTTCAAAATTTCAAGTTTCAAAATTTTTATAATTTATAGATTTGCAATTTCAAATTTTCAAATTTCCAGATTTACATTTTTCAATTTTCAAAGCTTCAAACTCTCAAGTTTTAAAGTATTTTAATTTATAGACCAGCAATTTTATATTTAAAAATTTCCAGATTTACATTTTTCAATTTTTAAAGCCTCAAACTCTCAAGTTCTAAAATATTTTAATTTATAGATCAGCAATTATAAATTTAAAAATTTCCAGATTTACATTTTTCAATTTTCAACGCTTCAAACCCTGAAGTTTAAAAATATTTTAATTTGTAGATCAGCAATTATAAATTTAAAAATTTCCAGATTTACATTTTTCAGTTTTTAAAGCCTCAAACTCTCAAGTTCTAAAATATTTTAATTTATAGATCAGCAATTATAAATTTAAAAATTTCCAGATTTACATTTTTCAATTTTCAACGCTTCAAACCCTCAAGTTCTAAAATATTTTAATTTATAGATCAGCAATTATAAATTTAAAAATTTCCAGATTTACATTTTTCAGTTTTCAAAGCTTCAAACTCTCAAGTTCTAAAATATTTTAATTTATAGATCAGCAATTTTATATTTAAAAATTTCCAGATTTACATTTTTCAATTTTCAAAGCTTCAAACTCTCAAGTTTAAAAATATTTTAATTTGTAGATCAGCAATTTTAAATTTAAAAATTTCCAGATTTACATTTTTATCTAATATATATACAATTGGCTTTGGAAGTACGTAATTTGTTTAATCAATTTCTGTACAAGTTATGCGTGTTTTAAGAAATGAATCGATTTTTTGCATGAAAAATGAGCATTGAATTGTTTATGAAAAAAAAGTTTACATTCAATCAAAAAACGGCTGTCTACTTCCAAAGAGAATATTGTTGTGAAGCTACTGTAAAAATTTCAATTCGATGCAATAGTCACCGAGAAATCCGTCCTCCCTGTATGACAAAGTGGTTTCGAGAAAAACGCGTTTTATAAACATTTTAATCCTTGAATTTCTTGTTCACCTCTAATCTGCGATTCCTGCACCATACATTTGGCCATCCAGGTCGATGTTCGACTCTACCTTCCTCTACAACCGTTTGTTTTGTAGGTAACAGGTAAACTTATTATTTTAAATGGTAAAAGTAATACGAAAGCCATGAATCGCAGCACGTCGCGTACGTACTCAGTGCTCTGAGAAGCTGCGGCAAAATTGACAATTGACTCTTAAAATTTGTTTTCCACTATAAATCAAACGGCATTCTGTTTCTATGACCGTAAAGTATCGTTTCAGCACAAAAGAAAAAGCGATTTTTTGAAAATTCTCGAGTGGTTTTACCCCGTAAGTACCATTTCCCACCAATCGTGCCCCAAATTCGTTCTAAACAAAGCAAAAATTCCGCAACGAAGTAAAACAAAGAGGGCCATGACAGCGCATATTTAAGGAGCGTACAATCGTCAACATTGTGGTGCAAACACGAAGGGAAATTAATTACGAAGTTTCTTCCGAAAGAAGTTGGGGCATTTTTCATCGCCTCGACATCGACGGAACAAATAATTCCCGCATCGGTGCGAACATCCCCCTAAAAAGATGAAAAATGACGGTGATGACGCGCAATGAAAGCCAATGAACAATCGGTGGTTGAATGGCGTCCGCGAAATACCGTGTACAACGAGCAGGAAATTATTATTGCCCTCGTGACGTTTAATTGTCGTTTCAACGAGCTCCATTGTTCCTCGTTGCTGTTTTTTTTTCTCTCCTTTTACCTCTTTGTGTTTACCGCTTTTCTTTACCCGAACATACGGTCAGGTTCGAACGATCGGGAATAAAAACGCGGGAAGGCAAGGATTGTTCGAAAGTTCACTTTATAACGCGCATTAAGACAGCACGGTGTTTATGGCGGCCGTAAACTCGCGATGCACATATCGCATCCGAGCACATAATGCACCCATGAAAGTGGCCGGTATTTCGTCGCGCCTCGAGAGAGCTGCAGCTGACGAATAATAAAAGCTGCTGCGTGTGTTCCATTTTACGCTCTGCCGTATCTCGGCGTGTTCCGCGTTAACCACCTTACCGAATATTACGAATCTATTACGATTCTTTCGTGTAAGCAGCAAACACATTTCGAAACGTAAGACACGGCTGGAAAATCAGCGACGCGTTACTCGTTATGAACAATGACAGAATTACACGTATTAACCCTTTGCCATATAATATCGTGTACGACACGCGACACATGTAACACGTGAGATAGATCTGGCTCTTATTTCAACCTTCATTGAATTTTACATCAAAATTATAATAAAATTTCATAATTTAGGAACGTACCAATTTTTAAATATCTAAATTTCTACATTTCTACATTTCTAGTCCTAGAATTTTTAAATTCTGAAACTAAAATTTTTAAATTATAAATTACTCTACATTTTTAAATTTCTACTAATTCTAAAATTCTAAATTTCTGAAATTCCAAATTTCTAAAATTCTAAATTTCTGAAATTCCAAATTTCTAAAATTCCAAATATCTAAAATTCCAAATTTCTAAAATTCCAAATTTCTGAAATTCCAAATTTCCAAAAATCCAAATTTCTGAAATTCCAAATTCCTGAAATTCCAAATATCTAAAATTCCAAATTTCTAAAATTCCAAAATTCCAAATTTCTAAAATTCCAAATTTCCAAATTTTTGAAATTCCAAATTTCCAAATTTTTGAAATTCCAAATATCTAAAATTCCAAATTTCTGAAATTCCAAATATCTAAAATTCCAAATTTCCAAAATTCCAAATTTCTAAAATTCCAAATTTCTAAAATTCCAAATTTCTACAATTCCAAATATTTGAAATTCCAAATTTCTAAAATTCCAAATTTCTAAAATTCCAAATTTCCAAAATTCCAAATTTTTGAAATTCCAAATTTCCAAAATTCCAAATATCTAAAATTCCAAATTTCTAAAATTCCGAAGTTCCAAAATTCCAAATTTCTAAAATTCCGAATTTCTACAATTCCACATTTTTGAAATTCCAAATTTCCAAAATTCCAAATTTCCAAATTTTTGAAATTCCAAATATCTAAACTTCCAAATTTCTAAAATTCCGAAATTTCAAAATTCCAAAATTCCAAATTTCTAAAATACCAAATTTGCAAAATTTAAAATTTCCAAAATTCCAAAATTCTAAATTTCTAAATACCCAAATTACAAAAGACCAAATAATTCCCAAAACCCTAAATCCCGAAATAATCATACCTCCAAACCCCCAAACTTGAATTCCACATTTGCAAATTTACAATGTAAGCGTTCAATTAAATATCCAAATTTAAAAACGTAAGAACATAAAAATGAAAAACTTGCTAAATCCCCCTACTTAAACTCCAATTCCAAAAATAACTATTAAAGTAATTTCCCTAATACATAACGTAAATTTCTATTTAACTTTCCATAAGTTATCCGTATACAAAGTAACCATATATGTATCCGCATGTACCGCGATATCGGGTGTCAAAGTGTTATGGATGAATGCATAATCGAAATCAGATTTCGACAATCAATTCGCGTTTAAGTTTATGACAAGACGCATCTAATGCAATCCAATTCAAATTTTGGTAAGTAGGACGCATAATAGGTTCCCACGGTTATTACCTATTCCCATTACGTTCGTCATTCCCGGCGATAATTGCTGCTACGTTAGCGCTTCGAATCGCCGCTCTTGTTAATGAAATTTTATGGAGCTTGCACTTAAACTTGTCCCATCAATATTCATGGATCAACTTCCGTTACTACTCGAAACAAATACATCTCGATTACCATTGCAAATTTTTTTCCTGATTTAACAAACAGGTCGATAATATTGATGGAAGTAGGGTTATAAAAAATGGTTCTGAGAGGTTAATAAATTATGAGGATGCCGTATCGTACATGGCTGGAAATTGAAGCATGGCGATCGATGCTAACGATTTTAAAAGTGTGTGTAAATGTTCCTGCCACGGGTGAATTATGGCGGAATAAACTATCAAGATCCTTTTATATGGCCGTCCTTCTAAGAAATTTCAGATTACTTCAGTTTCTTAATTAATTCATTTTTTTTTATATTGTGGGTTCAATTGACAATTTGATTCCTGAGATATTTATATTCAATTTTAAATTTAATTTAAACTGTAATTTATATACAATTTTCATTTTAATTTCAATATTAATATTAATTACTATTTAAATTTAATTTTAAGTTACTTGTTTTCGTTCCAATTTTTCACTCTATTTTAATATCAATTTTAATCTATTTTGTCTATTTTAATTTTATATTCTATATTATATATTTTATCTACTTTAATTTTAATTTCAATTTCAATTAGTTCCAATTTTAACTTTATTTTAATATCTATTTTAATCTATTTGATCTATTTCAATTTTATATTCTATATTATATATTTTATCTAGTTTAATTTTAATTTTATTTTTAATTGTAATTTCAATTTTAATTTCTATTTCAATTCCTGTAAAATTACTTTTCTACTAAAACTTGTAAATACCAAGCCCACATGACTATACCTTTCAATATTGAAAATATTTAGTACGAGATTTAAATCACTGTAATTATTCTAAGAAAATAGTAAAGTTACTCATTACTACTCCGTTTAAATTAAAATACTACACAGTGGCATGTACAGAAATGGGTTGTTCAGAATTAGACCGAAGTAAAAGTACGTTTTTTTCTTACGACTGAAGAACTTTACTTTATCTCTGTTCTTGGCAGGGTTTATCAAAGAAACACAATCTAGAACTGGTTAAATGTTTGCTTTAAAACGAGGTAAAAAAAAAAACACGTGAAGGAAGGCTTGTGTTAACTTGAATATTCAGGCGCAAGTAGATAAGTCGGTATCTGGTCAGACACTCTTGCCAACTTCCGCTGGTGTTCTTAATTTCAAGCTTCTCTTCTTCCCTGCAGTTTTGGTAATGTATTATTACGGCAAACACTGTACGTCTCTACAGTTTACTTCCTATTATACAATTTCACAGACTTTACCAGCAAAATATGACATATGATTAAAACAATTCTATTCAATTTTGAACTTGGGCAATTTGTATTTGTACTTGTAAAATATCGACGGAGAAAGGAGAGTGTTTTTTATTCATAACAGAATTTATTACATACAAATGTTTTAATACATTTTTCCTCATTTTTTTCAGACGTACTCGAAAATAGACAAGTCAGATTTTATTTTCTGCTTCATTATTATTTTTCATCATTTAATTTATAATATGTATTTATGTATTTACGTATTTAAGTATTTATGTACTTATGTATTTATATTGCACTAAAATAAAATTTATTTTGTTTTGCATAAATCGAAATTATTCACGACAGTTCATTGAACATTTAATTAAATTCAATTTATGAAATGCAGTACGTGATTTTTGTACTAAAATTAAAAATGAAAGTAGCAAATAACTATATGCGTGTTTTATGTTTGTTAAACAGAGACAGATTGGTTTGGCGGGGGAGAGAAATGTGGATATAAGAAGCTACGGATTCATTCTGTTCGAATTTTAAGAAAATTGCTGTTTGAAAATTGAAGAAGCTGACGCGGATCGAATACAGGAAACCATATAAGGTGAAATGTGATTTAGCAAACGGGAAAACCGATTGGTCTATAAAAATTGTGTGAGGAGAAGGCTGCGGTGTAAGAAATCAAATTTATTTGCGGACCCATCTGATTTCTTTTTCTTGGTTCAAAGTGTTTCTTTAACTGTTGTTGGGGAGCATTTCTTGCAACTTTTTGTTTCAGAAGTAGTTATCGAATAGTTAAATAATATGTGAATAATATATGAAATGATATGTGAATAATATTGAATAACATGTGAACAATATGTGAATAACATGTGAACAATATGTGAATAATATATGAAATGATATGTGAATAATATTGAATAACATGTGAACAATATGTGAATAATATATGAAATGATATGTGAATAATATTGAATAACATGTGAAATAGTATGTGAAATAATGTGTGAAATAATATGTGAAATAATATGTAAATAATATTGAATAACATGTGAATAATATATGAAATGATATGTGAATAATATTGAATAACATGTGAACAATATGTGAATAACATGTGAACAATATGTGAATAATATATGAAATGATATGTGAATAATATTGAATAACATGTGAACAATATGTGAATAATATATGAAATGATATGTGAATAATATTGAATAACATGTGAAATAATATGTGAAATAATGTGTGAAATAATATGTGAAATAATATGTGAATAATATTGAATAACATGTGAATAATATATGAAATGATATGTGAATAATATTGAATAACATGTGAAATAATATGTGAAATAATGTGTGAAATAATATGTGAAATAATATGTGAAATAATATGTGAATAATACTGAATTAATAATATATGAATTTGAGGAGGATAAATAAAGTTACAGTGAAAATAACTAAACGAAGTAAAGCAAATAGAATTTAATTAGTATTACAATTGATAATCAAGGTATTTTGATCTTTTCGTTCAACGAGGCATTTGGGAGTTCTAATACGGTCAGAAACTAGTTTCCTAAGGCTACAGAGCACTGACCCTGATTGTAATAAATCTAGTTTATAGTTAGTACTATACCGCATGTATGATTTACTACGGAACTCGTGGACTGTGGACACTTTACTCTCAAGGTTCAAACCTAACAACTATTTTATGCTAATTACATGTTCCAGTACTAGAGAATAATGACTACACTTCCGTTTCATACTTGAAAATTGTTAACAATACCTTTTCAACTGTATGTCTACTTCTATAGTATCATACAAATATCAATAAAAATGATAAATAAAAAAATATAATAAAAATAATAAATATTACTATGTTCCAAATAAATACTACTGTTTACAATTATAGATGAATTAGTAACGTATTAAATTCTAATTAGTAATTTGGAAAAATCACAATTAAAGATCAAAAGTAATTACTGATTATACGAAATATCTGACTGGGAATTAAATTTTAATTTATTATTAGAATTGACTGAATTAAAATTGAATTCTGATTTTCAATTAAAAATTTCTATCAATAATTGAAAAGTTCATCGTTAATTTACAAAACTCTAAATTAAAATTAAACCTTAGTCGTTAATTCAGAAAGCACTGAATTAAACCTGAGTCGTTAATTGAGAATGCTCTAAATTAAAATTAAACCTTGATCGTTGATTGGAGAACTCTGAATTAAATATTGAAGTTTAATTTCCAAATAAAGATATCGAATAACTTAATAGAATATCATACTCAACTAACGAAAATTTAATTACGAATTAAACGTGTATTGATTTTATGGGTTTAATTTAGTTAAATAACGTGGTTGATGATATGCAAACCCTTTTGTAGTAATACAATATTATTATTTTGCTGGATTCATGTTAAACATTAATATTGATTACCAGTATACTGCAAAACGATAACAACACAACATATACAAATTAAATTTGTAAATGGTTAATTATTATGAATGCAATTTTATATACAATTGTATGTGGTTCATCGTTTATAGCAATCATTTTAACCATTTTAAGTCTGAGGAGTTGAGTATAAAAATAAACTCACAAGTTATTATAAAATATTAAATTCATAAGCTATTAAAAAATGTAAAGCTCAGAAATTACGATAAACTTTTACAGAAACATTTGAATTAATGAAAAATGTTTATGACGACGATTGTTTATCCCGTACACGCGTGTTCGAGTGGTATAAGCGATTCCAGGACGGTCGTGATACTTTGGAAGACGACCCAAAGCCAGGTTTTGGATTTTTCTAAATTCTAAACGATTCTAAAGGTATTATACTTCGGGAATTCGTTCCACGGGGACAAAATGTTAATGGCGAATATTATCTGGGTGTTATGGAACGTTTGTGGAAAAGAATCGTTCGCGTGAGGCCCGAATATCGAGCGCCAGGGAGTTGGTTTCTGTTGCACGATAACGCACCATGTCACAGAACTGTCGCAGTTCGTGAATTTTTGGCGAAAAAACAAGTCTGTGTGCTCCAACATCCTCCATATTCGCCCGACTTATCTCCATGCGATTACTTCCTTTTTCCAAAACTGAAATTAACCATGAAAGGAACGTTCTATGACACTGTTACACGAGTCCAAGCAGCTGTGACAAGGGTGATTTGATTCCGCGAAACGACATAAAAAAATCTATGTTAACATTGCCTGAGCGTGCCCAGCGGGATGCGAAAGGGCTGTATTTTGAATAAAAAAAATGAATTTCGGCAAAATAACTAATACTTCGTTCTTTATTTAAAAAGTACCGTTACTTTTCAGACATACCGTGCACAATAGATCCATATAAAAATATAAATGTCCATGGCAGCAGCGAAAGCGTGAAGTTAAAAAATTTCCCGCAAAGAATTGACGAAGCGATGAAAATGAAATTTCAGTGATTACCTTAGTTCTTAACACGAAAGTATAATTGCCAGCTGCAGAGAAGAACGGGCAGTGGCGTTGTATAATTGGCCTAACGCCAGCACAAGCGCAATTAGTCTGCAATGACAATTTTCTCGAACAGCAAGCATTAGCCCAGTTCTTGGTCGCCGGCAGGGTGCATAATCGAGGGTAACTTTCTCTTTTTCGCCTCGCAATCTGTTCCCCTTATCTGGACCCTTGGCTCTTCGCCTCGATTCGCCTTTTATTCGCGGCTCTGAATTGCATAAATGACCCATCCAGTCGGAACTCGAGAGTGACACTCGCGAGACGAAAAGTTTGAAAGGAGCTGTCAAGGAGGCGGGCGTTAACGTTTCATCGGGCCACTTGCCGGGAATTACTTCAACTTTTACTGAACCTTCGAAACGTTTCAGATACCAGAACTACCGTATTTTATATTAATACCCACGGTGCATCGGTGATCTTATCTGAAGTTGTAACATATCTTAAGAGGTGCACGTATAAAAATTCATTTCAAGAACAAAAAGTTCTCTTTTCTTCTTCATGCATTCTCGAAGTACTTTAGGAGAGATTCGTTATAGTTATTTTGTAACGAGCGCGAATTCTTGTACTGATGACGAAATTCTCAAATTTCTACATTTCCGAATAACTATATTCCCAAATTTTTCAATTTCCATGTTCCCAAACTCCCAAGTTTCAAAATCCCAAAATTTCTAAACTTCTAAATACGTAAATTTCCAAATTCCTACGTTTCCAAATTCCTAAGTTCTTAAATCCCAGGGTTCTAATTTATAACACTGCCAAGTTCCTAGTTCAACAAATTCCTAAATCCGCACATCCTTAAATTCCCAAATTCCTAGGCTCTCAAATCCCTAGATTTCCAAATTCCTAGACTTCCAAATCTCTATATTCCCAAGTTTCTAAACCCCCAATTCCCTAGATTCCCAAATTTCTAAACCACCAATTCCCTAGATTCCCAAATTTTTAAACCACCAATTCCCTAGATTCCCAAATTTGTAAACCAACAATTCACTAGATTCCCATATTTCTAAATCCCCAATTCCCTAGATTCCCATATTTCTAAATCCCCAATTCCCTAGATTCCCAAATTCCTAGACTTCCAAATCCCTAGATTCCCACATTCCTAAACAACAAATTCCCTAGATTTCTAAATTTAAAACCACAAATTCCCTAGATGCCTAAATTTCTAAATCCCCAATTCCCTAGATACCCCAATTTCTAAATCCCCAATTCCCTAGATTCCCATATTTCTAGATCCCCAATTCCCTAGATTCCCAAATTCCTATGACTTCCAAATCCCCAAACCACAAATTCCCTAGATTCCTAAATTTCTAAATTCCCAATTCCCTAGATTCCCAAATTCCTATGACTTCCAAATCCCCAAACCACAAATTCCCTAGATTCCTAAATTTCTAAATTCCCAATTCCCTAGATTCCCAAATTCCTAGACTTCCAAATCCCTAGATTCCCACATTCCTAAACCACAAATTCCCTAGATTTCTAAATTTAAAACCACAAATTCCCTAGATTCCTAAATTTCTAAATCCCCAATTCCCTAGATACCCCAATTTCTAAATCCCCAATTCCCTAGATTCCCATATTTCTAGATCCCCAATTCCCTAGATTCCCAAATTCCTATGACTTCCAAATCCCCAAACCACAAATTCCCTAGATTCCTAAATTTCTAAATACCCAATTCCCTAGATTCCTACATTTCTAAACCCCTAATTCCCTAGATTCCTAAATTTCTAAATCCCCAATTCCCTAGATTCCCAAATTACTATGCCCCCAACTCCCTAGATTCCCAAATTTCCAAATCCCCAATTCCCTAGTCTCTCAAATTCCTAGATTTTCAAATTCACGCGTACCAAAAATATGAGAAAAATTGACAATATTTGAACTGCGAGTGCGTCACGAGTGCGTCATGCATAGCTAACTCGTGGGCTGACATCAGAAAGAATGAAATTTTAATTTGTCTTACTTTAAGAGTAGTTCATTCACAATAATTACTAAATAGTATAGTATAAATACCTATAAATAGGAAGGTAATGAAGGAATAAAATTTTAATTAGTAACAAATCGCTCGTAAAATAACAAAAAATTTATTTCTAGTGTCTTTTAAACTATTTCTTTCAGACAATACTAGTTTCCTTGACCACCCCTTTTGGTACGTCACTGAATCAGTAACCATAGTAACTTTCAAGCAGGAAATTCTTTCGTGCAACGATATTCGAAGAATGTTTTACTTCAGTTTATCGCAGCGAGTAAGGAATTTATAAATAGTTAATACGAGACGTCTCCGTAAAGATTAACCTGATTTCACTCTGCATCTGTATATTAATATTTCATTTTAAGATTTCACTTTGATTAAGGTTCTCATAGTTTTATGGATGCATAAACTTCCAAGGTTCTAGTATTTAAAGTTTTTAAGAATTTTCAACTTTTGAGAGTTTATAAGATTTATAGCTTTTCTACAACCCGTCGCTGCATTGTGTTGTGAATATGCTGATATACGAGGATTTTAGATAATTAATTAAGTTTCTAACTAGGTACAATGGTTAACTGACATTTAAATTCCTATTAAATTTCCTTTAATTAAGAACTAAGTCAGCGGTAAGTTTAAATAATAGAAAAGTTTTTATTAAGGGAAGAGCGTTAATTGATTTTGTGTCAAGTTTCAGAAGTTTATGAGGTTTTCGATAAATTCACGAATTTTCAAACAATTCTATGAATTAATTAATGGTTAGACCAACTGTAATTCGTTTGAACGATAGAATTAAATTAAACAATTATCCACTTACAACAGAATATGAATTTGGAACTGCATTGGAATAATTTCCTAATATTTATCGATAATCAATATTAATATTGTATAACGCCGCAGTACAAATAACGTATAATTAATAACTAAATTTCGTTTAATTACAGATTTAATTGCAATTAGTAGCAGAACGATGGTACTTGAAAATCAAGGTTATAAATAGTAAAACTGAAAGCATGATATTATAATAGAATAGTAAAGTAATGAAATAGTAGTGGAATAACAATTTTGTCAAAGTGTATTGTAAAAAGATAGGAAAATATTGAACTGGAAAGTGGAGAGACAAAATAATAGAAGAGGAAAATAATAGAATGGTATAATGATGTTAGACTAAAATAGTAATATAAATTACTAAAAATTGTGACGTAACAGACTAGGAGATTAATATGGTAATAAAAGTGTAAAACAGTAGGGTAGTAGAACATAAGAACAGAGTAGTAAAATATTAAAATACTGAAATAGTAAATCGGTAGTATGTTAGAAGAGTGAAACACCAGAATATTGGAAGAGTGGATCTGGTGCAATAGCAAAATAATAGAAATTAAAATAGTGCACTCGTAAAGTGAAAAAATAATATAATAAAACAGTGAAATTTTGAACTAGTAAAATGGTCGCATCGTAAAATGAAATAGTGAAGTAGCGAAATAGCGAATCAATAGAACATCAAAACAATAAAACAAATAAAAGTGAAATAGTAAAATAACAAAGCAGTGAAATATTGAAATAACAAACTATTAAAATACTAAAATAATGAAACAACAAAATAATAAAACAGTGAAATGCCGAAATAAGAAAATAATAAAGTACCAAAATAATGGAACAGTAAAATAACAAAACAGTGAAATACCGAAATAACAAAATAATAAAACAGTGAAATGCCGAAATAAGAAAATAATAAAGTACCAAAATAATGGAACAGTAAAACAACAAAACAGTGAAATATCGAAATAACAAAATAATAAAACAGTGAAATACTGAAATAACAAAATAATAAAATACCAAAATAATGAAACAGTGAAATAACAAAAGAGCAAAATACCAAAATACCAAACTAATAAAATACTAAACTAGTGAAACAGTAAAACAACCCAGCAAAATATAAAAAGTGAAAATCACAAAACGTGAAAACATGAAGCGATTAGCAAAATCTTCCCATGAAGCTTCTACCATACCCTACCTTCTCATCCAAAGCACCCCTAATGTACCCATACCATTCGAAAATCCATGTACCCGACACGTTAATTAATATCCCGTTGATTCGCAACAATTCTTTGGAGAAGCAGTTAACTAAGCAGAGACACATAAAGGCGTCTCGACCTAGACAAAGACGAAGAGAGGCTTTGCAAATTCAGTCGGATGAGCAACGAGCTTAAAAGCTGACTCGACCATCGCGACCCCTTGTAAGCCAGGCAGACCAAACATTCAAGAGGCACACACTGGTCCAGAACCGCGCGTGCACGAGTGTGAAACGCACACATTCAGTCATCCAGGACACGTTTGCGCGATCCTGAATTTCCACCGGTTCTCCTTTGAACCGTCGGTTGTTGGTCGGCAAAGAGAACGCGAAGGAGCTCGTAATTCTCCGAGCTACGCTCCGCTTCAGGTTCCCTCTTCTAACACGCTCGCGTCTGTCTACGCGGCTATTTCCAGCGGTTCGCGCGTATTATGCGACGAACCAAGCTGGCGCGAGATTACACGCCTCGCGTGTTTCTCGATCCTCGTGTCTCGACTGTCAGTTCGCGTACACTCGCCGACAAATCTCCTCTCTCTGCAGAAAAGATGGCAATCAAAGCGGACGACTTTTACCGGAGGACTGTTTTACGGGCTTTTTACTTGCGCTTTTGCTGAAATTCCAATTTCGCGATTTTGGGATTTGGGGACTGTGGAATTCTGAGATACAAGGTTATAGGGATATTGGAATACAAGGTTATAGGGATACAAGGTTATAGGGATATAGGGATACAAGGTTAAAGGGATATAGGGATACAAGGTTAGAGGGATGTAGGGATACAAGGTTAGAGGGATATAGGGATGTAGGGATACAAGGTTATAGGGATATACGAACACAAGGTTAAAGGGATGTAGGGATATAGGGGTGTAGGGATACCAGGTTATAGGGATGTCGGAACACAAGGTTATAGGGATGTAGGGATGTAGAGGTGTAGGGATACCAGGTTATAGGGATATAGGAACACAAGGTTATATGGATAGAGGGATATATGGATACAAGACGTAGGGATTGGGACATCAAAATGTAGAGATATCGGGATATAGGGAGACGAGGGTGTAGAGATATAGAAATCTAGAGATATCGGGGTGTAGGGATATCGGGATGTAGAGATATTGGAATGTGGAGATATCAGGGTGTAGAGATATCGGTTTATAGGGATTTCAAGGTATAGAGACATTGGGATATAGAGGTATGAAGGTTTTAGAAATATCGGGGTATAGGGAGACGGGGGTGTAGAGATATAGAGATATAGAGATATCGGGGTGTAGGGATATCGGGATGTAGAGATATCGGGGGTATAGATATATCGCGGTGTAGAGATATTGGAATGTGGAGATATCGGGGTGTAGAGATATCGGTTTATAGGAATTTCAAGGTATAGAGACATCGCGATATAGAGTTATCAAGGATTTAGAAATGTCGGGATACAGGGAGATGGGGGTGTGGAGATATAGAGATGTAGAGATATCGGGGTGTAGAAATATCAGGGTGTAAAGATATCGAGATATAGGGATATTAGAGTATAAAATTTTGGTATATAGAGATATCGTTGTCTAGGAATATCCTGGGCTAACAACGTCGGAGTATAGGGATATCGGTATAAATTGAATATTGCAATGCAGGGTTATTGGAATTTCGGGATATAAAAATGTAGGGTTACTGAGATCTATGGTCATTGAGATCTAGGATCATTGAGATCTAGGGTTACTGCGATCTAGGGACATTCAGTCTAGGGTCATCGACGAGCTCTAAGGTCACTGCGATCTAGGGATATTCAATCCAGGATCATCGACGAGATCTAAGGTTACTGCGATCTAGGAATATTCGATCTAGAGTCATCGACGAGAGCTAAGGTCACTGCGATCTAGGGATATTCGATCTAGGTTCATCGAGATCTAGGGACATTCGATCTAGACTCATCGACGAGAGCTAAGATCACTGCGATCTAGGGACATTCGATTTAGGTTCATCGACGAGATCTAGGGATATTCGTTCCAGGATCATCGACGAGATCTAAGGTCACTGCGATCTAGGGATATTCGATCTAGAGTCATCGACGAGAGCTAAGGTCACTGCGATCTAGGGATATTCGATCTAGGTTCATCGAGATCTAGGGACATTCGATCTAGACTCATCGACAAGATCTAAGGTCACTGCGATCTAGGGATATTCGATCTAGGATCATCGTCGAAATATAGGGTCACCGAGATCTAGGGTCACTGTGATCTAGGGACATTCGATCTAGAGTCATCGATGAGATCTAGGTTCATCGAGAGATCTAGGGACATTCGATTCAGGGTCATCGAGATCTAAGATCACTGCGACCTAGTGTCATCGAGCTTCAGAGACGTGATATATGAAATTGCAGATTTGACGATTAGAAAAATTGAAAATTTGAGAATCAACATACGAATTTGAGATCTGAAGATTTGGGAATTTGAAATAATCTCCCTAGAGATATTACTCACATATGAAACTGGACATTTAAAGATCAGAACATTTGAAAATTCGAGAAAAAAAATTAAAAAATTTGAGAATCAATAAACATATGAATCTGAGATCCGAAACTTTGCAAATTCGCAATGACCTCAAAATTCCAAACCTTGTGAAATTAAAAAATGTAGAATCTAAGAAATTTGAGTAACCTAAATTCATCTGTTATATGTTAAAATACAAATTCTTCCAAATGACTAAACCTTCAGTGTCCATCAAATCAGATCGACATTTCATTCTGCACTTTCGTAAACAAGCCCATATTTCAGCACGTGTACTGAATTTATTCCGACCGAGCGATCGTACGAATGAAAAAATTGAACGAATGAAAATCGCGATTGAAAATCTCGCACGAACGTCGCTTCCGGTCGATTTCAATCGGCCGTTATCGCAGCCGGGTCCCGAACCTTTTATCCCGAGTAATTATCAACCGGATTTTGATTCTAGCCGCGGTTTGTCCGCGCCGGATCCTTTCGTTCGTCCACGAGAAGCAAATCGCGTTGCGGAAATTTAAGAACTAACTTGGAAATCCTTTTCATCTCGAAACGGACGAGCTTTTATTGTTGGCACCACAGGAACTACGATTCTACCGGTGTTCTCGTTCGTTCTTGCGGCACGTACTTTGAAAATCTCATCTCCTGACAGATTTTGTTACGTGGCCGCGGCAATTTCCGCCTATACTTTCATTCGCGTTTCATTTCACCACGTTTCTCTCTCTTTTACTGACAAAAATCGGAACTGGATTGTCTTTGCCCTTTGATCAATTTGAAATCTCACGTTTACCGGGATTTTCAAGGATTATGAAACTGATTGCTCATTTTAGGTTTTCATAGTTTGTGTATTGTAGTTTAATTTCTATTTGTGATTAAGTTGAAGATAAACTGACTGAAATAATGAAATATAAAAAAAAAACAGGTAGATTATTCAATAAGTAATTTATATATGGTAGTTCATTTTCTATTTGTGATTAAGTTGAAGATAAACTGACTGAAATAATAAAATATAAAAAAGAAACAGGTAGATTATTCAATAAGTAATTTATATATGGTAGTTCATTTTCTATTTGTGATTAAGTTGAAGATAAACTGACTGAAATAATGAAATATAAAAAAAAAACAGGTAGATTATTCAATAAGTAATTTATATATGGTAGTTCATTTTCTATTTGTGATTAAGTTGAAGATAAACTGACTGAAATAATGAAATATAAAAAAAAAACAGGTAGATTATTCAATAAGTAATTTATATATGGTAGTTCATTTTCTATTTGTGATTAAGTTGAAGATAAACTGACTGAAATAATGAAATATAAAAAAAAAACAGGTAGATTATTCAATAAGTAATTTATATATGGTAGTTCATTTTCTATTTGTGATTAAGTTAAAGATAATCCAACTATAATAATAAAATAAATAAATATAATAATACCTACATTATACCATAAGTAATTTATATATGGTAGTGTAATTTCTACATGTGAACAAATGACTTGAACATCATCTAACTGTAATACTAAAATAAATATAATAAAACCTGCATTATTTCATAAGTAATATGGTAGTGTAATTTAGAAGTTTTTAAATTTAGGAATTTGGGGATTTGAAAATTTGCGAATTTGTAGATTTGGAAATTGTTAAATTTATATATGCTAGTGTAATTTCTACATATAAGTAAATAATCTGATTTTGGGAAATTGGAAATTGGGGACGTGAGAATTTGGGGTTCTGGAAACTTGAAAATGTAGGAATTTAGAAGTTTCAGTATTCGGAAAATTGAAAATTTGGGGTAATGGAAATTTGGAAATGTAGAAATTTGAAAATTTGAGAATTTGGGGATTTGAGAATTTGCGGATTTGAGAATTTAGGGATTTGAGAATCTGGGAATTTGAGAATTTGGGGATTTGACACACTTGTGACACACACGTGGCGCACTCGTGACGCACTAATGACGCACTCTTGACGCACTCACAGTTCAAATGTAAATTTTGGATTATCTGCAGATTGAGATGTTGAGAGACTCAGAAATTTTTGAATATAGAAGTTTGAGAATTTGAGATTTTGGGAAGTTGGAAATTGGCGACGTGAGAATTTGGTTTTCTGGAAACTTGAAAATGTAGTAATTTCTACGTATAAGTAAATAATCTGGCAATAATGTAACTGTAATAATAAAGCAAATAAAAATAGCAGAACCATTCAATAATTTCCAGTGCAATTTCCCGAATAAACTCGAAGAAGAATTATACATAAAACGAATGAAAAAGACAATAATCGATATTTAATTTAACCGGCCAGAAAGAAATAGAATTAATAAGAGTGTCCTCGAAGTAGATAAGAAGTTTGTTCGAATGGAACAATCAAATGTCCCAGTATTATGATACTAATACCACAGGAATTAATAATCTTACCTTATCAAAAGTTGAGAACGAGAACTCTCGACGAAGTAATGCGGCAAGTTGTCAATGAGAAGATTATCGAAGAACGCCAACACTTTAACCACGGAATATCACTTAACTCTATCAAAACTAGTTCAAGACAGCACTCAAACGATGATTGAAGACGGCACTCCAATCTGAAATGCGGGTGCAATATTATCTTGATACTTCAGGGAATTATAGACTCGTATCAACGAAACTTGCGGAAATTTTGAACGCAGGCGATTTTCAAAACTTTACTCGTATTTTATTTTTAACATGTGGAGAATTTTTTGGAGGGTCGCAAGGGTTGGGAAAAGCTTTGTTTTCTTAAAAAAAAAAAAAAAAATAAGAATCATTAACTTGGTATATAATATGTAACTACAATTGTAATTGTATCTAGCAAGTATTATTTACTTTCTAGCAAGTTGAGTTTTAATTTAGCTATTAAATTTAAATTTTGTAATTAAATAAATTGTATGGTAATTGTAAAGACATATTGATGAGAGTATCGGTACTTGAAGAATAAAAATTTGTTGTAAAATATTAAAAAAAAAAAAGAAGTAACCCAATTTTATCTCTGATTTCAGCGTTTTGATCACAAAATATAACAACAACATATGAAGTAATTAAAACTGTAATAGTTTCATAAATACTTAATTAAAAATTGCTAACATGCTCTGTAACCAGTGATTGATAATAAATAATTTTGCACCTAATTCTCGTACAGTGTGTTCATATTATAATTTCATAATCTGTTAAAACATGTATCATTCTAAATTGCCTGGCAAATGGGTCAGCGTTATGAATATTACCATAACGAGTAATAAACTTTATTCCTGATATTTTGATTGCACAATAAAATTCGCTTTAACTCGCGACTGGTCTAAAACGAAATTATCAATAAATTCTATCGGGAATAACTTTCATAAAATATCAAACGGAAATTAGTGATCGCTCTGCCCCATTTCCTTTTCAAGTTTAATAAACTTCGAATTAACTTTCGGACTTTCTAAATGAAGGATTAAACTGTTTATCTGTCAAAGAAGTTTATATAAAGAAAATACTTTCTTTTACCGTGGTATTTTATTATTTTGATTCAATTCCTTCAGTTTCTTCAACAAGATTTTAGCAACAAAGCCTCCTTTGCCCCCTTTCAAAGATTTTTACAGTTCATACTAAATATCTCCAAAAATATTGATTCCAGAAAAAAAAGTTTGAAACAAAAAATGAAGCTCATAGAAAGCTCTATAAAGAAGGTTATATACACTTTTGACGTAAACCTATTATTTTTGGTGTTATGACATGAAATATCTCAATAAATTGACTTTTAAAAAATACTTTTTTTGTTCATGATAGCCAAAATAATAGGCTTACATGAAAAATATATACAAGCTTTTTTGTAGAACTTTTTAGAAGCTTCATTTTTTGTTTGAAACTTTTTTCGGTACAATCGATATTTTCGGAGATATTCAACTAAAGCTGTCGAAATGGTGCTTTGAGAGGGACTGGGTGGCAAACGAGGTTATGTCTTGATATTGATTGGATATCGACTCGATGTCAGCTCGATACTGATCGGATATCGATTGGATGTTAATCTGATATTAATCTGACATTGATCGGATATTGATTCGATACTGATTCAGGATTGATTTGATACTTGATATTGATTGGATACTGCCTCGATATCAGCTCGATACTGATTGGATATCGATTCGATATTAATCTGATATTAATTTGACATTGATCTTATATTGATTCTATACTGATTCAAGATTGATTTGATATTGATTGAACATTGACTCGATATCAGCTCGATACTGATTGGATATCGATTGGATGTTAATCTGATATTAATTTGACATTGATCTTATATTGATTCTATACTGATTCAAGATTGATTTGATATTGATTGGACATTGACTCGATATCAGCTCGATACTGATTGGATATCGATTGGATGTTAATCTGATATTAATTTGACATTGATGTGATATTGATTGGACACTGATTCAGTATTGATTCGATACTTGATACTGATTGGATATTAATTTGAAATAGATTCGATATTAATCTGACACTCACTTGACATTGACCTCGTATTGATTCGACATTGATCTAATGTATTTTTAATCTGAACTCGACATTGACTTAATATAAAGTTATTGTCCCATTAAATGTCCTCTCAAATGTCCCATTAACAGAAACCGACTTCAAAGAAAATAAAACTGCATTTTCATATTTCCGGATGCACGATCTAAGATCAAAGAGAGTATCCATCCTGTATTTAAACCAAGTGCGAAAGTAAACGTAATTTGTCGACTCCATGTCCTCCCGGGAGGCTTGCATATACATGCGACTCGATCGAACGCGTGCAATTGCAGCTAGCTGCTGCAGCTGGCAGCCATGAAACCAATTACGGAACTCTGTTAATCTCTCGAATGTTTCAGGGACTCGGTGTCAAACTTCTGACTAGCTTAACCATCGCTGACACTTATGTTTATGCATACGAGTGTACCAGTTCCCCTGTTGCTACCTGTTCTTGTCAACCACATGACCGCGCTTTTTACCTCTGTTCACAAAAATCTCTGCGATTGCTCTTTCCATTTCCAACCTCAGTCTTTTCATGTATTTTTTAAACTACCGTTTTTTCAAATATTCTCCATGACTACATTATTTTATCTAGATTTAATTTTAGGGTAGGTTTGATTACAAAATAAACTCACTGTCAATTTTAAATCTGATAATTTGACGTAGCATAGCGATTTTAAGCTTTACAATGTTCCTTGTCCATTAACTTAGAAAACGTTTGTCATGTTTACATTTTCATGATCTTCGACAGAAAGCTGGTTTAAAGCCAGTGTAACACTTTAGCCGAAAGTGTCACCTATATCGAAGAATTTGTTTACTTACCTAACTGAAAATACAACTATTACAAATAATACAGTAAATATAGTGAAAATATTTGATAACATTTAAAAGTAAAAACAGCTAAATATGGCAGACGAGTTTAATAGAAAAAGGCATAGAAACAAAAAATCGAAGACTGTCTATCGGACACATTTGCGTTGACAATCAGAGACAGCGGGAATATAAATGGTGATTGTGAAATTCCCGGAGTGTGAAATATTCAAGACACGCGGTAAAAGTTCCGGTAAAATAACGGAAACAATGCCGCGCATTTTATAATACAAAGGTATTGTGTTCCAGTTCCGATGAAATGAAACTCGTACAAGAACCGGCTGGAATAAACCGCAATCGATTTTAGCCGGGAAAATTGTAACAGCTGTTAAAGGCGAATTACACGGGAGCTTTTATCAAACAGTGCGAGTATTAGCGGGAATTTTGAAAGTTCCATAACCGCGCAACAATCGGACACTCTGACGGTGGCAGGGTAGAAATTATTATATTTGCAACATACCAACCATGTAATTGCAAATTCATGCTCCATTACGAGTTACTACGAGGCGAAAGTACATTTTACACCGTACAGTTGTCGGTGAATAGGCAAACGCGATGAATAATGGAATTCTAAAATCATCCACTAAATTGTGGAACACCGTAGACAGACATTAATATCTGAACGCTGTTCGTGTATTCATTATTTCAATATTTTCTGTCGTGGGGGTTGGGTTATATTATAACGAGTGTGTTGGTATTTTTTAGTTATAACTCCGTATCAAATTTTGGGTATTATATATTGATGTATGTGCGAGGGTTTTGGTTAAGGTGAATCTTTTGGGTTTGATAAAATTGTTATACTTCAAGAAGTATTAGGTAGGTTTCAAAACGAGAATTCCAGAATTTGAAAAATTTCGTATTTGGAAACTTTGTATTCTGGGTATTTGGAAATTTTTAATTCTGGGGAACTGGGAAATTGGAAATTTAGGAATTTGTCAATTTGGAAGTTTGGAAATTTTGGTGATTTTAAATTTAGGAATTTGGGGTTTTGAGGATTTGGGGATTTGAGAATCTGGGAATTTGAGAATTTGGGGTTTTCAGGATTTTGAGAATCTGGGGTTTTGAGGGTTTGGGGATTTGAGAATTTGGGGATTTGAGAATCTGGGGATTTGCGAATTTGAGAATTTGGAAATTTGGATATTTGAGAATTCGGATATTTGAGAATTTGAAAATTTAAGAATTTGGGGATTTGAGAATCTGGGAATTTGAGAATCTGGGAATTTGAGAATTTGGGGATTTGACACACTTGTGACACACACGTGACGCACTCGTGACACAATCGTGACGCACTCGAGACACACTCGTGGAGCACTCGTGACACACACGTGACGCACTCGTGGCACACTAATGACGCACTTGTGGCACACTCGTGACGCATTAATGACGCACTCACAGTTCAAATGTAAATTTGGGATTTGGGAATCTGCAGATTGAGATGTTGAGAGACTCAGAAATTTTTGAATATAGAAGTTTAAGAATTTGAGATTTTGGGAAATTGGAAATTGGGAACGTGAGAATTTAGGGTTCTGGAAACTTGAAAATGTAGAAATTTAGAAATTTCAGTATTCGGGAAATTGAAAATTTGGGGTATTGGAAATTTGGGGATTTGAGAATTTGAAAATTTGAGAATTTGGGTATTTGAGAATTTGGGAATTTGAGAATTTGAAAATTTGAGAATTTGGCAACTAGAAAATTCGCGGATTTGTGAATTCTTAAAATGGGGAAAGAACCCTTAGCCTTACAGTGTTAAAC
Organism: Megachile lagopoda; assembly: GCA_036983795.1. Classification (NCBI taxonomy): domain Eukaryota; kingdom Metazoa; phylum Arthropoda; class Insecta; order Hymenoptera; family Megachilidae; genus Megachile; species Megachile lagopoda. The sequence goes on from CM072798.1 coordinate 6,303,638, forward strand.
ATATAATAAATCCTTCCTAGCCCAATACCACCATAAAACAGTAAATATCATCAAAAAGTGTTGATTGATCAGAATTAACAAGGCGAATTAGAATGGGCAGCGTCGTGACGTTATCTCGGCTGCGAGCTCGGAATACAAATCATTGCTCGGATTACACCATAGAACACCGAGCCGCGTGTATCTGGGATACAGGTATAGAATTAGAGGCTGCGGTGTTAGGAGTCACGAAACTGCCATGAGAAACTGTGCTAATCCCCTCCGCGTTGCTTCACGATGTCGCTTTGCCTCGATGCTGGCCATGTTTGACGACTGCCGAGTTCCAACAACTTTGTTTGCCACATCTTCGAATGTCTTGTTGCAAATGGCGCTTCCGTGGCTGTCTTTTCCCCGTCGTTTTCCTTATGGTTTTCGTCCGGGTCGTTCATTCCAGCTGTTTACTCTGGCTGGACTCGATTGGATCGATTCGACCGAAAGCGATTGAATCGTTTCGAACCCGGGTTTTTTTTTCTAGCGATTGAAAATAGTTTGATACAACGGATTAAGAGAGATTGATGGCTCTCGGACTTTTAGTGAGATTATTGGTAAGTTCATGAGAATTTTTGTTCGTCGATGGAGGATTGTTAACAAAATCCTGGCCATTTCTGTCATTGACAAGATGCACTTAATTGTTTCAGGTCTATGTAACTGTAATCTAGTGATGTATTTCAAATTAAAGAGTAGTCCCTCAAAAACATAAACCTTCGATCGTGCTGAAATTATAACCAAAACCCTTGATTAGAGAAGAAAGTCCCTAAAAAGATTTTAGCAACAAAGCCTCCTTAGCCCCCTTTCAAAGCTTTTTTACAGTTCTTACTAAATATCTCCGGAAATATTGATTCCAGAGAAAGAAGTTTCAAACAAAAAATGAAGCCCATAGAAAGTTCTACAAAGAAGGTTATATACATTTTTGACGTAAACCTATTATTTTGGGTGTTATGACCTAAAATAACTCAATAAATTGACTTCTGTCCAGGGCACTTCTAAAAATACTTTTTTTATTCATGATAGCAAAACTAATAGGATTACATGAAAAATGTATAGAACATTTTTTGTAGAACTGTTTAAAAGCTTTATTTTTTGTTTGAAACTTTTTTCGGTAAAATTGATATTTTCGGAGATATTTAATAAAAATTGTCGGAAAGGGGCTTTGAAAGGGACCAGGTGGCTAACGAGGTTATGTCGCTAATAATTCTTTTAGGGTCTTCTCTGATCAAGTAGAGCGAGATGTATTTTAAAAAATTTGATTTTGTAAATATAAAGACCTTGAGATTTTTTGTGTACTTATTACATAATCCTTGAAATTTTAATTTCAAAAAAATTTAATAAATTTCTGATTTAATATCATAGTGATGTCAAAAGCTAAAATGTCTGAACTTGTATAATTCTATCAAATACCGACATAAGCAAATACCTAATTAATACTAGAAATTGGCAGTGCAATAACGAAAACTATTAAAACACTACTAGTTTCAATTAGTTGGCTATAACAAAAATTTCAGGTAAAAGGAAATTAAAACAGCAGTTAAAATTAAGAATTTGAGATTGAATTTCACGTGATTCTATTTTGCGCAACAGAACCAACATTTTTAGATGGATTACACTGTTTTCGTTAGGATAACAAAGTTACTGTCAGCCGAAAAAAAAGAGGAAGCGAATTACTAATAGACTTTAGTCGCTATCTATCTCTGATCCGCCAAATCGTCGGAACAACAGACAATCGGACCCTAAAACAAACTAACCTAGAAAAATTTCGACCATCAGAGGACTAGTGTGTTTCGCGGTTGGAACGATACGCGTACAGAACAATCACGAAAGCGTTTAGAGTCGAATAACCAATACGTGAAATCGGATTCATTCGTATTCCATAGGAACCGATTGAAATTCATCTAACGCTTGGTAACGACTCTGAAACGAGAAAAAGGTGCGGATAAAATTGCACAAATAAAATAACGCTATTCTGAGATCGATGATGGGTATTACAGCTACGGATAGGTGACGTGCATTTAAGGGTACTGATGACTTCGTTTGAAAATTTCGAGGTTTGGAGATTTGTTAGTTTTCATTTCTAGGTTGTTGGATTTTTGCACTTCCAGAAATTTTCAAATTTCTGCACCAGATTATTAAATTACCAAATTTCTGTACTTTTCAATTTTTTACTTATCGAAATACCAAAGAAGATTTCAAGCTTCTAAACTTCTGAAATTAGTAAACTAAATTTGAAAGTTTGGAGGTTTGAAAATTTCTGTACTAGATTATTAAATTACCAAATTTCTGTACTTTTCAATTTTTTACTTATCGAAATACCACAGAAGATTTCAAGCTTCTAAACTTCTGAAATTAGTAAATCAAATTTGAAAGTTTGGAGGTTTGAAAATTTCTGTACTAGATTATTAAATTATCAAATTTCTGTACTTTTCAATTTTTTACTTATCAAAATACCACAGAAGATTTCAAGCTTCTAAACTTCTGAAATTAGTATACTAAATTCGAAAGTTCGGAGGTTTGAAAATTTGTAAACATGAAATTTGTAAATTTTATAATTTTTGCAAATGTTCAACCTTACTAAATATTTGAATTGTTAAACTCCTAAATTTAAAAGCTCGAAAATTTGCAAATTAAAAATTTCTATATATACTATAATCTTGCTAAATTTCCAAATAATTCAATCAGCAATTTCTAAGTTCCTAAATTTGAAAATTCAACAATTTCATAACTTGAAAATATAACAATTTAACACTCTCAAAATCTAAAATTTACCGAATTAATTTGGTGACGATACAAATTTTCCTGACGTAATTTAAATGAACATAACACTTAACCCCTTGCGTTATTTATTCGTCAAGTGCGTCAAAACCAACTAGTCACATCCACAATATTAAAACCAACACAGAAATGTTACGTCAATTTTCTATACAACTCTTGACTATGCAAATTACAATTGCACTTAAACTCCAAATGGAAATATTTTCAAAATTCACTCTCTCATGAAAATATTACAAAAACCGATTAATCGTAGCAATTTCTACCAAACCTCCAAAACGCAGAAAATATCGTAAACGAGTTCTACGAATACAACAGTACTGATGTCACTCGACACGAACGAAAAACATTGTAAACCAATCACGTTATTACTTTGTTCGAGTTGTTTACAAGTGCTGTATTTATATTTTTCGTGATTCTATATTTACAGAGTAGAATCTTGTTGTTTTTAACGGCATTCTCTTGCATTCATCCAATTCATTTCAATCTCAGCAGCCACTGGTGCTGAGCGCAAATATTGAAGCTGGCGCGATGACACGTGCCGTTTGTTAGGTTTCGTGTGTACCATGTATCCTTTCAATTAAAACGAACGCGGCTTCAACAATACTCGTGTTGAGAATCACTTTCCCTCTTTCTCATCCTGCGATCCTCTTCCCTCTTTTCAGCTATGGAATCATCCTATTTGTTCACAATGTTTATTCAATCATGCATTTCTGGATCATCCTCCTTTTTTTCTCTGCCCGCGCGTTTGTATTGTTTAATTGTTTTCGGATCGGGGCGTATGCAGCGAAGCGCAGTTTAACGTATTTCTAACAGATTTATGGAATTTTATAAAGGTTCTTTCAGTTAAAAATTTTCGAATTTTTACTTTTTATTTCTACGTTTCTAAATTTTGTTGTGAGCAGGGTCAACAATTATTTGAGCTTTCAATTATTACATTTTTGAGGTTTTATATTTTTGTCAATTTTCTAATTTGTTAATTTCTTTTTATTTCTAGGTTTCTACATTTGGAAGCTCACTGTGTAGGTTTAAACATTTTTTAATCTTTGAATTATCACATTTTTGAGGTTTCATATTTTTGTCAATTTTCTAATTTGTTAATTAGTTTTTATTTCTAGGTTTCTACATTTGGAAGCTCACTGTGTAAGTTTAAAGATTTTTTAATCTTTGAATTATCACATTTTTGAGGTTTCATATTTTTGTCAATTTTCTAATTTGTTAATTAGTTTTTATTTCTAGGTTTCTACATTTGGATGCTCACTGTGTAGGTTTAAAGATTTTTTAATCTTTCAATTATCACACTTTTAAGCTTTTATATTTTTGTAAATTTTCTAATTTTTCAGTTATTAAATTTCTAAAGTTGTAAATTTTCTAATTTTTTAACTTTCAAATCTCTAAATTACAAAATCACCAAATTTTCAATTCGTTTAATGCCGAATTCTTAAACTTGAAAGCTGAATTTCCAAATTTGAAAATTACAAAACACAAGGTTTCAATAAATTTAAATTTTATAAAACTTTAGCTAGGCTAATTTCCCAGTTATTAAATTTCTAAACATCAAAATTTCCAAATTACAAAATCACCTTTCCAAGTTTCTTATTGCCAATTTCAGAAATTTGAAACTCCAAAAATTCCCGAACTTGAAAACTACAAAACTCAAGTTTTCCACAAATTAAAATTTTACAAATCTTCAACTTCGCCAATTTCCAAATTAACCTCTGTAACCCCAAACCCCCAAATTACCAAATCACAATATTCCTAAATTGCCACATCAAATTCCAAAATACCAAACCCTAAAATAAGTTTGACAAAACACGAATACACGAAACTGGAAAACGAAAACACGAAAACTGCGTACCTCTGTTTCCCAAATTGGTTGCTCTGCAAATTAAAAATTGCACGCGGCAATTAACCCCTTAACAAGTTTTTTCGCAGTTGCATCAGTCAAAACTAAATTACTGCTGCAGTGTTAAGATAAATAAAGAACCTTGAAATGTTAGGTATATTTTTGATTTACCGATCTTCAATTATACAAATTACAATAGGTATCGAAAACTCGGTCTTTGCGCAAATTTAGGTGCGTCATTTGAACTGTAAAGTGCGTCACGAGTCTGACTCGATGTTACAAGCCGAGGGGTTAAATTTGACATAGAAAGTAAACCAGAGAACTCTTTAGAAAAACCTATTCTTTATTCGAGTAAATTATGAACTGCGGTATTCTTCAAACAAAATCCTGACCGCTCCAGCGGGTCAAGATTTACAACAATTACGAATGTTCGAAAAGATCGTACCTTCACAAGGCTTGCAATTCCCAAATTTTCAGATTCTGCACGTGAAATTTGGAAACACCCTAATTCGCAGATTTCTACATTTTCAGGTTCAGAAATTTCCCAATTTCTAATTTTCTAAGCACCCGAAGATCAAACACCCAAATTCGCAGATTTCGGAATTTACATTAATAATTCTACTATAAACTTGCCCTATAATTTACTTGTCAGAAGCGTCAAAACTACTTGTTCACAGCTATAATATTAAAACAAAGAAAATTAAAATGTATTTTATATTCAGCGATCCGTGGCTACACAAATTATAATTGGAAACTTCAAGTTGAAGTATTAAATATTTGAGTCAGGTTTGAACTGTAACGTCACGAGTCTGACTCCATGTTATAAACCAAGGAGTTAACCCAAAGTCGAAGTGCAAACGGTAGAAACGTAAGTTAGCAAAAAAAAATCTGTAGTTCAATAAAGGTCATCGCAGACCGAAATTGTCAAGAGACAGGAAAAACGAGACAAACTAAACGTCAAGGTACGTAATGGTCAGGGAATAGAGGGGCGCGTGGTTCACTGGACAAACTAACGACTGTCCTCAGATTCGTAACGACCAACGGACTCCAACGGTTCCATTAGCCACGATTGGCCAGTTTATTCACTTGAAGCAGCCATTCTGTCGGTGATTTGTTCGAAAGCGAGAAAAATCTGGTGTTCTGAACAACGTGTAAGTGAAAGGGACACGAAATGACGAGCGGCTGGGAAATCGAAGCCCAATTGCTTCGACGTACAATGTGAACGTCTCGAAAGAAATGGCGAAGTGGACGAAATCTCTTCTTATTACTTGTCCTCCCCACGGAATTCCTCTGGCCACCCGCAAATCCGTTCCATTATTTTGTTGCGGTTCAACAAATATCTGGTGTCCCGACGGATCAGCAAAACGCTCTGAATAATGTGTCGCAGACACTTCCGGTTATCTTTTCTATCTTGATATACATCTGACGAATTTCATCTTTTGTGCGGATGTGAACTTCTTACGTTCTGAATTGCGAGTTTAAAAACCCAATTGCAATGACATTGAACTCAGCTGAATTTCAAGCTGAATTTGAAGTTGAAGTTGGATTCATTTGAAACACCAGGTGAATTTGAAATTAAAACTGAACTCAATTAACTCCCTGCTGCATGACTCACCAGGTGCGTCACTTGGAACTACAGCTGCAATACTAAATCACATACACAAATATGTCAATTTTGTATTCAGCAACCTTGCATCTGAACTCCAAATTGAAGTATTAAAAATTGGAGTATGATTTGTCACAGTTGAAACATGAGCTATGATAATAATAAGAAACAATAATAGTAACGGACAATAAGAGTAACAGACAATAAGAGTAACAGACAATAATAGTAACAGACAATAATAATAAGAGATGATAATAATAAAGCAAGAAGTTAAACACAATTTTCCTCCAGATTTAAACAACCCAATATAATGAACCTAAAATTCCATGTCCACCAGCACAAAAGCACGTATGAACGGTTTTAATCCGTCACTGTGCAGGTGCGAAGTCTTTCATCAAGATCCGACAGCACTATTGATTCGAACATTCCAAGCATTATTCCTCGAGCTACCACCAACATTCTTCGGTATCATCAAGTTCGACTGGAAGCCAAGGATCTTTGACTAATTCGAGGAAGAATTTTGCTGATCAACGCACACGCTTCAAGAAGTTAATCTCTCCACTCTCTCTCTGGTTTTCCTTCTTTATATTCTATCAGAGACCATCGGACGTCGTCATTGTTTAGTGGAACAAAGGATCTTCAAAAAGGAATTTCATCGGGGCCGTTGATTACAAATCGAATCGCAGATACAAAGTCTCGATTTGCTTTCTTTGATTAATTCTTGTTCAATCGGCTGGAACTAGCTGACGGCTTGCGCATTTAGAACCTAAACTTACGGAGGAATTAAAAATGAAATTTTTAACAACGCGAATACGCTGTAGGGTTATTTAGGTTCTAAATTTTACTGATTGACAATTTCTTTTTCTTTCGATACTTGTGCTACTTTTGTTATGACGACGGATGTGCTTTACAAAACCAGATGACCTCATGATGGCCAGCCATTGAGACACATATTAAGAAAAGTGAAATTTGTTAATTGTCCCTGCTGACACTATGAGGTAAAGAGATAACGAAGTCAATAAAGCTTTATTATACGGAACAATATTCTCGTAAAAAGTACCACAGACACCGTTAAACGTCCAGTTACGGCATCGCATCGGATGCACTCGTTCACAGATAAACGACCACGTTGTCCCGAAATAGGAGGTGAAAAACCGGCCAAATTCTCCTTATTCCCCTTTGGAAGCCTTCTTATCGGCTTAGCGATCGTAAATACTGCTTTCCAGGGCGACCAAGAAAGTCTCCAACTACTTATTTCCTCTCTTCTTCTCGATTCCTGCGGATCGAACTCGCTCACAGATCGGAAAGTCATATTGCACCGATCGCGAAGATGTTTGTCGATCCAGCCTCCGTGTGTTCGTTTCTTTTGTTTGAATTGCAAACTCTTTAATCTCCGACTTCTTTTCCTCTCACTGTCTCGGTCTAGTCGCTGGAATTTCTGAACGGGGTTCGATGCCCACTGATCACGCTGCTGGGAAGATGTTTGCTCTCGATAATTTTGCTGCCCCGAGAGATTTGCTTAGCAAAGCATACTCGTTTCGTGGAATAAGGCCTTGGTACACGATTAGATTTTTAGCCATTTGCGGTTAAATTTGCCGCAGTTTTTGTTGCAATAAATTCTCTTCAAAAGCTGAGATGCAAGATATTAAAAATCATTTTTAAGTATGTGGAAATCCTTCTAAAATTACGTAGGAGATTTTTGACTTGGGTGTAGTTTTGGAATGAAAAATTGATTAGAAAATTTGAAAATCTGAGTATCGAGAACTCCATAGCTTTGAACTCTGAGAACTTAGAAATGTAGATACAATTAGATATTTAAAAATTAATTTCGAACTTCATAAACATAGACGTAAATTTAGAAATTTGGTCAGGTAAAAAGTTCAGAAATTTCAAAAGAACGAGTGATCTACAATATAAAACACGTCAAATTTTGATATCAACAAAAATAATGAATTTCCCTGGCAATTTTCACGCAGAAACTCATTATCCATTGAAGAGGCAACGCTCGATAAAATATTTGTGCCATAAATTTAATATAAACCGCAATTTGTTTCCAAAAGTTGGGAAAAGAACGATGAATTTTAATAATTGCTCGTTAACTTCATTTTTGAATCGAAAATTGAAATGTCCTCCGAGTGTTTACGCGCGTCAATTAGGCGAAATTAAAAATATTTCAATGTTTTGTCGTCTGGTGAAGAGACAAAGAATGGAGATAAAGGAAGAGTGCAGTTTAAATTAGTCTCACAGTTTTACGTCAAGTCTCGACACCATGGTTCACTCTCTACACACTTTCGTTTCAATTAAAACGTACAAAATTCTGTTCGTTTTGCTTCACGCTTTAAGATTCATATCAAAAGAAACAGCGTCCACCGGCGACAAGCATTTCGCGCAAGTTAATTTAACTCGGTCGCCCAGTTCGACGAAAAACGGGAAAAAGAAAGAAGAAAGGATCAAAGCGACCACTGACCTCAATTACACAATCAAAATTTTGTTCGGTGAAATAGAACAACCTGTAGAGATCGACGATTCGAACGTTGGAACAGAGATTGCTGAGATTGACAATGCAATAAAAAATATAGGCGTTTATAAAGGAATCGAAACCAAATTCTTTGGACGGCTTTCAATGACGGAAAGATTTGTTATACGGATTAAGAATTGAGCAGTGAAATAATCAGATTTTTGGGTACTATTGTACAGATATCAAAATTATTGGAGTTTCATATATGGAAATTGAAATGTAGGTCAATAACTGAACTCTTCTTTGAATTCAGTTGAAATAAAATCTGAACTGCAACAGAATTATTTTATTTGACTAAAGTGAAATTAAAGTCGAATAATTAAATAATTTCATTTTGAATTTTTTGAAATGAATTTGGTTCAATTCATGATCAATTAGTTTAATTCATAGTTAATTCCATTAGTGATTGAAAAGTAGTTACTTAAAATATTTAATTAAATCCAATTAAACGGAGGTTTAATTACATTTAAATTGACTTGAAATAATTATTCAATAATTCAACACTGAATTTAATTCAGATGATACTCGAGTGAATGAATAATTGAACAATTTAATTTTAGATTAATTAGATTGACTTCACAAAAAATCTTTTCTATAATTACTATAATTGTAAACAATTTTTTTACAAATAAATCATCAAAACTTGAAACTTTCTCAAAAACCGAGCTGCATAAAAAAAACTTTGTTGCATATTTTCAACTGGAATTTCCACATAAAATCACCTGGTTTCAATCGCACCGCTATATTCGGATAGTTGGTCGTCCATTAACCGAATAAAACCGCGCAAAAGTCCCCAGATTATTTATGACACATGCGGGAGTAAAGAAGAAAAATGCAAGAAAAAGAGAAGAAGCGTAAGGTGAGGATTTAAATTCCCCGAAGACAAGAGGAAGAGCTCGACAAAACTTGCCCGGAAAGTTATTTAGAACAAGGTATTACCGTCGACAGTTGGTGAAGCTCTGCTTAGAAGAACGGATATCTTTCCCAGTGGAGCTTGCAATTTTCAAGCGAAGAAAAATCAGTTTTTTTTCCCTCTTTATCCTCAGAAGTCTCGGGAGAGTTGCCCGCGAACGAGTAAGTAATATCGATACCCTGGGATCCTTCTTGATCTGTTGTTCGGTCACATTGACACACCGAGCACGCACCTCTCCCTTGACACGGATTACTGATCGATACCTCTCTTTTAGGGGAAACTAACTTTTTTAATATTTTTACGCTCGAGGTTACGTTATCCTTAAAACGGAGTATTAATCGTCGATAATGAACCGGGGCAAATAAGGAACGGAAAGTTTTGGATTTGATGATATAAAGTATAATTCACTTTTGAAATTTTTTCATTTTAATTTTCAAACGTATTGAAATACTCGAATATTCAAAATGTGATGTATGAATATTCGAGAGTCACATGGTATCGGAATTTCAAAATTTAGAGGTTCTAGAGTTTCATTAGCCTCGAGGAAGATGAGTTCCAAAGTTTTATGATTTGATGATTGCAACACCTCAAAATTCACAAATTCCAAAAATAGTAAAGTCTCGAGATGCTAAACATTTCAAGGTTTTGCAATTTGTAGGTGCAAAGTCAAAACGTCAAAAATTTGCAGAGCTCAAGAATTTCCAAAACGTAGTCCCAAGGTTCCAATTCTTTAACGTCCCAAAATTCCAAAGAACTTAAAAATTTTCAAATTTCTAAATTGCTGAATTCCTAATTTCCCAAATTCCTAAATTACCAAATTTTTAAATTGCTGAATTCCTAAATTCCCAAATTTCTAAATTTCGAATTCCTAATTTCCCAAATTCCAAAATTTCCAAATTTCTAAATTTCGAATTCCTAATTTCCCAAATTCCTAAGTTTCCAAATTCCTAAATTTCCAAATTCCTAAATTTCCAAATTTCTAAATTTCGAATTCCTAATTTCCCAAATTTCAAAATTGCCGAATTCTTAATTCTCTAAATTCCTAAATTTCCAAATTTCTAAATCGCCGAATTCCTAATTTCCCAAATTTCTAAATTGCCCAATTCCTAATTTTCCGAATTTCTAAATTTCAAATTCCTAATTTCCCAATTTCCAAATTCCCAACTTAAAATCCCAAACTCGCAAAATTAAAAAATTCTAAAGTCCAAAATTCCCAAACTCCCAAACTTGTAAAATTCCAAATATGAAAATTAAAAAAAATTCTAAATATCCTAATTTCTCCATAAAATAAATCTACCTCCCCATTCTCAAAATCCGAATAGTACATAAATTGTCCGAAATAATAGTGATTAAATAAGACGAAATTTGAGGTAAAATACATCCTTATCGGCAACAGTGTCGGAGAAAATAGTTTGTGAGACTTCTCGCGAGACATGTTGAATAAATCTTCGTAGATAAAAGAGCTAAATCAAACTGTGGACAGCTTCTAGAGCGAGGTGTATGGTATAGACCTATCTGTGTACAAGTACCTCGAATAAATTCTAAGAGATAACACGTCTTGTTAATGTTTGTTTCTAAACAATTCCACATTTTCGACGTCTGCAATCTTCCTAAAAATTTACTTGCAATATTATTATAAATTTCAGCCGTCAAATAACAATTCTTAACAGTTATCCCACAAGCAGAAAATTATAGAATTAACGAATGGCAAAGCGTGGCAGTACAAGAAACCTACCTGACATTCCCCCTTATATCGCCAAATTACAAACTGTACGAATGACTAAATTACGACAGAAGAATGAAAAATTTACTTGCAATATTATTATAAATTTCAGCCGTCAAATAACAATTCTTAACAGTTATCCCAGAAGCAGAAAATTATAGAATTAACGAATGGCAAAGCGTGGCAGTACAAGAAACCTACCTGACATTCCCTCTTATATCGCCAAATTACAAACTGTACGAATGACTAAATTACGACAGAAGAATGAAAAATTTACTTGCAATATTATTATAAATTTCAGCCGTCAAATAACAATTCTTAACAGTTATCCCAGAAGCAGAAAATTAAAGAATTAATGAAAGGTAGGCGAAGCGTGGCGGCATCAGAAAAGTAGCCATTCCCTTTTCAATTTCCAGTGTTCTCGCAAGGTGCCATAATTTAGCGCGGAACCACAGAGACGCTGTCGGCATTCCGCGACATTAAGCGTGAAAAATTCAACGCTCGAACAGCGAGCGAATCGCGCTGGGACACGCGTTCCGCAGCTTTGGCCAACCGTATAAAAATGAATTCTCACGGCAACAGAAGGACTTAAGGATACGGGGTGATAATATTTTTTTTCCCGGCCCCCCCGCCCCGTGTTCCCACATAAACGCCAAAGGACCGTATAAATTGTCGCTGTATCCTCGCGGAGAACGCCGGTAGTTAATTTTCCTGCAAGGAGCCGCGGAATTTCCGGTATCGTAACTGCATCGTCCTTGGCCAGCGCAAATATAACAGCCTCGAAATTAATATCCGCCCGCGTTGATAAAATAGGACACTGCTTTATGAAATTTTCTCTACCTTCGTCGCTTGGATAAAATACAGAGCCCACTGGCCTCGCGACTATCGATTTTCGCGCGGTAAACTCCAAAATAATATCGACCTCGAGCTTTTTTTATGGGTGAGGGAATGCAAGTATGAATGTGCAAATAGGAGAATGAGAGCATGCAACGTGAGAGTGCAAACGTAGGTGAGTGTGTGCAAAGAGAAAATGCAAGGGCTAAAGAAAGTAGATTTAAGAAGAAACTTTCGACACGTTCTTGATTATTCCTAATTATTCCGTTCATTGTTATATTACACTATTGTTGAACATCAACGTCCTGAACTACTCGACCTTCCCTCAGATCCTACTACTGGGATTCAAAAGTAAGTTGAATTTGTTTATAAAATGAAAAATCTTCATATGTACCTCTAAATCTCATCACTTTCAAAGTATTCCCCATCCGACACCTATGCCAACGTTTTGTCCAATCCTCGAAACAGTCAAACAAGTCCTTTTCCGGGATGGCGAATACTTTCTTCGATTTGGCTTTTATCTCAGCAGTCGATTCGAAACGGTGTCCCAGACACGGTCTTTTGAGTTTGTTAAACAGCCAGAAGTCGCATGGTGCTAAATCAGGCGAATACGGTTGTGGAACGATATGGGTCGATTTTTAGCGAAATGCTCTCGAAGAACCAATGCAGTGTGGGACGGCGCAGTATCATCCCACGCGGAATTGACGAGTTTGAGGCACAAAACATCTTTTAAAATGGTTTCGGTCGATCCAAATGAGATGTACGCAGCGTCAAGATCTCTAATTGTCAATCGACGATTTCCAAGCACCGAATCTTTGATTTCCTTCACGTGGCATTCATCAGTACATGTTGATGGCTCGTCCGGAGCGCTATTTGTCTTGAACTCGGACTCGACCTTTTTCGAAATGTTTGTACCACTTGCAAATATTTTTTTGCGACGTAGCCTTGTCACCGAAGGCCTTCTGCAACATCCACGTTTCCGCGGCAGAATATTCATTCCGTAAACAAAATATGGTGCAAATTCTTTGCTCAACAAAATCTGACATAGTAAAAATCGAAAAACTTTCCTATGTTTACAAAAGCGCGCGTAGCTCTGCAGCAATTGAATATATTGACATAAAACTATGCACAGATATCAAAGACAGTACTACTAATCCACACAAAAAATAATTTCATGATTTTACCCGCGAAGTTTAAATGAAAAATTCACCTTATTTTGATCACAGTAGTATATATTTTCGGTTCTTTATCGGGGGTTTTTAATTGATTCTGTGGAAAACATGGGAATTAAAGATTGAATGGGACACTCGTTTAGGATATTTTTCTATGGACCTAACGATAGAGTTTGACGAATGTGGTTTTAACGAACTCTTGGACAATGAGTGAAGATATGAAGAATGATACTTTGAAGTTGTGATACGAATATTTGAGTGAAAAATTAGTTATAACGGATTTGCAGTGAGAAAAAATAAAAGTTGCTATGTTTTATTCAGGTGTCACTTGCATTATCCATAATTGATTTTGAATGAAGATGAAAGATAAACTTGCGACATCGATATTATATTAAAATGATATCGCAGTTCATTTTAAATGAAAATGAAAAATAATAAAACTTGTTTTATTGAGACAGCATTTGATTTATGGAGAATTGATTTCGAACGAAGATGAAAGATAAACTTGCGACGTTGATATTTTATTAAAATGATATTGTAGTTATTGAGAATTTATTTTGAAGAAAATTGGAAAATAATAAAACTTGCGATGTCGAAGTTGTATTGAAAAATCATTTGAGTTAATGAATATTGATTTTGAATGAAAATCAAAGATAATCAAAGTTGCGATGTCAATATTTTATTAAAAGATCATCTGAATAGTTAAAAGTCAATTTTGAATGAAAATCAAAAATAAACTTGCAATGTCGATATTTTAGTAAAAAGTAATTTGAATAATTGAAAATTGATTTTGCATGAAAATAAAAGACAATATTTACAATCAAACTTGTGACGTCGATATTTAATTAAAAAGTCATTGGAATAATGAAAAATTGACTTTGTATGAAAATCAAAGATAATCGAACTTGTGACGTCAATACCTTATTAAAAAGTAATCTGAACAATTAAAAATTCATTTCGAACAAAAATCAAAGAAAATAATCACGCTTCGAACAATATTTTACTAAAATGTAATAATTATTAAAAACACATTTAAAACAAAAACGAACTTATGACGTCAATATTTCAGTACAACATTATTTTAATCATTAAGAATTCATTATAAATGAAAATGAGAAGTAATAAATAGCCTTACATCATCAATGTTTCGTTAGAACACATTTTTAATTATTACGAATCATTTCAAACAAAAATGAAAAATGACAAACAAAAATAATACAATTTTATAAAGAAATTGAGGTAGCTACAGAATTTTACTGATGGTTATTTATATTTGATAACTGTGCATTTTATTTCAACGAACGTTTCAATTTATACAAAGACAAAAAAGGATTCTGCTTGCAGCAATAATGAAATTTTACAACAGTTTTTTTAAAAATGTTTTCAATATAATATGAGAAAAATGAATATCAATAATTAACAATTTTTTAACCCATAAGAGATACATAATAGAAAATGTGTTCTTAATTAAATCAATTACAAAAATAATTCCACGATAATTTTTACTTATAATTAATAGTTCTTATTGTCACTCGTAATTCATTAAAAATTGATTACGATATTGTACGAAAAAATATTTTAAAAATATTCAAAGAAAAAATGTATAATAATATTCATGAATTTAGGAGATATAAATCCTAAATTTATTAGAAATATTAATTCTATCAATTATTAATAAAACAATATTTTGATACTGAAGCAATGATTCTAAAATTAATAGATATTAATTAATTGCAAAGAGTCTCACTGAAATGTGCAAAATTGAGGTCTGAAAGAGTCCACATAAAGAAAACGTTTCATCTATTTGATTTCCGGTCAGATTTCGAAAATTCGATGCCACAGGTAAAATCAATTGAATAGTACTATCCTCTTTCACTGAAATTCAGAATACAGGTGGATCGCGCTTTATTCGATCATAGTTCAAGCCGATAATATATAAATACTTAAATACAATTTTTTGTATATTTTTGATGAATTCAGTGTCGAATTTCAAAAGGATCACAAGTTATGATTTTTGTACAAATTTTCAGTTTTTTAATTTAATAACGTGGAATAATTAATTAGTGTTTATGACTTACATTTACATATATTAATATTTCTAGGACTTCCAAATTTTCAAATTTCTAAATTGTCGAATTCCTAAATTTTCAATTTTGAAATTGCCGAATTCCTAATACCCCAAATTCCTAAATTTCCAAATTTCTAAATTACCCATTTCCTAAATTTCCAAATTTCTAAATTGTCAAATTCCTAAATTTCCAAATTCCTAAATTTCCAAATTTCTAAATTGCCGAATTCCTAATTTTCCAAATTCCTAAATTTCACAATTCTTACCTTCCCAAATTCTAAAATTCCCAAATTCTTAAAATTTAGAATTCCTCACTTTCCAAATTCTCAGATTCCCAAATCCCTAATTTCCCAAACTCTCAAGTTTCCAAATTTCTAACTTCTCAAATTCGCAAATATCGAAATTCCAAAATCCCCAAGTTTGTAATCCCCAAATCCTCAAATTCCCAAATCCCTAAACCCCTAAATCCCAAAATGTTGAATTTCCAAATCTCCAAATCCCCAAATTCATATCCCTAGTATACACACCAAAAAAACACTACACAAAGTGTACAAAACATCCTCTAATTGAATTTATTTAACAAAAATGAACATTTCAAACACATCATACAACATTTCAACATTGATCTGCATACGTTTCCTTTCTATCACCATACTTCAAAGAGCAAATGATCGCAAAAAATGAAAATTTAATATGAGAACAATTTTATAGCAGGTTTTATATAGATCCTAAAATTTATGTTGCTCCGTTTAGAGCGAATCCACGATAAAGCGTTTTATTCAGAATGCTGAGATTTGGTGCCATCAAAAAGAGAATCTGCATATCAGAAATCGCCGTGCGATCTGTTATTGTAGTCGAACTGTTTTTGTAAAAAACGTACAGCTTTGTTTAGACGAAAACATGGTTGGTCGTATTTACACCGCTGTGTTCGTAATAAAATTGCAATTACGAATAAAAACATTTGCATAAAAAAAGTCGGTGATCATTTCTGACGAATTTCTTCTCGTTACTCTCTGCGTGGGTGGAATAGAATCGGTTCATTTGTCAAATAAATTCTGATTGCTGCTTTCTTAAGCCACCCCTCTTTGGGGAGACACATTAATCAGTTCACCCTTAAGAGGAGGTAAAATTATTTGATCAGATAACGAGATAACCATAGAAATTTCACCGACATTATCATCTTCTCACCGTTTTTGTTATGTACGCTTATTTATTTTATGTACGACGATGTGTGTTAGGTATATCTAGAGGCATTTTGAATTCGTGGATTGTTAGATTTATAAATATTAGCATTTTTAGATTTCCAAACTTTAGGGCTTGCAAATCTTCAAGTTTTCATATTATAACATACTCAGATTTCTAAATTCTTAAATCACAGAATTTCCAAATTTTTAAATATTGAAGTTATTGAACTCTCCAAATTCTCAAATTCTCAGACCCTCAAAATTACACTGTCAATATTTATTATAGTGAACAAAGATCAACAACCCTTAAAATACTGAAAATACAAATAAATAAACGTATGTATATGTCATATACGATTTTTACAGAAACTCGACAGCAAATATTAAAGTCCAATTAACAATACTCTACCAATAAGAAAGAAAAATCCTCGTAAATTTGCTTTAGATCGGTTTACTTTACCGAACCACCCTTACTTTTTGTACTTCCTGAATAAAAGGGAGCCATATGAACATACTTTACGCGCAATTAAATTCCCCTACGTCAGCTGAATATAATGTCGTGGCAGCGCTGTTACTTACTTACAACGAGGAACAAAATCGATAATGTAACAAGGTTATTTGTTAATGGCTGAGCAATTTCGCGCACGAAACACCGGTGCAAGAACATCGCTGAAGAAAAATGACCAACGAAGAAGCTAACGCCTGTTCCTCGGAACCATTTTGAATTATATTAAGAATTTCCACGTGGTCAGAATGTATACATAGTTACATGGGATATTTTATTATTACAGCGAGATTCGACCTCGGTACAAGTTTCTAGCGATACTTTAACGGTTCGTTCCTTCATTTGTAGTTTCAAATCAATCTTTACTTATAGCAGCAATAAGATCCGACTCATTATATTCTAGCGAGTATTGTTTTATTGTTAGTCACATCTGGAACCCTTAACTTTAGCGGTAGAGTTTCGTTTGCAGCGAACTATTCGTGAGGTATTGCTAGCTTTTACTTGTTTAGGTCACAGCGGATCCAGACACACTTCATACGTCGCTCGCATTTCCATCTCCACCCGAATTTTAACTAAACCCATAGAAAATCAGAAACTGTTTTCCCTCGGCAATGTCACAAAAATTGTACGGCCACTCCGAGCTTTTAATCGTAAAAATTCTTCGGAGACACTCTCGAACAGTGATCAAGTACGTTGCAAAATAAACTAGTCGTTCGAAGTGAAATTCATAGAGTCCACTTATATTCACTCGTATCCTAATGACTCGTCGTTTAACCGTCCCTTAATATTGCTGACGCCGTGACGCACATACACTCAGTTCTTAACCCTTTGCCTTATGATTTATCAGGTGCGTCGGAACTAACTGATCACAGCTACAATATTAAAACAGGGAAGAAAAGTTGAAGTGCTACGTCGATTTTGTATTCGGCAATCCCTGACCATGCAAATTATAATTGGACTTAAACTCCAAATTGAAGCGTATTCGAAATTCGAGTAAGATTTGGCAGGTTTGAAGCGTGCAGATGTGGGTTGAGAGCGTCATATGTAGTTTAAGTGCGTCATATGTAGATTGAGTGCGTCATCTGTAGTTTAAGTGCGTCATTCATAGCAGTGCGTAATGTGTGGCTTCAGTGCATCACTTGTAGCTTCAGTGCGTCATGTATGGCTTGAGTGCGTCATTTGTAGTTGAAGTGCGTCATCTACAGCTTGAGTGTGCCATCTAAAGTTTGAGTGCGTCATCTAAAGTTTGAGTGCGTCGTCCGAAGTTTGAGTGCGTCGTCCGAAGTTTGAGTGCGTCGTCCGAAGTTTGAGTGCGTCATCTTTAACTCGAGTGCGTCATCTATAACTCGAGTGCGTCATCTATAACTCGAGTGCGTCATCTATAACTCGAGTGCGTCATCTATAACTCGAGTGCGTCATCTTTAACTCGAGTGCGTCATCTTTAACTCGAGTGCGTCATCTTTAACTCGAGTGCGTCATCTTTAACTCGAGTGCGTCATCTTTAACTCGAGTGCGTCATCTTTAACTCGAGTGCGTCACCTTTAACTCGAGTGCGTCACCTTTAACTCGAGTGCGTCATCTCTAACTCGAGTGCGTCATCTCTAACTCGAGTGCGTCATCTCTAACTCGAGTGCGTCATCTCTAACTCGAGTGCGTCATCTCTAACTCGAGTGCGTCATCTCTAACTCGAGTGCGTCATCTCTAACTCGAGTGCGTCATCTCTAACTCGAGTGCGTCATCTCTAACTCGAGTGCGTCATCTCTAACTCGAGTGCGTCATCTCTAACTCGAGTGCGTCATCTCTAGTTTGCGTGCGTCATCTCTAACTCGAGTGCGTCATGCGTAGCTTGAGTGCGTCATCTGTAACTTGAGTGCGTCATCTGTAACTTGAGTGCGTCACATGTAACTTGAGTGTGTCATCTCTAACTTGAGTGCGTCATCTGTTGCTTGAGTGCGTTTCAAAAGTCATTCCTTAATGTCCACTTATATTCAGTCGTTGTATCCTAAAACGATTTTATCCTAAAATATCGTCACTACTGACACTGCGACGCACATACAGTAATAGAGAAATGACTTCAAAAGAAGAGTCGAATTTTTCCAATTAAATTTTAGAGTTGACGTCAGTAGAAATGCCTTTGACTGCAACGGGTTAAAGGAATAAAAGATTCCTTACGGAGCTCCAAAATAAAAATGAAGGTACTCGAAGCGTACAGTGATATAAACAAAAGCATGCATCAGTGATATAAGCAAAAAATATTTCCACCATTAAGAGATCGTCCGTCTTCGCATAATTCCGCTATCCCACTCAATACGTGTCTCTTTCGCTCCACTTCCCTAAAAGATACACTTCATCGTAGCACAGAAAAAAGACAAAAACACGAACAATACGTCGAGGACGCTCGCTAAGAGGAAGAGCACAAACGAATATAGAATACATCTATAGGGCGGAAGATTAAAACCTAACAAAAGCCCTTTGCAAATGGAAGAGTAACGACTTTCAAGTTCGTTTTCTAGTCCGCAGTAATTTCATTGTGAATCGAGAAGGACAAAGAAGAATTTTTCTTCCTTTTTCTGGTCGACGATGAAACGAATATCGACGAAGCCCTGCGTCCAGGGGATGCACGTGATACATGTACAAAAATTGAAACAAACGCAATTTTTCATGACGTAACAATATTTCCCGTTTGAAACATTGTTAGCCGAAAGTGTGGCGTTTAAACGGCTATGAATTTCGTGTTTCACGCACGAATGAAAATAACCGAAACTAGGCCATTTTGCTACCGAACTTTTGCGAAATTCCATCTGCTTCTTGTTGGTTAACTGTTGGGAATTTATCGCGTTTTAAATCTGGGACATACCTGCCGGAGAATAAAAGCAATCGATGTATGAAACTGGGATATGATTGCATTCGAGCATTAATACGAATTTCTGCTGCTTTCGTTGTGGTATTATGGATAAAGAGGAAATCAAGCTTTATTTTATAGCTATAACAGTTTATGCTGATCGATCATTTCATCGGATTACGGAGTATTGGTTAAACTATTATATACGCTTTTCTAATTTTTCCGTTATTTCCCCCTTACAGTTTCGAACTCCTTCTCAATTTTTTAATTTTCACATCGTACACAAATTTTTCGTTTTAAAATTTAACATACCCACAGAAATTTGGTTTCAACTTTTATCGTTTCTAAAATTACTGAACTATCTAATTGTTCAATTTGACAATTTGAGTACTCGGAATCTGAATTTTAAATTATATGGAGTACACCTTCAAATAGTTGGAATAACTAAAGCAACTGAAAATGACTCGAGAAATCAATTTCCATCGTTCACAATAGATTTCGAGAGAAGCTTCTCCATTTCCATTTCAGTAGTTTCCATTCTAAATTGTGTTTCCTTTCCTGACAAAAGCTAGTCGCAATATATCACACGATTTGTTTATTTCCTTTTTCTTCCTCTAAAAGAAGAAGAACGTTGTCTCGCTCTTTTTGCTCTTTCACCTAACATGTTTGCTCCTCTTCTTCATTTCCTGATGCAATCATTCTTCACTCTTCACCGACTCTCGCTGGTGTATTACAATTTGCAATAAACAAAACGTTTCGCGAAATTCTTATTTTTATCGGGGACATGTTATTACTCGGTCAACAATGGTACTTTAATATAGAGATCTTTATAAACGTCATAAATCCGTATTGCCTCGCTTCGTGCATTATCTGCTTGTTTTTCGTCGACCTGTTACGCCGGAAGGAAACGTTTCATAAATTTCTTGGCTTGGACAGTAAAACGCACCGTTTATCGCGACTGTAATTTCGAGGAATAACGATAATTAGCTAATAAAATTTCCGTTCGAAATTCTGTGTTAATTATCGTCTTTATGACTGCTGCGAAATTGTTTCAACGTTTAAGGTCTCTTAGAGTCTCTTGTCTCTTTATAACAATTGAAATCAACGATATTGTAGTACTTTTCAGTAAGTTTAGCGTGAACAATAAGGTCTGGAATTCAAGTACCACACAGAATTAACATTGCAATTTTCTACGGAGTATATATCTGTACAATATTTCTGATATATGCGCAAGATAATGTTCCTTGGAAATTGTTCATATTTTATTTAAAAATGTCACTTGATTCCGTATTTAATAAAAAATCATTGAAATATAAATGCATGCGCATTCATAGATCATATGGAAGCTAGATCTGCGCAGACTAGTACACGCATGCGCAGCTACACATGCGCAGATCACACTGCGCAGCTAAGTGCACTAATGAACGACTATTTAAAAATTAATTTGTGTTCTTTCGTGAACTGTCTATTTTATGTAGATTATACACTAGATATTTATATGTATCAGCTAATATTAGCATCAACGAACTTACTCGTTAAATATTAAACCACTATTTATATTCTATCTTCAATAAATATTGAATACTGAATATTTGTGGTTCGAACAAACTTGCTTTTTGTTACTACAAATGAAGTATCACATTGTTCTCGGTAAAAAGAGACATAGAACAAGAAATATGCAAATAGTGGAGCTGCTGTCTTATCACTGCAAAGCCTGCAATTGCGTTTGTAGATACTTGAAATTGCTGTGTACACGTGGCGCTATTGTACGTTTGTAGAGGATCAGATTGAATGAGTTTACTTGGCCGAAGAAGAATTGCTATTCTCGCATTCATATTTCAGAGAGAGGGATTTAATTCTCTTAATGCGTTGCACAAGCACCATCGATTGTACGGGAACGCATTTTCCATCAAATTATTTAATTGTCCACCACTTACTATACGCGGTTGCGTCTAATCTATTGAAGTTCCAGTAATTAACCAAGCACCGCCTGCGTAATTAATCAAAATTGATGAAAATCAGTTTAAACCGTGCTTACGCGACGTTTACTTTCACTAAAGTGTGCAGACTGAGTAACTGCATTTTATAAATTCAGTGTGGAAACATGTTGCGATAAATTCTCATGTTGACTCTCTTCTCAGTTTTATAATTAATCGATTCTATTGAGTGTTCGTTAGTCAATTTTATTTAAATTTTCAAAGATTTTGTCAATCAAAATCTTGTGTCAATTTTGATCAATCAGATCAATCGATCAGATCAATCAATCACATCAATCGATCAAATCAATCAATCAGATCAATCAATCAAATCAATCAATTAGATCAATCAATCAGATTAATCAATCAGATTAATCAATCAGATCAATCGATCAGATCAATCAATCAGATCAATCAATCAGATCAATCAATCAGATCAGTCAATCAGATCAGTCAATCAATTTTGTGATCAAGAATAACAAATCAATTTTATTCAATTGCTCAGAAAGATTGATTAATAAAAACAAAGAAGTAGCAATAATTAATAAAATTGGTTCCAACTTGCGATAAGTAATTAAATCAATTAATACGGAATTACAAACTTAAAATTTTTTAATTAAAAAAATGTTAAAAGTTCAAGATTTATAATTTTTTATTTGGTACAAGAAACTCTTTTAAAAATCCCTCAAACTGTTTACGAAATCCGGAAGAAATAGCGACAAATTATCTCTCGATATTTTAGCCTGAAATTAAGGAGGCCAGAATTTATCGGCCGCTTCAATTAACAATCTGATTTATTAGGTGTAAAAGGGTTCATCGATGAATATCTTGGAAGCGTTAAAGCTGCCTTCGCTTCATCGCCGTGAAAAATATCCTAAGGTAGAAAAAGAATAATGCATCGCGTTCTTTGCTGGTCGTCCAACAAAGTACTCGTCCGGCAAGTTATAAATTGTATTAATGAAGGTACTATTAATCATGGCGAAGGTAATTAATATTAAAGCGGAGTCGAGCTGACGAGGCCTCTTCGTTTCGTCGCTTTGACATGGAAAACCAGCCTCGTATAATGCAATATGCTAGACGAAGTACACTGTAGTAGCTAATACACTAATGTGCTTGTATTAAGTGGTTGAACAAGTGGTCCATCCGTTTCCTATCATGAATAATTTTTTATTTAATCGTAAACCTTTCGTAAACATATTCACGCGAATCATTAGAAGATTTTATGTATTTATGAAAATTTTTATTTATCAGGTGACTCTTGGTTCTCCCCGTAAATTCACCCCAAATTTGAGACTATGTTTCACCCCAAATAGAGACACAGTGTTTATTTTTCTCTTACTATTGAGTGATATGAAATTAACTAACAGGGGATTTTGCAGGGACGTGCAGTAATTTTTGACCTCAGAATGCGGCAATAAATACATCAAGGTTAATCAAGCTGGCGGAAACGGCGTTTCCGCTTTGCATGCTCGCGTTTAAATTATCGTCGACGATATCGTTGGAACGCGATCACCGGCCATTAATATTATTATTCCCCGCAGTCGAAATAATCGGGAACAAACGACGAGGGGACAGCAGGTGTGGCCGAACGCGTCGTTTTCGATTGACGCCCGATACGTTAATGAACATTCGATTGTCCAATGAAAGGAAAAAAAATGAAAGGGTGAAAATAAAAAGCGTCGCCATTGTTCCGCTGCAGCAAATGCCAATTTGAAGTCGAATGTTTCCATGATATTTCTTCGTCGTTTTTATTACTTTTTCCAGCTACCTTTTTACGCTGTCGATTTATCATGAGCAGACCATTTTTATCGCGCTCCGATCGGTCGAAAATAAATAATTCGAATGATTGGCAGTTACCTGTCGCCGAATGTAATTGAAACGGAATGTCACTTCGTTAGAGTTATTAAAGGAGACGATTGAATTTTGTATCAGCATACTTCGCGGTAATTACGGTTTATTTCAAACAATCATCGGAGGGAAATTTAAAACGTTCGCTCGCTTTGTTAATTGACAGAGCTAATTGACGCCAACGATTAAAGTGGCCAAAATGTGTCGTATCAGAATTTTTCAAATTTTTGAAACGTTGAAGATATGTATTGTTCCCGTTTTCGATTATTGGTCATAGATTTGTTATAAATTTTTACTTGATACACATGAATCTGTATTTATCGAATTTAGAGATCTACAGTAGAAGAGTGCAAAGCTAACAGGATATGCACGAAAAAGTATCAAAAAATTCATACATTTTCGTACACGTTCTTCATCAGTCGATTACCTGATCTAATAAAAAGAACGTATCAACAAAGTGAACTGAAAAACAAAAAGAACATGGAGATCATACAACTAAATCGAGGAACAGTGTAACGTAAACCTGAAAAACGAAAGCTGACCAAGTTTCAAATTTCCACTTCGTTTTACCGCCACACACATACGCAGGATAAACCTGTTTCGCATATTGAGGTTACAGAGAGGATACATTCGTACAATTCACTTTATCGGAAAATTCGAACGCGATTTCTGCACGAAAATCGAGTAGATATTCAACGTTCAACAATCCTCGTGTCGAAAATACCAAATGACACTATACAGAGACTCGCACACATAATTTCACGATTTTCTCTATTTGGTAGTTTCATGGAAAAATTTCAGAAAATCGTTCGTATTTTCTGGGAAATTGTAGGCAGATTTTAAAATATGAACTCTGGCAGTGGTGGATATTGCACAAATATGTAATTTCAAATTCAAAATGTTGGAATCTATATTTTTACCTAGGTTATTCATGTAATCAATATATAGGTATTATAGTAATAAATTATCGGATTTTCATAATAAATGAATGAATTGCGACGAAAACTTGCTACAACATCAAAATAATCAGATCTAAAATTCAATGAATAATAAATTAGAATCGATAGATGTACCATAACTCAAGTAAAAATATTCCAATATTATTTATTCATTCACCGTCAAAAAAAGGTAAAATCCTTTTTCCAAAAAAAACAAATCAACGAAGTTCTGCAGATCTGTTTGGTGGCAGTATACAGCAAGAAAACGAGAAAGGAATCCATAAAACGATGACTTTTTGCATTCTTTCACGCACATATTAATGGAAACTGCTTATTTCATGGCGTTCAAAAAGGGGCTGAACGAAAGAAGGGTTCAAACGTGATAAATCGACGTTCCTCGAGCCGGATAACTAAATACGATATTCCAAACACGTATACGCGATCTTTGTGCCGCTTATAGAGGAGAAAAGCGTGATAAATGATGGTTCAATCAATAGTTGCGTTTCCGAATAACGATCCTCCACGATGTGATAAAAATATTTGATAAACCGAGAGATATCGGACTTGTCCGACAATGCACAGCGTATAATTACGATACGAGAAAACATGATATCAAAATTAATAATTCCCTCGATAATGTCACAAAAATTGTACTGCCACTCCGAGCTTTTAAACGTAAAAATTCTTCGGAGACACTCTCGAACAGTGATCAAGTACGTTGCAAAATAAACTATTCGTTCGAAGTGAAATTCATAGAGTCCACTTATATTCACTCGTATCCTAATGATTCGTCGTTTAATCGTCACTTAATATTTCTGACGCCGCGACGCACATACACTCAGTTCTTAACCCTTTGCCTTATGATTTATCAGGTGCGTCGGAACTAACTGATCACAGCTACAATATTAAAACAGGGAAGAAAAGTTGAAGTGTTATGCCGATTTTGTATTCGGCAATCATTGACCATGCAAATTATAATTGGACTTAAACTCCAGATTGAAGCGTATTCGAAATTCGAGTAAGATTTGGTAGGTTTGAAGCGTGCAGATGTGGGTTGAGTGCGTCATATGTAGTTTAAGTGCGTCATATGTAGTTTGAGTGCATCATCTGCAGCTTCAGTGCGTCATGTGTAGCTTCAGTGCGTCATTTCTAGCTTCAGTGCGTCATTTCTAGCTTCAGTGCGTCATTTCTAGCTTCAGTGCGTCATTTCTAGCTTCAGTGCGTCATTTCTAGCTTGAGTGCGTCATTTCTAGCTTGAGTGCGTCATTTCTAGCTTGAGTGCGTCATTTCTAGCTTGAGTGCGTCATTTCTAGCTTGAGTGCGTCATTTCTAGCTTGAGTGCGTCATTTCTAGCTTGAGTGCGTCATTTCTAGCTTGAGTGCGTCATTTCTAGCTTGAGTGCGTCATTTCTAGCTTGAGTGCGTCATTTCTAGCTTGAGTGCGTCATTTCTAGCTTGAGTGCGTCATTTCTAGCTTGAGTGCGTCATTTCTAGCTTGAGTGCGTCATTTCTAGCTTGAGTGCGTCATTTCTAGCTTGAGTGCGTCATTTCTAGCTTGAGTGCGTCATTTCTAGCTTGAGTGCGTCATTTCTAGCTTGAGTGCGTCATTTCTAGCTTGAGTGCGTCATTTCTAGCGTGAGTGCGTCATTTCTAGCTTGAGTGCGTCATTTCTGGCTTGAGTGCGTCATTTCTAGCGTGAGTGCGTCATTTCTAGCGTGAGTGCGTCATTTCTAGCGTGAGTGCGTCATTTCTAGCGTGAGTGCGTTATTTCTAGTGTGAGTGCGTCATTTCTCGTTTGAGTGCGTCATTTCTAGTTTGAGTGCGTCATTTCTAGTTTGAGTGCGTCATTTCTAGTTTGAGTGCGTCATCTATAGCTTGAGTGCGTCGTGTGAAACTTGGGTGTGTCGTGTGAAACTTGGGTGCGTCATCTGTAACTTGAGTGCGTCATGTGAAACTTGAGTGCGTCATTTCTAGTTTGAGTGCGTCATCTGGTACTTGAGTGCGTCGTGTGAAACTTGAGTGCGTCGTGTGAAACTTGAATGCGTCGTGTGAAACTTGAATGCGTCATGTGAAACTTGAATGCGTCATGTGAAACTTGAGTGCGTCATGTGAAACTTGAGTGCGTCATGTGAAACTTGAGTGCGTCATGTGAAACTTGAGTGCGTCATGTGAAACTTGAGTGTGTCATGTGAAACTTGAGTGCGTCATGTCTAACTTGAGTGCGTCATGTCTAACTTGAGTGCGTCCTATCTAACTTTAGTGCGTCATATGTAACTTGAGTGCGTCATCTGTAGCTCGAATGTGTTTCAAAATTCATTTCTTAAAGTCCACTTATATTGTCTCATCGTATCCTAAAATATCGTCACTGCTGACAGTGCGACGCACATAGAAAAATGAAAATTATTTCCATTATTGTAGACAGCACATTTGCTTGTTACCGTATAAAAATTACCAGTGTATCACGTCGAATGAACGGTCGTCGAAGAGAAACGAAGGAAACCTTCGTCCATTAACTCTGAAATCGCTATTATCGAAGAAGCACGTCTATCGAAACGGTATTGGCGAATAATTGTGATCGTGTCGGTGAAATCGGCGATAAAAACAATGCCATTAAGCTGCAAAATGAGGATGGAGCATCGAGTCGAGTAACTTCGGAGCCGATACGACGCGATGCGATGATGGGACGAACGTTAAGCCGGAATATTGAAAATCACTGAATATCTGTTCATTATCGGGCCCGTTAATTAGAAGACCCCCGCGTTTATTATAAGAGAAAGATTGATTTCGAGCTAACGAGGTCGTATTTCACGTGTAATTAAATTCAACCGATATTAGTTGGTCGTCGCTGACTGGAGGGTTTTTACATGTATCCTCAAATTGTTGCCCCTCGTTCGAGAATTCGTAATTATTTGTTGGCAAATAACGTATCGATTGCTTGCGGAGAAATGGGAGACCATTCATTTCGCGTTCTGATCTTACTGATTGTTTAACGGTATCAGAAAATGCAATTGGAATACTACCGAACGAGAGCGGGCAAATTTTTCTTGCTACCACGTAAAATGCTGGAACTGGTAATTGAAAAGGAACTGATAGAATCCACGAACTTTTCCCATCGAACGTTCGTAAGTCAGAACGAAATTTCAAGGAAAAAATGTCATTATTTTTCCGGATTTTTCGAGGAAGACTCTAGAATCAGGTAGCGTGATATTGATATCACATGCAAATACAGATCGAAAACGTACAATCAAATTTTTATATAATACCGTGTTTGGGAAAACGGAGTCAAGTGGAGTCGAAGCGGAATAAAGTGGAATGTAATCGATGGTAGAAAATATTTTACCAAGGGGGATTGGGAATTTGAGGGGTTGGAAATTATGTGGATTGGAGACATCGCGGTTTCGAAAATTGAGAATTTGGAAGTTTGGGAATTTTGGGGGTTACAAATTTAGGGGTTTGCCAATTTTTGTTTTAAAATTTTGGGGTTCAAAAATTAGGGGCTTTGGAAATTTTGACCCTCTGGAAATTTGGGGGTTCAGCGACTTCTGATGTTTCGAAATTTTGGGATTTGCAAATTTTGAAATTTTGGGGTTCGAATATTTCGCTGTTTGGAAATTTAGGAGTTGGAAATTTTAGGATTTGCAAATTTGGTGGTATGGAAAAGGGGTTTGTAAATTTCAGAAGTCCGGAAATTTGAGGGTGTGGAAGTTTGAGAGTTTGTAAATTTGCACCAGAGTAATATTCGGTAAAATTTAGAAAGTCGAATGTTTGAATATATGAGTATCCTTGAAGAACTTTCACATATGTACGTGTAATACTTTTGAAGACATCATTTTCAAAAGGAATTAATGCTAGCCCTGTATATCGATTAGGCACCAATTTAAGCGAGCACTGATTCAGCAACCGAGTGAGTTGATAGAATCTTTCGTTACAAATAAATCGTCATTCGTCATCGCGATTCCGGCACGGAAAAAACGCATGTATTTTATCGAACCATCATTTAATAGTTTAATCCCTTTCCGAAATAAACCACGAAAAACGCTAGTAAAATTCTAAGAAGTAAACCTATGAAATTTCTCATCCAGTCCATTAAATATCGCAGCCTCTAGCATATCGGAAATATACATGTCACCGGGAAAATTGAAAATCTTAGCTGTCAAGAGAATACTTTTTGGTCGCAGTATATCATTCAGGTATGCTCTTTCTCTATCTCGGCGTATGTGGAACATCTGACAAGCTTTCTTCCATGGGAGACGAGATTGAAAATGGGGAAAAAGAACGACCATAAATGTATTCTCCATCCTAGGACTAGCACAGGTTAATTACGTAAATGGGATACTCTTACTAAAGACGCAAAAATTCGCCTGGTAATCCTACAAATGCAAACGTGGCTGCATAATTAACATTGCACGCAGTAGAGTGCCACTATCGTGCGAGTGTCACGCTCCTCTTCTATCTTATTTTCTTTCTGGAACGCGCCATATGTGGATCGCGAATAATTTTTGTTCTAACGCCTGCTCTCGCTGCATATTATTCTCGGC
Organism: Megachile lagopoda; assembly: GCA_036983795.1. Taxonomy (NCBI): domain Eukaryota; kingdom Metazoa; phylum Arthropoda; class Insecta; order Hymenoptera; family Megachilidae; genus Megachile; species Megachile lagopoda. The sequence goes on from CM072798.1 coordinate 6,332,947, forward strand.
TATTGAAAACTGCCGAATTGCACGGAGGAATTTTTAAAAATTTCTTGTCACTTTTTGATGGTACTCGGTGTGGATGATTAAGTTCTTCAAGGATAGTCATGTATATTCAAACTTCCAAATTTCACTGAATATTATTCTCGGCTATTGAAAACTGCCGAATTGCGCGGAGGAATTTTTAAAAATTTCTTGTCACTTTTTGATGGTACTCGGTGTGGAAGATTAAGTTCTTCAAGGATAGTCATGTATATTCAAACTTCCAAATTTCACTGAATATTATTCTCGGCTATTGAAAATTGTCGAATTGCGCGGAGGAATTTTAAAAGTGTCACACTTTTGGAGGACACGGTGTGGAAGATGGTGGTTAAGTTCTGCAAGAACTCGTAAATATAATTTTCAAATTTCTAAATTTCACTGAATATTATTCTGGTGTAAATTTCCAAACTCCCAAGTTTACAAGGTCCCAAATTTCCACATCCCCAAGTTTCCAAACTCTCAAATTTCCACACCCTCAAATTTTCAAACATCAATATTTTCAAACCACAAAATTTCCAGACAAAAATTTGCAAACCCCGAAATTTCGAAACATAAAATTTGGCAAATCCTTAAATTTCCAAAATCCCAAAATTTCCAAACCCCCAAATTTCCAATCATCAATATTTTCAACCCCAAAATTTCCAGACATAAAAATTTGCACACCCCGAAATTTCGAAACATAAAATTTGGCAAATCTTCAAATTTCCAAAGTCCCAAAATTTCCAGGCCCCTCAATTTTCTAAACCCCCAAATTTCCACCCCCCTCAAAATTTCGAAACGTAAAAAGATGATTAAACATACGACTATTTCGAAATTCCTCTGAACCTAATATTTCCAAAACAGATCGTAACATTTTCACATACTTCGTAGTACAAGAAAATTTCATCAAAAGTTCCGTCTTAATGCCAGAATAAATCTTGACATCAAAATTTTATTTCAAAAACTTCTTCCTGAGTGAAACGGTCTCCAGAAATCCAGCGAAAGTTTCTCAATATCCTGAATCCTTCCGAGCAATAATACTCTTCATCCGCTCAAAAAAAAGAAGATAAACGACGGAGAGATTAATAGAGCCGTTCGTGGCTCTTTTTCGTAAATATCAAGAGAGATGCGGTGGTAACCGCATTTACTAAATGTGATAAAGATATCGATATGACGTTGCACAGAATGTTATCGAGTATTAAGAAAGTAGTTCTCGGCTTAGAGGAAGCGTAATCCTACTGGCTGCTACCTCTAGCCTTATTAGGTCTTAACGGGATTCCGGTTTGAAGATTTCGATATTTCCACTTCGACTGCAGCTAGAACGCTTCGATATTAAATTCTACTTCATTTCTAACCACGACTTTGATTAGATCAGTTGTTAACACTAAAACCACCAAAAAGGTCAAATTTTTACAAGTCTCTCATGTAAGTCATTTTGTAAGTCTCTCAACTTACAAAATTCATTGAGACAATTTCTTTAGTCTTCGTTAATCTTCACGAAGCTAAAGAATGTGTATATTAATTTATGTTTTATTGTTAAGGATATTGTGAAGCTACTGTAAAAATTTCAATTCGATGCAATAGTCACAGAGAAGTCCGTCCTCCCAGTATGACAAAGTGGTTTCGAGAAAAACGCGTTTTATGAACATTTTAATCCTTGAATTTCTTGTACACCTCTAATCTGCGATTCCTGCATCATACATTTGGCCATCCAGGTCGATGTTCGACTCTACCTTCCTCTACAACCGTTTGTTTTGTAGGTAACAGGTAAACTTATTATTTTAAATGGTAAAAGTAATACGAAAGCCATGAATCGCAGCACGTCGCGTAAGTACTCAGTGCTCTGAGAAGCTGCGGCAAAATTGATAATTGATTCTTAAAATTTGTTTTCCACTATAAATCAAACGGCATTCTGTTTCTATGACCCTAAAGTATCGTTTTAGGCAAAAAGAAAAATGGATTTTTTGAAAATCCTAGAGTGGTTTTACCCCTTAAGGGGGGCAATACCTTTAGATAGATGAAAATAAGCTGATATTTGTGAATTTTTTTGTATAAGATATCTTTGTCTTGTATTTTCGAAATTTCAGGTATAATTTATTATAACTTTTGCCTATTACAACATATTTTCTTTTTTTAAAAATATTAAAAAATGGCGGAATTATGATAGTCTTTTCTGGAAGTGTTTCGGCGCGTCTCGAGAAACGGCGTGACTTCTAGCTTTAGTTACATTGGTCTGAAACAAGTTTGCAAACGATGTTTCGATTATTAACATTCCCAATTAGTAGATGAACCTAAGAAATGTGAAAAATATGGAAAATTGAAGAGATGGCGCGCTTTTAAAGAAAAACTTTGAATTGTACTGAAAATTTTCGCAATATTTTGCAATAAAAGAGGACTTTAATGTTAAATTTATTTCGTACATTTAGGATCATATGTTAGATAGTATTGTCATGGATGTGTGCGAAAAATTTGAGCGCGATTGATAAACTAGTTTTTGAGTTATCAGTCACGCCAATTTTAAAAATGTAGTTTTGAGAAAAATGCGTTTAAAGTTTCGATAAGTAAAACCTGAATAATTTCAATGATTTACCAACTAATCTGCGATTCCTGCGCCATATAATAATCCTTCGACTTACTCGTAAAGTTGATATTTCTCCATAAGCTCATTCTCCGTAAAAATACAAAATTTCAAACACAGCAATTGCATGATAATAACAAATCTGCTACATAGCCCTCCGCACCGAGCGCGTGAATATCTGCGGCGCGATACCAGACATATGTCACGATAATCGGCCATAACTTCAAAAGGGCTCCGTATTACACTTAAAAATTTTGAGACTATATTTTTGAGATGTTGCACTAACATTTTATAGAAAAAAAAAATGTTGCAATTTTTTAAGATTCTAAAGGTATTGCCCTCCTTAAAGCTAGACTCGATTTCTTTTCCAGTCGGCATTCCGCCCCGACTCGCGAAAGAATCGTATTTCCCGGCAGTCGATTTCTAAATTCACCTTAAAGAAGCAGTACATTTCTGTCGATAGGCGAGTCACCGAGGAAAGCTCGGCTTAAAGTTTAATGCAACGGCTTAAGCTGTATCAGTTTCTGGATCCGTATTACACTAAGGCGATCGTTAACTTTGACATCGTACGGACAGGTGAACACGTTTGCTTGATCTACAGATTAACGCGTCTCGCCGAGTACTATTTTCTCTTGCACGTGTCAGCTCGAACGGGGTTTCCGCTTCGTTCAGCCGATTATATCTCGGTTTTTCTCCTTTTTCATTAAGAATTTTACAGGGAACACAAAGATGAAGTGTCTTGTCTTACAGGGAATCCGGGGGATAAGAGTTATTTTAATGAATTGTAAGCCCCTGAAGTGGATTGTAGAAGCGTGTAATGTTAATATAGGATTATACCCTTTAATACATTTCAGTTGAATGAGATTTTCACTTTGTGGATCTGTTTTGTCCTTTTCTTGGAAGTGGAGCTATGTTAATGAGGTGGATTTTTGTTCGAGATGAAAGAGGCTTTACTCTGGACATATTTCTCGGACGTTTGGAAGTTTGTAGATTTCGTGTTTGAATGCTTTTACAAATTTTTATTTGCTAATTAGTACATTTATTTGGGTATTGAAGTGTGGGAGAAAAGTGGAATGTTTGAAGGATTGGTAGGGGTTTGAGAGCTTGGAAGAGATGATTTTCGGATATGTACACATGGTTGGAATATGAGAAATTTGGAAATTTGAAAGATTGGGTTTCGAGAATTTCGAGACTTAGAAGTTTAGAAATTTTGGGATTTGGAAGGTGAGAGGTGTGGGAGTTTACGAATTTGGACCCTGACAAATTTGAGGATTTTCGAATTTGGAAAGTGAGAAATTTGAAAATTTAGAAATTTGGGAATTTTGGAATTTGGTACATGAAAAATTTGGGTATTTTGGAATTTGGAATCTGAGAAATATGAAAATTTAGAAATATGGGAATTTTGGAATTTGGAACCTAAGAAAATTTGGGGATTTTGGAAATTTGGAGCATGAGAAATTTGGGTATTTTGGAATTTGGAATCTGAGAAATTTGAAAATTTAGAAATTTGGGAATTTTGAAATTTGGTACATGAGAAATTTGGAACCTAAGAAAATTTGGGGATTTTGGGAATTTGAAGCCTGAGAAATTTGGGGATTTGGGGAATTTGGAATCTGAAAAATTTGAAAATTTAGGAATCGGGGCAATTTTTCGTAGAGATTAATTTTAGTTTCTTTCTTTCAAATTTTTGTTTTTATTTAAATATTCAAACTCACCACAAATTAATTATATTTAGTACTTACAATTAGAAAAATATATAGTGTGTATCTGAAGTAGTAAGTTCTCATTCAACATTAATTTGATCTACTTTTCTTCTTAACTTTAATTATTTCTGTAATTGCATTAAGGATTCTTTCATGGAAAATAATTTTAGAATTCTTCTATCAAATTTTGGTTTAAACTTGTTCCTTTCACTACTAATTAATTACTGTCGTTTAATGTGGAAAAAATAGAGCGAATCAAAAGTTATAACTTTTCTCAAGATGAATTGTATAAATCACTTCGTTTCATGTCTCATCATTATACTTTATTTTTAATGTAACAGTAACTGCACAGACTTCCACAAATTAGATTATACTAATGTTAATACTATGGCAGTATGGTAGTATTAATACTAGTACCTGCACAGACTTCCACAAATTAGTTTATACCAGTGTTAATACTATGATAGTATGGTAGTATTAATACTAGTAGCTGCACAGACTTCCACAAATTAGTTTATACTAGTGTTAATACTATGGCAGTATGGTAGTATTAATACTAGTAGCTGCACAGACTTCCACAAACTTGTTTATACTAGTGTTAATACTATGATAGTATGGTAGTATTAATACTAGTAGCTGCACAGACTTCCACAAATTATTTTGTACTAGTGTTAATACTATGGCAGTATGGTAGTATTAATACTAGTAGCTGCACAGACTTCCACAAACTAGTTTATACTAGTGTTAATACTATGGCAGTATGGTAGTATTAATACTAGTAGCTGCACAGACTTCCACAAATTAGTTTATACTAGTGTTAATACTATGGCAGTATGGTAGTATTAATACTAGTAGCTGCACAGACTTCCACAAACTTGTTTATACTAGTGTTAATACTATGATAGTATGGTAGTACTAATACTAGTAGCTGCATAGACTTCCACAAATTATTTTATACTAGTGTTAATACTATGGCAGTATGGTAGTATTAATACTAGTAGCTGCACAGACTTCCACAAATTATTTTATACTAGTGTTAATACTATGGCAGTATGGTAGTACTAATACTAGTAGCTGCATAGACTTCCACAAATTATTTTATACTAGTGTTAATACTATGATAGTATGGTAGTATTAATACTAGTAGCTGCATAGGCTTCCACAAATTATTTTATACTAGTGTTAAGACTATGATAGTATGGTAGTATTAAATATACTTTGGTAGACAATAGATCAATGGTAAGTTTTGAGAACAATTACATCAGAATTTTTCAGAAGGGGCGAAACCTTTGATAATTTCGCGTTTCGCTACACGAACCGAGACTTTAGCGACCTGCTTTAATTGCTCAAACGTCATTTCAACACACGGGTTTCCTTCCGCTTTCATCCATTCCACCGTTTCGCGTTTCCCGTCGTTAACAGTGTTCTATTAGCGCTTTAGACAACCAAAGCTAAGCGGTTGCTTCAGACCACGTTTTCACGCGACGACGGGTTTTTGTCTCGTCGACAGACACCGATTTTTTGATCAGCCAACAGATTAATTAACGATGCGTTCTGAACGCGCCTCAAAGAAGAAATATTCGCACCTGCCTTTGCTCTCATCTTCAATCGTCTAGACATCGTTTCGGGATATGTATCGTCGAATCATCCCCCTTTAGCCGTTTCGATCGGTGAAACAATATGGATTTTAGAATAAAGGGAAAAATTAATGATCTGCGGGTGATGAGGAGCAAATTGTTGGTACGACTGTCTGAGTTATTTCAGTGCGAGTGTTTCGTGGGGTTTTTATTTATTTAAGACTGTCTACTACAGGATTTTATGTTAAGAAAGTTTATTTGGTACTTTCAATTTGCTAGATTATTTGGACATTTTCCAAGTTAAAGGTATTCAAAGTTTTAGATTTTTTAATTGTGTTTAGATTTTTAGATCTTTAGATCGTCAGATTTTCTAATTGTCAAATTGTCAGATTGTCAAATTGTCATATTCTCAAATTGTCAGATTGTCAGATTGTCAAATTGTCAGATTGTCAAATTGTCAGATTGTCAAATTGTCAAATTGTCAGATTGTCAAATTGTCAGATTGTCAGATTCTCAAATTGTCAGATTCTCAAATTGTCAGATTCTCAAATTGTCAGATTCTCAAATTGTCAGATTGTCAGATTGTTAGATTGTCAGATAGTCAGATTGTCATATTTTCCAATTTTCAAATTGTTAAATTGTCAGATTGTCAAATTGTCAGATTTTCATATTTTCAAATTTTCAAATTTTCAAATTTTCAAATTTTCAAATTGTTAAATTGTCAAATTGTCAGATTGTCAAATATTCAAATGTTCACATATGTATTCAAATGAAGGTACTTCGAAATAAAAAATCTTCAAATACCCAATTAAACGAGGAATCTTCAATATTATCAAATATTCAGAATCCTTACAGATATTGCAAACAACATTATTCCACGACACTTCCTTTGAAATACAAATGATTTTGTCACTGACGAACCTAGTACCTCGAAAACTCATTTATAACAGTCCGAGTTAGGTTAGATTAGATCAGGTTAACTAGTTTGGAATAATGAACAGCATTGCTCCGCGACAAGTTTCTTGAAATGCAAACATTCAGCAGCCTCTGTCACTGATGAACCTACCAACTTTGTTTCTTACAATCATAGAATTATATTAGGCTAAGTTAGGTGCACTGAGATAATCAGCAACATTCTTCAACGACATATTTTTTAAAATGAATCCTTCAGAACGATGGAGCCTCGAAAGTTAGCGTCACAAGCCGGAAAAGGACACTGAAATGTACACTTCGTTTCATATTAAAATGAAGTTGAAAAATAAATCAGACAACTGAGCATAAAATCGTACACATATTAGTTCTTTATTTTTGCGTAAATAGATAACTTATAGTTTGAAACTTGTGAAGTCATTTCACCGTTTTGGTAGTGTGTTAATCCATAACTACCATAATTGCAAAGTAGATTCCAAAAAATAATTAGAACAATCCGATTTACTGGATCCAGAAAACTGATATTTCCTTCAGGGCACAGGAAAATTCAGTAAATGCATTCCGAAACGTCCGCGCACAAAATTCATTAATCTTTTGAAAAGTACATGAATGAATAATTCAATTATCGAGATCGAATCACTATGGAATGATTAAACAAAAATAATCTTTTCATTTTCAGGCAATACGTTAGCAACGTTATCAGAAATATTTATATCATCGTTCAATATCGAACACTTCAAACAAATTTCGATAGCTTTTGTTTCATAAATTTGAACGCGCGTGGACACGGGTGCATTCAACCCTCTTATCCAAAGAATCCATTTGCTGTTTGAACGTGAATTATCGATCTGTCAAATAGTTCAACGTGACAGTGTGTCTGCGTGCGTTCTTTTGCAATCGCAATTCACTGGAAAATCTCAGATATCAAACTGATATCTAAACATTTTTGTATGAACACGATTGTGTATATTTTATTAATTGAATCCTCCCACTTCTCGTTTACCTTTTACAATGTGTTCGAACAAATTGCGTGTCCTTGTAATTGCAACGCTGGTGAAACACGATTTACCATGTAATTAACGTCGTGTTCGTATCGATGGATAGTTAAATAGCCTGTTAGCCGATGTACTAAACAAAATTATTAGCACGATCAGGAATTCGAAACGAGTTTCATTAAATCCTAATTACCGTCGCCAAGTTTTTAAGCTTTATTAACGCTGACGTAGGTGATGACTGAATAATCTGTAATTAAACTGTTCCCGAAGTTTAATCCGCGTACTTAATTGTCGTAAGAATATGAGATACATCATGTAATTAGTAGTGAATTTAAACCAGAAAACACATTCGAAAGGAAGAACCTAAAATTATTCTCTACACAAAGTCCTTTAATGCAAATACTGCAGCAAACAAAATTAACAAGCGAACAAACTTGTTGTTGAATAACTACTCATGATACATTTTGACAGAAAATAAAAGTATTAAAATTATAAGACAATATGCGAGGCGAGTATCGTATAATATATTACGTTTATTGTTCGAGCGAAAACTTGTTCTTCGAAGCAAGTTATCTTGCAGTAGTACGACATGATAAATGATCAGACGTAACACGTAACAAGGTTAAAGTAGCGACTACTTCACTTTCCTCCCTTTATTTCCTTTTGCGTCAGCCAGTTCGTAGTGTTTTGCGTCCGTTCCCACGCACGATTTCCCAAGTTTGCTGATCTTCAACAAAATCCCTCCCACATTTTTATCCTAAACACGTAACCTGCTGTCTCCTTTCGGCTTCACCGTGAAACGATCCGATCGCGGCTGCTTTATGCCGACACTCGTGTCTACAGCCTCGTGGTTGCCCTTTATCACTGCTAACGAAGCTAATTTATTGATACCGTATCGCTGCATTATGCGTACCATTATCTGCGCAGTTTCGCTGGTGATTATGGTGTACGATGCGCCCTTGGAGTACCTCGTTAAATATTTTTACACTCGTCGTTAGTGGAGATGTGATCGATATGGGACTTTGGAATTAAACATTTTTTAATTTGGGATTTTTAACTTTGGTTTGGGAAGTTAGGTGGTCAAGTTTGGAATTTGGAAATTTAGGGGGTGGGCAAGGTTGAAATTTGGAAAATTGGGGGATGATCGAGATTAAAATTTAGAAATTTAGAGGGTGTACAAGTTTGAAATTTAGAAATTTAGGGGATGATCAAGATTAAAATTTAGAAATTTAGAGGGTGTGCAAGTTTGAAGTTTAGAAATAATAAGGGGTGTACATGTTTGAAATTTTGAAATTTAATTTAATTTTTATAATTGCACCCCAACTAATTTTTAAATTACACCTCAACTATTTCCTAAATTACACCTCAACTAAATTTTAAAATTGCGCCTCAACTATTTCATAAATTACACCCCAACTTTTAAATTACTCCCCAACTAATTTTTAAATTGCACCCCAACCTTCAAATAACAACCCACCTAAATATTTAAATTCTACCACATCACCTTCAGACCGGAATGAAACCATTAATTAAACTGCACTACGAAACAACAATTCCACCGTAGAACGTCACACACGCTTATCTCCCCAAAAAGGGTTAATTGAACGATCAAAGTGTTTACGGTTGTTTGCGGCCCCTTTACAAACCAAATTATTCCACAAGAGATTGGGTTACTTAGGTTAATTAATTCGGCAAAATGAACCGTCCGTTTTTCCGCCAAACAAAGGGGACCACCCTCGTTCCAGATTTTTGTTAATTAACGGCGATTAAGTCGACTTTATCCGGATTGTTCGGTTGCTGCGTGCGAGGGATAATATTTGTAATTAAAGACAAATAGAACGGTCGTGACGCGCACTAGATGGCTGGCCGTACGCGATATTGGAGGCTTTATATCGGCACGTCATATTCATGGGTTCGCCATTTCCGATGGAGTTGACCACAAAAAAAAAAAAAGATGGAAGGATAATAAATTGCCAGCATTGAAACACGCGTTTCCGTGCCACGTCTCATCATCGTCGCTGGAATTTATTTCTCTCTGCAATAGCTGCTTCCATGAAGTATTGTCAGTATTAATGGTACAGTGATTACTTTTAATACAGGTACCATGCTACTGGATAGCCGGGGATTCCAAATGAGAAAAACCGAAAATGAGGAAAGATTTGTTCCTATATTTCCTTTGTAGAAAGAGCATGTTTTTTTTAGATGGATTCTGAAAATTTATTTTATACACGGTGCTGGAATCTCTCTAGGCTACAATAAGTAGCTATATGCATTCTTCTTGTTTATTGGGTGTTGTGCCACCATTAACCGTTGCACGAGGGGCAGTCAAAAAGTAAAGGGACATTGGAGAACAGCGACGAAAATTTGGCAGTTTTGGGATACGAAAATTTGTATTTTTGGGATGTGAAAATTTGGTATTTTGGGGTTGTGAAAAATCTGGCAGTTTAGGGACGAAAATTTGGTGATTTAGGGGTGTGAAAAATTAGCAGTCTTGAGGTACGAAAATTTGTATTTTTGGGATGTGAAAATTTGGTATTTTGGGGTTGTGAAAAATCTGGTAGTTTAGGGACGAAAATTTGGTGATTTAGGGGTGTGAAAAATTGGCAGTCTTGGGATACGAAAATTTGTATATTTGGGATGTGAAAATTTGGTATTTTGGGGTTGTGAAAAATCTGGCAGTTTAGGGACGAAAATTTGGTGATTTAGGGGTGTGAAAAATTGGCAGTCTTGAGGTACGAAAATTTGTATTTTTGGGATGTGAAAATTTGGTATTTTGGGGTTGTGAAAAATCTGGTAGTTTAGGGACGAAAATTTGGTGATTTAGGGGTGTGAAAAATTGGCAGTCTTGGGATACGAAAATTTGTATATTTGGGATGTGAAAATTTGGTATTTTGGGGTTGTGAAAAATCTGGTAGTTTAGGGACGAAAATTTGGTGATTTAGGGGTGTGAAAAATTGGCAGTCTTGGGGTACGAAAATTTGTATTTTTGGGATGTGAAAATTTGGTAGTTTAGGGACAGGAAAATTTGGTATTTTGGTGTTGTGAAAAATTTGGCAGTTTAGGGACGAAAATTTGGTGATTTAGGGGTGTGAAAATTCTGTACTTTAAGGAAACGACAAGTTGTGTTTTTGGGATGTGAAACTTTGATAATTCAAGGATACGAAAATTTAGTACTTGAAAGATATGAAGATTTGACAATTTAGGGAGAATATATGAGAGACATACTACTGTGTAAAGTAAGTTGAATTTGTTTATAAAATGAAAAATCTTCATATACACCTCTAAATCTCATCACTTTCAAAGTATTCCCCATCCGACACTTATACCAACGTTTTGTCCAGTCCTCGAAACAGTCAAACAAGTCCTTTTCCGGGATGGCGAATACTTTCTTCGATTTGGCTTTTATCTCAGCAGTCGATTCGAAACGGTGTCCCAGACACGGTCTTTTGAGTTTGTTAAACAGCCAGAAATCGCACGGTGCTAAATCAGGCGAATACGGTTGTGGAACGATATGGGTCGCTTTTTAGCGAAATGCTCTCGAAGAACCAATGCAGTGTGGGACGACGCAGTATCGTCCCACGCGGAATTGACGAGTTTGAGGCACAAAACATCTTTTAAAATGGTTTCGGTCGATCCAAATGAGATGTACGCAGCGTCAAGATCTCTAATTGTCAATCGACGATTTCCAAGCACCGAATCTTTGATTTCCTTCACGTGGCATTCATCAGTACATGTTGATGGCTCGTCCGGAGCGCTATTTGTCTTGAACTCGGACTCGACCTTTTTCGAAATGTTTGTACCACTTGCAAATATTTTTTTGCGACATGGCCTTGTCACCGAAGGCCTTCTGCAACATCCACGTTTCCGCGGCAGAATATTCATTCCGTAAACAAAATTTGGTGCAAATTCTTTGCTCAACAAAATCTGACATAGTAAAAATCGAAAAGCTTTCCTATGTTTACAAAAGCGCGCGTAGCTCTGCAGCAATTGAATATATTGACATAAAACTATGCATAGATATCAAAGACAGTACTACTAATCCACACAAAAAATAATTTCATGTTTTAAACCTTAAATGAAAAATTCATCTCATTCTTTGATCACAGGAGTATATGAGAAAATATATATGCAGCGGTAGAAACTACAAATGTGGAGGAACCTAAGACCTAATAGTTCATACGTATTAAATGGAACAAACGATTAAAAAGTGCAATTTATCACCAAAGAGAAAATCCCGGAAGATTTTCAAGTTGAGACCGGTGTTTCCCGGTGTAATCATCGTAAGTGATATCCACCATAAAGCTTGCTGACCATTACTATGCTTATCCGTGGGATTTGTCCTTGCTACCACTTCCTGTCCCTCGTCCTTTTTCCCGCGCTAAAACGAATAGCTTTCACGATCCCCGAAGTCTTCAAGCTTTTCCAATTATAGGCTGAATCATTCGATTCGCGCATTTGCATTCGGCTCGTACTCTTCAGAACTTATTTCAATGCTAATACGTCACCACTTACCTTCTCTTGTGGACTTAATTCATACAATGTAGCCTTTAGGTATGGCTGACCGGTAGGGTTACATTGAAAATGTGGGGATTATTTGGGGAGACTTTTGGAGATTTTTGTGGACGTTTGACGAAGTCTTAGAATTCGGACGGGACTGAATCTGAGGATTATTAAATTTTCAAATTTCGAAGGTTACAAATTCAAAAAGACAGATTTGCTAAATTTCTAAGCGTGTCGGGAGACAAATTTCTAAATTCTGAATTTGCTTAGGTTCTAAATTTCCAAATTCTCACTTTCCTAGTTTTAAATATTGAAGCTCCCAATTTTCAGAATCCTAAATTCCCAAATTTCTCAAGTTTTAAATTCTTAAATTTCCAAATTTCTCAAGTTCCAAATTCCCAAATCCCCGAATCCCAAATTTCTAAATCTTCAAGCTCCAAATTCCCAAAACCTAAATTTAAAAATTTCTCAACTTCCAAATTCTCCAATTCCCCAAATTTCCAATAACTCCACTGTACAACGTTCAATAAAAAACGTATCACACTCATTACATATTCTCAGTTCTCCATAAAACAATATTTGATCTTAGTATCCATTATATTCGAACCATAAACGTTTACATTTCTATTAGAAGCCATATATTCTGAAGGTAGCAAGTATATTAAATGAAATTAAATCCCAATTCGAAAGGCAAATAATTCATCGTCAAACATTGACCAAAGCTCCCGAAGATCAGCGAATCACGGTGCTTCTCGAACCCGGTGAAACAGCTAATGAAGATGTTTAATCGGTCGTTACGAAGGTCCATTTTAAATATTAGCTCATGCTTCGTTGGAACCGAACGCAAACAAAGGAGGATCATGAACGAATACGTTACGTTCTTTTCCGTCGTTCGAAGTTTGCGTTCGTATGAATACATTTTCTCCGGCGGGAAAATTTGAATGCATTGTAAACAAATATTTCCACGTCGCAACGATTTCACGTTCGACCGAACCGGCCAAGATTATTCGATATAAAAATTCAACACTACGTCCGTACCGCGATAAATTTCGTGACCAACCGTGGTTCATGCATTCATTCAACCCTCGGCTATGAAAAATACCTTCACGCTATTCAGACCTCACCCCCCGTCAAATTATGCGTTCCTATAAATTTCCTCGACCGCGTTATGTGATAATTGGGTTCGTTGATAAACAGGAATACAACTCGTGATTTTTTCTTGGACAATTTGAATATATACGAGTTTTTATCGCGTTGCGTGCAACGTGGTTTTTATTTGTTTGTCGTAAGTAAGGTAATTACTGGTGTAACGTTTAACCAAACAGTGGATCAATAATATTGCAATAATTCCTCAATATGTGATAATACTATTATATTAATTATTGTGTTATTATATTGATATATCAATATCTCAATACCAGTATTGATAATACTGTTATATTAATTATTATATTATATTGATACCATTATTGATACTGATATTGATACAATATCAATACCTCAATGTATGATATAATAATACAAATACAATATATTGATATCAATATTGGTAATATTAGTATAATATCAATAATATCTTAATGTATGATATAATAATATAGATATATTGTGATCAATATTGATAATATTGGTATAAAATCAATAATATCTAAAAATCTCGAAATGTCAAGATTGCAAGGTTCCTATATCCCTAGCTACCTACATGACCCAACATGACCTCATACATATAAAATGTAAATACATACATATATCATATACATCCTATAAATCACATAAATCGTATAACCATATAAATCACGTATATCATATACATCCTATAAATCACATAAATCATATGAATCCTACAAATCACATATATCATATACATCCTATAAATCACATAAATCATATGAATCATACAAATGACATATATCATATACATCCTATAAATCACATAAATCATATGAATCATACAAATGACATATATCATATACATCCTATAAATCACATAAATCATATGAATCATACAAATGACATATATCATATACATCCTATAAATCACATAAATCATATGAATCCTACAAATGACATATATCATATACATCCTATAAATCACATAAATCATATGAATCGTACAAATCACATATCAAATACATCATATAGATCATATAAGTCATTCATCGTATAAATATACATCATTTCCAGAATTAAATTAAAACCAAATTTGAAACCAAAATTACAATTACTATGGATATACTAAAATTTCAACAGTAAACAATAATATCAATCAGATAAAGGAATGTACACATTCTCCCATAATGAATAAATATTACATGTACGTATACATGTCCCTCTAAACTTTACCACAGTTCTAAAAGCCTTGATATAAATGCCAAATCCGTAGAAAATTACGTATTACAATTGAATTGTACTCGTTACTTAAAGTAAACCTAAAATCCCATGAAACTGCATCTCAGCCCGAGAGCCTTTTCGTCGAGAACGACTTTTCATTCCCCAATCTCGATTAATATTTTTTTCATACAGGAGCATCTCCTTTGAGTCTGGGACCGTTTTAAGGTCCCTGTACAGATCGGGTATCCGTCTGCCAAGTATGATAAGGACGTAAAAAGAGAAATCGATTCTGTGAAAGACGATGTAATCCGCGTCATTTCGTCGACAGTATGCGACCGTAAAAGAACGTGGCTAATAATTCGCGATAGCTTCAAGCTTCCATCTCACGTTTCTGCTCGAGAGAAGCCTCTGTGCGTGAAAGGAATTACACCGTTCAAAGAACGAGAATTATTCGTCCTTGCGTTCTTGGATGCCTTGACCTTTTCTCGTTAAACAGATTTCTGGAATACCGAGATACCCGTAGGCCCAAATCTGCTCTGCTATATTTGATAAACTCGGAGATTTCGAATACCTGAGGGGTATGGAAAGTTGGTTGTTTCAGGACGTGGAAAGTTGGTTGTCTAGGGATGCGAAAGTTCGGAGTTTTGAGATGTGCAAAATTGATAGTATGGGGAGACGAAAATTTGTATTCTTCGGATGTGAAGATTTGGTAGTTTAGGAATGAAAATTTGATGATTTGGGGTATGATAATTTGGTAAATTCGGGATACGAAAATTTGTATTTTTGGGGTGTGAAAATTTGGTAGATTAGAGACAGGAAAATTTGGTATTTTGGGGATGTGAAGATTTGGTAATTTAGGGACAGGAAAATTTGGTATTTAGGGATGTGAAAAGTTGGTAATTTAGGGACAGGAAAATTTGGTGTTTAGGGATGTGGGAATTTGGTAGATTAGAGACAGGAAAATTTGGTAATTTGGGGATGTGAAAATTTGGTACTTTAGATACAGGAAAATTTGATATTCTGGGAATGAGAAATTTGGTAATTTAGGGACAGGAAAATTTGGTATTTAGGGGATGTGAAAATTTGGTAATTTAGGGACAGGAAAATTTGGTATTTAGGGGATGTGAGAATTTGGTAGTTTAGAAACAGGAAAATTTGGTACCTTGTGAATGTGAAAATTCTGCAACTTAGAGATACGAAAATTTGTACTTTTGGGATGTGAAAATTTGGTAGTTTGTGAACACAAAAAATTTGATATTTTTGACACGTAAAAATTTTATAATTTGTGGATACGAAAATTTAGTATTTCAAGGATATTAAAATTTGAAACGAAAATATACGAATTTGGTAATCTGACGATTTGAACGCCTTATATGGTATATAAGCATTTGAGAACGTGACAGAAAACTTGTAAATTAGACTAGTAATTTACACTAGACTAGTTACTTACGTAAATTCGACATCAGAAATTCATAAATTTCAGATAATTCCAGTTTGAACATTTTAGGTACTGTAAAATATATCTGAGAAATTGCTACTACATTTCAAAATTTAGAAATTTTTAAATTTCCCTAGGTTATGTGTATCTCTAAACGAACCTTGAAACCCACAAACCTAAATAACCTTCAAAATAAGAAACTTGAAAAGTAGAAAAAAATTTGAATAAAATAGAAATGAAAGTAATATTCTTATCTCCATACGGAGCTCGTAGGATAAAATTATAGAAACGGAATAAACGAGCAGAGAAATACGAGGTTCGATAATAGTGAAACAAATTCGAGGCTATAGATACCCGTGGGAGTAGAGAGGCCAGGAAATGACGCATTGCCGAGCTTTTGGTGGGAAAAGTCGGTCGATCGCAAATTTCGCGATCTCTTCCTCGGAAGATGCTTGAAATTTATCGCGTGTGTGCTTCCACGAGTGTGCACTCTGCCGCACAACGAGATTCGAAACACTTTTTCCTGCGAACGTGTTACCACCTGGCAAACACATGGAAAATGAACTACATCCACCAGATACAACACTGTCGATTTTATCGAATTTTATTTCTCCTTCTTTTGGACGGAGAGCTTCGAAACAATATATTTCTCTGCTATTACGTTGTTTCGCTCAAAGGAACACTATATTGTTTAATGGTTACAAGGAAATATTTTTAGATTCAAGAAAATATATTTTTGAAGTGAATTTATGGTTTTTAATTAGGAATTAGGGATGTTGATAATTAGTTGAAAATGCAGTTGATGAATTAGGGGAGTGCAGTTTTAGCAATCTTTAGATTAATTGTGATTTGGTATATTGTAAATTTAGTAGTTGTAAATTTCCAAATCTCCACAAGCCCAAATTTCAAAATTTTCCAAGTTCCAAGTTTCCAAATCCCCAAATCCCAAATTTAAAAATTTCTCAAGTTCCAAAGTCACCAATTCCCCAAATTTCTAAATTTTCCAAGTTCCAAATTTCCAAATTCCAAATTTAAAAATTTCTCAAGTTCCAAATTCCTAAATTCCCAAATTCCCAAATTTTCCAAGTTCTAAATGTCCAAATCCCCAAATCCCAAATTAAAAAATTTCACAAGTTCCAAATTCTCGAATTCCCCAAATTTCATAGATCCCAAATTCCCCAAATTTCACAGGTTTGAAATACCAAAATCCCTAAATTTCACAGGTTCCAAATTCGAAAATCCCCAAATATCCTAGGTTCCAAACTCCAAATTCCCCAAATTTCTTAGATACCAAATTCCCCAAATTTCACAGGTTCTAAATTCCCCAAATTTCATAGATTCCAAATTCTAAATTCCCCAAATTTCACAGATTCCAAATTCCAAAATCCTCAAATTTCCTAGGTTCCAAACTCCAAATTCCCCAAATTCCTTAGGTTCCAAATTCCCCAAATTTCACAGGTTCTAAATTTCCAAATTTCATACATTTCAAATTCTAAATTCCCCAAATTTCATAGATTTCAAATTCTAAATTCCCCAAAAATCACACATTCCAAGTTTTAAATTCCCCAAATTTTTCAGGTTCAAAATTCCCCAAATTTCATAGATTCCAAATTCTAAATTCCCCAAATTTCACAGATTCCAAATTCCAAAATCCCCAAATTTCCTAGGTTCCAAACTCCAAATTCCCCAAATTCCTTAGGTTCCAAATTCCCCAAATTTCACAGGTTCTAAATTTCCCAAATTTCATAGATTTCAAATTCTAAATTCCCCAAATTTCATAGATTTCAAATTCTAAATTCCCCAAAAATCACACATTCCAAGTTTTAAATTCCCCAAATTTTTCAGGTTCAAAATTCCCCAAATTTCATAGATTCCAAATTCTAAATTCCCCAAATTTCACAGATTCCAAATTCCAAAATCCCCAAATTTCCTAGGTTCCAAACTCCAAATTCCCCAAATTCCTTAGGTTCCAAATTCCCCAAATTTCACAGGTTCTAAATTCCCCAAATTTCATAGATTTCAAATTCTAAATTCCCCAAAAATCACACATTCCAAGTTTTAAATTCCCCAAATTTCACAGATTCCAAATTCCAAAATCCCCAAATTTCCTAGGTTCCAAACTCCAAATTCCCCAAATTTCTTAGGTACCAAATTCCCCAAATTTCACAGGTTCTGAATTCCAAAATCCCCAAATTTCCTAGGTTCCAAACTCCAAATTCCCCAAATTCCTTAGGTTCCATATTCCTCAAATTTCTCAAATTTCAAATTCCCCAATTCCCCAAATTCGAAATTCGCAAATTCCCCATTTTCCTCCTTTTTTCCATTTCCAAATATCCCAAATTCGTAATTTTCCCAAGTTCCAAATTCCCCAAATCCCAAATTGATCCCAAATCTATCAAGAACATAAACTTGCTAAAAATCTCTTGGGTGAACCAAGAAGTTGCAAATTTGAATTACTCCTACTACCGTATTAAAACAACGTTAAAAATTTAGTATAAAGAAACACTCTACATTAATGTCCACACATCAACTCGTGCATTAATAAGAAAACTTGTCGAAACGAAGAGGAAAAAACAACGGGATGACAAGTTGTTTTTCGTTGCACGGACAAGAAAAGTGGAGGTTATCATTCACGCGATATTTCGTACACATGTATCACGTATATGTAATGCATCCACGTATGTATATCTCACGCGTGAACTTTCTAGAATTGTGTTTTCGATATTTTTCGCTATCGTAACGCTTTCAATAACGAGTTTCCTCCTTTCCGATCCAGATACGTATTTCGTATTCATGTAAATCTCGCCGTTTATTTTCGTGTCGATGAAAGGCAAGTGGCACGAAAGAATTTGAATATTAATGTTGGAACGAATGAATGATGAGGGGAAAAATTTTTCACGCGTGATTGATATTCTCGTCAGGCAGCGAGAAATATTGCTACTGTGTCAAAGAGCTTTTTAACTTCGTACACACGATATTTCGAACAGTTTCTAGTTATTGTTGTTTCGTGGAAATATTCTTTTCGAGATTCGATATGAACTCGGGAGAATTCGAGATATGTCAGAATGAAGAAACTGAACCTTTTTGGAATTTAAATTCATATGTTAAATTTGAAGAAATATTGTCTTGAAGATGTATGTAAAAATGAAGAAATTGTTCTTTTTGGAATTTCAATTAATATATCAAACTTGACCAAATACAATCTAGAAGATATATGTAAAAATGAAGAAATTGTTCTTTTTTTGGAATTTCAATTAATATGTCAAACTTGACGAAATATAGTCCAGATGATATACGTAAAAATGAAGTAATTGTTTTTCTTTGGAATTTCTCAATTCGTTATGATCTCAAAATTAAATACTAAACTAAATGTACCATTGCAATTTTCAATAAAACTACAACCTATTGAAGTCCAAAAATAAAAGCTAAACAAAGGTCTACAAAAATATTAGACATTAGTTGAAGTTGGCAGTCGAAATGCAGACGTGATGCAGTCAGCTTATCAGACGCACACAGTAACTTGATCAAACAACAAGAATTCGCAAGAATATAAAGCAAAGCGATTCTCCTTTTACTGACCGAAAGATTTACTTCATCGTGAATGAAAACGAGCATGAAGGCAGAATCGCTATGTTGTTCTTTCCGGCACAGTGCAACCATTACACGATTGCTATATCCACGATCAACGTCCTTTCAGCACCGAATATCCGAGGAACTATCGTTTGCTTATAACAGTTCCGATAAGTCGACGTTTGCTGGGTACAATCGGTACATTTCGTTTATACGCAAACTTTATGATCTTTGAGAAACAAAATTTTTCTATTTTTTGGTTTCAAGTCTTTCAATTTTCCAATTCTTTCATTTAACAATTTTTAAATTTCTCAATTTCCTAATTTTCAGAATTTCAGGTTCTCAGATTTTTAAATTTATAAATTATCTGATTTTCAGATTTTTCAATTTTCCAGGTTTCAAACTTTCAAGTTTTCCAACTTTCTCATTTCTAATTCATCATTTTCCAACTTTTCTCAAATATCTATATCCCCTAATTCCCAGGATCCCAGATTCCAGGTCGTCAAATACCTATATCCACAAATTTCTAGATCCACAAATACCCACATCCCCAAATTACCAGGATCCCAGATCCCCACATCCACAAATTTCCAGATCTCTATATCCCCAAATTTCCAGATTCTCAAATACCTGATTCCTCAAATTTCTAGATCCTTAAATACCTATATCCCAGATCACTACATCGACAAATTTCGAGGTCTCCAGATCTCTGTAACCCCCAAATTTCCAGATCTTCAAATACCGATATCCCCAAATTTCTAGATCCTTAAATACCTATATCCCAGATCACTACATCGACAAATTTCGAGGTCTCCAGATCTCTGTATCCCCAAATTTCCAGATCTTCAAATACCGATATCCCCAAATTTCTAGATCCTTAAATACCTATGTCCCCAAATTTGCAGGATCCCAGATCTCTACATCCACCAATCTCCATATCTCCAAATCTCTATATCCCCAAATTTCCAGATCCTTAAATACCTATGTCCCTAAATCACATAATTTCCAAATCCCTAAATTGTCAAATTCGTCCCCAAATCCCAACACATCCAAATTTGTACGTCTCCACATTCCTAGATACCTCTATTCCTATATCTCTAAATCTCAAGTTTCCATGTATGTCGTCCTACCCATATCCATTACCTTCGAGTCCCCAAATTCCTAAATTTTTGTACTCTTAACTCTCCAAACCTGAATCTCTAAATCTTAAACCTCGAATCTCGAAGTCACACGTTCAAATCCCGAGAAATCCCTAAAAACGGATGGAAGTCTTCATTGCTGGTCGTTATATTTTCCCTAGGGGTAGCAGATTTGCCGCGAACTGTACACACGCATCAGACACACGAAACGTAATGGATTAGATGTGTAATCCGAGTCGTGTTATGAAACAGACCGAAACGACATGATTCGCGTTGTTGCAGTTTAGATAACAGTTTCAAAGGGATGCTTTTCTTGATAGGCTGTTTCGGGTATCAAGTGTAACAGTTTTGCTTTATACAGAGATTGCGAAGTGTATTTTGAAGTATCAGTATACTGAACGAAAGTTTTGACGGAGCTCGGTGGAATTTCAAAACTTGTCTCCGATTTCCTTCCATTATGAAAATTTTGATGTACCGTATAAAATTTCATTCGGTATTAATTATTCAGGTTATTTGTTACGTAAAGATGCCACGACACAAATTATTACATTTTTTGTTTGTTCAATACATGAACTGTCACACTGAAACAGATGAAAATTGCAATAGGTAGCATTTTTAATAAATCTTACCAAATATTTTCACAGTCATATTTATTTTTCATAGTTAATACGAGTATTTTCAATTAGGTAAGAGGATATATTTTTAATAATATAGATGGTAGATCTGTATGATAACTGAAGTTACCAACATATGGGTGACATGGCACTCAAAGTGTTAAAGTGATATGTCCGAGCAAATTGAGGTGCACGTTTTAACGTGATAACGAAATTTTTATACGAGTTTCTTTCTACTTTAAGAAATTCTCTCTTCTCATCAGAGAACCTCTCTTTAGTTGTGAGAAAAGAAAGACCATAAACACAAGTAAAATAAAATAAAATAAAGAATGTGTAAAAAGTAAGATTAGAAAATAACATAATCTCTACAAATAATCTTCTGAAAGATACTCTCTGTTTAAAATACACAAGTACACTTATTTCACAAATAATTATTAGCAGGTGATAATATTTTATTTCCTAAGCAAATAAGATTGAAATTGTATTACATTTGACAAATAAGTTTTGAAGCTCTGACAAACGAAATCACGAAATGACGTGGTTCCCCTGGATTTACACAAAATATATAACCATTTGAATTCTGAAGCGCTCTTCAAAGTTACACCGAAGCTGTTTCTTTCCCATCTGATCCTATTATAACTTACTCGCGTTATCATCACCGACAAATTTCAATCATAACTTTCGATCCGTCATCTAATCGCTAAAAAACCTCGTCATCCCTCTTACTCCAGAGGCGGCCTTAAAGATTTAAGCTTACGAGCTGCAATCCTCTCGACTCCATAATTATCACGAAATTTTACACGTACTCTAAACACACTTCTGGATCTACGATATCTGACTAATTGGAATCATTCATATTTGTGACACTCTCACGATTTTAATTAAACTCGAGACACTTTTATCGACAAATCTTAATAACTATTTTGATTTACGTGTTAATTTATATTTTTCCTCTTTGACTTCGTCAAAGTCCAACATAATTAGTACTCTTTTATGGTCTTATTATTTTTGCAAATATGTAAGAGATACTCACAAGAGGTTTGACCTTAGAACTCTTTCGTTAAATTACCTAATTTTCAATTTCAGTGAATTATTTTATCTCTAAAGTGCTTTATTCAATATATACACCAACGCTAGCTATTTTACCATCTGCCCTCCCAAAAATTGTTCACATTTCGAGAGAAAGCCATCACGCCATTTTTCGACATCTTGTGTTGCCGGAAAAGTGAGCCATTGATGAAAAGTGGTAGTCCGAAAGGACCAAGTATGGCGGGTGAGGCAAGACCAAGTGCAGAAATTGTGCCTTTAACCGTTTTCTGTGTGTGATGCGGCGTTGTGTTGCAAAATCACTTTTCCGTGTCTTCCAGCCCAATCTGGACGCTTTTCGATCGATGCACGCTTCAAACTGATTATTTGTTGACGGTAGCGATCGGTATTAACAGTTTTCACGCGGTTTCAGCTCGTGATGACACCTGATCAATAGCATTGTCTTCCGAAGTGATTCTTGCGGTCGATGACGTGTCAACCCATGATTTTGCGTTTTTGCAAAGTAGAACCAAAAGTATCGTTAGGACATAGTCGTGTTTCCACAAGACGGGTTACACTTTCTTTTGATCAAACACGAAAACACAACTATTAGCAGACACCACAAATATGACCCTAAATTTGAACATCAACAGTTAGTATCATAATTAGAGTTTAGACTTGTGTCTAGTGCAATCCAGGACAGAAATTAGGTAGACCTAGCACACTCTCGGTTTAACACATTCCGCGTTAATAACATCAGGAGGTGTCTTTCTCCACCTGGAATCCGCATTTTCTTTCAACACCAATTTCAACACCTTGCATAACGAAATTATCCCACGAACGAAACGCAGAAGCAACGAATTCCCCAGTTCCCCAACTGCATTTAATATTATGCAGTAATATGAACAGGAAAACGGTGTCACTTGAATGTCACATCACAACTTTTCAGCTTCCAAAGTCGATTTTATACTTCGAATGAAGCATCTGTGGCTTTGCTTGTAAACTTACCGCGGAAACTTCGCCGTGAAAAGTTACCATTCTGTCGTGGAATACTTTTCTCGAGGGAATCCGGCACACAGAAAGTGACAAAACTTCCGGTTTCCGCTTGCGTGAACGCAGGCAAGAATTAGTTCAGTGACGACTTTTGGTATTAGTTGTTTCCTGTCAGGGATTTCGCTGAAATCCACTGTGGAAACACCACACCGCAGTTATGCTATGCTTCGAATCGAGTACTAGTTTGTTAGCGTGGCAACTGTACGATAAATGTACTATATTTTCTGGCCACTGTGAGAAGATAGATCGTTTTAAACAGTTGTGGATTAACAAGAGAAATGTTTGCTAAGAGGATAACATTGTTGGAGGATAAGAACAAAATATATGACACTTCACTTCAGAAATCAATCATTTTTTCATCACATATATCTGATGATTCTTTGATCAATTGTATCATACTTGATAACAATTTTAAAGTCAAATGTACCATACTATGTAACAATTTTAAAATCAAATATACCATACTTGATAACAATTTTGAAATCAAATGTACCATACTTGATAAAAATTTTAAAATCAAATGTACCATACTTGATAACAATTTTAAAATCAAATGTACCATACTTGATAACAATTTTGAAATCAAATGTACCATACTTGATAAAAATTTCGAAATGAAATATGACATATTTGAAATATATGACACGTTTAATTATACAAGTAGCTTTGAATTATGAGACACAATATTAAACTGCAATATCTCAGCACACACATTCGACAGAAAATGAACGTCGTTTAAAGCAGCTTACAATCATAAATTGCCTAAGGTATGTAGAGACACATGAATTCCAACAGTGATATAAAAGGTCGCAACAAAAGGGAAGGTTAACTTTTAAATACGATTTCCGTAACATATCCAGGTGGTTTTACGGCACGATAAAGCCCAAACAGTTCCTCAAAGTTTCCCTCTGCCGTCGAGCCGATAAAACTTTTATCTGTAGGCAAATCTGTTACGTGTATCCCCGTGATTCGCAAAGGGAAAGATCAGCCTTCCGAAATCACGATTTCCTTTCATTAAGGCAACATCCATCAAGGTTTGATCGCGATTTTATAGAGAATCATCCCACGTCCCCTCCCGAATCGATGTGTACTTTCCTGGCAAACAGGCGAGGAAAAAGAAGGTCTCGCTTAAAGTCCTGTTTTTATGGGCTACTGAGGGTGCCCCGTTCGAATTGCTATTGGTTAGACGCTGTTTTACGAGCTAACCATTCGGTGTTTGCCACTAAACAGCCAATGGAAACTTTCTAGTGGACTCACTGATTCTCACTGCGAAACCTTTAACCGATTTACACTTTCGAGTTTATCCAAGCAAATTCGTCTTTAGTTTCTTGCGTGCGAGCTGCTGCCAACACACGCCGCAAATTTCTTGAACGATTATGCGAAATGTCGTTTGCAACGCCTGCTAATTAATGTAGCCTGATCATGGGGTTGGAACTATAATGTGAGGTGAAACTGATTTCTCTAGAGAAAACTGGGTAATCAAAGAGTAAGGACATTTCGTATCACATAGCTGTATTTTGTATCACGTGTGATTCCATATCCACATGTTTAGCTATATTTCACATCACGTACTTAGTTACACGTCATGTCATATGTGAACTATATTTCATTACCACATGATTATATGATGAGTTACATACATTATCATACATCATATATTTAGTTCTGCACATATCATATCACCTCATCATCCACCTTTCAGATCATATGTTTAACAATATTGCATCTCATATGTTAGCCAGATATGTTTCACCTCGCATGTGATCTACATGTTTCACCTCACATGTGATCTATATATATTTCACCTCACATGTGATCTATATATGTTTCACCTTACATGTTTCACCTCACATGTGATCTATATATGTTTCACCTCACATGTGATCTATATATGTTTCACCTTACATGTTTCACATGACATAGCTACATATGTTTCACATAAGATTCTAACTACATTTCATATGCCACATTTAGCAACATATACACGTAGAAGAAAGTATATCAGATATTTAACCAGATTTCACATGATGTATCTACTATACCTCACACGTTCAGCTATAATTCACATTACGTGATCTACAATTTCACCTTTTATCCTCTCCAGCGATAAATCAATAAGTATAATTTCGCGAGAAGATTATCGATGCAATTTTTGTCGAGAACAAGCTCGAGACAGATCGAATTCCCTCGTATTGTCAGATGTCAAAGCAAACAACGACGACGAAGTGTCTCGGTTAGAATAACAGAAGAATTCTAGACGAGCGACGTTCACTCCATGAAATTGGAGACGTACTTCTTGGATATTTCAAGGAAACTAACCCGCAGAAACGAGTGGCTATCCGGAAACTCCACTTCACGGATGTGAAAACATTAGCTTAAATATTGTATCACCGTTGCTGCCATCATTCAACATTTATCGTACTCTATCGCGAGCGCTTGTTCAACTTCAACTAACTTCCGCAAACGCTACTCTGTATTTATTTGCATATTTCAAATTGGCCGCTGACGGTGCTACTTGTATTATTAATCTTATGTTCTACTTGGAAACAGACAATTTTGGAAACTAGTGAAACACTACGTACACGTGCTTAACGAGACCATTGCTGAACATTTGCATAAGTCACGTTTCTCAACTTTTAATAAGACATCCATTAATTTATTATTGGAATCATCGACTTTTACACAGTTCACTTATTTAGAATTCGTTAAAGAATTTATGAGATATCATTTTAAACATTTCTACATAGTTTTATTAAAGTATAAATACATTATTTGTTATGGACAAAACTACAATACTTATTTAGTAAATTTTTTATTATTAGTAAAATTGTAATTAACACGAAAAAATAGGAAAAAATTACGAGAGATAGAAAAGGATATAAAAAGTCACTCAGAGGTTATCCTCTAAATATATTGCCGTTTTAAATTCTAAACAGCTATCTATGACAACAACATGAAATATTTACATTTCGAAAATTTTATCTATAATTTGAAAACTACCAAAGTTTTAAAGATAAAATTTTTAAAATACGTTTATTTATAAAGATTAAACGAACAGATTTGACATATTAGTTTTGCCGTATTTTTACTGCAGAAATAAAAATCTCTTAGCAGATTAGGACGTAAAATTCACAGAATTTCAATTTACCATTCGCCTTAAAGTTTGTCGTACAACAGGACTATTTAGATCCTCAAACTAGTCGCGATAAAACTTCTCATTTTCTCTTGCAAACTATCGTGTTTCACTGTCACGATCCACGGAAGAATTTCCTAAATTCTCGAAGTAGTTCAATTATTTAAAAGCAACATTCAAAGCTCTTCCTCCGACTACGAGAAATATTTGTGCGAGTTGGAAGCTTCGTATATTTCCTTTTACGAAAACAACGCGTTCCAAAATTTTCGCCAACGTTACTGCCACTTAATTTCTTTAATTCCCTTGCTATTTACGGCGTGCATGCGAAACAAAAATGCAACGAAAACTGTGGCGTCAAATTTTATGCATACATCTCTCTGTTTTAATTTCTCACAAAATATGAACCATTTTTATCACTTTTACAAATACTAGTTTCATCGAATACTACTATTTATTGTATCTAAATAATTAATGATTTTTTTTATAACAAAATGTGTATAAATTTTATGTAAACTGTATACAAATTTTACGAAATGATGTGTAGACATCTAAAGATGTCTATAAACTTTACATAAAGATATGTGCAAATATTATATAAAGATGTATACAAATTTCACATAAAAATGTATACAAAGATGTGTGTACATTTCACGTTATTTGCAAGTATGCTTAAATAATTTATAAATAAGAAAAAATTTCCTTGCAAATTACCCGTAGAAAATAGAAAGCACAAAGAAGCTAAGATGGCAATCGAAATAATTCATACGTAACACACGACAGTAAATTATCGAGGTGCCTTATGAAAAAGACAAACGGAAAGTTCTTTCTGAAGAACACATCGCAGTGGTTTTTCAGAGGTTTCGCTTCACGGACTGACGGCTTCATTTTCGCGAATCTCTTACAGGCACTTTCGAAAGAGCCAGTCGCGACGCGGCCGCCGTGAAAATTGCTCTTGGAAAAATCCCCGTCGCCACGAGTCGTACTCAAGAAGCCAATTTCCCACGGACGAAACAGCTGTTAATGTTTGCAAAGTTCCTTCCTTGAATCGTAATGTTTTGCAACCGCGGGAAATATGCAAATGTAACTGCTGAAATATTACTTGCGTTCAACCTTGATCATTTTTGCTGATATTTACTTTCACTCTCTCATATTTTCATGATCTATGTTTACGAATATATACGTCAATTATATAGTTATAACCATTTAATTATTATTTATATTATCATATATTTATTGTTATTCTTGTTGTTATTTATATATGAACTGTTATTCATATGTTGATAAATATTATTGGTTACTGTATTGAAGTGCGCATGCGCACAACGTGCATAGCTCGGAAGTGCGCATGCGCGCAGCGCGCAAATATGGCGGCCCGCACAGAATAGTTTAAACCGGCACATTCGCCAATAATTTAAAGATTACTGATAAATAATGCGCAGTTTGTAAAATCAACACCCTAGAAAAATTACAATTGCATTACAATTAGTAGTTTTATTGCACTATACTTTTATTAGATTGTATTGCAATACAAAATAGTACAATAAAAATAAAAATTTGCTTATTCTTCAATCTATCAACCATGCACAGTTCGTAAATTTATTCCTCCCAGAAAATGTAGAATTAAAATTTCCCCCCTAGAAAGTTTAACATTGCTTTTAAATCCCGAGAATCCACATCATTTTGTTGCAAGGAGATTCCACGATTTAAAGCGCACTCGATCGAAATAAAAGCGGAGACATAAACGTTTCTCCCGCGTCTCGATAAAAATATTTGTCACGGAAATTCTCGAGCGAGTATCTTTAAAATCCCCCGTTACTTTATTCGCGTAGACGCCCGTGAAACAGCCGCGGTAACGGCGCGGGCTTTTCTTTTCAATCCGAGGGAATCGATCCCCCTAATATTTTTCCCCCGCAGCGGGGCGGAATTTCGAAATGAAAGAAGTCGCTTTTCCAGCGACGACACGCTCGCCAAACGTCAGCTGTAGAAAAATAATATTGATCCCGGGGCCCGGGTTCAACGGAAGGAAGTAGACCGAGGGCAATACTCATGCGGTTTCTATTGCCGGGATATCGTTGATATCCTACGATCATCCAGAGACACTTTCGTGTCGCTGTTTCCGCGGAAAACTATCCTCTATCTGCGCGATTTTTCGCCTATCGTCGAAATACGCGAGATTGCATTTTCCCTATCGCTGACGTCGAATCGGGATTAATCGAACTTTTTCGAGTTCAGAAGCAGGGAGTTCATTTGGTGAAAGGGGACCTAAGGGCGAAAGTCTTATTTTTTTACATTAAAGTCAAATAAATAAATTTTGGACAAGTCCTTTTTAATGAATGATGTAACCCTTGTTATCGAAAACAAGTCATCTGGTTTCATTGCCGAACCGATAGAAATTAATATGAGCGAAATAACTGAAGATACCATTTTGGATATTAAAATAAAAAATTTTGAAAGTTATAGGTTGGAAAGTGTAGCGATCGTAATAAATGGAAAAGCAGTATACAAAATGTATTCTTTGTGATAAAATGGAGAATGATGAAGTTCTTGAGTTCAATTTGTTGAATTCGTAAAAATTCTATATTGGGATAATATTCAGGAAGTATGTAAATAGGTCACGTGTTTATTATGTTATAACAAGCACCCGTTCATTATAACAGCTTCCGTTTAACGAGATATTCCCCACGTAATGTCGGCTTATTAGCAGCCGGTAGTATAACAAATATTATTTTAATAATGCACACTATCAGTAATTAGAAGGAGGGCTGTATGATTAAACTATTATAACATTAATGATTTGTATGCACTTAGATATTAACAAAGTATGTAGGATCATATGTATCATTAATTACTTTGTACACTCTTGCATGTATGTATCTCTTGTTACTTCTTCTCATGTGAAAATTTGAGAAACTAAAATTTTTTATGTTTTTATGTTTTTGTTACAAATTTTTTAGTTGTTGAATTTAGAAATCTTCAAATTGGGATAAGTTTTTGAAAAATTTTTAAATTTAGGCAGGTGAAGATTTGTAAATTTGTAGACTAGAAAATTTGAAAGTTTGCAAAGTTAGGAGATTTCAGGATTTCAAGAATTGAAGATTTGAAGATTTAAAAATTTACAAAATTCAAAATTTGAAGATTCGGGGATTTTAAAATTTGAAGAATTAAAAATTTGAAAATTAGGAGATATGATCTAAAAATCTGAAGAGAATTAGTAAAATTTGAAAACTTGACCCTGCAAAGTACCAAATACCTTAATTATTAACTTTCAAAATATCCAAATTTCAAATACAAAAATTTACCAATTTGCAAATTACACAATTACAAATCACAGAAATCTTGTGACCCAAAAAAACTGATAACGTACAACAGGATATTCATCGATGGTAAAAAAGAGTTGACGCGATGTAGTTGTAAAAATTTCACGAGTGAAAATGAACGGTGACATGAAAACGTAAGTTACAAGGGGTAAAAAATGCACCACGTATTCTCGAAGGGTTTTTACGAGGAGCCGCCGTTATTTCCCTTTTACTACGTTTCTTAATAAGTTTTTAGCGACTCGTTTCAGCTCACGTAATCTCGGATGATAAAGTGTTATGAATATTAAAGCGGGATGCAGCTTATGATCGACAGAGGAAATTAATATTCTCCCATATTATTAATATTCAACCTAATTAACGCGTGAATAATGAAGCTGAGTTTTTGATTTAGACTTTATTAAATTTCAATTTCTTCTCATTTTCTTTAAATTTGATAGATACATAGATACACATATACATATAAATATACATATGTAGATATACGTATATAGATATACATATATAGATGCATATATAGATATGTATAGAATATGTATATTGGATTGTGACATTTATGATACATGAAGGTCTCGCAATTTTAGAGTTAAAAAATGAGGGATTTTTTGAGAGATTTGAGAAATTTGGAAAGTTGGAGATTTGAAGAGTTAAGAATTTTTTTATTTGAGGAATAAAGAATTCTAGAAATTTGGGAATTCGGGAAATTGGAAAATTTGGGAATTTTGACATATTTGAAAATTTGAGTAATTGGAAATTTAAGAATTTGGAATTTGGAAATTTGAGAATTTGCAAATCTGAGAATTTGGAAATTTGAGAATTTAAATATTTGAGTAATTGGAAGTTTGAGAATTTGGAAATTTTGAGAAATCGGAATTTTGAGAATTTGGAAATTTGGAGAAATTGGAAATTTGGAGAAATTGGAAATTTGAGGGTTTGGAAATTTGAGTATTTGGAAATTTGAGAATTTGGAAATTTTGAGAAATCGGAATTTTGAGAATATGGAAATTTTGAGAAATTGGAATTTTGAGAAATTGGAAATTTGAGCAATTGGAAATTTGAGAAACTGGAAATTTGAGAATTCGGAAATTTTGAGAAATCGGAATTTTGAGAAATCGGAATTTTGCGAATTTGGAAATTTTGAGAATTTGGAAATTTGGAGAAATCGGAATTTTGAGAATTTGGAAATTTTGAGAAATTGGAAATTTGAGAAACAGTAAATTTGAGAATTTGGAAATTTTGAGAAATCGGAATTTTGAGCAATTGGAAATTTGAGAAATTGGAAATTTGAGAATTTGGAGATTTAGTCATTGAGAAATATGGGGATTTGTGGATTTGACAATTTGGAATTTTAGGAAACTTGAATTTAAAAAATGTAGGAAATTTGAATTTGAGAAATTTAGGTATTTGGAAAATTATAGATTTGTAAAGTTGGAATAATGAAATTTAGTAAAATTAAAAATCTGGAAAAATTGTGGATTCGAGAATATAAAAATTTCATAATTTGAAAATTTGAGGAAAATTTCAAATTTGGAAGAAAAACTTAAAAATGCATGAATTCTACCATCTAAACCATTTAAAAGAATATCAATACTATACCAACCATCAATCTTTAAATGTGAAAGATTTTGTCAATAAACAGCACATTCCTCAACTATAATCTTCATACTAAAGTATCTCCACAATATCAAGGTCCAACAAAAATTCGTTCATAAAGCGCCACGTCTAATAAAGAACGATTACCCGGTAGCAATATACTAAAATCAAGGGAGGACATCGGAAATTTTCAACGAAACATTAGCAAATTGTTAGCTCACCCATTTAAAACGTGCCCGTAACGTTAATATCGTGCATAGTTTCCTCCTCAGTTAACTTGATTAAAATTCCAGGGGTAAACCTGGCTTCAACAATTTTCTCCCCCCTTCTATCTCGAAAAAAGACATTTTTATTGGCATTTATTCGTTGGTAGTTTACGCTACATCTTCATTCATAAAAGAAGTTACAGCGTTCATGCTCGGACCATTTTTACTGTTCCGCTGAAAATAACGCTTCGCAGGCTGCCATAAACAATTTAATCCCTTTGGAAGTAAATATGAATCATGCAGCTTACCAAGCTGACGGGTTAGTGCTACTTCTGAATTATTTCTTTGGGAAATGTGGAAACAGGAATCTAATATTTCATTGTAAGGATTGATTAAAGTAGGAGTGATTGATTGAGAATTGATTGGAATGATTGGTGGGATTTATATTACTTGAGGTTTGCTCTGCAAATGTAATGCAAATGTTGTGCTTTTGTAATTTATTTGAAATTGGAAGAATGGAGAATGTGCTATTTTTGTTATTTAGATTGTTGGGGATAGATTTATCTAGGGATAGAGATGT
Source organism: Megachile lagopoda (assembly GCA_036983795.1). Classification (NCBI taxonomy): domain Eukaryota; kingdom Metazoa; phylum Arthropoda; class Insecta; order Hymenoptera; family Megachilidae; genus Megachile; species Megachile lagopoda. The sequence continues at coordinate 6,365,239 of CM072798.1, forward strand.
AGAAGAATTGTCAGGTGTTTCTGGGGAAATTTTTGATACATTTCTAAATTTTGGAAAAGAGATGTTCTATTTGGTAATTTGGATAATTGGAAATTTTTAAATTTAGGAAGCTGGAAATTTACAAATTTTAAAATTTGTATTTGGAGATTTAAGAATTTTCAAATTTAGGAATATGGTGATTTAGAAATGCAAAATTTAGGAATTTGGAAATTTAAGAATTTTCTGCATTAGAATTTGGAAATTGAGGAATTTAAATTTTAGGAAGTGGAAAATTGAGAAATTTTAAAATTTGTATTTGGAGATTTAAGAATTTGCAAATTTAGGAATATGGTGATTTAGAAATGCAAAATTTAGGAATTTGGAAATTTAAGAATTTTCTGCATTAGAATTTGGAAATTGAGGAATTTAAATTTTAGGAAGTGGAAAATTGAGAAATTTTAAAATTTGTATTTGGAAATTCTAGAATCTGCAAATTTAGGAATATGGTGATTTAGAAATGCAAAATTTAGGAATTTGGAAATTTCAGAATTTTCTGCATTAGAATTTGGAAATTGAGGAATTTAAATTTTAGGAAGTGGAAAATTTAGAAATTTAAAAATTCAGAAAATTGGAAATTTAGGAAATTAGAAAATTAAACTTTGAAATTTAGAAATTTAGGTATTTAGAAAATTAAAAATTAAAAAATTTGGAAATATAGAAATTCCAGAACTACAAAATGTAGAAATATCAAATTTTCAAATCTCCAAATATAAAAACTCACAACTATAAAAATACAGAAATGTCAAATACCCAAATCTCCCAATTACCAAATTTAAAAATTGAGAACTCCATCAAAGAATCCCACCTATAAAATCACCTCAAATACAAGTATTTTCCAATGGAAATAATTATAACAACAATTACCCTCAATAGCACGATATATTAACCTTAACAAACGACATCAGCAAAATCCAAGTAGACAGTCTAAAAAAGCTTAAGTCTACCTCCAGCATTTTTCCAATTAGAAAAACATCATGGGGTGGTAAAGCACTCCATCAAGCGGAGAAAGATATATCTCTTTGTTCTCCCTCGGCAAACACGTGAGATTACTACTGTAACCGAAGGGTAGGTTTATTTGTAATAGGTGTTCGGTAGACCAAGTGAATCTATAATGTCTATATCGATCCTCTCTCCTCCCACTGATAACAGGGTACCCTTAATGGTCCCGAACCGGTGAAAACAGTTTATGCGAATACTATATTGCTCGGAAGATGAAGGAGAATAGCAGAAAATGGCCAATTTTGCACTTTGCAGTCGATGTTAAATTTTTATAACATTATAGGAGTACTTTAAATCATGCAGGGACTATATGAATACTTCAGATCACACGTAATTTTTATAAATCTCTATAAATTCTTCAATTGATGTTCAACTTTTGTACGATTATCTGTGTTTTGAATAATGTAAAATTTTTGTAGCAGTATATAGGTGTTTTAGGTGATTCACAATTTTTGTAGTAGTGTATAAGTGTTTTAAGTGATGTCATAGATTTTGTAAAATTTCATGTGCTTTAAAAGATGTACAATTTTTGTGACACGATATAAGTGCTGCGAGGTTGCAAAATTTATTTCAAATTTATAGAAGTAATTTAAATGATGTACATTTTTTTGTAAGAATTATATTAGTGTTTCAAACGAGGTAACATTTTTTTGCAAATTTATATGAGTGTTTTAAGTGATGTAATTTTTTTTGTAAGAATTACATTAGTGTTTCAAGCGAGGTAACATTTTTTTGCAAATTTATATGAGTGTTTTAAGTGATGTAATTTTTTTTGTATGAATTATATGTATTTCAAGCGAGGTAACATTTCTTTGCAAATTTATATGAGTGTTTTAAGTGATGTACAATTTTTGTCAAGTTTATAAGAGTGTCTTAAATGATGTGAATTTTTTTCCAAGTTCATAAGTGTGTCTTGAAGGATGTAAAATTTTTTGCAATTTTGTACGAGTGTTTCAAATGATGTGAAGCTTTTTCAAGACTACGTGAGTTTAAATGTAAAATTTATTTAAAACTACATGAATAGTTTAATCTTGTTACCCTTGAATCGACACTCTCCAATTTGTAATATGTACCTAATTTGTAAAAGACAGATCACCATGATTTACTCCAACCTGAGTTACATTATAACTCATATAAAATTATACTCCCGCAGTAATTAAATTCGTCAAATCTTGTTATCCCAAATCTCCACCCAAGCTCACAAAATAAAAGTCAGAAAAAGGTGCATATAAAAGAACGTTTCCCCACATAATTTCCGAAAGACAGTCAATGGAACACGCATGAAAACGACGGTTTCACCGAGTCTCGCGATGGGTCAAAATCGATATTTTCACGGGGCCGAGGTTCGAAGATTAAAATCAGCCGTTTCACCGTGGAATTCAAAGCATGGCATTTGCACTAGTCGCGGACCACTGCGACGAATATCAAATTTCCTTTTTCGGCTCGCAGGATTTTCGGTTTACCTGGAATTTCGGCCGTGCACGACACGCGAGCTCATAATTTCGAATTAAATGAAGCTCGTTCAAACGTCCTCCACGGGGATCGATCGCTCCAACTTGCGAATAATTACGTTCCCTCTCGCGCTTCTACTCGTGGTTCCCCTCGACGCCAACCCTCGTTTCACCCCAACATTTTTACCACGAATTACGAAATATGTTGAAAATATTGATTCGTGATATATATCTTCAGACACCTTTAAGAAGTTGTATAATATTTGATGGCACTTTATCTTGATGTTTTGTTATCATACTGTATTATATTTAATTTGTTAACAAAATTTGTTATATTCAAAATAAATTCTCGATTATTTCACCTGACGAATTTATTCCCTTCTGAGATTTTATTTTTTATTTTCATTTGTGATTTCTGTAACTACCCTTGTTTCACCCCAACATTTTTACCACAAATTATGAAAAATGTTGAAAATATTGATTCTTAATATTATATACCTTCAGACACCTTTAAGAAGTTGTATAATATTTGTCAGCAGTTTGCCTTGATATTGCCATACAATTATACAATTATTGTATTTAACAATTTTGGAATAAAATTTGTTACATTCAGAATAAATTACATTCTCGATTATTTCACCTGACGAATTTATTCCCTTCTGAGATTTTATTTTGTATTTTCATTTGTGATTTCTGTAACTACCCTCGTTTCACCCCAAATAATTTGTTAACAAAATTTGTTATATTCAGAATAAATTGTATTACCTCGCGAATAATGTTCTCTTTTGAGTTGTTGTCCTGCAACTTCATTTGGAATTTTTAAATGCAACCCTTATTTCATCCCAACTATTTTTGTACGAATTACGAAAGAAAATAATTCCTCTTATATTTGTACGGACACCTTCAAAAAGTTATTGTATAATATTCTACAGAAGTCTTGATATTTTGTACCATTTGATAATAAAATCTGTTGGATTCAAAATAAATTGCATTATCGATTGCTTTACTTCGTGAATAATTACGACCCCTTTCGAGTTTTTATCTGCGATTTCTGAATGCAACCCTCGTTTCACCCCAATTTTTTCTGCAAAATATGAAATATAAAAATATCGATTCCTTTCATTATTATACTTGTCCAGACACCAAGAAGTTGTACAATATACAACTTGTCCCAATATTTTCTCATTATAACGAATAATAACGAATTCGTTTACATTTTAATTTTCAAAATCCCAGAATTGTTGTTTCTGCTGATTACAGTATTGTTACATTCTCTTAAGTAATGACCTAAAATTTATTCAAAAACTGAATAATTTATTAAAAATTGTTTATTACAGGATTGTATGATTAATGCATTTCAATAATTCTTTCGTCAAACTGATTAAAGAAATTAAACTTTTGGAAAGAATACACATTTTTATGTTAAATATACATATTTGCTGAGTGTTCATCGTTTACATACAGTTATGTACATTAATATCAGAACAAAATATTTCTGCATTTATTTTGCATAAGAGTAGTTAACCCATTTACGAGCATTTTTTTGGAAGAAGTACATACATTGCATTTTGGAAGCTTGTACATTCCATACAACTTCACCGAGCAAATAAAACCTTCTGTTACAAAAATAACACATCTCTTCATATTACACACTTACTCGTGTGCACTCAGAACACACGTGTACATTTCACGAAAGTCAATGTACTCAAATGAGTGCACTGGTGTGAAATGGGTTAAAAATTCCAGCAAACGCCATAATTCCACGTCCGACAAGAAGACATTTGTCCAATTTGAGCGAGAGAATATGTTATTCTCCCATCGATCATAAGGACGTTTAATCAGGAGTAGAAAGTATCAGTCGTAAACGGTTGAAGCGAGTAAGCCAGAAGCATTTAAGCACATTCATCGTTTAGGATAGGTCATAAGCGACGAAGTTGAACGGAAGTTCGCGCAAGAACGGCAGCGGCATTTCTCGCGTTGAGCGCATCGGTTTCCGGTTAAATCATTGCTGCATCGACCTCGAAGAACGAACACCATTATTCTCTGCGCGATTACCGCGAATTTCACAATTGATTTGTAGCCCCCTGTGCTGCGTTGCAACACAATGACAACGGGAGTAACGGCAGCGAGCAGGGTGAAACCAATTAAGCCGTCAGTGCGTTAACGCGTGTCATTCAGTCCCATATTGTAACCAAGTGTGACCAATCCTGACAATAAGACTTAATTGCACGAACAATGTCAAACCGAAGCCTAATAACTATTTGTCATCGCATTGCCTATACGCGGCACAACAATTTTTTTACACGATGTGGGCTTGTTATTCATTAACCCTCTGCACACCAAGTAAGGAGCTGGGTACGCGGTAATTTGAACTTTTCAGACTTTTGAACTTTTAATTTTGGTACTGGAAGTTGTCGACTTTTCATTTTTCTATTGGAACATTTTATGGACTTTTAATCTTCATGTAGTTTTAATCTTAGGAAATTAAATTTTTTATTTTAATTTTGGGTGGTTTCTACAGTTTGTAATTTTCGGGTTTTCAATGTTAACGTTGGAAATTTTTTGCACTTTCAATTATAATGTTGGAAATTTTTTGGACTTGTAATTTTATTGCTGGGAAAGTCGGTTTTTAATTTTAATAGCGAGACTTTAGATTACTATTCTTAATATTTCTACATTAATCGCTACATGTGTAAATTTATAAATTTAGAAAATAGGACATGTGGGAATTTGGAAACTAAAAAATAAAAACTAGGAAGTTCAGAAATTAGGAAATGAGTAAATTACAAAAATATAAAATAGGAAAATGTAGAAACTTGAAACAGAAAAAGAAATTTGAAAATCACGAAATTCACTAATTAGAAATGACGAGAAACAGCATTTACGAAGTTAAAATTTGAAAAACCTACTTCAACCGTAAAATTACTCAAAACTCAGAATCCGTGAATTTACCAAACCAGACGAAAAATTTGAAAATTGCAAACCGCGTTAAAATCACAAAATTAATTTCGCAATGAAAATAGAAATTATGAAGTACAAAAAATATTTCACCCAGAAACCTTGCGCAAAAAAAAAATCGTGTAAACATGGCTTCTTTTCGCCGTGGCTTTCAACGCGTTAAAATAGAATCATCTTTTTTAATTTTAACGCAAGTTCACTTTACCTTCGCTATGCAAGCGTGAAATTTGAATAAATGAACGCGCGGAGAAGAAACGAAGATTACGTGCGTAAAAATAGATTTTGTTTTTTCTCTTCTGCTACTTTCACGAGTGGCCGAGTGTGAACACCGGAGTATCTTCACGGAGATTGAATTAAATTTCATCCTCGAGGCGTTTCGTTTAATTTAAAATTATTATTCAATGGTAACATCGGCCATAACACCGACTGTCCCGCGGTCTTATTTACGATTGCGCCATGCCTCTCGGGTTTCAACCTTCTCTTCTGCTACGTTTCAACGAAAATAACTTACGGCCACGCTAATTAAAACTCTAATTAGAGTAACTATCGACGAGCAAAATTCTGAAAATTAATGTCGTAAGGAGAAACGCGGTATTTCCGTCATCCAATTTTTCCCTAATTAATTATTACGTTTCCGAGTTACCTATTTTCGCACGAATTTCGTTCTGCGAACTTCTTTAGAATTCAATTTCATTCATATATTTCTGTCCGAGGAAGTTCAACGAATTAACGATACAAGAGAAATGTAAGTTTGAATATTTCGAAAGATCTCGTACAATTTTACCGAAATATATTTGTCTGGAAAGAAAGGTGTATTAAGATATGAACAGTGTACCGATGTCAACCCACGAGTTGGCGCGTGAGCTATGACGCACTTGTGACGCACTCGAGTTCAGGTATTATAAATTTTTTTTTCGTATTTTTGGTACACCCGAATTTTTAATTTAGGTGAAATAATTTATGCACGGATGTCTCACGAGATGGCGCGTGAGCTATGACGCACTCGTGACGCACTCGCAGTTGAGGTATTGTAAATTTTTCTCGTAGTTTTGGTACGGCCGAATTTTTAATTTAGGTGAAATAATTTATGCACGGATGTCTCACGAGATGGCGCGTGAGCTATGACGCACTCGTGACGCACTCGCAGTTGAGGTATTATAAATTTTTCTCGTATTTTTGGTACACCCGAATTTTTAATTTAGGTGTAATAATTTATGCACGGATGTCTCACGAGATGACGCGTGAGCTATGACGCACTCGTGACGCACTCGCAGTTGAGGTATTATAAATTTTTCTCGTATTTTTGGTACGCCCGAATTTTTAATTTAGGTGAAATAATTTATGCACGGATGTCTCACGAGATGGCGCGTGAGCTACGACGCACTCGTGACGCACTCGCAGTTGAGGTATTATAAATTTTTCTCGTAGTTTTGGTACGGCCGAATTTTTAATTTAGGTGAAATAATTTATGCACGGATGTCTCACGAGATGGCGCGTGAGCTACGACGCACTCGTGACGCACTCGCAGTTCAAATGTAAATTTGGGTTTTATGAATCTGAAAATTGGGATATTGGGGGACTTAGAAATTTGAGAATTTGAGATTTAGGGAAATTGGGAATTGGGGATCTGAGAATTTGGGGTTTTGGAGATTTGGAAATGTAGAAATTTCGAAGTTTGAGAATTTGGAAAATTGAGAATTGGGAATTTGAGAATTTGGGGTTTGGGAGATTTGGAAATGTAGAAATTTAGAAGTTTGAGAGTTGGGAATTTGAGAATTTGGGGTTTTGGAGATTTGAAAATGTATAAATTAATTTGAGAATTGGGAAAATTGAGAATTGGGAATTTGAGAATTTGGGGTTTGGGAGATTTGGAAATGTAGAAATTTAGAAGTTTGAGAATTTGGGGTTTGGGAGATTTGGAAATGTAGAAATTTAGAAGTTTAAGAATTTGGGGTTTTGGAGATTTGAAAATGTATAAATTAATTTGAGAATTGGGAAAATTGAGAATTGGGGACTTGAGAATTTGAAATTTTGAAAATTCGGAAGTGTAGAAATTTAGAAAATTGAGAACTTTGAAAATTAAGAATTGGGGACCTGAAAATTTGGGATTCTGGAAATTTGAGAATTATTGAGAATTAAATATTTTAGTACTGTTCATAATGTGTAAAGTGAATGTAGTCCATTAATAAGCATTGACACCTAACAAATATTAGTAATATTTAACTATACCGTATTAGTAACATATGTGAAAAGTATTATACTTATGAAATGTAGTAAAAATATTAGAGTCATTTTTTTCTGGCTGCAAACTAATGAATTATAGCTGGTACACTTCCGGAAGAAACTGCAATTAGTTAAATATGGCGAGTGCAATTTTATTGCGTTCATTTTATTAAATTCGGAAGTAATCACTGGATTGAAAATGAAATCCTGTACGAATCCGTCTTTATTCAATTTATAGTTTGAACGCTGGATTCCGTCCGGTCTCTATGTTTAAAGAGATTCTTCATTTTAGGAAATGGAATTCTAAAAAACCGATTGTAACTTTTATGCCACAATTTTAAATTGAAATACGTTTGCAAAGAATGTTCACAAACATTTCGTTTTACGGGTTAGAAATACGGTCTGCTGGAAATTTGGCAGCCGGAGAGTCTGGAGATTTGCCACACCGTTAAGGTGGAAAATTTTGAATATGGAAATTTGGAAAGACAGAAAATTGAAATTTAGGGATTTGATAATGTGGAGAGTTGGTAGTTTGCTAATTTGGAATATTTTTAATATGCAAGTTTGGCAAGGAAGAAAATTTAAATTTAGGGGTTTGAGAATTTGGGGATTCGGAGATTTGCTAATTTGGAATATTTTTAATATGAAAATTTGGCAAGGATGAAAATTAAAATTTAAGGGTTTGATAATTTGGAAATTTAGTAAATTAGAAATTTCGTAATTTACAAAATTCATTGAAATTTCAGAATTTTAGATTTCCAAAGTTTCCAATTTTCAGGTTCTTCGATACAGTAATTTGGTAATTTAAAATTTGGAAATACAGAAGATGCTAATTCCTCAATTGCCAAGTTCTTTAGTTTAGTAACCTAGCAATTCATAATTTGAAAATATAGAAATAACAAATTTTCCAATTGCCAAGTTCTTTATTTCACTCATTTGTTAACTAGAAATTTTCCAATTGCCAAGCTCATGAATTTAAAATTAGAAAATAGAAAAATTAAAAATTTTCAAATCGAAGCATCGACCTAAAATGAATTCCCCACCGAAATTTATTACTCGATTACAGATTATTTGCAATAACTCCCCAGTAATTAATACATCTGCAATTCCTCTATGATACATCTAAAATAACTGATACATCAAATTCATCCTCGTGTTCATTAAAAGCTCTAAATAAATCACGATAACATCAAAAACAAAATTTCCAATATTTCTAAAAGTGATATTCGATATACAACCCACTCCTACGAATTTTTAATCAACCCTAAAACATATTTGAAACGCGAATAAACGTCTAAAACATAGCAAAAACGCGATTTTAAATCGGTCCGCTTAAATTATCGAAATTTAATAACCCCGGTGATATTTGGCGATCGAATCCAAAGGGGGTATTTAATGGCAGTGTAGAATTTCCGCGCAGAGATAGGAGTAATTTATTTACGAGACCACGCATCGAGTAGGCAGGCATCACAGCATGATTCCGCTTTCAATGAATATCGGTCAACCAAGCATAATATCACGATCAATTACGCAATCTGACGTACCAAAGAGAAACCACTATGCCAACTGATTCACTTGTGAATTAACAATGGTCGAACTTTCAATGGTGCCGTTTATACCTCAAAACAGTCCCGAGAATTCCATTTAAACGGCACCTGTTTCAGGGGAATATTATAATATTCAATTTCTGGATGCGGTTGCGATCCTGGTAAGCCGATGCTTCCCACACTGGCTCGTTTCCAGCCTGAATCTTAAAGGGTTGACAATCGAACGCGCAGATTCAGAGACGCAGAGATTTTCCACCTTGGATAATTCTCTACCCTCCTACAAACGTATTCTGAACTCATTCGCCGGCGAATCTAATAATGTGGAATATTTTCCGCCGCTGAAACTTGTCTCGTTCGCGATGTTTTTGATCCACTTGGAAACGAGAAAGTAATTCTATTTAATTAAAACTGCTCCTCTATTCTTTACTGCCCCTATTCTTCTTCTTGTACTCTCTTCGGATGTTTGCCTCTGTTTTATTTGTCTCCACTTTGTTGACGCCGGTCGAGTATTTTTTTGATGTCAACAGACTGCTTTAATATTCTCTACATTTTTTCAATTTTACTCTGTATACTTTTTTGCGTAACTGCTGTATATTTCTTTGAATAATTTACTCTTTAATGACTGCTGTATATTTCGCTGAATAATTTTCTCTTTAATAACTGCTCCATACTTTTTTGAATAATTTACTCTTTAATCATTTCTGTATGTTTCTTTGGACACTTCTTTAATTTGTACATATTTTTTCGACAATTTATTCTTCAATAAACTTATATATACTTTTCTGGAGAATGTACTTTTCAATAATCTTCTGCATATTTCTTTGGAAAATTTATTCTTCGATAAGTTTATACATATTTTTTAAGACAATTTACTCTTCAACAAACTTCTGCTTATTTCTTTGGAAAATTTATTCTTCAATAAGTTTATACGTATTTTTTAGGACAATTTACTCTTCAACACACTTCTGCATATTTCTTTGGAAAATTTATTCTTCAATAAGTTTATACGTATTTTTTAGGACAATTTACTCTTCAACACACTTCTGCATATTTCTTTGGAAAATTTATTCTTCAATAAGTTTATACATATTTTTTAAGACAATTTACTCTTCAACACACTTCTGCATATTTCTTTGGAAAATTTATTCTTCAATAAGTTTATACGTATTTTTTAGGACAATTTACTCTTCAACACACTTCTGCATATTTCTTTGGAAAATTTATTCTTCAATAAGTTTATACGTATTTTTTAGGACAATTTACTCTTCAACAAACTTCTGCATATTTCTTTGGAAAATTTATTCTTCAATAAATTTATACATATTTTTTTTTGGACAATTTATTCTTCAATAAATTTAAACATATTTTCTGGACAATTTATTCTTCAATAAACTTCAGCATATATCTTCAGACAATTTACTCCTTAACTTCTGTACATTTCTCGAAATATTACACGATAAAGTACATCACATAATAACGAAACGATTATGGATTTTATGTACAACCTACAAGTACCACATGTCCAAAATTGCAGGTAATCAACGCGTCATCTTTCAGCAACATCAAAATTCTCGACAATACGTTCACCTTTCGTCGCACACACATGTACTCGCACACACCTAACCTATCCTTGACACCACAACACCTAATTATCAACGTTCCACCCTTTCATGTCTTGCACCGCGAAATCACGATCAGATCCGATAGCATCCTTCAACCGGAAAACATTAACCCTCGTCTCGAACGGTGTGCATCATCCCTAGTGGCGGCTTGCTTGACAACCCGATGAAAATGCTAATTAACTGGCGTGGATTTGGGAAACAATAACGGTGTCAGCCAGGCTGGACAAAGGCAAAACAACGGACACCATCCTTCGAACATTATGCACGCACGAATGCAACCACAGGGGTTTAACGGGGATTGATTCTATACAGGAAGTCCTTATACCCTATGGGGACAAATTGTTCGTTTAGGACGAACAGGAGTTATTGCAAGATTACTCGAGGTTCAGATTTTCAAGGTTATTGATTTTCAAGGTTAAGTCAATTTTTTGACATTGTGGGAAAAGATGGGGGTATCCATGACATGTGTCGCTAAACAGATCTTAATTATTTGAAGTTTGTCAAACATTTGATGTTCTGATGTGAAACATTTGATGTCAAATTTGGAATTTTTTTAAATTTTGCTTGTCAATCAGCAAAACATTTGATGTCAAATTTGATGGCAAAAATTTGATGTCAAGTTTGTAATATATTTTAAGTTTGTTTCTCAATTTGCTAAAAATTTGATGTCAAGTTTGTAATGTATTTTAAGTTCGTCTATCAATTTGTCAAACATTTGATGCCAAATTTGATGTCAAACATCTGATGTCAAGTTTGTAACATATTTTAAGTTTGTCTGCCAATTTGCTAAACATGTGATGTCAAACATTTGATGTCAAGTTTGTAGTACATTTTAAGTTTGTCTGTCAATTTTCCGATCATTTGATGCCAAATTTGATGTCAAGTTTGTAACATATTTTAAGTTTGTCTGCCAATTTGCAAAACATTTGATGTCAAACATTTGATGTCAAGTTTGTAGTATATTTTAAGTTTGTTTGTCAATTTGTCAAACATTTGATGCCAATTTTGATGTCAAACATCTGATGTCAAGTTTGTAATATATTTTAAGTTTGTCTGTCAATTTGTCAAACATTTAATGTCAAATTTGATGTCAAACATTTAATGTCTAGTTTGTAGTATATTTTAAGTTTGTTTGTCAATTTGTCAAACATTTGATGCCAATTTTGATGTCAAACATCTGATGTCAAGTTTGTAATATATTTTAAGTTTGTCTGTCAATTTGTCAAACATTTAATGTCAAATTTGATGTCAAACATTTAATGTCAAGTTTGTAATATATTTTAAGTTTGTCTGCCAATTTGCAAAACATTTGCTGTCAAACATTTGATGTCAAGTTTGTAGTATATTTTAAGTTTGTCTGTCAATTTGTCAAACATTTGATGCCAATTTTGATGTCAAACATCTGATGTCAAGTTTGTAATATATTTTAAGTTTGTCTGTCAATTTGTCAAACATTTAATGTCAAATTTGATGTCAAACATTTAATGTCAAGTTTGTAATATATTTTAAGTTTATCTGCCAATTTGCAAAACATTTGCTGTCAAGTTTGTAATATATTTTAAGTTTGTCTATCAATTTTCCAAACATATGATGCCAAATTTGATGTCAAATTTGATTTCAAACATTTGATGTCAAGTTTGTAATATATTTTAAGTTTGTTTGCCAATTTGCAAAACATTTGCTGTCAAGTTTGTAATATATTTTAAGTTTGTCTGTCAATTTGCCAAACATTTGATGTCAAACATTTGATATCAAGTTTATAATATATTGTAAGTGTGTCTGTCAATTTGTCAAACATTTAACGTCAAATTCGTAATTATAAGTGTGTTTCTCAATTTGTCAAACATTTGGTATGAAATCACATTGTGAACTCGAATACCAAAAAATTGTAAAATGATTAAAAAGTCCTCCTAATTTTAAAACAGACGCACCACTTAAAATACCATGCTCAACATAAAAATTGACAGCAATCCACAAATAAAACGATACTTCAAGATCATCCGTTCAGTAACTTTGATTCCGTACATAAATCCGTAAAAATCGTAGTTCCCCGACAACTTCTTGCAACATCTTCTATATTTGAATCTCTAAAACGTCTAACGTGGCTGTCGTTCCGTGCTCCAGCAATGAAAAAAGTTGGCGCGAAATAAATCTTCTTTCTTTTGGTATGTCGAGCGAACGGTCGAAGTCGTAAACCACGGACTCGATGGCGAAATCAATTTTACAAATCCGTCGAGCAAAAAGCACAGAACGAAACTTTACGCGTACAGGATAAAGCTCGCGAGATTTGCTTGGCTGTGAATTCAGATTGTTTTAGGGTGGAACGTGTTTAAGTTTAGTTAATAGCCGGTGATAATTTAAACAGTATTGGCAGAATATTTTTTATTTCACCAGCTACGATTCAGCTTTCAGTTTCACGTGTTATTCCATGGATACGTATAGTTCAGATGTGAATTTTTATTGGCACGAGTTTGTATTAGCGAGGAGAATCATTCTAATAAATGTACGATTTGTCAGACTTTACTGAATGTCTATAAAGTACACTATAAAATACTCTGTCACGAGAGATAAAATAGAGTCAAATAGATTATATGGTAGAAGGTTAGATATTTTCAACGTGCTCCAAAAAATTACCGGTAGAAATTGTAAGAAAATTCTGTAACTACCAGGAGACGTTCCTAACCCAGCCTGCCTGTTCTCATCTCCCGGTCCGTGTCTACAATTATGACTTGCCAGAGCCTGTTGCTCGTTTATCTCGGCAAGATTTCGACGTCAACGCCTGTCCCGGCGACTCTACATCCTGCAGACGAGCCACAGAAATTTATTTCAGTTTCTCGACCGCGCGGAAGAGGCTGAATTTGCGTGGACGCCGATGGAGGATCAGCCACCTTATTTTTTCTCCTCAGACGATTTTCAATGGATTGCGTCTGTTGCGGCTTTTCGTAAGCTCGGATTTCGAGCCACATAACGCGGATTTCCGGTGCATCTTCCGGGGATTAACGCCATCGAACTGGAGATGATAGGTGTCTACGATATTGTTGTCATTCTCCGACGACGGATTTCATTTTGTACGTGGTATTTATTGCGTGGATTACTCTTGGATAAACTTCTATATACTCAGGGAATGAGATAAGTGATGTAATAGGCAAAGGGATTTGATTCCATGGGGAGGATTCTGTGCAGACTTGCATATTATGAATATATTGTGAATATTTTATTATTTAATACTGTTACTAGGGAAAATAACCTCCACTTATAGAATTTTAACCTTCACATGGCTCTTCAAGGTCATGAAAGGTAAAATAAATAAGTCATCAAACATGTCAGTGTTCGTCCTATAAATTTTGTCTGCTGTACTTTTCTGTGTCGTTTATATTTTTTAATGTAAAGAGAAAATTGAAAATATTGATGAAAATATGCAGATACTTGCACATTTGCATACTTCCAGATATATTAGCACTGCACATAATATATTGTAATAAAATACATTCATATGTGGGGTTGATATACGATTAATTTAGAATAGAACTTATGGTACCAATTTAAGGGCAAAAGTTTCCTGAAAATTACTATACAAGGCGTTTCAAATAACTGGAACAAGCTACACGTTTAAAGTGGCTGGAGATAGAAACTTATAAAGGAAAAAGTTAAATGGCACAAGATGTTCCATACTTTTACTATTTGAACTTTTTGTAAGTGTAATGGTGTACGTACAGAATGTAACTATTTTAATATAAAAATTGATTAAATAAGAAAAGGAATAAATTGACTTGGGTTAGTTCGGTGCTTAAAAATAATGTTGATGAAATTTTTGTATGGTTATTTTCGCCAGATATTAAACTTTAAACTGATATTGAGATTTTCATTAAACATTAAAGTTGAAACTAATACAGTAATTTTTGTCAAACATTACATTTCAAACTAATACAATTATTTTCATTAAACTTTAAATTTGTAACTATTAAATTTGTTGTAAGCATTATTTTCTGCATTTAAGTGATTTCATGTAGTCATAGAATGTTTATATTGTGAAATTTTAATTATAAACTCTCGTTATATTTTGAAATTTTCAATATGAAATAACTCGACAAATTTTTATAATTATCCTCACATGTCCTTGAAATACATCTAGTTATTATTATATTATTGACTAGTTTAACTAGTTGCAGTTTGTGAACATCACGAGTTTAATATTATACAATAACATTTAATGAGATCAGATAACCCAAAAGCGAGGAAGTGCAAGAAATATGATTATAAAAATGAGCCAATTACTTAATTTTTCTAGTCTGAAATAACTTGTACTTCCTGTCTAAAACTTTTACAGAACATGGCGATAAGACTGGTATGTCTTTCGCTGATTAGACACACGCTAAGATAAGTGAAACGTGGTAATATCGTGTCTTAAGGCAATTATCACGAATTACAGAACACGATTTCCAAGTTGGCCCGAAGGGTTCCCTGCCTTATAACAACGAGTCACGCTCGTGTCGCAAACTGTGGTCCGAAAGTGACAAACCAAATGATATCCGTGAAATAGACAAGTGTTAGAGCAAGCTAAACTACGCTGGAGATGGTTCTAAATACGGAGAAGTCTAATATTTAATACGAAGTAATTTTACCTTCACATTTTAATATTTCTCAAATTAAAATCCAGTTAAAATGCAGTTACCAAATATGTATCTTCAACTCACAATTAGACCTCATTAGATCCCACTAGACCTCTAGTCTAGAAACGTCTAGTTTCTAGTGATACTTTAACAGTTCGTTCCTTCATTTGTAGTTTCAAATCAATCATTATCCACAACAGCACTGAAACCCGAAACATTACATTCCGGCCAGTATTTTTTATTGTTAGTCACATTTGGAACCCTTAACCTTAGCAGAAGAGTCTTTCGTTTGCAGTGAACTATTCGTGTCAAGCCACTGCTTGCTTTTATTACTTGCTTAGGTCACTGCGGGTAAACCCAGACACACTTCATACGTCGCTCGCATTTCCATCTCCACCCGAATTTTAGCTAAACCGATAGAAAATCAGAAACTGTTTTCCCTCGGCAATGTCACAAAAATTGTACGGCCACTCCGAGCTTTTAAACGTAAAAATTCTTCGGAGACACTCTCGAACAAACGGTGATCAAGTACGTTGCAAAATAAACTAATCGTTCGAAGTGAAATTCATAGAGTCCACTTATATTCACTCGTATCTTAATGATTCGTCGTTTAATCGTCACTTAATATTGCTGACGCTGTGACGCACATACACTCGGTTCTTAACCCTTTGCCTTATGATTTATCAGGCGCGTCGGAACTAACTGATCACAGCTACAATATTAAAACAGGGAAGAAAAGTTGAAGTGTTATGTCGATTTTGTATTCGGCAATCCCTGACCATGCAAATTATAATTGGACTTAAACTCCAGATTGAAGCGTATTCGAAATTCGAGTAAGATATGGCACGTTTGAAGCGTGGAGATGTGGGTTGTGTGCGTCATATGCAGCTTGAGTGCGTCATGTGTGGCTCGAGTGCGTCATGTGTGGCTCGAGTGCGTCATGTGTGGCTCGAGTGCGTCGTGTGTGGCTCGAGTGCGTCGTGTGTGGCTCGAGTGCGTCGTGTGTGGCTCGAGTGCGTCGTGTGTGGCTCGAGTGCGTCGTGTGTGGCTCGAGTGCGTCAATTGTAACTTGAGTGCGTCATATGAAACTTGAGTGCCTCGTATGAAACTTGGGTGCGTCGTATGAAACTTGGGTGCGTCATATGAAACTTGGGTGCGTCATATGAAACTTGGGTGCGTCATATGAAACTTGGGTGCGTCATTTCTAACTTGAGTGCGTCATGTGTAACTTGAATGCGTCATTTCTAGTTTGACTGTGTAAAAATTCTTCGAAGACACTCTCGAACAAACAGTGATCGCATATTGCAAAATAAACTAGTCATTCGAAGTGAAATTCACAGAGTCCACTTATATTCATTCGTATTCTAATGATTAGTCGTTCAATCGTCACTTACTGTGCTACGACACAATACTACGTAAGAGCAGCAAATGTTTTAATATGTTTTCAAATATACAAATTATCGGAAGGAAACTTCTTATTAGGCAACTTCCTTCAACTTCAGATTGCAAGCACAATTTCTGAGACTGTTAAGAAAAGTATTTCAATTTGTAAAGCGGAAATAGTCTCCGAATGGTTATTTTGAACTCCCGGTAGGAAAGAATAATTGCAATTTCAGAAATTTTCATAGTAATATCAAGATTCGCGTTCGAACAACGCCGAGCGGAAAGGTGGACATAATTTGCTACAAGCGTTGCCTTCAATTTCGCAAGAGAACGTCGAAAGTTTACGAGAATTCGGTTGCAAGTTGCAAAGTTATTGAACTGAGAAGATTAAGTTCTCGCCCTGGCAGTTATGCCAATATTGAAGTTCGCCTGTTTATAGCGTGCCTTAATTTCAGCAACCGCTATCAAAGTATCTTGTTCGCGGCTTCGTGTTTTATTCCGAGGTTGTCGGGCGTCAGATGCACAAAAACGATAACGGAACCACAACGGAAGCCACGTTTGCATTAGACGATCTTTGATTAAATAAGTTTGTTAAATTCATCATTCACGGTTCTTGCGTTTCTTCGCACCGAAACTTCCATATTTCTATTGTTTATAGTTTTCAAATTTTTACGTTGTAGTCTGTAGGTTATCAGATTTTTAAATCGTTAAATTTCTAAATTTTTTGGACTTAGAATTTCTATACTTTAAAATTTTCAAGATGCCAAATTTACAAAGCTCCCAATTCGTAAATTTTCCAAATTCCAAAATACGGTACTCGCATCATATCTCAAAATCTCCAACTCTCTAAATTTAAAAAATGGCCATACTCTCACGTCTCTCCTAACCTGCCCTTCGTATAAACAATTCCAATCAATGTATTTAATCTATAAAAATTGCCTAATGTAAACATAATACAAAAAACAAAGAAATAGTACATAAATGTGGAGCTGACAATTTTGCCAGCAGAAAGTGTTAGCCAAACCTTAGTAGGTAAGGTTTGGTAAGAAAATGAAAGGCGCATGGCGTTATATGGCCGAGTGAATAATGCAGAATGCACTTACCGATCACGTTGAGGCTGTAGTTCAACGACATCTTCGGCTCCGTGCTGACCTGGCACTCGTAAACCCCAGAATCTCGTTGTTGAGGAGATTTGATCTGCAGTGTCCAATTTTCGGACTTCTGGGGATGGTTCACCTGGAACCTCAGATCCGACGTGTACATCAGAGTCCCGGCGCTCAGGATATGCATGTCCCTTTTACGCATCCAAGACACCTGTTAAACAAACATCACATGTTTTGTTACCTATCTTGCTATAAACTTTATTAAAAGTTCTTCAAGGGTTATAACGCTGCTCGCAGGGATGAGGTGTTCAATTTTATGGGCCCAACTTTGTTAGCCAAGTTTATTTATTCTTAAGGACTATAGTGAATTGATCTACAGATGTCAACCCACGAGTTGGCGCGTGAACTATGACGCACTCGTAGTTCAAATATTGTAAATTTTTCTCGTATTTTTTGTACGCGTGAATTTTCAATTTAGATGTAATAATTTATGCGAGGATGTCCCACGAGTTGGCGCGTCAGCTATGACGCAATCGCAGTTCAAATATTGTCAATTTTTCTCGTATTTTTGGTACGTCTGAATTTTTAATTTAGGCAAAATAATTTATGCGAGGATGTCCCACGAGTTGGCGCGTCAGCTATGACGCACTCGTGACGCACTCGCAGTTCAAATGTAAATTTGGGATTTGGGAGTCTGAAAATTGAGATGTTGGGAGACTTGGAAATTTTTTAATATAGAAGTTTGGGAATTTGAGATTTTGGGAAACTGGGAATAGGGGATGTGAGAGTTTGGGGTTCTGGAAATTTGAAAATGTAGAAATTTAGAAATTTGGGAATTGGAAAAATTAAGAATTGGGTAGTTGAGAATTTTGGGGTTTGAAGATTTGGAAATGTAGAAATTTATAAATTTGAGAATTTGGGGTTTTGGATATTTGGAAATGTATAAATTTAAAAATTTGAGAATTAGGGAAATTGAGAATTGAGGACTTGAGAATTTGTCGTTTTGGAAATTCGGAATTAGAAATTTGAGAACTTGGAAAATTGAGAATTTCCCAATTCAATAAAATAAAATCAAGAACTTGTACGAGTAATTGTTCCTATTTATTTCTAAATAAATGAAGATTCTGTCAATAAAGGAAGTCATCCATAGAAACAATTGTTACTAAATTTTTACTAGGTTTCTTTCTATGTAACAGTTATACGCAAAGTGGAACTCGTTAATTAGTTTCTCCGTGCAATTTATAAATTGTTGAAACAGCGTAAGTTTTAATGCACCCTTAAACTATTCGCATGAGGATTACTCGAAACGAACGCGTTCAAACAATTCTTTTCAATGGGTTTCTGTTTTCACAACTGAGAGATTCGTTTATATTTGCATTTCCCTTGGTACTTGACCTTTTTCCACATCTCTTCTCCTAACTAAGCGGGCAAGATTTGGAGGCCTAAAGCGGAACTTCTTTTTGAATGATAGTTCATGATATTCAATTTTCATAAATTTAGGATCTCAAAATTCGTGCGATAAAACAAATTTTAATTGTGGGTGGAGCACACACATTATAGAATCGCATATTTTGTATATACATACATTTCTGTATATACACTTTAATTTGTGTATCAATAATTTGTTAAATAATAAAGAAAATTTAGATTTGAACACGTAAATATATATTTAATATTCTATTCAATTTTGTAATATTTCATTCTATTCGTTAAATAAAATATTGCATTTATTCGATTTCGATCATTAAAAAGTTGCCATTCAAAATTAATCAAGTATGTTTAGTTTCATTACAATCGATTCGTTAAATAAAATATTATAATTGTAATATTGCTTTATTTATTGCACAAAATATAATTATATCGTATATATAATTCCTTCATCGAATAACGATGAAAAGACGTTCAATATCGTAATAGGAATATTTCATTAATTTCAACATACCCGCTCTGATTTCGTAAATTAAATGAAGTCATGTAAATAATTTAATAATACCACGCCGCATAACAGAACAATTCCAATTTATTAATATTATTTTAATTTAATTACATGCATGCTGCTGTGCATACTCTGTCCCCATTTCAAAATGCAACCACTGCTTTATAATTTGTAAAGAAATATTACGATCTTCATTATCACCATATTCCAATTTTTTTCAATCAGATTAGCGAATATAATTTAAAGCAATTTGTACAATTTTAACGTATTTAACAAAATTTTACTTTCACTGTGTAACATTCAATTTTATCGAATCAAATTAATGTGTGAAATTATTTAAATTATATATCGAACATCTTCAAAAATATATTATATTTCCTCGTAACATCACATTAAAATTTCTTCACTCAAATTATTAAAACAAAATTAATAAAATCATGCCATCAACAGTTTCAATATAATTTTAAAATTAGTTTAATTTACTAAAATCTATTTAATGATCTACTAACCCAATAAAAAATGTCAAAATTAGTACAAGATTGAATTCGTGAAACATCACTTGTAGACGTACGCATTCCCTTTAAAGACACGAATGCCGGAGGCAATCTTTTCATCAACCTGAAACACCACTCGTATAGCAAGATTCGTAGAAAATTTATTTCCCCGGTTGACGATCTTACGTGGCACGGTAATTAATAAAGTAAATTGTTGTCCGTGCAGGGTCATAAAATGTCGCAACACCGGAAACTGCTTCTGACCACGGACTTGGCTACGGTATCGTTTCATAATTAATTTCGCCACTGTACTTTCCCGCTCGCGTTGCACGAAACTACAATTAAAAGCGTTTCGGACGTTTCCTCCGCGAAAAGTTTTTCCACCCTAGCAATTACCTCAGGTGACCACACACACACACACGCACACAAACACACATACACGAACGGAGACAATGCGAAATTTAAGGTGGTCCACAATGCGAACTGCATCCTGAACCGCACGCTGTTTTGCGTGTGATTCGGAGCTGGGTTTCCGGACAAATGACAATTAATCCTGACCATTAATTAATGGCCGCGGTCTACCATCAATTCGGGGGAAAAACGGGCTGCGTGAAAACCTGATTTCGATGCCTCGACAAACAGTTCAACAACTATCGCCATCATGAAGCTAAGTCCAAGGTGAATTAATTGCATTCGTTGCATTCTTTCTCGAATTTTTTATTATTTATCAACTTGTGTGATAGTAAGAACATATATTTTCTAGTAAATTTCTAGTAATGTTCTAATAATTTTCTAGTAATATTCTAATAATATACTAGTAATTTTCTAGTAATATTCTAACAATTTTCTATCAATCTTCTAGTAATATTCTAGTAATTTTCTAGCAATATTCTAATTATACTCTAGTAATTTTCTAATATTCTAGTAATTTTCTAATAATATTCTAGTCATTTTCTAGCAATCTTCTAGTAATATTTTAGCAATTTTCGAATATTCTAGTAATTTTCTAGCAATCTTCTAGTAATATTTTAGCAATTTTCTAATAATATTCTACTAATTTTCTAGTAATCTTCTAGTAATTTTCTAGCAATCTTCTAGTAATCTTCTAGCAATCTTCTAGTAATATTCTGGTAATTTTCTAGTCATTTTCTAGCAATCTTCTAGTAATATTTTAGCAATTTTCGAATAATATTCTAGTAATTTTCTAGCAATATTCTAATTATACTCTAGTACTTTTCTAATAATATTCCAGTCATTTTCTAGTAATTTTCTAGCAATCTTCTAGTAATATTTTAGCAATTTTCTAATAATATTCTAGTAATTTTTTAACAATATTCTAATTATACTCTAGTAATTTTCTAATAATATTCTAGAAATTTTCTAGTCATTTTCAAGCAATCTTCTAGTAATATTTTAGCAATTTTCGAATATTCTAGTAATTTTCTAGCAATCTTCTAGTAATATTTTAGCAATTTTCTAATAATATTCTACTAATTTTCTAGTAATCTTCTAGTAATATTTTAGCAATTTTCTAATAATATTCTACTAATTTTCTAGTAATCTTCTAGTAATTTTCTAGCAATCTTCTAGCAATCTTCTAGTAATCTTCTAGCAATCTTCTAGTAATATTCTGGTAATTTTCTAGTCATTTTCAAGCAATCTTCTAGTAATATTTTAGCAATTTTCTAATAATATTCTAGTAATTTTCTAGAAATCACCTATTAATCATCTAGAAATCTTCTAGTAAATGTCTAGTAATCTTCCAGTAATTTTCTAATAATATTCTAGTAATATTCTAGTAATTTTCTAGCAATCATCTAGTAATCTTCTAGAAATCTTCTAGTAATGTTCTAGTAAATTTCTAGTAACCTTCTAGTAATTTTCTAGCAATCATTTAGTAATATTGCAGTAATTTTCTGGTAATATATTGTAAGAATTTAATAGTACAAGATAGTACAAGAAATAGTACTTTATGATGTTCCAGCTATTAGAAAATATTATGGAATTTCATATTCTCACAGTAATTTCGGAATTTTTGGCGATCTAATTGTGTGATATTTGAATTCAATAATTTCTGAGTATTTTTGTCGCGAAAGTCTGTAATATTTGAAGGTAGTAATTTAGGAATTTTTCACGTTCAAATTGTGTGATATAATAAATTTTTTTATGCCGAAATTCTGTAATATTCAAAGTTAATTTCTTAATTTTTAATGTTCTAACTTTGTAATATCCAACCTCGTTAATTTCTGAACGTTACTGAAACTACGTAATATTCGACCTCAGTAATTTTTGAATTTTTAATATTCAAACTTTGTAATATTCAAACACTATAATTTCTGAATTTTTAATACTGTGACTCGGTATTCGAACTCAGTGATTTCTGAATCCACTTAATTTCCTA
The DNA here is from genome assembly GCA_036983795.1 of Megachile lagopoda. Classification (NCBI taxonomy): domain Eukaryota; kingdom Metazoa; phylum Arthropoda; class Insecta; order Hymenoptera; family Megachilidae; genus Megachile; species Megachile lagopoda. The sequence continues at coordinate 6,388,005 of CM072798.1, forward strand.
ATCCTCAATTTTGAAGCACAAATTTGTACAAAAACGTTTCATTCAAACCCATACACTGTCATAGACATGCGTATAAATACACCAACAGCGTTTTAAATTCACTTTTAAATTTTAAATTCACCCAAATAAATTCTCTTTCGAGTAAACTAATCCCTCGCTCAATTTTCCTCGGTTTATTACTTACAACCAGTAATACACTTCTGAACCGTGTTTGAACAGTTCACTTCTGGAATGCTTAAGACTTATTTACAAAATATCTCCTGTTCGTCACAATATCAATATCGAAGAAAATAGCGAAAGCATACGCAACATGACACAAATATTGTTGAAAGCACAGCAAGCACCGTGTATAATCGAAAGTAGCAAACAACTGAGCAGCGTGTTATAATTATCGTAAAATAAACTTCGCTTGTACGGCAAAGAGTAATTCGTTACCGGTGTACGCAGCTCGAGTACTCTAATTGTATTTTGCTCTGGTGCATACAGGTCTGAATGGATGGTCGGGTCATTTATGATGCTCGAAGAGACTGGAGGATCACGTTTCTAAATGATTCGGTAGAGTGAATCAAACTTCACGGGCGAAAGGTGCGCTTCGGCTGAAATTTAATTTTCACTTTCAAACTTTCTAACGCAACAGCCGATGCATACCGTAAATGAATGATGCGGAAAACTTCAGAAACGAATGATTACAGTTTTTTTTATTAGTTATTGATTTTTCATCGATCTTACATTCGGAGAGTGTCTATTATTTCGGAATCGACTGTATTTTATCAATGAAATTGATTTATCATTGAGGAATCCAATTAATCGATAGTGAATTGATTTGAGTTTAATATAAGATACAGTAATACAAAAAATATATATTATTGATTAATGCGATCGATGCAGGCTGATATAAATTAATTAATTAAATAAATATAGAAATGACAATATGAGGTAATGGTGTGACAGTAACATCAAAGATTATGAAATATGATTATACTGCAATGATTTAATTAAATTAATTGAATATGTAACTGATAATGTAAGATAATATTGCAGGAATACAATTAATCATTTATGTAATATGGATGAAAACGATTAAACAGTATTAAAATGATTGGATAATACACGATAGTATCATTATAGTAATATCATTAATACCACAAATCCTTATATATCATAAATTATTGACATAGTGTTGACAAATACCGTCTAAAATGTAATTAGCATAATTTTAGTTAGACCATCGATTATTTATATAGAATAAAATATTAATCATCTTATAAGAATAACTAATATGACCTGAAAGTGATATTTTTGTTCACTTTCAGTGATAATAATAAAAAATACATATTGCTCCAAATTCACAAGACTCCAAATTTCCTACACTCTAAATTCCCTAGTTTCTGAATTCGCAAGGTTCCAAATTCCCCGGATTTCGAATTCCCTAGGTTGCAAACACCTATAGCCCCAAATTCTCAAGGTTCTGAATTCCCAAAGCCCCAAATTCCCTAGATTTAGAATTTTCTAGGTTTCAAATACCTATATCTCCAAATTCCCAAGATTCCGAATTTGCTACGCCCCAAATTCCCTAGGTTTCGAATTCCCTACCCACCAAATTCCCTAGATTTCGAATTCCCCAGGTTCCAAATACCTATAGCCCTAAATTCTCAAGGTTCCAAATTCCCTGGATTTCGAATTCACTAGGTTGCAAATACCTTTAGCTCCAAATTCTCAAGGTTCTGAATTCCCAACGCCCCAAATTCCCTAAATTTCAAATACCTACAGCTCCAAATTCCCAAGTTTCCGAATTCCCTACCCACCAAATTCCCCAGATTTCAAATTCCCCAGGTTCCAAATACCTATAGCCCTAAATTCTCAAGGTTCCAAATTCCAAACGCCCCAAATTTATTAGGTTCCGAATTTTCAAGGTTACAAATTCCCTAGATTTCGAATTCCATAGGTTCCAAATACCTATACCCCAAATTCTCAAGATTCCAATTTCCCGACGCCCTAAATTTCCTAGATTCAGAATTTCCTAGGTTCCCAACACCTATAGATCCAAATTCTCAAGGTTCCAAATTCGGAATGACCCAAATTCCCCTAGGTTCCGAATTTTCATGGTTCCAAATATCCATAGCTCAAATTGCCAAGATTCCAAATTTCCTCCGCCCCAAATTCCCTAGATTTCGAGTCCTCAGGGTTCCAAATTTCGCATGCCCCAAATTCCCTAAATTTCAAATTCCTTAAGATCCAAATACCCAAGATTCCAAATTTTCTCTGCCCCAAATTCCCTAGGTTCCGAGTTCCCAGAGTTCCAAATTCCCCAGATTTCGAGTTCCCTAAGCTCCAAATTACCAAGATTCCCTATCTCCAAGATCCCAAATTCCCTAGATTCAAAATGAAACATCTTTGCCTAATACTCCTACTTTTATTGTAATATGAAATTTTTCCAAAAAAGAAGAAAGACATGAAGAAATGAATTAATAAGTTTCAAATCATAGTATATGGAATAATTTAAAGGAAATTTACTCAACAATTTAGTGACGCATTATAAGACACACAAATTACAGCAATACAATCCATGTACAGGCTACACGTGGGTGACTATCGCTTACGTTATCGATTGTAAATGATCGAACACAGTTAGTAAGCCAGATTAATTTGACTAATTCGAATCTCCCCGGACAGATTCGAGCATAACCTATCATAGACAGACATCTGAGCCCACGGATGAGTCGGGATGAACACGCCTCGATATATTTCACGCGAAATGCTGCTTCTGCATCTTGTACGGAGTTTAACGAGAAAAACAAATAATTACTATCCGTGTTCATTACCAACGTCACGAATTCCCAAGATTTCTAAAATTCAGTCATTTCAAAATTCTAAAACTTCAAATTCCTACATTTCCAAAATTTTCAAGATCCCATATTCTTCGAATTCCTAAATTCTACGGTCCCAAACTTCTATCGTTTAAAAATGACCAAATTTCCAAGGTCTCAGATTGCCAAGGCTCCAAAATTCCGCAATCCCGATTTCCCAAAGTACACAATCCAAAAATTCTAAATCCACAACTCCACAAGTCAAAACTTTCATAACTCCATAACCCAAAGCAGCATACATGCTACACAACGCACCGCATACGTGATCCTCATACGACTGAACCCCGAACAAAGTACATGGTCTGTCCAGAAAGTAATGCAATTAGGTACGTAAAAAAAAATGTATTTATGTTATTGATATAAATCTTTAAAATTCTTCAAAGTACTTCCCTTGGGCTTCGACACACTTTTGCCAGCGACTTTTCCATGCACGGTACGCATCCTGGAAGGCGTTAATGGGGACCTCGTTTAATGCCTTCGTCACGGCGGTTTGAATCGCTTCTATGGTTCCAAAATGGAATCCTTTGAGGGCAGACTTGATCTTCGGGAACAGGAAAAAATCTGCTGGAGCCATGTCAGGACTGTAAGGGGGCTGTGGCAACGTTACCAAGCTGTGCTTGGCTAGAAATTCTTGAACGCGCAGAGCGGTATTGCTGGGAGCGTTGTCGTGGTGCAGCTACCACGTAGTGGCGATCTCTTTTCGAGTACAATGTTGTGCACAGTTGTTTTCGATATGTTGAGAGTCTCTGCGATCATTCGAACACTCAGTCGTCGATCACTCTTAAGAAGTTCATGAACACGGGAAACATTTTCGTCAATAGTGGTGCTTGTCGGCCGTCCAGAGCAGAAGTCATCCTCCACGTTTTCCCGACCGTTTTTGAACAAATGTAACCATCTGGAAACTTGAGAATAGGAAAGAGCAGAGTCCCCGTATGCCGCCTTAATCATTTGGTTGGTTTCGGTGAGGCTTTTATTCGGCTTAGCGCAGAATTTAATCGCATAACGTTGTTCGATATTTTTCTCCATTACGCGTCGTGACACGGGCACAAATAATAGGTTTACGTTTACTACGATTCTGACGATTTCGGAGCGCGGATCAGGTTGAGGTTGCAAAGATACGAAGATAAGAGTCCCCTCCACATATTCCGACAAGTCCGAACATGTTCGGACCAGGAAAAATGGCGGAAATGAATAAATTGCATTACTTTCCGGACAGACCATGTATTCGTACAAAATACGAATAAACGTTTGAAGTTCGGATCACAGGAGAAACTTGAACGTCGAAAGGGACTATGCCTAACAAGCATCACTTCGAAACGGTGAAATTTCACGGGCTGGTGTCTTGGATGCACTCGAACCGAAGAGCGTTCCTCTTCTCGCGAGAGTGCACGCTCGCGACTAAATTTCGCGTGACGATGAAGTTTGATATTAAATTTTCGGACGCGCCTGCCAGTTTTCTCACTCGGAGTAGCGCGAATGGCTTGCGGAAATTCAGACCACCGTGGCACAAAGGGGACGAACGAGTTTCGACTAATTTCAAAGAACCAGACGAGAAGAAGTCTGACACGTCTCGCTAAACGCGTTTTAGAAATTGCCAGTAAATTTCATCGCGACTCATTAAGCTCCGGGCTAAAGACTGACACTCGCCCTGTCTCCCCTTTTATTCGCCTATTCACCAAACCAGTTTTATATCCGTCAAATTAGAATTTTACCGGCTTTGTTCGCTCCTGTTACCCGTTTAATAGCGCGGTGAAACGTGTCGTTCATCAAAAGTGAGCTTTTAATTCGTTTTCTTCTCTTCGGTTACGATTCCCTTGCTAATGAGACGAAATATGCGGGCAACTTTATTCCCAGCTTTTCAAAAGATCTAATTTAAGATGTTTAGCAGAATGAAAATACACGGGTCTTGGGCAATGTGACTTTCTTCGGGTGTGATTATTTCGGTTGCATTGCTCTAAATATCTTGACAACTTGTTCTTCGGTATGATTTACTCTTGAAACTCATTTTTGGTTTCAGTGTCCACACCTTTGGTAGGTTTAGTAATTCGTGAAGGTGTAGAAAGTGAATTTCTAACTTCTCGAAGACGGTGCAAAAATTGAATTGTCAACTTTAAGTTCAAGAATTTCATTCTGAACTGACCTGCCTAATTATCCAAAAATTTGACTCGTTTAATTATTGAAAAATCTGCAAAAATTGACTTATTTAATTTTCCAAGAAAAGTGCAAGAACTCGTTTTCTCCAAAACTGCAAAAACTGCCATGTTTCCTTAATTAGTTCACCGCAAGATAAATTCAAGGCGAAGAAGATCGAAGAAAGTGGAGTCACGTGTCAAACAATCGATCATCGAAACCGAAATGTGGATTTGTGAGTAGCTTCCGCACAATTTACCGTACACAAACTTTCGAAAGCCGGGACAAGAAGACGTCTGTGGACTCTGGTGCGATAACTTCGCCGATTGTCAAATCGCGAACTGGTTTTGTCCCTGTCCGAGAAGGCAGTCCATGCTCCGGCGAAACTTCAGCGGATTACTTAGACGGCAGTTCGAATGGCGAGAGGTATTTGGACGCCGCTGTTCTCAAATATCTTGCGCGTTCAACAATGGATACAGTATATGTACCGCTCCGTATAGATCGTTAAGACTGTAACCACCGTTCGTCGTGGAATCTCGAATTTCCTTCGTATCGTGTAAATTCTGCGATATTCCGGGTATCTTTACGGAAATGGTATCTTGTTGCATTGTTCAGCGACCATTTCTCTTCGAGGGATTGTTATAGAAAAACTACCACACAGTTACAAATACGTGGACCGTTTATTTTGAGAGCGGTGCAGGTTCATTTTATAAAGAAAGTGAGATGTACAATTTGTGTAACCTAAAGCCACTTGGCATTTCACAAAAAGTTCCAAATACCTGCAGCTCCGAATTCCCAAGATTCCGAATTCCCTACGCCCCAAATCTCCTAGGTTTTGAGTTTTCAAGGCTCCAAATTCACTAGATTTTAAATACCTATAGCCGTAAATCCTCAAGGTTCTGAATTCCCAACGCCCCAAATTACCTAGATTTCGAATTTCCTAGGTTTCAAATACCTATAGCTCCAAATTCGCAACGCTCTAAATTTCCTAGGTTTCGAATTTTCAAGGTTCCAAATTCCCCACACCCCCAATTCCCCAGATTTCGAATTCCCTAGGTTCGAAATACGTATAACTTTAAATTCTCAAGGTTCCAAATTCCAATCGCCCCAAATTCATTACGTTCCGAATTATTAAGGTTCCAAATTCCCTAGATTTCGAATTCCATAGGTTCCAAATACCTATACCCCAAATTCTCAAGGTTCCAATTTCCCGACGCCCCAAATTCCCTACATTTCAAGTACCTATAGCCGTAAATCCTCAAGGTTCTGAATTCCCAACGCCCCAAATTCCCTAGATTTCGAATTCCCTAGGTTCCAAATACCTATAGCCCTAAATTCTCAAGGTTCCAAATTCCAATCGCCCCAAATTCTCAAGGTTCCAATTTCCCCACGCCCCAAATTCCCCAGATTTAGAATTTCCTAGGTTCCCAACACCTATAGCTTCAAATTCCCAAGATTACGAATTCCGAACGCTCCAAATTTTCAAGGTTCCAAATACCCATAGTCCCAAATTTCCTCCGCCCGAAATTCCCTAGGTTCCGAGTTCTCAGGGTTCCAAATTTCGCATGCCCCAAATTCCCTAGATTTCGAGTTCCCATGTTCCCAAGATTCCAAATTTTCTCTGCTCCAAATTCCCTAGGTTCCGAGTTTCCAGGGTTCCAAATTCCCCAGATTTCGAGTTCCCTAGTTTCCAAATTCCTACGATACCAAATTACCAAGATTCCATATCTCCAAGGTCCCAAATTCCCTAGATCCCCCTAGATTTAAAAAGTTTAACCCCTTAGCCTACAAGTTTTTCGACAGGTGCGTCAGAGCTGCCTCATTATTAGCGTTAAGGCAAATAAAAAATATTGAAATGTCAGGTATGTTTTGGACTTATCTTTAATTACGCAAACTGCAGTTGGTATCACACTCAAAACTACATCCTTATGCAACGACAATTTAGTTTTGTCACACTTGAAATGTAACGTGCGTCACGAGTCTAACTCGATGTTATAGGCCAAGGGGTTAAAAGAGCTTCAGCGTATAGTTTGTACAATAGATATAAGCGAAAAAAAATCCGAAAGCAGTTCGTTTTCCAAGTGAAGACTGTTCCCGTTTCTAAAATAAAGTCCTCGATTTCACTGTGAAAATAAATTATTTTCGAATTGATTTTGCATTGATACGTATTGTGCACACTTAGTATGTAATTCTTGTGCTGAACTATTTTTCATCATAGAGCAAGTGAACAAGTTAACACCCTGTATACACGTTTATCGATCAGAATAAGAATATTAAAATATATGCTCCGCTTGGAATGGCTGTTTTTCCCGTGGTTGTCGACCTATTAACTCATTTATTATCATAATCCCCTTCCGACGCTTAAGCACTTACAATTAGTAAAATAACGAAGAATAATAGTTACGTATGCAGTTAAGCTAAGCCCAGCCTTAAATTTGTAATGAACTTGTTTGAAAATAATATGCATTCAGTGAAATTTTGATCATTTATATTTCAAGCTACAGTTAGCAAGTCTATAATGTGAACCTATAATCGCTGCAACGTGTATCTGCATTTGAAATATTCTGAGAAGCTGCTATTGATAAAAAATAATTGAACTAGTGAGAAGGTATTACTAATTCTAACTTTAAGTAAGAATCAATTTTAACTTCGAGTTAAATAACTTGTCAGCATTACATCCTCGGTATAATTTTTATCTTCTAATAACAGCTTGACATTTTAATTCCTCAACATTTGCTCCATTTTCATAACTGCTGCAACTAAATTTTTCTAACCAAAACTTTGAACCATCACAAATGAAATTGCTAGAAAGTGTAACTATGCAGCTATAAATATGAACACATCTGACTATGCAAAGGTTTAAAAAACCCCGCAAAAATTTTGCAACAAAAAGACAGCAACATCCTTGAACCGGTTCTTTTTCGCGACAAAGGATAAAATAATATTTCCAATCTTTCCAGCAGGTGACAGCGTTTCGAAAATCGATCCGGGTTTCGTGTTTCGAAAATTTTGGCAGTCGTTTAAAAAATCGTGTATCGCGATACCTGTTTACGTTTCCCAGGGTTTATATACGCGCGCAGGCCCTTTCCTGGCACGTTGATTTATGACTCATAAACGTATCCCATCGTGCCGACCGATTTCCACAAATATACGGCAGATCGAGAACGTTATTGCGAGCTGGGTTATACGTTCCGCGCAATCAGCGGATTAAATCGTTGCCCGTAGAGTTCCACGTCTATTTTTTATTCACCGGAGACGCCGGTTATCGCGGGCAAAACGACCGATGCCCTCGAAACACTCCTGGTCTCTCGATATCGAGAAATGCTTAAATAACGCGAGCTAACCGGAACACCTTTTCTCCTCCTGATGTTATTAACACGGAATGTGTTACACCGAGAGTGTTAGATCTACCGACTAATTTCTGTCCTGCATTGCACTAGACACAAGTCTAAACTCTAATTATGATACTAACTGTTGATGTTCAAATTTAGGGTCATATTTGTGGTGTCTGCTAATAGTTGTGTTTTCGTGTTTGATCAAAAGAAAGTGTAACCCGTCTTGTGGAAACACGACTATGTCCTAACGATACTTTTGGTTCTACTTTGCAAAAACGCAAAATCATGGGTTGACACGTCATCGACCGCAAGAATCACTTCGGAAGACAATGCTATTGATCAGGTGTCATCACGAGCTGAAACCGCGTGAAAATTGTTAATACCGATCGCTACCGTCAACGAATAATCAGTTTGAAGCGTGCATCGATCGAAAAGCGTCCAGATTGGGCTAGAAGACACGGAAAAGTGATTTTGCAACACAACGCCGCATCACACACAGAAAACGGTTAAAGGCACAATTTCTGCACTTGGTCTTGCCTCACCCGCCATACTTGGTCCTTTCGGACTACCACTTTTCATCAATGGCTCACTTTTCCGGGAACACAAGATGTCGAAAAATGGCGTGATGGCTTTCTCTCGAAATGTGAACAATTTTTGGGAGGGCAGATGGTAAAATAGCTAGCGTTGGTGTATATATTGAATAAAGCACTTTAGAGATAAAATAATTCACTGAAATTGAAAATTAGGTAATTTAATGAAAGAGTTCTAAGGTCAAACCTCTTGTGAGTATCTCTTACATATTTGCAAAAATAATAAGACCATAAAAGAGTACTAATTATGTTGGACTTTGACGAAGTCAAAGAGGAAAAATATAAATTAACACGTAAATCAAAATAGTTATTAAGATTTGTCGATAAAAGTGTCTCGAGTTTAATTAAAATCGTGAGAGTGTCACAAATATGAATGATTCCAATTAGTCAGATACCGTAGATCCAGAAGTGTGTTTAGAGTACGTGTAAAATTTCGTGATAATTATGGAGTCGAGAGGATTGCAGCTCGTAAGCTTAAATCTTTAAGGCCGCCTCTGGAGTAAGAGGGATGACGAGGTTTTTTAGCGATTAGATGACGGATCGAAAGTTATGATTGAAATTTGTCGGTGATGATAACGCGAGTAAGTTATAATAGGATCAGATGGGAAAGAAACAGCTTCGGTGTAACTTTGAAGAGCGCTTCAGAATTCAAATGGTTATATATTTTGTGTAAATCCAGGGGAACCACGTCATTTCGTGATTTCGTTTGTCAGAGCTTCAAAACTTCTTTGTCAAATGTAATACAATTTCAATCTTATTTGCTTAGGAAATAAAATATTATCACCTGCTAATAATTATTTGTGAAATAAGTGTACTTGTGTATTTTAAACAGAGAGTATCTTTGAATGAGGCATTTCTTCCTTTTTCTCAAATTTAAATTGTATTCATAAAAGAAAAATTTAAGAACTACAAAGCAGTAGGCTTAACAAAAAGTAGCTTCGTAAACCATAATTTAAAAAGAACCTGAATCTATAACTATCAACAAAAGAATTCTAAATTTTCCCCATTGCAGTTCGTTTATGAGAAAAGCGTGTAAGACAATATTTTGATATTATTCCTTTCTGAAATATCAGCTTTAAGAAGTTATGATAAATTGATGATTTATGAAAAGTAAAGATATAGAAACATAATAGAGACAGTATCGTCAGGTGGACAAGATAGTACAATAGAAAAAGACGACAAAGGAAGCTTTGGTAACATTATTGTCTGAGAAAAAGGGAAATTTGAATGAGAATTGAAATATCTAAGGAGCAAGCCCTTTGTATGCAGGAAAAATACCTCGATAAAGATCCCTGTTATATCTTTGATCCAACTCTTTAGATCTTTCAATGGTGTAATTGCGAATAATAGGTCACAGTTTGTCTGAAGGTTCAAACAATAGGTCTTCGACTGAACTCTGAAGCTTGCTCCTTTCTTTCTCGCAGAGAAAAGACCTTTCTTCGAGATGAAAACGTCAAGAACCTAACTTGCTTATATTAACACTGAATCATGGATGCTTTAGTAGTATTCCAAATTTTGTAATTCGTTATAGAGATCAGTACTGAGATGAATTTTTGCTTAATTAATATTTTCGATTTTTGAAATTTTTCAGGTTTCGAATTTACAAACTTTGAAATTTTCCAACTTTCACATTTTTAGTATCTCATATTCCAAGTTGTCAAATCCTAAATTTCTCCGGTTCCAAATTCTCAAATCCCAAATTTCTGGAGCTCCAAATTCTCAAACCTCAAATTTCTAAATTCCTAAATTTCTCAGGTACCAAATTCTCAAACCCCAAATTTCTAAATTCCTAAATTTCTCAGGTACCAAATTCTCAAACTACAAAATCCTAAATTTCTCAGGTACCAAATTCTCAAACTACAAAATCCTAAATTTCTCAGGTACCAAATTCTCAAACCCCAAATTTCTAAATTCCTAAATTTCTCAGGTACCAAATTCTCAAACTCCAAATCCTAAATTCCTAAATTTCTCAGGTACCAAATTCTCAAACCCCAAATTCCTAAATTCCTAAATTTCTCAGGTACCAAATTCTCAAACCCCAAATTCCTAAATTCTCAAATTTCTCAGATACCAAATTCTCAAACCCCAAATTTCTAAAGCTCCAAATTCTAAAATCCCTAAATATCTAAATTCCTAAATTTCTCAGGTACCAAATTCTCAAACCCCAAATTTCTAAATTCCTAAATTTCTCAGGTACCAAATTCTCAAACTCCAAATCCTAAATTCCTAAATTTCTCAGGTACCAAATTCTCAAACCCCAAATTTCTAAAGCTCCAAATTCTCAAATCCCTAAATATCTAAATTCCTAAATTTCTCAGGTACCAAATTCTCAAACCCCAAATTTCTCAAATTTCTAAAGTTCCAACTCTCTAAATTTCCAAATCCCCAAAAATATAGACACCTAAAAATTCAAAAGTCTAAAAATAAAATACACTGAAATTTCTAAATGTCCAATTCGCGATGAAAATTAAAATTTCAGCAAAACCATAAAGTTCTCGCGACATACAAAAATACGCAGAAGATTGATATCCCATTACGGAGTGTATACAGAAAGGAATAATATTTTATTCCGAAACACCCCACCATTTTTTCGAACAGAGACGATATATTCGTCGTTTCACGGATACGCAATCCACAAAGCTCTTTTTTTCAAGCTATTCAGTCACACCTTCACGCGTAATCTTTTTCATTCGCGGATGAAATCCGACCAATACAGGAGCGCCGAAAGCTTTCGAGCTTTTAAGATAAGTGCTACATCGAGCGTGAATGGCTATGGAATAACCAAGAATTGTTCGGCTTAATACGTTCCTGAACGACAGAATTTACACGTTTCCAAGAATACACGCCATTCAAATATCAATTCACAATGCAACAAAATCCTTCTGTCACATCCACGTGTTACTGTCGCCGTTTACACGTATCGTGATACAACAAAAAAATTCGATTGTCACGTATTAAATTTCCATTTGCGACACCGATACAATTCTTCCTAGTAAAACTACTAAATAAGTAATATCGCACAATGTAATATGTTATACATACAGTCTGTTCCACAAGAGCGTGAACGCGATACCTATGAAATTTTATACCCAATACAGGCTGTGTCAATCCAAACATGTATAAAGTCTAAAATTATGCAATCTTCCTGCATTCATAAAATTTCGAAGCAGTCTCAGTTTCTCACAATTTCAGCAATTGTCATAATTTTCAACGCTCTCAGGAAAAAATGTCTTCAAAAGAATTTCATCAGCTAATGCCTCGAACCTTGCACCGTAAGGTCACGTCCCTGCGTGTAAGCATCTCGCGAGCTTAGGGCTGCAAATAAGAATAAATGACAGGTGGTCAAGAGAGGAGTATCCAGAACGGCAGACAAGATGGCCACCAGGTTGGGGGAGCAGTCTGGGCTCGACTTAGTCGGTGCATTTGCAGATTGCATGCAGCACGATGCACCCAAGAGGACGCATCAAAGTAAACTTGTTCGGTATGCGCGACGACGGTCGCTCCCGTTGGGAACACGCCTTCAAGCCTTCCAGAAATCTATAGAAATTTCGTCGGAGCCAAAATCACGCGAGCTTTATCCGACGAAACGCTGAAGAGACAACGATATTTTTCGTGTATGAAGAGACCGTTTTTAGGATGCTTGCGATTTCTGCATTCGATCATGGTAATAGATTTGCTGATTGCTGATGGGGAAGATGAATTTGTAGCAGTGTTGGATGACAGCTATTTATAGGATTGCAAGTGGAAAAATTAAGAATTGTGAGCGAATATTTAGATAGATACTGTATAGATACTGTAATGATTGAATTGTAAATATCTGTATACTAGAATTTTCAAATGTGGAATACACCGTAATCTCAGAGTGATTAAATACTCATTTTAAATGATCGAATTTAACACTTCAATATGAGGAACCATTAACTACAGAAATTAGAAAATAGAAATTTAGGTACGTGAAAAATTGTGGATAAGTGTGGAAATTTGTAGAGAAATATGGAAATATGAAAAATTGTGTAGAAATGTGAAAATATGAAAAACTGTGGAGAAATGTGAAAATTTGTAGAGAAAGGTGGAAATACGAATTTGTGAATAAATGTGAAAAATGAAAACTTGTGAGTAAATGTGAAAATATAAAAATTGATGAAGAAATGTGGAAATATGAAAACGTCAGACAAAATATGCAAATATAGAAATTCATGAAGAAACGTAGAAATATGAAAGGTTGCGAAAAAATGTGGAAAGTGAGAAGCATGAAAACAGAAAGCTGAGCAAATTGAAGTTTGAAGTTTCCATACGTCTCCTTATCTGAAGGAAGTGTAGCCGAACGAGCGGTTGATCCGAAGCATTTTAGAAACCGTTTAAAAGCTCGTGATAACATAATCCCGGGTTATCAAGCATTCTCACGGATATCCGGCAAATTCGTTGAAAGTTTGCGCGGAAGATAAGACTCGCGTACACATTCGATGTCCGTCTGGCAACGTTTTCGTTTGCGCACAGTTATCAGAAGTTTTAACAACTCGGAAACCTTTCGCCCTGTTCCATTTGCGACCAGGTTTCGGGAGTAAGCTTTGTGTCACGATGAATGACAGAGCCCGTTGAAAAGGGCTAAAACAAACAGAAAGGAAGTTGCGTGTTTCGCGTTCAGACGTACGACAAATATCCAGAACGAAAGTTCGAAGCGGAAAGAAACGGCGGAAGAGAAAAGAGAAGCATCGGCGCGGAAACGGTTCTATTGATACATTCCTTCGGGACAACAAGTGCACACTTAAATGGAAAATTGTTTGACGAGTTAACTGTCACGCTGCATTTTCCTCTGTGCTCGCGTATGCGACGCCCTGTAATTTGATAAATGTTCATATTCACGCGTTGGTATCTTGCGTCTATTACTCACCCCTCATACTTTGACAAGTCAGATCCATTACCTTGAAGTTTAGTTTGTCTCGTTTTTCCTGTCTCTTGACAATTTCATGCGATGACTCTTTATTGAACTACAGATTTTTCTTGCAAACTTACGTTTCCACCGTTTACTCTTCGATTTTGGGTTAACTCCTTGGTTTATAACCTGGAGTCAGACTCGTGACGTTACAGTTCAAACCTGACTCAAATATTTAATACTTCAACTTGAAGTTTCCAATTATAATTTGTGTAGCCACGGATCGCTGAATATAAAATACATTTTAATTTTCTTTGTTTTAATATTATAGCTGTGAACAGGTAGTTTTGACGCATCTGACAAGTAAATTATAGGGCAAGTTTATAGTAGAATTATTAATGTAAATTCCGAAATCTGCGAATTTGGGTGTTTGATCTTCGGGTACGTAGAAAATTAGAAATTGGGAAATTTCTGAACCTGAAAATGTAGAAATCTGCGAATTAGGGTGTTTCCAAGTTTCACGGTCAGAATCTGAAAATTTGGGAATTGCAAGCCTTGTGAAGGTACTATCTTTTCGAACATTCGTAATTGTTGTAAACCTTGACCCGCTGGAGCGGTCAGGATTTTGTTTGAAGAATACCGCAGTTCATAATTTACTCGAATAAAGAATAGGTTTTTCTAAAGAGTTCTCTGGTTTACTTTCTATGTCAAATTTAACCCCTCGGCTTGTAACATCGAGTCAGACTCGTGACGCACTTTACAGTTCAAATGACGCACCTAAATTTGCGCAAAGACCGAGTTTTCGATACCTATTGTAATTTGTATAAATGAAGATCGGTAAATCACAAAATATACCTAACATTTCAAGGTTCTTTATTTATCTTAACACTGCAGCAGTAATTTAGTTTTGACTGATGCAACTGCGAAAAACTTGTTAAGGGGTTAATTGCTGCGTGCAATTTTTAATTTGCAGAGCAACCAATTTGGGAAACAGAGGTACGCAGTTTTCGTGTTTTCATTTTCCAATTTTGAATATTCGTGTTTTATCAAACTTATTTTAGGGTTTGGTATTTTGGGATTTGATGTGGCAATTTAGGAATATTGTGATTTTGTAATTTGGGGATTTGCAGAGGTTGATTTGGAAATTGGCGAAGTTGAAGATTTGTAATAGTTAGATTTGTGGAAGACTTGAGTTTTGTTTTCAAGTTTGGAAATTGTCAAAGTTTCGAATTTCAGAAATTGTCGATAAGGAAAATTGGAAACTTGGTGATTTCGTAATTTGGAAATTTGGGAACGTTAAAATTTAGTAGCTGGAAAATTAGGAAAGTTCAAAATTTATAAAACAATTATAGAAGTCTCAAATTTCATATTTTTCATCACTGGAAATTGTCTAATGTCAAATACAGGAATTAAAGAAATTTGAAAACTAGAACTGTTTAATCTTAGAAACCTCGACACTTATAAACTTGAAAGTTTAGAAATTTTAGAAACCTACAAAATTAGAACCATAAAGTTTTAACCTAGAAACTTATGAACTCCCTGAAGCCTAAAAGGAACTTATAGACTTGAAAATTAAGAATGTTTCAGAAGCCTATCAACCTAGGAACATAGCAACATTGAAACTTAGAACCCAGAAATTAAGCAACCTCGGACCATAGAAATCTTGAAACTTAGCAACCTCGACACATAGAAATCTTGAAACTTAGAAACCTAGAAAATTAGAAATCTTGAAACTTAGAAACCTAGAAATTTTGCGACCTCGGAACATAGAAATCCTGAAAGTTAGTAACCTCGACACATAGAAATCTTGAAACTTAGAAACCTAAAAATTTAGCTACCTCGAAATATAGAAATCCTGAAACTTAGAAATCGAGACATATAGAAACCTCGAAACATGGAAATCTCGAAACTTAGCAACTTCGAAACATAGAAATCTTGAAACTTAAGAACCAAGAAACTCAGAAACCTAAAAACTTAGAAACCCGGAAACTTAGCAATCTAAAAACTTAAAAACTTGACAATTTACAAATTTCATAACCCAAAAAACATCGAAACTCAGAATCTCAAAAACTTGAAACCAACAGTGAGTCATTACTTTATAAAGAAAAAGATCTGCGCACGTCGATAAAAAAGCGACCAATTGTAACCTGAAATAGATAGAAACCGAATAACAGAATTTATTTAGATAATTCTAAGAAAAGCTCTCTATCTGTTGGAAAGTAGGAGCAAACGGTGCCAGTGGGACGTATTGGCAGCAGGTACGTAATCGTTATCGGGGTATGAGATATTCGAGGCTTGCTGGGATCGACGAAACTTGCATCCGGCATGTAGGCGATAGAGAGGACAAGGGATACGATGACAACCAAATAGGAAGAGAGAGAGAAGAAAAGAGATTTTTGTCGGTCAGAGAGAACACGAAGGCTTGGCGTAACGCCACGCAAACGAATATTGCCAATAAACTGCCAATCCAATTTAGTTACGCAGAAAATACTGCTGCTCCTCGTTACGAACAGCATTGACTTTTCATCCGACGTTTTCTGTGCCTGACAACCTGTTTCGACCAAAGGAAAACATAAACCTCTATCTTTTAACTGTCAACGTAATTCTCCGACCTTTGCGAACGCATTGATTTATTTGACGCGTGGATTATATCCTCACTTTGATGAAATTGCTTTTGGAATTACACTACGAATGTTTACATATTTTATATCGTGTAAATTATTTGCTCTTTTTAGAATTACTGTCTATTGCATTTTTATATTTTCTGGGTCTTTGATTTGTTGTTCTTCAGTTTTTTTAACAATTTATGTCGTTTTAATAGTTTTTGTCGTCTTTTAAATTGAACAAAGCTCAAGATATTATCTAATTATAAATAAACCGTTTACACTAAATAAATCACAAATGATCTCAGACTTGTTGAAAGTAGACTAACACCAAAATAAACGATCCATATCTTTTTGAAACAACTGCAGTCTAGACAAGAAGTAAATCCAATTGTCAGTATCGCGATTAAAAGTACCAGAAGACGAAAACGAGGGGGAAGACCGGCTTGAAAATGAAGCGGAAGAAATAAAAGCTCCGGTTGTACGTGCGATGCACTTTTACTGCATCATCGAGGCAGATATTTGTTTGGCCGCGGTATCAGTAGTGTAGCTTTTTCTGTGCCTGGAATTTCAAAGCGCTGCAAATTACATTTGCTTCGCATAGTTGTCGGATATGCTCTAGCTATAGGAAACACCGGGTATGTTTGTTTCGCGATTGAAACAAAAGCTTTTATTATCATTTGCTTTGCTCGAGCTTCGTTACATGTGCTTGCTTCCGAATTGCGTCTGCTTTGCTCAACTGGCTTTAAAACGTTCTTACAACGGAACACAATTAAACTCAATTTCATTTCTCTTTCCGTGTTCATATTTCTCTTTGTGCGCTTCGAGCTGAATGAATTGATCGGTAACTTATTTTATTCTTTCTAGTTATTGTAACATGTGTAGTAACTTCTTCTTTAAAGTCTTTAGAGTACTTCTTTATTTAGCCTCTGGGTGTTTCAGGTTGTATTTATTCTATTAATAGAATGCTGTATAATAAGTTCCATTTTTTAGTCCTATTTTATTACTTCTATTTTATATTTAAATAAAATTAAATTTCACATAGCATCACACTTAATGTCTCCATAAAATTTTCTTTAATTTTCCTTAACTTGGATACAAAATAATCTCCAAATATAACCTCACGTATTAACAAAATATCAAAAAATATTATGAAATGAATTAACTTCATACATTGTATAATTCAAATAAAATTAAATTTCACGTATACTTAATGTCTTCATAAAATTTTCTTTAATGTTCCTTAACTTGAATATGAAATAATCTCCAAACCTCATTAATTTACAAAATATCAAAGACAATATAAATACAAAAACTCTATATAAAATGTCATGGTCAAAGAATTGTAAGAATAAGAAACCAAAATGAAAATGAAATTTATTCAAACGGATTTAAAGTCGAATAATGAACGAACAATTACGGAATCAGAGATTGAAACGAATCACTTGGTTGGCAGCAACAGTAACTTTTCGTTCGACTGGCTTTACACTTGATGGCTATTTTCCTGGCGTGCAAGGTGTTCCTCTCCCTGATATATTGTTACACAGAATCCATTTTTCATTCGCTGTAATCAATCTGTCTAAAAATAGATCGACGTTCCAGCGACTGACAGGGGACGAACAAATTCTTGTTTGGTCAGCGAAATTCTTTCCCAACGATTCGCCGTGAAACTCGTACGCCGCACTTTCAAACAAATTTCACGACATTTTATGGCTTACGAAACGATCGCACGATGCGTTTCGACATCCTTTGTAGCCGTAATAAACAGAGAGATGGAATTCTTTTTTCGTTGGCTGAATTGTATCCGGAATTTCTATGGTTGTTCCGATATTCACTACTCTTCAATTTCGGTTGATTAATATAGAACAAATATTGGTAGATTGATTTCAGAATTAATTAACGAAGTTTCAAGTTTTGGGGGAGTTATGGTCTCATAATTTGTTCAAACGTTGAAAATGAGGTACGATTTGTAAATTGAATCATTTGTAAATTTAATACAGTGCTAAATTGTAAAAATAAGGAGCTAGATAAATTGCAAGATAAATTGTAAGATAAAGTACAATGTAAATAGCTAGATAAATTGTAATATATATTGCTAGATAAATTACAATACAATTAAAATAATAGTCAAAATAACAATATAGATACATTGTAATATAAATATCGAGATAAATTGTAAGATGCATTGAAAGCTAAACAAGATCAATTGCAAGATAAATTACAATGTAAATAGCTAGATAATTTGTAATATACATTGCTAGATAAATTACAATACAATTAAAATAATAGTCAAAATAACAATATAGATACATTGTAATATAAATATCTAGATAAATTGTAAGATGCATTGAAAGCTAAACAAGATCAATTGCAAGATAAATTACAATGTAAATAGCTAGGTAATTTGTAATATACATTGCTAGATAAATTACAATACAATTAAAATAATAGTCAAAATAACAATATAGATACATTGTAATATAAATATCTAGATAAATTGTAAGATGCATTGAAAGCTAAACAAGATCAATTGCAAGATAAATTACAATGTAAATAGCTAGATAATTAGTAATATACATTGCTAGATAAATTTCAATACAAACAGCAAAATAATATAAAAAAAATTCTTTGTAATACAAATATCTAGATAAATTCTAAAATGCATTGAAAACCAAACTGCTAAATATCAGTGAAAATTTGCAAACTTAAACTTCTCTTCCATAAACGATCACATTCCGTAATTTCACGATTTCTGTTTATCTACAAATTTCCCAACAACGAAGAATTCCCAATAACAAAATTTTTCGAAGGAATAATCAACAAGGTACAATATCGCTGCTTTGTCTGAAAATAATCAACGGCTTCTATTACCGTACAAAATGCTATGGAAGTTCCGAAGCAATTCAACAGGAACTCCATTTCCGTTCGCACAATTATTCTTCGAAATAATTCAGTTGAATCGTACAACGTTCCCGTCGCAAATTGATACGGCTACGACGAAACGTTCGTTTCAGGTAAATAAACTTCCTCCTTCCTACTTGCTACATGTATAGCTGACTCTGCGTGAGATTGCACCAGATTAGTTTAGATTACGACCCCACCAACTGAATATTCCTAGTTTCTATGCTGACTACCGGCCTAAATACATATCTCACCTCTGTTCTTACAAGATTCCCCTCCGAGTTCCTACCTATATTTCTTAACTCCGTGCTCCGACAACTATTAGTCGCCATTTTGTTTTGCACTCGAGAACCACTCCGTTTCGTACAAGTACTACGTACACATGTGATATAAGCACATGCAATGGGAATGAATAAATAATGCAATTTATGTACTAAGCACATACAATGAGTAAATAATGAATACTACATGAACTATACAATAATTCTGTACCTTGATGAAGGTTGACTTTCACAAAATCTTAACAATAATTTTTATAATTAATAATGGGAAGTCTAAGATTCATTTTGAGGAATTTCATAAATCTAGTGCTGAGTTTCTAAAATATTCATATTTGTGTCAATTATGTACATCTTACGGTGTCTCTAAGAAATAAGTGTGATTTTATGAATTAAGTGTATAAATTAGGTTTGTAGATTGCGAAGTTATTCTATACCGAAATGTATGCTTCCTATTCTTATTTGAATTTTTACGCGATAGATTTACGAAGCAACGTTGTTTTGCGACCAAAGTTATGAATTCCAGGGGAAATCTTGACGATCGTAAAAGGGCTATGTGAGAATACTTTATGTCCCTCTTTTATTATGAACATTTCGCATCGGGAAATTGTTTTACACGTACACATGTAAATGCTGGTTGCAGTTACCATTCTTCGTGGTGGAATAAAGAGTCGCGAGGAAAATACCGTGTCTATTAAATAATTCGAACGCTCATAAAAATTTGAGAAGTTGGAAAGGTTCGACTTTTGATCGTTCGAAGACTGAGGAATTTCGTGTAGTAGGAAATTTGAGAATCAGACAAAATGAGAATTTGGAGGATTTGGTCATTTGGAAAATTGGAAATTTGGGGATTGAGAAACTTGGGAATTTGAGAACTTGAGAAAATCTGTAAACTTGCAACTGCAAAATCCGGAAACACCACGACTCACAAATGTAAAAATTTGAAAATATAAAACTGTTACAGTATCATAAATCAAAATTGTCGCCACAGTCTCAATATCGTGCAACGAATCGACAAGCAATAAACGTAATCTACCTCATAGTACAAACGTACAATGGAAGAGAACATAATTGCGTATAAATTAGAGGCCACAGATTGAAGTATTCGATTTACAGAAGACAGGACGTACAGGCTTGGTCTGATCCTCAGCGTTAATTACGTTCCCTTCTCACGGGACGTTGCGAGCGGTCTTACCCTGAAGATCAGAGGGCAAAATGAGCAAGAAGCCAGCTGTCGTATTCACGTCGGATCGATGAATCTCCACGGGATCCTCGTCGAAAGAGGAGACACCGTGAAACGTACTTTGACGCTCGCCTGATTCCATTTCTCCAGATATGTAAGGCGGAATTCGTAATATCAAAGGCGAGGAATTCCAGCGGAATCGCTTCTTTATTTTTACGGTTTGATCACGAACATCGCGCAGCCGAGTAAGCATAGTTTCGGGAACTGCTGAATAGACGGGACAACAAAGAACATGCCTCTGAGAGTAAATTGAGGATCGACTGATCTATCATTTCGGAGGGACTTCTTTACGGTTGTCTTTGGTTTTATTATGTACCGTGGGTTGGATTCAGAATTAGTGAACACAAGTGGACAGTATCTGCACTCGAGCTACGTATGACGCACACAAGATAGATATGACGCACTCAAGCTACACATGACGCACTCAAGCTACACATGACGCACTCAAACTACGCATGACGCACTCAAACTATAGATGACGCACTTAAACTATAAGTGACGCACTCAAGCTACATATGACGCATTCAAGCCACACATGACGCACTCAAGTTACGCATGACGCACTCAAGTTACGCATGACGCACTCAAGCTACGTATGACGCACTCAAGCTACGTATGACGCACTCAAACTACGTATGACGCACTCAAACTACGTATGACGCACTCAAGCTACATATGACGCGCTCAAGTTACATATGAGATGACTAGAGATGACAAACTAGAGATGACGCACTCAAACTAGAAATGACGTACACAAACTGGAAATGACGCACTCAAGCTAGAAATAACTTACTCAAGCTACACATGACGCACTCAAAC
Source organism: Megachile lagopoda (assembly GCA_036983795.1). Classification (NCBI taxonomy): domain Eukaryota; kingdom Metazoa; phylum Arthropoda; class Insecta; order Hymenoptera; family Megachilidae; genus Megachile; species Megachile lagopoda. The sequence goes on from CM072798.1 coordinate 6,409,644, forward strand.
TACAGATGACGCACTCAAGCTATAGATGACGCACTTAAACTACAAGTGACGTACTCAAGTTAAATATGACCCCCGCAAGCTACATATGACATCAGACTAGAGATGACGCACTCAAACTATAAATGACGCACTCAAACCAGAAATGACATACTCAAGTTACATATGACGCATTCAAGCTACAGATGACGCATTCAAGCTACAGATGACGCACTTAAACTACATATGACGCACTCAGCCCACATCTGCACGCTTCAAACCTGCCAAATCTTACTCGAATTTTGAATACGCTTCAATCTGGAGTTTAAGTCCAATTATAATTTGCATGGTCAAGGATTGCCGAATACAAAATCGACATAACACTTCAACTTTTCTTCCCTGTTTTAATATTGTAGCTGTGATCAGTTAGTTCCGACGCGCCTGATAAATCATAAGGCAAAGGGTTAAGAACCGAGTGTATGTGCGTCGCGGCGTCAGCAATATTAAGTGACGATTAAACGACGAATCATTGGGATACGAGTGAATATAAGTGGACTCCATGAATTTTACTTCGAACGACTAGTTTATTTTGCACTATTAGAATGCGGATTGTTTTATATGTTAGTTGGTTATTCTGTATATCACATGATCGATTCTCGAAGCTTTCAATTATTAGAAAACTTAGAACGATAAATTCACCTCAAAGTCCTATTCGACCCTCATGTAATTCCCTGACCATAAATCTTTGCCGTCACTATTACTAACAGACTCCGTACAATGGTCCTATTCAACGAAATTTTAATACTGGCTACAGTAATCACTAGTGTTTACGTGGCACTATAGATCACGTGGAGTTCTAACTAGATTTAATTAATTTCTGGAGGCGATTAATCCTAGAGTACTTATTGTTCGCCTCACTCATATGGTTGGAATCTATAGTTTACATTGGAAAAGTGTGCAAAGAGCTTTGGAAGAGATTTGTAATTCCTAGGGAGCCCCAGAATCGAAGATTTTAGGATTCTAGGTACGTTAGATTTTCGACATGTCTAATTGTGGGAATCTTAGACTGTGGCATTCCTAGGTCTTTAGATTTCTTGATCTCAAGCTGTTTTGATCATTTAAGAATCTCTAAGGTCCCTAGTAATAGTAAAAGTCTCAAATTTTCTAATGTCCAGTTGTCCGTATCCGCAAATTACTAACTTACTAAATCACCAAACTCTCAACTTTCTCAATCTGCATATTTCTAGGCCTCCAACTTGTCAGATCTCCAAATTCACGAACTCTCAAATTTCCAAATGTGTAAACCCTAAAAAACCCGAAATTCCGCAATTTCCGAATGAGCAAATTAACCAATCCCCAAATTCCGCTAAAACCTTAGCTACTCTTATCTGCATAAGCTTAATTTGACCTAACGTGGATTTGGTAGCTTAACTCAGATTACGTTAAGTTAAATTAGGTTATGGTAGATCAAGTTAAGTCACGTAACGCAAACTTTAATTCAGTCTAGTTCTACCTCCATAAGCTTAATTTGACCCCGCATGAATTATATGTATACATTACATCAGACTAGTTAAGATAAGACTTAAATCCTAATCGAGACTACCTCTACCTAAACTTTAGCCCAGCAATAATTAGGTAGTTCAAATCACGCTGGGTCAGGTTAACACTTCCCAGTAATTCTGCCTGACCCACACATATCGCAGACAAACAACCCATCACAGCACTTACAGGAAATATTGATAAGAACTGGAAATAACATGTTATGGTTGACTCCTTTAAAACTACATGACGAGTGAGATGATGTGGAGATCTGTGTTTAGGTATTTGAAGATTTGAGATGTAGGGATTTAGGAATTTAGGAATCGAGGCACTTAGGGATGTAATGACTTTAGGCTTTAGAAATTTGGGGATATGAAGATTTGGGAATTTAGCGATTTTGGGGGTAAAAAGATTTGGGGATATGCAGATTTGGGAACTTAGCGATTTGGGTACTAAAGATTTGGGGGTGTAGCGATTTGGGACTTTGGGACTTTGGAAACTTAGCGATCTCAGAGCTTATAGAATTGGGGGATGTAAGGATTTGGGTTTGTAGGGAAATGAGGGTGTAGAGACTTGGGCCCTTGGGGATTTGGAAACTTTGCGATCTGAGGGTCCATAGAATTGGGGGATGTAAGGATTTGGGTTTGTAGGAATATGGGGATGTAGAGACTTGGGTCTGTAGGTATTTGAGTATGTAGAGATTTGGATATGTAGAGATTTCAGTATGTAGAGATTTGGATATGTAGAGATTTGAGTATGTAGAGATTTGGATATGTAGAGATTTCAGTATGTACAGCTTTGAGTATGTAGAGATTTGAGTATGTAGAGATTTGGATATGTAAAGATTTGAATATGTAGAGATTTGAGTATGTAGAGATTTGAGTATGTAGAGATTTGAGTATGTCGAGATTTGAGTATGTAGAGATTTTGATATGTACAGATTTGAATATGTACAGATTTGAATATGTAGAGATTTGAGTATGTAGAGATTTGAGTATGTAGAGATTTGGATATGTACAGATTTGAATATGTAGAGATTTGAGTATGTAGAAATTTGAGTATGTAGAGATTTGAGTATGTAGAGATTTGGATATGTAGAGATTTGAGTATGTAGAGATTTGAGTATGTAGAGATTTGAGTATGTAGAGATTTGGATATGTAGAGATTTGAGTATGTAGAGATTTGAGTATGTAGAGATTTGAGTATGTAGAGATTTGGATATGTAGAGATTTGAGTATGTAGAGACATGAATATGTAGTGATTTCGGGACATGTGGATTTGAGTATGTAGAGATTTGCGTTTGTAGAGATTTGTTTACTGATAATTATTTACTGCCAATCCAAGTACCAACCCAAATAAAATCGCAGCAAGTAGCACAACAGTGATAAATTCCGCAGCTCACGTAGGCTACCTCAGCCGCATGCATACCGTAGCCAATCGTGCAGCGATAACAGAAGGTACAAATTGAACAGCGGCAACTGTTAAAAAATTCCATTGCCGCGAAGAAGCCGTTGCACGGACACTCTAGAATCCGAGTGGATCGAACACGGCAAAGGAAAGCGCACGTATTTAGATTGAGCGATACCTCGCCGAGATTCCCATCGAGAGAGAATGCTTTTGCGCAGCCGGCAATATATTCTTTCTTCTTGCTGACAGATATGAATGGCTCGCCGTTGAAACTGGGCAAAATTTCACTTTTGTCGACGAATCACCTAAGACCACTTAGTTTCAGATATTTTACTTCTTGGAGCTACAAGTTTATTACAGTTGTTATTTTAGTATTATTGTAGGAAATGTATGAAGTGTGATTCTGAAGGTGGAAGAATGAGAAATTGGAGGTTCGAAGAATTTGGTCTCTGAGAATGCAAAGCATTTGGTCTTTGGGGTTCATGGATTTGGGAATTCAGGAACTTGGAGGTCTGAGAATTTCTGGACCTAGAGTTCGGGTATTGTAGAATTTCGTTATTTGGAGATTTGGGAATTTGACGATTCGGAAGTGTATAAAGTTTGAAGATTTAGATATTTGATCAATTCAAATTTTGGGGAACGTAAGAATTTCGGGTGTAGAGATTTGGGGACGTGGGAATTTGGGACGTAGGAATTTGGGGGACGTACGAATTTGGGGACGTAGTAATTTGGGAATGTAGAAATTTGGGGATGTAGGAATTTCGGGACATATGAATTTCAAGATGCAGAAATTTGGGGACGTAGGAATTCGGGGTCTAGGTATTTGGAAGCTAGAAATTTGGGGATGTAGGTATTTGGGTATTTAAGTATTTGGGGGTGTAGGTATTTGGGGACCTAGCTATTTAGTAATCTTGATATTTGGGGATCTAGGTATTTTGAAATCTAGAAGTTTAGGAATATAGGAATTTGGAGATTAAGGTATTTGGGAATTTGGATATTTAGGAATTTAAAAATCTGAGGATTTGAAATTTGAGTCTCTGGACATTTTTAAATTCAAAGAAGCAAATATTTGGGTCTTTCAAAATTTTAAGATTCAAATATTAAAATTAAGAAACTTATAAACTGAAAAATCACCAACTTGGGAATTAAAAATTTGCCAACGTGAAAATTTCAGAATTTGATTCTCCAAAAATTATTCCTAAGTCCTCAATTATACTAAGTAACATATTAATAAACATCGATCAATTATTTAGAAAAACCCTCATATCATGCAATAAATGCCATCAATTAGTCTGAACATATAGCTTATCAACAACTTATTCATTAACAAATCACAAAACTAACATAAGACGGTAATAATTAAAAGTATCACGAAAAATTTATGAGTAACGTATGCTCCGATTAGTATAAAAATTATGATGAGTAATCCTTTAGTCGTAAAGGAACATCGCGTGCAAGGTTTACATTCGTCCGACGATAAATTATGACGAAAGTGCTTAACACGGAGATAAAACGCTCCGATCGATAATTATAATCTACGTCGCGATTTGTAAGGAAGTTAAAGGGTTGTCACACGATATCACTAATGCAAAGTAGCCTCGTTTATATGGCAAATAAACATGTCCACTTTAACGTTTAGAGGGAGAGCATTATATTGAAATTTAGGGGAAATATGGAAATTTATGTATAAAATTTACATGCGAACACGTATATATGTGTATTTGTAATTATTTATAAATATGTGTATATAAAATTATTTTACATAGACTATTTTGTATAGTAGTAAATATGAATTATTTACTATATGACGCACTCAAGCTACATATGACGCACTCAAGTTACATATGACGCACTCAAGTTACATATGACGCACTCAAGTTACATATGGCGCACTCAAGTTACACATGACGCACTCAAGTTACACATGACGCAATTCAAGTTACACATGACGCACTCAAGTTACGTGTGACGCACTTCAAGTTACGTGTGACGCACTTCAAGTTACGTGTGACGCACTGAAGTTACACATGACGCACTCAAGTTACACATGACGCACTCAAGTTACGCATGACGCACTCAAGTTACGTATGACGCACTCAAGTTACGTATGACGCACTCAGTGATGACATATGACTTACATGTGACGCACTGTATAGATTATTTTGTATAATAGTAAAATTGCTAACCTTATAATTCCAAAGTTGTGTGGTTTCAAAATTACGTAATCCCAAATTGCAAATTTCACAATTTTTATAGTTTGAAATCTCACAAATTCAAATTGCACATTCCACATCTACAGATTTCATAATTCTTACATTTTAAAATCCTCTAATCTCAAATTCTAAATTTCACAATTCTTACATTTCAAAATCCCATAAGTTTAAATTCCATATGTAAAAATTTCATGAATCTTACATTTCAAAATCCCATAAACCTAAATTTCAAATTCCACATCTCAACATTTTTCAATTCTTACCTTTCAAAACTCCATAACCCCAAATTTCAAACTCCTCAATTTGAAATTCCAAAAATCCAACACTGAAAAATCCAAAATTCCAAAAATCTAACACTGAAAAATCCAAAATTCCAAAAATCCAACACTGAAAAGACCAAAATTCCAAAGATGCAACACTCAAAAATCCCAAATTCCAAAAATCTGAAAAGCTTAAAACCTTCAGTACATAACTTCGCACCTAAATCGTGACAAAAACGTTCACAAATCGCCCAAAAGTGAAAAACCGTCTTTCCAACTGTTCCCACCTACAGAAAACTAAAATCATGTGACGAAACCCTCCGTTGATTCAATGAGCGTCGATTTAATCGTTCTCGTTAATTACCCGCCACCGTGCGATGCATTAACAGTCGACGTTTTATTTCGTCCGGATCGCAGTTCGTTGGCGATTCATTGTCGAACGTGAAAATAATTTCTGGCGAGTCATCCCCTTTGCGTTCGAGCTGCGATTGTAATTGCTCTCGCGTATATCGCGTAAACCCGCACACCACCATAAAACGATTCTATTAAATTCCGAGAGAGAGAGAGTGGCAATAAATTTATTGAGAAAATTCACGTGGTCTATAGTTAATTTATTTCTCCGTTCTCGATACATGCAAGCTATGCACTTCTCAAGTAAAGTTGAGAAGTTTTTAGTTTGTTAACGAAAAAGGAAGGTCTTAGCCAGATATTTCGAAATGGCGCCATTTCGAAGGAAACGTTCCGCGAAAGGTACGCGTAGCTTTTAAGGCTTTAATACTGTTAAAAATGTCAGCGAACATGTTCGTTACCATAGAGGGATCCGTTGAAAGCTTGAAAGCCCAAGCTTGTGTTTCTTTAATCTGCATCAGCTGCAAAATCGCGAGAATCCGTGATCGAATTCGCGAATTGCGGATGAAATTTTAATAGGGGGATCAACGAGCGATGATGCGTCGTTCAATAATTATTTCTGTTATTTTCCAAGGATTTCTGATCATTTTTCTACCGTTCAGTTTTTCAATTAAAAATCGGTTATACAATATGCAGCTTCTCATGTTGCAAATATTAACTGTACACGAATTTCTGAAATTCGATAATCAAATATACTTTTGCAGAAATTCAATGTTCATAAAAAATGTCTTTAAACCGCCATCAAAAGAATTATTTTCACCCAATCGGATTACTGGAGCGGGAAAAAAATATCGATGGATTCTTGCATTGAAAAACCGAACTTCAATCACAGGTTTTCGAGTAAAAACCGTGCCTGAAAGGAAAATATTGATGCAGTTTCCCCAGATGAAACGTCGAAAATATTTTTCTTTCGACCTGATAGCTTCAACAATCGCAATTTCGACTGACAAAAAACACTGATAGGTTATTGTAAAGGATGCCGAAGGATATTTATTAAAAAGAAACGCACGGCATCGTTAACGGGGGAATTTATTGAGAGCGATGTCGCTTTTAAAGAGCGAAAACTACTGTCACAATTGCTTCCGTTTTTATTATATTTGAAAACATGCGAAACACGCGAAAATAGCTAGGGGAGATATTTTCGAATCGGACTGCTCTCTTTGCATGAACGTCATAAACCAATCTTTTCTGATACGTACGCTTTGAATCGTGCCAATAGATGAAACGTCACTTTATCTTGTGAGAAGAGCGGTGAATCTTTGAATCGTTTAATGACTCGTTTAACTAGTGTTAGTTAACTCGTAACAAATTGTACTCATAACAAATTCCTAGCATTAAGAATAAATTTTAAAAGTTACATGAGAGGTCCATCATCGAATCGAATAGAAATTGCATATGAAATACAAGTATCAATGAAGTGTATATGAAGTACGAAGATAATTATAGAGTGATAGCACGGGGCAAAGAATATTGAAATATTCGCAGACCTGTCCGCAAATGGTTCTTTGAAGGCCAGCTGAATGGAGCATGAGTGGTTTTTTCTCCGAGCGGTTCGATCCTTTGCGAGAAACGACTACAAAATCGACTTTAAGGAGCTTACAAGCCTCGATTCTCGTCTCCTGAAGGATCCTCCGTACATTATAGCCCGCGATATGTTTCGGTACGATGTTTCCCGTCGCCGGTCACCGCACCGCCGTGAAATTGCAACCTGAGCAAAACGATATTACTGCATCCAGCACATTATCGGACGCATAAATGTCACTCGAATCTCGTAAATTTATTTCTTGCGCGCCACTGAATATCCTGTTACTGGTTGCGCTAAATTTATAACTGAAAATAGGCGAAAAAGGTGCATTAGGGTTCCCCTTTTCGATAAGAACGTTCGACAGTTTCATTCCATTTTCATATCTATTTCATGAAGTGTCTAATTGAATCTTTCGAATGATTAAGCTAATCGGAACGAGATTGAAAGTGTAACAATTGCTTAGAAAATCCGGAATATCTTGTGGAACAATACTAGGCGATCGTAAATGGACAGAGAATGAACAGAATGCGAACAATGAAATCGTTGTGGGCACCTACAGCAGTTCCAGCGGCGCAAGTCAAGCAATATTTAGTGATAAAGCAGTAGAGATGAAATGGACTGAACTATCTAAGGTATTCACAATAGCTTCTACGTGCATTTATTGTATATCCCTGCATATCAACAGCAAATTGTGATTTTGGTGTTGGTTCTCACCTCGGCGAAAATCGCTTTTGTACTCAACATCGTTTGTCAATTGGACTACGTATTATGGTTTATTATAATAATATATAAATTAAACAATATATTATGAAGGTTTTCTTAGATAAAGTTTATCTACTTACTTCTGTAATTAGGGAAAAGATTTTAATTTTAGTTGTTCTCCGTGGAGGTTCAGTGAAACACGATCAAATTTTGAGTACAGAAAATTATACATAAATGTAGGAATTTGTATAACTATGGCATAAATACATTATACAGTGTCTCGTAACTAGTTACTCCCTGAAAGGTGGACGTCATTCTGAACAAGATTTTCCTTTGCAAAAATGGGGTTTGAAGCTTCGTTTCTGAATTATTAAAGAACAACACGATTCAAACGTGAGAAGTGCGCGCGCAGACGCGAGAATTGCGCGCGCAGACGCGAAAACGATTCTGATTGGTTCGTAGTTTTCCAGCCGCTCTGCGCGCGCACTTTAATATGAAATTTTATTTGGCAGTATTTCGATTTAGAATATCATAATTTAGGAAATATAATAGAAGTATGTTATGATAATATTAACACACGATAATTCATGCTAATATTATCGTAATATTATTACAATTAGGAACTACAAATGTGAAGGAACGAACAACCTATTGTATCCTTAAGTAATTTATAATATTAATTATAAATAATTATTATCCCTAAATCTAATCCTCCTCTACAATATGCATTCTACGACCTAACATTTCGATTTAAACCACTACAACTTATAGCAGTTTAATCGAAAAAAGTATAATGTGAAAGTACTTTCAAACACTTTATCGTAGATTTTCGATTTATTTTGTTAAGTAGGTCAAGCGTGTGGTAAGCAATAGGAAATTCTGTACAAGGTTCCGAGGGAAAGAATTCGGAGAACCACTGATCATCACATCTCCTCAGCGCTAATATAAATTCCTTTTATGCATACTACTTGCGAGCAATGCAATATCAGACTCGCAGCCTGATTTAGGTCACTCGTTCCTACCACCATTTTTATTTTTCACTTTATCATTCACGTTCTTCCAACAAAGAAAAAACGTACTGAATATACAGCTCGATTGCGAGTTGATTCGAGTATGGCAATTTATATCACGAGCTACTTGCTCGGGTGAAGAAAATAAAATGACTCTTATATTGATTAACTGAGAAAACTTTAACGAGAGGCGCACCAATAATCTTGTTCGTAGCGAGTAATTGGATAATTATATATAAATACGTCTTTGCTGGAATAACATTAATTAGTGCTGTTTTGTTGATCTTAGATTTCGCTATTGGATACAGTTGGAAATTTAATACTTAATGATGAATTTAAGCAGCATCCTTTAACCCCTTAATTTATGATTTATTCAACAAATTCTAAAATTCCCAAATACCAAACCTTCTTAAGTTTCCAAATCTTTATATTCAATTAATCTTTGCACATCGAATGTTCTGAACAAATACGTAATTAAATCTCAGAACTCATGAACATCCGAAAATAAATTCCCAAACGATTAATAAATATTACACTTGAACGTAATTTTGTCCAGCATTATTTTGCAAAAAAAAAATCGATAAACCCTTCGTGTGATTCGAAGGAGACGCTGCGTCATAAAAGAACTAAAGGATCCCCTTATCTCCATGGATTTCCCTACGCGAGACACTCAATACGAAGTATTTCAATTGACAGAAGCAAGCATCGACAAGCCAGCCTTTTAGCCGATCCAAAAGAGGAAAAGTAGCGAGTCGTAGAACGATGTCGCAGCATCACAAAGATCCGACACAAAGAATGTTTCTGTTTTTCTGTAACTCGCAGAATGTTAAAGGAAGAATGGAAAATTGTGAAGGAGGAAATCCGTGAACGGCGTCCCAAGGACGGGAAACTTGGCTGGCTTCTTGGCGAAAACAAAATTTCGAATACGAACGGCGAAAGGTAAACTTCAACAGGAAAACGTTGCGTCCAGGAAAGTACATAAATTCGATCTGAAAAGCTGTATCATTGGGATGGATGAAGACAGAAAAGGAGCACTGTTTCTCAATAGTACTGTAAAGATTCTTTTATAAGCCGTAAATATTTTGAATTAATTTTTCTTTTTAAAGAGTGTTACTCGTTCGGTGAGAAATTTGTGTTTGACCCTTTGTGGAGTTTGGTCGACATCACATTTCTCTGCTCTCAAATATCGCAATTATCAAATTACCCAATTCCTAAATTCCCCACTCCTCAAATTGTCTAATTACTAAATGTTCCAATTCCAAATTTGTCTACTTTCAAATATCCCAATTCCCATATTTTCCAATTACAAAATTTCTGAATTCTTTAATTTTCCGATTCCTAAATGTCCTGATTCCCAGATTGTCCGATTCCCAAATTGTCCGATTCCCAAATTGTCTGATTCCCAAATTTCCTAATTAACGCCCTGTTGCAACACATTGAGAACCCCTTCCTTGATCTATTTTGTAAAGTAAGGAGTCGGTAGGTGAAAGAAATTGAGCGCAAAGGGTCAATATAAAAGAACATTACTTTGTGGTCCCCCTAACCCTAAAGAGATATCTCAATATATTGCATAGTGAAAAGAAGTGAATGTCTCACGAATAGATACGAAAATTCGTTAATTTTGACGGGAAGTGGAATTTAATCTCGGACGATTTAAAGGGTCGTTATGTCACAAAGGCTTCATGCAAGAAGTGGGCGCAATCGCTTATGAGCGATAGACCTTTTCATTTAATGCAATGCAAATCCAGGTATTTCGCGTGAAAAAGCTTCGATGCGATAGCGCCATAAATCAGGGAGTCGACTGACTTGGAAGATTCAATTTACCGACGTCGACGCAGCACGGTTTCTGCAGTTAATTAATCTTCATAATCCGACGAACCACCCTCTCAAGATACATTTCTTTCGCTATTTTTCTATACTCGAACGAACCTGGTATCGATTTCTCCTCTGTTACTATCGACCTACAAAATTCATCGACAACTTGTCGAATCCTATCACTGCGTTTTATCGAATTTTGGATGAAAATAACTGCAATTTCTTGAAAAAAAAAATGGTTTAAAAGTGTGTGAACGAAACTGAGGAAATAGAATTTTACTCTCGTTTTTGATAGATAAAGTCTGATTATTTCATAAAATATGTGTTGAATATCATTAGATAGAACAATTGTTACATGTAATAAATATGCATAGTAATTATCACAATTGTATAGAGTTGTAAGTATTGTTATGATTGTGTGTAGTTATATTTATGTTTATAATTGTTATTGCATTGAAGTTGAACATAATTACTGATCAATTATTAGTTTAATACTGTACGTAATTATTGTACAATTATTATATTATTATTGTATAAAATTGACATACATTTACTGTAATATTATTGAACATAATTATCTATTATATACAGTAAATATACCATACAGAATATTAATATAAAACATAGAAATAATACCAAATATATTGAATTACTTAATCATTAAACATTTTATTAATTTCACAATTTTAACGAAGTAAACGTACTAACACGTTCACTTAAAAATCAACGAACTCATAATTTAATAATTAACAAGCTTATACTTTCTCTCAACACTATATTCAAAAATCTAAAATAAAAGTATTTTTCTCAAAAAATCTCAATTTTAGTGAAATTAATTCATGTCGTTTAAAGAACGAAACTAGTATAAAAAAAAAGCGAATATAAATTGTCAAAACCGAAACCAAAGTTAATTTCAGTCGGCCCGAAGCGACGCATGAATGTTTGATATCTTGATTAAAAAATGCAAAAGCGGCAGAAAAATGATCCGCGCGCGTGAAAAATTTGTGACTCGATCTGTTCCAGGTAAATAATTTATGTTTGATTACATTCGCAACAGAGAGCGTAAAATCGACTTCGATAGAATGTAAAATGCTTGTAGCGTCGTGGATACGGTGATCTGTTTACCTAGGAAAATCGTGAAAAATGAACTGCAATACATCAATTTCAAAGTTCTCTTCATGCATTACACATCTGCTGTCTCAACACGGTATAATGGTATTACGTGTCAAAACATCTGATACTTTGTAAAGAACTATCGAATTACACTTATCAGAAAATTCAACAACTTTCGTGCACAGAAAGTCAATTAACTCTGATGTGCAATTTGGAAAATATACACTAGACTCAGATTCTATGAGACTAGTTTGTGGTATATTAAAATAGTAAAATTACAAATATATAAAATATTAAAATTATTAGATCATATAGATGTTCAAGATACAGTATGTTCAGAAACTAATTTTTGTAAATGTCAATTGTCCATCATAAAAATTGTAAAAAACCTAATAGTCTCCTACTATACATCAGAATAAAGTAAAATAATATTTTAATTAATGTAAAAGAACCAAATGAAGCACATTCTAGCTCTCTCCATCGTAATTTTTGAGATGAAATTTGTCAAAGGAGATTTTTCAAAGAGGTTCCAAAAAAAGTGGAATCACAGTACACAGATGAAATTTAATAACACGATAGTAGAAAAAGGCATAATTGCACTGAAAATGTAAAATCGTTGGGAAAAATTACGCGTGAGTGGTGAGTGAAAAAGAGTATCTCGCGTCAGAGACCATAATTTTTTCACAAGCTCTATAATTCGTCGAATGTAATTTCTGATAAGTCAATTTATCGCTTTGGAAGCAGAGGCCTGCGTAACTAATTTCATTCCATTTATGATAGACACTCGTGAAAGAGATAATTGAAAATTGATTCCTTCCGGTGCACGATTCTTCGACGAAATCCTTTAATCTCGTCGCAGCTTTATAAAATTACTGGTCACGAGTCAAAGTATAGCCATTTTTGTACTCGAACATCAATCAGGGCTTCGACATTTAACGAAACATTTTGTTCGAACGTTACTGCACATTCTGCTCGATAATTCATGGTAATTTATGCGGTGAATATAAACGATATATAAATAATTTGTATCGTGTTCGATATACAGGATTCATTGACTCTATATTTAGGTTACGCAAAAATTTCTATTTTACAATTACTGAAGTTTGTAATTTTTTGATTCTTTAATTTTTTACTGTACTTTCACAATCTACAAATGTGACTATTCTCTTTCTCGAGTACAAAATTTCCCAATTCTCAAATTTCTAATATCCAATTTTTCAATTCCGAAATTTTCTGATTGCAAATTTGTCTACTTTCAAATATCACAACTCCCATATTTTCCAATTACCAAATTTCTCGATTCCTAAATGTTGTGATTCCCAAATTGTCCGATTTCCACATTGTCCGATTCCCAAATTGTCCGATTCCAAAATTTCCAATTCGCAAATTTTCTTATTTCGAAATCTCCAAATACTTAAACCCCCGAATTCTTAAATTTTCCAATTTCCATCTTCCCAAATCCTTAAATCCCCAAATTCCTAAATTTGCAAGTTTCCATCTTCCCAAATCCTCAAATCCCCAAATTCTTTAATTCCCCAATTTTCAAACCCCCAAATTCTTAACTATTCCAATTTCGAAATCCCCAAATCCTTAATTTCCCAAATATAAAAATTTCGCAAATTCCTCAAATTCGTAACAACATTCACATACGTTATTTGTTCGCTCTTCAATTATCAACGAGATGAAAATAGAAAAATTGCGAAGTGGTGAGGGGCGCAGCGTTCGGTTTCATTAAAATGAACTGACAGTTGTATCGGTTATTCAGATCGACATCATTTTCCGTTTTCTCGCCTTCTTCTTCCTTGCTTCGTTTGCACACAGAAGTATTCTATTGAATAAGAAATAGATCCCGCAGAAATTATTGTATCAACCGACTGTTGAACATTTCTTGATCGCATTATTCGAGGTACCGTTGAATTGTTTGGTTATGCCTTCTTCGTCGAGTGCATTTCACAATGGAGATGCGGGTAAGTACATTTTAAATAATCGAAAATAAGAACCTTCTTTAGAACTTGAGTACATAAATTTTACTTATTTACACAAAACGTATACTATACAAATTTTATTCTTGAAAAATCTGTATATTTGATAATTGACAGTATTATTAAAAAAGTTCTCAAATCATCTGCCCATGCAAATTTTGTAAATTGCCCATCAACAGTTTGCAAATTTAGGTATTCTGAATTTTATTCTTGAAAGCTCTATTTTTCTTTACAATTCGTTTTCGTGAAAGTGCTATATTTTGAAATTTATATATTTGTGTTACGTTTGTGTTTCTATTTCTGTGAAACATGGAATGTTAGCGTTTACGAGAAACGCACGTTCGCGAAGTATTCCGTATTACAGGGAAATAAGAGTGAGTGAAATATCAGTGTAAATAAAGTTGCTTGAAAGTCGAATTGAATTTCAGAGGCTCGCAACGAAGCTCATGTAACCTTTATGTTATCTCTCTGCTGCTGAAATTCTGTTTCTATGATCTCTATTACGCAAATGTGCATTTTCGTTCAAATAAATTAGACAGTTAAACTATTATAGAATTTAATTAAAAAGTCACTCAAGTTCAACTGCAACAAACAACATTTTGATTGATTTAAATTGAAAATTAAATTAATTTCAACTAAAATTTGAATAGAAATGAAGTTTAATAATGTAAAACCAGGTTCAATGAGTTTAGTAAATTTCATTATCAATTATTTTAAACGTCAAGTAAATATTTTTAACAATGAATTGAACAAAATTGAACATTTCTGAGCAACTGGAACTCCATTGAAATAAAGGACAAAATAATTTTGAAACGAGAAAATAAAATTGAGCAAAGCGAAGTTTGATTAAACTTTCTGAGCAACAGGAAATTCGATCGAAATAGTTTTGAACAAAATAAAATTTCCACGATAAAATAAAATAAAATAAAATTTCGTGCAGAATTAATTTCTAATTAATCATCTGGTATAATTAGAAACAGCGCGAATTGGATAATGCACGACACCGTAAGTCATAAGAGAGCGCTATATCATAAAATTACTCTAACGGAATTAGAAACACTTAGCTCTCCTTTGAGTGTCTGGAGGAGGGTACTAATAAAACATAGCGTCATTGCGAAACTTGGCATCCACGGTTCGAACGATGCCATCCCGCTTGTAATTCAAGAGGCAATATCAGATTTCACATTGATTAATTCTGGGGAGTAAATTCCCACAAAGCCTGCCATTACGCCTAATAGGCTGTAAATACACGCAGATGCGTACAGAACGTGGTGGAACATACGTGTGTCTCCTATTCACCTTCCTCTCTCTGCCTCCCTTTATTTTACGCGCCTGAACAATTCAGAAGCAAGTATTGCTAATTGACTATTCGAAAGTAATTACGGCGACTTTCGACGAAATCGTAATTAATACGTTCTACTAAGTATTGCTAATTGAGTATTCGAAAATATATTACTGAGGATTTCGACGATACTGTAATTGTATTAATACGCTCCACTACGTATCGCTAATTGACTATTCAAATCAAATTGAAATAAATTATGTGTGGTCAAATTAAATCAAACTGAATGAAATTAAATTATTTCCAATCAAATTGAATGAAACTGAACTAAATCAAATTGATATTAATTGTACCGAAGTGAATTGAATAACACGAAATTGAACGAAACTAAATGAAATTTAATTAAATTATAATCAATGAAATTGTATCAAACTGAACTAAATGAAATTGAAATTAATTGAACCGAAGTGAATTGAATAACACGAAATTGAATGAAACTAAATGAAATTTAATTAAATTATAATCAATGAAATTGTATCAAATAGAACTAAATGAAATTGAAATTAATTGAACCGATGTGAATTGAATAACACGAAATTAAATGAAAGTAATTGAAATTTAATTAACTTATATCCAATCAAACTGAATCAAGTTTAAATTAATTAAAATGAATTGAATCACATGAAATTAAATGAAACTAAATCGAATTAAATTATGTCCAATAAAATCGAATCAAATAGTAATTAATTAAATTCAACCGATCTCAAACGAAACAAGTGAAATCAAACCGAATTGAATTAAACTACAATGTAAATCAATCGACGCACCTACAGCGTCACCGTTTGCCAAGAGATCAGATTCCAAAATACACACAGCCAAATTATTTCGCGACGAAATTAAACCACGTTCAGAAATCTGTAATTAACAGCAACGGTAACAAATCACATTGTTTTCAAAATTATAATAATTGGTCGAAAAGATTCGCAAGACGCACAAGGACATGTTTCGTGTTCGATTAAGCGATATTCGGGACATGGAATTGGGGAACTGAAAAATTTGAAAACTGAGAATTTGAAGAATTGGGAATTTGGGGAATTGAGAATTTGGGGAATTGAGAATTTGGAAAATGAGAATTTGGAGAATGAGAATTTGGAGAATTCAGAATAGGGGCAATTGAGAATTTGGGGAATTGAGATTTTGGGGAATTTAGAATTTGGGGAATTTAGAATTTGAGAAATTGAGAATTTGGGGAATTGAGAATTTGGAGAATTGGGAATTTGGGGAATTTAGAATTTGGGAAATTTAGAAATTGGGGAATTTAGAATTTGGAAAATTGGGAATTTGGGGAATTGAGAATTTGGGGAATTTAGAATTTGGGGAATTTAGAATTTGGGAAATTGAAAATTTGGGGAATTTAGAATTTGAAGAATTGGGAATTTGGGGAATTGAGAATTTGGGAAATTTAGAAATTGGGGAATTGAGAATTTGGAAAATTGGGAATTTGGGGAATTGACAATTTGGGAAATTTAGAATTTGGGAAATTGAGAATTTGGGGAATTGGGAATTTGGGGAATTGAGAATTTGGGGAATTGAAAATTTGGGGAATTTAGAATTTGGGGAATTTAGAATTTGAGAAATTGAGAATTTGGGGAATTGAGAATTTGGGGAATTGAGAAATTGGAGAATCGAGAATTTGGGGAATTTAGAATTTGGAAAAATGAGAAATAGAAGAATTTGGAAAGTGAGAACTCGGGAAACTGAAGATGAGGGAAATTGGGAAAATGAGAAATTGGGGAATTGTGAATTTGGAGATTCGAAGAAATTAGAAGTTGGAGAATTAACAATTTCGAGAGATTGAAAACTTGCGAAGTTGAAAAACACAATATGTGAAATTCAGAATCACCGAAATTGAGAATTTTTCAAATTGAGAATTCTGGTTCATTGAAAACTCGCAAATCTAGAATCTAGGAAGGCTCCGTCCCTTAAACTTATTCCACAACTGTCCAAATCGACCACGTTCAGAAATCTACGATATCACAACCACGATATCAGACCAAATCGATTCGAAAATTCTGTTAATTCGTCTAAGCGATTCGCAAGATGCAAATAGAAAGGTAATAAAAACAGAGATACATCGCGATCGATAAATCGATATTCGGGGCGGAGAATTTGAGAGGGCGTCGTCCGTCAGGGTGTAAGTAAACGCGTGTGTGCAGAGCGTGCTGCATCATACATATGCACCAACCAGCAAGGGTGTGTATCCTTCTGTTCGATTCCAGTTAACTTGGATCACGAGCACGGCATCCCGATGCTGCCGGTCACCGTTCCCGAGGGTTCGTCCTGCAATTTAAATGACTGCGACACGCAGCAAATTCCTCTCGGGGTCGGCCAACAAGAACAGCTTACCCGCAGCCTGGTCTCGGTCGGTTCCAGCGTCTGCCGAATCTGTCACACCAACACGTCCAAGGAGCCGCTCATATCACCTTGTAGGTAAATGTATCATCGACCAAATGAATCATGTATAAGCTCCTACAACTTCTGACACTTATTTCCTCCGTTATCCTCGCGGCTGTTTACGACAACTTCGACGGAAGTTTGTTGGGCGTTTCAGGATATTAAAGGGTTCGAGTTCATAGAGTTTATTCGTGGGTTTTGGGGACGCAGGTGGGGATTTGGGGATTTTGGGATTTGAGGTAAGAAAAATTTGGGGATTTTGAGATGTTGAGGTAAGAGAAATTTGGGGATTTTGGGATTTGAGGTAAGAGAAATTTGGGAATTTTGAGACGTTGAGGTAAGAGAAATTTGGGGATTTTGGGATTTGAGGTAAGAGAAATTTGTGGATTTTGGGATGTTGAGGTAAGAGAAATTTGGGATTTTGGAATGTTGAGGTAATAGAAATTTGGGAATTTTGAGAAATCGAGAGACTCGGAAATTTGAGATTAGGGAGTGTTGAAAATTAGTTTAGGGAATTTGGGATGTTGAGAATTCAAGAATTTGAAGATTTTGGGATGTTGAGAAATTGGGAATTAGAGAATTTGGGATGTTGAGATAGTGGAAAATTGGAGATTTTGGGGTCTTGAGAAATTGGGAACTAGGGAATTTGGGGGTGTTGAGATATTAGGAATTTTGGGATTTTGAAATGTTGAGAAATTGGGGAATTGAGAAACTGGGGAATTGAGAAATTGGGGAATTGAGAAATTAGTCAATTAAGAAATTGGGGAATTGAGAAACTGGGGAATTGAGAAACTGGGGAATTTAGGATTTGGGGAATTGAGAATTTGGGGAATTGAGAATTTAGGGAATTGAAGAATTGTAAAATAAAGGATTTTGGAAGTTGAGAAATTGGGAAATAAAGAATTTAGAAAATTGAGTAATTAAAAACATCAGAAATTGGCAAATTGAGTTCTCGGGAAATTGCGTACTGGGGAAGTTGAAAATGTGGGAAATTGTGAATTTGCGAAATTGATAAATTGGGAACTAGACAATTTATAAATTAGGAGATATCGGGATTTGGAGAATTGACAATTTCGAGATTTTCTAAAGCTTCAAAATTGCGAAGCTGCGAATTATTAAAATTTAAAAGTTGCAAAAATGAGAATTTGTAAAATTGAGAAACCTAACAATTTAGAATCGCTGAATTTGGAGATTCTGACTCTATCAGAAGTCGGGAATTTGGAGATTTAGAACGTACAAACTTAGGGTTACATTTTGCTAACTTCCCAATATCAGAATCTAGGGATTCGACCAAATGTCAAAGTACAGAGATAAGAGTTCCAGTTCGATAACAGCGAAATTAGAGAACTCGCAAAATCAGGTATTCTAAAACTTGAAAAATTTAAAAACTTACCTACAACAGTCCCCCTATGATTATGCAATCCACATAAACAGAATGCATGAATCTAAAATAATTGAGAATATGCAACGAAACGTTTCACTAAATAAATCCGAGCGAATATGTATGTCGCCTCGCACTCGATAAACCGAAATTTATGACGAAATAATCTTGATGCGACTTCGTACGATATTCATCTGCTCTATGACAAACATTCGAGCAAAAATTTGTGAAGGATCCACGGTGTGAAATACGCCTGAATTGTCGAGAAGAGGCGGCTCGTGTGTACAACTCACTAGACGCATTCATCGTTGTTCTTTTGATTTACCGGCATTTCGAGCGTGCAAATTGATATTCCATATGTAGGTACCGTGTGAATCGAGGAACGGGTAAATCTACATAAATGTCAACGATGAAGAAGATTTCGCCGGTGATATTTCATCGGCAATAACATGCACAACAATGTTGTTTGTCGATATTGAAATTACCGTTGCTGACAAATTATTACGGCAAATAAACTGTATTCGCTTCGCAATATTATCGAGAACAAAGGATTTTATTATATTGACGATTCCGGAATATCGGTATTTTGATTTCATCAATTAACCAGTGGTCGGAACAAAATCATTCTAATTACTCGAATCAAATTATCCTGCGAAAGATAAATAAATTCCAGAACGAAGTTATTTTTGTATCAATTTCTGTTTCCGAGAAAACGTTTTTCGGAATTTCTGGAACTTGGAGGACAAAGTCGGTAGATTTTATTAGTTCGAGGAACGTGCATTTTTGTTTTAAATTGACTGCGAGAACACGTTTCTAGGTTACAGCGAAACATTCAATTTTCGAAGCTTTCAATGTACGAAGTACAACTGCTGTTGAATTTTGAACATTTCAATGTAATAGAGGAAAACTATCAGATTTTGCTGCAGCGGAAAGTGATTTCGAAACATCTGACATGGTTTCATGACATAAAAGTGTCGTAAAAGAGCTGGTACGTCAATTGAAAGCTTTATGGAGAAAGAAAACTGGGTGATTTCAGTGAAATTCTTAGCATAAAATAATTATGAGTCAACGATCGATTTGAAAATGTGTGGAAACTATGGCTGGTTCGTGTCAATAAGATTTGATGGCATAAAAGCATCGCAAAGTAGCACTTATGATACATCAATTTACAGCATGAAGCTTCGCGGAAATTACCATGTAAAGGTTTCCACGAGATTCTTCGCAGAAATTTAATAATTCTTTATTGAAACGATCGATGCACCACTTACTTGGATGGACAGTTATGTACATTGATTTTATTGCATTCCGACAAAGATTCAGTCAGTTGTTTTACGAATATTCACGAAATATTTATACAGTCATTTTCCTTGAACTATAAGCTTTAAAATGATATGTATTAAGTGTAGTTTCGTAATACTTTTCTGTCATGAATTTGTAATGTTGCAAATCGTTTTTGTAAATTTGACGTGCTTCAGAACGAATATTTGCTAAACGTAATGATCGTCCATTTTGTATAAAGAATATTAATGAAACTTTTAAGCAGCTTTTCTCTGTAAGCTTCAAGCTTTAAAATGATATAACATAAGTACTATTTTATGATACTTTTCTGTCATGAAAAATAATGAACGTTAAATAAAAATGAATAAAAATCAATAACTTCAAAACTTACAACAAAAATGATTAAAAATAATTTCTATAATACATCAGTTAACTTTCACATTCTTCCTCTTTAAATTTACATTCCTCTCATTAATTTCGATTTTCAATTAAATCTCTCAATTTTCATTTCTTTAAACGAACATCCTTCTTTTCGCAAATTTACTCCAACTTTAAAAACTTGGAATAACAAGCCGACACTATTCATTTCGCGGTTACTTTTAATTGATCGTTATAATTCACGGTGAGAAACGACCTATTTATTGGTTTGAAGTGAAGGGAGTCAGGGTGTGCCATTAATTCTTCAACAGCCGCCATCATTTTAACTGCCTTTCAACGACGACGGAACTGCGGGAGCGAATGCTTGTAAAAATTGCGCTTTAATAGCTCGAAAATTTCGCCTTTCCCCACTAATTATCCGCCTGTTCTATGTACAACGAAATTTGCTCAAGCAAAATACATACTGTGTTAACGTTAAATCCCGTAATCGCGTAAACCGATTACGCGTCCCTTTAACGCTTTGGAGATGATGAACCTGTATAGTCGTTCAAAGAAAATCATAGTAATAGCTTACGAAGTCATATGTACGTTCACTAAGTCAATTATAATATCCCTAAAAGTGGGATGAGTATATAATCAATTTTTAACGTGAGTCAAATTTTGCATATCTGGTTTATGTGAACGATACAAAAATATTTCAGGTTCGAAGAATTAGAATGAGAAATTTCAATAATTAAAATTAAATCAAAATAGTTAAACGAAATTAAATTATATAAGTTAGATTGTTTCAAATATCCCCAAAGCAAAATATGACTAAAAAGTAATTCAAAGACAATAGTCAACGGTACATTTGAAATTATAAACAAATCTGTATATTTTCGAACGAAACAGTATCACGAGCTAACGGCAGCATCAATGGCTGTTTTCATGAAAAACAAAGTAGGTAAACAAGCACCTGAATACCAGGAACAATCGCTATGGCAGGAATAAATCCATTCAGAGTTATACTCACAAATCTATTGAATGCAATGACTGCAGATGTGGTCATTCGTCAACGAATACGTTCAGGGACGTGTATTTTCGCGATATCGAAATTATCACGTCAAATACGAAACGCAAATCTTGAATCACTGTTCCGTATAATAATCGGCAGGATTTTGTAATAATACACTGTTCGTTGATGACAGAAGATAATTAAAAGTCTTCTCTGTTAATTCTGGTAAAAGGTAGAATATGTACTGCTTTTTTATTAAGCTTTGCAGAATGAAATTCTTCAGCTAGGAAATTGGTAATTAATACTGTTAGCTCGTAGAGAGGATTAGCTCGGTACAAGTTTCTAACAATACTTTAACGGTTTTTCCTTCGAACCATTCGTGTCGAGGTATTGCTAGCTTTTATAACTTGCTTAGGTCACTGCGGGTGAACCCAGAAACACTTCATACGTCACTCGCATTTCCATCTCCAGCCGAATTTTAGCTAAACCGATACAAAATCAGAAACCGTTTTCCCTCGGCAATGTCACAAAATTGTACGGTCACTCCGAGCTTCTAATGTAAAAATTCTTCGGAGACACTCTCGAACAAACGGTGATCAAGTACGTTGCAAAATAAACTAGTCGTTCGAAGTGAAATTCATAGAGTCCACTTATATTCACTCGTATCCTAATGATTCGTCGTTTAATCGTCACTTAATATTGCTGACGCTGTGACGCACATACACTCAGTTCTTAACCCCTTGCCTTATGATTTATCAGGCGCGTCGGAACTAACTGATCACAGCTACAATATTAAAACAGGGAAGAAAAGTTGAAGTGTTACGTCGATTTTGTATTCGGCAATCCTTGACCATGCAAATTATAATTGGACTTAAACTCCAGATTGAAGCGTATTCAAAATTCGAGTAAGATTTGGCAGGTTTGAAGCGTGCAGATGTGGGCTGAGTGCGTCATTCATAGCTTGAGGGCGTCATCTGCAGCTTCAGTGCGTCATGTGTGGCTTGGGTACCTCGTGTATGGCTTCAGTGCATCACTTGTAGCTTAATTGCGTCATCTCTAACTTGGGTGCGTCGTCTCTAACTTGAGTGCGTCGTCTCTAACTTGAGTGCGTCGTCTCTAACTTGAGTGCGTCGTCTCTAACTTGAGTGCGTCGTCTCTAACTTGAGTGCGTCGTCTCTAACTTGAGTGCGTCGTCTCTAACTTGAGTGCGTCGTCTCTAACTTGAGTGCGTCATCTCTAGCTTGAGTGCGTCAACTATATCTTGAGTGCGTCAACTATATCTTGAGTGCGTCATTTCTAGCTTGAGTGCGTCATTTCTAGCTTGAGTGCGTCATTTCTAGCTTGAGTGCGTCATTTCTAGCTTGAGTGCGTCAACTATATCTTGAGTGCGTCATATGTAGCTTATTTGAAAATAAACTGGTCGTTCGAAGTGAAATTCATTTATTAGAATCCACTTATATTTACTGTGTACCCTAATGATTCCACGTACCGTTTAATCGTCACTACAAACTTGATGAACACGCAAATTTGTAATTATACTAATTTACTGAACTAAAACAGTGCGGTTTTCAGTATCGTCCTAAATATTTTGAATAACCGCAAAGAAACAACACAGTGTGTGAATGAATGATACACTTTTCAGTTTCGAATTTTTGAAAGACGCCTTTTCTTCTTCATACAAAATACACTGCTCATTATCTCCGCAATAATATTTTCATAAAAGAAACATGCGAGGTGTACAACTTGCACAGCGTACTATCTAAAGAATTTTACAAGACCCTTGCAGTTACGCAAACGAAGCGTTTACAAACAGAACAGCACATAAATGGTTCGTTTATAAAATCTGAAGAACACAATCAGTATTTCGGTCAGCAACTATTAAAACGACCGAGCTTCAAAGCTATTTAATAAATTCGTTGACGTTATGCTGCATGGTAAGTCGTTTCAACGTCATTTTCTACTTTAAATCTGCATTTTCGTCTGTCAACCGTAAAACGCCCCTTTTGCTTTTAGAATAAGTACCCTCGAACAAATTTCCACATTTTCATGTTTTTAAATTTTAAAAATTTCATGCATGTGAAGTTTTAAATTTTTCGAACTCTCAAGTTTCTAAAAGTCTTTAAATTTGTAGCTCTCCAATTACCTATGTCCCCGAATATCTTAAATTCTATATCCTTTCAAATTCTCAAGTGTCCATAAATTAAAATAATCTCGACCCCCAAATCTACGTCACTAAATTTCTACGTTTTCAAATTTCTAGGTTCACAAATTCCTAGATCTCCAAATCTCTTCATCCCTAAATTCCTACGTCTCGAATTCCTACGTTCACAAATGCCTATATTCCAAAATTCCTACGTCCCAAATTCCTATGTCTTCAAATTTCTACATCCCGAATTCCTACGTCCTAAATTCCTATATTCCAAAATTCCTACGTCCCAAATTCCCACGTTCCCAAATTCCCACGTCCCCAAATTCCCACGTACCCAAATTCTCAGGTCCCAAAATTCCTACATCCCGAAATTCCTATGTCCCCAAATTTCTACATCCCGAATTCCTACGTCCCAAATTCCTATATTCCAAAATTCCTACGTCCCATATTCCCACGTTCCCAATTTCCCACGTCCCCAAATTCTCAGGTCCCAAAATTCCTACATCCCGAAATTCCTATGTCCCCAAATTTCTACATCCCGAATTCCTACGACCCAAATTCCTACGTCCCAAATTCCTACGTCCCAAATTCCCACGTCCCCAAATTCTCAGGTCCCCAAATTCCTACATCGCGAAATTCCTATGTCCCCAAATTTCTACATCCCGAATTCCTACGTCCCAAATTCCTATATTTCAAAATTCCTACGTCCCAAATTCCCACGTCCCCAAATTCCTATGCCCCAAATTCCTACGTCCTCAACACCTACGTCCCCATATCCCTAAATTTCTAAATCCCCAAACTGCAAGGTCCTCAAATATCTAAGCTCTCAAATTCCTACACCCCTAAATCCCTCAATCTCAATTTCCTAGATCCCCAATTCCACATTCCACAAATTAAATACACATATCCCCAAATCCCAGGAACCACAAATTCCTCATCCCTAAATTCTTAGCCCACTGCTAAATCCATCCTAAAAAATCCACAGAAATCACCAAGTATTACACCGGTGTTGTACCTATATTCCCCAGATTGATCGTGCCAAGAAAAGTCAGATTCTCTCTTGACTGTACACCCATTTGGAATCTAATTAAGGGCTCGTCCTGGCGTTCTACAATTTTAGCCTCGGCAGCCAGCAAAGGTGAACGAAGCAGCCACACGCAAACACACACGCGTACACAGAGACACAAGGTTTTTCAATACACGAATGAAAATCTCCGCGGCGTTGCCTGACTCCTCGACTTTTTATTTTCCACCTTTCTGCTTTTCTTCTCCGCTTTCCTGTTCCTCTCTTTCTCGCCATTCACGCTAACTCCGTCGCTCCCTTCTTTTTTCCCTCCCGTTTATTTCTATGTTCCCGTTCCCCTTTTACTTCTACGCCATCCGCGAACTTAATTCAGTAGATCCTCGTGAGAATTCTCGCGAAACGACACGCGTATCGCGTGACCCATTTCTTTTCACCTCTTTCTATATGGCTTCCACGGTCCTGCACAGCGGACCAGCGTCATGCATTTAACAAGGTGTCAAAAGCTGTGGGTTCACTCGTTCCGGAAAGTGTGGGATGCACAATGCTCGATAGCTATTTACGACCCCTTTCATGATTTAGACAATGAACGCCACTGACGTTTCTCGAAATTGCTTTTCAATACTAATATGCAGTGAGCAACGTTCTGCTGACGTAACTTTATAATGAACTCAATTTTAATAATTAGTCGCATCATTTCAAATCATTTCATATATTTAGTCACATCGTTTCAAATCATTTCACGTATTTAGTCACGTCATTTCGCATATGTGGTCTAATAATTTCAGATCATTTCAAATATTTAGGCAGTTTGAAATAATTTCAAACAATTTTTCAGATAATCTGAAGTAATGATGACCTGGAATAATTTTAAGTATTTAGTCAAACAATTTGAAATAACTTCAAGTATTTAGTGAAATAACTTCAAACCACATGAAATGTTTGGATGCATCATTTGAAATAATTTCAAGTATTCAGGAAAACAATTTGACATAATTTCAGGCAATATTTCAAGTAATTTCAACCAATCTGATGTAGTCAAATGACGTGATATAATTTCAAATCGTCAAACGATTGGAAATAACTACAAGTGCTTCAACGATTTGTAATACCTTCAAATATTCAGCGAAATAATTGGAAGTAACTAGTGAAACAATTTGAAACAGCTTCAAGTATATCGCCAAAAAATTTGAAACAGCTTCAAGTACTTAGCCAAACAATTTGAAATAATTTCAAACATCGAAATAACTTCAAATACTGTCAAACAGTAATAAATATGAATCTGAAAAAATATATTTCACATGATTGCTAATTTCGTTATTGGATCGTTTCATTTATCTTGTATAGATATTACGCCAAAAATGATTATTATATAAATTAACTCTGAATACTATGTTCGCTATGAATATATCACTTATATAACATCCTAATTTTGTATATTAACGAATTTGAAAATATCAGGCATGATTTTGAGATATCATAGTTAAACTATGAATTTAAACGTGCATGTCTAATAGAAAATAGAAGCTAACAATTCGATCATGTTCGAAGGAGAAAGAAAGGAAATGTCATTACCCAGTTACGTTAACCGCAGCGGTACACGTGTCTCGATTGCGATCGGTTACGCAATTCATCATCGCGATTAGTTTGGTTTCGATGGATTCCACGTGGGTTGGCTACGTTTGATCCTGGCTACATACAGATTAGAATTGGATCAGACGAACACCGAGCACGTGCTATCCATTAATTTCAAGAAAATCTTCCTTGGACGCGTTTGATCAATTGTAATGGCGCAGAAAATGAACTCGGTAATAGGTTATGTTCTTTCGAGCTCCTTCTGCCACTGGAATTTTAACCAGGATTCCCTATGTTTTTTAATCGTTCGAATCATTTTATGGAACTTTATTCGCGTATTCCTTCTGACGCAATTCCAATACGTGTCACAAATATTATCCGTTGAATTTCTGGACTATGAATACGATTAGTGCAATTATTTGAATAATACTGCATTAGTACAATTAATACAATTATTTGAATTTTTAATAATACTGCAGTATTAGTTCAATGTCCAATCTGTGTACATATTTTACTACTTTCTTCAACTTCTTTCTTTATGAAATAAAATTGAACAAATTCCTATTACTCAATGATGAACAAAAAAGTACCCCAAATTTAATTTATCTGATGAAACAAAAGAACATGATTAAATGTATCACATTGTTAAAATGAAACCTAAAATGGTGTAAAGAGAAGAGGAAAGCGTGATCGAGGCAAAGTAAGAAAATTAATGTCAGGTGAAAAAATTGAAAGCAGAAATGTTCGCGTCGTTGGATCGCTACGTTTTTGGCTGGAAATTTTATTTGACTATTTCTCGATGAATGGCGACGAGCGAAGCAACTTGATGAATCGCGATGGATATTTAGAAAGTGGACCCGGTGCAATTCAGTTTCCGAGAAGCGGAATAATTGAAGGAGGCAGGAGCGAACTTTTGCTTATGTATTGAAAAGCGCGACGAAGCGTGACGAGGGGAACGTTCCACGCCGGACAATATTGCAGAGATTTCAGTGTTCGAGTC
This sequence comes from Megachile lagopoda, assembly GCA_036983795.1. Lineage (NCBI taxonomy): Eukaryota > Metazoa > Arthropoda > Insecta > Hymenoptera > Megachilidae > Megachile > Megachile lagopoda. The sequence goes on from CM072798.1 coordinate 6,437,106, forward strand.
GTTGAAAATCAGACAATACCGGGAAAAAGAGGTAGAACACTGATTTATCTCCTAGATTTTTATGGCGTAGCGAGAAATTCGGTTACATTTAAAGTAGTAGTGGAAAGCAAGGTTATTATTTAAATTGGAATCGGAAAGAGAGGATAAAATGGATGAACTCAGCGCAATTAGGAGGATTTCCCTTTTAAAGTTGTCAAGTTGTCACGTTGTCAACTTGTAAAGCTGTCAAGCTAAATAGTTGACAAACTGAAAGATTGTCACGTTGTCAAGCTGTCAACATGTAAAACTGTCAAGCTAAAACGTTGTCAAGCTGAAAAATTGTCGAGTTGTCAAGCTGTCACGTTGTCAAGTTGTAAAGCTGTCAAACTAAAAAGTTGTCAAGCTGAAAGATTGTCACGTTGTCAAGCTGTCATATTGTAAAGCAGTCAAGCTAAAAAGTTGTCAAACTGAAATATTGCCACGTTGTCAAGCTCTCAAGCTAAAACGTCGTCAAGCTGAAAAATTGTCAAGTTGTCAAGCTGTCAAGTAGAAAAGCTGCCAAGCTAAAAGGTTGTCAGGCTGAAAAGTTGTCAAGCTGAATGATTGTCAAGTTGTCAAGCTGTCAAGTAGTAAAGCTGTCAAGCTAAAAGGTTGTCAGGCTGAAAAGTTGTCAAGCTGAATAATTGTCAAGTTGTCAAGCTGTCATGTTGTAAAGCTATCAAGTAGTACAGTTGTCAAGCTGAAAGGTTGTCATGCTGAAAAGTTGTCAAGCTGAATGATCGTCAAGTTGTCAAGCTGTCATGTTGTAAAGCTGTCAAGTAGTACAGTTGTCAAGCTAAAATGTTGTCCATTTAAGAAGTAGTCAAGTAAACAGGTTGTTAAGTTAACAGGTCATCAAGCTAACAGGTTGTCCAGCTGAAAAGTTGTCAAGCTGAAGGGCTACCAAGTTGGAAAGTTGTCAAGCAAAAAGGTTGCTAAGTTGTAAAGCTATCAAGCTGAAAGGTTGTCGAGTTGGAAAGTTGGCAGGATTGACAGTTGTCAACTTGGAAAACTGTCAAGTTGAAAAGTTGTCAGGTTGGTAAATTGTGAAGATGGAAAGTCGTCAAGTTGGAAAGTTGTCAAATTGGATATTTGTCAAGTTGCAAATTTGTCAAGATTGTAGATTGTCAAGTTGGAAAGTTGCTAAATGGGAAAGTTGTCAAGATTGACAGTTGTCAGGTTGAAAAGGTGTCAACATTGAAAGTTGTCACGCTGAAAAGTTGTCAAGTTGACGAGTTGTCAGGTTGGAAAATTGACAAGATGGAAAGTTGTCAAGTTGGAAATTTGTCAAGTTGGATATTTGTCAAAATTGTAGGTTTTCAAAATGGAAAGTTGTCAGGTTGAAAAGTTATTAGGTTGAAAAGCTGTCAAGTTGGAAAATTGTCAAGTTGGAAATGTGTCAAGTTGGAAATTTGTCAGGTTGAAAAATTGTCAAGATTGAAAGTTGTCAAGTTGAAAAGTTGTCAAGTTGAAAAGTTGTCAGGTTGGAAAATTGTCAAGATGCATAGTTGTCAAGATGGAAAGTTGTCAAGTTGGAAATTTGTCAAGATTGTAGGTTGTCAAGTTTGAAAGTTGTCAGGTTGAAAAGCTGTCAAGTTGGAAAATTGTCAAGTTGGAAAATTGTCAAGGTGGGAATGTGTCAAGTTGGAAATTTGTCAAGTTGGAAAGTTGTCAAGTTGGAAAGTTGTCAGGTTGAAAAGTTATTAGGTTGAAAAACTGTCAAGTTGGAAATGTGTCAAGTTGGAAATGTGTCAAGTTGGAAATTTGTCCAATTGGAAAGTTGTCAAGTTGGAAATTTGTCCAATTGGAAAGTTGAAAAGTTGTCAAGTTGGAAAATTGTCAAGTTCGAAAGTTAGATTGGTAAGTTGCAAAGTTGTCAAATATTCAAGTCGTTAAGTATTCAAGTAGTCAAGTAGTTGACTAGTCAATTAACATTCAAGTTATAAATTCGATATTGCCATCCGTTTATACAAAAAATCGTGTAGGAACAAATCGTACACAGCATAAATCAAATGGTTCATCACCACGTTCCAATCACTGATTTCCAATAGCATGAATATTTCATTTTCCGCAATATTCACTACATTAAAAGGTTAGCATGTTTCCCTGTTATAACGAAACAGTATTCTCTGAAATTTTTCAATTTCACGCTTTCTATACAATTCTGATTAAACGAAATTCTATGCAACTCAAATAGTGCATTCCATTCACCGCATAATGCACTCTAAATTATTTGAGCGAAGCGTTTTATACAAACTACCATACCTAATTAACCTCAGTTCCTGTATGAATTCACTGCATAAAATATTTCCAAATTCTCCATTTACTTAAATTCTCATCTTTCGTTAATATTTACACCAATCACAAAACTTAAATCTCTTTCTTCGTTCTTTTTCGATTATAAAATTATCTATCACTTCACCCTAAAAATTTCGCTGTTAATACCATCAAATTTGAAAGTTAATCAACTATTAACAGCTTGAAACATAAAAATTGAAGAAATGAGGTTTTCACACAAAAATCATTAGCATTGAGTGAATAAAAACTTGTATCGAGGTCTAACCCTCTCGCTATAATATTCATTCTAAGACCTGACATTTCGAAGAAACTTTCCTGATGCTACAATTATAAATGACCGAAAGTCGTTCAATTTGAGAAGCTCTTGAAACGATTGTTTTATGAATTGCCAGCAAGGTATACCGTATAGATAAAACGGAAGTGCTTGCGATGCATTTTTGCGTCAAAGGTCTAACCGAACACAGTTGGGAAGTATAAATTTTGTAGACTTCACTTCAATTCAGCTTATTCAACGTTTCTGCTGGGGTCTTTGAGCTCGCTAAAAGCCACGTCTTAACCTGCTGAAGTAGGCAAACACACGTCTGAGAAACTTGAATACGATGCGACTCACTGACTGCAAAACGGCATAATTTTAACAGCTGCCGCCACGAGAGTTATGTTAACCCTTTTTACACTCGAGACTCTCGTTTCAGGCGTAGACAATGTTTGACAGTGCACTCAAAGTGTCTTTCAAACACAACTGCGATGTGACATGTACAGAGCCATTCTTGCTTTAGACACTGTTGCTAACATTCTGAAACCGTATGCAGAAGTTTCTAAAATACGTATGCAAAAGTTACAATTGTTCGTCAATGAGCTTTAGGGTGCTTTAGCAGAGTTGGAAATAGAGACTTTTTAGAAAATTCACATTCTTTTTGAAACATCCTCTATGCAATTTCAATGGCCTTTGTGAAATTATATGAAGGCTTTTGAACGCTGAAACAGGGACCGACACAGAATGAATTGTTCATTAAATTTAGAAAGATGAAATTTATATGGAATTTGCAAAAATTGTAAAGTTCTGAATATGTAAATTTGTGAATCTCTAAATTTTTGAATCTGTAAATTTCTAAATATGTAAATTTATGAATATGTAAATTTGTGAATCTGTGAATTTGTGAATCTCTAAATTTGTGAATCTGTAAATTTCTAAATGTGTAAATTTGTGAGCATGTAAATTTGTGAATATGTACATTTTTGCATGTGTAAATTTCTAAATGTGTCAATTTGTGAATATGTAAATTTGTGAATCTGTAAATTTGTGAATATGTAAATTTGTGAATCTCTAAATTTTTGCATGTGTAAATTTCTAAATATGTAAATTTGTGAATCTGTGAATTTGTGAATCTCTAAATTTCTAAATGTGTAAATTTGTGAATATGTAAATTTCTGAATATGTAAATTTTTGCATGTGTAAATTTCTACATATGTAAATTTTTGCATGTGTAAATTTCTACATATGTAAATTTTTGCATGTGTAAATTTCTACGTGTGTAAATTTGTGAATATGTAAATTTTTGCATGTGTAAATTTCTAAATGTGAAAATTTGTGAATCTGTAAATTTGTGAATATGTAAATTTTTGCATGTGTAAATTTCTAAATATGTAAATTTGTGAATCTGTGAATTTGTGAATCTCTAAATTTCTAAATGTGTAAATTTGTGAATATGTAAATTTCTGAATATGTAAATTTTTGCATGTGTAAATTTCTACATATGTAAATTTTTGCATGTGTAAATTTCTACATATGTAAATTTTTGCATGTGTAAATTTCTACGTGTGTAAATTTGTGAATATGTAAATTTCTAAATGTGTAAATTTGTGAATCTGTAAATTTGTGAATATGTAAATTTTTGCATGTGTAAATTTCTACATGTGTAAATTTGTGAATCTGTGAATTTGTGAATCTGTAAATTTGTGAATCTATAAATCTGTGAATCTGTAAATCTAAGAACAACAAAACAGTACCAAATAAATTCGATACCAAAGTCGCACCACTTGCAAATATATATTTAATCTGTCGACCCCAAACAGGACACAAATGGGCATTAAATGGGCAGCAGGCTAAAGCAAGGGTCAGAAAGGCGCGAGCGGATAAGCAGTTTGGGAAAGATGGTTGAATAAGTTAAAAGTGCTTTAGCGGAACGATTTTCTATCCGGTGAAAATGGAAGGAAAAAGGCAAACAAACAAGAACGTGAGAACCGCGTGAAAGATGTAAGAAGTCGAATGGAAATCTCGGCTGTCCTCGTAATTCTAAAAGTTGCGCAACTTCCCTTCTTATCCGAGCGTTAGTATGAAATATAACGAACCTGAATACCTCGAAGGAAATAAGATCGAACTGGTTCCGTCTGGTGATGTATGCACCAACACTTTTATAACACGAATTTCGACTCGTTCGTAAGACGCAAGATTGAATCGATCTCCGATTCAGCAGGGAACGTGACGATGAAATCGTTTTGTAAAATGGACCAATCTATTTTCGACGTTCATTTGTTAAATGGCTGCGCGAAGGATATACTTTGGGAGGGAACCGACTTTTCTCTATTAATCTTCATTGCTTCATTTTGCGATTCTTCCTTCGGATATTGTTCGGATAATGAAGAAAATATTGAGTGAAAGCCAGTAAAATGTTAGAATAAAAAGAAAATGGATAATAGAAGCAACTAGATTGATCTTTTCTTATCAATCTTCATATTATCAGTCCTTTCAGGTTAACCAGTTCGGAATTTTCATCGGAGGTAATATCAGGTGTTGTTTGATGAATGCTGCCTAATTCTATTGGGTATTGTTAAATCTGTTTTGTTATTGCATAAAAAACATTATGTAGAAACTGTGTGGGTACAATAGCCTTTGTAAGGATAATTGCTGTGAGTAACTTGTCTGGGTATATAGTCCAAGTGTTAGAACTTGCGAATTTGGTAAATGAAATTTTCGGGATTGATAACAAGATTTGGAATAACGGAATACAGGAATTTAGAGATTAAACATTCAAAATGGTGATTATATTCCCAAATACCGTCTTCAAATTCTGTACATACCTAAATCTCTTCATTCCTAAATCCTACATCCCCAAATCTCTACATACTCAAATTTCTACGTCATCAAATTCTTGCATCCGCAAATCTCTAGACCCTCAAATATCTGAATTCCCAAATTTCTACATCCCCAAATCCTTGCATTCCCAAATTCCTACATCACTAAATCCTTGCATCCCCAAATCCCTACATCACCAAATCCTTGCATCCCCAAATCTCTAGACCCCCAAATATCTATATTCCCAAATTTCTACATCCCCAAATCCTTGCATTCCCAAATTCCTACATCACCAAATCCTTGCATCCTCAAATCCCTACATCACCAAATCCTTGCATCCCCAAATTCCTACACCCCCAAATGTCTATATTCCCAAATTTCTACACCCCCAAATCCTTGCATCCCCAAATCTCTAGACCCCCAAATATCTATATTCCCAAATTTCTACACCCCCAAATCCCTACATCACCAAATCCTAGCATCCCCAATTCCCTACATCCCCAAATCTCTAGACCCCCAAATATCTATATTCCCAAATTTCTACAACCCCGAATCTCTACACCACCAAATCCTTGCATCCCGAAATCCCTACATCACCAAATCCTTGCATCCCGAAATCCCTACATCACCAAATCCTTGCATCCCCAAATCCCTACATCACCAAATCCTTGCATCCCCAAATCCCTACATCACCAAATCCTTGCATCCCCAAATCCCTACACCCCCATATCTCTACACCCCCAAATGTCTATATTCCCAAATTTCTACACCCCCAAATCCTTGCATCCCCAAATCTCTAGACCCCCAAATATCTATATTCCCAAATTTCTACACCCCCAAATCCCTACATCACCAAATCCTAGCATCCCCAATTCCCTACATCCCCAAATCTCTAGACCCCCAAATATCTATATTCCCAAATTTCTACAACCCCAAATCTCTACACCCCCAAATCCCTACATCACCAAATCCTTGCATCCCCAAATCCCTACATCACCAAATCCTTGCATCCCCAAATCTCTAGACCCCCAAATATCTATATTCCCAAATTTCTACACCCCCAAATCCCTACATCACCAAATCCTAGCATCCCCAATTCCCTACATCCCCAAATCTCTAGACCCCCAAATATCTATATTCCCAAATTTCTACAACCCCAAATCTCTACACCCCCAAATCCCTACATCACCAAATCCTTGCATCCCCAAATCCCTACATCCCCAAATTTCTACACCCCCAAATGTCTATATTCCCAAATTTCTACACCCCCAAACCCTTGCATCCCCAAATCTCTACACCCCCAAATCCTTGCATCCCCAAATCCCTACATCACCAAATCCTTGCATCCCCAACTCCCTACATCCCCAAATCCTTGCATCCCCAAATCTCTAGACCCCCAAATATCTAAATTCCCAAATTTCTACATCCCCAAATCCTTGCATCCCCAACTCCCTTCATCCCCAAATCTCCCTATATTCCTATATTCTTTGATCCCCATTTCCCTGTGTACCTAGATCTCTACACCTTCAAATCTCTATATCCATAGATTTCTAAATCCCTCTACCTATAATCACCCTAATCTTAATTATTTCAGATGCAAAGGATCATTGGCGTACGTGCATTTGGCCTGCTTAGAAAGATGGTTGAATCAATCATCTCGTTCCTACTGTGAACTATGTCGTTATCACTTCAACGTTATCGAAACACCCCGCTATGGATTGTAAGTATCGCGCCTTTAATCGCTTCATTTAACTAGTTTTGCTTTCTCATTTCAAAATACAATAATCAGTGATTTCATAAAAAGAATATATTCCGTACGAGAACATAACACAATTTTGAGAAGCATCATCTTATAATCCTTTGATCACAAAATTCTTGATTTATGGCATCCGTTAATAAATTCGTGAAAAAGCAAATCGATTTCATTGCGAAAGCAACGCACGAAAATTCAACTTGTTTTCGACTTGCATAGTGATCACTTTTATGGGAACCTTCAGGCCAGAATCGTTGAGAATATGGATTACCCATCCCAGGAATCGTAGAAACATACAGTCAGATTTGCTTATCTTCACATTACTTTCCGTCGTTACGATGGGTTTGGTAACGGTATGCCTTTTAGGTGAGTTTGCTCGCTACGAAAATGAAATTACATATCGCAACACGGCATTACCATATATCAACGTTTTTCTCGCGTATCCGTTTACTGTTTGATCTATCAGTAGTATTTTTATTTGTATCGCGATACAGGTATGCAATATTTCGTTATCGAAGGCAAGAAAATTGGAATTTCGAAGCTGTGGACCAAAAGGGCCATATGGTCTTTTCTCGTTATCGTGGTGATGGGATATATCACGACAGTCTATTTCTTGGGAAAGGTAATTACCATTTTAATTTCTTTATTAAATCAACTGAAATATGACACCACTTATCGAGAAACTTTAATTTTGGTACCTCAAATATTTTTTAATACCATAAAGTTACAATTTAACAAATTGTAAATATTAATAAAAATTAATATGTGACAATAATAAATAATAATTGATATGATAAACTCGATGAATGTTTAAACAATGACAATGTTATACAAGATTTTAAACAAGTTATGCTTAGAAAGATTTTTAAGTGAGCATGCCTCATTTTTCAAATATCTACATCTTCAGTTTTCAACCACACATTTCTAAAGTACGAAGTTTCAAGGTTCATTATATTAAGAAAACAAAACTATTATTCTACCATCTTCTACTCGTGAAAGTATTTGTCTTTCGGTAAGAATACCTAAGCCAATCTAAGCCAAACATAGTGATTTGATTACGTACGGTTCACGTGTCTAGTTGGGCTAACCCAATATTAGTTCTACTCTACATAATTAATCCAACAATCAGCTACCTTCCGTATTGACTATCAATTCCACCTATTTTCCTATAGATATATTCTACATTTTTTATCACGTAATATGTACATTAATACGTTTGACTTCATTTGTATTCCTATTGTGCGATCATTAGTGTTCTTATTCTACTTGTCTGACCATCAACGGTCCTAATCTACTTGTCTGATCATTGACATTCCTCTATTCCACTTGTCTGATCATCAACGTTCTTGTTGTACTTGTGTAATCATTAATGTCATTATTCTACTTGTCTGATCATGAAAGTTCTTATGTTCAACTTGTCTGATCAGCAATGTCCTTATTCTACTTGTCTGACCATTAATGTTTTCATTCTACTCGTCTGATTACTAACGTCCATATTCTACTTGTCTGATCATTGACGTTCCCCTACTCTACTTGTCTGGTCATTAACGTCACCCTATTCCACTTGTCTGATCATTAACGTCCCCCGTCTACTTGTCTGACCATAAAATTGATCCTCCAGCAGATCAACACGTTCTACAATTATTTGACTACCAATTTCACATATTTCACCACCTAACGAATGGTACTAATGGTATCATATCCGAAAAGACACATCTACTTATCTTTCCACATTTACATTGTACTTGTCTGGCCGATCGCTCATACTACTTGCCCAACCATCTACAGCGTATTACTGTTCAAACATTTCCTCTTTTGCAATGAACATCTGTGTCCATCTACTTATCCGACTACGTACCATTTCCACTTCATTTGTTTGACCAGACAGTAATCCTACATTCCTGTCTGACCCATCTAATCCGCTTGTTCTACAGAACTTCATTATCTACTCTACTTAGCTGACCGTTTATATCTTCACACTACTGACGTGACGATGTTAAGCTATTCTTTTAATATGTAGAAAGAGATTAATGAAGACAGAAGTAGAATTGATATTGAAATGTTCTTCAAATATTTTCTTTGTTTAAATTTAATTAATATTTATGTCAAGAGTGATTAATTAAGGTACCAGTAGAATTCACATGGAATTTCTCTTCAAATATCTCTTGGCGTTTATATAATTAATATAATGCCAAGGGTGATGAGTAATTAAGACAGTAGAATGAAGCTTGAATTTGTTTTGTAATAGTAGTTTCAGCTGAATTGCCTTGACCACATTTTTTTCTTTTACAATTATTACAGTTATTACGATTACAATTTCCTGATTTACCTTGTATTTTAATACACTTGTTAAATAGATACAAAGCCATAACTATTACATAATTAATATTAGTTTATAGCATGTAAAGGTACCATGAAACATACCCAATTCCTCCAATTTTTATCACTTTGAAAAATGTATACAATCATAAGTCTTATTTAAACAAGTATCTAGCAAGTGTAACAACGGTATTTCTTTCTCGGTGTCCCACATACTCTATACATATCATAAATGCTCTGTGAATCAAATCTGAATCTTCTAATATGTTCACCTAATTAGTCTGTCCTATCACTGTACTACATCATGCAATTTGATATAATGCTCTGTACTACATCATACAATTTAATACAATGTACAACACAGAATTTAATATAAAGCCCCATATAATTTAATGTAACCCAGCAGTAGATTTACAGAAGTAAGGGCAACAAACACGGTTTCCCAACAAGTTTCTTAACTGACCGCACTGAATCTCGAACTTGTACGAGTTTCCCGTGTCAGCCACAAGCAGGACTTTTTGTGCAAATTCAAGGCATATTCTTCCCCCGAGTAATCCCCTTAATGACTGAGCAGTTTGCTCTTTCCTTCTCTTTTTTTCTCCAACTTTAAATCCGTCCGGTACATCCACTAGTTGGTCAGACTGAAACTTCAAACTTGCCACCTTTGTTTTCATCAAGCACTGACGGTGCTTCATTTAAATGCGTGGGCCATTTTACACACGGCTCGAGTTTCGCTATTTCCAGAATAATGAAAAGCGTTTGGTCTTTTCTGCCCGGATGGAAACCAGTTATGTTTTATTATGACGTTTATAGTTATTCTCTCTTGTCGTTTGCAATTTCTTTTATTCAAACGCGTCGAGAACGTTCAAATATTCTGGCGGAAATTTCGTCCAATGGATCCTCTTCTTTGTTAGAGCGAATATGTACTATTTGTTTGAAATAATATTAATTAAACGTTGTAGGAAAATTTAATAAAGACTAGTTTTCACGAATTAATTAGAAGAGGTCTCAGACATTTAAACAAAACAACTTCAATTGAAACCATTAATTAAATGCAATGAAATGAAATGCTGAAGTATGTCAACAGAATAAACTTCAATATTTACATAAAATTCGATTATTTTAAACGGACAAAATAATTAAACTTATATTGTCAGTAATCGGATATACTTATTGTGTCAAATAATTAGACAAAACAATTATTATTTTAGAAAATTAGATAAAATAATTCAATTATTTAGACAAAATACTAAAATGACTCAAAACAATTTTTTAGAACCTTGGCCATTTTTACAGATAAATTTCTCGAGCACTTAATCAAATTTTCGATTAATAAATACCTGATACCTTATTAAATATCTGATTACAGTAAATAAGAATTTAAAAATAACCTCGAATATTCCTGTAATTTCCGACACTTCACAACTTTATTAGTTTGGATGCTTCAAAAGTTTCTTTGACGATAAATATTTTCTTGCGACGTGTTATTGGCTTTCTTAGATCGTTTCAATATCGCTAACTTCGTCAGCCGGCGGTCAATAGTTTGCGACTCGGTCGCATGAAATAAAAACAGCCAGCGACCGAGGAACAAATTTTTCACGGGACAAGTAGCTGTTCGAAAGTTTACAGTGTCTTCTTCAACTGGAAACTTTACATGACTGAAACGTAACCGTGCTCGAGAAGCACACCGAAGAAAATTTATTGCTTGCAAGCGAAAAGAAACGCGTTGAGTCTACTTGAGCTTGCTAGCCTTACAAGTACGCTCGGATTTCTAGTACCTTGTAAACATCCTTCTCATAAATTCACTACTGAAACTTTCTTGGACTCCTTTAAAGCTTAGACATTATATTGCTGCAATTAAAACACTGCCTTTCAGTCTGAAATCTTGCACCATAATCGGCAGTCGTTTAACGAAGAGAAACGTTGCGGTTGATTGCTAAGCTCGGATTCATCGCAACAAATAGAAACTTGTAGAAAACAAATAGAAAATATTTAGAAATGAATTTCACAGTGAAAGTTCACGTATATGTATAGTCAGCCATTAGTGAAAAGTTATATGGTCAGAGGTACTTGAAATATTTATTACAGTATCAATAAATGAATCGTCAGTAGTCAATTAGTGGTCAATGAAACGAAAAATCAAATGAAATGTTTGCATATTTAAATTCGCATATTAAATTACAGCAGTGAAAATTGATACGTGTATTTATAGCCAGATACTGATTACGGCAATGAATTAACATAAAGTAACTGATACAGTGAAATGAATATATGATCAGACATTGACTCCCTCCGTAAAAAGCAACACATATGATGAAATATCAATAATATGACTTCTACATGCAAAATTGACCTATATAAATTACTACGAATGCAAATAATGAACTTTTCACGTTCATTATTGAATGTAACAATACGAACAATTAATTAAATATTAATAATTAAAAACTCAGATTTTATTTCTTTCTTCTTTAAATAATTCATTTTAATTACGTACTTGATTAGGCACGATGTTGTATATATGTAATAGCATATATATGTATTGGAATAATGTAGTAAAATTAGAAAAGAACGATAAAGTTTCGTGCCTATGAAATATTACGAAATCGATTGGATGATTTTGCATACTAAATGACTTCATGGTAAGAAGAAATAGGTCATATTGGTTAATTAGTAGTCAGGTAATCATGAAATATCAATCACGTTGCTCAAAGAGCACTTTGGTATCAGTCAGTGCGATTTAATGCAGGGAGTAATTAAGCTCCAGTTTAATTAAAATCTCCAAGTTTTAAGGAAATTCAATTAACGACCAGCTCTTCAATACCCGTTTCGATGCAAAGCCCAGAAAAATCATTAACACTTTCTTCCTGAATATTCTAATAAGATCGGTATTTCAGCAACATCTATTCCGCTTGAAATATCTTTTATTGACAGGAGAGATTTTTGGATTTACAAATTTGGGAATTTGGGAAATTTAAGAAATTTGCAAAATTTAGAAAATTAGGGCAATTTAGGGAATTTAGAGAATTTGTGTAATTTAGGGAATTTGGGAAATTTAAGGAATTTGCAAAATTTAAGGAAATTGGGAAATTTTGAGAATTAGAGGCATTTAGGGCATTTAGAGAACTTCGGAAATTTGTGTAATTTAGGGAATTTGGGAAATTTCGAAAATTTAAGGAATTTGCAAAATTTAAGAAAATTGGAAAATTTAGAGAATTAGGGGCATTTAGGGAATTTAGAGAATTTGGCAAATTTAAGGCAGTTGGGAAATTTAGAAAATTAGGGACATTTAGGGAATTTAGCGAATTTGGGAAATTTGTGTAATTTAGGGAATTTAGGAAATTTCGAAAAATTAAGAAATTAGCAAAATTTAAGGAAATTGGGAAATTTTGAGAATTAGGGACATTTAGGGAAATTAGAACATTTGGGAAATTTGGGAAATTTAAGGAATTTGTAAAATTTAGGGTAATTGAGAAATTTAGGGAATTTACAGAATTTGAGAAATTTGTATAATTTAGGGAATTTGGGAAATTTAAGGAATTTGCAAAATTTAGGGAAATTGAGAAATTTAGGAAATTTGTGTAATTGTTGGGAATTTTGGGAACTTGAGAAATTTAGGAAATTCGGGAAATTTAGGGAATTTAGTGGATTTAGAGAACTTGGGTATTGGGGGAATTTAGGGAATTTGACAATCCTGAGGATTTAGGAATTTGGGAATTTACTGATTTGGGCAATATTAAAATTTGAGAAATTGGAAACATGAAAATTATGAAATTTTCCAAATTGAAAAATTGAAATTTAGAGATTTCAAAGTTTACAATTTTTTCAATTGACAAATTTTAATAATTCATCGACTCTAAAACTTTGCAATTTAAGGACCTGAAAACGTAAGAACTCTAATTTCAAATATTACAAAAGCTAAGAATTTGAAGATATGAAATGGTATAAAATTTTGTAGCATGTAACCTTCGGAGGAAACGGTGAAACATAATGAAAATTAACAAGATCATAGCGATGGCGTCCGATAAAGCATATCACCTTCCCGTGTATCCAAAGATTAACAGCTTCATTGCCTTCAGTTCTCGTCGGCGCAATTACCGCGAAACAAACCAGCTCTCGAAAACAAAGAGCTCGACGAATTCCTTTCCTGAACGAGCCAGCTAGCGTTCCCAGGAGGGGTAAACGTACGGTTTCATTCGCGTCGGTTGTTTCTCCGCGGCGGAAAATGCTATCGAGCGTTTCGTTCGAGGGCAAAAACACTCGGAATTTCACTGCGTCTCGAGGTAGCTCGGAGGCAGGTCTAGGTCGCTAACCTTTTTCAGCCTCTTCTTTCTCCGTTCCGCGGTTTATGTTTATACGCGACACGATTCCGACGACCCAGATAACACTGTGCCCCGAAGCGGACGCATTTAAGCAACGGGTAAAGGTGAACCGTCGCTGGTCAACTCGGCTGGAACAAACGCGACACGACGCCTTCTTTCCGGATAAACCTACGAAAATATCGAGATGACCGCGAAATATTATGATTCCCTGCGGTGAATATCAAACTTCGGAAAATCAAATGACTTCGTAAAGATCATGACTCGAAGAGATACGAGAGGCGATATTCCGAGCGGTAGCTTTCATGTTTGACAAATACTGTCTTCTCAAATTGGTTCTGCAAACGAGCGAGAAATTTAAATCCAGCGAATTTCATGTCAACCTCTAATAATTACAAATCTATTCGTCGTCTCTGTATTACTAATATTATCTTTCAAAGTATTTTCATCAAATCTACACGATTGAAATGTTGAAACAGAAAGACATACTAAAATAATTACTCTGCACAATAGGTTTTAAGTATATAATATTATAGAAATAATTACAAATAATTTATGAAGAAATAACAAACTATTTATTACAAATGAATTACTGGTGGATGTGCAGGTTTGAACTATTCTTTGCCGACCGCCATACTTGCATACTACGCGCATGCGCAGTTCGAAATACTGAGTCATCCGCCATTTTGGTGTTCACCTCGGGTGGCGGCAAAATACGAACTGAATTATTAGAAGACCAGTTTTAATAGTAAAATAAGAAAGCAAATGATACATCTAATGCCTGATATGTTTTCCAGACTGATATTCATATTGATTTAAAGTGAAATGTGTCTAATTCTTTTATGAGCGCCATGTCTCCATATTTGTATAAATATAGTTGTTTCTCAAGTATTATCTATATTTATACAAACATGATATATAAATATAATTATTTTACAAGTACTACATATCCAAATAATTACATATCTAAATATTTATACAAATACTAAATATCGTAAGTAATTGTACAAAATTTGCCATTTCGCAGAACCAAAAGCAACGCACGGAAGAAATAAAAAGGAGTGGTAGGTTAATAAAGACCTCACGCGCATAAGCATTTTTCTTGGCGGTTATATCTCAACCAAGTTGGTTTGTTACCTTGGAATATAAATTAACGGGGTATATCCCTGGTGAAGTGGCAACTTATTAAAATTCTATGGGAGGAAGTTGAGCTTGACGGAAAGAAACGTAGCGTGCATAGCGGTTTAACGTTTCCGCGGTTTCTGGAGCTAGAGAGATAGAGGGGTGATTCAGATACGAAAGATGAGAAGATAATTAAGGGGAAAATAAACGTGAATGTGGTGTAAGGTAATGGGGGAACTATATGATTCCTCGAAATGTGGTTTGCAGCTTCTAACGGAAACCGTTTCGAGTTATAACGGTTCATTTTCAGCGGTTTCCTCAGACACTCATTGATATCGTTTTATACTGTTATTCATATACTCGTTGCAGAGAACGAAGACAGTTTACAGAAGAAATTAATATACATACTTTGAGTATATGGTAAATGTATTATTTTAAGAATTTTTAATTTGGTTAAGGGATTCTGAAATTTGGGGATTTTTAAATTCAGGTAATATGAGATTTTTGGAATTTAACAAATTTAGAAATTTTTATGTTTGAAAATTTGGGGATTCGAAAACTTAAGAATACGAGAATGTGAGAATGTAAAAATTTGGAGATTTTGAAATTTTGGTACTTCAGATACAGAATTTAGAAATTTGGAAAATATAGGAATTTCGTTGTTTGAAAATTTGGGGCTAGAAAACTTGAAAATATAAAAATTTAGGAACTTGCAAATCTAATAATTTGAAAATTTTTATTTCACACTACCTATTAGAAACTGCTCAACAGAGTACTAATAAATTAACTAATTCTATTTCTTACTTAATTTTTCCCTTCAAAAATGCCAACAAAATCAAAACCAGTGAATTTGTCATAGCATAAAGAAATATTCTCCAAAATCTGCAGTTATGTCGAAAGTGACCCAGTATCAACAAACTAGTTATTTCTGTTCCCGTCGATCCTTCAAAGGTTTAACCGGAATTCCAGTACGCCAAAAATATTTCGAAAACAGGCACCCTTCTGAATACCAGAACGTTTTTCCAAGAACGTTCACGTGCAAGTGCACTCGAAACTATTCGGTATGATCGTGCAAAAGGGAACAATCATTTTTGGGAGGTTGAACATCAAAACGAATAGTGTAGGAGCAGAGGGATTTTAATTACAAAGGATACACCGTGCAGAAAATTAAGAATTTTTACGCCACATCTCCGTCACGAAATTTAACAAGAAAATGAACATCGTGGGAGGAATATCTGAAGGGTGCTTAATAGAGGCACAAGTTCCTTTTATGCTTCTTCATAGCAACGTCAATCAGCCTATAAAACTTTCATCTCTCCTCATTTTTGAAGTGCAATTCAGTTTTATAACTAAACGGAGATCAATTCTGATTTTATTCGCAAATTGTAGGAAAATTGAAGTGCTTTGCAATATTCATAGATTTTCGATTGGAAATTTAGTATTTCTACCATCGTTAATTTCAGGAAGGATGATTTTTTTAATATTGGAAGAATATTGGGATTACAAGTGCTACTATGAATAGTATTATCGAACCATACTATTTATTATAGATGTAACAAATATTACTATACTGCAAATTTATTACACAAAATTGTTGTGGATTTATTGCAGAAATTATCATAAATCATTCCAAATTTATTATATTAATAATGAAACGCAGTGCATAAATTACATTCACATGTAGCACACATACACATGAAGTATATTTCATATATAAATTATGCATAGAATCAAGTTCATATAAAAATGATAAATCATATGACACGTGTTATACAAATATAATAAACGAGAAACATAATTTTACTCTTTATGACGTGAACACTACAATATTCCTGTTTACCCAATTTTATTAATTTAACAATGTAATTATTTTGACAGTACACGTCCAAGACTAAAAACAGAATTTACCATTTTCGAAATGGTATTTTAAACAATATGTCAAAGGATAATATTAGAAGTTGTGTGAACTTTATCCTTGAAAGCTTCGTGAAAGTTTCCGAGTTTCCGCGAAAGAAATTCTTGTAAAATTGGTCGTGTTAGAAACGCGAACAAAGTAAGGGAATATGAAAGACAAAAAAGGTAAACTGAAAAAGGGCCAGCAAGATATTGCAAAAAATAAAAGGGCGAAGGTAGGTTGCACCAGGAATCACTAGGAGTTCCTTTCATCCTTTTGAAGCAGCCTGCGGTTGATGGAGGCTGTAAAAATACAGCAAACACGCCGCGGAATTTCCGCTATCGCTTTATACTTGACATTACATGGCTCGCGTCCAATATTTCCTGCTACCGACTCGGAATCGACGTTTGACAAACGATACGACATCGAAAAACTTGTATTCTCAAATTAACTGCACAAAAGAATAACAAAACTTCGTTTTATTTAAGCGTTTAGTTCATTCTGGGGAATTTTGGGGATTTGGAAGATGGTATTAGGGAATTTTTGGAAGTTGGTATTGGAGAATTTTTAGAAGTTGATATTAGGGGATTTTGGGAAGTTCGTATTAGGGGATTTTGGGAAGTTCGTATTAGGGGATTTTGGGAAGTTCTTATTGGGGAATTTTGTAAGTTTGCTATTGTGAAATTTTGGGGAGTAGACTGTGATATAATACTAGGGAATTTTGTAAGTTTGCTATTGTGGAATTTTGGGGAGTAGATACTAGGGAATTTTTTAAGTTTCCAATGTGAAATTTTGGGGAGTAGATACTAGAGAATTTTGTAAGTTTGCTATTATGGAATTATGGGGAGCAGACACTAGGGAATTTTGTAAGTTTGCTATTGTGGAATTTTGGGGAGTAGGCACTAGGGAATTTTGTAAATTTGCTACTGTGGAATTTAGGGGAGTAGATACTAGGGAATTTTTTAAATTTCCAATGTAAAATTTTGGGGAGTAGATACTAGGAAATTTTTTAAGTTTCCAATGTGAAATTTTGGGGAGTAGATACTAGGGAATTTTGTAAGTTTGCTATTGTGAAATTTTGGGGAGTAGGTACTAGGGAATTTTGTAAGTTTGCTATTGTGGAATTTTGGGGAGTAGATTCTAGGGAATTTTTTAAGTTTCCAGTGTAAAATTTTGGGGAGTAGATACTAGGAAATTTTTTAAGTTTCCAATGTGAAATTTTGGAGAGCAGATGCTAGGGAATTTTGTAAGTTTGCTATTGTGAAATTTTGGGAAGGTAGATTAGGGAATTTTGAACAGTTGGTATTATGAAATTTTTGAACCATAGAATCTTGAAATTTGGTATTTGGAAATGTTAGAAATTTGATATTACGCAATTTTGGAATTTTTTCATTGCAAAAGTCTGACATAAAATTTTTTCATCCCCAAGATTGGTATACTGTAATTTTGGAATTATAGAATTTTAGAAATTCATAAGTTTGATATTACACAATTATTAAAATGTGATTTATTTCTCTGGTCTGACAGAAAGGAGTTAATACTATTAAAACTGTACGAATTAACTCCTTGCCCTATGATTAATTAATTAGTTGCGTCAGTCACAACTAACTAATCACAGTTACAGTATAAAAATATAAAAGAAAAAAAAATTGAAAAGGTTATGTCAATTTAATATCATGCAATTGTTGACTATGAAAATTATAATTGGACTTGAATTCCAAATTGAAGCATGTTAAAAATTCGAATAAAATCGATCATAGCTGACGCACCCGTGCGTCACGAATCAGATTCGTCAAAATACTCCAAAGGATGAACACATCAACTTATAATTTTCTAAACAGTTGCGTCGTACACAGCTAGCTAACTATTGCTACAACGTTAAAACTAACGAAAGTATAAAATAATATTAAACACATGTTGCCTCTGTCGATCCTTGATTATACAGATTATAATTAGAATTGAACCCAAAATTGAATTATAGCGGAAATAGGAATCAACTTCGTCACATTACTGTAGTGTGCGTCACGAGTGACACGATATCGTCACTCGACACGGTGTTCACCAGACAAGTGATTAAGCAACTCATGGTTAGCAAAAGTAAGGACACAAACGAATTCCCAGTAATTGTGCATAAATCACATCAAACAGCAAAAAGGGTAAAATGGTGGTAGTAATTCATGCAGACGGTTAGAGCATAACACAAACGAATCTCCAGCAATAAATTACGTATAAATCAGAGGAAACAATTGCAAAAAGGGTGGAAGGAACATCCGTGCAGGTACGGCTGGAATATTTCAATAGGAACGACACAAGAATTTCAAGCGAAATCATGTTCCTACCCGCATAAATTGAATTCCTATCGAGTAGTCGAACCGGAGTCCGGTCAGTGCACATTTAATTAAGAATTATCACGTACACGTGACAGGTCGAAATCGGTTTCATCCGCTCTCGATCGGGGCACTTGGACGACACTAATTTATCGTCCGCAGTATCTTTTGTCCTTGACAACTTCACCTATCTGTAGAGTTTAACAGCCGAAAGAACTGTACTGAGTTTTCTCTGGATTCTCGGGTCATTTTTCTTTTCAGGATCAGGTGTCGCCGTGGTACAGGTGGTGGAAGAGCACCGTAAATGTCAGGCTCGTTATGGACCCTCAACTGTTCAGGAGAACGGACTCCTTCCATGGATTCGACGACCAAACGACAGACAATGCTGTTTTGCATAATGTCAGGTTTGTATTGCACATGTCAGCAGCAAAATGCATTCGAATTGAACTGTTCGGTGTCAATTTTAACAACTGAAGTGAAAATCGTAATTAAACTTTTTCAGATACATCGGTGGAAATCCTCAATGACGATGAAAGAGTTTCAAATTATTTTAATTGTAATACACATGTCATTCAAATCTTTCGTTCTGAATAAAGATCAACTTTTCTGACGTTTACTGAAGAGTAAAAATATATTTTATATCATCATGGTCGATATTCTTAATAGTTAATTGTTTGTTTTACTTAAAATATCCAAATTCTTCAATTGTCCATAAATCATCAAATCTCTAAACTGCAAACGAAAGACTAAGGTTAAGTCACAGATGTGACTAACAAACAAATACTCCCTAGCATAACTCGAGTCCCATCACGGTTAAATAATTCGAAACTACAAATGTAAAGAAACGAAAAAGTATCCAAAGCTAGTATCGTTAAACTATTCATAGAAACTTGTATTAGTCCCGTAACATGCATTAACACGAATAAACAGCAAAGAGGACTACATCCTCCGTAACATTTCAGTAGCATCTTGAAGCTATTACAGCAGGTCCAAGTTCAAGTATTTACATTCGTCCAGTATCTAAAGTAGCAAGATAACCGTGGCTGTTTGTGTCTAGCTTCAGAACGAAATGTATGATAATAGCGCGATATAAATAGTTGGCAAGCAGCCAGTCGAGTTAATTGCTAGATCAGCAGTAGCTTCGTTTTCTCTGTGTAGCCACGTCCAGCCGAGCTAATTTTTTCTTGGCAGAAGGTGCGCCTCGCAAGATATTCTCGTTTAATGCATCGCCGTGGCTGCACCTGCATTCGGATCTCATTTGGGAGATTAAATCTTTCGTACGAGCCGCGAATTATGTACAGTTTCTAAGACAGACCGAAATCTGAAGCCGGCCAGATAAGCAGACGAATAAAACAGCTTCGCGCAATTAAAACCGCGTCTTACGCTGCAACCTTCTTCGTGATATATTATTAAGATGTTCCACCGAATTTAGTTGAAGCTTACTCTAGATTACTGTATTACACACGCAAAATCTCCAAATTAAAATTCAAAATTAACCCCTTTTTGACAAGTCTGACGCAATTGTGATCTTACTCGAATTTTGAATAAACTTCAATCTGATGTTCAAGTCCAGTTATAATTTGCATAGTCAAGAATTGCTGAATACAGGACTGCCATCAACTTTGTCCGTTTTAATATTGCAGCTAAGATACTAGGGAATTTTGTAAGTTTGCTATTGTGGAATTTTGGGGAGTAGATACTAGGGAATTTTGTAAGTTTTCTATAGTGAAATTTTGGGGAGTAGTACTAGGGAATTTCTAGAAGTTTGCTATTGTGGACTTTTGGGGAGTAGGCACTAGGGAATTTTGTAAGTTTTCTATTGTGAAATTTTGGGGAGTAGTTCTAGGAAATTTTATAAGTTTTCTATTGTGAAATTTTGGGGAGTAGTACTAGGGAATTTCTAGAAGTTTGCTATTGTGGAATTTTGGGGAGTAGTACTAGGGAATTTCTAGAAGTTTTCTGTTGTGAAATTTTGGGGAGTAGTACTAGGGAATTTCTAGAAGTTTGCTATTGTGGACTTTTGGGGAGTAGGCACTAGGGAATTTTGTAAGTTTGCTATTGTGGAATTTTGAGGAGTAGTACTAGGGAATTTCTAGAAGTTTGCTATTGTGGAATTTTGGGGTTTAGGTAATAGGGAATTTTTGTAAGTTTGCTATTGTGGAATTTTGGGGAGTAGTACTAGGGAATTTCTAGAAGTTTGCTATTGTGAAATTTTGGGGTCTTGGTACTAGGGAATATTGTAAGTTTGCTATTGTGGAATTTTGGGAAGTTAGATTAGGGAATTTTGAACAGTTGGTATTATGAAATTTTGGAACCTTAGAATCTTAAAATTTGGTATTTAGAAATGTGAGAAATTTGTTATCACGCAATTTTGGAATTTTTTTATTTCAAAAGTCTGCCATAAAATTTTTTCAATTTTCAAGTTCGGAGTACTGGAATTTTGGAATTATAGAATTTTAGAAATTCATAAGTTTGTTATTACACAATTATTAAAATGTGATTTATTGCTAAAATTACCTGCTATACATTCTCATCAGATACACACCAATTCTGCACAGTACCCCATTACAATCCAAGAATATCAAACAAATGAGTATAAAGAGTTAAGGAACTAGACCTCCACGCTGTTGTTGGAGTGTAGATAAAGTCCAAATCGATTGCATCCTCCAAAAGACTAAAATATTAATGAAGACTATTTGCAAATGTTTTTCCAAACACGACGAGAACACGTGTAGGATCTTCGATTTGTGAAGAGGACTGTCGTTAGCGATCAGTGTACGCAGTGAACAAACGGCGAGGCACGTGTCAAAGCGTCGGTAACTACGGATCGTAAGCGGCTCGTTGGTGCGGCCATTAATTACACCGCCTAATTCCGCGAATTGGTCATTAAGGATCAGCTGTTCCGCACTTAATGTCAAGCTAACCGCGCAGTTCACTCGGCCCCTGATCCGACGATAGTCAGTACCTCTCCTTCGCAGGACACTGTAATTGGTTTGTTGAAGCTTAACTAACTACCGGATAAAGTCGAACGAACCGGCTGCCGTTTAAGCGAGGATTATCCCTTACCAAATGAAGAATATTTACTGCTAATTGCCCGGATTTCGATTTATTTCACCGATAAGAAAATCTTACGGACACGCGGTTGCTTCGGGAATCTTTTCTTGCCGGATTTCTGTCATGGTTCTGCAGGTTACTACCGGGCTTTCAATTTCACTATACACGTTTTTAAATTATTCTGTTGCGGTATTCGTTATTTGGACTTTTTCAAATTCTTACATTTTATATCTAAAAATTTTTTAACGATCAAGTTCTTCGAGTAGTCTCTAAATATCCAAATTCTTCAACTATCAAGTCATTACTAAATCTCCAAATTTTCTATACAAGATTTTTAATTATTTTTGTATGATTTTCGTTATTTGGAGCTTTTTCAAATTCTCACATTTTTAACAATTTTACATTTCAAGATCCATAAATTACCAAGTAGCAAGTAGTATAAATTCTTCAAGTAGCAAGTCTCTAAATATTCAAATTCTTCCACTATCAAGTCACTACTAAATCTCCAAATCTTGACATCCACAAATTTCGAAATCTATATTTCTAAATAACTAAACTTCCAAATCTCAAAATTTCCAAGTTTTTAAACTTCCAGGCCTCCAAATTTCTAAATCTCTCAATCACCAAGTACCTAAACTCCAAATTCCCTAAATTTCCAAATGTGAAATTCCCCTTTAAAACCAGCAAACACTGAAATTTACGAGCCACATACGAAATAAAATCGCATAAATTTGAAATTGGCATAAAATGCATAAAATAAAGATACTGATGGTAGATTATTAAATATCGTGCCCGGGTGAAAGATAAATTATGCAAGAGTAATTTCTGTTCCGAAGTTTAGCAGAATTCCGGAGGATACGAGCGTTTCCCGGTAGCACGCTCTGCATCCAATTTTACGTTTGATCGTCCTTTGTATAGTTTAGTTTTTGTATGCATCTGCCGAGACCTTGACGGGTGAGAAACGGTTTGTCGACAAAACAAATGTCACTGCGACGGGATAATTAAATTCTCCACGACCGACATAGAAAGCGCCGACAAAATGAAGCGCCAGCACGAAATATTTCAGATAGAAAATTGAGCACGTATGCACGTTTTTGCGTTGATATTTAATTTCTGGGATACGCCGGTCGAATTTTGTCACGCCACCTCTGCCACACATATCTTCTAATTCGCAATATGCTGCAAAATGGTACGAGCTTCGCCATCCGACCAAATTATTGTTCGCGGAATTTGCGTACCATGAATTCATATTTGTAAAATTGGAAATTGGGTAATTGTGACGGCTTTTAAATTTTTAAGTAATTTTACAATTATCGGTGCTTGCAAGGTTGTCTTAGAATTACGAAGATTTTAATTTGGAGCTTTTACGTTTTTAAAAATGGAATTTTTTTTGTGGAAAGCAGGAAACTTTTTAATATAGTAATCTGCCATGTCTGTGTTTGTGAAGTACTACATTTTCGTGTAAAAATGTTTCCGAATTTCTAAATTTCTAAATCTACAATTCTATAAATCTTCAAATCTCTAAATTCTGAATTTCTAAATTTCTATATCTCTATATCTCTAAATCCCCAAATCCCCAAATCTCTAAATCTCTAAATCTCCAAATTCCCAAATCTCTAAATCTCCCAATTCCGTAAATCTCCAAATCTCTAAATCTCCAAATCTCTAAATCTCTAAATCCCCAAATCTCTAAGTCTCCCAATTCAGTAAATCTCCAAATCTCTAAATCTCTAAATTCCCAAATATCTAAGTCTCCCAATTCCGTAAATCTCCAAATCTCTAAATCTCTATATCCCTAAATCTCCAAATCTGTAAATCTCTAAACCCCTAAATGTCCCAATCCCCAAATCTCCCAATCTCTACATCTCCAAATTTCAAAATCTCCAAATAACCAAACTTCCCAATTTCAAAATTTACAAATCCAACACTTCAACCCTCCCGTATCCAAAATCTAATTTCTAAATTTCAACACTCCAAATTTCCAAACACCCAGAAGATTGTACACCTGTGTCCATTACGTCCCTTTTGTAAACTCGACTGTAATGTTACAGAGTTAGCTGCATTCAGAATTTGAATTTTGTTTCGAGCGACTATTCCGAACAGTTTTGCACGCTTTGTTAACTGACCTATTTCTGTTTCCGACGAAAGGGTAATTAGGGGCAATTTGATTTAGTTTCACTTCTTTGAGCCACCTATACGGAAGCGTCTCTCTAAAGTGGATTATGAACTCCAGTAAACTTGTAAACTTCTCTGAAATTGTATAAAATAAAATTAGGTTGTTCCGTTTGCTCACTTCGTTGCTGCACGTTGCTGTCCCTTAACAGGATTCCGTAGTGTTAATATTAAATTCATAACTTAATACCGTCCATTAAGTCGTCTACGTTTCAATTACGTATCAGAATAATTCGCGAGCGAAATTAAAATTTACCCAAAAACATATTCGACGAATTTGTTGAGGTAGAATGAATAGTATCCAACAAAAACAATGAAATATACAGGGAAACGGTATAATATCTTCTATTATATATTTCATTTTCCATATTGGTCCCTTCTGGCCTCGGTAAAATACACTTTAATCCTGCAAAATCTATGGTCAGCTCATTTTTTTTCCTACGGATTGGACCGCGAGTGCATTGTGGTTATTAAAATGTCTCGTATGTATGGTGTTCATATTTCATCTGTTCGTTTCGCTTTCTCGATTTTTGTTATTCTGAAGCATATTCCGACAATATACGCCACATTTTAATACCCAGTTATTTAATGAACATGCTTCCGGAAAAACTAATTATTCCCGATATTGTTTGCTCTACCGCTCGCTCCTCTACGCTCTATTTAGAGCAAAATGCTCTAAATAAACTTTTTCGGCTAACATAGTCGGTTATTATAAAAAGTACCGGTGAGCGGATTACCCGGTTATTTTTCAGCTTATTTCAACTCTGTATCACTACATATCTGGGTACGCGTTGAAATTATTTAACGAGCTCGGAAATATATCGTGAAATAAAATTCATAAACCGTACGGTTTATTTGACCAGTCTGTTTCTGTGATTTTAAGTAATTCGGAATATGTATTACGTTGACTCAGACTATCGAATTGACGAGGTTCTAGATGTTTAAGAGGGTGGGTTTCTAAGTTTCAAGATTACTACATTTATACAATTTCTACAATTTTAAGTTGGTCAGTTTCTGGATGTCTTCCTGAGTTTCGAAGTTTCAAGATTTCTAAATTTCTACAATTTCTAAATTTTCAAGTTGATCAAATTCCCAAATTTCTTTCTGTATTTGAAATTAAACAATTTCCACAGATTAAAAGTAAAAAATCTGAGATTTCTATAATTGTTTCATAAATTTTCAACTATTCTAATTTTCCAGGTACTAAATTTCTACATTTCTAAATTTCTAAATTACGAAATCACCAAGTTTCCAGGATTCTTTATCACCAATGTCTGAAATTTGAAACTTTGACAATTTCCAAACTTGAAAACAAAACTCAAGTCTTCCACAAATCTAACTTTTACAAATCTTCAACTTCGCCAATTCCCAAATCAACCTCTGTAACCCCAAATCCTCAAATTACCAAATCACAGTATTCCTAAATTGCCACATCAAATCCCAAAGTACCGAACCCTAAAATAAGTTTGACAAAACACGAATGCACGAAATTGGAAAACGAAAACACGAAAACTGCGTACCTCTGTTTCCCAAATTGGTTGTTCTGCAAATTAAAAATTGCACGCAGCAATTAACCCCTTAACAAGTTTTTCGCAGTTGCATCAATCAGAACTAAATTACTGCTGCAGTGTTAAGATAAATAAAGAACCTTGAAATGTTAGGTATATTTTTGATTTACCGATCTTCAATTATACAAATTACGATAGGTATCGAAAACTCGGTCTTTGCGCAAATTTAGGTGCGTCATTTGAACTGTAAAGTGCGTCACGAGTCTGACTCGATGTTACAAGCCGAGGGGTTAAATTTGACATAGAAATGAAACCTGAGAACTCTTTAGAAAAACCTATTCTTTATTCGAGTAAATTATGAACTGCGGTATTCTTCAAACAAAATCCTGACCGCTCCAGCGGGTCAAGGTTTACAACAATTACGAATGTTCGAAAAGATCGTACCTTCACAAGGCTTGCAATTCCCAAATTTTCAGATTCTGACCGTGAAACTTGGAAACACCCTAATTCGCAGATTTCTACATTTTCAGGTTCAGAAATTTCCCAATTTCTAATTTTCTAAGTACCCGAAGATCAAACACCCAAATTCGCAGATTTCGGAATTTACATTAATAATTCTACTATAAACTTGCCCTATAATTTACTTGTCAGATGCGTCAAAACTACCTGTTCACAGCTATAATATTAAAACAAAGAAAATTAAAATGTATTTTATATTCAGCGATCCGTGGCTACACAAATTATAATTGGAAACTTCAAGTTGAAGTATTAAATATTTGAGTCAGGTTTGAACTGTAACGTCACGAGTCTGACTCCAGGTTATAAACCAAGGAGTTAACCCAAAATCGAAGAGTAAACGGTGGAAACGTAAGTTTGCAAGAAAAATCTGTAGTTCAATAAAGAGTCATCGCATGAAATTGTCAAGAGACAGGAAAAACGAGACAAACTAAACGTCAAGGTAATGGTCCGACTTGTCAAAGTACGAGGGGTGAATAGAATAATAGACGCAAGATACCAACGCGTGAATATGAACATTTAACAAATTACAGGGCGTCACAAACGCGAGCACAGAGGAAAGTGCAGCGTGACAGTTAACTCGTCAAACAAATGACTACACAAATTATAACTGGTCCCAAACTTCAAGTTGTAGTATTAAAAATTTGAGTAAGATTTGTCGTTTGAACTGTAACGAGTCTGACTCGAAGTTCAACCGCGGTGAACTTTGAGTCTCATGACGCACAGTGACACACTTTCAATACGCGTCAAGGATTGACCTAACACTCTCTATTCGTATTACTGTAGCTCCGAATAGTTGTCTCACGTAATAAATATAAGGGGTTGAGACATCGAGACTAAATCACGATGTTAATTCACGAAATTCGTATCTGAGAAGACTAACGTTTCGCACCGCTTAATAACGCTTTTTCACTGGTTGATCTATGTATCACATAAACGGGGTTTCTTCAGCACCCCGTACAAAATTCATCGCGAAACTCGAATTGGCAGTATTTTAGATTCTATCCGGGAATTAATGGAATACGGCTGAGCGTGGGAACGGAAATTTGCAGTTACATATTGGATGACAATTTTAAAGGAAACCAAGGGAGCCGAAAAAGCCAATTGTCGAAACTGCTGACTACGAAATAAATGGGGTTACGCACAAAGCATTTCCCGCTGACGAATGGAATTTTTAAAGGGGTCCAAACACGCGATACCCTTTGATGAAACACCTATTAAAGCTCACGAGTGCGAAACCATCGGGTTCTTGAACTTTGCCCTATCGACCTGTGAATTACCAATATTTAACCCCTTTCGCGCGACTGTTTGTTGGTTACGAGAGAAACTTGTGTCGGTTTTCACGATGAACAGTAAAATCTTTTACGCCTCCGTTTATTGCATCCGCGTTTTACGACTCCGTAAGTATCTTTAATTTCGCGAACAAACACCGCGTACCTTGTAAAATTAAATCCTTCGATCCTTGAATTTACTTAACGAGGTTAGGAATTTAAGTAACTTTTTCGTATGTCCGTGATAAATTTGCCTGACAAAAATATACAGCAATAATTCGAATAAAACTGTAAGTAGTATTATTATACTAATTTCGTAGGGAGCCTCTGGAAAATGACGATAAAATGAAAATCAGAAACTTTAATTTGAAATTACAATGAGGGTCGTCGTGAGCAGATCATAGTTAAGGTGATAAGTCCAGCAAGGAATTTAATAAATTCTACTATTAAACTTTTCGATTGAGTTCTTGTATTCCGACGAGAAATATAAAGCGAACTCTTCAATTATCAACTTGTTAGAAACAAAATACAGTTGCTGTATTTCGACGTGAAAGAGGCAGCGTATTCTACAGTATATTATCGCCGATGAAACAACAGAAACTGACAAATAAACGCGTCTAATATCTGTCTGAAACTGCGTTGCGAGAGCTTCAACTTAATCCTTTGGCTTTCTACTTTCCCCATGGTAGAAGTCCATTTATCCGAGGAATAAGAAGCGTATAGAGATGATTTATTGTCAGACGGATTATGCTAAGGATGTTGCATCACGAATGCATTTCTGACGATGATAAATTATGCCGAAATAGGGAAATTGTGTAGTGTTGCTATTTTAAGGAACCAGCCGTGTCGGAAATACATTTTTGATGATTTATGCGATCGAAAAATGTACGATACATGTTTGCGTTCCTGTATGTCTGTCTACGTTTCTATCTGATCAGT
Source organism: Megachile lagopoda (assembly GCA_036983795.1). Lineage (NCBI taxonomy): Eukaryota > Metazoa > Arthropoda > Insecta > Hymenoptera > Megachilidae > Megachile > Megachile lagopoda. The sequence goes on from CM072798.1 coordinate 6,465,689, forward strand.
TGATGGATGAAAATTACTTTGCAAAACATCGATGATTATGGTCTCAAAATTGTAGAAATTAAGATTAATCGAAATTATGTCACATTAGTTTGGGTATTTCTAAATTTGGGGAAATTTGGGAAACTTGGAAATTTAGGGTTTTGGAGATTTTACTGTTTGGGGATTTGACCATTTGGGGATTTTACAATTTGGGGATTTGAGAATTTGAGGATTTGACCATTCGGGGATTTCACAATTTGGAGATTTGACCATTTGGGGATTTGAGAATTTGAGGATTTGACCATTTGGGGATTTGATAAGTTTGAGGATTTTACAATTTGGAGATTTGACCATTTGGGGATTTGAGAATTTGGGGATTTGACCATTTGGGGATTTGAGAATTTGAGGATTTGAGAATTTGAGGATTTGATAAGTTTGGGGATTTCACAATTTGGAGATTTGACCATTTGGGGATTTGACCACTTGGTGATTTGACCACTTGGGAATTTGACCACTGGAGGATTTTACCACTTGGGGATTTTACCATTAGGAGATTTGACCATTTTGGGATTTGACCATTTGGGGATCTGGCCATTTGGGGATTTGACAATGTAGATATTTGACAATTTGGAGATTTGTCAATTTGGGGATTTGAGAATTTGAGGATTTGACCATTCGGGGATTTCACAATTTGGAGATTTGACCATTTGGGGATTTGAGAATTTGAGGATTTGACCATTTGGGGATTTGATAAGTTTGAGGATTTTACAATTTGGAGATTTGACCATTTGGGGATTTGAGAATTTGGGGATTTGACCATTTGGGGATTTGAGAATTTGAGGATTTGAGAATTTGAGGATTTGATAAGTTTGGGGATTTCACAATTTGGAGATTTGACCATTTGGGGATTTGACCACTTGGTGATTTGACCACTTGGGAATTTGACCACTGGAGGATTTTACCACTTGGGGATTTTACCATTAGGAGATTTGACCATTTTGGGATTTGACCATTTGGGGATCTGGCCATTTGGGGATTTGACAATGTAGATATTTGACAATTTGGAGATTTGTCAATTTGGGGATTTGAGAATTTGAAGATTTGAGGATTTGGAGACTTGCGAATTTGATGATTCAGAAATTTGAGACTATGGCAATTTGGAAATTTGGTCATTTGAAGATTTGGAAATTAAAGAATTTGGGAGCTCTAAAATTCAAGGATTTGGAAATTAGCAAATTTGGGTATTTAGAAATTTGATAGTTCGAAAATTTGAAAATTTGGAAACTTGAGGCTATGAAATTTTTGTAATTCAAGTATATAAGAATTTAAAATTCAAAAATATAGACCAATAAAAATAAAAAAATTAGTTAACCCAAAAATACTGAAGTTAAATGGCCCTCGTTTCGTACAACTCCAGGAACTTGAAACTTTGCTAAAGCAACAACTATCATAAGTTTACCAGATATCCATAATTGTCATTGTACTTACGATGAACTGGCACTTAAGAAGACAAAATACTTCCTCGTAATACAGCACATTAGACCGGAAGAACATTCAGAAACACATTAAATTTGTAGAAAACTATTGGCCGTTGCCGTGGCAAGGAAAAACAGGGATTTTCCAAGGATCGCAGCGCACGGGAATCAAATAAATTACCGGTGAATTATTGGTAAGTGCAGTTTTATAGGTGTTTCAAAACTGTAGCCAAGAAGGACGGTGTTCCATAGCAGTTTAAATCTCGTCGAAGGCGTAACAGAACTCGGAGTTGGCCTTATCTTTCTCTTCATTCGGCCTCGGCTTTAATAATGCGATGGACTACAAAAGAGTTCACGTATCGAAATTTCGTCAACTGTATAAATCCTCGATTTATACAGTAAAGACTCGAACATAAAAACTCGATAATGTACATCGTTTTCTCTTCGGTGTCGAAATTATTTAGTTCTATTAATGGTAGGACAATCTAATAGATTTACACGAATAAACTGTTGATAAACAGATTTCAATAAAAATTTGTATGTGCAAAAGGTGATTAAATTTTAATATAGCAGTGACTACAACTTAACCTAATCTACGAGTCTAAATTAATTTTACATGAACGTTAACTTCACCTAACTTAAGTTAATCTAATTCTGACCTGAACTGGATGAACTCAAGCTAAATTTGACGTAAACCTAACCTAACCTGAACTGGGTTATCTCAATCAAAACTTGACGTAAACCTAACCTAACCTAACCAACTTTAAGTGGACTTACTGTATACTAATATAACAAAAATTAACATAACACAAATTTTATCTAATTCAGGTTAAATTAATTTAATAAAAGTCTCAAAAAGAATAAGTAGATGAAAGTGAACTTACTGTAACCTAATATAACAGAAATTAACATAACACAAATTTTATCTAATTCAGGTTAAATGAATTTAATAAAAATTTCAAAAAGAATAAGTAGGTGAAAGGGGACTTAACTATATGCCTAATATAACAAAAATGAACATAACACGAATTTTATCTGATTCAAGTAAAATTAATTTAAAAATAGTTCGAAAAAGAATAAGTTAGAATTCCACTCTAGCTCAATGCTAGATTAAGGTTGAAGTTTAAAGATATAATACACCTACAGAAACATCTTTTGTATGTTTTCTAACAATGAACTTCTGTGTTCGTGATAAAATATTCTTCAGTTCGGCTCTTTGTTCTTTTTATGCTTCTGCAGCTTTTCTGTGTGAAAGTTCGTAGGTACCGGTTCGATTGAAATCCACTTTTATTAATCGCCTTGAACCTTGCTCTTTAATGAACGCTTTTCTTTGTTCCGAGTTTCATGGAGTTAGAAACTGTTGTTCCAGAATATTTTAAAATCCTTTTCTACAATGATTAATTGTTTCTCAAACTCTCGGCTATGTATGCTGTTAATCTGAATAATACCTTGTATTCGAATATTTCTAATTAGATGCATTTTTATATTTACATCGAATTATTGATATAATCTCTAATACTTCTTAGTATTAATCTAATATTAATATCCATTATTTCTAAATTTAATATTAGTATTCATCTAGTAATAATTATAGCACCATCATAGGTTAATACAAAAGTCACTATTATTTCACTTTCTCAAAATCTCCTACAAAAAATTTGTATAACACCAGCAATATAATAGTAACTTACACTTCCTTCAATGTTATCTTTACAAAATTGGAGTAAAAAAAAATACAGTAAGAATCCTTACAGTAGTAAAAATTAGAAGAAAAATTATGAAACAAAATGGAAAACAAGCAAAATTAAAATATTTGTTCAACCCCTAACAATACAATCAGTCATCTAAATAATTTTCAACGACAATTTGATATAATCCAAAATCGATACATTATACACTTACAACTCCAAATAAGGTAATAAAAATGAATAACAAATGAGGAATAATAAACCGTAAAAATATCGCTAAAAACTTGTACCTACACGTAATATACATACAAGACCTATTTTCCTAGTCACAACGTAATGCAGAACCTGATCAGATGTTTCGTGAATTTCGATCGTTATCAAAGTTCGTTTACGAAAGCGTATAATTTTGGAATGGCGAGTTCATGATTTCGAAGCATTTATCTTGTGAGCTCACAGCCTGCCGGTTTTATTATGAGAACAGTTCCATTTTTGGAGCCATGGGATAACGTGACCCACCGCAATCGAGAACGTATTCTGTCCATGCAGCAGATAGTTGGTTGACCCGATCCGGTCATAACCATTAGAGTTGGCTTTGCTCCTTTTTCCATCCCTCTTTCCTTCCGTTTGGATTTTGCATCAACTGCACGTTTACTACCAATATCGAGCCCCGACTTGGTTTACGATACCGAAACGACATTGTAACGAAGATAGAACCCGAAAATCTAATTCCACTGCGTCCAACTAATTTTATATTTGATTCACTGCATATTAGGTAATACCGAGGGCGATAATTGTGGCCGAGAAATTTATTCGTTTCGAGTTAATAGGTTTTTTGAATTATCAATTGCGTAATTTAGTGGAATGGTTGTTTTGGTCGAAAATATTGGGACGTCTATTGGATGTGAAGGTTAATAATTTAAATTGCTGAAATAGTTCTTGTGGTTTCTGATATTTCAATTTTTATCAGTTTCTCTATATTTCTAGATTTCTCGATTTCTAAGTTCCTAGATTGTAAGTTCCTAGATTCTAAGTACAAAAATTCTAAAATACCTAAATTCCAAAATTACCTAATTCCAGATTTCTAATTTTGTAGATTCCCAAATTCCCTCTCTAGATTTCCTAGTTCCAAATTTCCCAAATTTCTATACTCTCCAATTCCAAACTTTCCAAATTTCTAAATTGCCAAACTTACCAAAAAACAGCCCCAAATGCCCAAACACCATATCCAAAAAAATGTCCAAATTTTAATTCTGTTAATTACTCTATTGTATAATCATCAGAGACGATCACCGAACTGAAATTTAAATATATTTCTGGAGAACGATCATTTCGCTCGCAGAGTTTGCACGCACGTTTACATAAATTATAAAATTTATACCTTTTCGATCGTGCGACAGAAGTGACGCGATATTAAATTACGTATTTCATATTTACAAAATTTGACGAGTGTATATCGAATTAATTTTCGAACTCGATTGCCAGGAGGTCGACCGTTTAACCATATTATGATTGTTCTGTTAATCTTCGAAAATTTCATCGTCAATTAGAGTCGTTGTCGCTGTTGAAATATTCTTCATGACTGTTTAATTATTGTTACAATATGCTGCAACGCTGCGGTAAAATTCCAACAAAACTTCCTCTTTGTTATTCAAATCATTTTCAGTCCGCGATATTATACGAACATTATTTCTCTTTCGAATAAATTGTAACGAAAGTCAAAATGAATTACAACTTCCAGTATACCTACGCTTTTATTCCAGCGAACGTTTCATATTTTTATGGAAACTAATTTTACAATAACTTCGAAAATGTAACTGAAGTGTATTTTAGAATGTGTTGTTAACTCAACAGAATTTGCAAAGAATTATAATATTCAGATAGTAAATAAGTACATGTACAATGTACACTATTATCTACATGTGTGTATATATACTACAAAAATTTTCAAAACAATTATATCGCAATTTCTTCTTATGTACATTTCAAATATTGAGAATAAAAAGTTGCACATAAAACTGTGCGTATTAAACATTTTTTCCCAGTCGACAACAAAATTACACTAAAATGATGTATCAATTGACAATATCATTATTTGATATTTTATCAATAATTACATAAAAATGAAAAAGGTAGAAAAATATCATTTGAGTGATATTAAGGGATGAATAGTGAGCACATGTCGACCACTCGATGTCCAAATTACATACGAAACACATTCGACGTCATTGATTAAAAAAAAAATAAACATCGCCATTTGAACTTTCAAGCCTCCATAATTGCAAGAAATCCGAGCAACAGTGTTTGAAAACGAAATTCCCTGCGGGCAAATCGAAAAACCTTCGTTCCACAGGATTTTCATAGAGAAACTCTCGAGAGCGTTCGCAGGTTCGAATTTTCTTTCGCTCGTTTCACTTATTGTCAGAAACAAATAGCTCATCGAGCGGCGAACGTTTCTCGTGGTTCTGTTCACTGTTCTCGTATATCAAACCCGAAACAATCGCGTCAATCGATTTCTATCGTGACTACAGGGTGATTGATACTCGTTCGATTCCACGAAAAATTTCACCGATTTCGAAGCGTAATTACGACGATCATGCAAACATTCGAGGTCTCGACATTTGCGAAAGAGGTTTCTGTGAAATGCAGCTATTCTTTTGTGCGATAAAATATGTGGCTGAATATTGAGATTTGCAGTTGCAGGTATGATGTAGTTTTAGTGGAAACTTGATATGAGGAATATTATTGGTAGATTCTTAGATTCACACATCACTAGATCTCAATTTCGTTGGTTCCCAAATTCCTACGTCCCTAAATCCCTACGTTCCCGAATTTCCACGTCCCCTAATTCCTACGTCCCGAAATTCTTATGTCCCGAAACTCCTACAGCCCCAAATTCCTACGTTCCCAAATCCCTACATCTCGAAATTTCTATGTCCCCAAATTCCTACATCCCCCAATTCTTACGCCCCCAAATTCCTACGTCCTGAAATTTCTACATCTCCAAATTCCCACGCCCCCCAACTTCTACGTATCCAAATCCCTATGTCCCCAAATTTCTTTATCCCCAAATTCCTACGTCCCGAAATTTCTTTATCCCCGAATTCCTACGTCCCCAAATTCTAAACCTATTACCAACCGCTCAATCTTGAATAACAGAAATTCTCAAATCCACGATAATCGCCAAAAATGAACGACTCCCTTGACTGCCAAATTCTTCGTGTGCAAGATTTGCTCTAGATTGTACACGCTATTTTGGAGAATAATGCGTTTTCGATTTGTACGAACGAACGAGCGAAATACAATACCGTCGCGTTTCTTCGCTAACGACCCTCTTTCTTGGAGATTACAATGACAACAATCGCAAGCACACGAATGTTTGTAGCATTAAAGCAGGTCAACAGGTCAAACATCAAGTCGATAATTGGATACCGACAGAATCTGAGGTGGCGAGGAGAAGCCGAAGGGAAGGAGGAGAAAGGCAACGGGAATAGGACAAGTTTGCACAACACGAACGAGAACCAAAGCAAGTTTGCGCGATTCAACCGATAATCCCTGATTCTGGTGATAGGTATTTGCGTATCTGTCGTAAAGGGCTTCCAATGGGAACAAAATTGTGGAACAGCATCGAAGCCTGTTCGACTATGGCAAATCTTTGCGTGTACCAATAGCTAATAACAGTTTGCAATCGATGAAACTTACATTACACAGAGGCTGACTCTGATTCTGCAAATGTAAATCTTCTGCAAGAGTAACATTACAGCGAGAGGATTAGCTCAGTACAAGTTTCTAACATTACTTTAACGGTTCGTTCCTTCATTTGCAGTTTCAAATCAATCTTCACCCATTACATTCATTTAGTCATTACACTCTAGCGAGTATTTCTTTATTGATAGTCACATCTGGAACCCATAACCTTAGCAGTAGAGTTTCGTTTGCAGTGTTCATATGTCCCCCGCATTTCCATCTCCACCCGAATTTTAGCTAAACCGACAGAAAATCAGAAACTGTTTTCCCTCGGCAATGTCACAAAAATTGTACAGCCACTCCGAGCTTTTAAACGTAAAAATTCTTCGGAGACACTCTCGAACAGCGATCAAGTATGTTGCAAAATAAACTAGTCGTTCGAAGTGAAATTCATAGAGTCCACTTATATTAACTCGTATCCTAATGATTCGTCGTTTAATCGTCACTTAATATTGCTGACGCTGTGACGCACATACACTCGGTTCTTAACCCTTTGCCTTATGATTTATCAGGCGCGTCGGAACTAACTGATCACAGCTACAATATTAAAACAGGGAAGAAAAGTTGAAGTGTTATGTCGATTTTGTATTCGGCAATCCTTGACCATGCAAATTATAATTGGACTTAAACTCCAGATTGAAGCCTATTCAAAATTCGAGTAAGATTTGGTAGATTTGAAGCGTGCAGATGTGGATTGAGTGCGTCATATGTAACTTGAGTGCGTCGTATGTAACTTGAGTGCGTCGTATGTAACTTGAGTGCGTCATTTCTTACTTGAGTGCGTCATTTCTTACTTGAGTGCGTCATTTCTTACTTGAGTGCGTCATTTCTTACTTGAGTGCGTCATTTCTTACTTGAGTGCGTCATTTCTTACTTGAGTGCGTCATTTCTTACTTGAGTGCGTCATTTCTTACTTGAGTGCGTCATTTCTTACTTGAGTGCGTCATTTCTTACTTGAGTGCGTCATTTCTTACTTGAGTGCGTCATTTCTTACTTGAGTGCGTCGTTTCTTACTTGAGTGCGTCATTTCTTACTTGAGTGCGTCATTTCTTACTTGAGTGCGTCATTTCTTACTTGAGTGCGTCATTTCTTACTTGAGTGCGTCATTTCTTACTTGAGTGCGTCATTTCTTACTTGAGTGCGTCATGTGTGACTCGAGTGGGTCGTGTGTAACTCGAGTGCGTCGTGTGTAACTGGAGTGCGTTATTTTCAACTCGAGTGCGTCAAGTGTAACTCGAGTGCGTCATGTGTAACTCCAGTGCGTCGCGTGTAACTCCAGTGCGTCGTGTGTAACTCCAGCGCGTCATGTGTAACTCGCGTGCGTCATGTGTAACTCGAGTGCGTCATGTGTAACTCGCGTGCGTCATGTGTAACTCGCGTGCGTCATGTGTAACTCGAGTGCGTCATGTGTAACTCGAGTGCGTCATGTGTAACTCAAGTGCGTCATTTCTAGCTTGAGTGCGTCATGCGTAGCTAATGATTCATCGTTTAATCGTCACTCACTATTACTAACTCTGCGATACAAATACAAAGAAAAAATGTAACTACAATTCTGATGTCAGAAATAAACCAACTAGGTCAAAGTTGACACAACTAATGCAAGTTTAATCTTTCAAAATTGGATGACACTCTGTAAAATTCATCTCTCCATCTAGTTGAAATGGTAGAATGATTAAAAGACGTTGACTTTAACAGAACAAGAAGAAGTCTGAACTGTTTCCAGATTATGAACAACTTCCGTAGACTTGTGAGGAAGTCAGTTACAAATGTATTACAGAAACTAGAGTGGAGTTCAAAAGTTATACTCGTAATTAGGCACTAGATTGATTTGCTTTATGTATTATTAATCTTAATCTTCCGGGAACTCTGAATACTGTCTTAATCTATTCAACGTATTAGCTGAAGTTCCCTATAACTTTGGAACAACTTAATCGTTTACTTGCCGATGTTCCTGATTGGTAGTAACATTTAACCGAAGTCTTAGTTATGAAATTATGTAGATAAATCGGGACATTTTTGTTGCCTTTTTAGTGATTCAAGTATTGTTAACATATAGCTGCTTTAATATTAGAATACAAAGTTTGTAAATTCGAAAGCATGTAATAATAAGTTTCAAAATTTTAAAAATTGTATATTCTCACTGTTCCAAAATTAAAAAATACTAAAACTCCAAGATCTCAAAATTTAAGAATTCCAAAACTCTAAGGTCCCAAAATTCCACAGATCCAAAGACCAGAAATACCCAAATCCCACTGTCCCAAAATTAAAAAAGTTATAAAATCTTACTGCCCCAAGATTAAAGAATTCCTAAATGCCAAGGTCCCAAAATTCACTCTCCCAAAATTGCAAAACCCCGAACCATGCCCCAAAGCCGTAATTTCTCAACATCTACCAAATCCGGCAGCCCTAATCCACCCACGTGTTCCCCACAAAAAATCTGCAATTTCCACAAGAACCACGTACAAAAGTACCGTCGCACAATAGCAACATGTATCGAGTAGCAAAAACAATGGGTGCTAAAAATGCGATTAGCCGTTCGACGAAGAACTCGATAACAATTTAGCCAGCGTATCTAATACCCTCCAGTCAAATGAGTGGGTACACTTTCGACCCAGATGAGAGGGCGGAGAAACATTTGTCCACCGTCTCGATTTCTCCGTTAGCAAATAACAGATACAATTAATTAGCAGCCGGCTCGAAAGCATCGGTTAATTCGCTCGATATCATTCGGGTTTATTCGATGGGGATTGGATTACACGCGTTTCCAATTGTTCTCGTCAAGAACGCGTGTTCGTCGAGAGGAAGGTTGATTGGGCGCAGCTGTCCCCTTTCCAACCGAGGATTTCACGAAATGACGAGCCCGGAACATCATGATGAAACGGAGAAATTTTATTAAGACGTTATTCGAGACCCCCATAATGTCTCCTTCATTGTCGCCAACAAGTTTCGTAGATTTTAAGCAGTAATTTAACACTTTGCCCTGAAGAGGGTGAAAATGATTCTCTACTGCGGGGTTATTCTAACTTTCGATTGTCCTCAAAGTTTCTTGTCGAGTTTCTGCGATTATTTATTTTATTGTACGAGTAGTATTAATTGCAGTTCATTAAAAATGTAAATTTTGTTGGTATTGAGTTCATATTTTCTTAGGTTCCGTTAACAAGGGATTTATAGAATTATTTATACAAAATACAAATTTTATTTTCTCGCAAAGTATGAATGCACTACATAAATAAATTTTTTTAGAGCATAAAGTCAAAATTATTATTCGTTTAATTTCGTGTTCAAATAAACCTTGCACAATTATTTAGATGGAATACAATTTTTATTTTTCTACTAAAGAATATCTCACCGCATAAATAACAAATTTTTTAGTTCTACAATAAGTTCAAATTATTTCTACGTACTTCATGTAAACAGTGTGTTATAGAAATCAATTTTGGAGAAAATTTTAACAATCAGCAGTTTTTATTTAACAATAGCAGACGAACCCTCCTCAGCCCATGTTGAACAAGTTCCATTTTGAAAACTGTACCAACTAAAAATTAAATTCTTTTTAAATGATTATAAGTTACAAGATTAATTTATAATAATAACTTACACAAATATTTAAAGTATGTTTAATCAGAGCAACAGCTGAATTATTTCCTCCATTAACTTCACATAAAACAGTGCATCAACCCTTCCATTGTGCTATTTTAATATCTAATAATTTACTAGACTTGCTTCAACATTTTCTATTAAATTTTACTAAATTACAGAATATTTTAACGTACTTTTAATGCACGTTTCTAAATATTTGTGAAGATACAGAATAATTGTAGTTACTACTTCACCCATTTAATTATTTACGTGTTTTTGCAGCTTATTTTCAGTTTGAAGGTGAATTTACAGCCAACGGTGGTTATGAAAAGTTAATGAGAAGCTAGCGAATATACTGCAAACTTCGACTTCGTGGAATAATGAAACAAGAAAAGATAATTTCAAGAATTAAAAAGTGTTTTGCTCAGAATTTAATCACGAATTATTGAAGTATGCTGCGAATTGTAATAAAGTTTGAATACATATTAGAACGTTCATCTATACTAATGGAAGAGTAAAGGTCTATTTAATAAAACAATTATTTCAGCAACAATTTTGCTGATTATCGATCTCTCAAAAGTTTTCAAAACTCAGAATAATAGGAATTTTATCAAAAAAGGAAATAAATAAATTCATGAATGAAGCTATATTCTGACCATTAATTAAATCATTTAAATCCGAAAGTTTAATCTGTAAAACAGATTCGATACACAGTCCACTGCAAGTTGATTAAACAGAAAGGAAAATAATGAAAGTAACACAGTAGAATAGCCCCTCTTTGTTACTAAAAGTAATTTTTAACGAATAACACCGTTATAGCAAAATATTCGCAATTTAAAACAATACAAGCATTATTTATAAAGAAATGTGCCTGGAAATATAACGTAACTTTTAATTAGCATACAAGAATTTTGTTCATAAAAGGCAGGAAATTTTCAATAAATGTTAAACATTGTAGCAAAGAAAAGTACCGTCCAAACAGAGTCATTGATTACAATTAATTAAAAATGTGAAGAATTTGGAAGAATGCACTCATTATTAAAAAATTTTTAATTAACGCATAGTATAATATTGCGATCCATCATTGGAACACGGAAATTTGTTTCGCAGAAGAATCCTAAATATTCATAATGCTGAAAGTGCCTCGAATGAGAAGCAACACTTTTATGAAATATTTAATACTCAATTTTTAATTTTTGGATGCTTAGTGATTTTATTATTTGGAAATTTAGGGAATTGAATGATTGGAGGTTTGGAAATTTAGGAGAAGTTTAAAGAGGTTTAAAATTTTGGAACTTTGGAAGATTTGAAAATTGTGAAATTTGATATATGCATTAATTTGAAATAAATATAATAATAATATAATAATAATAAATCTGAAGATTTAGAAATTGCAAAATTTGATATAAGAGAACAGAAAGATGTAGAAATTGTGGAATTTAATATACGAATCAATTTGAAATAAATATAATGATATAATAATAATAAATATGAAGATTTAGAAATTGGAAGATTTGAAATATGATAACTGCAAAATTTAGAAACTGCCAAATTTAATATATATGAAAATTGGAAGATACAGAAATTGCAAAATTTGAAATATGAGAATGGTAAGATTTAGAAAATGGAAATTCGATATATGAGAATTGGAAGATTTAGAACTTGGATAATTTGAAGTATGTAAATTGTAAGATTTAGGAATTGGAAAATTTGATACATGAGAATTGGAAGATTTAGGAATTGGAAATATTGAAATATGAGAATTGGAAAATTTAGAAATTGTGAAATTTAATATATGATAATTGGAAGATTCAGTACCTGGAAAATTTGAAATATGTAAATTGTAAAATTTAGGAATTGTAATATTTGATATATGAGAATTGGAAGAATTAGAAGTTGTAAAATTTGAAATATGTAAATTGGAAGATTGTGCAATTGTAAAATTTGATATATGAGAATTGGAAGAATTAGGAATTGCAAAATTTGAAATATATAAATTGGAAGTTTCAGAAATTGGAAAATTTGAAATACCAGATTTAGAAATTAGAAAATTTCACATGTGAGAATTAGGAAATTTAGAAGTATGTGAATTGGAAGATTTAAAAATTACAAAATTTGAAATATGAGAACTGGAAGATTTAGAAATTGCAAAATTTGATATATGAGAATTAGAAGATTTAGAAATTAGAAAATTTCGTATGTGAGAATCGGGAGATTCAGAAATTGGAAAATTTCAAATATGAGAATTGGAAGATTTAGAAATTACAAAGTTGGAAATATGAAAATTGCAAGATTTATAAAATAGAAAATTTGAAACATGAGAATCGAAAGACTTAAAAATCTGAAAATTCCGAAACCTGACTTCATAAACCCAGAAATTCCGAAAACTGAAAACTTAAATTTCTAAAAATTTGGAATACGGCGTTCCGCGATCATAATCCAACCAAATATACCAAACCCAGTTCCTTACTGCATATTCCCACGAATAATCCAAGCAAGACTAAAATTCCAACGAATATTTTCTCAGCCCAAACGCCAAGGGAGTGATTATAAAAATTCCAGTTCGCTTATTCTTGGAATTTCTTTGCGTTTCAGTTCGGCCTCCAACCTGCACAACCGTGGAAGGAATCAAAGGAGCAGGGATCATTAGAGCGTAAGAAAATGGACGGGTATGGAAAAGTAAAACGAGTTTTCAACCAGCGCGATAAACGCGGGGACTCGTTTCAAACGATACGCGCGAAACGTTCTTCCGTTTGCTCTTCTTTTCGCCTTTCCGTTTCCTTTCCGTTTCACCTGCTTTTTCGATTCGCGTTCTCTTCTTCCTGCCAGCCGTCTCGAGGCTGTCCCGCGGCGGAATTCGAAAACGATAAAAAGCACGGAACTTTAGGAGCTTGCGAACAATTGTTTTTCCGGTCGCCCCGGGGGCAAACTCGAGCTTCGAGGATACCCGCGTTAAGTCACGGTATATGCGAGCGAAGGGCTCGTATTCACGACGTCGGGATACATTCAGCCTGCATTTTCTTGTGTCTGCTCGAAACGAGCCGCAACTTTCGAACTGTTTCAAATACTAGCTGGAGAGTCTCGACCGAGAAAGTTCACCATTCGCTTCTTACGTGCCGGATTCTAGGCTTGGAAATTTTTAATGACCACCCCATTGTTCTTCCTCCTACGGATTTTTAATGCTCACCTCCCCACATTCTCACCATCGAAATTTCTTTTAATTAAATTAGAGCTCTTTTGAAAAACTTCCACCACCGATTTTATTTTTATCGGAATATAGTCCGTGTGGACTCAAGGAGGATTTAAGTCATCATTTCATCTGTTTCACCATTCAGTCTAACACGAGATAAAATAAATATCTTTCAACCAAATCTACAGTAATTACACATGATGTATAAACGTAGCGAAGCAAATAGAGAAATAATCTTAAATGAATTCAGCAAACTATACAGTTTGAAGGTAGATGCCAGCAGCAAAAATGTGAGACCTAAGGGTTTTTGGCTTGTTTCAATTTTTTCCTCATGAAAAAGTACAAGATAGCTTCTGATTCGTGATTTTTAATAACGTGGAGAGAAATTATGGAGTTGAGGAATTTGTGATTACGTCCGTAACAATATTTAACATTTAAGTGCAAATCAGAGTTGTGGCCGGATGTAATTCATTATGCAACAGTTCCAGAGTCCGCGGTCAAACAACTTCTGTTTCTGGAACTTCAAATAGAATAGGAGAACAGTGCCTAACGCTGAACTTTAATTACTTGTTAAAACTACAACGAACGCAATATGGAACGAGAAAAGAATTCTCTTATGTGGACATTTTTTACCATTCTGTCAATTAAATCGCTCTTGGCCTCTTTTCCTTCCTGAACTAACTTTTATAGCATATAATCTCAATTTTGTATTTATAGAAAGTTCAATATTTAACGAAGCTTTTAAAAGCTAAAACTGAACCGTTATTGAAAGTATCTTTCAGTTATTAATTCCTTGACTACCATGTCACACTTCAATTTCTGTACAGACATCTATCTTAAATTTATTAAAAATGGAAATAGTACTTCAGTGTAGCAGTTAATGTGTTAATATGTATACTGTAGATACTAATAATTAGAATACTAGTTATTAGCTACTCCATCAAATATCACAATTCAAACATCAGTAATTTTGCAACGTACGTACATAATCACCCTGTACAAATCTATTATCAATTTCTAGACAATAGAACAGGAAATTGCTGGCAAGATACAAGAACTCGAGACTACACCAACAAAACATTTCATAAAACACACCGCGATCAATATGTTAGCTGCTAACTACACTGTAAACGTTTACGTAACCCATCTAAGTAACCATGAGACAAGTCACAAGTTGTGTACTGTATTATTTACTAGTATCGACATATAAATAATCCATAGTAAACGATTACCCCGACGACTGTCAATAATTTATATACCGTCCGAGAGCATAGAATTTACGCAGAAAAAAGGAAGAAAACCGAAGCAATCAATTTGCCGAAGTTCAAACATTCGCTCTAAACGAGGCAAATGTAACAATCAAGCGAGCTTGTTGACCGGTCGTATAAAACGGTCGAAAAAAAGGCCCAATCAAGCGATTCGGCTAGCGAACGTTTGTTTACCGCATACTTTCCAGCGAGAAAACAGAGCGGAAAAACGACGAGCTATGCAGTAGGAGGATTGAAGCCGCATAAAAGAAGAAGCGGACAGAAGCTAATCGTAAGTGTCGGGTTGAATCAGATCGTATCGGGTGTACTTTCTGATAGCGGGAGTAAAATGTACCGAAGGAAGATCATCCAATTTCCCATCCACCGCTTCCAAATGATGCTTATCAACTAGCTGAACGCGGACGATATTATTTCCTCCTTTATCCGCTCACTTTTCTATCTGTCTTCCTTTCGTTTCCTTTGTCTGCGCTCCTCGAGCTTGTACATCATTTTATCGAACCACTTAAACGATAATTCGAACTCGAACTTTTCCCTCTTAGCTCTCGCGGTAACAATACGGAATTCGTAACGGTAGTTTTGATCACGTTTCAACTTTATATCGTTCTTTGCAACGAGTTTATGCTTTATGGGACGTTTTAGATTGTTATGTTCGTGTCGAATTAATCCTAGTTGTTAACGACAATTGCCAAATACGATTGACAATCATTGCTCGTTTATTTCGTAATGGTTAGGTCTTAGATGAGACCTATGTCTTAGGTCCTCAGTGAGAGGATTAGCTCAGTACAAGTTTCGAACGATACGGTTCTTCCTTCATTTGTAGTTTCAAGTCAATTTGTACCCACAACAGCAATAAGACCCGAGTAATTGCATTCTGGCGAGTATTTTTTTATTGTTAGACACATCTGGAACCCTTAACTTTAGCAGTAGAGTCTTTCGCTTGCAGTGAACTATTCGTGAGGTATTGCTAGCTTTTACTTGTTTAGGTCACTGCGGACCCAGACACACTTCATACGTCCCTCGCATTTCCATCTCCACCCGAATTTTAGCTAAACCAATACAAAATCAGAAACCGTTTTCCCTCGGCAATGTCACAAAAATTGTACGGCCACTCCGAGCTTTTAAACGTAAAAATTCTTCGGAGACACTCTCGAACAAACGGTGATCAAGTACGTTGCAAAATAAACTAGTCGTTCGAAGTGAAATTCATAGAGTCCACTTATATTCACTCGTATCCTAATGATTCGTCGTTTAATCGTCACTTAATATTGCTGACGTTGTGACGCACATACACTCGGTTCTTAACCCTTTGCCTTATGATTTATCAGCTGCGTCGGAACTAACTGATCACAGCTACAATATTAAAACAGGGAAGAAAAGTTGAAGTGTTATGTCGATTTTGTATTCGGCAATCCTTGACCATGCAAATTATAATTGGACTTAAACTCCAGATTGAAGCGTATTCAAAATTCGAGTAACATTTGGCAGGTTTGAAGCGTGCAGATGTGGGTTGAGTGCGTCATGTGTAACTTGAGTGCGTCATTTCTAGATTGAGTGCGTCATTTCTAGATTGAGTGCGTCATTTCTAGATTGAGTGCGTCATATCTAGATATGAGTGCGTCATTTCTAGATATGAGTGCGTCGGCTGTAGCTTGAGTGCGTCATATGTAACTTGAGTGTGTCATTTGTAGCTTGAGTGCGTCACTTGTAGCTTGAGTGCGTCATGTAAGGCTTAGATGCGTCATGAAAGGCTTAGGTGCGTCGTGTAAAGCTTAGGTGCGTCATGTGAGGCTTAGGTGCGTCATGAGAGGCTTAGATGCGTCATGAGAGGCTTAGATGCGTCATGAGAGGCTTAGATGCGTCATGCAAGGCTTAGGTGCGTCATGTAAGGCTTAGGTGCGTCATGTAAGGCTTAGGTGCGTCGTGTAAGGCTTAGGTGCGTCATGTAGGGCTTAGGTGCGTCGTGTAAGGCTCGAGTGCGTCATGTAAGACTTGAGTGCGTCACGTGTGACTTGAGTGCGTCGTGTGGAGGCTCGAGTGCGTCATCTGGAGCTCTAGTGCGTTTAAAAATTCATTTCTTTAAGTCCCCTTATATTCACTCGTTCTATCCTAATGACTTCATCCTAAAATACCTGACATCATAACGTGGATTCCGATAAATATCTCGCATGAAGCATTGGTAAAATCGATAACTGAGTTCTTGCGGGACTCCTGTTCGATTCGCGGGCGTAACAAAGAAGAAGTAGTTATCCCGGGCGAGAACGAGGCTAGAAATAGGAGTCGATGGAGTGAAGCGTTAGGGAAACGTCGATCTTCGTGCAAGCATCGAACAATAAGGTAAAAGTGGAAACTTTTCCAATCTAGATGGATCGCGTGTAGAAAGAAATCAGTCTTCGGATTCGCGTTCCGATTAATCTTCCCGTTCTAGGATTCTTCTCTTAAAACCACCATTTTAAACGATTCATCCGGCCCAGATCGAACGTTAGATCGCAGATAATACCGTCCGGCTGTTCCAACTTTTCCTATTTTGCTAACTTTTTTACACTTGCCTCTGTGGCTTTTTTTAATCCTGTTTGCGGAGCTTTTAACCCTTTTTCCTTTGGACCGGGTCAAGTATGCACGGTGAAATATTTACACGCTACCAACTATGCTAATTTAATCTCGTATTTTCTCAGTGATTTGCTCCATTTTTAGAATAACTTTTCTGCTGTTCGTGTTTGCTACCGGTTTTGTTGCTGTTTGCGATGGCGAGATTTTGGAATGTGGGGACTTTTATATTTGGGGAGTCGGATGTCTGCAATTTTTGGAAATTTTGAAGTTAAGACAAATTTGGAGATTTGACAGTGGAAGATTTGAGACTAGATGATTTGGACGATTTGGGGGATTTTCGTGATTTTTGGGACTTCAGGTCTGAGTGTTTGGAGAATTAGAAATTTCAGGATTTGGGGGATTAGAAAATTAGAGATTTAGTCATTTGGGGAATTAGAGATTTAGGAATTTGAGGATTTGAAAAAATCACTGAATTAGAAATTTGGTAAAATAGAAACAAGAGTATGAAAATTTGGATACATGTCCATGTATAAACTTGAAGCTAGAAATTACAGATCTGGAAACTCGAGAGTACGAAGACTGTGTCACGCAAATATTTGTCATAAATAAATAAACACCGAAACTCGCAAGTAAACGTAGAGAACTCATTCCCGGGAAACACTTCGTTACATTTGAAACAATACATAAGCTCATAATCCGAACTGCAGCGAAACAATTCTCATATGAGTAACCCAAATATTTTAACGACGCAAACAAACGAACGAAAGCGCGTTAACAAAATGATTTTTGCGAACCGCGAAATAAAACTAATGTAACAACTGTCGGGGTATTAAGCCGGCGTACAAATCTTTGAACAAAGGGCTCCAAATGAAAGCTTCTCAGTAACGTTTCTTTAATTTCATTGGCAATTTTTTCTCCGCATTAAGCGAACGCAACACGATCGCCGTGGAAATGTTTGGGCGATAAACAGGGTGGTGTGGCGCGATTAAAAAGCACGAAATGCTGGAAATTCAGCCAAGAAAAATGATTCCCGCGATAAAACCGGCCGATCCGAATGAAAATTACCGTCGTTCGCGATAAATAATACGTGGCTCGCATGAAAAACCGACGTGTTGTTCGTGCTATTAAACGGCTGAATACCGATCGTGAATAATTATCGTTTTAATCAGTGGGAACAATCTCGATTGTTGTTTCGTTTCATCTACGGCTGGTTAACCGTTGTCAAAAGGTCCGATCGCAAAATGAGTCGCCAGTTTTATGTACTTTTTCACGGACACTCTTTGTACCTCGATTTATTTACCTTCTGGAGAACTGTTTATTTAGCACTACAATTGTCGGCGTTCACCCTCTTTCTTTTGTTTGTTATTATACGCTAGAATTGTCGTGTAATCTGTTTTTGATAATTATTTAACTGTAGAATTGTTAGGACGGACGCTTTTCTTTTGTTTTTTCTGCTGCAATTGTCAGGTTTTGTTTAACGGTGGATTTGTCGTGGTGCATGCTGCTTTCTATAGTTAATTTATTGCTAGAATTATTAACGTGCATAATATCCTATGTTGTTAATTATGTAATATTGTAATTGTCAAAGACAATTCATTGTAGTGTTAGTCATAATAACATTAAGTTCAAGAGCAAGAAATTTGCACGTTAAAAGCGTACCTTGCTAAAAATTCATTCAACAGTAGATAGAGATGCGTGTTCTTCAATTTGCAAAAAATTTGACGTTCTTTTTAAGAACGTAATATTGTAATTACATCTAGTAAAAAAAATATGTAAATGTATCTAATAACATAATTGTTATTATGAGAACACAATGGGTCCTATTATTACAAGAATATTTATTATACATATTATGAGAACATTTTAAAATCACCTGCTAAAATCATAAATTTAAACTACATACATGCACTTCCTATTTTCCATAATAAATATTGATTATAGAATTAAATAAAAAATAATAATAATTGAACCTAATGTACCTATATCAATTGCCAGTAACTGAAGCAAATGTGCCTATAATCGATTGAAAATCGATCACAAGTAGCAGACAAACCTGATAAAATATCAGGATGATGTATTCGAAGTTTGTATACCTATTTCAAATTCTTAGCCCTCCGGAACACGTGTTAGGGTGAAAATTACCCCACAGGTTTTTATAATGCTGTCACATAAAAATGAGTAGTCGCTCTTCCTGTATTCAGTATCTTTCGAGGACGTTCTTTACCATATATTGATAATATTTTCATTCATCCACTTTGGGATGTCGAGTACATTTCACAGCGTTTAGTGCTTGTGGGAAAAATACATTTGCAAATAGATACATTTATTCTTGTAATATTTACTTATAATTTACAATTACTTATGTAAATTTACATTTATTTATGTAAATTATTATATTCAAAATAATTGTATGATCGAAGGACGTATAAGATGCAAATTTATAAATTGAAAAAATTAAAGAATGCTATGATGTAAGAATTTGCAAATCTGAATCTTCAAAATTTGTAAACTTGCAATATAAGTCCAAAAAATTGCGGAATAGGATGATGTAAAGACTTGGAAACATCTAACTTTACAATTCGTAAACTTGCAAACTTATAGCTCGCAAAAATTGAAGAATGCCACGATGTAAAGATTAGAAAATACAAATTTTCAAAATTTTGCAACTGTGTACATTTGTGACCACAATAGTGAAGAATCTGAGAATTTCATTTTTAATTTAAGTGCGTCATACGTAGCTTGAGTGCGTCATTTCTAATTGGAGTGCGTCATGTGTAACTTTGATGCGTCATATATAGCTTGTGTACGTCATGTGTTGCTCGAGTGCGTCGTGTGTTGCTCGAGTGCGTCATGTGTTGCTCGAGTGCGTCATGTGTTGCTCGAGTGCGTCATATGTAGTTTAAGTGCGTCATATGTAGATTGAGTGCGCCATCTGTAGTTTAAGTGCGTCGTTCATAGCAGTGCGTCATGTGTTGCTTAAGTGCGTCACGTGTTGCTTAAGTGCGTCACGTGTTGCTTAAGTGCGTCACGTGTTGCTTAAGTGCGTCGCGTGTTGCTTAAGTGCGTCGCGTGTTGCTTGAGTGCGTCGCGTGTTGCTTGAGTGCGTCACGTGTTGCTTGAGTGCGTCACGTGTTGCTTAAGTGCGTCACGTGTTGCTTAAGTGCGTCGCGTGTTGCTTGAGTGCGTCGCGTGTTGCTTGAGTGCGTCACGTGTTGCTTGAGTGCGTCACGTGTTGCTTGAGTGCGTCATGTGTTGCTTGAGTGCGTCATGTGTTGCTTGAGTGCGTCATGTGTTGCTTGAGTGCGTCCTCTGTAACTTGAGTGCGTCATCAGTAGCTTGAGTGCGTCATCAGTAGCTTGAGTGCGTCATGTGTTGCTTGAGTGCGTCATCTGTAACTTGAGTGCGTCATCAGTAGCTTGAGTGCGTCATCAGTAGCTTGTGACCACACTTTTCGTTTTTGTGGTCACAAAAGTGAAAAGAATCTAAGAATTCAAGAATTGCGAAAAACTTGCGAATTTGCAACTTGAAGAATTAAAAATTAGAAGAACCGTGTGCGGTAAGAATGAAACAATTGAAGAACCGAAAATTGTATAAATTAAAGAGGTCACAAATCTCCAACCGAACCTTGTAAAAATAGTGCAAAATTGTTGCAAAACTACGAAAAACCCATCAACTTAAAATCAGTAAATGTCCGAAAAGCGGAAATACTAAAATGTGTAAACATCCGAAGGTGGAAAGCTAGGAAGCTAAACCTCGCTAAAATCCCCGGTAATGACCCAATGAATTAGCAGCGAGTAGAAGCGAATCGGTGGAAGGTGCAATTAATTACTGCTCAAGAACCTTCCATACTTGTCGTAACTTTCGGAGTTTTTATTTTTCGCTCGATGTTTACCGCATCAAACGGGTATTCCGAGCGTGCTAAAAACCTGACGGACGCCGCTTTCGCTAGCACGTTAATTACATCATCAATTTGTTAACTAAAGCAAGTCGATAAACCGTTAAATAAAGCGGCGCGTACACTGAATGCCTTTGAAACTCGCCGGATACAAAGCGAGGGCTTGTAAATTGAAAATCATCGTTTCAACGATAGCCCGAAGCATCGAAAAAATAAGCTTTTCCATCAATGTTTCGTTCGGTAGTTTTTCAACAGATTCGACAGAGGGTTTCCATGCAATTCGAAGCTGCGTTTCCTTTCATCGGACGAACACAAACGTCTACAAGAAGACAAACGGAGCGACACAAAAGATCAAAATACTGAACAGTCTGGTTGCAACGGGTTCCGTTCGTTTCGACAATCAAATAAATAAACGTGGAATCGTAGCCGACGGACCGACACTGTATACCTTTCGCAACCTGCAAGTACAGAGTTTATTTTGTCCAAATGGAAATTACCAAAGCTGTGTAGAAAGAATCGGTTTGAGAGACGAGTGCAATTGGTTCGCTGTGAAACGCTAGACGGGAAAACGTATGTACCGTGCTACGCGAGAAAGAACGTGCCAATTGAATGTTTTTTGACAAGAATCGTAGAATGCTTTTCAATCGACAATGCAAACGAATGGTGCCGGGACAAAACAGAGATGTGTTCTTCGAAGCGAGAATTTTTTCAAGGGGAAATTAGGGCTAGTTATTTTTAATTGCTGTGGAGATGCAAGTTTCTACGTTCATCGATTCTGCAGTTTTTTATATTGTGAATTATATTTTTATTTTTGTACATTTTTAGGGTTTTATACTTGATAAATTGACAATTCATAAATGTACAATATTGTTAAATTATATATTCCAATTTTGGAAGTTATAAATTTGCAGAGTTGCTCATTTTTTTTAAATTTAAATTTCGATATTACTTAGTCCTTTAATTTTCTAAATTTTATACTTGAAAATTAGTAAACTAAATTTCTCAGATTTTCAAATCTAAAATAGTATATTTGAAAATATCAAAATTTCTAAAATCCCACATTTGTAAATCCCTGAATTTTCGAAGTACCACCTTTACAAATCCCCATACTTCTAAAATTCTACATTTGAGAATATCCAAACTTCTAAAAATCTACATTTGCAAATTCCCAAATTTCTAAAATCCCACATTTGAATATCCCCAAATTTCTAATCCCACCTTCACAAATCCCCATCTCCCTAAAATCCTACATCAGCAAATCTCCACATTCCTAAACTTGAACATAGTCCACCAAAAATCTGCACAAACGATGGGTCTACCCCTCTCACCATAATTTTCACAATACACAAAACAGCGTCCCTTATCACACAAGTCTTCCCAAATGATTAACACCTTCGAAACGCTTTTGTCAATTTTAAAAGAGCCTTGAATTCCGAACGTCGATTAGATTCATCGAGGGCTCGAATTTCGAGAACGATCTTTTTATCGGTGGTCGACGATCGCCGTAAATTAAAATAACCCGTCGCTTTTGCAGTTCCAAACGATAGAGCTTTTATTATTTTCCAGGCTGAAAACGAACGACCTTTCGCACGATTCACGATTGTATCTTTCAACGGCCAGGTAACACCGCCAGTGTGGCTGGGATTAATTAAAAATGCCTGCAGCCCGATATTCATTATTCGATCCCCGTATATCGTCACTGTTTTACGAGCTTGCTCTGTTAAAATTATCACGTAACGCGGATTCATAACGATCGCGTATATCGCCGGAGGTACGAAATGTAATATTCACTTCTTTGCTGGCTTCTGTTTGAGTGCCAAATGTAATATGAA
This sequence comes from Megachile lagopoda, assembly GCA_036983795.1. Taxonomy (NCBI): domain Eukaryota; kingdom Metazoa; phylum Arthropoda; class Insecta; order Hymenoptera; family Megachilidae; genus Megachile; species Megachile lagopoda. The sequence goes on from CM072798.1 coordinate 6,488,886, forward strand.
AACAGTTGTCCCGACGACCTGGATATACATTATTACTCGAATAATATGTATATCTTTCCTGCATACGAGGTACATGCGATTATTGCATAAATAAATAGCTTCTGTTATTTTGGAATTTGTACTATTTAAGTTTGTTCAAAATCAAGCACAAGATCCTTCACTACTTTATAGTCAACTATAGATACATTGGGAAATTTTTTAAATTTATTAAAATTCCTAATTTATTTTTTGTTCAAAATCAAAGATAAGAACTTTCACTACTTTGTATCATTATATCACTTTATATTAATAGTCAACTATAAATACATTGGAAACTTATACATTAGAAATTTACTAAAATTAAAACTTTGAATGTATTTAAGTTTGTTCAAAATCAAGCACAAGATCCTTCACTACTTTATAGTCAACTATAGATACATTGCGAATTTTATAAAATTTATAGAAATTCCTAATGTATTTAAATTTGTTCACATTCAAGCATAAGAACCATCACTACTTTATAGTCAACTATAGACACATTGAGAATTTTATAAAAATTGAAATTCCTAATGTATATAAATTAGTTCACATTCAAGCATAAGAACCATCACTACTTTATAGTCAACTATAGACACATTGAGAATTTTATAAAATTTATAGAAATTCCTAATGTATATAAATTTGTTCACATTCAAGCATAAGACCCATCACTACTTTATAGTCAACTATAGACACATTGAGAATTTTATAAAATTTATAGAAATTCCTAATGTGTTTAAATTTGTTCACATTCAAAATTAAGAACCATCACTACTTTATAGTCAACTATAGACACATTGAGAATTTTATAAAAATTGAAATTCCTAGTGTATATAAATTTGTTCAAATTCAAGCATAAGAACCATCACTACTTTATAGTCAACTATAGACACATTGAGAATTTTATAAAAATTGAAATTCCTAATGTATATAAATTAGTTCACATTCAAGCATAAGAACCATCACTACTTTATAGTCAACTATAGACACATTGAGAATTTTATAAAATTTATAGAAATTCCTAATGTATTTAAATTTGTTCACATTCAAGCATAAGAACCATCACTACTTTATAGTCAACTATAGACACATTGAGAATTTTATAAAAATTGAAATTCCTAATATATATAAATTTGTTCACATTCAAAATTAAGAACCATCACTACTTTATAGTCAACTATAGACACATTGAGAATTTTATAAAAATTGAAATTCCTAATGTATATAAATTTGTTCACATTCAAACTTAAGAACCTTCACTACTTTATAGTCAACTATAGACACATTGAGAATTTTATAAAATTTATAGAAATTCCTAATGTATATAAATTTGTTCACATTCAAGCATAAGAACCATCACTACTTTATAGTCAACTATAAATTGCGAATTTTATTTTATAGAAATTCCTAATGTATATAAATTTGATCAAATTCAAGCAGAAGAACCTTGAGTACATTATAGTAAATATAATGTAAATTGTAGTAACTGTAAAGTACACGAGTATAAAGTAGTCAAGGTTCTATGCAGTTACATGTGGATGCAATGAATTTAAAACACAAAATTCATTTTGATAATTTTATTTGATGACTAAGTCTATTTTTCCATAGTGCGTCGTGAGTGCGTCATAGCTCACATATCACAATTTTACCAAAGTATAATTTATTTCTCTCAAAAGTAGCACATTACAGTTTATATACCCTGTATCCACATTTCTACTTATCTGATGTCCTAATAAAGCAAAATAATTCTCTATGAATTATGTAGTATTATAATGAATTATGTAGTAGGAAAAAATACAGTAATCGAAGATTTTACACGAAAATTCGTTTAATTTTTGACGATACGGTAATTTGCAGACTGGCTGAGCCAGAAAATACGTATCGCAATCGTACTCTCTATAACTGATTCACCAAACTTGTCTCCAACAGCTATGCCTCGATCAGCATGGAAAATAGCATCATCCAAATTGCCTAGATCTGCGTAGCTTTAATTACCAAACTTTCGTCGTTCCGAGTCCTCGAAAATTTCGACACGCCTCAATTTCGCTACCGCCGCATAATGTATGCTCGCTCGGAGCCAACCGGAATATTTTCGCGGAACGTACGGCCGATTAATAACGCACACGTAAGTTTTCCAGACAAATTAGCTAATTAAATTGTTTTGTAAATAACACCATCGCTATAGCCGCGAGGACCTCCTACAAAAGGGGTACAACGTTGCAAAAATAATGAAATTGAATTTTTCAAATTTAAAGCGCATTCACGAAATAATCACAACATTCGCCATTTTCTACAAAATCATGATTCCGAGATTTCAAGCGATATTTCTATTTATCTTGAATTTCAAAGAGCGGAAGAGAAGACTTGAAGGTTGCTAATTAAGCAACCTCATTTCGCGCCGGTTAATCAAAGTTGCTGTATGCGGAAAGTTGAAAATTTTAATTTCGGAAAATTCTAATCATTCTTCTTTTTATGTATAATGTTGCATGTTTAAGTAGCTCAATTTGCAATTTATGGAGAAAATTAATGCACTGAATTAATATTTTTTTAAATATTTCTGACTGATATTTTTAAAAAATATTTCTAAAAAATCTGTACCATTTGCATGCACCGAGAAGAATTCCGAAAATGTTCATGAAGAGGTTAAAATTGTTTCTGAAGAGAATATCTCGCACGAACTATAAACTGCTAAAGAATCTGATCACTCTATGAACAAATCACTAGTGCAAGATTCTCCAGATTCGCGTCCATACGGAAATCCGTATTGAACCGGAAATTCGAGCGGATATCGACTTAGAAGCAACTTATCGCAACGTTCCGTAAATTTCTTATCTCCAGTAACGGCCGTATTTGAGTTTGAACGATGCTCCACTTAACATGAGCGTCTCGACCGACCGTCTCGGAATTATTGTCCTCGTTTCAATGGGTATACAACCGCGGATTCGGTCTATATTTAATCGATAGCTAAACCGGAAGACTCGGTGCCGCCACGTCTGTGTCACTGGCTGTTGGATTCCGGGAAATTATACGCGAATCCTGATGCACACACGCGGCCATACAGAGCGTTTCATAACGTGTGGATCACATAAACTCTTATAAACGCGTGTTCTTTCGATCTCGATATTTTTCAATGACGAACTCGTACAAGTGATCTGATTGAATCTATTCATACGTTTATTTTATTCGCGTGGTTCAGCAGAATTTATATTGGGTTGCAGCATCAAATGTGCGTATGTAAGTGAAGATTGTAATCAATTTTGAATATGAAATTTAATAAACGCTGTGAAAATGTTCAGTCAAGTACAACAAATTTATTGTACATAATACTTTATGTACAAACTTCCATTATAACAGTAAAGCTTCCACTAAAAATTCTACAATATTGTAAAATATCTAACTTAAGGTTTGCATGAATACAACAAATATATTCAACTATCTGGTAAATAAAATGTTAAAAAAACAAAACGATTATAATCATGTACGTTGAATACAATTAACCTTGACATAGGCTAACCTAAATGCAACATTTATATTGAATAATTATATTGAACAAATATATTTATTTATATTGAACAATGTACCTGTTTATATTGAACAGTATAAAAGAACTATTTCTAGTAGAACACCTTCAAAAATTTATTGCACATACTTGCTCAACATATGATTGTAAGCAGAATTAAATCTTACACAGTATAACAAAGAGAATTAATATTAAAATTAAATTAATGTAGAAATTAATAGGAAAATAAAAATTAAATTAATATGGAAATTACTATGAAAAATAATATTAAAATTAAATTAAATGTATTAATACTAAACGTAAATTAATATTAAATGTCCAACTACTTCAGCAACATAATACATTTACAAATATATCATTTATTGTACACATTCAGTAATTTAAATAAATAAAATTTGCAGTATCATTAAATGAATCATACACAATACATGTGATAATGATATGTATAATAATATATATATAATAATAAACATTTGATGATAATAAAAAAAATATTACTAGCAAAGAGTAGTAATTAATAGAATATTAATAAAAGTGTAAATAATAAATCTGTACAAAAGACTATAATAGTAAATATAATAATAAGTACTTGATGATAATAAAAAAATAAAAAATATTACTAGAATGCTATACTAGTAAAGAGTAGTAATTAATAGAATATTAGTAAGAGTAATTAATAATTCTGTACAAAAGACTATAATAATAAATATTTGATGATAATAAAAAAAAATATTACTAAAATATTATACTAGTAAAGAGTAATTAATAAAATATCAATAAGAGTGTAAATAATAATTCTGTGCAAAAGACAATAATTGGTAAGTTCAATGCAACAAATATTTGTGCGAGCATCTCTACCACCCGTTATGAAACACCCTGTACGCCTGTCGAGTGTAATTATTCTTGGGTGTGGAAAGTGCATTTGCAAGAGACAGATCGGTCAGGAAAAAAAATAACAGGAGCCCGGATATTCCCCTTTGTTTCAACCCCTTACCAAACGGGCCGAGCTTTCGAATTGTTTTTATGAAATGGAAGAAATATCGTGACACGAGGAAAATACGTTTAAGGGGTTCATCGATCGTCGGTAAAGAACAAAGATTCCTCGCCGAGATTCTGACTTCTGGCTTTTTGCTACCGCGAAATTGGTGAAATATCGCGGAACGGGGCGGACAGAAGAAATTGAAAGGAATGTTTATGTCGCGTGCTGTTTTTGCAAGCGTTCGTTTTAGTCGATCGAACGTTGCGCAGGCGGAAAAACTATCTAGTGGAAGTTGAAAGAGGTGGAGGTACAGTGATGGTCATTAGAAATGTCTTTTCGAGGATTCTGTTTTCCTCGTTTATCAAGTGGTAGGAAAGTTAAAAGAAGTTATTGATCGCAAATTAAACGAAGGAAAATATTTGTGTTTGTTTGTATAGATGATCGGCGATCGCTATCGACTGCAGCCGGCGAATAATTCAGAGCAAACAATAATAAACAATTCTGATCGTTTCGTGGCAATTTCGTTTGAAAAACAATATTTACATCGATGGAAATATCGAAAACATTTCGAAGCCCGAATAACATGATACAACCGGTTTGGAATAATATTCGACAAATAATTTTTTTTTATTGAAACAAATTAATGGAAAATCATTCCCAATTTTCAATAAAATTTGATATCGCTTTTCTGTGATATTATGAACAAAAAATAAAGGTGAAACGTTAACTGAGTGAAATAGATTAAAATTTATGTAACTGGTATGTTATTCACAGTATGAATATATCGTGTAAATGAGTGGGTTATTTTATGAGAAGTTATGAAATTTTCGAAATTAATCGCAAAGGAAGTTTGCACATACTAGAATGTTAATTTTACTAAATTTCAGTATTTTGCATACACGTGATATTATAATGAAAATAATTAATTATATAAATTGTAATTGTGCAATTGCTTCTAAATTTATTAATTAATTTAATTACTCCAACTACTATAGATCATCACAGAACTGATTGTTAAATAAATTAATAGGACTGTAAAATATGTTATAAACAAGCTGTGAATTAAATATTTATAAAAATATTTATAAACGCGCAATAAAATTTCTAGTCCACTCATTTACTATGTACACGAATTATTACTAAATATATACTCGATAATCATATAAAATATACATTTCTACATTACATATCACATAGCAATGTCATTGTAATAAATTATTTATACGATTATTATTAAATATGAAATCGAATATTTCGATGAAAAGATAAATTACAAAGCTTGGCACACCAGCCATTTTGTTATACATTGACACGAAGAACTGCGATGTATTTTACAGCAGTCTATAATTTATAATGCTATATATATTTTGTTGAACATTTGCATTACGTAATAAGTATTATTACTTTTTATAATTATTTATAAGTTTTTGTTAACTTTATTAACCAAAATATTCGGTAACATGCAATACGTACAGTGGAAAGCGTAACTACGCAGTAACATGTACCACTGTGGCGTCGCTTTGTAATTTTATATAATAAAAGTTATATATTGAACCAATTTCATTTTTGTTGTTTCACTTACCAATTCTGCAGGTGACAGGAAACAATGACGGCCTTTGTAGCACAAAAATTCACATTTCACACACAAAATATTAAAAAAATGTTTGAATCGGTCTTGCACGTCCGCTCCTTCCTGCTGCCACTTGTAGAATGTTAAAATTTGCAAATGGCGCTGGGTACGCGTCGTAATAAAGCGCGCCTTTTTTTAAAATTCAACTACAGATATATGATATTTGAAAGAACTGAAATATTTAAGAGTGCATATAAATTATGCAATTATAATCATTTTTTACAGAAAAATAATAAAATAAAAATATAAACCATGATTCTATACCAATTTGAATAAATAATACAAATTATTTTACTAGCAATATTTAAACATTGCTATTTAATCTATTGTAGTACATAACTGTCATATTTGAACAGGTGCGTATGAAATGTGAATGTGCCTACAGAAAATAATGCACAAGTAATAAACATAAAAATAAAGTACGAATTTACATTTTTAAATTATACAGGAATAATTTGTTTTAATTTCACTGTTGTCTTTCACATAATAGATATAATATGTTGTACATAATGAAATTCATAAGTGCAACAGCGTGAACTAACCCACCATTTATTTAATATTTTAATTCTTTATGTTATAAAATTTAAAGGATATTTACTTCATTACATGTATAATATATTATTAGAATACGAAAATTAAATTAAAATTGTCTAAATATTTACAATTGTATGATTGCGTAATTATATAATTATATCGAATCGCGTGAAGCTTTCCGCGATTTGCGCGGGAAGAGCACAGCTTCAGCTCTACACAGATCTTTCTAGAACATTCTATTGTGACGTGACAGCGTCCACCGCAAGACGTTTCTTTTGACAGTGTTCAAAAAGTTGTATTTTTATGTAATATCAGTGACAACGAGTGTATATTAATGTTAATCGTGTTTTAATACTGTAGTCTATTAGTTTTATTTGAAGTAGCAAAACGAAGAGCATAAATAAACGAAAATAGTGAACAAACTGAATTATTCGTTTCGTGCGTGGAACATTCTGCTTTAGCGGTCTGGTTATGTCGACTGATGTAAGTAACATTTTATTATATTTCTGCGAATATTAAATGTCTCAAATCACTCAAAACATTTGTGAGAGACAAATAATTAGATAAATATTAGAGATAAATTATTCGACTTGTTTCACGATTAATAATTATAGGTTAAATTTGTATATTTTTGTACGTATTAAGATAAGGAGTTTTGCAGTTATTTAATGCAAGAATATCGTATATTTATTTTTATTATACATTATTTAAATACATTAGTAATATATTTTCTAAAACATGTGTGTCGACATATGTTCAATTTCGTAACGAACAAAAAGCGCGCCATTTTGCAAAACGTTTACGTAACATTGGAAAAGAATTACTGTCTAAATTTTTACAGTTGCCATTACTTATTTATTACTGTTGTTATATTTGATTCTTTGCATTATTTTCTATTCAAAAGAATAATTATCTTAATACGTAAATATATTTCCAAGAGATTTCGTGCTTTTCCATTAAATATTGTCCATTACATTAATAAAAGGTACGGTGCTGTGTTCAGTGCTAATGTTTGCACTCATTATCCATTTTCCCGCCCTTTTTCTTTCAGCCTCGTTTATTTTCCTCTCTATACGTTTTCCAATTTCCATAATGCTTTTCACCTTTCTGCTTTAAATACATATATTATTTTACCATTTCAAAGCACTCTATAAATGTCACTTATCATCGGTTAATTACTACTACAATAAAAACGACGTATCCTTTTTCGGAACAATATCTGCAGTTACAACTTATATATATTTCATCTTCTCGTCAAATTAATCAGAGAATTATTCCTGTCGTGTGTTCACCATTTCGTTCCCACAGTCTGGATTGCACCTCGGTTCCTCCGGTGTTTATGTACACTCCACAAATCTTTTACCAACAATTACTTTCGTTTGTTCATTTTAAAGTGCTCTCGAGAGTCGTAAAGCTATTGGGAAAGAGTAAAGGAGGAAAGAAAGAGAAAGCAAGAAAGTAGAAGGAACAATGGAATCTCGGTTCCCTTCCCAAACTGAAGAGAATCCAGAGTGGATTACATTCTCTGGAGGAATGTTTCCCAACGCGTCGCTTCCTGCGAGCTGAGAACTTAAATGGCCAGGAATACGGGGATAACCGTTGTTATGAAATCCCAATACGCGTTTAAATGCTACAACCTAGAACGTGCCAGACGCTGCGGGGGAAATTTCGGTTTTCGAATTTTCGAATTCCGGAATTCGAACATTTTCAGATTTTTAGAAGGTTAGTATCAATTTTCAAATTTCCTAGCTAGATTCCCAAATTTTGGAAACCTCAAATTGTCAAATTTTTAATTTTTCCAAATTTTTTTAATTTCCAAATTTTTTAATAAACAGGATCTCAGATTCCAAGATTTCCAAATCCTAACATTTTTTAATTTCTGAAACCCAATATTGTGGAATTTTTTATTCTACAAAATTTCTAGTAATTACTCAAATTCCTAGATTTTGAACTTCTGAGATTTCCAAATTTTTAAATTTCTAAATTTTTGAATAAATAAAATCTCACATTCCCAGATTCCTAAATACTAAAATTTTTAAATTTCTGAAACCTAAAATTGTCAAATTCTAAAATTCTTCAAAATTTAGAATAATACAGATTTCCAAATTCACAAGTTTTCAAATGTCCTAACCCTATACAGAAACCCTAGTTTTGGATTAGAAACTCAGTTTGTTATCAAATACATTTAGTTTATCTTCACATAAGTTACTTGACCTTTGATCTTAATTGCGACCTAACCCTGTGTTCTGCTATAGTTGTTAAAATTAAACCTAAACCTAACCTTATGTTCGGGTATAGTTGAAATAAATCTAACTTCATATCCCGCTATAATTGTTAAGTTAAACGCTAAAATCAGATGTATACCATATATCTCCAAAGCCGCGAAAATGATCCAATTTCATCAGTAATTTCGACCCGTCCTACTTAATCATCGATCGCTTTGTTCTGGTAATCGCTCATTTGGCATAATACATTTACACCTTCCCATTGATCGAACGACCTATCCGTTCATTTAATTGTTCGTCCTCGCTGCTCGGTTACAGGTCCCCTCCTCTCCGAGGCAGGATATTAGTCTGCTAGATTCAGGATTCACCGATGGAAATCCCGGCGGAGGATCTGTGGCGACATTTTGCATTTCTGAATTCACGAAACAACGTCGAACAATAATTACCATTGCACGACCTATTTGTTCTCACGGATACCGTATTTCAGCTATGGTCCGGGGCTCGCTTGAAATACTTGGCCAGGGTGTTCACATTCGAATTCGCGTCGGATACGTGCAAGATAGTTCGAATAACGTGGCCTAAATGGATTAACGTCCACAGATTCGAGAACGGGATCGTGTTCCCGCTGTCTGTTCCTGTCTTAAGATTCAGCGACGCTCGAATACCATGGATTAACGGAAAATCTTACGAGTTGTCCGAATAATTCGGCTAGATTGCACCACAAATTCTCTTTCAATTTGGTAATTGAACATTTGGGAGTTGCGAATCAGAAAAGTTAGAAACATCAAAGCTGAAATGAAGTTACTTTGTACATCTGATTATATCCAAACGACATCTTACACCTCCATTCATCATAAACGTACAAACATCTCCAGTTGATTACCCTCTTTATCTGTTTACCCAGCGAAGAAAAGCAGCATCTTGCAGTCGCATTTAAAAGAAGAGTCTTCCGAGACGTCCTCAGCTTCCCGGGATCGATTCAACGTCGCGAGATTAACATAACAAACGAGAACGCGTAGGAATACCAGCAAAGCATCCGACAAGACGATTAAGTGAGCATGCAAACGGATAGAAGAGGATTGAAGAAGAACCGAAAAAGACAGAGCAAGATATCGTTCAGAGAGCACCTGAAGAGGCTCTTCATCTTCATAGAAGGATGTTCTGGGTCGGTGGTACGCGATCGTGCAAGATCCGTAAGAATGTCTGGCAAGTATCCAAAAAACATGGCGCTACGGTCGTCACGTCTTCCTCTCGAGAAGTCTCGCCGTGGTTTCCGGGTTAGGACATCCGGGAATTCCTCCGAACGGTCAGTTTTAACTCCAACTAAGTCATCGGACCGATCGATCGAATCTCGAGAGACTGTTTTTCCTTCGAACTCGATGCATTCCTGCGTTCTACCATTGCGTTATAAGGAAGTGATTTTTTCAAGGACTGAAAATTCGAGTAAACTATACCGTTAAAAATTAATTAAATTAATAGAATCACCAATGCACATATTGGGTTGGTATTTCACACAAAATGGACCAAATAGCTCAGTAATGTAATACATGATTATATCTTTCATCTTTTAATATACCAAAGGACCTTTTACACGTATGAAGTCTTTATAAAATAAACATTTATTTGAATGATAGTCTTGTTTGGTTCTGACTTGTTTAACGAAAGAATAGTTTAACTTTATCTTAATGTACCTAAGATACATTTTTATTAATGCAACAAATTTTATTAACAAGAAAGCAAGATTTTATACAAGATAAAATTTTATACCTTTCATGAATAAGCTAATAAATTTTCAGATACGTATTTCGCCGACTATTTTTGTCGTTTCTTTTATGTCTCTCCGTTTATACCGTTTTAATATTAAATATTATCGGGAGAATTGTGTCGCTGGTTTTTCTTTATGGCATGGTAGAACGTGAAAGCGCTATGCATCTTCGAAGCTTAATTACGTGATTCACTGTTATAGCTTTATTGCGCTTAATATGAGGATAACTGCAGTGCTTCGTGGTTGACTAATAAAATGAAATATATCCAATATATTAAACACGCGGTCTGTATCTCCCGGGCTGCAGTAATTCTCACGTTGCTGGTGAGATCGCTGCAATTAAGTCCTAAGGAAATTCCTAGATAACGTGTGACTTTATAGACCTGCAAGATAATATAAGTACAAAATTCCATAAGTAATGTGTATCGCATATGTTTTGTAAATTATGGTGTACTTGTAAACAAATATTATTATCAAAGTTTTACTAAAATGGAAGTACATGATATCTTAGAAGTACGTACCCAAATTGTTCAACTTTTCCATCGTTAAAATTTTTAATTTCTTCAGTTTGCAAATTTCCTAATTTTGGAATCTCGAAATTCTTAGATTTCTAAATATTCAGATTCTCTGAAAATTTTACTATCCCCAAATCCTTTGATATTCAAAATCTTTGGTCTTCAAGTTTAAGGACTTAGTTTCCAAATTTACATATGTAGGTCCTCAAATCCTATAAATCTTTGGATTCACTCGTTCCTGTATCTTCAAATTCCTAGTCTCCAAATCCACATTCCTATGATCCTAAATTTTTAAGTCTCCAAATCTCTAGGTCAACTCAGTTCTATGTTGTTACAATCCTAGGTCATTGAATCCCTAGTTCCCCAAATTCGTAGATTCACATATTTTCTGACCTCCACATTTCAAGGTCCTTAAATACCTAAATACCTAAGTCTCCAATATATCTACGCTCTCAAATTGCTAAATCCTCATGTTCCTATTCCCCGAAATTCTCCACTCCTCAATTCCCAAAAATCCATCAACATGAGCTCTCTATTCCAAACCCAGTGCAAGTTTCCTGTATCAACGCTATCGTACATAAACCACCGAGCGCATCTCGAAACCGATATCTCCTGATCTTTTTCTCGGGTATAAGCGATCTAAAAGTGGCGTGCCTGACACGAACTTGAGGACCTCTTTCTCCCGCCTCTGCTCGTTAATTACGTGAACTTTATCCGATGAAGAGTGGCGAGCTTAAAAGGGAAATTGTGGCTCACGGGATTAAGTTGGCCGAGATATCGTTCTAATCTTGTCTCCGGTTCGCTCTTCTCATTACTCGCGAGTATCACGTACACATACTCGGATGACGGGTTGCTTGCCGCCGAAATTTCAGTTAAAATTGTCAATAAACCCTGCGTCTACCTAACGAATCTTCTCGCGTGAAGCCGCTCGTTGCTGCTTAAACGTTAAATGGAAAAGCTTTGCGACACGCTGCCGGATTTCCAACGGAACTGGGACAGCTTTTAATTTCTCGCAGTCGCAGTTTTCAATACCGAGAACAGATGAGACTTACTGGCCTAGGAGATTAGTATTATTCCTCGTTATTTATCTTTTATCGCTTTCAAAATTTCAATCGACGTTGTTTATAGCTAACATTCATTCTCTTTCAAATATTCATTCTCACAAGTTATGATTTATGCTCTTGCGTTCAAGGATACTAGGAAAACATAGTTGATACTAGGAAAATACTTGTTTATAGAACATATGCTGCGTTCTTACATTAATCTGTAAAGAACGGACTATTATATTAAACCATGAACACGTTAATATTGATTTAATAGACTTCAGAAGTACACGTGAATGAAGTGTGCAAATGTACACACACATGTTCTGCATGTCCGTTTGTTCAGATACGAGTGAACTGAGCCGATTTTCATGAAATCCGTCTAATGTATGGATATTCCAGGTCGCAGTCTGCTTTTAGCTTCATTCTGCCTCGTGTGATCCTGAACTTGTAAGGTTATCGCCTATGATTATATCCAGCTTATTCTTGAGAAGGATATATTTCGGTTCCTGACACCGAGATTATAATCTGACCGGATACAATAATCTTAGCCCCACAGTTTTATCTTCATGAATAAATCAAGCACGAATAGGTGAACCGGCTGGTCCAAACGTAATACTGAAGTTATTATAGTAAGTGTCCTGTGATATATGAACATGGGTGTATATTTGGAGCAAGTTTAACACGTGCTGCTTCTGCATCGAGCTTTGCAAGATTTGTATCCTACTATTTTCATGTGGGATATTTTTGATATTCGACAGTTATAATCTGGTTGGATATAGTAAATCTAGCTGTACAATTTTATCTTCACCAGTAAGTGAACTTATTGGCCTGAAGAAAACAGTGTAACTATTATAGATCCTCATATGTGAGCATGAGTGTACATGTGGATCAGGTGTAGCTACACTAAATTTTCCTAATATTGAATATGACATATTGTCGAATTAACAGCTAACAATTATAATCTGGTTGAATATAGTAATTCTAGGTGTACAATTTTATCTTCACCGATAAATGAACCTATTGGTCTGAAGAAAACAGTGTAACTATTATAGATCCTCATATGTGAACATGAGTGTACATGTGGATCAGGTGTAGCTACACTAAATTTTCCTAATATTGAATATAACATATTGTCGAATTAACAGCTAACAATTATAATCTGGTTGAATATAGTAATTCTAGGTGTACAATTTTATCTTCACCGATAAATGAACCTATTGGCCCGAAGAATACACTGGAACTATAGGTCTTCATACGCGAACATGTACATGTGGACCAGTTGTGGCTAGACTAAATTTTGCTAATCTTAAATATGATAAATTGTTGACACACCTAACAATTATAATCTGGTTGACTATAATAATCTTATCAATACAATTCTGTCTGAATGTCCCAGACAAGATAGGTCCGAAACATAACACTGAATCTATTATAGTAAGTGTCCTATTGCATGTGTATCCAGTATGAGATTAAATTGTAGCAAGTTTAAATACAATATATTGTTGAGTTGTCAGCTAATCTGGCGGAGCATAATAACGTTGACAGTACAATTCTATCTTGTTGAAGCCAGCCGATGAGTGGGTCCGATAGTCGAAACATAGGACTGAAACTATTATAGTAAGTGTCGTATGATAGGCGAACATGGGTGTATATCTGGAGCAGGTTCAGCGGGAGTTAGCGATAGTGAATCGAGATCTCGATCGAAACCTTTGTCCTAATCTGGCTGAAGATCAATGTCGTGCACGTCAACTGTTGCTGGAAGGTAGCCAAACCGATCCGTTTCGACGATGCGTGCAATGAGCAACGATTTATTTACCGTGGCGATCCATCGATACCTTCATCTCGATTAAGCCAAACACTCGTCAACGGTGCCGGCTCGATGAGCCGTGGATACCGGGAAAAAATAGAAAATCAATGGATCGATCGGTTATACGGTTATCCGAGCCGCGACCTACATTACATAAGGGCGATTTTTTAATTACGCGGCTGCGTTGGAAATTCATTATCGATTTGATCGATTCGTTTAGCCATCGCCGCCCCCCCCCCCCCCCCCCCTGGTTGATTGGCATTCATTAACGAAATTACACATTACGGACCGTTAACGTCTACCCCCAGTGTTTCGTGGAAAATTACACGTAATCGTGACGAAATTAATACGATCGGCACGGTAATTGGATATTGGAAAGTTTCCGTCAATTTTGCTTGATATTTACGATCGGGTTACCGCGCGTGTTTAACGGTATCTAATAGATCGTGCTGGCCGGAATTTGATAGCTGGATAATTTGTTTATTGTTTATTTTCATACCATCACTTTCGGCTGTTATAGTTAGGGAATAATTAATATTTTCACGGGAATTTATGCACTCGGCGATTTGGGAGATTTGGAAATTTAGAAGTTTGTGAAGCTATAGAGATTTAGTTTGTGGAGCTTCAATTTTCAGATTTTGAAATCTGGGGATCTGAACATGTACTTGTTTATTTGCTCATTGGAATAGTTAGACATTTGTATATTCAGAGATTTGACAATTTGTCAACTCGATAATTTGATAATCTGACAATTTAAAAATTAAAAAATCCAGAAATAAAACCTCCACATTAAAACGAAGAAATGAGAAAATTGAGAAATGTGAAAACGTAGAAACTCAGTAATTTGGTAATTTGCAAATGTCCAAATTTCCATCTCCCAATCCCCTTCGTTAATTAATTAATCACTCAGCAAAGGAAGAGCAAAATTTCACGTTACAAAATTTCTCTCCATGCTATTTCATTTATCTCCGCAAAAGATAAAGCCGCATATCCACGTATTCCGTAATTACGTATGAAAAAGGGCGTTGAACCGGTGGTTATAAAAAGGCGTGATTAGCGATACTTAACCGTGAATCGATGATCGGTAACTTCGCTAGGTATTAGCTCGTCAACCTTTGTATTTAATCAATCTTTTTGTTGCAGCGTGTCGGTGAGTCGCGTCCAATGAAAAATTTCTAGCGTAATAAAACCGGACACGGACTGACATCGAGCGAATAAAACTTTAACGAAGCTATGCAAATAAACGCCTGAGAGAGGATAAAAGCTGATACGAGTGTCCAGCGGAATCAGGTCATCGGTAAGTTTTTCCCCGTTCATTTTTACGTTCCTTTATAGAGAAACACCGGGTGAGATAGTTGCTTGTTCGAGATAATTACGGACGCGATGTGTGCTATAATCTCTAATTATAGACCCTGGTATTGTTTTCTCACCCTTCACAGACTTTTTCCATTAATCAGATTTGTACAAGCAACGTGTTTGTCGTTTTTTATGCTCATGTTTTGCAATATTTTATACACAGGTTATTCAGGTATTTTTATCGGTTATCTAAATTGTTTTCATTGATCATCTAAACGATTTTCATTGAACTTCTAAATTATTTTTATTTTTTCATTAATATGTGAGCTTATGTTAGGATGTATAGTATAATTCAGGTATTTTTATCGGTTATCTAAATTGTTTTCATTGATCATCTAAACGATTTTCATTGAACTTCTAAATTATTTTTATTTTTTCATTAATATGTGAGCTTATGTTAGGATGTATAGTATAATTCAGGTATTTTTATCGGTTATCTAAATTGTTTTCATTGATCATCTAAACGATTTTCATTGAACTTCTAAATTATTTTTATTTTTTCATTAATATGTGAGCTTATGTTAGGATGTATAGTATAATTCAGGTATTTTTATCGATTATCTAAATTGTTTTCTTTGAGCTTCTAAATTATTTTTATTTTTTCAGTAATATGTGAGCTTATGTTAGGATGTATAGAGTGCACTAATGAAGTACATGTATAAGTATTAGTATCAAAGTATGTTAAATATCAATATATATTTATTAATATTAAATATTAAGTAACAGTTATTTTCGATTGTCTAAAGTATTTTTATTGATCTTGTTATTACTGTTTCATTAATATGTGAGCTTATGGTTTCAGGATAAAGGTAGGTTAATGATATACGTTATTTTATATATTAAGTCTCATTATATTATTTTTATTAGAATTAAATATTATGTAAGAATATGTTAACTGAGTACATGTTTATTAATATTAAATATTATGTAATAATTTACTGGATGACTTTGTTAATGAATAATTGCAATTTTAAAGTAGACAAGATCATATAAATTTAACATCTTGATTTAAATTATTATTGCTAATTTATTATTATTATAATTGTGTTAATATATTTTTACTATTTTTTGTCTTGATATATGATTACTATTGTATGTGTCATTAAATTGTAACTTTGTAAATTTGAGAACTTGGTGTTTTTAAATTTGCAAGTTTCTACATTTCTAATTTTCTAAATTATTATCACGTTTATATTAAATATACTTGCAATTGTGAAAAATTTAGTACTTCTTAAATTTCTGAACTATTACATTCATGCATGTAAATATTTAAATTTGATGTTTCTAAATTTGTAACTTTTCAAATTTTTTAACTTGAATGTGTAAGATTTCTATATTTTTATATGTTGCAAGTCTCTAATAATTCAAAGTACAATATTTTAAATTTTGTTGGTTTGAAAATTTTAAATTTTTATATTTCTAAATTTTTAAATCATAAAATTCCCAAATTTGTAATTGGGGAATTTGAAATTTGTAAATTTGTGAATGTAAAATTTGTGAAGTTTTAAACTTGTAAATTTCTAATTTTGTAAACTAATTCTGTGAATTTTTAATTTTGTGAATTTCTAATACACGAATTTATAAATTTGTGAACTTGTGAATTTATAAATTTAAAAATCCCTAATTTAGTAAATTTGAAATTGATCATCCTTCCCTACAAGTCAGTCAAATGTACAAAAACATGTTAGTCTCAAAATTTCTCTAAAATTCCCTAGCAACCCCAGCAATGCAATGTCCCTCAGCTGCCCATCGCAAAACTAGAATTCGTCAAAGCCCATACTTCTTAATAACTCTTAAGTGGCAAAGTGGTTCTGCCATTTCATAAAATATCCTTTGTCAGGTATTTTCTCATATAACAGAATCCTCGAAAATGCTGCGTCAAAAAAGATATTACGCGTTGATAAACGGATTAAGGGTGAATAGGAGTCCGCAGGATTTTGCGGCTAATTGAAAATCAACGAATGTAACGAACCACGGGGTTAGGTGTTTGCGAAACGAGCCGGTGTGTCAGTCAGTCAGTCGGTTAGGCGGGTTTCGAGATATATGGGACGACATGCCGGCAGTCGACTTGGCGAGAGATTCGACGGTCAATAAAAAAACAATTACCATGGCCCGTGACCGTAAAACGTGACCATGCGAACTCGGCCTCGTCCCTGCGTTGCCTTTCTCTCTTTTGCCTTCGGACAGGGCCCGTTTTACGCCACGGAAAATTGCTCCTGCGAACGTTGCACCCGACAAATGCCTGGAAAATCGGATTGCTGATTGCTGTACTGCGGGAAACGTTCCGTTCATTCGATTAAGCCGTCCGAAAATTTCGATCGTCGCTTCGTGAACGACACAAAGTCTCTCCGCTGTCCGGATAGAATGCACGCGTCGTTGATCCCCGAAATTCCTTTAACGTTTTATTCGATGCCAATTATAGCGGAATTTCGGTCGTCTGAAATCGTCGCTTTAGAATATTGAACACAATTGCCTGGTGTTTTGGTGCGTCGATTCTGGAGGAACTTTATTAACGTCTTCGTTGATGTCGATGAACGATGGGGTTTTGATCTGATCAAATTATTTGAAAGTGAGAGGGTAGAGGCTGATACCATAAACTTTCTGTTACTGCAAAATTATGCAAAATCTCATACTTCAAAATATTGAGTACGATCAGTTAATATTTTGTTGAGGTGTAATTATTTTTGTTGAACGTCATAGACACCTTTGTCGATGTTGATGGTCAGGATTTTGATCTGATCAAATGAAGGGTAGGTCAGAATGAGGTACCATAAAATTTGTGTCAATTATGTAGAATTATGTACAGAAAAAGATTGAGTACAATTAGCTAGTATTTTGTTGAGGTATCAATTATTTTTGTTGAACCTCATAGACACCTTTGTCGATGTTGATGGTCAGGATTTTGATCTGATCAAATGAAAGGTAGGTCAGAGTGAGGTACCATAAAATTTGTGCTAATTATGTTGAATTACGTACAGAAAAAGATTGAGTACAATTAGCTAGTATTTTGTTGAGGTATCAATTATTTTTGTTGAACGTCATAGACACCTTTGTCGATGTTGATGGTCAGGATTTTGATCTGATCAAATGAAAGGTAGGTCAGAGTGAGGTACCATAAAATTTGTGCTAATTATGTTGAATTACGTACAGAAAAAGATTGAGTACAATTAGCTAGTATTTTGTTGAGGTATCAATTATTTTTGAGGAATGGACGTTATGGTCACTTTCGTAGACGTAAACCAGCTATGGGATTTTGATCTAATCAAATTACTTAAAAGTGGAAGGTACCATAAAATTTGTGTTAACTATGTTGAATTACGTACTAAAAAAGATCGAGTATAATTAGCTAATATTTTGTTTTGTCGATTGCTTTCAGATCTTCCATTTTCATCATTGATGATCAGCAATAGGAATTTGATTCGATCAAATTATTTGTGTAAGAGACAGTCACATACCATAACGTGTGTTAATAATGTGAAATCCCTTGAAAAACATCAAATAATTGGCTGATATTTTATGACAACGTCTTTTTGTATTTTATTACAATTGACGTCGTAAAATATTAACAATGTAAAATGACATATTGAAAAATATCAGATACAATTGACATTTTGCAACGCTTTTGATTATTTTTGTAGATTGAATTTTATCGACATTTTCGTTGCTATTGAATTTAAACGGACAATAGGAATTTGATACGATTATATTATTTAAAAGTGGTCGTAATAGGATAGCTTCGAATATTGTCAGATTTGCGCGAATAACAAATTGAAAAATGTCGAGTCTCATTGGCCGGTATTTTGTTATTTTAGCTGATTGTTTTCATGGAAGTGTATTCATATTTTGATGCTGGGACAGTGGGAATTTTATTTTGAACGAATAATTTGGACGTGGGTGGAGTGGTATATTGATACAAATATCATTAAAGTTACGTTAACCGTTTAATATAACATATCGAATGTATTTGAAGATTTGAGAGTTCGAAGACTTGTAATTTGGACGTTTCAGTAATCTCAGATTTGAATTTTGTAGATCTAAGTAATTATTTGAGATTTGAAATTCGAATATTTGAATTTTTTATGAGGAGAGTCTTGCGACTATTGAATTTGATGATTTGTGTATTCGAAAAATTGAAATTTGAGTGTTTGAGTATTCGAAGAATTGAATTTTGAATATTTGAGTATTCGAAGAATTGAATTTTGATGATTTGAGTACTCACAGAACTGAATTTTGGTGATTTGTGTATTCGAAGAATTGAAATTCGATGATGTGAGTAGTTGAAAAATTGAAATTCGAATATTTGAGTATTCTTAGAACTGAATTTTGATGATTTGAGTATTCGAAGAATTGAAATTCGATGATTTGGGTATTAGAAAAACTAGAATTCGATTATTTCAGTATCTAAATGTTTGATCTTCTAATATTTGAGTATCTGAATACTTGAATATTCCTAGATTAGAAATTTGAACATTTGACTATTCGAATATTGCAAAGTCGAATATTCGAGTACTCAAATATCTAAAATTCAGTAATTTATGTATTCCAAATTCTGAAATTCGAACATCCCAGCATTCAATATTTCACAACTTTGACTATCCTGAATATTTTACTATTAAATACTCGAAAATTTTACTATTTGTATTCGAATACTGAAACATCAATTACCTCTTACATTTACCAAAATTCCTCCAGAATTTCCACTCACAAACAGCAATTAAACTCAAATAACACCATCAGACTAACAAAGATACAAATAGTCTACTCATCAAACCAATAACAAAAGGAACAAAAAATTCAAAGCACCTTGAATGAAATAGCGACACAGGTAAATAATACAAGAGATTTAATTTTCTTTATCGGTACTAGTTACCTTTTCGAGTCGAAAAGAGGGACCGAGTAAAATGCTTCAGAAAACTACGCGAAGGTAAATTCGAGTAGGACGTTCTTTGCTTGGGGCGTTCAGGCGCTTTTTGTTAATTAGAGGTCGGTAAAAGTAACGCGAAAGGAAACTGCATTTTTGGTCTGCGGTTGGCTTGGTTGCACATTTAAATTGCCTCGTTTCTGATCATTTGCATATGCTGGGCATTCTGTGTGCATGTCAGAAACACTAAACGGTCTGACAATGGAAAATTAGAGCAGTTAGTTCGCGAGTGGCAAAGAGATTTTCCACAAAGGAAACTGATATCGAATATGGATTTTATTCGGTTGTATTTGAAATTTCGGAATGGCTTTGCACGACTCGGTGAGATAAAAATTTCACTTTCGAAGTTGCTAATATTCTGTGATTGATTATTAATTATTATACAGTGAGCGTTGTTTCATTTTTCTGTATTTAAATTTAGATTGTAGTTTACTACTTGTAAAATGGTTTCAAATTAAGATAAAATAATTTAAGGATTAAACAATTTTAGAAATAATTAACTAAAAGTTGTTTCAGTAACCTTAGCTAAATGTAATGTAAAGATTGAGAGAAAATACAAAAATATTCATACAATATTAATTTGTTCTAGATAAAGTTAATATATTTCAGACACAATTTCTGTTTTAACTTATGGATTTAAATGTTGCTGCAGCGAAAGAGGTTTTTTCTAACGTAAGTATAAAATAAAATTTTAAGCTAGAGATCTCGTGCTTGATCTTTTTGTGACCTGAGCAGCATAATAAAATTTCTGAAATTTTACTCGTGCTTCCAACGTTTCACTCTTCATAAATTCTTCTTTTAGAATTTAAATTTTACGTCTGATGTAGGTTGATGTTACACCAACTTGTAATTCTTACAGCTACGTCAGCTTTTTCCTGACATTAATTTTTACATCTCGAGATTACCAAAAAAATTACAGTGTGTTCTAAAATGTAATATTTCTTGCTCTAATCTCTTTGAAGGACATTTACATATGTCCTTATTTTAACTATTAATAGTACATATAAATATCCTTACGTTTTAATCCTTTGTATATTATTATTTACTCTTTAAAAATAGAATTATTTATTATCAAGTTAAGAATTAATGTATTTCTTCAAGTTATGCATTAAACAGAAACGATTAATTTATTTCCAGACAGAATAAATCAGGACTTCAAAGAAAACGAGATTAGCAATTTCAAAGAAGAGATTTAAATATTCATTACTAGCCTGAGGATGTTTATGCATTTAGGTCATAACACTTAAAATAATAGGTTTACGTCAAAAATGTATATAACCTTCTTTGTAGAGCTTTTAATGTCCTTCATTTTTTGTTTGAAACTTTTTTCTCTAAAATCAATATTGTCGGATATATTTAGTGAAAACTGTAAAAAACTTTGAAGGATGCTGGGGAGCAAACGAGGCTTACAGATAACCTTATAGTTAATTTATTCAGCTTAAATTAATAATAAATTATCACCATAAATAATTTATTTATTTCAAGTATATAAGAACGAAAAGAATCGTTAAAATAATCATTTCAAAGAATAGCACATAAAAGAAGAATGTCCCTATACATGGCCGTTTTTGTCGAGAAGTATCTTTAAGAGTCTAAAAGTATCCTTAAAGAGTCCAGTTTCATAAGATAATCTCGTTGGGATCGCGTTTAAACGAATGTACCGTTGATCGTTGTTTTTTTGCCCCGACGTCTAAAACAAATAATCCGTCTCGTTGGGTCGATTAAGTTGGATAATTTGTACTCGGAGGGGAAACCTCCATTAAGTTGAACGCGACCGATTGAACGTCGTCCTTTCTCGACTTGATCTAAATGCGGAACGCTTAACTTCGACGATAACGATTATCGTCGACTCATCGAGTCATAATGGCAGGTATGTTTGTGCTGGTGACGATAACTTCGTTCTAAGACCGTCTCTTAAACGATGCACCAAGATTTCGCGCCAACATTCGAATAATTATCATTAAACGAGCACAAAATCGAGGTTGACATCCTACGGTTCAGTTAGGTTAACTGCGATCGTTTATTTTAGACGGAGACGATAAATTGTTGAATTTATCTGCTTTCTTCGAAACACTATTATTTCTGTATTCACTGAATATTCACTTTCTTCAACGTCGAGGATATTTGGATATTAGTACTAGCTTTATTACACTGCTGTAATATTATTTTCTTGATTTAATATTCACTTTATTATTCAGCTACTCTATTTCACTATTTCAATTTGTCACTATACTGTCATTTCGCTATTTTACTGCTTTACTATTTTGTTGTATTGACATTATATGGCTTCATTTTATCACTATTCTAGCAATTTGTTAAATTTTAACATTGTACTATTTGTATTTTACTATTACTGTATTCTGAAATGACTGTACGTACAAATTCCTGTATTCCGAAATCACTATATTTCCCTACGTTTCATAATTGTAATATTCTGAAATTTCTACGTCCTGTATATGTCCAAACTTCTACATCCCTACATTCCCTACATTTCCAAGTCCTTATATTTCCAAATCCCTACATTCTCAAATCCCTACATTCCCAAATCTCTATATCTTCAAATCCCTATGTCCCCTAAACCATACATCACCAAATCCCTATATCCCCTAATCTCTATGTTTTCAAATTCCTATATCCCAAAATTGCTATATTCCCAAGTCTCTATATCCCCTAATCCCTATGTCCCTTAAACTCTACATCACCAAATCCCTATACCCCCTAATCCCTATGTCCCCTAAACCATACATCACCAAATCCCTATATCCCCTAATTTCTACATCCCCTAATCTCTATATTTTCAAATTTCTATATCCCAAATCCCCATTTGGGATTTATTATTCCCAATTATTGCAAAATCTCCATGTCCCAAAATTCCTCCAAAAATTCCAAAATTTCGGTAACGAAACTTCCAAAATCCTCACACCTCTGTATCCATTAACCAATAATTACAAAGCAACGTAACAAAGATCGCTGACGAAGGAAATCAGTTACTAGTCGATTGTTACAAGTTACCAAAGCAATATGGACGCTCGCCATTTTCGAGGAAGCTAGGGGTATCAGGTTTCAGGAACGGTCCAATAGAAACGGTCGCCGGAAGCTCGTGTAACACAGCAAATTGCGCTCAGCTGCCCGCAAGGATTTCCCTTCGAGCAGCAGGCTTTATCGCGCGCTCGCAGCAAGCCAATTCCGGAAGAACCTGAATACCGGTTCATCCTGCTTTCGGTTCCTCGATAATTTCGACGGTGCACAGCTTTGACGGTGACGACAATTTGCGGGCTTTGCTTAACTAGATTGTTGCATTTCGTAAAATTTCCTGCCCCCGATAAACGATACAGAACGCCCGCACTGGGACCTGGCCACGATGTATTACGCGCACGAGCCTCGCAGAGTGTTATGAGTTTAGAGGAAACTTCGCTCCTCGGTATTGGTATTTGTTGTCGAACTTCTCGCACGATATTGCAAGGATTAACTTGCCTGTATGCGCGGTCCTGGCAGTGACGATTATACGACGCGAATCATTAGGGTACAGAATATTAGTGGACTCTAACAAATGAATTTCATTTCGAACGACTTGTTTTTGCAATCTACTTGAATCACTCGAGAATGTCTGAGAAGTGTGTTCCTTACTAGCAGTTCACTCAGAAGTTATATGACTTTCTTCAAAATTTGATATGAGTAGCCTCTTTCATTGTCTGTATAACACTTCAGAAATTATTCATCTGTTCCCTCCTGTCGTTATATGTTCCTCTTTGGATTTTATAAATATTCTTACTGTGAACTAGCAGTTCACTAAGACATACGAGTTCCTTGAAAGTCTGCTATGAGTAGTCTTTTTGATTGTCTGTATAACACTTGAGAAATTATTCATCTGTTCCCTCCTGTCGTTATATGTTCCTCTTTGGATTTTATAAATATTCTTACTGTGAACTAGCAGTTCACTAAGACATACGAGTTCCTTGAAAGTCTGCTATGAGTAGTCTTTTTGATTGTCTGTATAACACTTGAGAAATTATTCATCTGTTCCCTCCTGTCGTTATATGTTCCTCTTTGGATTTTATAAATATTCTTACTGTGAACTAGCAGTTCACTAAGACATACGAGTTCCTTGAAAGTCTGCGATGAGTAGTCTTTTTGATTGTCTGTATAACACTTGAGAAATTATTCATCTGTTCCCTCCTGTCGTTATATGTTCCTCTTTGGATTTTATAAATATTCTTACTGTGAACTAGCAGTTCACTAAGCATACGAGTTCCTTGAAAGTTTGCTATGAGTAGTCTTTTTGATTGTCTGTATAACACTTGAGAAATTCATCTATTCTCTCCAGTCGCAATTTGTTCCTCTTTGGATTTTATGTCATTACTGTGAACTAGCAGTGACTTAAAGTTCCTTAAAAATTGTCTGGAACTATTCTCAGCGATTACCGAAATTAGGTTATAGAAATTCGCTTCAGTTAGTATTCAATTGAATAAACGTTGCCTTGAGCTACGTTTGATAAGACTTCACGAGACG
Source organism: Megachile lagopoda (assembly GCA_036983795.1). Lineage (NCBI taxonomy): Eukaryota > Metazoa > Arthropoda > Insecta > Hymenoptera > Megachilidae > Megachile > Megachile lagopoda. The sequence continues at coordinate 6,513,711 of CM072798.1, forward strand.
AGCGCAATAATTCTTGACTCGTTTCAGAGACGAGATTTCCGTTCCCGTTCGGCTTTGAGGATGAACCGCAGCATTTAATTCCGGGAATATATTTCGTTTTCCGAGGAGTTTTATCGTACGGGAATAGGAGAAATATTGCTCGGAGCCTGTCATTACTGCGCGAAACTTTTGTGTTTCGATTGGTAGTTTTGTTGCCGGGTACAAACCGGTGGAAGTTTGCAAAATGTTCATAAATATTCAGGAACGGAGATGTAATCGGACACGCGAATGTATCGAATCGGGATTAAATTATTGCTCAGGTAATATTTGAGGATAAATGAATTATCCTAATGGAATTGAAAAGTTCCCTGGATGCGAATGGATTGAATATGTAACAAACTGATTCGGTTACGAAGCAACATCGACGTAATACAGTGGACGCTTTAATTTCGAGAAACGTACAGAGTGCTTTTTAATATTTATCGCGGAACTTTAAAAATGTAATAATGGAGGTGTGTCAGAGAAACGGATGCGGAAATGATTTATATCCATCGCGCTGCCTTTCCGTGAAATCGTTGTATCGATATAACCGACCGGTCGAATAAAATTTTAGATGAGTTGACAGATATCTTCTGCACGGTCATTAAACCGAGAACGATTCGGCGAATATAAAAATTCCGAAACTTTCGGAATTTACGAGAGAAGTATCGTGTCTGCTATCCCACGATTCGATAATAAATTACTATTCAAGAAATGGACGAACTTTTCTTCAAATTCCATTGAAATTTCAATGAGTCATGAAATTTATACTAATTCGATGTATTCGTTATGAGAACAATTTTCAACTATATTTAACTCTGAATAATTTGGAATTCTAGAGAATTTAGGGATTTAGAAATATAGGAGTTTGGGGAGTTGGAGATTTAGGGCTATGGAGATTAGCTATTTAACAATTTTGGAATCTAGCGGTCTAAGAATATAAGAATTTTGGTTTAAGAACTGTAGTTGATCGTGACTTGATGAAAGAGTTCTATGAATTTACGAGTGTTCAAAATAAAGAGGTTTAGGAATTCGGAGATTTAGCAATGGAGTAACCCTAATATTACCATTCGTCCAGGCAAGCTCCTCGAAGAAAGCCCTCAATCTTGCCGGACAAAGGCCCGTCGGAACTGTTGGTCAAGTTAAATTAAGAGTCGGCTTTCAATTAGCGCGATAAATCGGACTTTCTTGCAGAAACTTTGCCCTCCTCTCACGGCTGAAGTACGCTGGATCGAGGATTTTGGATCAGCCGATCGGACGTCCCTTCTGCGAAAGCTTTCGCGACAGATATCGAGGAACAGATATCGATAGTAACTGCGATGATTAATTCTTGCCAGCGAGTTGTCGACCAACTTTCTGGTCCCATTGTCAGCGACACTTCTGTTCGAGTGATTTTCTCCAGGTTCATAAAATTTGATTTCTTCCCGGTGGACGTTTATTGGAGATTCTGGCGAACTTTCAACGAGACCCACGCGAGTTGCTGACCTTTTGTGCACCTGTGCAACTACGGCCCACCTGATTCCTCTACCGACTTTATATCTCTCCTTTACCTCTGCTGTACCGGATATTAGTTTATATCGGAGACCTCATGATCAGAGCTAACGCCGCCGACTGATGACATTTTTAATCTTTATCACTGGTTATACAGCTACAGTCAAAACATAAACTACCAGAAGAATAAGTGCATATTTCCAACAAAATAATTTCTGAACAATTCTACCGAATTAGAGATAATCAATACGTCCAAGACAAAAAAGTTGAAACTGCAGCCAATAAAATGGAATAAACAAGTTGACGCGTCGAAAGTTTGTTCGGGACTGCGACGTTTCGCTTGATAATCCGGCTAGAAACGATCACAGAGATTTCAATCGCAATCCGTGAGGATGGTCGATGAAAATGGAGGTCAGAGTTTAAAGAAAGTTCGAGCCGAGTAGGAAATGAACGACGACTTCGAAACTTCTGCGCTAAACTCATTACTGTCGAAGCAGATATCACTTTTTCGTTGCAGTTGTTAAAACTTGCTACAGTCAAACAGTCTCGTTCATATCGATGGCTAATTTTCTCCCTTATCGTACGGTTGTTCGAGTTCTCGCCCAGTCATTATCGACCGGCAATTATTTGCTCAGTTTCCACTTCCTTAGGCGGAACACCGTTGTTCGACGAACACGCGTACAGAAATAATAACTTCGCCGTTGCTAATAAGTATACATTGTAGTTAGAAGTTTCTGCGAAGCCTTATATTGCTTCGTAACTACGTAAGTTCGTAATTGTACATTTTCAGTTTCGAATTGTCTAGCTTTATCGAGTGACGTCGAAATTATTGTTGTTAAATTTAATTGAACATTCGGAGATTTGCTGGTTTTAGGACTCTCATGCAACTCTACAAACTACTGAAACTTACCATCTTCATCTTATTTACTAAATTCATGTTTAGCGATATTCACGTTCACAGATTACTGGACCTAAATACTTCTCACTCACCCTATCATTTCTGAATGTATAAAATTTCTGAAAATGAAGAAACGAATAGATAAATTCACACTGGTACATGTACGAAGGATTTCATGTAAGCTTAATATTTACATTAACATGTAAATTTTCTTCTGCACGTTATTCTTTCAATATTCACTGCATTAGTAATCAATACCGACTAGAATTTCCTACGAAAACCCGTGTGGTTGGTATATTTATCGAGCGCAGTGTATCGACACGAGTGTTTCGTTAATCGATTATCGAAGCAACGAGAAGGCAAACAGAGAGTCTAATACCCGGACGGAATTCAGACAATCGATCTTCACCGAACGTCTTTATACAGAGGCGTTCCGGGCAATCACGGCAGTTAGTAGATGGAAATGGCTTCCGGATTGCCGGCGAATTCCTGGATATATCCCGTTATCGACGATGTCCGAGTCACGTAACGGAACGTAAAGACGACTTTGAGCTTTCGCAACGATAGCTTTCGCAGCGTGTAACGCGATTGCCTGCTCTCCTGTTGGATACACACGTTTTGGCAGGATGAAGCCGGGACGAGCGGATAGAGACCGTTGCTACCAATAGCTTTGATCCAATGTTTGCTACATTGCGTGCACGCAAACGTGCCAACTACAGTTGTTCGATCGTTCATTCGATAGGTTTGACAACACGGTCTGATATGCCGGCTCTCTCGACCGATTATTTGTCCCGGGGTCATTAGGAACCACTGTGCTTTTATTGCCTCCTCGCGTCTTTTAGTTCAAGCTAAATTACCAATTCAATTCGCGTCTTTTCAACTTCATAGGGAATTAGACTTCATGTTCAATTTTTCGACAAAAATTGTGTTACTTTTTACATGTGTGATATCACATATGCACTTTCAGACGTATCTTATACCTATTTTTTAACACTAGATTTACGGAACCCGTCAAAATGACGGGTCATACGTCTTTTAATTTAAATGACAAAACTTATTCAGAAATTTTTGTAAAAATGTATGTCAACTTTCGTCAAGCTAAAGAATCGATGTCTTAGGCAGTTCACATATCATCCTCAATTTATTTGTTTTTCTACTTTCGGTTCAAATTTAAATATAAATGACCATAAACATCCGTAAACCTAGTGTTAAATGAAACAGAGTATTGTACCTTTTGTAGAAAGAATAAAATTGTGATACAGTTTTCTTGAAATACCCAGAACCACTCCACAATTTCAGTTATTTATTAGCGAAGTATACTGAAATGAACTCTGCGAGAAGACTCCGTTTAGAGAATTCCTGGGGTACTTGGTAACTTGTTTGATCTCCATCAAAAATAAAACGTTTCATTGCTGGAAACTCTCGATCTTCGACACTCGAAGCGTCGACTTTAAGCTAGGTATTTGAAAGCTACCTTCGGTCCTTTAACTTATCCCATTGAAAGAGATGGTGGTTTTCGAAGTCGCTAACTTCCGAGCACTCAAAAAATGAACGCTAACTTCCAGCAAATCATGAATGTGTAAATAAACTGGTTTCCACGAACTCCATGCGATTCCATTCGGCGTGAAATCACGTTTACCTTTGCCTTGTCGGCGACCAATCGATACCGTTTCAACTCGCTGTACAAAAGTTTTTCACCGTACAAGTTACTTGGTCCGTAAAAATGCAACACGTCTTTTAACCCTTTGTAACGTTCGCTCGATGTTCTCGTACTTTATTTCAAGCTTTATCCGTCAACCTTCATACCTGATTCACTCTATCAATCTTACAAAGCCTTTCATTGCCACTCCATTCACGGATGTTTCCTTTTTAGTTTCATTCGCTTCTGCTTGCCTTTTGGCACCCGTGATTATCCCCCTTTTGCCTCGATGACACTTGCATGTGAAGCCCCAATGAAAGGCCAGCGTCATAACGTATTTTATAGATCGATTCGCTTCCTTTTTTAAATGTACGGACTTTATTTGACTATTCCTTGGATTTAGGTATTTATATTCCTGAGTTTTCAAGTTTTAGAATTATCAAGTTTTTAATTTTCGACAATTTTAAAACGAGCGACGAGAAGTCCTCAAAATTAAAGTTTGACTATATTTATTTTTCTACGAAATTGTCAAACTCATCAGTGATATCGATCTCGTATGTGCAACGTGCATTGAATTTTTCCGCGTTCACACGTACATCGAAAGTATATATATAAAGCGCTTCTGCGTCTACTTTTTATGTAGATGGACGTCTATGATATTGTAATGGCGCCCCATGCATATTCTCACTTATTTCAAGTACTCTGAAAATAATCCATGATGCACGAGCCTTCGCGTCGTCGAATAAATTTCATTTTTCTCGTCTTCCCTAGGTTGTCGATTATGCTTCCTACGTTGAGGAATATCAATTATCTGATAAGAGTTAATAGACATGGCTCGTTCTTTAGAATTAATTTCCCATTATGGAGGTACATTTTTGCATTACTGTCAATGCATAATTCTAAGAAATTGAGAAATTAAATTTAAATAATAAAGTAAGTAAACTAGTCTGCAGTGTTTAAATAAATAACAGATCCAGTTTTCAGTGAATGAACATGGGATGTTATAAACACATGATTCTGTTCGTTAAAAATGTATCGGATAATAATTCGAGCTAACAACCGATTTTTGTTTAATCGTTTTTGTTGTCAGACCGTTATCCACACGCGATGTTTGATATAAATACGGTTTATTGATATTCTCGGAAATATAATGAAATAAAAATATTTGAAGAATTTCACTGGGGTATATTATTACGGATTTAAAAGCATATCGTAGGCAGTTAATGAAAAAGTAAATAGCGCTACGATTGTTCCGATATTCGAGATTTTGTTTTATCAGTTGTTATCGAATTAATTCAGCTTTAATTATCGAATAAATTTTAATGGACGTGTTTCAACGACCGATCAAACTTCACTTGATATGAAGCGATCAATTTTTTATTGAATCGTACAGCGGCCATTGGTCGAAAATTTCAGATTGTGTAGAAAGGTTCGGCTACAATTATTGTATATTTAATGTTTGTTATTAATAGCTGTACAAATAGTTTATGGACGAAAATTTACGGTTAAGTAAATTTATAAATTATTAATATTGCAAAATAATTATAAATATTCTTAAGGATGAAAATTAAAAGTGAATAGTGTAGGAAATAAAATTTGAAAGTATAGTAATAATAAAGTGCAATAAATAATTTTTCTTTTTTAAATAATTTCCCATGCTAAAAAGTGACAAGAGAATGTCGATTGCACTGAAACACGAGCGTGCATAAAATTTTCGTTTGAAAAAGAAACGCGAGCTTTTATTGATACTTTCATGCATTATGTAATTGCGCGATTAAATTCTGAATACTGATTAACGTTACTTCATTTACATTTCAAACGAAGTGTGAAACAAAATGCCATGTAGTTCGACTTTTAATAGGGACGCAAACGATAAGCTTGCAGAAATACTGCAACTCCACGATGCTAAAGAGAAGTTTCAATAGGTCGAATTATCTACATTCAGTAAATCATAATTTTAATTCCAGCAATTCATCTTATTAATCAGTTTCTTCTAAAATTTTTGTTAATTCGAAAATTCATTGATTTTGTCTGAAATGATGCATCCATAATGGAGTACAATTTATTTAGTAAAAAATTCATTTACTAAAAAATGTATAATATCTTTGTATAAAGTCACTTAAGTATGTATAAGTGTACAATCACGCATTTCATATCAAATTATTTTCCACATATTTATTTTAATTTCTGTTCAAAGACAAAAATTTGTCCTGAAACTCGATTAAAATATTTTCCATCGGTACAAGGATTATGACTCCAATTTCCAGTTAATCAATTTTTCAATCCAAATCAATTTTCCAATCAAAAAAGCAAAAAACTATTTCCTCAGATACATAAATTCCTCAATATTCTGCGTTGATTCCCAAACGATTAAAAGATCAATTCAATCATCCCCGATTGAAAACCCCCCACTTCCCGAATAACAATTTACACTTAGTCCTAATTCAATTTCCCGTTCGTGGAAAGCGATAAATTTCCCGCGGAATCAAGCCGAAAATATCAAGCGAGTCAAAATTGAAATTACCGGCGTTGACAAAAATCGCGGCGATCGAAAAATGTGGCGGCCACTTCCGGTTCACAGCGAACATTTTTCTTCGAGTTCGAGGCAGCGAGATTAATATCAGACGGCCGTACGTAAAAATCCGAAGGGAACGATATTGATTCGTCCGTATTTTTCAGTGGCGGTAAAAAGGTTTCTGGTGGCCGTGTATTTACGCGAGCGTGTGATCAATGTCGAACCAGACGAAAATAAAGAGAGAAAAAAGGATTATATATATATATATATATAATTTATGACACGGTACACTCTGGAAAGTCATTAATCTTTGTAAAGCACAGCTGAGCACGTTTCCACATGACCGGCGGAAATCTCGACAGGAAATCTCATCGGTAACGCGTTCGAGGTTCGAGTCGCGGTTTCTGCGCTCGTATATCGTGCACGATCGAAACTATTGCTTCGTATCTTTACCCATAACTAGCGCTGCAACCAGACGCTCACTTATGGTGTTACGAATGGTCAAAAATTGATTTATTCGAGGCACCTTTTCGGGTTGCACGAAAATTGCCGAGACGAATCTATCGTGTATCTTCTGATCAATTTCTGGAGGTTTTTATTTTACTCGTTGCTGGTGGTTTTGGGGATGAATAGGTGTGGATTTGTGCATTTTTTATTTGTGGAAATTCGTCAATTTGGAGTTCAAGGAATTTGGGGACTTGTAAAGGATTTCGGGATGTTAGGATACTTAGTTTTTCAGATTTGGTGATTTGTATGCGGTGGGATTTAAGAATTTTGGAATCGGAAAATTTGGGGATCTGTAGAAAGTATTCAGTTTCTCAGATTTAGGGATTTGTACGTGGTGAATTTAGGAATTTCAGAATCTGAAAATCTGGGGATTTGTAAGAAGTGTTCACTTTCTCAGATTTGGTGATTTGTAAGTGGTGACATTTAGGAATTTCGGAATTTTCAATTTTGGGGTTCGAAGATCTGGTAATCTGAGAAATCTGAGGAATCTTAGAAATCTGAAAGTTTGAGAATTTGGAAACCTGAAGATTCAGAAACTTTCTGACTTGAAAAATGAAAAATTCTCGAATATACAAATTGGGAATTTATCAAATTTATTATAACAGTTCAGAAATGTACTAATTTAAGAACATATGAATTTGAAAAATTTGAATTTTAGATTTTAAAACCTTCCTGCAAACTTGGAGATCGACTAATTTTGAAATATAACTGAAATATTTGAAAGTGTATAAATTCACTGTTAACATTAAGGCATTCAAATATGGGTCAAAAGTGGCCCATACTTCACCTAAAGGAAAGGGTATCGAACAGAAATTTCTCTCAACTCTTTCCACCGAAGGGTCTTTATGCTAATATAATAGTAAGATTAATTAAAAACGCTATGATCGTGAAAGTATGAAGAGCTGCGGCAACCCAACGTCGATGGCTATTAAATCTTTGTGTCGGAGGAGTGAATTTAAATTTTCTACAGCGATTAAGTACCCTCGTTAATTGTATACAATTAAGTACCCTTCAGACGTGCATAAAAGACTTCTTTTCTGTACCGTTGCAAATAGTATGACAGTATCAATCACTGGAATACAAGTTTATCCTTTCTATCGATACACAATCTTTCATTACCGTTACAATCCAAATTGTTGTACGATATTTTATGGTGGGGTTTTTTTAGATTTTAGGGATTTGAAGACCTAGGGAGTTCGGAGAATATAGACACTTGGGGGTCTAGGAATTTGAAAAATCTAGGAATTTGAAAAATCTAGGAATTTAGAAAATTGGTGGATTTGGAGATTTCAAGAATTTAGGAAATTTCGAAACATCTGAAATATAGAGATCTAGGAATCTTAGATTCTTGGGATCTAGGGATCTTGGCATCTAAAGGATCTTGAGATCTAGCGATCTAGGGATCTTAAAATCTAAGAAATCTAGGGATCTTGGGATTCCGGAATCTAAGGGGTCCAAGGATTTTTTAAATCTAGGGATTTTTAGGTTTGGGGATTTTGGGATCTAAGGATTTCGGAATCTAGGTATTCTGGAATCTAAGGAGTCTAGGGATTTTTGAATCTGGGGATTTTGGGATCTAAGGATTTCGGAATCTAGGGATTCTGGAATCGAAGGAGTCTAGGGATTTTTTAATCCAAGGCAAATTGGATCTAGGGATTTTTGGGTCTGGGGATTTTGGGATCTAAGGATTTCGGAATCTAGGGAGTCTAGGGATTTTTTAATCCAAGGCAAATTGGATCTAGGGATTTTGGGATCTAAGGATTTCGGAATCTAGGAATTCTGGAATCTAAGGAGTCTAGGGATTTTTAAATCTAGGGCAATTGGACCTAGGGATTTTTGGGTCTGGGGATTTTGGGATCTAAGGATTTCGGAATCTAAGTAGTCTAGGGATTTTTTAATCCAAGGCAATTGGATCTAGGGATTTTTGGGTCTGAGGATTTCGGGATCTGGGGATTTCGGGATCTAGAAGTCTATAGATCTAGGGATTTATGTACCTACGAATCTAGGTATCTATGTATCTAGAGATCCCTGAACCTTCTAATACATGATAACTTTTCATCTCTCCTCATATTTTACAATAAACGTCATAATTAAGCCAATGTAAAATATAGTCGATGTAAAAGTGGCAATATAACAAGAGTCTCCGTATTAAACTCACAGTACGTTTCTAAAAATTCGAGTGCTCCTGCGGTTCATACACCGTATATTCGCGTATTAATCTTTTCCGGAAGGATAACCGTTGTATCGCGAGCATTTTTCCTGCAGATAAAATGGTAATTAATATTTGGCCCCGTTTTAGGATACTATATACGCGCACAATTGTCTCGCGCAGATTACCTTGTACAATCCTTATTTATCGTACCTTTCCGGGGTCCATGGGATATCGATTAACTTTAATGTCCGTAGATGAACGCCTCGATTATCCGCTAGAGGATTATTTTTCCTATTTATGAATGGGGGAAACATAAAAACCGGCGAGATACCGGCCGAAACGAATGAATCTGATAACCGGGCAGAGATACGCCAACAACCAGCACAACAGTTCCGTAATTTCATTTATCTGCGTAATTTTGCACGAGACGAAAAAATCGCCGGAATGGAAGGTTAATATCTCGCTGCCGAGGTATTAACAAAGACCCGTATAATTTTCATCCGACGGTATTCACTGTCATTTACACAGCTATATTTATAGAAGCCAGTTCTTCACGACTTCAATGAAAATTTGCCGATCTCACAAAAAGCCTTTATTAAATACCGCGTTCAAGGGAATAAAGCGCTGTAGAGCTTTCTCGAAAAATTCCCGCGTCTCAACCTGATTTCATATACGTATCGCAAGCTGATTTACTTAGAACACGTTTGTCTTCGTAAAACAATGAAATTTCGAGATTCAAGATTTTCAGGTCGAAAACTCCGTATTTACTATAAACCTTTTTCTATTCAACGTTTTACAGCTTTTTATATTCACTATTCAAAGGTTTTTATATCCGCTAATTCTTAAAATCGCATTTTTCCACAAGTCTTCGGTATAGCTTGCAAATTTTCTAGATCACAAATCCTCAAATACTCGATTTTCTGATCTTCTATTGTCTTAATCATGTATCGAACTTACAGATTTTCAATCATCATCACAAATGCTCAAATTCACAAGTTAATTTTCCAAACCTACAAATTGTCAGATTACTTATTTATGAAACTTACAGATTCTCAATATTACGAGTTCCGAAAGTTGTCTACGTCATAAAATAAATCCTCAAAGTACTTTTCTAACTATCAATACTGTTACTTCTTCATTTCTGGCGAATAACAAGAATGCAGTACCTAGATTCGTGATCGAAAAAGTCACCCCCTAAAATATAACAAAATTTGAACCAAGTCCACCGAGCAATATTTGAAAAGTCGTATTTTAAGCACAGTAATCTAAAGTCCAAGCTCCGTGTTCGACGTCGGGATGCTCGCAGGGAAAGCTGACCCTATCGAGTCTCATCCTTGGAAGAGCTGATCGTCCTTAATTGTCCCGTCGACAATCGGTGTGTCTCGTTCCACGATCGAACAAAGAGACGAACGAACCTCGTTTTCTTGCTTCCCTCGATCCCGTTTAAACTCCCCTGTTGCGATTCAACTTTCTCTAATTTGATCATTCCCAAGATACTGTCGTTCGCTAGTGAAAAACGGCGTGAATCGGATAACTACCCCGCAAACAGATTCCTGGTCGCCACTGAGAAAACCCTGGCTAACGAAGTTATTCTCTCCTCGTAAAACGATGAAACTATGGCTGTTGGTTTAATGCACTTTCGACAATGAGAAACGCTAATCTAACTAGTGAATTTAAGTTGCTGTCGGGACTTGTTTGTACTACTTTCCTTCGTGGTCTTTAATTTCGTTTTCTTTGATGATTGTGCTTTTAAGGGTTTTGTGATGTGTTCATTCGGAGCTGATTTGGTTACATGATTTGGTTAGATGAGGCGTTTGAGGTTTGATGTTCGAGGTATATCTTCAAGTTTAATTTTTATATTATTCCAAAATTGTTAGTTTTGCAAATTTTTAATTCCTGAATCTCTAAACCTTCAAATTTCTAGATTTGCAACTTTCCAGCTGCCCAAATTTTCCACATAGTTTAAACTCCCAGCTTTCTAACTTCTCAAACCAAATTGTTCAAATTCTCAAATTTAATTGAGGATTCCTAAATTTCTAAATTCCTTCATTTAAATCCCAAAATCTGCAACGTCTCACACTTGGTCTCTATTGTCCGTGCGTCACAGGATCAGCAATATTAACACTACAACTACCAACCAGTCAAAATGACTGATTTATTTCCCATTTTGTATTACAAAATTTTATTATCATGATTTTGTGGAAATGCCATATTTAAAATATTCATTTGAATATTCTTCCTCTGACTAAATATGGCAACAATAATTCAGTCTGACGCACTTGTCGAATAAATCATAAGGGGTTAAAAATTTGTACCCAGGTCTAATCTTCTGTAATATGTATTTTAGCTGTCATTCTTTCTTCGTTTTGCATTCGAGCTTCGTTGCTCCATTCGCGTTGACCCAATGTTTGAAACAAAGCAATGGAGCTGAAGTCGTAAATATATTACGGAGAACTGCAATTAGCAAACGACGCATGCACGACAAGATGAATGCATGTTCCTTGGCAATCCAACACCGCAATCGTACGTCAACTACAATGACTACATCGTTCGTTGGACCGAGGACGAAATCGTTGCTACTTGACCGTAGAAATGCGTGACAATGCCTGCAGTCAAAATTATGGATGGTTCGACGATATACAATTGCGACAGCCAGTTAATCATCGACTATCCTCATAGTGATTTAATCTCGATCATTCCGGTTACTCCATGAGTGCTCAGAATCACAATTTATTAACTCTGAATTACGAGTTTGTGCACTGAAAACTACTTTCTTTCGATTCAATTTTGTTCATTTTATTCAGGAACTTGAAACTTATATTAAAACTTGAACTATATTTGAAAGTTTCTAAATATATGAACTTGGGGATTTGTGATTTTGAAGAAGTGTATTTGTAAGTTAATGTGTAACTCAATTTGAAAGTTTGCAAATGAATATTTAAACTTGAGGATCTGTGCCTCTGAGACTTTGCAAATTTCAAAATTTCTGCTTTGAAGATACAACAAAATATAAATGCAATTAAAAGAAGTCAGAAAGTGAATTTAATTTACCCCATATGATATATTTAACAAATAATGTGTTCTGAACACTTCTACTCACATACAGAGCCAATATTTACATATCAAAGTACACATGATATCAAAAGTAAGATAACACAAGTATTAGTTTACTTACAGCGATGGCAGCCATTTTGAATTCATAAGTCTTCAAAATGGCCGTCATCGTCGTCGAAGTAAACTAATATTTGTGTTAAAATACACATAATATCAAAAGTAAGATACTACAAATATTAGTTTATTTCGGCGACCATGGCGGCCATTTTGAATTTGTTTTCAAAATGGCCGCCATCGTTGTCGAAGTAAACTAATATTTGTATCCATCTTACTTTTGATATCATGTGTGTTTTGGTATGCATGTAAATATTAGCATGTATGTGAGATGAAGGCCATTTTGAACACTAATGAATTCAAAATGGCGGACATACCTCAACTCTGTAATACTAAAGTGTCTAAACATTTTGTTACACTGCATATAATTATTATTTCATATAATTATCATTTCGAGAGCACCGAAAATCCGAACTTTGATAATAAAACCGTAATCTTCCGGGTTCACCTATTCTCAGTCTCCCTGAACCATGTTCGATAATCAACGTCGAAAAGTTCCCGTTCTACAAATTGCACGGAGAAGCTGACGAAAATGAATTCCCTTCAAATCTGACATTACCGAACGACTTTCTTTCCGTGCGCATTGAATAGAAGTCTCTTTTTTAAACGGGAAGGAACCGTTCGTTGCATCCACACTCGGAGGAAGGGTTGCTTGAAATCCCACCCTCTAATTTATTCCCATTGCGTTCGAACTTTTCGAAAATCCCAGAAATCCGAATCGACGACGAATTCGACGCAGACGGTCCGCAATAAAATGCAAAAATAAGTTTTAACAAGGGAGCTGAGTCTTCGGAAATAGTCCACGAAGGATCCACCGAAACACTACGTTTTCTTTTTCTACCACTTTTCGCTGCGATTTGTACTGTGCAGTGTTCCAGCTTTTAGAAGCTGAAGTTTGTCAATTTTTGTATTTGAGATCTTGGTGAATTTGGAGAACTTGATAATTTTTGGGTATTTGAGAATTTGGAATTTTTACAGTTTTGGAGCTTGAAGATTTGAGAGTTTAGGTATTTTAGAACTTGGCGAATATTTGAGAAATCGAGGATTGCAAATTTTTAGGATTTGAGGATATCGAAATTTGTGTATCTTGGAATTTAGGAGTTGAGCTCTGTGAAAATGGGGGGTTTGAAAATTTTGCAATTTTAAAATTTGAAGCTTGGAAATTTGAATATTTGAGAATTTCGGTACTTGACAAATGGGTGAATTCACGTATCTGGGAATTCGAGAATTTGGAAAATTTGGATATTGAAAAATTTGACAATTTTGGGTATTTGAGAAGTTGCCTTTGCATTTTTGAGATTTCAAGGATATGGCGATAGAATTTGGGAAATGCAAATTTGAGTGCATTAGAATTTAGAAATTGAGAAATTTCTGAGTTCGATCTCTGTGAAAATTGAAAATTTTGCAATTTTAAAATTTGAAGCTTGGAAATTTGAATATTTGAGAATCTCGGTACTTGAGAAATGGGTGAATTCACGTATCTGGGAATTCGAGAATTTGGGAAATTTGGATATTGAAAAATTTGACAATTTTGGGTATTTGAGAAGTTGCCTTTGCATTTTTGAGATTTCAAGGATATGGCGATAGAATTTGGGAAATGGAAATTTGAGTGCATTAGAATTTAGAAATTGAGAAATTTCTGAGTTTGATCTCTGTGAAAATTGAAAATTTTGCAATTTTAAAATTTGAAGCTTGGAAATTTGAATATTTGAGAATTTCGGTACTTGAGAAATGGGTGAATTCACGTATCTGGGAATTCGAGAATTTGGGAAATTTGGATATTGAAAAATTTGACAATTTTGGGTATTTGAGAAGTTGCCTTTGCATTTTTGAGATTTCAAGGATATGGCGATAGAATTTGGGAAATGGAAATTTGAGTGCATTAGAATTTAGAAATTGAGAAATTTCTGAGTTTGATCTCTGTGAAAATTGAAAATTTTGCAATTTTAAAATTTGAAGCTTGGAAATTTGAATATTTGAGAATTTCGGTCCTTGAGAAACGGGTAAATTCACGTATCTGAGAATCGGAGAATTTGTCAAATTTGAATATCTGAAAATTCCGAAATTAGGAACCTTGAGTTTCATCACTATAAAACTTAGAAATTTGAAAATTCTGCAATTTGAAAATGTGAAGCTTCGAAAATTCACAAATTTGAAAATATTGGAAGGCAAAAATTCTGATATCGAATTTTCATCGAGGTAGATTCGACAAAGAGGCGAAGAAGTATCGTTTGTTGGTCGTTGAGCAACGATATCGTGTCATTCATCGTAGAATAAGAAATACACATCCGTAGTAACAAGGTCTCCCGTGGCTCGCAATAATCGCGACAAACCCGAGGCTGAACACAAGAATAATTCATCGGTGGAGTAACGAGCCCAGCTGCCGCATTGCTGATACGTTTCTCGCGTCTCTCCGCTCTTCTATTTCCACGCAGCCAACACGTCGGGGTTGCATGCACATCCAGGTGTGTCGAGATGTATGTGGGTCAGGTTAACAATGCATACAACGGAGACGAGAGGGTTTCGTGCCCTCGTGCGGCTAAAGACGCCCATTTTTTAAAATATTGCCACCGGAAGCGCCGCCTCGAACTGTTTTCCTCGACGACCACGATGCACGCCGCCGGCTAACTCTTACGACCATCTTTTTCTTCGCAAGCTTTCGTTGGATATCACCTATGAACTATCGGTTTCTAGATTATCGGTTAGTTCGTTTATTTTAAAAGTTTCCTTTAAAAAGAAATTAGATATTTATGCTTAATATCTTGCTGCAGTGTACTGAGTGCATTCATTGACTTTCATTTTTTATTTTCATTTGAAACACATGTGCTCAGTGTACATAAATACAGTAATTGTGTAATATGAAGAGATTATTATTTTTATTATAACAGTATGCTTGTATGTGTACAAGCATCATTGCCCCTGTTTAAAAAAATAATGCTGGAAATGGGTTAATTTAGTGCAAACTTTTTACTTGTATCTAATATCTTGAAAGATGTGACTTGTTCCATTTAAAATGGGTCGATAAAAGAATTCTCAGCTTTTCATATTCACTTTCTAAATTTTCCAAGTGTCCACTTTACAATTTTTATAACTTGAAAAATTTCTAAATCGAAGTCTGTCAATTTTATCAATTTTTGCTCACTTGTAAAGTTTACCAATTTGCTCAGTTTCCTAAATTTATGAACTTAAGAATTTGTTACTTGGAAAAATAGAAAACTTACTCCATACTGAAAGTGTGAAAATTTAAACTTGTTTGACAGTTTATAAGAAAATTTTGAAAATTTCAAATATGAATATTCGCAAATATTGCAAAGATTTAACTTTTCAAATTCACAAATCTACAAATTCATTTTCTACAGTTCACAAGATTACTTATTAACAAAAATAAATATTGTATGTACAACAGTGTACACAATTAAGTATAACAAAAATGTATGTTTAATCAAAAAAGCCTCGACGATAAAAACCCCACAGCAAAAGTATTCTTAAAGCATGATCAAACATAATTACATCTCTCCAAGATTAACATTTCCGTTTGACGGGGTGATGCAAAGTTGAAATTAAAAAACTGAAACCAACAGCGAGACACAACGGAGAAAGTTAAATTGTTCAGGGACCCATCTCAGCAGGTATGGGAAAATTAATGTTTATTGGTGGAGTTTTAAATAAAAATGCATTAAGGACGCCAAAAGAAGATACAACGAAACAATATTTTCGATGATATCAAACATAATATGAATTAATGACCAAGTTCGAAAAACCGTGTTTTACCAAAGAAGCGCTTGATTGTATTTTACAGCAATAATATTACAATGTTACATTTAATTTATAATTAAAGCCATTTCCTGCTCTTTGCAATTTTGATTCTTAACATCAATTCTCACAGCACAAACAGCGTAAATTCATCGCGCAACGATATGCACAATAATTCTGTAATTCGAACTCTTGGAAAGCACCCGTAATGATGTGCTGCAGAAACTCGACCTCGATTGCGATGAAAGGATGTATTTCAGCGATAATAAGTAAAGCACAATCGGTGATTGTATCGTAATTCAATAGGTTCTGAACTCTTGATTCCTTTGAACTCGAAATTAATGAAAATGTAATATTTACGTACGCCGATTTCTCGCTAAATTTCAACCGACGTTTAATTTTCAAGCCCCGATACATGCGTGAAGGTATAACCAGGAAGAAAGTTGATTGTACCTTTTGCAATAACATTAATCGCCCGTGGAAAATGATAATTAGGTGATTGTTCATTTCGAATTTGTACAAAGGAACTTAATTTGTTACTTTGTCGAATGTTCTTTATTTATGAACGGTTTATGGAGTGGTTACGGTCAAAAGGTCAGGTCGAGAGTGCTGAGGTTTTTGGTGCATTTTGAGAAATGGAAGAGCAAATTAATGTAGGAAGTTTCTCAATTTGGAGTATAAATGAAGCGACTTTGTTTAGGGTACTATTGAATCGACTTGAAGTATCAAACTTGTGAGATGGAAAATTTGTATATTTAAAAATTTGAAGATGATTCCCAGGTTTTTGAGATTCTATGTCTAATTGTCAAATCTTAAAGCTCCTAAATTTCGAAATATCTAGAATTCCAAATTCCCACATTTTCAAGATTATAATTGCAAATTCCTATATTGTCAAGTTTATAATTCCAAATTCTCATATTTCTAAGTTTATAATTCAAAATTCTTACATTTCTAAGTTTAGAATTTCCTGTTACCACGTTTTCAGGTTTATAAATTTTGTAACACTTAAATTTTCAAATTGTCATATTGTAAAATCCTGAAATTTCTATATTCCCACATTTCTAAGTTTATAATTTCAAATTTTTCAAATTTTCACATTTCCAAGTTTAGAATTCCAAATTTCCACAATTTCAAGTTTATAAATTTTCTATTACTTAAACTTCCAAATTGTCAAATTGTCAAATTTTCAGATTCCTAAATTTGCAATTATCTGAAAGTCCAAATTCTCATTTTTCCAAGTTTAAAATTTCAAATTTCCACATTTCCAAGTTTTTAGTTTCAAATTCTCACATGTCCAAGTGAATAATTCCAAATTCCCACATTTTCAAGTGAATAATTCCAAATTCCCACAATTTCAAGTTTATAATTTCCATTTACCACAATTTCAAGTTTATAAATTTTGTAACACATACATTTTCAAATTGTCAAATTTCCAGATTCCTAAATTTGCAATTAACTAATAGTCCAAATTGTCATATTTCCAAGTTTAAAATTTCAAATTTCCACATTTCCAAGTTTCTAGTTTCAAATTCTCACATGTCCAAGTGAATAATTTCAAATTCCCACATTTTCAAGTGAATAATTCCAAATTCCCACAATTTCAAGTTTATAATTTCCAGTTACCACAATTTCAAGTTT
Source organism: Megachile lagopoda (assembly GCA_036983795.1). Classification (NCBI taxonomy): domain Eukaryota; kingdom Metazoa; phylum Arthropoda; class Insecta; order Hymenoptera; family Megachilidae; genus Megachile; species Megachile lagopoda. The sequence continues at coordinate 6,531,490 of CM072798.1, forward strand.
ATAAATTTTGTAACACATACATTTTCAAATTGTCAAATTTTCAGATTCCTAAATTTGCAATTAACTAATAGTCCAAATTGTCATATTTCCAAGTTTAAAATTTTGTATTTCCACATTTCCAAGTTTCTAGTTTCAAATTCTCATATGTCCAAGTGAATAATTCCCAATTTCCACATCTTTAAGTTTAGAATCCCAAATTCCCACATTTTCAAGTGAATAATTCCAAATTCCCACAATTTCAAGTTTATAATTTCCAGTTACCACATTTTCAAGTTTATAAATTTTGTAACACATACATTGTCAAATTGTCAAATTTTCAGATTACTAAATTTGCAATTAACTAAAAGTCCAAATTGTCATATTTCCAAGTTTAAAATTTCAAATTTCCACATTTCCAAGTTTTTAGTTTCAAATTCTCACATGTCCAAGTGAATAATTCCAAATTCCCACATTTCCAAGTGAATAATTCCAAATTCCCACAATTTCAAGTTTATAATTTCCAGTTACCACATTTTCAAGTTTATAAATTTTGTAACACATACATTTTCAAATTGTCAAATTTTCAGATTCCTAAATTTGCAATTAACTAATAGTCCAAATTGTCATATTTCCAAGTTTAAAATTTTGTATTTCCACATTTCCAAGTTTTTAGTTTCAAATTCTCACATGTCCAAGTGAATAATTTCAAATTCCCACATTTTCAAGTGAATAATTCCAAATTCCCACAATTTCAAGTTTATAATTTCCATTTACCACAATTTCAAGTTTATAAATTTTGTAACACATACATTTTCAAATTGTCAAATTTCCAGATTCCTAAATTTGCAATTAACTAATAGTCCAAATTGTCATATTTCCAAGTTTAAAATTTCAAATTTCCACATTTCCAAGTTTCTAGTTTCAAATTCTCACATGTCCAAGTGAATAATTTCAAATTCCCACATTTTCAAGTGAATAATTCCAAATTCCCACAATTTCAAGTTTATAATTTCCAGTTACCACAATTTCAAGTTTATAAATTTTGTAACACATACATTTTCAAATTGTCAAATTTTCAGATTCCTAAATTTGCAATTAACTAATAGTCCAAATTGTCATATTTCCAAGTTTAAAATTTTGTATTTCCACATTTCCAAGTTTCTAGTTTCAAATTCTCATATGTCCAAGTGAATAATTCCCAATTTCCACATCTTTAAGTTTAGAATCCCAAATTCGCACATTTTCAAGTGAATAATTCCAAATTCCCACAATTTCAAGTTTATAATTTCCAGTTACCACATTTTCAAGTTTATAAATTTTGTAACACATACATTTTCAAATTGTCAAATTTTCAGATTACTAAATTTGCAATTAACTAAAAGTCCAAATTGTCATATTTCCAAGTTTAAAATTTAAAATTTCCACATTTCCAAGTTTCTAGTTTCAAATTCTCATATGTCCAAGTGAATAATTCCAAATTCCCACATCTTCAAGTTCAGAATCCCAAATTCCCACATTTCCAAGTGAATAATTCCAAATTCCCACATTTTCAAGTTTGTAATTTCCAGTTACCACAATTTCAAGTTTATAAATTTTGTAACACATACATTTTCAAATTGTCAAATTTCCAGATTCCTAAATTTGCAATTATCTAAAAGTCCAAACTCCCACTTGTGAACTTCAGAAAATGAAAAAATTGCAATTCTCAAATTGCTATATTGCAGCATCTATAACCATTACCAACTTTCCAATCCGAAAAATGAATAACCCAACCAGTCTCGCCATAAAAGTACCTACCAAAAATTTGTGTCACATTAAATAAATCTCTTCTATTATTTCGAAAAAATGCGCCGGAACTCGCGAGGACCATCAGAAGCTCGCGAGAAACGTAGAACCGCATAGATTGTGAACTTTTGACGAGTTAAGCAGTTCCTTTCGCTCCATGAAATAACCAACAGGTTAAAAGTTTAGGGGCACATATACACGTCAGAAATGGTTGGTAAAATTCCGAAGCGTGGAAAAATGTACACGCTTCGTTAGCCGTCAGTCAGGCATGTCTGTCGAAATGGATGTTCATTTGCAGTGCTCTCCAGGCCCGAATTATCCGTACATTTCCAAGTTGATACCGTGACAGAAATATTCTACCGCAGTGTCATCGCACGGGAAAGATCCCCGTTGACATATCCTGTTAGCTTCCGTTGACAAAATCTACGATTTCCGTTGTATTTTCCCGTCCGAGGGATTTCTAGATCTCGTCCGGTTGTTGGGGACGGTGTTCTTTCTTTTTCGGTTCAATGGCGGACTAAAGTGTCATAAACTTCTACGGGGACAGACAGAAATTAGTTTTTGTCGGTTCTCAAAGCGGATTCCGAGCTTGCCAGAATACTGTCCACCGGATCCGACAGACACTGCGCTGTTACACCCTCGTCAAAGGATCGCTCGAGTTTACAGAATCTTTCCGGGATTTCTAGTTGAAATGCTTTCAAAATTATTGCGGAGATTTGATTTTACTGCAGACAATTTTCTACGGAGAAAGAGTATGCGGGCGCTAGGTGGATTTCTGTAAATTTATTAGTGTAGGAAGATTTGGATGTTTGATAGAGAAGTTCGGAATTGAACTTGTGGATTTGGGGATTTGGACATTTATTAAATTATGGAGTTGGACATTTGTGTACTTGAGGTTTGGAAGTTAGATTTAGAACTCCGGAAATTAGAGATTTAGGAAGATTGAAATTTGGACATTTGGAGATTTAACAATTTCGGGAATTTAGATTTAGGATTTGTGATTTGATTTGATTGAGAATTTAGCGGCTTAAGTGAAAGAACATTTATACATTTGCAAATGTGGAATTTGGGATTCTAAATTTAGGAACAATGAAATTCTCTTCAAACTTTTCCCGAAAACTCTCTGATAAATTTTAGTACTTTTTTTATTCCGCGTATTTAGGCATCAGTTCAAATAACGTACATGTTTGAAATTCATTTGGAAATCTGCGTTTGACGCATCGGTTAGGGCTGGAAAGGTCAGCAGTGGCGATTTTTATGAATAAACGTTTCCTATTTATTCGTTAGTCCCGTTGTTTGCGAGTGGCTCTTCCTATGGTTTTATCACGGTCATTTTGAAGGAATTTTTTCGCGCAGCTTGCGCGAATATTCACGAGACACGCTTTACTCGTGTTTGCTCGCTGCCCGAAAAAAAACTGGTTGTCAGCTACTGCAATTTTTTTTGGAAAAATGTTACGATCCCTGTACGATTTTAATAGATTTCATTTATGGAGAAAAATCTTCACGAAATTCTGACATACTGCGATTCTGGAGCTATGGACATTTTTTAATTTCGCAGATTTGAGAGCTGGCTGTTGTAAAAATTTCTAATCTTTTGAATTTTAAAAGGTTGTTCGTTACAAGCTTATTTATTTGTTTATGAAATATGCTCCTTTATATATAATAATAAATGTTTATATAAAGATAATGAAAGTGATAGAGCAGCTTAAAATTTCCTGAATCTTCAAATATTAGAATGTCAAAATCAGTTGAATCAGTTAGACCTATCAAATCAATCGGATTATTCATATCAATCATATGAATCAGATAAATGAGATCAATAACATCAACCAGATCAATCAGATCAATTATATGAATCATATGTATCAAATCAATTAGATCAATCATATTATTCAGATAAATTAGATCAATCATAAGAATCATATGCATCAGATCAATTAGATCATTCAGGTCAGTCAGATAAATGAGATCAATGAGATCAATAATATCAACCACATTAATTAGATCAAGCATGTGAATCATATGGATCAAATCAATTAGATCAGTCACACATTCAGAACAATCAGATGAATGAGATCAATCAGATCAATCACAGGAATCTTATGAATCAGATCAATCATATTATGCAGATCGATCAAATTAATCATATCAATCATATGACTCAAATTAATAAGATCGATAAAATTGATGAAATCAATCAAATAAATCACATCGATCAGTTCAATCAGATCAGTCAGATCAATCAAGTCAATCAGATCAATCAAGTCAATGAGATCAATCAAGTCAATCAGATCAGTCAAGTCAGTTAAATCAATCAAGTCGGTCAGGTCAATAAGATCAACGAAATCAATCAAATAAATCACATCAATCAGTTCCATCATATCAATCAGATCAGTCAGATCAATCAAGTCAATCAGATCAGTCAAGTTAGTCAATCAATCATGTCAAGTCAGTCAATCAGTCAAGTCGGTCAGGTCAATAAGATCAACGAAATCAATCAAATAAATCACATCAATCAGTTCCATCATATCAATCAGATCAGTCAGATCAATCAAGTCAATCAGATCAGTCAAGTTAGTCAATCAATCATGTCAAGTCAGTCAATCAGTCAAGTCAGTCAGGTCAATAAGATCAACAAAATCAATCAGATCAATCAATCAACTCAGTCGAATTAATAAAATTCCTAAACGGTCAACTATACAAATCTCAGATTCCGAATAAGCGACGAATATAGAGGTACAATATAAAATAATACAAAACACCGAACAAACTGTCGCACATCGACACGAAAATATAGCACGATTAACAATGAAAATATTATAGATTCGCTAACGAGTTCACATAATTATGGAATCTGATAATTCCCGTTTCGTTTCTATTTCACTCGCCGAATAAAACCGTCTGCTGCAACCAGCGAATCCGACATCGATATCGATTGTTCTTCGCAACGTCGTTCGCGTTTCATTAAATCCGGACGATCGGCAAGTCAACCATGAAGACGGTAAATTAACACTGCAGAGATCGAATCGCGAGCAGAAGATGTACGGGCAAAAAAGAGCTCGCCGTGTAACATTCGCTATAAAGTCGCGATCTTAACGAGGGCGATTCTGCAAAAACGAAGAGCGAAAAAGGGGTAGTCGAATCCCGGTAACCGGTCGAAATTATTTTGCAATTTTATCGGTTCGTTTTGCACGGCCAATTGCTGCGCCATAAAAAGGGCGCGAGACGAGTAAACAAAACGGGAAGAAAAAAGAAACGGGACGGGGTGAAATCGAAAAAAAACAGGCAGACGTCGAGCAAAATGCTGGCACCGCGAGAGCAATTGCTCGGATTAAATACATCGAGGGACCTTTTCATATCCAGATTTAATTTATTCACCGGGCATAGTCTTGCCGTGATGCCCGATCGAATCCAGATTACTCTTGATTGCCTCGCCGCCCGAAATATTCCATTAATTTCACCGAATACGCTCGCGGCTGTCGGAATTTTACACCAAAACGTTACACGATTCTCTTTCGCCATGTTGTTATGCTAATTCCCTTCGATTAATCGAACATATTGCTTCGATCTGTTTACGGGGTCGAATTGTTCAAGTCTCAAATGTTCCAAGACTTTTGAAGATTGCTTTGAAATTTTGCTGTTTTTAAAAAGTTCTGATCGTTTTAAACTTGGAAAATTTCAATCGCAAGTTACGAAATTCGGAAGTTGTTTGGAAATTGTAAAAACTTTGACATTTAGATCTTTCGATGAAGGGAAATTTCAGGACCTCGAACTTTTGTAGTTAGAATTTTCCGAAGTTTCGAAATTCAGAAGTTCGACGACCCCAGAGTTCTGAATTACCAGCGTCCCAATATTACAATGAACTTCAATTTCTACGTTCCAAAAACTTCTAAATTTTCATCTTCCAAAGTTTTAAAATTTGAAACTTCTGAATTTCTAAATTTCAATATACATAAGTTCCAAGGAGTAAAAATTCATAATTCTTAATTATCATTCTAATGTCCTAAATTTTAAAAGTCCTCTTTCCAAATTCCAAAGAGTAGACATTAAAAATCCCTAGCTTTAACATTCCAATGTCTTAAATTTAAAAAATCCCTAAATTTCTAAATTCCAGTCTCCTAAAGTTTTAAAGAGTAAAAATTAAAAATCCCTAGTTTTAACATTCTAATGTCTTAAAACTGAAAAATCCCCAAATTTCTAAATTTCAATCTCCTGAAGTCCCAAAGAGTGAAAAATTAGAAATCCCTTGTTTCAACATTTCAATGCCTTAAGATTGAAAAATCCCCAAATTTCTAAATTTAAACCCCCTAAAGTTCCAAATTGTAAAAATTGAAAATTCGTAGTTTCGGCATTCCGACGTCCTAAATTTCAAAAATCCCCAAAACCCCAAAATTTCCATCTTCCAAAGTCCCAAAACTTCAAAATCCCCAAATAACCAAGTTCCAATTTCCGAATTCCAATTTCCCTAAATTTCAAGCTACAAAAATTAATAAATCCCCCAAAATCCCCATAATTCCTGAAAGTTGCAGAATTCTGAACCTCTCATCCCAAATATGAAAACTTCAAAATCCCCAAAATCCGACAAAGTGAACCTTCGCGCAAATGTTAATTCCAACAATCAGATTGTGCTTTTTATACGAAATTGTACGGTAGCTACACATGTAGCGGGAAACGAAGGGTGGGGTTATTTCAGGATTTAATCTGGCAAACAAGCACGGCGGTGTTGCTAAATTTATTTACCGATGCGTAACGTAAACTTTCCAATATCGCACTCTGCCATACATCTCTTCAAAGAGGTTATTCAGATTTTATGAAAACAACCGAGTGCCCGTTGCTGAATACTAAATATAGACGAGCGGGAAAATGCAGCTTGTTCGAAAGCGAACGAAGAAATACACGCGAATATACTGAAAAACAGAGATGCATTCAACCTAGCTATATACATGTACCTATTACAATTTTATCTTGTACTTTCCGTTCTACTTACTCAACTTCAACTTCTGCTAATTCAATTATTCTTCTTTACTGCCTCACGTATAGCGAATTATTATTGCACGAGGAGCAATGCTGCTTTTCCATTTATTAAAATTCTACAAACTGTATTCACGTGTTGGATCGCTGCCTCTTTTATTTATCCACTTAACAAATGTGGATGTGCGTTTTCAGTTTCAGATTTTTATTTTCTGGCAACTTGCGTTATATTTTCTGTGCAAGTATTTTTTTAGGCTGCTTATATTTTTCCTTTTAAATATTTTAATTCGTGATTAAATGACTGTACATGTATGCATACATGTATTCATTCTCTGTAAAATGTATTCTCTGTACATGTATGCATACATGTATGTTTACATTCATATATATTCATTTTCGACATATGCATATCATGTATATATGTATATCATGTATTGTATTATAGTTCAATTGCTAGTAAGGTCATGCAGTAAATCTACATATTATATAAACGTATATTTGTACAGACACATGTGTAACATATGTGTTATATGCATATATGTTACTGTAACAAACAGACAATTATGTGTACATTTCTATGTACACACATATGTAATATACAAGTGCAAGGTTAGTTATGTTAGTGATTGAATAAAAATACGGAACAATATTTAGTATCAATAAAGCAAAAATACCGCGAATAAAACACGAATACGTGTTTCGAAAGAAATGTGTGTGTTTCATAAACATGTGCAAATGAGTTAACACAACGATGTCCAGGAAAGTAAAGAATTTCGACAAAAGCTAAACATCATCGAGTAACATGCAAACACGCGGGAAAACTGGTACGCACAATTTGTTCGGCAAACAAATGATACCTGACCCGTGAATAGTTTGCCGGGGTCCTCTGATGATCATGCTCGAAGCAACTCGGCCATGTTCCCGGTCAGTTTTCAGTAACAAATTATTCCAGCGCGCGGCAGCTTGTTAACGTAAACATAACGTCAATAACACCGTGTACATTTATCGGTGTCGTTAGATTAAAATGTGCTTATTTAAATCGCTCGTTCGCCAGGTTACCGCAGACAAATCACGGCCGAATTTCGAATCGCTCGCGACTGCTATGGAAATCCAACACGCGCGTTTAATGCTCGAGAATAATTACCGCGCGCAGTTTTACAGTTTCGGAAATTATGCATTTTTTGGTTTTGCTATTTTTAGATTTATACGTTTTGGGGTTTTAGGAGTTATACATTTCTGGGTTTTGGAGTTTTAGGATTTATACATTTTGGAGTTTTAGGAGTTATACATTTTTGGCTTTTGGAGTTTTAGGATTTATACATTTCGGGGTTTTGGAGTTTTAGGATTTATACATTTCGGGGTTTTGGAGATTTAGGAGTTATACGTTTCTGGGTTTTGGAGTTTTAGGAGTTATACATTTTTGGGTTTTGGAGTTTTAGGATTTATACATTTTGGGGTTTTGGAGTTTTAGGATTTATACATCTTGGGGTTTTGGAGTTTTAGGATTTTCAAAGTTTAATGTCTTGGAAAAGTTAAAATTAGCGATTTGATAATTTGGTACTTTAATAAGTTGGAATATTGGTGATTTGGTGCACTGGTGATTTGTTATATTAGTGATTAGGTAATTTGGTGCGTTGATAAGGTGGAATATTGGTGATTTGGTGCATCAGTAATTTGTTATATTAGTGATTAGGTAACTTGGCGAGTTGATAATGTAGTACATTGATAATTTGGTACATTGGTAGATTAGTACATTAGTAATTTAGTATATTGGTGATTTGGTGTATCAGTAATTTGTTATATTAGTGATTAGGTAATTTGATGTGTTAATAATGCAATACATTCATAATTTAATACATTGGTACATTAGTACTTTAGTAATTTAATATATTGTTGATATGGTTCATTGGTGATTAGTTAGTTTGATGCATTGCTACACTGGTACATTAGTAACTTCTTACACAGGTAATCTAACACATTAGTAATTGGGAACATTGGTAATTTGGTACATTGATAATTCAGTAATTTGGTACCCTAAAACCCTGGAATTTCAGATCTCTAGAACTTTTGTACTTCACAATCTTTGTAACCTTCCAACGTCAAAATAATTAAACTTATCTCCGACTATTACAAAACCTGTTCATTTTTAAACTCTCCAAACATTTCGCCACCCATAAAACATCCACAAACCCCATATCTTTCAAGTATCACAAATTTACGGACACTAAATCACATCAAACCTCAAGTATTACACTCCACTGCAACATGCAGCTTCAGTGTGCCCAAGTCGCATCTACGGGCAAGTTCAGTGAGCCCCGAATGAAACGAATAAACGACTTTTCAGGGTAGAATCTCGTTTCGGGTGAACAAACGCAACGTCATGCAGGAGATTAGCAATGCAAATGCTTTGTCCCATTTTACGGATGGGCATCGTATATAAGCCGCGTAAGCCAGAGAGAAGTCGGTGGCACGGCGCGTGCAAACATAGTTAATGTTTCGATTCCGGCCAGGACTAAACCACCGACATAATATGCCGGGGTAAACACACTCTGTCGAAATTCCGGAACATTCCAAACAGCATTAGACAGCCTGTCGTGCGTGATTAACCTGGTTACCAGAGAAGAATCGCCGTCCGACGCGTGTTGCCACTAGATGAACCGTGGACCATTCGAAGAAATTCGTTCAAATTGGTTTTATGGTTGTCACTTCCTCAGTAGTGACGGTTAAATGACAAATTATTAGGATACAAGTGGATACAATTAAACATCTATTCTAGTTTTGTATTTATTCTAATATTAGAATAGTTCTGATTGACGCAACTGTCGAAGAAATGACCCATTCCCGTGCCATTTATTTATCAGATGATTAAAACGAACAGAGAAAATTCAAATGTGAGTATTTTATATTCAGGGATCCTTGATAATGCAACAGTTGAACCTAAATTTCAAGTTGAGTATTCCAAATTTGAGTAAGGTTTTATTTGAGCTGTAAATGCGAGTCTAATCTTTTAATCGAGTCTATATCACACATGTAATCATGACAAAATCGGCAGTAGCTGAAATTAATAACTTCAAAAGAATTAAAATTGAAAACTTTTCAAACAGTTGTCCGCAAACAACAAAAATTGCAAAGTTTGCCCTTAGACCATTTTCTTGAATATCAATATTTTTTGCAAGTGAAAATATAAATTAAGACTTATTTGTAATATAAACCTATAAAAGTTTTCGTACGATGAAGAAATTGAAATAGTAAATTTGCTAGGATATTGAAAAGTATAAAAGAAGGTAACTCAGTATGGTAATTCGAAAGTTATGATCAATAGAGCAAGGTTTAGATGGAGGATTTCAAGTGTACTAACCTCTACAAATAACTTTCGAGTTCCCTGTAGTTCGGCGTCCATAACTGTAGTTCAGGGGGTGGGTCTGTTTAATCTCATAAGAGCATATACACGTGTACGAGCTTATGAAAGATAAACGACATCACACGATTAAACATAACGAACAGCCTGCGATTCGAACTCTTTTATGGAACACGCGATCAAAGAATCATTCAATTTGTGACGAATTCAGATTGTGTTTGATCAAAATTTTAGAGCAAATTATGACTTAACTGAATTTGTTCGGAACAATGTTTCTACTTTAGAAAATATACATAAATTTCTATTTACGATAATTCACCATTTATTGATAATAGCACCCTTTATTATTTTTTCTCAGGTTTTAGATTAACACTAAACCTGCCAAAGAGATCAAATTCTTTTACAAGTTCTTTATTTTAAGTTGCAAAATTTATTATGGCGATTTCCTTGAAATTTTTGTTGATCTTCAAGAAGATAAAGAATTAATGTGTAAAATAATTTATGTTTCATCATTTCTTTATTTCTCGACTTCAATTTTAATTTCAAAGCAAGTATGGATTATCGGTAGGGTTAACTGCCATTTTCCTAGTATTCTTGTTTAATTTTGAATTTCATTTTATACCGAAGATTCTTCTGTAATATTCCTGTAATTATTTTCAATTTAAAGTTCCCCGAAAATCTCACGACAGAATTAAATGAAGATTCCTTCCTCGTCTTCCAACCTCTGCTTACATCAAACGTCCCATATTAAAAGTGAAAATTGCTAAAATCAGTCACAGCAGTATCTCCGGATTAATTGCAACAATTATTTTGAATAATAAACAGGAAAGAAATAGTTTTCATTAAGCAGGAAATGGGTGGAACTTTAACAGAAGGATATTTTACCCTTTGATAGCCGCGGCAAAGAAAGGATTAATTGTAATAAGATCGGAAAACTGGTTTCAAACGGTTCATTTTCCTTTGAATGCGCGATAAAAAATCGCTGGAAACGCGGCGTTGTTTACCTCATTACCCAGACTGAATTGAAGTCCATCGCTTTGATCGTCGCTGAAGGCTGTCTCGAAACACTTCTGCTAATAAAATAGTTATGTAAAGTTATAGCAATCGGTTTTGTTCGACAGTGAAATGAGATGAAATAAGGGATGACTAAAATTCAGTTATATTCAGAAATGAACGAAATGGAAATTGAGAGATTAATATTAAGTTCACTTGGGAGGAATTATTATTAATAACTTGTTGATAATCACTTACTAGCCAAGAATTTTGCAAAATTAGAGAAATTCAATTGATCGATAATTTCAATTTGAAAATTAAAAATGTAGTAGTCAAGTAATTTTGGATCTCTTATGTGTGATTCTGCAAAGCAGAGATTTAGCAGGGAAATATAAATTTTGAAACGCGATAAATCGACGTGAACGATTTAGAGCGTGATAATTTAGAAAATGATCAGTCGTCGAAAATCGTGGAAAACGGTCAGTACAGAAAGTGGCGGTATTAAAATAATATCGATTTCGCGGAAAGAGTTCGGTTTATTCGATGAAACGTTGAATGGCCGGAGGGTATCCTAAATTTAAAGATAAAATCGATCGGTGTTATTCCAGCGGTCTTTTTGGTCCGTTCCAAGGGTCGTCTAATTGCCTCATTCGGCGAACGTGAATGGCTTTAAAAGGAAAGGGGCATTCATCGACAAGCTGTGACCTAATTAGAAGGGATGAAATGATACTCTGCTTGTTACCGGCGGGAAGGCTCGAAAACTCGGAATTTTCGCCGACGGGAAAGCGTAAAAACTGGAAAGATAGACCGTGATTTCGTTAGGCGACCGCAGATGACCCCCTTGTTATTTTTACAACAGCTATTTCCTCCCGACGACGCGGTTAAGTTGAATTTCTCGACAGCATAGAACCCGTCTAGCATTCCTCTGCTACGGAGAAATTAAATTAGGAAATATCTGTCGAGCGACTTTCCTCCGGCGACTAACGACGTTATATCTCCCTTTAAAACCTGCTTGCGCTCTGTAATCGTGTTTCCTTAATTTTTACATTGCCTGACGGCTAAGAAGAGTCTTAATGTCCCTCTAATTTCGCATTCGTCTTTCATTAAAGCGGCCGAGTTAAATGGACGTTTTCTAGAGCCCTCTGTTTGTGTTTGACTTTTGGTTTAATGGAAGACACAATTTTCATTCGGAGAAAGGAAGAATAATTTGTTTGAAATTAAAAGTTCGTTCGCGTAATTTATTCCGGGCGGTTCCTCTGTTCATTTTCGCCTCGGTATTTTATTCCTCGCAGCGTCTTTTATGTTTCATGATCCCGGCGCGCTTGTTGCAGTTCTCGGCACTGTTCGCTATTTTTTCACGAATCCGCTTTGAACATTTTTAAAATTTCAGCCTCGCGCGCAACTCTACAGACTGTAAATTGTTAATTATGACCTCGCAGTTATGCCTTCAGGAAAATAATCTTCTGGAAGATGTACGATGCTAAAGTAAATATGTATACGGTTCTCGGTATCTGTTTGAGGATACTAAAGTGCCTTTATGTTTATCGCGGAATGTTGCGCGTCGACTAATTACAGTGCTAAAGATAGCGGAGGTGTGCTGAATAAAGTTGTGGAATCATTCGAAGTTCAGTGGAGTTCGTTGTCTGACCAGTTGCTTATACTACTTGCATGTTTCACTGAACGCTGATTTTTTACACAAAGTTGTTTTACTTTTAATATAAATAATTGTTTATTAACTAATTAAGCGTCAGTAAGTGACACAAACATAGTGAATTAAATCTTGAAACAATAATTTGAATTTCAATCAAGTTGATCGCAATGTCTGACCAGTTGGCTAATACTGCTTGAACGCTCATTTTTAACATAAAATTGTTAAGTTCGTTATAAAAATCTGTTTATTAACTAATTAAGTATTAGTAGATAACAGAAACATGAATAAAATTTCGAAGCAATATTTTTTAATTCAATCTGATCGCAATGTCTGACCAGTTGCTTATACTACTTGCACGTTTCACTGAACGCTCATTTTCAACTCAAAATTGTCTTCACTTTTACTATAAATAATTGTTTATTAACTAATTAGACATCAGTGAATAACAGAAACATAGTGAATTAAATCTTGAAGCAATGATTTGAGATTTAATGCAACTATCGCAATATCTGACCAGTTGCTTATACTACTTGCACGTTTCACCGAACGCTCATTTTCAACACAAAATTGTCTTCACTTCTGATATGAATAATTGTTTATTAACTAATTAGACATCACTAGATCACAGGAACATAGTCAACTAAATTTTAAAGCAATAATTTGAATTTCACCCAAGATGATCGCAATGTCTGACCAGTTGCTGAGTTGCACTACTCACGAGTAATTTTATCCAGGACTGAGCATCTTATATTTTTATAAATACATGTTTAGTGCTTTGTTTAGGAAGAAATTAAACGGTACATAGCAAAAATAAGGTATAATATGAAATTCAATCTAATCCGTCCTAGTGTCTGACCATGTGCTGACTTGTACTACTTACACGTTTCTCAAAATTCTCTTCTCCTTTATTACAGAAAATTTACGAACAGTAGCAAAAATACGGTAAATAATAGTAGAGCAATAAAATGGAATGCAGCTTATCTGGCCGACCAATTGTTGACTTGTACTACTTGCAAGTAAAATTTCGAAATTAGCAATAAACGATTCATCGCACATTTCCATGGTGCAGTAACATATTATTGTTCATGAAACAGGCAGTAAAATTAAACATTATCTCCGAAACCTGTTAATTATCGAAAGTGTTGATTACTAAACCCGTAATCGCGTCTAAATCGACTAATAAATTTTAAATGAAATCCGATTATTCGGCGTTACTATATTCTGCGCATCAGCTACGATTTTACTGAAGTTATTTTTTTGTTTCGCGTCGTACCTTTCCACTACGATATGCTGATATTTCGGTTAACCTGACCCGTATTAATGAGGGCGAGGAAAATTCGCAACAATCCGATTACAGATTCGAAATCCCCGCTATTAATGTCACCTGTATTTCGGTCGAACGGCTGAGGTATTTGCGCATGTATCATTAATTTGTATCAACAGTAAGTCGATTAATATATAAATATATGCAGTCGCCGTTACGTTGAACATTTGTCAGGCTCGGTATACGGGCGAGCAATCTGTTGTTTGCAAAACTCTGACATTTATTGTAGACTTTACGTGTTAGATGTTCGCGAAATCCTGATCACTGTGATTTCTGTTTAATTCCGTTCGGTAATCGTCGACGTGCAATTTATAACCGATTTTAGCTGACGGTGAAACATGAATTGTAGTGACGAATATTATTCTCGCGCGAGCAACGGGCATTGTCAAATGATTTTCGTTTCATGTTACTATTCGTTTCTGTTTTCGAAATTTTAGAGGACTATGCTCTTCAATCGGTTATTTCATATTTTTTCGTTTCATTGAGGTTTCAATTTAATCGACCATCAGAATAATTCAACGCTTCAATCCATGATTCGTAATTAAACCTCTTTTAATTAAAAATTTTATTGCAACCGATTTCTAACTGAAAATTAAAGTCTGCTTTCGATAAATTTAATAAAATAAATTTTTATTAAGAACATTTGCAATTAAGAATTATTTTCAATCCTTAATTAAAAACTGTTCCACGTAGGAAGAAAATTTTTATTTTTAATTCAATTGTGTTTGATCAGTCGAACATAGAAGAATAAATATTTGTTATAAATGCACGAATGACCCCTAAATATTCAGATTCATAAAAAAGCAAGAATTAATAAAGTTTTTCATAGTAAGATTATATCTCTGAGGTCAATTAATGAGGAATTAGTGCAATACGAGGAAAATGTCCCAGCAGCTACGTTCTACCCGAGAATATTATGATTAAGAAAAAAAATCAGAAATTATTACCCCGAAGAATATAATGAGAATAAATCTTGCTGCACTAATAGCAGCAAAGGCATTTTTTTTTATTAACCGTTCTACGACGATAGGTAAATCCACTTACCTCTTTATCACCCAGCTGATGTACTCTGCAATGAAGAAAAGCAGTCTGACCGACTGCTGTGGTCACGTTTCGAGGGACATTCATCTCGAACGTTGGTGCGTTAGTGACATTCTGATTGCCGAAGACATTTCCTCCCAACAACTTTTGATCCCGAACAAAAGTTCCTGAAAAGGAAAAACAATTATTTAGAACGGTGCAATTTTTACAATATTTTTATCACTAACTTTATTATAATATTTCTTTGTGAGAATTTTAGAGGATTTCATTTATTAAGAATCCTTGTGGGAAGTTGACCTAATCATAATAAAAATAATTGCAATTAAAATATCAAGATTTGATATGTCAAATGTAATTTAATATGTAATTGTTTGCATTGAAAATTTGTTAGAGATTTTTAATTATGAAAGAATACTATGTTAACTTCTGAATTTTAAATAAATCAATTCTCCAAAAATTGACAGAAATAGTATCTATTTTTTAATGTCTGCTATTGTTGGGTGTTTATTTTCTATTAAGATTCAAGCATTATTTTTCTTTAATATTATCATTATTTTTCATCAATATCATATTGAAACATATGTATTCAAAATTTTTAGCTAGAATTCATTTTTGTTTCACATACTAATATCCTAGAATTATAATTAATTTTAAATAAATCTACATATCTTCGTTTTAAACTACTCTCTAAAAATTGACAAAAAAATCTATTTTTAATTATATAATTATGTTTCATCAATATCATATGTGTTCTGTAATTAAAATTTTTAACTAGAATTTCTTTTACTTCCTCTATTAATATGTCCTAAAACTCTATTGTAAAACGACCACCGCAATTACACTGATGTCTCATTAATTCCCTAAAGTGATACCAAAGTACGAATAGCAAGTACCACAGCAACTAACCAACCACTAAATTGCTTTTGTTTTTTGTGCCGTGCAGTATGCAATTAATATAAAACGTTCCAGTGTTTTATGCGTCAGATTTAATTATGCGAACTCAACACCTGTTTGCTGACTTTAATCTGACGAATTTCAGCCGCGTTTAATTAATTAATTGCTGCTGTATAGTTTAACACACGTGTCCACTCAATTAACGAATTCTTTGAGAGCTTTCGATGCTTTGCTGCAGTAGTATTTTAACAGTTTACATCTGGTGGTAATTGTACGTGTAATGTGATGACTTTTCTTTCTTATCAAATTTCTAAATTTTCAAATTTCCAAATCTCCAAATTCTTGAATTTCCAAATTTGTCAATTTTCAAATTTCCACGTGCCCAAATTTTCAAATCCCGAATTCCAGATTTCTAAATTTCTAAGTTCACCCATCTCTAAATTTCCAAGTTACCATATCCCCAAATTCCTAAACTTCCAAATTTCTAAGTTCTCAAATCCCTAAATTTCCAAATTACCAACCCCCCAAATTTCCAAGTTCGCAACTTCCTAAATTTGCAAATCACCAAATTCCAAAATCCCCAATTGCGACTTCCCCAATTTTCAAATCTCTAAACTCACAATTCCAACATTCCCAAGTCCCAAAATTAAAAAATCCCTATACTCTCAAATTTTCTGTACCTCCCTTCAGATCTTTAAAATCTCCAAATTTTCCACTCGTCAAATTTCAAAATCCACAACCAGCACAAGCCATGTCAGCAGCACAATGCCATCAATGTTCCAGCATTGTCAACAAATATTGAAAGCCCGAGAGTATCCACAATGGATACTAATCGTGTATGGTCTGAGCAAGAACATTGTTACTCTGTACAACAATTAACATACGTATAATGCATCCACGGTTCCACGTGACAGTGGATCAAACTCAACAATTCCATTGAGAAACGAATGACCAGGTGTCAACGATAACGTTAACACCTGAGAACCCATTGTGCCGAAGGTCACAATAGTCTTTTACGGGGCTGACTATTACGAGGTCACATCGACAAGCAATCGTCACCGCGTTGCATTGTGATTTCTATTGGGCATTGTTAGCGTTATCAAGAGAAATAGCGGATTCCCAGTGACAGCTGTCAGTGTACACACTTCGTTATTGATTGTCGTCGTTTGAGGCAGATAACTATACGGGTTCCTGGCTAACCGTGAACCAAAATCGCCACCGACAGATTAGTTGGAGCTTTCAGAACCGGCGCTCGATAGTGAAGCCGAGAGTAACTTCCTGTCGGTCGATGAATCGCTTTCGGCGACGATGAATGAAATTCTTACTGAAACGAGCTGATTCCTGTCCGAATTCGCTACGAATGGAATCGAGTTTGGACAACGGACGTTTTAGGACACGGGTTCGAATGGTAAACGGTAGAAATGGAAGGTGATTTTTGGGGGATGAATTTTTAGTCTTTTCTTTTTGACGTTTACGATTAATTTGATTTTAGGGATTTCGAAGGATTATCTTTATTATTATTTATAGATTTAGATTTGACAATGTGTGCTGATCTAATGTGGAGTATAATTCGCAGTTATTTAAGACGTAGTAGTTCGACACGTGGAGACTTAATATGCAGTAGTTGGACACGTGGTGATTTAGTGCGCAGTAGTTTAGTAGTCTAATTTTAGCAATACAACGCGTGGTGATCTAATTCGCAGTAATACAACGCGTGGAGATCTAATGCGTTGTATTACAACACGTGGTGATTCGATGCGCAGTAGTTCAGCGCGTGGTGACTCAATGCGCAGTAGTTGAACGCGTGGTGACTCAATGCGCAGTAGTTGAACGCGTGGTGATACAATGCGCAGCAGTTGAACGCGCAGTGACTTAATGCGCAGTAGTTCAGCGCGTGGTGACTCAATGCGCAGTAGTTAAACGCGTGGTGACTCAATGCGCAGCAGTTCAGCGCGTGGTGATTCGATGCACAGTAGTCCAGCGCGTAGTGACTTAATGCGCAGTAGTTCAACGCGTAGTGATATAATGCGCAGTAATTCAACGTGTAGTGATCTAATTTGCAGTAATACAACGCGTGACGATCTAATGTGCTGCAATACAACGCGTCGTAACATCACATATGGCAACATAACGCGTGGGAGTACGATACGCAGCGATACAGCACAGGGTAATTTAATTGGTTAGTGATATAACATTGACTTACTATTTCACTAATTCTGTAATTTTCTATTTCACTATTTTACTATTTCACTGTTATACTATCCTATCATTCATATTATTTTGCGATGCATCAATTTACCATTTCATTATTATAACATTTTATTATGTTACCATTTTTCGTGTTTTGTAATATTCTCCCCTTTCATCAGTTTTATCGTGTAATCCTATAATTTCATCATTGCATTATTTTATCATATTTCATCCTTTTAATTTATTAGTTTCTCGTGTCGGTTCACATAAACATGCTTTTAAACTTGTACCTATAAATCAATATTACTGAACATCGATAACCATTAGATTCACCGAATTTTAAATTCATTTCATTGAGGATATCAAGGTAATTAAGATACATAAATTTTAGATAGTAAGCCATGGATGTGCTATTTACATTAATAGGTACTCATTTTAATGGTAATTTCGTCGAAAGCTAAAATTTAGTACTAAATTTACTGACTCATAATGCAATCGGGAATTTCTTTTTCCGGAATCTTGTTAATTTTACATTAAATTTATGCAATTTTCAACAAATGTATTTGCATATTATTCACTCTTTCATACAAAAATGCATATTTGAATTTTCATAAATTATTCTAGTAAGATCAATATTATTACTGCACTTAAAATTAGTTATTAATTTTATCAACAATACTAATATTAAATTAATAGTATGGTTATACACAAGTATGAAAAATTCGTACTGATATTAACACGAATTAAGAAAATAAATATTTTCTGTTAGAGAAATTTATTTGAACGAAACAAGGTACCATTGCAAAGTCATGACACTTTGAAGAATAACAAAGAAAAATGTATTTAAGACATGAGATATTCAAAATAATTTAATTGCTTATAAAACTTGCTATTCACGAAACATAACGCAACGAGCTATTATTAAATATTACCATCTTGTTAATACTTATATTGCAATTTTGCAATTACAGTCTTGTTCTATAACTCAAATTACATTAATTATTTGCTGAAAATCTACAATATCTTTACATACAATTTTTATAATAAATATCCTTTACCTTAACAAAAATCTTTCTTACAGTCTTGTTCTATAACTCAAATTACATTAATTATTTGCTGCAAATCTACAATATCTTTACACATAATTTTTATAATAAATATCCTTTACTTCAACAAAAATCTTTCCGACAGAACACCTTTATTTCCTTACTGATATCAATATCAATTAATATTAACCCATAAAATTGAACACGAACAAGAATACATATCACGACAAAATAAATTGAAGAGTAGTTCCACGGACTTAAGTAATCAGGATTGAAGACATCTCCAGGCAAATTAAATTTCATTCTCATTGTTTCTACGGCAATGATGTTCGCAATCTGTGAACGGGGACCGACATTTTCGCAGGCTTTCGCATTCGTTCCAGCCAATTCGGATCGAAAACAAGCGCAGAGAAAATGTCAGAAGATGCCGGCTCTCTGCATCTCGTTTCGTTTATTAATCCGAGAATTTTAACAGAAGCCGAAGGAAGCGGCGCAATATTTGCAGATTGCGTTCGCCTAACACGGCTCGACCAGTTTCTTCTTCAAAGACTAATATTCTATTTTCCCGAGTGGCCGAGCTTTCAGCTCCCGGGAATATTGCTACTCGTTGCCCTAAGTGGTCTCGAGGAAATTCGGAGGTTCTTGCGATCCCAGGATGGACGGAAGGATTTTTGCTAATTAACCGAAGAGATTGGATCCTCGAATCTCTCGAATTTCTTTGCTGAACACTCTTCATAAATGTCGTCCGTTCGGACTCTCCGATTTCCTCTGTTTTAAAATCCGCTCCAATATTATTTCACTGTCAAATTATTTTTGCTTCATTTCAAGAATATGTTAATTATGTCTCAAATTATTTATGTTCTTATACACGTTCTTAATTGTAGTCGAAAAATAAGATCTGTTGATCTGAAAATTGTTAAGATCAAAGAACTTCATTTACTACAGAGATTGGCCTTTCGTGTGTGTAAAGCACATATGTATTATCTCGATTATCACATTAAAATGTTCTGTACTAATAAACGAATATTTCAGTAAAAGTATGATGTAGTAAATAAAGTACTTTAATACATATGTACTTTACGCGTAATAAAATACGTATGTGGAATATAGAACACATATGTGTAATATAAAATACACATGTAGTTTACAGATAATATGTGTTTTATAATGCATACGTATTTTATAGATGATTCGTATTTTGTAGAAAATATTTTGCAGATTTTATTAACATAATTCATAAAACACATATGTATTTCTCCACATATGACTTATTAACGAGTAACATGCAGTTAACACTGAAACAGAATATCTTACAATTTAGTTACGTATTTGAATTTCTTTGAAACAAGACTCAACTGTGAATTTAAAACTGATCGAATTAAAAAAGAAGAAAGTACACCGATCAATTTTGAAACCATGAACACCGATCGGTTTTATCCCTCCCAAAAATTTCACTTCCGCGCGAGTCGAACGAATCGATGGGTCGATTTATAACGCGGAATAACTGATATCATGAATGTTCTCCGTGGAAAAATAAACGTCCGATTTCGGAGGAAAAAGGGCTATCGTTATCGTGTCCGCCATATTATTAATCACGAAACGGTACGTTTGAATTATGGCATCGAAATGCTCCAGGCACTGTTCGGACATGTAACGATTTTTGCTCGCTGCAATCGACAACTCCGTTATTTAGTGTGCCATATCTATTGATCACTGTGAACCAAACGAACCGCAATGACGAAATTCCAGTTTAACGTCATCGAACACTGGTAATGCTGCTGCGATCGCTGCTTTTTATTGTGTCATTCGATTTGTGTCAATTGCATCGAATGAATGCGCAAAATAGTTACGTTGTAGCTTCATATTTTGCAGGATAACACTATTAGTACTTGCATACTAGTATTAATTTTATAGTTGCGTATATTAATTTTAGTATTGTTGGTAAATTCATTCGTAAATTGTTCATCAAAGTTAAGGAGCTTTGAAGTTCGCTATTTTTTGTGATAGTGATATTTTTATTTTAAAAAATCTTTCTTGTGATGGAATATTTAATTTTATAATTTTATAAATTTGTGCAGGGTTGAATATTTTGGAAGTGGTTACAGATATTTGATAAAGTGATTCTTTTATAATTATGCTGTGTTTAGGACGTTCTTGTCTTAGTATATGTATTTCAGTATGTCTCAGTTTGTTTCAATATCTCTCAGTATCTCTCAGAGTCTCTCAGTGCCTCTTAGAGTCTCTCAAAATCTCTCAGTGTCTTTCACAGTCTCTCAGTATCTCTCACTATCTCTCAGAGTCTCTCAGATTCTCTCAGTGCCTCTTAGGGTCTCTCAGAGTCTCTCAGTGTCTTTCACAGTCTCTCACTATCTCTCACTATCTCTCAGTATCTCTCAGAGTCTCTCAGAGCCTCTTAGAGTCTCTTAGAGTGTCTCATTGTCACTCACTATCTCTCAGAGTCTCTCAAATTCTCTCAGTGCCTCTTAGAGTCTCTCAAAATCTCTCAGTGTCTTTCACAGTCTCTCACTATCTCTCACTATCTCTCAGAGTCTCTCAGATTCTCTCAGTGCCTCTTAGAGTCTCTCAAAATCTCTCAGTGTCTTTCACAGTCTCTCAGTATCTCTCACTATCTCTCAGTGTCTCTCAAAATCTCTCAGGGTCTTTCAGTGCCTTCTATCATCTCTCAGTGTGTCTCAGACCATCTCTCTACGTCCTTCCATGTCTCATTACGTCTCAATGTGCATCTCAACATACTCCAATCATCTAAAATCTCTTATTTCTCCTCTATTCACTAAATTCTTATTCCCCAACTCTAAGATGTAATTTATCCAAATTTTTCAAAATTAATTTCCAAAACCACTAAAGATTTGAGAATGTTCTAATACTTGATAATCCAAAATACTCCCGAATAATATGCTTCAATATTTCAAAAGCAATTCACAATTATTTACAAAATGACTAAACTGCAAATTAACAAATAACTCCAAGGTAAAAAATAAACTCTAACCGTAAAAATTGACTGACCCTATAAAATTCTCGAGTCGATTTCCAATTCCGTGCACACTCAGCCCTGTAAGCGCCTGACCCTGTAAGACCTGTACGAATCTTGCGATTCGCGAATAGAATTTGCAAAACGTAAAGTTTAAAAATGTTTAACTTCCGCTCACGTATAAAATTCAGCCCGAATTTGGTGACCTAAATTTCTGGAATAAATTACAAGTTATTCGAACAATGCTCACGTTCTCACGTGTTGCATCCTTGATACCAGCTTCGGTTTCCTCCGTACAGAACCGCCACAATTTACACAATACAGCGAATTCTACGGCATCGATAGTTTCCCCCAAATAGAATGATAAAATCGAATCGAACGATATTCACTGAATGGTAACGCGAAAAAAAGGGGGACCGTTTGCACAGAATTAACATACGAATTCCGGTGAAACTAATAAAAATTCCATCATCGTCGGAAACCGGGCTGGAATCTGCATAATTCGATCACGCCAAGGCTCAACAGAATTCCACGGGTGCGCGATAAAACAACATTCGAAACTGAATATCCTTTCGTGAAATGACCCGGCGGCCAGTTAAACTCTCTCCATACACGATATACCTAGAAACTTTTAGAGACATTTATTATACGTATATGTTTCACGATACTTGAGGGTTCTGTGTGGAGATTATTCTCAACTTCTTTATTTCTTGGCTTCTAAACAACATTCATCCTTTATATTTTATATTATACCTTTATACATTCATAATTTTGCTTGTATACAAATTTTGCTGATCATTCATAATGTCGATTGAAAGTTTACAGACAAAGAGTTTAAAAGTGTATACATTTTTTAAATTAGTGAATCAAATTTTTGAGAGCACATTTTTCAATTTGAATATTTGCGAATTTTTCAATCAATATATATAATAACATGTAAATATTTGAGTTTGAAAATTTTATATTACTGAATCAATAAATGTTTTCACAAATTTTCCAAATTTATTCTTAAAATAAAATATTTAGAAGTATGTAGATTTTTCAACTTGAAAATTTGTATATTTCTGAACCAACAAATTTGAAAGCATGCAAATTACTTGTATAAATTTCTAACTACCATAACCCAGAAATTCGAAAGTATATTTTGTCAGTATAAAAATATGTCACCTTACGAACCGTAAAATTGGAAAATTTACAACTTCCAACCAGATGGAAGTAAACTAGATGGAGTTTCCTCTCGATACATTATTCAAATAAAACTTTTAATCGAGACCAGACCGACCAAACAAATAACTCCAATTACAAAAATATAAAGCCAGAAAGTACTTGTAAACGAATTCCACATTTTTCAGTGGGTGATTCTGGTCAGGAGACTTTTGAACAGTGGTGTGCGTGGGCGCTGTAAATGGTAGTAGCTTTAGAGGGCAATATTACAAAGATCACAAGCGAGATAGCCTTCGCGTCAGACGTCCGATAAGTCGTTTTACGACGACTGTAAAAAGCTGGCGATATATCTCCTTTCAGAGTGTCAGAGGACGGAAGTCACCCCTTTTTCCCGACAAAAGCCTCGCTGCAACCTGAATTCGGACCAAAGAGATCCTTTCCACTTCTGTCCGAAATGATCTGTTAACTTTCCTCCCTGTTTGGATTTAATATCCGTCAGACGGTTATCTGCGGGTTGTTTTCTACAGCGATGTTCATTAAATAACCCGTGATTCATCGTTCTCTGTATTCTCTTTTTCAGACGATTTAGATAGCTCTATATTTCATGCGGGACGGAGATCGATCAAACATAAAGGACAGTTTTTCTCTACCAAAAACATCAACGTAAATACGCTCACGTATCATAGCTTATCTCCGCTCGTTGAATATTCATTTATTTCTTAACTTTGAAGTTCGTTCTTGGGTTAGAAAAGTGCGCTAGATTCTTAAATTTGCAAAGTTGTACATTTATAAATTTTCAAATTTATAAGTTTGTTAAAATTTGAAGACTGGTAACATTTTCAATTTTGCGGGTATAATTTTTAGCAAAAATAATTTGTACAATTTTCAAGCTTACGAATTTGCAACATATTCATATGCAACATATTGCAACATTTTCATTTATTTCATTACTCAACATATTTTCAAGGATCTAAAGCTTTCTCTTCAGAAGTCCATATTTAAATAAACAAAAAGACTGCTGTCTTATTTTTTAAATACAGTTGTTACTAATACAATTCCCAAACTCGCAAACAGAATTTCAATATGATTCCACATTCTATGACACAATAAGCACATTTTCGTGAACAAATTCATCAATAACTATCAGCATCGGTTACAACGATAAATTTGTAACAATTCGCAAATCAATTTATGACCGAATCAGTAATATGAATCTGTAATTGAATTGATTTGTAGTCTGTAAACATGAGGGAGGTGATTTTGTTCCCTGCACGATGTATTCGAGCGAGCGTTCCTTCGATAAATCCTTGGACGTCACAGATGTCTTCGGGATCCTTCATATTCGCGTGGAAAAGGATTCCACAAATGGTACAAGTTTGCGAATTTCTCAGCTGGGATGTTCGACCAATGTCCCTCGAAAATTTCAGGGCAACCTTCGAATTTCCGTGAACGTGACATCCGGTAAGACAAGCTGCTCCCTTTGGTCACCATTCCCGTGAATCATGAATTCAATCGATGACTGTGGTAGAAGTGGTTTATATACCGAATTTCCTTGCGCAATTTTCGGGATTTATGATCCTGAAAAGTGATTTCCGTGCGAGAAAAACAGTGAAGCGTCTACTTGGTCTACGGATATTGTAGATTCAAGGTAGATTTAGGGACGTGACGAGGCTTTTTTATTTTATTTCGTGAAATTCAGTAAGTTGTGTTGGAATGCAGACAGTATGGACCCTTTATTTTGATCGAATTTCTGAATAATCTCATTTCGTTATCTACAAATTTTTTAAGTTAATCCTATGATCTAAAAAAATTTATTCCAATTACTAAATCACTCTATTTTCTTCTGAAAAGAGTAAGGAGTTTTGATTTTTACATCTGCTTATTAATTGTATTTCCTGCCACAGTTAACATTAGGTTTACGGACGTTTGATGGTCACTTATATTTAAATTTGATCTAAAGCAGAAAAATAAATAAATTGGGGATGATATGTGAACTGCATAA
This sequence comes from Megachile lagopoda, assembly GCA_036983795.1. Lineage (NCBI taxonomy): Eukaryota > Metazoa > Arthropoda > Insecta > Hymenoptera > Megachilidae > Megachile > Megachile lagopoda. The sequence continues at coordinate 6,556,877 of CM072798.1, forward strand.
GACATCGATTCTTTACCTTGACGAATGTTGATATACATTTTTACAAAAATTTCTTAATAAATTTTGTCATTTAAAATAAGAGATCTATGATCCGTCATTTTGACGGGTTCCGTAAATCTAGTGTTAAGACCACTTCAAACAACACTCTGATAATACTGCAGTAGAAATGTAATAACACAATATGCGAACGTATTTATTGCGAACGCTCACTGAATAACAGTCTCTCGAATGTGAAATTTATTGCTCGTTTCTCGTCCGATTAAAGAAACGAACATGCAAACAAATAATTCAATCACACGGTATTTGTTACTGCACGTTACATCGCGAGATGAAATTTAATCTGTCTGTTTCTTTTTGCGACGCATTTAATTTAATCGTCATCGAATCGCAACAAAACGATAGTAACGAAGCGGATTTCGAGCAATAATGCGTCGGTAATTGTGTTCCTGTCGAATCGAAAAGAGAGAGAGATCGGATTTAATGGTCGATCATTCAGGACGCGAATTTTCATATGCAATTAAACATGAAAATTTGTGCAAAGGAAGCGGTCGCGCAGCAGTCTCGGAAATTCATCAAAAAGTGTATTTCGCTGTGACGTCGAGTGGTTATGAGAATCAGCTTTAATTACATAGGGGGTCAGTAATTGCAACCGGTTAATTAGATTTTCAGGGCGGCGTGCGATTCTCGCTACAGGAATAGCTGACCGACGACGATCCGGATAATAACGACGTGCAATCAAAACTGTGTTTGCGACTGAAAAAAAATCCTTGTCAGCCATTTATTCGCCGCGTTTCCTGCCTTCTTCCTTCACCCAATTTCGGAATTCACTAACTTTTTCATTCGGCGTTTGACCAAGTTACGTTTCAACATTAAATTCCAAGTTTCAAATTGTTTAATTTTCTAATTTTTTCACTTTTAAAATTAACATTTTTAATGTTACAAATTTTTGTATATGCTGGTTTTTAAATTATCAAATTACTTACGCTATCAAGGTTTTTAATATATAAATTTTTAAGTCATCAAGTTTCTTGGTATGTAAGTTCATAAGTCACTATTCTGAGTGCGCAAAATTTCTAAATTCAACTTCTCAATATACAAATTTCCAAATCACCAATCTGAGTATGCAAATTTTTAAATCTTTCGCAACATGAAAATTTCTGAATCTCCATATTTTCATATATAAAATTACATATCAAATTACACAAGTTATCAAATTTACAAGTCACCGAATTCTTGAACTTTCAAACATTTTACTATACAATGGAGAATGCACAAATCCTAATTTTGTACCCAGTGGAAATTTTCAAATGACGATATTCCTGAATTCCCATGTTTCCATATTACAAACCGATTAATAGTCCAAATCTATAAATTACCAAATTTCTTAATTTAAATACTTGTTGGAGGTCCCAACTTTATGTTTTGCCAAATGCTTTCCTCACCATGCTGTTTCCATTTCTTTGTCCTTAACCTTGGGTCCCTTCCTGTCATCAGTCCTAGTCCGTTCAAGTACCCATAAATTTCCACTTCCCAAAATCCATTTGCTTTCAATATTTTACCCAATCCCTGTTCCTTTCCTCCACCCTCGTTAAACAACTTCCACCAATTAGAATTTTGCTAGGAGGTTTCTTTTTCAAGATTCTTCATCCGTCTCGTCAGATTTTCATCGTCATTCGACCGTGCTGGTTTATTTAACTGCTGTCCAACTAGTGTAAGATTAATTTGTCAGGAAATAAATTAACTGCTTTAAGTTAATCCCAAATATTCTGAAATCAGTTTTCCAACATACTTCCAGATAACCAAATTCCTCAATTTCTATCCTTCGATATTTCAAACCAAATCTCCAAAACACCAAATTCACGTACAATAGCAAATTACCAATGGTCCAAACTTAAATTTCGAAACTCCAACGCAGCCAAATGTCGGGACAGTCTGCAACTTTCGAAGTCAGCGAACCTCTTAATATTCAAATTTCCGAGTAGCGAAATTTCTACATTTGTATGTAACGTAGAACAATGCCGGCGGTCCCGAAAACCATGAGTCGACCCATGGAGTCCCATTACGGTCATAAATTGTGACAGAAGGCAGATTCCCAAGAGCGGTGCCGCGTCAAAGCCAGAAACTTGGTCGCGTTGTTCTATTATGCAACGGAAAAGCTGGAGACAACAGCTGCGTGCGACATTGGGAATAGAATTTACCATCTTTCGTCGGTGACTTCTTTCGTGGTGAACCACACGACACTCGTTGAAATATCGATGAGACGGGAGCATCCACGAAAATCGTTGCTCATCTAGTTACTAGGATACAGTCATCCACAAAAATGTATCTTTCGTAAGATTCGCTTAACTATAGCAACAGAAATCTCTTATTAGTAGTTTTCTAGGGATTTTTAATGGTTTGGACCACTTTCCACTGGGTACTAACTTAGGATTTGTGAATTTTCCACTGGGTACAAAATTAGGATTTGTACATTTTGGAATGGATAATATTTAATATTGTAGGTAAATTGTGTTTAATACTGTAGATGAATTGTGTTTGTATCAACTTTAGAGATCTGGAGAATTGGGTACTTAGAAATTTGACATTGGAATTTGGAGATATGTAGATATGTTAATTTAGGGATTTGGTGGTCTACGAATTTCGGCATCTAGGGATTGATCTGTGAGGTAGATTGTCTGGAGAGTTAGGTGACATAGGTACTCGGGGATGTAAATTGGGGATGTAATTTGGAGATTTAGGGACCTGAGGATTAACAGATAGGAAAATGGATCTTGCTGTATAGAAATACAAGAACTTACAAATTTGGGACTCAGAGATTGAACGACTCTCTGATTTGTTGAGTTTAGGATTTTGAAATTCGTAAGTATGGAAATTTAGGAGTTTGACGTTTTAGGAATTTGGGACAAAAGGATCTTGTGAATTTAGGGAATTTTTGACCTGAGAATTTGAGGATCTAGGGATTTGACGATTTGACAATTTGAGGATCTAGGGATTTGACGATCTGACAATTTGAGGATCTAGGGATTTGACGATATAAGAGTTTGGGGATCTAGGGATTTGGCTGTGTGAGAATTTGAGGATTAGGGATTTGGCTATGTGAGAATTTGAAGATCTAGGGATTTCGCTATGTGAGAATTTGAGGATCTAGGGATTCAGCCCTATATTTTAGTCATATAGGTATTTGGAGTCTTCAGATTTGCAGATCTAGGGATTTGAGACAGTGGAAACTTGGGATTTGGGAAAATATAGGGAAATTGAAATATTTGAAGATGTGGAGATGGAAACTTGAAAACTTTCAATGTTCAGAAAATTAGGTAATTGGGAAATTAGAAAGTTAGAAAACTTGAAAATTAGAAAACTAGAAAATTGGAAAATGGGGTAATTAGATAATTGGGAAAATAGGAAAATGGTAAATGGAAATGGGGTAATTGGACAATTGGGAAATTAGGAAAATGGAAATGGGAAAATTGCGTAATTATATAATTGGAAAATCAGGAAATGGAAAATGGAAATGGGAGAATTGGAAAATTTGGTAATTAGATAATTGGGAAATTAGGAAAATAGTAAATGGAAATGGGAAAATTGGAAAATTAGGAAATGGAAAATGGAAATGGGAGAATTGGAAAATTTGATAACTAGATAATTGGAAAATTAGGAAAATAGTAAATGGGAAAATTGGAAAATGGGGTAATCAGATAATTGGGAAATTAGGAAAATAGAAAATGGAAATGGGAAAATTGGGTAATTATATAATTGGGAAATTAGGAAAATAGTAAATGGAAATGGGAAAATTGGAAAATGGGGTAATTAGATAATTGGAAAATTAGAAAATGGAAATGGGAGAATTGGAATATTTGGTAACTAGATAATTGGGAAATTAGAAAAATAGTAAATGGAAATAGGAAAATTGGAAAATGGGGCTATTAGATAATCAGAAAATTAGGAAAATGGAAAATTGAAAAAATCGGAAAATGGAAAAGTTAAAAATTAGGAAACTGAAAAAACTAGAAAATTGGAAAAATGGAACACTGAAACTTGAAAAATTGGAAAATTGCAAATTTACAAAATTGGAAAATCTGGTAGCTTAAAAGCTCCAAACCCTGAAAATTCCCCAACATTGAAGTACAAAGATTCGAGAACAGTAAAGCGTCGAAATGCACACACGTACATCTACCTTCAAGATTGCCGCGTTGCAGAGTATCTACGTTCTTGGTTCGCCGCCGAAGGCCCGTTTCGAAAAGCAATCGATGGGAACCGTTCCGCAAACATTTTACACGGCGATTTATCGCGAATGGAATGTTCGAAGAGAGACACGCAACGGCACAGCCGGATACGGATGTTGGGAATTTATTAACCGCGCTAGGGAGCCCGAACGAGCGCGGCAGAATGTAAACAAGATTGCGTACAGCGTCCAAGTATCGCGATGCAACGTTTACAGCGGAAAGTAATAAAACCCTGGAAGCTTTTGTCGGTCGTGGAATCTGCAACGCGTAATTTTTCGGAAAATTTTGATCTAGCGCGCAACGAACATCCCGAATGCGATCCGTGTCTCTTTCGGCTCTGACATGCAGACATTTCGCGAAATTATGTCGCACTCGAGCAAAGAATTTTCACTCTTCAACGGGTCTTCGAGTTATTTCGAGGATAGAAAGAAATTCAACGACTTGACGTATGATGTCGTGCACTATGGTCTGGAAAGTTGGCAGAAGAACCTGTATTGCTTTCGTCTGCCAACTCACCTTTCTAATACGTTCTGTCGAATCAATACAGTATTAAACATTTGGAAGGTCAAATGTTATAGAATGACTCTCCATTAAATTCTCGGATAAAAATGTGATTGAAACAAAGATATGGTGACTTTCAAGAGAGCGAAATGAGAGATGAAAATTTAATTAGGATTAATTTATACAGGACGATTCTAATCAAGGAGTTAATCAGAACATTCTATAGAATGAAAGAAATTATTCTGTGGATGAAGGAGTTATTAAATCATCCTCGTTTTACCGCGCTAAATTTTCAAGAATATACATGAAAATCTATTACCGAACTGTCTTCTTCATTATACTATTCATGAAAATAAATCAACTAGAAATTACGTATTTCACCGTGCAACCATATTTAAAATTTATATCAAATTAACCTGTGTGCAATGCACAGCTACTTTGAAATTAAAAACGAAGTTGAAAAATAAATAAGCAAATGATAACTTAATATACATAATAATTCTTCACCTTCATCAGCAAACATTCTAAAGAAATTGTCTTAATAAATCTTTCAAGTAAAAATGAAAAACTTGTAAACGGGTCATTTTCTGGTAGTTTCAGTGTTAAATACGATCAGTATATTCCAACAATATCAGGTTTATTAAATCTAAAAATGTGGAAACTTGAAAATTAACAAATTTGAGACTTAAAGAATTTAAATTAATATTGCAATAATTTCAATCTTATCTTGTACGTACACTTTTAATAAGTGTATTGCAAATTAAATCGAGTGCTTCTCAAATTCAAGTGCTGGAAATCCGGAAGAATCCCCGAATTTTCCAGCAGAACTCGTACAATCAGCAAACAGTTAAAACAGCTGCACAGGCGATTACACGCAGTTTCAGACAGCTGCAGTGGATTTCTCGAATTAGTGTAGTATGAAACATGGTTGGCCAGAATTTCATTAGTGTTGTGGATGATGAAGCGTGCTGGCCGGCCTCGCGAGTCTTTTCATTTTTCAGTCAATAAATTAGTGTTACGTGCAAAGCACCCCTTTTATTCTCGATAACTTAGTGTTGCGAATAATTAAGACTCCCTCTTGTCGCATGTCGGCTTTTTTGTTTCAGTTCATATTCACCGAATTAATATCACTAAATAAAAAGTCGGCCGTTAAAAATGTTCCAGCCGGATTTATATTCCGATGACAGTTATGAATTCGTTGAATGCTCTTTTGGTTGTTGAATCCTTTTTTTAAACACCCTTCGTGGCTGTTGTTATTTTTTTAATTGCCGCGTCGACAATAATTCAACGTTCGCTGCTGAAAATACCGGTAGAAACTGTAATTGTTTGACGGGGAACAATATTTCTCACTTTTTGAAATGTTGTGACATTTTTAAACGCGTTCAACTCTTCGGGCTTTGAAACATTGTTGTTGACCCGATCATTTCGTTTCGGTTAAAACGTTTCGCTGTTTTCCGAACGGAAATGTTTATGAACGGTTTTAACTGTTGACGCTCTTTCGAAGAATTTTTATTCGTCTGAAATTCTCATTGTGACTTACGTTTTAAATACTAATTTACTGTACTAATACTAGTACTTAATCTAAGTTGCTTGTCCACCAGATGGCTCTTAACCCTTTCCTGTGCCATTTATCAGATGCGTCAGTCAAGATTAATCATATAACACTAAAACGAACAAAGAAAATTAAAATGTATTTTATATTCAGGGATCCTTGATAATGCAACAGTTAGACGTAAATCTCAAGTTGAGTATCCCAAATTTGAGTAAGGTTTTATTTGAGCTGTAAGTACGTCACGAGTGAGACTCGCCAAAGAACAGGAAGGAGTCAATTTCTTAAAGATACGCGTAAAGATATTGTAACCTTTCTTTTTTAAAATTTAATAATTTCACGAATTATTAACCTAGTATAGGTCATTTGAATATTATTTCAAATACGATAGTATTATACGTTTTTATAAATTATAGACATACGTTCCTATACATTTTTTAAGCGCTTTCCATAAATTGGTTATAAATTTTAAACAAAATTCATCCGCTATCGATATTCCAGAATATAAAAGGGACTCGAAAAATGTGTGCAAATACAGTTCAGTATTTTATGAATCGATAATGAATTACGTTTTCAAAACCGCTATGATTAAACCGTATTGATATTTTGTCCAAAAAGTAATTTAAATTGTAGTCCAATAAAACTCGCTTGTAATTTCACATCGTGCCAAAAATATTTTGAATAAAAACTTGTTTCAATGCATTTTATTCGTACGAAATCGTATAGGTTAAAAAAGAGGCTAGTAATTACTCGTTTAAATGGAGATGAAGTAATCAAACGTGAAAATTGTTGTACTTTTAAATTATTAATTAATGGTCAGGTACGGCGGGAACAATTAATTGTTTCAAAGTAATTAACGGTTTAATCTTTTCTATTTTTATTCTATGTATCAACATGAATTCAGTTCTCGGTTTAATTAAAAAGTTGATGGAGGATATCATAAAATTTAGCTTTGGTATTTATATAAACTGATATGTATTATTTTATAGATTTTCATACCTTTTATTTTTTTTTTAATATTTTAAGCAGATTTCCACTCATGATTTTTATTAAATAATGAACTATTTTGCTTTTAGAAGACAGTAAATAATTTTGTTTCTATAAAAGAGTAAATATTTATTGTTTCTGAAAGACGTCAACTAATTTTGTTTCTATGAAACGCTAAACATTTATTGATTCCATAAGTCAGTAAATAATCTTGTTTCTATAAAAGAGTAAACATTTATTGTTTCTATGAGACAGTAAATAATTTTGTTTCTACAAAAGAATAAATATTTATTGTCTACGAATGATATCAACTAATTTTGTTTCTATGAAACGCTAAACATTTATTGTTTCTATAAGACAGTAAATAATTTTGCTTCTACAAAAGAGTAAATATTTATTGTTTCGATAAGACAGTAAATAATTTTGTTTCCATAAAAGAATATATCACTTTCTTCCTAAAATATTTTTTCTTCAAAACAGCAGAAATTCTCGAGAAACTGCAAGCAAACATAGTATTCTTGGGATCAGCAAGGTATTGAATTCGCGGAAGTTTTATGCGGTTCTGATAATTTCCGGTTTGATCACTTCATTCATAAGTCCTGAATACATTTCCTTATTCTGACATATCGGTAAACAATAAAGCAGGATGGTAACAGCGTATAAATGCGGTGGGTATTAAAATATTCGTAAAAATGCTCGTAAATAAGAAAGCCGTGGAAAGAGCAAAGTATCGCTAGGTATAATCGTAAAAGTTTTTACGGGAACACGTAATAAATCCAATCGTTCAGGATATTTCCCACGATCCGAGGAACCTTGTTATCTGTTTTATTGCTCGCAATTAAAGCGTCACTGTTCGATGAATCTGCAAGCTTCCCATTCGAAAATACGTAGACCAGATGTGACCGTTTCATCGATATCCAAATGCGGAAGTAATCAAGAACAGCTGCCACTTATTATTCACAGAGACGCGATTGTAATTAAAAAAAATCACTCAACCCCGACCGTCGATAAATAAGGATTACGAGTAATCTAACTAATTTTTTCCCTCCGAAGGAACGCTCGCAAACCGAGAGTAATGTCCTTGCGAACGCGATTTGTTTTATTAATTAACCGAAACAAACGAAAAGCCATTCGGAACGTATGGCAACTCACGAGTTGGCGCGTGAACTGACTTTTTACAGTTTCAGATCTCTTAATTATTACATTTATTATCTCTAAATTTCCAATATTTCTCAAATTTCACAATTTCTTAAATTTCATAATTTCCCAATTTTGTAATTTTTTAATTTCCCAATTTCTCAATTTCTTAAATTTCCTAATTTCTCAAATTTTCCAAAATTTCCCAATTTCTTAAATTTCCTAATTTCCCAAATTTCTCAATTTCTTAAATTTCTTAAATTTCCCAATTTCTCAATTTCTTAAAATTCCCAATTCCTCAATTTCTTAATTTCCTAATTTCCCAAATTTCTCAATTTCTTAAATTTCCTAATTTGCCAATTCCTCAATTTCTTAATTTCCTAATTTTTCAAATTTCTCAATTTCTTAAATTTCTTAAATTTCCCAATTTCTCAATTTCTTAAAATTCCTCAATTTCTTAATTTCCTAATTTCCCAAATTTCTCAATTTCCTAATTTCCCAAATTTCTCAATTTCTTAAATTTCCTAATTTTTCAAATTTTCCAAATTTCTCAATTTCTTAAATTTCCTAATTTTTCAAATTTTCCAAATTTCTTAAATTTCCTAATTTTCCAAATTTCCCATTTTCTCAATTTCTTAAATTTCCTTCTTTTCTTAATTTTCTCAATTTCCCAATTTTTCAATTTCTTAATTTCTCAATTGCTTAAATTTCCTTATTTTCCAAACTTCACAATTTCTGAAACTTCCCAATTTTTTCAATTTCTCAAATTCCTTAATTTCCCAATTTTCCCAATGTCCCAATTTCTGAAATTTCTTAATTTCCCAATTTTCCCACTTTCTCAATTTCTTAAATTTCCTAATTTCTCAAATTTCCCAGTTATTGAAATTTCCCAATTTTTCAATTTATGAAATTTTCCAATTACTCAATTTCCTAATTTTCCTAATGTCCCTAATTTCCCAATTTTTTAATTTTTTAAATTTCTTAATTTCTCAATTGCTTAAATTTCCTAATTTTCCATATGTCCCATGTTCTGAAATTTCTCAATTTTTCAAATTCCCCAATTTGTCAAGTTTCCTAATTTATCAAATTTCTCAATCTCTCAATTCTTAAAATTTTTAAATCCCAAATTCCCCAGTTTTCTAATTTCCCAACAAAAAAAATTCCCCATCCAGATAATTTGCAAATACCAAAATAAATCCCTAAATTTCCATATCTCCAAACCTCCAAATTTCTCTCGACCCATGTCCCGATTCGACCCCGAAAATTTCTGCCAAAACATTCCAGTGAAGTTCGAACTTTTTAGTATTACGTCTCTTGTTCTTGCCATTCGTATCCCTTTCTTCGAATTGTACCAAAGTACACACATTCGTATGCACACGGGAAATATTCATCCTCGTAAGTTCTTTTCTTGCTTCGTAAACGAGATTCGAGATAGTGTAGGAGGAAAGTTTGTCGCGGACAGTGTCGTACATTTCTTTTCGTCGTCGCGAAGCGATTCTTAGCCTCTGATAAATCGTTGCTCGTTGGTTTGCGAGGTGCACGACTTTGTACGTGTCATCGATGGATACGCAACGAGCGATACTTCATCGACATTTTCTTCAATTAATCTAACGATACACTTTTTCCTCTCTCTAATACCTTCGTGTTTTATCGTCATCTTTTACCTAGATCTTGTTATTCGAATTTGATAAAAACGTTTCGATTTTTGCCACTTGTTTACGCCACACGTTGATGTTTCAAAATATATTTGCTAATTTTCTGGTCTGTTAAAAGATATAATAGAAGCTCATTCATTTTTTTTCTTGCAGTATATCATTGTTAATAAATTCTATTTTTACTGATTTTTCAAAATTTGTTACATTTAATCGTCTTGGACTGTTGTTTGTGTTGTTGGATTGAAACTGAAGACACCTTTTTCTATCATTTAATTTTGGTTTGTTAAACGATGGTGTGATAAAATTTTATTATTTGTCATTATGGAATTTATGTCACTTGCACTTTTATTTTTTATTACCCTATTTTCTCTTTTTAGTGAATCACAAAATGCTATAAATTTATTACTTGTTATTGTGGAATTGAAGTTACTTGCACTCTTAGTTTTCGTTTTTATAATTTTCTGATAAGATGCATTGAATCGTTGTTCTCGGAATGTTAACAGTGGAAAGAGGATTAAATTACAGTACGTGTATACAGGAAATTATCAATAATAGTCTACTGTGAATTAATTTACAATTAATGTAAACTTACTAATCCTAAATCTAATTAAATTTCGTACATAACGTGGATCGAATATATAATTATTGGCGCTGAACGTGGTTGTGCAGATGCTAATAGAATTTAACGGATTTATCAAATATCTGAACATAAATCGTACTTCGTGAAATTTAATGCAGTATCTATTAGTACCATCCAACCGCTAAGTACAGCAGATTCAAGTATCATTAAACGTAAATGTAGCATATTTAAGTATCGCGAAATAAACCGTCGGTATGAACCATAAAATGAAGAAGATAAAATGTTATGAGATTGACAAAATTATATCATAGTATACTGTATGTAATTTGCAAAGATTACTTTGTAGTAAAATTGATCAAAGGAGAATTAAATTTTCGCACGGAAAGAAAACAGTGCAATAGCTTTCTCTGACTAATTACTCTTTGATTCTTAAGGTAAAATTATAATTACAAAATTAAAATTCTAATTATAATGTTATATGACAACACAAACGAATTCCAGCAAGATCATAGTATTAAATATTTTGTAAACAATTTACTCTTGATTATACCTAACAAAAATGAGTAATTATAAAATTAAAATTACAATTGCAATATTTTATAACAGCACAAACGAATTCCATTAAGATAATACCAAGTATCTTGAAATCAGTCGATAAATCGTACATAAAGAAATTCGTGACGATTTACAACCTCGTCGAAGTTCATTGAAACTTGAAAAGGATGCTTGATGTGTTTCCTTATCAGTAAAACAGCGCAATAACGAGAAAGAAAAGATGGAAGTGAAAGATCAGGATTTTCAGTCGGTGATTACTTGGAAGATAGATCGCAGCGACGTGGATCAGGGTTAAGCAGAAAGTCTAGACGACCATTGGAGCTATCTATCAGGAGTAAACTCGATCGACAGGATCCAGAATCCTGTGTCGTTACTCCAAGGAGAAAATTCTTCTGTCACGCTTGACCCCGTACGAATAGTATTCTCCCTCGGAAGTATACAGGCTGATTCATCTTTTGCGTTCACGCCCCAAAATTCCATTCTACCAAGTATTTTTTTATTGTTAGTCACATCTAGAACCCTTAACCTCAGCACTATAGTCTTTCGTTTGCAGTGAACTATTCGTGAGGTATTGCTTGCTTTTACTTGTTTAACTCACTGCGGGTGAAACCAGACACACTTCATACGTCGCTCGCATTTCCATCTCCACCCGAATTTTAACTAAACCCATAGAAAATCAGAAACTGTTTTCCCTCGGCAATGTCGCAAAAATTGTACGGCCACTCCGAGCTTTTAAACGTAAAAATTCTTCGGAGACACTCTCGAACAAACGGTGATCAAGTGCGTTGCAAAATAAACTAGTCGTTCGAAATGAAATTCATAGAGTCCACTTATATTCACTCGTATCCTAATGATTCGTCGTTTAATCGTCACTTAATATTGCTGACGCCGTGACGCACATACACTCAGTTCTTAACCCTTTGCTTTATGATTTATCAGGCGCGTCGGAACTAACTGATCACAGCTACAATATTAAAACAGGGAAGAAAAGTTGAAGTGTTATGTCGATTTTGTATTCGGCATTCCTTGACCATGCAAATTATAATTGGACTTAAACTCCAGATTGAAGCGTATTCGAAATTCGAGTAAGATTTGGCAGGTCTGAAGCGTGCAGATGTGGGTTGAGTGCGTCATATGTAGCTTGAGTGCGTCATGTGTAGCTTGAGTGCGTCTATTATAGTCTGAGTGCGACACTTATAGCTTGAGTACTTCATATATAACTTGAGTACGTCATTTCTGGTTTGAGTGCATCACTTCTAGTTTAAGTGCGTCATACCTAGTCTGAGTGCGTCATTTCTAGCTTGAGTGCGTCATTTCTAGCTTGAGTGTGTCATCCGTAGCTTGAGTGCGTCATTTCTAGATTGAGTGCGCCATATCTAGATATGAGTGTGTCATTTCTAGATTAAGTGCGTCATATCTAGATATGAGTGCGTCATTTCTAGATTGAGTGCGTCATTTCTGGCTTGAGTGCGTCATCCGTATCTTGAGTGCGTCATTTCTAGCTTGAGTGCGTCATTTCTAGCTTGAGTGTGTCATCCGTAGCTTGAGTGCGTCATTTCTAGATTAAGTGCGTCATATCTAGATATGAGTGCGTCATTTCTAGATTGAGTGCGTCATCCGTATCTTGAGTGCGTTATTTCTAGCTTGAGTGCGTCATCCGTATCTTGAGTGCGTCATCCGTATCTTGAGTGCGTCATTTCTTGCTTGAGTGCGTCATCCGTAGCTTGAGTGCGTCATCCGTATCTTGAGTGCGTCATTTCTTGCTTGAGTGCGTCATTTCTTGCTTGAGTGCGTCATCCGTAGCTTGAGTGCGTCATTTCTTGCTTGAGTGCGTCATCCGTATCTTGAGTGCGTCATCCGTATCTTGAGTGCGTCATCCGTAGCTTGAGTGCGTCATTTCTTGCTTGAATGCGTCATCCGTATCTTGAGTGCGTCATCAGTATCTTGAGTGCGTCATCAGTATCTTGAGTGCGTCATCAGTATCTTGAGTGCGTCACCTGAAGCTTGAGTGCGTTTCAAAATTCATTTCTTGAAGTCCACCTATATTCATTCTTATCGTAATGATTAGGATATCGAACCGTATCGAATTCTATACCTAATGATTGTAATAGTTTACTGGTGCTGTATGCTGAGCGCTTAGATGAATCGCTCTGTATACACATAGAGCAGCTTGTTGTCGATACCATGGGAAATTGAAAAACAAACGACTATTACTGTTCTCGTATTCGCACAGTCGATTCGATGCTGGCGCTACGCTTTTCAATCCATTCGCACTTAACTGGCTCGCATTTGCACACCCCTTAGGGGATAGAGCTGCGAGATATCAGTCACCGTTTCAGCGTTTCGTTTATGGTGTTGTCCGCGTGGAACTGCTAACCCTGTCAAGGGAAAATAGACCCCGCCTGCAAATCCTGTTACAGCGCCGAATATTAAAAATATTGTATTTTATGGTTTTTATACGAGATTTTGAAGGTAACGTTTTTGATTTAGTTTCGTGGGTAACGTTTCTGGTAACATGTTGGAATAGTTAAAAATTGGAATAGTATTTTCATTTTTAGCGAGTCTTACCAAATATTTTCACGATGTTTTATATTTATTATTCATTGTCTTAAGTAGTTAATTCTGCAAAACCCTCATGTTGCAAAATTGATATTTGAAATTACAATTACAATTGATATTGAAATTACGAAATGATTATGTTGAAATTTACGAATATCCAAATCCACGACTCTTTCATCTAAAATACGAATAAACAAATGTCAATTAATCTCGTGTTAAATTTCCACTCGTAAAGCATTCAACTCTCTCCCACTCGTAAATTATTTCACTCGCGTGTTCGTTATTGTTGTGAATATGATCTCGAACGACAGGTTAATTAACAAGTACGGAACATTTGACACGCGGTGCAGAGATGGAGAAGTATGTACAAACTGAAAGGAATTGGCGTTGGCAGTTCAGTTCGGTTGTCCTGGAAATTGAAAAGCAAACAAGTAAGTATGGTCTCCCATTGATCTGCCAATTTAATATGCCAATACGGATCGATTCGTTTCTATTCAAATTGTTTCGATTCTCGGCAACCCTTGAGAAATCCGTTGTATCCATTGTCACGATGTATGGAAGCCTTTCTGAATTAAAATGTGATTACAGGACAATAAGCATGCTCGATCGCACTCTCGATTCGTTCTTGTATAATATCGTTATGTATAACATTTTTAATATCACCGTTAATCATTATTATTCAACCTTAAAATATTTTTTTATTACTTATTTATGATACATGATTCATAAATAATTTTTAATTATGCTAAAAGTATTTTTAGAAATATGGAGGCAGAATGAGATTTAATGTTGTGTACAAATCATTTTATTATACCGAATATTTGTATGGAATTTTTAATTTACTGTTATGTTATATATGTTGTACAGCTTATATATGTACATTTAATTAAAAAATTAATTATATTATATTAAAAAAATTTAGGTGAATAAATACAAGCAAACCCATTTAATTTCTTCTCTTCGTTAAAATCATACATCTCATGTTTTAATTTTTTATGTTTTTATGGTTGCATGCAGTATTGAAAAGTAATTGAAGAGTGCTGCTTTAATCACTTTCCCGTATTAACAATTTCTGTGATACATTTGCGTTGGCGTGTAATTACAGTTACCAGGAAGTTTCTTCTCGTATTAAAACTCAAAGGGGTTTTTCCTGGAATGAATAAGAATTTTTCATTTTGTAAACAAACGGTGCTTTCAAACACACGAGTGGTAACGGTTTTCGTTTCAGTGAGTGAGGATGATATGAAATCAGTTGTATTTATTAGAGCATGGCCGTTAATTGAATACAAACTATACTTATCAAGTAAAATTAAATTAATTACAGTATAAAACTTATTAAGCAAAACTAAATTAGTATAAAAGCCAAATATTAGTATAAATTAGTACAAATTAGTAAAAAAGCAAATTAATTATAGTAAAATTCTTACATAAAATTAAATTCAATATATTATAATCAATAACCGAAACTAAATCGATCAGAAAACTAATCAAATTAAAATAATTGTAATATAATTATCAATTGAAGCTAAATTAACTGGAGTGGGATTATCAATTAGATCTAAATTATTTAGAGAGTGATTACTAAATGAAATCAAATCAATCAGAGTACTAATCGAAACTAAATCGATTAGAGTACGGTGACCGTAATTGATTAGTTAAATTAATTGAATTAAGCAATTAACTAAATGAACCGTAGCAGCATTAATAATTATCTAAGTTCAACTTTGTTTCTTTACAAAATTGTTGTATGATTTATGATTGAACCAAATTGTTCATAGTATGATCAATAATTAAAACTGAATCAATTGCAGCATGATTATTAACTGAAAATTAAAAACAAAACAATGTTCTCTGCTTTCACAATAAAAATTACGAATAAATTATTTGAAGTATGATTAATGATCGAATGAGATTGACTGTAGTATGATTAATAATCAAAATTAAATTAATTACGGTGTGACTGTTAATTAAAATTAAATTAAAAACAGGAGATAGTGTTCTCCGCTTTCGCACAAAAAATTACAAATAAATGAATTGAATAGTGATTAATGATGGAACGAAATTGACTGCAGTAAGATTAATGGTTAAAATTAAATGAATTACAGTGTGACTATTAATTAAAACAAAATTAATAGCAGTAGATGTTCTTCGCGTTCACATAAAAAATCGTATGTCTCGATTGAAAAGTCGACGAAAGTAGTTGTTAAGGGATCGCTTACATAACGGTTAAATTTGTCCTCTCCTTTATTCGCCGATACCTTTTGTGCTCCCAACAGCAGCGATAAATGGATGAAACATAATACGAATGCCGTTCGAAAACGTAACGCTGTCACTGCATTGTGTTATTAAAATATACGGCGCTAATAATAAAAGTTTCACAATCTTCATCGAAAAAAGGAAAGTTCCGCGAAACGTACGCTAGGAAATAACCGCGAGCAAAGTCGCGTTCATACGCGAGAACTAGGGACAAGTTATGGGAGTTTCGAGTGGAAAGTTTAAATAGATAAATCAAGTAATTTTTCGTCCAGCCGAGAGAACTCGTTGTTGGAAGAGTGATTAAACGGGTTGTCAACAGCGTGAATTAAAACCGCGATATTTTAACGTTATCCGATGTTTTATCGTAATTGAAATTTCACTGTAAAATATCCGCTTTCGGCGAAATGAAGCGGCCGTTAGTAGCTTGATATTTCGTAAACATTTCAATCAAACGGATTTCGTTGAACTTTCACCTCGTTACTCTACGTTTCCCGTGTTTTTGTCTACGTTTCGCAATGATCGACCGTTTAATGAGCACGAAATTATTCGCCGAGCTAACGAGTCGAAACTACGAAAAAATATCGCGCAACTTGGTATTTAATCATCCACCCTCGAACAAGGAATTTTCGCGTGGAAATTTTCATGAAACATTTTTCGAATGTAATCGACGATGAAATGTGTCATTCATTTGCGAGTATTGCATAAACGTTATTCGTAGTGCATGAAGTTTGATAATGCGCAAACACGTGCTCGATCAAATATTTCGATTCTGATGCGTGCCGTTTGCTCCCGATAAAATTCGCACCAAAATTTCGTGCGATATTTATCTGCAATTGCGTTCAAAAATTTCTCTTTGGAATTATGGGAATTTCGAAATTCTTCATTTTGGGATTGCACTTTAGGATTTGGTCATTATTGGACTTTTCGGTTTTGAGATTTTAGGATTTTGGAATTATAATTTAAAATTTTTGCAAGTTTCACATATTTAGTTAATTACTTTTTCGTGCTATATTTATCTGCAATTGCACCCGAAAATTTAGCTTTGCAGTTATAGGAATTTCGAAATTCTTCATTTTGGGATTGCACTTTAGGATTTGGTCATTATTGGACTTTTCGGTTTTGAGATTTTAGGATTTTGGAATTATAATTTAAAATTTTTGCAAGTTTCACATATTTAGTTAATTACTTTTTGTGCTATATTTATCTGAAATTGCACCCGAAAATTTAGCTTTGTAGTTATAGGAATTTCGAAATTCTTCATTTTGGGATTGCACTTTAGGATTTGGTCATTATTGGACTTTTCGGTTTTGAGATTTTAGGATTTTAGAATTATAATTTAAAATTTTGCGAGTTTTACATAATTTTATAATTAACTTATGATATACTATACACTATAATTAACTCATATACTAGAATTAACTCATATACTAGAATTAACTGATATAAATAACTCATATGCTAGAATTAACTGGTACACTATAATTAACTCATATACTATAAATAATCATTATTCAAGTAAAGCCCAGTTTATATGTATCAAACAAACATCTCAAGGGATTTGTTGTTCATTTTATCGTTTCGCTGGTGTATTTTACTTGGGATCTAAAATTCTATCGATACAACGGATTATCTTTATTAAAACTTAAATTACTGTCCGGCGAATTCGACGCGGATGAAGACGATAAGAATATTAACGTTTAATAAATCCTGTACGAAAAACAGCTTGAAATTAGCTATAATTGTTAATCTTGTTACGTTATTTTCGAACAGCTCGAAAAGCGTAATCGTTTAGGAATTACCGTTCCTCTGTACACATAGTATTTCATACCTACATAATACAATATTGCTCACTTGTACAATACATCTGGTGATCCTTTGTCTCGCTGCCTTTTGTACTTTAATTCCAACGAAAGCTTGAAGTTCCCAGAAATATGCATACCTGTCCGAATATATTCCTGGAATATTCACGCTTTAAACGCGCGATCGTTACGAAGGATCCCCGGCGATACAGAAGCTGTCAAAATATTCTTAAATTTCCACGACAGAATCGCGGTGCGATTTATCACGGTGATACGTCGCGAAACGAAAACAAAGAAATGGAAGAAAAGAGGAGCTGGATGGACAAAGGCTGTGTTACTCTCCAGAATTAATGAATCTTGCCGAGGCCAGATGGATGCTGGTCGGATCAATTGTGACCCAGACTTACCAAACAAGGTACAAGATCTCCGACAAAAACCAGCCATTTTACCGAAGGAATTTTTGCTTTTCTGCTTGAAAACATCCTTTTCAAGTTATTTCTCTATTAAGTCGTATGACTTATTTGGGAGACTTATAAGAAAATTGCTATATTCAGGGCTTTTATTCCTGCTGACCCTTTAAACTCAAAAATATTATCAACCTTAAACTTTTTAGATCTTCCTAGCAACATAAATCTATAAAATACAACTTAAAACACATATACATTTATTAGCTATAATGTGAAGAATCTCTGAGTGAGTCCTGGTGTACTGGTTAATTTGAACAAGACCTGGTATACTGATGTACACTTTGAATGAGACATTTCTTCCCTTTTCCCAAACTTCGCTTTCTTAAAAAGCAAATTAAGAATTATTAACCATATACCAGGTATTAATTACCTGGTCAAATTCCAAATGTTCCTCAACAAATTTCAGCCAAAAGGAGATCGCTAATCTATACCTCGAAGAACTCTAGCCACATAGCAAACCTTGGATTAAATAAAAAGATATCCAAGAAATAGCATCCGTTTGAAAGGCAACCAACACAGCGTAACTTGCCACGCTAACTGAAACAACGAAAATCCCGAGTATCCCTTCCGGTCTGGACTGTAAAGTCTGCTCTCGAAATTCCAGGAATTCCTTGAGCTGCCAACGGGAAAAACGACAACAGAGGATGTTCGTTTTCGTTAAAAGACTTCTTCGCTAAATCTATGCTGCCCGAGTGGGTTACACGATCCTTCCATTGACACAGAATCCTCGGATGTGAACAGCTTTGCAAATTAGCTAGCGAGATAGAGCGTCTCTCCGCTGCATTCTGAGACACTGGTTGGCCAAACACGCTGCTCCTCCTTTAAGGATTACCACAGTACTGTGAACCGTGGACGCATTCAACTCGTCTTCTTCGATGGCTTCTGAATTTCAATACATTCGACCATCCGTTAATTACTCCTCGACAAATAAGCTGGCGACTCTCGAACAAAGCGGAGCGCGCTTTGATGTTCGGCCTTTAGGGTTTTTCGCTTGTGAGCTTAAAGGAGTTTGGAATTTGTGGTTTGATCGGGTTCTCGAGTAATGCTCGGTGTTTGAGGATGAATCGGATTTTGGATATTTTACGGATTTCTGGAGTTTGGAGTTTGTAAAGAGCTTGGAGAGATTTTGAGGGATAGAAATTTTGAAACTTCTCAGAAGTAGAATCATAGACATTTGGAAACCTGAAAATAGTTTGGAAATTTAGAATCTTATAAATTCAGATATGTAAAAATTCCCAATTTTGCATATTGAGGACTCTTGCCTGCAAATTTGCTCATTATGATTTTGATCTTCATAGAATCACATTCTACCAGCAGTAAAGTAAATATTCCGTAAAATCTGGACTAAACATTTCTGCACGAGTGCTCCACTCTTCCAAGTCCTAATCCCTAAATGATGCTGTAGTTTGCATAGTAACTCCATCGTAACTGCATAATTCTACAAAATGAATATAATCTGTCAGAAACAAAGCAGCGACTTTGTGTCAGCATCGAGCATGTTAATTAAAAATTGACGGAAACTTGGCTGAGCGAGGTGCATTCGCCTAACTCGTCCTGGGCTTTAATTCGTTACAAGCGTGGCAAAAAGAGGCGAAGTTACAAGAACGCAACATCGGAGCAGAATCAGCCTTTGAAGGATTAACTAACGATCCTTGAACGCGGTCGCAGCGAATAAAGCTCTCTTTCGTAAAGCTCTTCCTTAGAGGCTTTAAAGGACGCCGGAAACAATGTCGGAGCCGAGTGTTGTTCTGATCCGGAAATGGACGTTGGACCGTCGATTTTATCGACGCATTTTCATGATGGCGAGCGTGTTCCAACGACGAGTCGGATATATAAGGATCGAAGGACTCGGGATATCCTTGCTTTCGAGATTTTCAAGCCCGTCGTAAGCATAAGTAACGCCTCGGGCAGAGATTTCGACGCGTATATCTACCTGCTACGTACAGTCAACAGCAGACCTTCTTGCCAGAAATATGGGAACCGAGGAGCTTGTTTATTTTTCGAACTTCTTATTTTTCAACTTCTGACACTTTGGGGATGGATAGAAAATTTGGGAATACAAAAATTTGGAGATTGTAGGTATAGATTTGAGGCGAATATGATATTGATATTCTACGGATTTATCATAGTAAACATTTGAGGGTTTAGGAACTTCTGGATTTGGGGATTTATGGATCTAATTTGGGGACATAAGTATTTGAGATCCTCCAGGTTTGGAGATCTATGGATTCGGAAATCCAGAGAATCTAGGGATTTTATGAACCAGGAATTTTTCAATATAGGGAGTTGGGAATCTAAAGATTTTCTGAATCTAGAGATTTGGGAAGCTAGGGATTTTATAATGAAGGGATTTGGGAAGCTAGGGATTTTGCTGTCCAAGGATTCGGGAATCTAGGGATTTTGCAATCTAAGGATTTGAGAATCTAGGGATTTGGGGATCTAGGAATTTTGCAATCTAGGGAATTTGTAATTAGAGATTTGGAGATCTAGGGATTCTGCAATCTAGAGATTTGGAAATATAGGGATTTTGTAATCTAGGTATTTGGGAATATAGAGATTTTCTAATCTAGGTATTTGGGAATCTAGGGATTTTGTAAGGTAGGGACTTGGGAATCTAGGGATTTTGTAATCTAGGTATTTCTGAATCCGGCGATTTACTAATCTAGGGATTTTGTAATGTAGGGACATTGGAATCTAGGGATTTTGTAAACTAGGTATTTCTGGATCTAGGGATTTACTAATCTAGGTATTTGGGAATCTAGGGATTTTGTAACGTAGAGATTGGGGGATCTAGGGATTTTTGAACCTAGGGATTTTGTAATGTAGAGATTTGAACATCTAGGGATTTTTAATCTAGGTATTTGGTAATCTGGAGATTTTCTTATCTAGGTATTTGGTGGTCTAGGGTTTTTGTAATGTAGGGATTTGGGAATCTAGAGATTTTATTATCTGGGTATTTGGAAATCTAGGGATTGTGCAATCTAGAAATTTGGAATCCAGAGGTTTGAAAATCTAGGGATTTGGAAATTTTGAGATTTGGAGTCTATAGATTTAGGGATTTGGAATCATATATATTTCTAAATTTTGGAATTCTGTCATTTAGTGACATACGTCCTTGGAATCTAGGAATTTACTAAATCTAAACATTTCGAAGTCCAGAATTTTCATCAGTCATCATTTTCAAAATTTTTCGTGTGTCAAGGTCACTCGAAGGTCATTATATTAAGTCATTATTATGACCATTACATCCTACTGTATTAGCCCACTTATCGAATTGACCTATTATATCATTTTGATAAAAGTTATCATCCGAATAGAATTCCATCTGAAAACACATCGAACCTGGAGTTTCGTAAAATACGACCGTAAGAAAGAGATTTTATTTAGAGCAATATATCTCCACGCGAACGAAACAATCGATCGGTCCGATATATTTCGTGTATCGTTAAAAATGATGGAGATATTGCATTTGTAACAGAGTTACTGCAACACTCTTCATAACTATAACGCGTCTTTTGAACGATGAAAAATGTTTCGCGGCTGTTTCCACGCACCCGTTCATCCGTTCTTCCAAACCAGCCAAAGTTTCATGCCGATGTCGAGAAGTTTTTAACTTTCAGCCCCGGTGGCCAGGGAGGAATTACCCGACAGCTATGGGGGTAGTTTTTTAGGGCTGCTAAATATTTATGTACTCGCGAGCTCTGCCCATGCAGAAGCCGGGATTTCGTTGAATGATATATGTTATGTTTCCGCGAACGATGGACGCGTGTTATGCACCGGAATCGATGCTGGATCCTTTTAATGCAATTGTACCTCGATGTGTGACGATGTTGCAATAAGAATTAATGGAGGAATTTTATGGGTACTGTGAAATCATGGAATAAAAGTGTTATTGCAGGTTATAATTGGTGGCTGATTTAGAGTATGTGGTTATTTACTGTGCACAGGTAGGTTGTGTACAGTGGAGTGAAATGTACGCTCGATTTGGGTGGGGATGCATATGAATATTTAGTCATTTTTATACTCTATTTTTTGTTGTGTACTTTCGAATTTTTTGGTTTTCAAGTTTTCGGGTTTTCAAATTTTCGAGTTTTCAAGATTTCTAGTTTTCTAGTTATCTAGTTTTCTAGTTATCTAGTTATCTAGTTTTCTAGTTTTCTAGTTTTTGTTTTCAAGTCTCCAAATTTTCAAACACCCAGATTCCAAATTTTTATATTTCTTAATTTCCCAAATTCCGAAACTCCCAAATCCCCAAATTCCCTATTTCTTAATTTCCCAAATTCCAAAACTCCCAAATCCCCAAATTCCCTATTTCTAAATTTCTAAATTCCAAAACTCCCAAATCCCCTATTTCTAAATTTCCCAAATTTCGAAACTCCCAAATCTCCAAATTCCCTATTTCTTAATTTCCCAAATTTCGAAACTCCCAAATCCCCAAATTCCCTATTTCTAAATTTCCCACATTTCGAAACTCCCAAATCTCCAAATTCCCTATTTCTTAATTTTCCAAATTCCAAAACTCCCAAATCCCCAAATTCCCTATTTCTAAATTTCCCAAATTTCGAAACTCCCAAATCCCCAAATCTCCAAATCCCCAAATTCCCAAATTCCCAAAATCTCAAATATCTAAAATTCACTAAAATTTGCATGAAAACCACGCGAAAAATGTGCAGTCACCAATAAATTATTTTCCACAATTAAAACAAAATACCCCCCAATCGTCATTTTGAGAAACCCAAAATCCACTATGATAATTTGAAATTATCATTGCTCGCTACCAAAATACAATTTCGCCCCAGTTCATTGTGTCATTGTTCAAAGAAACTTTCGTGAACACGTTCAGTAACGCGTGCACAGAACGAGATTGAATTCGCGAACTCTTGATGGTATTAATTGAAACGTTTGCATGCTCCTTAATCGCGTTGCTTGGCGGTGTTTTAAATTTCTCCGAGTCGAAACAAGAATTCGTAATCGAGTTCGGAAAAGGAGGGAAAAGTTCAGGCACATCCTCCAGCTCGGTACTTTGCCGAGTTATAGATTAATAATGAAAATGCATATTTGCATACTAATTGACTCTCGACTGTAGTGGCGGAAAATGATTTACATAGGCCAGTGCTTCGAAAACCATGGTTCAGATAGAATTGAAATTTACATGCCGCTGCAGGAAAGTTTACATTTAACCTGGCCCACGGAATCGGGAATTTCAGAGATTTAGCGGAAACTTCGTTGCATTTCCGCGGAAACAAACGTTCGTCAGATATTAAAATTGTAATTCACTTCCTCCTGCCTTTTCCACATTCGTTTTCAACACACTTTTCGATCTCCTCGCATACAATTTTTAAATTGCCGAAATTTCATTATCGAACGTGTATCGTTATAAAATTCCGCTCGGTAATGATCAACGTTTTCGCCGGAACGTTTCAAACTGTAATTATCGGACTGCAAGCTTATGCAAATATTTTTGTAACATTTTCTCTTTTGCGTTGCTTATTTTATTCTGCGTTTGTCATCCCTTTCTCGTACGTTAAACAAATTATTCTGAAATTTTCTGTGCGAGATGTGAAATGTTTTGCGTCGGATTTGCAGCTTAATTATTTGGAACGAACGTAATCTATGGATCTGTACAGGTTTTCTGTTTTAATCAAAGTTATGAGCGACTTGAAATAAATGGACGACGGTGAAAATTCACATGGAGTAATGTCAAAGAAGGAAATTGTGTTACGGGTGAATAAATCAGCAACTTAAGGCTATTGAATCAAGCGATTCTTTGTTAAACTAATTGCCACTTTTCCCTCTATTTTCCCGATGCTATTATTCCGCTTTATTCCGCTCAATTGCTATTTTACCCTTTCATTCATTTCCCTCTTGCATTCTGATATCGTTCAAAGTGATTCGCATGCTTCTTGGAAATGTTTTAACGTATGGATGGATTGCGTGCAAACGAATTCATCAATTTTGCTTGATTATGATTTTTTGAACTTTCAAGTTTTAAACTTTTTTAATTTGAAATTTCTTTATTCTTTAGTCTTAGAATTTTTTAATACTTTCGTTGTTGATTGTTTAAATCAAGTTGACGCGAATTATTGAAATCTGTTGACTTTAATGTGGAATTTTTATATTTGTTTTTGGGTTCTTAATTCTCAAGCTTGTATTTTTCAGTTTTCAGAATTATCAGATTGCCAAATCATGAAATTACCAAATTATGTAAATGTCAATGCATTAAATTGTTACATTGTCAGAGTGTCAAACTGTCAACTTGTGAAATTATTAAATTGTCAAATTACCAAATTATGAATTAGTTGAATTATCATGTTATCAAATTGTCACATTGTCAAATTATCAAATTATCAAATTACCAATCCATCCAAGGTTCCAAAGCTCCCATACACCACCCTAAAAATCCAACAATGCAAACTCTAAAATCTTCCAATACCAACTTCAAAGATCCTAAATAAATGTTCTAATCCGCCAAAAAAAAATTCCTAAATACCCCAAATGCAATTCCCAAGTCCCCAAATCCAAAATACCAAATTCCCGAAAATCCTGAAACGAAAAATCTCCACATTCCCACTCAAATCATTCCGCCACAAAGAGTCGAATCCTAAAGGGACAAGAGTTAAAACCTACATATAAATTTCTTCGGCAACGATGAATATTTTATTAGTCCATAAAATACGGGATGCACAAAGCGACAACGTGGCCGGCTCTATCGCTTTTATATTCCCGATCGATAAAACTGATTCATTTGCAGTAGCCATCGTAACTCCGCATCGTGTTCAACTTTGTTCAAATGCTTTGTTACCAAACTTCGATTTGCTACCATCCACTCGACAAGTTTATGGTTATTCAACAGCGATTCGCTGACAGCGTAAGAACGAAAACACCCCCAAAAAAAGACTGGAATCGATGTTTATCTCCTTCTTCGGTTTAAGTATTTGTTTCATGGTTGATACTCTCGGAGTCAGATTCACGTGTTTGAGTTTACCGCTTACGCCTGGAACGTGGTTGCGTTACCGAAATCGTGTAGCTTACACAACTTGTCGATGGATTTCCTCGTGTTTTCGAGTTCGTTTCGTGGTCGAGCAAGAATTTCGCGAGTTAACAGTTTGCGGAAGAAGTATGAATGTTATTTGGGGAACGTGTGCTGGAAACCACCGCGAGATACATGTTTGTGGTAACGTGGTATTTCAGGTAAACGAATTTGGGACACGGCTTGACAAAATTTATGATACGGTTCTTTCATTAGTTTTCAGGTCAATTAACTCACAATAGTTAAGAAGCAATACATCATTATGTAGGTATACAAAGATCACATCAACAATATATACATCTGAGATCGTCCATTAAAATATAGAAATATCTAAGAGTAGATAAGAATGTACAGATAAATATCTGATTGTGGAGACATCTACAGACTTCTAGGGATTTCAGACTGGCTAGGGACATCTATGAATATCTCAGAGTACCTGGAGATGCATCAATGTCTGAAAGTATCTAGTGATATTTAAGAATGCTTAAGAGTATCATTGTCTAATAATATTTTCAGACATTTAGAAGTATTTAGGAATATATGTCGACGTCTAAAATCTAGGTATATTTAGGAGTGTTTAAAAGTATGTATCAGTATCTAATAATATCTTGAGATATTTAGAATTATGTAGGAATATATATCAGTGTCTAAAAGTATCCAGGTATATTTAGAGGTGTTGATGTGTATCAATCTATGAACCTAGAGTTATTCAGGAGTGTTCAAGATTAACGTATCTGCGCAAAAGTATCCAAGTACATTTAGGAGCGTTTGAAGATACGTATCGACGCCTAAAAATATCTAGAAATATTTAACGATACGTATCAATGTGTGCGGACCATCTAAGACCATTTCTACATATGTGGACATCCTGTGCTATTCAGCATTGAAATATTTCTGGACTTCAAGACGTAATCCCACAGAGCTAGCTCAGTGACTTAGCAATCCAGAAGTAACTAAATTACTATGAATTACTGGAAGTAACTAAATTTCTATGACTTCCACAAGTGTCATGAAGTAGTAATTTCTAACCCGTATCGTTCAGAATTTCTTTTCATAACGTCCGATGTGGAGCATTACCAAACGAGAGCGGAATATCGGGTTGAAGAGACCCAGAGAGCTGCTAATAATTCACGGTGTTGCCCGAAAGAGAAGGAACTAGTTTAAGAGCAGCAACGAAAGACAAACAACGAAGGAGCCGGGCGAATTGGTAGCAGCCGTCTCCTCCCGAGCGGATCGTAGCGCAACGCCACAACCATAAACTCGTCTCTTCCTGGCAGACCAGTCGAACTTTTAAGACGAACAGAAGGCACAGCTTTTATTGCTTCTGGCATCTCCAGGGGTCCCACATCCAGCCAGGAAATTGGAAAAAGAACAGGGGCGGTGACCCTTACGGGCTGATAAGATCCGCCGCCAGATAACGCAACACCATTTTAGGGACTTTCATACTTTTTCATTATTTTATTGAGGGATATCCACCATAGATATCTGTTACAATGGGGATGACGTGTGGTTAGGTTAGATGTGGTCGTAACAGCGAATTTGGGGATTTGAACATTTGATTATTTTGTAACTGAGGTTGGCAATTTCAGAATGTCCACATATTTCAAATTGTTCATTCTGAATATTTAGATATTTCAAATTGTTCATTTTGAACATTTTATAATTCTGAATTCTCACATCTCCAATTTAGCAAAGTGGGGGTTTGAAAATTTCCAACTCACCGGTTTGCAAATTTTCTAAAATATCTTATTTCGCGGATGTAAATTAGAGAGGCAAGACGAATAGGAGGTTAGAGAGGAATTTCGTGTAACTCGGACTTAAATATGTATGTAACACTTGACAGGGCACCTTCTGCCGGTACGCATTCTAACGAACGAGAATAATTGCCAATCGGCTAAATGGATTTCGCTACTATTCGCAAAGAGGCCGTAATTACCGACGCCGAGGAAATTTCACCGCTGTAGCACACCTGTCGCTAATAAAATAACATTTTATAACGCCTTCTGCACCATTGCCTTCGAATTGTGAAACCAATTAAATAAACCGCCTTCGATTTCTTCACTCAATTAACACCTACAGCACCCCTACATTGCTTCCATTACGTTCTGATTATTGTAAATCAGAACTTCATAAAATTAC
Source organism: Megachile lagopoda (assembly GCA_036983795.1). NCBI lineage: Eukaryota > Metazoa > Arthropoda > Insecta > Hymenoptera > Megachilidae > Megachile > Megachile lagopoda. Next base: position 6,584,314 of record CM072798.1, read on the forward strand.
TTTACTGATCAAATTTTTTGACCAAGTTTCCTTTGTTGAATATGTGTCATTGAAGATTTCTTTGTTGAGTGTGTGTGATTCAAGGTTCCTTTGTTGAGTATGTGTGATTCAAGGTTTCTTTGTTGAGTATGTGTGATTGAAGATTTCTTTACTGAGTATGTGTGATTCAAGGTTTCTTTACTGAGTATGTGTGATTCAAGGTTTCTTTACTGAGTATGTGTGATTCAAAGTTTCTTTGTTGAGTATGTGTGATTGAAGATTTCTTTACTGAGTATGTGTGATTCAAGGTTTCTTTACTGAGTATATGTGATTCAAGGTTTCTTTGTTGAGTATGTGTGATTCAAGGTTCCTTTGTTGTGTATACGTGATTCAAGGTTTCTTTACTGAGTATGTGTGATTCAAGGTTTTTTGTTGAGTATGTGTGATTCAAGGTTCCTTTGTACCGTTCAGGTATGTGTGATTTTGATGAATTTAAAGCATGATCACATGTGACTGACTATTAACTAAGTAGTTATAAAAAAAAATTGTTGTTATACAAACTTTATGCATGTTTAATAATAATGAAGCAACAGTTATAATTGTACACATCGAATTATGAGTGTGCAAGTTTTATTGTGATTTTAGTTACATTCATTTCTATTAGTCCTTGTTAAAAATTATAATTTCAAAGTTATAATCATAAGGTGATGGACAGTTTCAAATTTCCATTCAAACCTGTAAATTATCAGATAACCAACATGCTCCAGTATCCTTCACAAAGCTGATTGGCACAAATGTAGCAAATTAAAAAAGATAACACACGTTAAGCCTAAGTGTAACGTAACCAGAGTGAAATAATGTATTAAATCGATAACGAAGAAAGTGGTATCAACAGTTGTAATAATGGCTCGAAGAACGTTGAAACGATTTTAGTTTCGCATGGAGAGCCAAAGTCAATTACGTAGGCGCTTTCAGAGTCAAAAGCAGTTAACTCGACGTCCCTGTTTGGCAGACGTTCGTACAGACACGAGGCATTATATCCAGACTAGATGGAATTGCATTGCAATCGGTTCTCTGCAGAATGTTCCACAGCATTTGACGTAAATAAGCAATTTGTCGATGGACTCAGTTCGCAGCTCGACATCCGGAATTTCCTTGTCCGCGATGAACGTTATTAGTTCGCGTGGAAATCTCGTTCATCGATTGCTCCTATCACGTCAACTAATATGCCACACACCTTTCTTCTAACTTACAGAGATTCACATAATAGATTCACACCTAAACCTCTTACATATTTAAGGAACTACCGAGTTGGTACATTTATGCACCTCATGATTTAGATACTGATATTAATTATACGAAATAAATGCTAATTATACATTGCTAAGTATATGCTAAGTATACATTGCTCATTTGTATCTGATGATGGGTATTTGTGATTCATCTGTGATTCATATGTGAGTTCACAAATGACATGTGCAATTACTGAAGATAATCCATGAAATTCTTAAATTAAATTTTTCATCTTGCACTTGTTAATATAGAGTCATATAATTATGCTTAATTTTTTGTTTACATATCAGATAACGAAATTTGCAACATAATTTCGTGTTATGAGCGTTTGCATTTGCAATCGAGTATTAATAGCGTTTATTCTTAGATGACCCATGTATCTACACATCATTCATATTCCATAAACAAGGGATACGTCAAGATTAGTTAATTAAAGATGAATTTGGAAATGGATCGAGTCCAAGATAGATTAATTCCGGTTCAGGTCGACTCCAAGATAAGTCCATTTAAAGATAGATGGTCTAAATGATAGGTCAACTCCAAGATAGATCAGGCGAAAGTAGTTCGACTAGAAGATAAATCAGTGCGAAGGACATGTCTGACTGTTCAATTAAAAATACATCAATTTAGATGCACAGTTGGATAAATATTTCATTCCGTCCTTGCAGTTTACTGAATAAATATACCCAAAATACTACAATTAGTTGATATAGTACTATTTTGGAGACGTAGCAAAAATTACGACATTACTAACACTAACAAAACTTAATTATTAGTAGCAGTTTAGACAAATTCAAACAAACCTTGCGGTAATAATATTAAAATTTTTAGTTAGGGAAAATAGAAATTGATATGTTTGCAAGTTTATGTAAGTATACAGAGATTTTAGGAATATACAAATTCCTATATTTTAGGATTTTACAAAATATCCTTTCTTTAATGTGAAAGAAAAACTGACACAGCTACATTCGTACATTATTCAGGACTTAACTTTGACAAAACTCGGTCGACCTTGAAAATGAACCCTGAGTTAACCTTGAATATCACAGAATATAACCTTGAATATTTTAATGTTAAGACCCCACGCACTGTACTTCCATATGCAGTAAAAATCGTCAACACCGAAAACAGTCAAAACTGCAAAACAGCCCACAAGAGCGCCACAATTTCCACAACAGTCCCTAAATTTGGTCATCAGTAAGCAATGACATCAATCTGTGTAGCAACAAAGGTCGTAAAAGTAGCAAGAGATTGGACACTTTGTGCAGTAAGGACGACGATGTTTTCGAAATGAACATCCCGCGCCGAAGGATGATCGTAAGGAACTACTGTCACTCATTATCCAGCGACGTCGAGCCTCCTCGGATCGTAAAAGAGAAGAACAAGCTCCGGATCATTCGTCGGCCAAGGGACGTTGTTACAATGTCGACGACAAGTTTTTTACAAGTTTATGGCGGGGAAAGGAGCACGGATCTCATTATCCTGATGTGTCCTCCTAGACATCTGTACGTGATAAATTTCTCCGTCCTCCTTTCTACATCGTCTTCCGCGCTTTTCTTTACGTTTCTCCTCTGTTTTTCACGTCCTTCGACCATGGTAACGACCACGGCTTTTTCGACGATCGAACCATCCATTCGTTACCCATGGATTACTTATTCTTTTCAGGTGCTTCGCTGAAAAATGTTGTTGTCCACGGGGTTAGGTCGCTGTTATTCTCGGGTTTGTTAAGCCGGCAATCGGGAGAATTGTTTCTTTGCGTTTCCTTGGGAATTGGTGATGGATTTCGGGATTTTGGGATCTTAGGTAGGATCTTAGAACTTTAGGACATTCTTAGGGTGTTAGAATTTTACGAGTTTAGGTGTTTAGAATTTTAGGATATTAGGAGTTTGTGAATTATGGAATTGTAGAACCTTTGAATTTGATGACTTTGGAATTTTGGGATATTGAAACTTTGGAAACTTGAAATTCTTTAATGTTGGGATCTTGAGATTTCGAAATCTTAGAACTTGAGAACCTTGGAATCTTGGAACCTTGAGAATCTTGGAACCTTGGAATTTTAAAACCTTGAGAATCTTGGAACCTTGGAATTTTGAAGCTTTGGAATCTTGGAACCTCAGAATCATGGAACCCTGGAATCTTGAAACCTTGAGAATCTTGGAACCTTGGAACCTTGAGAACCTTGGCACCTTGGAACCTTGGAATCTTGAATCCATCGATCAACCTTCATCCAAAACACAGTAAAAATATCACACAAAATGACTGTAAATTTAGCACTTTGAGAATAAAACTCGAATAAAGAGATTATCGATCGCTGAACAGGAAGAACTAACCATGGTAACAAAAAGCCGACTGACACAATTACCCTTAAACGTGGTATTACTGACGAGGCTTCGAATGACCCGTCGTCACGAACAGAGGAATAAATGTTCACGGTTGATTGCCACAGGCGATATTTCCAGATCAAGTTTCTTTCTGTTCTTTTCTCGAGAGGACCACTGGGTTGAAAGTCAAAAACCCCTTTAAGGCGCCAAGACTTCGATCCCAGAAATCATCCTTTTTCGCTCACGATTCGATTCGTTTGCTTTTTCGCGTTCGACACATGCGCGAATCACTTCGAAAAGCGAACGAGATTATATTTAGAAAAGATTTCCTGTGTTCTATTTTTAAACATCGAAGTGATCGTCTTCAAAGCAGCTCTCTTGGGACGCGATACATCGATGGAGACGTATTTCCCATTTCTGTAGGGACCTCGGAAGTTTTCATCTTTTAGAGCGTTCACTTGGTCGATCACGACCCTTTGAATGTTTTCAATTCCATGAAAATGGCGATGCTTAAGATGATTTTTAATCTTCAAGGAGACGTTCAATATTTCTGATGAGGTTGGAAGTAGAAATTATCTGAGTGATTATTTTCTGCGTTATTCATTTGCGAAATGGGTTTTGTTTAGGTATACCTGGTCAATAATTATTTTTTTTTTTTAAATTTGGGAAAAAATTTTCGAAGAATTTTGTTTTAAATTTCCAAGTAAGTATTATCTCGTTTAAGCATTTCTGCAAATATTTCCATATTTCTGATTTCGTAATTAACCAATTATGACGCAGTTACTGTTTCATTGCTAGGTCCGCGCGGAATATAATTTGTTCTTGAATATTTGACACTATATGTATATTTAATCGCCATCTCTTGACACTCCGTATTTGCTGTTGGAGCGTATAGTTATTATCGCGTTCTAAACGCTTGAATATGTTTAACACTGCCCCCCGATATATACGTGAAATATTTATCGAACGAAACAGATTTGCGAATTATAACGGAGAGCTCCTTTCAACGACAAACTGCATTATTTTGTTGAAACAATTCAAGTTTGCGTTAATCCACAAACTATCGAAACGTGTTTGCTTCGTGAAAATTCGTTCGTTGAAAACGTTATAATTGAACGATGTAATTCTGCAATTCAATTTATATATTTATAATTCAAATTTATTCGCAATTTACATAATTATAATTAAATTTTCGTAGTTGCATTATTCTTGGTAATTGGTGTTACTATCGTCAATAATTAAATTTACATTATTATTGATAACTGAATCTACATAACTATCGTGAATGAAACGTACATAATTAATAAAGACTATTCAGAATCACCTTTTAATGGAAGTTGAAATTGAGATTAAAAGGAGTTTAACGACACTTCAATTATTACCGCCTTGAAAAGTTTATTACACCTTTTAGAGTGCACCTGTTCAACTCAATGCCTCATCAAACATCTATTTTATCTCGAATGAACACTCTGCAGCTAATTCTCTCCTTAAAAAGCGATAACTACATAGTGGGACAACGGTCCAATTAGGGGACAATGGCCACATGTTGCTTTTAGCAGACGCAATGTGGTAAATGTCAAACGCTTTGAGTTCGTAAGAAATGTAACACTGAAAGTGTACAAAAGAAAATCAACAATATCCTTTTTATAGTGCTTTTTAACTTTATGGCTGCTCCAGAAAATTCTTTTATGTAGAAGTGTAGGGTATTTATCTGATGACATGACAATTTCTGGATACGTTCGCCATTTTTGTAAATATTTTCAATAATAAGAACGTTAAAGTACACTTCATTCAGTAAGTCTGTAGAAATTCGTGATACAATCTCACATGTTTTTGACCTTTTTTTATCCTCTTCAAAATGATGGTCCTTTATTGTAAACGAAATAACTTTGAAATTATACTCTCCCTGTTATTTTATGCAAAATTCATACATCATGAACAAATGAAAAACATCGAAAAGGTTGAGAGTCAAATTAAAATTCCATGTCACCAGTAACACAAATCAATTCCATCATAAAACGTTCATTTACAGAAATAATATATTACAAGTGTCGATAAATCGCGACAGTAAACGGGTAAAACAAAATGGATTGTCGATGCAAAATAAAAGTGTTTGATCAAATTTTCGGCGATAAACACAAGGTGTCTTTAATGATGTTTCAATGCATTGTCCCGTGCTCGAATATCGTGCACAGATTACAAAACGATTTTATTCAAATAACTCGATGCTCTTTATATTCCGGGAGGCTGTACATGTAAATGAAGCACACAGCTATAAATATCTGGTGCATGCTGCATTGTACGAAAAAGCAAAGTCTGTTGAGAGATAAATTTTGCATTTCCTGAGGTTTTAAAATCGCAGCGACCCAAGTCTTTTAAAGGTATGTATTTCTGTAATATAGCGGCCGTACAAGCTTTTATTCCATGCTCCTGCTCCTTTGCTTTATTATGCAGCCTGAGCAAGGGATTATATTATAAAAGTTAATTATTCCACGTAGCGGACATTATCAACTCTACTTTCTGTTGCTCTCTCAATTTAAATTTGCATCTACATTTATTTTCTTGCAATTCGTGCGCAACGAATGCTATCTGGCCAATTTTATGAAATTGAAGAGAACTTGTCGATTGGGTCGTGAAGTACATGTCACAGATTAGACCTTAGTACAAGTTAGGTTAGGTTCTATTTTAACCCATTTTGCATGTACTCATTTGAGTGCATTGACTTTCATAAAACATGAAATGTACACATGTGTTCCCGGCGTACTCATATGAGTACAGTACTAAAAGTCACATGAAGTGTATTATTATTTTTATTATAACAAGAGATTTTATTTGCTCAAGAAAGTTGTATTGAATACCTGTACCATTGCCTCTTTAAAAAAAATGTAAGAACAAATGGGTTAAGATCGAACGCACTCCTTTGATGACTATTATTCTTTCTTTGAAAATGGGATTTACTCTGTGTGTTGTCAAGATACAGTGGTTAATAAACGTGTCAAAGGGTTAATTCTTCACCCAGTTTGCCCCAGTGAGTACACTGCATTCATTGACTTTCATAAAACATGAAATGCACACATGTGTTCCCGGCGTACTCATATGAGTACAGTACTAAAAGTCACATGAAGTGTATTATTATTTTTATTATAACAAGAGGTTTTATTTGCTCAAGAAAGTTGTATTGAATACCTGTACCATTGCCTCTTTAAAAAAAAATGTAGGAACAAATGGGTTAAGATCGAATGCACTCCTTTGATGACTATTATTCTTTCTTTGAAAATGGGATTTACTCTGTGTGTTGTCAAGATACAGTGGTTAATAAACGTATCAAAGGGTTAATTCTTCACCCATTTTGCCCCAGTGAGTACACTGCATTCATTGACTTTCATAAAACATGAAATGTACACATGTGTTCCCGGCGTACTCATATGAGTACAGTACTAAAAGTCACATGAAGTGTATTATTATTTTTATTATAACAAGAGGTTTTATTTGCTCAATATAGTTGTCTTGAATATCTGTACAAACATCATTGCCCCTTTAAAAAAAAAATTCTCCTGGGAATAAATGGGTTTCCACTGACGCTGCGACATACATCTCTTTTATTGCCTCGATCCAACGTTCCGTAAAAGTTTGAGAGTAGAATATTCTTCGAAAGGTTTAAAAGGAATTTAAAATCAAGTTTGAAGCACGGAAGGGACGAATTGATCGGTGAAGATTCCGCGCGATAATTAATTCCTGATTTTCTTGAATTCCTCTTGCTGGACCTTACGAAGAATCATTATCGCTGGGTTACACCGGCCGATTAAAGATAAAGTTTAATTGCGAGCTTAACCGAGCTTCGAATTGTGGCTAGTAATTACACTTGCAAAGGAAGCTGATTTCCTTCCTTCGATCACAAGACCTGATCGATCTTTTTCTTCTGAAGCTGATAAAGGAGAATCGATCCAGATATTGGAAAATGAATTTTTATGGTGGACTTTCTCAATTCTTATCTTTTATCCTTCTTTAAATCAAGCATTAATTCGTTTAATTGGAGCATTGAGGTTGAAATTGATTTTCCAATTTTTATATCGAGTTTTCAAATTTTTAGAGAAATTTTCAACGCTTCACATTTACAACTTCCAAACTTCAAAACACAGAAATTTTCAAATTTATAACTTTGATATTTTGAAGTAGAGAATTTTTCAAACTCATACTGAAGTTTTCAAGCTTAGTACTTTACAAATTGTCAAGCTCATAAATACAGAAGTTTTGAACTTCAGAAGTTCACAAATTGTCAGACTCATAAATACAGAAATGTTCAGTTTCAAAAACTTCCTAAATTAAAAAACTTGTCATCTTAGAAATAACATTTTCAAAACTACAAATTCTCAAATAAAATCAAACATACTAGCATATATTTTCTTTTATTCATAGTTATAGAGGACATCGAGACGAATTCAAAACATATTACATGATATTAAGGTATTATTCGATTTACAGAAGGAAATGGAATAAAAAAGAAATGTGTTTCTATTTGAAAAACCCGTGACCTCGACTTTATCAAGAAAACGAACAGTTTTTTTGCCTTACTAATATCTATTGTGCACTTCATACCCTGCAAATATTGTTCTAAACTTTTTTTCGTAAGGTGACTGCAAGTGGGAGAAAAATCCTGAGTAGCGTTACACCCTGTATGTCAACAGATCAACAAAATTAATTTTCTAAGAATAGTTTTCATTTCACTAAGAGCTATTTCTGAAACCTACAGTAACAATGAATTTCCAACCTTGAACTCACAATTAAAAGCAATTTCCCCATTGCCAACAAAAACAGCGAATTATTCCCCAAGTTTCACCAGTTCATAACCGCGTTTCCGTGCAGGGAATGCAACTAGCAGCAAAATGAACTTCTCTCGACAGTTGCAGTTTTTTCTAATTAACCACGTGTCGAATAACCTCATGCATATTTAAGGTCTCGAAGCAGCAAAGTTTCTCGACGGTTATGCAAAATTCAAGGCCCGGAATTCATATTTATTTCATCGACAGGTTATAGGCATCCATATTCGTGTTTATAACCCTCTTCGAGGCTGTTACTCTCAAAGCATCGTAAACGTCTTCTCTAACGATACTAAATTTTCCAACGTACACTTCCTGTCGAGTAGATCAATCATCTAAACGGAAGTGTCTAAACAGGTGTTAGATGTTTCTATCATGTGTTCAATTTCGAAGAAAATTTGTTCTTGCACTTTTACAAATTTCCTTTTACAAGTTTACAAATATTTTTATATTTTGATAAAAATTATGCGGAAAGTATAGAATGTTTAAAAATATTTTTTGCGGTATTGTTGGTACTGGAATCTCTCTAGGCTACTATAAGTTGGTATTGCAAAATTCTTTTGTTTATTTCAGTGTTCGTTGCTACTAGCACGTTGTCATTTGCGCGTTTCTTTATATTCTAAGAGGCAAACGAAAAATAAAAGGATTTAACTATTAATTTCAGGATTTAATCATTTTCAAAATACGTGGGCCAGTGGCGAATAACGAATGAATTATTTATTTAACTCATACGATTGCTATATTCGCCCCAAAATATGCTTAATCGATTTACAATCATGCTCATACATTACGTTCATCATACGGTGTGTAAAATAAAAGACACAATCATGGTCATACAATATTAACCATGATATTTTAAGTAACATCTTTTCTTAATAAACTATCTACCATTAATACGTGTAACTCTGTCATTTATGAAGATAAGTTGTATTCTTAAAATTCGCTAATCGACAGTTACCAAACTTTCCCGTACCATATATTTCAATCATTGCCAGCCAAGAGCAGAAAAGTTTCGTCATTACGGTATCAAGGAAATAAATTTGATGTTCGAACGGAGTACAGGTAATTTGGCAACTTTCACACAGATTGATAACCGAAACCATGATACAGAAGTTGGCAAATAGTGGTGGTAAATAACCCCCTTAACTTTTTGCTCTTGGTTGAAGAAACTTCTCTTTCTGTTTAAATGCCGTTTAATTAACGAGCCGAACTCATTTCCTCCTGAAAGTCTCTGTCAAACGATGGATTAACTTTCATTCCGTCGTCAAAGGGTTCTGAAATCGCCATGCACATAATCCACGAATAAATAACATGTTTTAATTATTTGGGGTGTATACTGCAATGTTACTCTCTTTTATGCGTTAACGGAAAATTTGAGGTGTGCTCGACTTTCAAGTCTTTTAATTTTGTAGAGATTTTGGGATCTGAGAATTTTTGAATTTTTAGTATTCTGGAAATTTTGTTTAATTTTCTAGGGATTTTGGGATTTCTGATAATATGGGAAGAATATTTAGGGAATTTTTAATGTTCTCAGATTTTTGGAATTTTTAGTATTCTGGAAATTTGGAAATTTCGTTTAATTTTCTAGGGAATTTGGCATCCGAGAATTTTGGAATTTTTAGTGTTCTAGAAATTTAGAAATTTCATTTAATTTTCTAGGGATTTTGGGATCTGAGAATTTTTTAATTTTTAATATTCTAGAAATTTGGAAATTTCGTTAAATTTTCTAGGGATTTTGGCATCTGAGAATATTGGAATTTTTAGTATTCTAGAAATTTGGAAATTTTATTAAATTTTCTAGGGATTTTGGGATCTGAGAATTTTGGAATTTTTAGTATTCTAGAAATTTGGAAATTTCATTTACTTTTCTAGGGATTTTAGGATCTGAGAATTTTGGAATTTTTAGTATTCTAGAAATTTGGAAATTTCATTTACTTTTCTAGGGATTTTAGGATCTGAAAATTTTGGAATTTTTAGTATTCTAGAAATTTGGAAATTTCATTAAATTTTCTAGGGAATTTGGGATCTGAAAATTTTGGAATTTTTAGTATTCTAGAAATTTGGAAATTTTATTAAATTTTCTAGGGAATTTGGGATTTGAGAATTTTGGAATTTTTAGTATTCTGAAAATTTGGAAATTTTAAATGAAATTGAAAAAAAATTGAAAATTTGGAAATTTTGGGACTCTGGAAGTTTGGAACTTTGAAATTATGAAATTATGAAATTATGAAGTTTTGAAAATTGTGAAATTGTGAAATTATAAAATAAAAAAATTTGAAGTTACCAAAATTTTGAATAACTTCAGAGCTGTGAAGAGTGAAAAATGTTATGTTAGCAACAGAATAAATATCGGTTGGAAAAAAGATAATGAATTGGCCTTAATGAACAGATTTTTGTTCGAGACTCGATTGTTTTTAATAGAAGAGATTTATTCTAATTTGATGCTCCGCGCTCACGGTTATACGCGCTTTGGTACGTGACTTCGTAACATAAATTCTTTATGCAAATTACGAGCTGAATACAAAGTAAACCTATTCATTATAATGCACGATGTATGCAAATGAGCATTTTTCGAGAACGCGATGTTTACGCGATCAACGCGAGCCGGTGCACTGCTGAATTTCTCATTTTATTTTGCACCTCTCATTATAAGTATCGATCGTTCTGTATTGTAATTAATGCGCTCGGTTAGCATTCGGTTTAGCAGCCATAACTCACCGAAGGAGATGCGTTATACATTCCTCCACAATTAGTGAAATGTTGATTATATTCGCCTGCGGATTTATATATCTTTTATGTTCGTGCATTTTCGTCGGAATTTCAAATGAAATTTTATTTTCAATGTCTCATATTCTCGCATTTCTCATTTCTTCAATTTATCAATTTTGTTACGTGAAATTTCATACCTGTAAATTTCTAGATTAATTATTAAATTACTATGTCAAATTCCTGAATTGACAAAGGTAATTATTAAACTAATTATTTGTATTTTACAACCTCTAAATTTCTATATGAATGAATTACTTAATTATCAAGTTTAAAATTGCTGAATTAACAAACTCCCAAATTAATAAATTATATAAGTTTGAAATTTTGTCAGAATTCGTCAAATTTTCTACACAATTAAATACAATAAATTTACAATTACTATAATACGAAATTAAGTAATTATCAACCTACCCTTTTAGTATGCTACTAAAAATGCTTTTATATAAAAATTGAAACCTACTGTCACTATCCTTGAAACCCCACTTCTAAAAAAATTGCAACAAATACGTTTGACACCCTAATCAGTAAAACTTCGCTGATCAGTAAATGTCCGAAATTAAAAACGTTCAGTGTCATTCGCGGAGCAGTTAAGGTGGTCTTCGGTGAAACTAAAATTCCAAAAGTGGTCGACTCGTTCAAAGGAGAGGAGCCTTATTCCTCGAGAACTTTTGACTCTACTTTAGAGAACTTCTTCATTCGCAGTTCTTCGTTAACCCAGAATAGCCTAACCTAAAACGTTCCTCTCCCCCGATAATTAGCCAAGTCGTGAGACGTTTTTACCCCGTCGAAAACGACGTGACTACATTGTTTGCACGGGCAGCTTTAAGTCATCTCGTTGCTCGGATGCAGCACGTGCAGCTCGTCCGTTAAGTTGCAAAACTTCAGAACATGCTAATTTCATGGTTAATTCTGATGTTTTCCGGAAACGAGGTCACGGATGACGAAGCGAGTGGACACAGGGGAAAAGAAGCCGCGAGCCTCGGTCGTTACGTGGCCTGTTAATTGCCTTCTATTTAACACCTTCGCTGTCATTATGAAAATAGTCGAATGAAGTTGTCACATTTTGTGTGAAGAAGCGTTAATGCCTGCTGCCGGAGGCTGCGCACCACGCTTTATTAATGATTTAATTGAGCAATTAATGGAATGGAGGCTGCGAGTACTGTTATTGTTATTGTTATTGTTACTGTTGCGCTGATTGTTACTATTGCTAATTTTATTAGTATTGTTACTGTTTTTGAATGTTTTTGAGCATCCCGAAATTTGAATTTTCATTACTGAAGTCATTTATCATAATTTGTTTTCATATTCACTCATTTATTTTATAAAAACAAATTCAAGGACAACATTTAATATGAACTTATCTGTTATACCTAAATTTACGAAAATCATAGATTCAGTCAAAAATTACTTTTGAAGAAAATAGCAACAAAGTACAAAAATAACAATTTTAATTTAGTAATCAAGGTTTAAATTTAATTAAAATGAGTGCAATGACAATTATACAAGTTCACTCAAATACAAATATTTCTATTAAATTTTGCATCATAATTTCTAATCGTATAAAAGAACAGATTGAAATTAAAAAAAAGTGACAAAAATATATACATTAAAATTTTGTAATTATTACTAATGAGCGTGACATATGTTTCCCACAATTGTTCCGTTAATTAATCAATGTTGTAGAATGTAGTTCACACCGAATATATTAACCATAAACATTATGTTCTATCCAATATAATATCCGAAACTGACACTAAATTTCACGTTACATTGTATTACATGACAAACGGATGTGAACGTTTTCCGCTCTATTACGTTTCCCGGAAATTGCAGTATCATACGGGGAAACTTTCATGCGTTCTGAATTATGACATTTCCATGCTGTTAATGATCAGTATAATTAATATCGATTTTGGATACACATTCCATTTCTATTCTTCAATTTACAAATTTATTTTTATTAATTAATCAGATTTTATTAATCTAATTTATTTTTATTAATTAATCAGATTTTATTAACCTAATTTATTTTTATTAATTTCTCACATTTGATTAATCTAATTTATTTCTATTATTTAATCAGCAATTAATTTTCATATTTTTAAATTTAAAAATTTGAGAAGTTCTGAATTTTCAAATTTAGAAATTTTTCAACTTACTGCTTCCTAAAATCACAAGTTTCTAAATTAAGTAATTGAGACACTCAAATTAATTTGACAAATTAACTTGATACTTCACAAATTAATTTTCTGTTACAAATTTATTTAATAAGTTCCATTATCAGTACAGTTATGAATACAAAATAATCTTACTTCAAATAAGTATTTATATTTACTTAAATATTGTTCCTATCGGATAGTATCAATTATTAATCAATCGTTTCGTCGATGAATTATTAATCATTGTATCTATTATTAATTACAAGAAAGTATCAGTTATTAAATCCTTTGTTTCATCGATTAATTATAGTATCTATTAATTACAAGAAAGTATTAATTATTAATTTACTAAAAATTATTGCACGGCACAGTAGATTTATATTCGTTTCATTTAACGTTAAAAATACAATGTATCTTAAAAAAAATTAGATATCGAAATTGTTCAGATTTTAATTGGTACTTGAAGCAGTCCAGAGATGTCAATATGTAAAAGCACTTCAATTATCGTGTTCCATGCATGTATCTCGAAGCTAGAGGCAATCCTGAAATTTAACAACATCTCGTATAGAACGCATCAACATATCGTTCGTAACCCATTTTTCGAGCAGTGAAGTGCTTACATTTCGTGCTTTGTTTTCGCCCAAATCCGGCAATACGTACGCGTAATAAATTGCGATACAAGTATTTTTATACATTTTCAAGCTGGTCAAATGGACCAACTTTACGATACAAGCGTGACTTTTTGTTACGCGGTGGGATCAAGGATCCATTTACTTCGGTATCACTTTTTAGGTGGGTACAAACTTTTCTCTGTATTTGAAAAGTTTCCAGTTCGACCTGCTTTTCAGTATCGATTAACGTACCATAAACTCCCTAAACCAAAGATTGCGTAAAACGTGTGTAAAATTTATAGCAGCCAACAGATAAGTTCTCAGCTTTTCCCGACTTATCTGGGCGTACAATTCTGCACGAATGTTTTGCAATTTGGTACTATTGGAGTTATGTTCCGGGTGAACTCTCTAATATTTAAGATTAATCTTTATGTATTCGCTCTTTTATGTAATAGAAATATTATTCGTAAAGAGTAGAATTTTGCTGAAATTTCTGTGCGACTGAAAAATGGCTCTTAACTCCAGAAAGGTTGCCGACCCCTGATTGCGACGACTATTGGTCATCCAATAGTGTCTCTAAATTATTTTCTGTCAATTTTGAACGGAAGTGTACATCACAATTCGTGAAACTCGCACCACGAACGGGCTCGAAACAGCCTCTTCACACCCGGTGGATTATCAGATTAGTTCAAAGCACTCAATCGTAATTAGTAGCAACCAAACGACCTCGATATCTCCAAGTGTCCCAGTATCTGTCGACGCTCTTCTCAAGAACGTGCGGATCGCGATCCGTCAGGCTCGTTCGTCATACACGAGGACCGATAAACGCGACGAGAAATCGATGCGATCGATAATTGGGCATCGTCTAACGATCGCCTACGTCGACGTGGAGTTCAATCAAGCCGCACCAAAACGGCTCAATAATTTCTCGATATATAGCCACGTCGCTCTCTACACGTCTCATATCCACGATGCTTGAATGGCCGATCGAACACTCGCTGCGCGATCATGTGTGATCTTGTGACTACATTGCTTCAGATTTTTAATTGAAACATTATGAAATTTGTTGGTAGACAAATTTACGAATTACATGCTTGTAATCTTTCAACTGACTGATTATTAATTTTTCGAATTTGTAGATGTTTATAAGGTTATCGAGTTCGGATTTTATATTTTTTGGTTAAGCAACTTTACGATTTTGATATTTACAAATTTCGAATTTTCAGTGTTTCAAGTTTCCTAAATTACTACAGTGCTAAATTAATAATTTTCGAGTTTTAAAATGACCAAATTAATATTTTTAATTTTAGTATTGTCAAACTTTGTTCTTAAATTTCAAAATTTCAATGTTCTCAGTTTCCTAAATTACCAATGTGATAAATTAATAATTTTCGAGTTTTAAAATAACCAAATTATTCATATATTTAGTTTAGTATTGTCAAACTTTATGTTATCAAATTTCAAAGCTTTAGTATTTTCAGTTTTCTAAATGACTGAAGTAATTTATAATTCCGCAGTTTACAAATGCCGAAATTATTAATACTTTTAATTTTGATATTGTGAACTCCTTAATTTTACTATTATCAAATTTGAAGGCTTCAGTATACTTTTCTAAATGACTGAAGTAATTTATAATTCCGCAGTTTACAAATGCCGAAATTATTAATACTTTTAATTTTGAAACCGCCAACTTTCTGAAATTTCAAAACTGCAATACTGTCAGTTACCAAAATTACCGAACGAATAAATTAATAATTGTGCAATTTTCAAACGACCAAATAAATCATTGTACCTTGTCGAGTGGAATCGAACAGTTAATCCGGTTTGTATTTCTTCTGTGCAGCGCAATTTGTCTTCAGTGAGTAAAATTTGTTAATTACTATGGTCAGTAATTATATGTACACCGAGGAATTGTTTCCCTGTTTTATTTCGAGATTACCAAATAAATTTCTTCTTCATTGCCTTCAATATTTCCTAATGAAACAGCTTGCAATAATTTACGTGGCTGGTGTTTACATAATTATCGTATAATTGAGGTTCAATGTTTCATAATAATGAGAAGGTTTATGGATTTCACTCCGTATTCCAGGATATTTTCATAACATGTAAATACGCGTTATCGCGGCCGCCGACGCGTAATTTGTTTCGTGGATTCTTCGTGGAATTACTAATTGCTAGATGAGATGGTGTAACAAGTTGGAAGGTAATCAAAATTTTACGGAAATAATGATGTCTGGTCTATCATTATGAGAGACTCATTTAATATGAAAGTATAATTATATAGATATACTTTCTAAAATTTTATGTTTATCTATCTATATTTATCGATATCTGTCAATATCTATGTATCGATTAATAGGTTAATCGAAATTTTTACATTTAATTCTTCAATATGTTGGCCGAATTTCGTGTAAATGTAACGCATGGTCAGTGTTCACGAAGCGAAAACGAATATCGTCGAATGTCTACCGGTGCGTTCACAGGAATGGCGATAGGAGAAGAGAATAGAAAGAAATCAGTCGCTCGAAAAGTCACAAAAGGTACGTGCATGTCCCTCGTTTTTTTTCGCCGCCCGGGAAAGTGGATGGAATCTGTACGAGTCAGGAAGTACGTGCAGTTATCAGCCACGACAAGTGCAGCTGCCTGATACCAACTTACCGAAATATCTTCCCATTTCTGTAATATGCCGACATTCCCTATCGCAATCGAGTGTCTCGCGATATTACGAAATATTGGAAGTCGTATCAGTTACTTGTAACCGTTTACCGGCTGAATAATGTAACAGATAAGCGCAATTCGAGAGTATGATGAAATACTACGAGTACAGTCGTGGAATGTCTTGAAATATTTCTGCGGTAGCTTCTGAACTCTAGGCGTTATGGCAGAAATTTGTAACTTTTGCATATTTAAATTTGTAAACGTTTCTACATTTTTGCGCTTTTTTTTTTTAGGTAGCTAACATTTCTAGGTATTCAGTATTTTAGATTTTTCTAATCAAATTTTCGGAGTAATTTTGTAATTTTTTTAATTGTCAGTTACAGAATTTTCAAATTTGCAAGTGTTGAAATTAATAGGTCAAGTTATTGAATTATTAAATAAAAATTTTCAGATTTCGCAACTTTTCAACTGAACAAAAGTGAAGAAATATATTATTACTCACCTGTTAATAAAGATAGCCAATTTAAGAAAGCAAGTAAAAGAAAGTTGTCTCAAAGATTCCAAATTTGCCAAAGAAATGAAATATTTTCAGAAACGTAAAAGAAAACTGAAACTCTCGCAAATGAACTGCAGTATTTTTTCAAGGATCTGCAAAGAAAATATATCCTGATACTGTGTATTTAATTTTAAAAGAAAATGAATGGTAAAATGAACAGGAGCTCGCAGAAAGTGGTATAAACTTATATCAACAAAGTGAATTGAAAGAAAAGTGTGTTGAAGAAATAGTCGGTGAAATACTGTAACTAATATTACCTGGTTCAATGTTTTTCAATTATGTCAATTGAACATTTCAGATTCTGTTTCTTTAACATAATTGTCAATGAAGGTATCGAGCAATGACTATTATATTTAAATACACATATGACAATATGTGTAAGAAAGCTGGAAGTAAAATTCGAAATATTCAAATAATTCAAATATTTCATGTAATTCGAGTAATTCAAGTTATTTAAATATGTTATTCCAAAAATTCACGTTCTTCAAATAAATCAAGTACTTCAAATAATTCAATCACTCTAATGTTCCAGTAATTTAAATTCAACTTTCATATTGAAATTGTACAAATTTTCGATACGAAATTATACAAATCATAATTATTCGAAGTCACACAAATCATGCAAATATTCGAATGTTCACAGCTCTAACAATAAAAAAAAGTAACGATTAATGTTCCATATAAAAATAAATCTAATCCTATTACTTGCAGATTAACCTAGAAGTTCGAAAAATTAGTTGAAATCAAACTGGCAATTCAATCAATGATTTCAAATTATATACTTCCACGTAAGTAACTAAATTTAATTAACTTTGAGGTATTTGAAGAAAGTTTCGAAATGGTAGTGAAGTTCCTACACGCAAAGAATTTGAACAAATGTTCGAGTTTCGGTAACTTCTTCACAAGAGGAACTCCGTTCAGGAATCACGTTAGTTCCCCCGTTACAATTAGATTTTAATGGGGGGTAAACTGTGTCTCTCAATTATTTCGAGGTAGAATCCGCGGTTCCGAATCCTCTACACGAACTCTTTGCACCCTTAAATTCGTGTCTAGGGGAAATTTTCCGTCTCCGGAAGATCGCGACACACGCGGATAATTGTTCAATTATACCCCGAATATTCTGACTGCTTACATGCAGAGAGAATTCGCGAAAGCGTTTTCGGCTTCGTTACCAGCGAATGCGCGTAATTTCGCCTTCCTTACACGCTGGTAATCGTGTATCGGGGTGAGATTCAACACAGTTTTGCGGTGATACCGGATTCCTACTGAAATTTCATCCAGCGAGAACTTCCTGCTGAGTGAGTTCGCTCAGAAATCGTTGATTAACTCGTTAACTGGTCTTGTCATGGGTTACTTACAATCGCAATCACATTTTTGAGATAACGCGACATATTTGACATGTTTGTAATTATTATTGTTCTTAGGTGTATGCAGTTATTCATGTAACTTTCATAGTTTCACCAGTTAATAATTTTTTAAATCATTTACATTTGAGTAAAAGGAAAAAATGCTTCATTCAAACTTTTACCATTTGCCTTCCAAATCCTTCCCCAAAAATTTGTCGTATTTACCCTTAATCATATATAAATTATTTCTGTGGAATGGAATATATTATTTTACCCACTCTATTTGTACATTTAGAACGAAATTTATGTTTCAATACCATAGAATGAATTTATTATCCCGTCTAATTTATTCACTGGTATATTCAACAATAAGTAGAGTGAAAGGAGCAATGAGTGGTCAAAGTTATTCTGTAAAACAATTTCTATAAAATGATACGTATGCTGCAGAGTTGAAGATGTATTCGCTAACATTGTTTTCCAGACAGTAAATTTCAGTTCCAAATTCCAAATATAAATGACTAATCAAAAGTGTTCAAATTTGAAAATCTATAAACGTGACAATTTATCAGAAATGAATAAGACAAGTGCACTCTTATACATTAGACCAAATCTTCTCAAGTTAGCGAAGTCCTGACACCAGTGGTGAAACGTAGAAAGGAAACGTTCTCCCAGAAAATTCCTCCTTCCTTCAAGAACCCATCTGTGACTCAGCAATCGTGCAAAGCAGTCCCTAGCAACTGGAAGTACATATCCTTGTTTGAGGAAAAAAAGTTTCCTGGTCGCAAGACCCCAAAATCACGTCGTCGTTGCCAGAGGGTTGAGCGAATTGAACACGCCAAGAAAAGCGCAATTTTTTCTTCCGCTGAGTTTCATCTTCTTTTTCTTTCTTTTTTAACTTTTCCCTTGAAATATTTTCTTTCACTTTCTGACTACCATATCTCTCTGACTTCTTTGGTATCAAAGTTTATTTAGGTACATTGCCACCATAAACCGTTACAGATGACCAAAGTTGTATGCAAGTTTTTCAATCTACAAACGCATTCGAAATTGCAGATAAACTTCCCGTTAACCGCAGTAAATTTGAGCGAAACGATCCAGAGTCAAGGGAGTAGAGCGAAAATTCGGGGAATTGTTAGGGAAAATATCGGTGTTGTGGCAATTGGTTCGCTCGACTGGTCTCAGCTCGACTGGTTCTTTCAAGCAACTGCGCTAAAGCAGCAACGGCTCGCGTTTCTAGCTCGTGATTCCCTGTCTACTCGTTAATTTCCGAGCGGACAAAAGAAGAAAGAAAGCGAGGCGGAAAGAAACGGGTAGTTTCACCGGGTGCCTGTAGCCGGCAACCTTCCAGAATGCAATCCCACCGCTTCCACGGTTGCATTTAGCTGCTCTGCGAACGGAGCCAGCCCGTTTGAGTTAATGAAAGGCCGAAAGGTTGGAGACGCTGACGAGGCGGCCTCTTCTCTTCAACCCCGTCTCCAGTTATCCCTCGTGAGAATCCACTTGCACCTAGACACGTTTTACGTGCCAACCTCTCTGATCTCTGTTGACTGCTGCAGGTGCTAATGTGTGCCACCGCTCTCTCTGCGCTAGGTTCAATGAAATTTTACCCGGTTAACGAACCGGCCATCGACGCTCCAGCCTTTCGCTTCTGTTTTTTACACATAAATTTATGCTACCTGTGCTTCCAGAGAGGACTTGGTTTTGTTGGTTGTCTGCTTTTGATAGAGACAGGTATTTGTCTTGCGGAGGATGAAAGGTGTGTTTGGATTTAGCAGAGAAATAATGTAGGAGATTCTATAGATTTGCAGGTTTTTTAGATTGGAAATTTGAAAGGGACTGTTGGAACATTTTGCAATTTGATCATTTGGTAGGTTGACGATTTGGTGATTTGGACTATTTGACAATTTGGGGGATTTTACAATTTGAACGATTTGAGAATTTGGACAATTTGACAATTTACCAAAATGACAATTTAACAATTTACCAATTTGACAACTTAATAATTTGACAATTTGATGACATACAACTTGACAATTGAGCAATTTGCAAACCTGAAAACTTCCAAATTCCAATAGTTGAATTCTTCCTTATCCTCTTTATAAAGAAGACCAATCTATCTTAAAGAAAAGGAAAAAATCTCGTCCTCAGAAAAATTTACGAAGAAGGAATATACAAAATTTTGCCAAACTACATTTTTATCGTCCACTATATCACACGTGCCACATATCCACATCCACTATTCCCACATATCCACATCCACTATTTCCACATATCCTCATCCACTATTTCCCCATATCACTGTTTCATTATTTGAACCTCTAAATATCACCACGATCCAATCACAAAACTCTTATCAGCACCCGCACAGTATTTCTGCAACAAAACCGATAATGAATAGCAACAAATGAATATAAATTCAACATTCTGCGCTGTACATTTCTGAAGCATGCGTTTTATTACCGTTGATATTTCGCCAGCTTTGTATTTGGGTCATTGACGAGAGATTTCTTCGCAACGACAGGCTCGAGTACGTATTTCTTGTTAACGAAATATCACGGATCATTTTTTTCGCGATGAATGGTACTTGGAAAAAAAAGAAGAAGAGCAAAAAGAAGTGGAATCGATGAGTGGATCAGTGAAGCGTGATGCGGAACTGATAACCGTTTGCTCGTTTTATCTAGAGCCCCGTTTCGTTATTATCAGCGTCGGTTTTTGAACTCGACCAGTTTCATACCGTCGTCTGACACTGCTAGGGGAAAAAAACTAGCGGACCTATCTTCATGGTGCAAGTGCAACGCTGAGAGTTTGGTAAAAAGTAAGATAGGTGGATAGTGCAATTTTTTATGATCCTTTAATATAGTGTCTCACTTTAATTTTTTATTAAATATAATCGTAGGAATATTTCAATTTGATGTACTTATTGTTATTATTTTGTAATTACTTAATTTAACTGAATTGATGTTACCCCTTAGCTATCATATCAAATAAAATTTCATCAATTTGGTTAAATCAAATTTATGAACTCCGAATGCCAGAACCGTGTCATTTGATAAAAAAGTAAAAACGAAACCAGCAGCTAATTTCGACGAATTTCACCACGATATCAGTGGACTTTAAAGAGGAAGCAGACAATCGCGAAATTCCGCAGCGTTCTTTTGACGGGATACATATTTGTCTTTATTCGAGTTATCTGGAGCATGTTACGTACGAGTGTGCCGAGAAAGTATTTCGGCTGTTGCGATACAGTAATTGGAGTGGCCTTCAAGAAACGTTGTTGCGAGTTGTTGTCCGTTAATGATGTTACAATAAAGAAAAAAAGGACCTTCTGTTTCGAGAACTCTTTGTCTGATCAAGTTCGCGTGAGGAAATGTAACAATGTGCCTGCGATGAAGGCGTGCGCGCAATTCGCGGCTTTTTCTTTATTCTTGAAACACAGAGGCAGGTACTGTTCATGTAAGAAACTAATAAAAACTGACGAGATGTACTTTAGGTTTATTGCACATCCTACGAGGTATTAGTAAAAATACTGAACAGGTTTTTCATTTATCTCGATTATTATATATCTTCATCAAACTTAATTTTTGTGTTATACAAATATTTTGCAAGATACAGTCATCAAATCATTTGAACCAATTTAAATTTCATTGTAATTGTTTTAACAATCTTCAAAAATGTATGAGACGCTAGTTCTAAGAAAAAGAATCTTGACAAAAATAATTTGGGTTAATTGTAATTGTATTGACAATAATCGATTAATGGAAGCAATTATTTGAAACGCGACGTAACTTCCGAGCCAGATATACAGTGTTATGTTTCAAAGTACTCACTTTCGAACGGTAGTTTACTTGCAGATTACTGCTTAACAAGACACTTATCGCTAAACTCATGACTTTGTTACGCACACGTAACCTAATTGAAGTTCGTGTGACCGTGTCGTTGCATGAAAGTACGTTCATAACGTGCTCAGTCACGTAGTCAATACTTGCATCGGAATACAGTGTTTGCTGTATCATAGCAGATGGTTCCATACACTCCTTTTTTCATTCACCAAATGAATCTAGCATATCGAATAAATTCTTTACAATTCGCCTTTTTTTTATCAAACATATAACACTTCAATTTT
This sequence comes from Megachile lagopoda, assembly GCA_036983795.1. Classification (NCBI taxonomy): domain Eukaryota; kingdom Metazoa; phylum Arthropoda; class Insecta; order Hymenoptera; family Megachilidae; genus Megachile; species Megachile lagopoda. The sequence goes on from CM072798.1 coordinate 6,606,946, forward strand.
CATTTAACTCTTTGATGGTAGAATATTTAAAACGTATGATTTAGTTACGTATGATTTGGATCCACATATGACCTCTATCAACATATCATATGGATCAGTAACATTTAGTTTAATGCATGATTTGGATTCACATATGATGTGCATTAACATATAATTTGGATCAGTAAATCATATAGTTTCATGTATGATTTGGTTCCACGTATGATTTGCATCACATATGGATACACGTATGATCTACATCAAAATATCATATGGATCAGTAACATTTAGTTTAATGTATGATTTGGATTCACATATGATGTGCATTAACATATAATTTGGATCAGTAAATCATATAGTTTCATGTATGATTTGGTTCCACGTATGATTTGCATCACATATGGATACACGTATGATCTACATCAAAATATCATATGGATCAGTAACATTTCGTTTAGTGTATTATTTGGATTCACATATGATCTGCATAAACATGTAATTTGGATCAGTATATCATATAGTTAAACGTATGAGTTGAATCCACATATGATCTGTATCAACATATATGGATCAATATAATTTAGTTTAATGCATGATTTGAATTCACATATGAACTGCATGAACATGTGATCTGGATCAGTATATCATTTAGTTAAATATATGATTTGGATCCACATATGATCTACGTCAATATATCATATGGATCAGTATCATTTAGTTTAATGCATGATTTGGATTCACATATGATCTGCGTCAACATATAATTTGAATCAGTAAATCATATAGTTTAATGTATGATTTGGTTCCACGTATGATTTGCATCACACACGATCTGGATCAGTATATCATTTAGTTTAATGTATGATGTGATCCACATATGGTTAACATATGATCTGGATCTATCTCTACAATTTCGCCTGAACCTACTCTCAAGACGCCATCACTATTCTACGTCCACAAACTTGTTTAAAAAATGTGCAATCACTCTAAAATAAAACGAAAGGAAGAATTTTAGCTTTTGTTAGAAAAATAGAAGCAGAATAAAAAGGTCACCAGTTTTTTTCGTGATGAAATACTGGTTGCAACGTATGTTCGATGTAGGTGGGGTTGAAACTGCTTAGACCATAGAGAACGTGTAACCAACTGCGAAAATCGAGTGACTGCCGGCAGAAAGCCCAACAAATGTTACGCGATTCCATGACCTACCGCAATGTGGTTGAACATGCTGTCCACGCAGACGGCAAAGCCAGCATTTTTATTATCTTTCCAAATAACTGGCTCGAACAAAAGTCTCGAACTTGCTCGCGTGTTTCGATCGTATACGCCCGCTTTTCTTAACCCAAACTCTTATTCGACGAGAATTCTTGCTGCAGGATTCTTGGAATTCCAATCGTACCTCGAATCTTTCGCTGAATTTTCATGCACCTCTATGTGATTTATTTTCTACTACCTTGGACACGTATTTTTCCGGTTACGACCATGCATATTTTCTCTAATTGTATTCTTAAATTGTGGTTTCACTTGACAAGTTGACTCGACAAGTTTTCTAACTTGCAATATATTTTTAACTTGGTACTTGACTAGTTTTCTCACAAAATATTTCTCATATAAAAACTGTGGAACTTGTATATTCAAAAGTTTTCCGAACTTCGATACATTCATTCAAATGCCAGCTTCGCGAGTCAATATCAAAGAAGCAAGCACTTGCACAAATTATCGAAAACATTTCCAAACGACATCGCAGTTCGTTGCACTCTGACTGGCTATTACCGAAACGTCATTCGCTCTTGTGGACAAGGTAATCGCGATCGTCGATAAAACAATTTGCCCGTTATATTTTCGTGTAACGTCAAATGCATCCGATCTTCCGCCGGTGGTTTTCGATCGGAAAATAATGTATAATTAAATAAGAGCTGCATAAAGTGTTTAATACTCGACACGAGTTAAAATTTCTGAATTAACAGAACAAATGTCTTAGAACGAATATTACAGGTCTCACAAGTTTCGAGACAATAGTCACGTATCCTAATGATTGGTCTAATCTACTACATAAACTGCACATAATTTTAACCGAAAAAAGAGGAGGGTTGTGTACAGTTTATTCACAGTGCGAAAGTACAAGGTCTGGCAGATCTTCCGTTTGACGAATCTGCAACATCTCGAATGGCGGTCGGATTAACATTCGCGATACAATGCCGAGTATCTCCTGCACCGAGGATAATTACATCGCCCTCTGGCATATTATTGTCCCTGTGGACCATTGTTACCTTGCTGCCGGCGATACAATGGTCTGCTCATAGTATCTGTCTATCGGTGGGCCTATTGTTCCGTAATTTATATTGTGATTTTATGAGTTTTCGACCAAGCGGAACGTTCACCATGCACACGGATTACGGAATCGTCCGTGTAAACCGGCATGGGAAAACGTTCATCATGTCAGGAAACAGATTATTGGAAAACACTGTGAACTCGTGTGGATAAGATGCCCGTGCATTTGATGCGTTTGTGGAGATTATTGGAGTGTGTGGATAACATTTTGAGTACATTTGATACGTCTGTAAATGGATAGTAACGGGGATATTGGGTGCAGATTTTGGGTAGATTAATCATGGTGACAGTAATTTACAGGGTGAATTTATGTCATCTTTCAACATGCTCGATGAGGTGCCACATTTTGGACTATAAACAGGTACCTAGATGATAAGTGATGGAGGATGACAGCTTTTAGAAATCTTGTAGATTGATGTCGTAGTTTGAGCTACAAAGTTGCCTGAATAATCGAGGATCATAAGTGTAACACCTTTAGCTTACATCTTTTTATAGTCACAGAAGTTTGAGCTCAGTAGTAAAATCAATAATAAATGAACGTAAGAATTCGAAAAGTATCCTCTGTTGCAAACATGAACTATGAAACTTGAATCTTGCAAAAGAAGTAAATTATAAATAAATTTTATAAGTTGCTGTAAAAATTTCTCCCCATAATTCTTATTGTAATTCCTCAAAACAGGTTTGCAATTCTACAATTTTTCCATAAATTTTGTGTAATAAAATATCTATTAATTTATTGCCGTACTAGCATCACTTGCAGAAGTGAAAAAATTTATTTCTTATTCTACCACTTTAATCTTACTAAACAGTAATACGAGTTGAAGTTAGCAATTCTTTCGGTGCTTGAAATCTCACTGCTTCAAAAACGGTAATTCGAAACAATTCGTGGTAGTTTGAAATTCATTAACCACCTAATCCATTTAGATGGAACATGAGCCACAAAACTCATATAACTAAGTCCCATCGTTTCCATTAAAGTGGTTAATTCCAAATAGTAACGGCCTCTTCGTAACTGCATAGTTGTCCGTAACTCGTGCGCAATTGTTATGTACTCTATCGTATATATGTGTACACCAATCGGTTCTGTCTTCCGTGTGCCTGTTTGCAGGGTACGAACGAGGAAACGTTCGTAGGTAAACATTCACCAAGTCACGTATTCGAATAAACGTAACTTTTCAACGAATTTACTACGGGACTCTGCATTCCAGCGAAGTACTAGCATACGGTGAATGATACAAATAGAAACTAAATTGCGTACGGATAATTTACTAACTATCAGCACGTTCGTAATTACTGGGAAGAGACGAGTGCAAATTTAATTGTAAGAGATTTGAATTCCTTTCGACTTTAGAAAACCCTTGAGTTATATCGAGATTTAAACTCCGAAATTCGATGTAAAAAATTAAAAAAGATTACAAATTAATTTCAGAAAATATGAAACTTGAAAATCTGAGTATTTGAAAATGAAAGTCCATCGCTCTATTCCGAAAGAAATCTCCAATGAGATTTACAGTACCGGCAAAATATTTAGAGAAACAGAATTCCTAAACGATTCACACATGTTCCGCTCGCGTTTCTATGAGTTCCCGCCTAAAAAGGAGCTGTTGCGCGTTCCACTTTCCAAAATCACCTCGTATATTATACAAGCGGTAGTTTCACAAAGTAACCTCGTTCATTTTCCATCTCCGAAAGATCCAAAAGCGAGCACACCGATTCGCAATGCAATTCTAGATTCACTTTGTAGCTACGTCCAAAGTGTACACGTGCTCCTACTGCAATCGGGACACTATCGGTATTCGTTTCGTTGCGTATCGTCGAAAACACACGCGAAAATAGAATCTTTCCGTGGTGGAATTTACAAATTCCTGATTTTCCTTTCACGACCGAAGCCTTTACAAACGTGTCTGGTAAGCTGCCTCTGAAATGCACATACGTGAGCGTCTGGAAAAATTTTGTTTGGAAACCAAACGCAGATAAACAGTACACTTTCACTCGTCATAATATTACAGTTGTATCGCTTAATAATTTTTCATTTGGATTGCATTACATACGATCGATGTTTACACGATTTTGTGTTAGTCATATTTTATTTTTAACTGGTTTCCCTTAACATTTTTTGAGGAGAGCATCCACAATTTTAAGGCCAGAATGTACATCTAGCGATGGTTGTTTTAAAAAAAATTCGGAATTAACCTGGTCACATTTGAAATTAAAAGTCCTTTTGCAATTTTTAAAATTAAAGTTGATGTAATATTGAATAGCTATCTTATTTTACTATCTGAACTAAAATAGCATTACAAACTATATTTGAAGTCAGACATATTGTTGGATCTAATAAAATTATTATCAAGTAACTTCATTATTTTATTCCTTGACATAAATATATTTTTAAAACAGCTAAAATTTATCAAAATGAAAAATACTAAAATTCTTTGGAATCATACAAAATTATTTTCAGAAATATCGTTCAAAAAATGTAGAAACGCACATAAGTGCTTAATTGTCGTTATTGCAAAAGTCACACATGTTTGCTGACACAGTATGTTTGTACTCGCATGCACGTAGCTTTATGCAGCGTCCATATTCACTTTGGAAACTGTCCTTCACAAACCTGCGCCCATTCGTGTGCATTTATGGCATTCAACATGGTCTGTATGTACGTTGCAAACTGCTCACATGCACACATGTGTTCGTGAGCTACTTGTCCCACACCTCTCTTCATCACATGTCTGACTACATACGCGCTTACTCTACTGCTCTCTGCATACACTCACCTCGAAGAACAATGCTTTGTTGACATTCTTCCCTAATTTGTGACGACACAATGACTCATGAATTTTAGAAACGAGAATTTCTTCGTTGTTAGGCTCGTATGTGCAATTTTTATGGGATAATTTTAGGTCTGATTTGAAATGCACTGCTGGAAGAATTGTGACGGCGCTTGTAGTGTGAACCGTGAAATTATGAATTTGCTCAGGGTAACAGTGATGGATGAGAGTGATGTGGAATACATTTTTCGTGTTTACGATTTTTAAATGTAAAAATGTAAGCTGCAAGTATTAAAATTTAAAAATCTGGAAATTTGCGAATCCGAATAAACTTGAAAATTTAGAAGTCTATAAATCTGTAAGTAGAAAAATCTAAAAATGGGTCCCTTGAAGATTGTCAAACATCCAAATTTCTCAGCAAGGTGAAAAGTGGTCCTCCATGGCTCTAGCTGTATTGTTCCCTTGTGCGTCTTTTCACTATCTACGATTTTCTCTACAGTGCATTTCAATTCTTCCGCCGCTATCAGATGCAAGCTTGAAAGTTCACGCTGCTCTATGTAAAATAGAATCGGCCCCGAATTCGCTGACCGTGCGATACTTTTCTTTCTTAAGCAATTCAGCTTGCTTCGGCGGTTTTCGATCGTCTTCTCGTTCAGTGAACCCGCTTTCTCGGTGATCATGCAACAGTTCAACCTGTTAATTAAGTTCTCTCGAACGTGAGCTACGAAACGCAGGAAACAGAATAAGAAGAACTCGTTGATTCCTTACAACTTCCGTAGAATTCGAGCGGCGTGTTGCGAGCAATTATCTTGCCTGAAGTCTACAAATTGTACAACTGTAGAAATACGGGTCAGGGTATAATTACTTGCTTCCCGGGAAGAATACTTAAATTTCATTTCTCAGTTTGTATTTCGTTCCGGTGAAAGATCGTTCTCTCGTCATTTTTACTTCGGGAATAATGGACAAATCTCGACTGTGTGGATAAATTATGGAAGCGTGTTTCAGTGTTAGACGGAATTTTTATTTGTGGACTGCTTCACATTTTATATTTACACATCTACATTTATTTAAATTAAGGTTAAATTATTTAAAATCTTTTTGTTTATAAATTCTCATTTTTAAATTATCTAGTTACCAATTTGGTAAATTCCTAATTCGAAGTATCCATTTAGTGAATTATTAAATTACTACATTACATCACCAATTATTTCTAAATATTTCAAACAGAATTTCTATCTATTTTCGAGCTTCTCAAACAAAATTTTTCACTTTCAAATATTTCGAACAAAAATAACTTTAGAAATGTTCCTAGTTTTCTAAACTAATTTTATTAATTCAATTAAGTTCACATTCTGTGTTAATCATTCCAATAATGTGACGGAATTAGTCAAACCAATATTTTGAATTTCATTTCCATTCCTCGAAGAAAATTCCGCAGCTATTTTTAGCTTGTTCAGAAAACAAATTAAATCCTAGCGCAACATACGTTGAGCAGCTTCTCGAGACTTCGGTAATTCAATTTTCGGTTTCGCAGCTAGTATCACGTTCCATCGTGTCTTGACCCAGTTATAACGTTGTGGTTTTCCCCCTTCCGTGATCATCTTATGCTAGCTTATGGATCTTACCAAGAGAGGCTGAACAAGAGAACAGCAAAGGATTCTTTGTGCTTCGTATATGAAGAAAACACACGAGTGTTTGGACATGATATCAGTCGCGCGTTCCCAGAAGAAAAATATTTATTTGCGTTTTATCGTGAATGATGTTTAACTCCCTCTTGTGTTACTAGTACCTGATCAACCGGAGCTTTGTTGATCGAGCTTTATTAAAAATGTTTGTGTAACCTTACTTGCTTTCCTTTGGATCAGCTATTCAAATCTCTTTTACTTTTCATAATCCTTTTTGCTACGATGATTTTATGTTTTCGTTAGTCTCAATTTTTTACATTTACTCTTTATTTAATAATATAACGTTCAAATGTACAAATATTGCAGTAAAATCCACACTACAATTGCAAAAATTATACAAATAAAAATTTCATTATCCCATTAATAAAAATTCCAACGAAATTGTTGATCTACCAAACGATTATTGGACCTTGCATTTCCATTACGAGTACCAGTCACTTGTGCTCCTCTATTTTCCTTGAACGTAATTAAATTAGCATGATTTCTGTGTGTCGAGTTTTAATGGAGATCCCAGTTGCATTTACCTACCAAAGGAAAATGAAAAAGTAAATCTACCGAATGTTTTTATTCACCCGTCAGCGTGTTTTCCTTACTTAATATTTACTACCCGTAAAGCATCGCGTTGAATGCGGTTTCCATACGGTTCTAAAGCAACTTGCAAAAATGTGCACCAAAAAACGTTGCTGTTTTAAACCCGGATTGCTCGTATCGAGCTTGTACTTTTTTAATATTGAATTACGCACACCTATGCACACTCGAGTCTCGTCTTTTTACGTTTAAACTCTCCTGAAAGGCTCCGGCGGACTTGGGAAATCGTGAAAAATTATTCTTTTATCTATTTGCATGTAGCAAATTTTTCTTTTCATCAAATACACGTTGCTTCGTGCGATCAGTAATTCAGAATTCAATACCTCGAAATTAATTCTTCTAATGATATAAAGACATTGCTGAGTATAATTTATGGTTGCATTGATTTATGGCATTAATACTCAATCGTAAATAAAATAAATAAAGCGTATGATTTAATGCATTATTTGGATTCACATATGATGTGCATTAACATATAATTTGGATCAGTAAATCATATAGTTTCATCTATGATTTGCATCACATATGGATTCACATATGATCTACATCAAAATATCATATGGATCAGCAACATTTAGTTTAGTGCATGATTTTGATTCACATATGATCTGCATAAACATGTGATTTGGATCAGTATATCATATAGTTAAACGTATGAGTTGAATCCACATATGATTCATATCAACATATTATATGAATCAGTAACATTTAGTTTAATGCATGATTTGAATTCAAATATGGTCTGCATCGACATATAATTTGAATCAGTCAATCATATAGTTTCATGTATGATTTGGTTCCACGTATGATTTGCATCACATATGGATCCACATATGATCTACATCAACATATCTTCTGGATCAGTGTCGTTTAGTTTAATGCATGATTTGAATTGACATGTGATCTACATCAACATATGATTGGGATCAATATATCATCTAGCTAAATGTATGATTTAGATCCACATATGATTTACATCAACATATCATATGGATCAGTATCATTTAGTTTAATGATTTGAATTCACATATAATTTTACTTAATAAACGTAATAAATATCTGTTCAGTGTTTTTAATATAAAATATTTTCAATTTCACAAAATAAATTTTACATGGTTCTTTACTTAATGCTATGCTAAAATTGAACCTTGCTTTCTGAAGAAATCGAACAAAGTTTGCCAAACACGAGGATTTATAATCTCGTTAAAAAAATTGTCAGTTCCATTTCTTTGACCAAGACTCAAATCATTCCGGTCGTAAAATCCTAGGGAAAGAGATGAAAAATATTCCTATTCTTTCGTATTTCGCGGTGCCTTTGCGGTCAACGAAGCACCTTTAAATTTTCAGTAAGATTCAAAGCGGTGCGTACTCAGTCCGTAAACCTTCCTCTTCGTGGTTACAAGCAGATTGGATTGTTCCGCTTTCAACGTTGAACCAAGAGACCTATTTGATTTCTAAAGCACAGACGATCCTTTGTCGATGTCCATCAGCTAAATGAGACAAAGGTTCATTGTGTCCGGACACGTGAGTTTCTGTTTAAAATGTCTCCACACTCGGCTACGATCGAACGGGAAGAAAGTTCACGGACCTTCAAACTCGATTCATCGTTCGAAGTTGGACGAAACGGAAGCGTCTCGAGTTTCCAGAAAACGCCAAGAAATATTCATGAAACTGAACGAACTTCTATTTTTCTCCTTCAGTTTGGAAACTTAATTCGAGCTGCCTCTATTACGCTACGGCGTTGTTAACGTCAGAGAGAAATTCTATTATTCAGGTTCCAATTCGATCAACTTTCGCATCGGGAAATTAATCCTTTTAATTGCGCGCTTCGATGATTTTGCAGATTTCTTTCCGACAATTCAGGCTGTTTTGATGCTTGAACAATTTACCTAATTTGACACTATATCCAATTAAACGACTCTTGCTCTATCAGTCGTATAGAGAAATAAAAATGACAGATACTTCGAAGACAAGGAGCAGGATGTAGAGCTAGCAGCCAGTTAATAATCACTAGCTATTAATTTCGCGTAGAGTAGCGCGTTTAAAAGGCGAACTCCAGAAGCTTCGTTCCACTTTCTCGAGCTTCGAGCGACAATTACTTTCAGGTTCGCTTGTCAAAGGCGTTTCGCGACGCGGATTCGCGGAGGCTGAATCAATAAAAGGGGCAGAAAAGCTCTGGGCTGTGCCCCGAGACACAACGCGTCATATCGTATTCGATAGGGCACTCGCGAGAACTTCACAACTCATTTTCCTCGATACGCCGTGTTTAAGGATGACGTATTTCTATCCGATTCGTGGCCGTAACTTCTAATCGAGAGAGAATGCGTTTGTCAGCCGGCGGGATTCGACCAGAGAAAATACCGTCGGATCGACAGTGATTTACGATTCGAGAAATTGCGAACTCGAATCACTTCGAGCATCTCTCGACAGTCAAACTGGATTTTCCTTGCGAAAGCTACGTTGCTTAATGTGCTGCTCTCAGAAATGTTTCAACGCTGATATTCAGTTTCCTTGTCACAGAAAATTCTTTGTCAATTGTCATTATCGCTCGTGGAAATGGGAATTTGACGTTGATATTCTTATCTTTTCTACTTTCTTCTATACCACTTTTCTAAAGCGAAATGTTAGTTATGACATAGTAGAGTTTAACAAAGGTGGGTTTAAGATTACTCGAATTTAATGTTTTTCAAATTTTCTTGATTCAAGTGCATGATAAATATATGAGCACTTCGCAAAAGGGCTTAATTTTGTTCTCAACAATTTTTGTGATGTTTGTCTTTCCAGCAAGATAAGCGACAAATCTCACAAAAATTGCACACAAAATCTACATACAGAAATTCATATATCTCCCACAGATACATGATGTAAGGAGCTCATACCACTTAAAAAAGGGCTTAATTTTATTCTCAAAAATTGTTGTGATATTTGATTGTCTTTCCAGTAAGATAAGCCACAAATCTAAAAAATTCCACATAAAAATGTACATACAAAAATTCATACATCACTCACAAAATGACGTACTGAATATGTGGATGTACTTAATATGTCAATATGAGATGTACTTAAAATAAACAGCGATAACAAGAATATTCTGACAGCAAATAAGACAGCTATAATCAATGTATGTTCAGATAGCTATAATGCTAGATTGTTAATGTCAGCAGAAGAATATAAGCGTCTGACAGAAAATAAAGCAGTTAAAGTAAGGTCGTTATCGTAAAGTCGATAGCAAGTATTGTTTGTGATAAGCGAAAAAAAAGTTGAAGATCGTTTCTTCGACAGTCCTGCTCGACAAACAAAACTGCTTTAGGATTTTTGTTCGTTTTTCTGGAAGGCAGTAGCGATGAGGCAGCCTCATGAATGCGTCCTTTTTAGAAGCGTACTAAGGAAAATATGAAAGAGCGAAATTCATAGCTGTAGCATCGCCACACCATGGACAGGAATACAAATCTCGGAACTTCTTTCTACTTTTGACGGCGTATCTCAACTTATTACAGCCTCTTCTCGTGGCACAATGTTCATTCCACTCGTTTCTTCTTTTGATTCTTCCGGATAGCCTCGTTACTCGTTCACGGACCAAACTGTCTCCTTTTCTCTCTCGTTCTCCTTTTCTGTCCTTCTCGGTCTCTCTCTTTCTCTGTCGTTCGTTGCAAACCGTGCTATTACGATGAAGTTTGCGCCTTGTTTCTCGGTGTATGCGAGTTATAATGAGTTACCGCGAACAGGAAACCATCCTCGGCATTTACAATTCGACCTGTCAACCGATGTACCATAATGTATCGGGTCAAATAACTGCTATAATAGCGGGAAACTTTTAACACGGAATAAAAGTGGCTTTCGAAAGAGCGTCTGTGTAAAGTGGCGCTTTTGTTAAAAGTTCAACGCCATCGTTGTCGATTTATTATGACCGTCTTTTCAAATCTGAACGGTCATTCACACCTGTTTTTCAAGATCTACTCAAGGCTCTAGATTACGTAATTTCAGCTCGTTGATTATGAATTTGTGAACGAAATGTAATTTATGTGCTTAGATTTTCAAGTACATTTTCATCAGGTTCTGAAAGATTGAGTGTTCATGAGTGGTCTTATTCTAAAATATGTTCTATGTCTCTTGTCCTAAATGAAAGTTCTATTTGAAGTCTGTTATATGATCTACCTCGATCACTTCCACTACTCTTAACCCTTTCGCTTAACATCATACTTGTGACGCACTTTAATGTTCAGATACAGCAAACAAAAATTATATTTGCCACACTATTGAGCCTGGAGTTTAACACCAATTATAATTTGCATAATCAAGCCCAAATCCAAAATATACCTAACATTTCAAGTTGCATCTGTTTTAAAATTGCAGTAATAGGCTTCGAATGAAAATCATATGTGAAATTCGCATTTGTCGAGAAAATCATAGGTCAAGTGTTAACGATATCTCAACATTTTTGATGCATCGTTAAATATCGATAGCATATGTGAATATAGTCAGTGTTTTTGACATGATCTCCAAATTATTTTCAATACTACTTCTGAACTGATGAAATTCATGTAGTTACTGACTTATCTGATTATTTCATCTACCATTGGTACTTTGTGTCAACATATTCAGCCTGTCGTTCCCAACGCTACCTTTGAAACCTTGATGAAATTTATTTAATCACTCGACTCATCTGATTACTCCACCTAGCCACATCCATTGGTCCCAACTTTGTGTCAACATGTTCAGTCTATCCTTAGTACATTGATACTATAAATATAGTCGATAGCAGTGTTTCTAGTTGGAACATCCTGCAAAGCAATTTTCAACGCTACCTTTGAAACCTTCATGAAATTTATTTAATCACTCTTGACTCATCTGATCACTCCACCTAGCCACATCCATTGGTCCCAACTTTGTGTCAACATGTTCAGTCTATCCTTAGTACATTGATACTATGAATATAGTTGATAGCAGTGTTTCCAGTCAGCACTGCAATCTCTTTGTTCCATTCGAAAGCACTCTGAGGAGATTTATCTGAAATCATAGTGTTCCTCCTGCAGCCCACTCGATCCTCGATAAACAAACCTAACTGGCGCCCGAAAGCGGCGACGATCGATCATTGGACGAATTAATCTGACCATTAACGCAAACGCGGACGTAACAGTTCGCAAATTCGTTTGCCGGGCATAATCAAGGGGCTCACTCGAACGGTCATCGACGGGGGCAGATTTTTCGACGACGCAAAGCCCGTTTGGCAACAGAACGGTCACGCGGATCTGATCGAAAATCCAGCAGCTATTGTACCGTTTCGAGGGCATTACTCGGCTATTTCAATGTTCTGCCGGTGATTTTCGAGGCGGCATTAACCGGCGGAAAATGCGTTTCGTTGTTAACACGCCGGAATGAATCAACCGGCGTCAAACGCAGATCGTACAAGTATGCCAAACACGGTGAAATGTGTGTGAGCGTGTGTGGTGAGCGGCGGTGGGTGTAATTGAATCAGCGAACAAGCCACTGTAGTCCATATGTCTAATAATGATCCCGCCATTGATCGATGTGTTAACGCGACGCTAAGTACAGCGAACGATATCGGATATTTCTCGCGTGATCGATTAATTACATCGCTTCGTTGTTCGATTATTTCGCCCCGGATGCAATGGATCGTGATTCCCGACGCGGAGAACGAGCCAACGTTATCGAGTTTTAGTCGGACTTCCATTGTGGTCGACCAACGTCGGAAACGAACGAGCATAGTTGTAATCACGCGTCGCGATAATGATGCTCTTTCAGACCCGCTTTTATACGGGTTGCTCGCTGTTTAGCTGCCAGACCCATTTCTTCCTACTGCTCTGCTTCGGGTCGATTCTACCTGCGGATTAATCCTATCGCGCTTTGCAAGTCACAGGATACTTATGATGCCACACCTCAGTACAGTACCTACATTTTCACTGGTATCAAACCTTAATATTCAACTCGAAATAATTTCATCGACATAATTTTATCATCGCTGAGTTTGAGCACCATCGGATTTTTTGTTGTCGAAATTCTTATGACTTTTCACTTTCGGTGTCAAGAGTTAAGCTCTGTCACTTTTGGAATTTTTCCTTTATTTTATTTCTCAATATCTGAAAGTCCCAGAATATCAGAGCTTTAAAACTGTGAAATTTCATCGTCCCAAAATGTAAATGTCCATATCCCACAATCGTGTGGTCACTGAATTTACAAATTCTAAATACGTATGTCCTAATATATGTATAGAGCTACTTCCACGTACTAGTAGCAATTAACGTTTCCAACAAAATTCAAAGTAGCTTCCATATGTCGATCAAATACACGCCATAACTATGCAAAATAGTACCTCTATGCTATAATTACACAAAGTTCAGGTTCACTCCGCGTTCCAAAACGTGCACGCTTTCCATATAAAGTTTCTGATGTTATATACTCGTGGTCACCTATAGTGACAACTAACTAAATATTAATTAGAGCGACATTTCAGAGATGTACTAGGTCGATCTATCCTTTGAATCGCGCTTTCTCTAAGGAAGTACTAGATAATTGGTATAAAGGGTACTGCTATTTACGTCGATTGTTCCTCCATTTTGAAACCGCACTGTGCAGTCATCGTAAATTGAGTTGCAACGTAGACAATGAAGTAATATTATGCGGTTTAGCTGAGCGTCGCCGGAAAATATTGTCAATTGGTTGTCAATTAGGTTGTCACGATGCGATGAATTGATGCAGTTTCGCACCTGTCACTGTCACAGATATTTCAGTATGGTACTGACGTTACATATCGATATGAAATACCTTATATCAAAATCTGATCATGCAGATTGTTGTAAAGAAATTCTATACACACTACATACTTTACAAGCTTCATGTGTGACAAGAGTATTCAGGATCATATGTGGAACCATCACACATTCATGACAGTAGGTCTATTACATATTTGATGTACTAGGTACTGTATTATACTAGGTACTATATTTTGTTACCACATGCTAACATATAACATAACATATGTAGATACATATGTGAGATTACAGTAGGGATTTGATATGTGAGCTACGAAGGGTTTACCCTAAAAGGTGATAGCAAACGTGTTGACATGTAATTTTTCTTGTTTATCAACATTCTCTCGTATCCTCTTCCTTGACTAATTATGAAACTCCCACTAAGACAATCGAGAAACAAGATGTGCAACCTCAATTTTTGCTTCACGATACCAGAAAAATGTCGATATCTAAATCGAAGAACTGCAAACGATACCGGTGAATCACGAACAGATAAGAAGGGTTATTCGACAGAGGGACCGAAGGCAGAGAAAAATGGTGGAATGGACCATTGCTTTGCTAACGGTGTGCATAAAACCGTCAGGAGCGATAGGTGGCCGACGTATCGAGCAACCTTCCGGGATATAATCGTGATATACAGCCAATATTATGGGACGTATAGATACTGCAACAATGCTTTCAGACGCAGCGGGGTATATGACAGTGGGAACCAGAGAGAAAAGTGGGATTAAACCCGGTAGGATGTATCGGAATCCTGTTGTTCGAACTACCTAGACTTCCGCCGTGCTGCGCGGCGAAATTAGAAAATTTTTGGCGAAGAACCGTAGAAGATTAATGGCGGATCCGATGGTTCGATGGATGATGGTTCATAAATGTCTTCACTCTTGTTCCTGACGATAGTGATATAGGAACTCGACCTTTGTACCTGCTGATAAATGAGTGTTTTATATTTATGGGTTCTTTGTGAAAACTGATAAAATGTCTTTTACTGAATTTTATACTTTTCGACCATTTTGAACATTTTTTTTAATTTGGGTAATAGGTGCTTTTATGACTTTTTGGATCTATCGATAACTTCGATGTTGGTAATTGTTAGTAATTGTGCATTTGGGTCAAATTTTAAACTTGAGTAGTTGTTTTGATAACAGTTTACTTACTTATTTAGAATTTGAAGTATAAATTTGAAATGAAGTATCACTTTGAAATATTGATTTGGAATATTATTCAGAAATATTACTTCGAAACATTACAGTGAAATATTTAAATACCAATTTGAAATATTAATTAAAAACTAACTTCATGAATATTAATTTAAAATAAATTTCAAAGTATATTCACGAAATGAAAATAATAATGGAATTTCAGGTAATAGTACAATCATTTCTCTTATAAGAATTTTCTCAGGAAATACGGGAGAATGTCTTTTCCAATAGAGTTTGTTTTAGATATCTCATTTTATGCCTGAGATGTAAGAGCGAATAGGCGCGTAAATGGAAGAGTCATGAATGGCCAGCATGACCCACATTTCTTCTCGAAAGTGCGTACGTCAGTAGTAAGAGTGCTGAGTCATCAATGACCATTTCTCATGTGACATTGTGCTAGGTCAATGAGACATCTAAATCTGTCAATACTCGTATCGACTGTGTATGTAGCGAAAAAGAGAGAGTCGATACAAGTATTGGCACTTTCACTGGGTCAGTAAAAGCAGACCTTTATGGTCAGTATTGTTACTTCAGTAGCCTTTCGTTATATCAAGACTGACTAAAAACTATAATAAAAACTTGTCATACTAAAAACTCATACTTGGTATCGAAGAACGTAGAACATCTGAGGAAATAATTTGAAACGAAATCGGAATCTCTTTTCCCTGCTCAATTTACCATCGAGCTCCACACGTAGCAAATTGAATGTCTAACGGGTGCCGATCGATACGAAACTATCAAATCCCATGGAAAGACATCGTTACACTCAGCCTCGAATACTCTCGACATCCACGATTGTTTCGAAGTTTCCTCCTTAGCCCGATACAGATTGCTGCGTATACCAACCGTACACATTTTTCATGGATTTACCGCGAGTCAAGAATCGCAGGGGGCGCAGAAACTCGCCATTATTGCGCGGATCGTAAGCTTCTTTCGGAACAATAGGCTTGCGCGTTCGCCAACTTTCAAGACACGGTATCTCGTTATGAAAAACACTCGAGAGATCGAGCTTGTTCCTTTACGGCTGCCGATTTTCTATAACGTTTTGTCGTTGTACACGTTGCCTCTCCGTACAATGGAGTACGATGAAAGGGGATAACGAAAGTTCATAAAGTAGGTTACCGCTGCGAGAAGTCTTCCCAACAGGAATTCGCCAAACAAACGCTCTAGATGATACACGGTTTTCATTTAAACGATTTTCTTATTTGTGTAGCTTAACCTGGTTCCAACTGATGGATTTCAAACGATATTCAAAATCACTTCAAGATTAACCTTGTTGACTCATATACAGGACACTGGCCACTTGAATTACTTAACTGGTACTGCTGATAGAAATAATACATCAAGCTTGACAATTTCCTTAAAGAATTATTATTTTCATATAAGGTTATTCCTATCAGCAATAGCAAAGTTAGGTGACCGGTTTTGAATGCCTCACATATGAACAAGTGCATATACATATGAACTTCTGTCAACTAATGTAAATGATTAAAGTTAGGTTCAAGATTAACCTTGTCGACTCTGCATACTCATATACAGGACACATAACACCGGCCACCTGAATAACTTTGCTGCTATTGCTGATAAAAGAAATGCATTAGGCTCGACCATTTCCCTAAAGCATTATTATTTTGATATTATAATTATTTTCATGTAAAATGCATTTTGTTCTATCAGCAATAGCAAGTGACCGGTTTTAAGTGTCTCACCCTATACGAATAAGTTCATATGTATATTGTGTGTTCATATGTATATATCATAATACATATGAACTTCTGTCAACTGATGTAAAGTATGTCGAAATAAAAACTCTCGGCCAGAGATATAAATGTAGAAGTAATTGCAAGTAACAACATAGATAAATATATTCCGTAGAAGATAAATTAACAAATTCTCTTTCGCCATTGCGAGAGCGTACGAGTAGTGGATTAATTGGTAGTAATTTAGCTTTCGTACTAATTCGATCGATGAAAACAGATTTAAGTGTCTGTACGCGGTTTAACCCCTCTTCTGGCTGGTTCAGTAACGGGGTTATTTTTCACCTGACACGGTATCGCCGTAATAGACTTCCAGTCGTGGTAGAAAGATCTACAGGGAAATAAATGGACCGGACGAAAATCGTAGGGAATATCGTCGGGATATTCAAAGCGAACTGACCACGGTTATTTCGCCATTGGTATTGCGCCATTTCACTAATGCGTTCCACGTTTGTGATGTAATGTATGGCAAGTTGTGCAATTATTGGTCCCCGGGCAGTCACTGTTCTTCTTTTCTGCTCGTTTCACCCTCTCGGGTTCCTTTTTCTGCGGAGCACGTTCGCATTCTCCGCGGATAATTCGCTGTATACCCAATTTTCTTTGTCAATTTTTGTTTCGCTATTTTCCCGTCTCTGGACGGTTATCGGGAATGGAGGATGTTGCTGGATATTCTTCGTGTTCGTTCAACGCGTACCTTTGTTCAATTTACGTACGGGTATTTCGAATGAAATAGCGTTGGATTTGACAGCTGGAAATTCGTGTTAGCTACCTTGCTAATTATATCAGCCTTTGAGTTTTCCAATTTTCGATAATTGGCCTGTGTTGAACGGACTGATTTTAATATTAAATTTATCAAATATATCAATATTTTACTTTGGTTACAGATTTGAGAAGCTGTGTATATTTATATTTTATAATGATAATCTCACAATCTTATAATCCTAATAATAATTTATAATTTTAAATTTAATCATATAATCCTGTAATCTATCGTTTTTAATTAATAATCCTATAATAATTACGTTATAATATAATTTATAATTACGTTATAATCTTACAATATGTAATTATATTATAATTATTATCTTATCATCGTATGAATTACGATTTACGAGCTATATACATTCATTCATACATATTAATTTATGAATCAACATTCATAAAATGCTCATTACATCGTTCGAATCAGCAACAAACTTAATCCATTAGGAGTGAAATTTTAATTCAGTCGGAATTCCAAATTTACTTCATTGAACTGCAATTGAAATTTATACGAGCTCGTCAGAAATTTATAGCCGAAATGCATTTTGCACTTTACCCTTCTGTTACAAATAAACCACGTGAAATAATATACTGCAAATTACTTTTACTTTGGAAGTTACAAATAAATATCAAATTCTACAATTATAAAAATTACTGCAAATATTTCGTAATTACAAATTTTTTATATCTTTTCAAAGTACTGCAAGACTGCAGTATTAATTGCTTTTTATGTAAATTATTTTAATAAAAAATATTTATGGTTTGTTTACTAGTATTACTTGCAAGATTTTAAAAATTGTTTCAAAATTGAAAATAAATCATGAAGTGTTAAATCATTTTTACTCTCGTATATTACATGTATACATACATGTATACATACATGTAATAATAACATGTATAATATATTTGAACTCTTACAAGTGGATAATACCTAACCTATTTGAACTCTTACAAGTAGATAATACCTAACCTAACCTACCATGACCGACAGCTAAACTTCGCCATATTTCCTTAAATTCCAAACCAAAAGAGACCTAACCTAACACGATCAGCAGCTAAGTCTACATTTCGGCATATTTAATAAAACCCAATAAATGTATCCACAAAAGCGACCTTGTTTTTCAGTTAATTTCTTATGTACAATCACCAGCTATTGTCCTCTGCTGTGATCCCGCAAAATTTCCACGAGCCGTTTCTCCAAGTTTTTCGCCAAAGCGAGCATTCAATGGCTTATTATCGTCCATTGTTGAGTAAAATTGTTGAACGGAAGTGGCCGTTATAACGGAGATCGTCTGACTTATTATTCAAGTATCAAAAAATCCTCGAAACGGTAAACCACGTTGTAAATATCGCGGTAACCGAAGCGTGTACGACATGCTCTTGGCTCGGTTTTATATTTAAATAAAATCGTTTACGAAATCACGACGATGCATGATCCTTTGCGTCGACACGATTCTCGAATAACAATAACGGAGACGGGAAAATGTGCATGCATAACGGAGAATCGATCTCTCGTTGTTTTGCATCTTTCGACAAGCACTTACCCGGGTCAGCGTGCATGTGGTGCGTCGAGAGAACTGTCGAGAGAGGACGTTTTGCGAATACAGTGCTCAGGATAAATAGAGAGAATACATTTCGACGGTTAGTTCAGCGGAAGGAATGTCCAACGGAAGAGAAAGAGAGAGAGAATTCTTTGGCTTTCGTTCGCTGTTTATCGAAGAAACGAAGTGAATGAATTGCTCGTATACACGAAGGACGCTCTACTCAATTCGCTAGCCAGGTATTTCGAATCAGACTGTAAAGGAGAATTTCTCCAGTTTCTCTCGCTGCATCGAAGTTACTACTAATAGAGTTGTTATTTTACAAAGGGTTCAGTTGCCGAATACGAATATTCGATCGATGCTGATGAAATTGAAATCCATTTCTCTATAACTGCCAATCGTACTCCGGAAACATTTTCGGAATCGATTCTAACGGTATTAAGTTAACTCCCTAACTTGCTAGCTTAATACACTGCAGATGTGGTACACTCGGTAGTTTCTATTATTTAAAATAATAAGATGTAACATAGGATGTGATGCTAAATAGGATTCACAACTTAGAAATTTAAGATTCTCTCGGTATTAAGTTAACTCCTTTTTTAACTTGCTAGCTTAATACACTGCGGATGTGGTACACTCGATACTTTCTATAGGATGTGATAGGATTCACAACTTAGAAATTGAAGATTCAGAAGTTTAGAAGTTTCAGATATTTAGACACTTGTAAATTTACCACATCAGTTATTTCGATCTCTAGTCCCCTTACTGACATATCAAAGTCACTTTCCAATATTATCAACATGCATCGATAACATTACTACCTCAAGTCTCCTTATGACCTACAAATATTAATGTACTAAACAAGTTTATTATTACAACAATCAGACCTATTTCCTGGGACCTCTTAATAAAATTTCAAAGTGCCCACAAATAACTAACAAAATGTACAAAAACATGTCAACACTATACTTCGTGTACGCATGAACTGCACTGAAAAGGCCATCGCATCAACAAGCTCATTTCATTCCGTCATTACATAAGATTTACGATTCGATCTGAGACGTACACACAGGTGTGGGGAGCAATTTGAAAAAGTCGGACGGAAAATGTGGTTTCAAGGACGGGTAGAACGTCGGTGGAATTGCGTTCGAATCGATGAAATGATTTGATCGAATCCCGGACTCTCCTCAAATATAACCGTCTCCGGTGGACGGGAAACAGATAGAAAGAGAACGGGCACATACGGAGGGGCATTAATGGATTTTCGTTCGCGAAACGAGTGGTTTCGGTGATTTAACGAGATAATATCCTCGGTGGATATGGGTCACGGTGCAGGATCGTCACGGTCGAATTAGCACGGCCAACCACAAACGATTCCGACATTAAATTTAATACAGCATGACTTTGAGGGCCCGCAACCCTTGCGGATTACGTTGTTCAAGCTGGCTTTCGACGATCCGATGTTCGTATTAAGCTTTCATCGTGCGCCCGTGTTCAAGAATTAACGATCAAATTTCACGGAATTTTTCCTCTAATGAAACTTAATGAACCGGCTCGTTTGCGAATATGTACTTTCAAATTGTTTCCGTTCGTTAATTAATGCAACATGATTTCACCTGGATTGTTCGTGCAAGGTTTAGGTGTACTCGGTTATTTTTTTTGTTGAAACTGTTTAGGTGAGGTTTTCATTATTAATACTTTAATGACCGCACCTCTACGCAGTCAAACGTGCGCCTGTTTTCGTGAGTGTGTCCGTATGTGTATGTACATGTGTCTGTGTATTTGAGACAATTTGTACATGAGTATGCTTGGATGTGTATATGAGTATACTTGGATATAGGCATACGTGTGTATGTGTACATGTGTATACTTGTATATATGTGTATGTACATGTGTCTGTGTATATGAGACAATTTGTACATGAGTTTGCTTGGATGTGTATATGAGTATGCTTGGATGTGTATATGAGTATGCTTGGATATGTGCATATGTGTGTATGTGTACATGTGTGTACTTGTATATATGTGTATGTGTATATGCGTGTTTGTGTACACGTGTATGTGTGTACATACATATGTGTGTTTGTGTACACGTGTACAGGGGCCGGCAATATTTTTGAAGAATTAATTTAAAGAAACTTTATGTAATTCACGAAATAATTCAACATGAGCACACACAAACAAAAACAACAACACATTTAATACAACAAATTTAATATTTTACGTATGTGTGTTATTAAAGCAATCACCTACGTTCAGTCATCACACAGAGGGTATCAGCCACTAACCATTGGTAGCATCACACACATGTGTGAGCGGACACTAACAATTGTTCCGGCTATCACACACATGTGTGAGCGGCCATTAAAGTGTTAACTACTGCCTATTGCATCGTAATAGTAGAGATTTAAAAAATACCTAATAAAATTGATATGTACCTCGGCAAAGGGTCTTTCAGAAATTTGGTAGAAACATTGCCTGAGATTTTCGTAATGGCAGACTCATAATGGATAATTCACGATGGAAATTGAGCCATCGTTTTGAACGACAAGCCAAATAACAATATTCAATCTGCATGGAAAATTTGATTACCTTTCGCGCGTCGATTAATGGACGCATCCTGAACGGGGCAAATTCGACGAGGATCAGGCGCGAGAAGTTGCAGATCGAACTCACAGTTGAATCCCGAGCATTTTCATCGAACACGAACCATCGACAATTGAATCCAGGTTATGGCAGACTGATAATTAAATATCCGGTTACCCTCGCACCGCTTTAATGCTGGCACACTCTGCTCAGCGATCTGTTTGGCCCTGCAGTTGCCTCGACTAACCTCGTTTCGCACAATTTGCAATTATTTGATAAGCCGTTAACATGGCCCGTTTAATTGATTACTAATTTATTAGTTCAAAGAATTCATTGAAATTACTGAAATTGAGAGAGATTATTATCGGACAAACCGCACGGCGATATATCGGCTACCCTGCTGGCCATTGTTTCACCGACAATACAATGCACTGTCGTTCCCGAAACTCTTCTCGTAAATCAATTTTTCGAAACTGCCGCACGCGACGAAGAAAGGAAAGCTCGTTTACGGTCACGTTTCAATTTTCACTGTGGTTACTGCTTTTCGATAACTCACCACGCAAATTACATTGGATTGTTCGTCGACTCGTTGCCGGATAATGAGATTCAATTATCCGCAATGAGAAAACCGATACAATGAATTTTCTTTTGTGTACGATATTTTATCTCCAATTATTTATGTCATCTTGATCGTTATCAAGTACATTTTTTAATTAAATTTACATTCGCAATTTTTGGACAATCGAATTTTGCAATTTTGTACATTTCTGGAATTCGCAAATTTACAAATGTACAAATTGTCATAGTTCTTTAGTACTAAAATTTCTAAATTATTACCAAGAGAGTTTGAATTTTCAGAATCCACAAATTTCGAAATTATTCAATTTCCATATTCCCAAATTTCTGAGTAGGAATCCATGAAAATAGAAATCCAGGGATTTGAGGATATAGAAAGTTGTAGATGTGAGAACACAAAATCTTAGCAATGTAACATTCTGAATATCTAACATACTAATCTAGGGAATTTACCAATCTAGAATTCGAGATATCTGAGGGTACAAACGTGTACAAATATACCTATTTTAATATAAATCTCTGACGATATAGAAATCTATGGACATAGAAATCTGCGAGTTAGAAATTTCCTAGAGTCTAGAAAGTTATTAAATTCCTATATCTCTTGAACCAAAATAGGAAGCCAAGTATTAAGCTTTTTTCTATTCTTAACGAACGAGCTTAAATCGAATAACAAGTATAACTCCATTACTTCTAAAGGTTAATTAGCTTTTTTCCCCCAGCATTTCGCTGTAATTATGTGAAAACTTCTTTCTATTAAGTTATGAGAAGTACTCGGTGAAAATGCGGTTCATGAAGAATAATAAGCTTGAAAAAAATCAACATAATTTGCACTTTATAAAAGCTTATTTGGCTCTCATCTTCTTCGCTAATAGCAATTTTGAGTCCAACCAAAGTGACGTTTTGCATCATTTTTAAAGAGATGCCAAGTTTAAATCGAACGATAAAACGATCGTTGTATGAATAATTTCAATTGCAGGTACATATGGTTATTTTCACTGTAACGTTTAATCGTTTAAGTGCTTTGTTTGATCGTGAAAGCGTGTGCTTTTATTTTTACTTGTAGAAATAAATTGTAACAAGCTGATAAATTTGTTCTGAATTTTTGAAATTTTTTAATCTTCAGGTTTTCAATGTCTGATATTTGTAAATTATCGAATCATCGAATTACTAGATTACTGGATTACTAGTTTACTAGTTTACTAAATTACTAGATTACTAGATTATTAGATTACTAGTTTACTAGTTTACTAGTTTACTAAATTACTAGATTATTAGATTACTAAATTACTAGATTACTAAATTACTAAATTACTAGATTACTAAATTACTAAATCTTGGTATTACTAAATTGTTAAATTTTCAGGCTATTAAATTTTCAAATTGTCAGATTTTCAGATCATTAAATTTTCAAATTGTCAAATTTTCAAATTGCCAAATTGTCAAGTTGTCAAATTGTCAAATTGTCAAATCGTCAAATTGTCAAATCTTCGGTTTGTCAATTCGAACCACCTCATTTAACAATTACAATTACACTTCTCAGATTACCACCCCAATTATCTCCTTACCTCCTACCAAACTCCCAAATATCGAACATACTCAAATGTAACCCAGAATCAATAAAATTCCTCCCTTATTTCAGATAGATGCACTCCATAACTTAGTAAAATTAGTATTCATAACCCGAGCCATAATCGCGCCACGTATGAACCAAATCCGTGTTCCCAAGTTCATGCATCCCAACTCCCATTCCTTATTTCGCCCAGGCGTTTCGCGATCAGGTGTTCGCATAAAGAGACAGCAAGAACGAAGCCGCATCTGAAACTCCGCTGTTGACCACAAAGCTGAAAAGGAAAATAAAAAAAGGGGGGAAAGGAGAGGGAGCTTTCAGGAACCCTCGTAACAAAAGCATCCCGCTAGCGCAACGGCGAAAAACTCCAATTGACCCTTTTTTTCCCCCGTGCAACCCCTAACCCGTCACTCTCGTCACCGACGACTGCTTAACGACGGGCATTTTTACGCTGTCATAACCTCGGATAACAAGTTCCCGATTTAACCCGGGGACTACCTATATAATTCAATCCCTGTGCGGCCTCTATCTCTCGAGGTTCTACATCAACTTCTGGGACAAACTTCTTACGCCCCTGTCTGTCCGCCCCGAAAGCGCCCCTTCATACATACGTAAGATACCCTCTGAACGGTCCAGATTATAACGTTCTTTTATTTATCGTGCCTTCGGGATTTTCGAGTTGGGAAAACTCCGATCCGAGTGTTTTTCGCTAATGGAACGTGCCACGCGGTGAAATCCGAGTCCCCGGGGCAAGGGGTGATTACCTAAGGGTGGTTTAATTGGCGAGAACGCTGGAATGGAGGATTTCTGTTTTATACGACGGCTATTTTTGTCGCCAGGTTCGTTGAAAGGCTGCACGTGATGAGGGGGATATTTCAAAGGGATGATCGTGAAATTCAGTTTTTTATGCTCGAATCTTTCAGTTCTGTGCTTTCATATTTTTTGGTTTATTTAGTTTTATAGAGTGCCAAGGTAGAGAATTCAAGATTGTTTCGGTAGACAGAACAATAAACGGAGAGCCTTGTTAGTCATTTTTATTATAATATAGTAATTGTATAATATTAAGTTGTCTCATCGATTTTATATTTAAAAATTTTTAAACCGAGTTCCAAGAGTACCCAGTTTCACATTAATTTCGAACTCAGAATTACCCTAATTTCATATTTACATGCTGAAAAATGCTCTTCTTAAAGTAGAAATTTATCATCTCAGAGATTTGAGGATTTGAAAATCCGGAACACCCCAAAATTTTAGAAACTTGCAATTATGATAGTTTTATCAAAAAAGAGTTTCTGTCAATATATTTCTGAAATATCCCTATACATCTATCAACTTGTATGCTCCTGTAAACACCATCGAAAGCCACTGTAATACTACACCAACCTACACAAGTATCCCACAAGTCTACCTGCCACAAAAGTTGCCATCTTAGACGATCGAGATCTCTCTGTTCAACAACAGGTTCTCAGCAATTTTCTAAAAAGCTTTCGTGCATGGAACAAATCCGCGAAAAAATACAGTGTAATTACAAACTTTCTCTGAAGTTTTCTCCAACACGTTTTTTCATTTGCAAGCTTTCTGTACAAACGACTGTACTGCTCAAAAGTGTTTACCCATTTATACCTCCTGTTCGCGAGATGTGTACGTATAATTTTTACGGTACTTGAGAAATTTAACGGTTCGAAGTAATCGTGTGCTTTTGTAAAAATCTCTGAAACTTTTTTTTGGATGTTGAAGGGGCAGAATCCTTTAATAAATTCATTCTAGCATTATTTCTGATACCCTCTGATTTTTACTAATGGTACGAATTTCTTTTTAAGAATGGTACACATTTTTGTTCTTTAACACGTGGACAGCCATGTCACCCATATACGGGTGTCACTTAAGTTTATATACTGACCTAACATGTGTGTTATTTGTTCACTTTCCTAATCGAAAATTCTCGCATTAAGTACATGGATAATAAATGTAACAAGATATTGTGAAAATATTTGGTAAAATTGATTAAAAATTAAAACACTACTGGATGCAATTTTCAATTCCTTCAATGTGTTAATGATTGCAGAAACTTTTGATCTTGAATGATGGTATCTCTCATCATTTTTCGAATGTGTTAATATTACAAAATGTTTCACTTACTGTGCTACGAGGCGATATTTCTGTAATTTTTTATGATCCCAGAAGGGGTTATTTGCTCCGGAGGAAATATGATAAACAAAACCTCCTACATTTAATTTTAATTTACCTTCCCCATAGTTTGACACTAGATTTACACCTAGTGAACCCATAAAAATGATCTCAAACTCATCTTCAGTTACGAAAATTATTAAGAAGCTTTTGTCAAAATGAACGTTAACCTTCATCGTGATAAACTTGCCTTTATAAGCTAACCATTTTATAAGCTAGTTTACCTATTACCCTTCAAACTAAACACATTTACATATTTAAATTTGGATTGAAATATAATTTAAACATAAGTAGTCATCCGTAAATCTAGGACTAAATAGACACTTTGGTTGAAGCATCCGAAGCAATTCGATAAGGTTAGAAATATGAAGCTGCAATGTCGCAATCGATTGAAGATCGTGTGACATTCCAGCGACCGCGTGACAATTCCAATTACCAGACGAGATTGTTCCCGTTTCTGTTCTAACATTGTCACACGATGTTCCCCATTTACTTGAGAACAAGGCATTTAAGCACGCGTTTCGATCGTTAAGAGTTTAGACGCCATTTCGTTCAGTTTCGTGCACGTGCGGGCGTCGTTCATTCGGTTTATCAAGAGCTACGTTACGCGAGAATTCGTTCACCGGCAAATTATTTCATCGGATGAACGGTCCAGTTTAGGTCGGACATTTATTTGGAGCACGTTTCGTTATTCGCAATTAAGGACGTTCCGTTCGTAAAAGTGGGACGAAAAAAAGAAAAAGACAGGGATGTTAATTTGGGGAAGTAGCTGGAATTTTCATGGGAAACGTTGCCAGGAAAATGCGGTCCATCATAAATTTGTAATTTGCAGGAAAATCGACGAGAGCCGTTCGTTTGGAAACTATTGTACGGGAATTATTGGAATATCTTGGCGCGTAAACGCGATTTTACATCGAGCGAAAATACTGTAATGTGAATTGTTTAATCGAGTGGTGACTGGAATGATAGAAGTATAGTATTTATTCAAACCGTCGCTATTTTACCATGTACAAATGCTCTCCCCAAAAAATTGTTCGCATTTCGAGTCAAATCCAGCTATTTTTCGACAAACTTAACTTTCCACAAGATTCTTTTGGTGCAACACGAAAAGAACTGCTATTTGGTTTGACACCAAATAAAATATAACCCTAACTCGAAAGGCTAATCCTCTGCAGAAATAAAGAATGAACCTGGTAGGTGGAACTTCATGTAAAGCTAGGTCTAAGATAATTTTGAACTTGAAAATAAAATAACGTAAATGAGGTGTAGATTTTAAAAAAGAAAATTGAGTAATTTTTGAAGAGTGATAAAGCTGTGAAAAGTACGAAACGGCGAGTGTGCGTACCAAAGACTAAATTATCATTTCTCATGCTCATTAGGGTGTTTCTTCGCTCGCGATCCGCTTGGTGTTTTATAGCGCGGCAGCTTGAAAAGCCACGCGCTGCTTGTGTGCAATCGTTGCGGTTAATTTGCAACTACCGTTCGCTTGGGATTATTGCCTCAGAGGGATTTTCGTCCTGGATGTGTCCTGATCCTTTTCGATTCGGTTTGCGGCCGCTACGATGCGCGAATAATCTTTATTTCTTTTTCCTCCTGGTCCGAGTATTACCGCGGATGTTGCCACGCTTCGTCCACGTTGTAAAATCATTATCGTAACTTCACCGTGCTCGATATAACGTGGTCGTTTCGTTTAAAAAAAATAAAACCGAGAAGAAACTGTAACTGGAATTAGTTTTTGCATCCATTCGCTTCGTCCTCGTTTCATACAGAATCATCGCGCTCTACGGAATTGACAATCTCCATAAATGCACGGACAAAAATGGCACTTGCTTTTTTGCTTTTTACGAGTTTTTCAAATATCAGTCTTTATTCATTGTTTGGGTACGTTTGAATTTAGTCATCTAGACTCCAAGATTTTTAAGAGTTTTCTACGTTTCTAAGTTGCAAATTTAGAAATTTATCTTACATTATTTATTTGAGCAATTTCTCAATTTTTATATTTAAAATATACAGTTCATTTCATTGCCATCAGTGTTGTACAACAGAATTACTGTACAGAAATTTTCGTACATTTTTTATCGTTTTTCGGTATCAGTTTCTTTCTGCATTCATACATATCAGAACGGAATAAATCTCCACACATTTTCTGGTATTTTTAAAAGATGCAATACATAAAATGCAAATACGTGAAATATCGCAGTTTGTCGATTGAATACATGAACTTTGCGATTCATTCATTCGTTAGTATTCTATTCAGTCAATTTGCTTGACCCGTTCGTATTCTCGATTCTAGAAACTTCAGTCTGCGAAGTTTCAATGGTTCACTTATACCTGATTAAAAAATGAATAAATTAATTCTTAGTCTGCGAAGCATTGTTCTACCGAATGCGTTCGTATATTCTTAAAAATTAATTTCGCAGAAATTAACTCTGGTGATTATATCTGGTGATTATATAATTTTAATATAGTAGAATTTGAATTATGTAATTAACAGGACATTCGTCAAGAGTTTACTTTGCTAAATTGTTAACATTCATTTTCAATTTTCAATTTTTATTATATGAACATATAAATATGAACACATATGTATGAACATGTAAATATGAACACATTTGTATGAACATATAAATATGAACACATGTGTATGAACATATGAATATGAACACATGTGTATGAACATGTAAATATGAACACATTTGTATGAACATATGAATATGAACACATTTGTATGAACATGTAAATATGAACACATGTGTATGAACATATGAATATGAACACATTTGTATGAACATGTAAATATGAACACATTTGTATGAATATATAAATATGAACACATGTGTATGTACATGTAAATATGAACACATTTGTATGAACATATAAATATGAACACATGTGTATGAACATATGAATATGAACACATTTGTATGAACATATGAATATGAACACATTTGTATGAACATGTAAATATGAACACATTTATATGAACATATAAATATGAACACATGTGTATGAACATATGAATATGAATACATTTATATGAACACATTTGTGTGAACATATAAAAATTCATATGGAGATATTCGTTGGTTCAATTAAATTTTGTAACGAATAAAATTTATGATCGATTTAATTGGAGTTTACAACTAATAAGATTTATGATATATTAAATTTTGCAAACAGGTTTCATAATTTGTTTAATCGAATTTTACTAAAATCTTCATAATTAATCGGATTTTTCAAATCTTCACCGTCCGCGAATTTACGAGATTAATAAATAAAATTGACAGTTGCACAAAAGAAACATATTGAACACGGAAAAAGCAATTGTGTGAAACGAAAATCAATTTGGTCGAAATCGCAGCGAAATGGCAGTTAAAAGAAGAATCGATGTTTTACCATTCACGCTTTATTTTAATCGACATTAATGAATTTCGACGTTTTTGTTCGACGATAATACACGGTATCGTTGTTGAAAACAGTGTACATAAATATCAGTTTTGTCGCAAAGTCCCGGTGTTCGTATAAATATTCGGCTCTGGTATATCAGTGAAACGAAACTACGGTTTTTGTCGATATAAAGAATACTCTCCCTGCGATCAGTAGATAGAGAGCATTAAACTGGAACGGTAGGCAAAGTAATGACGGTAATAATACAAATTCTAGCCGTTTTAACTCTGCAAAACGGTTTTAAGAGGATTATAGGGGAGCGTAAACAGCGAACGTACTGGAATTTTAATTCGAGCCGAGCGATTTTTCCGCAAGCGGAATTTTCCTCGCGCGGCCTCGTTATTGCGTGACGTTAATCGAATAACAAGCCCATTCGATTCGCGTTCGCGTTAAAAATGGATTTTTTTAAATGCTTATACCACCACGGAAACTTCTCCGCGATAACTGAACGGATACAAATATGAATTCTTTTTTGTTCTTTTATTTATTGCTGAATCCCGTTCAATCGACTCCGAAAGAATAGATTTCAAATTAAAACCGATTCTCTCGATACACCGGTGAAATTAATTGCTCGGGGCTGCTCGATATAAGGATTTCACAATAAACTAGTAATTAGTTCGATATTGATGAATCGGAAAATTACGGAGTTCCACTTGTAAGCGAAGTCAATTGTAGAATTCTTTAATAATATTTTAATATTGTCATATAGTGGAACAATGTTAGATATCAAGTTTACCGGTTAATTCTGAAACTCATGTTATTTTCTTGCTATGATCGAACCAATGTTCACACGATTTCGAGTTAGCGTCATATTGTATTTTTGTGGTGTTTCAAACTAGTGTTCAATCAAAAAATTAAAAATTGTTACATATGGTGATGCAAGAGGAAAATATGTGTCCAATGCTGTCGCCGACCACTGGTCTCGTTATAACAAAATTATGTTAAGATTAGTCCAGCTAATTTTCGCTCACAAACCATTAGCACTATCTCGTTAAACCTAAAACCAATGCCTAGATGCATATCACCTATTCACCCTCCCAGCGGTGTATAGAGATTAATTAACCCGGGTGAAATCTTAAACAAATCCCAAACAACTGACCGGGTTAATCTCGAAACAACGAGCACCAGAAACGGATGCAGGAAATTACTTGAATTCCGTTTGTCTTTGTTCACCGTCTTCTCACCCCTTCGTTAGGAGGACTTGGTTTCGCTTAATAACCTAACCGATTGCAATCACTGTAAATATCTCTGCTTGCTAATTGAAACGTAATAACGAACCATTCAACCCCCTATGTCGTTTCGGTACTGTAATTAGTCGATGGGGTAAAAATACAAGGGAATCGTGTTGCATTTTCCAAGTTTTTAGAGGAGTCATTTGTGTCTTTTATTACACCTGTCTTCAATAAATACTTGCTCACGTTCATATAACATTTCATATATTATACCAATTAATTATCTGGCAGTGTTTAAAACATAGGTACATATGAACATAATATAATTAACAATATTGTGTCAACGAAAATGATTTGTTTCAGTCAAATTGAATTGCGAATCCACAATTTGTGCACGATTGTACCGGATGTAATTCACTAATTAATGTATAATAAATATTTGAAGAAGGTTATCAATCGAAACGTTGCCTGTAAATGAACAATATTTTACGGAAATGTTATCCGATATACGTAATAATAATTATTCAAATATTAATTATAGAGTCATAGAAATATTGATAATTAAGTTTTTAAATTTTGATACGTGAAATATATGTTAGTACTCAAACATTTGAATATTAGTTACATTTCATTTCAACGCTCAATTTTTTTTTCAAGTAAAAATAACAAAAATTACAGAGGAACAATCCTCCACACGGAGTAAAAATCCGGTGCATAAAGAACAGAATTCCGGCAGCAGAAGCAGGAAATGAATTATGTTCGACAGTGGGTCTAAAAAATGAAAGGTGGGTTATGGGAACAATAAAAGCAAAGTTCATTCGCATCTGTGACTATGCAACGGCGCGATAAATTTCTCGTGGCAGCCCCGACCTTTTTCTCTGCCGACTAAGCTTTTTTCGCAAATTGAAACTGATCATGCGAGGCATGCGTCAGGTAATTACGGAAGCAGTGTTCGCGAACTCGCCGGAAACACCAGCTACCGCCGCGTAATTGTGTCGTCACAGCTTTCGTTTCACCCCTTTTTTTCCCCTATTTTTCCTTTCAACTTCGTCGTTCGGTAATTAATAGACCCCTACTTTTCCGCCAGCGTCGCTGCGGAAAAGCTTTTAAACAAATCCTCACCTCGAAATAAAAACGTTCGCTAATCACTTCCTGATGTTTATTCAAAATTAGTAGGATTTTCCGCAAAAATATAAATATTTTGCATGTAAACATATTTCTATTACTATTATAAATATACTGTAACGAAACTTGCAACTTGTGTTAGGTTTTAATATTATTTTATTATAACTGTTTTCTTACAAAATAAACTTAAATTATAATTCGCATTAACAGCTTAAACATCTTATACTGGTTAGAAAAAATAAACTTTGGATTATTTTAGATTATTTCCTTTCCACAAAGTTAGCAAACAGCATTTTTCATCTCACGTACTCTTACATTCGTTTGTTTTTCCCCTTTCTTTCTATTCAGTCTTGCCAACCCATCAACCTTTCAGGGTTGCCAACCCGTAGAACTCTAACATATTGCATTAACTCTGTACTGCACATACAGTAATTTTGGAATGTTCTATTTTCATAGAAATAGAGTCTTTGAAAGACTAACTAAACGTCGTAAAAATTGCAACTTATCGCGAGCCTCCGAGAAACAATATAAGAGAATAGTGTTATAAAAGGATAATTTACGAGCGCAGTGTCGCCAATGCAGCTTCCATTACAGGACGATTTTCGTTTCGTTGATAAGAAGCTGCTGCTATGCCACTATAATAATAGTATGGTGCTTTCGATAAAAACCGCCGGCGGTGTGAACTCTTTACGGAAATCGATACCATAAGATGCTCGTAACTAAGCTTGATGCTTTTAGATTTCCGTCTGATATCAACGCTACTGAATTTAGACGAAATTTGTTGCGATCGGGAAAATATTTTTATGCCGGTATCGAAAACGACTTCGCTATATCATATTACTTTCGTACATTGTGGTTTAATGTAGACAAAGATATCGAATTGCTTTTATTATGCAAGATTTTATAGGTATACTCAAATTTTTAAATATTCTCAAATTTACCAAATATCAATATTTCTGAAATTAATTATTCTTAGAAATGGTAGGAAGAATTTTTCCAAAAATGTCATGAAATATTACTAAACTCTTGATCAAACCTTAAAATTGCTGTACCATAAGTGTATCACATATGTATGATTAAACTTCCCACCCTTACTCGACACCCTGGCTCAATATTTATTTACACCTAACAAATACGCAAGCAAATCCATGAACTTCGATAATACTATGATTTACTATGCAGTATATTACTAAACTATACATCTTGATCTTAACCTCAAAATGGCTGTACCACAAGTGCCATGTTATTATGTATGTCACATGGTCAAACTTCCCACACTCAACACCCTTGCTCAACATTTATTTGCACCCAGTAAATACGCAAGCAAATTAATCCACAAACTTCGATAATACTATGATTTACTAGTTATACCGTATAATAGCCTTTGAATGTATAGAATAGGGTCACAAGGGGACACTACACAAGCACTTTGGGGCGCCTTTAATCATATTAAGTCTATACATCGGAGAGCTTACGTTCTTGAACTTGAGACAACATTTTCACCATACATAACACGTTAACTTATATGTATATATGTAGAACACCGTGTACATAGACTGTCTACATAGGTTCGGAAGTTAGTAACGCCTTAGGCGCACCTAAATCTTCACCTAATATACTAAGATTTGTAGATGGAGCACCTCTAATGCTGCTAGCATTATCAGGAAATTGTCGTCGTTAAACTATCCCTATTCGACTACCCTCGTGTCAATATTGCAGTTTACATGGTACTCTGAGTGTCCATTAAATCAACATGCGCTTCAACTGAAACAGACATGACTTACCTGTTTAGGCACGTTTTGAAAAATGGAGTATTATATGTATTATAATGGAGTTACGAGAATCTTCAAATTGTACTTATGCTTATTGTCAATTTGAGTGATGGATTTAATATAATAAATGTACAGATTTTTTTAGTTTTGTATTCAGTGATTTTTGAGCTTCAAGGTTTTCAAACTTGAAAACCTTTGTCTTTTAGTTCCTCTATTTTGTATATTTGGATTAAACTCACTGTTTTATTTCTTCATTTTGGTATATTTTTATAGCATAACATTTTACAATTTGCGAATGACAAAATTTGGAACTTACAATTTTAGAATTTCTCTATCGCAGGTTTTCGTGAAGGTAACACGAAATTCGAGATACGTTTCACAACTCGAAAGGAAAATTAGTTTCGAATTGCGTGCACCGTTTGCCTGACAATTAGCGTTCGAAATCGTGGTTTAGCATTTCCTATTGAGCATTATATTGCGTTGAATAAACAAAGCAGTGTTTGATGGCAATTGCAGCTAACATTACAATCCAAATACCATACTATTCAAATACACGCAATTATTTGAAATTATCTCGTATTATCGATGAATTATCGGCACAGCAGTTTTTCAATGAAAAATACCATAATGCATTGGATGGATCTTAAAAATGGTGTGACAAGTACCATCTCATATTCATCTCATCAGTAACTCATCACTAATTCATTAATAAATTATATTTTAATTCAAGTTATTACTCCGAAATTATTATTTCAGAAATTCATGTTTAATTATGGTGTTACCATTGTTATTGTCCTTAATCAAATTTTCTAAATTTGAGTTTGGGAATTAAAAAATACATTTTACTTAACATTTTATGTTTTTAGTAAAAAACTATATTCGATACTGTAATAGACAATTATTTTTATTTTTAATACAATTAAAACATTTATACGGAGGAAAATTATAATTGATTATTCTCATATAGATTAATTTTTTAACATATAGTAGTAGTATATAGTAGAAATTGAACATATAGTAGTGTAGAACATATGATTATAATAAAAATTAATTATAATAAACTATAATAATGAATTATGAACTTAAGCTATAAGCGTTTATCCATAAGAAGGTATATTACAGTTTTATAAATAAAAGTAAGAAAGGAAACAAATGATGCTACAAGTCTCTGATTACCTTGATGCTAGTAATAATACTGAGAAAACACAGCCACAAAAATCTCCATAACCTTTCGTACAAGCACCCATAAATCATCGTTCCTCCATGTTCCAACACTTTCAAGCATCCCGACGCGAGACTTCTGGCTTTATATTGCGAAGCCGTGCCCTGTTTTATGTATTACATGGGACGAGCCGAGTCTGTTCGTTACTCGATAGCGTTTCTATCTACTACATGCTAGAAATGGGCTACCTATATTTTCTCTGTTTACTATTCTTAGTCAAAGTCATTTTTTACGCTAGCATTAATTCCCGAACGATACAAACCCATTTATCAGTTGATAAATAGAGGTACAATCTTTGCGAACTGAAATTTATCGACAAATTATACATGGACGAATTATGGTAACTAATTCAAAAAATTATTTTTAGCTTGCGAAAAATTTCAGTTGCACTAGCAATCTTCTTTAGAACTTCACATGTACCAGAAACAATAATTAAAAGAAAGAATAATATTTAGAATATTAACACTGAGACATGAAATTGTAAATTTGTATCGAAAAATCATTTGAATGATAGTAAAGTGGTTTTTACCGTGTTAAAATAAATGCAATTAAGGGACGGTACCGGTTTCGAAAACTTATCGACGCAATCGCGGTATGAATTTCTCAAGAGCTTTTCCGCAGCAGCAAAATGTCAAGCAACTACTGAAAAGAATATTTCAATCGTGCTATCAACAACAATCGACGCATTGTAAGCCCACACGCTGCGGGAAAGAAGTCAGAATTTATGGGTCAATTCCTTTGGATAAGAGATTTATTGTGCACTGTCCTTGAACAGTATGATTGCAGTGGATGTGCAGTATGCACGTAGGTGTTACCAAATAACTCTTTCTCTGCTCATTTTCTTTTCAATCTTTTTCGTTCACGCCTCTGTAAATTATTTGAAACAATGACGTAATCGTACGCTTCACAATTTTCACTTATTTCTCGCGAATTTGTATTGAACTTTCAAAATACAGCTGTACAACTTCTGACAATTACATTATTATTATAATGATTCCATGATAATTATAAGATAATGTGCTAGACTGCAAATAATTATATGGATGAATGCCTGCAGTATTAGATTTGCATCCATAGTTTCCTACGTTCCTAAATTTCTAATATTCCTAAACTCCCACATTCTTAGATTTTTCCCTGATTAGTTACAAATAAATTGTATTTTGTACTGTGTTTTTGTACATAAAAATTGTTGTATTTAAAAATGTATCGGTAATAAAAATAGAGTTCATTTAACTCCGCAAGATCTCAAGCAGAGAATTTCAATTTCGTATCATTGAAATGGGGAATAGCTTTGAATTCTTTCAAAAGCCACTGTGCGACATATACGTAAAACTGTTTGCGGTAGCCTGCCATAATCGTTCACAATTTAATCCTTAATAACTTAGCCCATGGTTCAGGTATACCCGTTGAAAGCCGTGGCTACGAAGTTAAAGGCGTTTCACGTACATATCTTGAGAGACGGTATTAAAATTAACGAGTTTGCATGTTGGCAGAAATTCCCTCCAAGCAATACGCCCATGAACAAATTATAAGTTTCCTGAAATCGCTGTTTAACGATAGTTAAAACGTTTCTTTCTAATTTCCACGCAAGTAACAGCGACCAACTTTCGTCGCTGATAGACCTAAAGTTATTTATTGTCTGATAATAACGAACTCGTGGGGTGTTTTCATGCTTTCGTTTTGCGAAAACATTTCGGAATTTATCTGCGGGGAAGGTAATCGTGTGTTGAACCGTGGAAATTTGATATTAGTTGGGCAAGTCAGATACGGATTAAGGTTTGTGATTAGTTTGAAAATTG
The DNA here is from genome assembly GCA_036983795.1 of Megachile lagopoda. Taxonomy (NCBI): domain Eukaryota; kingdom Metazoa; phylum Arthropoda; class Insecta; order Hymenoptera; family Megachilidae; genus Megachile; species Megachile lagopoda. The sequence goes on from CM072798.1 coordinate 6,643,781, forward strand.
GAGATATGAAGGCATTTTTTAGGTTGTTTTCAAGTTTGGGAATTTCGGGAGAATTTGGAGATTTGGGAAATTTTAGAATTTGAATGTTTAGAAATTTTGGAATTCTGGGAATTTGAGGACTTAGGGATTTGAGGATTTGGGGTTTGGGGATTTGGGGGATTTGGGGGATTTGGAAATTTGAGAAATTGGGGAATTTGGAATTGGGTGATTTGGGAATTTTAAATTTGAAAATTTGGGAATTTGAGAATTGGGGGATTTGAGAATTTGGGGATTTGGGAATTTGGGGATTTGGGAATTTGGGGATGTGGAAATTGGGAATTTAGGAATTTGAGAATTTGGGGATTTTGAAATTTGGAAATTTGAGAATTTGGGGATTTGAGGATTTGGGGATTTGGGAATTTTAAATTTGAGAATTTGGGAATTTGAGAATTGGGGGATTTGGGAATTTTAAATTTGAGAATTTGGGAATTTGAGAATTTGGGGATGTGGAAATTGGGAATTTAGGAATTTAGGAATTTGAGAATTTGAGAATTCGAGAATTTGGGGATTTTGAAATTTGGAAATTTGAGAATTTGGGGATTTGAGGATTTGGGGATTTGGGGATTTGGGAATTTTAAATTTGGGAATTTGAGAATTTGAGGATTTGGAAATTTGGAAATTTGAGAATTTGGGGATTTGAGAATTAGGGGATTTGAGGATTTGGGGATTTGGGAATTTTAAATTTGAGAATTTGGGAATTTTATATTTGAGAATTTGGGGATTTGAAAATTGGGGGATTTGAGAATTTGGGGATGTGGAAATTGGGAATTTAGGAATTTAGGAATTTGAGAATTTGAGAATTCGAGAATTTGGGGATTTTGAAATTTGGAAATTTGAGAATTTGGGGATTTGAGGATTTGGGGATTTGGGGATTTGGGAATTTTAAATTTGGGAATTTGAGAATTTGAGAATTTGGGGATTTGGAAATTTGGAAATTTGCGAATTGGGGAATTTGGGAATTTAGGGATTCAGGTACTTGAATAGTGGTGAATTTGGTGATTCAGAAATTTAGAAACTTATGAATTTGGCTATTAGAAAATTTGGGGTAAGAATTTGGAAATATAGGGAAGTCAGTATTTGACACTTTGGAAAGGGGATTCCAAAGTTTATGAATGTACGTATTTGGTAAGTAGGAAATTCGGAGACCTGGGAGCTGGAAATTAAAGGATTTAAGTATATGACAATTTGGAAATTTAGAGATTTAGAAATTTAAAAGTTTGTGAATTCGAACTAACAACCAGGAAATATAAAAATTTACAAATTTCCCCACTTAGCACCTTGAAAATGCATAAATGTAAATTTATGAGTACCAAAATTTGCATCCTACTGTAACATTCTTCCAAGAAAAAGTTACGATAAAAGTAAACTCTGAATACATTACAGAAATATACCTTTTAAAAACGAGTCGTTGTGACAATATTAAGCAAACAACTAAATCTTCACCCACGTAAGAAGTGTAAACATTCTCTAAAAGATTCTCGTGTATATCAAAAATCGTCTATTTTTATCGAAAGCAAAGCAAGACATCCTTGACGTCTGATCGAAGTCTCTTCACCGCAAAAAAACGCAAAAGTATCAGCATAAATTTACTCCAGAAAGAAGCGAGTCTCTTCGAAAAGCATTGAACGTTGCCAGAAAGCATTTTCAATGTCGCCAACACTTTTCTAAATAACATTTTCTTCTCAAGTTCTTCTTTCCGCGTTTCATGTACACGGTGGGTTACAAAAGTAACCAAATTTCAGTTCCCCTGGTAAAATTAAGATATCATATTGAAATATGATGTTTGAAGACAATATTCAAGTATTAGATGATATTAAAATATTTGATGATAATCAAGTATTCGATGATATTTAAGTATTCGATGGTATTTCCGTATTCATAGTTTGAATGTTATCTGAAGAAAGTTCGATGAAAATTGAATGAATAATTTTTGAAAAACACTGTTAATGTTTATACCAGTATGAAAGACTAATAATTAAAAAATTGTCAAGTTTATAAAAGTATACATATACATCAAGACCACATAGAGACTGTACCACTACGCACCAATCTACATATCACTACATATCTAGCATAACATCAATAAGCACCTTAATTTTCGTGAAAATACGAGAGGAAATCAAAAAGGGGACGTTTGAGAAAAGGGACATTCTAATGATAGAAACGTGAAACATACCTTATTTTGCTACATAACTTTGGACTTCAATGCACTTTTCCAACGTTTCACAAGTTTTTTGATTTCGTCGGAAAAAAAGTTTTGGTTGCATCTGCAACCAATGAAATCCCCTTACTATTTCCCGTATACAAAGATTTTGTTTCCCCCTGAAAAAGTTCCGTTTCTTCCGCGACACAGCGTGTATTCGAGGCTCTATCGGTGCCAACATGTACCCATCGATGTTTTCTTCGTCGAAAGATTTAACAAGTTTTTCCCGATTGGTCGAAGAATACATAGAAGGAAGTAATTCTGGTCGACGAGGCGAGGCAAAGCGGTGTCGCGGCGTATCAGGCAGCGAATTCGCTCCAAAAATTCCGATTCGATTCGAGAAATGAGAAAAACCGACCGCTAAACGACTCCTGGCACGTGACGCAACTTCGCCTCAGACAGAATGCTATCTTGAAGCTAAGAGAAAATAAATAAGACGGTCCGTCTGGGGGCTTCTTTTACCGCTCCTCCAAATGATAAGCTGCAACTTCTCTAACACGATTTAGTGTTTCGGGTAGCACCTTCTTACTGTGCACTTCACGTTTCTCTTCGAGGTGCTCACTTTATCTGAAGCTTTCTTAAGCACAGTTCGACTCGCTGCTCATATAACCTGCTCCTTCATTCTGAGTAATCATTGTGGGGTTCACTTATTTATTTACTCGTTTGAAATAGAAACTTTTCGTACAAAGTGCGAATACATGGGTGGTGTACTGGTTAATTCTTAATTTTTTTTAAGAAAATTTAAATTTGGGGAAAAGGAAGCCTTATTCAAAGTATGCACTATCGTTAGCTATACATCGTTCACATTTTTAAAGGAACCAGTCACTGTCAAACCAGTCATCAAACGCTTCAAATAACTCGTCTCATGAAAATCCTACATGGTCAAGACATTTCTTGCTATTAACATAGTTCATAACTAAATGACATGATTAACATAACTGAGCCAGAAATTAAGTCTGGAGGACGTAAGGAGTCCGCAAGCAAAATGTTGAAGAGTCTCCTCGGATTACAACCCCTTTCTGAAATTGACCGAAAACGGATTGATAACGCTTGCCCGCAAAATACGTCTCGCATCGTCGATGACAAAATTCCGTTTCGAAACGGCGATTATGATAACAAGCTCGCAAACGCGTGATAATCAGGAACAACGACAGCAATCGTGCAATAATTCTATTAATCCGGAACAATGGACAATAGATGACGATCAAAACGATTCATTCGTGCTGGCGAATGTCATGGAAATCCTGTTTGTCGTAGAAAATTACGCCGCGACCGATGTTTGTGCGTTCGTGTTTGGATGGTAGCCGTGCTACTTTCGACGGTGGTTAACCAGGTCCCGGGATACACGGGACACGGGCGGGGAAAAATCGTAAGCAAGCGAGATCACCTTTTCGCGATTCAATTCGCCACGGTAAATCACACGCGAACGAGAATCGATTTAATGTTCGCGGGGCGCGTGCACGTGATGCGGACAATGCGCCCGGCCAGAGGTACACGATGATGAATGAGCTTTGCCCAAGCTTGCGCTGAAAGTTGGTTATCGTCTAAAAGATCCGACCATTTGTACGGGCCGTGCTTGTATGCCGGCGCACGCTTGTCGATTCCACGACCAGCAAAACGTGAAATCTACGCTTTAATTCCTGCTGACTTTCTCTCTGATACCTTTTCGATTCAATTGTGACCACCTTTTTCGGCCTGAGTGCTGCGGCTCTGACTATCGATCATCGATATCTTATTGATATTCAACGGACGTACGGACGTGCCGCGATTTACGCCCTCGCGTAATTTGCCACTCGGACGTTACCCTCATTTTTGGCGTCTGAGCATTTCCGAATTTGTCACGTTTGGAACATTGGAGAATTTGGGACATTTTTGAGGATTGGAGAAATTTGGGAAATTGATAGATTGGTAGATTGATGGATTGATAGATTGATAGATTGATAGATTGGTAGATTGGTAGATTGATAGATTGATAGATTGATGAATTGATGGATCGATAGATTGGTGGACGGGGGAATTGGTGAATTGGTGGATTGATAGATTGTTCGATTGACAGATTGATGGATTCATAGATTGATGGATTGATGGATTGATTACTGAATTGCCGAATTGATGGATTGGTGGATTGATAGATTGTTAGATTGATGGATTGATTGGTGGATTCATAGGTTGATGGATTGATGAGTTGGTGGATTGATGGATTGATTGCTGAATTGCCGAATTGATGAATTGATGGACTGGTGGATCGACAGATTGATAGATTGATGAATGCATAGATTGATGGATTGATGGGTTGGTGGATTGATGGATTGATTACTGAATTGCCGAATTGATGGATTGGTGGATTGATAGATTGTTAGATTGATAGATTGATGGATTGATTGATGGATTCATAGGTTGATGGATTGATGGGTTGGTGGATTGATGGATTGATTACTGAATTGCCGAATTGATGGATTGGTGGATTGATAGATTGTTAGATTGATAGATTGATGGATTGATTGATGGATTCATAGGTGGATGGATTGATGGATTGATTGTTGAATTGCCGAATTGATAGATTGATGGATTGGTGAATCGACAGATTGATAGATTGATGAATTGGTGGATTGATAGATTAATAAATTGCTAGATTAGTAGATTGGTAGATTAGTAGATTGATAGATTGGTGAATTGGTGAATTAATAGATTGATGATTTGGTGAATTAGTAGATTGATAGATTGATAAATTAGGGAAATTTGAACAATTAGGGAATTGTTAAAATTTAAAGGTCTGGGAAATGTGAAAATTTTGGGAAATTTGAGGAATTTTAGAAACTTAAGAAATTTGTGAAACTTGAGAAACTTGAAAAAATTAAGAAACTAGAGAAACTTGAAAAATTTCAAAAATTGAAAAAACAAAATTGGAGAATTTATGAAGTTTCAGATACGATGTTTTGAAAATGTTCCTCAAAATAATTTACTAAAATCACAAATCCTTATTACGTCATCTCCAGAAGTATTTATAACACTTCTCACTGTACACTGTATACCGTACACTACATATTTTAAAAAATCAATAGTCGAATATACTCATCGTTTTATCAACTAGTATAATACTGTCTAGATGGAATGGGAAACTTCCTAAGTTAATTTCGCACAAATTATTAATAAAATACTTTAGCTTCAATAGCTCGATACAGAACCCTTAATTTAATTATAACTGCAAAACATACCTCACAAAAACCTTTCACAGAACGTACTGCAGAATGACGTATCGTAAAATAATATAAATCGATTAAAACGAGCAACTAAATCACTCGAAATTAATAGCGAGTCTGCAGATGCAGATACATATCGAACTCCGAAAATAAAGTTTCAAGTATTTTAGCTATTAATAATCAAGGTAGAAAGAGCGTTTACTTCGGGAGGAGAATAAATTGTCCGAAACAGCAGCCGTCGGATCGATAGAAAGTTGTCATCCTTCATTACTCGCAATTTCGCGTGTTATTACCGACACATTCGTATTTCCCGCGAAATCTCACGGCATCGTCACTTGAGCAACCGTGTTCCTATGATTGTACAATTACGACCGGTGATTATTTGCTTTTCCGCAGCGTGTCACTCGGACATTGCATTCCAGCGTCGAAACGGACACAGGATCAAGCTGACTTTTAATTATTCAATTAGCACCGGTGTCCCATAAAACACTCCTCGGAATCTCGTTTAATTTCTAAACAGCCTGAGCTAACAACTCTCTTGTTGGCCCAACTTGGAGCGAACGTGTTTGTATCAACACGTCCCCGTTGATATTACATTGTGTACTGCATACTGTTTGTATGCACTATATTAGTTGATTGCACTTCTCTTGTGTACTCGTTTGTTCTAATTAAATTATTCCATTTCGGTCCACTAATTGCGCAATATCACATTAACATGCGAAAATTTTGGGAACATAGTTTTGAAATTTTGAAAACTACGTAGAAATCAAATAAGTCAATTATAATAAAATAAGGTCAGGTATTTATAAAATATACTTTGAAGCTTGGTATAGTTCCTTATAAACCCTATATATAAAATATAGTTCAATCTTAATATAATTTGTATATGAATTACCTAATTTTACCTACAGTCTGTTCCACAAGAGCGTGGGTGGGTAATTCACCAATGAAGTAGAGTGTGTAACTGAAACTCTTAATATATGACACAAAAGAGTAGTGAAGGAATCTCACTTTATTTGACTTATTGTTTATAAATCTTCATAACAATTTTAAACTGTCTTTACAAAAATTTTAGAAATAGAATTTCTGATAGAATTCTTAGTCTAATATTTTTAGACTGATCAATTACGTATTTAGGGAATTTTAATTAAAGTTATCATCGACAAATGATCTTTGTACTAGGAATACCGTTTACCACTTGAACCCCTCAATTATCAAGGGAGAATTGCCACTAAGAAATTTCTGGCTTTGAAACTCAAGCTTGGTTCCTTTGCCTCTAAAGTGCTTCGTAAACTCTTAGGCCGGATGCTTGGCTCCACATTATGCAACAATGTACAAAGATATAGTTAGAGGAATGATGGCTGCTAATGCATGTGCTACGATCACGTGTACAAAGTCGTTAAACCGTGGAAATTGATCGATCTTTCGCACCTATTGGATAATCGAACTGATTATTCTGATAATTGGTATTACATAATCGACACCCATGATGAAACAATAATGTTGTTTCTTTTGTTTAGGAATTTAATTTTAGGAAATATGTTGCCGTCATATCGCTTTCCAGATATTCATATAAAGTACTAAAACATTTTCGAGCTAAATTCATATCATCGCCTTGCTAAAAGAGTGATTCAATTAAACGCAACAAATTTTGGAAAAATCAATTTGTAATATTTTTCATTTTGGGCAGAGATCTAATTAACATTGACACATCTTCTTCCATAATTAATAATCAGATTTTGAGGAGCTGTAATCCTAAAGAAAGAGTTAAAGTAGCTCTATTTGTTTTTATGTATTGTTCTAACACATTGATTACTATGTGAGTTACCACTGTTCGAGGTTCAGTAAAATCAATTATTAAGCAGGTGTTCAAGCATTATTGCTATATCGACACCTAATATAAAGAACATTCTAATTGCAACACAAAAACATAAACGAAATATTGTTTACAAGAAGTGTCCACATCGAAGCCATCAAAATGTAGAAATCTGTAATATACTTTGCAATCTTCAGTATATCATAAATGCATAAATATCAACCGACTATTCATTTTCTGAAATCTACCGAATTTCGGTTTTATCAACCGAAGAAATTTGAGTACTCCTAATGAGTCATTGATACATTGATTTTAAAGATAAAACTCAAAAATCCACTATTTGTACTTACAAGGTGTATCAGTCGATTTTCAATTTCATCAATGATCATACAAATCAGCTTTGAGTTTAGTCAATGTACAAGTCAACTTTGAACGTAATTAATGTCTAGTCGTGTAAGTCAATTTTCTATTTCGTCAGTGTCTGTACAAGTCAATTTTTAAGCTGATGAATGTCTGAATGTAGATGTGAATTTTCGATCTGACGAATGTCTGAATGTACAAGTCAATTTTCAATCCGGTCAACGTCTGGACGTACAAGTCAATTTTCAGTCTGGTCATTATCTGACCATACAAGTTAGTTTTTAATTTGGTCAACGTCTGGACGTACAAATTAATTTTCGATCTGATGAATGTCTGACAATACAAGTCAATTTTCAACCTAGTCCATTTTTAATCTAACGAATGTCTGACCATACAAGTCAGTCTTCAATCTGGTGAATATGTGTACGTAGAAGTTAATTTTCAATCTGACGAGTGTCTGAGTATATAAGACTATAGTAAAAGATGTGTTAAAACGTTGAATAATTTATCCGAATGCAACACTTCTGGAAGATATCTGACACCTAAACTTGGCCAGATCACAAGTTCGTAACATAATCACTCTTCCAGCAAACGAACGATATCGAAAACAGAAAGTTTCTCGAATATTCACGTTGCAATTTGCCCCACTGATCCCCACTCCCGAAGATCCCGTGCATATGGGCAGAAAATACCGAGCCAGGGAGCATTTCCATTCGATTCCCTTCAAATCGTCCGTTGAACATCCGAGAAACCGCAGGGTGCATGCGAATGCATCCTGAAGGAGCCTTTATCTCGGCCCGAATTCGAATTCCCGAGGCAATCGCCCCGGCACATTTCCCGAATTTTTGCCGAGTGTTCGGCCACGTACCTTTGCTGACCGCGATCGCATCGATAAGCATGTGAAGAGCAGCGAATACCAGAACGGCGGGCCAACGACACAGCATTTTTAACACCTCGTTCACACGGTTCTCACTGTCGATCTAATCCGCTTCGGCACCAGCTCTTCGGGATCGAAATCAGCTTTCGATCGCGCACACACACCGGTTACGCAACGGTTTTCGGTCAGGAGAGAAAACACTTGGCCCGGGGATTCACCGGGAGGTTCTGGTCAGTTCACAAACACTTGCGAGGGTATATTCCCCGAAGACGAGCGAGCCGAGGGAAACTAGTGGATCCGTTTCGGAGCGGAAAATCCTCGCAAGATCCTCGTGCAAGCTCCACCGCGCTGAGAGCCACGCTCGATCTCACGTGGATCCTCGCCGAAGATCATCGCGAGCTGCGAGCCGCGATCCTCGCTCGTCTTTCGCATCTTTTCCCCCAGATCCGACTGGCGACACTCACCGCGACGAGATCACTGGATCACTGAACGATCATGATTCGCGGGAACACGCGCGGGTTTGGACGTCCTGACCGACGAGGACGACGTCGAACGCACATGGACCAGCCGCGTATATCACGGATGCGGTGCCGCTTGGCGTCGCGGCGCGAAATGATTCTGCTGGCTGGCGTCGTCGAACGGCAACGCATGCGCCACGTGAAGACGCCGCGATACACGCGCAGAACGATTCTACTTGACGCGCTCTTCAGCTTCGACTACTTGCTCGATGCAAGAATGCTCCTCGACGACGTTGTCCTACGGTCAGCAGCGCGACGATGATGCCGTCTTCGAGGACACCGAGACGGACCGCGCCGACGGAATCTTGGGAATTCTTTGAACCGGTGTTGAATAGCACACCCTCTTATGGACACGGAATCCGTTACCTGCTGTGGAATTGTAGGTGGGAAGTTATCGAGGTTGTTGTATCATGCTCTTCTCGTTTTTCCTCGAAGGCAGTTACACCCAATGTGACGGGTGAACTCGGTTGTGTATACGGTAGGTTAATAGATCAAAAGAGTATATAAGTTGCTGAGTGTATTTATTCAGCAGTAGGTTTTTAAAAGTACTTGGTTGACTGTTGATTTGTTTCTGATGTTTTCACATTTTGGAATGTATAAGGTTAACAATTTTTTAGTTATGGAGTGGTGGTTCTATCCGACGTAAGTTGTAGAGAGAGGAAATAGAAGAGGGAGGAAGGCTGGATTAACGGTTTGGTTCTTCAGGTAGTTTGGAAAAATTCTAATTTTTAGGACAAATTTATAGCGTGACGGTTAACTACGGTTACTATGGTCTGAAAAAATATGGTACCCTAAAACATTTTGGGTTTTTCCTGTCATCAAGTAATCATAAACGGTTGAGTCCTAACGGTAACAGTTCTAAGACGCTACAGAGGTTACACTGATTTTATGGTCCTTGCTTAATTACAGATGGGTACTTATTTAGATTTATAAATATATTCAAGGAAACAAGTACAAAATGTTTTACAGTTTGTGTTGCAAATTGAGAACCTGGGAAGATGATTATAAATGAGGAGTTGGTTCGATAACTTATGAAGTAGTAAGATTTGGTCTGAATTTTGTGGAATAGCAAATTTTGATGATTTGATGTAATCATTTGTGGATCAACAAGATCATGATGTACTTTTGGAATAAAGTACCTGGTCGAAGTTAGTCCAAGTTGCGATACCAAATACTTGATGATTTTTCAACAATTTTTCATGGATTATAGTATAAAATAATATTGTTTACCTTCTGACTATTATGTAGATGAAGATAAAACTTCCTACAGATAAATTATACTTTATAGAATCAAGGCGTTCCTCTATTTTCCTGCAAAGTAATAATCTATAGATATCTACCCAATTACTTGTAGAATAATTAATATTCAAGCCCATAGTTATAGTCTATCATTATAGCTCATTACTCTAGTCTAATTATAACTTCTAACCCAGCAATTACATGTCGAATAATTGCCAGTCTAATAGTTACGTCTCACATTTGCCAGTTTCACAATTACCTGTTAGATATCTACCAGATCAGTTGGTAAATAGATAACTGTCAGTTCGATAATTGCCTATCAAATAATTACCAGTCTTATAGTTTGTCAGATAATTGCCACTTCGATAATTACCCTGATAGATAACTGTACTGTAATTACCTTCACAGGTAACTACCAAACCGATAATTACCTTGACAGATAATTGCCAATCCTATAATTACCCTGACAGATAACTGTGAATTCAATAATTACCTTCATAGGTAACTACCAATTCGATATTTACCTTATCAGATAATTGCTAATTCGATAATTACCCTGATAGGTAACTGTGAATTCAATAATTACCTTCGCAAGTAACTACCGAACCGATAATTACCTTCACAAACAATTGCCAATCTTATAATTACCTTGACAAACAATCCAATAATTACTTTGTCAGACATCAGCCAATTCGATAATTACCTTAACAAATAACTGCCAATCCTCTAATTTCCTTGACAATTACTTGCCAGTCCAACAATTACCTTGACAAATATCTGCCAATTCGATAATTACCTTGACAAATTACTGCCAATCCTCTAATTTCCTTGACAATTACTTGCCAGTCCAACAATTACCTTGACAAATATCTGCCAATTCGATAATTACCTTGACAAATTACTGCCAATCCTCTAATTTCCTTGACAATTACTTGCCAATCCAACAATTACCTTGACAAATATCTGCCAATTCGATAATTACCTTGACAAATAACTGCCAATCCTCTTATTTCCTTGACAATTACTTACCAATCCCATAATTACCTTGACAAATATCTGCCAATTCGATAATTACCTTGACAAATAACTGCCAATCCTCTAATTTCCTTGACAATTACTTGCCAATCCAACAATTACCTTGACAAATATCTGCCAATTCGATAATTACCTTGACAAATAACTGCCAATCCTCTTATTTCCTTGACAATTACTTACCAATCCCATAATTACCTTGACAAATATCTGCCAATTCGATAATTACCTTGACAAATAACTGCCAATCCTCTAATTTCCTTGACAATTACTTGCCAATCCAACAATTACCTTGACAAATATCTGCCAATTCGATAATTACCTTGACAAATAACTGCCAATCCCCTAATTTCCTTGACAATTACTTGCCAATCCAACAATTACCTTGACAAATATCTGTCAATTCGATAATATCCCTGACAGATAACTACCCGTTCGACAATCACCTATCAGTTAACGATCAGTCCAATAAATACCAACCTTTCATATCATCTACCCACAATTCCTTAAAACATCGCGCATGAAATAAATATGAGTATAAATACAAGTTTGGACAACGTCCGATAATTAAAAATGAATAAAAAAGATGGACGATTCGAAAACAGAGATAATAACGAAAAGCATCGCAACATGTTAACGCGTTGGCAGCAAATTATAGCATTAACTGCAATTAATGGAGGCGGCGAGTCGGAAATTTATGGTGGCGGGCCACCGTTTAGGAAAATATGGGAGGCGTCCTCCTCACCGGCGAAGAAGTTATGGGATCCGCAAACATTTCGCACGGATCCAACATAAATTATGTTTTCGCCGGTGTACCACGCGACTCCACGGACTGTATAAAGCTTTCGTTATCGCGGATTCTACGTTTAAATCCGCCCAGCCAGCCGCGCCACGTTGCATCTAAGAAAGCCACGAGACGAGCACTAATCTTCACGTTCTCCTTCGAAAGCGTACTGTCCCGGAGAAAAGAAAATGCACCCCAGTATTAACGCTCTGTATGCAAGTATGCAACACAGTTTTCTCTTTCTTGACGATTGAGAAACATCCTTTTCACGAACTTAATGCGCCATCGTCCTCATTACAACTTCGAATCGCAATTTTCTTGAAATTGTGTCTCGGTTGCTTTTCCTTCTCTTTTTTGCACGTTCAAATTACCAAGTGATTTCTTTGTGGATGTTCTGTGAAATTTACAAGAGTGACTCGTGGAATAAATTTTATTGTCATTTCGAAGATTAATCTCTTACGGAAATTTACGCTGCTTCACAGCAGAGTTAAACTGCACTACAATGCTGTTCTCTTAGCGAGTACATTGGAAGTTTTAGATGATTAAATTTTTACAAAGATATAGTACTTTAACTTTGATCATTTTTTTTCGAAAATTCACAAAATAGTTACAAATGTTTTCAATATCGTATTAGTGCAAAGAGGTGCTCATGGTTACCTTTTACATGTAATTTTTTATGTGATTTAATACTCTTACGTGGTGAAGGCACAAAGAGTGCGAATGAAAACATATGGAAAGGATGATTGAATAGAAACGGTGAGCGAGTGAGCCGGTAGAGCCTACAGTGGCGCTATGTAAACAATAACATTCGAAACTATAGTAGACCGTCGTGATGCTATCCGAAAGCCACTTTAGTGCCTAAGAGGTTAACGAATAGAGCGTATGCTTGCGTAGTTTCGTTTCGATTCAGCGAAAGAGGCGAAAAATTCTCGTTGAGGGCGAAAGTGTCGAGCGTGTGTCATAGGAGATCCTTAGAGATAAATCTTAACGTACATAACATAAACACACAACTGCCTAGAAACTCAGATTAATAATATTATAACTTACTATATTATATACAATTACAACCGACATGTCCAAACACACAAAGGGCAAGTTTGGCAGGATGAGACACGCGTATGTAAGTAGGATATATCGACGTGTAATCCATATGTATATAACAGGGGAGGTGTTAGTTTCGGAACCGAGACTCAGGGGTAAGAGGGACAAGTTCATTGCCTGATCGTGGCTACTATTTTTCAATTTATTCCTCGAGAATCTGAACACGCTTCTGAACATTCGCGATGAGTGAAAAGATAAATAGACAAAGGTCTAACGTTTTTCTTTTGTGTTCGAGGAATTAGTGGACCGCCGTACCCGAAGAACCTGCAAGAAAATACGAGTCGTGGAAAATTATTTAACGTTGCAAATATTAATGAAACCTTATTATATAATACTGTATAATTTGGCACAGTATTTCGTGGCAATAAATTTCAGTAAACCGAAACAGATTACGCGTCGCTATCAATATCTCCGAACTTGTACGCTGAATTCAATAATTAGCGAACCGAAGGGCAAACAATCATGGCCGCAAGAAATGTCGTTTGTTGGAACTCGGCATCAATTATCGGCCTTGCTGTGCTTAAAGTTATTACTTCGGTGGATTTAGGATTGTCGAGAAACGAGCTATAAATAACGATGGGTATTATCGAGCATTCAGAAGCGATTTTTATTAAAAAGATGTCGAAGAAACCCTTGTCCTTTGGAATTAATTAACGAAGGATTGATTGCCCATTGCTGGGATACTGTGCCGCGTCGAATCGAGATTTCAGCAGTTTTTTATTGTATTTCGTAGGGAAGTAATAAGGAAAGAATTCTGTTGAATGCTTGATTCGTTGTTTGATACCGATGAAATGAGAAATAATTAAAATTGTAGCGAACGGAGGGTAATAAAAATTGAAATCGCATGTTAAGGAGCTGATTTTAATAATCTTTTGACGGAAAATTTTAATGAGAGGATAATTGAAAATTATGATTAGTTATTAAGGTAGATTATAAGATTTGAATAGTAATAAAAATTGAATGGTTGCATAACTCCTTAACCTAACATTTTTCCGTCAGGTGGAATTAATCATTGCAATATTAAAATAACAAAACTTGAACTATTAGAATACTTTGAATTTATCAATCTTTAATACAAATTGTAAGTGATGGACTCAAAACTCAGTTGGAAGGTAAATACAATTTATTTTTGTTGTATTTGTGCATCATGAGACATGTCATAAGCCAATGGGTTAAGTCAAAGTTAAACAATATTCGAATAATCTTCCATAAAATTTACGTGAGATAATAACAATTGAGTATTATTATTATTAAAGTAGAACAATTATGTCTTATTGTCGAATATTTTTGTTTTACTTTAAATTCATACTTGAAGATCATTTGAATAATTTTCTATTATGGTTTCATGTTTGAAAAGATCGAGTTGGTTTATTTGACGTGTCATCAGCGCCATCATTGATTTTATGCAACTGTTTCAATTTGAATATGATTATGCTGACCCAGATGAACGTTTACATACGTATGTACATATGTCCAGCTGTGGTTAAATATTTTTCGTCAATATTCAGTAATTAAAATATCACTGTTTGGTTTCAGGTGTTGTTCAGCTCAAGCCATTTTTTGGTTGCGGTAAACTGATTCATTGAGGTGTTTTGCATATAATATACAAATGATATTTGCGGTGAATAATTATTTAACAACGGAGTTGGTAGCTGAGTTATTATTTTAATTTACTGTTTTAGATTTTTGTTTTATGTTTCAATATTGCATTATTTTAACATTTTATTATTTCGTCGTTTTACCATTTCATCACTTTACTGTATTATTTGTTATTTTATTATTTTAATATTTTATAATTTTGTTATTTTACTCTATTTCACCAATTTTATCAGTGTACTGTTGATCTACAATTTTATTATTATATCATTTTACCATTTTATCTTTGTATCTTTGTATGATTTGTCTATTGTACCATTCTATATTTCCTTATTTTATTATTTCAACATTTAACTACTTCAAATTTCCTACTTCAAAAACTCCATCAGAATGCAGCCCATCCCGTACACAAAGTCCCAAACTCTCGTAAAAAAATGATCCAAACTTAATTTCCCCCATAATATCCACCACAAATTAATTAATCTGACAATACCACGTCCCGTGTTCGATCATTTCCCAATTAAACAGGATCCAGCTTTATCATGGCGGCATTGGTAAAACCGAAAAGCACAAAGAGTCTGGCGCAACACACCCCTCATTAATAGTTTAATCAACGCGATACCGTATCGCGGTTCCATTAATCTCTCCGTGGACCAAAGGAAACCGCTGAACGTCATTCGCTCGCCTGAACCAACAAATTTCGTTCCTTTTTTTTTTCTCTTCCTTCGTTTCTTTTATTAGGGAACGTTCCAATAACGTCGGATTCGTTGAAACGGAACGGCCACTTTCTTTCACGAACGTTATCGCTCTATCGCTTTTCTACGCGGCTTTCTAGGCTTCGTTGTACATACGTTGGCCAGGCTTTCGCGAATCAATGTGAAAAGGATACGTACCAGCCGGTGCTTGGAAACACCTTTCACATCGGATTGATCGAACAGATCTGTAGCAGAATGTGTTCTGCATGTTACACGTCGGTACGAGCGAGAAACTACGGACTGTTCACGGTCTTCGTTACGTTTGTACTAGCACGGTTTACCGAGACCATCTGAATGCACTTTGAAACCAAACCAAGGAAATGGTGTCGATTCGGTGATAATGCGATACCGATTGCCACTATTCGACACGAACAACATGACGTTTCTGAGATTCATTGCTCTTCCTCGGATCAGGCTCCGTTTACTGAGTACCTGTTGTTCGTGCACTTTGATCTTGTTACATTTTTTTACTGGTAATTTTAGTTAGGAAATGTGCTGAAATATATTTTTGACTTTTTATCTATTTACGACCTTTTTTATTCTGACAAAATGTAAATAAATATGTTGCAAATGAATTATTTGTGCTGAAATGTCGCTTGTTGCTTTCTCTATTTTGTGAAAGAAAATATAAAAAGATTCAGAATAAATTATTTAATGGAGTATGCTGAAATATTTTTGGGACTTGATACAAATTACAAGAAAAAAATGATAAACAAATATGTTGCAAATAAATTATTTGATAGAAAGTATGCTGAAGTGTATTTTGAACCTTTCATTACATGTGGTACAAAAAAAATGGGAAAATATAGTTGTATTTATCTTCCATTTCTACAATAAGATCAAATTTAAAAATTCCACAACAAACAATTCTCCACATGGTCTAAAAATCCTCCACTTCTTTTCAAGAATTTTTAAAGAATAATATTGTAGTGCACACTATTCATACTACTTTGCATTATTTTCTAAACAATATTTGAATATTTGTGTCAATATTTGAGTTAAACATTATTTGATTATGTTAAGACAATATCCTAATATATTTGATGTTTTCAGGAGATTCGGACCTTTGTTAAAGAAAGGATCTTGACCATAATCCTCATCTACTAGTGGGATAAGAAAAGGTCAGAAGATTAATCGTTCTTATCACAGGTAAAAGTAATATATGTAATAGAAATTCACATTGTGTCTTATAAGTCAGAGAAAATTGAACTAATGTGTCCATGTAAAGCAGTGAAATAATATCTTAATACATCTGTTTTCAGAAGATTCAGAATTCTGATGAAAAAAGGAAACTTGAACATAATCTTCATGGGTTGGAGCAATGAGAAGAAGTCTGAAGATTAATCATTCTTATCACATATCAAAATAATATTGTATATAATACAAATTCACATTGTGTTCTGTGAGTCAAACAAAATATAACTAATATGCCCATATAAAGCTCTAAAATAGTATCTGAATATATCTCTTTTCAGGAGATTCAGAATTCTATTGGAAACAGAAGCTTGGCAGCAATCCTCATCGGTTGGAGGGGTCAAAAGAAATCTGAAGATTAATCATTCTTATCACAGGTAAAAATCACACTGTATATAATACAAATTCATGTGTTCCATAAGTCAAATTGAGCTAATGTGTCCATGTAAAACGTCAAACTAATATCTGTGTGCATCTGCTGTTTTCAGGAGATTCAGAATTCTATTGAAAGCAGAAGTTTGGAAGCAATCCTCATCGGTTGGAGGGGTCAGAAGAAGTCTGAAGATTAATCATTCTTATCACAGATAAAAATAATACAAATTTACACTGTGTTCTGTGAGTCAAACAAAATATAACTAATATGCCCATATAAAGCACTAAAATAATATTAGAATATATCTGTCTTCAGGAGATTCAGAATTCTATTGAAAGCAGAAGCCTCATCGGTTGGAGGGGTCAGAAGAAGTCTGAAGATTAATCATTCTTATCACATATAAAAATAATACTGTATATAACACAAATTCACATTGCATTCTGTGAGTCAAACAAAATATATCTAATATGCCCATATAAAGCTCTAAAATAATATCTGAATATATTTGTTTCCAGGAGATCCAGCACTCCGCTGAAAAAAGGAGCTTGAACATAATCCTCGTCCGTTCGAGGGATAAGAAGAGCTCGGAAAATTAATCATTCTTATCGTTGGTGAAAAAGCTGGAACATCGGCATCGCATCGCATCACATCGTTGTGCTAACCATGAAGGAAGATAAAGCTCCCGGTCGATTGTTCCTTTAAACCCTCTAATTCCGATGCACGTTCTCCACGTACTCGTTGTGTAAGCTCAATTGCCTCGCTGGCAATCGTTTGCGAGCCCTTTCTTGTCAATGGGCCGAGGAGAATCACCGGTGTAGGTGGAAAAGGTGGCAAACCGGTTGATAGCTCTTCAGCGAGGCAACTTGCATGAACGATTCTCTTCATCTCGTTACCTTCGTCAACGACCGGCAGACCCGAGATTCGCCTACTCGAATATCTACGTGACTTCTTGC
Organism: Megachile lagopoda; assembly: GCA_036983795.1. NCBI lineage: Eukaryota > Metazoa > Arthropoda > Insecta > Hymenoptera > Megachilidae > Megachile > Megachile lagopoda. Next base: position 6,661,821 of record CM072798.1, read on the forward strand.
CTCGACACTTGCGAACGTTTCATTAACCGACAAAAATTATTACACATTTTCGTGAACGAAACGACTGTTAGGCTCCTAAGCTCCGAAAATTTAGTTACGTGTAGGTTGCACACTTTGTGTAGATTATTATGTTATACAATTATTTGAGAAATTATTCAAAATTCAAGAAGATTGTAGTTATTGTGTACAGAAAACTGTATTAGTGAGGTAGAAATTCGAGTAATTCGAATGAATTTCAATTGAGATTTGATATTTGAATTATTTGAACAGAGATTTAAATTATTTAGATTATTTGTATACCTTCAGTTAGTAATTGGATTGTTTGAATTACTTGAATTATTTTGATTGCATCATATGTTTTGAGTTAGTTGAATTATGTGAAGTATTTTTATATTTTCAATTAGTTGCATATTTTAACTATTTGTACTATTTGAAATATGAAATTCTGAGAACTTGAAAATGTAGAAGTTACAAGTTTAGTATTTCATTAAAAATTCGAAAATGTTCAAAAACATGGTCGTTAAGAAGTCCGAAAATGCAAGAACTACAAAACACAGAAATACTAAAATGTACTTATGCATCATCCACAAGAAGTCTACGTTGCGCTCTAGTAAATGTAACGCTGTAACTCGCAGTTTTATCAGCGGGTTTAATTACCGGCCGTATATTATCGCAGTTTAGGAAGCTTATGTTTTCTAATGGAAATGTAAAGTGCATTTAGCAAGGAGTACACAAGGAATTCGGGTAATTCTTGTTGTCAAGTAGCGCGGTTTCTCTTCGTGGACTAAGAAATCGTGGTTTAAGATCCATCCTGTAGCTTCCCACAGTCTGAACGCGAATGATATCGATTTTCCTGGATGCTCTAACCCACGCCACGGTGTAAACGGGCCATTACCCTTGGTACATCTTCCTTAATCTTCGGTCTGTGTATGTAATAATGGCCCGGTGACTGGCACAGTTTCCCCCTTGGCACGGGATTTTTCCTTTTCGTTGATTAATTGCCACACAGCCACGCTGTAATTGGCACGTTTTAATGGAAACACCGATGGAGTAACGACGACGATACGGTTTTTGTTCTCTGTTGCATTCTGAACAGGGAATTTTTATTGCCTTGCTACGGTATCCTCGATTCAAAGGATATAGTGTGATCGTGAGCGAGTGTTTTGGAACTTTGTAAATTCGAGATATAGGAATTTTTGTATTTTATAACTTTTGGTATTGGAATGTTCAGACTGTGGGAGTTTGTAATTTTAGAATTTAAGAATGTTTGATCTTCAAAATTGTTGATATTTTGAAACCTTGAATTTTAAATAGATAGAATTAATTATACAAATTGATTATTAATGTACAAATATGAGTAATTATACTTACTACTTGCATGTATAAATGTGCAATTACAGTTAAGTACACATTGTAAATATTGATGTACAAATATGATTAATTATATTTACTACTTGCATACATATACAAATGTCCAAATACAGTTAAATATACTAGATATTAATGTACAAATATAACTAATTATATTTACTACTCGTATGTAAATATGTAAATGCTATAATACTCTACAAATAAGTGGTGAGATGGAAAAGGAATTGAAATCAAACGACGTGGAAAAATCCATATTTGATGTATCACAGTTAAAAGTACCTTTAAGTTATTCTGCTCTCGGAATCGCGTAGAGCAAGAAATTTGATCGATCAGTTATCGTTAACGATACGTTGAGAAGAATTAAAAATTAATCTTGCACGACTACCAAGTATTGCAATTGATCAAATTTTCTACTCTTTATATACGAAGAAACTCTCTTTATGTTTTATTAAAATCTAAACAAACTTTATGCTGTTATTGTATTTACTTTATTTATAATTTAAGGTACAATCATTTCAATATTTTCACAAACTATTATACATATTTAACAATAGTAGTAGAGGTAGATATTGTTTGAATACAATTGTAACTAACGCATCAACGTGTGATACTCACATAATGTCAAATTAAAAACAAAGTAGTAAAGTAAATGAACAACTGATAAAATATAATTGGACATACACATTAATTTTGTCTCACACTCATTCTGTAACATCTTGAACTTTGCAAACATCTTAAATTTTGTAATTTGAAATGAAATACGTGTGAACTGTTTGTTTGGCACTCTGTGATATGGTTATTGTTAATTCAAAAATATTATTCAGAAGTATCAAATAATTTGTTACGAATTTCAGTAAACAGAAATTAGCAGTAACTGGCTCGAGTCAATTTTTACTGAAACATATAGATTATTTATTGTAGAACCCACGAATGAAGTATTATTCATAAATAAGCCTGACTCAAGATGGAAGAAGCCAGGTTCACGATGAATTCGCAGTAGTTGCGTGCATGTTAAGTCAGACACGTAATATTCCTCGGTGGAACGATTTAACCGGAAGTTACGGTACAATCGAGTGGATATGCACCGGAAGGTCGTGAGTTATTACAGAACCATTTCAGGCCAAGCTTCTCACGTCTACGTCGTTTGAAAATTTCGTGCAAATTATGGAAAAGATAGATGTAATATCGGTAATTTGAGAGCGTATAATAAATTCGTTGCTTATTGCAAGGACCGATACAATTTTTCAATATGAAAATATTATACTACAAAATTCGACATTGTAATTATTTGTAAAAATTATCTGTACATTGATATTAGGATCTTTTACTGTACATTTGTTTCGCAATTTTGTAAATGTCTAGGTGGGTAGCTGAATATGTTAATTTAGGTGTTGGAAAGATTCATATATTTATGGATCCAAATATCTGTGAATTTGGAAGTTTATGAATCAGAAAATTTGAAGCTTTATAAATATAAAAGTGTACTCACCGGAGTCCCAAAATCTAACATTAATTTTATAAGTAGACGTATACTATAAGTTAATGTGAATATACAATATAAAAATAAACTTCTAAACATAGTCTTCAATGCCGTCAAATGAATTCACGACTACTTAAAGATGTCAAGGAAGTTCCTAACGCAATTAGAATAAGAAATTGTCGAAATTGAGGGAACCTTAGTGCCTCGATCTCGAAAGCGACGACTGGTCGTTTAATGGGATGCTTAAAATATCTCGTCTTTAATTCACTGCTGAACCCACCAAGATAACTCAACGAGATTTGGAAGACGGCTGACTTGAAGCGTTAAAGTTTCATCGAATTAAACTTTCCACCGTTAAAGTTGCTGCATAGACGATGAAGTCACTTATGGCGGCTGCGAAAGAGGAATCTGCATGTAGATAACCCACTGCACACTTATTCAAATATCAGCAGAGGTAAGTGTTACCAGAGTCTTCACGATGCTCCTGGCTGTGAACTTTCTTCAAGATTGATCAACGTAACAACGTGTACTCTTCAAGTGGCTGGGTTACGTTTCTCGCTTTAGGAAATTCAATCTTGGAAACTCCTTTAAGCTGCTTTAAAATCTGATGATACATTTTTCCTCTGATAATTTTAATCGGGTAAGAACATTGGATTATGAGTACCATTCGCACTTCATTCAATTATTAGCATCTTACATTTTTATTCTTTTGTGAATTATGGTTCTTTTAGATGAATTAAATTTTGTTTTGTTATATTTTTGGGAATAATGACATGTTTAAGGCATGTAAGTTTCTTAAATATTATTGTTCAATTTTATGAACAGCAAAATTTGCTTTTCAGAATTCTACCGCAATATAGAATATTGCTGTTTCATTTTAGTAAAATAAATATTTAAGTTGTTTTATTTTACACTTTACATTTTGAAAAGTCGATTCCAAGAATTACATCAGAAGATAAGTTAGCGTCTCCTTATAATTGAATTACATATTAGAATTTAAATCCCTAAGACAACAATCGTGACGGTATAATACGTAAAAAATATATGGAAGACATTAGTTTGTTGCAACGTAATTAATTTTAAAAGTTAAAAGCATTTAAAAGCCTCGTTCTTAGATATATTCTAAAATCTATGTTCTGGCGCCTCGCCGTCTGCAAAATAGTACAGTGAGCCCAATCTAGCGGTTCACGATGAAACTACAGAACAAATAATCTCGTTTTTTTATTAAAATAAAGCATTTTGTCGTTCGGATGACGTCTGCAAATTGTTCTACGGATACAAGAAGGTAAGAAGAATGTCTTCGCTATCTGTTAAAGTACAAAGAAACAATATTTAATAAATTACTTTCAAGACGATAAAACTATCGTTTCAATGGATTTCGAATTATGTTACCATCATAACCTAAAAGTGCTGAAAACATATAATAGAAAAACTGCATTTATTGCACGTTCAAATCCTGAGCCATACTGTATTTATTATGACAAAGATTAGCATTCGTCAATTATTCTGAGTAAGAGAAGAAATGAGTTTCCTTTGAGCAAAAAGATTGTGCAGGTGAGAATTTGCATTCGCTGATAAAAGAAAAATTGATCAGCGCCATCTAGCGGTTGAGGTCCAGAAACTACTCCTGGTATCAGGATCACAGAAAAGCAAAGGAGGTATGCGAAATAGCATAGGAGTAGAAAAACATTAATTACGCACTTTCTGAGCATAATTTATGAACTTTCATGATCGAAGAATAATTACTGATTCATTAGCTACTTTTTCGTATCAAATTTGTTCAGATTTTCAGTGTCTTTAATTAGTTATTAATATTCAAGCACAAGACGTCGAGTCTTTGGATACACACGAGATGCTTGAAAATAATTACTTAATTACTAATTTTCTGAATACAATTTGTGCACTTTTCTGATCGAGGAATGATCACTAAATCACTAGCTGCTTTCTCATACCAAATTTGTTGAGGTTATTGTTGGTATTAATTTGTTATTAATTAATACTAGTGGAACGCCCGGTGATATGCATGAGGAATTAATTAGTTAAAATATATTTGACTTTGCCCACCATCCACCCCAAGCTCCAATTCCATGATATTAAACCAAATGAAACTTTTAATTAAAAACTTCGTTGATTTTGATTTGTTAGAAAATTTGTTGCGCAGGTTCGGCTATTATCTTATGGAAACGTTGACCCCCTGCGCAGTCCTAAACCGTAAAAGATAGACATGCGCAGTAACTTTTTTACAAAGAGGCTTAACCCAGAAAGGTAAAAAATGCCACCCTTAATGATGACGTAATTAGTTTTTAAATTGGAGCAATTTTGAAATGTTCGAAAATTGTTGCCCAGCATCCGCAATTATCTCATGAAAACCTTGACCGTCTGCCACTGCGCATGCGTGCCGTTGACGCATGCGCAATCTATACCTGTTTACTGCGCGTGCGCGCCTCTTGCGCATGCGCAGTAAGTAGATACGCAGCGCGCATGCGTGAAGGGTGCGCATGCGCAGTAGCAATGTACTCAATACGCATGCGTAAGAAGCGCGCATGCGCAATAGCCATGTACGTAATGCGCATGCGTAAAAAGCGCGCATGCGCAGTAGGCATGTACGTAATGCGCATGCGTAAGAAGGGCGCATGCGCAATAGGCATGTACGTAATGCGCATGCGTAAGAAGCGCGCATGCGCAGTAAACATGTACGCAATGCGCATGCGCCGACGGCACGCCGCTTGCGCGGGAAACCTTCAATTCCGCATACCTCCTTTACTTTTTTGTTATCCTGACACTAAAAGTAGCTTCTGGTACCGGCCGCTAGATGGCGCTGGTGTAGAAAGTCGGAATTTTCGAATGGCATAGTTCCGCCGTCCACCGCTAGATGGCTAGGCTTTTTTAGGTACATAAAATGCATTATTTTTTACTTTACCCACCATTCACCCCAAGCCCCAATTCCATGATATCGTTCTCAAAATGCATCAATTTGATTTGCTGGAAAATTTGTTGCGCAGGATCCGCTATTATCCTATGGAAACTTTGACCCCTTGCGCAGTCCTAAACCGTTAGAGATAGATCTGCGCAGTAAATTTTTTGCAAAGAGGCTTAACCCAGGAAAGCAAAAAAGACCACTTTTAATGATGACGTAATTAGTTTTTAAATCGGAGCAATTTTAATTTGTTCGAAAAATTTGTTGGGCAGGATCCGCGATTATCTCATGAAAACTTTGACCCCCTGCGCAGTACTAAACCGTTAGAGATAGACATGCGCAGTAAATTTTCCAAAAAGAGGCTTAACCCAGAAAAGTAAAAAACACCACTTTTAATGATGACGTCATTAGTTTTTAAATTGGTGCAGTTTTCATTTGTTCGAAAATTTGTTGGGCAGGATCCACCATTATCTCATGAAAACCTTGACCCCCTGCGCAGTACCAAACCGTTAGAGATAGACATGCGCAGTAAATTTTCCAAAAAGAGGCTTAACCCAGAAAAGTAAAAAACAGCACTTTCAATGATGACGTCATTAGTTTTTAAATCGGAGCAATTTTAATTTGTTCGAAAAATTTGTTGGGCAGGATCCGCGATTATCTCATGAAAACTTTGACCCCCTGCGCAGTACTAAACCGTTAGAGATAGACATGCGCAGTAAATTTTCCAAAAAGAGGCTTAACCCAGAAAAGTAAAAAACACCACTTTTAATGATGACGTCATTAGTTTTTAAATTGGTGCAGTTTTCATTTGTTCGAAAATTTGTTGGGCAGGATCCACCATTATCTCATGAAAACCTTGACCCCCTGCGCAGTACCAAACCGTTAGAGATAGACATGCGCAGTAAATTTTCCAAAAAGAGGCTTAACCCAGAAAAGTAAAAAACAACACTTTCAATGATGACGTAATTAGTTTTTAAATCGGAGCAATTTTAATTTGTTCGAAAAATTTGTTGGGCAGGATCCGCGATTATCTCATGAAAACTTTGACCCCCTGCGCAGTACTAAACCGTTAGAGATAGACATGCGCAGTAAATTTTCCAAAAAGAGGTTTAACCGAGAAAAGTAAAAAACACCACTTTTAATGATGACGTCATTAGTTTTTAAATTGGTGCAGTTTTCATTTGTTCGAAAATTTGTTGGGCAGGATCCACCATTATCTCATGAAAACCTTGACCCCCTGCGCAGTACCAAACCGTTAGAGATAGACATGCGCAGTAAATTTTCCAAAAAGAGGCTTAACCCAAAAAAGTAAAAAACAACACTTTCAATGATGACGTCATTAGTTTTTAAATCGGAGCAATTTTAATTTGTTCGAAAAATTTGTTGGGCAGGATCCGCGATTATCTCATGAAAACTTTGACCCCCTGCGCAGTACTAAACCGTTAGAGATAGACATGCGCAGTAAATTTTCCAAAAAGAGGCTTAACCCAGAAAAGTAAAAAACACCACTTTTAATGATGACGTCATTAGTTTTTAAATTGGTGCAGTTTTCATTTGTTCGAAAATTTGTTGGGCAGGATCCACCATTATCTCATGAAAACCTTGACCCCCTGCGCAGTACCAAACCGTTAGAGATAGACATGCGCAGTAAATTTTCCAAAAAGAGGCTTAACCCAGAAAAGTAAAAAACAGCACTTTCAATGATGACGTCATTAGTTTTTAAATCGGAGCAATTTTAATTTGTTCGAAAAATTTGTTGGGCAGGATCCGCGATTATCTCATGAAAACTTTGACCCCCTGCGCAGTACTAAACCGTTAGAGATAGACATGCGCAGTAAATTTTCCAAAAAGAGGCTTAACCCAGAAAAGTAAAAAACAGCACTTTTAATGATGACGTAATTAGTTTTTAAATCGGAGCAATTTTAATTTGTTCGAAAAATTTGTTGGGCAGGATCCGCGATTATCTCATGAAATCTTTGACCCCCTGCGCAGTACCAAACCGTTAGAGATAGACATGCGCAGTAAATTTTCCAAAAAGAGGCTTAACCCAGAAAAGTGAAAAACACCACTTTTAATGATGACGTCATTAGTTTTTAAATTGGTGCAGTTTTCATTTGTTCGAAAATTTGTTGGCCAGGATCCACCTTTATCTCATGAGAACGTTGACCCCCTGCGCAGTACCAAACCGTTAGAGATAGACATGCGCAGTAAATTTTCCAAAAAGAGGCTTAACCCAGAAAAGTGAAAAATACCACTTTTAATGATGACGTAATTAGTTTTTAAATCGGAGCAATTTTAATTTGTTCGAAAAATTTGTTGGGCAGGATCCGCGATTATCTCATGAAATCTTTGATCCCCTGCTCAGTCATAAATCGTAAAAGATGGACGTTTTTTATGTCTTGTTTATCGGAGTATATTCACATTACCAAGTAAAAACACATTTCCATTACGGTGTGACGAGTCCTCCGTGGAAATCTTTCCTTTCGAATTATTCTAATATAAGGGTAATAAAGGACGATTAAATAATAATAATAAGAATAATAATTTAACAAACATTTATTGAGATAATGTACAGGTAACATTGAAATGAATTTATACATATGTACTTTTAAAAAGTAGTATTAAATACTACGTAGAAGTATATTAATTAAACAACAACTTGCAACGGATTCATGGTTAAAAATATTATAAAAGCGATAAATTTGAACAATTATTACAATAATTAACAAATATTTCGCATGTTATCACGTGTAGGAGTTACAAGAACAATATAATGTGTTAGATCTAACAGTAATGCATTCGATAAGTAACTACAAATTGAATTACAATAAACTAAATTTTAATACAGTAGTTCGTAGATATTTTGCAAGATAATGACGCATGAAAATTACGGAAATGAATTTTAATAAATATAACAATAGTTTGATAAATAAATAGTTGTACAATTATAAAGCTTAAGAAACCAAACTTCTTTATAATAAATAACAAATAGTTTGTACAATGTTCACACAGGAAATTTATACTATTACAAAATCTTGGCATATGTAATAATTTAGTTAATAAATGATTGTAAAATTAAAGATTAATATAAAATAAATATCAATGTCATAATTAACAAATATTGGATATCTCACTTGTACGAGAAAGTTATGAAAACAATTGTACTAGTCGTAGTAACAATTCAGTTGACGAACAACTATAAAATTACAAATTGCAGTAAAATAAATTACAACATAATAATTATAAAGTCGAGTCAAAATAGCGGTATCGATGTTAACAATTAATTTACCACTAGGCATTACCTATCAATTTTTATCGGTTCATATTTATAATCATCATATGTGATCAATTATATAATACAACTGTTTCCATGTAGTTTCGCACGCATACTTTTGCATCTATTTCTATATTAAATTTATAAAAAACTATTTACACAGTTATAAGATCTTGTTTCTCGCATGTTCACACAAGTAAATTTAAACATGTCGAAGAACAATATTACATGTATGATTACATGTATGAACAATGTACATTACATATATAACTTTCGAAATCTGATTCCATAAAAAGAATTTATGTATCGTGATGATCTTCTTGTGTTTTCAGGAGATTGTTTCTTTGTCGATCTGGTCGAGAAGTCTGATTCTGATGGTATAAAAGCAGCCAATCGATCATGGGTCAAAGTGCGGTCTCTGCGATGATTGCAGTGATATAAGTCAGCGATCGATGAAACTCAAGCTTTATGGCTCCTCTGGTTCATGTCGTAGGATATTCTGAGAAAACACAAGAAATAGTTAGATTCTTATATTTTAATACGAGTATAGTTATTATGAATATTATCATACAATCTTGAAATAATATTAGTACAAATTTTCTTTATATTGCTTTTATTTTCTTTGTACTGCATTTTTTAAATTGGGGTAGGGTTTCCTAGTGCGTTTCAATTTTTTACGAATGGATATATTGTGAATCCTAAATTCATCGTTCTTAATTTAAAGAGTAATCTTAATCTACATACAACAAAATCAGTGATTCTTTTTATGCGATTGGTACGTCGGTACTCATTTCTTAGAGTGAAATTTTGTGTCTATTATCATTGGTTCCTGCTTTGTATCACCAAATGGCTAAATGATAGTTTACAATATGAAGTTAAATGCTACGATACATATTTGAGTTGGAACTTTATTTATTTTGCAACAATTTTGTTTACATGCGGTAATTCCTATTTTGCCAGAAGAAGGTATCTGTTCCCCTGAACTATTTAATTATTTAACTGCTACATTTGTCCACATCAAGTATTTTCTCCTCTTTTTCTATCAATTTGTAAGAAAAAATTGTTCCACAAGACTGTAAATTTTCTTTCGTAAGTAATTTCCCGACTGTCAACCAAATATTTACAGATCAAACTATACCCATATTCTCTTCTGATAATTCAACATTTTGATGATAGTTCGATATGTCGCCGCCAGATAACGCGAGTGGTACCATTTGCAGGGCTATTCAGATGAGTTTGTACTCATCGTCGATAATATACACTGTACAATTTAGTTATTTCTCATTAATTTTATCTATGTATCACTATCCTTAAAATCTATGTATCAGTATCCTTAAAATCTATGTATCAGTATCCTTAACATCTATTTTATAAGTTCTATAAACGTTAAAAATTTGAAGCCGAGTCCTTCATGCCAAAAAAATGAAGTAAAATTCAATTACAGCAAAATTTTATTATAATAATTTTACGATTAGATATCGAACTTTGCGTTCACATAAATTAATATTCAAAATAGTTTATTGAAAATGGTAAAAGGAATTTTATGTCTCATTTGTCTCTTTCCGAATGGCTTTGCAAGATGGCGACAGTGATGTCGCTTGAAAACGCGCGTCTGTATAAAATAGAGGAAGACTTGCACGATATTTTCTGTTCAATTATGTGTACAGTAATATATTCAATTATACATATTCAATTACTTCAATATGTTCATTATGTTCAATATACTTAGAATAATATGTACACGACTGTATACATTTAATCATGTACGCTCCATAAGATACACTGAATTATTTACATTTAATTGTATACGTTTAATGATACATGTTCAACTAGACATGTTAATCAAATATGTTCAATTATATGTACATATTCAGTGATATACAATATTCAATTATACACGCATGTACATATGTTCAACTAGATACGATCAATTATTTATATACAATTGTATACCTAATTATATATGTTAATCTCATTAGATATGATAAATTATATATATTGAATGACATATATTCAATTATATACGTCCACTTATTATGTTCAGTCACATATGTTCAATTATACACGTCTACTTACATATGTTCAATCTGATATGCTCAACTATTTATGTCTAATCACATACACTCAATTATACATTATGCATATTGTATAATTATTATACATATTGTATATGTTCGATCATATATGGTCAATGAAATATGTTCAATTATTTATGTCCAATTACATATGTTCCATCACATACGATCAATTACATATGTTCAATTATTTATGTCTAATTATATATGTTCGATCATATATGTTCAATGAAATATGTTCAATTATTTATGTCCAATTACATATGTTCCATCATGTGTGTTCACTAAGATATGTTCATTTACATATACTCAATTATCTAAATTCATGTGTACATATTCAATTATGCATATTCAATTATATATTCCGAATTCTGTAAATTCAATTATATATAATGAATTTTACACGTTCGTTCGTATACGATCAATTAAACACGTTCAACATAAACGTCTCTGATTATGAAACTTACGAGCAGAAACTCATCATCCAAAATGCAAGGAACAATTGAACTATGAAAGATGGCTAATCTGCACTAATTTAACGCGCAATTAAATCGAATGCCGGAATGCAAATGAAGTAGAAGCAAATATACGTTGAATCGTTGGAATCTACGTAACGTGGTCGATTAAATGCAGCTTAGATAATTGAGCCGAAATGTCTGAGGTAGAATTGAAGAACAAGTAGCCACCATTGGCGTCAGCTTGAGAATAAATTTAGCGACAAGCGATAATACACCAGCCACGTATTCGTACAACACCGTCACAGGCATAAAACCGCAATCGATGAAAATTATGACAGCGAACATTAAAACAGTAATGAAATATTCAACCACGTGCCGACACTGTGTGGCCAATTTTCATACCGTTAATCTTCCTGCGTAATTCATTAGCGATACTGTTTATGTTGCTGCCTCTGATTCCTTCTTCAACAGTAAACCGGTGCGCACTTACCCTGAAATTAAAAATGAAGTTGTAAAATAAATAAGCAAATTATGAAACATATTAATTGTTTACATTATTACAATTTGGGGATTTGAGAGGTTGGGAATTTGAGAGTTTGGAATTTGGGAGTTTGGAACATTGAAAGTTCAAGAATATGAGAATTTGAGGATGTGAAAATTTGGAAGTTTGAGAGTTTGAGAATTTGAGAGATTGGGAATTCGAAAAATTGGGAATTTGAGAGATTGGGAATTCGAGAAATTGGGAATTTGAGAAATTAGGAATTTGAGAGTTTGGAAATTTGGAAGTTTGAGAGTTAGAGAATTTAGGGATTTGAGAGATTGGAAATTTGAGTGATTAGAAATTTGAGAGATTGGAAATTGAGAATTTTGGACCACTGAAAGTTCAAGAATTTGAGAATTTGGGGATTTGAGAGATTGGAAGTTTGAGAGATTAGAAATTTGGAAGTTTGAGAATTTAAGAATTAGGGAATTTAAGAATTTGGAAATTTGAGAGTTTGAGAGTTCACGACTTTGACAATATGAATTTTGAGAAGTATAAAGCTTGTAAATCTTAAAATTTCTTAATCTAAAACTCCGTCGAATATTTAATCCGAGTCCACAAAATATACAACTCTGTAACCCAAAAACAGCATCCAAATGCAGCAGTGCAAGACATTCCCATCGCAAAAAATGACAAATGTAACAAAATAATTCCACTACACCGGCTTACAAATCCATAGTGATCGAATGTTTATGCATTCGTTCGCGTGGAGAGAGTACGCGGGCGTATAACAAGGCGGGCACGGGCAAACGTTGGATTACGAATGGAGCAGTCTAGATCTGTCATTCAGTTTAATCGTTTCCTATGCACTCCGCCGTGCCCATTGTCGACCGAGCTCTATAATAATTTAATGCCAGATATAATAAGTTACTTGCTGTCTGGCCGGTTGCCAGGCTTGCCCTATTCATTCCTCCATGAAAGCTGAAAAGCGCCAGCCCTCCCTCAACGCCGAACAGGTGGAGCGTTAACTTATGGAGCGTACGACTCGCGCTACCCTCACGCTGAATTTAAACCAACCCCCCCCTCCACCTGATCTTAATTGGTCACCCTCTAATTGAGACGCTCGTTATAGGCCATTAACGCGCGATCAACGCCAGTTACTATTTTTTCCACGATCACCCAACAATAACGTCGATTATCGGTTTGTATGTGCCACTTTCGGATACCGTTGAGGTATCCTACTGTTTTCGATATGCTTTTCAATGGACGCGCTTTCAAAGTATGATGGAGATTTATGGCTTTCAAAAGGGGATTGTTCAGTTTTTGGGCATGTGAAATTTTGCGGTTGGTGGAAGAAGTTGCAGGTTTTTGTGGGTGCAATTTGTGAATTTTAGAAATAGGGACGTTTGTGGAGATTTAATGAAGGAGTTTGGAGGTTGATAGATCTACATGTGTGGAATTTGTGAATTTTAGAATTTGGGACGTTTGTGGAGATTTAATGAGAAAGGAGTTTGAGGGTTGATAGATGTACATGTGTGCAATTTGTGAATTTTAGAATTTGGGACGTTTGTGGAGATTTAATGAGAAAGGAGTTTGAGGGTTGATAGATGTACATGTGTGAAATTTGTGAATTTTAGAATTTGGGACGTTTGTGGAGATTTAATGAAGGAGTTTGGAGGTTGATAGATCTACATGTGTGGAATTTGTGAATTTTAGAATTTGGGACGTTTGTGGAGATTTAATGAGAAAGGAGTTTGGGGTGTGGAGATTTACATGTGTGGAATTTGTGAATTTTAGAATTTGGGTTTGTGGAGATTTCATGATGAAGAGTTTGGGGTTGGTAGATCTACATATGTGGAATTTGCAAATTTTTTAATTTGTGACGTATTTGTAGAAGTTTAATGACCGAGGAGTTTGGGGGTGTGGAGGTTTGCATGTGTGGAATTTGTGAATTTTAGAATTTGGGTTTGTGGAGATTTCATGATGGAAGAGTTTGGGGTTGGTAGATCTACATATGTGGAATTTGTGAATTTTAGAATTTATGATGTGTTTGTGGAGATTTAATGAGAAAGGAGTTTGAGGGTTGATAGATGTACATGTGTGAAATTTGTGAATTTTAGAATTTGTGACGTTTGTGGAGATTTAATGAGAGAGGAGTTTGAGGGTTGATAGATGTACATGTGTGCAATTTGTGAATTTTAGAATTTGGGACGTTTGTGGAGATTTAATGAGAGAGGAGTTTGGGGTGTGGAGGTTTGCATGTGTGGAATTTGTGAATTTTAGAATTTGGGTTTGTGGAGATTTCATGATGGAAGAGTTTGGGGTTGATAGATCTACATATGTGGAATTTGTGAATTTTAGAATTTATGATGTGTTTGTGGAGATTTAATGAGAAAGGAGTTTGAGGGTTGATAGATGTACATGTGTGAAATTTGTGAATTTTAGAATTTGTGACGTTTGTGGAGATTTAATGAGAGAGGAGTTTGGGGGTTGATAGATATACATATGTGCAATTTGTGAATTTTAGAATTTGGGACGTTTGTGGAGATTTAATGAGAAAGGAGTTTGGGAGTTGCTAGAACTACATGTGTGAAATTTGCGTATTTTTAAATTTGTGACGTGTTTGTGGAAGTTTAATGACCGAGGAATTTGGGGGTTGGTAGATCTACATGAGTGGAATTTGTGAATTTTAAAATTCCTGAAATTGGGTTTGTGAAAATTGAATAATGGAGTATTGAACTTCTCAAGGCATGATCGAGTGTGTGAGGTTTGAATCGATAAATTATCAAATCTGTAAAATTGTAAATTTACAAATGTAGACATTGCAAATAGGAAAATGTGAAAATTGTAAATTTGCAAATGTAAATATTGCAAATTAGGAGATGTAAAAATTGTAAATTTGCAAGTGCAGAAATTGCAAACTGAGAAATATAAAAATTATAAATTTACAAATGTAGAAACTGCAAACTTATAAATGTGAAAATTGTAAACTTACAAATGTAGAAATTGCAGATCCAGAAAAATAAAAATAGTAAATTTAATAATATAGAAATTGCGAATCCAGAAAAATAGTTCCTATTTTTAATTTAAAAATCCAAAAAGATTCAAATTTAGAAATTTAGTACACCCCGTCCATATTCTTTATCCCCACGAAAATCACCACAGATTTTAAGAAAACCTCCCCAAATTCTGCAACTCGTAATAAAAAGTCCTAAACCGGTCATTTCACCTCCTTGATCAAATGTATTTTTCCGTGTCAAAGACACTGAACGATGTGACTGAAAAAATACTTAGGGAACGGAACAGCTTGAATGCCATTTAACCGATTTAAGTATCCACAATGCGTTCGCGTTATAGGCGGCAAGCGGTCGGAATTAATATCGTGAATCTGGAAATTTGTCGGCGGGCGTAAGACATTTTAATTACAGCAATTTAAATTCAATAATTTTGGTATTTTGCTCGGGACGGAGAAGCTGCGCAGCTGTTCTGCGAATTAGCATACTAAACTTTATCACCAACAGCTCGACAAAGACGTGCCAAGACGGCTGAACTAATTTCGAAGATAGAATAAAGTTGGGGCTGTGCGCGCGCGCGCGTTCAAGCCACTTCCGGAAATCAGAGCTTAAGAGAATTCTACTGTCGTTATTACTATTTATTTTTGCAAAATTCAGAATCAGGCAAATTGATGAAGGGGTTCATACAAGGGCAAGATGAACTCGGGGTGAATTGATAGAGTGGAAGATTGATACTCGGATGAAGTGATATATGGGGAAATTGATATAAGGGCAAATTTAGATAGGGGTAAATTAATATAGTGACAATTCATACAAGGGAAAATTGATACAAGGGCAAATTGATAGGGTGATGAATTGATACAAGAATAAATTGATAGGGAGATGAATTGGTACAATGATAAATTGATACAAGGGCAAATTGATGCAGGGGTGAATTGATATCTGGGAAAATTGATATAAGGGCAAATTTAGATAGGGGTGAATTAATACAGTGACAATTGATACAAGGGAAAATTGATACAAGGGCAAATTGATAGGGTGATGAATTGATACAAGAATAAATTGATAGGGAGATGAATTGATACAAGGGTAAATTGATAGGGAGATGCAGTGATACAAGAATAAATTGATACAAGGGCAAATTGATACAGGGGAAAATTGATAGAGAGATAAATTGATACAGGAACGAATTGATATATGCGAAAATTGAGATATGTGTAAATTAATACAGTGACAATTGTTAAAGGGAAAATTGATGCAGGTACAAATTGATAGAGAAATAAATTGATACAAGTTACAGTAAATTGATACAGAAACAAATTCATAGAGGGACGAATTAATAGAAAAACTGATACAGAGGCAAATTTATACAGGAGAAAATTGATAGGACAGGTACTGAGACAAGTTGATGCAGGAGCAAATTGATACAAGGACAAGTTAATACTGAGACAAGTTGATGCAGGAGCAAATCGATACAACGACAAATTAAGATAATATATTAGGTCCGCTGAATAGTAGGTCAGTATAATATATTATATCGCACTGATAATATATAGTATTCAGAATAATTATATTGACAGTATATCAGAGTGATATATTAAATCGTACTGATACAAGATTAACATTAAGCCCCGCTGACAATACACATGTCATGGATAATCACCATATGTGAACCTTAAACTTTGAAAAACTGACTTTTATTGTCATTCTTTATCCGTCATATCTTTCCTTGCTTTTTCATTCATTTCTTTCACTGATTTAACTGTACAACCAAAAATCTAAGGATATCTAAAAGACTTAGCGGGAAGATACGTTCTCAACCAGCGACATCCACGTACAAACCCTTAAAATTACAAAACTATACTAGATCGCCAACATCTTATAAATCGACAACGTTATAAAATCGATTTCCGTTTCCCGAAGAAATAGAAGGTTTACGTTCTGTTTGTCAAGTTTCATATTTAATGACCTAATATAAAGAGCGTTTGAAACGCGGAGCACGTCTTCCGGTGTAATGTATGCAGGGAAACCGAGTAAAACAAAACAGTTCCACCGAAATTGAATACAAATTTCCCCGGATCTTTTCTCTTCCTCTCCAACGTTCTGTTACCATCTCTCTCATTGGTTCCCGTGTATCCTTCTCTCTCTCTTCCGTGGCAGAAATACGGGACGACTTACTCGGTTCCCGGCGCTGGATGTACGAAAAATTATGCCGACGGTAATGACTATAAAAATGAGCGAGATACTCGGGAACGTATTTTAACTGTAACTACCGGGGAACGGGAAATTGAAATTTCGATAATTTCCATGGCCAATCAGCTTACCTTTACAGCTCCGTTATGGCCCAGTGACTGTTTCTTAACGTGATCCTGTGATGAACTGTTAAGTTATTGAAACGAGATTTCCTGCCTTCTTGGATTCCGAATAAAAGGATACTGAATATTGCACGACCCCTTTTATTATTTCTTATTTAATTCTTGGGATATCGCGGAGAATTTTTCATTTTTAATCAGGTCTGCTTGGATTCCAATTCTGAGACTAGCACCGGTTTTCAAACATTTTCTCAACTCGGTAGTAATTTACAATTCATTTTCTACTGAAAAATTATCGTACTTTTATTGTATTTAGTTACGAATTAAACTGTAGTAAATTGAAGGACTTTCAAATTAGTGCCTCTTCTAAGTAGTCAAGGATCAATAATTGAAGACTTCATCAATTAGTCATTAACTTCCAAATAAGAGTAAAAATTGAATTTATTTTTCAAAATAATAATAATTTATTTGTATCATTGAACATTATACAGGTAAAAATTAAATTCCTAAATTTTCAAACTTTTAACCTCTCAAATCCACAAATACTCAACCAAAACTGATAATTCATATCATAATTAAAACCTTGCAATTACATGGTTACAGTTAGTAACCCTGAAAATTATCCCAACTTCCAAAAGTAGTGAATGTTCGAAAACTACTGTTACAAGAGCACGAAGTGGCCACAGGTACAAGCATCAAAATCGGAATCCAAGGTGGCCATAAAATTTTCCGTAGAACAGAATCTTAGAATGATTGAGGGTCTAAATCGTGACGCTCGGGACAGGCATGTTCTTTCTCGAGTCAGAAAGACAGGATCGAAACGAGGTAGCGAGGGTGGTTTCTAGAGTAGACCGTCAAACTTTTTACTGTCGTCCCTAAAAGAATATACAGTGGGCCATGAAAAAGTAACTCAACGGAAAGTGGCGTCGTTTATTACGCTCGAGCATTGTACTAATCCTTCGGGGAAAAAAGCAGCCGAGCTTTTCCGCGGACCTGAGAGTGCACTGAGGATGTTAACCGCATCGATTATATATTACGATAATGTATTTACTTGGAATTGAGAATGTAATAGAGTATATTAACACTCATGATTTTTTGGTAATATATTAGATCTGTATGGTAGGATATGTTAGTTATGGTGGTGTATAAGGTGGTACTGATCATATGTTACGATGTATTTACATGGAATTGATAATAGAGTATATTAACACTCATGATTTTTTGGTAATATATTAGATCTGTATGATAGGATATGTTAGTTATGGTGGTGTATAAGGTGGTACTGATCATATGTTACAATGTATTTACATGGAATTGATAATAGAGTATATTAACACTCATGATTTTTTGGTAATATATTAGATCTGTATGATAGGATATGTTAGTTATGGTGGTGTATAAGGTGGTACTGATCATATGTTACGATGTATTTACATGGAATTGATAATAGAGTATATTAACACTCATGATTTTTTGGTAATATATTAGATCTGTATGATAGGATATGTTAGTTATGGTGGTGTATAAGGTGGTACTGATCATATGTTACGATGTATTTACATGGAATTGATAATAGAGTATATTAACACTCATGATTTTTTGGTAATATATTAGATCTGTATGATAGGATATGTTAGTTATGGTGGTGTATAAGGTGGTACTGATCATATGTTACGATGTATTTACATGGAATTGATAATAGAGTATATTAACACTCATGATTTTTTGGTAATATATTAGATCTGTATGGTAGGATATGTTAGGTTAGGTTATGTTAGTTATGGTGGTGTATAAGGTGGTATTGATCATATGTTAGGATGATGTGTTTACATGGAATTGATAATGTAATAGAACATAGCACTGATGATTTGTGGGGTAATATCTGTATGGTAGGGTAATATGATAGGTTAGGTTAACTATAGTGGTGAGGTGATATTGATCATATATTAGGATTAGATCGCACTGGTAGGTTAGGTATTGCTAGAATAATATTTCTCATATGATAGGATACCATATTAGGTTCTATTGGTGGCTAGGGTCATATATCAGATTGGTATATTAGAATATACTAGGTTCTACTGATGATTTGATAAGATAATGAGAGCCCATTATATGGTAGGATATATTAGGTCACATAGGCACTGATATGTCAGCTCTCATTTTTAATATGTTAGAGTAATATATTATTAGTAATATTTTAGGACAGTAGTATTGATAGCTATGTATAAATTCAGGAACTTAGAAAAGGGTCTTTGAATTCTAAAAAATTTTTATTATAGAAATTCTGAAATTTGAACATATAAAAATTTGAAACAGTGAAAATTAAAAAATATATAAATTTAAAAATTGCAATTTGTCCCACTCGTCAAATATTCCTACAGAAAATATCCTTCGAGGAGCTGGAATTCCCTAAAGTCCAGTAATTATCATCAAATATTAACAACGTGAACGTTTAAGGTAGTTACAATTAATGTTTAATGTAACTAAAATGAAAGTCGGTAGATGCTCCAAGCAGCAATTTCTCGAGACGTATCTCGAAGTACGTTTCAAGTTCGATCAAACGTAATCTTATTATGTAAGAGAGGCGTGTTCGAGAAGCACCGGAGTCGAATTAAAAGGGAATAAAGAGTAAATCGTATTTATCCGAGCATCGAAAGACCCCCAGAGGCTATTGCGATACCACGTGTGTCAATAACAGGTAACGATTTTATGAGCAACTTTATCCACCATGTACGGTTTTGTCAGAAGTGCAATTAATCTTGCTGATATAGCGTCCGGGACAACATAACTCTTATCACCTGTGACATTATTGTTGCACCTTGTTCGTGTATTACCGTCTTTTGTTTCGAGCAATGTTTATTCAAAAAATCTCGACGCTTCGTAGAGAATTGTATACACATTATTTTGCATTTCAAATCTTTTTGTTTATGAATTTATGAATGCTTGAATTTTTGAACTTGAGACTGGACAATTTAGAAATTTGAGAATTTAGTGATGTTGAAATTGTTTGATTTGGTTTTGTAGATTTTATAAGAGGAAAGTTTAGAAATTGTGATTTTTAAATTTGCAGAGATTGAAATTTTAGAAGTCTTCATGGAAAGTTTGAAATTTTTTAGTTTTTAAATTATTTAGAAATTATTAACTTTTCGAATTCCCAAACTTCTACATCCTAGTAAAAATTTTAATCATTTCATAGACTTTTATTGACTACTACATATAAAATAATAAAACATATAATTTTGAAAAATAGTTGCATAAAAGTGTTACAGTTTCTATTTGACTTAATGCACCTGTAATGCACAATCGATTTTTTATTTTGTAGCAAGATATTCTTTCATAAATGCTCAAGATAAAGACTAAAGTTTTATGTTCCTTGCTTGATACTTTACGAGATACATTGTTTTATCGTGGTTTTGGTTGCTGGTATCAATATT
Organism: Megachile lagopoda; assembly: GCA_036983795.1. Classification (NCBI taxonomy): domain Eukaryota; kingdom Metazoa; phylum Arthropoda; class Insecta; order Hymenoptera; family Megachilidae; genus Megachile; species Megachile lagopoda. The sequence continues at coordinate 6,682,637 of CM072798.1, forward strand.
TTATGCTTTATGCAGATATTACTTGAACATCATAAATAATATGATTTTTTGAAGTATGAACCCGTGGAACTAATTAATTTCTATTAAAAAAATCTACCATAAAATATTCGTGTTAAAATGAACCTATTTTACTTAAAAATAAAATCCGCATTTATTATGAAGAAGTTACATTAATTAAATTCTAATTACAAATGCAGAGAATAAATCTTGATTAAATAATCACTGAAGAGGTTAATATTTGACAATATCTTATTATAATATTTAAAAATTTTAACGATTCACCAAAAATTGAAATTTTATACTTGAACCGCAGACATAATCTAATTTTGCATTCGATTTTACATTATAAAGTCTATTTTCAGTACGTAATGGAATACTGAAGAATGGGTCGAAATAATTTAGTGGCTTTCAAACATCTAGGCAATTTAATTTATCGGATCCACTGAACGTTATTTCCAGCGTATATCGCAGACCTAACAATGAAAATGCTTTAATGAAAAAGGATTTGTTGGAACAACTCCGCTGAAATTTTATTCATTTAGTTCGTATAATTTCACTTAGGACTTTTTTCACCGAAATAACACATATTGAGTTTCGCTAATTTTTTATTTAATTGGATTCAATTATTAAGTTGGAAGCAAAAATATTTTATCATTTGAGAAGGATAATATTTTCAAAATGAAATTGGGTGAAGAATATTTTAACAAAATGGCAACGCAGATAATATAATCAAAAATTATTTTAGTATTTTATAATTATAATAAAATATTATTTAGTAAACTATATTAGTTGAATTATTTAATTGACTAAATACTAAATACTATTACTATTAAATACTATTTAGTTTATAATAAAATACTATTTAGTACTCTTATAATTAAAAATTTTATTAACAATCAAACACCTACTAACTTGACTACTAACCGAGTTATGAAAGAAAGAATTTATTATTAAATATTGCAAAATAGTTGAATAATAATTGACACTTTTTTCTACCAAAAAAGTCAACATCATAAAAAAGCTTAATTTTAATTGTGTTGTACTTCGATCAAAATGATATGCGAATCTTGATGAAACACAAACTTTATTTCCAGTTTTAAACAACGAAACGAGATTCCTGATCATCCAGCGTAGGATATATGTATTTACTTATGTGGCAGTCACAAAGCAACAAGTTCATCTCAGTTGATTCAAGTTTGTTTTGCACCACGAAGGCAATAAATACATTACGCGTTTATTTGGAATTCAAATAAGCCGACGCCTCGTATAAATGAAAGTTTTGTGTCAAGTGCACCACACCGATGCAGACAATGATACTCACCGCAAAAAGTTTAATCGGTGAAATCTCGAGTGGCCAACGCCTCGGCGATGTAACAAAGTCTCATCCTGTGACGTCTGTATTTGTCATCGGAGCGAACGCTGCAAATAATATAAATATGTCAAACATTTTATTCAAATTTGCAAATTTATAAAATTCAAAAAGTTGTATTTGCACAGTTTTGAATTTATGAGATTCAGAAAGAGGAATATGAAATTTGCAAACTTTCAGGTTTTTAAATTTTACTTCAAAAAATTTTTAAACTATTTGAAAATAATCTAGAAATTAAGAAGTTTAGTTTGGATGGCAAAAATCATAAGAATATTTGCAGATTTACATGTACACAAATTTAAAAATTTGAGAAATTGTAAATTAGTGAAATTAAAATGTTTAGAAATTTATAATTTCAAAATAATGCAGCTAGATTAAAAATTTAACGATTTGAAAATTTAGGAATTAAGACATCTAGAAATTTAGAAATCTATATAGGAAAAATCAGGAAATGACCGAAAGGTATATTATTAAAATTAATACAACGATTTCACTAGGCAAACTGTATCGTTTATTCTGTGAACGTGTTTCCACGATCACAGTCAACACAAGAATGCCTCCTCGGCAAAACATTGGCCGTGAGGACACCAACGTCAACATCGCCCTTGACGACTATACAATATTCCTCAGCCTTATAAAATTTTCCCTTGCGACCAGGAAAGCACTTTGACAAATCTAGAAATTTAGAAATTTAGGAATTAAGGAGTTGAGACATTGAGAAATTTAGTAGTTAAAATTTTAGAAATGTTATATTATACTTCTCGTTGTTATTACGACCGAGGAAACTTTTCGACGCTATTACCACGCGGTCGCACAGCAAGCACGGACACGTTCTGGGCAGCAGCGAATCGGTTTCCGACTCGCCACGAACTCCTCCGAACCTCCCCGAACCGCGCACGAGGCATGTAGTTGTATTTCCAACAAGAAAAAAAATGTAATGAATTGAAAAATTCAGGATTTGGAATTGTAGCAATTTGGGAACCTGATAATACAATAATTCGGGTCTCCAGAAAGTGGGAATTTAGTTATTTATAGAATTAGAAATTTAGAACATCGGAAATTTGGGAGTTTGGGCATTTGGAAACTTCAGAAATTAGGATTTGGAAGTTCCAGATTTTAATAATTCAACAATCTGACAGTTTCGAGCTTCCGAGAGCTAAAACCCTAAAATATAATCGAGAACTTAAGAATTCAGTGAAAAGATCTAGAAATTCAGAAATCACAAAATACAGAAACTTATTTAAAAACTTGATAATTCCACAATTAACAAGAAAAATTTTGTTAAATTAAAAATTACAAGTTAAGAACTACACATTATTAAATTTAGAAATCTTAGTCATCTCAAACTAAAAACATTAAAAAATTGTCAAACTTGTTTTCCTAATACATCAAAAATAAAAAGAATTCATTGCACCACAAAATGCAAGAAGTAAATAAGTCTATAAATCTCCAAAACAGAGTGCAAATCTTTTATGTTACTTTATTTCAAACTAATATACCTCTTGATGCAAAAATGAATTCAGTTGAACACTAAATATTTATTTAAACAGAGTAATATTAAAAACAATAGTTACACAGCACATTAAACTCGATCATGTGCTTTTCGCACAGAAGTCTTCTGAGTTTATAAATAAAATATAAAATTTTATTTAATTACAACCCATTTCCAGTATTTCAAAACGAACATGCGCCAATAAATGTACTCGGAAGAAAAAAATGTAGGACATCCTTACAAAAGGATCTAACATTATATAAGGTAAAATTAGCATAATCTGTGATATAAAGCGAAGGAGTAGCCTTAGACTCCCGGGAGGTATCGTAACGGGTGTAACGAGGTGTGCGAAGAAGGGTGAGATCATTTCTCGGAACGTCAACCGAGTGCTTTTGCTCATGTGTACATACATCCCGTGGTGTTAGCGGCGCATCGCGTATCGTCGTCGTCGCGACGCTTGTATACCGTCGCAATTGCGCACAAGCTTCGGTATATAATTGGGATGAATATTGAGAAGTTGGCAGTGAAGTTGTAAGTAAACTTGGATGCCTCGGGGCGAGCTCGCTCCGCTTGAGAGCAGAGACGTGTTGCGGACAGATCCTCCTCTGCTCTCCTCGCCTAAACCCACTCCTTATTCACCTATCGCCTGCCGCCTACAAAACTATACGAATATTCCGGATTATCCCGACGACGAGACGCGGAACGCTATTTACGAACAGTATTCGTCTACCATTCTTTGCAGGGATCATCAAATGCGAGACGCTCTCGTTTGTTCCATCGAGAACACCCTGCGAAATCGAGAAAATTTCTCACACTGATACGAGATAAAAATACTGGGGACTAATCGCTCTGAATTTTTCAGTATTTTCCTTCCAGATTGCTTAGATCTGGAGGTTACTGTGGTTAGCTTTATTGGTAATGATACACGAATATGTCCTATCTGACGGAAATTATTATTACTTATTACATTACCATTAGACTCTCGCATTCGTATGTGTCTTTTGAATTTCGGTGCTTGCTGCTTTATTGAATAAATATATTTCGTTGTTGATATATTTTTATTACGTCACTGCAACCATGGATCTCCTCACCTACAAGCTTTGAGACTTCGCATCTCAAAAACCTTGTCAACAAAATTGATCAATTTGCAAGTATATATGGCTGAAAATCTCTGTTAGAATGACTCTAAGACCCTGCCAGATTGTCACTAGATTACCACTAAATTGTCACTAACTCCCTCTATCAGAGATACATTACTGTGGTTAGGTCAGCTTTGTGACTTCGTATCTCAAAAACCTTGTCAACAAAATTGATCAATTTACTATTACGTATGGTTGAAAATCTCTGTTAGAATTACTCTAAGACCCAGTCAGATTGTCCCTACATTGCCACTAAATTGTCACTAACTATCAGAGATACCATGTGTGGTCATGTACCACATATCCTTGAAAAAATCTTCGACTGAAAATTATTGGAGAATATCTCATGTAATGAAGATGTACTTGTTTTAAAGAGGAGAGTAAAAGTGCCTGGGGATTAATAAATAATAAATTCAGTAGTGAAACTTTGATACAGTGGTATGCATCGTTCGCAATTTCAACTCTTCAATTATCGACGGGCCAGACAATTATAACACGAAGCAACACGCTAAAAGTTAAGAACGATCTTGCTGGCTGAAAGCAGAGACATGTTGCGGATAGCTGCTACTCTGTTCTGCTCACCTTAACCACGTTATTCGCCTATCGGAGTTTCTGTGCAAAACTATGCGAATATTCTCGATCATCCGGCGATCTGATGGAATTCGTACTTCATGCGCGACGCTGAAATATACTCAGATATCAGGATCTAGATAAATAAAATCGACCATTTTTCTTTCCTATTTCTGTCTACTGTTCTTTCATTCTTCTTTTGTTATTATTTTTTGAATTTTTGGTTGCGTTTGTCTGTATTGAAATAGGGTTAGGCTTGTCCACATTGAAGAGTAATTTGCATTTTTTTATTATACACTATATTATAGACTATATGTTCGATATTCAACAGTTATTTAATGTGAAGAATAAATGTGAAGATATCTACAATGTAAGAATAGAAATAGAAATGAAAGAAACATGAAATTAACATATTAATACTACAACTACCAACGTTATACAGTTGTTATCAAATTGAAAATAAAATGGAAAAATAAATAAGTAAATATTGACGCATCAAATAACGTACAACCATTCTTTACTTCAACAAAATATGACAAATTATTTATTTCGGCAAAAGCAACAAAATTTTGTAATATAAAGTGTGAAATTTAAAACTAATCATTTTAATTATTTGATGTGGATCAGACCCTATAATACAGATTGTTAAGAAGATGAATCTTCCAATTTCACCTTTTAACCTATTATATCATCTCAACATTAAGATCCCTCAAAAGTTCTTCACATAAATAATTAATTATGTGAATAATTTAACTTGCATCAACAATCATTTTCTTCCACATCGCAGACTAGTGAAAAAAGAACGCAAACAGAAATGATATACAAGTTGCATAATTGATATAATTGTTGATATTTGTAAATAATAGTTGAAAAAGGAAATTAGAGATGCTCGATTTCTATGATATCGAGAGTCGAAAGTTCAGCAACAAGTTCGCGTGGAAAGAACACGTCGGTAACTAAATAGAAACTTTCGCTACATAAATATTGAGTAAGCATACTCTTCACCACCTGGCTTCGACTCTGTATGCTTCTTTATATCCCGAAACTTCCTCCACGTTAGACACGGGTGTTGCATAAAAACGGTAAACTACCTTTATTTAAAGATCGCGGATGTTCGTGGATTAAAATTCTTCCCTGAATTCTTCTCCGTCTAGCTTCTGTTTTAATAGAAAGATGATGTCAAGGAAAATCGATAGTGAAATAGTACCGTCAGATGGAGCATAGAAGTTAAACTTAATTTCTCGTTTTTCGACCTGTCACTTTTATGTAGCTATGTAGAACTGCCACGGTCATTTTAATTTTTAATTAAAGTTAAGAGAAATTTGAAATTCTAATATGAAATTTTTGAAGATTTTTTTCAATTACATTATATTGTTTTGTAATACATTTAGGTCAAACTAGAAATTAATTTATAGCATTTCTTTTCTACTGTTTTATTTCACTGAATATTCTATTTTATCGCTTTGGTCATTTTACTATTCTATTTTATTTTTTCGTCTTTCTTCTATTTCACTATACTTTACTGTTACACTACTTTACTATTTTACTATATTAATAATCTGCAATTTTATTGCATAAGTAATTTGCTATTTTACTTCACTATTTCAGTAGTCAGCCATTTTCTTTCACTATATTAGTAGTCAGCCATTTTCTTTCACTATATTAGTAGTCAGCCATTTTACTTCACTATGTCAGTAGTCAGCCATTTTACTTCAATATGTGACTTGTGAGCCATTTTACTTCACTGTACCAGTTATCAGTACCATTTCACAACATGAATCTGCAATCTAGTATTTTACTGTCTCAGAAATTTCGAGCCAGAACTAAAATTCCACGATTTCTCGAAAGCGTAAAATGTCCAAGAACGTTTGGAGAAGAAGCTCTAAGGAAGCGAGATATTAGTCGGTTTTCTTTCAGCGAATTACGTTATTTTATGCCTCGATTCGCCCCGTCTACTCCTGATACCGGTTACAATATCAAGCACTTACGGTTACAGAAGAGTTCACTCGTCTGGCGAGCGCGTAATTACTAACCGGCTTGGAGAATCTCGCGTAATTTTCGACCGGTGAAAATTTCACGGAGGATACGTATGTACTCGCCAACCGTGTAAGACGTTTTAACGAAGCACGAGCTGTCGTCGTTGCTCACGACCATCTTGGGGGTTTATACTCTCACCCCTTTCCTTATGTTGATCCTGGTGACAGAGGGTTGCGACTACCCGGCACGATGTTTGATAAAATCGCTGGATCGTGTAACACGAAGATGTCAAGTTACTTTGCACCTTTCGAAAGAACACTCTCTTTGTACAAACATTTATACACGATCCATAAAATTGACACTAAAATTAAGAAAGATCAATTCTCAAAATTGAGAAATATGATTGCTGCATATGTTAGATCTGAGAATGCATATTGCAGCGAGTGGATTAGACCTCAACACTAGCGCTACAAAATTGAAAGATATAATTGCTGTATATATGTTAGGTCTTATAATGCATATTGCAGCGAGTGGATTAGACCTCAATACAAGTTCTAGCGCTAAAAATTGAGAAATATGATTGCTGCATATGTTAGATCTGAGAATGCATATTGCAGCGAGAGGATTAGACCTGAAGCGCTACTAGTTAAAAATCGTAAAATTCGAACGTTGACATCTGAGCTAAAGAGACGTGAACATTGTGCGGATGAAAAAAATGTAAAATAGTGTGGTATGAATTTTATTGGACGAGATCCAAATGATTTTTCTATTAAATAGCCCGGTGAGATGCAGTGTTTCAGGATAGGAGAACGGGATAAGAACGTTCGTTCGGTTCGACTTCGAAAGAAGGTGGTGGAACTGTGCGATTCCATTGTTCGATTGATGTTCAATACGGGAAATGTGACGGCCGATACTTCACCTTGGCTGCGATATTCCACGGGATAAATGTCGACGAAGATCGTGGACGAGTATTCGGGAGACAAATAGTCGGACATCGGGACTCCTATTCCTGGTAGATTGCGGACTCGGTGAAATTTCACGGCCACCAAATTCGTAGCTGCCTGTTTGATTAACTATTAGATTTTAATATCCCATCATTATACTAGTTTACGTCTGTTTTTGATGAATTTTGTACGACGTATTGTTCTTTTATACGTTCATTGAGTCGAGATTAAAATCCTGCTACATCAGTTTCCGAAATTAAATCGATGCGACGAATGCTTTGAAATATATTGAAATTATAAGGTATTATAATAATTATGACTGTTATTAAATTTGCATTATTAATCAATTAAATGATATAAAACTATAATCGTTTTACAGCAATGGAAGAATTTCTTATGACTAAATCTAACACTTAATCAATGAGTTTGATAAGACTTTGACATTGTAAACTAGAATTAGTCACTGACAATGTATATATGTCAATAAAGACTACAATAATTAAATTTGTTAAAACTTGAAGACCTCGAATGGTATTAGCAGTTTCTGTTAAAAATTTCAGTAAGAAAATATGACATAATAGCAAAGATTTTCTATAAATCGTAGGTAACAGATATCTCAGTGATTTTTCATGAGTGAATGTACATATTTGAAGTATGGTGACATTATTCGGAAAGAGAGATGCTCGATTGCAAACGGCGACAAATTTTTATTCGCCAATGTCCGACGCATTCTATCGGATATTTCTGAATATTTGACACTGAGAATCCGATTTCCTGGGATACACCAGCTTTGACACTCTAATGCTGTGAAAGTGTGATACACCGAGGCGAAAAATACGAACGGCATGGTTCAACGAAACCGGATATAAAGCTGCTCCTGCTGGATAAAGAGCTTCGATATCGATAATCGTTTTGGATGTATTCGTAGTCGAAACGTTTGGTCGAAGTGGACAATATTAATCGTGTTATTACTAACTAGCGGTTAATCACCAGTGCAATTTGATCAGTTATCATTTACTCTATCCTCTGGTAGCAGCTAAGTAATACAATGAATTGTTATTAGTGCTTGTAGTTTGTTGATCATGCTAAATTATCAATTGGACACGTTTAATATTCGTGTAATTTGATTATTTAGTAATTGCAACCTAGAATGAAATAAATGTAGGGAAATTTTTATGGTTTGAATAAATAGTTTGAGTGAATTATAGTTTATATTTGTTTTAGCGCTTTTTACGCGAGTGAAGTACAAATTGGATACAGTCAATGGAAACAGTAGCTGAAATAAACTACAACGTTATGTTAAACTCTGTAACTAATTTCGAAACGTAGTTTGGTACCATGACATAAAAGTATCCAAAAATATCATTTATGTAATAGTAGTTTAAAGCTCAATGCTTCTACAGAACAACAATAAAGGTGCACCGTGATTATTCATAATAAAAAATGAGTGATACTTATTGAAACATTACAAAGTTCTAAATTGCACAAGATCTGTCTTTTCTATTAAAAATCCATTTTGTATGAAGAATAATGAAGCGTTTATATAATTGTTTTTATTAAACTCTGATCTTTCAGTTGATGTAATATAAGTACCATTTTATGAGAATTTTCTGTCATTAAATTTTATTGAACTGTCTGTGCTTGAAACTGGGATATTTGATATACAGGGAGAAGAATGAAAATTGTAAAGCGGTAAAAATGGTAAAATAGGAAATGACAAAATAATAAAATAGTAAAACAATAAAATGGTAAGGCAATAAAATAGTAATATGATAAAATAATTAAATATTAAAATTGTAACATGATGAAATGGTAAAATGGTAAAATAGTAAAGTGAAGAAATACTAAAATAATAAAATTATAAGCCGACAAAGTAGCAATATTATAAAATAATATAATAGTAAAATAATACAGTGGTAAAACAGCAATATGATAAAATAGTAAAACAGTAAAATAGCAAAATAATAAAATAGCAAAATAGTAAACTAGTAAAATAGTAAAATAGTAAAACAGTAAAATAATAAAATAGTAAAACAGTAAAATAGCAAAATAATAAAATAGCAAAACAACAAATCATTAAACCAGCGAATAACAAAATAATTTATCTTCCTATTTAATCACATTTCCTAGCTCAATATTTTCCCAAAATGTAGAAGGTAAAATGACGACGCTTAAAAGTGCTAATATAATTTTCGTCTGTTCCCAAGTGTCGATAAAGTGAAAAGAAATCGCAGTGGTCCAAGCTGACTCTGCATCATACGTGGCTGGTTATCCATAGAAAGTTTGAGGAACTTTTCCCGTGAACTTGGAACGTTGTACTGTGTACGTAGACCGACAAACTTTCTGCATACCTACTCGCCATTCGTTCGTGAAACGAGTCTTTTTCTTCTCTTGCCAACCAGACCCTTTAGCTAGCCAGCTACTCGTTATAAACAAGGATTAAGGGCTCCAGATGCGCCGAATTCTCCGGCCACATTTTTCCGGCGCCTACATTTGTGTCCTGTGAGAAACAAATGGTGGGACTGTGGGCCCGTTTTCATGAGATTTCTTTGTCACGCGCTGTTTTATATCCGTGAAACACTCGGAACTGTAAACTGCTGTTCTTACGACAAATTGACGTTATCATTCACATCTTTGATGAATTTTAGCACGAACGGCGAGGAATCAGATATGGCAGAGGGTTCTCAAGATTTCTTCACAGAAATTGTATTGTTGGAGATAGGGAAAATTAACTGATAAAAGTACAAGTTGCAAATTACGTTTGGTACGTTTGGTACCAAATTCATAAGAATTAATCACCATCAATTCCATTTCAACTTTTTTCCTAAATTTCTAAATTTCCAAATTTCCACATCCCCAAATTCCTAAATTCCCAATTCCCAAATCCCCAAATTCTCAAATTTCCAAATCCCTAAATCCTCAATTTCCACATTCCCAAATTCTCAAATTCTCAAATTCCTAAATTCCCAATACCCAAATCCCCCAATTCCCAAATCCCCAAATTCTCAAATTTCCAAATCCCTAAATCCCCAAATTCCTAAATTCCCAATTTCCACATCCCCAAATTCTCAAATTCTCAAATTCCTAAATTCCCAATACCCAAATCTCCCAATTCCCAAATCCCCAAATTCTCAAATTTCCAAATCTCTAAATACCCGAATTCCTAAATTCCCAATTTCCACATCCCCAAATTCTCAAATTCTCAAATTCCTAACTTCCCAATACCCAAATCTCCCAATTCCCAAATCCCCAAATTCTCAAATTTCCAAATCCCTAAATCCCCAAATTCCTAAATTCCCAATTTCAAAATTTCCAAATCCCTAAATCCCCAAATTCCTAAATTCCCAATTTCCACATCCCCAAATTCTCAAATTCTCAAATTCCTAAATTCCCAATACCCAAATCTCCCAATTCCCAAATCCCCAAATTCTCAAATTTCCAAATCTCTAAATACCCGAATTCCTAAATTCCCAATTTCCACATCCCCAAATTCTCAAATTCTCAAATTCCTAAATTCCCAATACCCAAATCCCCCAATTCCCAAATCCCCAAATTCTCAAATTTCCAAATCCCTAAATCCCCAAATTCCTAAATTCCCAATTTCAAAATTCCCAAATCCCCAAATCCCCAAATTCTGAAATCCCCAAATTCCAAAATTCCCAATTTCCAAATCCCCAAATTCCCCAAAATCTACTCCCACTTTAAAACTCTCGACATCCCCCCTTCCCAGATTCCCCAAATTTCACATCCCAAACTTCTCCAAATCCCCAAATGCATCCGAAAATTCCGCAAATTTCCACGTAACCAAATTGCTAAATGTCGCAGCGTCCAAAAATGACCCCGTCGACAGTGACAAAAGGATCGCCTTAACAGTCGGTGAGCCCGGTTGACGTTCAGAGACAGGTCAGTCTGAATGGAGGCACAGTGACTCGTATACAATCACGAATGAGCTCAATTACACGCAACCTTTAATGATAGACGCAATTACGAGGAAGAATTAGTCGTGTGCCTGTACAGGACTCGTGTTATATAGCGCATTCTAATAGAGAGTGCAGATATAAACGGCGGATAATAAGTCACTTACACGGATCCTGGACCAAGGGGGTTGGCTGCACGCCAGTTCTATTCGCGCTTCGGTTGTTCCGATCTATTCTATACGGTGCCACGTCACACGCATGACGCTCTTAACTAAATTATGGACAAAGTAATACGATTTCCTGCTTTAAGGGGGCGCTCCTCAACTTCCGACTTATTCCCTGATACTACCTTTCGAACACCGGTACATTGATCAATGCAAACACTCCAAAATAATATCAACTTCCATGCGAAATCATTTACTTTAGGAAATTTCTGTTTGATAGGTCAAAGGTTAAGTGACCTAGGTTCTAAATGTATGGAAAACAAAGGGACATATTTGGAGAACTATCGAGCTGATCCAATTTATGGGTATCGACATCTGCAAATTTCGAGATATTGGAATTTAGTTTGAGTTTGACAATTTCTATTTAGATGTCAGGGGGAGTTGAAAATTGGCTGCTGAGGGAATTTAGGGAATTGGTACTTTGATCGTTTTGGGAATTCAGGGAATTTGGTGGTTTAGGAAATTTGGGGAATTGCAGCTTTGACAATTTAGGGAAGTTGGGGAATTGGAACTTTGACAATTTTAAAAATTTATGGTATTTGTTGAAATGGAAGTTTGGCAATTTAGGAAATTTGAGGAATTCGAGAAGATGGAAGTTTGACAATTTAGTGAATTTGGAACTTTGGTAACTTGAGATACTTGAGAAATGGAAATATAAGAAATCAGAAATTGGAAAATATGAATTTCTCGAATCTGAAATATTTCAGCCTAGAAAATTCACAAATCCCAATATTTCAATACATTAATTTACGAATCCGAAAATGTAGAAATTTACAGGTCCAAAATTTGAGAATTTAGAATGAGTGAAACAGTGGATCCAAATAAATCTAACATCCTCGTAATATTACTAAAATTAAAATGAGAAGAGTCATATAGAAATCAAAATTGAGTGCCTACACTCGACTGAAGATTGCCCCAATAAGGTACATTAATTGTAATATGCTAATATGTTCGTGGCGAATAAAACAATGCAATTGAACGTCCACCTTTTATCAATCAATATTCATCGTCCGGCAATGTACTCGCGGTATTAAACAACGAAAATCGGGTGGTCTGTCATTGTAAAGAAGACAATACGTGTAATTTTGAATGGCTTGATTGATTCGGTGAATGATGCGGGAGAATTGATAGCATTTTTGGTGAACAAAGGCTGCGCACGGTTTTGGAGTACTGGGTAGTTGCATTTTCAGTGATACGAGTCAATGATTCGACCAACGTGCTGTGGTTTCATAGTTCTTGTTCTAATTACGAATCAGTTTAGATGTTCATATTTCAGCAAATTGAAATAGTTAGGTAAATGAGATGTGGGAAACGAAGTTTGTGGAGGTAGTGAAATATGTAGAAGTATTATCGACGATTTTTAACAATGTGAAATTTTAGAGATAATTTATGAAACAGGGAGAGGAGTTGTTGAAAAAAAGGACACAGTGGGATATTTTTTATGGGTGAGATAGGGATAGGAGAGTCATATTGCCAATCTTATTTACAAAGGTAATTTGGGAAGTTCGGAATTTTTGTATTTAGGAATTTGGACTTGAATTTTGGAATTAAGGAATTTAGGAATTTGGGGATTTGGAGGTATGGGAATTTGAGAATTTGGGGATTAGGGATTTGAAAATTTGGGGATTTGAGAATTTGAGAATTTGGGGATTAGGGAATTTGAGAATTTGGGAATTTAAAAATTTGAGAATTTGGGGATTTAGGGATTTGGAAAATTGGGAATTTGGGAATTTGAGAACTTCAGAATTTGAGAGTTTGGGGACTTAGGGATTTGGAAAATTGGGAATTTGGGAAACTGGGAATTGGAGAATTTTGGAATTGGACATTTGTAAACTGTGCATTTTAGAATTTGAGATTTGAAGAATTTGAAAATTAATGAATTTGGAATTTACGAATTTGACAATTTAAGAATTTGGAAATTTGAAAATTTAAATATTTTGACATATCAATTTAAACATTTATAGACACTTCCCAAAAGCACCTACAAAGTCCTTTAAATACATTTGCAAGAATTTGTATGACTGGAAGAAGTAACGAAATATTGTAAACTTTTATAAGTACGTTTGCATAGGAACTAAATAAATAATTGTTTACAGGAACTTGTTAATATTTATTCATAGTTGGGACTTCGTGGACAAGAAGATAAAGTGATTCTCTACCCCCTCCTGGAAGAATCATCCCCTCCACGTAGTTCAGAATGAAACAAACGGCTTCAACAAGCGTCAGTCGTCGCTGGAACAGCGAATGGGTAAGATGTCTGCTTTTTTTGCTCCTTTAATAATTTATTAATTATTAATCAATATTTATTTATTTGCTATTCGTTTCTTGTTCTACTATGTCTTTATTAATTTTAGAAGACAGTATTCGTTATTGTATTATATTTAATTAACAATATTTCGAATGTTTATTCGTTGAATTTAGGATTGTCCTAATTATTAGACCTATCATATTCCATTCCTATGAACAATTTAAACAGCTACAACAAATAGTTATCAGTTATAATGGTACATTTAATTCGAAAGAAGCTGTAAATCGAAATTTCGTATCAGGAGAACACACATTGCGAAGAGGTATCCTTTCTGCTCCCCAGAATTCTAAATGTTTGATAAAATGTTTATTTACAAAGCATTATCAATACTTATTTTATCATTTCAAAAAGAGTAAAAATTTTCTGAAACAAACTATTTGCATACTTGCGAAATAATTGATCGATTCTGCAATTTGTAATTTGACACAATTTCCTCTAAATACATCCCCTATATTTCTTGTATATGTAGCAAAGAATTTCAAATTTGCATTTATTGTAATGAGATTATACGTTTCTAACTTTATAAGATACATCAGGATTTATAAAAAATTAATAATTATAGTAATAAAGGCAGTATTACTCAAAAATCTCTGAAATAATAATTTTCTGAGCAGTGTTACATCGATATCAAGTAGCCACATCTGATCAAGGTTACAATGCCTTTGTAATAATCATAATAAACCTGTCCCCGTTTCCTTTCCTCGTATCATGTTCACCTGATTAACGTTAAATTGTCAGAGATCCAGACGCGAATTAATTAGCCAGCAGAGCATCGATTCGCTGTAAAGCACGAAAGAGAAAGCGGCGGTTGAACGCGTGTTTCCAGGCTAGAAATTTAAGCAGTGCCATTAAACCGGACGAAAATTTGGAAATGTAACCAGATAATTGAGATAGACGCGGCCTGACGGTGACATAATTACTGTCACTGGCCGATTTACCGGGATAATTTCGTGATACGTGCGCCGGCCATGGTAATTTCATAATGTCCGCCGAACAACGAAAACCTGAAAAATTCGGAGTAAACGGCTGGTGATTAAAAAACGAGATGATAATGAGTCGCTGCACGCGGAACATTTTCGACCGACGAAAATTTTGTATCAAAAATATTGAAAAACACCGAATCCTATTAGTTATGTGCTCACTATATAATCAAATATTTTCTCATTTAATCTCATGGTGCATGTAATTGTGATATTCATATAATTATATGATTATGGTATTCATAGGTAATTATATTATCATACGTTCATGTGTAATTATATGATTGTGATATTCATATGTAATTATGTTATTATGACATTCATATGTAATTATATGATTATGATATTCATACGTAATTATATTATCATACATTCATGTGTCATTATATAATTATAATACTCATATGTAATTATATGATTGTGATATTCATATGTAATTATATGATTATGATACTCATATGTAATTATATGATTATGACATTCATATGTAATTATATTATCATACATCCATATGTAATTATGCAATTGTGGTGTACACATATAATTACATTATTTGAATTACATATATACTTACATGATTTTGATGCACACACAAAATTATATAATTTTGGTTACATGTATGCTTACTTGATTATGACATACATATGCAACTATACACAAAATTATACAATTATGATATTCATTTAAAGCATCGTCACTCAAATTATTTCCGATGGAACATTTAAATATTTATGTTTAATAAAACATAGTATATCTGTATGTAATGTATACATGCATATGTCATATATGTACATACTCTATGTACATAGACTATAATGTGTGTACAAAAACAATTATAAAGAACACATTTACGGTTTCTCTTTCAACTGATCTTTATATATACAGTCTTGAAGGTGTTATAAATAATAATTGGTAAAAATATGAAAATGAGAGGTGAAGATTGCCGAGGTCAGCGTTCGGTTTCTTATTATAAATTATCCAAAGAACAGAATGTAAAGTGTAGGGAAAGTTTCACGAAATACCCGGCAGCGTTCTGCGAAAAGTTTTCACGGTACGTCAACAGCCGTTTTCATATCTAATAAAAAGTTTTTAGCCCGTTTCCCGTGGACGCGACACTTATGTTTTCACCGTGAAACTTCACGCGGAAAAATCATCCGCTCAAGAAAAGTCGAGCGTGCCTAATTTAAAATTGTAAATTCCTACGTTTCGTGCATAGGTGAGAGAGGAGGACATTCAAGAAATTGAGACCATCGAACACGTACATACTAACGTATGTATTCCGTGCTGTCACGTGTCGTAAGTCCTTGCAAAACGAGGTGAATCATCACGTTTTTGCTATTTCGGAAGTTCCGGACGTTTCTGGGCATTTTATGAAAATTCTAAGATGGTTACAGTTTATTGGGGAGTTTTCCCTAGGATGCAATGTGGGGAAATTTCATATTCTTGCATTTCTAATTCAGTTTAGACACTTTTTTGAGATAGGAATTTTTTAATTTAGGGAATGTAAGAATTCGGAGGATTGGAAAGGTTTTTTAGAAAATTTGAAAAATGAGAGGTTTGGTAAGTTGGAATTTAGAAAGTTGAATAGTTAGACATCTGAAAATTTGGGACCTGAAAATAAAGAAATTATAAACTTATTGCTCCCTCCTATCATTCTTATCGACAAATATATAGCAAATGTACTGAAACGAATAAAATGCTAAGAAGACAAGCGGTATAGCAGAACTATAGGTAGATTGTACGATTATAAATAACCCCATCCATTACTAGGGTATATTCCGAACGTTTCATTTAGATTCGCCGAAAGGCGAAGAAATTTTTCACGAGAACTCGTCTCGTTCGTGGTAATTAAGGACGAGATTGCTTCTCTAGCGACTTTCATAGAAACGGTTATTTCTTACGAGCCCCTCCCCGATTCGTGGGAACACCGTATATAGAATTATAATTGGCGAATGCAAATGGTTATATCGAGTGGGAGCTGCTTGCTAGCCTGACATTAATTCCATTTGCTCGAAACACGAAGTGCATCGATGACATCTGCGCGCTACTGTTACGACGAGGTTGCTGCAGCAGCAACAGTTTCTGCAACCGGAACACCACGATTATTCGGGACATCTAACGTCAACCGCTTTCTACTGACGTGGTTCCTGTGATAATGGAACCGTACACGAAAGAAATACCTCTCTTTACATTGCACGACTCACGGCGATCCGCTTTGATCGCTGTTAAACGGACGACAAAGCGAAGAGTGCACAATAGAGATCCCGATGAATTATTTATGTTAACGCCAGACATAACCGCTATAAGCAGGGATCGAAATAAACCTTTTAAAAATTCTCCTTCGAACTTGTATCTTTCGCTTAAGAAAATATCTCCTCTGCGGAATGTTTGTGCATGTACTCAGGAACTTCTTTAGAAACTCGCGAAACAAATATTTTTCTATCTGTTAAAGGTTCCATAAAAACGTGTTTTCTTATCAACGTGCTTCGTTACTTTTCATTTACTTCTCAATATGTTATATTTATATATTCGTATAACAAGAATAATCAGGAAGTAAGAATATTGTAACATTTTATACTCGACCAATAATGCATTTTTAAATCCTTCAAATTCGTGTAACAGGAGATATTTATGAGAGATTTGAGATATTTAAACATTCTGCAGCGGTATAAGAGTTTAACTAAAGTGAAATATAAAAAGCATAAAAGTTTACTTTAAATAAAATAATCTGGCAGTTTCTGAGACGTCGATGAAATTTTTAATGATTCGGTCTGACTAAAATTGGTACGAGAATATCGTTTCACTATAATTAGAATAAAATGACGATACAGCGTAATGTATTCTAATGAACGAAATCTAATAGCAATCAGCATAAGACATATCAGTCATAACTGGAATTGTTATGGTGGTATGAATCCTTAATTAAGCACGAATTCAGTCACGAAGAAAATTCCTCGAATTGAAATTGCTTGAGCTTTCGAGGATTCCTTTAAAGCTGAACAGATTTGGGGTGAATTAGGAAACATTATCGACGTGTCCCTTCTGGTTGAAAATTTTTGTCATTAAAGGCATTAGCCTTTAAAGGCTCATTACTTTCAATAATTTATAATTAAGGTTTGTATAAATTGAAATGAATGTTTCGTAAGAATTATCTCCTTTATTATTAATGAATGATTCGTTGAAGAATCATACTCAAATATTCTAATTTCTCACATCACTTGAATTCTTCAAATACTCAAAAGGTATTAGGATTTTGAATCTTTTGAATATTCGACTAATTTCAAATCGATATAAAGTCATTCGAATTTTCCTATAATCAAAGTTGAGTCGTGGTGCAAACACAAAGGACGCAGCAAGGTCCGCCTCTTATTTTAAACCTCAAATGCATTTTTAACAGCATGGATAAGTGAGTTGCACGAGTAAAAGGGAAAATAGAAGGAGGAAGTGTTTAGGGTCTGTCGAGGGATGGTTTCGTCGTCTCCATGGAACAACGTCCAGCCACGGAATACTTTGAGGTTTGATTAAGCCTTGTGTGGCCGCGCTAGCCCACCTGAGTGATGCTAATTAGTTTCTCTTGGCGTACGAGAACACCAAGAGAGAAAAAGGGACAGAACGTTCGGTGTGTCATAAAATTTGCGACAAACTGCGCGTGTGTTGTTCTTCTATGTCCCTTCGAGGAGAATACGATTAAAAGAAAGATAAACACGTTAGTCAGCTTTCAGGACGAACGTGAAGGTCCAGCCAACATTTGTTCATTCCCTCGATTATAATACTCGCTTTCCTAATCTGACGAATATTTTGCTAATTTTCATTCATATTTTATTTGACTTGTCATCTATATTCTTTAAACTTCAGATCTGCAACTGTACAGATGACTGTACTGAGTACATTATATTATGAACTGTATAGCTTCAAAAATATGTAAACTTGGTGTTAATGATCTCAATATTCTTTGAAAAGTAAAACCAGAGTACTTCGAAATTTTATTTGAAATCGATGTTTGTCGTTTATGATATATCAGAATCTTCAAAGATTCATAACATCTTCAGATATTAATTCTTAAAGTACGAATCATTCAGGAGTATGAACTAAATGATTTACATTCACAATGAAAATTTTGATACATTAAAAATACATAAATATCAGATTGTAAGAACGTGAGAGCACGAAAGAAAATTCTGACGTATCTCACAGCCCAGTAAGCAAAGTTTCAGTTTCACGACGAGCTACCACAATTCTTCGGTTATCGTAACGATGCTGTTTGTTGAACTTCGTAACTTCATAGTCACAATGCACATTGTTCGGTCGCCTTATCGAAATCGCATATGTTCTCGTCGAAACTCCAGAAAATCCATTCTAATATTTTTTCTTCGCCCTCTCTATCGTGTTGCTTTTTTCCCCCTCCGGGTTTCCATTGACCGTGCACGTTAATTTACGCGAATCGCGTTTTCGCAGACGCAAACTTGACATTCGCACGCATATATCATTACGAATTCTGACCAACGATTGTCTGCGACGTCATGACGATGATGCATTGTTCTTCACACGTGCGCTCGTTCGAAACTTTCATCAATTTCTCTACGTTCTCTTGGAAAATTATTCGCTATTTATTCACTTGACTATAATTCATACATTCCAATCGTATATGTTGCTGAATATTTATATTAATTTGATTTTTAATTCGTCCTCATCTTACTTTAGTTTAATTTCTCTAAAATGATTGTGAATTGATATGTTCAATTTTATTATATATTTAAGGAATTTCATAAAAGGGAACCATGAAAATTAGACACTGCTCTTATAACACTATTATTCTTAAAACAGGTATGATCCCTTTGTAGCTCTCAAGTAGAATGTTAGTTCTCAATTATAAAATCATTCTATTAACAGTGAATTTGCAATTATAAAATTCAGCTTCTGACCCGGTGTGAATTATCAATTAATAACTTCATCTGAATATTATAATTAAAGAATGTTGAATTATCTATTATTGTATAATTGTGAGAGTGGAGATTAAAAATTCGAGAGCTCCTGTTACAGCTTCAAACCCGATTTTAATTTCCATCGCCTTTGCCTTCAAATTTTCTTGCCTGAAAGCCCCACCAATTTCCCCGTTTGCTGCAAAGTCCAAAGACCATCGTCACAAACAAACCCGTAGTTTCACACCCTGGCAAGGCCTTGTTCTCAGACAGGCATTATCCACGTCACTTAGTTACGTTTACGGAAGTTTTCCAAACAAGCTCCCACAACCGGCTCGGTTTTCCTCTTCATCTCGACACCGGAGAACCTGGCCGGACTTGGTCGCTGGCTAGTTGGCGCCGAAGAGGCTTCAGGGTTTCTGCACACCGTGACACGCCATGATTCTCGTTGCAGCTGGGTCCTTCGTTTCCGGCCTCTCCTGTAATTATCTCGCAGCCAGGTGCTCGGTAATTTTCTTTAATCACAGAAGGCTCGATCGTTGCCCTGTCTGGGTGCGACAAGTCGAAAGGATTCGACCGGCCAAACACGAGCCTTCGATGGGCGTGCACCCATCGGCGTTGGTCCAAGGACAAAGTGCAGACCGAGTGCGATTGAAGAAGCGAAACAGAGGGAAACCGGATGGTGGAGTTGGTCCGTGAAAAAAAAAGAACGGGGGTGAGACCGAGAACTTTGCCAGCGGTGCTTTCGACCGAATTAGAACACCGAGAGATGGACGTGAACGCCCGGTGCATTGATGTGGTGAACACGCGCGTGTGTGCGCGCCGAGTGCGTGGATAAAAGGTTAAACACACGTGCGAATTCACCGATACGAGGGTGCGAACGGGTGTGGGTGCTTTCAGGGTGAACGCGACGGGGATGGAATTTCTTGCAGGGTGAAAGTGGTGGTTACGTAATTAGTGTGCCACTTAAGGGTGAGTCGGAATGGAAGGTGTGATGATTCCGGGTGATACGTCAGTTTCGGGTGCTTTCTTGCGGGACACTGGATATCTACTGAGATAACAGGGTTAGAAAGCAAATTCGGGCTGTTTTGAAATTTACCTACAAAAAGTGTGCTAACCAGAAAATTAAGTGTCATGGTGAATCAAGATCCTCGCAATAACTGTACTTTTTAATTGCGATGTATGGGGGTGTGTATTTGCAATTCAAAATAAATGAAACATAAATTAAAATGAACAATGCATATGTATACAATAATACAGTACGCAATGCGCAGGGTGTCTCACAATGCGTGAACTCCTGGAAAGGGGTTGTAGCTGATTTTGAACTTCTTCTGCAAACATAGGGTATGAAACTTTTTCTAACGAAAATATACCACCCCCTATTTTCAATGATTTTTTGGGAAGAGGTAGTTGATTCGTATTAATATACAGGGTGTAATTAGTGTAACTCCCTGAAAGGGGTGGTAAAACAGATAATGAGCATATATGCAATAGTCTCCCAGAATCAAATTCAAATTGAAATTTCTTAACAGAAATTAAGAATTAACCAGTACACCTGGGGAGTCAAATCCAAAGGTCGAAATTTACCCGTAATCGTAAGCGAAGTACGCGAAAAAAATCGATGTCTATCGTCCAGTATCATTTTGCAGCGAGCTCGAAACTCGCTAAAAAAGGTATCTACGAGGATGCGTCGCGAGGACCGAATTCGTTATTATGAATGAGATTTACACTAGCTGAGGGGCGATCGAATATTTCAGTAGGTAAACCAATATATCTTCGGCCGTGCAGCAGCCTCGGCGCATGCAAATAGCAGAGATTGGCCAGTACGTGGCAAATATTTGTTTTGACTTCTCATCGAGAAGGCGTACGTTCCGCCCGAAAGATCCAGCCGAAAAGGATCGTCGCGTGTCCTTTTCCACTCGCATTCGCGCCAGTTTTAATATCGTCCTGTATTTACACGACATTACTCGCGATATATGCGCCAACGGAATGCGCCTTCGAGCGCTTCGCAATATGGCTACGAAATTTCGCGCCTTTCACGAAACAATGAAATTCTCTTTGCCAAATTTCTACGAAGATGTAGCAAAGGTAGTCGATGTAAAAAGATAAATAAACGTCTGCTTTTCAGTTGGTTTCGAAAGAGAACAGAACACACTGTATGGTATTAGTAAGCCTGTTTTGTGCATTTACTGGAAGTTATGCGCATTGTCGGGATACTTTATGGCAACGAAACTATTTAGATTTTATTTCGTAGAAATTGTAATGGGAAATGGTGTTGCGGGAACAGCAGAGTGCAGCTTCTGGGAAATTGAAATTTAGATTTGAAGGGTTTGATTGTAAGCAGCTTGCGGAGCAGTCTACAGGATTATGGTGTGATGCTCAATTTTTCTCGGATTAGTTTGAGTAGAATTTTTTTATTCGTCTAATATCAGCATATAATTTAGTTCGAAGTCACTTCAGATATGAAGAGATTAAGGAAAAGTGAACTACAGTAAGATGCGAAATATAATTTTACGCTAAACTTTGATTAAGTTCAGTCGTTCGATAACTTTTTGAACTTCTTCGCAACTTACAGAGTTCCATGAAATTTAGGTTCAAACTACATAGCATGTAACAGCTGTTTAAAAATTACATCGTGGAAAAAAAGTTTGAACATCTTAAGTTTCCTTCCTTTAATTCAGTTCGGAGGCTAGTTTATTTAAGTAGCAAAAAAAAATGACACAGAGTATATTCTCTACCCTTATATAAACTGTTTAAAAGGTCACTGATCTTTTTCACTGATACACATTGAAATAACTTTGAATTAAAAAAAATTGAGAGTTGGTCCCCAGATTCCTATATCCCCAAATCCCTATATTTCCATCTCCGTATAAGAATCCCCAAAAATCCCTAAATACCAACATTAAATATACATTACTCCATGTTTTCAAAAATTTTTCGAGAAATGACAGACTCGTTTACCGCAATCGCGCTTAATCTACAACTTGTCCGCGCAAAAAGCATCTGCCTGTATCTTTTTCGTCCATCTTTTCGGCTTAATGTCTATCGTCTAGGAAATGAGCTAGTATCCTTTCGTCTTTCTCTCCTCTCACCCTTTGCAAACTCTAATCTCACCCCAACGTGCTTTCATCATTGAAACAGCCAGCCTTTCCTCTCCCAACAGCTGCTCGTCTCTTAAACTTTTCCGGGCGTTTGTCGCGAATTTTCCTTCCTTTTTTTCTTTATTTATTTTTTGATTTTTCTCGCTCGTCAAATATCCCGCCTCAATATTATCGCCTTGGTATTTAACCCTTTCGATTAGAATGATATGAAATATCGTTGATTATAGCGTTAATTTATGCAGAATGTTAAATATGTATATGTGCGATGAATAATTTAGTCACGCGTTGTATTACATGTGTTAGATTTCCACGGGTTGTATTACCACACGTGTTAAATTTCTACTCGTTAAATTACCACACGTATTAAATTTCCACGCGTCAAATTACCACATGTGCTTGATTTCCACATATTGTATTACCTCACGTGTTAGATTTCCACGCATTATATTACCACACGTGTTAAATTTCTACGCGTTATATTACCACACGTTGTATTACCACATGTGTTAAATTCCTACGCGTTGTGTTACCACACGTGTTAAATTTCCACGCGTTGTATTACCACACGTGTTACATTTTCACGCGTTGTATTACTACTCCTTATGTCACCACATGTATTATAAAGTCACGCATTGTATCACTACTTCTTATGTCACCACATGTGTTACATCGCCACGCGTCATATTACTACACGTTGATTATCTCAACTATTTGAAATTCTAAAATAAAAAATAACAAAATTTCAATTACAACAAACAACAAAATATTGTCTATAATTAAAAACTTGTAAAATACAATTCCCAAATTTGTAACATATTTAGCAAATTTATTAATGCATCCCTATGCGACACTAAAATCTGCAATATAACGAATTTTTACGGTACACGTAAAGGCTACAGGGCAGAATGTGCGAAGTCTATTTTGGTCACGCGGATTTCGTTCCCTTTTTTTATTTTTTTCGTTACGAATATTTCGTTCGATGACGCGAGACAATGTGTCAAGAAACCTTTTATTGCATTTTTGCGAAACAAGCGCGCCACTCCGCTCCTCCATTTTCCCAGAAAATGTTTCACCGACTTCGCTTTCGCGCCACCGGTACAATTGCGCGTATAAAATATTGCGATATTAAACGTTACGGTGCATTGTGCAGGCTAACGGACAATAGTAGAAGTAATTAAGAACGCGGTTAGTTAGATTAACTTGATTATAAGGTGAAACACGGTATGTGTTATTTGCGATGGGATCTGACGCAATAAATACACTGTATCATTTGCAAACAAATACACGGTTAAACGTTGAATGAAACTGATAACTGCATACAAATCGCAAACAATTATTATCACATTCTATTATTCGTAAAACAGTTCGTAGATAACAATTAAAATTCATGTAGTGTAAAGGTAAATGGATTTATAATTGCATACGATAATTTTAGTAGGTCAATCATTTTATATGTTAATTAGCTAGGAATATCTGTAATTTACCGATTTCTATATTTCTGAATTTTAGGATCCCTAAATTCTTAAATGCATAGGTGGATATATTACTAGATTTCTATAGCTGAATTACCAAATCTCTAGAATTCGAGATTATTACATAGAAGGATTCCAAAATCCCCAAATACCTGTATTTCGAAATCACTATATTTTGAGATTCTTATATTCTTAATACTCTATGGCTTCAGATCTCTATAACCCCAGATTACTACATCCCCAGATACCTATATCCCCACATTCCTATATCCCTAGATCTCTATATCCCCAGTTCCCTATATCCCTAGATCCCTATATCCCCAGATCCCTATTTTCCCAAATTTCTATATTTCTAGATCCCTATATTTCCGAATTTCCACGTCCCCAAATTACTATATCCCCAGATCCCAATATCTCCAAATTCCTACATCCCCAGATCCTTACATCCCCAAGTCCACAATTTTCTTGATCTCTAGATCTAAACCCCAAACCCCAAAATTCTCAAATTCTAAAAATCCAGGTCTCGCAAGTTCCTAGACCTCAAGATCACCAAATCCCTAAATCTCCAGGTACCTAGATGTCTCCTTTCCAAAATCCCCAGATCGAGAAGTACCTACATCCCCAAATGAAACCGAGAAGAATTCGAAATCCAAAAGTCTGAGTTCTAAAAATCCAAATCTCCGAAGTGCAAAATTTCAAAAATCCCTAATATTGTCTTCACCGAATGGGACTCTACCGAAGGTAAAATATTTCATAGAACTATCGGTCCAAAATAATTTGGCAATTAGAACTCTTGATTCCCGCAGCGTTATCTTAACAACACAAAGACATCGACCGTTGAATTTCAAGGGAGATACATTCATCAAGCTCCATGAATTAACCAGCTATTAAGAGGCACCTCGACGATCTCCGCTTTAGAAACGACAGTTCGTCGGTAGGAAGAGATGATCTCTACCCACAGGAAGAAACGGAAACAGCGTCGTGTGGCAGGTATCGAACAATGGCGACGAACAGGTCTGCCTCCTTCGAGGATCCCCCTCGTTAATCAGCATAGCATCCTGATCTCTGGTGGACGTTAGGATCCTCCTTGTGCGTGCATCTCGAACCCTCGGTATGTGTTACTCGGTTTATGCCACGTTATCTCCCGTGCTGGCATACTACAAGGCATTATGGTGGTCGCGCAGCTCGTTGTACATAGGGGCCGTTTACGTGCAGACATATTCTATGTGCACCTAGTCGTAGCAGGAGGTGTCAGATTGCGATAAACGGTCCACTTACAGATGTCGTCGGGTTTATGGCCGTGATAAAAAATCCTTCAACGATATAAAACATGTGGAACGACGGACGAAGCGTTGGGATGTAATTTGATAATAATTCATAATTGTTTAGGGGATGGGAGTTTGGTTAGGGAGATCTAGATGTAATTACTAAGTGTCTATGGACATATTGGGTTAGTAAATAAATATCTGTTCGATTCATGTGTAACATATTCTTTTTCAACAGATGCATATGTGGTACACAAGCTTATATCTTAGCATCTTAGTAGTTATATTGCTATATGCATTATGTTAGTATATTGAAATGTCAAGTGTAATGGAGTTCGATTGTTATAAACGATTAAAAATGGAAGATACAAAGAACGTTGTTTATATCATATATTAAATGTCATATGTCATATGTCACATGTCATATGTCACATGTCATATGTCATATGTCACGTGTTATATGTCATATATCATATGCCATATATTGTATGTCATACATCATACATCACATATCATACTCGTATGTGTCATATATGTAAAATTTAAAAAATTGCAAACATAAGGAATCCCAAATGTGCAAATCTTCAACCACTAAATTCCGCATTCCCCAAATTTCAAAATTTTCAACTCTGCCCAAATTCCAAAGTTCTCACCTCAAAATCCCCCAAACACCCAAAATTTCAAATTCTCCAAATTTTCAATCTTTTCCAAAACTGTAATCCTATACAAAAATACCTGACGGTAAATAGATATTTACCTGAAATCAAACATTACAGAAAGCTTAAATACTCTCCAGTTTCAAAACGTGAATGCTATTAATTAATACGTAACAATTTCTGCCGCTTCGCTTCGTGTTCTCGTCAGGTTCGTTCTGAAATCATAAACCCTGAACAATAACACGTTGATGTTTGTATGCATCAAAGGGGGAGCGCGATTTCTGTTCGAATTAGATTTCTGTTTAATTACTACACCAAGAATTGGACCAAGAATTGGATCTTTTCATGCGGGACGAACGCAACCGCAGATCTTAACTATGCGAAACTTTATATCAGACAGTCGCGGAAGATCAGTCTTCTTGTTCTGAATTGAAATTGAGCAGAATGCTTGCTGCGTATCCACCGGGGAATTCTAGTTTGTTCATAAAGCAACGTTTCCAGAATTTCTACTTGTAAGATCGTGTATACAACTGCACTCCTGTTTCTACCAAGCATTTTTACTTATTAGCTATTTCACAGCTTTCAAACTTACTTTCAGTATAAGTTTATACAAATTTATTTATTGAACGGAAATTTTTGTTCGAAGTTAATTTATGATTGCAGAATTTTCTTATAGTTATTTCTTATTTATTTTTTATTATTATACGCGATTTTCTGTGCAATTATTGATTCAAATCTTAAATTTCTAAAATTACAAATTTCCAAAATTACAAATTCCCAAAATTACAAATTTCCAAATTTCTAAAATTTAAAATTCCCAAAATTCTCAAAATTCCAAATTCCACAATTACCAAAATTCCAAATTCCCAAATTCCCAATTTTCCAAATTTCTAAATTTCCAAAATTTCCAAATTTCCAAATTTCCAAAATTCCAAATTCCCAAATTCCCAATTTTCTAAATTTCCCAAATTTCCCAAATTTCCCAAATTTCCAAATTACCAAAATTCCAAATTCCACAATTCCAAAATTCTCAAAATTCCAAAATTCCAAATTTCTAAATTTTTAAATTTCCAAATTCCCAAATTCTCAATTTTCCAAATTTCCAAATTCCAAAATTCTCAAAATTCCAAATTTCTAAATTTCCAAAATTTCCAAATTTCCAAAATTCTAAATTCCCAAAATTCCAAAAGTCCAAAATAAATTTCCAAATATTCAAATTTGCAAACTTGTCACCAATTTCCTATATTTTTATCTACCCGCATATTCATATCGTGATTCAAATTACGATTAACTAAATCGCTTCAGCAGAGCAACCTTTATCACAGTTTTTTGACGTTCCGAACAAGAGGAGAAAATGATTCTGCATCACACTATTCGCTGTATATATATTCCCCGCAGAATACTTGAAACAGTCCGTTTTAATCAAAGCGTATACATCAATTTCCTTAATAGAATTTACCGATTTATTATATCAGCTACGTACTGAAATAAATATGCACTTTTCTGGGGAATTTGATTATCATACTGTTGCAATTCCCAGATGCAATAATAAAAGGATTGGCTATAAATGCAAAACGATGAATATTTTTTTCATGCTCAGAATTCATATTCCAATTTCATTTTATTATACTGTACGTTGATACTTCGAGGGAATTTAAAACATGTTTATATGTTTGATTTATTAGAAAAATAACACATTCAAAATTATTGATTTTATAATATGTATTCACTCATCAATTTTTTATTAATATTATAGTAAAAAGTGTAGGTATTGTATGAATTACAGGTAATTAACGTTGTATTAAATATTATAGGTAATTAATATTACGAATATTACAATAAATGCTGAGGTACAATAACATTACAAGAACAAAAAGTAGGTCAGTACTAAATGAATAATTAAATTTGAATAATGATTTCCACAACAGTGAACATAATTTTCTATATTAATTAACGTAATTAATAATTTTCTGGAGTAAATACCATAATCGATAACTTGTTACCATAATTTTGACTTTTTATTCAGACAGTTATCGTTTAAAATTAATACCCTTCAATTATGTCACTTCCATCACAAAGAACCTCAAATTTGCAACACCTCAAAATCCGATTATTCGAATCCAATTACGAATCATTAACGACCAAAGATTCATTAATTATTATTCCCTCAATGACGAACAGCATCAACGAGTCTAACAGTAGACTTCCAATCGATAAGGTGTTAATACCAAAAGCAAATGTTCATTAATGCCATGGGGTATCAATGGTGCTAATCAAGTCCCGATATCGGTAAATCCGAAACATCGCAACCCAACAAAACATTCAGTGATCTAGTATTCGGTTAGCCAAAAAGTTTTATCGTTTTTTAATGAGATACTCGATTACGAATCTATAACTAAATTATTATATAACATTAACTATACATGTTAACATGGGTAATAAGTTCAAATTTAACATATTAATTAAATCGTTATTATATAATATATTTGATGTACCTAACTATACTCTTCGTAATCAAAGATCGTTGAATACAAAACGTGCCTAACTTTTCAATTTCCTTTATTTGTCCTCACGTTGAGGATGTGAATGACGTTGTAGCAATGTGAATGACGTTGTAGCAATGTGAATGACGTATTTACGTAGAAAATTGTAGGTTAGGTTAAGTACAAAATACAAGTGATCATGCCTAGTGCCCTATCTAGTTACCCCAACGGTCATAAAACAACCCTAATCTATAACACCCATTTTGCAAGCATCTATCACACGTAATCACACATAACCGCCGCAATTAATCTCTCTCTAAATAATCTTCACTCGCCAATTGACCAGCTTACATCCCCATAAACTTGCCAGTAGCGCATAGATAAAATTCTGAGAACACAAAGGGTGTATCGAGATTCGAATACAAACGAAATTCGGTAATTTCCCCGATGTTCTCGAGTGTTCTTATCACTGTGAACGATTTATTACAACCGCTATTGGTTGTCGCGGAGTCACGGATTCCTCGTAATACTTTGGGAGCCGAGGAGACACAGATTGGAGATTAGTGAGACAAAATTAATAGGACATGGTCTGACAGGAGAGCACTAGAGATCCACCTGGGGCCACGTCTGGCCCGTTTCGAGGCAACCACGTTCTTCCTGGCTCTCCTTCGAAAGTGATTTTTTAAATAATTCTCGCCGCGTCAGACTGAATGTGAATTATTAACGAACGGATCCTGGGAGGCGTCGTTGCCGAAAGTATCGATCGTTCTCTCCCTCCTTTGGCGTCGATATAAAATCAAGTGTATCGTGAAAATAATTAATGACCGAACTTTCATAATTGTGTGGCCGCGGAAGACAAAAATACAGAAACAGAAGGGGGTGAGCTTCGATTTTTACGGAGCCAGCTCCATTAATCTTTCTGATTGTCCGCTGAGTTTTCGCTGCCCAA
The DNA here is from genome assembly GCA_036983795.1 of Megachile lagopoda. Lineage (NCBI taxonomy): Eukaryota > Metazoa > Arthropoda > Insecta > Hymenoptera > Megachilidae > Megachile > Megachile lagopoda. The sequence goes on from CM072798.1 coordinate 6,712,402, forward strand.
GTAATGTATAAACCGACCCGGGTATTTGGCTAGTTTTCGTTTAAAGGATTGCTGTTAAATGACCCGGGATGTCATGTTCAGCGGTGCGCACCGACTTGTTTTTAAGAGCGTTCTGTTTCTTCTACCTTCCGTGTTCTGTCGAAAAGACCTCAAATGTTAAACGTTCTGTTGCTATAAACATTATTGCTTGTAAAGCTACTTTTCAAGTTACAGTTACATTTTTTTGAGCATCATTTGATGTTTGATCAACAGCATTCGTTCAAGTTTTAATCTTCTATTTCAGTTTTCAACTTTGGGACTGTTTTAGAAGTTTTTGAAACTTGGGAATTTCAATCAGGTCTACATAAGAAATTTAATTGTACCCATACAAAAGTGAAGTTTCAGAGACTCACAGATATGTTACAGTGCTTCATTATACATTCGCTCACATTTACACTTTAGAAAACAGAAGTAGAAGATGTTAACAGCTCCACCAATAAAATAGTAAACATGAAGATAATTCTAACCCAATTCTCAGGTGCGAGCAGACCTCAGCCAAAAGTACAAACTTCAAAACTTGAGATATGTTAAAATTTGTGCAGCAACGAATAGTAAACACCCTAACTCAGATTGTCATCTTCTATGAGACCTCAGCCCTAAATGAAGCGCAAAGGACTACTTAAAAAATTGTGGAAATAGACCTTGGAACCATAATTCAAATATAAAAATTAGCCTTGTAACTGAGTTTTGAGCTCAATACCCCTTACAATTTGTGATAGTTAAATTCAAAGTATGTCTAACATATGAAGTCATTTCTGACTGACTGTTGTAGTAAAAATATGCAGCGAATGACAATATAGGTACCCTATCTATAGCTACCCTCACATCGTGTTGTCAGATGAGACATCGCCAGGCTAAACTGTACCCTTTTATAGTGGCAAGCCTTGAAGAATAGGAAAGGAATGGAAATAAAAGATCCAAGATCGTCGTGAGATGGTAGAACGGTATCAAAGGCGGAAGATGGTGGTGCAATCGTCGGAATCACGGTAGAAGGAAGCAACGTTGGCGGGGTTACGTTTAATGAAAGAAGCGCGTTAATTAACAGTCGGTCTCGATCGCGATACACGGGTCCGGGACTATAAAGATAACAGTGTACGTCAGTGCAAAGGGGGTGATTCTGTAGGTCGGTTAAATGGGAGGCAGAGGTTGTGTTGTTCGAGTAGTCGCGGCACCATATCCGACAACAAAGTCCCGCGACACCATCGGGTTCTGGGATGTCGGTTGTTGTTGTTGTTATCTCGAGCTGTTTCCTGGTAATTGTCCTCCCTTTTAGCGGTACGAGCCGCACGCTGGCTTGTTATCTAGTGAATAATTCAATAAACTGCCGGAGCCGAGTTTGTAAAGGGAAAATTTCACGGTTTAAGGGTGAAAAACAATGCGGCGAGCGTGCTGGGACCGTGGACAACCGGGATAACTCCGGGGATACTACAGCGTTTGACCGCCACTCTGCCTTATCCCTTTCCGTCGACCTTCTTTCAGCTTCCTACATCCTCTTCATCCACCTCCTCGTCGTTTGTTTCTGACCCTCGCCTTTGTGAGCCTCCGAGTTCCAGCTCCGCTCGGGATTAAGTTTGGACGCGTTCGAGGCTGAGATTCTTCTGTGCGGCTGCGTTCTTATCGTTAAGGCGATTCTAATTAAGGCCGCTTGATGAAAAATGGGGAACGCACGCTGCTGGATACACCGGATAATTAATTGCGGTTATTTGCAACATGCGTTGACTTTGCCTCGGGTATTACGAGTTGCAGCTTCTGGGATGGAGAGTTTCAACTTCGATAATGTTGGATTTTCAGACTATGCTGTAAGTGGACTGCAGATTATAATGGATTAAAATATTGCTTGATATATCTATATACATATACAATAGTGTATGTATCACACATCCATCATATGTGATACATTCATTAGTTTTCCCCGTGATCGACAAATAATTTTATTACGAAGCTGATAGAGTCTATTTGGATGTTATTTGAGTACATAGAATTGCGATGGCAGTGATTTGTGACGTCGTGGGTAAATTTCTAGCTTTCTACTTTCTTAGTTACCTAGTTTTTCCCACAAAGTTAAATCTTCCTAATCTTCTAAATAGAATAGCATCATAGTAACAGGACAGTTATAAAATATTCGTGTTCATCTTGATTTCTTGCTGTTCCATAATGTTCCATAAATTATTACGTCCGAGTATTTTGGTATATTCGATTATTTATTTCCACGTTCTAATTCTTCAGACAGCACCGTCGAATTATTCATCGTCAACCTTCTTCGCGATAACGTGGCCGTATTGAAAATCTAAAGTTGGCCACATTGTTGAATATTTCCCGGTGAAGAAATATCGCATAACTCAGGATTATTTTCTTCACCGCACAAACGAAAGAGGAATCGTCTTATCAGCAGGCATTCGCTTGCTTTGACTCATGAAAAAGACGTTGAATCGGTCGAGCAGCCAAATTTATGGCACCTTGTTGTTGCATTGGACTTTTTACACTATAAATCATTGAAATATATCTATCGAATGGTCAGTTAAAAAATTGAATACCTTTACACGTGTGATCTCTGAATTTTTAAATAATATAGTAAAGCGTGATATTTTATATATGGACATATTTTGAGAACAATTATAAATGCATTATGAAAAGAATTTTTCTGTAGAGATGCATTATGAGATTTATATTTATGTATTCATGAGAAGAATTATGTTTATTTATTAATGTATTATACTAGAATGTCAATGTTCCTTGCAAATTATTATTAGTTGCATTTATTGTTTCTTTCTCTCTAATTTACTGCTTCGAATATTTTATTTTACGAAGAATCACATCTCTTGTAATAAATGTTCATCTGCATATTTATTAAATGAGAAGATATTTCTGTTAAAAAAAATCGTAACTTTTAAATTTTAAAGAGGGCCAATTTCAAATCTTAAATTAAGTACATATGTGCATACATACACGCATACATACATGCATACATACGTACATACATACATACATACATACATACACATACGTACGTACATACATGCATACATGCATACATAATACATACATACATATATGCATGCATGCATATATACTAATGATTTCTTATCACTAAGTCCATATTAATATTTCATCTATTTATTTCACCAATCGATCAAGCAAAACAAATAATATGTCGAACACTTTTTCAAAAAGTGTACCGGGGTAGATTTAATAAAAAAGAAAAAAAAAGCAATTTTCTCTGTCATCGGTGACAGCCAATCGAACGACATTTGTCACGACAGTGAACAAATAGTTGAAGTAAATCTGGGGATTGATCGGCAATCGGACTTAATTAACCACGTATCGATGCGTTCAACATGGAGGAAAGTGAAGGACCGTCAATCAACAGGTACTTTCGCTTCTATTATTGATCGAAAACCGATTTATTTTATTGATTTCGTTCTCTCACTCTCGCGAACGAACGATGCCCTTGTTTCACCATTTTCCATGCAATTGACACAAGCCAGGTTTGAAAAAAGAGAATGGCGGATGTGTTATGAGAGGGTCGGAAAATTTTTCGCAATTTAGCGCTGCGGTGGTTGAATGTTCAGATTTGGCGAATTTTATAATGGGATAAGTTTATTTGTGTGCTGGGTTAAAGGGTTTGAATATCATATAGAGATGCAATAATTGAGAGAAATTATAAAGTTCTTAAATTGTTGATTTTCTGAATTTTTATATTTTTTAAGTTCTGGAATTTAGACAATATTCATAAATTCTCAAACTCTCCTATTTCAAAATTTCGGAAAAGTATTATTAAGATACCTAAAATTTTAACGATCCAAATTCCCATGTTCTCAAATTTTTATATTTCCAAATTTCTAACGTTTCGAATCAGTAAATTCTCAAATTTCCAAATTCTTATATTTCTAAAATTACGGAATCCTATATCTCCAAATTTGCAGCGTTCCAAATCACTACATCCCCAAACTTTCAGCGTCCCCAACCCTCAAATTTCCTAATTCTCAAATTAAAAAATTGTAATATCCCCAAATTTTCAACGTTCCAAATTCTTCTATCTCCAAATCCTAAAATTCCCATATTCTAAAATTTCCAAATCCCCAATTCCCAAACTTCTAAATCTAAATATGCAAAATTTCCAAATCCCCAAACTTCTGAATCTGAATATGCAAAATTTGCAAATCCCCCAATTCTGAATTTTCTAAATCCTCAAATCATCAAATCCCAAAATCCCATATCTCCAACCCCCAAATCCTCAAATTCCCAAATTCCTAAAAATCCTCGAATTTCAGCAGAATAAAATGCTTCTCGATAAATCTTAAAAACCTCTATTTTAGATGAATAATTCGCACAGTAATTAGTGAACATCCGGTCTTACTACCCGTATAATCGTAGTTAATCAAATTTGCTCCACAGAGAAAGGAACATCCTAGGTGACAAGTGATGAGTAAATAATTCGCGATAGATCTCGGACCACGGTTTAATTAGGTACTTTCGTTTATATCTTATCGAGCACAGAGAAGGGGAAATTAATGTTAATACCTGGATTAGTTCACTACCCAGACCTATTTCATTTTATCGAAGTTACTTTAGGGACGTGACTTGACAATAATTCATGCTATCAATCCCCTTTCAAATTATCGTCAGGATATCTTTGAAATAGGTGTAACTTCTTGACGTGCTAATCAAAATTGAAACGTGAGTTTGAAGCAAGGGTTTGCCTACGTGATACTCGTGTGATTCCTAAATAAGCTCGTCTCATGTCGAAACGGAAATGAAGAATAGATAGGATCAATTGAATTTTCAATCGAGAATCCCTTATGGAGATTTTGGACGATTAGTATAAGGTATTTTTAATATCTGAGAACTTGCAATATATATTAGTTCTATATTACTGATAGTATATTATACATGTACTGAATGTACATATGTTGAATGTACATATGTTGAATATACATGTGCTGAATACACACATGTTGAATATATGTGTAATGAATGTACACATATTGAATATACAAGTACTGAATGTACATATATTGAATATACATGCAATGATTACACACATATCCATATATGTATTGAATACACATACATGTATATATACACGTATTCACGCATGTATACTTTATTATAAGATGCACACGAAATTATACAAATGTTTAGATTGTTGTATATCCTTTTAAATATTTATTAAAAATAATTTCTAAGTACCTACCTAACATCGTGAGAATCCCAAAATCTGATAATTACATGATTGTATAATGAAAAAATAATTCTCTCACATATGTAAACCAGATGAACAAACAATAATGTATCGAAGGAAATAAAATTGTAAATGGAACAATATAATGAAAAATAAAATTTGTTAATAAATATTGTATAAATTTATATATCTTTTACGTGTGTGAACAATTAATTAATTCTTTCCTACAAGGTAAGATAAAATTAGAGAAAATTAGAATTGACATTTAATTCATCTTTCAGTTAGAACATTCATTCTTTCAATTTGTAGACCAATTTTGCAATGTTCACAGCGGTTTCTTACGTTTTAATTAACTTCGTCGTAGGAAAACTTCTTACTCAAGCTTAATGTAAATTTACAAAAGTTTGCGGTGTGTATTTTAATTACCGACTCTTTGAAAATGAAGTAATATTACATTTTTTGCAGTTATTTGTTTAGGAAGATTCCAGTGTTTGGTGAAGATTCATTAGTAAATGAACATTAATACATTAATTATTATATTATTATATAAATCTTAATAAACAGTAAACAATAATTTTATATTATAACAGTATTAGTAAATATATAACAATAACTACACTGAATAATTTCACAATTAATTAATAAGTAGATACAATTTGTCGAAAGTATCTTTTTTATATAATAATATAATAAATAAAAGCAAAGCGTTTTTTATTTAATAGATGATACAGCTACCAACTTACTCCAACATTGCCGAAACTGTTAATGCGAATAGATCGGTAATTACATTCTGACTATAAAGTAATAATTAGACCATGATTACCAAGCATTGATTTCTCATACACAGAATGGAACAGCAATTATTCAAACAGGCAGAGTTGGCGAGTAAATTTAGTTCGATAACAGGCATTCACATGTTCACACAAAATCATAATACTCATCTAGCGTAAAAATTGCCCATTGTTCGTCTATACAATTGAAAGTTAAGTAATTAGGACCAGAAACTGCTCGTTGAAACACAAAATCGTGATAATTAACATAACACGATTTCAATCGTCGCAAATTGCAAATGCAAGTGAGTGCACAGAAGAAATTTTCAAATATTCAAATTATATAATTCTGAAGCTTCTCAATTTTCACTTACCCAAATTTCTAGATTTCTGAATATTCACATTTTCAAATTTCCACACTTTATCTGTAATTCCCAAATTACTAGATCACTAAATCCTTAGACTTCCAAATCCCTAGTTCTGAAGATTCATAGACCTCCCGTAGATCCCAAAATTCGTAGGTCTTTAAATCCCTAGATTCCCAAATTCCTAAACCTCCAAGTTCACAAGTCCCCAAATCTCTACACTCCCAAATCCCTAGATCCCCAAATCTCGACACTCCCAAATTCCTAGATCCCTAGATCCCTAGATCTCCAAATTCCTAGATCCCAAATCCCTACACTCCCAAATCCCTAGATCCCCAAATCCCGATATCACCAAATCTCTACACTCCCAAATCCCTAGATCCCTAGATCCCTACATCTCCAAATTCCTAGATCCCAAATCCCTATACTCCGAAATCCCTAGATCCCAAATCCCTACACTCCCAAATCCCTATACTCTGAAATCCCTAGATCCCCAAATCCCTACACTCCCAAATCCCTATACCCCCAAATCCCTAGATCCCCAAATCCCTATATCACCAAATCCCTACACTCCCAAATCCCTAGATCCCCAAATCCCTACATCCCCAAATCCCTACATCCCCAAATTCCTAGATCCCCAAATCTCTACATCCCCAAATCCCTACATCCGAAAATTCCTAGACCTCTAAGTCCACATATCCTCAAAATTCTAAATCCCCAAATTCCTAGACCTCTACGTCTACATATCCCCAAAATCGTCGATCCCAAAATTCCTAGACTTCCAAATCCACATATTGCCAAAATCGTAGATCCTCAAATCCCTACATTTCCAAATTGCATGACTTCCAAATCCACATATCCCCAAAATCCTACATCTCCAAATTCACATACGTGTAATTATCCGAAGAAAGTGTACCAAATCAGATTTCGTACAGCGAGACACTAGAATCCCCGACAATTATCAGGTTCCCTCGAATCACACCAGCAGCTCAACGGCTTAATCAAACTCGTCGAACGAGAAAAGGATGTCTGTACGTGTCGTCCAAGGGTCTATGGTTGCTGTTCGAGTAACAAGGGAAAAGTGGACGGGTATCTGGTCCAGCTCGTGATGCAATTTAACCGTGACAGTTCGTCCTATTGGCGGCTACTCGTAACGCCATCGTAAAAGGGAGCGAGAAGAACAAACGAGAAAATAGCAGCGAAAATGGTGTCGAACTCGCTTACGTACATTTTCGCGAGCAACTAAACAAAGTCCGGCACGCATTACTTTACGAGCTGAAAAAGAGACGTGATCCATTCTCGCGTTAATGGCGGTACCCGGGCTACTATAAACAGTTCGTAATCCCTTCTGCACGGATATTTGTTACACTGGAACACTGTTACACTGGAAAATTTCAAGTTTGATAGTTTGAAACTTTAGGTGGTTGAAATATTTTAATTTAGTAGATTCACAGAACCTTGAAAGAAAGCTGAGAACTGCATACATGGGAATTATTTATTTTCTTTTTATTACTTTGAGAGGATAGGTGTTTTACTTAAGTTCTAAGAGAGATGTAATTAATGGTAATTAGATGACTAGATGGATATATTATGTATTTGCATAGAACAGCAATGTCTACAAACTTGAAACCCGAAAATTTCGAAACTTGAAAACTCACCCGCAAGAAACCTAAAACTCTGCTCCCACAAAATTCGATTCTAAATTTGTCTCTGCAGAAGAATAAAATTTCCTCATGTCCCCATAGAAATAATCCCGATTCTTTTCGAAAAAAGAAGAAAAACTAATGATTTTATTGCCGCACTTTTTTCCGTCCTCTTTTAGTTAATAGATGTAACGTAAGCACAGGAAGGTACGTCGAATAGCGGGTGGCGGGTCGGCATATCTTATTAGAAACAAATATTCATGTCACATACCCGGCGCCGGCTGGTGCCAAGTGTTTGACTGTTACCCTACGCTGCACGTGCGTGAGAAACCCGGCATATCCTTCGTCCGTGTTTCAGAGAACTTTAAAATAATATTGAACGAATTTTTCCTTCCGCCTCGTACACCTTCTTACGACTTTTCATTTCGCGTGTAATCTCTGTCTTCCTTCTCGTGGCTCTATCGATGCTGTCATTAGACAAATCCCTTTCTGCCGTATTACAACTTCCTTCGATATTGTACATTTTTGTGAACATGGTAATGTCTAAGAGTAGGAATACAAGAGGCGACGACAACAAAACTACTTTTTAGAGAGAACACAATTTAAATGCTCAAGACAATCGGTAGGGTTACGATTTCTATACGGTACTTCGAAATGCGCATGCGCGTAGTGTGCAAACATGGCGGTCGGTACAGAATGGTTATAACCTTCACATTCATCAGTAATTTATTTGTAGTAAATATTTTGTCATTTCTCTGTAACACACTCGTCTGTATTATTCACCAGTAATTTATTTGTAGTAAATATTTCGTCATTTCTCCGTAACACATTCATCTGTATTTTCTTGTGAAGATTTCGACACGGTACTTCGAAATGCGCATGCGCATAGTGTGCAAGTATGTCGGTCGACAAAGAATGATGTAAACTTGCACATTCACCAGTAATTTATTTGTAATAAATATTTTGTTATTTCTCTGTAACATTCATCTGTATTTTAATTTGTCATTTCTTTATAATTTGTAATAGTCATTTCAGTAATATCCTTAAAATATGTTGTATAGAGTAATCATAAACTTTTCAATGTTGGTAAATTGATGTACATACTTCGAAAGATAATATTAGTAATTACGATAAATAAATTAGAGGTTGACAGTATTTTTCAAACATCAAAGGTATCGGGAGTGTCGCCCCTTATTCTATTTCTACTGTAATGTACTCAAACTTATAGAATTATTCTTTCTTCAGAAATAAATTCTTGCTTAAATGTTTACGTATATAAAGTCGAAAGTATTGTGTTAATTACACCTTGTATTGTATTAATGAAGCTAAACGAAAGTTAAAATTACTAAAGTCCGTAATTTTTTAATTTCTAAATTATACGTAATTTGAATATGGCACGTATATAATTTTCTCTGACACTAAATAACATTCGCGACCGCCTCCTGTACATTATTTATTATAGTCGAACCCACAGCAGTTTTCAGTGAAAATTCACCTTGTAATCAGAAATCCTGTGCTATATTTCTTCAGATATTACAACCCCTCTATGGTAGAATTCGGTGCGGTTTTGAAACCAAATACTAGAAACAGTCGTAAATTTACTTTCAGCTAACCCACTCCTAAAATACTGAATATAATTTCTTGTTAATTCCGCTAATTTACTTTTGCTATTTCAGAACTCGTATTACGCGAATCTTGTTAACTTTAGGATCCCAGTCAACCATGCTTAAAAGTAAATCTACGTCCTAAATGAATCAAATTGCAGTTATCGAAAATCACTTTATTCGTTCAAGAGAATAACTTCAAAACAATTTTATGTACTTAATTATCATCATCTTTAACATTTAGCTTAAATGAAGCTTCAGATCTAAATTTTATTAAAATCAATTTCTTGGTTTTTAAGAAAAGGGAAAGTTTCATTAGCAAAGAGTTTTGGAAGCTTAATATCGTTTCATTTAAAAGTTTCACTTTTCGGCGAGTATTTGTATCCGGAAAGTTTCGTGCACTTTCGACGAACATCCGCAGAATTTTCTTCACCTCGAACAGATTCTGACTGCTTTTCTTGCTTTGCTTTACAAGCACGTACTTGACATGTGTACCCGATATCAAATTGCTGGGCTGTATCGATCTATCGGTATACGCATATCCAATAGAATGCAAAGCCAGGAAAATATGTATGGAAACGTTGCTTTATTAAAATCAAACGGGCAAAAATATTTATAGCGGTATTACATGGGACGATTACAAAAATTTCGAGTTGCAGAAAGGAGCTATCAGTTCTAAGCCTTGTCGGAATTGTGTATAATCTCTTAGTAGTATATTTTTCATAGAAAATGTTTATATTACTAAATATTTTATAAATAATAATTACAAAAAGTTATTGCTTCTAATCGTTGTAAAAATTCAATAAAACTTTTTGGAAGTATATGTTTCTTAAACAAAATTATTTATAAACATTTTATAAATCATTATAGTAGAAAGATATTATTGAGTATAATTGTAGAGACTGATAAAATTTATCGTAACTTTCTCAATTTCTCAAAAAAAGTATTTATATATCTTAATAAATATTGTGTAAATAATTTAATTTAGTATTTAATTAGTATTATATTATATTTTATCACATTATACTTTTTATATATAGTATATTTTATGAAATGTAGATATTTGCAACTATTTACAGAATAATCCTTGTACGAATTATGAAGTTTTTAACAATTCAACAGAAGTTCAAATCATTTATTTGAAAAAATATATAATTTTTATATTATCAAATTTTTGAACGTTTCTGAAGGTTTTTGTAAAGTGATAAACATAGCAAAATGATATTAAAATAATATTTCAAGTTTGTTTGAAGGGTTCAATATGCATGTGTGATATAAATATAATATATTAAAAATGACACGTACCTTTGTCTTCACAGCTTCGATGTAGTAAAAAGAATAAATATCTTCTCTTGTGGAGCTTGTTAATTAATGAACAAAATAAATATTTTCAAAAGCTTTGCTATTTTTGTTATAAAAAGCGGTAATTGAAACTCAAGTAATTAAAGATGGATGTAAAACATTTTGAACAAAGGATTTATATTTTACATTTTATCAGTGATTCTAGAAATAAAATAAAGATATTTATACAAAAAATAGCAACAGCCATGTTCAAATGGTATAATAGTTAAAAATTTTCAATAATGAGTAAATCAATAAGTTGATAAATCAGTAATTCAGTGAATCAATAAATGTAAAAATAATAAAAGAACTTACACAAAATCAAGCAACGAAGAATTGCAGAACGTATCTTGATAACTGTTACATAAACCATTTCCACTGTTCTGAAGAAACAAAACGAAGCGTATGAAACCTACAAAAGAAATAAAATAAATTGTTTAAAATATGTAAGACATACAAAATGCGACAGAAAATATTAAATAAAAATAAGTATATTCTTATGTAAACATTTGCAGTCTACGTATAATCAATACCATCAAATAAATCATTATATTATTTCACTTTTATTAAAAAAAAAAGAGAAACAACCATATAGCAACATGGTTACTAATAATCGATAAAGTGAATATAACCTTAAAAATTCATCTACGAAAGAAAAAAGAGAAATCAGTTAAATGTGAACGAAGAAAAAGTACAATCAAATAGTGTTTATCGTACAGCTTCATATGCCACACGAAGCTCTATCTTTATTTCCTCCTGATATTGACTACAATATGTTCACAAATATTTACAAAGATTCCGTTGCATTATCTTTTATACAACTCTGCACACGTTAATAATTCACGTAAACCTCTCACAGAGTTGGACATCGTTCAAACATTTCAAATACAACCTTAAAATATAATTAATGTATTCGGGAACTAAATTTTCTATTTCTTCTGTTTTTTGATGATTGAAATGAGAATTCGTTCAAAATTTTCATAATTACAATTTTAAGTAAATGAAAATATATTGCATTACAAAACTTGTTACTCTAAAACAAGTGATTTATGTATAGAATCAATTTTTATTTAAATAAATTTTAGTTTGGATTCAATTTTGTTCATAACTTGTGAAGCAATCGAATTTCTTTTTGAATCTTTAGAGTGTTATAGTGCTCTCGTTATATTGCATTTTTAGGAGCACTTGCGCACACTCGCGTATCTGCGCGTTGCACATTGTATTTCCACGCGTCGTATTTCCACGCGTTGTATTTTCACGCATAGAATCATCACACGTCGTATTTCTACGCATTGAACTACCACGCGTTATACTCCAACGCGTTGGATTTCAATAAATTGTATTTCAACGCGTTGTATTTCTATGAATTATATTTCGACACGTTGTAATTCCACGCGTTGCATCTCCACGCGTCGTATTTCCACGCGCCGTATATCCATGCGCCGTATATCCATGCGCCGTATTTTCACGCGTTGTATTTCCACGCATGGAATCATCACACGTTATCTTTCTACGCGAGTTACTTTCACGTGTTATATTACAAAGCGCTAAGTTACCACGCGTTAAATTTCCACATGTTGTATTTCAACATAGACAACCTCCAAATATTACAATGTAGAAATACATTCTACGCGTTGGAAGTCTATCACCATGCGTTACAAAGCATTATATCGTCACATACAATCTCACACGTAAAATCGCCATTTCGAAACCGTCAACTTATACTCAGTGACATATCTCGCATCTACAGCTCCTAGCAATATAACGAGAGTGCACTATACCTGAACGAAAAATAATTCTCTATTACCAAACATCATTCTTAAACTATATTTCTATTCGAACAATATTCAACTCTGAGCCCGTATGCACAAACTTACAACACGTGCAGTTATATAAAATTATCGTACACCTAATAATATACATATATTGCACTGTCAGACTAATAGGAAACCATACGGTACGCTTACGTATCATTTACACAATAAAACACCGTATTTCCGTCTTTCAACCGAAGAGGCAATCGTGCCATTGTTACATTCCTGTCAGGGAGAAATTCTTCGTTCATCGAATTTACGGAACGATGTTAACGCAAATTGTTACGGAATAAAATGTGACTGACGTTTTAAATTGAATTCTGAACACGGCGAAAAATTTCTGATCAATTTGAACGCGATTTTCCGCGAATAATTTCGGAATTCATTAAAATCACAGGCAATTTGCAGGTAATTATAACGATCAAAAGTTCGGTATATTATTTGGAAAATTTCCGAGGGGACCCTGATTGATGCGAACATATACAAAATGAAGTTTTAACGAAACGCGCGTTAATTTCGTTCCGCAGAATCGCGAAACGGTTTTAACTGTTCCGACGAATTACTAGTTTACTGCATCGCGGACCGAAATTTAATTTCATGTTTGCAGGTTACGTAGAACGCAACGATTATCAGAATCCAATGTAACTTAATAATTAACTCCACGGTGTGAAGTTTGATGAAACCGAGTTACGTCCATTAGAGAGTTCATCCAATTAGAAAAATCTAGTTGATATCCGGTGAAAGAAATCTTTCTCCCGTTACGAATAAATACTTCATATCGATTTACATTGATTCATTCTTCTTATAGATATGTTCATTCATTTTTACGAGCAAATTGTGAATTCGTAATTCGTCAAATTTCCCTCCATTTTGTCACGGGTTGCAACACATTAATTTTGAACGAAGTAACGAAATGTCAGGCAACCGGAAGGATAATGGAAAATGGCTGTGGTTCTGCGAGGTCGATTTTAACTGATTCTGAGTTCTTGACTCGTTTAGCAAATTGTAAGGAAAATATTAAATTAATTCCTAATTACTACGAACTTATAATAAATATAAACATATGTTAAGAAAATAAAGTAGAATAAAAATTGTGACGGAAAGGTCACAAACAAACTCCTCAAAAAATATCTTCTAAATTACAAAATAATTTTCAAGTTTTTCCCAATTTTCCTAAATAATTAAAACCACAAATTCTTCACTAAAATTTTGTTAACATCTGAACCACGATTTCCCCATTTTCCTTTCACTCTACTGTACAATTCTAACCACGAAACCTCGAGGCCTCGTGCTAATTCTGGTCACAAAATAATTTCCTCTTCGCTGTGTTGGAAAAAAATCAGGAAAAATTTTCAACAGGTAACCAGTCTAATGAAACTAACTGTACAATTTTCACGCCTAGATGAGAGTGAATCGCTATGACTACGACCAACCAAACGTTTCGAAAACAATAAGAATTGACTGCGATAATGTACAAGACTGTCCTTAGGGAACCTACACACTGTACAATTTGTTCTCTCGTTCGCTCGTGTTTTTTTTTCTTATATCTTCTTTTAACTCGATGTGAAGTCAGTTCTTTCGTTCGTATTGTCTGCTGTTACAAATGGAGAAGCGTTTGGAAGCGTGAGCTTTAAAGATTTGATCGTGACGTACAACTGGTGTACGCGTGATCTGCCACGAAATAAACGAAACCGAGCTTTTATTGATAGTGGTAATTATTTTTCAGAACAATTTATATTTGTTCTTGATATTTTAGAGAAAGAATATTAAAGAATAAATTGATAATAAATATTATAGTAAATTGATAATCAATTGATGATAAAGAAAAATTGATATTTTATAGAAATTTTGACAATATTTATTATGTGCTCTGAATATGTTTTGTATGCGTTTGGAAGAGTAATGTGGACAATAAATAAATTTGATTAACGAAGATTTGATAAATATGAAGTATGTGTAGCACCATTTATACTATAACTACCAATCAGTGAAAATAACTGGTTTCACAATTCATATTACAAAATTTTGCTGCCTTAATCGGAATGTTTGTAATATTTTATTGAGACGAATGGTTACACGGTGCTTCAGTATTTACTTATTCGTCATCTCAATTTAATTTCAATTTAAAAGTATTTAAGGGTGGTAACTCAAAAGTGAAATTATTACATGTTTAAGTAAATTGATTGATTAATAGAGATACAATATTGCTGCGTAATATTATAAATTATTTATCGCAATTCGAAACAAGTGCATGTTAAATTAGATAAAAATGTACAATTTGAGATATATGGTAAGTCTATGCCTTAATATTGAAAGACTTGAAATTTAGGAATTTACATACTTAAAAAACTGAAATTCGAAGATCTGAGTATTTAAAGAATTGAAATATGAATATTTGGGTGCTTGAAAAATTGAAATACGAAGATGTGAGTACTCGAAAAATTGATATGCGAAGATTTGAGTACTTAAAAACTTGAAATTCCAATATTTGAGTACTCAAAGAATTGAAGTTGGAAAATTTGAGTACTTGAAAAATTGAAATTTTATGATTTGAATACTCGAAAAATTGAAATTCGAAGATTTGAGTACTTGAAAACTTGAAATTCCAATATTTGAGTACTCAAAGAATTGAAGTTGGAAAATTTGAGTACTTGAAAAATTGAAATTTTATGATTTGAATACTCGAAAAATTGAAATTCGAAGATTTGAGTAGTCGAAAACTTGAAATTCCAATATTTGAGTATTCAAAGAATTGTAGTACTAAGATTTGAGTACTCGAAAAATTGAAATTCGAAGATACAAGTACTCGAAAACTTAAAATATCAATATTTGAGTACTCAAAGAATTGAAATTCTATGATTTGAGTACTCGGAAAATTGAAATTCGAAGATTTGAGTACTCAGAAAATTGAAGTTAGAAAATTTCAGTACTCAAAACCTTGAAATTTGGATATTTGAGTATTTGAAAAATTGAAATTCGAAGATTTGAGTACTCAGAAAATTGAAATTCGAATGTCTCACTATTCGAAGACCTAAAATTCAAAGATTCGAGTACTCTCGGAATTGAAACTCAAATACCCTACTATTTAGAAATCTGAAATTTGTTTAGTCGAGCATCAATATGTAAATAAGTAGGTTATTCTGATCAAATTCACACAGGAAATTGTTAGAAAACTAGTTTCATTATTTTTGTGACAAATCACGTAATACTCAGTGAAATAGGTCAGTGGAAGATGAGACTCTGAGTTCCTGAAGAGTTCAGAGAAATCTAGCTCGTGTATGCGCACATGTTACAGGCAAATTTGGAAATCCATGCATCTCATCGACGTTATTCAAAAGTTTATTACAACGAACAATTAGACACAGGAAATTATACAAGAATTAAAAATGCAATCGTACATTCCTTTCCTAGCAACGTCATTTAAAATTTCTGAAACTCATAAACATTTTTCATCCCGAAAAAGCAGTTTCAGCAGTTAATGACTGTAGAACGATTTCAATTTTTAACAAGTGCAAAAACGGAAAACGAGAACCGACATTGTGTTCTATAAATAATCGACCGAAACAGTTGGATATTTCCGTCATTTTAAATATTACAATTCGATACGAAATATCATTTAATATTTTATAATGATAAAACGAGAAGCAGAATAATAACTGGCACTTGATGTGCAACGACGTTTAAATTTATATTAGTAACATATCAATCTTCATAAGATTTGTCGTAATATTATTAAACCGACAGTATCTCTATCGACGAAAGGTAGACGTGAAAGTAATATCAGATTCAATTCAAACGAAATTAATACGTAATTGTCCCTACGATATCATCTCTCAAAATAATCTCCTTCAACGAAAACTGCTAGATATTTACAATAAACAGTTTCAGACACTGGATTTCTCAACATTCGATCAACTGTGTCCCTTTTGTGTATATGCGATAATTTATATAAACGATACATTGAGTGTATAGCCTCATAGAAATCATTCACCGCAAAGTACCGATGTCGACCCACGAGTTGGCGCGCGAAGGGGAATGTTTAGAAGAGCCACTCCGATTGGTCAGAAAAGAAAAATGGCCGCCTCGTATTTTCGGCGGAACAATTGGCTCTCGCGATCACGCACACCAATTAGGCGAAAAACAATGACAGTCGGCAAAGGTCTCTCAAGCGAGCAGTTGTTATTGTCATTATTATTCTTATGCGCCTGTATGTAACGGAAGTGTTCACGGAGCTTCTTTTACTTTGTGTCCTCAGGCGCCAACTCGTGGGTTGACATCGGTACGCTATTCGTTTTATAAAATTGTCTGCGAACCATTTGCGTCGATTTCGTAGAATTCGTTCGCTGATATTGTCCTTTTTCTTCTGCTTTGTTTCATTTTTACAGGAAAATTTGAAAGTAGAGACAGAGCGTGAATGGTCAGATATGGAAACCAACGGGCAACGTGACTACGTAGGAATATCGATATGGTACATGATGTATTTCTATTTAATTTTTCTTTACAAGCGTCTAACTAGAGAAAAATAATCTTTTATGTCACTAGCTACCGAGGATGAGATATGTTCAGGTAGACAATCGTTACAGTCAAACCATGAGCAAGGTTATGTGATGTATAGTTACTAGTAAACGGAATTTATTTGTGTGAACTCTAGGAATATTAGGTTGGCAACTAAATTTGTTGATAATCATTTTAGTTGAGAACTATTAGCTTTACTGTGGGGAGATGGAGAAATTATTACAAACGGGTGTGATATTTAGCAAATAAGGGATATAATATAGGGATATAATGATATAAGAATATAGGGATTTAGGGATATAAAGATCTTGAAATATAGTGAGAGGTTTTTCAGATTAAAAGACGTACGAAGAATATATAGGTATCTAGGGACATTTGGTCACAGGCAGTTAGGAATATAGGAACATTGGCATTTTGGAAATATAGGAACATTGATATTTAGGGCCTTGTAAACTGTAAGATTGTTTTTTCATGTAGTTACTATTATATGTACGATTTTAAACTTGAATACTTGAGTACATTCAATATTTGAGTACTCAAAGAATTGAAGTTGGAAAATTTGAGTACTTGAAAAACTGAAATTCGAAAATCTGAGTGTTTAAAGAATTAAAATTTCAAGATTTGAGTTCCTGAAAAATTGAAATTTGATGATTTGAGTACTCGGAAAATTGAAATTCGAAGATTTGAGTACTTGAAAAATTGAAATTTGATGATTTGAGTACTCGGAAAATTGAAATTTTCTGTAATAAACGTCAAATTTATCTGCCAACCTAACAACAAAAATTACACACTTGATATCAATACAAGTATATGTTCTTTTATTTCGTAGTATAAGAAATATCAACATAAACGAAAGTATAAAAAAACTTATGAACTAAAATAAAATTAACTAATAATAATTATTGAACATATAAAAAATCAAGATATACTCTTTGAATCAAAAATTGTCTAACATTCATACATTTTTCAAAATGCACCAATAGGTGTCCATTGACTAGTAACAACATACGTTTACTATAATAAATATAATGATCACTGTACGTTTTAGTATACACATTTCAAACTCACGTTTTCACTATAACACAGATACAAACGTGTAGATAAATTTTCGTCGATTAACTGTTTTTAATTCGTAACGTTCGTGACTGACAGCGAATATTACTATTTTGTAAGTGGAAAAAGAGAAAACTTCAGATGACAAAATTTAACTCGATTAACATCGCGTTGAACTTTCGAATACCATTTTGCTTGGAAATCAGAGCAAGTGCAGGAAATTAGTTGGTAAACGTCGGAGAGCCCTTTGAAAGTCGGTCTATGAGTAAATTGTTTGGGAACTTGTTTAAATAAATAATTGATCCTGCGATGAAATCTCGAGGACCAATAGATTCGGTCTTTGATGCATTCTTCAATTAAAACGTTTAACAAGCATTACGGATTTGTGTAATTGAATATCTAAAGTTACTCAACTGCTGTTAAGAGCGAATAATTATCAGACGTTTGATAAAATACATAACTGCTATAAGACAAATTTTGAAGGTTATAACAAATATATTTAATAAAATAATTTCACGAATAACTATTATGAATGATACATATTTTCATTCATTACAGTTTTTAACCAGAATTAATTTATATTTTAAAATAACTTCCTGCAAAAATTATTCAATTGGCTTTCATTTAATGACCCCTATTATAAAAATCTGAAAAATTTCTGTTATGGTGTGGTACAAAATTAAGATAATCTAGATAATCTAAAAATAAATAAAGTAATATAAAAATTGTGTAACATATTTTATCGTTTCATAATATGATTATAAAATATGCAGCAAAGTGTTCTAAATGAGAAAAATTTAAATTTAATAAGAGATTTAACGAAATTGAAAGAGTGCAGAAAGTATGATTTGAATGACAAACATATGAATTTGAAAACGTACAGTATGAAAAATTTCTTCCGCTAGTGTTATTCATGGTCACAGGAAACTGTTTCCTGTTTTTTATTCATACTATGCTAAGGTAAAAGCTTCGTGAGCAGCGTTGAGCTTCAAAACATTACCAAGTTTCATAAGAAGCGAAACTTTTTTCTAGCACACTTTTAATAAGAAATACGATAAATTATTTCGCAATTTTTGTGTACCGACTTGAAACGCTTGTTTCACTTAAACTTCTTAATACACGTAAGCCTAAGGAAGACTGCGATACATTAAGAATACAATCTTTCTTTAAATCTCTTTTTGCACTTTAATCGTCAGTTTAATTTATCGAGTCAAAAGCAAATTCTACTTTAGATGGAAATTCTTTTGATACTGTTAATATTCGATGTGGAATATATTTGACAAATTGAATTCAAAATAAATTCTTTATGGACACGTGAATTTCATGTTTTATATTAAAATATGCTACGAAGATATTTATTCGGTTTATTACGATCAAAATTAAAATGCGAATTCAATGCTTGCAAGGAAACTCGTTATTAATATTTAATGGAACTTAAAATGTACTGGGTAAATGTTGCAAGTTAAAAAAATTACGAAATTACTTTAATATATGGAACGTGTTGAACTATTTTTGTCATAATTATATATTTATTTTGTAAAAATTCAAATGAATTCAGAACAATTACTTTCCATCTAACTGTGTATTTATTGCAGTTTTGTGATGACATGGACAATTATAAATTTTCACATTGTTAAAGTTGAAAATTCTAATATTGACATTGTCAAGTTCTCGATTCACATGTACAGAAATTAAAGAATTTAGAAATTTGAAAATATAGGACTATATTTATAAGTGAACATCAGCACACCTGGAAATTTACAAGTTAAATTTAAAATTTGAGAAGCTAAAAATTAAAAAATTCAGTAATTTAGAAGCATACAAATTTACCTTGATAATTTACAAAAATAAAAATGACGAACTTTCAAACAAGTTGGAAGGTTTCAACCCATCACTACCAACACATACCATGTACCCCACGTCCGCGGAGTTCTCAGTTGCCATTGAACAAGCAAAGATTCAACACCCTATAAAGACTATTTTACAAAACCTCCTGGGACAATAAATCACAAGCGAGAAGAGTGTACAAGAGCCCGGAAGGTAAACTTCAGTCACAGTGTTAGATTGGAACAAAAGCGAAACACGCACGATTGTTGGAGCAAGTTCTCGACAGTATCCGGCAGCCGGAACTATCCGAATCCGTGAAAGTGATCCAAGTCGACGAATGAAGTCCACGGTCGTCTACGAGGATGATTTCCATCGAACCGTGAAATCCTCTTCACGAGGTGCGGTGTCGGAGTGCAGCTTCGATGGGCCATATTTCACACGGCCATTATGCGAACGCGGGAGGGGGTAATAATACCGCACAATTACCGTGGATCTCAAGTTCTCGAAAGAAAGGAAATAAAATCAGCATAAAGCGAGCTACCAAATGGCGCCGGCAGACCTTTAATGAAAGTACCAGCAGCGTCGGGTAAGAAGGAACAGTGCCGGCTAGAAAGACGGCGAAGGAACAGGAGGGGCTTGGCCCTTAAATTAATTCGCGATGAATTACGTCCGCGCCAGATGTTCGGGCAGTTGTGTTTATTTATGAACGAACTAAGATCTTCTTCGTCTAGTCCTTAAAAGCGGCATTCGAACAGCGATGATCGATTTATCTTGGGACGTAGACACCCCACCATTTTGACAATTCGATTAATAATACTGACAGAGGTCTGCGGGTGTGTACCCAGAGGCTTGATCAAATATTTGAAAATCGTTTGCTTTTTTTTTTGTGGTGTTAGGACGGCGGCGAAAACGTGAACCATTGTGCTTGGAGAGGTTTTCGATTTATGGAATTTGAAACTTTGGAAGAGTTAGAAATTTCAGAACTTGGGTAAATCTTGAGAATTTGGGGAGTTTATGGAATTTGATTGTTCGAGGATTTGAAAAAGATAAACGTCTGCAACCTATATGACACATGTAACAAGATAAATGTAACATATTGTAACCATGGGATATAAAGTTAACCCTATTGTCAGAAACTTCAATCGTCTTAAAGATACTGCTGCAGTAACAGAACACCTGCAACGTCACCAAACTTCGGTAATTAAACGAATTAATTTAATTACTCGAGAAGCAAAAGGTTAAGCACCGTGAAGAGATCACTCAACCGGTGTTGTTCATCAAGTAACAATGTAACAACAGTTTCCCTTTGTAATCCCACTTGGCCGTCAGTCACGAACGATTCGAATAACTGCCGGAATCCACTCGAATCCCGTTAACAACTGAAAGCGAAGGAACCAGTTGGAAAAAGTAAATCGTTCAGCCGATACAAGAAAGTCGCGTAGGTCGCGAACTCTCGAGGAAGAAAGGATCCATTGATAGCACCAGTCGCGTTACGTCTTCATCGTCTCGAAGAAGCCGAGCAAGCTGAAGAGCATTCATTTATTTAGCGTTAAATACACACCGTCTGGACGTCGGCGTAAAGCGTCTGTCGATGTCGTAATCGAACGTTAAACTTGTCGCGGTTTAATCCTCCAATCGCCACGATTCTCGACTAACTCTATACAAGTTCTGCTACCTTTCCTCTCCTCCACTTTCGTCGAATCCCTCCTTTCCTTGTTGACACGAACGGATTAAACCGAAACTTTCCGCGTCGATAAATAAACGATCAACGAGAGGGAACACAAGTACGCTATCAACAGTCGGAAATACAAAAATATCGTCGGTACATCTCTCTTTCACGCTCATTCTCCGTACCGTTCGTTTTTCTATTCAACTAAAATCGCCTAGAAAAAACAGGACTCGCTCTCGTCTACCGAACACGCTCACGATGTCCCTTTTTCGTCTGGGAAACGAACCCTACGCTCGTTTGCCTCGACGATGGATCGTGCGATCCAGGCTGGTTCGATTGTTCTCGATAAATTTGAAATCGAGAATAACGTGCTCCTCGTTCGACGTGCGATTGCCGGACAAATTTCATTTTGAGGTGCGGTTGCGATTAAACTTGCTCCGGGCTTTCGAGATTTTGGTAAATAGGATCGCTGCGAGATTATGCTCACCTCGAAATATTCCATCGAGTGCTTCTGAGTAGATTTTTCTTGTAATTTAATCGACTGGTTTCGAAGATATTGGAAATTTGGTATATGTTTTGGAGAACGTATTGACCTTGAGATGTTTCCAAGGATATTATAGGGCGTTCGGTTTTAGGGAGATATTTGCAGAAACCTCACATCAATTTACTAAATCTTAGAACGTATATAAATTTAGTATATTAATTTTGTATATTTGAAAAATTAAGAAATAGTGAAAGGAGTTGAATAAGCAGTCATAAGTAAGTGTCAATAAATGGTACATCATATGTAACAATTAATAAGCAAATATACAAGTAATATCATAAGTAACTAAATATGTAAATTATATTATAATTTCTCATAAGTATTGTAACTAATCAGTAACTTAGTTACCTGAGTATAACACTCAACAGTTTACCTTTCTGTTCCTCACATTACAAATTACACTACATTCAACTACTTCCATATTTTCTTACATTTCAACTTATAAGTCTAATTATATTTAAATTTCTAAACCAAAAGAGAACTAACAAAATAAGCCCAGATCGCACGTCCTCGAACTAGCCAACCGACTGAGAACAGCGTGTCAGTCTGATACCGGGTCATATTTACCCGACACATTCAAATTACATACCACTGTCTAACTTTCCACCATTAAATAACATGAGATGTTCAGAAGATAAAAATAAAAGTAACAAGTTAACTATAATTGTAAATGGGTCCAAGAAGACCCGGTATCGTCTAGATGAGGATGAAAGATGAATCGCGTGCGTGTGGTAGTACACGTTAAAATCGCTTGGTCCGATCGAAGGAATCCGCTAAAACAACCATAGCTTCGCCATGGTGTCCTTTGCTCGACACATAAAAAAGCTGCCGACAGTCATTTAAAAACGCGATACACCTTTACGAGGTCTACTTATACAGATATCTTAGTTACCCTGACGTGTCAGTATGCACACACATGTACACGTGCAAGCCTTGCGTGTGTATGATACATTGATACATGTACAAGCATATGTACATGTACATCACGTGAATTTATTGCCGCTGAAACTGAGAAGAACTACGTACCTGGCTTGCGAATATGTATAGGTTCTCGTTTAGCTAATTTTTAATCGCCAGGGCCGTATTTCTTGTTTTCATGCCCTTTCTCATAGATACTATTTCTCGTTCGATAGTTTTGAATACTAATCGCTTTCTGAGGAACCTATGCCTTCCGAAATCAAACTGTTCATTGTAGTTTTGTTACACCATTTTGTTCGGTGTTAGCTTTGGGCACGTATGCAGGGTATTTACTTTTAAATTATTTACCAACGGAGTTTGGTCACTTTCAAATGAATATAGTAAGACGTTGAGATTTTGTTAATTTTGCATTGCATGATAACCACAATACCTTCATTGTTACAGTAGTAATGGATATGCATAGTCAGACGTAACGTCCACTATTAGAATAATTTTAAAATAATCCACAATTTGCCTGTTCCTCATTAATTATCTTTGTTAATTTTCTCAACACTGTGATTCATAAAACAAGCATTATAATTATGACCAACAAGAATACTACAAATGCAGTAACAATAACAAAAAGACCTCAAATTACAAATGAAACTTGAAAGAAAGTGCAAATAAATTATCTTGCTCGTGCTTCATCTAGAAATAAATAATCGTATCTGTCACTAATTTTCATAAATCAAGGTAAGTACCGTTAATCCTTCGCATGATTTCACGAAATGTAGTATAGCAAACGTATCCCCAAAAGTTTCATCGGAGCTATCGCGACATAATCGCATCACGTCCAGCATTGCGAAGCTTAAAAAGAATTTTTTTTTTATTAGCAAACGTACGAAACGGAATATCGTCGATCGGTAATGCTACATCGATACAAACAGAATGTTTGCACACGTCGAGAATGCAGCTGTTAATATTTCATCGATCTCTTTCCCGCCAGAGCGAAACAAAGTTTCGACGTCTGTCGGATCGTGTTTTTCATTTTGCTGCGAATCACGACTGCGTGATTTATGACTACTACTACTCATAATAAATAAACATTGCCCGTGTCCGTGTTTGTTTTACATTTTGAACAATTCGGACTGAAACAATTCTATTCTCGCGAAGCGAAAGAATTTTAAATCGAGCATTAAAATCGCGTTGTTTCCTGCAAAAACGTCGATGGTAAACGGTTGGATTACTGGAATAACAAATTTTGTTATATAATTTATCAGATAAATACAGGATGATTCACTTTACTGTGGAAGTTTAATATTTAAATTTAATCTACTTTCAGGTAATAAGTAAATATCGTAAAGTGAAAGTGAGTTTGGTTTGTCACAATATGGCGGTATGCGCTGACAAGTTTGACAAGTGCACAAATGTTGACTGTAAATAATAATTATGCGCAGTAAAATTACTATACTTTATTTTAGTGCATTTATTGCGTAAACTTCACTGCGCAGGTATATTACTTTTCTTTATCGACTGCGCATATGTTTAGTCTTCAAGGCCACAGTCAAGGTTATTCATAAAATTGAAGTTATAGCAATTGAACATGATGTAATTGAACAATATAGTATACAATGAGTGGTATTGATTTTACAATCACGAGAATGTAAATTCATTAAAAGATACTTTAACAATTATATATTAATTTTTGAACGAATATACACAAGTATACAGTACACACTAACAGTATTTAACAATTACACAGTTACACACTTACACAATAGTATTTAACTAATTATAGAATCAAGTTTTGAACATCGCAACGAGAAAACTCCAGGTGATCATATTTTGATTAAAAAAAATAACAAAAATTAATTATTACGCTATATGCCAACGTTGATATAAAAATTTCCTTTAAAACATTTTTTCGTATAAGAGTTCGCAAGTAATGTAAGTTACACAGTCGGTGAATCATCTTGTACATGTTCGACACAAATTTAAAAAAGTAAAGGATCGATTCATATTTATTATAGATTATTATTCAGGTCACGTTGAAATACAAGTTTCGTGGACTGCTCGTCAAACGACAGTCACGTAAAAGCAAACCGATACATCACCCCGTAATAAGAAATATCAGTCCATTTTGAAAACCTTTTTTTCACCAGATGCGCGTTTTAAAGTGGAAGAATTTTATGGACGAGGCTAAGGAAATGTGTACATATGTCACGTAGAGGGATATTTCAATATGTTGCGAATTCAGAAAGAAAGAATTAAAGTTCAATATTTTTGAATACACTAGTTCTAGTTCCCAGTCACACCAAATAAAATTAATCTGCCTATACACCTGCATAATTACAAATTCGATAATTCATCTAATCATTTAATATATAAAAAATACCCTAGCATACGTACCCGTTCACCACTCAATTAATCACATGATTATAACTTGCTCGAAATTTTCCAACACGTTTCTTTCATTATTAAACTACATCATTGTAAGAATAAGCCACTCAGGGAAGACGATACTCCGAGAAACAAAGCGCGCACGTATCGATTCTTTCTTACATCGTTCACGATCTCGAAATAACAAATTTTGCAAACCTTTCTCGGTCCATTCGTTCACTGGCATCTCAGACGAGCTATGATCAGCAACAAAACGATGACGAAGAGACTGGAAGCAGAATGACGATCACCGGATCTAGAACTAGCACTGATCGCTGGTCTTTTCTTGCCGACTCTCATGGTTGGCACCGGTGTGGCGACTGATGGATAACCCATGTGTCCATTGATAGCGTTGTCCACGGACAATGGCTTGTTCTCCATTTTCTCCATTTCCGCCGATCCGTACACGATTTCATCTTCCTCGTCATAGAAAGATGGCCGGGCTGCTGTCTGCGTTTTTGCGGGTCCCGAAATCTCTGAACAGAAAGATAGAAAATTAGATTCGCATAAATTTGTTAAAATTTTTTGCAATGATTTATGTATGACAATTGTTGTATCAACATTATGTCACCTTTATAAAAGCTTGCTCTAGTTTTTAGAGAATATAGGTATTATCACATGTACCTGGGTTTGTACCATACCATACTAAAAGTACCATCACAACAAAGGATCTATTGATCCTACAGACTATTCAGACTAATTCTTTCATGTAAACTTATCCATCTAAATGACAGTATCAGAAGATAGCGAACAGATTAATCGGTTAGCTTATAGCAGAATATTTATCTAAATTCGATATTATTTCGCTATCGATCGTAGCGGATGAACGAGTCTTTGCGAGAGCTCTCGGAGATTGTTGCTCGTCGAGAAACTGATCGCTTTCTGATAGAAATAAGAAGCCTCGCTGCAAACACGTTCCTGTTTACAAGCATCCTCACTTTGCCACGGAAACCTCCAAGGATTTTCCCCGACATCAGAGAGTCTGCTTTCTTTCGGTCAATCCTCATTTTTTCTTGCATACGATCCTGGGAACCCTTCGATCGGATCAAAGCACTCGGGAGGAAACATAGACTCGAGATGCACTTTGGCTGACGGGTCTCGCAAGCTCGTGTCCGCTTCGTAAATCGTTGCTACAGCCTCTCTCACGTCTTGGGAATCAATGTTGTTCGGTGACACCGGGATTTACTTATTTCCTGTACACCTTGTACGTATATTTTCGTTTATCGTGAAAGCTTTCGCGATGATTCACCGACGCGTTTCGTAAGAGATTGACTTTTCAACCTTGATCCGTCCTGAGAAACCTCTCCATTTTCACTCTGCGCGATCTGATCACTATAATCGTAACATGTGGAATGTTTTTGAATTATCCAATTGATTAAAAGGGAAATGGGGAGATTAGGGACGTGATGGATGTGGGACGATTGTTGTATTGTGGAAAGTTGGATAATATGGCGATGTGGAAAGGGAGTTTGGGGATTTAGGGATTTGGGAATTTAGGGATTTGGGAGTTTAGGGATTTGAGAATTTAGGGATTTGGGAAATTAGTGAGTTGGACACTTAGGGATTTGAGGATTCAAAAATTTGGCAGTTTAGGGACTTGGAAATTTAGGTTTTTGAGAACGTAGGAATTTGGAAATTTCGGAATTTGTGGATTTAGGGATTTAGGAACGTAGGAATTTGAGATCAAATAAACTTGGAAATGTAGGAATCTATAAACAAAGAAATTTGTTAACTTATAAATCTGGAAATCATTTTAAAATCTGCCCTAATATACAGTATTTCCAAATGAATACAAAACAAGAGTTCCACGTAATTTAAAAAACGCATTCTTAGTCAACTCACAAAATGGTTCGCAAAATAATTAAACAAACTATGAACACTCACCGTATAATCGTATGCTGCTCTCCACTTCTCCGAGAGAATTTTTCGCCACGCATCTGTAAGTACCCACGGCTTGTTTTTGCAAATTGCGAATAGTTAGTATCATTCGCACCTCGAACTGTGATTTCACGAGTGCTTGCACGTCGTGTTGCTGGCTCGAGATTATCATTGCTGTATGAACAGAAAATTAAATTCTATTTTTAACAAAATATCTAAACTTGAATTACATGTATTACTTAATACGGAGGCAAGGAAAATTTTAGATATAGGTAAGCAAAATATAGATATTACTAGATCCCTAAATTCCTAGCTCCCTAAATCCCTGGAGCTCCAAATCGCTAAATTGCCAAATCCTCGAACCCCTAAGCATCCAACTCACTGAATTCCCAAATCCCTAAATGCCCAACTCACTAAATTACCAGATCCCTAAATCCGTAAATTCGCAACTCCCTGAAGCCCTAAATTCAAAAATTCTCAAACCTCAAATCCCCAAATTCTGGTACTTCCAACGCCCCAAACGATCAAGTCCCAAATTCCCCAAACCCCCAACATACCAAACTCCTAAATTCTCATGCATGCAATCTCGTAAATGTCCCTATCCATTACCAAATCTTCCGATCGGTAAATTTCTATTTCCTTAAATTCCCCAACTGCCGTGCAATAAACCGCGAGAGCATACTGAAATTGCAAATTGAAGGATGGCACCGAACGAATTCCGGTAAGATATTTCTTTCTGGTGCTCGTTATGTCCGGGCTTCGATTTAACAAACGTGCAATTTTCCGAGAAAGAAAAATCGACGCTGGCACACCGTTTCCGATGCGCGGGAATAAATATAAAATACAAGCGTACACACGACACCGTTGAATATTGCAAACGAGCCGAGGCATACGGAACGACGTATAAAAGTATGCGAAAATTCACTTCTTAAACGCGCGCCGAGTCTCCTTATTACAGTCTGAAACGTTCTCGTATACGTACATACTTACATACCTACACGCGACATATATGTACACGCGGCACAGAGAAAAAGGGGGCACAGGATTTTCCTGTGCGAGGTGAAAATTACATACGAATGCATTGGGACGAAGTGCTTCGCAGAAGTTGCGCTGAAGCGAAGGCATGTCTACTCGTGCAGGCTACAAACTGCTAGGAGAATATATTCGCGAACGGCCGAGAGTAATTCACTCTCGCATTTGTCTGCAACTTTTTTGCAGCCAACTTCAGCGCGGAAATATTAAACCTGTTAAGAAGAGAGGAACAGTTGTGTTTCTTCCGAACACCGTGAAATACGACCGATACGATTTAGCTAAACGTTCGTACGCTCACTTGCGTAAATATACTCAAACTTTCAATAATCGGAGATTTTTGGAAGGAAATTATAGTCAATATTCTTCGAGTCGATTTGTAGTCTGTAAACGGTAAATTGTGTGGAAGAAAATTTACGGAAATATTAAGCTAGGTTACGTAAGACCTGATATCTGGACGTTTCATAAATGTACCAACCCTTCATATTTTTGATGATGTGAGATTTTAGTAGGAAAATATCGTCGGTATTTCTTAAATACTGATTTAAGGAATAAATGATGAATTGTGTAAAATAATTTGCAGAAATATTAGCTGTATTACGTAAGACCTGATATCTGGACGTCTCATAAATGTACCAACCCCTCATATTTTTGATGATGTGAGATTTTAGTAGGAAAATATCGTCGATATTTCTTAAATACTAATTTAAGGAATAAATGATGAACTGTGTAAAATAATTTGCAGAAATATTAAGCTGGGTTACGTACGACCTGATATCTGGACGTCTCATAAATGTACCAACCCTTCATACTTTCAATAATCTGGGCTTGTGGTAGAAAATTATAGTCAATATTCCTCACATATTTTTTTGTAGTATACAATCAATTTTGAGAAAAAAATTAATGTGTTAACATTGCTAGATTACATAAAACCTGATGTTTAAGCGTTGCATAAGTATACGACCCCCACATTTTCAATGATCTGAGTTTGCAATAATCCAAGGTAGGAAAATATAATAAAAATTCCCCAAATAATTTTTTATAATGTGTAAAGAATAAATTATGAAAAAAATTAACGTACTAACATAAATAAGTTGGGTCAAATAAAGTCTGATATGAATAATTTTTAATTAACTAGATTTGTCTAAGCATGTCAAGTGATTGAACATCGTTGATGAACATGAACTATTAACTGTTCGTCTTTTACGTGATATCGATCGTTGTATGTTATCGATTTCCTAGAGGGATAAACGATTCGAAATTACATTAATCTGAGTGGTGTAGTTTCGAACGCAACTCGAGCGTAATTTTTAAATGAATTAGTACGGGAACACTGCACAATGTAATTATTCTTGTTTGCATTTAACAGCGAGTGATCAATACAACCGCACATTACCAGATTACATTGAGCATTAATCGTATTTTGATGTATTACACCGATGTTATCGTTTCGTAATAATTGCCTTACAACGATCCGTCTACCATTTTAATAAATGTAGGCGCAAACGGTGAAATAGGTAAATCGATTATTTACGGAATTTTTTGTTTAAAAAATTTGTCTTCGCTGATTAAAAATATTGACAAATTAATTGTATATAATTTTAGTCAATTTTATTATAAATTTCTGTGGTCAATTTAATCGAAATCAATGTGATCACAATTAATAGAAATCAATTTAATCGATATCGATGTGATCATAATTAATACAAATCAATGTAATTGACATCAATGTTATTATAATCAACGTAAGTTGATGCAGTTATAAATTTGTATAATAAACGTAATTGAAATCAGTACAATTATAAAACATTAATTACTGTATACATTTTTACTGACTTGTCAGAGTTAAAACTAAAAAAATATTTCTTCATACGAAAAAAGATTTATTTATCTCCGCGACTAAATCTCGATTATTGATCATAAATTCAAATTTATAAGAGCAAACATTTTTCGCTTCTTTCATAATGCTCGGATAAAAACACCGTCCGTGCTAAATGGACAGTAAATCGCAGGAGCAAACATTTCGAAAATATTCGTATTTCCTCATTATATTAAACCAGAAAACAAATTTGTATGTACCGCTGCATTTGTTCGCATGAGAGCAACATTTATTTCTGCGGCACAATTATATTTTATTGGTCCAATGATACGTAACGTGAATAATTTATTGAGACCATGTATGAATATAGAGAACTGAGCAATTATAATCCAATTTGGGCAGTAAAGACATCATTTCTTTCGAAATATAAAAATAAATATACGTGTAGGTAATATAAAATATAGGGTATAATGATTATTGCAATTACATGTAAGTATAAAGAATTGAACTATCATAATTTTAGTAAAATATCACTTTCAAAGCATAAAAAAATATGAAAGTACATATACACATTTGTGTAGATAAAACGTAACATGTACACGAAACCAATGTAAATTGTAAGAACAATGAAAGTTGTAAATTTATAAAGTTCTAAATTTCTGTACAAGAAGTACCAAGTTTGCTTGAAAATTGAACAAAAATACCTAAATACGTAACTGATAGTGCTAAGATTGATTTTTCAAGGTAAACATATTTACGAATTTTGTAAGAAAGCTGGAAGAAAATTGTCAGGTAACCTTCGAAGGAAAATGAAACGATCCTTAAACAGATTGTGTCGTCCAGAAGTGACACGTAAGGGAAAAAAAGGGGAAGATGTACGATCGAAGGAGTAAAAGCGTACGTGCCAGGATTGCGGAGGATTCGCATGAAACTGTAGGGCAAGTGGACGAGAGGAAGATCCTTACCGTCATCCTTGACCCAATAATTAATCGACTTCGGCGAAGCCTCGACAAAACATTCCAGGACCACGTCTGTACCCAGAGGAGCTCCTACCAGTTGATTAGGTACATGAATTACCGGCGAGACTGTGAAACAGAATTCCAGATAGGGGTTTGCAGTCGAACAACAGTCGAGTGTTTCCTCTCGTTCGTGCAAAGGGAAATCGATAGATTATTGCCGATAGCAATCACTATTACTCACAATGAACGTTGATAAAAATACGTTTGCTGACCGCCGGTGGTACACCGTTGCTGGCGATACAAAGATATACTCCCATCTCGTTCCGAGAGATCTTCGTCATGTTCAATTCTTCGCCTTGGAACTCCGCTACGGAAGTCACTGAAACAGGGAACATTTCCTATAAGATATTTCATTTTAAAATATATTTCATATATTTGTTTTCATGTTAGACCGTAAAATATTGTTCAACGTATCGAAGATTGTTTGTAATTTACTAGATTTGCTCGATCTAATAAATTTTTGCAAATTATTCAAGTTACTGAAGTTACTCGATTTTCTCCTTTTACTCAATTCACTTAATTTGCTCAATTTACTGAATGTACTCAATTTTCTCAATGTTACTAAATTTTTTCTATTTTTCCAACTTCTTCAATTTTTTCAATTTAATTAATTTGTTAAATTCATTCAATTTAATGAGTGAATATGTCAATGTAACTTTTCAACAAATTATGAATATGTTAATTTAATTTTTCTACAAATTGTGAATATGTCAATTTAATTTTTCAACAAATTGTGTGTGACAATTTAATTTTTGCACAAATCTTCGAACTTTTCCTTTAAATTCAGCGAAAAAGTAAAATAAGTTAACGTAATGAACCGCGTAGCACAGTTTAATAATATTTTAAGTTTTTTAGCACAAAACATTCGAGCTGTCGCGAACCAGGCAAGTTTTAACTTTGAATTTTACGGTCCTTGTAACAGAGTCGACGCGAAGTGAAGCTTTTAAATAAAGTTCTTTGTTCCTGATAAAATGTTGTAGATTTAAACTAGCTTTCGCGTACGGTTTAATGTTAACACAAATAAAAAAATATTACTTTTATTTTCTTGAATTATGTATAGAAAAATTAATTCATTTCTCCTCTATTTTGTTTCGTTAACAAGTTTGAAACTGATTTAGAAATTTAGCCATAATTTATATAACATATAATAAAGCCATATATCACATATCATCACATATTATACAACACATGTCATATATCATATATTATATATCATACATCATATATCATATATCATATATCATGTACCATGTATCATGTGTCATGTGTCATGTGTCATCTATCATATATCATATATCATATATCATATATGGATTTAGAAACATATAAATAAAATAATTAGATTCTTAAATTTTTTAAGTAATTTCTTCAACTTTTTAGACTTCTCTTTAAGTTGAGTTAAAAAGTAACAAAGCTTGTATTCGAAATAAAGAATAAGAAACGTCCTCGTTGTTTATGGAATTATTGATTTATTATGTAAAGGAAATTATATTCCTTAAATCGACTAAAATGAGACGAAATTTATTGCACCAATAAAATCAATTATTTCTTCGTTTAATGCGAGCCATTTGGAAGATGAAGAAATTTTTATGACCAATCGTAAAACTATGAGAGATTTTAGTACCCGTCAAACTCCGTTATTGTTAAATTATTTTAATAATAAATACTGCATTATAGTTTTAAATGTACCGGTAAAACTATTCGAAGATAGGAAATTGGAAAGTTGGGGAGTTGGGAATTGGAAATTTGGAATTTGGAAATTTAGGAATTGGATGTATGAAAATTCGAGAGGTTGGAAATTTCGAAGGTAAAATCTTGGGAAATCTAACAATTGGATATTTGAAAATGTAAGAGTTTAGGTATTTGAAAATTTTGAAATATAAAAATTAAAAAATTTAGAAATACAAAAATATCAAATTCTCTGATTTCTCATTCCCAAATGTTCAAATTTAGTAATTCCACTCAGACAGATTCTACAATTCACTTTGCAGTTCACTGTAAAATATTAATTAAAACTACTACTAATATAAATAACAATTATTATAAATAACATAATGAGTAGAATCGTTAAAATTTATGCTTGCACAATATTACAGAAATTCTCGTAAGTTGTTTAGTTTCCAGTGACAGCATTAAAAGTAATTGTTTGTTTCGCAGCGACGTTGTTTACGCTTTAAGCGGAAAACGTCTGTTTCCCGAGAAATCGGTGTTGCTGCACTTTTGTAATTACCAGTGTTGCTTTTCGAATCTGTAGCGTAACACAGCTTCGCTGGGAAGTTAAGCGAAACCCGATGATTTATGATTTACAAACTCATTAATTAGCGATTTCTCTGTTGGAACGGGGCTAGAAAACAGTTCGACGGATTTACGGAACTTTGTTTTTAAGGCACTAGTTTTCTAGGAAATTCACGAGCAATTTTGGCGAATGAAAAAATACATTCATACGAAATATCCTCCAATTTTTATAAATTACTTCCCTTTTTGTACTGCAACGAGACGAAATAAACAATTACGAACAATTTTCAGTTTGTATAACATCTAACGAGATACAAGTGAATGTTCGAAAATAATTGCGTCATGTTTTAATTACACTGCTTTAATTACTGAAGGATGAACATTTGATAATTTTTTGAAAGTTGCGCAAAATAATTTCCCCTATAATAAGTAATTATTGACGTAGCAAATTATGAACAAAGATGAAAGGGTACCAGGTGTATCAGTTAATTTCTGCATTAGAGAGCACTAGAAGGGTATGTTCGGAGTCTAAGCTTTCATATTTACCTTTGAAAACGCCGTCAAGTCAATGTTTTATTCCCTTTCACAAAGGAATTTCTCTCAGCAGAAATCAAAGAATTCGATGTAACAAATAAGATGTAATTCATACAACAAGGAACGTTACTGCCATAAAGATTGAAAATTAAATTTGCTTTCGTAAGTCAGGCTTTACGTTGGCAAATAAATTAATTACCGTAACGAAACGATGTCGCTTGTTTGAACAATAAAGCGCACATAACATTGTTTTCGTAATTAATTCTTCTGGAGAACGACAAATTAGATCGAAAGAGTCATGTACCTTCGCGTATTTTAATAATGAAAATTTCCACGAAACAACGAGAAACTTTACCAGCAATGTTAACAAAACTTTCTACTCTCGTTGTTAATGAAACTGCGAGAGCACAGTTTACTTTGGTTGAAAGATCGTATTACTCTCTGCTCTAATGTAATTGAATAAGAAATTATGAGTTCTGTGGGCGACGCTCGTATTCCGAAATTTTCGGAAAATCGATACGGGTTTCGTTCGAGATACGCTAAGGATATGCGTTTCTTGGCAATATTCTCGAACAGAACTAATTCTATTAAAACGCTACATTTATCTTACTAAATTCTTATTTTTCTACTTAATGGTTCTGTTCTGTGTAATTGAAAACTTTGAGAAATAGAAATTTTTTATCGAAGACTCGCAAATTAAATCCATATACTTGTATTTTTCCACACAAGACAAGTCTGTCCGCACATTAATTATAAAAAAATATATATACCAATAAATCCTCTACTTACAAAACATGAAAATGTTAAAAATGCTCTCCTGAAGAATTTACATATTTAAAGACTACCTACAGCGGAGCGACCTAATACCAGAGTAAATTTTGAAAGTACCACTGACACTCATTTTTATCGTAACAATTTCTCGAAGCAACCGCGCAGCACATTAAATCTTACGGCAATTAAACTGCAGCTCTCGTAGTCGGGTGTCGCAACTTTTCCCCCTTCGCGATATCCAATAATTATCGCCATTGTAGGCCAACAATAAGCTATCCCCTTGGCGCGCAGCTACGGTCGCTGCACTTAGCACGTGTTGCAAGGGTTGCACTCGTACACATACACACGTATACATACAAAGAGAGAGAGAGAGACGTCGACGTCGCACCGAAATTTACCCGCTATTAGTAACACCATGCTGAAGCGAATACTAAATACGTCGTTTAGTCTGAAACAGCGACGTGCGAGGGTAACTCCGGCATGCTACGTTTCTGTCCATCAGGTATTCCACAATTTCACGAACGCTATCCACCGATCGTTTTCAACGCAGCGACGGGACGCT
Organism: Megachile lagopoda; assembly: GCA_036983795.1. Classification (NCBI taxonomy): domain Eukaryota; kingdom Metazoa; phylum Arthropoda; class Insecta; order Hymenoptera; family Megachilidae; genus Megachile; species Megachile lagopoda. The sequence continues at coordinate 6,747,951 of CM072798.1, forward strand.
ACGTCCGACGATTTCGTTTTACGCGTGTGTGCACGGACGTCGCGACGGAAAGCGTCGGTAGTTAAGCGACATTTGAAGAGCGTAATGGAGTTGCATGAATGGGTGATATTGTTAAAGAACGGTCCGCGTCCAGGGAATCATCCTTCCCTTTTTATTTTCGCCCGATGAATGCCCGATGTTTGATTTCGTGACGCTTCCTCGAACGGCTTGTTTGCCTTTCGTTTTAATTTACTTTACCTTGCTCCGCGATTTTAACACTTGGACGGTTTTATCTACGTCCTCCATTTTCGGGCATTTTTTTAACAGAATTTAATAAACATCGCAAAAGCTGTACATCACCGTTCTTTTAGGAGTCATAAAGTGAATTCATTTTTCATTTGGGCACAAACACGTGCTGAGATTTAACAGACATATCAAAATATGCTTGTGTCGGACGATCAATATATTATATCAATATTTCACGGTTTCAATATTTCCGTATCTCACAACCGAACTAAGTCCATCTTTTTTATTATTCAGTTTTTATCGATTTTTGTGCAAGTCTTTTCTGGTTTATAAAAAATAACTGCGGGGATGTTCTTTTGTGGTCTTAATTGAACACTATTGATTTCTATATGAAACGTAATAAAAGATCAATCAGGGAAATAATTGCCACGTACATTAATAATATTAATAACAATTACTACTCCACAAAATATTATATCAATATCAATATGAAAACTGATAAAAGACAGCAATCATTTAAATAATAATTGCAATGTACATTAATAATATTAATAACAATTACTACTCCACAAAATATTATATCAATATCAATATGAAAACTGATAAAAGACAGCAATCATTTAAATAATAATTGCAATGTACATTAATAATATTAATAACAATTACTACTCCACAAAATATTATATCAATATCAATATGAAAACTGATAAAAGACAGCAATCATTTAAATAATAATTGCAATGTACATTAATAATATTAATAACAATTACTACCACATAAAACATTATATTAATATCAATATGAAAACTGATAAAAGACAGTATTTAAATAATAATTGCAATGATATATTAATAACAGTTGTTAATAAAAAAACAGTGTAAGCAATAAACAAATATTAATGCAAGAAGAAATCAGTGATGCAATTTCTTAATTATAAAACATTTATTCATAGATGAAAAGCACTAGAACTACCCCAGCAAATGCACACTTTTAAATTGCAAATAAATAAGTAAATACTGAAGCATGAAGTAATAACCATTTTTATCCCAAAAAAACATGACATTTCGACAAAAAACCAACAAAATTTTGAGATATAAAGTATGAAAACTGAAACCAGTGTTCTAGTGTTAAAAAAATAACCAGTGTAAAAAAAAATAGAAAAAAAGCAATGGTGTAATGTTCTTACCGAAAGAAATTTTCTACTTAAACTTAGTAATTAAAAGTTGTCTAATTAAAAATTTGTTTAGATTAGAAAAGATAAAAATAATGAGAATTACAAATTGTAGAGAAAATTGGAGAGCTTATATTCTAAAAGAAAAGCAAGGAAATGTGCCCTAAATTAGAGTATACAATTATCTCCCCTCGAATTTAATGAATATGACAAACATTGCAGATCTTACAGTGCGCACGTTCGTAAACAGCAGCAATATTCTGAGAGACGGGTGCGAACGTGACCCGTAAAAAACAGGAGCCATATCGATTGCCGAGAGGTTGCACAAAAGTGTTGCTTAACAATCTTCGGAAAGTTACGATTCGCCGGGGGCGGTTCGCGAGGGTGAAATAAGGAAATGAAAATAGCCGACGAATCAGGGGCCGCGTGTCGAGGAAAGCATAATTGTATATTCCACGTTACATCGACGCGAGTGTATCTATATTAAATCTTACCGTGAGACTTCTGGTTCAAGGCGTTTGCTGCAAATGGCTTCCGAATTATAATGTTCTTCCCGTCTTCTCTGCGCCACAACACGCGGGGCGGCGGTACGCCTTTTGCACGGCACGTTAACTTCACCTGTACGTGTTATGAAACCAGAATTATACACAGAATCGAAAGTTCGTTATTTACCGGGTCACGTATAAATATGTTTGGAAAAATTAGAGCCTGTGAACCCGCGGGAGAAACGAACATGTTTTGAAACCGAGGGCTACGTGAGAGTTGCGGTAAATGATATGTGGATGTAATGGTCCAATTGAGACTCTTAACAATAGAACTTACATTGAAAACGAAGTGAAATAAGTAGATATTTAAGTATCAACCAGCATGTTTGTCTCGAAATGTGACAGACATATGTACAAATATAAGTTTTTAATTTTGTATACAAAAATTGAATAAAATTGTCGGTATGAAGTATTTTTAAAAATATGAAGAATATTATGCAATATGAACTATGCGAAATTAACGTGATAACTCGAAATCTTGCAACAGCAGCTATGGTACGTCATGCAATCTCAAAATGCTGACCAGAAGGTTCAGCATTTCACGAACTGACTCTCATGAATCACGAGTTATTCAATGATTACACACGTACACGGTGAATTTGCGGTACTCATATTATTGCTGAAGCATGTCGATGTTGAGTGACACGTTCTACTTCAATTATAAACTAGCAGGGCCGCGCTAAAAGATCGCAATCAGTTTCGAAGGTTATACGCAACTGTCTGTAGGAATACTAAATCAAAATAAATTGTACGAATACTACATAGAAAAAATAATAACTGAAAAAAAAATTAACTGCCTGCACGAATATTAAATAAAAATAAATTGTACAAATACCAAGTAGAAAAATAATAAATAAAAAGAATGAACTGTCTGAATATTAAGTAAAAATAAATTGTACGAATACCGGATAAAAAAAATATTAAATAAAAGAATTTAAAAACAAAATTAATCACAGTGAGTAGATGACAATGATAAAATTTTGCAGCAGGTTCGTCTAAAGTCAATATAGAATTTTATCTAAACTTGATTCACGAATTGAAGAACCAATAGAAATCGGTAAACAATTTTTCTATGTTTTATCGGTCTCTCCTTTTGTATCGCGTGAGTAATAACAACACGAATGGTCGTTCTCAATTCAACGACAGTGAATTAAACGAAGCAAGCCAGTAACTCAGGAACAATCGCATTCGCTGCTTGAACGAATGAACCTCGCACCGCTCGGTTTTCCGCGTAAAAGATATTCGAGTGTTGAAGTGTGTGCTGAGAGAAAACGTAGCAACGGAAAGAAGGACTCTAGAGACCCGAGAAGTTGCCATCAGAGTGCTTCGACAATTCTCTGGCGCACGTAAGTGACAAATGTACTGTTTTATACCTATGAATATGTTTGTCCTGCATGCGAGTTCACGCTTCATACTTGAAAATACAAACTTATACTGTCAAAGAAAACGACAACTTTTAAATCTTTGTATTCTTCCAATTTATAAAGAGAATTATGGTAATAATGAGTTGAAAACGAGGACTGAAACTTGTGAGTAATGGTAACACAAATTTTGGTTAAATACCGCAATTAATGATAATTTAAAAACAGTAAGTAATGATAACTTAAAAACAATATTATTAATTATAATTTAAAAACAGTAAAAGTAGGTATTAAAGATAAGTTAAAAACAGTATTGGAGTACTTGAATAATGATGTAGAAGATACGTAAACAAATAACTCGGTTTAAATCTCCCGCGCATCGATCGCGATCGACGCCATATTGTTTCTGCTTGCGTCCTCAAATGTGGATTCACCATCTTTTTGTTCCGTTTAATTTGTTCTCTGTACATTGTTTTTCTTTTATGTTGGTTAAAGTACATGGTATCTGTTTATTAAAATCAACGAAACTATAAAGAACAAAATTACAGTCATATATTAAAATAAAGAGAATAGATCGCGACGATAATTAGAAAGTTCTTACATGAGATTCACATGGAGAGCATTTAGGAAATCGATAAATATTTCTTTTTAGTGTCATGGTTTAATCATTCCGATTCTTTTTAAATACTTCTATATATATATTTATTTATTTACTAAAATTAATGTTAAGAGCTAAGAACAAGATAAATATAATATAAACTACATCGTTCATAAAAGTATATTTCCCAAAATAAAAATGGCGTTTTAAGAACTTTTACAATTCTAAAATGGTTTGAATAAAAATCGTTAAAATTTTGCTACGATTAAATTTAGATGATATATAAAACTGTGGAAACATATCGAAAGTTACAAAGCGGTTATCAAATATAAACATTTTATTTATTTGCAGCGTACCGGTAACCAAATTTTTCCACGAGTAATAAAGTCAGGGAATAGAGCAACAAACGATCGGAATAATTAAACCGTAGCATAAAAACGCAAACGCAAAACAAACGTTCAAGAACGACAGTGGTTATACGAGAACAAAAGAGTTGAAGGTTCGAATAATTGAGGTACCCCCGTAATTTAATTCTGTCGATCGACCGAACAAGATAAAGTTCCCTCTATTGGCTTAAAGAATATCGAGGGTACGGTTGATCAAATCGTAATCAATTTACCATTGAACAACCGTAGACGGTCGATCTACCGGTGTCACGGGACAACAAAAACAAAAATCGTAGAGTTCGATCAACGTGAACAACGTTGCTAATCCGGAATATAATCGAGCAAGGATTTCGTTCGTTTCCGCCGATGAGCTCTCCGGCCATATTAAAAAAGGAGAACAAAACGTTCGACATTTTACGTCGATAGTTGGCCACAGGATTTTATCGTTATTTTTATCGGAGAGGCAAAGGACAAAAAAGGCGAGCAGGGAACATTGAACGAACAGATTTTCCTAGCAAGCGACGCGAAAGGCTCGTTTTCTCGATCTCGTCGTTTCGCGGGATCTCGCCGAACGAGCTTATCAATTTTAAATTAAGGACACAGATAGGCTCCGCGGGACTGGATATCCTAAATGCGAGATGACACGGGAAACGAGTTTCAAAGTTTTAGTCCTGGTCGCATTGAAATTCAGATAAAGTAGAGAACGTATCGTGGCCGGGGGTGGAAAAGGAGAATCTAAACGGGCAACGAGATTTTTATAAACACGCGGAAATCGCGCGGGCTACGTGCCATTAATATTAGGTACCCAAGAAACTACCTTCCGTTTCTGCGTTTTCCATTTGCCAAATAGATAATGGGCACGTTCCAACGTGGAATGCTATTCAAATTATAATGCAAAGTATATTTCACTATTAACCACGGTTTCAGGATTAAATGATGGCTTTCAAGTCTTTTATTCCGTTCAAATATTTTTACTGAAAGACTATCTTTCGGTGGATTGAGATGGAGAACCATTCCAGATACTCGATTTCACTTTTCAATTATTTACGATATTTTTTGTTTTGGTTAGAACCATAAGTACCTTCTGGGTTACCTAAAAACCAGTATAGATGTACATGGTGATTTAAGAATATAGGAACCTAGAAATCTAGCGATCTACAGACATAAGTAGTGGATGTGGTAATGCAGAAGTTGGGTGAATATACGGTTCGATATGACACACGCACTATCGTTCAAATGAAAAAATATCGTTCGGTACGTTTTATATGTTCAGTCAATCGAACATTGGATTGGCGAGGATTGAAATTGAAACTTCCATTTTTAATAACACTAACTCCGAACGAGTCGTGAACGTCACGGTGACGAAGTATCGGGCTAACATCGTTGCCGTTGATGTATAGGACACTTTTTGCTCTTGTGAAATTAACCGGTTTAATTTGATTCCACGAGTTCCCTAATGTAGCATTATTCCGCTTCTTTAATCAGCAGTACATTTTGATTGAAACATTAAATTGAAATTGTATTTTCTTTTAATTATATCCCCTCGGAGATACAGCGTGCATAAAACTGTATTTAATGAAATTCGCGAGAAATTCGAAGGGGAAATCAATATTAGTACGTGCGAAAACCATTTTTCTCGAAATTCAAATAACCATTTAATAAACCGCGGTTCATTAAAAGTTACATGGAAAAATAACGAAAAAAGGGCGTCGCGAAGTTTGATGAAGTAATTATGCTAAAATCACACAAAAAATTTTGTAATTCCGGAACTTTTCAACAATCGAAAAATATACCTCGTTCCTATTTCGGGAAAATAATATCAACACCGATCGATCAATTATAAATACCGATGATAGCCCATGAGTTGACGAGTGAAAACAAATGCCTGGGTGAATCTCTTCACGTGCTAACTAAGGATCTATTGAAATTGTGATTTACGCATATAGAGATACAGGGATATTGGGATGTAGAGACATTGGGATTTGGGGACACTGGGATGTATTGGTATTGGAATCTGGGGATATTGAGATTTGGGGATATTGGTATCTAACAATATTGGGATCTAGGGATATTGTAACTTAGAGCTATTGATATCTAAGAATATTATGATTTAGGGATAATGGAATCTGGGGATATTGGGGTCTGGGGATATTGGGATCTGGAGATATTGGTATCTGGGGATATTGGTATCTGGGGAAATTAGTATCTAGGAATATTGAGATCTAGGGATATTGGAATCTAGGGATATTGGTATCTGGGGAAATTAATATCTAGGAATATTGAGATCTAGTGATATTGGAATCTAGGGATATTGGTATCTGGGGAAATTAATACCTAGGAATATTGAGATCTAGGGATATTGGAATCTAGGGATAGTGGAATCTAGGGACATTGGTATCTGGGGAAATTAGTATCTAGGAATATTGAGATCTAGGGATAATGGAGTCAGGGGATATTGATACCTAGGGGAAATTGGTATCTGGGGGAATTGGTATCTAGGGATATTGGGACCCAGGGATATCGGGGGATATTGAGATCTAGGGATATTCAGATCCAGGAATATTAAGATCTAGAGATTTTAGAATCTAGTTATATTGAGATCTGGGGATATTGTAATCTAGGGATATTGATATTTAAAGATATTTGAATCTAGGAATATAAGGATATTGTAATCTAGAGATATTGAGATCTAGGGATATTGGGATCTAGAGATAATGAAATCTAAGGATATTTGGATTTGGGGAATTACACATCTCTACATCGGGGATGTTGAAATATTAAAACGTTAAGATATAAGGATGGTGGGATCTAGGGATATTGAGATTTTGGAGTTAGTGATATTCTTGTCAATTTTAACCAAATGTAGTCGTAGCTCTTCTAAACACATGGGTCAATCTCTTCACGCGCCAACTCGTGGATTGTCATCGGTATTTTGAAATAAAAGCGTTTCGCGAACGAATTGAAAATTTTCATGAATTTACATTTCCAATATTTTATTCGGAAATTTATGGCAACTCCGCAAATTTCTGACGATTCATTCTCCCGTAACTAATTTTAAAGTTTTGCCAAGTTCCCTTACAAACTTGTTACATGAACTTTCTTGCAACGCGCATACATCATTCCGAATTCTGTGGTTCGAATTTTGTTCGTAAAATCTCGCGGCGCTAACGAGTAAAAATGATTCGATAAATATTTCGACTAGAAAGTGCAGCGTCCTGATTGAAGGAAATTCGGTGGAAAAGGGTTTTTCGAGGAATTTCGCCGACGACTCGCAAAGGTAATATTCGTTGCATTTCAGCCCTGATAAGAAAACCAGGAAAAGGGAAATATTTACACATTATGTAAGACGTATGTCTCGAAAACGACGGCACCGTGATACGTACACGTGCAACAGGTTATTGAGACGTTTTAGCAATATTCGGAGGATTTTCTCTTTCATAACGTTGTGGCTCAAATCTATACGGACGTAAATCGTGAAATAGTTAAACCTCTGTTTCTTCTTTTATATCTTTTTTTTAAGTTATGGGACAGTTACTTAAATTCCAGGAATATTTCATGAATAGTAATCTTCTTATTTCACATAAGAGATATAGTTAGAAATTTGTGAAACATGAATGCTTAATGGTATTAAAATATTATTAAAATTGGTAGTTATAGTTATAGGTAATAATAACTAAGTTTGAAAATGTTTAATTTCCAAATTTTTAAATCCCCAAATTTCCTATTTTCCAAATTTCCCATTTTCCAGATTTCTAAATGACCAAATTTCTGATTGTTCAAACGTTTAGTTTCAAATTTCCCATTTCCCAAAATTCCCATTTTTCGAATTTCCACCATCCCAAGTTTCCAATTTTCACATTTTTCCAATTTTCCAAATTTCCCATTTTCCAATTTCCCACTTCCCAGTTTTCCATTTCCCATTTCCCAAATTTCTCATATTCCAAATTTCCCATTTCCCAATTTTCCAATTTCCCAACGTTCCCATTTTCTAGATTTCCAAATCCCCCCAATTCAATTCAGTAATTATACATTAACTGTTCAGTAATGAAGTTTTACAAGACAAAAATAATTGTCACATAATACAGTACATTCTGTAACTAGTAGACAATCTGACATTACCTGTAATGTGACAAGTGTAATTTACACAATTAGCAATTAATTAAGAGTGAAATATTACCTGTCCTCCTTCGCGTACCATGACATCACTCGAAGTCTCTTCGGGAATAAAATCCGGCGGTACAACGATCGACAGCATGCCTGTCTGAAAGCAGAAAAACACAATACATTACTTCCAAATAGTACGAAAACTCGAAAAATCGTGAAAAATAACCGGGATCGCAAAAGTATCGTTTCCAGCTGAAAAGCCACGGTAGAATTACAGCAGAGGGGTAAAGGGTTGCGCCTTACACCCTGCAGAACGGTATTTCAACAGGCGTGCCAAAACTCGTCCCACACGAGATATATTTTCCGGTACGCACCGGAACCAGCCAGAATTTAATGTTAATGATACGCTTAACGGCTGCACAATGCATCAAGTAAATTTCCTTTCTTACCGAATCTCTAAATTATGTCCGTACACATTACTCTATTCGCGAGCAGGACTGAATAACGTAAGAGCCCCTAAATCCTGGCTGTATTTCGTTCCCTTTAACCTCTCTGCAGGGCAGCAACAACGTATCACGGGGTTATAAAGGGTGGCGATGAGCTGCCGTGAATTTTCATTAATTAACGACAAACCACCAGACGATAATAATTAGTAACGCCCGAACGAACATCAAACGTTGTTAAGTTTCTTAATGGTGCCTTGAGTGAGTTGTTTGTCAAGTTCGCGAGATGAAACTTGACTAATACAACCTACAATTTTATGCCTAACTTCATCTTTTCATTTCATCTCTTAATCTGTCTCAGCATTTAGAACCCTCAAAAGATACTTTCTTTTTTCTACAAGTAATTCAGTTGACTACATTTGCAGTATAGGTCACATATGACCACCACGTCTATCGAGGTGTTAAGAATAAGATTACTTAATCTTTCAATTTCATCTCTTAATCTACTATTATATCACTGTCCCAACTTCCAAAACTTCCAAAAGTTTCTTTCGATTTCATTTTTCTTGCAAATAATTTATTTCGTTAAATTTGCAGCATAGGTCACATATGATCACCAAGATCATTAACGAGATAAGGACAAAATTACTTAATCTTCAATTTCACCTTCCTTTTAATATATTAATGTATACCATTTGGAGTCCTCAAAAGTTACTTCCGATTGGATTTTCCTATAAAAAATAAATTTAATCAAAGTAACATAAGTCACATGTGACCACCATCAGTTTCCTGAACTCAAATTTCCCAAATTTTCTAAATCCCCAAATTTAAATTCTGCATTTAAGAATTTGATATTTTGTAATTGTGTAAATTAACCAATAAGAAATGGAAAAATTGCTAATGTAATATTGCCTTTTGCCCCCATGTAATTTCCCCTTCAGAAGTTTCCTTATGTTCTCGCTTAGTACGTTTCCTCCGAGTTTCCTCTTTTTTCCTTTAGGATGGGTTAAATCACCGTGGAACTGCTCGTTCATTAGGCATTTTTCGCACGATTTCGTATTCAGATACGAGATTCGAGCAGCAGACTTTCAATGAGGGATAATCTCGTTTTGACGCGAAAGCACACTTTTCTTGGACACGTTTTGTTCTTTCTTACGTTACAAAACTTCGTATACTTGAGGTACGCTGATTGATTTTGAAAAAGTTTGATCAGGTTCCTCGAACTTCATTCGTTGGGTGGAATAAAGGAAAATATACATATACGTGGTTCAAACGGGGAGATTACAAGAAAAATTTTTCCAGTTTCAAGTTGCTAAAGTGCCCAAATCTTAAAACCTTGAAATCACCGAATCCGCAGATACCAAACTCCTCTAATCCCCAAATTATCATATATCCAAATTCTTAAATTCCAAAATTCCAACAATCCTACATTCTCTAACCCTTCCCATCGTAAAATCCCTATATTCTCGAAAGTCCAAATACTTTCCACAAGTATGAAAATATTCAGGAATGTCTCCACATCCCGTTTCGATAAAAAGCCAACCAAGAAGCTATATAGAAATGATCGGATCGTTTCTCCATGAACGATATGCAATGGCGCATTATCAAACAGCGAAGCATTGGCAACTACCCCGAAAGAAATTGGCGCAACTCCGCAACGAGGAGTCTCGTAACGATCGCGAAGTTCTAAACAACGCATTCAAGAATCCGCGCACGAGTTGCGTCGTGTGGCTCGAGATGCTCCAAGACAAGCGGTGCAAGCACCGCTTATCAGCAAACAAGCTGCCATTATTTAGCGTAGCGTCATAATTCCCCGCGGATGGGGCTGGAAGCAGGGATTCGGAGTTGAGTCTGCGTCAGGACTTTTCCAGCCGGTCATACGTCAAACCACGTAACGTCAGAAGGACTTGGCCCAAACCTTAATATCTTTCCACTCCACTTACGGGTTTAAGGGAGTCAGCTTTAACAGTCGGCAGAAGGTGTACAGGCAGCCACCTGCTCGGAAGCTTGCGCCCGTAATTACGAGGATGTAATCTACGCTACGACGAAACTTCAATCGTTATAACCGAGTTGTCTCGCAAGTCACCGAACTGCTTAAAACAGTCCCGACGAATATGTACGTCGCTGCGAACGTGTCTCTATGTTCCGCCCCTTGCTACCCTCGTGTCCTTTATCCTTGCCGCGTGACACTTCGGTGACAGATAGACACGTGCCTGAACACGTAAACTTGCCGGTGTCACCGGTGAATTATGAAACCCCTGGCTCCGTTCCATAAATTAATTATTGCCTACTTGGAAATGATTCTATCCGGCTGGGATGCTGGCGTATTCGCCAGCGTTGATCGGACCGCCGCTTGATCGATCGATTTGTTTAGACGCCACCACTTGTAGTCGCTTTTTCATTCCTTTTGTCTGAGAACGACGTGTGTATGCGTCAATGCAGGTCGAATATTAATGGCAAAATCTCGAGGTGCATTCACTTGGGGGATGTGAATTCGTGTGATCGTATTGCTGTATTGGTACATCCACACTGGTGAATATGTGTTGATGCAATTATGTTGGTGCATATGTTTTGGTACATCCACACGGGTGCATATGTTTTGGTACATTCACATTGGTGCATGTTACATCCATATTGGTGAATGTGTATATGTCACGATCAATCATATGTATGATTTAAGAAGCTTAAAAAAATGATAAAAATTGAAAAATTCATTTTCAGTTTTAAATATTTCACAGTAAATTAAACCGAGGTTTTCATATATATTATTATAATAAAATATAAAATATTTACTTAATCTAATTCAGATATACAATATTATTCGCACATTATTCATCCGTATTAATAATAAAATAAATCAATGTTGGTACACAATATTAACATATTACTGATATTAATCAATATGTATACGTATTTCATTAACGCTCCATTATTCGATACTGGTTTTGCCAGTTCATGTTCTGCACAAGTTCGTACAACACAGAGCAAATATATCTTTGTCAACACAAGTGGATCTACACCCTTGAAACTTATTCGATAAAATTGCAAATTTAATACCTTTGTATAATCATGTCAATTCCTGATCCTAACTAATATGCTTGCACTGTTAGTCCTGCGAGAAAAGCAGAGTAACGAGGTTCTTGGGATTAATTCTGATTGACGCTGTTGAAAATACTTTAATCTGGACTTAGTGGATATTTTTAAAACGCGTCCGAGAAAAGATGACATGTTGCTACAAACCAGCACACCGTTTTTCCACTTTCATTCGTTTCAAAGGAAAAACTATTAAATGTGTTTCAAGAAAATGAAGTACCGAGATGAAAATTACGAATAAAAGTGCATAAACATTTCCATCAAATTTCCTTTGAAACGTTTCATTACAACTTTCTTAAGAGACGACTTAATAATATACTGGGTCAAAAAATATTTCAATTTATCAACGATGGAGAAAGGAAAAAAACAGCAGTACAAGTATCGAGAAATATTTTTTAGGAACTTTTATATTCACTGAGTATTCCTGGCCCAAATATTCCTAGTTCCAAATATCAAAATATAGTAGGTATACTTACATATATCCCTATATACCCACGCTCTTATATCCCTGTATTCCTAGATCCTCAAATTACTAAATGCTCAGATCTTTGAATCCCTAAATCCCTAATGACTAAATCCTTATATGACTAAATCACTAGACTCTTAAATCCCTAGATCTCAAAATCCCTAGACCCCAAATTCCCTAGATTCCTAAATGACTAAGTCCTTATATGACTAAATCCAGAGATATTTCCAAAAATCCCTAGGTCGAAAAATCCCTAGGCAAAAATTCCCTAGAACCAAAAATCTCTAGATCTCAAAATCACTTGATCCCAAAATCGCTAGTTCCAAAAATCACTAGTATCAAAAATCACTAGAGTCAAAAATCCCTAGATCCCAAAATTCTTAAATCCCACAAATCTAGACCTAGATTTAGTTTATTTCTAAAACCTAGATTTCAATTCATAAATTCAAAAGTTCCTAGATACGAATATTCCATCCAGGGACACAGAGATCTAGGAATGTGGGAATAACACACATAAATAATATAAATAAAATTGTGAAGTAAGAACATATATTTAGGCTTAAATTAATTATGCCATAACATTTACCATAATTATATGCATTTAATGGCTGAATATATTTCGGTATTCGCACAATCAGAATTGAGAAAAAGCAACGGAGAAGAAGGTCGACATCCGTCGAGACAGTACGGAAACTAGAAGGAAATACAATTAGCGGGAACCAGACTATTCGGAGATTTCCTATTATTTCATCATCTTCTTTACCCTCTTCAAGATTTTGTCCCCGAATGCTTTTCCTCGGTATTCCTCTTTTTTTTCTCAAAGCGTTTCCTCTGGCAGCATTAAAATCGCATCATCCACTAATCGTGAAAGCTGCCACGTTTCAACCACATTAGCAATAAATTATGCCATACGAATCTGCTTTTCGAGTGGCGCAATAATTTACATTAATTTCGGCGTGATTAAGTGAGGAATATTTAATGCGGATGTGGGGGAAACCAGCGCGTGGTACTTAACAAATTGTGCGATTAATTATTGCTTCGTTGTTGTATCTTATAATTAAAAGTTTTAATCACGGTTTCAGTGCTTTTATTACGAATTTCCTCTTTCATTAACATGCTTCGAGGAATCATCGGAGAATACTGTGTTCAATCTTTGTCAAATTACTTGCCAATGTGCGAATAATTGTTACACTGATATTATTATAATAGGAAATTAGAAAGTGCCGGTCTTGGATATAAATTTGTATCAATCAGAGAATGAACATTAATATAAATCTTCATTTTGCACTAATGTAACGTAGTTGATATCATTATAATTTCATCCTATTATCCAAATAATTGGCTATAATATTCGTATTAGTAATACCGATCGATTTCATAGTTTGCATTCTTCATGTTCAGTATCCCGCGTGTTAATCGCAATTTAGTGGCAGCAAGTAATTACTAAAGTTTATTAATAAATGTATTGCCGAAGTTCATAACACTTTAATGTCATGTTTCATTTGTATTCTTACTCCTTTTTAAAAAAGACAACAATTTTAATTTTTGCAACATGTAAAATGTTCACGCTTTTATTTGAAAATATTAAAAGAAATTTATTTGTTATTTAAATAACTAAACATTTATAAAATTAATAAAATAATGTTACAATAAATACCAGTAATAATTACTGAAACAAAGATGTCAAATAACACTTGCTTTATAATTCCCCATTTCGCCATTTAAAGTGCACTTCAGCATCGCCAAATAAAGAATTATTTACTTTACCGCCACCTCTCATTTTACCAGTCCAATTACAAAAATCACTCGGACATCAAAAGGCGTCTGCAGCACGGTAAAGAGGGATGAAAGGGTCAATTTCCTTTGAGAGAATAAAAGAGAGCATAAAATCGGAAACGTCGTACGGGAGTGGATCTTATTAATAAGTCCTTTCTATAAACAAAAATAGAAAGACGAAATTAAAAGGAACATAGATCTCGCGGAACGCGCGACCGGCAAAATATTAAAGCCGTAAACAAAAGAATTAAACTGTCACGTATTAAATACACGGCGGAAAAACGAGCAGCAGGCTCTCCCTTTTCACCCCTGGCGAATATACTTTATCCCAAGGCGCATTTTGTTAGTCGGCACGACAAGCATGCTCGAAAAGACCCGCCACGCCGGAGTCGCGCGGAAACGAGCGGAGAAATACGTTTAGCCGAAACGAAACTGCTCATAGAATTCCCCTTGTGGAAGGGTGCCACGAGTTTTAACGTTTAACCAAGAAAAAAACAGCGAATTCGAGGCTTTACCGATGTGACTGCCACGAAAAAGGATAAAAATTAACCGCTCAGGGTGAAAAGCTTCCTTCAAAGTATGTTGCCAAAAACACGAGCTGCATTTTATGCGGGGTAGCCGTGATAATTATGTGGTGGCATAGTTGAGTTTGGAGGAGGATTTTGTTTTGAAATGAGATTTTTGAAAACGGAAAATGAAGTGACACTGTTGAGTCGTGGAAGGGGAGTTTTAGGGACAATTTGAATATTCTGATATTTTGTTTTAGATAAATTCCTAAATCCTCATGTAGTATTTCTATATTACCTCCATATCCATTACCTAAATGCCCAAGTAGGTATCCTAGTCTTCAAGTCCTCAAATTGCCATATCCCCAAGTCTCCAGACTTCTAAATCCCCAGATCCACAAATTCCAAAATCTAGATTCTCCACACTATGAAATCAATAATTCTGTAAATTCCTTTATTCCCAAATTTCAATACCTCCAATTCTCCAAGTCCTTAAATGCCTAAATCCCAAAATCCCCAAGTCTTCAACTCTCCAAACTCCCAATCCCCAAAATCCTCAAATTCATCCACAAATCTCTAGCCCTGAAATTTCCTAAACTGACAATTTCCTAATTCCCCGAATCTCAATCCACAAATTCTCAACCCATTCCCAACAAGTCATCAAAGTTTCCTAAAGATCAACAAGTGTTAGTCTTTCACCGTGTCTACCGTATTTTCTCCAGTGAAGCATGTCTCGTCTTTGACTGTGCACTAATAACGCATAAACATGCAGACCCTGTATGTCTACCCACATAAAAGTGTATGTGTGTCACAAAAGCTTCGTTGTAAAGCATTTGCAAGTTCCTCGCTCATTACTTAAGAGACACCCCAGAGGTAGCTCTCCACTTGACAACCATCTCCTACACTATTTAAGATTACTGTTTCTGCGAGATTCCTGGACAGGCATGGAAGCCTGGATTCAATCTGAAACGTCGGAAAATTAGATCTCAAAGGGGAGAACTCGACTCTATCTCGAGCCATATCACACTTTGTCGGAGCGAGACGACTCGTCTGCAAAGTGGAAAGAAGAGGATTCCGTATGCTTTACAAAGTGTGCCTGATGGTACGAGTGCGCCACCACGCAACAACCAGATGCTGGATGAAAGTCGAAGAAATGGAAGCTGACTTTTTCACGGTACAAGAAATAGCTTGAAAGACCGATTCCTTAACTATTGACTTAAATAACGGTTTGTCTTAAAGAATGATTCTTTTTTAAATTTCATTCGTTAATCGTGACTTTCAGCTTTCACTTCGTCGGAGATGATTTTTTTAATGTTCTAACTTGATCGTTGAAGAACAGTTTCAGAGAGTTTCTTGAAATTATTACAGACGATTTTCCTGAAGATTCTGATTATTGAACTGTAGCTTACAAGTTTAACTTCTTCGGAAATATTGATCCTGATGTTTTACTCGTGGTTCAACCTTTACAATAATGATTTTTTCAAAGAATTAACAAGGCTTTGAAATGTGCACCTTATACAACAAAATTGATCTTCTCTCTTTTTAAAGAAAATTGCATCGAAATACATCTCTGGCAAGGGCAAATATCTTTCACGAAAGCTTACATGTATGCCGAATAAAGTTATAAAATATGATGCTTCTGGTACCCACTAAAATCTCCTTTGAAAGAAGAAAATTCATACGCTGATACTATAAGAAGATACATTTTTGAATTCAATAGAAAAAATTTAAAGTTCACTAAGTTCGGATTTTATGAACGTACGAAGTAGAATTTGAATCACAAAGACCGGGAATATGAGATGATGAGATGTAGGGATCTTGGTACCTAAAAATCTAGAAATCTGGGGGTGTACAGAAAGATCTAAGAACTAGTAAATATTTATTAAATGAAAACAATTGTAATGATTGCAAAGAAAAGCACATGTGAATTTTCATGTAATTCACATATCTACAAACACTCAAATTTCTTTAAATTAATCTATAAATATTACTTCTCATGGACATCTACGTCCATCTATTGCTTAAAGAGAATTTCGCAAGCGCAGAAAGCATTTTTACGAACAATGAACCGCGCGCAATGGCTTAGACGATGTATTTACTAGGAAACTTCGGTGAAACTTGAACACCAGAAGACATTAATTTGTTTGCGAATTTATTCGATATGACGGACGCTTGGAATCGATCGGAGAACGGCCTTCTCTGACGGTTTTATTCGAACAGACGAGATTGCATTGTGGCCTTTTTTTCAACAGCGAAATTTTATTCCACCGTGAATTCCGTGTTCACGAGTGCGTTGAAATTTTTAGCGTGGAAAGGAAATGGGTCGTCTCGCAGCTCGTCAATTTTATGCAAGGTTATTTGCTTTCCACGCTTCTGAAAAAGAGACAGCCTGGGGAACAGATAAAAATACAAATTTTATGCTGGCGTTTAGATCGTCTGCCGTGTAACCCTTTGAAGAAAACTTAGTATTCTACGCGACTCTCTACACTTGATCATCAACTAATTACGAAACTAATTACGAAACACTTTCATTACACTCTTAACCTTTATGGTGTAATACTAGTTTTGTGATGAAGTCCCGAAGTATCTCAATAAGAAGATCATAACTGAGACCTTAAAGAATTTTATAGAACTTGCGACATCTTGTAATAGCCATAAGTAGTAGAACATCCATTGTAATTATGTGGGTTCAGACATATCTCTGACAAAGAAACTGATAACCTGAAAAACAAGAATGAATGTATACTTGATCCAATATCAAATGTGAGGAGCATCAACACTGAACTTGACAGTGATATGAAATCCTCAAATTCATATGTATTGATATAAATTTCTTTAATTCTGTATATCAAAACCAGTCTATTTTTACAAGAACAATATTCAAAAATTATGTGAAGGACATCACTAAAGTGATTTTACATTTTAAAGTGAATTTACATTTCATGTCTCAAAAATACACACATCTCTGTAGTGAGTTCTAGGTATAAGTAGTGCTCTTTCCTGGTAATTCAAAGTATAAATCATACATATATAAGGATTTTCGTCTATTTATCTAGGGATAGATAAACATTTCTGAAATTGTGGACATTTATCATTGGCCCTATTGAAAATTCGAAAGCCAGAGAAGGAATTAAGGATTTACTTAGGTGCAGATGGCTATCGGGCGCGTTTAGCTGCTATTTCGAGCGTTTTCGGTAACTAAGCGGTCGAAATCAAAGCTTTCTGCGTACAGTTTAACCGGGCAGGACGAATGGTGGTAAGCCGAGAAACTCAGTGAAATAACTAATTGGAAACGGTACCACGGACACTATTTAGATCGATAAAGTTCCGGGACGCGCATCACTTCTGGGACCCATCAATTCCAATTAGGCGACTCTCTACGTTTTCCCCGATACGATCTTTAACCACTTACCTATCAGATTTCTTTGCCCTGGATACTTAAACCTCTACCTATTAATTTCCCGACTACCACAAAATCCGATAACGCTTCTTCGAGAAGACCGATGCATAGAAAATCGTTTCTGATTCACGATTTAAATTATAAATGAACCATTCAAAGACAAAGTGACTAATACCCTCCTCCTGTAGTCTTGCCATCAAAGTATTTAATTGAAAGCTAGGAAGCTTCGTTTCCTTACTTATGCATCACTTTGTGGACTTAGGAACGTGTATTGAATAACTTAATTTTCAAAATTCCATGTAAAATTCTTGTTATAATGGAACAAAGGGGAAATACAGAAATATATTATTCTATTAATTACTAGATCTAGTTGAACACTATCAGAACCAGTTAAATACTATTAGAACTTTGCTAAACGTTATTAGAATAAGGTTTCCTCAAGAACTGTTTAACAAGTTCATCTTTTTCGCAAATTATTTTATAAAGCATACAATCTTTTCGCAGGACATTTGGCGAGTAGAACAGTTATTAATTAAAGCCTTAGTTATTTGGTTAGGGAAGAGAAACTATCGGACCGAACGAACGATTTCGTGTTTCTGACAGTCCCTAAATGTTTATGAACGAAATAGTGATAGAAAGCCGCAACGCTATTAACTGAAATGTGGAAATCTACGTACATGGGTATTAGTTGCCTTATGTTACAATCTGTGCAAGTATCGAAGGTATTTGAGCGGGTGCTGTTGAAGCACCGCATACCAGGAAACTTAACAGGCCGCCTTCACAAGTTCGGGAATGTTAGCTCTCGTTTATGAACACCTTGGAAATAGTGTATAGGTTTCAGCCATTTTCCACTATAGAGGAGGTTGACTCCATTAAACCCCTGTTCAATTATGCACATCTATTACTGTTTCTTATGTAAAGGTAATTAACCCTTAACTACTGCTGTTGGGGCCCCGAATACCCTACAAGGCATAAAAATTCTCATAATTGTACCGGTCGATATAAGAACCAGGCGATTTAAGCTCTTTTTGTCTTAAACGCATAATTACATTCATCATTAGTATATAGATTTCATAAATTTTATATTATTGTTCTAAATTATTGAAATTATTATATCTTCAAAATTAGACAAATTACAAATTAAAAAATTTGATAAATTTAAATGGAGCAAGTTTTGAAAATTAATTTGTGTTCTAACATTTATTGAAACCAAACATAAATCACTACTAAACAATATAGTATCTTATATTGTACATATTATACATAAAAGTATGTATAACATACATTTTATATATAAATATATATATAGTATACAAATGTTATATGAATGTATAAAAGTATACAAGAATATATACAGCAGTATATATAATAAATAATATACGGCCATATATACGCATAAATTTAAAATATAAAATATAACAATTATAATTTAAACAAATTGAATGATTTTATTAATAAAAAATATATAAAGACGCAGATTAAAGTCGTTGATAGACATTAAAAGAACTTTCTTTTTTAACAAAGTGAAGAATAGTTTGAAAAGTGAACTTACCTGACTCTTCATAGGATTCGTGTTAATCTGACACATGTAAAGACCTTCATCCTCCTTCTGAACACCCTTTATGTGAAGATTCCATATGGTATGCTCACTATGGGATACTGAAACTCTCTTGTTGTGAGTTATTACGTGTTCGTGGATAGCCTGGATCGCTTTAGTGTCCGCTTTTACCCATCCAACCTGCCAAACACATTTTCATAACATTATAGTTCAGTAACTTTATTAATATTAACATTAAATTACTATTAAAGTATATTTAAATTAATTAGGATAACCCAAAAAATGGAACAACGTGCTTAGAAAAGTTTAAAATGATGTATCATAATTTTCAAGTTTACCAATTTTATAAATTTGAAAATTCGAAAAATTAATTTTCTAAATGTGAAAGTTTAGAAATTTGGGAATTAAGAAATTTAAATATTAGATAATTTATAGAATGTAACCAATTCACCCAATAAACAGAATGTAATATGCTACTTTAATCAGAAAGGTCATAGAGAAAGAAGGTGAGAATCACTGTAACATATAGCGCGCGCTTTTTGAACTGAATTTAGCGCGCAATTTAGTTAAGCTTGATCCCGTTAGTTAAGTGTAAGTCGGTCGGTCAGGTCGAAAGGGTTAATGAGACGACAACACATGGAAGGAACGAGGACGATCAAAGGCCACAGAACGTGTTCATAGATTTCAACGTCCAAGTAGTACCGCAATTTCCCTATAGACAGGGTTGAATACGGAATACAAACAAGCCGGATACCCGTACGCCATGAGCGGAAGAGACACGTATAGGAAGCTCGTACGCGTCTCCCATCTCCTTGGCCAAACTTTGGCCGATATTTGCATTTTCCTTACAATATTCCAAATCTCGCGACGAGGCCTCGAGAAACGCTTGGATTAATAGAAAAGGGGGCTGCCGGATGTGCTCGAGAGATGTTGTAATGGTGTTTGAAATTGTTCTCGAAGAGTGGCTCTCACGGTAAGTAAGATGTAATTGAAATTTATTCCCACCGAGCGTTTCTAATAGATCTACCGTCTACTATTTACCGACTTAAAAATGCTGAAATTGATCTACTATTACCGATACTTAAAAATGATGAAATTAATCTACTATTACCGACACTTAAAAATGCTGAAATTAATCTACTGTTACCAATACTTAAAAATGCTGAAATTGACAGAGTTATTGAAAAATATCGATAATATCATTAAAAAATTTAAGTCGTCAAACAATTCAGATGAAATATAATTTAAGATGCAACTGTGTCTTTCAAAGCTGTGTAAAACCAGTTCAGAGTAAATCTGACGTTTAAAGAAGGATAAATAGATTCGAATGATAATATTATGTGTTAATATCACTATTCAAAGAAAAGTAGTAAGATAAAACGTAATAAAACAATTGAATTTGAATATTCTTAAGAGGTGGAAACGCATTATTACTCTGTCTTCATAAGAACATAACGTTTGAGGTTACAAGTATTAATACGAAAGTATTATAAAATAAGAGTAAAGAACTATAAAACAGTATCTCTAGTTAACGCATTGAATAATTAATAATACCTTTAGCAAATGTTTCGGGTTTAACGAAAAAGAAGTCTTGATTTTGCACAACACTAAACTGCACGAAAGGACGCCACATTTCGTAATGATTTTGGCGCGCAACGAATGAGCCGAATGGTAACCGAAGCTGCACGAAGCGACCCGAAGAGATTTCAAATCTGCCGAAGTTTCTCGAACTATCACGAAATCCGGTTTAAACTGCTTTGAATTTTCATATTGCGTGGGAAGTTGAAGCGTCTTAGGGTGTACTGTTTTTGAAAGCAGTTAAATTTTGTGATTTTGTTTAAAATAGTTGTTGTTTTTGTTGATTATGTTAGTAATATTGTTAATATAACTAAAATGTAAACATTTTAAGTGTTTTTATCAAGAAAATTAGATTATACGATAGTTTATTTCCGAATATTCAAATCAGTGCTTCAGACGCCAGAAAGAAGCTTCTAGAAACTACAAGATTATTGAAATTCGAGGTGAAAAATCAATTTTATTGCAAAAATAGAAGTTTTATATTTCTTTTGGTATCTTCATATGTACATACTAAATTTAATATTTTTCTATAGATGAACTTTGTTCCTGTCTTGTAAGAAGTGAGATGGCTTAACAATTCTTCCACTTCATAGCAGGTTGAGCAACAACAGGTATGTGCTAAATTTTATTAACCAAAGGAAAATTATTCTTTTAATGTTTTACTTCAAATACTGACCTTTGATGTATTTATTTATAAAAATGATATTTTAATATTCATACAAATTCATTCACCCTTGTAAGCCTAAAGTCAAAATATATTAGCAAATAAAGTTTAAACATTTACATTTAAGTACTTCAAAGTTTGTGCAAAGAAATAATAGAGCGATAGGCAAGTTTTATTATAAAATGAATAGCTTTTTTGTTGGACCAGTTATTATTCTTTTAATTTATGGTATATAGAATTGAATCAAAGCTTTCAGTACGGTAGAATTTAAAAATAATTAATTAACAAAATCTAGCAGAGAAGTGAAACATCAAAAGCATAAACCAAATTACTGTAATTCTACAGTATTTGTTTCACCTGTAATTCACTTTGTTCAAATTGCTGCATAATTAGAGAAATTACTGCTTCATTAGAGAAATTAAATGTTAGCAAATGATGTTACATTGATAGAGTATCAAAGAGTAATGAATATATGCAATAATAGTATTATAATACATTACACATATGTCTACGATAATAATATTATGTTCCTTTGAATACCTTTAAATGAAACAGATCATAAAATCCATAAAAATTGAATTTGCATCAGATGTACTTCCAATAAAAAGCTAACGGATCGCTTGGATAATAAAGTTTGTAAATAAGATGAAATCTAATAACTTCAAATAAAAGAAGTTTTGTTTTTGATTTGCTTGGGTTGAAAGGTTGAAAAATTTAAAATGCAAAGAACTTTCTTGACCTATTTTGTAGCTCTTGTTGAAAGTCTATATCAAGCTCATAATTATGCAAAAATTTATACAACTTGTATTATGTGGAAGAAGCTTATACTACTTCCAAGTTTATTAGTGTATTGGTTTTGAAAATATTAAATTGTAGTTTGAGGTTTAATAATAAAACATGATACTTTTGTCTTTGAAGTTACTGTACTACTTATGTTGTATTTTCTTACTCTAAGTTGATATGCTATTAAAGATAAATAACTTGGTTATTATCTTAATCAACTGTAAGAAGTTTACAAATGTATAGGATTTAAAGTTAAATGTATTGATTTCTTATTATTCAGTGGTAGCGTGGTAATAATTGTAAAAGATGTTACTATAGTTCTTTATTATTGCAACAGACTCAATTATTATTAAGTCCTCTTAAAACTTCAATTCTGTAATACGTTGTGTATGTACATGTGTAGTAATAACTTATATTGTAATAAAATTTAATATTCAATGGAATTAAGATATAGTAATTATGATCCATGCAATCTTTAATAATATTGAATAATGCAAAATGAATAATTTCAAACTTTGATAAATTAATGATAATGATATCAAATGAATGATAATTTTAATCTTGTTCCTTACTACAAAAATTTGGTAATATGCAGATGTAGAAAGTTATAATAGAATTTTTAAAAAACACACCAAGTGCCCCGTGTCCTTGTCCATCATCGTTCTAACCTCAATTCAATTTTCATGGAATTAAACATAACTTGACTTCGCGGTCGATTGTAATGGTATTATCAAAATACGATGCAATTAGACTAATTATCCCGTATAATGGCCTGAAATTCGTCGTACGGGGGCTATTGAATTACAGAAATAATCAAGGAGAAATTGCGAATGCACGCTTCATCCGCGCCGTCAGACTTGCCGTAGCCGGCATTAAGCTTTAAATGAAAAATTAGCAGCAGTTGCTCGTTACCACTTTACTCTCGCATAATGTCATTAGACGCTCGTAACCAAATTATTTATCTCTTTATAGCTGTGTCAAAGAGACCTTAACGAGAGCCAGCTTGGGCTTGTTACAACACAAGTCTTGCTTCTGAGGGCTTCGCTTTTGAATTTTCAACGTCCCTCCTTATTATTCCCGCCTTTTTTCTTTCTTCGGCTCGGCGAAATTGAAACACGTGTTACGGCCACGTTACGGTGAATCGTTAAATTTTCCATAAGTGTAATGCAAGTTAACGGGGATGAAAGTCGTTCCCGTTCAGCAAACACGAATTCATTCGCCTGGCCGTTTCATTCGTATTTGGAAACCGCCGGGATTAAATGTCGGCAATATTGAGGATATTAAAACTTCCCGGCGGAGAGAATGAACGATAACCTTGTGCTTCTTTTTTTAATTCACTATGGCCAATGAAAGTCGGATTGCACTCTCTTTATTGAGCTTTCGACTGGATATAGTACTCGACACGGTATATATTCAGACAAATAAGTTTTCTTTGTATATACTGGGTGGCTCATAATTCACGGAGTTGAACATTTCTATATCTTGTCTAATGTTTCTTTAGGATGTGTCTTTAGGATGATATAGTTAGGTTAGGTTAAGTATATGTACCATTCGGCAAAGAATTTTGAATAAATAATTATTTTTCATAAATATACAATCATTTCAACCGAATATTAATCATTGCAGAAATATGAAGTTTAGATAAATTATTTAAGGAAGGTAAAATCTAGAAGTACATGTAAGAAAAGATTTGTAGCAACTAGCAGAATACCTTTTCTAATTAATTCAAGAATTAAAATTTAAATACATTCAAAGTAACTCAGTGGAACAGACACAGCACGCGATAAATTAAAACACGTGATTAAAGTTGTGCCAAGTATAAGACAGTTTTAACTGATTCAAAAGTCCATTCAATCTATTATAATGTAAATAAGCTTGGCCATTTCGAAATAGCGATTTAATAGCAGTAAAGACAAATGTTAATGCATGAAAGGATTAATCAAACTATATTGCAATGCTGATAAAAGAGCAATTAAATATACAGTGCTCCTACATTTCTCGTTAAAATGGGAATTTTTGAAATTACTATCCGTTTAGAACGTCTCGTATGGTGTACTTGGTGTTACGTAATGAAATTGTCTTCATGATTGTGTATGTGAAATTCAACACGATGGGGAAATGGTTCTATTTTTGTGTTCAAACAGGGGGTGAGGAACAAGGTTATCAAATTAGAGTGTTCCTGAATTCAGTGGTGGGTATATGGATTGTTCGAGAAATTTGTTTTTGGTAAGAGAAACGTTTTTGGGAGGGGCAGATTTGGGAATTTTTTAATTTTGGGATTTGGAAATTGGAATTTTGAGAATTTGGAAATTTAGAAATATGGAAATGTAGAAATTTACAAATTAGAATATACAGAAGTCAAAATATTTGAAAATTTGTAGATTTGGAAAATATGGAAATTTGGGAATTTCAGAATCTGAGAATTTGGAACTGAGGATTTATAAAATTTCGGAATTTCACAATTTACAGATTTGGAAATTTGTAAATTAGCAAATTTAAGAATTTGGGTCCCTAGAAATTAAAAATTTATAAATTGAAAATTTGTAAAATCTGAAAATGTGAAAATAAGTAACAGATTGTTTGAATTATTTAAATTTATTGAGATTATAAAAGTGCAGTTCGATTTAGCAGAAACGAATATTCCGGTTTCAGTTTAAGAAATAAACACGAGCAACTTTCGTCGATTACTTAGTTTTGAACAACTTTTTTATCTTCACTTTAAAACGTGACCGTGTACAACGGCAAGTTCGAATACTCGCTCCACCTTTTTCTCTATTACGAACTGTAACACGTTTATAACGTTGTCACAGTCTGTTTGGTATCTGCTACAATTGCCAGTGAATAATAAAATATTAAAGGGGAACACGATAATCGTCTTTAATTTCTGTCGAATCACTTACTGATATTATTTCACAATTTAACTTGCAATTTTAAATTATAGAAGTAACAGTAAATTGAAAATTCACGCGTACCAAAAATACGAGAAAAATTTACAATATTTGTACTGCGAGTGCGTCACGAGTGCGTCATAGCTCACGCGCCAACTCGTGGGACATCCGTACGTAAATTATTACGCCTAAATTGAACATTCACTAGTATCAAAAATATGAGAAATTTTACAATATTTGAACTGCGAGTGCGTCACGAGTGCGTCATTAGTGCGCCACGAGTGTGTCACGATTGTGTCATGAGTGCGTCACGAGTGTGTCATGA
Organism: Megachile lagopoda; assembly: GCA_036983795.1. Lineage (NCBI taxonomy): Eukaryota > Metazoa > Arthropoda > Insecta > Hymenoptera > Megachilidae > Megachile > Megachile lagopoda. Next base: position 6,773,821 of record CM072798.1, read on the forward strand.
GTGCGTCATTAGTGCGCCACGAGTGCGTCATTAGTGCGTCACGAGTGTCATGAGTGCGTCATTAGTGCGCTACGAGTGTGTCACGATTGTGCCATGAGTGCGTCACGAGTGTGTCATGAGTGCGTCATTAGTGCGCCACGAGTGCGTCATTAGTGCGTCACGAGTATGTCACGAGTGCGTCATTAGTGCGTCACGAGTGTGTCATGAGTGCGTCATTAGTGCGCTACGAGTGTGTCACGATTGTGTCATTAGTGCGTCACGAGTGCGTCATTAGTGCGTCACGAGTGCGTCATAGCTCACGCGCCAACTCGTGGGACATCCTCGCATAAAAAATACGAGAAAAATTAACAATATTTGAACTGCGAGTGCGTCACGAGTGCGTCATAGCTGACGCGCCAACTCGTGGGACATCCGTACGTAAATTATTACGCCTAAATTGAAAATTCACGCGTACCATAAATACGAGAAAAATTGACAATATTTGAACTGCGAGTGCGTCACGAGTGCGTCATAGCTCATGCGGCAACTCGCGGGACATCTGTACACAATGGTATCTTTTCGTAGAATTTGTTCGAAATAATGCATGCACCATCCACGTGTCGCAAGGATTTTGTACGTCAGTCGGTCGATGAATTTTCATAGGGGTAACTTACCCTGTAACCCCCCAAATGGTTGACCAGACACGTAAAAGTTGCGTCCCTTCCGAGCGGCACCGTTAGATTCGCGATAGGGCCAGTAAATTCCGGTGGAAAAGCGCCGCCTGAAACAAATACACGATTCATGTGAAAAACTCGAATTTGCATATCTTTCCGGCTGAAACTTGGCAGTGCGACGTTTGTTTACTAAGCAAAACGCAGTTGATAAATATTTGTGGAATGAGAATAGTGGAAACGACCTGTTTCGTGTAGTAGAGTGTTCAAAAATTGATTTATTTGTTTAACTCTTTGATTGTGTGCTAAATTGTGTTACTCTTCGATTTTTATATCAATATTTGTGCATTTTGTTGTTGATGACGTTTATAGTCATTTTTAATAATTGGATGATTTGGAAATTAAAATAGGTAGTAATTCAGAATTGTAGAAACATTAAATTTTCAAATATTTAGATTTTTAAAAGTTTTAGATGTGTAAGTTTTCAAATTGTCAAATATTTAAATTTGTATTTTCACATTCCCAAAATTAGATATTTATGAATAGATATAAATATATCGAGCTTTTAAATTTACAAATTTTCTAACAGTTCACATGTTAAATGCAACGTACATGATTTTATTTGTACGGTTTAATTATAACCGTATAATTAAATTATACGATTTAATTGAATAAATTCAATTCGTCCCAACATAAAGTAACTTTATATCGAAGTAATGTATGTTGCGACAAATTAATGTGAATATTTTTTGTTCATAATTTTAACGATAAGGGTATTAAAATGGGAGAAACGATTCCATAATTTCAAATTATTACCTTCTACTTTAATTTTGAGTGAAATTTACCGGGGACTGAAATATAATAGGAAAGGATCGATATAATATTACATTGTTTCGGAAAGGGAGCAACGTTCGCGTGTTATATTTCATATTTAATGCAGCTATTAAATTATTTTGACATTAAACACCATCGTATTATAGATATATTACTCGATACGTGAGTCACGATCATTTTGTATCAAGTAGATCGTGTCATATTTTTTCTTCCTTTATTGCATGCATTTTCGTTAATACATTATCTTGCTTTTCGTGCAATCTGTCGAATAATATTCTCGATTATTACTTGATTACTGATATCGCTTGTCCCAGTTGTCAAATGTCGTGTAATAAAATATTCTTGGAGCTTCGTTTTCGAAAGTGGCCATATAACGAAAGGCTCCATTCGTACAGAACGATGAATATAGGAAATTTTTAAATATTCAAATTTTAATTTACAAATTTTCAAGTACTAAGATACCTTAATTTTCAAATGTATCAAATTAAAATATGAAAATTGTAGAAATTGCTGAATTCTTGATTTAAAAATTTTATAATTTCTGAGGTCATTTTGTAAATTTCGAATTCCTCAAAATTTCAAATTTCCAAAATTATATCCTTAAATGCCCCAATTCTAAAATGTAAAAATCTCTCAATAAAAATGTGCAAATCTCTAATTTTTCAACATTTCAAATTTCCAAAACTATCACACCTCCAAAGTCCCAAATTGAAAAATTTTCAGCACCCTAAATAACCCTTAAAATTAACAATCCCCTCTACTCATCCTCTTCCACAGTTAGAACATTCAACCAATAATTATTTACAAAAATTAGCGCATTATTTATCGCATTCATTATTTTAAACAAAAGCTGCACAGAGTCTGCAATTTATTCCGTTGGTAACTAAACGTTAACATCATCCTCATTACACTAGATGTTCTGGTACACAAGTCTGTACGAAAACTGCATTCTAGCTAGATAAAACGCTGCATTAGCAACGAGATATGTGTACACCGTCGGCTAAAAGTTTGATATCACTATGCAAACGATAGATTGCACGGATCTTACAAAGAGATAAACAGTTTTAATTTACTCGAGGAACTTTACTTTCTACGGAACAGTTCATTCTACACTTTTCATTTTCATTCTCATTTTAAATAAATGTTGAATCTTTCCCATCTTCCGTTTACTGCAGGAAGGTATAACACATTCAAGATTTTTTGATATATTCATTCTTTTATTTTCGAGTTTCGAGTTTTCGAGATTTTTAATTGTTAAATTGCTACATTGTTAAATTGCTTAAATAAATTGTTAAATTGTCAAATTATTAAATTGGTACATTATTGAATTTCCAAATTATAAAATTCTCAAGTTCCGAAATTTCTATAGTTTCAATTTTTCAAGTTCATAAATTTTTAAGTCTGGCAAATTCCCGATTTGTCAGTATGAAATTTTCAAATTTACAAATTCTGAAGTTTATAAATTTGTAATTTCCTAAATTGCCACTATAGTTCTCAAATGTCCAAATTCCGAAGACAGCCTATATGCACTCAAGCCAGTAACTCCATCGATTTTTGTCCCTATTAAAAATATTTCATTGAATTCATTTCCTGCGATCTGCATTTATCTTTCATTGCATTATTAAAAAACTTAGATCCACAGACGCGTGATTCACAGTCGCACATCGCGTCTATAGTTTACATTTTAACGAACTCATGAAATTACGATACGTTTTAGATGAAAGATCACGTTTCCAATACGCAGCGCAGTTTGTATACGTTGCATTAAATAATTAATCTCGTAATTAATTACAAAGCACAAACAGCTTAGTGATCGCACGCAGGGCGTAGCAGGGGATTTAGCTAGTGGTCCTGCTTGGAAAAGCGAGCACGTAGGGTACGTTTTATTTTTCACTCTTGAGGACAGTTGTTCACCTGCTGATATAGCTCTGCTGAAAATATCAAAAACCGGATACTTTTCCATTACGTAGGTGTTTGCACTTATCGATGTCAAGAGTTGTCAACTGACCCGAAGAGCCACTTCAGTCAGAATAGTATTTATTATAGTAAATTCTGAAACTTCCAGCCCAAACGAAATTAAATACGGAACGTGAATAGTGTCTTAGTAATTTGAATTTGTAACAAATCTCAAGGTAAAAATTTGAAGGGATATTTGCTAATTTCCGAAAATACAAATGTTCAAAGAAACATAGAAAATAGATTTCCTATATCTTTTAGATAGTCAGGAAACAACGAATTGCTCTATCATTGTACAAGTTAAAGCTATTTAGCAGTAAACTATATTCGAAATGAAGTGCAGCAGGGAACATGTTAATAGCGTCAGCTCGCTGAGATTTATTCGCAAGAACGTGAACATTCCATTTCTTGATACGTGCTTGCTTGGAAGACGCATAGCGTCGTCGCAGTACAGATGCTTTGTACTTTGCGCAGTTACACATAGAATTTCATGTTTCATTTTCGTGGCGCAGCGTGCTAGGGTAATTTGATAGAGAATAAACGAGCCGTGTCTGCGCGATGCCCGTAATATCAAATGCCTCACATTTCCTGCGATATTAAACGGTACTTGATTAGACCTAACCACCCTTCGCTTCACTATCTCCATCGATCAACTTTGATACTTCATTTTAACCATTAGGTTTAACGCGCTAACTCGATTCCTTATTAAAATATTATTCAATCTTATTTCATTTATTCACTGCGTCAGGATACTTTTCTCGTAGAAAAATTTTCAATGGTAATTTTATTGTACAGTTTTTTATTTTGTTGTGGAGGTTCTTGTACAGTAACAAGTTTTGGGATAGAATACTCTATAGTACAAAATTCCTCAATAAAATTAACATAATTTCCAAGTTTAATAGACAGGTGTTTAATAAATAAACGGTTTATTTTATTTAAAAATTAAGGTCCCATTGAGACAATATTATATAAGTTTGATTAGTACATCCATTGTGCAGGAATATATAAATACAATATACACTGACATAGATCAGTATATCCAGTATACAATACTGAAATTTCATCAGTACATCTACTATACACTAACATATGTGTAAGTTTAATTACTACATTCACTATACATTAATATACAGGGTGTCTTACAACTGGTGTAGGTCCCTGAAATGGGGGGTAGCTGACGTGATTCTGAATAAGATTTCCCTTTGCAAAAATTGGGTTTGAAGCTTCGTTTTCGAATTATTAAGAAAAAACACGGACCAATCAGAGCGTGGGGATTGCGCGCGCAGGCACGAGAATTGCGCGCGCAGCGCGAGAACTGCGCGCGCAGATATGAAAGTGACTGTGCTTGGCCGGTGTTTTTCCTTAATAATTCGAAAACGAAGCTTTAAACCCAATTTTTGCAAAGGGACATCTTATTCAGAATCACGTCAGCTACCTTCAATTTCAGGGACCTAAAGTTGTGAGACACCCTGTATAAATTTGATCCATTATACTCTAACATATAAGTTGGGTAAGTACATCCACTATACACTAATATATATATAAGTTTGATCAGTACATTCACTATACATTAATATATAAATTTGATCAGTACATCCACTATACCCCAATATGTAAATTTGATCAGTACCTGAATACAAATTTTCTAAATATACCATCATATAAATTATTTCCACAAGAAAATAACAATGACCTTGAAATGCTATATACACCCACTTCAGTATGAATCTTTGCCCTCACCTGAGACCACACACACTATCTCCTACTTTCGATAACAGCGACATAGTCTGCATCAAGATGCCAATCTGGACATCTGCGCGCAGATGAAGCATTAGAAACGGTGAATTTGAAATAAAGTGTTTTCTTTGATCGGCAACGAACTATTGTAAATCAGTCGATCCATTAAACACGGCGAGATGAGGATCGCGAAGAAACGTAGCACCGTTCCCATGTCAATTAATCGGGCTCGTCTTTGAATAAAAACAGGACGGAATAAATCTACGTTCCTGTTCTCTCTCCGGCGCGAAATTATCCGTTCAAAAGCCGCTGTCGGCGAGTCACCGGTAGTCGTTCGAGTCCAATTAGTAGCAGCCGCCGGTGGATCCGATTGCAAAGGCATGAAATTACAATAATTAGCTGGATGTTGTCCGGCGCTCGGGCTTCTTTTTAATCTGTTTTTCCGCGTCGCTTGCAAAGCACAAGGGAAAAGCTCGGTCGGATGTCAAGCAACGAGAAGAGAGGGAGGGACGAAAGTCGAAAGAGACCAACTAAGAAATCCTGCTTGGTAATGAAATAAGAGGCAACAGTTTTTAGTTAAATGGCAGAAGGAGAGACCGAAGCATACGGGGGCGGAGGGTGGGTAAAAGAGGAACTACGGGGGCAAAGATAAGCTCGAAGTCGAGCCGTTGGGATCTTAGAGGAGACAAGCTTGACCTATTTGTCTCATAACAACGGTAATAGGATCGGAAAGTATTTATAAGTAGAAGTGACAATCGCCGTGGGACAAGCAGTCTGCCCGAGTGGCCGAGAGCAAAGTAAATTGATGGCGGCGGTATTACCCGGAAATAAAGACAAGAAATAAACGTTCCTCGGGCAAAGATGAAATTCTTGTATTGAACCTCTCAAGTGCTGAATACTTCCCGTATTGTAATATTAAGGTATTCGTCGATTATCGATCTCACCGACTAACTCATTTATAAAGGTGGTTTAAGAGGCGTAAAATAATCCTACAAAAAAATTTTTATAAATTCTTATGAGAAGTCATGAGTGAAAAGGGACCTCGCATGACTCGTAAAGGGTTGTAGGTAACAGAAAAATAGATTGTAATTGTTGAAATCAAAGTAATGGAGACCTCAGATTATATGATCCTCTAGATCAGTCTATTGAAAGGACGTAGAAATATAAAACTGATTTCAAAAATAATTTATAAGGAATATTCTGTAAATAATAGAGATACTCATATTAATCAATATACGTCAGTCTCAAATTTTCTCAAACTTCTACAGTTATTTCAGTTGTCTCAAATTTTGTTTTGAACCTCTCAAAGGTCCACAAATTTGCAAATTTATGTTTTATTAAATTTGGTTTATGTTTATGAAAAGAGGAGATTGTAATCTCCATGTCTGTCTACTGTAAAAATTGTGTACGTTCTTCAGAATGTTTACATGAAGCAATATTAGGGATCAATCGACCGACAAAACTGAAATTTCTGTACTAAATTTGAAATACCAGAAGTGTCTGGACGCTTCGCCGGAGCAGTCTATCGATTTTGTATTTCTATCGGATACCGATATCGAAATATCACCGGAAACGTTTAGACATTAAGACCTTTCCTTTCTTAATATCGCCGTCACGATTCAATTGGTTCTTCAGGTATTTGTAACGATTATATTGTTCTCTGGCTCGGTTATACTAATATTGTTCTATTGATAATCGATTAATATTTGGAATATTAGGATTGAGTTGCTAAGTATATTTATCTCTTTTGAAAGTATCGGTGAACAAAATATTGACTTTATCTTTTATCGACCTTCCAATAACACGTGGTAATATAACGCGTGGCGATATAACACCGCAAAACGCGATCAATTCAAAAGTTAAACGAAAGATTGAAGAAAGAACCGATTCAAATTTCGACTGACATGCAACGAAGAAAGAGGAAACACGCGAGCGGAAGTTGAACGTCACGATTAATAAAATTCCTTATTACGAAACAAGAAGGCCAACATTATGTTGAAGATACTGATTCAACGCTGACGCGAACATTCCACGGGGGTTAAGAATTTTACGATATTTAATATTGGTAATAAGCTGGCACGGAAAGTTCGATAATAAGCTGTTCGTGAAAACTTTTGGTTGCCTGTTGCGTGATATATTGATCAATCTGATGGACACGAACGATTTATGGCCGTGGCATAACCGCAGTTTCTTCTTTTAATCGAATGGAAAGAAGCTCCTGGTGGTTATTATTTTCTCATGAAAAATTTACGATTTTCCTATAAAGACCCAGCGTGTGACGCGATGTAGGAGAAAGATTTCGCGAGCAGAAAGGGTGAGAAATAGTTGGCTTTTGGTTGACAATAGTTTTTGCATAATCGAAGATGATAAATGCAAGTTTAAGTACTTTTGCTCGATGCTGTGATTTATTGTTTCCATTCATTTGTATGAATATCAGATATGATATATTTTGTGCGCAGTATATGTTTATTAGGCAGTTATTTAGTTGTAATAATGTACTAAATATAGTTATGCTTTAGTATATGAGAGTGGAAACGTATACTGTGTTGTGTTTATTAGATCGTTATGTTGTACATTAATTATTACATGTAATAATACTTTTATTCAACAGTTAGCCAATTTAGAAGTTCAGACATTCGTAAATTGGAAATATTGAAATTTGGAAATTTGGGATTTGGAAATTTTTGAATTCTGAAGTATGGAATTTGGAAATTTGGAATTTGGAAATTTTGGAATTCTGAAGTATGGAATTTGGAAATTTGGAATTTGGAAATTTGGGATTTGAAAATTTTGGAATTCTGAAATATGGAATTTGGAAATTTGGGATTTGGAAATTTTGGAATTCTGAAGCATGGAATTTGGAAATTTTGGAATTCTGAAGTATGGAATTTGGAAATTTGGGATTTGGAAATTTTGGAATTCTGAAATATGGAATTTGGAAATTTTGGAATTCTGAAATATGGAATTTGGAAATTTAGAATTTCGGAATTTAGAATTTTGAAATTTGGAATTTTGAAGTTTGAAAATTCAAAACTTGAAAGTTCGGAAATTTGGAATTTGGAAATTTAGAATTTTGAAACTTCGATACTTGAAAATTTGAAAATTTGGAAATTTGAAACTTTGAATTTGGAAATTTTAAATGTGGAAATTTAGAAATAACGAAATCCAAAAATTCCTTGCCACAGTAATTAAAAAATTCGCCAAAGTTTCCTCAATAGACTACAGAATCATCAGACACTCGATCTTTACGCCCGTAATACTGCATATATCAGAGATTCACGTTCACCTTGCGCTAACGTATGCCTTTAATACTGTTTACGTTCTGTTATCCACGATCCGGTTTCAATTGAAGGTAATAACAAACAGGGGAAACTATTTTCCGTCGAAGTGGTGGCAGAAACGAGGGAAAAGACTGAAAGACGAAACGAAAACAAAGGAAATGATCAACAAAACGGCTTCCATCCCGATTGCGAGGGTAAGATGTTACAGCAGGGGAGAAACGATGGCCATGTAAACGACAGGTAGATCGATAAAGTATAGCTCTCGGGGAAAATTTGTTGTTTCCCTCGCTAATGACAGAAAATTAATCCAACGAGCAACTGAGAGAAAAACAAACGTTGCGTGTTTGCAAAAAATCCCCATCTTTTTCAATAGTTTTCGTTAAAAGATGCAGATATCATCATTCAGATACAGTTCGATCTTTTTTAATTACTTGCCTTTCACTTTTCTTTATTATACATTTTTTTCTAAATAAGATAGTCTTATTCGTTTTTGCTGCTTAAGTGGTAGTTTCATTAAAAAGCAATTAACTAGTCTTTTTTGTGAAGTACTTTGGTTGGAATATTGTTTATTTCTATTAATTTTTGATCATAACATATATTTGTGAATTTATATTACATAAATATATATTTATGTTTTATTAGTATTTTTATTTAGTAAATAAATTTTATATTCTTTTTATTTATATGTTATTAATATTCTTACAGCTTTTGAAAATTCACATAAGAGAACATTTAATTGAATTTTTATTTGACTTGTGTTATCACAATTTATTAAATGTGTAATTTCATTAGTTCAATTTTAAAATCTTTAAATCATTGCTGTAAATAATTTTATGAATACTATTAAGAACGGTGTATCTCTATAATTATTAACATAAATACAATTTTAGAAATTTATTTTGAAAATCTATAAATTGTTCTTGTAAATAATTTCATGTCACGACACCTTTATCCTCAAAATCCTAACTATCATCAAATAAGATATTACATAATAGAATTATTATACAACACAGTATTAAAATTGTGCTCCATATTTTTTTCCATAAGCAGTAAACCCTTGTAAATGTAACGGAACAAATATGGTACTAGAATTACTTATTGTGGTATAAAAGTACAAGTATCTCCAAAGGTATTTTATCATTTATTTGTGTTTTTTTTCTCTCCGGGTTCAAGATAGCCACCTCGCGTGAAACGAAACGATGGTATCCCTGCAAAAAGTATGACTTTAATTAAAGCATGGAAGGATTTAGCGTGAGTTATTTGTTCAGGAAGCTTGGTGTCTTTTATGCTGAAGAAAATGAAGAGATTCACTTTGCGTGCATACTTCATTCTGAGCACAGAATTAACTCGGTTCTTTCTGTATATTGGCAGACTTTGGTTTCATTCTTTTTCTTCTTACATTTGTTTTTATTCAAATTCGAGAAAATTTTATTTGGAGAAAATAATGAAAATTGTTTATTTCAACATCTACAATTAATAACCAATTGTTTGGTGATGTTGCGAGCTTTTTGTTAAATGAAAACGAATTGTATTTGTCAAAGAATTGTCCATTACAAATGTACCGTTTTCCTGGTGTACGGAGATTAATTTCACACGAATTCAGAATATAATGATGATAAATTTATTCGAATAAATATTGCTTTCAACGAGTAGGATATTGTAATCGATATTTCGATAAAATGTACGATGTTTAATGTTACTCTTTATACTGCAAACATTTTCGTAACTACAAAAACAACACAGCCCGAACAAGCGTATCCTTTTCGAATCATTATAAATATTTCAGACTTTCCCAGCGTACATTTCATCCAATTTATTTTTCTGCATTCGACCGAAAACAATGAGCTGTTTCATTATAACAATTTCCTTTGTGTGCGGCTCAGAGCTGCTCAATATTTCAGTATTTCGCTGCTTTCTAGCTTTTATTAAACATTTTGTACAATCTGGAAAAAAGTACACGACTGAATCGAAGTTTCGTTCGAACGGAAGTTTTTATTAATACGAAACTGTTTGTATCGCGGAGTTATTCTTTCGGTATAATATTCTCTTTCGTTGTCGATCGTTTTTACCGCGGATCCCTGTCGTAATATTTTGTAACGAAATATTAATTTCATTCGGCGTACATGATAGAGTGGTTACAAAAAAAAAACACGGAGTGCATTTAGAGCGGTGATCAACAAACACCGAAACGCAATTAATTAATTTCAGAACAGTCTGATATTATGGTAAAATGTCGTAGAGGTGACGTGAAATTATTTCCATAGAATTAAATTAAACGGGGTTTCATTTCAGTCCCGTGTACAGCTGTCTAAAATTAGTTGGAGACCATTTTGCAGTTACTACCCTCCTTTTTGGTACATGCGAACTTGTTCGTGTCGCTGATATTTCATTCTCTTTTTTTACCTTCTTTGAATAAATTTTACTGCAAAGGACGGAAACGCAGCACGTGACTTGTCAAAGCTGTAAAATTGATTTATTCGCTGATAATTAATTCGACAGAGAATAATTCGATTTCTTTTATGAAAAGTGCTGTATCGACGCGTTATTAAAAATTAGCTGTCAATCATAATTTGTTGCCGAAGTAATACGTTTAAGAGTTCTATTTGGAATTTTTGGCAACGGCTTTTGGACAAAGGGGTGCTTTGTTTACTTTCATTTGCAATTATAGGAAATTGTTTTAGAAGATGATAGTACTAATATCAAGTTTTGTGTGTCGCAAATTTTTTGGGTTAGAAAGTGTTTAAATTATTGAATTTCTAAATACTATTTTTTTGGATATTAACTTCTTGCAGATCAGTAATTTTTTTAATTCCTGTTATCAAATTTTTAAGCTTCTATATTTGAATTTCTGAGTTTATAAAATTGCAGAATTTGATATTCGAAAATTAAAAATTTCTGTATTCCAAATTACTTCACTTCCAATTATCTAAATGCCCCAATTTCTAAATTTCCAATTACCTAAATTCCCAAATTTCTAAATTTCCAGTTATCTACATTCCCAAATTTCTAAATTTCCTAAACCCCCAAATTTCTAAATTTCCAATTACCTAAATCCCCACATTTCTAAATTTCCAATTACCTAAATCCCCAAATTTCTAAATTTCCAATTACATAAATCCCCAAATTTCTAAATTTCCAATTACATAAATCCCCAAATTTCTAAATTTCCAATTACATAAATCCCTAAATTTCTAAATTTCCAATTGTCTAAACCCCCAAATTTCTAAATTTCCAATTACCTAAATCCCCACATTTCTAAATTTCCAATTACATAAATCCCCAAATTTCTAAATTTCCAATTACATAAATCCCTAAATTTCTAAATTTCCAATTATCTAAATCCCCAAATTTCTAAATTTCCAACTACCTAACTCCCCAAATTTCTAAATTTCCAATTACCTAAATCCCCAAATTCCTAAATTTTCAATTACCTCAACTCCCAAATCTCTAAACTCCAAAAACTAAAAATTCCCCGAGTAAAATACGCGAATTAATGTCTTAATTCCCAAATAAAACTGGAAACAATTTTGCACCTTCCATTTAATTAAGCATCGCAGAAAAAATACTCTGAATTGTTATCTCTTGGTATCTGATGAACCACCGACCAATTGTAACGAAAAAAAATATATTCTACGATACAGCACGTACTATTTGAAAATTCCGCGTTATTTAAATAAATCTAAAATATGAAACCCTCGCGTGTTCGCTGATAAATATTTCTATCAGAGTGGAATTTCACGGAACGGTCAAAATATTTGAAGAACTCTTCACATTTATATGCACCGAATCAGTAAATCGAAAAATTGTGTTCATACGATATTTTAGCTTTTCAACATTTTTATGCATTTTTATAGTTTACAATCACGACGTCGTTTTCTTTCGAATGAGCTAAAAAAGAAATTCTGTCGCTTTTTGATAAGTTTTCATGAAGGAAGTTTCATGAAAGTTCGCCATAGTTGAATTTTCTTGCGATCTTCTTTACTTTTTAGTGAGAATACGTTTTCCGTTTCATTACTGTTTTACATATGACTTAGTCATTATAAATTTGCATAAATGTTCATCGCTTTTGAAGTGAAATCGCTTCTTTATTAATATTTTATAATTAGATAATATTTTCAGTTTTACGGGTTATATTCTATACGTGACTTGTCTTATATGTAAATTATTTTTCATAAATATGTTAGTTCTTACTGATATTTTATACATAACCTGTTTTATATGTATTTTGTTTTCTGCAGATATCTTAGTTTTTATTGACAATATTTTATACATAACTTGTATATGCTTCACTTTGCACAGATATTTTAATATTTACAGATAATATTCTATACACAACTTCTCTTATACATAATGTAAATATAAAGTAAGGTATACAGTGTCTGGTAAGTTGACACAAGAAAATAGCCGCCGGCTGCGAACTTACCGGACGTACCGCTGTCGACCCACGAGTTGGCGCATGCAGAAGAGTGTTTAGAAGTGCCACGGCTCCTATTGGTCGGAATAGAAAAATGGTCGCCTCACACGTATTTTCGGAACAATTGGCTCTCACGCACAACAATTAGGCGAAAAACAATGACAGTCGGCAAACGTCTCTCAAGCGAGCGAGATAGCGCGAATCGCGTTCAGCAGTTGTTATTGTCATTATTATTCTTATGCGCCTGTATGTAACGGAAGTGTTCACGGTGGATAGGGCTTCTTTTACTTTGGGTCACGCGCCAACTCGTGGGTTGACATCCGTACGTAAATTATTACGCCTAAATTGAAAATTCACGCGTACCAAAAATACGAGAAAAATTGACAATATGTGAACTGCGAGTGCGTCACGAGTGCGTCATAGCTCACGCGCCAACTCGTGGGACATCCGTACGTAAATTATTACGCCTAAATTGAAAATTCACGCGTGCCAAAAATACGAGAAAAATTTACAATATTTGAACTGCGAGTGCGTCACGAGTGCGTCATAGCTCACGCGCCAACTCGTGGGACATCCGTACGTAAATTATTACGCCTAAATTGAAAATTCACTCGTACCATAAATACGAGAAAAATTTACAATATTTGAACCGCGAGTGCGTCATTAGTGCGTCACTAGTGTGTCACGAGTGCGTCATTAGTGCGTCACTAGTGTGTCATTAGTGCGTCACGAGTGCGTCATTAGCGCGCCACGAGTGTGTCACGAGTGCGTCGTTAGTGCGTCACGAGTACGTCACAGCTCACGCGCCAACTCGTGGGACATCCGTACGTAAATTATTACGCCTAAATTGAAAATTCACGCGTACCAAAAATTCACGTGTATCAAGAATATGAGAAAAATTTATATTTAAATTGCGAGTGCGTCACGAGTGCGTCACTGCTCACGCGTCAACTCATAGGTTGACATCAGTACATAACCTAACATATTTCTTCACTGGTCTAATTTATGTTTTTCACATTTCTTACAATATTCTTCTTATTTTTATTTCTCTCCGACGATTTTCAACGTTTCGATATTTTCCACTTGTCCATTCTGATTATTGAAGTTCTGTTGCTTCTCGTTTTATTTTTATCTTCTTTTCCTAACCTCGTACTCGTCTTTTCCGCTTTCCTGCGTGCTGGTTTTCCCAGTATTTTCGATTGGGAAGCTTATCTTCTTCCCTTAAAATGATTTTCCATTTCATGGTTGTTCCTTCGTTTTCAATTTTTGTTGTTTCCTCCTGAGCAACGTTATATTTGTCAGTTGCGTTTTTAATCTTCATCCCAATTGTTATCTTTCTTTCTTGATCTCATACATATTCGCATACTTTTTTTTTGTTTGTTAATTTATGTTATTTTTTGTACAGTTTGCGTATGCGTTTTATTTATCTGTCTGTTTTTTTTTTAGCTTTTCTTGCTGCCGTTGGTATTTGATCCTTTTGTTTCTATTGTAACAACGGGATATCGTTTCAAAACATGAATGAGGGGAAACGTAATCGGAAAATCGCTTCGGTATTAAGATTATTCTTTTTCATAAATGTAAATATCGATAGTGGCGTGAAGATAAAGAGAAAAAGTACTCGATGCTTGTATCGATTAAAACTAATCAGTCATATTTTTATATCGAAAGCTTTCATGTAACGAATAAATTATTTTTAAAGAAAGAAACGTAAAAATGTTTAGTGTAGAAATTTGGTAGCTTCGAAATTAGTAAACTCGAAAAATATACAAATTCCAAATTACCACATACAAAGATTGGAAAAGCTTCAATTAAAAAGTGTCCTAATCTTTGAAATTTAGCGCACGAAAATAAATACAACGAAATAGTCTAATGAAAAATTTCAGCCCCCGTAATTTAATTCTGGAACATCCAAGGGAGGGCTGCCAATGAAATATGCAGATCCAATTAATTATTACTTTTTTGTCGGTTGAAAGGGGAAAAAAGCGAAAGGTACTAGTGCTGTCAACGAGAGAGAAATTGCATTGATAACTTTTCATTCTTTTTTTGTCACTTCACGTCGGGAACATAATTTTCTTCATGGCTGTCAAAACGAAACCGTTGAACGACACTCGAGGAAGTTCGTAAGTGGCAGGCTAGAATTGATTCAACTTAATTTATTCTTGAGTTTGGTCGTGTTGAATAGCCTCTCTTTCGCTTCGTCGTTCGTTAAGCAACCGATAAGCAGAAGTTCCCAATTGGCCGGAAGTCTCCTTTCAACACCTTGCACGTACCTTCAGGATCTTATTTATCCCTTTCACTGTCGGCCATTAACGCTCGATATTCGATACAACGAAAATACTCAACCCTTCGCCCTCTTACTTTGCCACAACTTATTATTCTTATTGCGAACAATTTTTCGAGTGCTCGTTAAGGCTGCTTTCACTGAATTTCATTCTTGTGATAAATTAATTTCATTTAAAGAAGTGTACCTTGCTACTGTATGAAATGTACGGCTCGTTATTAATTAATAGGTTGTCCGACGTGAATTTAATATTAATTACCGGGTGTACAGGTTAATTCTTATTTTCTCTCTTTTTTAGGAAAATTTAAATTTGGGAAAAAATTTCGCAATTTAATTTTTATACTGCGAACAATTTTTTATAACGTGTTGAATGGTACTTCTACGAACACGGAATTCGCAGTTTAGATCTATAGTTTCATATATTGAAATTTTACAATGTGCATTTTTTCGAGTGTCCGAACAAAAGCAGAGTGCATGAACAGATCCGTTTAATTTTGCGAACATCGTGGAACTTTTAATGAATATTTTTGTACGCGTGTGAGATGTTCAGAGCAGAAACTTGTTTGGTTTTTTTTTATTCTGTCGGAGTGTTCGGTCTTTTTAAGTACGGTCGAAATTCCCGGGAGCGTCGTGAACCCCCTTTCTTCCCTGAACGCGTGTAATGCTTGTAGTAACCATAAAAAGGCGTCGATTCAGCTTGTGTCAATGACTATTGCACGTGATTCGAAATTCGAATGAGTTTCTCAGCACACGTGATGGAGGAACTTATAGAGATTAGCAATTATTGCTTTAGGGTGTGGTACCTTAGAGGTTGATCTTACATAGAAAATTTTCAATTTTTATTCTTGTGAACTTTGTAACTCTTCAACTTTACACATCTAGAAATTCTTTTGTTTTTATAATTTGGAATTATTAAGTTTATGATTTCCAGCTTTTGAAACTGCAAAACTTTCGACTATAAGGAATATATTTATTAATGTCGAAATTGGGCATTTTGAAATTTGGAATTAGAAACTTGAACTCAGAGAATCTGGGGTAATCGAGGACTTTGAGAACTAATTCAGAGATTTCGAAGTTATAAAAATGGGAAATTAAAAATAGTTGGAAAATTAGCTCATTCTAAAATTTACTTCGAGTACATAGACATCTGAACACATCATCATAAATCATCCCCGCATAAAACAATTCAGTTCGATTTAAATAATTAATATTGTCACACCTGGTCAATCTAGTAATTTAGTTGCTACAATAGAAACATCCAAAAGGCCAACATATTCGAAGAGAATGAAGCTCTATCTCTAACGATATCCAATTAATAACAGAATAGACTACGTTCACACGCAGTTACGAATCCACATTGTCATTAATTGAACACAACGTGTTCATAAATCCGTGCTTAATTAACGTTTGCTTCGAAGATCATCGAGAATCTCCAAGAAACGCGGTTAATTAATGTTGAAACATGTTGCGACACAGTTTGGCGGACTTCTGGTCGATCGATCTAAATCGATGCACAAAGAAGCAGCGTTGTGTAAGTCGTCCCTCTCCCAAGAAAGCCGGTCTTATTGCGTGGGCGTGCACCTCCCTATGGAACAGCTCGGAATAACCGCGATCGCGGAACGGTAGTTTCACGATCACAATAAAGCCTCGATGCTTGTTTCAAACGAGTTCCACGTCGCGCCAACTATTCGATGTAATCGCGACTTTGCCGGCGTTATGTATCCTCGAGGATAACTTCAACGCGGCTGCATATACACCCTTGTAAATTGCTTGGAAACGTTGCCTGCGAAATCGTTAAAGAATCGGTCGAATTTGAGAACGGTGCACGTGTAGATTTTCGCCGAGCTTTTCTTCTATGCGTTAACGACCTTAATTACTGCAAACTTTTGGGACGTGAACCTAGATGAATTTGAACACACGAATATTTATAACTGCCGCCTTCTGAAGATTTTAGTTCTTACATTGTGAGTGTAGAGGTTATGATGGAAGCGGGATTATTAAATTGTAAAACACAGTTTAAAAATTATGAACTTTAATATTAGATATGAGGAAAAATGTCTATGACCCGGTATTATGTACCTGTAGGAGCTGCAGTAAACCTAAGTGCAGTAGACCTACTGTCTGACCCTGGATTTTTCCGAATAGGTTTATGACCCCAGTAATTTTTTTAACGATTTATTTCAACAGTTAGAAAAATAGGAATGGACGAATTGTCAAGGTCAACTTCCCCTTCCTAGGGGAATTTACATCATGGGAATTGGTGCTACTAGCTAGTAGGTAGTCAAATTTTTTCTTGATTTGCCTGTGACTGATCTGTCATTGGAAAAAGTAAATGGACTCTTTCCAAAAAACCAAAATATATGCCAAATTTCTAGACCCCAAATCCATACATATTCAAATTGCTACATGCTCAAATCCCTACATCCCTAAAACTTTGTACCCCGAAGTCGCTAAATTCCCAAATACCTAGGTTCTCAAACTTCTAAATCTTGATATTCCTACGTCCCCAAATCTCTTCATTCGCAAATCTTTACATCCTCAGACTTCCATACCCCCAAATCGCTAAATTCCCAAATACCCAAGTTCCCAAATTCCTAAATCCTGAAATCCCTATATGCCCAAGTGTCTGCATCCCTAAATCTCTGGACCCCCATATCACTACATGTCCACATGTCTACATCCCTAAATCTGTGGACCCCCATATCACTATATGTCCACATGTCTACATCCCTAAATCTGTGAACCCCCATATCACTATATGTCCACATGTCTACATTCCTAAATCTCTGGACCCCCATATCACTACATGTCCACATGTCTACATCCCTAAATCTGTGAACCCCCATATCACTATATGTCCACATGTCTACATTCCTAAATCTCTGGACCCCCATATCATTATATGTCCACATGTCTACATCCCTAAATCTCTAGACCCCCATATCACTACATGTCCACATGTCTACATCCCTAAATCTGTGAACCCCCATATCACTATATGTCCACATGTCTACATTCCTAAATCTCTGGACCCCCATATCACTACATGTCCACATGTCTACATCTCTAAATCTTTGGACCCCCATATCATTATATGTCCACATGTCTACATCCCTAAATCTCTGGACCCCCCTATCACTATATGTCCACATGTCTACATCCCTAAATCTCTGGACCCCCATATCGCTACATGTCCAAATCCTCCAGTTCCCAAATTCCTAAATTCTGAAATCTTTACATGCCTAAATCCCTAAATCCCCAAATCCCTACATCCTCAAATTCTGAAATTCCCAAATCTGCAAATCCTCGAATCCCTAAACCCCCAAATTGCTAAATTCCCAAATCCATAGATTTGCACACCTACAAACCCTGAAATGCTAAAAAATCCCTAAAAGAAAATGCTTTCTCTCCTGTCTCCGACATCTAGAAACCTGGAGAGCTAGTAATTATGGTATCCTAAACGTCTTCACTTGTATAATTACGAGAATTACTGGTAGAAACTTGATGGTTATGGAATAAAATGTTTCCACTATAAACGGTGGAGGAACGAGACGTTTACGATAAAACATTTGGTCCGTGAACGTTGTTGCGCGAAAACTCGCGAATAATTGATTTCGTACAAAGCAAAGCGCAAGCATGGTTCCGCGAGGTCTTCTGTGCAAAGGTTATTGCGTTTGCTCCAATTATTCATTAACTTTCACGAAAGATTTAACGGATAATGAAGCGGAGGAAAAGTTGAAGCGAAGTCGCGATTCATCCGGGAGTGTACTTTAATTCAAGAGGTCACGATACGAGTTTTCGTATTACACGCTTTTCAGAAGAAGTCCGACTCGAGGGAGAAGTAGTAAAGCGAGAAATTGAGAGAAGGCAGTTGTCGTTTCTCTTGTATTTATCACCATAATCGAGGAGAAGAGGGAATCCGAATTACAGGGACCTTTTCGAGATAGGATCCTCGATCGGGAGTTGGTCTACTTGTTGACATCGTTTCGAAACGAATCTTCGATCAAACGAATAATGAATGCTCTTCTGCGAAACTACGCAAATGGCGAAACTGCAGCAGCAAAATAATTCTTTGAAACAGTTGTTCGCAATTGATCTCGTTGAAGTGGTCAATGGATTGCAAATATTACTTTCGTTTTCAATATTTCTTACATCCAGTTTGTATCTAAATTATATTTGCATGAATACTTCAATCTTTCAAACTTTTTACCCTAGAAGCTAGTTAACCCTTTACCTTACAATATCTCACACCTGACGCACTCACTCAACTGTAACAAATCTTCTTCAAATTTTTAGTACAACTTGTGGTTGCTGAATTGACATAACATTTCAACTTTCTTTATCTGTTGTAATATTGTAGCTGTGATTAGATGGTTCTATTGACGCACCTAACGAATCATAAGGCAAGTGGTTAAAACTATGAACATCTTCCTCTGTTAGGAAGTAGTACCAGGTGTATCTCTCATTGAGTTTCTCTCAAAATGTGAATTTTTTGAGGAGGGCATTTGAAGATGGTAAAATAGCGTTTGAATAAAGCACGTTTTCCTTCTTCCCTTTAAATTGTTTTCCCAAAACAAAATTAAGAATACCCGGCACATCTGATAAATGAAGAAAATGGAGAACAAAACTTAAAATTTACGATTATTATGGATTCCCTGCCAATGATTCTCTTTGTGGAAAGAAAATTAGGCTCCCATTCCGTCGTGTGGTCTTTGCATTATGCTAGCTAATAATATAGGAAGACATTTTTGCGTGAAACGCATTCATTCGCAAAGGGGAACAATGCAGACAACGGTTGAACGGTATTTTGTAATTAAATGCAGTTTCGCGTCGCGGAATCATCATTGCGTCTCCTCGAGTTCCTTTGCTGCAAACTGAATTCCGCGCATTAAGCGAATAGAACGGCGCAGTTATAAACTTATCAGATAATACGGTAATATACCTAGCTTTGAATATATTCTTTTGATCCCAATTAAACGAAAAGAAAGTACCAGTTGGTAAATTGTGCTGAAAATTTCGTGGAGCGGAGAATGCCTGAGAAAACTGTGTAAAAAGTCGTGAGCGAGAGTTAAAATTTTCGAATCACTTCGTAGCGGGGGACTTCTGAAAATCTTTCGACTCTCTTCAAACTCTCGAACATCTTGAGAGTTTTGAAAGCATTCGAGCTCTTTATCTTCTTGAATCACTTGAAATATTAGCGATTGTTGATAATGGAGACGGTGTAAATTATTCGTGAAGATATTTTAAGGATTAATGATAGGTTCTGAGGATTTGGGGAGTTTGGGAAATTATGGATTTGGTGATTTGGAATTTGGGGAGTTTGAAAGTTCGATAGTTATTTAGGGAACTAAGGATTTAAGGGTTTAGGAATTTACGGATTTAAGGATTTACGGATATAGGGATTTAAGAAATGAAGATGTAGAATTTAAGAATGCGAGAGTTTAAGAATTTTAGAATTTTAGAATTTAGAAATATAGGAATGTAAGGATATCGTTAGGAGGGATTGAGGAATTGGAGAATTGAAAATTAGACCATCTTTTAACTTCAGAATTCAGGAATTCAGGAATTTAGGAGTTTAGGAATTCAGAAATTTAGGAATTCAGGAATTCAAGAATTTAGGAATGTGGGAATTTAGGAATTCAAAAATTCAGAAGTTCAGGAATTCAAGAATTTAGGAATTTAGGAATTCAAGATATCAGAAGGTTAGGAATTAAAAAATTTAAGAGTTCAAAAATTCAGAAACTAAGAAATTTAGTAATGTTAGAATTTGGAAATTTACAAATTTGCAAATTCAGGATTTCAAGAGTTCAGGAATTCAAGATTCTAGAGATACGAAAATTCAAGACTTTAGAAATACAAGAATTCAAGAATACAAGAATACAAGAATACAAGAATACAAGATTACAAGAGTACAAGAATTCCAGAATACAAGAATTCAGAAGTTCAACTATTCAAGAATTCAGAAATTCAAGAATATAGGAATACAAGAATTCAGAAGTTCAAGTATTCAAGAATTCAGAAATTCAAGAATATAGGAATACAAGAATTCAGGAATTCAAGAATACAAGAATTCAGAAGTTCAAGTATTCAAGAATTCAGAAATTCAAGAATATATGAATACAAGAATTCAGAAGTTCAAGTATTGAAGAATTCAGAAATTCAAGAATATAGGAATACAAGAATACAAGAATTCAGAAGTTCAAGTATTCAAGAATTCAGAAATTCAAGAATATAGGAATACAAGAATTCAGGAATTCAAGAATACAAGAATTCAGAAGTTCAAGTATTGAAGAATTCAGAAATTCAAGGACATAGGAATACAAGAATTCAGAAGTCCAAGTATTCAAGAATTCAGAAATTCAAGAATATAGGAACACAAGAATTCAGGAATTCAAGAATACAAGAATTCAGAAGTTCAAGTATTCAAGAATTCAGAAATTCAAGAATATAGGAATACAAGAATTCAAGAATACAAGAATTCAGAAGTCCAAGTATTCAAGAATTCAGAAATTCAAGAATATAGGAATACAAGAATTCAGGAATTCAAGAATTCAGTAATTCAAGAATTAAAAAATTCAAGAATTCAGGAATTTAGCAATTAGGAATTTAACAATTTGGCAATTTAGTATTTCAGAAAGCAAGTAATATTTTTAAATACAGAAAATTCGCTACTAAAAAAAATTTCAGAATCTTATAAGTTCGAAAGTAGGACGAAGAGATGATCGACGCGGTTAACCGTATGGAACTTTAACGAGTCGTGTTTTCTTGTTCATTTCGTGGAAGTTCGTTCGGGATTTGGATGAAAAAAAAGTAATATTTCAGCGGTAGGGAAGATCGTAAGGCCAATATAGGCGTGTATCGTCTGTGACAGCGTGCGTTTCAAAAGCGGATTAGTTCCGGTATTGTATTTACAGGTGGTCGTGAAGTGAACGGCTTAGTTGCAAAATTGCATCGCGATGCATCATAACTCGTGGTATTTCGTCGGGCTCGGTCGGTTTTAAAATTCCCGTGGAAAGAACTTTCCTCGGTAATTGACGCTCTCAAAACCGGCTGCTGCGTTGCCGAATATCCTCCAGCAAAGAATAATTTTTGTTTTCCAGCTTTTTTCTCTTTCTACCGGTTTTTTGCGATCGCGTAATATACGGCGGAAAAATGAGAACACCGTCAGTTTCATTAATAAATCGATCTCGTTGTTCCCGATTGAATTTCGACACTTTTTATTCTCATTTTCGACGATGTAATTCGAACTCTGTAAATAATATTCCCTTTCCCTGCCAGTAATACATTTTATAAATTAATCTCTGCGTAAATATCACTTTTATCGGTAATATCGTATTTCCGCGGATATTTATTCATTTCGGTACTGTAACGTGCACGATGTTTGCGCAGCAATGAAATTTTTTGCTTCTTTTCACCGTCGCGTAGTGATCGTCTTTTTCCATCACTTCTGTTTACTGTTAAAAATTCGTTAAAAAACTTGCTGAAGTTCAACATTTAATCGTGTCGGTGAGAACTTGAGTTAACGAATGTATCGGAATTTTTGAGTTTATAGATGTGTTAATTTCTTTTGTGGGCAACTTACCGAAAATATCGTTCGGGTAAATTAGAAGAGCTATCAACACCACTAGAAGTGCTTTTTGCCGATCCACCATTTTGCCACAGTCATCGATCCACCTGAAACAACGGAAAAAGTTAATTAAACCCGCGAAAGAGCGCGGCGAAATAACTAATTAATTATATCTGTCGTTATTTGACTTTACGTATCGAAATTTCCCATTGTCGCCGTAATCTGAATCGATAATGCATTTTTTCGGGCGCACAAATTACAGAACGATATTAACCCGGAACGTGATCTTCCGAATCCTTGTACATTTTATCAAGCGTATTAGGCCCGGGATAGAACGGTATCGGCAACGGATCGTTAATTAACAAGAAATCGGTAATTGAAGAATTCGTACGATGGTATCCGTACGAAATTCTGATGAAACGCGATATGGTGAGCGGGAGAATTCGCAATCTGCTTCAATTTAATTCCAATTTGTTTCGTGCTCTGTGAAATACGGCGAAAAGAGCCCGATAGAAACGGAGGGGAGAGAAAAAAGAAATGTTTGCGGTAATAGTAATATGGTTCGATTGGATCGGACAGAGCCGAAAACCGAATCGGGGAAGCACCCACTGGAAAGGATTACTTTGCAAGGATATAGCGATGGGCTATTACTCTTCATTAGTCTCCCGAGGGAACGGCGAAGAAGTTCAGCTCTTCACCAGTCGATCAGTGTGATATTAATTATAAGACCTCGTTGCGCCTTTTAAAACCAACGGCTAATCATTTTTGCGATTTTCTACCTTGACAAATTTTTTAATTACCATAATCCTCAAGTTACAGTTTTGATAGTTTACAAAAAGATTCATTAATAACATCACAGTGTCATTTTCTAATTTATGGTAATAGGAATCTGGGGACTTTTGGCGTTAACATTATGGACCCAACTCAAAAACTCTTTAGACATATTTCGAGATTTCTAGGTTGCATATATACGTGGGTTTAGATGTGTGCAGAATTGTTTGTGGATATCTAGGGATTTCTAGGATCATGCAGAGACTTTGGTATCTACAAGTACTTCTAGTGATAGAAGACAGTGATAGAGATATTCAGATGCATCCAAAGTTGTTTATGAATATTTAGGGACATTCAGAGGTGTTTATAGGCATTGAGGGACCTAGGGATATTCAACTATGTCCAGACTGATCTACAGATGTTTAGAAATATCTAGGAATATTCAGTTGTCTTGGGAAATACGAACATAGGAATATTCAAACACGTCTCAAGTTATTGTGTTCATGAATATTTAGGGACCTTCAAGAATTTTTAGAAACACTGAAGGGTATCTAGGGATATTCGACTATATCCAGACTGATCTACAGATGTTTATAGATTTCTAGGGATGTCTAGTTACCATGGAAGGTACATGTATATGGTACATCCAGTTATTTATGATTATTTGAGGTCCTTTTAGGGATGTTTAGAGGAATGGGGGTTCAAGTAGGAATATTCAAAAGTGCCTAGAATAATTTTAGAAAATATTTACAAGCATGTAATGACGCAATTAGGCTTATAATTTCCTGGTTCACGATAATTCGATTGAATGCATGAGTACACGTTTATCGATTACACAAGGAATAGTAATATTGGGTTTGCATTTCGGCTAACAAGAAGCCGACACGCTGGCGTCTGCTGAACAGCCAACTCTGAGCAAACAATGCCTCTAAAGCAATTACGTTTATACACGAACGATATTATGTGTGCAATGAATCGATTATTTCAATGAAAATCATCTTTGCATCGACGTACTGATATTTTAACGTATCAGTTTATCCATTGTTGTGTTTATATGTTTATTTGTAGCTACAGTGTTGACGTACTGTGATGGACTTCACGGATCTGACTCGAAGGCGATCTAGGGATATTTTGTAGGTACGGAAGTTTGGGGTTTTGCAGGTTTAGCAATTTGAGGGATTTGGAGAGAATTTTGGTAATTTTTTCAATTTGTGCCATTTGAGAATTTGAGGAATTTTGGGGAATTTGGGGAATTTTTGGGAACTTGGGGAATTTTAAGAATTTGGGGAATTTGCGGAATTTTTGGGAAGTTGGGGAATTTTAGGGAATTTGGGGAATTTGAAAATTTGGAGATTTGAGAAATTGGGAAATTTGAGGAATTTTGGGGGATTTGGGGAATTTTTGGAATTTGGGAATTTTGAAAATTTGAGAATTCGGGGAATTTTAATATTCGATATTTGAGAATTTCTCATTTGACTATTTGAGAATTTGAAAATTTAGCTGACTAGGGAATTTGGGATTTGATCATTTGGAACATGAGAATTTAGAATCCAAGAATTAAAAGTTTGAGATTCTGGGGAATATAAGAGTACAAGAATTTAATGAGTCAATGACCTCTAAAATTAAGGCATCTCAAAATTCCTTAACTCACAAATTTCAAATTTCAACATTAATTCTAGAATAACACTGCAAATATAAAAATGTATAAATCACTCGATTCTCCGATTTCTAAAGTATCATTACACAAGATTAAGTTAACCGATAAAATCGATAGCAACAATTTTAATGCACGAGTTAAAATTTTTTGTTAGGCAGTCAGGTAAAAGATTATCCAACGGCGTCTGGTTTCGCGGAAAGTTTGGTACATACAATGTCCCAGTAGCTGGGAGCAGGATGAATTTCCCTTCTAGACGACTGATTGTTCGCGCGGTTTGATGAACGAGCGAACTTTATTTGAAAATTTCCTTAAATTAACGGATCGTGGAACGCATTTAAGGAGGTCAGCCTCGGCTAGCCCGCCTGTTAGCTCATTCTACATTCGACACGAATGAAATTTCGAATGTAGATTAGCTTCTTGAACGACTGTGTTTCTGTTTTAAGAGATACGGAAAGTTGCGGGAATTAAGAATCGACCGAAGGATGTTTGGACAACGTTGAGTATACAGGTGTTGCTTCGGGCGTACAAACTTCGGAACAATTTGATGGCTGCATATTTTATGAAATCAATGGCCCTTGTAATTTTATATCCACTTTTATGGCTAAACAGCGGCTCTTTTGGGAGAATTTTATTTCAGAACTTTTTTGGTACGGTACAGTTTTCGCGTGGGTTTTTAAGCTGTAACCGTGGAATGTGAATGGGGGAGTTGGAAGTTGGACAGTTTTTAATTTGGAAGCTTGGGAATTTGGGAAATTTGGGAATTTTTTATTGTTAGAATTTACGGAGTCCGGGGAAATAAATTCGGTAATTTGAGAATTTGAGAATGGAAAGATTTTAGGAAATTGAAAATTAGATTTTGGAAATTTAAGAATGAAGAATTTGGGGATTGAGTGAACTGGGAATTTGGAAATTTGAAAATTCCCCAATCTGGAGATTTAATATCAAAATTTAGTTTGATTAGTAATTTACTCATTCGAAATTAAAAAATTTGTAATCAATAACCAATACTACAATATCAATACATATTGATTATCATCGATCTGTACTGATATAGTCTTCATTAAACCAGAACAGTTTGAAACTCAAAAATTAATTTTGGTAAAATTTATAAACAGTCTCCTTATTTTTTCTCCTAATTAATGAACAGTATTTATTTTTCACATTGTTTTGTTTACGTTAATTATGAAATTAATTATATTTGTTTAGTAGACAATTGCAAATAATGGAGTTGGTGGTTTGCAGCACCTAGTAGTTTCCATAGTACTCGTTTCTCCGTACGAGTAATTTTTACAGCTTGAGAATAGGTTTATAACAGTTAAGTTCTTTTGAAGTTTGTTTTCTTTAAATCTCTTTCAGAAGAAGTTACGGGATGGGGACTCTCTTAAAACTTTTTCCATCTTTACAAAGCTATCGGTTATTCTGGTGGACCGTAGCAATAAACTCGGAAGTGAAACGGTGTATGTACTAAAAGACACCGGAACATAAACTACGTTAAATATTCATTCAATGAGCGATACCATATTTTTCAAATTTTAAATCGACAAATTTTTATATTTACTATCTTCTATATTTATATTCCTATGTATATAAATTTTTTAATTTGATTTTGTATATTTATATATTTTAACAATTATAGGCATATACCTATAGTTTTCAAATCTTCAAGTTTCAAAATCCCCATATTGTCATATTTGAAAATTCCCCAGATTCTCAAGTTTCGAAATCCTCAGATTCTCAAATTTCGAAATCCCCCAGATCCTCAAATTTTCATGTTTCCAAATTCTCTAGATTCTCAAATTTCGAAATCCCCTAGATTCTCTAGTTTCGAAACACCCTAGATTCTCAAATTTCCAAATCCCCCAGATCCTCAAATTTCGAAACTCCCCAAATTTTCATGTTTACAAATTCCCTAGATTTTCAAATTTCGAAATTCCCTAGATTCACAAAATTCGAAATCCCCTAGATTCTCAAGTTCCGAAACACCCTAGATTCTCAAATTTCGAAATCCCCCAGATCCACAAATTTCGAAATCCCCTAGATTCTCAAATTGCGAAATCCCCTAGATTTCCAAGTTTCAAAATCTCCTGGGTCCTCAGATTTATAAACTCACGAAATTTTCATATTTCAAAATTCCCCAGATTCTCAAATTTCGAAATCCCCTAGATCCTCAAGTTTCGAAATCCCCCAGGTTCTCAAATTTGTAAATAAAAAAATTTGACATTTCTTACTGAGCAACTGTTTTACTACAGTAACCTCAATCACCATTTTATTTTGAATATCAAATTTAATTTTCTAAAACTAGGTATTTATTTTTCACCAGGTATGCAGAAATACGGTTGATTTTATTTTCCGACGAAGTGATTTATTTCTATGATGTATCTTCGTAAAAAGCAAAATTGTGCCTGATATATTCGATACGTTGTTTCGATACAGAAACTGTGAAATATTCGAGCGATCTGCTTATGCCGCTTCAAGGGTTGTTGTGTATGACATAATTTAGGGTGTCGTGGTTTAAGGACACTTTAGAACAGCCCATACCAGGGGCGTACTTAATCATTTTTAATTCAACCCACTAAATATTCTGACGCGAAATAATAAAGCGCACCAAGTGTGCGATAAATTGCATCGACCAAGATAAATAACTACAGTTTTGCTATTCTTAAGCTAATTTTAAATTGTATCTCTGTAATATTACATAGTTTACCCCAATGAGATTATTTTCTCTCTTTTAATTACGTTCAAATAATAAATTCTTGTCAGTGAATTTTTTAAAAATTTGCTTCGTAATCTTTGAAATATATGGGCACATAATTGTTATTATACAATTATAAAATTGTATGAAATTGTTACTGTGTAATTACACAGAATTGTTACCGTACAATTATACAGAATTGTTATTATATAATTACACAACTTAGTACTTCGGTAATTTGAAGTTGTTGCATGTCAAGTTTATTTCCACATTTTCGAGTGTTTAAGAAACATTTGTTCAATCGAGAAATTTTCCAAATAGATTTCTCAGTACAGAATAATAAAGTTGAGATGTTCAAAAACTCGCGATGCTCAATGTACAAGGATTTGCACATTCACACGGTGAATACGAATATCATAAAAATTCCCTTCTCTTTTTCGTTGATTTTATCGGAAACCTTATCTGGCGATCAAATATTGATCATCGAATTCCTAATTTAAAATATTAAATCTGAGAGGACGCGAGGTTCGCGTGGCGGAAAAAAAACGCTCGGAGGGTATTTCGAATTCTACATATATTTTATACAAGACATTATTAATTTTTCATCGATGTGCCTGTAGGAGATTCTAAAGTAAACTGCTCTGTTGGAATCTCGATAAAGTCCTTTCGTTGCTCGGCCATTAATATATTCCCTTGATTCCGCCGGAGGAAAAAGTAATCGATGAGCTTAAAAATCGTCGATAAATGAGTAATTATACAGTTCCTGAATAGCCGTACGGAATCAATTTCTCTCCCCCTCTTTTTTTTTCTATTACGAAACTTCGAATTTCACGATGTCGATATTTTTCATTCAAGTAATACGATCCCGGTGGCTAGCACAATGCAGCTTCAGACTTTTGAAGAGCATTATAATGTGTCGAAACGAATAAAATGGCCGGGGAAAGGAAAGAGGAAAAGCCTTCTGTCAGTTCTGCCGGAGTGACGTTAATTGGTATCGGATGGTCCTTGCATTATTCGAAAATTAATACCGCATTTTGATCGAGTTTTCTCAGAAAAAAGAAATACCAATAATCGATTGGAATAATTGAAACGAGCACTTTACAATCTGTTTGATATATCCCTCGTTTGTGTTTAAATTTCATTGTTTCCTTCATCGTTTATGATGTGATTTTATTCAAAAATTGGCTGCTTTTGAATGGCGACATTTTTATCGGACTTTAGAGTAGAATTATAAAAAGTATAAATTGTTCCATATATATTATACATTTTATAGATTCAATTTCTCATGACATAAATCAAACTTCTAAAATATGTAAAATTGTAAAATGTACAATTGTAGAAAATATAAATTGTTCCATATGTTTTGTACATTTTATAGTTCAAATTTTTCACAAAATGAAGCTTCTAAAATACATAAAATTGAAATTAATAAAAATGTAAGATGTACATAAAAAGTGTATGAAATGTTATATACGAAAAATGTATAAAATGTTATATACAGCAAATGTATAAAATATACATATACAAAACACCTATAAAATGTTGTATAAATAAAGAAATAAAAAAGACTGTAAATTAATATAAAATACATGAAAATACATTTTCTATATATGAATATATATAGAATACATATGATATGAATGTGAATATGAATATGACATGAATTTAATAATGTTAAATTTTGTATAACAAGTAGTATGAACGATTAACATAAAAAATACAAAATCGTTAATAAAGTAAAAGCCGATAAATTATGAAAGGTTAATTTTTCATAGAATATATTGATCCCTAAGTAAGGTAATTTCTTGCGAGCAGACATCATTCTGCATGAGTCGCTTGAATATTCAGCACCGTGTAACACCTAGTGGTAACCCAATTACTTGACAAAAAGTTTAGTGACCCATGTGTAATGAGATTAATCGCGATCTAACCATACTTCCGCTGAACAAACAAGTCGACTTCACTGGAGATTGACCCGGCGAACAAAAAGAGGTTAATTAATTACTTTTAGCATGCTTACCGGCTATATAATGGAAGTTCGTTCCCCGCCAGTTTTACAGTTAGTTTACCGAATGATGCTGCTGATTATTGCTCTCGTGCAAAACGATCCCACGGTTTTTCTTCGCTCAACTTCGATTGAATGAGAAAGTTCAGCAGAATTGCCTGATTGTCGAAGCATCGATCGATTTTTTGTTTTATTGTTCGAGTCAAGAATTGGACATCGAGGAATATCGGATAATCGCCTTTAAATAAATTAATTAAAGCCAGTGTTATCGGTTATCTTCTCAGGGCGGAAGTTTCTAGAGTTCTAATTATTATTTTGATACTTTTTAAATATGTAGATGTTAAAGTACTCTCCTTGAATTTTTGAGTTTGAAAATTTGCCAATTTGTATGATTGATATTTAATAAGTTTTGTATGATATTTAAGAAATTCGAGATTTGTAAATTTTTTAATTTTCTATTTGTAGTGTCACGTTTTTAAATTCAGAAATTTGGAAGCTTGATAGTTCTGTGATTTGATCACTTGCAATTTCTATTTTCAAAGTACTAAATTTGAAAATGTGAAAATTTGAAAGCTGGAAAATTTGGTAATTCAATACTCTTAAAATGAATTTGGTAATTTAAGAAGTTAGCATTCTTGAATTTCTAATCTTAGTAATTTGACAATTCAGTATTCTTAAATTTTTAATTTTTGGGATTTGACAATTCAGTATTCTTAAATTTCTAAATTCAATAATTATACAAATCATAAATCTTGAATTTCTTAAGTCAACAACTTGACAAGTCAACATTCTCAATTTTCTAAATTTAATAATTCATCGATTCAACATTCTCAAATTTCCAAATCCACTCATTCGATAATTCAATATTCTCATCGAAATTTAACAATCCCAGATCATTAAATATCTAAAACTCGAACAACCTCAGAGCATAAAAATTCGCAAAATTCCTTATCTTGGATCTATCACGATACTAGCCCTAAGAGAAAAGATCAAAAACTGCAAGATCGCTCTGCAATTGATCGATGAAGATCGAAGTCGAATTCAGCAACGATCATCCGGAAGTATACACATTCTCCGGAAGAGAGGGGCATTAATTTTCCCGCAGGTACACAAACGGGCTGGAGCGTCTCTTAAAACATTTTCAAAGTTGGCCGGATTGTTCGCTGCGAGGCGTCCTCTCCTTTTCCCTCCGTCGTCAGCGCATAATGGCCAATTCCACCCTCATTTTTTTTTTAACCCTCCGCCGTATTCAGCACGACAATTCAGACGTCAAGGATGACGACGACGACCGACGGAGGATCTGTAATCGTAATTTGTTTGCAAGTGCTTTCACCGTGCCGCTTAACGTTATAAACGGTAGGAAGAAAAGAAAGAAAGAGATGGACCGAGTCGGGAAGAAGAAAAGGCCAGACAGACGGTACAAGAAGACGCGTACATTGATACTTGGACAACTTTTTGTTCGGCAAGTTTTTCCTTCTAATGAAAGAAGAAATCCAACGAACAGCGAGTCGTCTTCGTCGTAGCTACCGATGGACCACTATCGGCTCATTTTATAAACGATGCGAATTTCTCTCGTTTTTCCGGGCTGTGTCTACAACTCTACGGGATGTTTTTATGGGCTGCGGTTGTTTTATGTGCTGTTTTGTGGCAGTTTGTTCTTTAAAATTTGTTTTTGCTCTGGGGTATTCTGAGATTTTTATGGTATTTCTGTATTTCTAATTTTTATATTTTACAGTTTTTGTAGTTTAAATTTTTATACTCTTCAATTTTTATATTCTCAATTTTCTGTATATCTGAATTTCTATATTTTACAATTTTTAGATCTGAAATTCCTATATTTGCTTTTCGTTTCAAAATCTTTATATAATCAATTCTCTATACATGTTTCTAAATGTCTGTGTCCACCAATTTTGGATTCTCTAAATTTATGTATTTTCATGTATATTTCAAAATTATTTAATTCTTCATAATTTTTAACATCTGTAATTTGCAAATGTATTCCCAAACCTATTCTTTCTGCTTTAGCAAATGTTTATATTTCTTCATTTCTGTTGGAATTATAATATTTTAATTGTCACTACAATTAATTTTGCTATGCAATTCAGCATCTTTGAAAAATTTCATTCTTAAAATCTGCATTTGAGAGTACTTTGTAAAATTAGTATAGAAAAAGTTCAATTTTTGAAAGATACATTTGAAAAGATTGATTTTAATAAGCGTTAAGCTGAAGCCATCAACATTACAATCTCCTTATCATGACGTAATTATGAATAATTAATTGGTGAAATGCCAATAACTCGTTTGAATAATCCAATAACGTTTCAATAAATTCATTTAATTTCCATCAGCGACACCCTACGAAGTTCTTTATACATATAATTAACTTATTGATGACTGCAAAATACACAGCAAGGATGAATCTGAATATGTAACGCAAGAACTAATTACTGCCGAAAAGAATAATTAATGATTTATTTCTTCGGATATGATCGATTTTAAAGTGATTCTGTATTAAAATTTATAGCAGGTTAAATCTCTTTATACATTTCATTTGTTTTGAGAAATTTGAGAAATCTCAAATTCTGAACAAAGAAGGTACGAATTAAAAGATTTTTGGAGTTTCAATTTTTTAGTTGTTCTATTTTTTAATCTTTCGATGCATCAAATATCAATTCGTTAATTCATCAGTTTATCTATCAGTTCATCGATCTATTAATTTAGCTATTAATCGATCAATTACTCAATTATTCAAGTATTCAATTTTTCAATTCCATTCTTCACTTCTTCAATTATCCTATTACTCAATTATACAATTATTCAATTATCCAATTATTGAATTCCATTCTTCAATTCTTCAATTTGTCAATTCTCCCATTCTTCAATTCGTCACTTTGTCAATTCACCGAGTCGTCAATTCTTCCATTCTTGAATTCTTAAATTCATTTGTCAAATCTTCGGTTCTTCGAACCTTCAATTGTTCCGTCGTTCAGCACTTCAAATACACAAACTAAGAAACTCAGAAATACAGAAATTTCGAAGAACTTCCATAAAATAACACGAAAGAATACATCTAAACGTTTCATCTGAAACATCCAACCTCGCATAAGATAAATAATAATTTAGTCGATCTACGCGTCGTTTCATCCCTCCCCGACACCAGTTATCAAACTATCAAAAACCTATTTCCATCCGTATCCCAAAGGGACCCACCTCATTATTTTCTAATACGAAGGTATCACGCGCAACCAAGAAACTTTCCCCTCACGAACACCGTCATCAAACTTTTCTGTGTTTTCTGTTTGCCGGCAATTGCCACGTGGTCAAGGCTTCCCGATAGAACAGGAAGGAACGAATGGAAGTTGAATGGCGGACAGGATGGCCGTGGTTCTGCTTCCCTTTGCTATTGTCAGCGACTCTCCGTTCGTTCGTTGTTGGCTCGTTTCGATCCCGCCACGGTAAGTCCGCGATAAAAAGAATAACGACGATCATCCACGGTATTACGAAACCTACTATCTCAGCCTGTAGATGTTCATAGCGCTGATAAAAGCAGCTTCTTTCCCGATCCTCTTTCGCCCTTCTCGTTCGCGAAACAACGATACCCTACCGTGCGAATGCCACCCCTATTTTTGCTACTTAATCGAATGTGTTACGAGGGGGTCCGTCGAGTGGTCGGCTTGATCGAAAATTGATGAACACGCTCGAATTTTGATGTTGGCTGCTTTTAAGCAGATTGTTGTTTCACGATTAATGAGGCGGCGGAAGTTTCGGAATTTCAGTGTTTTCGAAATTTGGGGATTTGTTTTAGTGTTTTGGAATTTTGCGAGTTTGATGTTTTGGTATTTTGGAATTTTGGACTTTGAAATTTTAGTACTTTGAAGTTTGGAATTTTGAAATTTTAGTATTTTGGAATTTTGGGGCTTTGCAAATTTAGTATTTTAGAATTTTGAGACATTGAAATTTTAGTATTTTGGAATTTTTATATTTTAGAATTTTGGAACTGCAATTTTAGTACTTTGGAAGTTTGGGACTTTGAAATTTTGGTGGTTTCTTAAATTTTAAATATTTAGGATCATGAATTTCTTAAATTTTCAATGTGTTTATTTTTGTATTTTTGAAATTGTAAATATCTTTATTCCTGAATTTTCGCTTATTTTTACTCCTCAATTAAAAATTCCAAATTCCGATATGAACATAATGAACAAATAAATAAGATACTTGGACATA
The DNA here is from genome assembly GCA_036983795.1 of Megachile lagopoda. Lineage (NCBI taxonomy): Eukaryota > Metazoa > Arthropoda > Insecta > Hymenoptera > Megachilidae > Megachile > Megachile lagopoda. The sequence continues at coordinate 6,807,890 of CM072798.1, forward strand.
TAAAATTTATCTTAAAAAGTTTTTGTTAATCATTTTAAAATTCCCATTACATTTCCACTGTTTGCAAACTCAAGTCCTCTGTATCGCATTATAATTTTCAACCTTAATAATGAAGTGGTTAAAGAGCCCTGCAAACGAAATGCCAAAATTGGATGGTGGTCGTGTAAATCAAAACCGCGTCCACAAACAAGCGAACCCACCTTTATTCTCGTCATTAAATCCTCGTAACGAGAAAAAAACCGCTGTCGACCATGTTCATCTTTTTCCGATTTCCCTTTTTTTTATTTTGTACTACCCCGTCTATTCTATGTTCCAGTACATAACAGGTGTAAATGCGATAATCGCTAAAAATTTGACTACCTTCTCTTTTATTTTTATATTTTTGATTGACAGTCATTAAACGTCGAGAATTGCAAAAAATTTGTATGATTTTTCGTTCATATGTGTTGTAAAAATCGATCTTGTGTAATTGGCAGGAAACAATTTTTTTTTGTTATCAAACTTTGATTTCAGGAATTAACAATTATATTATAATATGATTCAGTATGCAATATTTAAAAAATAATGAACTATTTAATAATTTCACGGAAAAATTTATTTTTTACTAGGTAATTAACCATTCAGAAGATATTAAAAATCGTTTAATAAATAAATAACCGCGAATTACTTATTAGTAAAACAAATGTTCATCTGAATTTCTTCACCAAAAATAAAGAAGCGCAGTAAATGTCGGAAAATGTTGGTCCGAAGAGAATATTTCATAAGTGATCATAAATATACGTTGACCTATCTTCAAGCTTCCATCTCGAGTCTGTGCAGACCAAAGTGGTTCAAATTTGAAAATAAAGATCATAAATGTGCTGCATTTCTGCTATTAAATATTACATTTTAACCCAGGTTGATGGGTAATTTACAAGCGGGTATAAATATATTTTAACCCGCTTCTTACATTTCTAGGGTAGGTAGACCGCTTCAGATCTCAATTTAAAGGTCCTCTATGTAGGTCGTTTCTGCCATTAAAAATTATAACATCCAGGTTAATAGGTAATTTATAAGCGGACACTTATGTATGTCAGTCTATGTTTGAACTTATGTCTCCAGGTTGATCAAATTGCTTCACAGTTGAACTTAGATTACATATGTGGACTAGATAAGACATGTGGATTAGATGAGGTATTCAGTAGATAGTAAGACTTTACTGAGGTTTATACTACTGAATTTTGTTGAGATGCTATTAAATTTTGACCTAAATGTATACGTATTTTTATACATATGTATGTATAATTTTACACATATGTATTTACACAAAATTTTCTTGTATCTCGTGCATTGACCCATATGTGAATTTAAATGCGCGCGCAGAGAGCGACTGGAAAAATACGAACCAATCAGAATCGTTCTCGCGTCTGCGCGCGCAATTCTCGCATCTGCGCGCGCACTTCGCGCTCCGATTAGATCGTGTTTTTCCTTAATAATTCAAAAACGAAGCTTCAAACCCCATTTTTGCAAAGGAAGATCTTGTTCAGACATCCTCTACCACCCCTATCAGGGAGTTATACTAGTTTCGAGACACCCTCTATACTCTGTAGATAACTCTAAAAGTTTCCGAACCTCCCTTTTCCCGAAGGATCACACATTTCAGGAGAAAGTAAGCCATCTCACAGTTCGTTGTCCCTGACGTTTCTGACTAATGATCATAATGATCGATTGATTAACGTAGCTCGAAACTAAAGAAACGGTTTATAAATTTCACGACCAACAACGCTGAATAGAAAGACCCCGGAAGAACAGAGGAATCGCGAAAACAAACGCGAAAGGGATCGCATTCTCATAATGGAGGTTGGGCCTCGGTTTCGAAGGAAGTCGTGTTCGATCGCGAAAACTTTCCCGGACTTTGTCCGCGCGCTTTTCCTCTCTGATTCCCCGGTTTGTCCGTCTTTCTCTTGCTTCTCACCCCCTGAAAAGTCGTCGACATCGTCGCCGCTGCACCCTCGACACCCTGCGTCGCTGTTTTTATGATTCTCCCGCCGAGTTTTCCGAAACTCGTGGCCGCGCGTGTCTCGTTACGGGGCCGAGTGAAATTTAGGATTTAGATGCCGTCTGTTTTCGGGCAACGGCTGGCCGACGTTTTTTATATTGAGTGCTGGAAATGAGAAAGCCACTTCTTTTTGTTCCGGGTATTCCTTTTTTCCCTTTAACTGAGAGTGGAGGGAACGGAGTTGGAACTTTTGCGTGAGACTTCAATTTTCATCGGTGATTTATGTTAACGTTTGAAATATGCTCGATTTGGACGTTCTGTGGAAGATGAGGGATGAAAATTAAGGGATGCACTTATACTATTATACTGTTTGTATAATTATCTTTTATCTGAAGCAATTTAGAGTATACAATTTTAATAATTTTTGCACTTTGAGGCTATCTGAGATGTTTTAACTACCACTGTACTGTAGTTACTAATTAATAGTAATTACTAGTTATTGTTATTACTGATTAGTAGTGCTATAATACAAGTATATGTACTGTATTAGTACATAAATACTAGTTAGTGACTATACTACTATAGCATCCATATCAGTGGCTCCCCTAGTGGGGGTGCAGCACCAGAAAATTTCTAACCTTTGTTTTAAAATTCTGTACAAAGAAGCAGACATGTGTGAGAAGAAAATTCATTCAGAGAACTTGATAAAGTAATAAAGAACAAGGAACATATATTAAATTTTATCGATAATATCAAGTGGCCATAAGGTGGTGCTTTCATAGTGTCCTCATGTGGGCTGTTACTGATTCATAGTAGTACCTATAGCAGTACAGTAGTATGGAATAGCAATATAGTGGTACAGTAACGTAGTATATTATAATATAGTGTAGTAGTTTTAATATAAACAACAATTGATCCCCGTTAAAAAAATGATAAAAACTAAAAAAATTCCTACAATTATATAAATTTTGTGGAGACAAAATGTGGATAGAAAATGAAGAGTTAAATGTCCTTTCACGCGAAAAGTCCTAGGACAAAGAGGACTGTAAATAAGGTAACGACAATGGGAAGACACGGAATACCGAAAGAAAAACTGAATATTCGCGGAGGCGGATAAACGGGAGTTAAGTATGGCTGTCTGTCATCACAGTGGAAGTTGGCGAGACAAGAGGTGTTTATCTCGCAGCCAGCAGGATCCAGGAATTTCCGGAAATCTCGTGTACACGGGAACACGCCCGTAGTCTGCTGACTTTTCGAAATTGTAGACCGGGTACCAGCTCGCCGGCGCAAAATAAATCAGAGTACAGACCGAGGAGATCTAACCGGCCGATATATATCTCGAAACGTCAGATATATTCCTCTCCTTAAGTTCTCGTTGGGTTTCGGTGGAAACGGAGCCACGCCGACACCGGAGAGTCGTCTATAGATTTGGCTCACGTCGAAGTCAAAGCACCAGGCTCTCGCCTGCTGTTCATAAATCTTGCCAGGATTCCTTACCTTCGGCAACGATGCGAGCTTCCAATCTGGCGTGTCCTTGTTTTTGACGGCACGCCCCTGGCGAATCCCGATCCTAATTGATTTCGATACGGGACCCGTTAATGTTCTTTCGTTGTTGCGCGACGTTTAGATTATTTGCTACTTCTGACGGCCAGCTAGGGAATTTCGAGATATCTTGGAACGCATGTCTGCCAGTTTAGGCATGTTGAAGGTTGACGAGTTTATTTGACGTGTGATGAGCTTTAGAGGAGAGATGGAGACTTTGGGAGTTTGGAGATCTGGGTAATTGTAATTTTGAGTATATACAAATTTAGAAATTTATGAATTTGGGGAATTGAGAAATTTGGATATTTCAAAATTCACAAATTTGAAAATATGGAAAAGGGAGCTGGGAATTTGGGGATTTAGGGATCTGAAGATTTGAATAAATGACAATTTATTAAGAAATGTAAAATATGGGTGTTTGTAAATTTGAATATTTAAAAACTAGGAAATACGGAAGAGGAAATTGGAAATTCGAAGATCCATAAATTTGAAAAATATAAGTATAGAATTTCACAAATTTGCAAATTAGGAAACTTGAAGAATATACCACGGTTGCAATTTCGTCTCCCAAATAATTTCACAATTTCTCCACAACAAAATACGAAGCTGTTTTTCGTCGGTTCGATCGAAACTCGATGACATAAGAACCGACGAGTTTCTGACTGGAATAGGAATCGTTTTGCAACGATTATCCCATTCGTCAGGATGCACGGTACAAGAACGCAATCAATACTAGTATTGATGCAAAGAGAATCGAATTACCAACTATTCGTACGTGCTTCGTAGGAACCGAGTAATTTTGGAGTGTCGATAGTACGTGATATCCGTTCGTCGAGATTCATAACCGACATTTATTTTCTGCTTCTCGTATCTCGTACTACTTACCAATTTTTCAGTCTATAAATTCTACGTCAAATAACAAGAATGATGTAATCGTTCATATTGTAAAGTAAAATCTTGATAAAACTTCAAAAAGGTTCCATGTGATAGAAATATGTAAAAATGACAAATTGTATAAAGTATATAATCTTGAAGGTTATTTGAGGGTCATTGAGATTTTTACAAGTAGTTATAGTGGTATAGTTACTAAATAGTAGTTAGTAGTATGACATAGTAGCACGGTGTAATGTGTCGTAGTGAAGAATAGTAGTACTATACAGTAGTATAGTATTGTAGTATGGTAGCATGGTAGTTTAGTAATATAGTTACTAAACAGTAATTAGTAGTATAGTATAGTAGTACTATACAATGGTATAATAGTGCATTATAATGGCAAGGTAGTATAGTAGTAGTACACCAGTATAGTAGTATAGTAGTATGGTAGTATACTAGTACAGCAGTATAGCAGTATAGTGGCATAGTAGTATAGTAGTATGGTAGTATGGTAGTATAGTAGTATAGTAGTATGGTAGTATAGTAGTACAGCAGTATAGTAGTACAGCAGTATAGTAGTATAGTAATATAGTAGTATAGTAGCACAGTGATATACTGGTATAGTAGTACAGTAGTAAAAATAGTAAAATGGTACCGTAGTATGGTAGTATAGTGGTATAGTAGTATAGTAATATAGAAGTATAGTAGTAATAATAATTGTATAGTAGTAATGTATAGTGAAGTATAGTAGTAATAATAAAGTTATAGTATAGTAACACAGTAAATTATTAAAAATAGTGAAGTAGGGTATTAGTAGAATAGTAAAACAGTAAAATTAAACAGTAGGACAATAATGATAAAATCGCTTAAATAAAATTGCGAGATTCTTAGCGACATACTCCTCTTTTCGTATGCCTTCGAGGGAATCTTCCATACACTTATGAAAGGAATAAATCCTCGAAGAAGAGTGCAGTGGTTTCCAAGATGACCTGATACGTAATTCAAATAAACGATACTCGTACCGCGCAAAGTTACCAAACAACGCACGCGCACGAAATAACGTTCCACGTAAGCTCATCCGATTTCAACAACTACTCGGGCCAAGTACCGCGGCCGCAGATTGCACAGGTGAAACTTCCGTTGCTGTTGTTTATTTAAAATTTCAAACCCTTGAGAACAACGTATACCCCCGGCGCAACTACGGCAATTCGCTCGGTTCTCCCCGTGGTGTAAGTCCGCTGAAAGTACACGCGACAAACTCGGTAACACGCGCCGAGGGAGAGTTTTATGGCGGATCGTTTGATCATCAGCGACACGGAAAAGCGAAAAATTGTGAAAACATTGGGTTACAAGCCGCAAAAGGTTCCGGAAGTAATACATGTTTATCCACCGCTACCAAGGAAACAGAATCATTCCGACGCTTTTTAACCTTTCGCGTTCTACCGTGCCATTTCTCCTTTTTACTTTTTCTGTCATTTCTGGTCAAAGGATAAATCCCACTATCTTCAGGATACACGGCGGCAGCTTACCGCGGTAATTAATGAAAATGAATTTCCATTAACGATGCATGTTTTCTCTTTACTTGTTCTCTTTTTTTGTATCGTTCAAATACCAATACAAGTTTTATCACACTGAAAGCGCAGGATTAACATTCAGATTGTGTGCTCTACAATTTTTTAACTATACCGGCATTGCACTATTGCGCTGTACTACCTATATTATACTAATCAGCAACACTACTATTACTATAATTCACTATTCCACTGGTAACACTATACTAATATTACTATACTCCACTATTAGTCTGATTTTACTACACTAATCTACAATTATACTGTAGTACATCCCGAAGTTTTCAATAAATCACCTGTACAGCTACTTGCATATCAGCAGCAATTAGGTGATTAAAAATTAAAAACGCAACGAGTTACATTTAAGTACGAACGTATTGAAACGTGCACTTTTTTCATACATCCGTTGTTATCTCGTTTCACCGTTTCTTCGCGAAACAACGAAAACTTGCGTCACGGTAAATGCAGAACATCGTATTGTTTTTTATTGTTTAGATCCTCATGTGAGGGGATGCACGTAGCCTTGCTACTTTCAGTCTTTAACCGAGCAATGAGGTCGTATTTCAGGATAAACGTTCGCAATGCGAACTTTATATTTTTGCTCGAGTAATATTTCATGAAAGCATTTCTGGCGGGTTTCTTTCAAATATGGTTCTTTCCTTTTTTTTTATGTGTTCGCGTACTTTCCGCGGAATAAGTGAACAACTGTTATTTTCCGTAAATTAAGTTACCATTTCGGTGTAAAAACGTTTACACTTTTCACACATGCATTGGTATATTTCAATCACATACACACTGCCTGTTGCAATAAACATGATACACTGTGCACCATATATGCAGTATGCAGAATATGCAATAGATGCAATATGAAAAATGTATCTCTACAGTCTGTGTATTCAGAATATTCAAAATCTCTTGTTCTACAAATCATTTTTTATTTAGTTGTTTATTTTGCGGTTAAATCATGAAACACTTAAGAATTCATTTTCTTTTAAATAATTCTGTAAGTATACATATTTTAACATATTGAAATAAATATAAAATGGTATATCTGCTATTTTGTTACAATATTAAAGAACTCATAGTACGATGATTATGATTTTTATTCACTATCAAATTTAATCAAATTCTGTTACGAAATCATTTGTGTAATTTTAATTTTACCGTAGTCTTTCATTACTTTCTAAATTTTGGATAAGTTTTTTGACTAATATTTCAATGGGAAAAGACTATTTGATAATATCTGTCTATTAGATATTATTTATAAGTCATATTTAATAAAATTCAGTCCACATGCATGTAAGTGATCAGAGCTTGTGATCAAATGTGTTCACATCACACGTGAACACACATGGTCCATACGTGTATACGATCACTATACCTATTTATTTATTCAGTCCACATGCATGTAAGTGATCAGAGCTTGTGATCAAATATGTTTATCACACGCGAACACACATGGTCCATACGTGTATACGATCACTATAGCTATTTATTTATTCAGTCCACATGCGTGTAAGTGATCAGAGCTTGTGATCAAATGTGTTCACATCACACGTGAACACACATGGTCCATACGTGTATACGATCACTATACCTATTTATTTATTCAGTCCACATGCATGTAAGTGATCAGAGCTTGTGATCAAATGTGTTCACATCACACGTGAACACACATGGTCCATACGTGTATACGATCACTATACCTATTTATTTATTCAGTCCACATGCATGTAAGTGATCAGAGCTTGTGATCAAATGTGTTTATCACACGTGAACACACATGGTCCATACGTGTATACGATCACTATAGCTATTTATTTATTAAATCACAGAAAGTGACACTTTCATGCATGAAAGCTACAGAAAGGCGACATTTCGAAGAAAGTAGCTTTCAGGAGATTGCAAGAAAGAGAAGTGCAAAGGCCACAGCGAATCAGATCAGTAAAACGGATAGAGAGAAGATAAATTAATGACGATTTAATTTAGCCGGATATCCGTTGGAGAAAAGCCTGACGAGGCTGGGCACAAGACCCAAAGATACTCCAATCTTCGTATCGTGTCTCGATATTTAATCCCTCTTCTTAATTAGGTCAATTTTTTCCATTTCCAATTTTATCACGGGAACGTCTGGCGCGGCAAATCACTGACTAGATCCTTCTTAAGCTCTCTCGCGATTTCTCTTCCCTGTGTCAACCTGTATATTCCCTTAATGTCGAAGTCGGTCCAACTCGGGATACGTCCACATTTCCTTGTAAATATTTGAAGAAGAATTTCTCCTTGACATCCTCCGGTTGCTCGCCTCCTAGGATACCGTAGTAAAATGCAAAAGTTTTTGACCCGAATGCGACTCGTCGGAAAAATCAGAAAAATCTTTTACATTAGATATTCTACTGCTTTAGAATTTTTATAACGCTCTCTTGCTATCACATTTTTCGTTTATTAATTTTTTTTGCTTTCGAGCTTTAGCCATTTTAATACTTCAAATTTTAGTGTTTAGAAATTTATTTTAAGAGTTCGTTTACAAATTTGGAATTTTCAAATTCACATGTTCTGATACTTCAAATTTTTCATAATTTAACAAGTTTAAATTTTGCAAATTTCTCAAGTTGCAATTTTCCTATTGTACTATTTTTTTTTATAACACAAAGCAAGGTGCTACGCATAGATCGAAAAGTACACTTTAATATTTTATAACTCTGTTGTTCCACCCTAGTCGTTAAGTTTGCGTGCTTCTAATGCGTGAAAAGTGTTGTCTGAGACGCGAGCTCGGCAGGTTCGTTGTTATTGAAATGAGCCATTGTTCATGGAAATGGAAGCTGAGGACGCTAGTTTAGCTTCGAGTGATCTGTTGAAAAGTTCCTCTTCGAAAGGTTTGACTAATCCTTCGTTAAATATGGAGCGCTCGCAGAAAAAGATTGTTCCGAGGAGGTAGTTCAAGTTTCAACTCGACAAAAAGTGTTGTTCAGGCAGGTTTAATGATATTAAACATCGCTTTTTTTCTCTCCATTAAATACATCAATCTTATAGTAATCAATCTGCAGATTTTTGTATTGTAGACTTAACATTTTATTTATTATTATTAATGTATTCGGTTACTTAACGTTTTGATATATAATACATCAAATTTACGTTTTATTATATAGAATTTACAATTTGTATATACTGTAAATTTTGTTTGCATAGTCGTTTAAAATTGCATATAACTGTGTACCTCTATGTACATTTTTATGTAGTCATGCATATTTATATAAAGCTGTATGCAGACATGCACATTTATACAAAATTTTATATCATCTTTATATAAATCACGTAATCATGCATATATGTAATTTATATAAAGCATATGTAAATTATGTAAATTTACATTATCATGTTTATCAAAATTGCACATGTACAATCATGTACATTTATATAAAATTGTATGTACGTACATTAACATAAACGTGTAGTCACATTCACATATGAACATACGTGTAGTGACATATGTGTAGATACAGAGATCATTAGACGCGGTCTGTTTAAAATAGTTATCGAGGTTTGCCCGAATGCTCTGAGACGAATTGCTAATAGAAAGTTTCCCGTGAAAATGATTGCCGGAGTCCTGAAAATCCTTTTTTCCATTTTTACGATCACCGAAAACGGACGAAAGACATAACTGTCAGCACAAAGTTTCGAGACGTGCGTGTTACAAAGAGCTCCGATCCGAAGTGAAATCTCGACGAATAAGGATTTCTGTCAAATTTCCTTTGCCAAACTTCTGGCTGGAAATGCCCCGGAAATAATTCAACGCAGAATTTCCGTGTGTGTACCCTGGTAAACAGTTTAACTCCCGCACTTTGACCGTTTAAGCTCGGCTCAAAAGGGTGGCGTACACTATGGGTCAAAAGTACTTGGTCAAACTCCCTTTCGAACGTAATATATCGATTAATGCTGCGCCATAAAATAAATTTTAGTCAAATTAAATCATAAATTATTTCATAATTATTTGATTTAGTGAAGAAATATTGTGGATGGTTTTTTGATAAAGGTAGAGTGAATTGGGGATGAATTTAAGCACTGCATATTTGGTTTAATATTAACACATATCATAAAATATTTATAGTAGTATATAGTATATTATATTACTATATCATATTATAGTATATTATATACTATATCAATGTAGTGTAATTAATAGTTCTGGGTGCACTTGGTGTTAGATACATATTGGTAGATATGTAAGTACATAAATGTGGAGAAATATTTAGAATTCAAAATTAATGTATATTATATTACACTACAAAATTATATTATATTAATATTAATATAGTATAGTATTATAGTATAATACATTTTGAATATTTTGATCAGATGTTGAGGACACACATGTGAATAGAGATGCTGCAGTAACATTCAAAATTAACATATGTTACATTACATATGCTACAATATTATATTATTAATATTGATGTAGTGCAATTTTATAGTGTAATATAGTACAATATTACAGTATAATATAACACAGTATTATAGTATAATACAGTATGAATATTTTAATCAGATGTTAAGGACACACATGTGAATATAGAGGTGCTGCAGTAACATTCAAAATTAACATATGTCATATTACACTACATTATATTACATTAACATTAATGTACAGTATTATAGTACAATATAGTACAATATTATAATATAACATAGTACAATATTACATTATAATATGCTATAATATTATAGTATAATACAGCATGATTATTTTAACCATATCTAAAGGATCTACATGAGAGTGGTAACATTAAAAATAACAGTATTAATACAGTATATTACAATATAATAATTCCAGTAATGTTTAGTATTATCTAAAAATGTGGATATCGTATTAAAAAGGTATATCATTTTTCATTCGATGGACATATAGGAAATGAACATTAGGTAGGTAATGTGTGTCGCGGCCGTAAATGTGAACATAAGTGGTTCAAGGTTCGTTCAGTCCTCGTTATCTAGTGCTTATGCGAATCTAGTGATGGAGCATTACTCCTGGTACAATTGGCATAGAGAAGCCATTTTCTCTGCTCTCTCTTCGCGATTCGTCGGAATATATGGTACTCTGGGAACGCCACGGTTCATCCGTGTCAAAAATTCAGCGGAAACGCGTAATTAATTGCCGGCGCCACCGGTCCGGAATAATTTACAACCTCTGTCGTCGTTTAACGTTTCCACTTTTTCATTCACGATTTTATCTTGTCCATATTGTTAGAGTCTTCGGATAGCGAAAAAACAAATAAAAAAATTGCTCGCCGAATATCATGCATGGTGATCTCGTTTCGCGAAATGAATGTTTCTTGGAACGCGTGAGAGAAATATGAACGATGCAAAGCGAAATGTCGTATAAAGAACGTTATTCCAGAAAAAATATATATATATTGAGAGAAATTGAGAGAATTTTTGGGTATACGGGCAATATAACTGATGGATCACTGATGGACGACCACTCGATCGTTCTAATATACCTTTGTTACACCGTTTTGATATGATACCGAAATTTTTTGTCTTTTGAATGAATTTTAATGAATCTACAGGTTTTCGATCGATAAAAGATTTCAACTGGCCTGGGTCAATAGCTGATGGGGCGCTATCCCATCATTGGAGATTTCAAGATTTAGGTATTTAGGGATTTGGGAAATTAAAGATTTCAGAGTTTGGGAATTTAGGGATTTGGAGATTCAGGTATGTAGGGGTTTGGGAATTTAGGTATATGGACATTTTAAAATTTAGAAATTCAGGACTATAGAAATTAAAAAATTTAGAAATGTAGAAATTTGGAGATTTAATTTAATAATTTAATAAATAAGAAATTTAGATGAAGGCTAAAACTTGAAGGCTAGATAAATTTAAAAACTAGGAATTGTCACCATCTCAGCTCACTATGTTCGATATTAGTTTTCGATACCTATACCGATATCGTTTCGATACCTAGCGAAATTACCTATAATCGTCTAATACGAAATTTTATAATTTGATATTTAATATCTCTCCGATAGTATTGGAAATAGCAAACGAATATCGATGCCCTGGTAAAAATATCTAACAGCTATCGATTTCGTTTGACAGCATTCGATAACATACCATAATAATTTGTAGTCCGCAATCGATAGTATTGATTCGATATCGTTATGATCGCTAATTACGAGTACCGATATATCGATAGGTACCATCGGTATTTCGCGTATCGTCGATTGTTCGTTTAAACCGTATCGTTCGAAATGAACGCATATCCGCAATATTTCGTGTATCATGGAAGGAGAGAAAAAATTTATCTACCTTGATAAGTTTCATTTACACACCGCTGTTTTATGACTTTTGTTAATTGCAATCTCTCGATCGCGGTATTATCGTGTAATTGTTCGGCTAAAATGTCCGCATAACTGCAAAAATGGAGACAAATGTGTGCACATCTTGCGAAATATGCATCGGAACATTTAAAAGAGGTTTTTACACTTTTGATAACGTTGAAAATTCACAAGATTATTTGTGAGAGAAGGTAAGTTTAGCAAATTTTAACACAAACTTGTAAAATTATTGCTTTTCACTTTGTTTTTGCTGCTTCAAGTTAAATTAAATAAGGAGAGAAGCGTTGTCTGGCTTCTAAAAAAGTACACAGTTCTAACTTTAGTTAATTTAATTATCATTGTCAAAATCATAGATTTATTACGACTGGATCTTATAAATTTTCAATGTTTTCGTTCGGGTTAACTTTGTCAGTTTGCGACAACTGTTCCACGATGTAAGGCGTATAGCACTGTTACACGTTAAGAAATTCATACCCGAAACTCAGCAACACGAAATTCTAATCCAGCTTCCGCAAACAACGTGTGTGCGATGCAAAGCAGTTGTTAGGCTTTCCAGGCTGCACTGTGCACCCCGGGTTCTTATTAAGAACTCATTATACGAAATTAATCTGTCGATGATCTTTCTTGGAACACGTGTATAAATTTGCCTTTGCGATCCAATCTTGTTTGCAACTTTTGACTGACAAAATTCTAACACTTGCTCGTCAAGATTAAATTATTTGATTATCAGATTTATTAATTGTAATTTCAGACTGAAATTTTATGTTGGTTCTTTCAAATTGCAGGTACGATTTGAATTACAAAATTTAGTTTCCACATAGGTAAGATTAATGACCATTGTTAAAACTACCATTAACGAAAGACTTCGATCACTAATTTCTCCCTTATATAAAAAAATTGCGCTCTATAATTTCACAGATTTATTACTCCTGGTATCCTCTAGAATTGTGCAAAATTTCAGTTCAATTCGCTTTTCCAAGGTCATGCCTTAATCACATACATTCCAGTCTAATATCTCCCGTATATAAAAAAATTGCGCTCTAAAATTTCACAGACTTATTACTGCTGGTATCCTCTAGAATTGTGCAAAGTTTCAGTTCAATTCGCTTCCCCAAGTTCATGTACTCCTCAATCAACATCTAATCAAATTACAACACATACCGGTCCAATCCAAGAATAATCATGAGTATGTATAAGTATAACAAAAAGTATGTAATCGTATAACGTATGAAAGACTAAGTTCCCAAAGCCTTTAAATCCGTTCCGTCCGAAAAAAGAAATTAGTCGCTCACGCGCGGCCAGCTTAGCATGCATGAATCATCTCATGAATTCGCGGGCGAGTGGTGTGGCAGATAAGAATGAAAACGATGATCTCGCTTTCCGGGGGTGTAATTTACGTTTTTACGGGGGTGTAAGTTGGCGGCACAGGCCAGCCTAAGCAGAGGCGGACGGGCAAGAAAATTAGCAACGTTTGCTCACCGTAAGAGTTATGGGGGCTTTGTAGCCAAACTACTCATGAGCATTAAGGGTCATTACAATGCCCATAAATCCTGGCCACTGTCTTGCGCAATATTTATGTTATCAATTCCCGCAAAACCGGTGCCATCGAAAGATACCCTGAGGTTGGTTATCGTCATCGATACCACTTGGCTCCGCCTCCGTGTCACTGATATATTATCACCTTGTAAAATGGCTTAATATACTACTTAGCGCGAAACGACAGTGTGCTTTAGTACTGAAAGGAACAAGTTCACAAATTTATTTCGGGTTTGGAAGATTTTTTGTAGGGGCAAATTTTTAATTGTGAGATGAATCTTTGGTACTAATTTTTTTAATCTTGAGGTTAGGTTAAGTTAAGGATTTTTGATGTTGAGGTTAGGCTAGGTTAGGGATTTTTTATGTTAACGTTAGGTCGAGTTAGGCATTTTTAATGTTGAGGTTAGATTAGGTTAAGGATTTTTGATGTTGCGGTTAGGGTAGGTTAGGCATTTTTGATGTTAAGGTTAGGCTAGGTTAGGGATTTTTTATGTTAACGTTAGGTTGAGTTAGGCATTTTTAATGTTAAGGTTAGGTCAGGTTAAGGATTTTTGATGTTGAGGTTAGGTTGAATTAGGCATTTTTGATGTTAAGGTTAGGTTAGGTTAAGGATTTTTGATGTTGAGGTTAGGTTGAATTAGGCAATTTTGATGTTGAGGTTAGGTTAGATTAAGGATTTTTGATGTTGAGGTTAGGTTCGGTTAGGGATTTTTTATGTTAAGGATAGGTTTTAGATGACTGTTTTGAGATATTAGAAGCAAGGGTATGAAGATGTTAGTATAAAGCGCAGATACATATTTTTGATGTATTATGAGGGAATAATGAAGTTTTCAGTTTTAATATTCTCAACGTTAAAAAATTGTGTAATTGAAAAATTTCAGGAAAAATGTAGAAATATAGTAATTTTGAAACTCCAACTATCACATATTCAAACAGTGAAATTTTCTAATTTCTGGCGAATCAGTAAATCACAAGTATATCGCACATCCACATAGATTTACCCCATGGCATTCCTCCATGGTGGGGTTGATCTCCTGTTTCACTTATATCGTTTTCTGCGTCAGTAGCTTAATTGCGTTTCAATGAACCCCTCTAAGCAGAGTGTAATTATAATTCACGTCGAGCTAATCGAGTTGCTCGCGCGGCTCGTGGCTCAACTATAAATCACCGACGAAATCGGAGCGCATCCGGTTAAACGATTCCCGTTTATCAAACATTTTTTTTCCACCCGAGGGTAGATAATAATGAAAAAGAGACGAAAAAGAATGTAGACGGTTTCAACGTCGTGGCTGTAACTGGCGCAACTACGGAAAGCACGATCCTTTTCCCAGGTAAATGAGCATCGAGAGATACCGATTCGCTATCTGCAATCGTCATTCATTTCCTCGAGAAACGAGCTCTCCGCCCTCCCGCCGGCATTAACGTTTTTACTTTTATGATAAACAGGAATCACAATTTCGCCCGTGAAACTTTTTCCTACCCTTTTCTACTGCTCTCTGCCCGACTCGGTTTTTTCCATTTCTTTCTCTCTCGATAAACAGCGAGACTGGAACACGGAGTCGGGATTCCTTGATGTTCACCGCATTCCTGTCCTTTAATGCGCTAGAAAAATATTTTCATGGTCCGAAACCGTTTCATATCTCACCGCGATGGATGCGACACACGAGGATGACGGTAACAACGCGGGTGTAATGAATAAATCTCAAACTTTTTCCACTGACATTCCGAAATACCTTGCGTCGCTCGAGCTGCCGTTCTTTTCGGGTTCGATTATTTCTTCACGACTGATTGGCTTTTCAACGCCTTGTGTCGTTTCAACTGTTCTGAATTTGGCTAACTGCACACTTTCAAATTTGCAACCTTCTACACTCATTAATTTACAACATTCAGGATTTGTAAATTTATGATCTTCCAAATTCGTAAATTTTTAAAATTTCTATTTAACCAAATTATCATGGTTCTAAATTTTTAGATTTGGAAAAAGTAGTATAAATCTAATTGTGAATTTATAAATTGTAAGATTTAATATCTCTCGAGTTGTAAATTTCTAAATTGAAATATTTAATATTTCTCTACTTGTAAATTTCAAAATTGTAATATGTAATATTTCTGTACTTCGAAATTTCGAAATTAAAAAATGACCTATTTCTACGGTTATAAATTTCAAAATTAAAAACCACAATTTTTAAGCACTTCTGCAGTTGACTAACAAATTTTCAGATTTCAAACCCCAAAAAATAAATTTATTTCCGTATGACTGAATTAACAAATTACTAAAAATCTAATTTTCCAAGTCAATTACAATAAAAACAGTTATATTCAAAATTGTATCATCCCATTCTAAGTGCACTTCCCTAGAACGCTAAAAAGCCATTTGAAATACTAGCGACTCGTTCAAAGAGTGCGATGAAAGTATTATGGGTATAATGACGTTGTCGCTATCTCAAAAGCGCGGCCGCTAAATAATTTTGGCGCATGGAATACGTTTTCGAAATTTACGAATAATGCGTCACCTTCTCATTTTCCTTCATACACGAGCGATGCGATGGTTAAATCACAAAATTCTGCGGCGAGTAGAATAACGGTTAGCGCATAAAACGTGTGTGAAACTCGTTCAAAAGAATCGAGTTCCATGAACACAATGAACCGTTTGAAAAAATTCTTTGAAACGTGCCTGCAGAATTCTGCTCCTCTTTTTGCTGGATTTTCAGTGTACCAGCTAATTTTCAGGAAATTACTATTAGTCCACTATTATAACACATTATCTTGTTGTACAGGATGTGTTAATAAAATACGATTATTATCATATGTGATTATATCATATGTGATTATTTCATATGTGATTAATATCATATGTGATTATATCATATGTGATTATATCATATGTGATTAATATCATATGTGATTAATATCATATGTGATTAATATCATATGTGATTATATCATATGTGATTATATCATATGTGATTATGTCATATGTGATTATATCATATGTGATTATATCATATGTGATTAATATTGTATGTGATTAATATCATATGTGATTAATATTGTATGTGACTATATCACATGTGTTAATATCATATGCGATTATATCATATGTGATTAATATCATATCTGATTATATCATATGTGATTATATCATATGTGATTAATATCATATGTGATTAATATCGTATGTGACTATATCATATGTGATTACTATCATATGTGATTACTATCATATGTCTGACCATTAAGAACCTTCAAAAACTGCTATCGTTCGCTTCTGCTATAAATAATTAATTTAACTGAATTCGTCATATATAAATATGCATCACATACGAATTTGCGTCACATATGACCATCGTGACAATTAACATATTAAAAACAAGATCTTTCAAATTCATCTCTTAATCCGTTATCATTTAGAACCCTCCGTATGGCAATCAACGCGTTAATTATATAAAATCGGCACGTAGAAGAGTGCGGGAAAATAGCTCGTTCGAGAAAAGAGAGCAATATTAGAAACGCGATTCCGCAGTGAAAATTTCGCGATTCGTTGAAACCTCTCGAAGTTCACGCCCGACTGCGATACAGTCCGCAGAAAATAGGGGTAAAAACCCTTCACCTACTTATCCTCGGTTCACCGGTAATGAGCAGTTAATTTCTTTTTCTCAACGGGTTAGGTGCATGGCCCACTGTTTCGGACCAAGTTAGATTGCGTTGCGGTTTACGGCTTTTCCGCTCGGGAAACGAACATCGATAATCCGTACGTGTTGCTGCTACACGTTACAGCATCCCGCAAAAAATACCACGGTTTCCTTCTTTCTCCCCGATAATTTCGTCGATAATCGTTCCGAGTAAATATACATATGGAACTGGAGTTGGCGAAAGCACGATTTTAATGATATGGAGATGATATTTTATTGCGCGAATATGGTGTACGAAGAAATTTTCTCCGTTTAATCGACTCGGTGATCAGTTATTTAATGCAAAAATTATCGTGCGAGCAGAGGTACAGATTAATTATTAACAATTTTACTTATTGTTATAGCGTCAGAAGCAAGCAAAACGTGCCCGCGAAAATATCAGTAGGATTCATGAATTTAACGAAACAAGCTCATTACAATAGGATTTTCTTTCGTTCATTTTTGCACACTTGAAACAAATCCTGAAACTACACGTATGTACTGATATCAACCCACGAATTGGCGCGCGATTGGTCGGAATAGAAAACGGAGGTCTCACACGTATTGGCTCTCGCGATCACGCACACCAATTAGGCGAAAAACAATGACAGTCGGCAAACGTCTCTCAAGCGAGCGAGATAACGCGAATCGCGTTCAGCAGTTGTTATTGTCATTATTATTCTTATGCGCCTATATGTAACGTAAGTGTTCACGGTGGATAGGGCTTCTTTTACTTTGGGTCGCGCGCCAACTCGTGGGTTGACATCCGTACGTAAATTATTACGCCTAAATTGAAAATTCACGCGTACCAAAAATACGAGAAAAATTAACAATATTTGAACTGCGAGTGCGTCGCGAGTGCGTCATAGCTGACGCGCCAACTCGTGGGACATCCGTACGTAAATTATTACGCCTAAATTGGACATTCACGAGTATCAAAAATATGAGAAATTTTTTGAACCGCGAATGCGTCATTAGTGCGTCGCGAGTGTGTCATAAGTGCGTCACGAGTGTGTCATGAGTGCGTCATTAGTGCGTCACGAGTGCGTCATTAGTGCGTCACGAGTGTGAATTATAAATAATTCATGTGAAATGAATAATTAATATCAAATGTATTAACTGTTCCTGATGCCCTCTGTAAGATAATTAAATTATATTACGTGATTATTGTATGGAATAACAACAAAATCGTATCATAATGAGGTGTATATACGTTTCGTTGGAACATTTTGTATACATGAACAGTATTGAAAGTTTTTGAATCGTTAATTAAAATAGAAACATATCGTTCGAATGATATATTTGAAACAGATTTTTTTTTTTAATAAAATGGTACTGCAATTAAAATAGGAATCCAATAAGGGAATATGAAATGTTCTATTTCCGATATTAAAAACAAATGTTTTTCAATATCGAATAGAATACTCCAGTGCTCATATTTCATTTCCAACTAATATTTTTATCCAGTAAAATTAATATCTAGTAAAAATTGGGTATACAAGTTTTTTAATTGTTTTATCTAAAAAGAATATTTGAGGACTTTGGGATTTGGAGATTTGGAGATTCGGGGATTTGGAGGTTTGGAGATTTGGAGATTTGGGAATTTGGGGACTTGAGAAGTGGGGAATTTGAAAATTTGAGGTTTTGAGGATTTGGGGATTTGGAGATTTGGAGATTTGGAGGTTTGGAGATTTGGGGATTTGAGAAGTGGGGAATTTGAAAATTTGAGGATTTGAGGATTTGGGGATTTGGAGATTTGGAGATTTGGAAACTTAGAGATTTGGAGATTTGGAGATTTGGAGGTTTGGAGATTTGGGGGTTTGAGAAGTGGGGAATTCGAAAATTTAAGAATTTGAAAATTGGAGGATTTGGAAATTTGGGGATTTGAAAATTTGGGAATTTGAAAATTTAAGAATTTGAAGATTTGGGAATTTCAGAATTTGAAGATTTGGGAATTTTAGAATTTGGGGATTTGAAAAGTTCGGAATTTGAGAGTCAGAAAATTTGAAAATTTGTGGATACAAAAATTAGTAAATTTTGACCCGTCGAAAATTTGAGAATTTCAAAATTTCAAAATTATGGATATACGAGAATTTATAAATTTAGAAATCCATATATATAATAATTAGAAAATTGAATTGTTGAATTTAGAAATCAAAATTTCTATATTCATTAACGTTTTATTATCCCACAAAGCAAGATTCAGAACGTAACAAAGGCACACAAAAATAATTACAATAACAATTAAAAACACCAACGACAGCGTTCGAAGATGGCCCTTGTGTTTGCAACGCACTCATGCAACTGTGAGCGTATCAAATTCCAGCCGTAAATTCAAAACTTTCTTGTTCATCTTTTTCCATGAAGCACCATTGTAACTTACGTGTATCGCAACAAGTAAATTGTAGTAATAAAACAAATATCATGCTGAAGTACATCTGGCTAGAGGTACTTCATCATTTACTCTCGCAAACGTGCAGTATTCACATTTTACAAAGTTAATTTGCAAACTTTTTTGCTGTTTGTTGCAGATAGGTTCACTCTTTCATAAGTACATTGTAGATTTTAAATATATGTACATGAAATATTAAAATGTTTTTATTTTATTATTGATTTTTGGTAGAAGTGTTTTCGTGATTATATTTGATGAAATGTTCAAGTGGTAAATTGATTTTCGTGTTTTATTCACTAAATATACTTTGTCTCTTTAAATATCAAACAAATGCAAACCTGTTGATTATGATGTCCATTCGACTAAATTATATTAATGTTTAACTAAATATTCAAGATATTTCAATATTTCACATAATTCAAGATATTTAGCTAAATATGCAAGATAAATATCAAAATTTTACATGAATCTTATTTGGAATATTTTATACATTTCTACAAATTCCACTGATGAGAATTTAAGTTCATAGAAATTTAGGCTTATTTTGTTAATAATTATTTTCGACATTTTTCTTTGTAACTGTAAGTTATTCTTTGTTTAACGTGACCCAAATCTTGCTTAGACAAAGACCATTGAAGAGACTCTACGAAAGTTTTCGATGACCCTGACACATAAGTCGCAAAATACTGTGTCATGTTAGAAATAAATTCTTTAGTGCAAGATATACTCAGGGTTGTTCCTATTTTCACGTTTATGAATAGACTCTGAAGATAGCGGGTTCTTATTTAAAGAAGACACTTTTATTGCAGCAAGTAACCATATCAAATATTTCACTCTTTAAATTTCAAAATAAAATTATTTCGTAAAGTCAATAAATCTTCAAAAATTATTATACCTTAAACTGTGATATTTTCGTTCCTCACCTGCGAACGGTAATTAAAACTCAGCTCTAAATCCCGCTGAACACAGCAAGAAAATAGTCCTCCGTAAAAAAATTAGAGTGGTTTTGCTAAGGTTCTCGATTTAATTTGGATCAGCTGTGGAATTAATTGAAAACTCAAACTCAGATTAATTGAAAGTCAATTCTAGAACCAAGGGTTCATAGGAAAGTTCAACTAGTGCTTTTATTTCTAATTTTCATCAGTTGTGAACACTAATTAACCCCTTGACGAGTCTGACTTGTGACATACTCATACTACTGTGATCAATTTTACTCGAATTTTTAATACAATTCAATTTGGAGTTCAATTGATTATAATTTGCTTTAATAGATTATAATTTGCGTAGTCAACGATTACATAATACCAGATTGACATGAGTCTTTTTGTCTGTTTTAATTTTGTTGCTAGTTCTGACGCACCTGATGTGTCAAGGGTTGAAAACTGTAAGATTGATTGAAACTCAACTTTGTCATAAAAATAAAAGAAAATATCCATAGTATTTTATATTTGAAACGTCAGAAATCATCCACTATTTTAATTTGAATACAGTAATATTTGAATTTGAATACAGTAAACATTAATTAACTGTAGCTCAAATTAACTGAAGCTCCAAATCTTGTGAATAAAAAAATATAAACATGAGAAATATTAATAAATAACAGAAAATCCATAGAGTTTTATATTCGAAACATCAGAAATCATCCTCTGATATTTTAAATTGAAAGCAGTAGATACTAATTAAAAACTGTAGCTCAAATTAATGAAAAGGCAGCTCTAAATCTTGCCATGAACGCAAATATAAAAAATATGAATAGAAAAAAGGAAATGATCATAGAATTTTCTATTCGAAGTCCACAGATATTTTAATTTGATAGCAGAAAACATTTATCTTACTAAGCTTTCCCCTTCGATTTCTGAAAGCGTGATTCCGTCGAAATGTAACGATAACAGAGCATCCAAACAGAAAATTTGATAACCCGAGGCAGAAATTCCTTAACCCGCGTTCTCAGCGATTCTCGACCGATCGTTGAAAGAAACCTGGGGAAAAAGGTAGAGAAAAACCGTGGATTGATGTACGTTCGGTCGTATCGAAAAAAAACCGCAGCTGAATGCGGGGTGAAATTCACGGGAACGTTTGCTGTGAACGAACGAAACGTGATTTATAAAGTGAATCCGTGCGTCCAGCGGACAACAGCGGCTCTAACTTCTCTTAGCGGGAAGCTAATTTCTGTTCGTGCAAATTTCATATCTCTTCCCGTTGTTGTTGCTGTTGTTTCTTACCGAGGCGGTTAACAATCAACGAAATTAACGGGCCAGAGAGAAAGCAGTCGAGCGTCTGATACGTTTCTGACTGCACTTGTATTTTTCTACTCTCCGGTAATCGCGTTGAATGAAACCGGCGGCAGCTGTTTCCGTAAATTGATCGTTAATTACGAAAGAAACACGTGGAATTATGGTAACAGTTTTTGTCGACGTTACTAATTATCAACTGACGTGATGGGAAAGTTGGGTTTTTCTTGTGTTTCCTGGGTTTCGATGTTGCTGCGTTTTTTGTCGAGCTGCGAGTGCTCGCTGTCGTGGTTATTAATTTTAGACAATTTCTTATTTGGCGGTTTTTGTGTTGGTGGTGGAGGGAATACTTCCAGATATAGTCGTTTCTGGAAATTTGGGAATTTGGGGATTTGAAAATTTAGAGATATGGGAATTTGGAGATTTGAGAATTTGGAGATTTGGGAATTTTGGGGTTTGGGGGTTTGTAGATTTGGGGATTTGGAAATTTAGAAATTTGGAGATTTGAGAATTTGAAGATTTGGGAATTTGGAGATATGGGAATTTGGAGATATGGGAATTTGGAGATTTGGGAATTTGGGGATTTGGGGGTTTGTAGATTTGGAGATTTGGAAATTTAGAAATTTGGAGATTTGGAGACTTGAGAATTTGGAGATTTGGAGATTTGGAGATTTGGAAATTTAGAAATTTGGAGATTTGAGAATTTGGAGATTTGGGAATTTGGAGATATGGGAATTTGGAGATTTGGGAATTTGGGGGTTCGTAGATTTGGAGATTTGGAAATTTAGAAATTTGGAGATTTGAAGATTTGGAGACTTGAGAATTCGGAGATTTGGAAATTTGAAGATTTAAAGATTTGGAGACTTGAGAATTTGTAGATTTGGGAATTTGGGGGTTTGGGGGTTTGTAGATTTGGAGATTTGGAAATTTAGAAATTTGGAAATTTAGAAATTTGGAGATTTGGGAATTTGGAGATTTGGAGACTTGAGAATTTGGAGATTTGGAGATTTGGAAATTTAGAGATTTGAAGATTTGAAGATTTGGAGACTTGAGAATTTGGAGATTTCGAGATTTGAAGATTTGGAGACTTGAGAATTTGGAGATTTGGAGATATGGGGGTTTGGTAATTTATGCATTTGGAAATTTGGAGATTTAAGAATTGAGGGATGTAGGGATTTGGGAATTTAAGGATTTGCAAATTTAGAGATTTGATAATTCAGGAACTGACTTAAACCATCCACAATTTAGGGATTTCGACGTTTGAGAAGTTTAACTAAGTTATTTGCAAGTTTAAAGATTTTGACATCTAGGGATCTGGAGATTTGAGAATTCAAAGACTTACAAATTTAGAAAAATAAAAATTAAAAATTTTCGGGATTTGAAGATTTAAAAATTTAGTAATTGAAAAATGTAATTTGTTAGTACAGAAACTTAAGAATTCTTAAAAAAGTAACTGAATTTTCATAAAAACCACATTTTAATATTAGGAAAAACAATTCAAAAGTAGGGAACTTAAAAATTTCTTTAAATTTCATGCTCGTTCCTACAATACAGGAACGCATTAAAATAAGAGCATCTTGCATTTAATTACACATAGAATTAGTGAACGTAAAATCGGACGATGTTATAAATTCGTTCACATAAAAACGCGCATGATAGCGTATTAAGTGAACCGTGTAAGAGAAGCGATCCCTGTGGGCCTCGTATTCAAAGTTGCCTCATAAATTATCACAGATTCGGAAGTCATCGTTATTTAGATCCGCAAGCACACGCGTTCGGTCGCGGATTTTATTTCAGAACCGTCGAAACGTGAACCACCAGGAAATTTTGCCGTTTCGTTGACTTTTACTTGTTTCCCGCGTAAAAAAGGAAATAAACAGCACGCTTTTCACCGGATGTAAATCAATTCCGCGTTATTTCCCGATCAAGTGGTTTCTGTTAATTGCCGAATTATGGAAAGTTATCGGTAAAGATGCGCCAATATGTTCGGAATCGATTAAAATCTTAATTTTTGTTAAGATATACACGTTTTTTTACTAAGACACTTCTGTTCAATTTTGAGAAATTAAATATTAAGTTAAGGTCTTTTAATTTTCAATTATTGGATTTTTCGATATTTAATTAAAAAATTGTTAAACTTTTTCAGTTTCTCAACTTTTCAATTCGTCTTCGATTTTCAACTTTATGATCTTTCAATTTTGCAACTTTTCAATTACTAGTTTAGAAATGGTTCAATTCTGCAATTTTTCTTTTCGTCGATTTTTTAATTCTTCAATTTGACAATTTTTCAATTCCTTAATAATTACTGCATCAAATTTTCAAGTTTACAACTTTTCAATTCTTCAAATTTTCAATTCTTCAATTTTTCAATTCTTCAAATTTTCAATTCATCAAATTTTCAATTCATCAAATTTTCAATTCTTCCAATTTTCAATTTTTCAATTTGTCAATTCTTCAATTTTTCAATTCATCAAATTTTCAATTCTTCAATTTTTCAATTCTTCCAATTTTCAATTCTTCAATTTGTCAATTTTTCAATTTGTCAATTCTTCAATTTGTCAATTATTCAATTGATCAATTCTTCAATTTGTCAATTTGTCAATTCTTCTATTCGTTAATGCATCAGTTCGCCTATTCTTCAATTCGTCAATTGTTCAATTCGTCAACTTTTCAATTCTCCAAATCTTCGATTCTTGAATTTTTCCATCTTTCAATTCTTCAATTCTTCCATTCTTCAATCATTCAATTCTTCAATTCTTTGATCATTCAATTCTTCAATTATTCAATTCTTTGATCATTCAATTCTTCAATATTTCAATTAGCCAAATTCATTACTGAATCTTCTAAATTTCTGATTTACCAACGTCCCAAATCTCTCAATTTTCCAAATGTCCAAATTCACAGTTCCTCCAATTGGTCAGTTTTCCACATACTTATTCTTCAGACTTTCAAAAGAACAATATTAAACATTATCATCACAACAATTTTTCTAAATTTTCATTTTCTTTATCTCACTTCTTAAGTCCCCTTCCCAATCCTATAAAATGCATAATTTGCAACCGTTCCAATTCGCAAATCTCCGAAACCCTACCCGAGACCCTGTAAATGATTCCCCGTTTAAAAATTGACCGCCTGAAATGCAACGAGTGGTTGGATAACCTTCCCCTACGTCTCCAATTTCCCTAGGGAAGACAGATTTGCTCTCGGCTGTACGTGCATTCCGGGGACAAGCGTGTTCAGTAACGGGCACGCTTTTTGCCCTGTACAATGTGTCTCAATTAAAAAAGATAACGAAGACACCGGACAGAGAAGTACCAATCCAATTATTCCCGCGGCGTTTCGCCATTTATTTCGGTGCCTAAGGACGCCACCGACACTCTTCTCCGCCTGTTGTTTCGATGCACACGCTTCGAAACTGGTCGACAATTTCTCTCTGATTTTGTCCTATTTTTCGTTTTTATTTTTTTTTTTTGTTCGGAAGTAACGAGAGACACGTGCTTTGCTATTCAGCACTGGAATTTGAAGAATTTCGAGGCTCGTACCTTTTTTCCAAAGGAGTCTACTTCGTTATAGTGGCTCGGGTTAATTGAATCAATTTCACTGGGTCGTTTCAGTTTCATTAACCCTTTGTAGGACGAATTTTTCGATTGATGAAAAGGTACATTTCTGTGCTTGTATTAGGGAAATAATAAATATTTAACAAATTTTACTCGGGAGCTTTGTTGCGAATTTGCGTTCTTACAGAAGGTAACTTACCAGAGAAAGAATAAATTTTTTCCATAGCTTCCTTTGCAATGTATAGAATACAAAAATTGTATAGGTTTTTTTGTAACTGACTTATTACGATTTTGTACTGTATTTTAAAATAGGAGTGTAATAACGAATAGATTTTTTAGACGTTAATTTTTTAAAGATGAGTAAGAACGACTCGTGTAAAATTAAATTGTTCGTAATCTTATTTGAACGGATCCGCAAGAAAGTTAGGTAAGAGGATTTATCTGGAGGTTTTGAAAGCGGAGTCCATTATCTTCGACAGTTTTTAATTAAATATATCTCCTAGTAAGAATTTCTTTGATAGTGTTTCAGGATACTTGGGTTAAACTTTGTCACTGATGCGAAGGCAACTTCTTATGGCAGAAAATTATAACAAATTCTAGTTACAATTTTTATTGTGTCCATTCAGTTTTTTTAATAGAAAAATAACACTTGGTGATTTAAAAAATTAAAGTGAACTATTATTACAGAATATAGTCTTTTACTCGTATTATGATAAATGCAAGTTCAAATAATATTTGAATTTCACGTTTAACGTTACTCGAGAAAACTTTATAGGTTTTCAGAAAGTTTGTACAGAGAGAAGCTTTATTCACATCAGAAATGAGTTATTCTTCTTGCATTTTTGATACTCTTCACTTGATTGCAATAGAAAAAATTTAATAATTCACTCAGTATTAATAACGACGAAACATCTGATACGACTATAAATATTAACTTCAACAATATATCAGTAAAACCAAAAATACTTCCAGTATTCAGTGATCAAATTGAAATATATTACACGAACTACCCAAATAAAATTTGATATTTACTGAAGGTTTTATCATATAGATAACTCTATTTCTTTTCATAACAAAGATAAACTTTACTTATAATTTTCGTCGTGTTCACTTAGTCGTTTCCATAAAAATTACAGCAAAAAAGAAATAAAAATCGCCAGAAACTTCAATTGATCCCTAATATGAACATTTGAAGCTGAAGATCAACTGGTTGCTGATGAATACTTTGAATGATTTAGACCATGATATGTATTTGAATCACAGCTATTTTTGACAGTATTTAACAGTGTTCAACAATGTTTGAAGAAATTTTAGTGATTTTGCTTTATAGAAAAAATCATTTATTTTTGCACGTCAACTTACAATTTAATCTTCTATTATTTCAAGAAGGAAAAATAATTGAACTTTCTTTCAACTAACAAGATCAATCTGATGTGATATTTTGAATGATGTGACACCATGATGGAAAAACTTTGTCTTCTATTTCAAGATAACTGATCACTTTTTTGTAACAAAAGAAATGAACCACCATGAAGATTTGCATCATATGAATGATTTATAATTTGCCAACACCGAATATTCACTAGCGACACTATCACAGATGAAGAACTCAGAAATAGCTCTACTTACGATTTCAAGCACGTTCACATAGTTTAAAGGAACCGTTTAGTAATTCATAATCAGAAAGAAGAAACCGTGAGAAATCACCGTAGATCTGAAGCATCATGGAACAATACTTTGAATGATAATTTCCGATTCACTGACACCTCGATATCGATGTATCCAAGTTGAATCGTCGCAGTGTGATGATGGAACACCTGCCAGAAAAAGCTGACTGCGTTCAAGCGGAATGATCGACGAACAAACGCGACCGTTTCCAAAGTGTGGATCACCGATTCGCGTCTAAACGTCGAGAGCTACTCGGCGATGTATCTCGAGGAACTTTCTCAAAGCAAGTACGATCACGTATCCGAGCCAGGCAATATCGATGGCTGGCAATTTGCTCGCGAAGTAGACGCGGCAGGTTTTCGCACTCCCGATCGGTCTTCCCCCATTAACACAACCGCAATCGAGTTAGCAGCTTCGGGTCTGAAGTTCTCGCTGAAACTCGGCTGAAACTTACATAAATTCTCGTCTAGTTCCATCAGTACGCGTGGTGGTCGTCGATTCGCGGCAACTCGGATCGGAAGAACGCGTTCGCGATTGTCGTCCGTTGAACGGGTTATTCGTGGCACGTCATGAGATTAGGAAACTGTTCGAAGTGGTCCAGCTAAGAGATCCGCTCGTCCGATGGACAAAGAATTTTGCTCAAACCTGGTCCGTTGTACCGGCAGAAGTTTCTCATAGCTCAGGACCTGGTTCGCGATGTTCTCCGCGGGACCGGAAACTCCACTGGCATCCCTGATGAGACGAGAACAGCACGCTCGGCGTCCGGACGCACGTGACCCGTAACGGACCACTGGTATCCCGCACGCGTACGCACGGACTGAGGGATGCCGGTAAACTGATCGGGATCCTGCCGGTCCTCCTTCCTCGAGGAGACCTCTTCCGTACAGGATGAGGCGCGCAAGCCCGTCCGAGCGCAGGAACGACGAAGAGCGCCGCGAGAGGGGACGTCGCGACGCCGACCAGAATGGGACCAGCGAAGGGTGCATGTGAAAGAAGCGCAAGAACTAGAAGAGAGCCGAGAGAGTATCCGGAATTGATGATGGAGAATGGGAGTATAAGGAGAATATGGAGAGTATCGAGATGATGGAGAATGACTATGGTATAGGGATAAGATGATAGTATAAGAATAAGTATAGGGAGAACATTATGAAGAACAGAAGTATGACGAGTATGAAACAATGTAAATATATAGAAGTCTGTGATGGAGAAAAGTGATGATGAAGAATAAGAGTATGAAGAAGTATAAGATGGTAATGGGAGTATGGAGAAGGGTATAGGTATAAGTTATAGACAATGTGGATATGGACTATAGAGATAGCGAATAGGAGTATGGAGAAGAGTATAGAGAGAAGATGAAGAACAAAAGTATCAAAAACAGTTGAGACATCAGATGATGGGCAATGTGAATATGTGGAATAACATAGAAATAAGATAATGGTGGAAAGTAGTGTGGAGAGGATCGGAAGTTGATGATACAGAAAAGGAGTATGAATAAGACTATTAGGGTAAGATGATGAACAATGTGGATATGGAGCAAGACAATAGAAATAAGATGATAGGCAATGGAGTATGGTGAAGAGTATTGTAATTACGAAGAATAAGAATTTTTAAAAGACTACTGGGACAAGACGATAAATAACAGAGGTATGATGAAAAGTATGTAGAGAGGATGATCGAGAATTAAAGTGTGGAGAAGAGTACGGAGAAAGGATCGAAGACTGCAACGATAAGATGATGAAGAATAGGAGTATGGAGAAGAGTACTAGGATAAGATAATGAAGAATGGAAGTTGAAGAAACGATGTAAAGAGAAATGCCGAAGATAATGAGAAGAGAGAGAGTGATGATCTATGCTGGTTGTGGATGATGGGGGAATAATGGGGTGGTTTTGGGTGTGAGGATTTCAGAAGGTAGATAGGAAGGTAGATAGAAAGGAGGATGAAGGTGTGGAAGTGGCAGTGTAGTTGATCAGTCGGATTTCGGAGGTTGAAGACTTTGAGGTTTTGAGATTTTGAAGACTAGGGATTTTAGGACTTTAGAATTTTTTTTATCTTTGAATTTATTACTTTTGAGGCCTTGGTATTTGGAAACTTTGAGATGCTGCAAAGGAACTTTGAAACATGGATCCTACTAATTCAGTGACTTTGGCACTTTTGGGACTTTCAAATTTTTCACCTTTGCAATTTTAGAACTTCACATCTCTGAAATCTTGAAAATTTAGAATTTTGGGGTTTTGAGACTAAAATTTGGAAACTCTTGGCCTCTGGATCCCCATATTTCAACATCACAATACCCCTAGGCTCCTCAGATCTCAAATCCCAATATCTCTAGATCCCAATACTCTTAAAGTGCAAGATCCCTAGATCCCAACACTATTAGGCCAAAATATCCCTAGATCCCAATACTCTTAGGATCCAATATCCCTAAATCGCAATACTCGTTAGTCTCAATATCCCTAGATCCCAATACTCTTAAGCCCCAATGTTCCTAGATCTTAATTCTCTTAGACCCCAATATCCCTAGATCCCAATACTCGTTAGTCCCAATATCCCTAGATCCCAATATTCCTAGATCCTGATTCTCTTAGACCCCAATATCCCTAGATCCCAATACTCGTTAGTCCCAATATCCCTAGATCCCAATACTCTTAGGATCCAATATCCCTAGATCCCAATACTCTTAAGCATCCAATGTTCCTAGATCCTAATTCTCTTAGACCCCAATATCCCTAGATCCCAATACTCGTTAGTCCCAATATTCCTAGATCCCAATACTCTTAGGATCCAATATCCCTAGATCTCAATACTCTTAAACCCCAATGTTCCTAGATCCTAATTCTCTTAAACTCCAATATCCCTAGATCCCAATACTCGTAGGTCCCAATGTCCCTAGATCCCAATATTCCTAGATTCTAATTCTCTTAGACCCCAATATCCCCAGATCCCAATATTCCTAGATCCTAATTCTCTTAGACCCCAATATCCCTAGATCCCAATACTCGTAAACCCTAATATCGCTAGATCCCAATACTCGTCGGTCCCAATATCCCTAGATGCCAATACTTTTAAACCCCAATATCCCTACATCCCAATATTGTTAAATGAAAATCTAAACAGCAATTTAAAAATTTACAAGCTTCCTAAGGAACACATGTTAGAAATAAAAAATTTTTGTTAACACATGATTTTGTAATCTCGAAATGCAGTTCGTCACTCAATTATGGTACGCGAATATTCGGTAGATTTAGCGAGAAACGACAGACATCAGAAGTTTTTCAATTAACTAACATGTTGTCGTATTAAGATTGTATAAACCTAATAAGGATAAGTGCACCCGGAGTATCCGAAGTCCTTCCGGTTGTAATCGGTGTCCTTGCGGTCCTCACGATACGAATTGTCTTACAGCTCTCTCTGTTGTCCGCGTTTCGGTGCAAATTACCGAAGCTTTTTATCCTTTGAAAGGACTACAGTCACGACGTCTTTGCGATTAGATCAAGCTTTTCCTTCTCCCAACTCTTCTGTCCCTTCGTTTCTCGTTACTTTCCATTTGTTCCGTTTTTGTCTTTCACTTTGATTTCACGCATTTCCTTCCTCTTCCTCCACGTCCTTTTTCCACACCTTTTTCCATTCTCCTCCCCTGTCCCCGCCCGTTTCTGCTCCTCCGAAAGCGTACTTTATGTACTCTGTTCCCTTTGTTTTTCAATTTTGATCCTCGTTCGCTGTCCTCCTCGGATGATTTTCTTTGTTTCATTTCGTAAAATATTCCTGTCGGCGAATTGCCTTGTTACGAACGAAAAATTTTATTCTACACCTTGCTTTATTAACTTTCGACGTTGTTCAATCATTTGATTAGCGTTGGAATTTGAAAAATTTTTGAAACCTTGATTAAATGCTTTTCTGTTCATTTCATTCGTTCCTCTTATTTTGCTCACGTTTCAAAAATGATACCATATTCATTTTCCTCGACGTTGTTCAGATTTTTTCTTTGTGTTATTATCGATTTTCTCGCAATTTTCTTGCGATTTCGTTCTGTCAACCCTGTCTAAATCTTCTACTCGCGTGTCGCCGCCATATTGTTCCATCATCCAGCCAGATCGCATCAGAAAATCCTCTGTGTTCCCTTCAGAATCTTCCCGCTTTTTTATTCACGCTCTCATCATCTTTTTGTTACTCTCGTTTATTCCTTCGTTAATATTAAAATCTGCCCGACACGTTTCTTCGCAATCCTCAAATTTGTGCTTACGTAAAAAGTTAATTTTGTTTAGAAATTCTGGTCACGTTTCTTTGTATAATATGCTCTATAGGTAACTCGATGCTAATTATTGTTGATTGGTACGTTCATACTTTGCGCAGGGTCGCACTATTGTTAGTGTTAATGGATGGGTCATTGAATTGTTAATTACTGCCGTGGGACACTTATCGGTTCAATCGTAATTTTATGCGTCGTTTATTGGTATTCGAAACTATATTTATGTGTAATGGGATTAATTCAATAATTGTATCTCATCTAGTGTAGCAACATTTGTTAAACAAATACCAAATGTTAACGAATAAAAATATTAATTTTCAAGTGTTTATGAACGTTGATAATTTATGATATTTATTAATACTGAATAAAAATTTCTATTATTATTTTATATTCTATATCTGTCACAAATTTGCATATATCCTACATTATATCAATTTTCATATAGTCCTCTACTAATTAATTTATGTAAAATCCATTTTGAATCAATGTAACAGATTCATCCTAAAATCCAGGAAAATGTTTACAAAATGCAACATATCGAATATGTTTCACACACAGAGATACTATTGTAGATGTTTATCCAACAAACAAATACGCATCTCTATTTACACTGGTTGTTAAAATTCTATGTTTATCGAATATTTTTACCATCCACTTTTATTAGCACATACCTTTCAATTCTTGTTCGCTCTTTTTTACACAACACTTCTTTCTCTCGTTTCGAAATGAAACTTCAGCAATTTTCCGAAAGAGCATCGTTTAAAATGAAACAATAAAACGTACGGGTACATTGTCGTTTCGGAATTGAGTTTCGACAACAAGAGACGCTTTTGTCAAATAGTGAAACGCATTGTGCGATGAACAGAAATGATCAGGAAATTAGAATCGTTGCATTCCGTTGCCATTTTCGTGCAGGAATTATGGTAATCGTTCGGCGGAGATGTTGAAATCTGTTAATGTGTGGCCATCATGGATTTCGATCTTGAGCTTTCATATTTTCAAACTTTCAAATTTTCATGGTCTCAACTTTCAAATTTGCTAAATTCTCACGTTTGAAAATTTTCACATTCCTAGATTTAAATAGTGAATACTGTAAATACTGAAATTGTCAAAATTACTTGTCTCCAAATGTTCAGATCTTTTTTAGACCTTGAAATTTCTGAACCATCAAATTAGATCCCCGAAGTTCGAACTTCTCAAGTCCCAAAATATATAAATTTCAAACTCCTCAAATTCTAAGCGCTCCAAATCCTAAACTCAAATCTGGAACTCCCAAAATCTCAAATTTCGCAGATTCCAACGTTCGAATCCAACATACCTCAAATTTCAAAACTTTGAGGTTCCTCAAATCCCAAGGTAGCTCAAATGCTAACATCCCCTATGTCTCGTCCCCAAAATCCCAAGATTCCCCAAATTTCAACATTCTCCGAATCCCAACATTTCCCAAATTCCAGGATTCCCAAATACTCACGTCTTCAAATTTCTAGGTTTCCATATTCCTAGATCCATAGATCTCTAAATCCCCATAAATAGTAATACATCCCTACATCTTCAAACTTCTATAACCCCAAATGCTAATATCTTCAAACTTCTACGCCTTCAAATTTCTACATCCATAGATTCTTATATCCACAAATTCCTACGTCCACAAATTCCTACATCCACAAGTTCCTACATCCACAAATTCGTACGTTCACAAATTCCTACATCCACAAATCCCACATCCACAAATTCGTACGTTTACAAGTTCCTACATCCACAGATTCCTACATCCACAAATTCATACGTCCAGAAATTCCTACAATCACAGATTCCTACATCCACAAATTCGTACGTCCACAGATTCCTACATCCACAAATTCCTACATCCACAAATTCGTACGTTCACAAATTTCTACATCCACAGATTCCTACATCCACAAATTCGTACGTCCAGACATTCCTACAACCACAGATTCCTACATCCACAAATTCGTACGTTCACAACTTCGTACGTCCAGAAATTCCTGCATCCACAGATTCCTACATCCACAAATTCGTACGTCCACAGATTCCTACATCCACAAATCCCACATCCACAAATTCGTACGTTCACAAATTCCTACATCCACAGATTCCTACATCCACAAATTCGTACGTTCACAAATTCCTACATCCACAGATTCCTACATCCACAAATTCGTACGTCCAGACATTCCTACAACCACAGATTCCTACATCCACAAATTCGTACGTTCACAACTTCGTACGTCCAGAAATTCCTGCATCCACAGATTCCTACATCCACAAATTCGTACGTCCACAGATTCCTACATCCACAAATCCCACATCCACAAATTCGTACGTTCACAAATTCCTACATCCACAGATTCCTACATCCACAAATTCGTACGTCCAGACATTCCTACAACCACAGATTCCTACATCCACAAATTCGTACGTCCAGACATTCCTACAACCACAGATTCCTACATCCACAAATTCGTACGTTCACAACTTCGTACGTCCAGAAATTCCTGCATCCACAGATTCCTACATCCACAAATTCGTACGTCCACAGATTCCTACATCCACAAATCCCACATCCACAAATTCGTACGTTCACAAATTCCTACATCCACAGATTCCTACATCCACAAATTCATACGTTCACAAATTCCTACATCCACAGATTCCTACATCCACAAATTCGTACGTCCAGACATTCCTACAACCACAGATTCCTACATCCACAAATTCGTACGTTCACAACTTCGTACGTCCAGAAATTCCTGCATCCACAGATTCCTACATCCACAAATTTTTTCGTCTCCAAATTCCTACGTTCACAAGTACCTATGTCCAGAAATTCCTACGTCTACAATTTTCTACATCCACAAATTCCTACGTCCACAGATTCCTACATCCACAAATCCTACATCCACAAATTCGTACGTTCACAAATTCCTACATCCACAAATCCTACATCCATAAATTCGTACGTTCAAAAATTCCTACATCCACAAATCCTATATCCATAAATTCGTACGTTAAAAAATTCCTACATCCACAGATTCCTACATCCACAAATTTCTACATCCACAAATTGCTACATTCACAAATTCCTACGTCTTCAAATTCCTACATCCACAAATCCCTACAGCTCGAAATTCCTTCGTCCACAAGTTCCTACATCCACAAATTCCTCCAAAGTTAACAATGGCAGCCCGGGTGAGTAAATTGACCACGAAATCCGTCATCAGCATCATTGAATTAAGGTATTCCTGGTATTCTTGACGCAGCTGCCTTCTATTAATTTTCAAGCAACACCGACGTAGATCTAACGCGATTACAACTTTCTGGATAATCAGATCTGGCCGAAGGAAATACACCGGATAACCGGGAAGTTCCTGTGGACTTCAACAAGATTCGACCAAGACATGCTGTGGAAGTTTTGAGGAAAACGTCCTATTGAGATCATTGATTCTTGAGTATGGGATGAAACTCTTCTAGGTTTCTTATTTTAGCGCGTTGACTCGAGACTGCCGGAGGGGTTACTGCCAGATGACGAATGTTTACGCAAATATGTACTTTTGTATATTGTGCAAGAAATGTGCAAGTAAGCACGATGTAACTATGATATACATGATACAGTAAAAGATATATGTACAGTAAATATAATAGCTTTGATTTATATTGTGATTCGAATTATAATTATTGTGCAATTTCTTCGAGACTGTGCATGTTAGGTTTATTTACCTGCCTCTATGTTAGTAATATCGTAGAAATTAATCAAATAATTTTATTTTTAAGTTCGGTAAGATAATTGGGAAAAATGATAAACATAGAATAGCACTCAAGATGTTCTTTCGAAATTGTAAATCGAATATTTCAAACGTCAGTACTAAACGGATCATCTGATTAATTTTTAAGCGCGGTTCAATTTTTGGGAAAGTATAGAAAATTTTACCGCTTTTAAATATTCATCGATCACTTATCTGAAAATTACAAATCCGATAATTCTTCGACCGTTCGGTCGAATTTTGTTTAAAATAGGAAAAACGTCGCTCGTGGCAAGACAGCTCGTTCCGATTGTTGATATTCACGAGATTCGTTCAAAATAACTAAAAATTTAATTGTAATTACTAGGTTATTTGAGATATTTTTAGATTCGTGGATCTAATTCAGAAATTTTCGATATTTCAGTTTTGAGACTAAGAAGTTTCTTGCACTTACAAATTTATGGAATCAAAAATTATTCAAATTTGCAAATTTGATAATTTGATATTCCGACGAGTAATTTGGTAACTTGATAATTTAGTATTTCAGTAATTTACAAATGTCAGGCTGCAAGAGCTCGACATATTCCAACAATTTCACAAAAGACGTAAAACAATACTTATCAACAACGTTACACGAAAAGAACCTTCACGTAATCCTTCCGACCCATCAGTTGCAACCATGTACCCTTACTTATGTACCTAAAATAACAGTGAAGCGTTTTATCACCGTGATCATATTATCTAGTTTTATTCTCCGACAGAAGTTGGTGGAAAATTGAGCAAAAAGGATCGGGCGCGCACGGACAGGCAAAGAGAGAACTGTCGGATAACCAGAATCGTAGGTGGACACAATTCAGTACGGTCACGAAACGAAACGAAACTCCATTTGCTCTTCATTTTCTGGGGTGGCGTAACGATACACAGGCCTGAATACACCGGGATATCCAACAATTACCGTCGTCGTCGAGGAACATCTACGGGGATCGTCGCTACGTGTTAAACGACACCGATCCTACTCGCTAAAGTTTCTTTGATGTTACGCTCGCGTATTAGTCGTGTACAAGAACGCAGCCGTTCGAAATGCTCGCTAGAAAGTTCGTTTGACGTTATCGGGATGAATCCCGTTTCCCACAGGAAGTAGTTCCCGGCGATTTTTGTCGGTGAA
The DNA here is from genome assembly GCA_036983795.1 of Megachile lagopoda. Classification (NCBI taxonomy): domain Eukaryota; kingdom Metazoa; phylum Arthropoda; class Insecta; order Hymenoptera; family Megachilidae; genus Megachile; species Megachile lagopoda. Next base: position 6,844,417 of record CM072798.1, read on the forward strand.
CGCTGTGCGGAAAGTTCAGGCACGCTTGGAATTGATGACACGAGAGAATCGCTTTGGCGAGCGGAGAAACAGGCATGACTGTGAATTTTCGAATTCTTTGGATGTTTCCTATTTTTGTTTCCTTTTTTTCCCGCTGCAGAATTGTCAGCTGACTCGTGATCGCTGCGAGTCTCGCGTAGACCGTTTCTTAAACCGTGGGTCGCGACCTCGAATGGGGTCGTAAAGCGAAATGCGCTCGCGAAAATTTCATTCGGATTCATGAATTTAACAAAACAAGCGCATTACAACAGGACTTTCTTTCGTTCATTTTTGCACGCTTGAAACAAATCCTGAAACTACTCGTATGTACTGATGTCAACCCATGAGTTGGCGCGCGAAGAGCCATAGCTCCGATTGGTCAGAATAGAAAAATGGACGCCTCACACGTATTTTCGGAACAATTGGCTCTCACGCACACCCATTAGGCGAAAAACAATGACAGTCGGCAAACGTCTCTCAAGCGAGCGAGATAGCGCGAATTGCGTTCAGCAGTCGTTATTGTCATTATTATTCTTATGCGCCTGTATGTAACGGAAGTGTTCACGGTGGATAGAGCTTCTTTTACTTTGGGTCACGCGCCAACTCGTGGGTTGACATCCGTACGTAAATTATTGCGCCTAAATTGAAAATTCGCGCGTACCAAAAATACGAGAAAAATTGACAATATTTGAACTGCGAGTGCGTCACGAGTGCGTCATAGCTCACGCGCCAACTCGTGGGACATCCGTACGTAAATTATTACGCCTAAATTGAACATTCACGAGTATCAAAAATATGAGAAATTTTTTGAACTGCGAGTGCGTCACGAGTGTGTCATGAGTGCGTCACGAGTGTGTCACGAGTATGTCATGAGTGCGTCATTAGTGCGCCACGAGTGTGTCACGAGTGCGTCATTAGTGCGTCAGGAGTGTGTCACGAGTGCGTCATTAGTGCGCCACGAGTATGTTATGAGTGCGTCATTAGTGCGCCACGAATGTGTCACGATTGTGTCATTAGTGTGTCACAAGTGCGTCACAAGTGTGTCATGAGTGCGTCACGAGTACGTCACAGCTCACGCGCCAACTCGTGAGACATCCGTACGTAAATTATTACGCTTAAATTGAAAATTGACGCGTACCAAAAATATCAGAAAAATTGACAATATTTGAACTGCGAGTGCGTCACGAGTGCGTCATGCATAGATCACGCGCCAAATCATGGTTTGACATCGGTACATTCTTTACCAGAGGAATTAGAGAGAAATATTTCTTTTTATATCTTTATTTTATATTTGAGTGTGGAATTGCAAAATAATCTCGATAATAAAGAGTCGTGAATGAAAATAATTTAAAAAGCTGCTGATGTTTATTTTTTAAATAATAGTATAATAATAGATGTGAGGATTATGTATGATTCTTGGAGACTCAGGGTCTTTAGAAGGTCTCTTGATTAAAAAAGAAGTAGAATTTTTTGTAGGAAAATACATATATTCGAACGTTCAAGTTTATTTTAAATAAAATTGAAGAATATTTATAACTAATCGAAAGTAAGGATTTGCAAATGATATTAAATTATATTATAATTGTTTCTAGTTCTGTCACTGAGGTTTTGTCACTTCCTGTGCGTGCGACATCAAAGAAAATTTGGACTTCCGCTTAATTCGGTGCCAGTCTTCTCGTGGACATTTCGTTATGCACGATAATTACTGCACTTGCTAAATCTCAGTGAAAATGTCACATAAAGTTGCTCATAACTTGTGTTATAATACCTTTATTAATCTTTTCTTGAATTTTTTAATTTGCAAATTGTCATGCTTGAATATTTGAAAACGTGTAAATTTTGTAATCTTCAAAGTATCTACATAGTTCAAACGCTTGAAAATATCTCAATTTTTTAATCCTCAAAATTATCAAGTTTGAATATCTGAAAATTCATCAATCTTTTAATCGAAAATTCTTCGAATTCCAGCATTGAATAATTTCTACAAAGATTGAAGTTTCTGCATTTTCAAATTTCTAAACGTACAGATTCCCAAATTTGTAACTTTTAAAATTTGATATTTCCATATTTCGAAATTCCGAAATTATTAATTTCAAAATTTCTAATCTTGGAATCTCCTTAACTATCGAGTTCCAAATTACCAAATTTCTATATTGAGACATTCAGATATTTAAAATCTGTACATGTCGACATCTGAAGATACCTTAATCTACATCCAACGTAGGAATATCGAAATTTAAAAATTTTCAAACATTCTCCCGCTATTTAAAAATACCTCTCCTCATTGCCTATTCCATTAATTTCTCTACTACATCCCCATTCATAATATAACAAAACCACCACCAAATATCTGTCACAGATGTACACAACTTCCTACTACATAATAATCAAACATCCTCGTGAAATTAATTAAAAAAAAATAGATTTAGGATTCCATTCAACCATGAACAAAAATGTAGGGTAATTAGCACATGCGTTGAAGCATTAACGAATCGTCGCGAGGAGATAAAACGACGTCATCGGAGATCGTAAAGCATCTTTGATGTCGCACGTGTCCTTAAGTGAGCGCATTTCACGTACGCGTGTATTTACATGGTCGGTAATCCCGCGGGAACTAACGCGGAATATTTTAAGGAACAGCGATCTCGTTGGCTGGGATTAGGAGCGTTTCCATAGTCGGGAACGAGCGACGATTAAAACAGAAATCGCGTTCGCCTGATTGCTAATCGTAAAGAAATTAAATTTGAATAAGCTTTTGCCGGTTTACTAAGCGGATGGGGGTCCTTATACGGTTTCAAAAATGGGAATCTTTAAGCGTCGGATACTAATTGGACGCAGGTTTTACTATGGTGATCTCACAGATCTCGGGGTCGTTAACAATTTTTCTAATTACCTTTGAAAATTCTGGAGAATTAGCGTGGCGATTTTATAATCCATGCTTTGTACGCTGGATATCGGAGCGGATTTTTAATCATTTTTTAATGTGCAGTTTAAAATTTTAGGTACACATTTCTAACGAATAATTTAACTGATTTATTTATTACATTATTTGTAATTAGTAATTATTAATTGTTTGCAAATTTAAGACTGCAAGGATGCATCATTTATTTTCATAAATTTATGAAAATTAATTTCCTTATTTTCAGTTAAGGTGTTTAAAATTATTTCAACATTGCATTAAATACAATTAAATTCATTTACATTAAATATAATAAAAAAATCGTTATACATTTTCAGAATCCACCCCTTTGCTTGATGTACAAATTCTACAAATATGGTAATCTAACAATGTTAGAATAAAAATAAAATAATCCGAATGAAAATAAAGAATTTACAAGATAAAACTGTGACTAAATAAAATAAAACTTGCGAGTGAAATATTTCGGTATCATTTTAATTAAACCGCAAGCTCCAAATATCGAAGCTACAAAAATGTAGTCGTTTTGCAGGCTCTCGAATTAACAGAAATCGCGTGTTTCTTCTCGCGTTTTCTTTCGCCGTTCGTATAATTACCGGCCGAAGGAATTTCCTTTGTTTTTGTCCCGATAACGGGAATCGTGGCTGACCAAAGCACGCCCTTAATCTACTGCGAGAAGGTTCGAGCTAAAACAGAGTTCGTAGGTGAGATAAATGGAAAGCTCGTCTACACTTTTCATTAGACAACCATGGTGCCCGGTGTATAATTAAAGTCGCAGCCTGTGTAAATGCGAAGCTGTTCTTGCAAAAGCATTTATTAAAAGAAGCGGGAGATTCATCCTGCGTGGCACACATTGCCCGTGGGAGGGAGGTGTTAAAGGGCGTTTATTATTTCGGGAATAACTAAGGACCTGTGTATGTATGTTAATTTTGCTGCGAGTTACTACTCTGCGCGCTTTCGGTCGCAAAGCATTAATAATTTTCTTTGTAGTTCAAAATTTGTGTATATTGGTTGCTGGGTTGATACTAGTTGTTTAAAGAAATTAAATCAGTATATCGGTTCAGAATGTTATTAAGACTGTTTCAAATTCAAATGTTAGTATATTGTACATATAATACGTTTAAATGTTAGAATTGTAGTAATACAGTGAAATTGTAGAACAGTAGCACAGCAGTACAATAAAATTATAAAGACCCATAATAATAAACCTGACAATTGATCTTTAATCTCAAACAAGATACCAAACCTAATTAGTAACAAGACGTCCATTTTCTTTATTCCACTTCATATGTTAATACCATCATAAAGTATACCTTAAATAAAAATCTGCAATTGATCTATGACTTGAAAATACCATGACACACTTGTGACGCACCCTATAGATCAAACATTACAAAATCAATTCATACTTTCACTACTTTTGAACTTTAATTTCTAGCTCTATAATCTACATAACCAAAGATCTTTATATGCAAGGTATAACATTTCAACCACTTTCGCTCTCTTTAACATTGCATCAGTAACCAGCTTTGATAGCCGACAACATGTTGGGTCACAAGGTTAATAAATCTATTAAAGTAAAACTTCAATTTGTCTACAAATGGATTACCGCTGTAAATAACAACAACTTACTTCTAACTGTAATTGACATAATCAAGGTTCTCTAAATGCAAGGTATAACATTTCAACCACTTTCACTCTCTTTAACATTGCATCAGTAACCAGATACTTATGACAGCCGACAAAATGGGTCACAAGGTAAATACGTTTGTTAAAATAAAATTTCGGTCTGTCCACAAATTGTCAACCACGTCTCCTTAACATTGCATCTCCATCTTTTGACAGCCAACAAAATGGGTCACAAGGTTACTACGTTTATTAAAATAAGACATCAGTTTGTCGACATGTTGTCAGCCAGCTACACTCTCCTTAATATTGCATCTCCATCTTTTGACAGCCAGCAAAGTGTTGGGTCACAGTGTTACTACGTTTACTAAAATAAAACTTCAGTTTGTCCACAAGTTGTCAACCAGCTCCACTCTCCTTAACATTGCATCTCCAGCTACTTTTGACAGCCAACAAAATATGTCACAGAGTACATACACCTATTAAAGCAAAACTTGTCTGTCTACAAATTAACCATGTCTCCTTAACATCTCCATCTTTTAACAGTTGACCAAATGGGTCACAGGCTCAATACATCTATTAAAACTTGTCTGTCCCCAAATTAACCATGTCTCCTTAACATCTCCATCTTTTAACAGTTGACCAAATGGGTCACAGGCTCAATACATCTATTAAAACTTGTCTGTCCCCAAATTAACCATGTCTCCTTAATATCTCCATCTTTTGACAGGCGATAAATAGTTGGGTCGCAGTGTTAATACGTATATTAAAGTGGAATTTAAATTTGAAGAGAAGTCGGGTGCAACCATCAGCGAAAGTGGTAATCCAGCGCACGAAGTGGCATCAAAGGGTCTCGGAATGACGGAAGTCTGAGTCGTTCTTTTCAGGCAACATCAATGAAGTTTGTATCTGGCGCACATGGCGCGTGTGTATCCCGGTTGAGTTAGTGACGGGCGGGCTGTCGCCAGTGTGTGCCAGCTGTTTCACTACTAGCCTCCCGCTGAATCCGCCCCCTCCAGAACCTAGACCACCCACCCACAATCTCACCCCCAAGATCTGAGCTTTAACAATCTTGTATGACGCGGGACGAGGGACCTTTGCTCGTGTGCCGCAGCTGTGACGGCGGTTCGGCATATCATCGAAATATTATTTCCTCGAAATTTAAGTTTCTGTCCGTCCTGTCCTTTGTGTTCTCGTTTCACCTCTTCTGCCACCCCTTCCCGCTGCATTTCGGTTTCTGCCCTTTCGCCGAAAACTTCAAACGACATCGCGCTGGATTTTGAATTATTCCGGCAAAATGGGATATCGGGATTTCGGGATATTGAGGTATGTACTAGGATAATGGAGATGTAGAGATATGCGCTGGGTTACAGGGATCTAGAGATATTGAGATATCTGCTGGGATATAGAGGTCTAGAGGTACTGGAATATTGGAATACGTGAGATACGTGCTGGAATATAGGGATATAGGAAAGGTATGTGGAGGGAGATGTAGATATAGAGATACTAGAATACTGGGATGTAGAGAAATATTGGGTAGTATGATACTAGATATAGGGAGCTACTGGAAGATGGGGGTATTGGAGATTTGAGTATTTAGCAATATTGCGATATAGAGAAATACTGGGTAGGATGATACTAGATAGGAGCTATAAAATAGTAAAATAGTGCAATAGCACAATGCTAAAATACTAAAATACTAAAATACCAAAATTCTGAAACAGAAATGTCCTAAAATAGTAAAGCAGAGTAAATAGTAGTATACTAAAATAGTAAAACACAGAATATAATGGTCGGATATCGTAGTGAAATGTTATGATAGGCGGTATAACAGTGAAATAATAAAGAAGTAACAATAACCGGATAAAATGATAGAATTTCCTGGCGAACTCGACGAGTGAAGTAATGAAAAAGGAACCGTGTTATCGTTCCTGAAAAATTGCAAAGTAAAACGATTACGATCTTCTACAAGTAAAACGAAATTGCGTTAAATTATCTTCGCGAGATATTAATAGCGATCATCGGTGACTGCAATCGAATTAAGTTTCGCAAGAAGGAAAACAGCGAAGGAGATGTTCCATTCTGATATCGAAATACCTATCGAAAAGACGTCATAACGATTAAATGAATTATTCCCGTGGAACAGAAATGATTTAAGGAATTCACTCCTGTCAAGTCGATAAACCAGGATGTACAAAGTGGTACGCGGGGTATAAAAATATTAAACATTCAAGTTTACTGAATTTATTACAGAAGTCTTTTTAATTCCTGTTGGCTTGTCAATTTTAATTACAAAGCTGGTTCATTCACTGCGAACAAATTACGAGAGTGTACGTATCGATTTCTCGAAAGTTTTCGCCGTTTAAATATTCGTTTACAGACTTTGTTCAATATTTACCTTGTTAAATATTAAACGATTCGAAAGATCAACTTTGCTGGGAAAATATTTCTTTTGCCGACAAAAGAAAAGTTTATGCAATCATTGGAAATTGTACTCTCTCTCGAGAGAGAGACGTATTTTTTGTAATATCTGTGCGGATTAAAATACTGGAGGATCATTGTGTAATCTACTTGAAAGCTTTTAACCCATCATCGAGGATCGCAATTCTGATATTTCTGTATCGAGTACTTGAAACGACACTTTTATACAATTTTTCTACGTACTCTTTCAAAATGTATTTATTGTCAAAATACTCATTCTCGGTATGCGAATTTGAACGAAGAGAATTTCATTTATCTTACTTCTCATGACTAAATTTAAAAGATTTAAAAACACAAGAGAAATGTAGGATATAATTACGTAGATCATCAAATAATTTTATACAGAAATTTTATTATTTTTCTTGCAAGATATTTGGAACATATAAATATGTAGTTAACAGTATCATAGGTTGAATTTTCTTGGACTGTCACCACAAGAAAAGGTTTCTAATTCCCAGACATTAGTACCAGTCGTAATTCAATTAAAAAATAATTAAGATAAATAAATAACATAATTGCAGAATGCAAATTTGAGACAAATAAAAAACCTATTGTTCTACATGTTAAACGCGTAATTATGATTTCTCGTATTACATAGCCGGTGCAATATAAAACTTCCCTTTCACGGTGAGTTTTTCCTTGAAAAAGTTCGCTCCTATTACACAATGTACGCGGCACGACGGAAGAGACAAAATTTCTCTTTCTATAAACTAGAAGAGGAAATTACACAGCACATGGCGCGAGCCACTGAAAAACATACACTTTATTGTTCCTCCAAGAAACAGTCAAATAAATTAATTTACTCGAGTAAACATTAATTGCAGCTGCATTTCGTTTACGATCCCTCTCATTGTTAATTTATTGCATTCTTGGAAAACATTAATCTAAACAATTATTTACATTATAGTTCTAATTACATTTATCGATGACCTATTTAGCTGGGGACTAGGGAAGTTAATTTTTATTTTTAGAATTTTTTAATTTGAAAATTTAGAGATTTGAAAATCTGATATTTCAGAGTCGTGAATTATCAGATCTTCATATTTTTAAATTCCCTAAATTTCCGAATATCCAAATCCCCAATTCTCCAAACCTCAAGTCTCCAAATCCCCAAATTTCAAGTTCTTAATTCCCAAATCTTCAAATTTTCAAATGCCCACATTCCCTAAAGTCTCCAAATCCATAAATCCCCAAAATCCAAGTCCACAAACCCTACATCTTAAGTCCCTAATTTCTAAATCTTCAAATTCTCAAATTCCCACATTCCCTAAATTCTCGACTCTCCAAATCCCTAAATCCCCAAAACCCAAGTCCCCAAAACCCAAGTCCCCAAAATCCAAGTCTCCAAACCCCAAGCCTCTAAAATCCAAGTCCTCAAACCCCAAGTCCCTAAAACCCAAGTCCACAAACCCCAAACCATAAGTCCCTAATTCCCGAATCTTCAAATTCTCAAATTGCCACATTCCCTAAATTCTCGACTCTCCAAATGCCTAAATCCCTAAAATCCAAGTCCCCAAACCCCAAGTACCCAAACCCTAAGTCCCCAAATCTCCAAATTTCTAATCCCAAAGCCTGCAAATACCTAAATGCCCAAATTCCTGAACTTCCCAACCAGAAACCGAATGAACTACAAAATTTACCAATGAATCACCAACAAGTGGATTGACCTGGTCCCCTAATTCGCCATTTCCCTAGAGGAGCCCACTATACGCTCAGTATTACACATAAAAACGAGCGATTATAGCGACTTACGGCCCCAGGGTGCAATAACAAAACTCCGTAACCATTGTTTTCATCCTCTTCGACCAAAATGTCCGACTATTGTTTAGATTTTTTCCGCTGTTATCCTGGCGATTGCAATATAGGGGAACACTTGACATAGTTTGAATACAGGATGAAAAGCATTCTAAGCTGCATCACCTGTTTTTCCGCGCGTCTCAACCTAAGAAACGAGTAACGAGGGTGAACAATGTCTTAAAATCCGTGCTTTCTTCCTTTCTTCTTCTTTCACGAACGACCAAGCATAAATATCTTGAAATCAGAACACGGTTTTCCTTTCGATGAATTCTTCAGCTTCCCTTTACATGTTATTTTTTATGGCTCACTGGATTTATGGGGAGAGCTGCTGCCGACTTTTATTATTAATTTATTAACACTGCAAGTGTATTCGGAATTTGGGGTTACCAACAGAGAGACAATATTCAAATAATTTTATTCAACTAATAAATTGATTTGTTAATATTAAAGAAGTATTTACTGGAACAAAAGCTTGTTCAGTCTCGTTCGAAACCCCGTTTAAAATCCTCCCTTGAAAAATTGTTTTTCAGTTTCTTTATTAATTCTAATTACTCAATTAGTATCTTTTATAACAAATAATAAAACACTGTTGACATCAATGTGGACATCATTGAAATAAATTTTTTAATCATCCACATACTATAAACCTCAAAATAAATTTCAGAAGGATATTGCTAAACGAATATCAGAGCAATTCGTTTAATAAGCTCTTGTACATAGCCGAATGTAGTGTATCAGCACAGTAATTGAAATCCCCAGTAGCAAATAAAACTAGAATGGATTCATCGAGCAGCTGAACGATAAATAGCGTAATTGTGTTGTTGTCTTTCGCTTGTTTCGCACGGCTAGGTTCGATATCCATGGGGGAAACAGACGCAACAACCCTCCCCATAAAATGCGAAGATCTCACCAAGATTGAGATCGTAACGCTTTCAGTGCAGTTCCTAGCGAACTGCTTTGATATACAGATTTAGAAGCGTCTCGTGTAGAAACGTAAATATCGCTGGTATATTCTGGCACATTAATCCGTAAACTGTCAGACGTAGATTTATCGTTAAGTGAACATTCTACCTTTTTGACTTCCTGAAGACTTTAATTTCTTGTGTACGGCGTTTTTGAGTCGTTTGATTATCTGTCATCACTTTTAGTTACTTTATATTTACTTTTGAGTAAAAGTTTGGACAAAATTTTTGGGGAGACGGAGGGAATAAGGGATCTTATGTATTTCATGCTAGAAATTTTTGTCAATTTTTCAAGTTTTCAATCACTTAATTCGTTCATTTTCCGATTCTTCCGTGTTTCAGTGCTTCAGGTGACCAAATTTAGAAATTAAAAAATCCGTTCCATATATCCATATTTTCACATATCGCTACACCTATGTACCCCTACCTATACCTGTTGATCCCTAGATTCCTGCTCTACTAAATCCCTATGTCTAATAGAAGATATTAATCGTGACCCTAGATCACTAATTGTAAATCTCTACATCTCTACGAGAGACCTCTACCCTAGTCAAGCATCCAGATACCTACTACCATAAATTTCTACGTCTCTACGTCCCTAAAATGTCCACATGTTCCTACGTCCTACGCTCTGGATGCCAACTACATATTCATATACGCATTACTGTTGCAACGGCAGCACGTTAACCGAATGAAATTCTCAAGGAACAACGTATTTTCAACAACAACGGTAAAAAACTTGACGAATCGGGCGAACGTGCTCACGAGAGTGCTCAGTTCGCTCGGTCCGAGGTAAGCGAAATCCGAAGAACAAAAGGGGGAAAAAAAGGGAAAAAAAGAAAAACGCTCTTCTTCGACGAAAGGATCCAGGAGTTTGATTGCATCTCGAAAAAGAACAGGATGACGTATTACCATTCATTCGATCGGACTGGCATTGTTCGTGGTGAGTTTTCTCTCAGGGTCATCCAGACGACAATGGCTTGTTAATTAAACAGGACGGTCCTTCTTACACATTACCTCGCGTCCCCCGGAGTTCACGGGGGGTGTCCTTTAACTCACCGTGACAGAGGCAGAAGCTCTTCTGCAAACCGCAGAGTCCGAGCCGTTGCCGTAGTCGGAAGAAGCTTATTATGGCCATTTGCCTCCCCATTCAAGTGGGTGTACTGAAAATTCTCGTAAACCCTGAAACGACGGTGTCGCTACTCGAGAACGACAAGCCGACTATCTTCTAGCACAATGTCTACCGCGATGGTAATAAAACGAATGCTCGAAATTACGCGCCGGCTAACGTTCGTGTCGAGCTGAAAATCTGAACGAACGTTCTTCCGGTGGCTACTGTTTTCGCATGGAGCTAGGAATGGATAAATAATTCTGACAATCTGGGGACGTAAGTGTCTACATGGAGGAACATGGCGATTTTTGTGCGTACAGGACTAAATCTGAGGACAGCTTCTGGGATGAAGGTGTACAGCTGTGTTAAGATCTATACTATAAGATATAATATATTTTGTAGAAATCTAGGATTGTAGAGATATAGGGACATAGGGATCTAGAGCATAGAGACATTATGATTTAGAAACGTAGAGATCTGGAGGTAGGGATCTGGGATATAGAAACTGGGGGGTGAATTAGCACTTGGATGTCTTTAAATATTTAGAGATATAGGTATCCACTGGTGTAGGTATTTACTGATATTGGAATCTAGTGATATGGGTACCTGACATGGAAATCCAGCGATATGGGTACCTAGTGATATAGAAATCTAGTGACACAGGTACCTAATAATATATACATTTAAGAATATAGGTAACCGGGTGCGTACAGGTACCTAGTGACAGAGATCTAGCGACACAAGTATCTAACAATATATAAATGTAAAAATATAGGTAACCAGGTGCGTACAGGTACCTAGTGATACCCATAGGTCCCTGAACAGGTACAGTGATAGAAATTTTGAAATGCAATTACCTAGATATAAGCAAGGAAAAGTGAGATATACTGAATGCTCTTATGAATCTGGGGATGTAGATATCTGTAAATATAGGAATCTAGAAACTTGTGAACATGTGTCTGGATATAACGATGCGTTTCTAAGGTGAAAAACAATTTCTATCGCATTTTAATGCATGGAATAGCTATAGAATACGATGATTGTAGCTCTGAAAACGGTACAATAGTGACACTAGTTCCCGGTGATTATCCCCCAATCGATTACTCTCAAGACTCCATAATCATCATCTCGTTGTAGCTACCGCGCGATCTCGCGAGCATCAACCGCCAACTACCACCCCCCATCGTCCCCGTACGTTTAACCATAGATTACGGGCAGACAATTACCACGCGACTATCAGGGAGTAATTATTCCGACGTTAGCAGAAATTTCCGCGTGCATCGGTGCGGCCGGCGCGCTCCGGCCGCGTACCGCGGGGGGGAAGAAAGCGTGCGGTGCACGAAACAAAGGGACGACAAAGAAGAAACGAGAAAGGGGGACACGTACAGATGGAACGAGAATTTTTGTAGAACGGATACTAGGTTCCATTAGAGCGGATACTTTTAATACTACCATTGAGATTTGTTTGCCAATGACAATGCGGACTGTGCAATCGGCGAGAGGAAGCGCGGGCACGGATCGGGGAGGATGTGTCCGCGGTTGAAAACGCTTGCTGCCGTCACGAGAGGGACGAACGAAGAGGGTGGATATTCCGCGAGAGGGAGAAAGAGGAAAAGCCCGGTTTTCAGCCGGCGAAGAAGGGATGGGATGGGGAGGGGGCGAGAGATGCGCCACGGCACAATGGGGGAAAATTAATCGCTGAAATCTGGGTACAATGTAAAAGAGTCGCGAGGTTGGGGGTTGACTGGGGGTTTATGAAAAAAGCTACGACTACCCCGGCGAAGCCATAAGTCAGCGATTTCCTCTGGTACATTGAGTCGACGGCGCGGCCGAGCAGAGCGGAGCTGAGCTGAGCGGAGCGGAGCGGCCCGAACCAACTATCTTTGCGAGTTCTTATATGGGGAAAGGGAGACACCTAGCTGGTGACCCGTAAGACGTACGCGTCGCGTATGTCACCTCGAACGGCCCCCGTTATCTTTCAACCTTTCACGGGTCGGACCTTCAAAAAATTTTCGGCTATACGGATGATACCGCGGTGTTATCTGGCCGCTCGAGAGGAACGGACGATTTCTGACTGCCCGTTCGACGATGCGATTCTTCTTCGAAATTGCTGTACACTGCTGGCCAACGCTGCTTTTTATAGGGAAAATAGCTTTGGGTAACCGTTCGTTTTTGGGTGGTGAATTTTACCTTTCAGTTTTGTGGAAACTTTCAAAAGGGTATTTGGAAACACTACAGGTAGGGAATTTGGGGATGTGGAAAGTAGGGTAAAATGTAGAGAGTAAAATTAGGGATTCGGAAGCTAGGGAATTTTGGGATTTGGAAATTATAGAATTTGTCGGTTTAGAAACTAAGGAAATTGGGGGTTGAATACTAGGAAATTTAAGGATTTATAGACTAGAATATTTTGGGATTTATGAATTAGCAAATTGGTAGATTTGGGAACTAGGGAATTTTTGGATTTAAAAATTATAAAATTTGTCGCCTTAGAAACTAAGGAAATTGGGGGTTGAATGCTAGGGAATTTGACGATTTATAAACTAGAGTATTTTGGGACTTATGAATTAGCTAATTTATGGATTTGGGAACTAGGGAATTTTGGGATTTGAAAATTATAGAATTTGTCGCCTTGAAAACTAAGGAAATTGGGGGTTGAATGCTAGGGAATTTGAGGATTTATAGACCAGAGTATTTTGGGACTTATGAATTAGCTAATTTATGGATTTGGGAACTAGGGAATTTTGGGATTTGAAAATTATAGAATTTGTCGCCTTGAAAACTAAGGAAATTGGGGGTTGAATGCTAGGAATTTGAGGATTTATAGACCAGAGTTTTTTGGGATTTATGAATTAGTAACTTTGTAGACTTGGCAGCTAGGGAATTTTGGGATTTAGATACTAGAAAATTGGAAGATTTGCAAACTAGGAAATTTATGAATTTTGAATCTTTGTAATTAGGGAAGTGAAGAACTTGAGAAATTTGAAAATTTAGGGTTTTAGAAATTTAAAAATTTGGGAATTTAGGGTTTTAGAAATCTGAAAATCTTGGAATTTGAAAATTTAATAATTGAAAAATTGAAAAATTGAAGAATTGAAAAATTGAAGAACTGAAGAATTGAAGAATTGAAGAATTGAAGAATTGAAGAATTGAAAAATTAAAGAATTGAAGAATTAAAGAATTGAAAAATTGAAAATTTAATAAAATAAAAATTGCAAAATTAAAAATTTGATACTTAAAAAACTTGAAAATTAAATAAGTTTTGAAATTTGCCTCAGGTGCATAATAGGTCAGTATCTGATTGTTTTATTTTAATAAAAATTGCCAGAATGAAAGGTACATTCATAAATCCATTCTCCGACGCTTTCAAAAAAATAGGAAATATATTACTGCTCGAATAGTATGTAAGCTCTCAGCCATTTGCAAAGCGAAAAGCTTTCTTTCGCTTCCATTAGTTTCTTTCAAAAATACACTTGACCATCCGAGTAATCATTTATTTTCTGACACAGAAAAAGGTTGTTCTCTATAAAAAATAACAATTTTTGTTATCGTATAACTTTCGTTTTAAGTCATCGATTTTAATAAATAATAACTTCATTACTGAAACGTGTACCTACATAGTTATACGTGGGTTTCTGTCTGTCCATATAACTTTTTAATACGCAAACATGATTTTTTAATATCGTGTTCCCTGTGTTCGCGAATTAATTTATCGATAATAAATCATGCGATGCGCGGTGTCAGCTTTTCGTGTACAGGTTAAAAGCTGACTTGCTCGCAAAATTGTTAAATATTCAGTTGACTGTGATAAACCTTAAGCTAGCTTAAGAGGTCCTCTTGGATTCATTACTTCTAGTTTGTCGCGGCTCACAGAAACGAAAGTTCGTTGTTATTGGAGCCGTATGAAGCACCTGGGGAGTTTGTAAGTTTGCCATGTTAACTAAGTGCATTGGAAAATAAAAGTTTCCCTATATTTTATTTCATTTATATCAAATACGACATCTTATCTTCCATCACATTTTAGTACTATAATGTATGAATATTTTATTGATTCGATATATGTTATTCCATATGTAAATAAACATATATTTTTTTAATAGTATTATTAATATAATATATACGTCATTATAAGTTTGATTTATTGAACATGATTGTTTGATTATATTATTTAATACATCATTTTTTAATAACGTTATTGATTCGATATATGTTATTCAATACGTAATTGAACGTACATTATTTATTTAATACATACGTTGTTATAAATTTGATTTATTGAATATGATCATTGATAACATTATTCAATACATGATTTTTCAGTAATATGACTGATTCGATATATGTGATACTTCAATAGTATTACTGATTCAGTATATAATTATCAATTCTATATATATCTTGTAATAAATTTGGTACATTGAACAGGAACTAATTAAGTTACGAAATATTCCTGATATAGCAGTGTCTACTGAATCTTGAAAATGAACTTCTGACACCTTGAAAGTTGAGGAATTCGAAATTTGAGACTAGGAATTGCAGCTGGAGATTTGATGGTATACAAATTTTTAGAGATTTGAAAGTCTAGGAATTTTGTCTCATAGTAATTTGTGGACATAGATATCTAGAGATCTTTGGATTCGTATTCAAAGATGTGAGAATGTCCATCAATGTAACAAGCATCGTTAATTAAAATGTTACGACTAATCCGATTTTTTCAATTCAATTCGTTAATACACGTCCCCCTTATTTTACGGTATTTCACGATACCATTGATCTGGTCACAGTATATTTATTTAATTAAGACCGCAAAGAATCGCTTGATTAAATATAACGAAGCAGTGACAGATAATAATTACGTAACTGTTATATATTAAAAGAAATAGGAAGGGAGTTAATCACAGATAACAAGGACGACTCGAGATGACGGAAGAAAAGCATAAGCTGGATTATACTTTCGTCTTGAGAGCTCTGGATTCTTAATTATCGGATTTAGAGATATGCAAGTATTCATGCAAATATTATAAATCGAGTTTAATCGATCTTCTACTCAATTATAAAAACACATTACAATTTAAACGAACGTTAATAATGATAATTATTATTTCGTTGTCTGCACTGGAGGCTTATCAATTATTTCGGCGTTAATTCTGGACATTAATTCATTTCTCGTGTTTTTGTAAATGGGGTTGTAAATTTAGAAATTTTTCATTTTTTCAAATTTTGAAATTTGATCATTTTTAATTTTTAATAATTAGGAGAGCTGTGGGAATTTGGATATTTGTAGAATTAAAAATTTGAGAAATTTGGAGGATTTTGGAAATTTGAAATTTGGAAATTTGGAGTTTGGAATTTTGGAATTTTGGAATTTGGAATTTGGACACTTGGAATTTAGAAATTTGGAATTTGGAATTTTGGAACTTTGGAATTTTGGAATTTCGAAATTTGGAATTATGCTATTTTGAAATTTTGGAATATTGGAATTCTGGAATTTTGGAATTCAGGAATTTTGGAATTTGGACACCTGGAATTTAGAAATTTGGAATTTTGGAATTTAGAAATTTGGAATTTTGGAATTTTGAAATTTTGGAATTTTGAAATTTTGAAATTTGGAATTTGGACATTTGGAATTAAGAATTTGGAAATTTGGAAATTTGGAATTTGAAAAATTGAAATTTGGAATTTGAAAATTTAGAATTTGGAAATTTGTAATTTTGGAATTTTGGAATTTGTAATTTTGGAATTTTGGAATTTGGGATTTGAAAATTTTGAAAATTATGTATATTGGAATTTGCATCGTTCACTTCAAAACTAAACATTTCGAAGGAATACAGCATAAACCGCAAGTTCCGCTCTCTTATAACAGTAGTTTCTTATTAATTGCGCTAAAAACAGTTCATTGTACATTATTGCGCTCTATAACGTTGGAAGAAAGCCGGACGTTATTTACTTTAACGGAAGTTATTTATACCGAATTGCGGGCTCCAGGAAGTGCAGCTAATGAAAGTAAGACACTCGACAAATGGAAAAGTATACGATGGTGCTCGGTGAAATGTCATTTTACTCAAGTCATCCGAAAGTTGAATCTAAAACTTACACAAGAACGTTAATAGCCACCTATGTGCTTTGGAAATCGAAACATTGAACTTTTGCTCGTGAAAATTACATTGCTTGAGAAAACTATAATAATGGATAAACCTGCGAAGTTAATAAACATCTATCTTTCGTACGTAATTTTTATTTCGTCCTATTTAATAAAACGTATTAACGTTTATTAACATTACAATTTTATTATCTACTTAAATCTTACAATTTATGTGCTTGATTAACCATTAATGTTTATATATGCTCAAATATTATAATGAACGTTACAATTTTATCAGCCGTTTATACCCATGTTATTGATACAACACGAGTTAAAACTATGATAACAAGTTGCTCGATCTTACGCGGTTCGTGCAGGAAAGAAAACAAGCTGAGTCGTGTCGAATTCAAAACAAGCGATTCAAAGTCGAATTGGTTGGCCGTAATACAAGCTACAGGCAGAAGGGATTAACGCTCGGAACGATTTCACGCCCGAGCACAACAATTTTTTCCGTTGGCTACGAGCTGCTGTCAACATCCTGCCTCATGGAAACGAGCCGGGCTCAGTCTTCTGTTGACCGTCGACCTGTGAAGTGATTTGTGCGTGAATGGTGATTGACGTTCGAGCATCAATGAATCATACCGAGGGAGTATCAGCGTTTCCACAACGTGCAGTCATCTCTGTCACCGGCGTGCTGCTTTAAAAGGCGAAAAGGTACGTTCGTTTTGATATCACTGCTAGTCCGCGCTTAATGATGCTTTTAGCTATTGTAACGTAGCCTTTGTAATCTTATGATTCGAATATTCGCTGTGATGAAAACGACGTTAATATACCAGGGACATATTAAATAATCTTACGTTATATAACCACTCCGTGTATAATCTGCACTATATTGACGCGTTGTATAATCTCGTGTTATATCACCCTACATTATACGACCTTGCGTTATATCACCGCATGTTACATACTCCTGCGTTGTATCACCACGTGTTGTATAACTTTTTGTTACATCACCTTACATCGTATAACCTTGCGCTTTATCGTCTCGCATTATATCACCACGTATTGAATAACCTCGCGTTATATCACCACGTATTGAATAACCTCGCGTTATATCACCACGTATTTTATCACCTCGCGCTATATCGCCGTGTATTTATAACCTCTCGTTATATCGCCATGTTTTATATCACCTCGCGTTATATCACCACGTATTGAATAACCTCGCGCTATATCACCACTTATTGAATAACCTCGCGCTATATCACCACGTATTAAATAACCTCGCGCTATATCACCACGTATTGAATAACTTCGCGCTATATCACCGTGTATTTATAACCTCTCGTTATATCGCCATGTTTTCTATCACCTCGCGTTATATCACCACGTATTGAATAATCTCGCGTTATATCGCCACGTATTTATCACCTCGCGTTATATCACCACGTATTGAATAACCTCGCGTTATATCGCCACGTGTATTACCCCGTGTTATTTCATTTCGCATTGTGCTATCATACATTGTATATTCTTGTCTTATCACGCGTTGTATACAATTTTAATTACTTCAACTTTAATTAATTCGGATTTACTTGATCTGCGAGAAATAAATAATTTATCGGAAGATTAAAATTCTCTTGCGTAAACATGAAAATAATTACGCCGTGACATTCGACATTTATCAATTTAAATACATTTATTACGATGTCAACGAATGTTTTTAAATATTAAAAGGTATTTAATAATTTCTCCTTCGATTTTCTCTATCTTAAATATTGCAATAAACTGTCGTCGAAATGACGAGTAAAAGCCAAATGCAGTGTATTTCGAAACTCGATACGTTGGTGGAAATAAAAAAAATATGTTAAAAAACAGAGCCGAACGAGAGAAATATTTCGATGCTCTTTTCCGTATCGTGAAAAACACCGCCATTCGCGGTGAAATTCAGCCGTATTAATGAACGCATCACGCCGCTCGCGTACAGGTGTGATCATTAATTCTGTTAAACGGCGATAAATGACGACGACGTTAAGTGACGTTGACCCTGTTTTAATAATTGTCACGTGTGCATCGCATATCGACCGAACATGTCCGCGTTACGTCACACGAATAAAATGATAAATCAGGTATGTTTTTACCCGACGGCCAATTAACCGGACAATCTCGATGCAATAACTATTTTAATTACGCTTCGATTAGCCGCGATAATAATCTCATTAAGTGTTGACAGTGACGCGAGGGAGGAAAAGCATCTTATAATAATCAACTGAAATGACTTTCTCGTCTTTTTCATTTGTCACTCACGTAACTCTATTGCAATTTTTGTTTTTTATATTTTAAACGTTCTAATTAACGCTTTCGAATTTTTAATTATTACGTACTTTTAATAGGTGATTATAATTTAGGTGTACATTATTTTATCGTAATTAGAAATAGGGAATTTTGGTATTTTGATATTTAGTTTTTAGGAATTTGGGGATTTATGAATTTGGGAATTTTAGAATTTGGGAATTTTAGAATTTAGGAATTTGGGAATTTTTAAATTTAGGAATCTAGGAATTTAGAGATTTGAGAATTTGAGAATTTGGGAATTTAGGAATTTGGAAATGTTAAAATTTAGGAATCTAGGAATTTTGAAATTTAGCAATTTAGGGATTTAGGAATTTAGGGATTTGGAGACATAAAAATTTAGGAATTGAGAATTGAGAATTGGGGATTTAAGAATTTTAAAATATGGAAATTAGAAATTTAAAAGATTATATAACTCATAATAGAAGGTAGTAAAATTAACAAATATTTTGACACGAACCTTTTAGTTACTGTATACATATCTCTAGACACCTTAATTTGGCTTCAAACATCACTGTTGAACATCGTCGTCGAACGAGTTATGCCCGTCTGATCGTATTAAACAGATTTCCCTATGTTCAACTTGAACTAGCTGACTTAACGTATTAACAGGTTTCGCTTTACCAAACTTCCCATAACGTTCGATAATCGCTAATCTCTCTATGGGGTAGGAGCATCTCCTGCATTTTCTCATTACCATATGCAAAATTAACTCGAGCATCATCAAACAATTATTAGAAAAATGTATAATAATTCATAAACTTCATAATCGCTGCTTTAATTTTGTCAGACTACCAAAATAGAATCCGTAACAATTTCACAAAAATATAAACTTGCCAACACTATCCTTTACTAATTATTTTGATTACATGTCCCACATTTCACATATTAAATCAAATTCAAATCTTCTGAATAAAGCACACAAGTTATATAGTAATTAAATTTTAACGATTGTGAATTAAATATAAATTGCAGTCTAGACAATTTTAAATGAAAAAATAAACTGCTCCAACAACTTGTACATTAACAATATTAATATTAATATTACCAAATAAACAACATCAAGTTAACTTAATAATGAAATATTTCTGATAATAAATTTTTTTTCATCTGATTAAGATCTCAAGAGTTTCTACAGTTTATAATACAATGTTTTAATGGTTGTTCGTTTTCGGAAAGTGAAACCATAGAATAAGACATAAGAAACGATTTCCAACCATTTTCTATCGATTTCCTTCGACATTTTACGAGATCGTTTGTTGGAGCTATCTTTTGGAATTAGTTTCCTCTTACCGCAACTTTCAACGCGATCGCGGATATTATTTTTCCTGGCACTTCGGGATATTATTTAAATTGGAATTACTTTTCTCATTATAACCCAACCAAGGGGAAAATCTCCTTCTCTGTCGGCATTTTCTTTTCCACCGACGGTAAAAAACTTTATTTGTGACAGTTGACAACGCCTTATCGATTTTCTGTCCTTTCGGTATATTCCGCCGATTTTTATCTCTCAATTTAATCGATTAATCCTTCAAACGAACTGTTAGCAACTTTTGCCTTGCTGTTAATTAATTTACTTTCCTGATTACAACTTCTACTGGAACGTAAACTTCGTAGAAACATTAAAACGAATAAAACTGTTGCAGTATTTAAATAAATTTTAATTAGGAATAACAAATAAACTTTTAATCTCATTCATTATTACAATAAAATGTTGCAAGGTTTCAATTTATTACAAATTTTAGAAGTTTCTTCAAAATGAAAATTCGATTCAAATCATTATTTGAGAGATATTATGGTTGATCACAAATAAAAATTATCTTTAACATTTTTAATTTGTTCAGGGTTATCTGCAATTGCTTTAAAAAATTTTCACGTAATAAATATTTGATATTCTTTCTCTAAAAAATTATCTTTAGTTTCATTTTCAATTATCTTTGATACTATCTACTCCAATTATCTTCATGTCCAAACTTTGAAATCAAGTTTAAATACAACAAAAAGTATTTTCAATATTTTCTCTAAATACATTGAAAAAATTATTATCAACATTTTCTTCGATTATTTTCAACGTTGTCTTCTTCAATTGTCTTCTACGTTATCTTTTTCAATTGTCTTCAATTTTATCTTCTTCAATTGTCTTCAATGTTGTCTTCTCCAATTGTCTTCAATGTTGTCTTCTTCAATTGTCTTCAATGTTGTCTTCTCCAATTGTCTTCAATGTTGTCTTCTTCAGTTGTCTTCAATGTTGTCTTCTTCAATTGTCTTCAATGTTGTCTTCTTCAATTGTCTTCAATGTTGTTTTCTTCAATTGTCTTCAATGTTGTCTTCTCCAATTGTCTTCAATGTTGTCTTCTCCAATTGTCTTGAATTTTATCTTCTTCAATTGTCTTCAATGTTGTCTTCCTCAATTGTCTCCAACGTTCTCTTCTTCAATTGTCTTCATCAATTGTCTTCAACGTTATCTTCTCCAATTGTCTTCAATGTTGTCTTCTTCAGTTGTCTTCAATGTTGTCTTCTTCAATTGTCTTCAATGTTGTCTTCTTCAATTGTCTTCAATGTTGTCTTCTTCAATTGTCTTCAATGTTGTCTTCTCCAATTGTCTTCAATGTTGTCTTCTTCAGTTGTCTTCAATGTTGTCTTCTCCAATTGTCTTGAATTTTATCTTCTTCAATTGTCTTCAATGTTGTCTTCCTCAATTGTCTCCAACGTTCTCTTCTTCAATTGTCTTCATCAATTGTCTTCAACGTTATCTTCTCCAATTATCTTCAACGTTATATTCTCCAGTTATTTTCAACGTTATCTTCTTCAATTATTTTCAACGTTATCTTCTTCAATTACTTTGAACGTTATTTTCTTCGACTATTCCCAGAAAATTATCTTGAACATCAAGTTTATCGCTCGTGTCCGCGCTGTAAGTATAATGAACTAATGACAGGAAGTTTTTATCCAGGTGTTTAAAAACAGTGGGGTGTAAAAATGTCCACGGTAATCGAGTATTCATAGCGAATCGCGTCGAAATGGCGTTGTGGCTTTTTGTTTGTTTTGTTCATCTTCTTGGCCAGCCTGTCTCGTGAAACGAGCTTTCACGTTTTTGCGGATTGATATATGAAGTGATGTTAGCGGTCCCGCTAAAAACTCGCTCCGCCAACTATGCATTTGATGTACAATGCAGTACGCGTAAAAACAGCGTGTAAGTGAACACGTATCAAACGCAACACGTTACCCTGGCTGTCCGGTGAATTCGAAATTACGTTGCTTTTACGTGGACAACCAAATAATCTGGTATTCGAGCGGAACGCTTTAATTGGAATTCTGAAGACGAGTCGAGAGCTCAACATTAATTTGTGAACAACTATCCGAGATTTCACCAAGTTTTTTCCATTTTTTTTTAATATCGTACAGATGGGGAAGCTTGCTTTAAAATTACTTTTGGCATTTATTAAGGATTGAAATATAAAGCAATATCTACAAATGTTGTTAGGACTGATTCAGTTACATTCATCTCTTAATTAAAAAAAAATGTACAAGGTCTTGAAAATAATAGATTCATGTACCTTATTAGATGTAACATTATAAATAAAAAATACTGAAGAACTGACTGTAGAGTTACTTGTCTTGTCTGAAACTGTATCAACAACAGTCTCGTTACATTACGTGTCGAAAGTCGATCATTTTTCATTCAAGATTGAACTAAAAATGCAACAGTATAACAATTGTATCTTTATTCTTCATCCGAATGAGCGTTATTTAAATCCGACTTGTTTCTCCATTTTCGCATCCATGTTGAACAAGTTGAAATCTTGCACATCGCAATAATTCTGGAAAAAGAAAGAAAAGAGAAAATGGTTGAAAGTGTGTCAGAACCTCGAAATGGATTTCCTCTGTCGTTGAATGCGAGAAGGATGAAACTCGCAGCACAACACCGTCGCCAATTAGACGATCGAAAAATTTCTCGAAACATTTGCATATTTCCACGTGGAAATATCGAGTAACGAGGTTTCGCGACAAAAGTTAGAGCAAAGTCGGACAGGTTTCGGATAGTAGATTTTCTAGAAACACCAGTAAAACGCCCGGGGCTACCCGACACTAGACACGATCCATTCATTCGACAAGTTCGCGACTTGATAATACATCATTGGTTTGCTATAACGACGCTCTGAGAATATTAAAACCGGACGGGAATAACGTTTCCCCAGAATAACATAACTTTCGACCAGGTCCGGCCAAGTTTCCATTCTATATGCTGGGACAAGCGGCTTTCGAGCATTGTTCGAAGTATTCCGTGTGCTCGCGGACTCTGCTTATTCTTGTTAATGGATATTTTCTGATGCTTTAAAACGATAAGGTTTCGAAAGGTATTTTAATATCGGATTGATCTGCGTTTCAAGCGCACGATTTTGCCAAATGAGAGGACTTAATTTTCTGGATTTGAGATTTGGACATTTTTTATTTTTGTACTTTTCTGAATTTCGACATTTTCGAAATATATTTCTGTATTATTGACTTTAGAGAATTATCACATTTCTGTATTGCTTTTGGAAAATTTCTGTGTTATTGAATTTGGTGAATTATTACATTTTTATATTGCTTTTGGAGTGGTATTGTATTTCAACATTACTGAATTTGGAGAATAATCACATTTCCATGTTGCTAAATTTGAAGAAATATCATATTTCTGTGTTATTGAATTTGGAGAATTATTACATTTTTATATTGCTGTTGGAGAAATGTCACATTTCTGTGTTACTAAATTTGAAGAATTGTCACATTTTTTCTATATTACTAAGTTTGGAAATATTTCACATTTCTATATTATTAAATCTGGACAACTATCACAATTCTATATTATTAAATTTGGACAATTATCACATCTATATATTGATAAATTTGAAGAAATACCACGTTTCTATATTATTAAATTTGAAGAATTGTCATATTTCTATATTACTAAATTTGAAGAAATAATACATTTCCATATTATTAAATTTGGACAATTATCACATCTCTATATTGCTAAATTTGAAGAAATACCACGTTTCCATATTATTAAATTTGGACAATTATCACACTTCTGTATTTCTGAATTTATGGTACCATCTCCACATTACAAAATTAGGAAAAATATCACATTTCTACATCACTAAATTTTTATGAAAATTAAATGAAAATTCCAAACTAAATATAAATGTTAAAACCCTCAAATCTGAAAGTACAAAAGTTCAAAAATTTTATTTTGAGGTACTGAAAAATGAATAAAACCCTTCAAAAATCTCTGAATCTCGTTCCTCCTTCGAAACAATCAATGTCCAGATTTTCACAATGGAAATTTTGTGAAACATTTTGAACCAAACTGCTATGAAAGTTGAAGTGTTTCCATTGAAGACGCCGAGTCTAGAAAGTAAAAATAAAGAGTAAAGCCGAAATGGTAGAGAGGAAGCATTGGCCGTAGCGCCATCGAAGGGGGCTAAAATGGTGCTTGGCGGGTTGGGGGAATGTGTTAGAAGCGTTGGAAAAGGAAATTAAATAGATAACATTTGCCATCGTAAGGAGGCGGATCTAATCGCGTGCGGCCGCGTGAGACAATTTCATCCGCTTTTAAGGGGCGACGATATATTTGAAGTTTACTCGTTGACGCCATCCAGAGGCCGAAAACCGGGGCTGGAAAAGCACCGCGTAGATCCTCGCTGATATCTTGTCCCTCCTTTTGCGTGTTTGCATTGTCGCGAACAGTAGCACGTGGAAAATGTTTCATGTTACTCTTGTCTGCTGTTGTTCATTTCCTTCCATGTAATACTGTCTTTCTGTTTAATAGAAACGCTGTTACGTTTACATACTGCAACATTTTTCTCTGAATTTGCATTTTAGGGATAATTTGTAATTTTTTAGTAATTCACTTCACTAAATTTTATCAGTTGCCTTATTTTATCTCTTTTGTATATTCTTGAATGTAACTGAAGAATCAAGGAGAGGTTCATATGTGCTAGGAGAAATGTAATTACATCTTCCAATTATTATAAAATTATCAAATTGTCAGTTCGGTGAAGTCTCCTTTCAAAAATTTTTCAAATTTCAACAAACTTGGTCATTCCTATGTGACCCACCCCTTAAAATTAAGCGGACCCACCCCTTAAGCGAGCATAGAAATGAAAAATAGCAACTGTATAATTTGATAAAAGATATAATAATATTTCGTCACGAGTCAGTGGTATTTTTTAGTTACCGTTACGATACCATAAATCCGTTTTACCTTTATACGATGCATTACTCGGGCTTCGACTTAAAGTAGTGATTTCGTTCCGGTGTCTGCGCCATCTCTGTTCTCTGTTTCACGATAACAGTTCTTTCACCGGCGAAGAACCGTGACAGTTAAGGCAAAGAAAGGTATTTTGAAAGAACACGTACCGATCGTAAAGCTTATACGAGGATCGCGAGAGGACAAGCTTAGATGCGACGATGCTGTTACATCGAAAAGCTTCGCGATGACATTGTGCGCCACTGTCAAATTTTCTGCCTTCATCTTGACAGAACGAGGATCGTAAAACCCGTTCACCGAACTTGGCAATTTTTCGTCTTTGTTACAAAGAGGATGAGAATGAAAACCCTTTTGTCTCGTAATTGGAACCTGGATTCTCGTTGGACGTCTACGTCAAAGAAAACGTGATGCTTTTGAATTGTATCTAAAAAGATTATCAACTGTTGATTAACCTAGTAATATTTAAATCTCCTCTGCATTTTATGAAATTCTCTCTTTTATTTCCGTATTTTTAGCTAGAAATTACTGCTTTGTGGTTACTGTTTCATTTTTATCGCGTTTTGTGAAGTATACTCAAAATTTTATTTTTATTCGTTAAAAGTATATATTTGTACCTTGTAGTTTGCTGCAAATTTTGTTATTAGCATATTGGATGTAGAATAATCCACTTTTATCAAACATTATTTTTAACAAACGTTTCCACTCTGTTTTAAATGTGAGTGAAGGTCCTCGAGAGAACCAGAATAATAATTACAGCAAAATAATAAAAAAATTTTATAAAAATAACAAAATACTGTGAATTCTTATATAAGTTATCAAACATCAGAAAAGTGAATTACAGATTTTTTTCTATTTTAAAATCGAAAGACTAATGAAAATTTAAAAGACTTTTGCACTCAAGAGGTGCACTCAGTTTAACAACAATTTGAGATAAATAATTTTTAAAAAGTTTTAAGGTTCTGTCAACAGCAAAAATACTTTCTGCTGAGGGTTCAAGATTAAACGAATCACAAATGAGTAGACAAGTATTTTAAATCTTGTTTAATCGCGTGAATAATATATTCACTTGGTCAGTCAGGTCTCGTGAATTATTTTGAGAACCGTTACTTTTTGTCAGGAATAAGATATAACAATAGTATATACCAGATCAAAAAGTTCATCTGCCTCAAATACAAAAAAAATGATATATTACCTGTTATTTAAATTTTATGTTCCAAATTTGAAATTTGATAATTTTGAGGTTCCTTTTGGTGTATTTCTAAATTTTGTCTTATGAAATAATTTCCGGCCCTGCAGTTTCTAAATTTTTCTCGATCAAATTTGAAATCTCGAAGTTTGCAAAAATAGTATAATTATATAATTGAATTTCCTGGTCAGAATTTGAATTCGAGATCTATTGTTAGATTACTACGATGTACACTTTTTATTTATCCTGAGAGTAATAGTTCTTGCCGGGTCGCGATCAGCAATCGAAACTTTTCAAATCGTGAGAGACGCGTAGAGAAGAAGATTTCCTCACAGGCAAACAGCGAGAATTGAAAGCGCAAGATTTATGGGGAGCCAGCAAGAAATCTTGACTAAGGAAAAACGAGAACTCAATAAACAGAATTATTTATCACACGTGTGTCAAGGCATCTGTACGAATCTCTAAAGATACGCGTCCTTTCAACGACGTGTCGAGCCTCCTGTTTCCGTCTCCTCGGTTCGTAGGGTTCTAAAGAACGACTGCGAAAGAGGGAAAATATAGAAGGTCGGGAAAACCTCTTGAAGGAAGTTTTAGTTACGAAAAAAACCTCTAAATTCTGTTCAATCTCATACCTAGTAATCGATACAAATCTCCATTCCAAATCTCTTGTTCTATGTTTAGCAATTTATATATTTATTCCAGTTTGTTCATTCTACTTTAAAATTTGTAAAATGTTTCGATTAAAATTCTATGTTTATGTCAACCTACTATAAATATACCAACCTTGAAATATATGTAATATATACATATTTGCATACGTGCAGTCCTATGAAAACTGTCCACATGTCTTAACTTATAATTTTGTTCCTCATGAATGTCCACAGTAAATAAAATATTAATAGTAGTTCTCAGCTATGAAAGCTGATTATGAGCAATAAATAATTGAACAGAAAGTAGAGTAGAAATAGGAAGTGTAACAGAGGTAGAAAATACAGTTTCCCTTGGAAATAATAAGAAAGAAAAAGAGGATGATGCGGTTGCCCCGTTCCTAACATCTTCACCCTATTTCTCTTCTCTCGGATTTCAAGTCCGTGACTCCACCGCGTCTGGGTATACGTAAGTGTATGCAGAAAAGTCGGATACACTCCTGTGTGAACTCTGAATAACGATCAAGCCCAGAGAAACCAGGAACGGAGGAGCCCAAGTGACGATTCCACAAAGGATTCCAAATACTGCTCGTATTTTACACGCCTTTCTTTCGTCTTATTCCTTCAATTTATTTCTTCATATTCAACGAGAAGAATCGTCAGACCCACTCGCCATTCAAACCTCTCAAACGTGAAAATTTCAATTACAGATTTAGAGAAATCAGCTCTCCCTCGTGACTTCGCTAGAACCATCCGGGGACATTTTTTGCTAGAACGGGGTTAAAATACGATCTAATCGATTACTGATCAAGCTCTCTAATCAAAAAACCTGTGACAAAAATTCTCATCACTGAATTTCTATTTTTTCACTTTTGAAAAATATTTTCTCGTTTACTTTACAAATATCAAAACGTTAAAAATCCTTGCATTCTATCTTGTACGACCTTGTACGTCTCTTAATTCAGAGATTAAGTCTCTATCAGAGACTCGGTCTTTTAAGTCTCTATTATAGCCAATGTATAATGCATCCCGAATAAAATTATCGATACTAATACGACAATTTCAGCTGTCGTGTTAATAATTCATGGAAACTTTCTTCCTAATTTAAGAATCTGTACCAAAGTTTGTACATACCGTTAACAATTCATGGAATCAAAAGTCCCCACCCGAAACGGTGCACCTGAAGAACATTTACGAGCCACCCTACACGTCTTCGCACCCTCGCGAATTACGTGTACAAGTATCTAATAGAAGCAGGCATCGTGTCTCCAGCTTGCCGACACAGGATACGTCTTATTCGTTCGGAGAAAACCCCAGCGGAGTTCCTCAAGGTAAATGAGGGTGCGATGTCTTCATGTACGGGGTGTTCGAAAATTATGTACACACCTTTAAATCGGTGCAGATCTGGAGAAAAGTCGTCGCGAAATTGACCTTGGTATTCAAGGTCCTTTAATTTCAAATTTAATCTAGTACAGTAATTTGTAAATCTAATAATTTACGGTATAGAAATTTGCAAATCTAATAATTTAGAATGTAGATATTCAGTCCAGGTATATTTACAGAGGTCTTCAAGTTTAAATCAGATCAAAAATCTTCCACCTTAGAAAATTATGAATCTTGAAAGCACACGTGACCTCAAATTTGCAACCAGGGTGTAGAAAGATAGATGTTGAAGCCAGCTGATTTATTTTCGTTGTGACATAGAACATATCCAATGATTCATTTACTCAAACCAATCCCGAAGTCTCCCGAAAGAATAAAAAATCTTCCACCTTAGAAAATTATGAATCTTGAAAGCACACGTGACCTCAAATTGGCAACCAGGGTGTAGAAAGATAGATGTTGAAGCCAGCTGATTTATTTTCGTTGTGACATAGAACATATCCAATGATTCATTTACTAAAACCATCCCCGAAGTCTCCCGAAAGAATCCTCCGTTCGGAACGACCTTAATCCCGAAATCACTGAACGGCCGGTGGATGCGGTCGTTATCAGAAGGCACTGAATCATCGAACGACAAGGGAACTAGAAGCTCGTGGATCGTGATAATTCGGCGTAGTTACGTTATAGATCGGCGGTGGAGGATAGAGACAGTGGAAACGTCATCGCTTCGTTGAACGACACTAGAGAGTAGGAAGGATAGGAAGGAGGATATGGCTCACTCCACTGTAGACCCCACGAAGAGAGCTCGTAGAGATAAGCCACCGCCCTGACGGCACGGATGATGGGACACCAAGCGAGCAAAAACCAGTCGCAAACGAACGCGATCTTTCGTGTGCGCGTGCCTCGATGTGAACGGGATCCTTTAAAGATTGCACGCATGCTGGAAGTACAGGCTGCTTGGAAATTGCACTTCATATGTTTCTGTCTTACATCGGTGAACGTCTGAGGAAAAGGGCTGTGGAATTCACTTTGGTCTTGACCTAGATAGATCAATTGTGAGTAATCATTTAAAATTGCACTTCACATCCCACTACGTTATTCTGTATTCTAATGCAACGTTATTCTTTCAGCAATAGTCCCCACATCGGTCATGCGGAGAAGGCTGCAGAAGAATTGAGTTTGACCTTGATCTTAAGTGGTAATCAAGTATCAGCAGTCATTGAAAATTGCACTTCATCGCACTACGTTTCTACGTCCGTGCATCGGGGAACATCTGAGCAAATGGCTGCAGAATTGACTTTGGCCTTGATCTTAATAGACAATCATCAGTATGTATTAAAAATTGCACTTCACATTGCACTACGTTATTCTGCATTTTAATGCAACGTTATTCTTTCAGAAATAGTTCCTACATCGGTCATATGAAGAAGACGACTACAGAAGAATTGAGTTTGACCTTGATCTCAAGTGGTAATCAATTATCAGCAATCATTGAAACTTGCACTTCATCGCACTACATTTCTACATCCCTGCATCGGGGAACATCTGAGGACAACGGCTGCAGAATTGACTTTGATCTTGACCTTGATAGACAATCATCAGTAATCATTGAAACTTGCACTTCGTATCAAGCAATATTATCCTGCATTTTAATTCAACGTCATTCTTTCAGCATTAGTCGCTGCATCGGCGGACATGTGGAGAACAAGGCTGCGGGAGAATTGAGTTTGACCTTGACCTTGAAGATCAAGGTCAAATTATTATTTTGCTGTATAGCATAGTACTCGTTGAGAGGATTAAATGTGTCTAGGGAACTGTTGCTGTGAGATGAGTCGTTTGCTCGAAAAATAGGGTTGAAGTTTTACTATTGGTATATGGAGTGATTTAGACGATTCCTCTCTAAACTTAAATTTGAAGATTTGGAAATTTAGGTGGTTTTTATATTTCAGAATTTAGAATATTTATTTAAGATATCTATGTTTCTGAGACTTTCATAAATATTTGTTTACTTCTATATTTCTAAGGTGGTAGATTTTTAAATTACCGAATAATATATGTGATGGCATGTGGACCAGATTTTATTGCACGTCGCTGAGATGAAAATATGAATATTGCAAAATCGTTCTTTGGTAGCCGATATTCTTAGAGCGAAAACGACTCAATTTCTGAATATTAAAGTCGACTGTTCTGAAGAAACCATTAGATTTTATCAATAACAAACGAAGAATTGGATTAAACTGCTTATTATTAATTTTATTAGTCGAGAAGGTTTCAAAGTGGCAATTTGATATTTTTAGTCATTTTAAAACATCTTGCTGTCATGTCGAACGGAAATAGATTTCCGTTTTAATACACAATCTTCTCTGAACAAATATAAATGTTCAATAGTTTTTTAGCAATCAATTTGTGCACCATTTTTAATATCCCTTTATTTATCGTTTCGTTTCAATTGATCAAACCGTAGCAACATTCGTAAGCGATAAAACGATGAACAATTAAAAATAAATATCTGTTGTACAACCAATATATTCTGGATCTCGTTCGAGGAAAAAACGGGTTAAAAAATTGAACAAATTAAAGCGAATGTGTAAACAGGATTATCGTTTTGTTTTTATTTATGCAAACTGCATAATCATGTAAATCTAACTCTGAACATCATAACTGCTTTTAGTTATTCAGGTTATTCTGTCCGACAGTATGATGGTTCCCATGGGATGCAACAGAGATGTTCAGAAATTTACGGGTATAATTCAAAAAGCACAGAAAGATGGTACTTCCAGGATGTTCGTATTAATGTTTACCTTTATTTGCCTTTTTAGTAAAGCATAATTCATGAAATTTTTATTTCTATTATTTAACGTGTAAAAATTACAGAAGGCTATAATATTTATAAGTAGCTTGAACAAAATTTTATAAATTTCAAATAAATTTGAATAAATTTGTATAAATAAAGGAATCAACTTTTTAACGAGCAAATAGTGGTTTCTTCGTTAATATTACCTGCAGGAAGTACTTTTTTGGGAACTGAAAAAATCGTTTAACGAAGGTTTTAAAGAAAAAGTTGGCGGGGTCTGATAAACCCGTTTACCAGTAACGGGTTAAAGGAATGGGTGTAGTGGTTCTTGTGACGATTTTTCACGAAGGGAAAAAAACCTCGACCACAGGCTTAATGACACGCCGCGTGTTCGTATGTATTGTATATAGTCAGCGTATCAACAGGTTTCGTGATCGATACCAGGCTTTTAATAATTCCTGTCCTTCTCATCCTATACCGTCAACCGGAATCGTGAAGGGATGAATAAACCGCACTCACAGCGAACAAACAACTTCAACTCTTTACGATCTTACGTTCTCCTTTCAATGTTGTATTTCAAGCTGAAGGAGATACATTCTCTGTGCCTTCTTCATGTTTAATAATATTATTTCGCGTTATTGTATTCAGAAAAAAAGGTACAGATATTTATTTTTTGTTTTAGGAGATTTGATCACAAATTTGTAGGGTTAAGGTTACATTATTGTCATGATTAATAGGTGTATAGTATTAGTATAGTACTAGTATATGTAGTATAGGTGTATAGTATTAATTTTCAAGTTTTTAAATGATTAAGTAATTGTGTAAAATTTTCAAATTTTCTAGTTATAAAAAGCCAACATTTTCATATACAAAAATTGTCAAATTCCCAAAGTTACAAGTTTCTGAGCTTTTGAATTTCTAAATCTCTAAATCACCAAATTCCTAAATTAGCAAATTTTGAAATCACCAAACTTCTACCTTCCCAAATCTCTAAATCGTCAGATTTCTAAATTAAACTATCAATCTTCTAAACTACCAAATTCCTAAAATAAAATTCCAAATCCTCAAATTAAATTACTTTTCAAAGTTCAAAAAGTGAAATGTAAAGAATGGAAAATATAAAAACGTATTCGTTATCGCTGTTTCCCAGTCATTTGTTAGAAAACTGATTAAACTCGATTACACAAAATATCACGATTCTGCTCGAGGTAGCAGGAGAAGTTCTTCATCGATGATCATGTGAAATCGATACAAGTGAACGATGACGTCGAAGAAAAATGAGGGTTCCCCGGCGGAAACAGAACAATAAATTGACTCTTTACTTCCGA
Organism: Megachile lagopoda; assembly: GCA_036983795.1. Lineage (NCBI taxonomy): Eukaryota > Metazoa > Arthropoda > Insecta > Hymenoptera > Megachilidae > Megachile > Megachile lagopoda. The sequence continues at coordinate 6,877,354 of CM072798.1, forward strand.
TAGAGTACGCGATAAAGACACGTGGCTTATCATCTATGAGCGAGCAGATAACTGCGATATATGTATGTATATATATTTTTTTCTTAAAGACAGATAACGAACAGGAAGATAGGCGTGGTTCGACCTCTCGAAATGGGACGTCCATGTTATCGACGTTATCAAACGGTGGTGATTGATGGAGCTTTGGCTTTTATAATAATTACTCGATTATCTTCGTATTAGGCCGTAATTGTTTACCGCAATTTGGAGGGCTAAATATAAAGCGAGGACCACAATCGGCTCATGTTTCGAGATCGAGACCAACCCTCCTCTCTCGATTAAGAATAATTGCTATCGACGATGAGGAACGTTCTTATACACGATGGATTAGCGATTGTTGCGAATATTCAATCGATTTCCATTTAAAACCGGCCGAACAGTTTGAATTACGATTTAAATAATTGATTTCCAATTTCATTATTCGTGATGTGGAAATATTGAATATTAATTTTCTGGAACGCGATACCTTTAAACTTTAAAGGGAAAGTGTAGCGGGATTGAAATTGCTTCAGAGTTTTGTGTCCAAATGAATAATCTCTGAGCGGTCATAGATTGATCGCAATATTTTACGAATTTTCTGATTGAATTTTAGCACAGCTATTGGACAATTGATTGTTCGTATCGGTTATATTGTAAATACATTATTGAAGGTTTTATACTGGATTCCCTTTCACGAATTTATGTCGCTCACTTTTCGAATAGTGACAGCTATAAAAACATTTAACCGATTGCAACTTTTATTCGTTGCAGATTTTTAGTTCTTTCAGAGAACGGGATGTACAATGTTCAATTTTATGTATTCAGTTTGTACATTTTGCAGAAGCTAATATATTTATTTTTAATATACTATAATGTGTATAGTAATATTTGTATTTTATTTCTTCTTTCTGTAGTTACTTTTGTAACTAATACACTTTACTTTTAACTACTTTAGTTACTTTTGTTGTATAAATTTGAAAATTTAGAAATTTCAAGATCACTTGAACATGAAATTTGGAATTTTGAAGCTTTAGAAGTTTGAAGATTTACAAATTAAAAATTGAAGTTTTAGGAATTCAGAAATTTGAGGAACTTGACAATTTTAAACTTTATAGATTTGAAAGTTAAGAAATTGAAAATTGCAAGTAATATAAAGCGAATAAAAAATTTTAAGGTTCAGCTGAAAATTAAGAAACTATGAATTGCAAAGAATTTTAGAAATTTGGGAATTAATTTTAAGATACAGCAATTTGAAATTTAGAGTGCTATCAATTTAAAAATTAAGGAATCGAAATTTAAAAATGTGACAAATTAAATATTTCAAATAAAAAATTTGCAAATTTGAATATCTATCACATAGAAGAACTTGACAATTTTAAACTTTATAGATTTGAAAGTTAAGAAATTGAAAATTGCAAGTAATATAAAGCGAATAAAAAATTTTAAGGTTCAGCTGAAAATTAAGAAACTATGAATTGCAAAGAATTTTAGAAATTTGGAAATTAATTTTAAGATACAGCAATTTGAAATTTAGAGTGCTATCAATTTAAAAACTAGGGAATCGAAATTTAAAAATGTGACAAATTAAATATTTCAAATTAAATTTGCAAATTTGAATATTTGTGACATACACAAACGAAAGCTCAATAAATCAGTGAAAGAAGCTTGCTATATTTATCTAAAATAAATCAGTACCCGATTTCGCCGATTAATGGCACTTAACCCCCAAAGAAGGTAAAACACCCTGTAGAGTATCAAATTTTGCAGAGTAACATACAAAGAGAAACCCTCGTGAAATAATAAAACGGGTGGCCACTATCGCTTCGTATTTCGATTATATACGTGACGAACAAGGGGCGGTAACAGCAGGGTGTGAAGAGGGTGAGATCGAGGGAGCCTCGGTAAAGATATTAGGTAACAGGTTCGAGGAAGCACGGAAACCCCATCAGCTCGAAGCTCGTAAATTTTCCTCGGAATCTGCCGAAACTCGGATCCAGTAGGCCTACATAAGAATATACTGCGGATTGTGGCTTCAATCCTAAACAACTACACCTCTATCCGAGTTCCGGTTCTGTCACGGTGACGTCACGTCCGAAAGAAACAGAGACATCCCTTTTAGCCGCTGTTCCGTTTCCATTCGTTTCTTAGCTTGATCCATGTTGACTGACGAGGCCCGATCAGAGATCCTAATGTCGAATCGGGCTTGCCAGACGGTGAACTGGGACTTCCGGTACCGGGAACACCGGAAATAACGGAACAAGAGACAAATTGGAAGCAACGAATGGGAAAAGTTCGGTCGAAATAAGTATTTCGATATTTGCTTTATTTGGCATGAAGGCTGGTTTAAGAGATAATTTAAATTATTTTCAGATGAATTTAGATAGGAATATTTAGAATATTTTATCTTCTCCGAATTGTTTTATAGTGTTTGATCTTTTTAACATTTTATTTTTTAATTTTTTATATTTTTGAAATTTTATTGCTTTCTGCTTGTTGATCTTTTTGAAATTTTATTGTTTTTTGACTATTGATATTTTTGAAATTTGACTGTTTTTTAAGTTTGGATACTTTTGAAATTTTGTTTTTTTAATTTTTTACCTTCTTGAAATTTGATTATTTTTTAGTTATTGATATTTTTAAAATTTGATTGTTTTGCAATTTTTTACCTTCTTGAAATTTGATTATTTTTTAGTGATTGATCTTTGTAAAATTTGATTGTTTTGCAATTTTTTATCTTTCTGAAATTTTATTGCTTTTTAATTTTTAGTCTTTCTGAAATTTTATTAATCTTTATTAATTAGTATTTCATTTTATTGAATTGAATAGCGTATTATTTAAAGGAAGTAATTTTAGTGATTCCAGGCAAACATTTTCATTAAAATCTGTGAAATTATGCAGTCAGTTAATCCCTACTTTATTGAACAAAAATAATTCCTTTTATTTTAATGAAAATGAATTGAAATGTCATCCTCCATCTTGTACTCATTTGCTTCAAATTCATTCGTCCAAATTAACTTATCTCCAGCATCTACCAAATGTAATTTACTTAAATAAAATTTGAAGTTGAATTAAAATTATTTTTATTCAATGAAGATATGTGAAAAATTAAATTTCGTGTTTCAAGACTTATTCAAGACTTGTGATTTTTCAAAGTTGGAAATTAAAAGTTCTATCTAACTAAAAATTCTATTTTATTCAAAGTGAAATTTTAACTTGACACGTGATAATGAAGTCGGAACGCAAAAGTCAAGTAAAAGCTAAAGCTTCTTTCCGTTTGTCCAAGGTAATCCCATGCTACTAAATATGGTAGAGACATAGGAACAAGATAATAAGAAAAAGGAATCGAAAGGGTAGAAACAAAGCTGAAAAGGACAAGGATTTGAAAGGATAAAAATAACAAAATTGCTGATCCTGCTAGCACAATACAATTTTAAACAGCGAGAAAATTAATGTTTTGCGTAATCTCAAAGCTCAGAGTGCTTGATACAATTTTAAATGCCTTGAATAACATTTTAAATGATTAAAAGTCCCTTATAGAACGCTTTACATTGTACATGTATAAATTATGGTGGTCAAAATGTATGGAAAACAATAATTGCAAATCTGTAATTCATTTACCTTGTAATAATTTATTGGATGTGGGTATTATACTGTTTGTATAATTTGTTAACAATTCTTATATCGATACCTTTCGAAATACGATACAAATAACGTTAAAAATATGAAATAAACTTATCGAATTTATTGATTTTTATTAGGTTTCATTTAAATTGAAAATCTTTTTTAATTCTCTAATTCTTTAAATAATGCTTTATTAATCGTTAATAATACTTCATTCAATACAAAGTTTAAATAGAGAGTTTTTTAATTAAAGAATAATATTCAAAGCAAGTTCTATCGTTTTCAGAAATATTTTTTTAATATGATCAAATGGTCATTAAAAACTAATTTGTGGGAAAATAAGTGTCCATTATGAACTGGCAGATTAATTTTAATATGTGAAAATTATTTCTTAGGGAAACTTGATTTTAATGGACTACCCAGATCGGAAGTTTTCTTACAGCCTGCGGCTACGTTCAATAAGTCCTCTCCTTTTCGTAATTTTCCATCGATACGTCTTTGTGTACAGGGCCTTTCAGAAATCTCGACAAGATGTATTGTAAAATTAAGGTACATCTCAAAATGTCCTGAATTTAAATCGTCTATTTATCAATTTATAAAAATTTCTTGACAAAGAAATACAAAAAATACGTTAAAATTAAGAAAATGGTTACTGAACATTTTGGTGAATTATGGCACCTGTACAAAAATTCTAGTTACATCCTAGTTACAGAATTTGTTTGTGGACATTGTCTAAACTTCTTAATTAAATAATCCCCATTAACATGTAACTATTTAGTACAAACTTTCGATAATTGTAGACAAATTTTTTCCCACAAATTATCTACATAAAAAATGAATATAAAATCGTGTCATTTTTGTTTAAATCTATTCGTCCATAATTTCATTTGTACATAGAACGTCTTGGAACATAATATTAATTGAAATAAAAAATTTTCAAGTTGAAATTTTTATTCACGTTTAAATCTTTAAATTCAGTTTAAATGAGTCTCTAGTGTCAAAATTTGCATTTCTGTTTTAATCGAAAATATTAATAGCATCGCGTTTTGTGAAACGTTCTGTACGTGGATACGCTCAGACACAAACTCAGGAACATAGACATTCAACAGCCTTTTAAGAATTTCTGTAGAAAAAGTTAGCGAACCCTCGCGGATACGTAGAAGAAGGTCTTTGCACCTTATCCTTGCACTTTACAATACGAGAAAACTGCTATCTGAATGGTACAATGGAATTCCTCAAAGTCATTGTTATTCTCAAACTATAATTATACAAAATGATAAAACGTGGAAATATTAAAATTGATAACCATAGTGAAATAAAATATGAAAAATGCTACAAAAATAATAATAGAAGTACTTTCGAAAATACGTGGAAATTGGACAAACTCCAGATAAATAATCTCTTATCTCAAACGAAACTTCAGACGCCAAGATAGTTTGAAAATATTCCGAATTAATAGTTTGAAAAGATCGACGCATAAATACGTATTACCACATCTTCCGTAAAGTGCTACCGTTAAATTAACCCTCTTTACAATATCCGTCTGAAGGATCAACGAGTCGCGTATTCAACGCCATTAGTTCCTCAACCGCCTCGTCCCAGCGTCGGAGCAACAGAGGATTACCTTGGATCCCAGGAGGAGCCGGCTTGTCCCCTTCGAAATTATTTTACACCGAGGCAAGACAAAGGTCCTTGGAACACGGGACGAATCCAAAGTCGATATCGAGTTCTTCTGTCCCTGAATAACATGCATTAGCCTTTCGCCAGATTAAGAGGAGCCCGAGGAGTTTGAGCGAGGCTGCTGCCGTCCGGCCAGCTGCACCGACGGAGATAAAAAAGGAAGAATAAGAGAAAAAAGGAAAAGCCAGCAAAGAACCGGACCCTCCGAGAAACGTCGAAGGTAGACGAACGCTAAGAAACGGACGAGGAATCGAAGCGAGGATGAACAACAGGGATTAGCATATTATTTACTCGCTACATCCGGACTGGTTCGAAGACGGTTTCTTCCCTGAACTTTAAATCCCTTTTCGAGCTCGATACTTGGCGCCAATCTCGCCTCATTATATCGTCTTACGTCTCGCAAAGAAAGTGCAAGATTTAAGGGTCACTGCTGGGATTTTTATCACTGATACACTTGATGTCATAGGAGAATACTTTTCATTTGTAACATTTGTTAGGTTGGAAAGAAGTTTTAGTTTCGGTATTACGAAAATTTAGGGAATTTTTCATTAAGAAGGTTCCGAAGATGCATGAGACTGAAATTTGCAATTCTGGAATTTTGTGCGTATGGACTTTGGTACTTGTCTCAATCTTAATCTTCCATAATACCTAATTCTTACCAAATCTAACCTCAAATAGATAACTAAAATATATCAATCTCCGCAATAGTCACTGAAAATAAATACTTCATTATCAGGCCTTATGAGATGAATTATAAGTAAAAAGATTGAAAGAAATGACCCGAGGATCTAACTCTTCCCTTATCACTGATTCCGTGGTCACATCTCCCGGATCTCTTCTCGTTTGGCCACTGTCTCCGAAGAACGGTCACGTAGCCGGGAAATCCTGGTGCAACCGATGGGAAAAAGAAAGTCGTATTCATTCCGAGTCTAATTTACCGTGTGGAAATCGCGGTGAATGCCATTAGCGCCTCCGTAGATCCTATGTATACCGAAGAACCTTTGTGCTACGTGCCGGCCAGGTGGAAAAGGGGAAAGGAGCCTTTGGCTCGGAGCCCAGGGACACCTAGAATTAACGTGCTCCGCGTTCCTCTTAACGAGGTAAATAGGATTATATCATGAGTTGAGTTGTGTCGATCGATTGCCCCGCCTAGCCCTTTTGTAATTTATTAATTGGGATTAACACGTGGCTGTTTGAACTAATTGTTGGTACCATGTATTATTTGTCTGAACATGTACACTTTTAACTTGCCTCCATATCTTCTCTAAGACTTCAGTAATGTTGCTAAGATTTTATTGAGATCATTACTCTTTGTGCTATACAAGGTTTAAGAAGTTAGGTTAGGTTCAGTCAAGGTAAAGTTAGGTTATGTCAATAACCTTTGATATATTGTTCAGATCATTACCTTGAATTATGGTATACAAGGTTTAAGAAGGTTAGGTTCAGTCAAGGTAAAGTTAGGTTAAGTCAATAACCTTTGATATATTGTTGAGATCATCACCCTGAGCAGTGTAGAAGAGGATTTAATAAGTCAGATGAGGTTGAGTTGATAAAGTTTTAATATATTGTTAAGATCATCACCCTGAGCAGTGTAGAAGAGGATTTAATAAGTCAGATGAGGTTGAGTTGATAAATTTTTAATATATTGTTGATCATCACCCTGAGCAGTGTTGAGGAGGATTTAAGAAGTTAGGTTAGATGTAGACAAGGCAAGATTAAGTCAATAATTTTTCAAATCCTTCACACTAATTATAACCGTGTTAACATATCAATGTTAGGTTGTTAACCTTGACAACATAAAATTCCTGAAAATATAGAACCCTTCTTTTAGCAAATATTTATCAGAGGTCTCCCTCGTCCACAAATTAATTAAAGAAGCGATATAAACGGAACCTAACAGCGTTCGCATAAAAATTGAGCCACACTTTCCGTAAATCTCTCTACATTAACGATCACCAACAGTCCCTTGTACAGGAGTTTCAAAAACACATTATCAACGCTACTTACCACAAAACAAAGACCCCGAAGGTTTTGTGCGTTAACACTTAACAAGCTACGGAAAGCTTCGTGGACATTATTTGGGTATATCGCTGCTTTACGTACATTTTTTATCGCGATACCTAGTGCAAAAGCATGTTACCGAGTCTGTTGAATATTATTAATGGTGCTCTATAAGGATCTCGATAATGAATCACTGCGATAAGGTACTCGACCATCAAACTACACCTTTTGCAGGGACTATAAAATTCGACCGATTTAATTTTGTTGAACGCCTTTCTTCATTAAGTCGTAGACGGTTTGTGCAACTTGCATTGATGAAGATTTTAAATTAGACCTAGGAAATAGTTCTCACTTGGAAAAGTTACTACTTAAATTATTACAAAATTTTTACAGATCCTTAAACTAACAAATTTTAATCTCACATCTCACCGTGCACACCGCTCTTTGGAGGATTCTTGACTTGCACAATTGATTCATATAGTAATTCAACCCCTTGTCCTATGATATCGTGTCACATTCGTGACCCTACAGCCCCTATGTCCTAAAGAGTCATCTTTTCTCCGCAACTGAATTTTGGGTTCAATGTTAATTATCTTCATAATTAACCTAAAATTCAATTTTCTGTACCTGTCTCCATGTTGTAGGAATAATTAGCTGTGAATGACCGCCTAAACGATTGTAGGTTAAGGGGTTATTATGTCGGACATCGATAAAACTAATTTGTAGAGATTAAAAATTGGAAGTGAATGGATCGAACAGAAACGTTCTCGTTAAAGGAGTTATTTCGCCAAGGACGTATGGACAGCAAAGGAATTTATAGGGATTTCTTGCAAATCTCCGCAAAAGCCAGCCCGCAGAGGGTCGGCATCGATGACGAGGACGAGGATGAGGATGACAACGTTTAACTTTCGATGTCGCCGGGTTCTGCAGATGTGTGCTTAGTCCTTTGAATCCATCTGTCGTCCGCAGTTTCCCCATTTTTAATTGAATTTTTTCACTCGCCAGGGAAGTAATTTATCCTTTTTATCTCCGAACAGAATCACGGATTCCAATTGAAAGAAAGTTGAACTAGTGTCTTCTCCAGATGGCCGCTCGTTTGCCAGAGGTGCTCCGAAACGCGATAAGACCCATCGAAATCATTAGATATCCTCGAATCGGATCAGTTTTAATAATGATCATTTTTCTGGACAAAGCTGGTCGATATACACTGCGTTCTATTGTTCCCTTTCGTATTTCACTGTTTAATATTATTACGAGACTTTAATTGTTTCGTATAACATTTAGCAATAATATGCGGCTCTGACAATGGTTAATTGGCGGGTAATTAACAACTGATTGCGGTTGTAACGAAGTTTCTATTGTTTCTTGACAAACATTGGATATTACAAACATTTATGATGATTCCTCAGTATAAAATAGTGGAGTTTTAGAAGTTAAATCATTCACTTTTTATTTAATTCTATCTGTACAAAATTTTTATTGATTTTTCGGTACATGAAATTGGTAGAACTCGATTTGAACAGTGTTTGGTGTGCAGTTTTCATCAGTTCTATATTTCTAATCAAATTTATAAAACGTCAATGGAATTTTGTGCAGATTGGATTAAATGTAAAATGAAAGTTTATATAACAAATTGACTGCTCGTCAATGAACGAAATGAAACGGTAAATAGTTCAATTAAATTCTGCGAAACTGCATTGCAAAAAAAGAGGCGAAATCGTTCGACGACAATAACGTTGCTGTAATAACGCCGAAGATGAAAAGACCGTCGAATGAAAGCCGCGCAAGAACGGCCGGGAATATGTGAGAGCATTAAAAAATAAAAAAAACGTGCAAGTGTAATTATATAACACGGGAGTTGAATTAACAGGAAAGTGCAGTGAATTTAATAGGGCTCGAATTTTGATGTAAAGAGATGAACGCGAAATGTAATTAACGTTAATATGCGAAAAGCTTTGTGCACCATATAGAACCAAACCAGAATTTCACGATAATTCGAATGTCGAAAATGTGAATCGCGCTCACCGTATATTTGTACGACACGAGTGTCGACAAATTCGGTTTTCATGTATCGTTTAACAATCATAGACAATGTTTTCCCTTATATGTCTCTCGAAATATTGACATAAATATTGTTCAATGCCAACAGTGAATTGTTAACGTGCACCAGGATTCTTACTTTAAAAATAGCGTTTCGAAAATTTTCAACGCGCTGGGGATTTTTATACATATATGAACGCTTCTCTTGTACAGTCGGGAACAAATCTATCTTCTTCACGAAAAATATGGCAGAAAATAGTTCATACTAGGGAAATATCATTTCTAGGGATTTTTGGGGATTGGTTAGGAATTTGGGAAATTGTAGATTTGGGAACTTGGGATTTGGGGATCTAGGTATATGAGTAATCTAGCAATTTCGAGTTCTAAAAATTTGGGGACATAAGATTTTGGGGATCTAGGGATTTAAATATGGCAGAGGGAGAATATTTCATACTCTTTCATTTCTAGGGATTTTTGGAGATTGGTTAGGAATTTGGGAAATTGTAAATTTGGGGACTTGGGATTTGAGGATCTAGGGATATGAGTAATCTAGCAATTTCGGGTTCTAAAAATTTGGGGACATCAGATTTTGGGGATCTAGGGATTTAAATATGGCAGAGGGAGAATATTTCACACTCTTTCATTTCTAGGGATTTTTGGGGATTTGTTAGGAATTTGGGAAATTGTAGATTTGGGGACTTGGGATTTGAGGTTCTAGGGATATGAGTAATCTAGCAATTTCGGGTTCTAGAAATTTGGGGAATATTCGATTTTGGGGATCTAGGGATTTAATGATGAAGAAATGTAGAACATAAGTATTTGGGGAGATAGGAATATAGATATCTAGGGATTTGACAATTTAAAGATTTAGAAATTTGGGGGCATTAGAACTTGGTAATCTAGGGATTTAATGATCAAGGAATCTAGAACATAAGTCTAGCGAAAATCCCTTGAATAATATCCATTATACATAAAAAATCGTAGAAACAATTTCAAGCGAATTTTATTAAAGAATTTCTCACTTTAAATCCGCCGTGGTGGTGCATAAAGAAAGACGGAGACCTGGCGAAAATGGTGCATAAATCTCGCGAAGAACGCGAACAAGTGTGACGAAAATCTCAGTGGCAGAGCAACTTCAGCCACCGTGTGATACGTATCGAGCCGTAGACGATGAAAATTCCGACAACATCCGACGAACTTGTACTTCCGACAACTTTTCGATCCTGCAAGTACACTTCACCTGCGAGTAAATCAGAATGAGATCAAAGGATCGTAGAATCTGATGGTATGGATAGGCCAGGCTCTGTGCTCGTTTTTCGTATCTTGTACAGTCCACAGAAAATCTACCTTCCCTATGAAAAATATTGCAACAGATGGGCTACACGTATATCACTTGATATTTTCTAGGAATTTTTCATAATTTGGAATGGGGACGTAGAAAGTAGATGTAGGAATTGGAAGATGTGGAAAGATGCAGATGTGAAGATTTGGGGATGTAGGAATTTTGGGATGTAGAAATTTGCAAACTTAGATATTTGGGGATGTAGGAACTTGGAGACTTAGGAATTTGGGGATGTAGAAATTTGGAGGTGTAGGAATTTAGGGATGTAGAAATTTGGGGATGTGAGAATTTGGGGGTGTAGGAATTTAGGGATGTAGAAATTTGGGAATGTGAGAATTTGGGGGTGTAGGAATTTAGGAATGTAGGAATTTGGGGATGCAGAAATTTGGGGATGTAGAAATTTGGGGGTGTAGAAATTTGGGGATGTCAGAATTTGGGGATGTAAGAATTTGGGGGTGTAGGAATTTAGGGATGTAGAAATTTGGGAATGTGAGAATTTGGGGGTGTAGGAATTTAGGAATGTAGAAATTTGGGAATGTAGGAATTTGGGGATGCAGAAATTTAGGGATGTAGAAATTTGGGGGTGTAGGAATTTGGGAATGTAGAAATTTGGGGGTGTAGGAATTTGGAAACGTAGAAATTTGGAAACTTAAATATTTGGGGATGTAGGAATTTAGAGATGTAGAAATTTGGAAACGTAGATATTTGAAAATCTAGGAATTTTGTGATGTATAATTTGTGATCTATAAGTTCTTAAATTGTAAAATTTAGAAATTCGAAACCTTAGATATTTGAGAATATATGAATTTATGAATTTAAAAGCTTGCAAGCTTACATATGTATTCCTTGTCCAAAGGAAGCTTACATTGCACTCGAGTGTACATGCATATAGCAGGTTTTTCTCGTTCCTGCTTTTGTATATCTTTCCATGCACGGGCTCGATGAAAAACAAATCTCCTGGGTTTTCGTTCATTCTACACCGCGATACTTGAAAAACACGATGCTCTTAAGTAATACGCGTCGACATTCGCATACTTGGTACACAAAGTGTGAAATAAATGGAAGAGAAAAAGAGACGTGGACGAAGTCGTGGAAATGTGAATATAATGCCTTTCGTTGGAGTTTGGATTTACATCGATGAAGAAATTTACATCGGAATTTACGACGAGAATTATATAAGCAGCCACAGCATGTACTTGTGGAGTAAAAAATATTTACAAAATTTTATTTGCACGTTTTACAAGGGTAATAAAATCAAAATATGAAAGAAATGCATTTTTCGTTTGAAAATTGTTGTTATTGTTAGTTGCTAATTTAAGGTGATTGTAATTATTTGTCCACCCTGTATATTTCATGAAACATTGAAGTTACACTAAAATCTCGGTTAACTGACAACACAATTCAATTAAACTTGTCGATTAATTAATGTGAGAAACGTCGAGTACACGTGCGCTCGAGTACAAGACGAAGAGAATTTCTAAACGTCTTATATGTATCAATAAATTCTTGTTCCTTCAAGATTTATGTCGCGAATTATTGCAAATTTACATACTTATTTCTGTAGTTTCAAACTCTTTTATTTCCATTGTCGGAACTCTAAATTACTCCTTACCTCTCCAATGCATAAAAATTGCTCGATGGTTCTGGAGATTCAAGATGAATTTGAACATTAGAGAATCTGAAAAGTAACTTTTCAAAGTTGCAATTCCAAAAATAATATAACTTACTAAATTCATATCTGTTTCAGTAGAATGTATTTAAATTTGTTAATAAGCTACTAATATGCACAAAAAGGTATACTAATCAAAAAAAGAAGGGTGGAAATTGCGAGGTTAATTTCAATGAAAGTTGAATTTCAATAAACTGTATAACAGAAACTGTAAAGGTCCCGAATGTAATTACCAACTTCATAGAACGGCTCCATGAAAGAGATTTCAATTAGTTTTTTAATTATCGAGCATAATTAAATACGCTAGAAAATTGACGTATTCTGAAAAGTCGAAAAGCAACTATTGTAGCAAAAGTTCATTTTAATGATTCGGTCCGTATACGTGCATTATTAAAACGAATAGCTGACTATAAGAATTACGGCGATTTAATGAGCGGTTATTAAAATCTCTGTCTCTTTATGAAAAATTAAGTACTCTTGAATGCCATTGTGTGCAGTAGGTTTTGAAAGACCGAACCGGATAAAGAGACATTAAGGTATGAATTCTCTACACGGAGACTGGCGGATTCAAATATTATTCACACTCAATTTAACTTATTGAGAGCCAGGAGATGCTGCTTGATGGCTCAGTCTACAATAGCGTAACAATTAATCGCTGAATGAACTATCTCACTGTTCCGTAATTTCCTGTCATTTATCAAAACCATCCCTCTGAACGTTTCTGCAAAACACGTGCACCCATCAACCCCTATCAATTCTGTAATGACTTTAATTTCCAAATTTCTATCGTTTCATATTATTTTTTTTACAAATTTTCAAGCTTTTTAATCTGTGTGAACATTTGTTCGTTAATATCTATTTGAAGAGGATTAAAAATAAGAACAACGTCTAAGAACATTATATTTATTTGTACCCGCTTGTATTAATATTTATAGACAATATTACACATAATAATACAAATAAACTGAATATTCAATACAACGATAACTTGATAACTCCGAAATTTGGTTGAAACCGAAATTAGTCGACCTATTAATCAATTACAAAAATGCAGAGATCTGATTACGTTTAACTCAGTTTTACACATCATTTTTATGAAACTATTTCTGATTTCCAGTAATACGGTTTTCTTGTATAATATAAGCTGTACATTAAATGCGTAAAAAAATACCATTAACGATAAAAGATAAACACGCAATGTATGTTTAGTGTTATAATTCAGTCTAGCAGTGAAAATTGCCGTGAAAAGATGTACAAACAAAAATTCGAGTACGCATGTTATTGATTCATTTTAAAACGAATGACCAACTTTCTTTCTTGGATGTTCACTATTAATGTATACGAGACTTAATAAAATATCGAAAAAATTAAGAAGTAAAAGTACAAACGCGACTTGTAAAGTTTAAATAATAATTAAAATTACACTACTGACTGGCTGTACGATAAATAATTCTAAACTGTCTAATTTGACGTTATCATTTGCTTGTGCTTTCTTAAGGAGAAATTTCTTGAATTAACTGAGACATATTCTTCCAAACACAACTTAAAAAACCGTGTTTAACACCAGTGATGGACAACTGCGCCTGCGAGGGTACAAAATTTCTAAGCCTCTAAGTTACTAAATTTGAAAATTTGAGAGTTCAAAAGTTTGAAAATTTGAAATTTCTATATCACTAAATTTCTAAATCTGACACCATATCACTGCACGTTCCGTGTGCATCAGTGTCCGTGATCTCTCTATTAGGCACTTCATTTACCCATCACTGTTTAAAACTATAACATTACACGCAATAATTTGCAGTTAAAAGTTAAGTTTCGTGCCTTCCGTACCAATAATGGTCAAACGCAACCGCAATGTACTATTCAATTAGACTAATGTAGTTTTTTTTTTTAAAATAACAAGAATGTATTCAAACATAAATCTATCTTCATGTTGCAAGTTTCGAATTCGCATCACTTTTAACACAACACTTACATTCCATGTAAAGTGTATTGGTTCGCTGCTCACTTTCATATTAATGTCAATTTTACATTATTAGTAGAAATTTATTAAGAAGCGATTCTCTGATCAGAAAGCTATAGTACATAACAATAATGGTACCAAGTTTCATGTGTTTGGTACCAAGCTTAACCAACTTCGACCTTCGCCGCCAACCGATGTTGGAAATCGAATTTGCACTAATCGAACCGCGTTCTTCTCTTCTCCTACTTCTTTGTACTCCGAGGTAGCTGGTACAACTATTGTTTCGCCATCCTCAGTTTCGTTATAAGCATATACTTCTTCTACTTGTTCCGAATCTTCAACTTTACACTCCATTCCCTCATTTTCAACAAAGTCGATCTAAACATAACAATTTTAAGATTTAATTGTTTATTAACACATCAATATTGATCACGATATTTAATATTCAAGACTAGATACCTCTTCGTTAACCAGATGGCCTACTTCTTCATCTACATTTTCCTCTGCAGGAATATTTAATACATCTTCTTCGTTATATATCTGGTCATCGTTTTGTTGTATAATAACGTGATCTTTTAATTCGGTCACATACAGTTCAGTTTCCTCCAGCTAAACATAAATATTGAAGTAGCAGTTTTTGTATAATATATTAAAGATGAAATGCCCCTAATTACCTGATCATTTTCTGCTTCGTCCATTAGAAGTTCTACGTTATTATCAGGAATCGCCATTACCTGATCATCTTCTGTAGTTAGTCGTGGTTGATTAACTACAATAGTATCGTTCAAATGACCCTAAAACACGTAACATAAAAGATTAAGCATCGAATGTAAGCTTATTATCTTAGGGAAACGCATTAACTCACTTGAGTTTGCATGTGAGCATACAACAAAGGTTTCCGCATAAATCCCATACCGCATACTAGACATTCATATGGTTTTTTATCACTGTGTATGAATCGATGTGCATTCCTGTTGTCTCTGCTATTAAATGCTTTACCACAAACCTGCAATTTTATGATAATCTAAGTAAAAAAAATATAAACAATGTCAGTTTTCTATAGTTATATAATTTCTACAGTATGCACCTCACACAAATAAGGCTTCTCTCCAGTATGTATACGCATATGCTTTTTGAAATGTTCCGGATAAACAAACGTTGCTGAACATTCTTCACATTTATATGGTCTTTCACCAGTATGAGCTGCTTTTATATGATAATCCAACAGTCTTCGTCTTTTAAATCCCTTCCCGCAATCGTCACATTTATACCGTTTGTCATTGTAATGCGTCGCACGTTTGTGTGATTGTAAATTTGATCTTTGACTAAACAATTAAAAAAATATAATCAATATTTCTTACAAATTATAATAAAGAATTACAAAATAAATGTACCTAAAAGTAGCTCCACAAAATTCACACTGATACGGTTTTTCACCAGTATGAGTTCTTTCATGATCCCTTATCTCAGCCTTACGAGCAAACGCTTTACCACACATCCTACATATGTATGGTTTGTAGCCTGTATGTACTATATTGTGCACTTCCAAATTATGTGGAGAACCAAATGCTTTTCCTGTATATTTAATCGTTTATATCAGCAATGTAACTATTCAGTGTATAAAGCTAAATTTATTAATCAGTAAATCGTACCGCATTGATGACAAACATATTCCTTGACACCATTATGAGTTCTTTCATGTTGATTAAGATTTTGTTGACTCAAAAATGTTTTATTACATTGTGAACACTCGTATGGACGAGGTCGTACTTCGTGCGTTTTTATATGTGCCTTGTATGTATATTTGGAAGCAAAATCTTTACCACAGTTTTCACATACGTACGGACGAACGCCTGTATGTGTATTAATATGTTCCTCTAGTAAATTTCTGGAACTGTAAAAAACATTAAGTTATCATGCAATGTAAATATCATTAGAGTATCGACACACGTCGTAACACACCTATATCGTTTACCACATGTTTCGCATGGCCATGACTTTACTTGGGGATAATGTATCCGTTTATGAATTCTGAACAACCGCAAATTACTAAATATTCTATTACATATCTCACACTGGAAATCTCCCTCCTCCTTAGCAACGTGATCATCGAGGTGAACAGAAAGTTCATTCCTTTTTTTAAAATCGTCTCCGCATATGTCACATATGTACAAACGAGTTTCATGGACACTTTTCATGTGAGCAATAATAGACTTTGCATCTCCTACAGTTTTATCTTCTTCGGTTCCACATAATAAACAGGTATATATCGAACCATCTCTACTCACAATCTAAACAGAAACGAACAGTTGAAGAAATGTTTAATCAGAGTTTGTGTATTCAACTGAAAAATACCTACTTGTTCTTGCAAAATTTCAACTTTTGCTGAAACTTTTGACCTTTTCATCCTCTTTTTTTCTTCTGCATTACTTGCTTCAGCTATTTGTTCAATTTTAAGAACAACTTCTTCTGGTTCACAGGAAGGTTCTTCTTCCTCTTCCAATCTCTCTTCTTCACCCTCCAACTCCTCCTCTTGCATTTCTTCTTCTTCATCCTTTAAATATATTTCAGTATCATGGCTATGTAAAAAATATTTTAAAGCATAATTTGTATAACTGAATTTTGTTAACTACCCTCTGCGAATATTTCATATCCGTATCTGTACACTGACTTTCTGCATTTTCTATATAATCATGATCGTTATACTCTTCTTCGGTTTGAACATCGGATATCTTTTTGATAGTCTTCTTATAATTATTGAAAAGTTCTAGTTTTACCTCTGTCAATCGACTTTCAAGCTCATCAACCTGCAGGCATACAGTTACCTTTCAACTATTTTCACATAATTACAGATAATATAATAATTAGTATCTTATTTACCTCGTTGAACAACTTATAACATTTTTTACACATAACAAGAGAATGTGCATTCTCTTCGTTTAAATCTATTTCTAAGACATTACAAATTGTATCTACAAGTGGTTTCTCCGATGATGTTACAGAATTTTCATTAAAGATACGTATACTATTCCTAGTAGATACGCCGACTTTACTATTACATATTAAACAATGAACGATATCTTTCTCCGAATCAGCCGTCATCTTTTCGGCAACTGCAAAAACAATGCACATGTTAATACATTTAATTTTATCAAAGGATGTTAGTACAATACATAATGAATTCAGCACATGGAAAGTAAAGTTTTTATAATATTGGATCTGATAAAGTGTCACTTAAAATAACTTTTCATAAAATAACATTTAAAATATGAACCAACTCATGCATAAAATATAACATTAAAGAACCAAAAAAACACGTTAAATTACATTGTAAAGTTACATAAAAAGAAAAGTATCAAGTACTTTGAATTTCGTGAAGTCATTTCTGATTCTCATAGCCAAGTTACGCGAACGAGGCTAGAATCTGTTTGAATCAAATTTTGAGTCTAGTCTTCTTATGTAACAGCGCACGTCGTGCACTGAAAACAAGAAAACGTCCAACGACATTGTATCTCGTCGAACAATAACGTATCCGACGATGCATCGTACGAACGAAGGAACAATAAATAACTTGGCAGGGCGTCCAACGGGCTCGTTTGTTCTAACATGCAACGAAACAATTCGTTGTTTGCCCACATCGATAAGTAACCGCTAAAATCCAATAACCCTAACAATAACCCGCGAGGAACGGTAAACAAAATATTTGCCTGCGTTCCTCGTCGCAAAATGAAGCCTTTATAATAAACGTAAAAAGTTGCCAGCACTGACTTGAAATTTTCGTTTCTCTGTTCGAACGATTGGCAGCGAGCGAAACGGCAGACGGGTCTGGATGCCAACGCCATTTAGGCCCTCATGACAAGTAGGGATGTTGATTGCGATGAAACTGCAACGAAAAATATCCGCCAAAACGGTAGCCACTTTTTTGAACGTGATCGACAATTTGATGTCACCTCTGCGGTTAGGTGGAGGCACGCGATTGCGTATGCACGCGTCGAATGCCCTCTATCGGATCCTTTCCATGGGTAATGGAGCCATATTTTACAAAATTTCAATCGTTCTGCATCGAATAAATGTAAAAATATATTTAGAATCGCATATATTGATAATATGAAAGTTTACAGAATTTATTACATACACATATTTCAATCGTAAAGGATGTTTCATTGTTTATTAAAAGGAACGGTTCATTTACAGTTTGAAGGGTTACAATACTTTTCATTTATCGCATACTGTATTTGTAGAATGTTTGATACAGTTCATGTATTATTAATTAATTTATAATTCAAGCTTACACTTCATTCCTATATTCCTAATTCCAATGATAATAGCTCCATGAAAAAAAGTAATAGATAATTTGTTTCTCTTTCAGTTTTTAAACCGGTTCTGGGAACCAATAGAAATATAGTATTTATATCTATTATTTTTCTACGTGATAGTGATTCAAATTTTAATATAGTTTGCGTAGCATCATGTTTAATTAAACACCGCCATTTTTTAAAAAGTAGTGTACTGATCTATGTGAAGTATATCCGTTAGTGGAAACCGGTAGACGATTTATGATAGATATTAGTATACAAATGGTAGTTCTTGATACTTGTGAAGGAGAGACGATCGATGAAAAGCAGCCAGTAACGTGCGCGTGATCTGAAGTCGCTTATTTTTAACGAATGATTTCATTAGTTTTTTAACCTGTTAATATCATGTTCATCTACATCCTTCTTTAATAATTTCACATTCATGATTGTGACGTTTAATTGTTTAAATTACCGGCAAACTGTAGTCGAAAAAAATCGCGTAATTATTTACAAGTGTTCAATAACTTTTTTGTGAAATGAACAAACATGAGTCGACAAGTAGTTATGGACCCCTCATCGGTGCTATCGATGAAGGGACAAGTAGTGCTAGATTTTTGGTACTTAATTTTGTTGATTACTTGTAACATTAAACTATTTTAACATAACGTTCTCCACTATATATGATGCATGTATTTAAAAAATTATATTAAATTATTTGAAAGAAATTAAACAGAATTTTGTTACTTATATTTTTTTGTTCTATGATATACATGATTTTTATACATTAATTAATATATTATATTATTGTTATAGGTGTTTGCTGCAAACACAGCCGAAGTATTAACATATCATCAAATACCTATATCGCACATATGTCCAAAAGAGGGATGGGTTGAGCAAGATCCTATGGAAATACTAAGAGCAGTTAGAGAATGTCTTCGTGAAACTGTATTTAATTTAAGACAACTTACCATTGATCCTAGTGATATTGTTGCAATCGGTATAACAAACCAAAGAGAAACTACAGTTGTATGGGATTCTCTTACTGGAGAGCCATTATATAATGCTATTGGTAATAACTGATATAGACATCTACTTTTGTATGTAATTGGATCTTTAATAGAAATTAAACATTTCATAAACAAATTTCAATTTGCTTGCAGTGTGGATGGATATGAGAACTAATTCAATTATAGATGATATATTAAAAAAGATACGTAATAAAAATAAAGACTATTTGAAGCCACTCTGTGGCTTACCAATTAGCCCATATTTTAGTGCATTAAAATTAAAGTGGTTATTAATCAATGTGCCTCGTGTTCGTGAAGCCTTGAAGAAGAAGCGATGCATGTTTGGAACCATTGATACTTGGTTAATTTGGGTGAGTTTATTATCAAATAATTTTATTAAAACTCAATTTTGTACCAAAATGTCTTGAAGGTATTTTTTTTATTGTAGAATTTAACTGGTGGAACAAACTATGGTATTCATGCTACAGATGTTACAAATGCTTCACGAACAATGTTAATGAATATCACCACTTTAAAATGGGATCCAACATTACTATCATTTTTTAATATACCAATAGAAATTTTACCTGAAATTCGAAGCTCATCTGAAATATATGGTTATATACAGGATGATATCCTCTCAGGGGTACCAATATCAGGGGTATGCAACATTTTAGAATTATGAAATAAATGATAGCTAATGCATGTAATACATTTGCTAACAAGTGAGTAATTTCTTATGAGTCAGTATTTATACTTAGTGCTTAGGTGATCAGCAGGCAGCACTGGTAGGTCAGATGTGCTTACAAAGGGGTCAAGCAAAAAGCACATATGGGACTGGATGTTTCCTTTTATACAACACTGGAAGTGCTGTAAGATCAACTTTAATATTTGACAAAATATTTTTTATATAATAGATATTAATAAATAGTTTTTTAGATTATAAACTCAGCTCATGGTCTATTGACAACAGTTGCTTATCAATTAGGACCAGAAGTACGTCCGGTATATGCTCTTGAGGGTTCTGTAGCGGTAGCTGGAGCAGTCATTGAGTGGCTAAAAAATAATCTTGAAATAATATCAGATGTAAAAGAATGTGAAGCTGTTGCCGCAGAAATTCCAACTGATAATCGCATCACATTTGTGCCTGCATTTTCTGGACTGTATGCTCCATATTGGAGAAAAGATGCAAGGAGGTAAATAGTATAATATGTAATCTAACATTGTAACTGTATTGCAATATAGAATTAAAAGTCCTTATTGATGTTACTATCACATCTCTTTTGCAAAGTATTGACATTTCAGTGTTATATGCGGAATTACTGAAGACACTAATAGTACCAATATTGTAAAGGCAGCTTTGCAAGCTGTTTGTTTTCAGACAAGAGACATTTTAGAAACTATGAAAAAGGAGACTGGATTTGTTTTATCCAAACTATTGGTAGATGGGTCTATGACTAACAATAATTTGTTAATGCAAATGCAAGCTGACATATGTGGGATTCCAGTTGGTAAACGAAATATTTTTTAAAGAGTATTTAGCTTTGTGTATGTAGAAGAAATAAGAGAAATAAATCAGTAATATAAATATATGATCAAATATCAAATTTTACAAGAAAGTGAGGCCTATGATGTGTGAGACTACTGCACTTGGAGCTGCAATAGCAGCGGGAATTGCGGATGGTATACGCAAATGGGATATGAAACTAGATGGTGCCGTTCCAAGTGATACCTTTTTAGCTTCCATAAGCGAAAACGGTACTTTTAATATGATCCTTTTTTTATGTTTAAGTTAATTCGTATATTAAAAATATAATATTTTATGCAGAAAGAGATAAACTGTATTCACAGTGGAAGATGGGAATTGAGAGAAGTCTAGGTTGGGAACTAGAAACAGTTACCACTGGTAAGTATAATTGCAAAGCATAAATAATCACATTGTTGTGCTGTTATATTAACACGTCAATTTTCTTCCAGATCACACAAATCATATGCATAAAGCAACTGCTCTTGGTATTTTTGTGATAGGCACAATAACTGTACTTTTAGTTGCCAAGTATCGTTATAATTCATGACTGAACGAGTACAGTAGCATGTACTGTATTTTCCACCAATGATGCATTTGGGCAGGTCCCTTTTTGCTTAGACTATTAATTACTGTATTAATTATTAAATTTGTAAAAGTAACATTATTTATAAATAAAGGTGCCATAGTTCTGTGATAATTTTTATATCAAACGAAATAGAGGAAGTTAAAATAGCGATATTGTTTGATAATACGATTTATTTCAAGTGTACATCGTTATTATTGTTTTCATCTGCAATACCTAAATCGGATGATTGGCGAATACTAATGATTTGACCTCTAATATCTGTATGCTTGTTTATTTTTTTACTTGTTTCATTCACCTTTATTTCAGTAGCCTTTGGTAATGTGTATGGAGCATTCTAAAGGAGTATGCGATCAAGAAATATCAACTATTGAGTAAATAAAAAAAGAAAATAAAATGTTACCATGAGAGTATCAGTAGTAGAAGTTTGAACTGTAACCAAGGATGCAGAAAGCCAAACATCATTTCTTATCCTATCAATATGTAACCGTGTTCGTTGTGGTACAAGTATACGTGAGATAAGAGAACGACAAGATTGAGATACCTTAGGATCCTTAGGAAATGTAATCCTGCTTTGTACTTGCTATGTCATGGAAAGAATGTAAGTTAATATAGAAATGAAATTTTAGGTAAACGAACATTATGTTACATAAAATAACTTTCGTATCATCGGTTCTTATTTCGCTTTTAATTTGTTTTCTTAATGTACCTGGGTACCTTTAGAAGTTGGTTGTAATTCGTGTCATCAAACGGTAGTCGACCGTAAACCATTGCATAAAGTACTACACCCATGGACCATACATCAGACAATTGAGGTAAATATGGGATTCCCTTTAATATTTCAGGTGAGGCATACGCATAGCTTCCACAAAAGGTTTCGCTCAATGGATTTATACCGTTTTTTGGTTTCATTTGACCACGTGCAAATCCAAAATCAGATAGTTTAACATTGAAATTAGAATCCATTAAAAGATTTTCACACTTGACATCTCTTAAACGAAATTAATTTGTAAATTGCAACTAATTTTAGTATACATGATTATTAATTTCTATACATGTAATCATATTTTTACCTATGAACTACACCACGTCCGTGACAATAATCAATTGCTTCGAGTAATTGTCGAAACCATCTGCGACTACGGATCTCATCAATAAAAGTATCTCGCCTTATTATATCTAGTAAACTGCCATTTTGAGCGTATTCCATAACAATGTATACCCTAAATATAGAACTTTCTGAATCATTATATATGTATTTATAAACCTAATAAATTGACTAACCGATGGGTTGTTTCGATTGCCTGAAGAAAACGGATTAAATTTGGATGCCTTAAACCTTTCACAACTTCAATTTCACGTGGTAAAAATTTCTTTAAATATTCGCCGGGTGCTTGAAACTTTGACACTATTTTTATTGCTACTTGGCAATCATGTCGACCAGATTTAGCGATCTTCGCATCACATATTTTTATAATAATTCAGTATCTTTTTTTGTATAGATTAATTTCTGACAAATTGTTTTTTTGCATAACTTACTTTTACGGTAGCATATGAACCGCATCCTATAGTTTTTCCAAGATTATAACCGTGTGATTCGAGAACAGTTAATTTCTTTTCTGATTTTTCATCGTGTTCATTATCAGCGGACTTTAATAAGGGTTTCGGAGAATTATCTGCTATTGGAGTAGTTGCCATCTTATGTGTAAATAGTTGTATTGGCTGTAAATGTTTAATAAATAAATACAGTACAGACCGTGTTACATTTATCATAAATGCTACATTTTTACTTTTGTTTTGGGATTTGGAACGGCGTCATTTTATTTGTTAAGTTACATATTTCAAAGAATTTTATTGTAATGTTATTGATGTCACAAGTTAATTTAGTGATTATAGTTTGAAATTTGGCGCAGATTACAGAATCGATCGATAACATTTGAAATACGATTCATAATCGATATCTCGTTCTTTACGATAAATTTTAATTTACTATAGGAAGGTCGATTACTCTGAAGGTAACTGCAATACAAAAATTATAGTTACTCATCTATCTAGATTATACGTAGTATATGACCATAGTGCGTCCATTACGTGTCGTAAACATAGCTTTTGCTCAAGTGGTGTTTAAGGTTAGAAGAAAGCAAATATAAATTAAATCATGGCAGATGTATTAGATATTGATAATGCAGAAGAATTTGAAGTTGATGATGAAGGCGATCGTAAGTTTGGGTTTTGTTTTATCGTGGTTTTCTGTGTTTGAATGTGTACAGTTTGTTCTAACTTCCTTCATTCCATTTGTGGAAGTATTTAGATGAAGAAGAATGTTGTGCATAAAATTCTCCTCTTTTTCACAATAATCTACAACATAGCTACTATTAGTATCTATTATTATTTGATAAAGTTGAATATTTCTTTGAAGGATACAAATTTTGTGCAGTACTTTCTTTATAACCTATGCACCTCTGTACATGTTTCTAATAGTTTTTGAAAATGTGTTTATATATTATTTCAGAGGGTATTGCACGTTTGAAGGAAAAGGCGAAGAGAAGAAAAGGTAGAGGACATGGTGCAGAGTTGGTTTCTACTCGTGACGATGTTGGTCATTATGAGTCAATGAACATTGTTGAAGAAGATGACGATGAACCGGGTCCACAAAGATGTACGATTTGTCAAAATTATTATATAATTATGTTTATTTACATTTAACTGGTATATTAGCAATAAATCTTGTTATTATATTCTCCAGCTGTAGAAGGATGGATTCTATTTATAAATTCAGTACACGAAGAAGCACAGGAAGATGATATTCAAGACAAATTCTCAGAATTTGGACAAATTAAAAATCTGCATTTAAATTTGGACCGAAGGACCGGATTCTTAAAAGGATATGCTTTAGTTGAATATGAAACGTTTAAAGAAGCACAAGCAGCAAAAGATGCTTTAAACGGAACAGAAATTTTAGGACAACCTATCTCAGTTGATTGGTGCTTTGTTAAAGGACCTAAAAAGTAAGATTCATTTTGATTATTAGTATGAATAACATGTTTATTTATGTGAAGTATTAACAGGCTTAATCATTATTGCAGGATAAAGAAGAGGAGTCATAGAAGGCGATGAGAAGACTTTATTAATCAACACTTCCATTTTCTTCATGTACAACTATTTGAGATAAGAAAGATTGTTTTGTATTTCACATTAATTGTAAAAAGAAGCAGATTATTAAAAATTTTATAGTTTCCACCAAAAACTTATTACTCATACAGTGTAAACTTTGTTCAGTTACAATTATTGTGTATGCAAGTAATTAATTTATGTTGATAAAAATAAAAACAATTTTCTGTAAATATTTATAGTATTGTTATGTACATATATTACCTACGTTTTGCATGATATAACTGGCAAAATTTTATTCTTAAAATTTAGTACTCTTAGAACTCGCTAGTAGCTACGGAATTATCAAAATAAAAAATTACAAATTCGTTATGGATCTTCTGATATCACATTAGTTCAGATTTTAATTGAAAGAAAATAGTTATTGATATTCCATTGCAAGTGCAACAGCGATACAATGTTCTATCGATTCATCGTTCCTGTAGAAAAAACAGGTCGGTAAAATCAAATATTGGACAGCGCCATCTAGCGGCTGGGGTCTAGAAACTACTCCTGGTATCAGGATCACAGAAAGGTAAAGGAGGTATGCGGAGTAAGAGGTTTCCCGCGCGAACGGCGCGCATGCGCAGTAGCGTCGCGTCACTCCGTATAGACGATTATGTGCAAGACTATGCAAAAAACATTAATTACTCTCTTTCTGAGCACAATTTATGAACTGTTATGATCGAAGAATGATCACTGGTTCTTTAGCTACATTCCCATATTACATTTATTCACATTTTTATTGGCAATAATTAGTTATTAATGAAATTCCGACTGCAAGTCGCCGCGTCATTCGGTACCGCCTGCAGTAAAATAATAATAACTAATTAATTCCAATAAAATTCTGAGTATGTATGATATGGGAAGGTAGCTAAGGAATCACTGATTATTCTTCGATCATAAAAGTGCATAAATTGTGCTGAGAAAATGAGCAATTAATGTTTTTTGCATAGTGTTGCATATTATCGTCTATACGGAGTGATGCGATGCTACTGCGCATGCGCGCCATTCGCGCGGGATACCTCCTTTACTTTTCTGTGATCCTGATACCAGGAGTAGCTTCTGAACTCAACCGCTAGATGGCGCTGTACGAATTTTCTAACCGCGGCAAATCGATCGTTTTTAAAGATATTACTTAATAATAAATTATCGTCTATTATATCTTTTAGGCAAATTGTATAACTAGAATTCTTTAATTATAGGTTTTATAAATAAACAAAATAATTTCTATTTAATATAACTTTTAATATGTTCATTTCAAATTACGTATTTTACAAACAGTATCAGAGTTTTATTAAAATTTAAGTCTGTTATCAATACAATTATTACTTGTATTTATTGTAGAGTATAATTAATAAATAATTGAATAATGAATCTTAAGCATAGTAATTAAGATTTGCTTTCTTCTTTGCTTGAACTTCGTTAATAGCTTCCATTAAGTCTTCATGAGTAACTGCAGTTGCATTACGCCTTAGTGCAATCATACCCTGCAAAATAACATAAAAAATCAATTATAAATGCTTCAACAAAACTTTAATATTGAAATATAACATTACATACCGCTTCCACACAGACAGCTTTACATTGAGCACCATTAAAATCGTCAGTGGATCTTGATAATTCTTCAAAATTAACATCTGGAGACATGTTCATTTTTCGTGAATGAATTTGCATTATACGTGCTCTGGCTTCTTCATTTGGATGAGGGAATTCAATTTTCCTATCCAAACGACCTGACCTCAATAAGGCTGGATCTAAAATATCTACTCTGTTAGTAGCCGCAATTACTTTAATATCTGCAGTTGAGCTGAATCCATCTAACTGATTTAACAATTCTAACATTGTACGCTGTACTTCCCTGTCACCAGCTTTCTCAGAGTCAAATCTTTTTGTACCAATTGCATCTAATTCATCAATGAAAATAATGGCAGGTGCTTTTTCTTTTGCTAGTGAAAATGCATCTCTTACTAATTTTGCACCATCACCGATAAACATCTGAACAAGTTGGGGACCTGCTAGTTTCAAAAACGTGGATTTTGTCTGAGCAGCACAAGCTCTAGCCAATAAAGTTTTACCAGTTCCTGGAGGTCCATACAAAAGAACACCTTTAGGAGGTTGAATACCAAGATTCTCAAATTTCTCTTTGTGCGTCATAGGCAACACAACAGCCTCTATTAATTCCTGAATCTGTTTGTCCAATCCACCAATATCTGAATACTGTTCTGTAGGCCTTTCATCTACTTCCATGGCTTTTACTCTTGCATCATACTCAGCCGGTAATGTTTCAAGTACAAGATAACTGTCTTTATTAACACCTACTAAATCACCCGGCTTTAATGCTTCTGCGTCGACTAATCCAATCACCGGTAAAAAGTATGTTTGTCGGGTAGAGGTTTTAATTACTGCGCACTTTCCTTTTCTTTGTGCATCTAAATCAACAACTGCACCGTCTTCTTCTCCCATGTCTTGAGGATCAACATCTAACAGTTCTATAACATTGGATACTAAATAAGGTAAGGTTTTATTTACTTTAATCTTCTCTGTATTTTCCTTGATCTTATCATTTTGTGCCTGAAGTTCATGGGAAATTCTCATTACTTCGCTTTTCATGATTTTTATTTCATTGTCCAGCAAACGTGTACGGGATACAATTTCATCGGTGGACATTCTTAAAACATCTTCACCCAGTGACTCCTGTAAAAACAATATCCTTCTATTACTATCAGATGCAACATATCATTTATTACATATATAATTGAAAACAGTTATTACGTATATAATGGAAAATGGTATTATGATTCATGTATAAACAAACAATTATATTTTCAAATCTGACAATAATTTAATAAGATTGTAACTTGGTTAGAAGCTGTATAAATGATTATAACAATAATTACATTAGACTTTAAGAATTAAAACTGTAATACAAAACTGTATGCAATTACAAGTTAAATAAAAATATTATTTTATGCCTTCATGTATGTGCTTGTCATTCTATCTTAACCTATACGAAACTAATTTGCGCTTTATACCACTTCATCTTCCCAGATGGATTTATCCTCCAAAGTAGCCATTTATTCCAATGTATTAATTATATTATAAATCTAAGAACTGTGAAATCTCTTGCACGTCTTTGTTTAATGAAACTTCTGCGTAGCTGAAAATTTCAATGCACGTATCGACTGAATTAACTGTTTAAATTGAGATCCCTTACTACAGAACTTATTAATTCGTGCCTGTTGCACACGAATTTATATGTGTATATGTACAAAATTTAGTACCGTTTAGTACAAGGGTGTCCACGCTACGCGGCGCTAGTGTTCCACTGTCCATAACATGCATTATTTTAATATTTCGATTCTACGTTCTTAAATACACTATAATGACATTATTTGAATTGCACTGAAACTGTAGAATGATTTTTATGCATTATTAAGGCTTATAAATGGTTTATTTTACGAAAAAAAGCAATTATCTAATTTCCTGATTCCTACGCTCACCGCCAGATGTCGTCAGCCATACTGTTTCAAAAGCGCGCGTAAATTCAAATTTAAAAAGCGCACGAAAATGAAGTTTTCATAATTTCAACTATATAAATCAATTAAATTACAATTAGATACTGTTATTTGCAGTTATTAATCGAGCTACATAACTCTAAATAGGAAAGTAGGTTATAAACGGTTCTGTTTTGAAAAGACAGTATTTATAATAATTTTAATTAACCCATAAATTAATTTACAATTCCCGCTGTAAATATTTTATACCTAATGAACTTTTTAGTCCATGAATCTATTTGTTTAGAATATTTATAATAGATAATTTTATGTAATGATTTAGTTATGCAAATAAATAAAATATATGCATAAAGTCAAGAGTACAAATAAGTAGAACAATGAAACTGAAATAGTGACGATCTTTTTTAATATCAGAAACTGTACGTAACCATAAATCCAGAGTACAGGGTAATTTTATTCTGCGAAAAATAGAACGCATTAAAGATGCAATTTTTGTTGCTCTCATTGAATAGGAAGTTAATTACAGACATCATAAACGCTGGCCAGACGAGAGTTTAGAATGAGCACTCCAAGAAAAGTTTCCGTGGGAATTCTCCTCTCAAATTGGAAAAGTTTAATAGCTTCCAAAAGATATTCACCTCTTTTTCTAAAATTGCGTATTTGCAGCTTTTATTTCTCTGCCATTTTTTTGCACACTTGAACACTATATTGTTAAATTTTTGTGAACACCTCGTGTGAAAATGATGAGACTTATTAATTTTTAACACATTTTTTTTTCTCACAAAATTTTGCAATTTTAATACATGAGTCAACTAAAATTTTTGATTGCGACAAAAGTGTGAGAGGTTTCGACAATTGTTAGAATTGTAACATAGAAAATAAATTTGAGAATGTAGTTCAAACAGGAAGTTGATGTATGGGCAACGGCAGCAAATTTAATAAAGTAGAAAATTTTTCGAGTTTTCTAAAAAGAGGTGTTCACGTCGGCGAGGAGTGATTCAGTTTTAATTCACAGACAATGCATCTTCATTTTTCTCATTCTGCAATTTTTAACTTGAAGACTATGGTGTCGAGGAACATTGCTTACGAAAGTGTGCTAACAGTTAACTGACAGGTTTAAAAAATAGAGGATATTATTCATTGAAGGGGGTATTAGAAAAACAATTCGGTTGCAGATTTGCAAATTCGGACATTTTTATTTATCACATTCCTCCAATTCTATTGGACATAAAATGAAATATAAGTAAACACAAAGTGTGAACATAATCATGAATTGTGAACATAAACACAGAACATAAACACAAACACTGAACATACATACAATGTAACATAAACATTGAATGTGAACATAAACATTGAATGTAAACATAAACAATGAATGTAAACATAAACATTGAATTTAAACATAAACATTGAATGTAAACATAAACAAAGAATGTAAACATAAACATTGAATGTAAACATAAACATTGAATGTAAACATAAACAAATGAATGTAAACATAAACAAAGAATGTAAACATAAACAATGAATGTAAACATAAACATTGAATTTAAACATAAACATTGAATGTAAACATAAACAAAGAATGTAAACATAAACATTGAATTTAAACATAAACAAAGAATGTAAACATAAACAATGAATGTAAACATAAACATTGAATGTAAATATAAACATTGAATGTAAACATAAACAATGAATGTAAACATAAACATTGAATGTGAACATAAACAAAGAATGTAAACATAAACATTGAATTTAAACATAAACAAAGAATGTAAACATAAACATTGAATGTAAACATAAACAAAGAATGTAAACATAAACATTGAATGTAAACATAAACATTGAATTTAAACATAAACAAAGAATATAAACATAAACAATGAATGTAAACATAAACATTGAATGTAAACATAAACAAAGAATGTAAACATAAACATTGAATGTAAACATAAACATTGAATGTAAACATAAACATTGAATTTAAACATAAACAAAGAATGTAAACATAAACATTGAATGTGAACATAAACATTGGATGTAAACATAAACAAATGAATGTAAACATAAACAAAGAATGTAAACATAAACAATGAATGTAAACATAAACATTGAATTTAAACATAAACATTGAATGTAAACATAAACAAAGAATGTAAACATAAACATTGAATTTAAACATAAACAAAGAATGTAAACATAAACAATGAATGTAAACATAAACATTGAATGTAAATATAAACATTGAATGTAAACATAAACAATGAATGTAAACATAAACATTGAATGTGAACATAAACAAAGAATGTAAACATAAACATTGAATTTAAACATAAACAAAGAATGTAAACATAAACATTGAATGTAAACATAAACAAAGAATGTAAACATAAACATTGAATGTAAACATAAACATTGAATTTAAACATAAACAAAGAATATAAACATAAACAATGAATGTAAACATAAACATTGAATGTAAACATAAACAAAGAATGTAAACATAAACATTGAATGTAAACATAAACATTGAATGTAAACATAAACATTGAATTTAAACATAAACAAAGAATGTAAACATAAACATTGAATGTGAACATAAACATTGGATGTAAACATAAACAAATGAATGTAAACATAAACAAAGAATGTAAACATAAACAATGAATGTAAACATAAACATTGAATTTAAACATAAACATTGAATGTAAACATAAACAAAGAATGTAAACATAAACATTGAATTTAAACATAAACAAAGAATGTAAACATAAACAATGAATGTAAACATAAACATTGAATGTAAATATAAACATTGAATGTAAACATAAACAATGAATGTAAACATAAACATTGAATGTAAATATAAACAAAGAATGTAAACATAAACAATGAATGTAAACATAAACAATGAATGTAAACATAAACATTGAATGTAAATATAAACATTGAATGTAAACATAAACGAATGAATATAAACATAAACAATGAATGTAAACATAAACATTGAATGTAAACATAAACAAAGAATGTAAACATAAACATTGAATGTAAACATAAACATTGAATTTAAACATAAACAAAGAATGTAAACATAAACATTGAATGTAAACATAAACAATGAATGTAAACATAAACAAAGAATGTAAACATAAACATTGAATGTAAACATAAACATTGAATTTAAACATAAACATTGAATTTAAACATAAACAAAGAATGTAAACATAAACAATGAATGTAAACATAAACAATGAATGTAAACATAAACAAAGAATGTAAACATAAACATTGAATGTAAACATAAACATTGAATTTAAACATAAACATTGAATTTAAACATAAACAAAGAATGTAAACATAAACATTGAATGTAAACATAAACATTGAATTTAAACATAAACAAAGAATGTAAACATAAACATTGAATGTAAACATAAACAATGAATGTAAACATAAACAAAGAATGTAAACATAAACAAAGAATGTAAACATAAACATTGAATGTAAACATAAACATTGAATTTAAACATAAACAAAGAATGTAAACATAAACAATGAATGTAAACATAAACAATGAATGTAAACATAAACAAAGAATGTAAACATAAACATTGAATGTAAACATAAACATTGAATTTAAACATAAACAAAGAATGTAAACATAAACATTGAATGTAAACATAAACAAAGAATGTAAACATAAACATTGAATGTAAACATAAACATTGAATTTAAACATAAACAAAGAATATAAACATAAACAATGAATGTAAACATAAACATTGAATGTAAACATAAACAAAGAATGTAAACATAAACATTGAATGTAAACATAAACATTGAATGTAAACATAAACATTGAATTTAAACATAAACAAAGAATGTAAACATAAACATTGAATGTGAACATAAACATTGGATGTAAACATAAACAAATGAATGTAAACATAAACAAAGAATGTAAACATAAACAATGAATGTAAACATAAACATTGAATTTAAACATAAACATTGAATGTAAACATAAACAAAGAATGTAAACATAAACATTGAATTTAAACATAAACAAAGAATGTAAACATAAACAATGAATGTAAACATAAACATTGAATGTAAATATAAACATTGAATGTAAACATAAACAATGAATGTAAACATAAACATTGAATGTAAATATAAACAAAGAATGTAAACATAAACAATGAATGTAAACATAAACAATGAATGTAAACATAAACATTGAATGTAAATATAAACATTGAATGTAAACATAAACGAATGAATATAAACATAAACAATGAATGTAAACATAAACATTGAATGTAAACATAAACAAAGAATGTAAACATAAACATTGAATGTAAACATAAACATTGAATTTAAACATAAACAAAGAATGTAAACATAAACATTGAATGTAAACATAAACAATGAATGTAAACATAAACAAAGAATGTAAACATAAACATTGAATGTAAACATAAACATTGAATTTAAACATAAACATTGAATTTAAACATAAACAAAGAATGTAAACATAAACATTGAATGTAAACATAAACATTGAATTTAAACATAAACAAAGAATGTAAACATAAACATTGAATGTAAACATAAACAATGAATGTAAACATAAACAAAGAATGTAAACATAAACAAAGAATGTAAACATAAACATTGAATGTAAACATAAACATTGAATTTAAACATAAACAAAGAATGTAAACATAAACAATGAATGTAAACATAAACAATGAATGTAAACATAAACAAAGAATGTAAACATAAACATTGAATGTAAACATAAACATTGAATTTAAACATAAACAAAGAATGTAAACATAAACATTGAATGTAAACATAAACAAAGAATGTAAACATAAACATTGAATGTAAACATAAACATTGAATTTAAACATAAACAAAGAATATAAACATAAACAATGAATGTAAACATAAACATTGAATGTAAACATAAACAAAGAATGTAAACATAAACATTGAATGTAAACATAAACATTGAATGTAAACATAAACATTGAATTTAAACATAAACAAAGAATGTAAACATAAACATTGAATGTGAACATAAACATTGGATGTAAACATAAACAAATGAATGTAAACATAAACAAAGAATGTAAACATAAACAATGAATGTAAACATAAACATTGAATTTAAACATAAACATTGAATGTAAACATAAACAAAGAATGTAAACATAAACATTGAATTTAAACATAAACAAAGAATGTAAACATAAACAATGAATGTAAACATAAACATTGAATGTAAATATAAACATTGAATGTAAACATAAACAATGAATGTAAACATAAACATTGAATGTGAACATAAACAAAGAATGTAAACATAAACATTGAATTTAAACATAAACAAAGAATGTAAACATAAACATTGAATGTAAACATAAACATTGAATTTAAACATAAACATTGAATTTAAACATAAACAAAGAATGTAAACATAAACAATGAATGTAAACATAAACAATGAATGTAAACATAAACATTGAATGTAAACATAAACAAAGAATGTAAACATAAACATTGTATGTGAACATAAACAATGAATGTGAACATGAACAAGGAATGTAAACATAAACAAAGAATGTAAACAAAAACATGGAACATCAACATAGACTCAGGACGCACACATAAACACAGACAGAGACATAAACATTGAACACACATACCAAAGATTAAAAATTATTAAAACAAAATTCGAATTATGAATTGTAAATTGCACATTACAAATTGTGGAATAATATAATATATAAATCTTACAAACGCGACAATTCCCCATTATTTTATTCGAAAAATAATTAAGCACGTTACACCGATAATTTTTACCGCATAATTTTTAATTTTTCATTAAATAAATAAATGATGAATTGAAAGTTATAATTAAGGTATAAACGACTGCAACCTGTTCATTATAAAATATGCATAGACTGATAAATTAAAAACAGCGAACAATACAGAATCATGATCCTCTTTCATGCTGTCCTTTATACAAAGAAGATTCGCAACACAGGGAATTAATTTACGTTAATTGAATCACCGGGATCACAAGGTGCAACGAACAAAGTACTCAATTACGCGGCCTGGCACATGTTAAGCGCGGAAAGACGAAGAAATAAGTTATAGGTGTTCGTTAGAAGAACGCGGTGTCACTTGTAAACTTCATTAGCCGAGAAAAATGCGTCACCGCAATAAAGTATTATATATTATGTTACACCACTACATTTCCTGTTCCGTCGTTAATCACTGACTTCTATAACGGTTATCTTGCCACGAGATTTATGACTGTAGCCAGAGCACGTGATATGCGAGTCCACCATCTTGCAACTTGGAATTTTATCGTGGAACATGCAAATCATCGGTGATGGATAAAGTTATTAATATTTACATTAGTTAATGATGTTTGGAGATTTTGTGTCCTGGAAAATTAACAACAGAGGGAATAAAGGTTGCTTGAAGATAAATAAAAATTTGCGAATAAAATACTTGACGACAAGATACAGTATACAATACAAAATGAAGGATCGAGGAAGGAGTCAAGTAATGTTGCTTGAAGATAAATAAAAATTTGTGAATAATATTCTTGATGATAAAATACAGTACAAAATACAAGATGGAGGATCGAGGAGGGAATAAAGTAATATTACTTAAAGATAAACAAAAATTTATAAATAGAATAGTTGAAAATAAAATACAGTAATGTTTGTTAGCTAAGGATGAAACTTGAGATGATTGCATTTATTTATTACGTTCTAATTATATCTAATTATATTGTATTTATAATTTTTACATATTTAATTATTAATTTATAGTTTTGTCCACTAACTATTTTATTTTAAAAATATCGGTGAAATTCCTACGTAGTCATTTTCGTTAGACCTTGACCTTTAAATTGACATGTCACAAGTGCCATTTGCTGACACTTTTCTGTCATGAAATTGAATCACCCTCTCTACATACGAAAATCACTTAATGTCTGACCTAATTGACAACTAACTACTTTATATTAAAAATATCGATTAGAATCGAAGAAATTCCTACGTAGGCATTTTCGTTAGACCTTGACCTTTAAATTGATGTGTCACAAGTGCCATTTGCTGACACTTTTCTGTCATGAAATTGAATCACCCTCTCTATATACTAAAATCACTTAATGTCTGACCTAATCGACAACTAACTACTTTATATTAAAAATATCGATTAGAATCGAAGAAATTCCTACGTACACATTTTCGTTAGACCTTGACCTTTAAATTGACATGTCACAAGTGCCATTTGCTGACACTTTTCTGTCATGAAATTGAATCACCCTCTCTACATACCAAAATCACTTAATGTCTGACCTAACTGACAACTAACTACTTTATATTAAAAATATCGATTAGAATCGAAGAAATTCCTACGTAGTCATTTTTGTTAGACTATGACCTTTAAATTGATGAGTCACAGGTGCCATTTGCTGACACTCTTCTGTCATGAAATTGAATCACCCTCTCTATATACTAAAATTACTTAATGTCTGACCTAATTGACAACTAACTACTTTACATTAAAAACATCGATTAGAATCGAAGAAATTCCTACGTAGTCATTTTTGTTAGACTATGACCTTTAAATTGATGTTTCACAAGTGCCATTTGCTGACACTTTTCTGTCATGAAATTGAATCACCCTCTCTACATACGAAAATCACTTAATGTCTGACCTAATTGACAACTAACTACTTTATATTAAAAATTTCGATTAGAATTGAAGAAATTCCTACGTAGGCATTTTTGTTAGACTATGACCTTTAAATTGATGTGTCACAAGTGCCATTTGCTGACACTTTTCTGTCATGAAATTGAATCACCCTCTCTACATACCAAAATCACTTAATGTCTGACCTAATTGACAACTAACTACTTTACATTAAAAATATCGATTAGAATCGAAGAAATTCCTACGTAGACATTTTCGTTAGACCTTGACCTTTAAATTGACATGTCACAAGTGCCATTTGCTGACACTTTTCTGTCATGAAATTGAATCACCCTCTCTACATACCAAAATCACTTAATGTCTGACCTAATTGACAACTAACTACTTTATATTAAAAATATCGATTAGAATCGAAGAAATTCCTACGTACACATTTTCGTTAGACCTTGACCTTTAAATTGACATGTCACAGGTGCCATTTGCTGACACTTTTCTGTCATGAAATTGAATCACCCTCTCTACATACGAAAATCACTTAATGTCTGACCTAATTGACAACTAACTACTTTACATTAAAAATATCGATTAGAATTGAAGAAATTCCTACGTAGGCATTTTCGTTAGACCTTGACCTTTAAATTGACATGTCACAAGTGCCATTTGCTGACACTTTTCTGTCATGAAATTGAATCACCCTCTCTACATACCAAAATCACTTAATGTCTGACCTAATTGACAACTAACTACTTCATATTAAAAATATCGATTAGAATCGAAGAAATTCCTACGTAGACATTTTCGTTAGACCTTGACCTTTAAATTGACATGTCACAAGTGCCATTTGCTGACACTTTTCTGTCATGAAATTGAATCACCCTCTCTACATACCAAAATCACTTAATGTCTGACCTAATTGACAACTAACTACTTTATATTAAAAATATCGATTAGAATCGAAGAAATTCCTACGTAGACATTTTCGTTAGACTATGACCTTTAAATTGACATGTCACAAGTGCCATTTGCTGACACTTTTCTGTCATGAATTTGAATCACCCTCTCTACATATCAAAATCACTGCTTGCCCAAATTCCCAACCAACTTGTAAGAACATCGATAAAGCCTCTACACGCTCCTTTTCCTTAGAGCTCAACCTTCAAACTGACACGTAACAAGCCTAATTCCTGAAAACTGTTATGCGATGAAGTTACACAGTTTCAAAATCCAGAATGATAAATAATTGATCAGTTCCGTCCGCATTTGAGTCACGTTTTTAATAGAACCGCGTCGTAACCTTATTCTCATTTTCATCGCGTTTTTCGCGTGAAAATTTTCCGCCCGAAAGCGTCCGATGTGGTCCTCTAAAGCGAGTGATAGTATCTGAGAGGGGGTTGCAGGAGAAGAAAACGGTCGACACGAACCATGCGGGACATGATAAATCTTTCGAATATCTCTTTTCTCCGATTGCCCGTGTAACATCGCCATCGAGCAAGCACGAAGTGCTACCATATTACTTCGTTTCGCTCGACACGCTCCTTTCCTTGGTGCGTTTTAAAAGAAACACAGTCGTTACCTCCGCGAGAGATCTTTTTACACTCGGAAGAGTTATCGCGTGTCAGCGAAATAGATATTACATTTTTAACATTCTATTTACGCGCGAATTGCTCGCGATCGATCACTCGAGAGGGTTTAACAGGAATTACGACTACCGTTCAAATGATCAGCCTTCTAATAAAATTTAATATACACCCTTACGTTCTGTGACGGCTATTAAAGCGGAGAAATAAAATGCGGCAGCCGGAGTATTCCCAGTGTTATACTAGAAATTTGTAAACTTAAAACTAAATTTTGTTATCATTTTTGTAAATTTTAGAATTCATTGCGAATTTATGGAATTCATAAACTCAATGAGTTTAATTCTAAATTCACGTTTGGAAGTTTATTAAATTCTAAACATTCCAATGTGGGAGTCCAAATTCATTTTAAACATTTGTGATCATTTTTGTAAATTTTAGAATTCATAAACTTGTGAATTTCTGGAATTCATAAACTCAATGAGTTTAATTCTAAATTCACGTTTGGAAGTTTATTAAATTCTAAACATTCCAATGTGGGAGTCCAAATTCATTTTAAACATTTGTGATCATTTTTGTAAATTTTAGAATTCATAAACTTGTGAATTTCTGGAATTCATAAACCTAGTGAGTTTAATTCTAAATTCACGTTTGGAAGTTTATTAAATTCTAAACATTCCAATGTGGGAGTCCAAATTCATTTTAAACATTTGTGATCATTTTTGTAAATTTTAGAATTCATAAACTTGTGAATTTGTGGAATTCATAAACCTAGTGAGTTTAATTCTAAATTTTCAAGTTTGAAAGTTTATAAATTCTAAACATCTGAAAGTTTAATTCCTAAATTTCCCAAATTGAAAATTTGAAAATTTCACCAACAAAAAATTTCAAAATTTATCTATGATTTGATAATTAAAGTAAAAAGATCGAACAAACAAAAGAATCTGTGGACGGACATCAAACACACTCTCTCATTGAATTGGTCAGTTACAACCCTCTGAATAGCCAGCAATTTGGTCCAGGATTTCAAGGGTGGCACACCCTAATACTTGCAGAGTATCCACCCTCGGGTGGTCAACTTGAGAATAAACCGTAGCATTCGTGGTGGTAGTGGTTTTAGGGGCAATGATGGGTAAATAAACACGCTGCTAAGTTCTATGGGGAATCGATGTGCTTGTAACAACAGTCTGTGTCAGACTGAGTGTCTAATTAAATCTCTAATTTGATCTAACGTGTTCGTAACGAACCGTCACCTGATATAAATACCATTGCTACTTTAATGCAAACACAATTTACATTGCTTCTCATTTACTTTTACACACAATTCAGTTACAATATTTTTGCTACAAAACAATTTACGTTTCTCATTTACTTTAATGTAAACACAATTTACACTCCCATGTACACGAATTGCTGTGTAAATGTAGTTTGTAACTATTGTGTGTATTCCAGATATGTTTGCAATAATAAATATAATATTTTGTAACGTTTACAATTGAAATATTTCTTTAGAAGTGTGAAATATATGAGGTAATGTAACTTACATTTCAAATTTGGCGCCAAACGGGTGACGGTAAGTATCAGAGCACACGAATTGCAGTATTCATTTATTTTAATGTAAATGTAGTTTGTAATTATAGTGTATATTCTAGATATGTTTGCAATAATAAATATAATATTTTGTAACGTTTACAATTGAAATATTTCTTTGGAAATGTGTAATATATGAGGTAACGTAATTTACATTTCAAATTTGGCGCCAAACGGGTGACGGTAAGTATCAGAGCACATGAATTGCAGTATTCATTTATTTTAATGTAAATGTAATTGTAGTGTGTATTCTAGATATGTTTGCAATAATAAATATAATATTTTGTAACGTTTACAATTGAAATATTTCTTTGGAAATGTGTAATATATGAGGTAACGTAATTTACATTTCAAATTTGGCGCCAAACGGGTGCATTAAGTATCTCTTAAGTTTTATACTTGACGTAATAATTTTTAATTACTGTAATCAGCAATTATGTATGAAATGTGTGTGAATATATATTTCTTCGTGTCAGTGAATATTTCAGCAGTGTTTCCAACCTAACCTAAAATTAATTACAAATGAAAGTCAACACTACTTAAATTATTTATATAATATTATACAAATATTATATAATATTATACAATTATATACAGTATCATATAATGTATATAATATTTATAAATGATGAATAATCCAAGCGTTCTAATACGAAACCAATTCCACTCGGATAATATCGTTTCTGTAAATGAAAGAAATCGTAGGCATTGTCGCAACGACACAATTCATTTACCGCCATAAATATCAGGGAGCGCTGATAAATCATCGAACTTTCAATCCGGCGATTAAAGTTTTCACGCGAAAATGATCCGTTATTAATGTCCTCTTCGTGAAGTTTTTGCGCAATCCGCCGGAGTCATCCATTTTAGTTCATTCGTCATCCAACACCAACGGAACACTGTTTCGTTGCTTTGTGTACACGTTTTGTTACCAGCACAACGTTGCTTCTTGGCGACGACTTTTTCTGATAAATGTTCGCGACGAATGGTAAAGAACACGTCTCTCCTTCATTCTTCAGCTTCTCTACTTACTACGGTACCTACCTGCACCTCGAGAAGATAAAAATTCGCCTGTTAGGACGTTCTCGTGACACTCTGTTCAATGTAGAATGCAATTTTCTTCCTTTCTTCGTTGCGATAAACGTAACCTACATTCCGTGATTATCAGATGGATTTATTATAACGCGGAACCTTCAGCGGACGAGTTAATAGGCATCGTTTCGATAACATTTTATAAATGGAAGTATTTTCATTCGACTTACGACGTTATTTTTATATTATTAATATTTAGTTTACAACTTTCACAAGAATAACTTTGTTTACTGTGATATTTTCTTGGTAGCTCACTCATTTTATGACTTTGGTATACAATTGTTACATTAATATTTATTTTATGTTTCACAAGAATAATTTTGTCTATTGTAACATTTGGTAGTTCAGTCACTTTATGAGTTTTATGTACACAATATTTTTTATTGTTACAGTAATATTTATTTTATGGTTCGCAAGAATAATTTTGTCTATTGTAACATTTGGTAGTTCAGTCACTTTATGAGTTTTATGTTCTCAATATTTTTTATTGATACAGTAATATTTATTTTATGTTTCACAAGAATAATTTTGTCTATTGTAACATTTGGTAGTTCAGTCACTTTATGAGTTTTATGTACTTAATATTGTTTTAGTGTTACAGTAATATTTATTTTATGTTTCATAAGAATAATTTAGTTTATTGTAATATTTTATTGGTAGCTCACTCATTTGATGACATTAATGTACTCAATACTTCTTATTGTTACAGTAATATTTTATACAGTAATACACTGTTATATTAATATGTATATAAGTTTGACAAAAATATTAATTTCATTTAATATTTGGTTTATCAATACATTAATATTTTACAAGCTTGTCAAAAATAATTTTATGTACTGCAATAAACAATTTTATGTGATATAAGTCTGTCAAAAACAACACATTCTTTAATTTTGATATTAATACTCATTTCGTAAGTTTAATAAAAATGTTTTCATATATCACAAGTGCCTTAATTCATCACTTTAATTGCACAAATATTTACAATTAACTAACTTCAAATTATAATCGAATATATATAATCAATAATTGAATATATAATTAATAATTGAATATTATTTTATATAATAAATCCCCGAGTATTTAAATTCATTTTTCCGTCAAATAATAAAATAATGTGTGTGAACCTTTATAAATATTTCAAGCATATCAGACATTTGTCCATCGTTATCAGGGATCATAACATACTCGAAGATATAGGAAATCAATATTTGAGGTGGAAAAATCTTTTAAAAATCCATCATGGGA
The DNA here is from genome assembly GCA_036983795.1 of Megachile lagopoda. Taxonomy (NCBI): domain Eukaryota; kingdom Metazoa; phylum Arthropoda; class Insecta; order Hymenoptera; family Megachilidae; genus Megachile; species Megachile lagopoda. Next base: position 6,919,034 of record CM072798.1, read on the forward strand.
GAAAAATATAGTCACACACGTGATCTTTAAAGGCGGCCAAGACAAGGCCGTGATAACGCACGATTTTGATTTATGGTCGCTGAGTTATAGAACTCTTACCAGATAACGATCCACTTTTTCATTCAGTGCCGTGAAAAACGTTCGTATGAATATTCGATTGCGTAGAATGTCGTAAAAGAGATTCTTGAAATCGCACCGCTTTAAATTCAAAGTCGTGCTTCGTTGAAATTTACACGGCTATATATTGTTTTAAATTTCATTTTATACTGGATACCGTTCAGATTTACATTTACATCGAACCGAAACGGAAATGAATATATGGCATCCGTGTATCTTGACTATTTTGTAACTGAAAAAGTTTCGTTCAGTGTCAGATATCAATTTGGGAATTTTTTATTAATTTATCGCAAAATTATTTAGTAATTATTTTACGTTTGTAACATTATTTGTTAATTTCTGTTTGTAAAATTATTGTTGCATGTTTGCAAAATTATTTAGCAGTTCATTGTTTGTAAAATTATTTAGCTGTTCATTGTTTGTAAAATTATTTATTAGTTTATAATGATGTAATTAGTGGTATTTTTATTAAGATCATAATCACTGACACGTATAATTAATTTTTATTAATTGAATAAAAATTTAAGTAGCTAGGGGTTGCATTTAAAATTTCTTTTAATTGCATACTGAATTCATTATGTGCTTAGCTTTAAATATTTTAGCAATGATAATAAAATTAATTTGTACAAAATAATCTATGTAATTGTCAATATAAAATAATGAATATAACTGTAAATATAGAATAATTAATTTAACTGTAAATATAGTATAATCAATGTGACTGTAATATAACATATTACATATGTTATTATCAATGTAATTGTAAACATAAAATAATTAATTTAACTGTAAATATAGTATAATCAATGTACCTGTAATATAACATATCACATATGTTATTATCAATGTAATTGTAAATATAAAATAATCAATGTAACTGTAATATAACATATCACATATGTTATTATCAATGTAATTGTAAATATAAAATAATCAATGTAACTGTAATATAACATATCACATATGTTATTATCAATGTAATTGTAAATATAAAATAATCAATGTAACTGTAATATAACATTTCACATATGTTATTATCAATGTAATTATAAACATAAAATAATTAATCTAACTGTAAATATAGTATAATCAATGTAACTGTAATATAACATATCACATATGTTATTATCAATGTAATTGTAAATATAAAATAATTAATGTGACTGCAATATAACATATCACATATGTTATTATCAATGTAATTGTAAATATAAAATAATGAATGTGACTGTAATATAACTGTAATATAACGTATCACATATGTTACTATCACATATTACATATTATCTGTAATTATAATATTACGTACATATAATTGTATCATATTACATACTAATGTATTTATACATTAAACGCACAAAATTATCAGGAAAAAATGGCAGCAAAGAACACTACCCAATCTCAAATACAATAATTAACAATAAGGTAATAATTAACATCGAATAAATTTGATGAAGTAAAGATTGGAGAGTTAGCAAAGAACCGCAAAAAGCCTGGAAACTCGGTTACCCGTGGTTAAAGCGAGTGGCCAAGAAACTGTAAGAAAACAAGTAGAGTTTCTTCGGTCAAATCTTGCGAGGAGATTAATCGAAAATTTTCTCTTCGAGTTTCGCCTAGATAGCGAAGGTCGCCGGCAATCTGGTCGATGAAGAAAACGTCTTCCACGATTTAACATCGGCGAAGGAGTATCACCGAAGAAGCGGCAAAGCCTTTTAGGGCTGTCAAATTATGGAGACCCGACCTGAATACGCGATGCAACACGTTTTTTGGCGACTGCCACGTAAAATAAAAGGCACTCGCTATATAACGTTCACTTTTAAGTGTCACGTCCTGCCCGTGACACTCGACCGGCAAGTTGAAAGGCAAAGCGGAGAACTTAGCTGTCGAACTTCATCGATGACCTGGTTCAGAGTGTTTTTAATGAAAGTGCACCGGTGATTGAAAGTTCCTTTTGATTTATAGTGAACCATGGAGACGCTTGTTTACCGAACGTACGGATCGCTGGGTCTTCTGAGAAATCATGGCTTTTTCCTAGTTTTCGACGAATTGATGCTGACTGAAAATCGACGGTGCTATCAGAAATATTTGCTTAGAGATATTTGAAGTGTTGTACCGTGTAGGTGTTTGTAATTGACATTTTTTTATTATTTGTTCATATATTTGTAAATGGGAGATTTATTTAATTATAGAGACTTTGAAGGATTTGGTTTTGGAGTCATAAAATTTTTGTATTAAAAAATTTGGGATACCAGAGTTCCAAATTTTTAAGATTTCAAGTTTCTAATTTTCCAATTTTCCAACTTTCCAATTTATCAATTTTCCTATTTCCCACTTTTCCAATTTCCCAATTTTCCAACTTTCCTAATTTCCAAATTTTCAGATTTGCAATTTCCCAATTCCCCATTTTCCCAATTTCCCAATTTTCAAATGGGTAAATTTCCAATTTTTAAATTTTCCAAATTCCTATTTCCCCAAATTTCCAATCCCCCAATTTCCCAAATTCACAATTGCCTAATTTCCCAATTCCCCAAGTTGCAAATTCCCCAAATTCCCTATTCCCCAATTCCCTATTCCCCAAATTCCCAATTGCCAAAATTCCCAATTCCCCAAATTCCCTATTCCCCAAATTTCCTATTCCTCAATTCCCTATTCTCCAAATTCCCAATTCCCCAAATTCCCTATTCCTCAAATTCCCTATTCCCCAATTCCCTATTCCCCAAATTCCCAATTGCCAAAATTCCAAATTCCCCAAATTTCCTATTCCCCAAATTGCAAATTCCCTAAATTCCCTGTTCCCCAAATTCCCTATTCCCCAAATTCCCAATTCCCCAAATTGCAAATTCCCTAAATTCCCTATTCCCCAAATTTCCTATTCCCCAAATTCCCTATTCCCCAAACTTCTTATTCCCCAAATTCCCTATTCCCCAAACTTCTTATTCCCCAAATTCCCTATTCCCCAAATTCCCAATTCCCTAATTTTCCATTTCCCAATTTCTCATTTTCCAATTTTCCTAATTTCCAAATACCCATATTACCACAATTCAAAATTTCAAATAACAAAATGAAAAATTAAAGCTTATAATCTTAAACTATGCAAGTCCACATTTTCCCCAATTAAAAATTTCGAAAATTTATCTTCACTGTGACATTAAACGCGCTAACTAGACCGTAACTTCCACGAAAGAAAGCTGAATGAAAATTCTTTGGAAGAAGATTGGAAGTTATGTGATGTTATCAGCTTGTAAAAGGAGAACTTCAAAAATGAAAAGTTCTCAGTTTCACAGGAGATGTAACACTGCACTTGTTACATTCTTACCTCGCGAAATCTGCAACTTAGCGAAGAACCGTCTTTTACAACCTTTCGAAGGAAAACTGCCAGTTACATAAGATATCAAATAGCTATTGACATTTTTAAATTTGCTGATCGTTAATATGAAATTGTGTCGTAACATGCAAATCATAATCGCGATCTTTGAAAACTGATGTGAATCTAACATTTTCATTACCTGTTTGCAATATCTGATTGGTTTGCAGTTTTCGATTGGATGTAATCTGATCAATTTTATCATCGAGAAATATGACATACAAAAGTACACGTCGGATATTATTATATTTGATATAACTCTTCGTGGTACGTTTTTCGAAGTATTAAATTTTGATAATGGACGGCAAAATGTGCAATACGTATTTTATATATAAAATTGTAGGAGAAATTGAAAACCTTTCTGTCGATGCATGTAGTTCATAACTGGGGTGCAAGATGTCGCAGAAATGCAGTAGTTTATCCAATAACCTCGTTTATATAAATTTAATAATATTACTGAAAGGTTATTGTACACCATTTTATATAAAATAATTGTGCAACTATATATAAAATGGTCTACAATAATAGTTACATAAAATGTGTTCGATAAAACAAAAACAGAACAAAAATTGACAAATAAAAAGCAAATATGGAAAATAAATTGTTGAAAATAATAGAAATGTTCAATTTCAATGTATTTATCAATACACATGTGGAGTAGTTTATTAATAAATGTCAATTAAAAATGAAACTGTATAGACTAGTATACATAGACTTAAAAAAAATATAAATTAAAGAAGAAATTTTTGTATCGCATACATGGGCTACAAAATTTAATTTTGTAATGAAACCATCTAAATTATCTAACTTCCAAACTTCAGTATTAGGCTGGTTTTAAATTTGAAACTTATATTTATTTGTCAAAATATTTACTACTATTATGCTGCAACAAGTACAAATAACAAAATAAATTTGAAATAAAGTTTTTGTAAAATGTAAAAATTCTTCGGAGAGACATCAAGTACACAGCAAAATAAAAGTACGTATCAAGTTCCAAGTATCAGGTTTCAGGTATCAAGTATCAAGTTCCAAGTATCAGGTTTCAGGTATCAAATGTCAGGTTTCAGATATCAAGTTTCAAGTATCAGGTTTCAGGTATCAAGTGTCAGGTTTCAGATATCGAGTTTCAAGTTCCAAGTATCAGGTTTCAGGTATCAAGTGTCAAGTTTCAGATATCAAGTTTCAAGTATCAGGTTTCAGGTACGAAGTATCAAGTTTCAAGTAACAAGTCTGGTCATTTGAAGTGAAATTCATTTCTTAGATACAGTCCACTCGAGAATCCTAATTCGCGTCGTTTAACGCTACTACTGCTGTCAGAGCGAATCCTGTCATTTTGTGGCTAGCGATTTGAACAAAGTGTAACGTAATAAATTGGTATTGAGGAATAATTAATTAACAAAATACAGGAGCAAGATTACAGTTAACGTCTTAGATCATAGATTAGCCTATGGCAATTCGTGTTCGGTAGTCTCCATGCCTGACACCCCCATTCCCTGCCAGCATTCAGGTTAATTAGCGTTCTGTTGTGGTGCTGTTACGACGCCTCTCTAACGTCTCAAGCATGGAGACGCTGGTAATATTGGCTAATCGATAATATCGAGAATATTCAGGTAATAATCGTCGATAGTAAGCGGCTCCGTCGGAAGAAACAAACATTTGTTCATCAGCGATAAGCCGTGGTCTGGCATGAAGAATTGCTGAAACAACGATATTCGATTCGACGAAAAAATTGCTTTGAAAATATTCCCTTTACCGCGGCTCAAATTTATTTTAACTTCATCTCCTCTGTTTTATTAAATTTTTATTACGATACTCGTATATGAATTTTATGTTTCGTATTAAGCCAAATAAAAATGTTATCACTTTTTAATGTAACTTGAAATATTCTGTTATGAAGGATTAAAGTCTATTAATTTTAATTAGAGACGATGTAAAATTTGTATTCGTGTATTCGTGATATAATTAGAGGGTTCTCACATTAGGATACACTTTTAAGTATAATTTTTTGGAAGCTTTGAACTTTCAAAATTCTACAATTTCAAGTTCTGCAAGTTCTCGAGGTTCTAAAATTACAAAATTGTTAAACATCTCAATTCTAAGATTCCAAAGACTCATTGTGAAACTCCAGAATTGTAAAGTGCTATGATTCTAAAGCTATTAAGCTTCAAATTGTCAACGCTCAAAAATTTGAAAATACATAAATTAAAAAATAAGAAGGTTCTACAATTAAAAAATTCCATAGTGTTAAACACCTACAATTTAAAAATTCTAAAGTCCCAAAAATCCAGAATCCCAAAGGTTGAAAATCCCAGAAATCCAAGATTCCAAGATTTCAAAAATCCCAAAATGTAAATTTCCCAATATCCCAAAATCGCAAAGTCCTACAAAACCCGGTCCTCTTCCGATCGTAAAATAAGGCTCAAAAAAATGGCGTGCACATGTGCGTACATATGACAGCCATCAATATTTCGCGTAAGCTTCAAAATCAACGTAAAATATGTATTGACGCAACGTCTAAACGTCAGCAAACAATGAGGGCTCAAGCCGTGCATTAAAACAAAACAAAACCATCTCTTTCCATGGTTCTCATTGGTAGGTAAAGAGGACAAAATTTTATCGTAACAATAAACGGAAACTTTTTTTTTTTGTTATCGGAATGGTCGACTTTTTTATCGGGACACGGTTTGTTTCCTACGATTTACAGACGGTGGGCAGAATTAAATTATCTGGAAGGTAAATGGCGAATTTTTAAAAAATGTCACATACTGAATCTGGATAAATCAATGTTATCTATGTATTGATCGCAATAAAGTTGTTCAATAATTTATTTTACACAGGGTTACTGTATTTATTGTATTCGGGGTGTTCAGTCAGCATTTTTTATAAATAGTAAATAATAGAAAAAACTGAAAGAGGGAAAAGTAGTACCCTTTTTATACGTAACAAAATGACATATACATTTTTGTTGTATTCACATTATTTTTATAAAAATAAAGATGGCATTCAATTTTCTAAATGGGATATGTATTTTTTCATATTACATGAAAGGGTCAAGAATTCATCTATATACTACACAATGACATTCAAGCTCATGCAAGGTCAGAAATGAAAGAAAAAATGATTTTGAATTTGCACATGAAGAATTGTAATATTAGAACCTCCAACTATATCAAAATATATGTATATTATGTACTGCTGTATATAAAATATTGTTTTGCAACATAAGTTGTATGTGCAATATGATATACAGATATTAACCCACGAGTTGGCGCGTGAACTATACATGACGCACTTGTGACGCAACCTTGACGCACTCGTGATGCACCCTTGACGCACACGCAGTTCAGTTATTGTAAAATTTTCTTATATTTTTGGAACGCGTAAAGTTTCAATTTGGGTGTAATAATTTACAGATGTCCCACGAGTTGGCGCGTGAGCTGTGACGTACTCGTGACGCACTCGTGACACACTCGTGACGCACTAATGAAGCACTCGTGACACAATCGTGACACACTTGTGGCGCACTAATGACGCACTCATGACATACTCGTGACGCACTCATGACACAATCGTGACACACTCGTGGCGCACTAATGACGCACTCGTGACATACTCGTGACACATTAGTGACGCACTAATGACGCACTCGCAGTTCAAATATTGTAAAATTTCTCATATTTTCGATACTCGTGAATGTTCAATTTAGGCATAATAATTTACGTACGGATGTCCCACGAGTTGGCGCGTGAGCTATGACGCACTCGTGACGCACTCGCAGTTCAAATATTGTCAATTTTTCTCGTATTTTTGGTACGCGCGAATTTTCAATTTAGGCGCAATAATTTACGTACGGATGTCCCACGAGTTGGCGTGTGAGCTATGACGCACTCGTGACGCACTCGCAGTTCAAATATTGTCAATTTTTCTCGTATTTTTGGTACGCGCGAATTTTCAATTTAGGCGTAATAATTTGCGTACGGATGTCAACCCACGAGTTGGCGCGTGACCCAAAGTAAAAGAAGCTCTATCCACCGTGAACACTTCCGTTACATACAGGCGCATAAGAATAATAATGACAATAACAACTGCTGAACGCGATTCGCGCTATATCGCTCGCTTGAGAGACGTTTGCCGACTGTCATTGTTTTTCGCCTAATTGGGGTGCGTGACCGCGAGAGCCAATTGTTCCGAAAATACGTGTGAGGCGTCCATTTTTCTATTCCGACCAATCGGCTCTTCCAAATACTCTTCACGCGGCAACTCGTGGGTTGACATCGGTATAGTTGTATCTATATAATAAATTATCGAATAACTTTATCACGATCAATAACATAATGATGTATGTCCAGCATATTTAAACCCCGTTGCCCCCGAGGTCGTCGGCGGGCAGCCACTCTGCCCGTCACTGTCTGAAAGCACGCGATCGACAGCAGACAGAGAATATTTCGTGAAAATGTGATCGAACCGAGTCTAATTGATGCTCGATTTCCCACGTAACCGCATTCATCGAAACGACTGTCCCTGTTTTTCGAGAACAGGTCACAGACTCACGTATCCGCACTCGTGTACGAATCGTGGAACGAAGTAGAAAGATCGTCACGGGAAAAGAACAAAAGGGTGGTTTGAGCAGCGTAGCGTTAAGGAGTATCGGCAAGTGCTAAGCACGCCACTCGGAAGCTGTTAACGACAAAGCGGTTCTGAAATCGTTGATTCTTTCGAGGCAGACTCGCGAGCGCATCGGTAATGGGAACAATGGAATCAAGTATGCCGGTTTGCAATTCGCGACTTGTAAATTGTTATGAAAAATCGATTTCGATCGGGACTCATATTGACTTCAATCAAATTCCTACGCAACTCATTTACTGTCCCTTTCGAATATTAACCCTTAAATGACAATCAGAAAAATATTTTGAGTGCAGTAATTAAATTTGAAATTTTTAGTATCTTCGTAACTGACAGTTACTGATATTTCTCTTATTTCCTGAAGAGGGAACTATAACTAAATATGAAAACAATTAATTTAGCATATCTGTCTCCATGTTTTCATACTAAAACTTGTTAAACACTCCATTTGAAAATATCCGATGTAAAATTAGAAATTTTTCTGTAAACCAGTAAATGTAGCTGACAACGATGAAATTATGATACTAAAATAAAGAGGAAGGTCGTGAATGAGGTATTCATGAAATAAATTGAAAGTTAATGAACAAAATATGAAGGACATTAATAAAAAGCATGAAAGTGGCGCAGCGCTAAAGGTAATAATACGAGCCACTTTTCGAAAAGTTTTAATTTGAATTGCAAAAGAAAGTCGGAAGTAACGTAATGAAATTACAACATAATTTCTCGTGTTAAATGTCCCGAACAGCCCCGGTTAAATGTGCGTTGCCCGAGTTTAAGTATTGCGGGCAGCCGGAATAATATGGAACACTTCGATATAGGAAGAATAAAATATGAAAGTCTGTAGGAGAACGGCTTGAAACCGAATTGGAGCACCGAAAAGCTTTAAAAATTAATAACAAAAATGCCGCAATTTGCCGCACAGATACCGCACTCCCTGATATCCCTCGAACCTTTTGAAGATGAATCTCAGTAGGTTTCAAGAATATCGTGCATCTGTATAATTGAAAAGCAAGAATTGCTTTTTTTCTGCTCTTCACGGTCAGAAGTACGCAATTCGATCGATAATAAAATTATAAATATTCGGTTGCAATTTTGGGGGTGGGTTTTGGGTTCAATTGTCGGGGTGAAAATTGTGAGTGGGATTATGGTGGTATAAAAGCTGCTGGCACTTTTTGGAAGATAAATAAATTATACTGATATGATAACGTGATGTAAAAATAATGGACGTTGACCTCGTTAGGGGTGGTTTATATTAAGATTAAATCCTAGATATTCAAAAACTTTGAGGTTCAAATTTCAAGCCGAAATGTTCGAATTTCAAGTCATCGAATTCTCAAATATTTGAATTTGAAATGTTCTAGTATTCAAATATTAAAATTTCTAATTTTACGATACTTGATTACTCCAATTATAAATTATTGAATACCTAAAGTTGAATTTCAAATCTTTTAACTCGATGCTCAGGTTTCAAATTTTTTAACGCTTAAACAGTACACTCGAAGTTTGAATGATAAATACTAATAACAAGGCATGAACCATGAACATTAATAACATGATTCGTAGAACCATGATTACAGGATCATAAACATAATAACATTATGATAAAAACAGACATTCAAAATATAATTTATGAATTCTAACAGCTAAAATCCAGCAGTTTCCAACGCAAGTTCAAAAATGCCTACATAACAAAATAAACAGCGCAAAAAATGATCTCGTCAAAGCGAAACCGCAAATAACAAATAATGAATACATCATAACGCATAAAGACCCCGCACCAAACCCGAATAATTGGAATACCAAATATCTCGGACAACAGCAAAAAAAAAATGCACAATCAATCGCATTCATTATTTCCATCGAAATAAACTTTTATTTTCTAGAACACTGCATATAAAAAAAAAATCAGCGTATCGAGTAAAATCGTTGAAACGTTCACAAAAAAGCCTAAAACTTCGGCGAAAAAGGATCCGGAAGAGTGTCGAGATCAAAATCGATCTGACAGCGGTATCTGTGTCCCGTAGGAATGATTTGTGGGTCTGTCTGTTGCTCTTTCGGTGACGACCGGGTCACGGTGGTTCGCGTACGAAGAAAGGATTCGAAATGGAGCCGGGCACAAAGGCGAATCGGAGCATCGAGGTGTTAAGAGGACTCAGGGAAGACGATATCCTCCCGCATACGGTTCTCTGTTGACTGAAGCGACTTAAGTCAACGCGGCGCTCACCTACGCTCCGGCACACCGCCTTCTCCTCCTCGGAGGATGAAAAGCGACGAGGGGAAAACCGTGAAGTTGAAGCGAGAGAGTCCGACAGAGGGAGAGAGTCTCCCAAGCCGGAGGAAGAGGAGGCGAGCAGAGGAAGCGAGAGGAGTCGCGAAGGGTTCAAGTATAAGGATACCGAGGCATGCGCCGTCCTATCATATTGATCTCGCCATAGTAACGATTCTCTCTTCTCCGGCGATGTTGGCATGCACTATAGCAGAGGGGGACGAAGAGGGCAAAGCTGACGAGCACGGCGGAAGGGGGTTGTACCGCATGGTATACCATGCCACCCCACGATGCGCGGATGTGGGCCGTTCAGGGGTGAACGAGAACGACGGACAGAGAGCGGCGAAAGAACAAGAGAGGCAGTACGTGGACCGAACAAGGATGAAAGAAGGGACAGAGTGGGTCCAAGTTGGTTGAACAGAGAGGATAGAGGCCGTGGTGGTAGGCCACACAGGGCGCTAGCGCCAAAGAGAGCCGAGGCGGCGATACCGCGCGGCGCTGCAGCCAAATGAAAATCAGTCCAGCGTTGGTCGCCGGCGAGGGCGCATCTGACAACAGACACGGCAGGAACTCGAGGACACTCTGGCCAGAGATCCGTGCACTCGCGGTCGGTCGATCAATCTCGAGAGGATCGGGTTTACGATGTTAACCGTGCTCCGGGAGTCACGGTGCTGACGGTCAGACGCGCTCTGGGAATCGGCGGGGAACGGGCGGCGCGGAAAAACTGATCGGTCGAACGAGCTCTTCGGGGACGCGTAGCCGTGTGCCACGGCCGGAGGAGATCGTCGTTGTGTAGCTGGGTTTAACCAAACACCGGGGGAGGACGTCCGGCCGGGTACCAAGTCAGCTGCGGACCTACGGAGACGAAGAGATGTCCTCGGTGCCCGACGATGCCGCAGCAGGGCACAACGTTGCTGAAGCTTAGTGCGTGCATGGTGTACGCGCAGGGACACGCTGCAGGTCCTCGAAGGCTGTCACGTGCCCCTGGTAGAGCGGAAACGATGCGATTCGCGTGGCCCAGCCACGTACGTCTAGGTGGACCCTGAACATCGAAGGTCCGGTTGATCGTTCTCCTTCGGAGGGATATCATTTCGTGTGCCTGCGGTCATTTCTCGGCTGATACCTGCTGCTCGACGTGTTCGCGGCCACGTGCGAGGACAACCGAACAGTGAAGAGGTGGAGGAGGCGGAGAAGAAGCCGGTGGTGGTGGAGGTGGTGGTGATCGAGGAAGGAGCGAGTTGCTCCGATTCCTCAATCGTGCAAACATGAGACGTTGGACTCTCATGGCGGCTATAGCCCTGGCTGCATCCGGTGAGTCCGGCTCTTCGTTTCTTTCTTTATTCGGATAGCGCGAGTTTCGGCTACCTCGTCCTGTCGACCACGGGTGCTTTCTTCGCACACGTGGATCGTTGTTTTCCTTTTCTTTTCGCGTACGACGTTTCAACCTCTCTTATTGACTCTGTCTGCCTTTGCGGGGATGTGCTGTTTGAACCGCCGTGGTTTTTGTTTCCTCTTTTTTTCTTTCTACAGTGTGACAGTAATGTGACGCGAACGCACGAGACGGGGCTCTGTGTAGTAGGTCGAGCCGTAGGGATTTGCATACGAGAACGGTTTTGTTCGGCATCGAGGACAACCTTTAACGCTTTAAGTCGCGACAATACCGAGAGCACCGGGACCGATGAATCTTCGCTCTTGAATAATGATGTCTGCCAAGGTGATCTTAAACGTCCAACTGTTACGCGCGATAGTGGACAGATCGAAATAGACGATTTATACCTCTGTCGACAGGCTTTTTTCAAATATATCTTTAGGTCAATGGATCATTTGTTTCTATGTTTCATACAAGGTTTTATCAATAAAATAATCTCATAAGTTTTATAGAATATTTTACTTTGTTTCATGCAGAAATTAGATAACTGTCAAAGTATTTCATTTTATGAATTAATAACGTTATCACTTTTTCAAAATATTGTCATTTGTTTATGTTCTTAGTAGATTGTATGAAACTGTTCAAATATTCAGATTGAAAGAACAAGTGTATTTCCTGAACTATTATGACATTATCATAACTGTTAATATTGTCACTGATTTGTATTAGTCTCACAACTATGAATTTATAACCTAGAATACAGAATTAACTAACATAAGTATGCACTAAAATTAAATAAAACAGCTATAAATTCTAGTATAACAAAATTACCTGCAAATTAAGTAATAAATAAATCTCAGTTTCTGAGTATTCGCGAAATAGTAAATAATTAAAGATGGCGCGTACACCTTCGACGCAAGTTCAAAGTTCGTTTACCCAAGCAGGTGTTGAAGACCCGCGCTGATTTTCGCACGAAAGTGTATCCTCGTTATATAAACGTATTCGAAATTGACGTAATCAGCGACGTTTTCTGCGTGACTCGCAGCGTCTCGTTAACACGCTGATTTCTGCTCGCAGACTGAACGTACACACTCGTCACGGAATCACCGCAGTCTAAATATTTGCACACTCATCTGACGGGGTATTTTTGTTAAATTTCGTCGCGACACGCTTCAAGCGAGTTTTCTTTTCCCGCGGTAACCTGTTTGGTAAACCCCGCCGGAAGTACTTGTCAACAAAACATAGAGGAAACGCGATCATTCTTAGACTTCTCGAAACAATCCGCTTTCGGTACTAAGATTTTAATCTTACCAACGTTTCACTACCTGAGAAAATCAAACTTTGAAATTTATCAATATCGTGAAATTTAATGTTAAAATCGTCGAGTGAAGAAGCATCTAAAAATGAGGTATTTATGGGCACATCTCGGGTCATAAGGACCCTTAGAATAACTCATTAATATGCGTCTGATCATAATAAAATATCTTACAAGAATAGGTTAGGTTCACATGTTGCTTGTCCAAAAATTACACATGTTCAGAGCACAATTATTTATTATTCCTACATGAATAACACTAAAATTAATTAAGAAAAGTAAATAAAGTAAAATTGTAAGTACACGTAAAAAGTAAAAGAGCTTTCATCTTAGGTACACCTTGAAGTCAGCTCAAAGGACATCAAAAGACTTGACTCGTTACTTGAATTCGAGTAATTTGACTAATTTGAACGAGGCTTACGGATGTACGGAGTTGAAAAGGTTAATTGACACGATGTCGAAGACCGTGACCGTTAGGGGTCTGTTTATTCTGTTTCGCGTAACATGTTTGATTAATTGAGACATCGTCGCCTTGATCTTCGACCTCTGTTACATACAAATACAACAATCGACGACAAACGTGGGCGTGAGAAAAGGTTCCGGAGAAATCGACGTTCACCCACGCAATTTTCTGCTGTATTTTACGAAACGAAGGAAAAAGTTAGGTAGGTGAAATGTTGCGTGCGTTTGGAACGTTGACATCGGAATATTTGAAAAATCGAAACTCAATTTGGAGGAATAACTGCGGAAACTTTTTTGGTTATGGAGGCTTTTGTGTCGTATTCTTTCAAATCAGTTTTGGATGTTTTATGTAAGGGTTCTGTTGTGGAAGGTTGAACGGAGCAAATGGGGCGTGTGATTTAATATACGATTCAGTTTGATTTCTGAATTCTTCAACTCTGCATTTTATAGTTACTGTTTCTGAATTATAAACTGTTGAATTTCTGGTCTTGGATAAGTGGATTCTGTATTATGAAATTATCGATGATGGTCTAAATTTCTAATTTCACGAATTTGGAGAACCTCTATTGTCAAGGATTTAAACTATCGAGTTTCTGAATTTTCAAATTTTGACGGAATTTCTAAATTTTCGAATATCTAAATGATCGAATTTCCAACCCCCACAATTTCCAAATGACGAAATTTTATAATACCTAAATTGTTAAGTTCCTTAATTTCCAAATTTCTAAATGACTAAATTTCTAAACTCCCCAATTTCCAAATGATCAAATTTCTCAGTTCTCAAATACCCAAATAATCGAATTTTCAACCGCCAATTTCCCAAATGACCAAATTCCTGAATTTCCAAATACCTAAACTACCAAGTTCCTAAATTTCCAAATTTCTAAATGATTAAATTTCTGAACTCCCCAATTTCCAAATGACCAAATTTCTCAATTCTCAAATACTTAAACAATCGAATTTCCAACCCCCAAATTTGCAAATGACCAAATCTCCAAATCTCCAAATACTGAAACCACCGACTCCCTAAATTTCCAAATAACCCAATTTCAAAACACCCAAATTTCCAAATACCTAACCTCGAAAATTTCCAAAATTCCCAAACAACAATACCCCCAACTTTGTAAATAAAAAATGTAGGACACAATAAATTTGTTTTGGGCTTAGATTTACTAATACATTGATTAATTCCGATATCTGTATACATCTATGAATTTCCTAACAAGATTTCAGGTACATACTATATCTACAATATACAATGCACATACAGTTTGTACACATATGTACACACATGAGACACCGGCTGCGTGTGAAACATGAGCTGACCAACAGAATGCTAAGCATACCAATTTCAGGATATGCTGAACCTTCGGATGAAAATGATTATCATTAACGAAGAATACAAAGATTATTCAACCACGTTCCTCTTGTGACGAAATATAATAACAAAATTATTCTTTCGTACGATTGAGAAGGAATGCAACAGAAAATTCATTGATGAGGTACTTATCAGTTCAGGAAAACTTGTATGACATCAATTTTGAGAAAATATGAAAAATGAAGAAGTATAAAATTATTAATTTTGGGACTTTTGATGTGAAAAATGAAGAAGTATAATATTATTAATTTTGGGACTTTTGATGTGAAAAATGAAGAAGTATAATATTATTAATTTTGGGACTTTTGATGTGGAAAATGAAGAAGTATAATATTATTAATTTTGGGACTTTTGATGTGAAAAATGAAGAAGTATAAAATTATTAATTTTGGGACTTTTGATGTGAAAAATGAAGAAGTATAATATTATTAATTTTGGGACTTTTGATGTGAAAAATGAAGAAGTATAATATTATTAATTTTGGGACTTTTGATGTGAAAAATGAAGAAGTATAATATTATTAATTTTGGGACTTTTGATGTGAAAAATGAAGAAGTATAAAATTATTAATTTTGGGACTTTTGATGTGAAAAATGAAGAAGTATAAAATTATTAATTTTGGGACTTTTGACGTGAAAAATGAAGAAGTATAATATTATTAATTTTGGGACTTTTGATGTGAAAAATGAAGAAGTATAAAATTATTAATTTTGGGACTTTTGATGTGAAAAATGAAGAAGTATAAAATTATTAATTTTGGGACTTTTGACGTGAAAAATGAAGAAGTATAATATTATTAATTTTGGGACTTTTGATGTGAAAAATGAAGAAGTATAAAATTATTAATTTTGGGACTTTTGATGTGAAAAATGAAGAAGTATAAAATTATTAATTTTGGGACTTTTGATGTGAAAAATGAAGAAGTATAAAATTATATATTTTAAGAATTTCAATGTGGTAAATAAAGAAGTATAGCATTATAAATTTTGATACTTCCAATGTAAAAAATAACAAAGTGTAATGTTATAAATTTTGAGAATTTCTACATAAAAAATAAAGAAGTGTAACCTAATAAATTTTGAGAATCTCAACGTAACAAGTAAAGAAGTATAAAATTATAAATTTCGAGAATTTCAATGTAAAAAATAAAGAAGTGTGATATTATAAATTTTGAGAATTTCAAAGCGAAAAATAAAGAAGTCAGATAATTTCAAATTAAACATATAAATAATACAAATTTGCAAAATGATTGTATTACAACTAATTGCAGTGAAATTGTACGAACTAAAAATCTACTACTTGCAGCTATTAAATTTTGCATTTCACGTGTCTAGTAAGTTGGCAGCTCAAAGTAATGTGTGTCCTATTGATTGACAGGCCAACTTATCAGACATGTCACATAACGTGTATTGTAGTACAATCACTTTACAATTGACTGAAGTTAAAATGAACCAACTTATTGAATTGTCATAAACAAATCGACTGTTATAAAAATTGAAGTGCAAGATCCCAAATTCAATTGTTATTTTACAATAAAATTCCAGCAAAATAAAATATCGTTCGTTTACGATATTTCGTGGATTACTTCCGCTATTCTCTTTCGTATTTCTCCGTCACCCCTCGTAAATATCCAGCTGCAGGACGAAGACATGATCTTTTACAATCCATGTAAAACGTCGTAAAACCCGGAGCCCTTATCTCCCGTTCGCGGCTACCAGAACAAACATAAACTTAATAAGAAATCACCTGCCAGTTTTCCTTTCTCGTCTTATCGTCATAAAAAACAAACGTAGTCACTTTGTACGAACAAATATCGACAATGTTGAAATATAACTTTCGGATTGGTTTATCGCGTAAACAGTCAAATGCAGAATGCAGACGAAATATTTAATAATTTGTATACTGTACATTATACCTTCAAAAATTAGTGGATACATAATTTAATTAACAATTTATTTTAAAATAAAACGATTGCGAAGATAAATGTGTCGACGTAAACAAAATGAAGCACTTGTTTTGTTGCAATCGTTTTAAGAGAACAAACTGTTAATTACTTGTTTGTATAATTAACTTCCGAAATTTAACTGAAATAGTCCGATTTAAATCAGCTTTAAAAATTTGTGTATTTTTAACCATACTTATCAATGATGAATGCACAAGAATATGTATTCAATTCTTTATTATTTCACTGGTAAAATTGTAACGAATGGGGGTGTTAAAAAACTTAAAACTATTTTTAATGTAATATAATATTTAATGAAGTATTTAAAATTAATTGCGGTAATAACTGATGTTTGTGTTCTATAAGAAACATTTTGCTGTATTAATCTAAATTATGCAAAATAAAATATTGAAATTGTACGAAATTAAATATCTAAATTATACGAAATAAAATATCTAAATTTTGCAAAATAAACTGAGACTGAAAGGTTTAAAATTTAATAACAGCACTTTTTGTTAGTATAATAATCTGAATTTGTCGGACTAAACTCGATACGTTTCACTGTGGCAGTCGCCGAGTTAAGTAGAAATGATGTGCATATGTCAGACACCGTATAAAATGCAAGGTCCGCAAATAAAAAGAATATATAAAAAGAACTTATATATTTCTTATTTGTTATTCTACAACTATTTATATTAAATTGTAGTCTTTTTACCATAATTTGTTCAATGCATTAAATTTTTTCATTTAATTTGTTGAAAATTAATGCAACGTAAAATTAATCGAAATTTCAGTTACACAGTAGTTTCATTTGCAGTAAACCTGACAAACGTGTATAATTTTCCTGATATTTATTTTAATTAACCATAACTCGTAATTACATAAGCAGCATTGGTTTCCATTAACTGCCATTGTAAATTAATCGAAATTCCCACTAAACAATGACTTCATTTCCGATGAATTTAAATGCGCGCGTGATTTTGATGATGTTTGTTTACCATTAAACACGCTTTCAATTATTCGATCAATTTGTACGATAGAATATTTCATTTTTTTGAGATGTTTAACCGAATAATTCAGTTCAATTTTTATTATTTTATTAGTAACTTCAAAGTTTCATTACTTCATCAAATATAAAATTACAGAGTATAATTACAAAATTACACAACTGTGCAAGATTACACAGTTATATTATACAAATGTTAAATTATACAAATTTAAATAATTATGCTTAATACATTCTTAATTATTCAATTTTATTTCATTTATTATACTTTTATTGTGATTATCGATTTTAATTGTTGACTGAACACATAATTAAGATGATCAATTAAATACAAATTACATTTGTAGGGAGGATTAAAAATAACCTTGAGATGACCTTGACAGTGACCTTGACTGAAGCAATGCATAGACGATTTTTACAAGTAATAAATATAAGTGACTTCATATTCACACTTTCATGGCAGAGTATACAATATATACATAAACAATATAAATAAATAAACGTATACAGTCTCTCCCTTAAGTAAAATCCTTCTAATAAAAAATTTCATTCTGTAATTCAAAATATTTTAAGAATTGTGATGGTTTCATATCCTTGTACTTGTTAATTCAAAATATTCTAAAACACCTCATAAGAAGAATAAGCTTTCATTTCTAAAAAATATGACCTTGCTAGTAAAATGACCTTGAAGAAAACAGATGCTTATGTATTGAAGTAAGTATTTTTTAAACTAGCAGTATAGTGAAACTAATAGTGCATTATCCTGAAAAAATGTTTACAAAAATAAACAATATAGACATTGACAAAAATAAAGAATACAGACACCGTCAATACATCATTCTAAATCATCACAATTTTTGTCTTATCTTCAATAATCCAATTTGTAACAATATGAATAGAAAGTTAAAAATTATAATACGAGTTGTCAATAGAAACGAGAAGTTTTTTCATAGAAAGTTCTGCAAGTAGAATGCATGGTACGATGAAATGCGGTCATTAATCGACACATTAGGTCATAATCAGTCATCATTGAGTAATCCATAACGTCGGATACTCTTCGAGCCATCAATTTGAAACACGCGAACGCGGCTGACCAGTTCGATTCACCATATCTGACGAGGAGCAATGGCTTTTCTGTTCGCTAGGGCTCTCAGCGAGCAGTATTCGAGCATCGCATCAGCCCGTTGGCAACACGTCGCGTCGCGACATTGCGAACGACCCTTTACACGCGTCGATGAGTAGAATGGCGGGCTCGTGATCAGGGCTGTTGCGAGTTCGCTGGAACGTGTGCGGTATTACGTATCTGAGACTGTATTCTGCCGGCAATTTTGTACCGAGAGTTCTGCGAGTTGTTCGAGTATCGTTTATTCCAAAAATTCACCAATTTTCTGGTATTTTCAAGTTTTCAAGATTGTGGGTTTTGGAGATTGCAAGTTTTTCAGTTTTCAAGATTGTAATAAGATTGCAAGTTTTTGCAGGTTTTCAGATTTTACGATTTTCAAGTATTCAAGTAACTGAGTTCTTCATTTTTTCGAGCTTTTCAAGTATTTCAAGTATTTCAAGTATTTCAAGTACCTCAAGTACTTCAAGTATTTTAAGTATTTCACGTGCCTCAAGTACTTTCAGTATTTCAAGTATTTCAAGTATCTGAAGTACTTCAAGTACACCGAGTATTTCAAGTCTTTAAAGTATTTCAAGTATTTCAAGTACCTCAAGTACTTCAAGTATTTTAAGTATTTCACGTACCTCAAGTACTTTCAGTATTTCAAGTATTTCAAGTATCTGAAGTACTTCAAGTACACCGAGTATTTCAAGTCTTTAAAGTATTTCAAGTATTTCAAGTACCTCAAGTACTTCAAGTATTTTAAGTATTTCACGTGCCTCAAGTACTTTCAGTATTTCAAGTATTTCAAGTATCTGAAGTACTTCAAGTACACCGAGTATTTCAAGTCTTTAAAGTATTTCAAGTATTTCAAGTATTTCAAGTATTTCAAGTATTTCAAGTATTTCAAGTACCTCAAGTACATCAAGTACTTCAAGCATTTCAAGTATTTCAAGTATTTCATGTACCTCAAGTACTTCAAGTATTTCAAGTATTTCAAGTCTTTAAAGTATTTCAAGTACTTCAAGTATTTCAAGTTCTCAAGTTCTTGAATTCTGTAAGTTCTTTTAGTTTCCAAATTCTCAAGTTATTCAATTCTTAAGCTCTCACGTTTTCAAAGTTTAAAGTTTGGTAGTTCTCAAGTTTCAAAATTATTAAATTCTCAAATTTCCAAATTTTTTGCTATAAAAATTCCTAAATTCCCACATTCTCACGTCTTCAAACTCTAAAGTTTCAAATATTTAAATTACTAAATTCTTAAATTTACAAATTCCCTAGATTCAAAATTGTTGAACGATAAAATCCTCAAAGTGTCAAATTCTAAAAATTTTAAATTTCCAAATTTCATAATTAAAAATTTGGAAAATCTGCGCATCGCCATATTCGATTATTAGAAAATCCTAATATTTTCAAACTGAAAAACTTGAAAATTCCAGAATTTCCAACTTCAAAAATTCGGGAATTCCAAAATCTCCAACTTCAAAAGCTCAAGAGTCCCAAAATTCCACGTAGAAAATTTCGAAAATCCCCATATTTCAAAATTCCAAAATCTCAATTTCCCAAAACATGGAAATCCATAAAAATCACCCTATCTCCAAACCTCAATCTCTCAAGTCCAGAAACCTACAAATATTTAACCCCAAATTACCAAATTCTCAAATTCGTAAATTCCACAATCGTGACCTCCTCAAATATGCAAATCTATAAAAATCACCCTATCTACAAATCCTCAAACTTCCAACTCCCGAAACCTACAAATGTTCAACCCCAAATCACCAAATTCGTAAATTCCACAATCGTGACCTCCTCAAATATGCAAATCTATAAAAATCACCCCATCCCCAAATGCTCAAACTTCCAACTCCCGAAACCCTGAAATGTTCAACCCCAAATCCCCAAATTCCCAAATCTGCCAATTCCAAAATCTCCACTTCCCTAAACATGCAAATCCATAAAAACCACCCTATCTACAAATCCTCAATCTCTCAAATCCCGACACTTTCAAATATTCAACCCCAATATCCCCAAATTCCCAAATCTGCCAATTCCAAAATCTCCACTTCCTAAACATGCAAATCCATAAAAATCTATCCCCAAATCCTCGAACTCCTAAATCCGAAACCTTCAAATTGTCAACTCCGAATTCCCAAATCCGCCAATTCCCAAATCTCCACCCCTCAACCACGCAAATCCATAAGAATCACCCAATTCGCAAATCTCCAAATCCCCAAATCTGGAAACCCTCAAACGTCCAGCCCCAAATCCAAAAATGCCAAAATCGTTACACCGTAAAAAGATTTGCTGCGTGTACTGGTTCAGCGGATGCGTCGTCGCGTTTTCGTTGGCCTGTACTTGATTCCGCAGCGCAACGTTTCGGTCTGCACGCGTGTGGGTCGCTCTTGCCCTCTGCGTGCGTAACGTCGGCGGCACGCGTGTGGGTGGTCGTGGGCGTGCGTGTGTGGGTGTACGCGAGCGGAGTATCGAACGCGCGCGGCTGCCCGCTTGAAAAGCGGAGGACAGTGTACCAGAGCCACCCTCGCGATGCTTGCAAGCTTGCGCGCGCGATCGTGCTCGCACACACGCGTGATTCCTCACCGTCACGTATATAGCCGTCTTTCATGTACTCTCTCTTTCTGTGCCGCTTCGCGCGGCGTGCTGCGCGGGCGCCGCTCTTTCGACGGACGCGATCATGCACGTCAAGAGTGAAAACTGTGCCAAACGCTGGCGAGAGATGCTAGGGGAAAACAAGCTTCCAGCTGCTGCCTGCTTTTCATACCGCGGCTTTAACCCTTTCGTTGCACGGATCGCCTCGATGCTAGGGTAATCTGTTGCCATTGCGAACGGTCGATTTGGGTAATTGCATGATTGCGTTCGATTTTGAGAACGAAGATGGATTTTGTTTATTATTGATGGTTCATTTTATTTATGAAATGGTGGATCGATGAGGAATTGAGGATAAAATGTATAGGGATATTCGAGGTTTTTTAGGGATGTATATTTTTGGCGAGGGTGGAGAGCCTTCGTACTTGTTGATTTTTAGGGGCTTCTGGGGTTAGCGAATTTGGAAAATTTTAGGAGGTTGAGAAGCTGGAGAATCGCGAGAGATTCGAAAGGTCGAGAATTTTGAGGAATTTAACATGGTGAAGAATTTTGAACAATTTTTAAGTTTTGAGAAGTTTGAGATATTTGAGACATTTGAAAAGATGGAGAAATTTGAGAAACTTGGGGAATTTGGAAACTTTAAGAAGTTTGAGAATTGTGAGAAATTTGTAAGGGTCAATAATTTTAACAAATTTGAGAAGATGAAGAAATCTGAGAAATTTGACAAATTTGGGAAATTTGGGAAATTGGGGAAGATTGAGAATTGTGAGAAATTCGAAAAGATCAAGAATTTTGAGACGCTGTGACGATAAAGAATTTTGAGAAATTTGAAAAGATGAAGAAATCTGAGAAATTTTGGAAATTTGGGAAATTTAAGAAGTTTGAGAATATTGAGAATTATGAGAAATTCGTAAGGGTCAATAATTTTAACAAATTTGAGAAGATGAAATCTGAGAAATTTGACAAATTTGGGAAATTTGGGAAATTGGGGAAGATTGAGAATTGTGAGAAATTCGAAAAGATCAAGAATTTTGAGAAGTTGAGACGATAAAGAATTTTGAGAAATTTGAAAAGATGAAGAAATCTGAGAAATTTGGGAAATTTGGGAAATTTAAGAGGTTTGGGAAGATTGAGAATTGTGAAAAATTCGAACAGGTCCAGAATTTTGAGAAATTTGAGACGATGAAGAATTTGGAGAAATTTGAAAAGATGAAGAATCTCGAAAAAATTAGAAATTTAAGAAATTTGAGAAATTTCTTGAGTTTAAGAAATTTGTGGCTTTGGAAATTTGGAATTTTCAAGGGAATTTTCAAATGTAGAAGTTTAATAATCTAGGAATTTTGAGATATAGAAAATTATAACCTAGGGAATTTGGGGATATGAGGAATTAGAAATTAGGAAAGGAAAATTGATGAATTTGAAGAGATACAGAATTTGAAGCTAGTGAATTTGGAGACTGTAAAAATTTCAAGCTAAGTTAAATCAGAAGTTAGGGAATTTGTGTACCAAATTAGAAGTACATAGAATTTTTGAATTCCACAATCTAGGGATATCAAAAATTATACATTAGTAACTTAGAAGTCACAGGATGTAAATTAGAAGTTGCGGAATAAAAAATTCCCTACCCTAGGAATACGAATAAGAAGTAACAAAATGAAGTCACAGTAATTAATTAAATGTTACGGAAATAATTTTGTAATCCACGATATAAAAAATTCGAAGTCAGCAAATTAAAAGTCGCAGAAAATAAAAAATTAGTGAATCCAGAAAGAAGCGGAGCTGCAAACTTAAATACCGAACGCAAAGGAAATTTAAGAACTTTGAAACAGCAGAAACTGCAAAGTCCACAAATTTTAAAGCAATATTGAAAACGAGTGCTCCTCATTGAACCGGATAAATGTTAAAAGAAGTTCCTTATATCGTCCCAAAACAACCGTGTAAAATTTTTCAATTAAAATTAGGGCCAATATTTTTAGAGGTAACGTTATTAATAACTTCTAGGCAAAGGAATACGGTTATTTCTTCCATAATAAGAAATTTTTTTCATTATTCTTCTTCGTCTTGCTCATTCCATGTGTAAGTAGCTGACCTGGAATCGAGCTTTTATAATGGAAATGTTATTGCACCGGGAACGTTACGATAGAATGACAAAATGTCAACGTTTCTTCACCCTTATACTGATATAATACTGTTATTATTACGTTATTATTATTAAACCTTTAGTCTCATGCTAACGAAATTGCTTTATGTTCTCCTTTTTAGCCAAAAGTATGGTGGTGTTATTTATTTGAAAATTTTAATCTCATTCAGAAATATAAATATTGGGTGGATGGAAAATATCTCATTTTAAATAAGTGATAAAGTATTAAGAATAGGGGGTTCATTACCTCAATTTTCTGCACTGTTGCAAATTTGAGACTTGGAAATCTGAGAATTTGCAAATTTGAGATTTGGGGATTTGAGAATTTTCAAATTTTATAGTTGGGGTTTTGAAAATTCGCAAATTCGAGATTTGGGGTTTGAGAATTTGCAAATCTGAAATTTGGGCTTTGGAGAATTTGCAAATTTGAAATTTGGGCTTTTGAGAATTTGCAACTCTGAGAACTTCCAAATTTGAGTTTTGGGGTTTAAGAATTTGCGAATGTGAGACTTGGGGACTCGAGAATTTGCAACTTTGAGACTTGGAAATTTGAGAATTTGCAAATTTGAGATTTGGAGGTTTGAGAATTCGCAAATTTCAGATTTGGGGTTAGAGAATTTACAAATCTGAAATTTGGGCTTTGGAGAATTTGCAAATTTGAAATTTGGGCTTTTGAGAATTTGCAACTCTGAGAATTTCCAAATTTGAGTTTTGGGGTTTAAGAATTTGCGAATTCCAGATTTGGGGTTAGAGAATTTGCAAATCTGAAATTTGGGCTTTGGAGAATTTGTAAATTTGAGACTTGGGGGTTTGAGAGTTTGCAACATTGAAATTTGGAAATTTGAGAATTTGCACATTTGAGATTTGGGGGTTTGAGAATTTGCAACATTGAGATTTGGAAATCTGAGAATTTACAAACTTGAGACTTGAGATGAGCTGAAGAATGTTAAAATGTTAGATGCATTATACATTCATCCTTCATTAAGCAGCTTACAATCAGAATTGAACGAAAAATCAATTCTATCCAAAATACGAATTTATCACGTTGGAATAGCGTCACGTGTGCGGCACGTGACAAGAGGCTAAAAACCACATTTCAAAGAAATTTGAATTTCGTCTAAATTTCTGTAAACAAATCACGAGTGAAGATTTAAAACTTATTTAAAAGCACTACACGAATTTGAAGTTGAGGATTTGAAGCAACTCTAACAAGTCTCGGCATTCCGGAAGAATTTCGAGGTGCATCGAATGAAACGTTCTATGAAATTGTCTACGATAGAAGATTTCCCCATGGTGACTTTTGAACATCTAATTATGAAAAAATGGCGGAGCAGCTAAACGTATAGCATCGGTTAAATCCCTTGGAAACTCATCGCGTTGTAACAGGAAACGAGTTCTGACTACAAGATTTCTTCCTGGCTGCTTCTTCCTCGTTCGAGGTCTTTAAAATTTCAAACGTTACGCGGGTGTTTCAATTAAACGTAGGTGGTGCATACTCTTCCTCTATTTTCCCTGGCAATTCTCTTCCGCGTCGTGTCTGGTCAACTGTGGAATTCTTCAGTTCGTTTTCCCTCACTGTCCCCTTTTAATTCGTCCATTTTCTTCGATTCTTTACTTCTCTTCTCGTTAAAACTTCGCTGCTACGGCGCTCTTTTACTTCACGAATTGCAAAAAGCTGTTTCATTTATTAGAATTAATTGCCCTTTTCGGATTATGGCCATTGGGTCTCTTCTTTTCTGGACACAGTTCTATGAAATTTCTGAATTTTTTAAAATAAGTTTTATAAAATATGTAGTAATTTTTAAGAATATGTGACTCGAAAGTTTCTATTTGGGAAATTGTACAATTGTTCAATTTGTACAGTTCTGAATTTTTTTAAATCAGTTAAGTAATATAAACATTTCTAAATTGTTAAAAATATGAGACCCTAAAGTTCCTACATTTCAAATTGTCCAATTCTTCAACCTGAAAGTTTCCAACCCTAAAAACTCGATTTAAAAATGTAAATACCCAATATCTGTCCTGAAATGTACAAATTTTCTTTCTTCCGAAATTTTCTTAAAAAAAAGATAAGAAACCACCTGTACACGTGGTACAAATAGTACTAACTACATTAGCATAGAATTCGATAAAAGTATCGAATAAAATTCGTCGGTAACCAGTGAGACTTGGAAGTAGAACAACAAGTTGATGGTTCGCGAACCCCGTTGAAAGGGACAGAGGTAGCATTTTCAATCCCACCCTGAATACTCGATTACTTGGATAAAATTTGAATTGCAGAGTTGTTTCGCGAGAAACTTAAAATTAATGGTCGAGGGGGTTGGTTCTAGTTGGGTTTCGTTACGAGATACCGCTGTAATTGACACGACTTGTTGCAACGTATCGGGGTGGCATTGTTTCCCCGACAGAGAGAGCGAAATTAACCAGGAAACAGGGATCTTTTTTCTCGATATTTTCACTATTTCCGTCGGTAAGATTTTTTTGGCACGTACGAACCAACGTTTTCGGCTGTTTTTGCATCCGCAAACAGTCACAATGGGTTGGGAAACAAGCTCGCGATATTTGAGCAACAAGGAACAAAGGGTAGTTAGTTTGATTTACTGTTCTGTCAAAATTGTTCGAAATATACAGGGTGTTCGAAACAATTTCTATTAGGCTGTGGCAATTATGAAAAATGTTTTAATAAATTCGCTGACGAATTTTACATTCTTTTACGTTCAGGTTTTTAACGAAAGTGACTGATGACAATATCATCAAACTAAATAATTCATTCAGTAAGAATGTACAAATCAAAAATTTCAACCCTTGATCCACGCTTTTATGCAGAGCTTGTATCTGTAACGTGAATGTTTTAACGAAAGTTCTTTTCAATCATCGTCGAAAACAGTCTAATCTTGGAAGCTCGAGAAAACTTTTATTGCCATCCCACATAACTCCGCAACTGGGACGTTGATAAAATGGTAGTCTGTTCTTTTACACCTGGGAGTAGCAGAAACAAAGTTGAAAGATTCATAAACGAGCGAGCAGAATGAAGTCGTTGAAAATAATTTTTCATTGACTCGAAAGGGGTGAAACTTGTCTGGAAGTACTCCCAAAACTCTCGTTTGCTCGATCCCTGTGTTCTGATTCGTTCGGTGCGACCATATTTAACCACATTTTGCATATTTAACGCGACGTCTGTGGTTTGTCGCGATTAGAACTCCTGACGGGATGAAAATGAATCGTGAACTTTCAAGAAATTATTTCCTCTCTCGAAAACGAAAGAGGGGATCATTCATTGACGGTGCTGGTTTTTGACGAGATCTTTTTTTGTTTTTGGGAGGAGAAATTGGGGAGTTGAAATTTGGGGGTTTGGGGTATTTGAGAGGTGTTTGGGGATTTGAGAATTTTAATATTTGAGATTTGGGGAATTCAAAATTTGGGGTTTGAAGACTTGAGGATTTGAGAATTTGCGGTTTGAGAATTTAGGTATTTGAAAATTTGGGGAATTAAGAATTTGGGCATTTGAAGATTTGGGGAATTAAAAATTTGGGGATTTGAGAATTTGGGCATTTGGAGATTTGGGGAATTAGGAATTTGGGGTTTGAGTATTTAGGTATTTGAAAATTTGGGGAATTAAGAATTTGGGCATTTGAAGATTTAGGAAATTAAAATTTTGGGGTTTGAGAATTTGGGGATTTGAGAATTTGGGCATTTGAAGATTTGGGGAATTAGGAATTTGGGGTTTGAGAATTTAGGTATTTGAAAATTTGGGGAATTAAGAATTTGGGCATTTGAAGATTTGGGGAATTAAAATTTTGGGGTTTGAGAATTTGGGGATTTGAGAATTTGGGCATTTGAAGATTTGGGGAATTAGGAATTTGGGGATTTGCGAATTTAGGTATTTGAAAATTTGGGGAATTAAGAATTTGGGCATTTGAAGATTTAGGAAATTAAAATTTTGGGGTTTGAGAATTTGGGGATTTGAGAATTTGGGCATTTGAAGATTTGGGGAATTAGGAATTTGGGGATTTGCGAATTTAGGTATTTGAAAATTTGGGGAATTAAGAATTGGGGCATTTGGAGATTTGGGGAATTAGGAATTTGGGGATTGGTGATTTAGGGATTTGTGATTTGGGGATTTGTGATTTGGGTATTTGTGATTTGGGGATTTGCATATTTGGGTATCTGAGAATTAAAAAATTTGAGAATTGGGAATTTATGATTTGGGGATTTGGATATTTGGGGATTTAAGAATTTGCAATTTTGAGATTTGGAAATCTGAGTATTTGCAATTTTGAGATTTGGGGATGTGAGAATTTGCAAATTTGAGAATTGGGGGTTTGAGAATTTGCAAATTTGAGAGTTGGGGATTTGAGAATTTGCAAATTTGAGAGTTGGTGATTTGAGAATTTGCAAATTTTAGACTTGGGGATTTGAGAATTTGCAAATTTGAGAGTTGGGGATTTGAGAATTTGCAAATTTGAGATTTGGAAATCTGAGAATTTGCACATTTGAGATTTGAGGATGTGAGAATTTGCAAATTTGAGAGTTGGGGATTTGAGAATTTGCAAATTTGAGAGTTGGGGATTTGAGAAGTTGCAAATTTGAAATTTGGAAATCTGAGAATGTGCAAATTTGTGATTTGAAAATCTGTGAATTTGCATATTTGAGCTTTGGTAGTTTGAGAATTTGTAAACTTGAGATTTGGAAATTTGAGAACTGGGGAATTTTGGTATTTTGCTAATTTTCTAATTTTGTAACGAGAAAGTTTAAGTATTTGAAAACTTCGAACTTGTTAACATAGAAATAATCTACCATTCGTGAAATATTCAAAATTGTACCATTTATTGATCCCATATCGTGTCTAAAAGATGATAAATGGTTAAGAAAGTAGAAAGTTAATTATTAAATCAACTACAACAGTCACTCGTCACAAAAAATTGTTATAAAGCTGTGAAAGACGAGAAACAAGATTTCTGTTACACGAAGATAATTTGTGACACTTCATAATGGAATCTTCCGGTTCAAAGATTATCGCTTTGGGATATTTTCCCGTGGGATATTCAGAAAATGATTTCCCGCAAGAAAATTCTTTCTTGATGAGAAAGAAGTACACACCATTCAGAAGTTACAAATTGCAGTAAACTGCCGCTGCGAGTAAAAAGCTTTAATTAAAGTTCACTTTTTTGCACCCGATGGACACGAAACTGGAGACGGAATAAAAATGATAAAACATTTTCAAATGGAACATAAATAAAACACACGTGATGCGTTTATTCTATTAACTGTAGGACCGCGAATATTTGGTCACGTGGCATTTCATAGAAATATTGTTTATTGTGTTCATGAAATATGCAACACGCGTTGATGCAAACTGATGAAATTGCAATAAAAATATCTATAAAAGTCGTCCGAACATGTACGAATAAATCAAACAGCATCGATTGCAATTTAAACAATTTCTGACGTAAAATGTGCTCGAATGAAATTTTGTCGAAGGTTTTGTTTATCAAACACTTAATTTCACCAATTGTATTATGATAAACAGGAGAGATGAAATGTGCAGTCCTTTGAGAAAAAGCATTTCTAAAATTGCAAAATTTTATCAAACTTGAAATCTTGCGAAATTGGATGCTGAAAAGCAAGAGGAATTCCGTCAGTTTCTTGTGAACTTCGTACATTTTCGTAAAGTGCATTCGTGTATTTCTCTGCAGATCGTTCAGAAATGTTTAATATATGACATGCAATATTTAGCTGCTTATTTATTCATTATGGGAGAATATAGTGTACGTTTTTTTATTTGATTTATATTATTGTTTACTGTTAAACAAAATTTTAGTGTAATATGCATACTAGTCATTTTGCTTTCAGATTTAGTAATTTAGGTTAATTTTAGAAATGGTAATATTGAATGATTTATATGATCTACATAATTTTTGCGATTTTTGGGAATTTTTTGATTTATGTGATTTTTGCGATTTATGTGATTCATATGATTTATATGATTTATGTGATTTGTATGATTTGTATGATTTATATAATTTATATAATTTAAATGATTTGCTTGATGTATATGATTTATATGATTTATATCAATCATGTGATGTACACGATACATGTGATTTGTATGATTTGTATAATTTATATAATTTATATAATTTATATAATTTATATAATTTATATGATTTATATGATTCATGTGATTCATATGATTTATGACTTATATGATGTATATGATATATGTGATTATGTGATTTAATATGTTTCATACAATTTTACAAATTACATGATTTACATAACATGTAATTTAAAATCAATACACACTTTATCACTTATATAACATTTATATCCAAATACAAATATTATTCCTAAGATTAACCTAAATCAAAACTAACAACTGAAATTAAATGACAACAAATATGTTAATAATTTAGTAAATAATATATATAAAACTTCGAACAGAAAAGAAGTAAAATTTGTATAAATATTCTTAATGAAATGGCGAAATGTAACTAAACATATCTAAACGACACACAGAATGCATGTATCTAGCAGAGTAGTAAAAGAAGGAACAGGAAAGTGCACTCTGTCTTCATTTTCCGGCGAACAGCTTCCCCCATGCATTTTCATCTCACCTGAAAGCACCTCGGCTATATCGCGCGGAAATTTTGATTATCGAAAAAGCAAAATCCTTTCCGGTGTATGCATTTAATGCCGGAACAAAATCGTGACGAATATGTGGAATTCAAACGACCCGTAAGAAAGTTGTGGATTTTCTCGAAATCCAACAGTTTGAAAAAACTGCGGTTTCACAAACATCGTGGAGAAATTGAAAAATATGCGAGAAATAAGTGGGTCACATGTGGAATATTTTTATATTTCTATACACGCGAGTTTTTACCTCGATCTCTTAACCTGTGTTTTTCAGCGGAGAAATACAAATATTTTCTACTCTTCAATGCAACAAAAATTACTCGTCAAGCGAATTTATTTGGTTTGTTATTAATTATTAAATATTTTGTAATCTCAGTTTTTTAAACTTTATACAAATTTTAATTTTCATTTGTAATTTCTATTAGAATTTTCACCAATTTCATTTTAATTTTTATTTTATGCAACATTTCTCGAAATGCTTAAATATTGAATTTTGCAATATCGATGAACAATAGATTTAATTTATTTTGATCGAATTTTGAAAAGTTGGTGTCTCAATTAATTTTGAAAAATGTTGAACAGGGGATACATTGAATTCGCTGAAATCAGTAGGGTTGAGTTATTGGATCACGTTAAATGCTAATATTACCTTATCGACATCGTTTATGCCGTGTACACAGTTTTTTTACCCCTTAGAACGAGCCGAGATCCCTGTAACTTTATCGACAGTTACGGCGTCACTGGGTTGAAATAGGCTAAGGAAATCTCGCTTCATTCTGTCGAGATTATTACCGTTGGAAAAACATTATTTTCTCCGTAAAAAAATACTTGAAACTCCACGAAAGCATCTTTTATATGCACTTCAGTGATTTCGTGAACATTTCTTCTTTATTTTAGAGTCTTTAGTGGGGCTATTTATGTTACAATTTAACAATGTTGTTTTTGGTAATAGTTTGATAAGGGAAGATTTTGGATGATTTTTGAGATTGTAAATTTTATCATTCGAGGACTTTGGGGATTGAAGTTTGCAAGTTTGGTTGTTTGGAGATTTTTTATTTTTATTTTTGGGAATTTGTGGATTTCAAATTTTTGTTTGCGAATTTGGAGATTTCAAATTTTTATATTTGGGGTTTCAGAGATTCAAATTTTCAAGTTTAGAAATTTGGAAATTTCAAATTTTTATATTTAGGGTTTCGGAGATCCAAATTTGCAGGTTTAGGAATTTGGAGATTTCAAATTTCTATGTTTTGGGATTTGGAGACTTCAAATTTCTACATTTTGGAATTTGGGAATTTGAAATTTTAATATTTGAGAATTTGTAGTTTTAAATTTTCAAATTAATGAATTTGGGATTTAAGAAATGTGAAATTTCCAAGTTCAGACATGTGGAGATTCGAAATTTTTATATATAGAAATTCAGAGTCTCATATTTTTAAATTTGCAAATTTAGAAATTTAGGAATTTCAGATAGATAAATTTATAAATTATAATTAAAAATTCTAAAATGTTAATGTAAAATTTAAATTAAAAATTCTAAAATTTTTATTTAAAATTATTCCACCTACCCCAACTACATTTTAGTTAATTTCTAACCTAAAGTATAAAACATGATTTGTATATAAAATATGTAATTTCTATTTGTAATCAATAAATTTTAATTAATGACTCCATTGGTCACTAAAATGTAACAAAAATATTTGTCAATAATTCTCTCCTTGTCACAAAAAATACTATCCAAAATAATAAATAACACAGAAGCAATGAAATTGTAAAATATATAAAAGCCAGCACTAATTAACATACCACTAAATTAAATGTAATTAACTCCCGGGAGATAGCAAGAAATTAATAGCAGTAATAACAGTGAAAGGTAACAATGCATACAGAATGAGATTCAGTAGTGGAAACATACCCTATTATTAAATCTGACCTTGATTAGATCAACAAAGGTGTTGAACCAGTCAGGATATGGAACAATTTATTCCCTTAGCTTTCCTTCAAACAACTGTTTCTTAAAATAATACAAAATTCATTTCTTCTTTGCCCAATAAATGACCATTTTTATTCAAATTTTTGAATCTTTAATTTATAAATATGATCATAAATAGTATTATAAATACTGTTACTAAATTCATAGGTAATATAATTCACTTAAAACAATAACATTATTGTTAATAAATTTATAAACATACAATGGAGCTAAATTTGTGAAATTCACATTTTTCAAACTGTATATTATTTATTATATAAACGTTATATTTTATATTCGTTTTCATAATATTAAAAAATCATATGTTTATAAAACAAATAGTAAGGAACAAAGTATGCTATAAAATATTTGAATATATTATATAAATACATAAAATAATATATTAACAGAATATACTTAAAAGAACTTGTAAAATAGAGATAATACAAAATTTCAATATGTTAAATTCATTTACACATAAATATAAATTAATTTTACCGTATTATATACTCCAAATTGCATAACAAATATAAAATTAATATGCCATATAAAAATTAAATATGTATATTGAATAACAGTGTCAATCAATATATTGGTAGTCTAAATATTATCTTTAATTTCCTGAAACAGTGTTCTTTAAGAATTTAAGTAAGTAAGTTTAAGAATTTATGTATTAACATTGTAGTATTAATGAACAATTGTATTTTTCTTTTCTTACTTCTTAATTTGTATTTACTTCTGTATAATCTATATACATGGTCTGTCCAGAAAGTAATGCAATTAGGTACGTAAAAAAAATGTATTTATGTTATTGATATAAATCTTTAAAATTCTTCAAAGTACTTACCTTGGGCTTCAACACACTTTTGCCAGCGACTTTTCCATGCACGGTACGCATCCTGGAAGGCGTTAATGGGGACCTCGTTTAATGCCTTCGTCACGGCGGTTTGAATCGTTTCTATGGTTCCAAAATGGAATCCTTTGAGGGCAGACTTGATCTTCGGGAACAGGAAAAAATCTGCTGGAGCCATGTCAGGACTGTAAGGGGGCTGTGGCAACGTTACCAAGCTGTGCTTGGCTAGAAATTCTTGAACGCGCAGAGCGGTATTGCTGGGAGCGTTGTTGTGGTGCAGCTACCACGTAGTGGCGATCTCTTTTCGAGTACAATGTTGTGCACAGTTGTTTTCGATATGTTGAGAGTCTCTGCGATCATTCGAACACTCAGTCGTCGATCACTCTTAAGAAGTTCATGGACACGGGAAACATTTTCGTCAATAGTGGTACTTGTCGGCCGTCCAGAGCAGAAGTCATCCTCCACGTTTTCCCGGCCGTTTTTCAACAAATTTAACCATCTGGAAACTTGAGAATAGGAAAGAGCAGAGTCCCCGTATGCCGCCTTAATCATTTGGTTGGTTTCGGCGAGGCTTTTATTCAGCTTAGTGCAGAATTTAATCGCATAACGTTGTTCGATATTTTTCTCCATTACGCGTCGTGACACGGGCACAAATAATAGGTTTACGTTTACTACGATTCTGACGATTTCGGAGCGCGGATCAGGTTGAGGTTGCAAAGATACGAAGATAAGAGTCCCCTCCACATATTCCGACAAGTCCGAACATGTTCGGACCAGGAAAAATGGCGGAAATGAACAAATTGCATTACTTTCTGGACAGACCATGTATGCATGAATGTAACCTAACTACTGTACTAATGCATTGTACTACATGTACTATTGTACTATACCTACTGTAAACTAACTGTAATGTACTTTATGTCTGCTGTATAAATCTCATATGATTTAAGGCAATAAATAAATAATAATAATAGTGTCAATCAATACAGCAGAAATTCGAAAGAAGTCGCAGCGAGTCAATTAAAGCCACCGATAAGAAGTCGATTGATAAACGTGCATAGGAGTTTGCCGGTGATAAAAGAGGCCTTTCAACGGCATCCTCTGTCGGATATTAATATGAAGGATTTGCTGGTTGGCGGGGTATCAGTGTTGCCGGGCGAGGGAAGTGTGTAACGGAAGAAAAAATCGAATGACTTCGATAAATCGGTAAGAAGCGATGGAAAATGATCTTTCTTCGGATCAGTCCCGTTCTCACCGGTTCAGGGAAGCGAAACGGTTTTCACTCGGAATCCGTCTTGGTGGATCAATAATACCTTTCTTGAAAGCCAGCTATGAGTGGTAAATGGGACGATCTTCCGACCCTTCGAACCACCTACCCCTCGGAGCCACCGAAGCTTTATAATACATCACTGAGCTTACAGTTCGGTGCCCTTTAACACGAAACAGACGTGTTACTAAACGCGGAGAAATCCTTGTTTCTCTGCCGTGGTTGAATGTTCTCAAACACCTTTAAATCGTTCGTTTCAATCGTTTCTGACGCTTGTATCCCTGCGATACCACAACACTGTATACCCCACTGGAAGGTTAACATTTTATTGTATACGATATTGGCTGGTATTTGGGGGTAGAGGTGAGTGCAGAAAATTTTGGTTGGTTAGAGTGGTTTTAGGTTGGTTATTAGTATTGTATACGATATTGAGTGATATTTTGGGGTGAGATGCAGAAAATTTTTGTATTGAAATATGTATGTGTGGGTGGTTTGGGGTTGGTTAGTTGGAGGGTTGTTAAGTTTTTGGGTTAGAATTTGGGGAATTTGAGATTTGGGGATTTTGGGATTTAGGGGGTTTGGGGATTTAAAATTGTGGGAAATTGGAAATTTTTGATTTGGGGAACTGACAATTGGATATTGAAAATTTCGGAATGTAGGGGATTAAAAATTTGAGAATTTGGGGAATTTAAAATTTTGGGGCGTGGAAAGTTGGAATGATAGAAAATTGTAAATCTAGGGATTTAGGGAACTGAAAATTGAAAATTTTGGAATTTGGAGAATTTAAAATTTTGGAGGTTTGGAAAGTTGAAATTATAGAAAATTGGAAATCTAGGGATTTGGGGAACTAGAAATTTAGGAAGTTATGGAATTGTGAAACTAGAAATTTAGGGATTGGAAAAATTGTGGAACTAGGAACCTAGAACCTTGTAGAATTAAGGAACTAGAAATTTAGAAATTTGTGGAATTATGGAACTAGAAATATAGGAATCTGTAAAATTGTGAATCTATAAATTTAGGAATTTGAAAACGTAGAAAATTGTAAGTTTTAGAATTTAAAATATTGAAAACTGAAACCATAGAAATCTAGTTAATTAAAAATTCGAGAAATAGGGAAATTAAAAGTTTGAAAATTTTCAAACATAACTCAAAATTCAATCATAACTCAAAGAATAAAAAATCCGACAATCTGTGGTAAAATTGTAATTGTAAAATTACAAACTGAAATATTCATAAGTTTAAATACCCCAATGATTTAAAAATGTGAAACAGAAAATTCCAAAATTTATGAACGCGTAATTGCAATAATCTGTTCGAAAATTTCCGAGTCGTTCAAAAACATTCGGCACAGTTGTTCCTCCCCCCCAAAAAAACGAATATACGAAGCGTTAATTGCATAATAATTCATCCGGTAACGTTCGCACCGTTTTAAGATATTCGGCCGCCCACTGATTTATCGTCAGGAGGTAAAAACCCGCGTTTAATAGCAGCTGAATTTATGAATACTGATCGCGAAATTAAGCGTTGCCCAGCTCGTTTCGCATCAGATATCGCTGTTAAGGAAAATTTAATTAACGCTGGTTCTCGATTGTCTCCTTCGAAGTCCCTCAAGATGATACACTTGAAAATTGCAAAACAATAATCGCAAAACGACGGAGAGACAAGTAACGTGACTTGCAACCAAGAGAATTTATAATGAACGTTTAATTACCATTTTCCTGTGATTGGATTGTTTCTCAGCTCGTGATTGAATTCATGGAGCAAATGTGACTTCGTTGAATACAGAATTATTGCTACTGTTACTTACTAGCAATATTAATATTATTTATTATTGTCATATTTTGTTGAAATGTTCAGTTTGATACACAAGAAAATTGGTAATTCATGAATTGAAATATTCAAAAAATTGTTTATTGCTAAATAGAGAAAAATTCCTAAATTTGACAGTTGGAAAGCGGCGAAATGAAAAAATACCGAGGTAAACTGACTATGCCACATCGCAGTACGCGTCAAAGTTTGATGCAGAGTCGGAGGAACAGGAGCTTATATTTTATTTATAAAATCGCTTCAACAGCGTGTCTGTTTTGTCTGAACGTTGGTCTAAAAAAGGGGTAAAGCTTCAGCCTGGCCGACAGACAGATAAATATTTACTTGAATTCTGTCTCGACAATCTGACACACAGGGTGTAATAACTGGGAGCGAAAAAAGGTGTCAGACGATTCGATCGGCTCGAAGTGATAGGGTATAAATAATCCAGAGACCGGCGGTGTTCAATCCGCAACTAACCGTGGATCGCGAACGAGTTTCAACCGCGAAGGCAATCGCCGTTAATAATGAAACGCGTGTTTCCCAATGAAATATTTCGACCCCTTCAAGATAACGTGAAACGCGTCCTACTTCTTGTCAGAATAGAATACTTTACAATTTCATGTTCGACCTTGCATATCGTTACTTTTCTATTAAATCATACGCACGTGTGCAGTCGTTTGCTAAATATAGCATGTGTGCAATTATTTTTATATGATATCGATATTTATTTGGAATATAGATATGTAATTAGGTACACAATTATGCATTTTAATAATACTTATGTGGTAGTGATAGGGTATATCATACTGATATGACTGTGATATGATAGTGGTATAGTAATGATAACATACTGACATGATACTGATATGATATTAATATGATAGTGATATGATACCGATAGTGTATTGATATGTTACTGATATGAAAGTGATGTGATACTGATGTAATATTGTTATGATAATTATATGATAGTGATATGGTAATGATATGATAGTGATATAATGGCGATGTGATACTGACATGCTACTAATAATATACTGATATGTTACTGACATGACACTGATATGACACTTATATGACAGCAATATGATACTGATATGATACTGACGATGATAATGATATTGTACTGACATGGCACTGATAATTATATTGGCATGATACTGATATGACAGTGATATGATAGTGATATAATACTGATACTGACATGCTACTAATATTATACTGATATGATACTAACATGATACTGATATGATACCGATATGATACTGATAATGATACTGATATAATATGATATGATACCAATTTAAAATACTAATATAAAATTAGATAACTATGTTATATATATTATATGTTATCGATATTAATTTATAATCGACATAATATATGATTATATATACTCACTATAATGATATATGAATGTTAATAAAATATTTATATAATTACATGTATCAAATATTAAAATTTAGCTTGATTTACAAAATAGGCTAAAACTTGTTAATATACAATTTGGACAGATTTGTTTGTACACCTTCATGTAGCTTCAATTTATTAATTATATTATGAGGTTGAATATTAGAGACAATTTTTAATTCAAGGACTATTAAGTCGACGGTAAAATTGAAGCAATAGGCGACACCATAAAGTATCCAATAAAGAGACAATGAGCTGGGAAAATATGCAAGATAAGGGAATACAGCACGTGCTTCATAACTTTGCGAACTGTCTGCATGTTCCAGCTGGGGAGGAAGTGGTTCAAAACCACACGAAATTGCAATTCTTGATATCTAATAGCTTCGTATCGATAAATTTGGAAATATTGTGGTGCAAATTAATCTTTGAGAGCAGATACATAATCAACTTTCAATGGGTTTTCAAATTCTTCTCTGTTAACATTGAAATTTTCAAATTTTTAATTTAATCAACGCGTGATAAATCAACGCTTAATAATTCAATGGCTGTTAAATCCACGCGTGGTAAATAAATGCTTGATAACTCAACACATCGTAAATTAACGCGTGATACTTCAACGCGTGGTAAATCAACGCTTGGTAAATCGACGCTTGATAACTCAACGTGTGACAAATCCACGCGTGGTAAATAAACGCTTGATAACTCAACGCGTCGTAAATCAACTCGTGATACTTCAACGCGTGGTACTTCAACGCTTGATAACTCCACGCGTGACAAATCCACGCATGGTAAATAAATGCTTGATAACTCAACGCGTCGTAAATCAACGCGTAGTAAATCAACGCGTAATAAATGAACCCATGATACTTCAACGCGTGGTAAATCGACGCTTGATAACTCAACGCGTGACAAATCCACACGTGGTAAATAAACGCTTGATAACTCAACGCGTCGTAAATCAACGCGTAGTAAATCAACGCGTAATAAATGAACCCATGATACTTCAACGCGTGGTAAATCGACGCTTGATAACTCAACGCGTGACAAATCCACACGTGGTAAATAAACGCTTGATAACTCAACGCGTCGTAAATCAACTCGTGATACTTCAACGCGTGGTAAATCAACGCTTGATAACTCAACGCGTCGTAAATCGACGCGTGGTAAATCAACGCTTGATAAATCAACGCTTGGTAAATCGATGCTTGATACCTCTATGCGTGGTAAATTAACGCTTAGTAACTCAACACGCGATAAATCAACGCGTGGTACTTCAACGCTGGATAACTCCACGCGTGACAAATCCACGCATGGCAAATAAATGCTTGATAACTCAACGCGTCGTAAATCGACGCGTGTTAAATCAACGCTTGGTAAATGAACGCGTGGTACTTCAACGCTTCATACCTTAGCGAGTAAACTATGAAGTTTCACAAGTTTCTTATTAGAACATGTTGTTAACATTCCTTGAAATCCGTATTGACTTTCAAGATAAAGAATAGATGTACTAATTTGTTTATTTTTCCACTTAATTTTTAATTTCAAACCAAGTACGTATTACATAGGTTTAGCGTTAAACTCGAGCAAAAAATAAATCTCCGGCGAGACATAAATCGGCTATCAAGTTCCGATAGCAAAACAAACCGCATAATACCTGAGAAACGTTCCTATCAGGCCAACGTCTCGCCATTAACAGTTCCCCATGAACGCGTACAAGCTCAACCATACTTCCTGCTGCTTCACGGACGCTTGTTCAAGTTTCGTACAGCCCAGTAATGGGAGGCAATATGAGCAAATAGTTAGTTTCCAAGTGAGTTTCGGTCCGAAGCTTTATCACTGGCACGGGCGCAACAGCTTACAATCTGATATTTGGTTACATGTTGACGAAGGATCTCGTGCATACATCACAGTTCCGAACACACCCAGTCTTTTACTTGAACACCCACACGCGAAATCTGGCATCCGCCAACACACGCAAAAATCCTGTTCTGCGGTTTACCCACCATCGACTGTCGCACATTCTGTCATTTCGTCCATCGTTTTCCATCCGTTTTTCCCTCCTTTTTTTTCGACCCCTTTCTCCCATCGCTTTATCAACAGTCACACCATGCTTTCGCACGTTTTGCGTCCTTTGTTTTGGGTAATTGTTATCGATAAAATGGCACGGTGCCGGACCAACTGGGTCGCTTCCAATTGGCCATCGATTTTGCTGCGCGGTTAAAATAATATCGAGATTTTAGATCGGCAATTTTGATGCGCGTTTGAGATTACACATTAATTGGTTGGACGCTTGTTTTGGAAGATACGGAAGAATATTTCTCCTTTATTGCCTTCTTTTTTACTTCGCTACCCTTTATGGATATGTTCATTTATTCTTCATTTGTTTTTAATTCATAATTGTACACAAGTATAAAATTTGTATCGTCTCGAAATTATATTTTTGCCCGATTTCTGACCCCATTTTGAAGTTATCGAGAAAAGGAATTATACACAGATATTTTTGAAGACTTGATCAGTCAAGTCAGTGGTCTGTCAATATTTACCATTTTCTGTTTTCCAATCGTCTGGATTTATTTTTCAGTTTCATATAGGTTTAGCGCAAAATATTTATCCGTCATAGATTCCTCTATTCTTGTAAATATTTTTGGGAGAAATATTTAGTTTTATCAAACAGCGGTATTTTATTAAATAATATTTTCGGCGGGTATGTAGTGAAAATGGCGTAAAAATTAGTACAGTTGCATAACGTTGAAATCACTTGTTAAACATATTTTATATGACACAAATTGTTACATTATTTTTGAATAAACTGCGCAAGAATAATTTGAAATAAAGATAATTATATGTTATAAAATATCAAATTTAAAATAAACCTTTATTTAAAAGAAACTAAATAGACTAAATAGACTTTCATTTAAATATTTTATATATTTAATTATATGAAAGATTATGGTTTATAATCCAATTAGAAAAGTAAACTAAAAAAAAAGAAACATTTATTTTTATAGACACATTTAATAATTAACACAGATTATTCTCTACGACAGCCTTCATTTTTTAATTTCACGGAAATTCCGTCCCCAAACATCAATTTTTCATAGCCTTCCCCATATTTCCGCGACAAAATCCGCGCACTCAATTTAAGCAATTTGTATTTAATTCACGAAATCATCATTTTTAATAAAAAAAGCTACTAAAACCGATATCAGAAATGACGTTCCATGTTCTATAAATAAAACAGAACCGGGTACAGGTGTACCGACAATAAAAAAATAACTGACCGAATGAATAAATGAATAGATTATTTTTCCAGATACATCG
Organism: Megachile lagopoda; assembly: GCA_036983795.1. Classification (NCBI taxonomy): domain Eukaryota; kingdom Metazoa; phylum Arthropoda; class Insecta; order Hymenoptera; family Megachilidae; genus Megachile; species Megachile lagopoda. The sequence goes on from CM072798.1 coordinate 6,959,984, forward strand.
GAATACGGTTTTATTTCTTCCGAAACGTTAAAGGAATTTAAAAGCTCGTTTCTCGTACCCTCGTAAAAATTCATTCTGGCCCACCGTACGTTATGAGAACACTAGCCTGGTCATTCACACGAGAATTTAATTGTCAGCCATGCGAAACAGAGCGAGATAGACGTTTATCGATTCCACGTCAATGTCTCTTTTCCAGCGACGCCAACCACCGTGATTCGTGTATCAGTTCTTCGTTTCTTTCTCGCGGTTTATACGTCTGCTTTTTTTCCCGCTCTTGATGACAGCAAGATATACGACCTTTTCAAAACGTCACCAAGACGTAAACGTTATAACGCTGACAATATTGTCATACGGTATCCGTATCAAATGCTCCGATAAAAACCACCGTAATTGCATTTTTTTTTCTACGTACGAACATTATGATACGTGTCATCAAGTTTTACATTTTATTCGAAACTTTCTGTCGTGTATTTTCCTCCCTTGATGCTGCGTTTTGTCGTAATTGTTGAGCAACCGGTGATATTGGTTATCTAGGGATTTTTATGATTTCCAGTGAAAAATATCGTCCTGTAATTTTTATGATTTTACGGAATAAATTAGATCTTGAAATGGTTATTATTTCACGGGAAATATTACATCTTGGGATTTTTATTATTTTACGGGAAAAATTACATTTTGAGATTTTTATGATTCTACGCGAAAAATTGTACCGTGCAGTTTCCGTGATTCAACGTGGAAAATTAAACGCAAGAATATACAACACGTGATAATTTAAAACGTGGTAATGCAACACGTGGGGATTTGACATGTGGTAGTTCAACGTGGTAGTTTAATACATAATAGTTTAACGCAAAAAAGTTCAACGCATAGTACTTTAATACGTGGTAATTCAACGCGTGGTAATTCCACGCGTGATAAATCAACGCTTGATAATTCAACGCGCCGTAAATCCACGCGCGATTAATTTACGTTAGGTTATTGAACGCCTGGTAAATCAACACGTGGTAGATCAGCGCGTAAAAAATCAACACGTGGTACTTTAACGCTTGATAACTCAGCGAATAGTAAAGTAGCGCGTAATAAATCAACGCTTGATAACTCAACGCGGGGTAATTGAACGCTGGGTAAATGAACGCGTAACAAATCAACGTGTGGTAAACCATCGCGTAAAAAGTCGATGCGTGGTATTCAACGATTGAGAAATCAACGCTTGATAACTGAACGCTTGATAACTGAACGCTTGATAAATGAACGCGTGATAACTCAACACATCACTCACACATTACAAATGCGTGAAATATCCATGAAAAGTGGCAAATTCCTCGCGTAACAAAATTTTTATTCCTAAATTGTATCTCGTACAAAATAATCCAATGATTGATCAAGTTTTTAGCTCACTTATAAGCACTCTAATCTATCACAGTATCATTCTCCGTGAGATTCGCACTGATTCTACGGCAAATATAATAATTCACGTAAGTACCCCGCTTTCATCCTATGATAACAAAAATGATGTTAGGAATACGTCAACGATAAATCACCGGCGATTCGCGAAGAGCTCTGTACTTGCAAAGGACATTACAATTAATTGCAATATTTTGTTCCGCTGCAAACACTATAAATTTTCGAGTAATTAAATACTGTGCTATTCCGAGTGCCTCTGCCATAATTCATGTCAGATTATTGTAAATATTCCAGTTTTTTAGTATTATATTGTACAGCAAACAAGAGTGAATCTCGCGCATCTTGCATAATGGTGATAACCATGAAAAATTACCACGACGGGGTAGCTATACGTTCTCATGTTTTTACAATTTTTGAAGCAATTATATATTGAATTTTTTTTCAAATGACCTTGAATATAAAATAGTCAACTTAGTATACTTTATTTTGCCATGTTTATTATATGAATTTTGTGGATATTTATTGTTTATAAGTCACAACGCATATTCAAGCTCACTCGAGGTCATCAACAAATCATTCGCAGTAATCGAATGTTGACAATGTACTCCTTGTACATTAATAAAATCCTCGAACGAGTTATATTTCACGATATGTTCCTAACCGAGCAAACACTTTTATAACTAGAATTATCTCTAACCTAGACAACGTAGTTTTTATAACTAAAAGTCACTAGTCGAGTCGCCATAAATTGTACGGTAGCGAATATTTGAACCAAAGACAATCAACTAATGACAATAATCGTTCAATCGGAAGCTGGCAAGAAGATTAAGGGTCCTTTATTCCGGTTGACAAAACGGCAGCAGTGTCTTTCATCATGCCAGGCTACATTTATTTTCCATTTTTTTCCCCCAGCGAAATTTCTCCTTTGGCATGGAAGTACGTATTTCTTCTCTGACAAAAAGTAAGCCTCCTACCAGTACCTATCCTCCTTTAACAATCGATATTCCCTCTGCTAGTTCTCTTTCCGGAACTTTACGAGTCTCTTCATGTACTCGAATTTTCCCTCGCTGTCCGTCGCTCGTTATTATCCGAGTGCACGCTGTTACGTATCCAAGAGACCTTTGACCTCGATGGACATAGTCAACTGTCCTACACATTGCGCGTTATGACCTGTGCTCGACGTCCATTTTGAATTAATGCGATTCTTTCACGCTAGCATAATGTTGGTGCTTCGCTCTAACAATTTCATGTGGCTTCAGTATAAACACACTTTATTATGAAACTATTTCAGTTAGTGTGATGAAGTCATCGACATTTTGAATTAATTCGATTTTGGGATAGATACTTTATTATGAAACTGGTGGGACATTTAGTATGTGGAACATCTCTCCTAGACGTCCTGGACGTATTTTCAACTCATGCAATTTTTTGACGTTTATGTAATATTTATGTGCAATTATGCGTTAACAATTGGTGCCACTATCTGATGTGGTTTTAGTATAAAGATACTTTACTATGAAACTATTTGAAAAAGTATATGAAGAGTATCACTTGAGCTTGACGTCCATTTTGTATTAATACGATTTTAATATAAATACACTGTATTATGAAACTATTTGAAAATTAAGTACATGCAGAGTATGACCAGCCCTCGACGTCCATTTTGTACTAATACAACTTTGTTATAAATATTATTTTATTATGAAACTTAGAAAATTTAGTATGCGAGGATTATTATGACAGCTGGACGTCCATTTTGGACCAACCTGATTTTTTGACGTTCATACATTATGTACATTATGACAGTACTTGGTACCACAATTTCATGTGGTTTTGGTATAAATACGCTTTATTATGAAACTATTTGAAAATTTAGTACGTGAGGAACATGATGACCTCGACGTCCATTTTGAATTAATGCGACCTTTTGACGTTTATATAGTGTACAATAGTGTACTTCGTGTCACAATTGGAAGTAGTTTTCGTATACTTTATAACGAAGTTATTTGGAAATTCGTTGATATTGAAGTAAATGTTCTGAAGACCCAAAACAATTGAAAGTTCCGAAACAATTTCCAAATCTAAAAATATAATCTCTAAATCGGAATCTTCCACAGATCCGAAAATTCTGAAACTGCATCATAAACTTGCAAGATCCACAAAATCCCCAGATTCACAACACAGTCACCTCAGCAGCATTTTTATCCGCGTAAACACGTTCGCAGCACTCGCAAGATTAAAGCAAGCGGACGAAATACCGTGAAATATTAGCAACAAACATCGAGCACGTCGCCATAAATTCGGCAATTACTTGCAGAATGAAAACGGTTACTCCGAGCGACGAGAAATAAAGAAATATTCAGACGTTTGATATTTCTTTTAGCGCGCAACGACGACTCGCGATGGCACAATGCACTTCTCTTTCTTAATTCATCGTATGCAAGCGTACATCCGATCGTTTTCAAGCAGATTGCTTCCATTACAAGCTGGGAGGGAATATGCCGCCTATGCGATACGGAAGATGGAAAATGCAAGATTATGCGATACCTCTAACATCGTCGCCAGACACCGTCGTTTCCCGTAATATCGAGACGGCTATCGATTACTGAGATCTTACAGGAAACATTTATGCACGTCCAACCAACTAGGTTCACTTACAAAAGGACATGTTAGTGTTTCTTCGCAAATTACACATTTTTTTTTTCATTTTTAAATGAAAGATATAATCACGTAATATCATTGATCAACGCTTGATAACTCAACACGCGGTAAATCAACGCTTGATAACTCAACACGTGATAATTCAACGCGTGGTAATTCACCGCGTGGTAAATCAACGCTTGATAACTCAACATGTGATAAATCAACGCGTGATAACTCAGCGGCGCGGTAAATTAACGCTTGATAACTAAACACGTGGTAAATTAACGCTTGATAACTCAATGCGTGGTAAATCAACTCTTGATAACTCAACGCGTGGTAAATCAACGCTTGATAACTCAGCGTGTGGTAAATCAACGCGTGGTAAATCAACGCTTGATAACTCAACGCGTGGTAAATCGACTCTTGATAACTCAACGCGTGGTAAATCAACGCTTGATAACTCAGCGTGTGGTAAATCAACGCGTGGTAAATCAACGCTTGATAACTCAACATGTGATAAATCAACGCGTAATAACTCAGCGGCGCGGTAAATTAACGCTTGATAACTAAACACGTGGTAAATCAACGCTTGATAACTCAACGCGTGGTAAATCAACTCTTGATAACTCAACGCGTGGTAAATCAACGCTTGATAACTCAGCGTGTGGTAAATCAACGTTTAATAACTCAGCGTGTCGTAAATCAGCGCTTGATAACTCAACACTTAATAACTCAATGTGTAACAAACCAACGCGTGTCACTTCAACACTTGATAACTTAACACATAGTGAATCAACGCGTGATAAATGAACGCGTAATAATTCAACGTTTGATAAATGAACTCTTGATAAATGAACGCTTGATAAATGAACGCTTGATAAATGAACTCTTGATAAATGAACTCTTGATAAATGAACGCTCGATAATTCAACGTATAGTAAATCGACGGGTGATAAATCGATAAATCTGTCCCGTAGGTTAAAGATTTAAATTAATAACACGCATGTGAACTATAATAAAGTATCCTATTTATTTAAATATTTTAATAATTGCTTCCTTTGTACACGATACGCGTTTGATCGAAATAAAAATTTGAAACGCGAAGCGTGTAAAGTAAATTGAACGCGTCGTCGGCAGAATTTCCAGTGTAAAACAACGTTAATAAGAAAAGTCAGGGCAGGATAGCCGCAGCTCTGGTTCCTGAAGATTTTATCGAAAGTTTCCCGAGGGACAGAGCACTTGTTACGGAAGTTCCACTCTATCGAGACAAAACAAAAGACTCAAGTTTCCCCTTCATTTCTGGGGAATTGGATCTACACACGCGACCGATGCATATTCGAACCGACTTCGAGAATTGCAGTCGACGCGAACTGCAGTCGGATACAGGGAGAGAGAAAAAAAGGGACACGTCGAATGTGTTACAGTCAGTTTCCTCCATTTACAATTTATACAGGGTTGCTTTCTTTCTATACTTGTATCGGACGAACTAAAATGTACACTTCGTTTGTGGAATTTATTCAGAGCGTTGAATAAATGAGTTTCGTGTGGAGGAGCTTGAGGGATGAAAATTTAAGGTGCTTTCGAAAATTCTTTTCTTGTAAATATGTGCAATTTGGGGAAATATGTACACATGCATATGTGTTTGTGGGTAATATAAAATTGTACTGATAGACAGTATCAACGGATTTATAAATATTAACAAATTTCCAAAAGGGTTTCATTAAAATTTATTTATAAATAAAGAGAATATTTTAATAATATAAGGAAGCATATGTACACCTGATATAAGGAGAAAGTATTTATAAATAATATAAAAATAATTGTACATCAAATTTGTTATATTTTCTCTTGTTTTTTTTTTTTGGAGCATGAAATGCCTCAGTTTTTATCAGTTTTCTGTCGATTTGAAAAAATCTGTCGTTTACAACAAACAACATAAAAATAGAAAATATTTGTATCGTGAGTTCTGACGAGTAATTCGCGCGTTGAAATCGAAATTCTTTTCGAACACGTACGTTTCACGCGTTGAATGGTTAAGGAGATTCCATACGCAACAATGGCCGAACGTGTGCTGGTTTCTGTTGCAAAGCAACGGAAGAATAAAAAAGTAGAATAGTAGAAACCGGGTCAGCGAGTAATTCAAAAAGCTTACCACATCGTCTCGATATGCCATTAGCATTTTGTGTAAGCCATTTACTGCTTGCATCGCGAGTATAATCGCGTTATCTTTTTGTGAAATGCTACATAAAAATCAAATACACGTACACGTCATTAAATCTCATTAAAAATTTGCGGTAATAACTTTTGCAATTTTATGAAACATTTGAACCAGTTTAACGTGATTTTATGAGTTGGAGCAGGTAAATGTGCTCGTTAATTCAATTTAATAACGTGCGTTTCGAAATTAGTGCAGCTATTGGAAAAATTGCAGGTTTTGGTGCAAACAAAATTGTGGAATATTTAAAATTTTGGGTATTTATAGATATCTGTGTTTCCTATATCCCAAGATTTCTACCTCCCTATTTTTCTTGTAGATTGCTATGTTTATACATTGTATATATCTCTCTATATCTTCATTTTGCTCTATTTCTAGTTTATATCCCTTTTTTCTCATATCTCTATTTTTTCCATCTTTCTTACATTTCTATATTTTTACATCTGATGTTCCTAATCTACATCCACCTTACTATACTTCTACATTTTTATACTTTCTATACTTCTAAATTTTCTATAATTCTAACACTCCTAGATCTGTATCCTCAATTTCCTGTGTACTTCACCAAGATTATGAAATTCGAAGCATCCTTAGGTTTGCGGAAGCAGCTCTGCAGTATCATCTAAATCGGTAAAAGAACGATCAATTATAAACTTTCATAAAGCTAATAGCATTAGTTCCTGAATCGAATGAAAGAGAAACCAGCGAATCAACAAGTAAGGTGCTTTTAAAACTACCTCCTCTACAAATGGGACTCCTAACTTTACAGCGAAGTACTTTAAAATATGAGGGAAAACGTTTGTCACTTGAACTCTGGCAACTTTCGGGCTAACTTTGCGCGACATTTATAATTAATCTAATTCCTCGAACTTTCGGGCCCTTTGACCATCGTTGAATAAAAAGTGTGACGAACAAAAATTCACCGAATCGTACTGTAACTCCGAAAAGCAGCAAACAATTATCGGCGCGAAATAAATTGGATCCAAGTTGGCCACCGCGGAGATTCAATTACCCGCAACGAATTTCCCGGGGAATATTCGCGAGTTTCGCAACGCGGGGTAATTAAAAATCCGCAAACCAACGGGAGTTTTCGGGATTCGCTCGAAAAAGGATTTACGGCCCGTTGAACGATCGCTCGGTGACCCAAAATTAGTGCGTGCGACCGGAAGCAAGGGTAAAGTCGTCCTCTACCCAAAGGCATTCAAGGGGTCGATAATGCACGGCCTTCGGTGGAGCAGCCATGTGACGCCGGCAATGTGAAAAGGAAAAGCCGGTGAGCGCATAAAACTTGCAGACACTCCTGTCTCCAGGAGTGTCAAGGGTCGCTGACTCCCGGTTCTTTATGCCTACCTTTAAAGAAACCTAACTTTACGCTCGTCGAGGTCAAATTTATCATTTTTCCATTCTATTCTATTGTCTGTTGCTTGTCTCTACTTTACGAAACAATTGATGCATCAAATTATGTCAGAATACTACACATAATAATTCACCACATACGATGTTTATCATTGGCTACATTTAGCAGCCATTTTGTATTGGGAACTTTAATGATAGGGTGCACCTATGTCACTATTTTCAGTAGATTCTAAGGAAGAAATTGATGTATCACAAGTGCCATTTTGCGATACTTTTATGTCATGAAATTACGTCAGATTCTTAACAGTACAACTTAATAATTCATCAAAAATCGTTGCACTTCGATGTCTACCATCAGCTACATTTGGCAACCATTTTGTATTGAGGACTATAATGATAGGGTGCACCTATGTCACTATTTTCAGTAGACTCTAAGGAAGAAATTGATGTATCACAAGTGCCATTTTGCGATACTTTTATGTCATGAAATTACGACAGACTCTGAACTGAACAACTTAACAATTCATAAAACATCATTACACTTCGATGTCTACCATCAGCTACATTTGGCAACCATTTTGTATTGAGGACTTTAATGATAGGGTGCACCTATATCACTATTTTCAGTAAACTCTAAGGAAGAAATTGATGTATCACAAGTGCCATTTTGCGATACTTTTATGTCATGAAATTACGACAGACTCTGAACTGTACAACTTAATAATTCATCAAAAATCGTTGCACTTCGATGTCTACCATCAGCTACATTTGGCAACCATTTTGTATTGAGGACTATAATGATAGGGTGCACCTATGTCACTATTTTCAGTAGACTCTAAGGAAGAAATTGGTGTATCACAAGTGTCATTTGGCGATACTTTTATGTCATGAAATTGCGTCGGACTCTGAACAGTACAACTTAACAATTCATCAAAAACCATTACCTCGATGATCATTACATTCGTCAACCATTTTGCATTAAGAACATTAACGATAGGATCTATACCATTATTTTCCCTAGACTCTAACCAACAAACCAACGTATCACAAGTGTCATTTAGCGGTACTTTTCTGCGATGAAACGACATCAGACCGTTAACTCAATATTCAGCAGCCCGAAGTTCGCCTCCAGGAGCAGTTCTACGCTCGTCAACTTTTGAGCCTCGCAGAAACCACTGTGGGGTCGTAGCTGGCAATCAAAGTGTTAATTAGTCTCGATGGTACAAATTGTCTTCAATCAGCATCAAACTGAATGTCGGTTACGTTGACGACGACATCTTCGTCTCAGACTTGAAATCGACCAACCGTGGCTGCTGGTGTTTCCGCTTCGCGGTGTTCACGGTACATGACCGAATCGATCCGCGCCGACGAGCCGAGCCTAGCTTTCTTTCAAGGGAACTAGAAAGAACGACCGTCTGGAAGTCACCGACCCTTGATGCTCCTTCGGGACTTTTGGACTATTGGGTCGTTTGGAATTCTGGCGGCCGTGGCATTATTGAATTCTTGGGAATTTTCGGGATTTTGCATGTTTGAGGTTCTTGTGACATTCGGGACTTTTGGGACATTTGGAGCTCTTGAGATTACTTTGGTATTTGAAATTTTTGAGATACTTGTGACATTTGGGGCTTTTGACACACTTGGGACTTTTGGGACATTTGGGGCACTAGGAACATTTAGGACATTTGTAACTTTTGGTACTTCTAGGACTATTCAAATATTTGGGAGCTCTTGTCCTCAAATTAAAAAAATTCCAAAGTTGTTAAATACTTTGATGCAATAAACAATGAATCAATCAATTTACAGCTCGGTACTCTACATCGCCGAATATTCAGTTTTCAGTACTTAATTTCGTTGATGCATGGTACAAAGCAGATAATGACGAAACACATTAATTAGCCAGGTTTCACTGACGTCAAGCTTTCGGGCTACACATGCATTTTTATAATTACTCTATTAAATCCTGGGTCGATTACGCATTTTGGAATTTTTTAAGCTTGCAATAACGGATTTTGCAATTAATTAAAAGCGAATGTTCGTACACGCCTATATCCCTAGATCTTTATACAGCCAAATTCATACATTTTTAAATTCCTTCTTCATCACTATATCTCTGGATCACTATATCTTTAGATTCCTGTGTTCTTAGATTACTATATGTTCAGATTATTATCCCCAAATCACATCCCTGAATTTCTATGTCCCTAGATTACTATGTGTCCAGATCACCATGCTTAGACCACTAGATCCCCAGATTCCTATGTTCCTAGATATGTAGTAATCTAGACATGTGTTTAAATCACTATGTGACCAAATCTGTAGATACCCAAATTTCTTCTATGTCCTTATATCTCTATATTCCTGCATCCTTAGATGTCTACATCCACAAATACATATCCCTATATCCTTAGATTCTATCTATAGAGTCCCAGATTTCCACACATGTTTCCACATCCCCAAATCCTAATACATCAAAATCATGAATATTTATGACTCCCTCTAGTCTACCATATTACAGAGAAATAACAAAAATTGACGATCAATATCACCATTACACTCAGATCCACTCTCCTCGTTAATTTCGTAGCTCTTTCACCATCTTTCCCATCGGATCATGGTGACCGATTGAATCCCACAATGCACCCTGCAGCGGGGAACAAGAATCCTTTCATCCTTGCAAAAAGGATAGCCTCGATGGGGAAACCCAGAGGACAGATTTTTCATTTGTTACGCCAGCTTCCAATGGATGGAAATAAATTCTCCAGATCAAAGCAGCCATCCTACTTGTCATGGAGAACATACCGATGTCAACCCACGAGTTGTCGCGTGAATAGTCTGACGCGTATACAAGAGCCACTCCGATTGGTCAGAATAGAAAAATGGACGCCTCGCGCGTATTTTCGAAACAATTGGCTCTCGCGGTCACGCTCACCAATTAGGCGAAAAACAATGACAGTCGGCAAACGTCTCTCAAGCGAGCGAGATAGCGCGAATCGCGTTCAGCAGTTGTTATTGTCATTATTATTCTTATGCGCCTGTATGTAACGGAAGTGTTCACGGTGGATAGAGCTTCTTTTACTTTGGGTCACGCGCCAACTCGTGGGTTGACTTCCGTACGTAAATTATTACGCCTAAATTGAAAATTCACGCGTACCAAAAATACGAGAAAAATTGACAATATTTGAACTGCGAGTGCGTCACGAGTGCGTCATAGCTCACGCGCCAACTTGTGGGACACCCGTACGTAAATTATTACGCCTAAATTGAAAATTCACGCGTACCAAAAATACGAGAAAAATGTACAATATTTGAACTGCGAGTGCGTCACGAGTGCGTCGTAGCTGACGCGCCAACTCGTGGGACATCCGTACGTAAATTATTACGCCTAAATTGAAAATTCGCGCGTACCAAAAATACGAGAAAAATTTACAATATTTGAACCGCGAGTGCGTCACTGCTGCGTCTCCAGTGCATCGGGAGTGCGTCACAGATGTGACTCGAATGCGTCAGGAGTGCGTCATAGATGTGACTCGAATGCGTCAGGAGTGCGTCACAGATATGACTCGAATGCGTCAGGAGTGCGTCATAGATGCGTCATGAGTGAGTCACGAATGCGTCATTAGTGCGTCACCAAAGCGTCATTAGCGCGTCACGAGTGTGTCCCGAATGCGTCACGTGTGTGTCACAAGTGTGTCATGAGTGCGTCACGAGTGCGTCATAGCTCACGCGCGAACTCTAACTGCGGATGTAAGAGCAAAGGAGGGAGTTTGGCAACGATACCGGATACGTCTTTCCCTGTTTCTGCGTTCGTTCCAAACAGCATCGTTCACGTTCGATTAAAGTACAGCGAAATAACGAACAGGCGAAGCGTTTCACGGTATTTCTTGGTTACGGAACACCGCAAAACTATCCGACGAAAATTTTCCATCCTGGCTGATTTATCATGTAAATGCTCCCGGTACTCTACTTTCGCGAATAAGACGTTTCTGGTAAATTAAATTCCCCGGCTGTAAATAACGGCCATTCGAAACGCAGCTATGCTATCTCTGTAAATATCGCTGATTATTCCTGCTCTTTGCTTCCTTGAATTAAAGAAAGAACAGAATGGTGTTTATCCGTGCACCGTCGTTTGCGCGATCGTCTTTATTTGCGATCTTACATTGTACCTTGGAGCGTAGGATTATAATCTGATACTTTTGTTAAATATCCAGGTCTCTGTTTGTGTATCGTTGCAAGTAGCTGCTGGAATATTTGTGATATATTGTATTTTCGAGTATGTTTGATTTTATGAAGGGGCAGTTCAGAAATTAATACTATTTTAGATTTAGAATTATGGGGAGAGTGGAATTTGGGGATTTGGAAGAGGAATGTGAAGCTCTGAAGATATAGAAATTTGGGATTATAAGGATTTGGAAATTTTGGAATTGTAGATATTGAGAATTTGGGGATTTCAAAATTATGGAATATAGAAATTCAAAAATTTGCAAACTGGCAAACGTTTTGAAAATGAGGAAATTCGAGGATATAGAATATATATAAAAACCTGTAAATCTTCGACTTGAACCCCGAATCTTCCACAAATCGCAGCTAAATTCTCAAATATAGAAAAACAGAAATTCAGATATTAAAATATTTATACGAATCTCAAATATCAGTGGAGTACATCGACCGCCTAAATTTAATCCAGGTATTAATACCAGTACGACGAATCGCCATTTTCTTTTCACACGTCAACAAAAGGGTCCTCAAATAGCGTCATATTGATTTCTTCATTAACACAAAACGGAGTTGCACAGAAACGTTCACCTCTCAATTTTTCGTATTCACTCTTTTGAAGAACGATCCAGTGTCGTTGCACGGTTAACACGATTCATCATTCCTTTCAAACAACGCCATTTCGTCGACCTCGAATATCCTACTTCTCTGTTGTGAATAATCCCTGTCTCCAGTGGCTGCCAGAAATGTGGTTGCAATTTATTCCCACACGTCACGGGAAACTAGGCTGAAGAAATCAGCGGGAAATGAATTTTCCTGGTGTTAAAGTGGGAAGAACACCTGACTATGTGACGGCGTCATCGATCATAAAAATCGAGTTTGGGAAATGCTGATGTCAATCGAGGAAGATGAAACGTTCGTTGCTTGCATGCAATTCCATTTATTGCCTCATAAATACGTCTCCTGAAAACTGTTCGTGCTCGAAAATACTCTACTTCAAAACATCTATTTTTATCCTCATGTTTCATTTTTTTATCTTCATGTTTCTAAACGGTTGGATGAGAAGGGAACAGTTACGGAGGGTGGTCGACCATTTTTTCTTCTACCGTTCCTCCTAACTGGAGCTAACGATCCAGTCTCATTTAGAATTACTTAATCTTTAATTAAATAGCTCCAAGTTTCAGCAAACTTTTTTACTTTACTCTAGATGAAGGTAACTTTACCAATAGAACTAAATCAAATGATTGATTTTAATTAAAGATTTGAATGTCTATGGAATGTCTATAATGTACGAATGTCTATCAAGATTATGTCGATATTAAAAAAGTCTGTAAACAATATGAAGGTGCATAATAAAGGAAATGTATTGAATGACAGAGACTAAGTGAAAGCATCGGTGAGTCGTAAAATACAGTCTGTAGGAACGATCGAAACGTGAGGTGATTTTTCAAGAAGGCGTGCATGCTGCCGAAGATGCCAACTCATGCCGGAGTGCATCATTTTTCCGACAGGAAGTTTCTTTCAAGCAGTTCCTCGGACTTTACGACGAGCCATCATTAGATTCACGTTTCCACAACGTGCCGGCCACTGTCGGCAAGGAGATGGGTTGGGGCTTTGATCTGTTGGGAACTTATGGTTATCCGATAAGCGGCACGAGGTGAAGTATAAACCTAGGTGAAGAGGGTTCTCGGTCTTTGCATCACGCTCGATCGCTTCTCTTCAAGGATGAGAGACTCTTTTGTCCTCGAGCATTTGCCAGATCGAACGAAATTTACGGACGAAATTGTGGCCGTGTGTATCGTAAACATCGGCTGCTATCATCTTCACGGCAGTGAAATTTCGTCTCCAAATTTTTGCGTTCATCTTCCTTCAATTAGTAAGATTCGTTTGAACAATTGTACGAAACTAGTTACAAGATTTGTAATACTAAACTACAACTTGTTGTACTTGTATTACTTCATCTCTCATATGGCGAATGTTAATCTATGTTCGATAAACAGATGGGATCATAATAAAGTAGAATATGGTTGATAATTATTAATTATAGAATACACAGTACGTAGAAATAAACTAATACTAATTTTCAGTTTAATCGTCACACTGCAAATGACAGAATTTGTAAATGATCAGTCGTAGCATTCAAATTACGCGCCACGATGTCACGTGACTAATGGCCGACTCGAGAGTAATGTCAAGCTCTCCTATTAACCCATTAATTTTAACATTCAGAGACATCTAATAACTGTTTTGAAGTACTGTAAATTTTCATTCGACCTTTCTTTTACTTTACACAAATTTACATTAAAAACTTATCGTTAAATACTTTGAATTAAGTAAATAAAAGTTCGACTACTGATCTCTCATGATACTAAATATGCAAAAATTATCTTGCTTTTTGAATATAGGAAATGGGAATAGTAGATTTAATGTAGTAAATATTTTCTAGATAAATTGCAATTTTTGTTGCGTTAAACTGTAATTAAGTGAAGTATGTTATAAATTCTAAAATGCAAATATATGTCATGTGTGTATATTACTGCAAATATATGTTAATTATGAATTATTATTGTTCATATATTTTAACTGCGTTATATTGATTTGGTACACACACAATCATAGCCATTTGGCAAAATAAAAATTAGCAAGGTAAACGACCGTTACCAAAGACTGACGAAAGAATTAGGGCAAATTATTGAATTTGTGTTGGTTCCATTTTCAATGCTCGTTTATTATTATACGCTGGCAGGGAAAAAAGAGAAAAGGGGTGAGTAACGGCGAAGTCGTGGAAAGAATATATTTACACGTGGTGCCATTAAAAATATATTCAAATGCTGTACAGGTTCTTGTGTTTTGGTCGGACGCAAGGTAAAGATTTTATTCTTTCCACGATGTTTTAAATCTCGAAGGATTTGTTGCGGGAAAACGGACCGGTAAATTGATACTGGCACTTGTGTTACTATTACACTTTTTATATTTTCACAAAATCATAAATTTATAAATTCCTTCTTAAACTTTATACTTGTGGAAGTTTTCAAATTTTTTCATTTCCTGCATTTCTTCTTACATTTTTAAATACTCAAATTATTTCTGAATTCTTTATTACCTAAAAATTTAACAAATTATACTGTAATAAAAATTATACCGTGGTTGTAATGATTTACAACTCTTTTAATAATTCAGTATATTTTATTTCACGAAGTTTAAATTACTGTAATGTGGTAATATTCTCGAATTTTTAATGATAATCTAGTAATAATATTTTCTAGTTTTTAATAATTTAATATTAATATTTTCTAATAATTTAATCATAATATTTTTTAGTTTCTAATACTAATTCTCAAATTTTCGAAGTTCTAGTAATAATTTTGATATTTTCAAATTTCCCGCATTGTTGTTGCACAAAGAGTGGGTCAGAGTGGCTCGTGAAAAAATCCAATCTCGTTGAGCCTCGTGGGCTTCAACGGTGGCGAAATAAAGGAAGAAAGCAAATATATGGATCTCCTTCGGTGGAAGGTCTGTTCTTGAACGGTACTTTGCGGTACGTCGCTCCTTACCCTGGATTGTCTTGTTTTCGTGTGTGTTTACGAACGATATCATTGCTCTTTCGACAACAACCCTACCGTGGTCGGATCTGATTCCTCAATTCCGAAAGGAAGTCGACCGTTTTTCCTGGACCTTCCCACCGATCCTTGGGATCTCTTTCAGCTGTCAACTTCCGTTAAGAAAATCTGTGCCACCGTTAATGCAAATTCACTTGTCCGATGATTTTTCTCGGAACAAAAGGCTTTTAAAAATCTCGTAGATGTTGGCATTGCTGTCGGAGATGAGGATTCCTCCTCGGAGATATGTCGAACCGAGTAGTAAGAGAAAATGGGTGCATCAGACTTTTCTGCTTTTTATTTTTCGTTGCTGGATTTTTCTTCAAATGTCCAACATTCTTTCGTTTATTTTTGTTTCATTGTTGTTTCTTACTTTTATGAAGATTTATATAGACATTGATATGAGTATTTACACATATGTCATATTCATATGCACAATTATATGAATTTCATAGCGACAAGAACAATTATGTGAACATTCACATGAATCTTATGTTTATATCAATATTTTATGTAAATATTTATATAGTATTTGTACAAATATTTGTGTGAACATTGATATGAGTATTTACACATATGCCATATTCATATGCACAATTATATGAATTTCATAGTGACAAGAACAATTATGTGAACATTCACATGAATCTTATGTTTATATCAATATTTTATGTAAATATTTATATAGTATTTGTACAAATATTTGTGTGAACATTGATATGAGTATTTACACATATGTCATATTCATATGCACAATTATATGAATTTCATAGTGACAAGAACAATTATGTGAACATTCATATGAATCTTATGTTTATATCAATATTTTATGTAAATATTGATATAGTATTTGTACAAATATTTGTGTGTACATTGATATGAGTATTTACACATATGTCATATTCATATGCACAATTATATGAATTTCATAGCGACAAGAACAATTATGTGAACATTCACATGAATCTTATGTTTGTATCAATATTTTATGTAAATATTTATATAGTATTTGTACAAATATTTGTGTGAACATTGATATGAGTATTTACACATATGTCATATTCATATGCACAATTATATGAATTTCATAGCGACAAGAACAATTATGTGAACATTCACATGAATCTTATGTTTGTATCAATATTTTACATAAATATTCATGTCGTTTTTATACAAATATTCGTATGAACACTCATATGAGTGTTTACACATACGTCACGTTCATATGAACATTTATATGAATCTCATATGATCATATGATCTCATATATGAAAATTCACATAAATATTCATATGATTATCTGTATGAATGCTGTATTTATGTCCCTCACATAAATATTTATATGAATATTACATGAATCTCACATGTATATCAACGTTCATATGTATAAATCATATCAATCTCATATGAGTATTAATATTCATATGAATGTCACTTTATATGAACATTCAATTGCAACACATGTTTATACCACTATTACACGAGCAAAATAAATAATGTTTTTAATTTTCAACAAATTTTAATTTCATCTACTATAAAACTTTCACGAATAAGTTATATTACAAACTTCAACCTTAATCGATATTTAATTACACGTGTACATTGCAAGCTATTGATGTGTCACATAAGTTCATTTTTAATCATCAAACTTTGTCTACATGCAAAATAAACTAAAAATATTTTTCATATAAAATGTAATCACCCATATTTTATTCTTTGTAGTTGATTACATTTTACTGCAGTCAAATTTTCAAGTTAAAATAAAAATAAATTGTATACATAATATTTTCATTGTCAAAGAAGTAGATTACTGCAATTTTTTAAAGTGAGAATAAAAATAAATTGTATATGTATTTTTTAAAGAAGTTGTCTATATTTTACCGCAAATTTTAAAGTGAAAGTAAAAATAACTAGTATACATAATAGTCTCATTCCAAGAAAATATAAAGTTGTTTATATTTGACTGCAATCAAAAAGTAAAAATAAAAATAACTAGTAAACGTAAAATTTTCATTCCAAGAAAATATAAAGAAGTTGTTTATGTTTCACTGCAATCAAATTGTCAAGTGAAAATAAAAATAACTAGCTTACGCAATAGAATTCGATAAAACTGAACGAGTTTTATTTACCCAGCAATCGCGAACGACAACGAAGCAGTGAACTGGAAGGTTGTCAACACAAGGATCGAAGAAGATGGAGGAATAAATCTACGAGTCGTTGAAAGTTTCTCCTTTCGACTATTTAATAAACACCATTTGTTCCTTCGATACTTTCTTGTTTACCTCCGTGCTACATCGCCGTACACCTGGCGTCTCTTTTGTAGCCAATCAAAACAGACCGTGAATCCCTTAACGAACAATCTTCTTCTTTTTCGTTCGCGGAGTTTGAATTTATCGATGACCCAGGATCAAAGGTCTTCAAGGTATTCGTTGCATCTCGACGATGCGATGGTAAAACAGAATGCTTGATGAGGGTTCGTTAAGATCTGAATAAAGGAACAGGAAAGTGTCTATAAATAGACTTTTCTATTACTTGTTCTTCGTTGTTTATGGCATTCAATTATTTTTCCAATTAAGGCGATGATGGAGGTTCGATAGTTTCGGGGATGATTGTGTGCGTTGGGATAATTTTTAAAGGTAGATTAATTTTATATAATGTGCTTGGGAACTTGGGGATTTGGGAATTTTTTAATGTGAGATTTGGGGACTTTAGGAACTTACAAATTTGGAAATTTTGAAGTGTGAGAATTTGGGGATTTGGGAATTTTTTAATGTGAGATTTGGGGACTTTAGGAACTTACAAATTTGGGGATTTTGGAATGTGACAATTTGGGGATTTGGGAATTTTTTAATGTGAGATTTGGGGATTTGGAAATTTTGAAATGTGAGAATTTGGGATTTGGGAATTTTTTAGTGAGAGAATTGGGGATTGTAGGAATTTGAGGATTTGGAAATTTTGAAATGTGAGAATTTGGGGATTTGGGAAATTTTTAGTGAGAGAATTGGGGACTTTAGGAATTTGGGAATTTGGGGATTTTAAAATGTGAGAATTGGGGGATTTGGGAATTTTTTAGTGAGAGAATTGGGGACTTTAGGAATTTGGGGATTTGGAAATTTTGAAATGTGAGAATTGGGGGATTTGGGAATTTTTTAGTGAGAGAATTGGGGACTTTAGGAACTTGGGAATTTTGGGATTTTGAAATGTGAGAATTTGGGGATTTGGGAATTTTTTAATGTGAGATTTGGGGATTTGGAAATTTTGAAATGTGACAATTTGGGGATTTGGGAATTTTTTAGTGAGAGAATTGGGGATTTTAGGAATTTGGGGATTTGGAAATTTTGAAATGTGAGAATTGGGGGATTTGGGAATTTTTTAGTGAGAGAATTGGGGACTTTAGGAACTTGGGGATTTGGAAATTTTGAAATGTGAGAATTTGGGGATTTGGGAATTTTTTAATGTGAGATTTGGGGACTTTAGAAATTCGGGGATTTGGGAATTTTTAAATGTAAGAATTGGGGATTTTAGAAATTGGAGGATTTGGAAATTTTGTTAAGTGAGAATTTGGGGATTTGGGAATTTTCGAATGTGAGAATTAGTAACTTTAGGAATATGGGGATTTTGTAACTTCTAATGTGAGAATTGGGGATTTGGAAAATTTGGAAAGTGAGAATTGGAGATTTGGGAATTTTTGAATATAAGAATTTGAGAACTCAGGAGTTTGGGGCTTTGGAAATTTTTTAATGTGAAAATTTGTGGATTTTGGAATGCACTCGCAATGGAATTTAGAGATCTACAAATTTGTAAATTCGAAAACTTAGAAATTTAAAAGTTCACAAATGTGAAAATAGAAATTTAAAAATTGGAAAAGTCAAGAATATGTTTTAAAAATGATCGAATCACGTGATCTACGGGTAGATTAATATACAACTTGCCAGTCTATTATCCACAAGACCCGTAACTAAATATCATAATAACAAGCTACTATTTCATTTAATCGTAAATTACCACATCTATCACAATGATCCATAATTGACCCTTTATCTACCCATTCGCAACGATTAATAGTTCTATCAATAGTTCATTATCTACTAATTCCCTTAATAATCACTAACTTCCGACATGTAATCACACCATAACAGACCATCTAATCACTAGCTACCAGTTTCCAAACAAGTACAAAAACGTGGAGTTGTTACAACCCTATTCAAACAGCCCTAACATCGTGGACATCAGGATATTCAGTTTCGAAATCAAGCGGCGTTTTCTCTTGCCAAAACCTTCACGGCGAATCGATAGTCCAGTAGGTCACGTCAGCATGGAAAACTGTGCCAAAGCCTTTTCTTTTTTCTGTCCGGCTTGTATCTTTGTCAGTATGTCTCCCTGACCACCCTTCTCCTCTCTTTGTCTCCTCCCTTTTCTCTTTCATTCTCTGTGCACGCCGTTTATCGTGTCTTTTCACCTTGTTGTTCTTCTTTCCTTTGTTTCGATTCTCCCTATCCTTGCTGATGAAATTCGCGTTTCGCTTGTTATTGATATTTGGGGATCGATAGGGTGAACGATCCATCAAGGTGATTTGGATGAAAGTAGGCGGTGGATGATTTATTGGAGGTGTTATGCTGATTCAGTTCAGTGTTGTGTTAGCTTTGGGTTGTGTTGGGAGTTTGGGAAATTTTAGATATTGGCGATTTGAGGTGGAGATGGAGGATTTGGAGATTTGAGGATTTGGGGTTTGGAGGTTCCAGGATTTGAAGATTTGGGAATTTGAAGGTTAGTGGATTTGGAGATTTGAAGGTTTGAGGGTTTGGGGATTTGGAGGTTTGAGGATTTGAAGATTTGAGAATTTGGAGATTTCAAGGTTTGAGGATTTGAGAATTTGGGGATTTCAAGGCTTGAGGATTTGAAGGTCAGAGAATTTGAAGATTTGGAGATTTGAAGGTTTGTGGATTTGGAGATTTGAGGATTTTAAAGTTTGAGGATTTGAAGGGTTAAGCATCTGAAGGTTGAGGATTTGACATTTTGAAGGTTTGAGGATTTGAAGGTTTGAGCATCTGAAGATTAGAGGATTTGACAATTTGAAGGTTTGAGCATCTGAAGGTTTAAGCATTTGGTTTGTGCATCTGAAGGTTTGAGGATTTGACAATTTGAAGGTTCGAGCATCTGAAGGTTCAAGCATCAGAAGGTTTGTGCATCAGAAGATTTGAGCATCTGAAGGTTTAAGGATTTGTCAATTTGAAGGTTTGAGGTAACCCGGGAATGTGGACCCTTAGGAACTTAGAACCAAGACATTAGTATCTTGGCTAGGTTTATGAAAAGTTTATGTACTTTTCAATATTTGGTGATGCAGAGAATTGGAGATTTAGAGAACCTTTGTAATATTGGATATTTAAGGACTTCATAATAAAAGACTAAAAACCTAACAGTGAAACTTGAGGATTGTAAAAATGTAAAGACTCAAGAATTGAACAGTCTGGTGTATAATAAGAAAATTGAAAAGTTCGAATGTAGCCAATCTGTGAAACTGTAATTTGGAAGAAAGTGTAAATATACCATACACTTATTTTTATATAATCCCTTGTACCAGTCGGGGCACCATTCACCTCCATCTCTCTCCGTCTATCGCGGACTATGTTTCGCGTTTATTTCCTCCAACCGTGTCTCCCCTCTCTTTTCCTCTTCACTGTTTGACTGTGAGGTCCCTTCCACGGCGTTGCTCGAGGCTTGGGCATTGTTTCGTGCTATCCGCGTATTCCACGTCCCCTGGCTAGGCGAAACAAAGAGCCAACAATGGGCCCGGACGAGATCTCAACCGTATCTTCTTCTGTGTTACAGTTTTTTCCTCGCTTTTCTCCTTCCTTTTTCTTCCCTATTTTTCCCCCTCCTTTTGATCCTACGACTGGCCAAGGTGGAACGTTCTGACGGGATTTTAGGGAGGGGGAGAAAGTCGATGCACTCTGAGGACAGCCAGAGAGGGCTGGTCTCCACGAGATGGATCGAAACGAGCGTGTTTACATGGATTCAACGAGCTCCTGAAGAATCGGAGATTTGTATCGGGTATATTCTCCCTGTCGAGATACGAAAATTCACGTATCTCGGGCTTTGGCTAGCGTGATACGGAAGTAACTAGGTACATTGACGTTATGGTTATATCGCTGTGTATCAAATAACGGGGTTTGGATGGATAGTCTGACACGATTTGATGACATAAAAATGCTGCCAAATTGCACTCATGATAGATCAATTTCAAGCTTAAAGTACGGGGAAAATGACCGTATATGTGCGCCCGTCAGTGCTCTTAATACAAAATGGCTGACCATTGGATGTAATGAATTTGAACGTTGAACCAAGGGCTATAGCATGTGTGCATTGTGACATGAACGGTCTGGGACAAATTCATGACATAAAAGTATTACCAAATTATACTTATGATACATCAAATTAAAGCTTAAAGTATGAGGAAAATGACCATGCGTGAGCACCCTTCGTTAATGTTTTAAATACAAAATGGCTGACCGTCGAATGTTACCAATAATGAGTGTTAAAGCAGAGACTGTTATTATGCATTGTGACGTAAACAATCAGAGACAAATTCATGACATAAAAGTATTGTCAAATTGTACTTATGATACATCATTTTCAAGCTTAAAGTATGAGGAAATTAACCATGTATGAGCACCCTTCGTCAATTCTCTTAATACAAAATGGTTGATGGTCAAATGGAGCAAATAATGAATATTACAGTAGAGACTATGTTATTATGCATTGTGACGTAAACAATCAGTGACAAATTCATGACATAAAAGTATTACCATATTGTGCTTATGATACATCAAATTAAAGCTTAAAGTATGAGGAAAATGACCATGCGTGAGCACCCTTCGTTAATGTTCTAAATACAAAATGGCTGACCGTCGAATGTTACCAATAATGAGTGTTAAAGCAGAGACTGTTATTATGCATTGTGACGTAAACAATCAGAGACAAATTCATGACATAAAAGTATTGTCAAATTGTACTTATGATACATCATTTTCAAGCTTAAAGTATGAGGAAATTAACCATGTATGAGCACCCTTCGTCAATTCTCTTAATACAAAATGGTTGATGGTCAAATGGAGCAAATAATGAATATTACAGTAGAGACTATGTTATTATGCATTGTGACGTAAACAATCAGAGACAAATTCATGACATAAAAGTATTACCAAATTGTGCTTATGATACATCATTTTCAAGCTTAAAGTATGAGGAAATTAACCATGTATGAGCACCCTTCGTCACATCTCTTAATACAAAATGGTTGATGATCAAATGCAGTATATAGAGAGGGTAGAAATGGTTTATAATAATACACTGTGTTGTGACATGCATTCTGATGCAGTTTCATGACATAAAAGTATTAAAAAGTGGCACTTGTGATACATCAAATTAAAGCTTAAAGTCTAATAAAAATGACCATATAACTGCCCCATTAGTAACAGAACAGGGTTGATAGGAAATTATATCAAATGACTGCTTTGTAAGGACCTTAAAAATTGAGTCCAATTCATGTAACAATTTAATAACAAAAGCATTGTAAAATTACACTTGTACATAAAACTAAAGCTTGAAGAAACTAAAGCTTGAATGAAAATGACTATATAAATACAATAAATGATTGCATAAAAAAGCTGAAGAATTGACAATCCACCGAAGGTTATAACAGAAATCATGAAGTATGATAAAATATTCTGAAAACTCTCGGGAATACACTGTCTGATATACGACAATTTTCCACAACGAGTCTAATGCGATGGTGCTCAAATTACGAATAAATATTCAGGATTCCCGTGATAGAACGGAAAGTACGAATTCGATTTCCCGGCCGGGCGAACACGAGTCACATTCCCGAAAATTTCTGAAGGGGAAACGTGCTTTATATAAGTATGGTCTCTCGCTAAATTCCGATGCTAGAAACGTTGGAAACGAACGTTGAAGAGGAGAATGATTCGACCGTGTCCAATGACACGGAAGACGCAATGACGTGAGATATATTGGTTCCACGGAACTTGGAATTACTAGACGATGTAAGAAAATGAAATAACTTCAATTTCCGTTAGCTCGTCTTCTGTTGCGTTTTGCAGATCACAATAGTCTCTGGACGATGTAAGAGAATGAAACATCAATTTCCGTTGAACTTCTTTTCAGCTATGTGCCTTTTTATAGCTGACTATGATTTTTCAATTCCTCCAGATTAATCTGACAATTATCTGTTAATACATTCTAAGGTTTCCTTTACTTCATTTTATCGGAGTAATCGGAGAAATTAAATAACTGTATTGATAATTTAAATTAACAGAAATCTAGGACATTAACATTACGACATTTTAAAATCACTCAAAACGAAGTTCAAAATGTTTTCATCTTCATTTAATAATTTTCAATCGTATCATAACTGCAATATGTTCAACCGTTTTTTAATTAACCATCAAGAATAACAGCAGACAATAAAAATGATCGAATCAGTATCCAACTAGCTGTTTTCTGCAGTGAGATTCGTAAAACCGTGACAAGGGAAAGATTTCTGTTTGCACAGAAGAACTGCGGGTCACAAAGAGCTCTCAGATGTAATTTTTAAAAGTAATTTCTCAAGGGAGTCATGGAGGCTCGAGTTGAATTCTACAAGCTTGTATCACGAATGTCGTTTTCGTCGGAGAAATTACATCCTATCAATTCAATAGTGTTTTCGTATCGAATTATCTTCGAGCTTTTATTGCAATTTCACAGCGGAAATACAAATACATTTTTTATAAATAGAAATTTCATGTAGTCAATTAACGAAAATTACAATTTAATGCGTGAAAGTGTAAGTTATGAAAGTTTAGTGTATAGGTAATTAACATGTGGGAATTTAATGAACAGGGAATTTACGCGTGAGGATTAAACGTGTAGGGATTTAAGTAGGAGTTTGACGCGCAGGAATTTAACGAGGGAGAATTCTACGCATAGAAATCTAACGCGTTAGAACTTAACGCGCAGAGATCTAACACATAGGAATTTAACGCGTAGAAATACGACGCGTAAGAATTTAACGCGTGGAAATCAAACGCATCAAAATCTAACGCGTGAGAATTTAACGCGTGGAGATTGAACCCATAGGTATTTAACGCGTAGGAATTCAACGCGCAGGAATTCGACGCACAGAAATACGACGCGTAAGAATTTAACGCGTGGAAATCAAACGCATCAAAATCTAACGCGTGAGAATTTAACACGTGGAGATTGAACCCATAGGTATTTAACGCGTAGGAATTCAACGCGCAGGAATTCGACGCACAGAAATATGACGCGTAAGAATTTAACGCGTGAAAATCAAACGCATCAAAATCTAACGCGTGGAGATTGCACCCATAGGAATTTAACGCGTAGGTATTTAACGCGTAAGTATTTAACGCGTAGAAATTCAACGGACAGAAATACAACGCGTAAGAATTTAACGCGTGGAAATCGAACGCATAAAAATCTAACGTATGAGAATTTAACGCGTAGAGATCTAACACATAGGAATTTAACGCACAGGAATTTACCGCAAGAACACAGATTCGTCCACCCTAATCTAAATGCACATTTTCTTGCTTAATCAACTTAGAAATCAATTAGAATTCCAGTGTCGCGATGCAAGGTTCGAAAACAGTATCGCAGCTGGTTGGTATTATAAAAACGAACACATCGTGAAATTCACGAGTGAGCCAACACGAGGCACACCTGCTTCTTCAAACAAGAACTACATCATATAAATTGCTGGAAAACACATGTTGTACCTTGAATGGAGCAGCTCTTGGTTGGAAGTAATGCACTCTGGGAATTTGCCTGCCTGAACAGTGTGTTTGGTATTCTTTTGATACTTCTTCAACTCACATTTGCTTTATGTGTTTGAGGTAAGAACGTTACACCTGGCGCACAACGTCAAACTCTGTACGCGTATGGAATTTTTATCAGAATTTATGGCAATTGTTGATTATAAACTTGCGCAATTCGAGAATGATGTATCGTGCGCGGCTTTCGGGCTGTTTGCAGCTGAGGTGGATGAAGGGTGTATAAAATTTTCATTTCGATATTGACTTTTTATTGGGATGGTTATGTAAATTCATACTTCTATTGATAATTTATTCGCAGTTAATTGGATAAAAATAGGTGTTAGTAAATTATAGTTTTCAAGTCTTTAAAAGTTCTTATGTTTTCAAGTTTTTAATCGTGGGTTGACGTCTATATGTACATATTACACATACGAGTGTATATGATGCTACACAATATTTTATATACAATACTACATATAAAATACAGCTTAAGAATCTAATATAATTCTGCACTCTAACATTATAACGAAAATAAGAAACAATTAAAATCTAAATTTCAATTAATCGAAAAGCACTACAGTTAACACGACACAGACGTCCATTAAACAAGTACGAGAAACGACAGGGAATTAAAAGTTCCTTGCACCGAATTTCGCACGGTTCCGTGAAAATTCGCGGAGGCATATCGCGACGTCGAGAAAAAAAAAGAAGATGCGGCTGCAGCGAACGAGTTAGGGAAAAAAGACGGGGCAGCAAACGAGCCGAAAAAAAAAGCATCGCGTCGAGGTCTAATTAACAAATGTACAAAAAACCTTGTCAAGTCGGACGAAAGCGTTCGTCCTCCATCCACGTCCCCGTTCGCTGTTATCGCAACAATCGAGATTTCGTGATTCCCTTCCACCTCTCGGCATCCGAAACTATCCCCGGTCGTGCTCCGAAAGAAAACGGGACAAAGATGGAGGTTTAGCGAGAGGGATAAAAAAAAAGAGAGACGAGGAGAATGGCCGTGGAAAAATGTCGTGACTGGTGAAGTATCGTGGATTTTCCTCGGCAGATCTCGTGGCCGTGGTAACGGGGTCGCGAACGAGAACGGAAGTCGACAAGGAAAATTGATTCGATCTGGCGCAATGACGCGGGAGAAACTGCGAACTGAAATGGACGAGTAACCACCCTCCGTTTCCCCACGATATTCCACTATTTGCTAGATACTTTTCGGCGTATCTCTTTTGAGGGTATCGGACAAAAATTCTGATTTTAGCGGGAATTTGAGGATCTGGGAGTTTGGTGGTTTTTATAGTGGGGATCTAGGGACTTGTGGATAAGGAAATTTGGGATTTTGGGATTTGGAAGTTTAGGGAACTTTGGGATTTGGAAATTTGGAGAATTTAGGGAATTTTGAAATCTGGAGATTTGGAAATTTGGTAATTTAGAGAATTTTGGGATTTGGAGATTTGGTAATTTAGGGAATTTTGGGATTTGGAGATTTGGAAATTTGGTGATTTAGGGGATTTGGGGATTTGGAAATTTTTACATCTGGGGAATTCGGAGAATTTAGGGGATTTTATAGAATTGGAAATTTGGTAATTTCGGGAATTTAGGGATTCCGAGATTTGGTAATTTAGGAAATTTAGGGAATTATGGAATTTGGAAAATTTAGGGAATTTTGGGATTTGGAAATTTGGTAATTTAGGGGATTTTGGGATTTGGAAATCTGGCAATCTAGGGAATTTGGAAATTTTTACATCCGGGGAATTCGGAGAATTTAGGGGATTTTATAGAATTGGAAATTTGGTAATTTAAGGAATTTAGGGATTTGGAGACTTGGAAATTTGGTAATTTAGGAAATTTAGGGAATTATGGGATTTTAAATTTGGAGAATTTAGGGAATTTTGAAGGTTTGGAAATTTAGAGAATTTTGGGATTTGGAGATTTGGTAATTTAGGGAATTTTGGGATTTAGAGATTTGGAAATTTTTACATCTGGGGAATTCGGAGAATGTAGGGGATTTTATAGAATTGGAAATTTGGTAATTTCGGGAATTTAGGGATTCCGAGATTTGGTAATTTAGGAAATTTAGGGAATTATGGAATTTGGAAAATTTAGGGAATTTTGGGATTTGGAAATTTGGTAATTTAGGGGATTTTGGGATTTGGAAATCTGGCAATCTAGGGAATTTGGAAACTTTTACATCCGGGGAATTCGGAGAATTTAGGGGATTTTATAGAATTGGAAATTTGGTAATTTAAGGAATTTAGGGATTTGGAGACTTGGAAATTTGGTAATTTAGGAAATTTAGGGAATTATGGGATTTTGAAATTTGGAGAATTTAGGGAATTTTGGAGATTTGGAAATTTAGAGAATTTTGGGATTTGGAGATTTGGTAATTTAGGGAATTTTGGGATTTAGAGATTTGGAAATTTTTACATCTGGGGAATTCGGAGAATTTAGGGGATTTTATAGAATTGAAAATTGGGCAATTTAGGGAATTTAGCGAATTTAGGAATATTGAGAATATGGGGTTTGAGAATTCGGGGATTTGAAAATTTGGGGAATTAAGAATTTGAGATTTCAAAATTTGGGGTTTGAGAATTTGGGGATTTGAAAATATGGGGAATTAAAAATTTGAGGTTTGAAAATTTGGGGAATTACGTATTTGGAGCTGGAGAATTTGATGTTCGAGAATTTGGAGATTTGAGAATTTGGGGTTTGAGAATTCGCCAAAATTAAGAATTTATTTATTTGAAAATTTGAAGGTTTGGGAATTTGAGAGCTTAAAAATTTGTGGATTCTAAAATTTGATAATTTAGAAATTTAGAAATTTCAGAATTTTAAGAAGGTGACTAATTTTGAAATTTCGAAAGTTCCAAGATTCCAAACTTCCATGAACTCAAATTCTCAAAATTCCAAAATTTAAAAATCTCAGAATCCTTAAATTCCAAAATCCCAAAATTCACTTTGAAATTTAAAAATTGTAAAATTTCCAGGAAATACAAAAAGTTGTAACTACGATTGAGCACCAAAACCCTAAAAATTTGGAAATTACCTTCTTACATAACACGGAGTTGTTCCATCATTTCGTATCCTTACTCATTATAAATCACTGTAGCTAAAAACTTAATACCTGCTCGACATCGATAAAATCTCTAATTCTCATTTTGCCAGGGTCATTTAATTCTATATCTCGGCCCAGATCTCAAAGCGATTTATTTCGAGCAAAGCCAACTCTCCGAAAGAGCGTTTGATCCTTTTTGTTAAACTGTGTTACACTCGTGCTCTTTCGAGAAAAATTACCCTATATTTTTTACATCGGTCATCCCCGAACGAAAACGGAGAAACGGATGAATCTCGGCCACCAAAATAACGAGAACATCAAAGGAGGAAAAGTTGATTCACGATATAGCTACTCTCATTCTCGAGACCTTCTTGATATTCGCAAATTGTTCTCAACTTTAAAGACACGAACTTTCTCTAACGAAGAATTATTAACGATGACGTTGTTACTCCGTGAAGATACGATAAGATCTTGGGAAAATGGAGATAACGAGTGCACTTCGTTCTGTTGGGAAACTCACTGGCGAATTTCATACATTCTTCGCGAAAGTGGATAAGTTAGCCTACTTGTGCGCTTGGGATTTTAGTCCGAATACTGATCCGAGATTTATAATTTGCTGTAAAAATTCTGCTATGCAAATTCAAGGTCGTATTTCAATTAAAATTCAAGGTTCATGGGATTCAAACTCAGGATCTAAATTCATGATTCAAATTCAAGGTTCGGAGACAGGATTGAAATTTAGTATTCAAATTCAGGATTTAAATTCAAGGTTCAAATGCAGGATTCAAATTTAGGATTCAAAGGCAGGGGTTAAATTCAAGGTTCAAAGGCAGGATTCAAGCTCAGGATCTAAACTCAAGCTTCAAATTCAATTTAAAATTCAAAATTGAAAGACAGAATTCAAACTCAAATTCAGGATTCAAATAGAAGATCCATATTCACAATCCAAATTCAAGATTGAAATTCAAATTAAAATTTAAGATTTGAACTCAGGATTCAAATTCAGGACTTGAATTCAGGATTCAAATTGAATATCCAGATTCAAGGTAGAAATTCAAATTAAAATTCAAAATTCAAAGACAGAATTCAAACTCAAGACTCAAATTCAGGATTCAAATAGAAGATCCATATTCACAATCCAAATTCAAGATTGAAATTCAAATTAAAATTTAAGATTTGAACTCAGGATTCAAATTCAGGACTTGAATTCAGGATTCAAATTGAATATCCAGATTCAAGGTAGAAATTCAAATTAAAATTCAAAATTCAAAGACAGAATTCAAACTCAAGACTTATATTCAAGATTCAAATAGAAGATCCATATTCACAATCCAAATTCAAGATTGAAATTCAAATTAAAATTTAAGATTTGAACTCAGGATTCAAATTCAGGACTTGAATTCAGGATTCAAATTGAATATCCAGATTCAAGGTAGAAATTCAAATTAAAATTTAAAATTCAAAGACAGAATTCAAACTCAAGACTCAAATTCAGGATTCAAATAGAAGATCCATATTCACAATCCAAATTCAAGATTGAAATTCAAATTAAAATTTAAGATTTGAACTCAGGATTCAAATTCAGGACTTGAATTCAGGATTCAAATTGAATATCCAGATTCAAGGTAGAAATTCAAATTAAAATTCAAAATTCAAAGACAGAATTCAAACTCAAGACTTATATTCAAGATTCAAATAGAAGATCCATATTCACAATCCAAATTCAAGATTGAAATTCAAATTAAAATTTAAGATTTGAACTCAGGATTCAAATTCAGGACTTGAATTCAGGATTCAAATTGAATATCCAGATTCAAGGTAGAAATTCAAATTAAAATTCAAAATTCAAAGACAGAATTCAAACTCAAGACTTATATTCAAGATTCAAATAGAAGATCCATATTCACAATCCAAATTCAAGATTGAAATTCAAATTAAAATTTAAGATTTGAACTCAGGATTCAAATTCAGGACTTGAATTCAGGATTCAAATTGAATATCCAGATTCAAGGTAGAAATTCAAATTAAAATTCAAAATTCAAAGACAGAATTCAAACTCAAGACTTATATTCAAGATTCAAATAGAAGATCCATATTCACAATCCAAATTCAAGATTGAAATTCAAATTAAAATTTAAGATTTGAACTCAGGATTCAAATTCAGGACTTAAATTCAAGATTCAAATAGAAGATCCAGATTCAAGATCCAAATTCAAAGTGTAAGGTTCAAATTTAAAGTTAAAGGTCCTGAGTTGATGACAATTATTATGATCTTCCAAGTTCTCTCTCTTACATTCATGTAACATAAATTGGAATATCAGATACTTTGTATCAATCTTTTTATATATACAAACTGATCATCATTTTGTATATGATCACTTGTACCCTGTATCTGAACACGTGTTTATACGTCATCACCATCAAACTATAATTTCTAAATGTATATAACAAGAATGCTATTTTATAATTCATGAATTATAATATCATCTCTCTATTCATGTCTACAACCTAAGATTAGAGACACCTATATTGACCCACCAGTAAATTAAGGGTTCTAATCCTCGCTAATGAAAGAACTGCTAAGGTAAAGAATTAATGAACGCCATAAATGATCCAGAATTGAATTAAAATCAGCGTTAATCCGTTGATTTACGCGATTAGCCGGTTGTAGGTGAAAAACGATGTTCCAGGAACCAAGCGAAAGTTGCGAAATCCCCGGGATCGAATATTCATCCAAATGAACGTAACCGCTTTCAGGCACTTTCCATAATTGTCGCCGGTGGATCCTTGTTCCCGGTGGATGCAGCTCGAGAACTTTAATCCGCACTATTACAGTTCTTTATCGGCTAAACCAGTCAGCTTCTGTTTGCAGGATTCACGACACTGTAACTATTCTACGACTTCGCGAAAAACATTCGGGAAAATACCCTGGTTTTTTGCCGCGAATTGTTCGTGAATCTGGGACGACCCCAGATAAATCTTGACCCTCGGCCGCTCCGAAAATGTAGGAACGTTAAATCTGATTCAGACTGTGGATTTGCTGTTCGAGGATATCGAGATCATTCAAAATATTAATACAGTTACAATACGGACAATTAGAAATTAACTTTATTTGTTGAGTAAGTTTCAGGTACCTAACCTAAATTATCTACCTATCATAATATAAAATGGACATTTGGAAATTTGGAGTCGTGCTAACTTGCATATGTGGACATTTGGGAATTTGGAGTTGTGCTAACTTGGATATGTGGACATTTGCAAATAAATGGGGTTGAGATAGGTTTGCAAATAAATGGGTTACTTTTGCGGTGCATATATTAAAAACTTATACATACAACTCTATTTGTGAAAGTTACACACAATGAAATTTGATATTATTTCAGCCATATTTTATTTAAATGGTCATGCAGACTCTTGAATTTTTGTGAACCCTAATATTTGACATTATCAATCTCCTACTTACTATATCACTCTATACTTACTATGTCCCTAAAACATCATGACAGTCGCACTTAAAATCAGTGTTAAAGCTTCAAATATCCTATCCGAAGTAAAATTGCTTAAAAAAGATGAAGTTAAACCCAGCACACTGGTCTCTCCCTGGCAGAATTACATTATGAAGGGGAATAATGAGAAAAGTTTTCTGCGAATATTTACCGTTATCGTTCGCGAAGGCGCTCAGTTACGGAGGTCGTAACAATTTTCCACACACGTGAAGGTGGATACACGCACGGCTCGTTTTAACCAGCAACGGATAAATAAAATACGTCTTCTTAAAATGGAAGCAGCACAAAGGGGCGGGGGAAAAGCATCGACGTCGAATGTGGTTTTAAGCCGAGCCGAGTGGTGCCTTTAGCTGAGTTATCGCTTGTAGAAAACGTTTTCGATTCTTTATACCGCCATGCCGGTGGAACTCGCAAAAGGTTTCGAAATATATTTGCCGAGGAACTTTACCAACGGTAAACATTATCGTTTTCTCGCACTTTGTGCCGAGGATCACATGTTGCGAGAACTTCATCGGTAATGGCCGAGCGAAATTTCAGCCGCCATTTTGGTCCACGATGTTGCGATACAGTTTGAGGGACTTACGGAGATGTAGAAACTTATTGTGCTTAGAAATTTTGGGATTTGGACATTTGGAGAATTTTGGGAATGTTAGGGATTTGGTTGGTTGGGGATTTAGGGAATTTTTAAATTTGTATGTTTGGGGAATTCGGTGAATTTGGAGAATTTAGGGAATTTTAGGGATTTAGTAGTTTGGGAATTTAGGGAATTTGGAATTTAGGGTATATTTGGGGAATTTAGGGAATTTTAGGGATTTGGAAATTTGGCAATTTAGGGAATTTAGCGACTTTAGGAATATTGAGAATTTGGGGTTTGAGAATTTGGGGATTTGAGAATTTGGGGTTTGAGAATTTGGGGAATTAAGAATTTGGGGTTTGAGAATTTGGAGATTTGAGAATTTGGGGAATTAAGAATTTGGGGTTTGAGAATTTGGAGATTTGAGAATTTGGGGAATTAAGAATTTGGGGTTTGAGAATTTGGGGATTTGAGAATTTGGGGTTTGAGAATTTGGGGAATTAAGAATTTGGGGTTTGTGAATTTGGAGATTTGAGAATTTGGGGTTTTAGAATTTGGGGTTTGAGAATTTGGGGAATTAAGAATTTGGGGATTGTGAATTTGGAGATTTGAGAATTTGGGGTTTTAGAATTTGGGGTTTGAGAATTTGGGATTTGAGAATTTGGGGTTTGAGAATTTGGGGATTTGAGAATTTGGGGTTTGAGAATTTGGGGAATTAAGAATTTGGGGTTTGAGAATTTGGGGAATTAAGAATTTAGGGTTTGAGAATTTGAGGATTTGAGAATTTGGGGTTTGAGAATTTGGGGAATTAAGAACTTGGGGTTTAAGAATTTCGGGATTTGGGAATTTGGAGAATTGAGAATTTGGGTATTTGAAAATTTGGGGACTAGAGAATACAAGGATTTGGAAATTTGAAGGTTAGGGAATTTGAGATCTGAAGAATTTGTTGGTTCTAGAATTTGATAATTTAGAAATTTTGGAATTTCAGAATTTTGAGAAAGTGACAAATTTTGAAATTTCGAAAGTTCCAAGATTCCAAAGTTCCATGGACTCAAATTCTCAAGATTTCAAAATTCTAAAATCTCAAAATCCTTAAATTCCAAAGTCTGGAAGTCCCAAAATTCACACTTCCAAATTTAAAAATTGGAAAATTTTTATTTGAGATGTTTGAGAAATTTTTAATGAGTATACCTATAATGATTTAGATAAAAGTACTACTAAATACTCCAACGCTTATAAACAAAGAACTGGCTCTGGACATAGTGGTGCAAAATGTTCACTATGGAGTATACCTATGACGATTTAGATAAAAGTATTACCAAATACTCCTACACTTATAAATATAGAACTGGCTCTGGATATAGTAGCAAAGTGCTCATTTTGGAGTATACCTATGACGATTTAGATAAACTACCAAGTACTCCAATGTGAAGCTATCAGAACTCATTGCAAGGTCAGTATCTCGAATGGTCATCAAACATCGATCATCAGAGTCGACCTCATAAATAAACATAGCTACTATCCCGGTCCCATAAATTAATCGTGGTAATTTTTCCATCACGATCCATTTCGCAGCATCTGGCACTCTGTCGCCGGATAAAGAAAGAGCGTTCAAGTTGGGGCATTAACGTCAGTAGCAGTCGAGGGCAATCCGTTTGCATTTCGTATGGGTGTCGCTGGTTCGAGATCGGTGTCCTTCGGTAAAAAGGTAGGAAAAAAAAGGGCAGCGAAGGCGTGGTGGAAACAGCAAAGGATAAGGCGAATCCGGTCGTCGCGAAGTCGGAAAATCGATTCTGCCAGGCTGGTTGGTCGTTTCGCGTCTCTTGGCGACTGTTTCAGAGCCACCGGTGAAATATGGCATTAACGTTCTGCTCCATCGAGAATCACGTTCCCCTCCGTTTCTCTTTGTTTTTTCCCCTACCAGTCGTGTCTGTTCAGCCTCGAAAAGAGATCGATTTTCCCGCGTGTAACCGTTGTAACTCGCGACCAGTGTGCCCGACATCTCGCCCGTTATTGGCCAAAAGAAACAGCGCAACAACGGGCAAAGCCGACGGATATCAACCGGAGAGTTGCTCGATGGAGCCACAGCTACGGCTATCTCCTGATATTGTGGCTTTTCGGTCCGTTTGTCGGCCGTGTTATCGAACCGGAACCCCGAAGAATGTTGCCAACGGAATGTGACAACTTCTCGGCGCTGATTGGCTACTGCTTCTACAACGACCCTTTCGTCTTTATTTCGTTCGGCTGAGATCGCTACGAGAATGACACGGTACTGGTGTGCTGTCTTACGGAATCTATGCTAGTTTTTATTGCAGCGTGCTGGAAACACGGATAGGGAATTTTGAAATGGTATTTTGGATGTTTCGAATGTTGCAGTGGTTGGAGCTTGGGTGGATGTTTTTCAGATTGGATGAATATTTTGGGACATGGACGCTGCTATTTGGGATGCTATTTTGGAGACTTGGGACCTTGGGATGTTTTCTGGAATTTTGGGTCGTTGGACTTTTGGGAATTTGGAATTTTGGGTTCGTGGAGTTTTGGCACTTTGAAATTTTGAACATTTTGGGAATTTGGGGTTTTGAGACCTTGGGTCTCTGGGTTTTTGGGTCTTTGGAATTTTGGGTGTTTGAATCGTTAGATTTTTGGGACTTTGAAATTTTGAGGATGTTGCATCTTGGAAATTGGAGAATTTGGGGCATTAGAAGTTTGGGGTTTTGAGACCTTGGGTCTTTGGGACTTTGGAATTTTGGGTGTTTGGATCGTTAGATTTTTGGGACTTTGAAATTTTGGGAATTTTGTATCTTGGGAATTGGAGAATTTGGGGCATTAGAAGTTTGGGACTTCAAAATTTTGATAAGTTCAAATCTTGTAAAATTGGTAATTTAGAGCATTGGAAGTTTGGGACTTTAAAATTTTAAGGTCAGATCTTGGAAATTTGATAATTTGCAGCATCAGAAGTTTGGGACTTTGAAATTTTGAGAACTTCAGATCCTGAAATTTGATAATTTGGGGCATCAGGAGTTTGGGACTTTGAAATTTTGAGAATTTTGTATCTTGGGAATTGGAGAATTTGGGGCATTAGAAGTTTGGGACTTCAAAATTTTGATAAGTTCAAATCTTGTAAAATTGGTAATTTAGAGCATTGGAAGTTTGGGACTTTAAAATTTTAAGGTCAGATCTTGGAAATTTGATAATTTGCAGCATCAGAAGTTTGGGACTTTGAAATTTTGAGAACTTCAGATCCTGAAATTTGATAATTTGGGACATCAGAAGTTTGGGACTTCAAAATTTTGATAAGTTCAAATCTTGTAAAATTGGTAATTTAGAGCATTGGAAGTTTGGGACTTTAAAATTTTAAGGTCAGATCTTGGAAATTTGATAATTTGCAGCATCAGAAGTTTGGGACTTTGAAATTTTGAGAACTTCAGATCCTGAAATTTGATAATTTGGGGCATCAGGAGTTTGGGACTTTGAAATTTTGAGAATTTTGTATCTTGGGAATTGGAGAATTTGGGGCATTAGAAGTTTGGGACTTCAAAATTTTGATAAGTTCAAATCTTGTAAAATTGGTAATTTAGAGCATTGGAAGTTTGGGACTTTAAAATTTTAAGGTCAGATCTTGGAAATTTGATAATTTGCAGCATCAGAAGTTTGGGACTTTGAAATTTTGAGAACTTCAGATCCTGAAATTTGATAATTTGGGGCATCAGGAGTTTGGGACTTCAAAATTTTGATAAGTTCAAATCTTGTAAAATTGGTAATTTAGAGCATTGGAAGTTTGGGACTTTAAAATTTTAAGGTCAGATCTTGGAAATTTGATAATTTGCAGCATCAGAAGTTTGGGACTTTGAAATTTTGAGAACTTCAGATCCTGAAATTTGATAATTTGGGACATCAGAAGTTTGGGACTTCAAAATTTTGATAAGGTCAAATCTTGTAAAATTGGTAATTTAGAGCATTGGAAGTTTGGGACTTTAAAATTTTAAGGTCAGATCTTGGAAATTTGATAATTTGCAGCATTAGAAGTTTGGAACTTTGAAATTTTGAGAACTTCAGATCCTGAAATTTGATAATTTGGGGCATCAGGAGTTTGGGACTTTGAAATTTTGAGAATTGCAGATCTTGGGAATTTGTAAATTTGGGGTATTAGAAGTTTGGGACTTCAAAATTTTGATAAGTTCAAATCTTGTAAAATTGGTAATTTAGAGCATTGGAAGTTTGGGACTTTGAAATTTTAAGGTCAGATCTTGGAAATTTGATAATTTGCAGCATTAGAAGTTTGGAACTTTGAAATTTTGAGAACTTCAGATCCTGAAATTTGATAATTTGGGGCATCAGGAGTTTGGGACTTCAAAATTTTGATAAGTTCAAATCTTGTAAAATTGGTAATTTAGAGCATTGGAAGTTTGGGACTTTAAAATTTTAAGGTCAGATCTTGGAAATTTGATAATTTGCAGCATCAGAAGTTTGGGACTTGGAAATTTTGAGAAGTGTAGATCTTGGAAAATTGATAATTCGGAGCATTAAATTTCTAGGACTTTAGTACCTACGTTCTGTAGTTTTTTTCAATTTTGAATATACGGGTGGTTGATACGTTGGGACCTTGGAAATTTGAGAATTCTAGATTTTGGGAATATGAGAACTTGGGACATTGCAATTTTGAGACTTTGGATTTGTTATTTTGCAGTTTTTGAACTCTAAACTTTTGGAACACTTAGAAATTGTCATCTTATTCAATTTTGGGACTTTATGACTTTGGAATTTTGGGACTTTCTTAAAATTGTCCTGTTTGTAATTTTGAGATTTTAAGATATAAATAGGTTAATTAATTTTTTACTGTAAGTGTAATTATCACAGATAAAGAAAATATGTGACGTATTTTACATGAAACACTCAATATCCCCAATTAAATTATTAAAATATATCATGTTTAAATAAATACCTTAATCAATAACCCAAAGCACAAAGCTAAGGAAATATTACAAAATACAATAATTTGTTATAATTTGTACCTAAATAATTTAGTTACATAATATCAATAGTAATTAAACTTTCTCACTAAAATTTTACTTCTGTAATTTTATCAAAAAGTAGTAATTCTATTGATATTAAACACGTTCCTTATAAAATTAAAGTCGAAGGCTCCTTAAGAGATGTGTTAAACAGAGTATTAACGTGTAGTAAACGTGTACACAATGATTTCGAATATTATATTATCACCAGGACGTAGGTTCTAACTTCCAAGAGGGCTTCTACGCGTTAAACTTGATGACAAGCTATTATTATCTTGATAATTTTAGATATTGATTAGCGCGGAGGATCAATAACCATTATGATGCGGTGCTTGATGGTCGTTGACAGTGAGTCATGAGGGATTTACGGCACGATATAAACTACAGAACTTTCGTGCTTCTCACAGGAAAAAGAGGGTTGAACCTTGTGGTTAGATTGTAATCTTATCCCATAAACGGTACTTTATCACCTGCTCCCTATTATCTCTCCTAACCCTTTCGAATCGGATACAAAATACTCTTCATGGTTTCCTCTTTAATAATTTACTAACACTTTCCTCAATATCCAAAATTATTGATATATTAAATAATTGTCTAGAATTATTGATATATTTAAGAATTGTCCACATAATTCACGAATCATCTAACAATTACATTATTTAGTAATTATTCATATTATTCAAGAGTTGTCCACATAATTACAAAAGTACCAAGAATTACCAACTTATCCACAATAGACATAATCCAAGAATCATCCTCACCAATCAAAAACAGTTCACATAGTAATAATCCACGTTCTTGGAACATCAACATTACTTAAGAATCCTCCACATCATTCAAGAATGATCAAAAAACATTCTGATCCTTCAAAAATTATTTTATACACCAGTAAAACCCACATCATCTTATGTAACAAGAAGTAATACATTATCTTAGTTCAGACATACTGATTGATCAAAGGTAGTTCACATCGTCCAATAATCCACATCGTTGGATCATCATTTAAGAATTCTCCAGATTATTCAAGAATCCTCCACATAATAATCCTTCATATGACTTAAGAATCCACCATATTTAAGAATGATCATCACCCTCATGATCCGAAAGTCACATATAACAGTAGAGTTCATCTCACGAAGAGATGTATAATACATTATCTTAGCTAAGACATCCTGATTGATCAAAGGTAGTTCACATCGTCCAATAATCCACATCGTTGGATCATCGCTTAAGAATTCTCCAGATTATTCAAGAATCCACCACATAACTTGAGAATCCTCCACATAACTTGAGAATCCTCCACATGACTTAAGAATTCGCCATATTTAAGAATGATTATAACCCTGATGATGCAAAAGTCACATATAACAGAGTTCATCTCACGTACCAAAAAATCTCTTATTCCAAACATTTCTCACACTGAAGGCAAAGATACACCTCGGCAACAGAATGACAAAGAAAATCAATTTGCAGAAGTTAGGTGGATTTAATTAAAATCCAAGTTTAGCAGATGCAAGTTCGCCACGTGTTACGGAAGTCGTAACTGTACACAGTTTCTTCTTTGTCGAGCGTTCTAAGGTTAGCAAGGATGCGACCAAGTACCTAATCAAGAAACCATGGTCCTCGAGTGTGCGGCACGTTTCTGAATACCATAACCGGTAGTGTGGAAATTTTGCCGAGAACACCGAGTCACTCCGCATCGGTCCGATTCCCGTTTCATTCGAAAACTTGAAACAGTCATGGCTGAAGATAGTTAAACACAGGGCTATATTGCCGCTGCTAAGTGTACTGGCGAGGATAGTAAACGGGCCGAGGTTCGTGCGCGGAGATGCATGTTTGCGAAATCCGACCAAGTCACCGACAACAGATGGCAGAACTTGCTGAATACGCCAGATGGTCGCTAAGTTCTGTGATAAAAATTGCGGAGTTTCCTTATCGGATACTTAGAGATGGCCTCCGGCTTTCGGATTTTCCGTTCGCGCGATAAGAAAGTCATTTCGGGACACGTGCGAAATTATGCAACTTTTTCAGTTTTAGATTAGACGGCGCGGAAGTTTGGGTGGACAGATTTGGGAGAAATTAGGGACTTTGGGATTTGGGGATGTGAACATTCGGGGATCTGGAAAATTGGTGACTTTTGGGGAGATGAAAATTTGGGGACTTTGAAGATTGGAGACTCGGAGATTTGGAGGTTTCAGAAATTGGTGACTTAGAGATTCAGAGACGTGAAGATTTGGGGATCTGGGAAATTGGTGACTTTAGAATTTGGGGATGTGAAGATTTGGGGACCTGAGAAATTGGTGATTTAGGAGTTTGGGGAGATGAAAATTTGGGGACTTTGAAGATTAGGGACTTGGAGATTTGGGGATGTGAAGATTTGGGGACCTGAGAAATTGGTGACTTAGGAGTTTGGGGAGATGAAAATTTGGGGATTTGGAAGATTGGAGACTTGGAGATTTGGGGACCTGAGAAATTGGTGACTTAGAGATTTGGGGATCTGAGAAATTGGTGACTTAGAGATTTGGGGATCTGGGAAATTGGTGACGTGGAGACTTGGAGGTATGAAAATTGGGGATTTGGGAAATTGGTAATTTTGGGATTTGGGGATATGAAAATTCGGAACTTGAGAATTTCAAGGCGTAGGGATGTGAGACCTGAGAATTTAGGACTTTGCAGATGTCGGGATTTGAGGCTTTGGGGACTAGAAAGTTTTGAAATTTGAGGATTTAGGGTATAGGGATTTAAAAATATATAAAGCTGACTTTCGAATTTGGAGACTTCGGAATTTAGAAATTTGGGAATTTAGAAGTTTAGTAATTCAGAAATTTGGGAACTTGAAAATCTAGTAATTCAGAAATTTGAAAATTTTGAAATTTAGAAATATGAGTGCACAAACCAGAAAATCTGAAGAATTGAGAATTTGAAAATTGAAACATCTAAAAATTGGGGAATTTGTAAATTGTTAAATTTAGAAATTTGGTACATAAAAATGAAAGTAATATCAATACTTCAAATGTAAATAAAAGGCATTTAAAAATTTCCAAATTGTAAAATTGTCAAATATTTAAATGGGAAATTGGTTAGCCAGTGTCCACAAATGAATATCATTAACCTGGTAGAAATTTTCAAGTTCCTTACCAAGTGTTAATACACCGCCATGCAATTTTGGGATTTTGCAGTCCCGCGATAAAAGTTAATTAGGAATGTAAACGCTCAGTGTGAACACGTGTTGCTAATTGGAATTCATATAGGTGGTTGCTAAGCTGGCTAAAATGCGATTTTCACACTTTGCGTTTCTGTATTAAAAGTTAATTTGAAACGTGAACTGTGTTTTAAGTGTAAATTTCATTGATTATTAAATGGTTTTTAGAATAAAGTATTACCAATGCGTGATTACAAAATTGTTAATTATAATTAATGAAATTATATATATTTTAATTAAATAGAAATATTTTAAATTTTATTCAAGGGTTGATGGCACAGCAGAGTTCCAAATAATTAATTACTTTTTCCGTTTAATTGATCATTAATTAACAATTAAATTGAAATTCGTAGTTAAATATTTAATTGCAAATCTAATTGAAAACTCCAGTTGAATCTTTAAATTGTATTATTTCCCATTTTCGTCATTAGCAATTAAATAATTTAATTATATTCAGTAATTATATATTTCTTAAGTTGCAATTAAAATGTAATTCTCTAATTCTGAATTATTTTTCCCACTGTCTATGAATAGAGTCCTCTTCCTCACTATCCTCTGTCCAATTAAAGATTTCACAATCACACAGAATACAGAATATCGTATGATCTTATCTCGTTTATTGTCCGCTCGTTAATTCACCATCTACCACAACCGTACACTCTTCTTTTCACACTGCACGCAACAATATTGTATTACAGAAACAAACACTGAGTTTTTCCTACAAAAGACATTAAGGTTATTTAATTCC
This sequence comes from Megachile lagopoda, assembly GCA_036983795.1. Classification (NCBI taxonomy): domain Eukaryota; kingdom Metazoa; phylum Arthropoda; class Insecta; order Hymenoptera; family Megachilidae; genus Megachile; species Megachile lagopoda. The sequence continues at coordinate 7,001,340 of CM072798.1, forward strand.
ACTGCTCGTCTCATAATTCCAAAAAGGTGGCTCGCGATTCTTTGCTTAATTACTATAATCCCTATTCCCTCGCTGCGCAGAGAGAAACTGTGCGTGGAAGGAAGTACGCACTGCAAAGTGTAATGTAATTATCTCGAATGTAGCGGACAATTAAATTCATTTCGCTAAATTGTCCGATATCGTGTTACGCATTATTATACCTAAACCAGGATCATCGAGAATTTGTCAAACCACCTACCGATGTCAACCCACGAGTTGGCGCGCGAAGAAGCGTGTTTAGAAGAGCCGCTCCGATTGGTCAGAATAGAAAAATGGACGCATCACACGTATTTTCAGAACAATTGGCTCTCGCGATCACGCACACCAATTAGGCGCAAAACAATGACAGTCGGCAAACGTCTCTCAAGCGAGCGAGATAGCGCGAATCGCGTTCAGCAGTTGTTATTGTCATTATTATTCTTATGCGCCTGTATGTAACGGAAGTATTCACGGTGGATAGAGCTTCTTTTACTTTGGGTCACGCGTCAACTCGTGGGACATCCGTATGTAAATTATTGCACCCAAATTGAAAATTCACGCCTACCAAAAATACGAGAAAAATTTGCAATTTTTGAACTGCGAGTGCGTCACGCGTGTCACGAGTGTGTCACGATTGTTACGAGTGGGTCACGAGTATCCCGAGTGCGTCACGCGTATCCCGAGTGCGTCACGAGTGCGTCACGAGTATCCCGAGTGCGTCATGAGTGCGTCACGGGTATCCCGAGTGCGTCACGAGTGCGTCACGGGTATCCCGAGTGCGTCATGAGTGCGTCGCGGGTATCCCGAGTGCGTCACGAGTGCGTCACGGGTATCCCGAGTGCGTCATGAGTGCGTCGCGGGTATCCCGAGTGCGTCACGAGTGCGTCACGGGTATCCCGAGTGCGTCATGAGTGCGTCGCGAGTATCCCGAGTGCGCCACGAGTGCGTCATAGCTGACGCTCCAACTCGTGGGACATCCGTACGTAAATTATTGCGCCTAAATTGAAAATTTACACGTACCAAAAATACGAGAAAAATTTGCAATATTTGAACTGCGAGTGCGTCACGTATGCGTCATAGCTCAGGCGACAACTCCTGGGTTGGCATCGGTACATCGATAACATTACCTCATTTCATTTTGGGCAGCGGTCCAAGTGAATATACTCCTTTAAAGCATTAAGAATCTGTGTTGCATTTGACGTTTCTTCATTTTGTCATTTGTGAACGTTGTTTTCCTCATTTTATTATAATACTAGCATTATTGACATTATAGAGTTTGAAGAAATTTTAGGGTACTTTTTTTATGTAACTAAGAATATGCGTTGCAGTAATTTAACATTTCATTATTTCGTAATCTCCGCACTTCGTTTTCCTCGTTTTTAATGTATTAACATTGTTAATAGCATTATTGACATTATTGATTTTTGTAAAAATCAAATTTTATAAAATTTGAAGAAATTGTAGGGTACTTTTTTAATATTATTAAGAATCTGTATTGCATTAGTCTGACATTTCTCTATTTTGTCATTTAGAAGTTTGTAAAAAGAAAATAAAAATGAAATTTGTCACTTTCTTGGAGTATTTACAAATGTACATATCTAGTTAAACTTAGAAATGCATAGTTTAAAAAATCTTTAAATATTCAATAAACTAAATTAACATTTACTCGATACTTAACAAGCAAAACATATTTCAACGAATTACGTAAAAAGAAAAAAGTGAATCAAAAAGATGGAATACATAGATGCATGTATATGGCTGTTATTACTAGATTCCGCTAGTGAACGATTTTCAATTTTGTCGGGTACATTGACAGCAACATATTACCCGATAGGATGTAGCTACTCCTCGTATTTCACTTAAGGATACGATGTATCCCCGAAATTTCTTCTTCCGATGACTTCCTGTTGCCGTCGTAGACGCAAGTCTATCTTCGAAGCAATAAATCATCGGTCGTTTTTCGACGTGTTTGGCGCACGAACGAGATTTCAGCCCGCGGCCACGGATATTACTTCAGAATTTCGTCGGCTACGCCACTTTGCGGCAATCGTGTTTCGAGTATCGATCGTATTTGCGCGGGAAACTCGTGTCTTCATCTCCTCCTATAAATCGATAATTGCTGCCCTGATCGACACTCAATTTTCTACTTTTACCATTTGTCATTTCCGTATTCTCACATTTCTATATTCCCAAATTTCTAATTTTGCAAGTTTGTAAATTTTAAGTCCGATATTTCCATATTTCTAAATTTCTGATTTAGGAAATTTAAAATTGAAGGTTTGATATGTCCGTACTTTCAAATTTCATATTTTGCTAATTTGTAAATTTTAAATTTGATATTTCCAAATATATAATTTCTTGACTTAAAAATTTCCAATTTAGGAAATTTAAAATTGGAGGTTTGATATTTGTAAATTTAAAATTTCCCATACATATTTCTAGACTTCTAAATTACTGTCCTAAATTTGAAAATTTTACATTTCTAAATTTGGAAATTGTTTAACTTCCAAATTACAAATTTTTAAAAATCAACTTCTCAAAATCTGTAAATTTGCAATTTAAAAAATTTGTAAACTAGAAAATTAGAAGATTTGATAATTTAAAAGTTTTTAAATCTAAAAATCTAAAAATTTAAAGTCTTGAAATTTTAAAAATTGAAAAACTGTCCCTCGCGTATAATTTTGCAGAATAATGATTGCCAAACGCAGTTAAATATAAAAATAAAATATTCAAATAGTAAATGTATACAAGGCAAAGAAAGGAAAAGAAAAAGAACATAAGTGGTGTGCGAATTAAATTCTCACAATGTTTTCATCAACGAATGATACTGCCTCGAGCGTATTAATGCACGCTGTGATACAAAGAACTATAAATAGTTGAGCTAGATACTTTTTGTTGCATATGAAAGAATAGAGAGCTGCGCATGGGGAGAATAAACCTGCGTGGAAATATTACGAGAATATTTTAAACCGATGTGTTAATTTCTTTTAAATTACTCTTATCGGTAACCTTCATTTAACATCGGGGTTTCTTTCATTGATTTATTGATCTTTGGAAAACTAATTAAAGCGCAGCGAATATTAATACGTTAACGACTAGTAAATTGCAATTTGTATGCAGAAATTACATAAGAAAAATTGACAACAAAATTTAGTATAAGTGAAAACAAATTTAATTACGTCTTTTAATAAAATATTTGAATTTGTTTGAATTTTGTAAAATTGTAAAATTGAGGGAATATTAAAAAACAGAGGTCAATGACGTCAGATTTTGTGGATGAGCTATGAGTTTTATGAATGCTATACGTAAAAAACATAAAGCAGTAGGATTATTAATGTTGATTAATTAAAAAGAAGGGGGACAAAGCGACAGAAATGAAAAACAGAAGAAACATTAAATTAGTGCAACACAATAAAAAAGTACCTCTTGATATCAAATTTTGTAAAATTACAGGAAATAAATAGAAAAGTAGATTACATCGAAAAAATTTGTTAAAAAAATTCTTCCAATTTCAAAAATTTCAAAGAAATTTTGTTACTGAGAGATCAACATTAATATTGTTAATTAATTAAAAAGAAAGAGAACAAAGTAACAGAAATGAAAAAAAGAGAAAACAGTAAATTAGTGTAATTTAATTACATAAAAAAGTACCCATTTCTTCAAACTCTGTAAAATTGCAGAACATAAAAGCCAATTATACTGAAAAAAATTATCAAAGAAATTCTAGCAATTTCAAAAATTTCAAAGAAATGTTATTATTAAGAAATCAAGATTAGTATTGTTAATTAAAAAGAAAGAAAAGTGCATCGATTCACCAAAACAAACTTCACATTTTCCACGTATAAAAAGTAGTAAAATAAAATAAATTTAATCTAAGTTGGATTTATTTAAATCTTTATGAATGGAGGGAAGGTAAACGTTGTGAAAATTGCTTGTTTCGAAGCCGGGTGTGACGGTGGTTGAGATTAGTCGGTCGTTTCCGGAAATTGCATCATGATTTTCCCACCAGGAAAACTAGGAAAATTTGATCTTTGATCGACGCGAAACGAAAGGGTGAAGTGTACGTTTACGATTCGCCGCCGATTGGAAATCCCTCGCAATATCCGGCTATCGAGTCATTAGGAAATTTAATTACTCTCTGAAAGCTTGTGAAATCGACGTTCCTTTATGTCGATCACTATTTGTCGCGGTTTTTGGTAATACGGTTAACTCTCGTTATATTGCCACGGATGGAAGTGTAGAAATTTAATAATTTGTACATTTATCTGATATGTTATTTTATCTTTATGTCTATAAAATATTATTTTATCTTTGTGATGTATTATAAAATTTAGATAATTTAAAATTTAAGAATTTGAAAACTTTTTAAGAAGAAAATGTATGATTGGAAGTTCGAGTGTTGAGAAATTTAAGGAATTTACGATTTTTTAGTGATAGTAAAAAAAGTTAAAATTTAATTTAAGGAGTTGATTATTATCGAAGAAGAAGATGTAGGAAATTGAAAATTTGAGAGCTCAGAAATTTAGTAAATAAATATTTTAGAATTTTAGAAGCTTTTAATGAAAAAATGTGAGGTTGGAAATTTGAGTGTCCAGAAATTGCACAAATTCAAATTTGAGAGTTCAGAAATTTAGCAAATTCAAATTTGGGGGTTCAGAAATTTGATAAATTCAAATTTAGGAGTTCAGAAATTTATCTAATTGAAACTTGAAAGTTTAGAAATTTGAGAGCTCAGTAATTGAATAAATTGAAACTTGAGAGTTCAGAAATTGCCCAAACTGAAACATGATAGTCCAAAAATTCAATAAATTTAAATTTAAGAATTTCCAAAACTGAAGAAAGTGAAACTTGAGAATTCAAAAACTTCAAAAATTAAAATTTGAGAGTCCAAAAACTCAACACAATGAAATTTGACAGTCCCAAACTACAACATACTAAAATTGCCTAAATTTCCAACTTAATACCTATAATAAATTTAAGTCAACCAAGTTCAAAAATGTCAAATATTCAAATTTCCCGCCAAAGTACTCCACGCATCTGTTACCCCTTATCGTCCCAGACAGTAACGTCTCATAAACAAAGTTGTTTCGTTGTTTTTAACGTTCATTCCGCACACTGAAATTACCGTTGTCATTAAACGGAATTTCCAGCAGTTAAATTCCCTTTATTCGAACACATTTGCATACCAACACAAAGTACGTCTCTCCTTTTTTTATTAACGCGACTCTTTATGTGTACTTTCAAAGAAATTTCTCTGTTCGCTTAAACAGCAACTCGATCGGTCGTATGGAATTGATTCGTTTATATTTTCTTCTTTCAATGCTTTATTCGCGGTGAATGCACGCTGAATACCCTAGCCAATTAAAAATTATCCTGGTTGGTTTATTTCTGTTTCCTTTGCGTACGTGTTAAATTCATAACAGGAGATCGATCCTGATCAACCCGCCTCTGTATTTTATTTATCCAACAGATTATCTGTAATCCGTTATCGATTAATCGACTCTCTTATACACGTTACAAACTTGATGTTAATACTGGGCAATAATTAATAACTTTAAGTGACAGATGCTTTTATTTTTCATTTCGTATTTGGGATAAATTGGATACAGTAGCTTGATTAGCAGTATGTGATAGTAATTTTAGTTTGATAAATCTCAAATTTCTACATTCTCAAATTTGCAAGTTCTCAAATTTTTATACTCTCAATTTACCAAGTTCTCAAATTTCCAACTTCTCAAATATCCACCTTCTCAAGTTTCTACGCTCTCAAATTTCCACCTCCTCAAGTTTCTACGCTCTCAAATTTCCACCTTCTCAAATTTCTATGCTCTCAAATTTCCACCTTCTCAAATTTCTACGCTCTCAAATTTCCACCTTCTCAAATTTCCACCTTCTCAAATTTCTACGCTCTCAAATTTCCACCTTCTCAAGTTTCTACGCTCTCATATTTCCACCTTCTCAAGCTTCTACGCTCTCAAATTTCCACCTTCTCAAATTTCTACGTTCTCAAATTTCCACCTTCTCAAGCTTCTACGCTCTCAAATTTCCACCTTCTCAAATTTCTACACTCTCAAATTTCCACCTTCTCAAGTTTCTACACTCTCAAATTTCCACGTTCTCAAGTTTCTACGCTCTCAAATTTCCACATTCTCAAATTTCTACGCTCTCAAATTTCCACCTTCTCAAGCTTCTACGCTCTCAAATTTCCATCTTCTCAAATTTCTACACTCTCAAATTTCCACCTTCTCAAGTTTCTACACTTTTAAATTTCCACCTTCTCAAGTTTCTACACTTTCAAATTTCCACCTTCTCAAGTTTCTACACTCTCAAATTTTCACCTTCTCAAGTTTCTACACTCTCAAATTTCCACCTTCTCAAATTCCTAAATTCTCAAATTTCTAAACTCTCAAATTCCTATACTCTTAAATCCCTGAACTCTCAAATTCCAAAACTCCCAAATCTCCAATCCCTCAAATTTTAAATCCCCAATATTTCAATCTCCCAAATTTCTAATTTCCCAATTCTCAAACCTTCCAAATTTCTAAATTTTCACCATAGCATCCTCACATCAAAAACAACCCCCACCCCCGTCTCCAAATAAAATAAAATTCCACCATTTCCAAAAATAAAAACTCCAAATGAGCATCACAATTGCCCTAATAACCCAAACTAGACATAATTTCGTAATCATTGATGGTACCATGTAGAGAGAGTAAAAGAGACAATACCGTGGACACTGATAACCCGTATTGACCATTCAATGAAAACGAGAAACATCAATCTTAATGAAGCTGTTTCGTCGAAACGTGTTCATTATACTTGCAATTTATCACACGTGATTCGCGTTGCGATCGGACACACGTTCTCAAAATTTGCATCACGATACCGTGTATAATAACTATCGTTGATGAGTAGACCGCGATTTAATTGGACACACATCTGCTGAGAATTCGAAGGAGAAGATTTCGTAATAGCCTCAATTACGCTAACGCTACAATCGATTTAGGTTAGCTTCTGCAGTACGTGGGGAAATTCGAGGGAAATTCATACCATAACATAGGGTTGCTTTAATTTCGTTTGTGTATTCAAGAGGAATCGGAGGGAAGAAAATGTTGTATGAGCAATTTTAGGTTTGATATTTTTACATTTTGGGATTTTCTCTTCATTATTGTTTACGTTGCAATAATCAGAAAAATTAGTAGTTAACATAACCTCAAAAATGATAAGTGGTTCACATGTACTTTATTCATATTATAGTAACAATAGAAAAATGAACATTATTTTATAACAAAACCTCTATTGAAATATTTGATATCTACACATGTGCACCTCATTATTCTTCACATCACAATAATTATAAAAATGAATATTTTCTAACATAACCTCAAAATTATTAATTAGTATCTTCAGATGAGGTGCTGCCTTTATTCATATTATAATAACCAGAAAAATGAACATTATTTTATAACAAAACCTCAATTGAAATATTTGGTATCTCCACATAATGCACCCTTACAGTTCTTCACATTAACTGTTCCTCACAATAGAATAACCAGAAGAATAATTATAACAGAACAATTTAAATAATTGATATCTTGAGCCCGTTTAAAATGGCCGATAGTGTTCGATTGTCACTCAACAGGTGTAAAAAGGTGCTCTAGTTATTAAGGAGATAATTCCGAGGGAAGTCTGTTCTATTTAAATCAAACACGAAATCCGATAATACGAGGAGGAACACTTTGGTCGCGGTATTAAAGGGGTAGAAAAGGTGGACGCTAGTCAGACAAGCAATCGAGTTCTTTCACCTGCTCCTTAATTGAGTTTACATTCCAGCGAATACGTCGCAGACAACTGGTCGACGACGTCGTGTCGAGTTGGTTTACCCAGTAACAGAAGTTTTAAATCAATTTCTTTCTTTGGAATGCGGTTTTCACGGTGCAACGCTGCCTGTAACGAGTTCCACGGCCTTGCAATTACTTTAAACGCGTCTCAAAGAACACGCTACGCGGTTTGCACACTCTGTAATTTAATAATACTTCACACACGATCCTTGTCGAACGTAATTGAAAATGTCGTGTAATTATCTGTAAAAGAATTTTCTCTGAATTGCTTCGGTCTTTTTACAAAATTATTTCTTTTATGTGATTTATTTCACAGTTCTCAACATTTACGAATTCAGAAATTTCCAAATTCATAATTTAGGGATTTTTAAATTCTCAAATTTCCACATTTATAGGTTCTTAAGATTCAAAATCCTCACAATTCCAACTTTCAAAATTTCCAAATTGTTCTATTTGGAAATCTCTAAATTTCTGCATTTTGAAATCCCTAAATACCATTTCTACATTTCCAAATTTCTAAATTTTCAGAAGTCCCTAATTTCCAAATTCCCTGTTACCCCAAACCCTAAATTTTCAGAAGACCCAAATTCCCAAAATTCCCAAAATTCCAAATTCCTAAATTCCCCAAATTCCCTAAATTCCCCAAATTCCCCAAATTCCTCAAATTACCTAAATTACCTAAATTCTCCTAATTCCCAAAATCCCTCCAAATTCTCATATTCCCTATATTCTCCAAATTCCCCAAATTACCTACATTCTCGTAATTCCTCAAATCCCCCAAATTCTCAAATTCCCTAGATACTCCAAATTCCCCAAATTACCTACATTCTCCTAATTCCCCAAATCCCCCAAATTCTCAAATTCCCTAGATTCTACAAATTCCCCAAATTACCTACATTCTCGTAATTCCTCAAATCCCCCAAATTCTCAAATTCCCTAGATTCTACAAATTCCCAAAATTCCCCAAATTACCTAAATTCTCCTAATTCCCTAGATTCTCCAAATTCCCCAAATTACCTAAATTCTTCTAATTCCCCACATCCTCCAAATTCCCAAATTCCCTAGATTCTCCAAATTCCCCAAATCCCCCAAATTACCTAAATTCTCCTAATTCCCCACATCCCCCAAATTCTCAAATTCCCTAGATTCTCCAAATTCCACAAATTCCCAAATTCCTACACTTTCGAAAGTCCCAAATTCCCAAACTCCTCATTAACCAAATCCCTAAACTTTCAAAACTCCCCAAATTCTTAAGTCTCGAAATCCCAACATTTCAAGAAATCCCCAAACCCCACATCTCCAAATAAACTGCAAAACAATATCCACATCCACGATCAACGAAGCAGCAAAAGCGGTTCAGCTCGAATCGCTCCATAAAATCCTTCGACGACCCTATCTTAATTAACGACCCGTTGACCGGAAGTTCGATGCCGGAATTAATCGAAGTTCATAAGCAGGTGCATATTGAATCGAGCTCGATCCTATTTCGACTACCATTTACCGCGGGTCCGAACATCAAACGCGGATCGAAATATCGCCGATGGAATTACGACTGCGATAATCGGCGCACGAATTCGTTTATTAAACCGCGGCGGCGGTTTGTACAGCCGGTAAAATTACTCGGGTGTATTATCGTTTTGTTGTCCGTTTACCTTGACACGCGTGCAACGGTGCGGCATGCTAATTGAGTTCGGAGCAAACGTTTTCGCGGCAGAAAGCGTACCGTCGCCGTCCTGACGGCACGCCGTTCATTCACGGCTGTTTAGCACGTGCTAACGAGGAAGAGCTTGTCACGCAACGTCACGCGGAAGCTCGTCACACGACGTCGCGCCAAACGGTGCTTCCGCCGTAATACGCTGTTTCCTGTAGCTGCTCTTAATCGTTAACGCCGCCTCGATAATCCACCGATGCGTTCGTCAAAAAGTTGTGTCGTTTCTGTTACTGCGTACAATTCATGTGTCAACTTCTGTTATAGGGATTTTATAGGGATGTCTGGGGATCTTGGCATGTGAGGTTGTAGGATGTTTACCACATTTCAGGGAGATTTTTTTGGGAGATTTGGGCATCTTGGGATTTTGGAATTTGATGTGGAGGTTTGGAGATCTAGGGATGTGTAGTTAGGAAATTTGGACATCTGACGATTTGCTGATCTAGAGATTTGGTAGTGTAGGAGTTTGACTGATTTGAAATTTGGGGATCTGAACATTTGGCGATTTACTGATTTGGGATGTTGGGATTTGGTTATTTAGGAAGCTGAGGTTCTGGAAATTTGATGAGTTAAGGATTTGGGGATGAATTTGGGGATATAGGGATTTGGGGACATGGAGATTTGAGGATACAGGAATTTGGAGATATACGTATTTGGAGATATACGTATTCGAGGATGTAGGAATTTGGAGATGTAGGTATTTGGGGGTGTAGGAATTTAGGGATGTAGAAATTTGGGGATGTGAGAATTTGGGGGTGTAGGAATTTAGGGATGTAGAAATTTGGGGATGTGAGAATTTGGGGATGTGAGAATTTGGGGGTGTAGGAATTTAGGGATGTAGAAATTTGGGGATGTGAGAATTTGGGGGTGTAGGAATTTAGGGATGTAGAAATTTGGGGATGTGAGAATTGGGGGTTGTAGGAATTTAGGGATGTAGAAATTTGGGGATGTAAAAATTTGGGGATGTGAGAATTGGGGGTTGTAGGAATTTAGGGATGTAGAAATTTGGGGATGTGAGAATTTGGGGGTGTAGGAATTTAGGGATGTAGAAATTTGGGGATGTGAGAATTTTGGGGTGTAGGAATTTAGGGATGTAAAAATTTGGGGATGTGAGAATTTGGGGTTGTAGGAATTTAGGGATGTAGAAATTTGGGGATGTGAGAATTTGGGGGTGTAGGAATTTAGGGATGTAGAAATTTGGGGATGTGAGAATTTGGGGGTGTAGGAATTTAGGGATGTAAAAATTTGGGGATGTGAGAATTTGGGGTTGTAGGAATTTAGGGATGTAGAAATTTGGGGATGTGAGAATTTGGGGGTGTAGGAATTTAGGGATGTAGAAATTTGGGGATGTGAGAATTTGGGGGTGTAGGAATTTAGGGATGTAGAAATTTGGGGATGTGAGAATTTTGGGGTGTAGGAATTTGGGGATATAGGGATTTGGGGATACAGGAATTTGGAGATATACGTATTTGGGGATGTCGGAATTTGGAAATGTAGGTACTTGACAATATAGGAATTTGTGCATATAGGTAATTGGAGATATAGAGATTTGGATATTTAGGACTTTCGAGACATGAAAACTTCCTAATTTAGTAATTTGGTTACTCAAGGGTTTTACAGTACAGAAATTTCGTGATTTAAGGACATGGGATCTTGGAATTTATGAGACTGAAGATTTGCAAACTAGAGATTGATGGACCCAGGAATGTCGAGATCTTAAAACTTGTTTCACCAGAAATTTTTGCAATTTGGTTATCTCGGAATTTAAAAATCTAGAGATTTGAGTATCTAGGGATTTGCGGAGCAACCCCGCAACTGTTTAATTGACACTTATTGCACAAATTTCTCAAACGACCAGTTCGAACCCATCACTACAATTTCAAGTTTGCTTGGAGATACTTGTTGTTTTCGTTTTCTGAAATACTTAAGGTTCGTATCCAATCTCATCACTGCTAGCAATCTCATTTCACGAGAACGGTAGAATTATCGAGGGGTTCTTGACAGGGTTAAAATATTAAATCTCTCTATGACAAATATTTTAACCCCATATTACATTTGCTATATTACAAAATAATATACCACGATGTAAAACATGAACTCACGCACCTTTGGGTTATATTTTTATTATTGTTTTGAAGAATTTTCAAATTACTTTGGTGATTCGGTAACGTCTCATTAATTTTACCGATGAAAGTACGAAGATACATTTTTTCAAAAATTAGAAAGAGCAAAGCAGGGGTTAATGAAGAACAGCGAGACACGCGGTGACTGCTAAAAGGATGTTCGTGTATCCTCGTATCTGGAATGTCAACGAATTCATCCTTCCTCCGTGATATGCTTACCGACCGCGTAACTTTTCCTGACTTGATCTTTATTTACGCCCGCAACGAAAAATATGGAATGCTGCGTCCCTGTTGGCCGCCATAATTCAAAGCTTCGTAAGTCCGTTTCGTGGTACGAGGATCCAGCTGCGGCTACAGCGTTGAAAATATCGCGATACTTTTATCCGGTTGCAAATAATACCAGCTTGACGCGTGTAAAACATTCGAATCTTTGTTCCGAACGAAAATTATGGCTCCATTTGTATCTCCGTTCGAAATCTGTCTTCCGGCTTCGATTCGATCACTCGTTTATTCATTTTTTTGCATACATCTTGGGCTAATATCGTTAAAACGAAACGGTATCATTGAAATGAAGATAACTTGTTATACACATAAATATTCTGTATAGTTTAGGTTTAATTTTGTTAAGTTTCGCAAAATTATGAATTATTGCAAATTGAATTATATTGAATTATATGCAAATTGTTAAAAATCTATGGCTTATATTTTATAAACTATTCAAGTTTGTATTTTACTGTTTAAATTAATACTACATAGGTACAAACATTGCAATGTCTGTACACGGAATGCTAAATGAGCCCAATTATAGATAATAACGAGAGGTAATTAAAGTTCAATTGAGAAGATTAAACGAACAGTTACAGAAATCGAGAAGTTTGCGGAGCAGCAAAGAATTTTATGACAGGGTAACTTTTTTATCGCCGATTAGAAATTGAACTTCCCCGAGGAAACTTGTGAAATAATTCTCGCAGAACAGCAGAAGAAAATCCCCTCGATGAACAATAAAATCGTGCAAACCTCTGCCACCGAACACGTCAGCGATTTCTTTCTTTTCCTTTGCACATCACCTGCCCCATAAACTTTTCTTTGCCGATGCTTCGCACGAATGCGAGATAAAGGGACTACGATCCCGTCAGGCCATAAATCTGAAACTTCTCTTATATCGCATATGAATCTTTATTGAAAGAATCTTCCACTAACCCTACACAGATTTAACTGCGCGCGGTTTAATAAACACGCGATGAGATAGAAAAATTGGGTGAAGGGTTTTTATTCGGCAATAAATTAATTTATTTAACATTGAAATTTAATTTTATTTATTTATTCATTTAACATTGAAATTTAATTTTATTTATTTATTTATTTAACAGTGAAATTTAATAATTTTTAGTCGCTATAGGTAGATAGAATTATTAAATATAATTTTTTTTTTAATATGTAATATTGAAATATTTATGTAAAATGTTTATATAAAATATTCATATTAAATATTCACGTAAAACATTTATGCAAAATATTCATATAAAACATTTATATAAAATGTTCATATAAAATGTTTATATTAAATATTTATATTAAACATTCACATAAAACATTTATATTGAAATATTTAATATGTAATATTCAAGAAAATTCTGTATTAATAATTCAATTTAAAAAACCGTAAATAAGTCATTAAATCAATACTAAAAATTAAATTAGAGAAATTATAATTTAAGTGAAATTAGACAATTAGAATATGAGAAATAAAATTTGAAGAATTCTAAAACAAAAATTAAGCTTGAAGGGTTGAAGAGTATGGAATTAAAAATGAAATTTGTCAAATAGAAAAAAAAATATGAAAAATTGTAAAATAAGAAGTGAATTTTAATAAATTGATAAATGAGAAATTAAATTAACACTGAAAATTAAATTTGCAAAATAGAAAAGTGAATTCTGAAAAATTGTGAAATAAGAAATGAAGTTAAAGAACTGAAAAATTAAATTTGAGAAATGAAAGAAAAAAAATGAAATTATTACTAAAAATTACTGAATATATAAAAACCTGCATATATTAATTTTTAATAAAATTCTTTGAATAAATTCTTTTCTAACAAAAGTATGTAAATATTAATTTATGAACCAACTTAATAATTTCATGCTAGTAAAATTTAAAAAAATGTAACAATGAAACTAAAAAAATAACGTAAAATTTTAATGCTTCCCTGAATTTTCATATTTAAAATTAAAAAACAAAGAAGATATGAGTTCAGAATATTTGCGAATATTTTGACGAGAGCTCGTTTCTCTTTTCTTGAATATCTATTTAGTAATAATATAGTAAAGAAAAAAAGAATTTGTCTGCCGTTCATTTCCTGTTTACTAATGCAGCATTTATGAAATACGATCGCGTTAATGAAAATGGGTCGATTGAGCCCTATTGTTTCGTCCAGTTGAACGCTGCATTCAGTGAAAACGGGCTTCATTCTGCGGTAAAATTATCGGTGTGAAAACGGTTCGATCGCGATAATGGCATCACTTTCTTTTCTTCCTTTCTTTTCTTCTTCTTACTTTCGTAGCGTGGAAATATTAATCAGTATTCCTACGTGACTCCATGACGATTCCGAGTAGGTTCAGATTTAGGCGAAACAGGAGTGTTCTTAGGAATTTTGGTACTCTATGATATTTAACCTAATTCAAATTTTATGCAAGGTTCTAAATTAGCAACAGGTTGAATACTTCAATTTTCGAATTTAAGAATTTTTAGTTGTGTTTTTGAATTTTTAAGTTAGTAATAGGTTGAATATCTAAATTTTCAAATTTACAAATTAAGTTTCTGTGTTTTTGAGTTTTTAAGTTAGCAACAGGTTGAATACCTAAATTTTCAAATCAAATTTTTCAAATCCCAAATTTTATGAATTTTCAAGTTTCCAAATACTTAATTATTCAAAATCCAAAATTATCAAATTTCCAAACCGTGAAGCTCTAAATTTCTAGTTTCCAAATCTGGTATTTTCAAATTTTTAAATTCATAATTTTTGTCATTTTAAATTTCCAAATTTTTGAACCTCAAAATTGCTAAATTCTCAAGTTTCAAAATACTCAAATTTACTAATTTCTCAGTCTAGAATTTCTCAAAATTTCAAGTTTTCAAATACTGAAATATTTAAATCCCCAAACTCAAAATTAAAAATTTTCAACTTCCAAACTTGATAATTATTTAATTCACTTATAGTTTTCATTGATCAATTTTTTTACTTTTCTTTCTTTTTTGTATAATTCCTTTCATTTTCATGTTATATCAAAAACTAGTTCTTTAACCTCGTTCGAATAAAAAGATTCTTTTTCTCTTATCCATTGATTTTACTCCAAAATCAATTTATTATCAATGAATTTTAATAACTACTTCAAAAACTTGATAATTATTTAATAACTTACTTACAGTTTTTACTGAAGCTTTATTTTTGCACTCACGCGTTTTCATTTTGTACCCAAAATATTTTGTAAAAATTCGAAAAGGGAAACGTTTTTTCCTTTTGACTTGACGTTTGAATGTGAACGCAATTTCGTATCAAGACACGTAACACACATAGGGCGCGGTAAACCGAACGTTCCGTCGTTCTGCATCGTAATTGTAAACGCGTGTGTATGCTAACGATTTCATTCGCAATGTGCCAAACACAACAGAAACGGTATCGGTATACAGGATTTTCCTCGAGGGAAATGGAATTCTAACGATTGCAATTACTTCCGGAAGGGCTTGGAAAGGGAAGTCGTAACAACCAGTGATGTATGCTCGGTTAAAATTAATAGCTACGCGGAATTGTTACATCACACCAACGGAATATTTCTTCTACGCTCTCTGCTGTTGATAAATGCAGAATTTCATAATCATTTTTCTGATTTATAACGAAGGCTACGAATTATCGGTTGTTTCTTGCTAAATGGTTATACCTAATTGCAACACCTTTCATCGATATCACTTATGTGATGAATGTTACTTTTTATTAAAATTAAAATTTTGAATTGTATCTGTTATACAGTCATTTTAATCAATACTCTTTTTGCGTTCAAAGTTAAAATGTAATGTACTTGAAAATAACTATACTCATTTTTGTTATAAGTACTTGTTACTTATTTGTGTACTTTAAATTTGATTTAGAAATTTTTAAAACTATGCAAATTGGGCTTTGCGTAAGAATGTAAATAAAACACCCCGTATTTTTATATAACAGATAAAATGAAATATAAAAAGTATTAGCAAATCATTGTCGTGCAACATAACAGTATAATACAAGAAATACTTGATATAAGTTTAATTCTCTGAAGGAAAACATCGAGTCAGTATAGAGCAGGAAACGAGAGGGATGATACGAAAACCGACAAATATGAGAAAAGACAACTGCGGAAAGAATCCATGGGAAAAAGGAGGATTACGAAGTTGTATATTCGCGAAAAGTAGTCGAAAACTTCATCGTGGGTTGACTCCTAAAAGCCAGCTAGAGAGAGAAAACGAGAGAGGAAAGTCGGGGACAAATCGAGAGATTCTCCGAGACATTGGAGAAAAATTTGTATCGTCGCATTTCCGTTTTCGTTTGTCCCCGTCGAAACGATGTCGATAGGACGAGGGCCGAGTAATTGATCCGTGAAAATTGTTCGATTAACCCTTAACGGTCATGCTACATCGGAATTTACAGCGGAGAGGTAAAATTGTAGAACACTGTCGAGATATAACAGTTCGAGGAAAAAAATAGTGAAAATATTGGGGTTGGAAATATTTCTTCAAATTAGGGGTTTCACTTATTTCTTCAAATTAGGGATTTGGGTTCTTCAGATTTATCGGATATAAAGTGGTTGAAACTTGGGTTGTTTCATACCCAGACCGTCAAGGGTTAATACTCGATTATTTTAAGGATACCGATGTCAACGAGTTGGCGCCTGAAGTGTTTAGAAGAGCCTCCGATTGGTCAGAATAGAAAAATGGACGCCTCGCACGTACTTTCGGAACAATTGGCTCTACGCACACCAATTAGGCGATAAACGATGACAGTCGGCAAACGTCCCTCAAGCGAGCGAGATAGCGCGAATCGCGTTCAGCAGTTGTTATTGTCATTATTATTCTTATGAGCCTGTATGTAACGGAAGTGTTCACGGTGGATAGAGCTTCTTTTACTTTGGGTCACGCGCCAACTCGTGGGTTGACATCCGTACGTAAATTATTGCGCCTAAATTGAAAATTCGCGCGTACCAAAAATACGAGAAAAATTGACAATATTTGAACTGCGAGTGCGTCATAGCTCACACGCCAACTCGTGGGACATCCGTACGTAAATTATTGTGCCTAAATTGAAAATTCGCGCGTACCAAAAATACGAGAAAAATTGACAATATTTGAACTGCGAGTGCGTCACGAGTGCGTCATAGCTCACGCGACAACTCGTGGGACATCCGTGCGTAAATTATTACGTCTAAATTGAAAATTCGCGCGTACCAAAATTACGAGAAAATTTTACAATAATTGAACTGCGAGTGCGTCAATGGTGCGTCACGAGTGCGTCATAGCTCACGCGCCAACTCGTGGGACATCTGTAAATTATTACACCCAAATTGAAAATTCACGCGTTCCAAAAATAGAAGAAAATTTTACAATAATTGAACTGCGAGTGCGTCACAAGTGCGTCAAGGGTGCGTCACGAGTGCGTCATCCGTACGTAAATTATTACGTCTAAATTGAAAATTCGCGCGTACCAAAATTACGCGAAAATTTTACAATAATTGAACTGTGAGCACGTCACGAGTGCGTCAATGGTGCGTCACGAGTGCGTCATAGCTCACGCGCCAACTCGTGGGACATCTGTAAATTATTACACCCAAATTGAAAATTCACGCGTTCCAAAAATAGAAGAAAATTTTACAATAATTGAACTGCGAGTGCGTCACGAGTGCGTCAAGGGTACGTCACGAGTGCGTCATCCGTACGTAAATTATTACGCCTATATTGAAAATTCGCGCGTACCAAAAAATACGAGGAAAATTTTACAATAATTGAACTGCGAGTGCGTCACGAGTGCGTCATAGTTGACGCGCCAACTCTTTATGTCACGTGAATCTGTGAATATTTTTATTGCACGTACGACTGTACATGTAAATGCAATTGCAAGTGCAGGTAGTATTTGCAGGAAATACACGGTGCAGAATTGTTTTCCTTGTTTCTAATTTTTGTGCCGGTATATTTATACTGTGATAATAGTGTGTGTTCTGAAATAGCAGACCGTGTATTGTGTTAAGGTACCGTATCGCGTATGATGGGTTTTCTTGGGAAAAATGGTGGTGCAGGGAAAGGAGTTACTTGGAAAGGTTTTTAGTTGAGAGATTCATAAATTTTGAAAAAAGAATGATTTTTATGTTTGAATTACTCAGCCTTGATTAATAAGAATTATTCGTGTTTAATGTGCTAAAGAAGGGTACTATATTTTAAACACGTACACTTTGAATCACGACGATAAACATTTTCGTGTTCTATTGTAGTCTCAAAATTTTCACACAGTTTCATATAAAAATTTATAATGTATTGGAAATCTTATTTTCCGAAAGTCTAAATTTTTTATTTAGCAAATTTTGAAATCTGATAACTTCCAACTTGTCAACTTCCCAAATTTCCAGATTTCCTAATTTTTTAATTTTCAAATCTTTTCCAAATCTCCAAATTTCCAAATTTTCAAATTTCCCAATCTCCAAATCTCTAAACTTCTGAATGTCTACCTTTCCAAATTTCCAAACATAAAATTTTCCAAATGTTCCCAATTTCAAATCTTCGAATCCTAATTACCACATAAGTACCATATGACATGTGTCTTACATTCATCCTTGCATGCAACGAAACAATAAGCAACCGTGAACCACATGAAAGCGTGGATCGCGAGAGATCGAATGATCGTCGAGACTCAAAGTGTAATAAACTGATAATTATTTGATAACAAATGATTGACCGAAGTACTAATTGGTTAGGGCTGGTAAACGGCGGATCACACGAGAAACGGCTGCTGAGCGACCTGCTGGATACGTACAACGTGCTGGAGCGTCCTGTTGGCAATGAGTCCGATCCCCTCGTCTTGAGCTTTGGCCTTACACTAATGCAAATAATCGACGTTGTAAGTTTTCACCAACAACTACAAATACTCACAAAAATGACCTTCTCTCTATAACGCGACACACAATCGCACACACTACTCAGAAAATAAAATGCTAAACATCCAAGTGCGAATCAAGTTGCAATAGACAGATCGTCCTTTTTGCGTTTTCTAGTATATTTCTAGGATAATGCATGACACTAGTTAACACTTAATTATGGTATTTATTGCATGACTTGTAATATCGAAAATCAGGAAATATTTTGGCAGGTTGAAAAGTTCAACTTTCTTCAAATTTTCATCACTATGTTCATAAACCTGTATACTATAGAATTAGTTGAAAACAAGTTCTATTAAATCGAACAGTTATAATTTTTTGAGTGCAAACGTAAATATAAGGGTGGTTGAAATTTAGAGACCTATCATGTAAAATACATAACAGATTTAATTGTTAATTGGAAATCTTTTGATTATTTAAGAGCAAAAATAACAACGACGATTTGCAATTAGGTTATAAAGAGCAGCGTTTAAAGAACAGAGTTAAAAAAGCGCATTCAAAACGTGTTTATGTAGTAAATGTTACGCGAACAGAGCTTTTCTCTGTGTTTGTTAAAAAAAAGGGCAATGGGGTTTCCTTCTGGCGTTTATTCAACGCTGGGATCAATGTACGCGGACCAACCTCGTAATTAGAAACGTATCACGCGTCGAACGTCTTTTTTTCCCTCGGATGATAACAAAAATGGTATCGCCGTGAAACAAGGGCTCGATGAGCGCGTATACAGAGAGAAGTTGGAGAAGAAAAAAGCAAAAAGGGAAAGAAAGAAATGCACAGCACGAGCTCGTGTATACACGTACGCTGTCGTACAGTCGACAACAAATCTGGCTTCCGTAGTAATGTAATGGTCGAGATGGGGTGCGATCGCAATCTACGTTTTATCGAAGATCGATTATTAGGTTGGCAGGTTTGTACGATTAAAACTAGCGACATTTGCAAATTTTGGAAATTGGAGAAATTTGGGAATTTTGGGAATTTAGGAATTTGGAAGCTTGGGAATTAGTGAAATTTGGGGAATTTTTCAATTTAGGAATTTGGGAATTTGGAAATTTGGGAATTTGGGGAATTTGGGGAATTTTGGGAATTTGGGACTTTGGGACTTTGGAAGCTTAGGAATTAGGGAAATTTGGGGAATTTTTCAATTTAAAGAATTTAGAAATTTAGGAATGTGGGGAATTTGGGAATTTGGGAATTTGGAAATTTGGGAATTGGGGGAATTTGAGGAATTTGGGAATTAGGGAAATTTGGGAAATTTTACAATTTAAAGAATTTAGAAATTTAGGAATTTGGGAAATTTGGAAATTTGGGAATTGGGGGAATTTGGGGAATTTGGGAATTTGGAAGCTTGGGAATTAGGGAAATTTGGGGAATTTTTCAATTTAAAGAATTTAAAAATTTAGGAATTTGGGGAATTTGGGAATTTGGAAATTTGGGAATTGGGGGAATTTGGGGAATTTGGGATTTTGGAAGCTTGGGAATTAGGGAAATTTGGGGAATTTTTCAATTTAAAGAATTTAGGTATTTGGGGAATTTTGGGAATTTGGGAATTTGGAAATTTGGGAATTGGGGAAATTTGGGGAATTTTGTGAATTTGGGACTTTGAAAATTTAGGGAATTTTGGGGTATTTTGGAATTTTAAGAATTTAGAAATGTGGGAATTTGGGGAATTTAGGAATTAGATAAATATAGAAATTTGGAAATTTGCAAATTTTGGAAATTTAGGAATTTGAAAGATTCTGAATTTGGGGAATTAGGAACTCTGGAAGTTTGAGAATTGGGGGAATTTGGGGAATTTTGAAATTTGAAGAATTTAGAAATTTGTGAATTTGAGCAATTTACGAATTTGGGAAATTTAGAAATTTGAGAATTTGAGACTTTGGAAGTTTGAGAATTTAAGAAATTTAGGGACTGCAAAACTGAAGAATTGACGAATTGAACAATTGAGGAATTGAAGTCTGTAAGAATTGGAAAATTGGAGAATTGAAAGAATCGAAAGAATTGAGAATGGAAGAATTGAAGAACTAAGGAATTAAAAAATGGAACAATTGAAAAATTGAAACATATAAGAATTGAAAAATTGAAACATAGAATAATTGAAGAATTGAAAAATAGAAAAATCGAAGAATTGAAAAATAGAAAAATCGAAGAATTGAAAAATTGAAAAATTGAAAGAATTGAAAGAATGGAAGAATTGAAAAATTGAAAGAATTGAAAAATTGAAAAATTAAAAATTGAAAAATTGAAAAATAGAAAAATTGGAGAATCGAAGAATTGAAAAATTGAAAAATTGAGAAAGCGAAAATTGTTATATATCTATCCTAATTCAAAGGAAGCATAGATTGCAGCGGAGTGTACACGCTCGGAAACGTATTGCACATAGAGCCGGCACCGAACACGCACATTTACCGACGCATGATCGATCCGCCTTAGCGTGCATGCTCGTGGAAGGAATGACGTTAAAACGAACAAAGACCAATCGTCGATATTACGAATCGTGTCGAGGGTGTACCAGAGGCTGCTGGACGTGTGGAGTGCATCGGCGAACGGAAGTGTTCATCGTTGCTGCACTTATAGCCGCATCATCAATCATCGTTCAGCCCCGTCGTCAATTACACGGTTAACTCTTCTACCGAATTACCGAACGAACATTCAATTAATTTACCCGATTTCATTTTCCCTTTGTTCCCGTTAATTAGTCTGGGCACCTACGCTCACTGGTCCGAGTGCACGGGTGTCCATGGTGGCATGGGTATGGGCTCTACACTGGCAGTTCATTTTGCTGTTAGAAAACTCCTTTCTACAAAGTTTTTTCTGTGTTCGTGGGATCTTCAATACTTGATTTTTTAAATTTTTCTGTTCGATGTCTCGAAAGTATGTTATTTTGAATCTTTCAATATTTGTTATAAATAAATTTTTTAACTTCTGATATACTGAAACATTGGAAAATTGAAGAATTGAAAACTTGAAAAATTGAAGAATTGAGGAATTAAAGAATTGGAGAATTGAAAAGTTGAAAACTTGAAAAATTGAAGAGTTGAGGAATTGAAGAATTGAAAACTTGAAAAATTGAAGAATTGAGGAATTAAAGAATTGAAGAATTGAAAAGTTGAAAACTTGAAAAATTGAAGAATTGAAAACTTGAAAAATTGAAGAGTTGAGTAATTGAAGAATTAGAGAATTGGAGAATTGGAGAATTGAAAAATCGAAAAATAGAAAACTTGAAAACTGAAATTTGAAATTCCACAATTGAAGAATTTAGAAATGAGCAAAAGAATAATTGAGTAATTGAAAAATTTGTACATTAGAAACCTATGTGACTAAAAATTTCATACTGAAAAACTACATAATTAAAAAATTAGGAGAACAAAAAATTGCAGATTTAAAAAATTAAATAAATTAAAAGTTCGATCTCTTCAAACTGAAATTTATACACTTACATTTACTAAAATTCGAACAGAGTAGTAATTAAAGAGAGAAAAATTGTAGACACAAGTAGTGGATAATTACGATAGGACGTGGCACTTTCATGCGGATAATGTTTCAAGTATCATTAGAAATAATTCATGGAAACCGCCAGGAGAAATCTCCTGCCGGCTTTTGCGTTGGTAGTCGCTGGTTTTATATGTAATTAGATGCCGGATTAACGGTGTCTCCTATTGTGTCCAAATTCGTCCTTCTATTTCAACCTCGTACTGTGTAATTACTTTGTAGATTTTGGTAATGGTACTTCATTGTTGTATACTTTGTACGCGATCAATGTCGTACATGCTCGTAAACAGAAGGAATTTTAGATGTTAATTACTTTTGTACTCTTTCTCCACTGTTTTCTCTTTAACATTTTTAATCATTTTACTTAGCTAGTCTTACGTACCAGTATCAACCTTAAGAACGCTTTAAATACTTCTTTTGTAGAATTATAATTCTCCACTTTTTTATTTAGGTAGAGTATGTATTATTTCATTTCCATAGACAATTTATTATTATAAAATTTACAATTCTGTTTTCTGTATTTGTTAAAATTGTAAGATACATATAATTGTTGTGTCTATTTTTATTGAAAATTAACTTAAAATTCACAATTTACAGAATGAAGTATATAAAATTATTATATTAATTTTTACTAAAAATTTTCTAGTTTAAATTTCAAAATTAGGACAATGTAAGATGTCGATAATTATTACTTCTTCATATAAAATTAATAAAGTTAAAATTTCTAATTCATACAATGTAGTACTTGTACAAGTATTATTTTCTTCCGAAACATTCATTAATATTGAATAACGCGTTGGATAATTGTTCCAGACGGTTTAAGATAATCTTATCGATCATTGTCAAGAGAGATAATCAAGTTCCCAGTTAGTTTCGATGTTCTCTAGTTAATAGTTCTCCAAAGTATCAAAATGTGCAGTAGTTTCGGATGAGCTCAAGTGAATCTGGTTAATATAGTACAGAACTATAGTTTCAAGCAGCGTATTCTTCAAAAAGGAGTACGTTACGTAAATTACATTAATTGCACAAAATATGAACAATTCTTATTTGTCGTTAAAATATTAACAATTCTTATTTATCGTTAAACAAAGTATGAATAGTGGATATTTATCGTTGAACAACATATGAACAATTATTATGGACTGTCATATGTGACTCTGGTCGAACGCATCACAAAGATCACATATGTGGAAAATTTTAACGCTTATTATAACAAATTACTACTATCATCAGTTTCACCATGAATTCATACATCATATGTATCATATGTATAATATGTATAATATGTATAATATGTATAATATGTATAATATGTATAATATGTATAATATGTATAATACGTATAATATGTATAACATATGTATAACATGTATAATATGTATAATATGTATAATATGTATAATACATATAATATGTGTACCATATATATAATATGTATAATATGTATAATATGTATAATATGTGTACCATATGTATAATATGTATAATATGTATAATACATATAATATGTGTACCATATGTATAATATGTATAATATGTATAATACGTATAATATATGTACCATATGTATAATATGTATAATACGTATAATATGTGTACCATATGTATAATATGTATAATATGTATAATATGCATAATATGTATAATATGTATAATATGTATAACATGTATAATATGTATAATATGTATAATATAGATTTAGTTAAAAACAATTTATTTCAAATTTTCGTATTAAGCAAAGTGAATGTAACTCAGGTATCGAGTGCAAGGGTTAATAATTCAGCGCGTGGTAACTGAACGCGTGTTAATTCAGCGCATAAAACCTACTGCCGATAAGAGGAAACTTATAATTTCCGAAAATGTGAACGGAAACGAGGGACATCGGCGATATCGTTTGGGGTTTGGTAGCGCAGCACGGCAATATAAATGGCCGTGTACCTCGTCGGCTCTTAAATAACGCGGAACCAGCACAAGCTAAATATGCCCCGCGCATTGTTTCGCCGTTTATCGTTGCCCGTGTCCAACGGCCCTCGTTTTTGCAGCGTCCCTTTGTTCTTCCTTTCGCCCGCTGACCTTTTTCCATAGGGCTATTACAATCGCGACCGGGTTCCGACCTCTAATTTTTTTTATACCCCGACGATCGCGAAGAAAGGACCGCCATACACCATGGACCGATTCCCGCTGTCCTTTTAATTGCTCCAAAAATTATTCTACTCGTTTGCCCGTGAATGAGTTGCCCCGAGAAAGGATTGCTTTATCGGACACCGTTTAATCTTTATAGAAAATGTATTTGGGGATTCCGTTTCGCTGGATAGGAATTTATTGTCTTTTAGAATGATATTTAACGAGGTTTCTTTGTTTCGGATGTTAATTAATGCTTTGAGAGGCGATTGTTACATTCGTTCTTTCGAGAGGTTCTTGCACGAAATTGTGGAATTTATGGACTTTTAAATTTTAAATTTGCGTGTACATGTTAGAATAAAATAAAAATATGAAATATAAATTAATAATAAAACAGTGACAAAAGTGAAATTAATCAATTAGAATAATGGAACATAAATTAATGAATTACACTAATAACTGACACTCTCTTATAATTACGAATGTACTCCAAATGTCCCAAGATCGTAAAGTGCATGTGATTACCTCTGAACACTTTAACTGTGACCCTTGAAATGAAACGGGCAGGAAATAACACGTAGAAGCCCTTATTGTGTACAAACCACATTTCCCTTTACGCGATTGGACAGCAGTTATAGTTCGAAGATTAGTCGAGTTCCAAAGCTCTTGAGCAATATCGGAGACCATCCAATTTCTTTGGTTGTGTATGCTCACCGTCACGCGAATAGTTTGGCCAAGTAACAAGAACTTACGCAGTTACCTTGCTGCAATATATTTTAGAACATTCCCTTAGGGTCTGCTTCGCTTATCTTACAATGAGGGTATCCTCTACAGATAAATGTACCTTCTATGACCGATCATGGTCCTTTTTGCCGGGAAACCGTCTGACAATGGTACCTGACGAACCTTCACCTAATTAACTCGACTTTTTGTCATGGACATTTGGGGAAATAAGGGCCGAAGATGAGATTCGACCCGAAAGTTGTCGCGTGAATAGGCTGACGTGTTCAGAAGAGCCACTCCGATTGGTCAGAATAGAAAAATGGACGCCTCACACGTATTTTCGGAACAATTGGCTCTCGCGATCACACACACCAATTAGGCGAAAAACGATGACAGTCGGCAAACGTCTCTCATGCGAGCGAGATAGCGCGAATCGCGTTCAGCAGTTGTTATTGTCATTATTATTCTTATGCGCCTGTATGTAACGGAAGTGTTCACGGTGGATAGAGCTTCTTTTACTTTGGGTCACGCGCCAACTCGTGGGTCGACATCCGTACGTAAATTATTGCGCCTAAATTGAAAATTCGCGCGTACCAAAAATACGAGAAAAATTGACAATATTTGAACTACGAGTGCGTCACGAGTGCGTCATAGCTCACGCGCGACTAGTGGGACATCCGTACGTAAATTATTACGCCTAAATTGAAAATTCACGCGTACCAAAAATACGCGAAAAATTGACAATATTTGAACTGCGAGTGCGTCACCAGTGCGTCATAGCTCAGGCGACAACTCGTGGGTTGACATCGGTATATCGATAATATTACCACATTTCATTTTGTGCAGTGAAATATAGATAGAGAATATACCCAGACTGATTGATACTATAAATGATTAATTATTGCTAAACATCGGTGTTCTAATTAAAAGTGTAAATAATTACTCGGCGTGGAAAATCAATGTTAAATTTGAATGAATAAATGGTAATGTTCAACGATGAGAACACACGTTCTACTTAATAAGTTAAATAAGTAGTAATTGGAAGAAAATAATTAATGAGAGAAATGTACGTTTTAAAGGTTGTATAAAAAGTGAAGAAGATTGCAGAGATTAATTAAAAGTTGCATTTGTTTGTCTATTTACAGAGTTATGCCAGGATGAAGTATTTTTTTACGTTAATATTCAGACCCATTTATTTTCAGAATACTCATAACGTTGGCTCCCTTTGATGCTCAAACGCTTTTGAAAAATACTGCGATATTATCTAGATGGTTTGGAAGAATTTTGGAACGACCGTGGTCCGATTCTTTATGTGTTATATCGGCTGTGTGACTGCAACCATCTCTCTTTTGAGGGTTTCAAATATTTTTGAATGGCCAGAAAAACTTTTACATTCCTCTCTTTTAAATAAATTGTTAAAAAAATGTATATACGATGTTTAGTATTATTCTACAGAAATAGTAATGGTCACAGATAGAGAAAGAATCGTTTGAAGTAAAAATAATTAGAGATTATTGGGGTGAGATGACTATTAGAAAAGAAATTTTATTTCTTATATAAAAAGGACCGAAGTACAGTTAATTTATTGCTATGGTAAACATAAGGTATTGCTAACTAATATTAAGATACTAAAGTAAAAATAATTATATTGTTATTTTTTATTTAAAACACCTTCCACATTTTTAAGTAGTTCAATTTTAAGGAAAGTTCTGCACAAAAATGAGAGATAAAGTTGAATGTAATTTTGGAAGAAGCTGTATGAAAGAAATGAAAAATAAAACAAACAAGGTCTAATTTTGAAAAAACTGTCTACAAAGAAATTAAAAATAGAATGAGAGGTCTAATTTTGAAAGAGCTGCGTCTACAAAGAAACAAAAATAAAACGACAGAATTTAATTTGAAATCTTGCATCTACAAAGAAGTTAAAAACAAAACGAACATGGTCTACTTCTAGAAAACACTGTGTCTACAAAGAAATTAAAAATAGAACAAATGCGATTTAATTTTGGAAAAACTATATCTACAAAGAAATTACGAACAAAATAACAAGAGAAATTTTGAAAAAGCCGTGTCTACAAAGAAATAGGGTTTAATGTTGAAAAAGCTGCGTCTGTAAAGTAAATGGAAAATAAAACAAACGCGATGTAATTTTGTAGGTAAACTGTGTGCGCGGGAAAATTAATAATAAAAAGAAAATAGGGTGGTTTTGTATCTTCCACAGTTATAAGCCAGATCTATCATTTTTTTATGCGTTTTTTTGTCATCGCACCAAACCTCTCATCAATTCTTCGTCAGGTATGAAAGAAAGCGCGACAGAAGAGAACAAATGTCCCTCTATACAAGTGCCTTAAGTTTCCCGCG
The DNA here is from genome assembly GCA_036983795.1 of Megachile lagopoda. Taxonomy (NCBI): domain Eukaryota; kingdom Metazoa; phylum Arthropoda; class Insecta; order Hymenoptera; family Megachilidae; genus Megachile; species Megachile lagopoda. The sequence goes on from CM072798.1 coordinate 7,028,888, forward strand.
TTTTTCTCGAAACGTTTTCACAATTTACCTGCAGTAAAAAGCCGGCGGGACAATAATACTTTCTCACTGTCCAACCTCAACTACTCGTAAAAAAGAGGGAACGACGCTTTCAGAACGAACCTGTTTCCAACTTACAGAACAAGGCGTCCCCTGCGCTGCTTGTAGGAAAATCTCCCTAAAAGAGACGCGTTCGTACGAAAAATTCGGTAAAATTTTTGCCGCGAAATCCTTATACTGTACGGAATAGATATTCATGTTTATAAAAATCGTTCAAACATTAAAATTAATGATTTCTAAATTCTCACCCTAAGTACTTTAAACATTAGAAACATAAAAATTTCATTAAACATTTACTCACCATTCGAATCAGCTACCTAAACAAAAATCAGTAGTATAACAACGTTATAAGTCATCCAAAATAAATATGCGAGTTTATCAAAATTATCGAAATTTTGCAGCATTAACAAAATCATGACAGTAATAATTATCCAAATTCCCCGTGAATTTCGTTGATCCCCGTAGGATCACAGAAGATTATCGTATCGCGTCGTTTGAAACGATGGTTTTTTAAAATCTTACCCTAGATGAAGCAGCGAAGAGATTTCTCGGGCGCTTTCAGATTCAATTCAACCAGCGGCTGTACTTTCCTTTCTATTTCTATTTCTTCGACTTCAAAGCCCCGTTCCACAGAATTCACTCATGGTATAGCCGTTACTTTGATGCGTTCTTTCGTGTCAGAAGCAACGGTCTAAAGGATTTATCTTTTGCCACACGGGATGCCCGTATGCACAATCTTGAAAAGGATTTTCATTCGCGCACGTGTACTTACACTCGAATTATTGAGCCCACTGGGAGGAAAATCTTCCCTCTGTTTGACTTTCAATTGAAAATTATATATTCAATTGAAATGATACATTAGTAGGTCAGCCTTCGGATTAGCACGTGTCAAGTTACCACGATTCGAATTACTATGTCTCAAGTTACCAAGACTTCGAATTAGCACGTCTCAAGTTACCACGACTTCGAATTACTACGTCTCATGTTACCACGCGTCGAATTACTACGTCTCAAGTTACCACGCGTCGAATTACTACGTCTCAAGTTACCACGACTTCGAATTAGCACGCCTCAAGTTACCACGCGTTGAATTACTACGTCTCAAGTTACCACGCCTTCGAATTAGCACGTGTCAAGTTACTACGCATCGAACTACCACGCGTCGAACTACTACGCGTCGAATTACTACGCGTTGAACTACCACGCGCCAAATTACCAAGCGTTGAGTTACCACGCGGTCGAACTACCACGCGTCGAATTACCACGCGTCGAATTACTACGCATCGAATTACCACGCGTCGAACTACTACGCGTCGAATTACCACGCGTCGAATTACCACGCGTTGAATTACTACGCATCGAATTACCACGCGTCGAATTACCACGTGTCAAATTACCACGCGTTGAACTACCACGCGCCGAATTACCATGCGTTGAGTTACCACGCGGTCGAAGTACCACGCGTCGAACTACTACGCGTCGAATTACCACGCGTCGAATTACCACGCGTTGAATTACGACGTGTCGAATTACCACGCGTCGAATTACTACGCATCGAATTACCACGCGTCGAATTACCACGTCTCAAATTACCACGCGTTGAACTACCACGCACTGAATTACCACGCGTCGCACTACCACGTGTCAAATTCCCACGTGTCAAATTACCACGCGTCGAACTACTACGCATCGAATTATCACGCGTGAAAGTACCACGCGCTGAAATATCACGCGTCGAGTTACCCTTATAATCCCAATAACCTTTCAGTATGAAATTATGGTTAATATTCCTCAAGTACTAGTTCCCAGTGTGTACTACAAAATATTTTATATGTATGTATAAACAAGAAAATTGACTATAAAAGAGAAGCGTATAAAAGAAAATTGACGTGTTAACGCAAATATTAAACTGAGTTACATGCAACTTGATTTTCTGGCGTTTCATAAAATGTATCATGCCTGTGAGAACACGATAAATTTACGCTTAGTAAATAGTAAAACAGTTTCTCTCAGACGGATGCATTCATAAAAAGTATGGAAATTATTTTTCATCAGATAAGTATTTACGTTTGTACGCCAGATTTTTTTCACATATTTACTCACTGCAAATTATTATTTATGGAATATCAATCATTCAGATGAGAAGACTGATTAATACAAACAGGTTGATTCATGCAAGTGTAAAAAGACCCCCTTTTGATACTGAACCAGCATATAATTCACACTTGCTTGAAAATTAAAAATAAATTTGAAAAATAAATAAATGATCAGACATAAATCTAATAAAAACAGAGGGGGTTGATTAATGCAACCGTATTAAAAACATCCCCTTCTTAATACTAAACCTACTGGTGTATAATCCACTCTTGCCTTAAAATTAAAAAAGAAACCACAAATGATGAAGTATTAATTTTTCACCCCCATCAACACAGATTTCAAAGAAATTCCAATAAATTTTGCAAAATAAGCTAGTAAAATTTCCAAAAGCTTGTCAAGTATCAGTGTTATAACCATAAAAAGGATGCGCAGATCCGCTGAAAGTCCCCGGTGCTCACATTCAGTAGGACAGCGAGTGGTTCAGAATAAAATCTAATTTCTCGTGAAAGGAGTCGCCGTTAATAGTAGACGAAGCCGTGGAAGTCTCGAAGAAGATTCGTCTCGATATCGGTTTCTCATTTCCATGGCGGATACGTATGTGCATACGTAGGTATACGTGCGAGGATGACGCATAGCGACAAGGACACGCCAGCATGGAAACGGGGTTGCAAAGTGGATTTGTTCGAGTAGGAAATGCGCAACGTGCACCAGCAACATAGACGTTCGTCGGCGACGTCGTCGTCGTCGTCGACGGGCAACTGCATTCGCAGTTTCTGCTTGCTATGCCTCGTCACGTACCGCAAAAAGTTTCGGGCCGTGCCATACGTCGAATTAACTGGCTGCGTCGGATGATATCTAATTTTCCGTATGCTCCCGGCGTTTTTGGCCGCTTTTCACCGGTGCGACCAACGAAAGTTGCGATGCATCATTCTTTGAACGTCCGAAAATTTTCAAACGCGAAATGCAGACCTGACGAGAAAATGTGCCGCGAGATTATTAAAATAATTGCTAAACGAGGGGTTTTGCTCAAAGGAAGGTTTCAATTTAGAAACGTAAGGGCAAGAACTCTTTGAAAGAGTTACATCTTATTTAAAGTCATCATCCTTGAGAAATATAATTATGCAATATTTAAACTCATGATCATTAAGAAATAAAATTATGTATTATTTAAAATCATAGTTATTTATAAAAATGTTATTGTCCTTACAAAAATCTTTACAAAAAGAGGACACATAATTATAAAATGACATGAGGAAATTAAATAATGTACCACATCCCCATATGTGGATGATGTGTAAGCTTGTTAGTATAGTCAAGCTATATTATTATACTACATATTCATTCTTTACAGTAGCATCTTGTCAATACTTAACAAATATATATTCATGTATAAATATTTAAAAATTGTACAATAAAATGCTCCAATATAATAAAAACGAACCCAGGATAATTGTGGTATAACACGAACGTAGAATAAATATTTAGGAGAATTAAATGAATTTAGAAGTATTATATAAAACAGTTATGGCAGACAAAATGAGGTCAAAACGTTGCCTCGTGCATTTTACAATTCTGTAACACGCCCGTGGACAATTGGAGCATAGTCGAAATTCAAGGCGACAACAAATCGTTAAGCAACCTTTGTTTTCCGCGCGGCAAACTGACCGTCCTTAACTAACTTACAATATTTGCTATAACAGAAATTGGCTTAGCCCACAACGATGGAAAGTGAATCCCGAAACTTTACTCGTCCATTCCAGGCCGTACGTGATCTGTATAAGCCGACTTTTCCGTTGCGACTGTAACTTATCCTACATCCGAAGGCTGCGAACGTGTGACCCCGTAAGCCCACAACCGTCCCCTACAATTTATTTCCCCTTGTTCCGACTCTGTTCCATTTCTCTAACGGTCGTGCACGTTGTGAAAATTCTTTAGCGCAAAATGAAACCACTGCGAATTATATTGGTCGATCGATTCGGTTGACCAAACCTTTCAAATGATATATCAAGGATACGTGATTCGACGTTAGGAGAATGTGAACGAACAATTTTTATTATTCAAGCTATTATATACTGTTCTGATATTTGTTATATTGTACTTATAATGGTACGGGTTGTATTTCGATGTTGTTTAATATAGGCGGTATGATCACACGATATTAATATTGGTATTAATACGTGTTAAATTATCAAGTTTTCAGGCATAACACGATTACACGTTGAATTGGCACGTGTGGCATTGTGATCGAAGTATCAAGCGTTGAATTACGGGTCAAGTTACCACGCGTCGAATTATTACGTCTCAAGTTACCACGCCTTCGAATTACTGCGTCTCAAGTTACCACGCGTCGAATTACTACGTCTCAAGTTACCACACCTTCGAATTAGCACGTGTCAAGTTACCACGTATCGAATTACCATGTGTCGAGTTACAACGCGAGGTGATACCACGCGTTGAACTATCACGTGTCAAATTACCACGCGTTGAATTATTATTGCGCTGAATTACCACGCGTCGAACTACCACGCGCCGAATTACTATGCGTTGAATTACCACGCGTCGAATTACTACGGGTCGAATAACCACGCGTTGAACTACCATGCGTTGAATTACCACGCGTTGAGATACCACGCGCTGAATTATTAATGCGTTGAGTTACCACGCGTTGAACTACCACGCGTTGAATTACCACGCGTCGAATTTCTACGGGTCGAATTACCACGCGTCGAACTACCACGTGTCGAATTACTACGCGTTGAGTTACCACGCTTCGAATTACCGCGCGTCGAACTACCACGTGCCGAATTACCACGCGTTGAGTTACCACGTGTTGAATTACTACGCGTAGAACTACCACGCGCCGAATTACCACGCGTTGAATTACCACGCGTCGAATTTCTACGCGTCGAATTACCACGCGTCGAACTACCACGTGTCGAATTACTACGCGTTGAGTTACCACGCGTCGAATTACCGCGCGTCGAACTACCACGTGCCGAATTACCACGCGTTGAGTTACCACGTGCTGAATTACTACGCGTAGAACTACCACGCGCCGAATTACCACGCGTTGAATTACCACGCGTCGAATTACCACGCGTCGAACTACCACGTGTCGAATTACTACGCGTTGAGTTACCACGCGTCGAATTACCGCGCGTCGAACTACCACGTGCCGAATTACCACGCGTTGAGTTACCACGTGTTGAATTACTACGCGTAGAACTACCACGCGCCGAATTACCACGCGTTGAATTATTAATGCGTTGAGTTACCACGCGTGGAACTATCACGCGTCGAATTAGTAATGCGTAGAATCACTACGGGTAAAATTACCACGTGTCGAATTATCACGTATTGAACTACCAAGCATCGTATCATCACATCTAAATATTCTAAGACCAAGATCAAAGCAATTTATTTTGAATTCTCATTTAACAATTACTACATCACAAATTCGATCCAGCACTCATTTCTCAATAAAACCAACATCTAACATTCTTAACAATTCTCTCCCTATATCGCCGTCAACTGCCCAAAAGCAATCCTCATCATCCACCTTCCAAAAAAGTGAGAAATCCAAAATGGTTTTCCAAACAATAACTCACCAAACTCTGTATTTGTCCCCGTAGTCGATCCTTAAAAGACTACCGTCCCGTTCCATATATCACATCGACACTCGAAGATAAAAGCGTTTACAGAATGCAAAGCGTCGTCATAAATCAACCGCGTTCAAATAATACCAGAGCTATATCACGAATCTGTTTCAGGGTTCGGCCGACCACCGAAATCGTCGAAAATATGCAAATACGCGGTTGTCGAATAATATATCGCAAGCTTTAAAAGATTAAAGGAAAAATTGGGGCTGTCGTTGATGCGTCGATTTATAGCTAGGAATGCGGATCCTTGCAGGACGATCCAATCCGTGCAACGTTCGTTCGTCCTTGTTCTTTCTCTCTTTCTAGCACAAATAGTCGAGCATCTTACGTTCGGAAGGCGGTGGCGCGTGACCTGTAGCCGACACGTACCAGCCAGAGATCACCGAAATCCTGGGTCAAATGGGGATGGGGAAGTTCCGGAGGGTTTCCCTTACCGTATCAAATTTCGTAGGTCAGTTTTCCTTATCCTAGCTGTTTCGTGTCCAACCGGGAAATGTACACTAATTATGCCAAATGGTCGAATTTACGGCACCGACGAGTCGAATTTGCATCGAATAATTAACAATTAAGATTTATGATTAGGGTCTGAGATTTTGGGACTTTCGGATGTTTAATGGCGCGTGGTTTAGTTGCGGCAATTTGATAGTAATTGACGTGTTGTTATACGCCGGCAACCCCCTCAAGGCATCGCCCCTATTAGGACTTCGCGCTGAGTTTATGGTTGCAGTTTACGCTGGAAACGCAATTATAGCGTTTCTTTGAGACTACGTTTTGATCGTTCAGGGGTTGGGTAATGGGAACTGATTGTTGGTGAATTAGTTTTGGTTAGTCGGGGGACTGTAAATAATAGACGGTAATTAATTGTGGGATAATGTTCTCGTAAATGCAAGATGGCTGTGGTAGGAATTTGTACAGGTGGTACTTGGAAAATTCTGGGAATGTTTGGTTAATTATTTTAAGGGGTGATGTTAAATTTAATTGATACCTGATATTAAATCGAACCGATATCTAATTAAATTCAATCGATATATTGAATTTAATGAAATCGAATTGATAGGTAATATTAAATTAATTCAATCGAATTGATAGATAATATTTAATTAAATTAAATTGATATCTGATATTAAATCGAATTGATAATATTAAATTAATTCAATCGAATTGCTAGATAATATTAAATCAAATTAAAATGATACCTGATATTAAATTAAATTGATACCTAATATTAAATGAAATTATAGATACCTAATATTAAATCGAATCGAAATCTAATATGAAATTAAATTCAGCTGAGTTTATTAATACCACCAAGATCCAGTAAGGAGAGAATAATCTGCATAAAATTTATGAGAAGAATTTCCTACATCGAAATGACTGTACCTTATCTCGTTTTTACGCTTTCCGATTATGAACGCTTTAAAGTGAGTCACCCCGATTCAATAGTAATTGACATCTTATCTCAGAACCATCCCCTATGCTACCACCCCTATTTCAAGACTTCATCAAGTTTACGACTAGAGTTTATAACTAGAATTTCCGGAAGTCTGGAACTTTTGACTATTTAATAGGATAAGGTTTACTTAAATTCAATGCTATTTGACGTGTTATAACGTAGCCAGCACTAACACAACCATCACCCTGTTAAACCTTCATATAGTTTATAATCACAGTGTACGAACACTACAATATTGTTGAAATTTTGAAACTTTCCGATTAATGTTTGAACGGTTAGTTACTCTATTTTAATAGCAATTGACGCGTTAGAATTTCGTGAACCCCGTCTTGACGAAAATTATAACAATAATTTTGCAATATGTTATTCTTAGATTTTGGTTCTCTCTATTACTAATAGCGCAAGGTTTAGTTATTTTACTTGTGTAATTTATTTATATTTGGTATGATTACCAAATATCACAAGGTTAAATGTACGCCATTATTTTTCACAATAATTAGAAAAATAAATATTTTATAACACGACCCTATTTTAAATAATTGGTGTCTTTACCAATTTCTCACTGCTCTTCACAGTAACTACAAAAATGAATGCTAGATACCATATTTATAGACTGAAACATCCCTAGATCTTCTTCATAGATTGAAAAAGTTTTCTTTGTTCGAAACGTCCCTAAATCTTCATATTCATAGCTTAATACATCTCTCAATCGAAAACATCCCTGAGTCACTCATGTCTCAAGCTTCAAAGATCCCTAGATATTTACAACAAGCTTGAATTATCCCTAGATGTCCACATGTCAAGGTTGAAGTATCCCTAGATATTCACATCCCTACATTGATATGTCTCTAGGTGCCTCATATCCCAAGCTTGAAATATCCCTAGATACCCATATTCGGAGCTTGAAGTATCCCTAGATGTCCACATCCCAAGCTTGAAGTATCCCTAGATACTCACATCCCTAGACTGAAACGTCCCTAGATACTTACACTCCTACATTGAAGTATCCCTCATCTCCATATACCTAAATTAAAATATCTCCAGGTCCCATATACCAACATTCCCAAATTCATAGTCCCTCGTATCCACGGCTCAATTAATTTTGATATCCCCAAATTAGAAGCCTAAATTCTCAGATCGTAAGATTCCTAGATTCTAACAAATGAATTTCACTTCGAACGACTAGTTTATTTTGCAATCTACTTGATCACTGTTCGAGAGTGTTTTCGAAGAATTTTTACGTTTTACAAAAGCTCGGAGTGGGCTAACAATTTTTGTGACATTGCTGAGGGAAAACAGTTTCTGATTTTCTATTTAGCTAAAATTTGGCTGGATGGAAATGCGAGTGGCGTATGAAGTGTGTCTTTTCCCCAAAGTGTCCTAAGCAAGTAGTAAAAGCAACACTTCGAAATAGTTCACTGCAAAGACTCTACTTCTAAGGTTCACATGTGACTAACAAACCAAAAAATACTCGGAATGTAATGACTCCTTGGGTCTTGCTGCCACGGGTAATTGATTTGAAACTACAAATGAAGGAACGAAAAACAATTAAATTTATCTCTAGAAACTTGTATAGAGTCCTCTCGCGGTAATATCCATTCTAAGAACTGTAATGTGCATTCTAATATATTAAGAACCATTGTAATTAAAAAGCTCCATCAAAGCTCTTTGTCCCAGTTCTATCAATCGGAAGTTTTGAATAAAAATACTTGTCCATTAACTCTTCCAGACTTACCGAAGCATCCATTGAAACTCCGCGTTTTATCTAAAGAGAAAAACGTTCCAATGTTTTCAGGCGATTCAATGAAGAAAATCGCCATCTTTCATACGATTTAAAAGTACAACGTTTAATACTGAACATCCATCATACAAATGAGACAAGATCCATAAAAGGATCAATATAATAATGGATACAAGAAGAGGAATAAACGAAGCTTGGCATTTATTAACGGACCACATTGATAAATCGATGGTTTGTTATTACTCCCAAGAGGAAAGGAAAATTAATACAAACAGCTATCGGAGTTTAAGCTTCTCGGTTAAACCAACAGGATTCGAAACCAATTTAACTCTTAATCACTTACTTCCTTTTTCCTAATATCCCGACCCATTTGCTCCGGTTACGTTTAATCCCTAATGCGTGTATTCAATTACGGTACCGTACGATTAATTAAGACTATCATAATTATCATTCGCGGAGCAAAGGTACACGATATTACATCCGAAGGAGAAATTTGGAAATTTTTTAGTTTCTATTGTAGAATAATTTAGATACCGGATTTTGTTATGAAGTGGATTTTTAGATTTGGTATATTTTTTAGTTTGGAGGTTCAGAGTTGTTAGGTTACAAGTTTTGAGATTTGGAGATTTGACAAATTTTAAATTTGGGTGAGGGATATTTTCTGAATTAGATTCCAAGTTTTGAGATTTGGAGATTTTTAGATTTGTCAAATTTTACATTTGGGAGAAGGATATTTTCTGAGTTATCAGATTTCAAGTTTTGAGATTTGGAGATTTCTAGATTTGTCAAATTTTAAATTTGGGAGAGGGTCATTTTCTGAGTTATCAGATTTCAAGTTTTGAGATTTGGAGATTTGGAGATTTTTAGATTTGTCAAATTTTTAATTTGGGAGAAGGATATTGTCTGAGTTATCAGATTTCAAGTTGTGAGATTTTAAGATTTGGAGATTTCTAGATTTGTCAAATTTTAAATTTGGGAGAGGGTCATTTTCTGAGCTATCAGATTCCAAATTTTGAGATTTGGAGATTTCTAGATTTGTCAAATTTTAAATTTGGGATTTGGACATTTTCTGAGTTATCAGATTTCAAGTTTTGAGATTTGGAGATTTCTAGATTTGTCAAATTTTAAATTTGGGATTTGGACATTTTCTGAGCTATCAGATTCCAAATTTTGAGATTTGGAGATTTCTAGATTTGTCAAATTTTAAATTTGGGATTTGGACATTTTCTGAGTTATCAGATTCTAAGTTTTGAAATTTAGACTTTCAGATTTACCAAATTCTAAATTTTCACATTTGAAAGTCAAAAAATTCTCAAGTTTGTCTTCAAACCTTCACATTTAGAAATTCTCAAGATTTGAAATCTTCAAATATCCTACCTTTCAAATTTCCAAATCTAGGTGCAAAATTGCTATCTTAATATTCCAATTGGAAGCTCCTTAACATGAAAAACTCTCAAATTCAAGAATTTCTCCAACTCGACTTTTCGACTATGAAATTCTAGAATCTATAAATAATGTATAGATATATAAATGTTTCCCAAACATTCAACAAGACCAAAAGCAGTCGCTTATCACATCGTAATAATTAATTAAACGAAATAATAATTAATAAAAAGCACATAAACGCAGAAAAGATTTGCATCGAGGCAATAAAGGGAGGTTCACAGTAGAATTAAGGTTGTTCGAGTGTTCGCAATTTGTAAGGTGCATCTGTTGTTTGCGCTGGGAACTGTCCGTTCGTAAAAATTCAATGGAACATGAGATAACAGGGAATTCAAGCCGGACTCGATAAGGCGTCGTGAAAATGCATGCTTGCACAGAAAAGAGCTGAACGCACGAATGCTTCACGAGAAACACATTGTTACAAAGGCAACGTGATATCGAGCCGTTCTTGCAAGCGTATAAAAGCCTAATTACACGTCAGCAACCTCAGGGGAGTTCTCAAGTGATATTGTTTCATGTTAATCGATTAGTCTGCGTATTTTCACTGCTATCAAACGGTAATCGCTAGTAAAGGAACAATTCACTGCTCTAGGGCTTAACGACCTATCTTCTAACTCTTATCGTCTCATTTTCTAAATAACATACAATACTCTTTTTTAGTGATGCGCAATTTTTATTATTTAGCGAATTTTTTAAAATTATTTACTTTCTTGAGAAAGAATTTTTGAAATTATTTACTCTTTGAGAAAGAATTTTTGAAATTATTTATTTTCTTGAGTAAGAATTTTTGAAATTATTTATTTTCTTGAGTAAGAATTTTTAAAATTACTTTCTTTTTTGAGTAAGAACTTTTTAAATTATTTACTCTTTGAGAAAGAATTTTTGAAATTATTTCATTTTTTGAGGAAGAATTTTTAAAATTGTTTACTCTGTGTAAGAATTTTTGAAATTATTTAATTTTTTGAGTAAGAATTTTTTAGGTGATAATTTATCCTTGTTTCTATGAATTTTGTAGGTGAAAGTTTATTCTTTGTGAATACAAATTTATTCTTGTTTGTTGATAAGAATTTTGTAGGGACTAATTTATTTTTGTTCGTGAATGAGAATTTTTTAGGTAACAATTTATCCTTGTTCGTGAACGATAATTTTATAGGTAAAAATTTATCCTTGTTTATAAGTAAGAATTTTTTAGAAAACAAATAATCCTTGTTTGCGATTAAAAATTTTTTAAGTAAGACTTTATTTTTGTTTGTGGGTAAGAATTTTGTAGGTAACAATTTATCCTTGTTAAGAATTTTTTAGGTAATAATTTATCCTTGTTTATAAGTAAGAATTTTTTAGAAAACAATTTATTCTTGTATATGAATAAAAATTTTAAAAAATAATAATTTATTTTTGTTTGTGAGTAAGAATTTTTTAGGAAACAATTTATCCTTGTATATGAATAAAAATTTGTTCAGGTAAGAATAAATGAGAAATTTACAAATAACAGTGTATAGTCATTCATAAACAAAAATTGGATAAAATAGAATTTATCCTTATTAGTATTTATAAATATGAATTTATTTTCGTATGTATTTATGAGCACAAAATTTACTCCTACCTTTGTTATTTACAAATAAGAATTTATTATGCAGGAATACAGTTAAGAATAAATTCGTATAAATGTTCATAAATCAAAATTTACGATTACTTTTAAAATGTGACCTTTTCCGTTTTAATAGTGAGGTATGTGAATAATGTTGAAGAGTAAACTTGTGTAAAAATCTGAAAAAAAGGAGATTTATTCTGCAGTACTGTATTTTTATACCGAATTCGCAAGTTATAGTTTCGTAACAAGTTAACGACGCACCCAGAGTGAATAAACCGGAGTGGTTAGTTAAACAAAGAGGATAATCCATTAATCTTCCTGGCGGAGTTAAATTTACTTCATTGTAGCAGTTAGGTAACAAGCGTTTCACTCTACCAATTGAGCATTAATGGTTTCGAACTTGTGCCATAAAATGAATATCAAAAATCATGGTTGGAGAAATTGTGGAATTGTACGCGAGTTACGTGATTCGGAAATGAAATATGAAAATGAATTTGGCAAGGAGAATGAAACTACTTTTGCTAGTGATCTGTTAACTGGTAATACATATAATATAATATAATGTCGCATTTTATTATTAAATTGGTTAATATTCTTTTAGAAAATTTTTAGAAGATACAAAAAAATATTTCGGCAACATATTTCGAATTAAAATTGTTTCTTGGTTAATTTATATAAAAGTATCTCTTACTTTTTGCTTGAATATGATTTGGTATGAAGGTGTAAATTAATTATTTAAATTTGACTTGTATAATTTTTCATGGTAATTGAAACCAGTAATTCAAAGTTGCTATAATAAATTAATATAATTATTTAAATTTGAAATTTGCTGTAATAATTTTAATTAATCATATATACTTGATATAGTAATTTCAATTGATAATTTAAATTTGATGTAATAAGTTCAGTTGATAATTTAAATTTGATGTAATAATTTAAGTTGATAATTTAAATTTGATGTAATAATTTAAACTGATGATATAATAACTCGAACTGATAATTTAGACTGACATTTCACATTTAATATAATAATTTAAATTGATAATATATACTTGACCTAACAGCTCAAATCGACAATTTAAATTTGTAATAATAATTGAAATTACTGATTTAAATTCAATACGTTAATTTAAACGTAATAATTCAATCCCAAATAGTCCAACTTGCAGCATTAATCCTTGCACAATTAATACAGCAATCAGTACCTAATCTAACAGCGAACATACCTTCTGTTTAGTTATTTTCATGTACTGTACACGTACACACATACAGTACATACACCCGGATATACCGAAATTAGCCAATAAGTATAGGTTAATCGCATCAAATTGGGTAGTTCTAGAGTTAATCCATTAATCTGAATTTACATAGTAATCAGCTTAATGCACTGCGTACTACGTACTCCAGTTATACGACTGCAAGACTAGTGTCGTTCATTCATTCATGATTGTGTGAAAAATATTCAGAATGAAACACGTGAAAAACAAGTATATGGAATTTATGAACAACCCTATATTAACAAGATTCACGAACAACCCTTAAATACATAAATTTATTAGTTTTTGCATGTACTTTGTTAAAAAAATATCTTTGGTAATTCTATTCTTGTATTATCTCAAACACCTGTGTTGTTTAAATTAGATCTCTCTTTTATTTTTGTATTATTTCAAATATTTATTTTGTAGAAGAATTCCTTATTTTTATTCCTGGTGTAACTGAAATATTGATCTTATTCAAAATTTTCAAGATAAACAGTAATCACGTCGTAAACGATACATTTTCCACGGTTCAGAACAATTTGCGAGAAGTGAGATTTTGTTGCAGCTTATCGAGGAGCCTGGCGTGCACTGCAAGCTGATTGCAGTTGCAACGTGAATTACGATGGCCAAGTTGTCTGTTTCAGGTTCGAACAACTTCGAACCCGTCTTCGATAACTTCGCCCATGAAAGTTTTGTGTACTCTTGTAAACTTGTCGAGTCAAGTTTATTTCCACCAGCCAATCGATTCTGTGACTTCGTTTGACTTCTCTTAATCGATCACCGAATTACTGTTGCCCTTATGCTTATCTAAACGTTAAAACAATAATAGAACTATTTTTTTACAACTTTCGGAATTTAGGATTTAGAAGGTACAAAATTTTGCACTTAGTTATTTAGGAATTTTGGGATATGGGTATCTAGGGATTTCGGCACTTTGGGATCTGGGAATCTAGGGATTACGAAATTTTCAGATTTGGGAATCTAGGGATTTCGGGACTTCCTGATTTGCGACTCTAGGGATTTCGAAATTTTCAGATTTGGGAATCTAGGGATTTTTTAAACTTCGGGGGTTTAGGAGTCTAGAGATTTCGAGGATCTAGGGATTTCTAAACTTTGGGATCTGGGAAGCTAGGGATTTCTGGACTTTGGGATATGGGAATCTAGGGATTTCGGCACTTTGGGATCTGGGAATCTAGGGATTACGAAATTTTCAGATTTGGGAATCTAGGGATTTCGGGACTTCCTGATTTGCGACTCTAGGGATTACGAAATTTTCAGATTTGGGAATCTAGGGATTTTTTAAACTTCGAGGGTTAGAAGTCTAGAGATTTCGAGGATCTAGGGATTTCTGGACTTTGGAATCTGAGAATCTAGGGATTTCGAGATCTCGGACTCTAGGGATTTCAGGACGTTCTGATTTGGAAATCTAGGGATTTTGAAATTTTCAGATTTGAGAATCTAGGAATTTTTTTAAACTTCGGGGGTTTAGGAGTCCAGAGATTTCGCGGATCTAGGGATTTCGGCACTTTGGGATCTGGGAATCTAGGGATTTCGATACTTCGTGATTTAGGACCCTAGGGATTTCGAAATTTTCAGATTTGGGAATCTAGGGATTTAGAAATCTAGAGATTTTTGAACGGTGCAAATCTAGGGATTTCGAGGATCTAGGGATTGCTGGATTTGGGAGTATAGGGATTTCGGGACTTCCGGAATCTAGGGATTTCGGGGTTTTGCAAATATACGGATTTCGTGATTTTTGGAATCTAGGAATTTTGCGAATTTAGGGACTTTGGGACTTTGGATATCTAGGGATTTGGAGGTCTAGGGATATTGGGACTTCTATACGTTCATCTCATTAATTATATCTTCGTAAACGTTCATTAATCTCGTTAATTATATCTTCGTATATTAATTAAAAATAGATGGGAGATATACAAATATATTTCTCTACTATTTATTATTTCAGTAATGTCAATAAAATATTTTAGCAATATGAATTATCTAAAAATTATAGCAACGTTATAATATATACATTATGGAAAAGTTGACAAAATTATGGGAAGTTAAAAAATTAATTAAAGTATTGGTTATACTAATTTGTAAAATTACATCTAAAAACATAATGGAGATCTAATAAATTCCATTTTATCAATTATTATTCAATGAACCAATTTTTAAATTAAAATTGAAAAATTAATACTTGAACTAATATAAGATATAATATAGGGATGACAAACATTTCAAAAGAACATAAGAAATGTGAGAAATTTTGAAAAAATGATTAAATTTACAGAAGAAAACTGTTAACCGAAGTTTGAGTAATTAGAAGATTAGACAAGAAGAGAGTTCACATAAAAATCGTACAGGACGATTGAGGAGTAATAGTGATTTCTCGATACACCACAAAATCGTACATTCGCTACTATTTTATCGACATTTCGTTGCACGTGATATGTGGCCACTTGTTGCTTTTGATGAACAGACTTATCTCCAATCTTCTATTCAAACCTACCGTTCAGCTAAATAAACATAGAAAAAGCCACAAACGACAGTTTACGTGAAATAATACGATGTCAACGTTCAAATTCAATATATCTTTTACGAATCGATAAAAAATAGATAGAATTGCAACTCTTAAGTCTTCTACACCTGGCAATATAAGGAGAGTCCACTGTATTTTTATTAAAATAACAAATTTCTTTCTTCTCGTATAATTTTCAACCCTACTATATTTAACTGTCACTATTGTCACCAAAAGTACATTAAACAGATACAAATAGCAATGTTTTAAAGAAACAATTGATACAAGAGGTTATACAATAATAATGGTAAAATAAAGAGTTTGAATGTGAAAATTGTCAAGTTGCAGAGGTGTCTAATTTCCAGCCAGTATTCGCACGGAACGTTACATTAAACTGGGAGTTCTTTACATTTCCTTGGACAAAAGCGTAATTATTATAGCGCGAATCTTCCGGTCGCAGGGAAATTATTCTGACTGCAGTTTCTGCACAAAAGTCCGCAGTTGTTGTTCGAAGAAAACAACGAGGAGCATGAATTTTAAGTGAGACCGTCCTATCATTTGACCCGCGGTGTGTACGCGTGAAGTTGTAGATAATAATCGCTTGCATTATGCAAATGTGTAAAAATGTTCATTTACTGTTCATTTCGGCTTATCTCTCGCAAATGTTTATCACCTTATACAAGTGATGTGAATTATCACTAGATGACTTGTTACCATGTAGTTACTTTTAATTATTGCTACTAGTTTTATTACTATTTTTACTTTATTACTACCAGCTTCATTATTATTTTTATTTATTATTACATAATTATAACATTTTATTTTATTACTTTTTTTACTTTTTATTATTACGTAATTATAATATTACTACATTGTAAGTTACCATATTAATTACAACACAAATGGTAATTAATCACAACTATAGATAATTATCAGTTGCTATGTAATTAACTACTAAATAATTATTTACAACACAATTAATTAGTATATATTCAACTGCTAGATAATTAGTTGCTATATAACCAATTGTCAGATAATTGGTTGCTACTTAAATAACAACTACATAACCAACCGCCAGATAGTTGGTTGCTACATAAATAACTACTACATAACTAGCTGTCACATAATTGGTTGCTAAATAAATAATTACTACTTAATTGATTGCTACATAATTAATTTCCCAGATAGTTAGATGCTACATAAATAACTACTACATAACCAACCGCCAGATAGTTGGCTGCTACGTAAATAACTACTACGTAACCAACTATCAGATAATTGGTTGCTACATAATTGACTGCTACACAATCAATTTCTTGATAATTTCTTGCTACACGATTAGTTATTACACTATTATTAGACAATTAATACATAGTTAATTACCCAATAAGCAATTTCTACATAATTAATTACTACATAATCAATACCGCTATATAATCAAACGTTATACAAGTGTACAATTAATTCCTACATACTTACATGCATTGCAAAACAGCTTAATTATTGCATTTTCAATAAAATTTATGCACCACTGCAAAGAAAAGTGAAAGAAACAGGCAGAAACTTAAAGTCCAGTTAATATCAAGGGACCTGTAGCTCGTAGATCATCTATAAATAAACTTTTCACGCGTACAATCCCCTCACGGCCTTTTTCGTCCGAAAGACTGAACTCTACATTTCATTAAGCATGTAGTATGAAGGCCAGCTAAAACTGGACCTGTTTTGATAATTTTAACACACCGTCGTTAAACATTCAAAGAAAATTGTAGTTTCATGCGGTTCAAGGTTCTACTACACGTTTTAATAATTGCTGCACGCGAACTTCCACTTTGGTCGGGTGAAAATTCTGTAATTTTTTTTCCGTTGAAGGGCGGAAAATGAAATAAGAGGAAAAACTGTGTACAAGATTTTTCATTTAGAGTCTCATTTTTGAGAACGTCAAGCTTCAGATTGATCACAGGATTTTTATAAAGTTATTTGTTGCTTTAGATGGTTATTTATAATTTCATCTACAATATCATGTACAACATCATCTACAATATCATCAACAATATCATCTATAATATCATCTACAACATCATCTATAATATCATCTACAACATCATCTATAATATCATCTACAATATCACGTACAACATCATGTACAACATCATCTACAATATCATGTACAACATCATCTACAATATCATCAACAATATCATCTATAATATCATCTACAACATCATCTATAATATCATCTACAACATCATCTATAATATCATCTACAATATCACGTACAACATCATGTACAACATCATCTACAATATCATGTACAACATCATGTACAATATCATCTACAATATCATCTGTAATATCATCTGTAATATCATCTACAATATCATCTACAACATCATCTATAATATCATCTACAACATCATCTATAATATCATCTACAATATCACGTACAACATCATGTACAACATCATCTACAATATCATGTACAACATCATGTACAATATCATCTACAATATCATCTGTAATATCATCTGTAATATCATCTACAATATCATCTACAATATCATCTATAATATCATCTACAATATCACGTACATCGTGTACAATATCATCTACAATATCATCTACAACATCATCTATAATATCATCTACAATATCACGTACAACATCATGTACAACATCATCTACAATATCATGTACAACATCATGTACAATATCATCTACAATATCATCTGTAATATCATCTGTAATATCATCTACAATATCATCTACAATATCATCTATAATATCATCTACAATATCACGTACATCGTGTACAATATCATCTACAATATCATGTACAACATTATGTACAATATCATCCACAATATCATCTATAATATCATCTAAAATATCATCTATAACATCATCTACAATATCATCTACAATATTATCTGTGTCATAAAAGAATACAAATTTCAATTATGACCAAATGCTGTACAAAACTGTCATTTTTTTTCAAACGTCAAATTTTAATAACAATCAAATAAAAGCAAGTTTTAGTAATAATCAAATATAAACACAAGTTTGAATGTACGTTACAATAATTTTGCGGTGAAGTGGTAGCAAGCAATAATTACACAGTAATCGAATAAGCAGGCAAGAAGTCGAGAGGCGTCGAGACGACGTGTCAAAGTAAATGACATTAGGAACGTGTCGTTGAGTTCGAGTACTCGAAGACGACTGTCTGTCTGGTGGCCGATGAAACGGTAAAAATCAATATCTGCTTTGCCGATAAAGTTCGGCTAGTAAACGCGGAACGTCGCGAACGTAATTAACGTCTGGAAATTGGATGGAAGGGGACATCCGGATCAATGGTCGTAGATAAGTGGAATTGAGACGGTCCGTAACGTTTCACGATTACGTTGCTAGCATCCTCGATTCATCTGGTGCCATTTCGATGATCACGGTGATTGATAGCGACTGTTCGCGTGTGTAAGCTCGAATCGACCAGCTGAGATGAACGACCTCGTTCACTATTCACACGGACGATACCATCGCTTTTACATGTTACTGTAAAAGACCACTAAATGTGATTACTCATCGCCACTTCGCATCAGAAACTTTAAAGTATCAATTTCCTACAAGAATTGGTAATTATATGTATAGAGGTATCTACTGTGGAGGTCTTGTGATCACCTCTTTGAAAGTATCAATTGCAGACGAAAATACACAAATAAAAATAAAATATAAATATATATTATTTACATGTTTAAGTGTATGATAAGGTGGAGGTCTTATGATCAGCTCCAAAGCATCAATTGTATAAAAAAATATATATTATTCAGATGTTTAAGTGTATGATACAATGGAGGTCTTATGAACATCTCTCTGATGAAAGTATCAATTGCATACGAAAATAAAAAAATATAAATAAAATATAAATATATATTATTTACATGTTTAAGTGTATGATACAGTGGAGGTCTTAAGATCACCTCTTTGGTGAAAGTAGCAACTGAATATAAAAATTTCTACAAAATGAAGCTTACAAATATGAAATGGAACACATGTCACAAATACAAAATACAGTTAACACATATAAAATTGTACTTGCAGATATAAAACTGAGCTTAAGAAGTATCATCTCTATCACTAATTATTTCTAAAATCGAACTTGAAAATAATGCTTGATCTTAAAGCTTGAGCTTAAAGTAAACAAGAAATTAGCAATATAAAAATCAAAGCAACTTAACTCCCGAATTGAGCGATCCGTAATAAATGTCCAAAGAATTTCGAAGAAATTGCAGCTCGAAAACGCGTTCAAAGAACGATCCGCAGAAATCCAATTTTCACAGATATAAGATTTTCTCCGAATTTCTCCGAGATACACGTAACGTCTCCGAATTGACCCATTTACCACTAACGTTATCACCACGTGTGTACAGTTTATTTTGTCCTCTGTACAATATCTCTTCTAAACAACAATCTCTTCTTCCTTTTTTCCCTTACACGTGTATGCACTTACGTAACACGTGACGATCGGTTCGTTTATTCGTTTCGAATAGCGGCAATTTTAGCTGCAAACAGGAGCGCCGTGAGTTCTTTTATTATCGCAGCTGCAGATTGTACTTATCTCGGCCGATAAAATAATGTTCCTTATCGAAAACGTGACGTTCACGGTGGACTGTAATTACCTTTACAAATTCTGTACGCTGAACGTGACAATTGCCGCTACGTGTACTCTGAGAAATTTGTGCCTGGGCGCTGCATAGAGAATCGCGGATATAGTGAATATTTAAAGTTTACTTTTCAAACTGTTGCTTTATTTTTTGGAAATTTTTATTTTGCGACTCTCTTTTGTATGATTTGAGAAATCTGAATTGGTAAATTCCTAAATTGTCAAATTTCTGAATTGTTTTTCGGACTTATTGAAATCTTGAATCATCAAATTTCTACATTATTTAATTTTTAAATCGTCATCTGTAAATTATCAAATTTCTAAATCATCAAATTCCCAGGTTACCAAATTCCTAGATCTCCAAATCCCTACACTCCCAAATTTCTACATTCACAAATACCTACATCCCCAAATCTCTAGACCCCCAGATAGGTAGATTCCCAAATTCCTAATGCTCCAAATCCCTACACTCCCAAATCCCTACACCCCCCAATAGGGAAATGTCCAAATTCCAAATTTCCCAAATTCCTAAATCTCCAAATCCCTACATCCCCAAATCCCTACACTCCCAAATCTCTACATTCCCAAATCTCTGGACCCCCAAATAGCTAGATTCCCAAATTCCTAATTCTCCAAATCCCTACATCCCCAAATTCCTACACTCCCAAATCTCTACATCCCCAAATCCCTACATCCAAATAGCGAAATGTCCAAATTCCCAAGTTCCCAAATTCCTAAATCTCCAAATCCCTACACTCCCAAATCTCTACATTCACAAATACCTACATCCCCAAATCCCTAGACCCCCAGATAGGTAGATTCCCAAATTCCTAATGCTCCAAATCCCTACACTCCCAAATCCCTACACCCCCCAATAGGGAAATGTCCAAATTCCAAATTTCCCAAATTCCTAAATCTCCAAATCCCTACATCCCCAAATCCCTACACTCCCAAATCTCCACATTCCCAAATCTCTGGACCCCCAAATAGCTAGATTCCCAAATTCCTAATTCTCCAAATCCCTACATCCCCAAATTCCTACACTCCCAAATCTCTACATTCCCAAATCCCTACATCCAAATAGCGAAATGTCCAAATTCCCAAGTTCGCAAATTCCTAAATCTCCAAATCCCTACATCCCCATAATATTTCTTTGTGACGTTCCCAAACACAACACATCAGTTCGATTCTTAAAAAATCCCTAAAATCGTCACAACTCTTCTCCCCCAGTTCCCACAATTCCCAACCAACCAACGAGTATCGGAACGTGTATCAGCCCAAAGAGATATCCGACACGAGACATCCCGTGACGGATTTTTCTAAGCGAATTCCCCAGTTGAAGGAGCCGGGATCAAAGGGATTTTCGAGTTCAGACTCGGATGTACGTACTCATATTTCCGGCTGGTGTTGACCGCAGCGAGTTATTTAACTCCGTGTTCGGTCCTACTGCGGCGCACAATCTCCAGCCCCAGTTTGATACCGGGGTCTGTTGTGGAACGTTAACTTTGTCCGAGCAACTCGGAACTATTTATCTTTCGGCAACAAAGCTGGGACGACGTGACGCGCTTTTAAGGAGACGAAAACGCTCCCGCGTAGCCAACTTCCATTCGACTTCTCGAGATGTTGACAATATCAACGCCGACGGATTATGTTTGCTGACTCTAATTGATTCGATTGATCAAGAGTAACGCGTTCGCAAACAGTCTCGTTAACTTTCACGCCGCAGCCTACTTGTTTAATTATACGTTTCTGCGGGAGATTTTGATGGCTCGATGTTTGCTATCTTCGAGCATGTTCGGATGAGACGTACATCTTCCATGGATGAGGAATCATAATCACTTATTAGGGGTTCTTATTGGAACACTTCTGAATATTCTGAATTAAATTTTTGAACTTACAAATCTCTGAATTTCTAACTATCTAAGCTCTCAAATTTGCTTATTCATAAATCTCTAGATTCTAAGTCCCTAGTTTCCCAAAATTTCTAGATTCCCAAAGCCCAAAATCACTAGATCTCCACACTGCTAAATCCCCAAATCCCTAGATTTCCAAAGTTCCAAGGTGCCTAAATTCTCAAAATCCCTAGATTTCCAAAGTTCCAAGGTGCCTAAATTCTCAAAA
This sequence comes from Megachile lagopoda, assembly GCA_036983795.1. Taxonomy (NCBI): domain Eukaryota; kingdom Metazoa; phylum Arthropoda; class Insecta; order Hymenoptera; family Megachilidae; genus Megachile; species Megachile lagopoda. The sequence continues at coordinate 7,051,484 of CM072798.1, forward strand.
TCCCTAGATTTCCAAAGTTCCAAGGTGCCTAAATTCTCAAAATCCCTAAATTCCAAAAATCTTGAAATTCATACATTTACAAAATCCGGAAATCCCCAGATTCCCGAAGTGCCGAAGTTCCTAGATTCCCAAAGGCCACAGTGCCAATATCCCTAGATCCCGTAATACCAAAACCCCCAAATCCCCAGATTTCCGAAGCCCCAAAATCCCTAGATTCAAAAAATCCTGAAATTCGTATATTTACAAAACCCCGAAATCCCTAGATCAGCAAAATTCCGAAATCTCTATAATCTGACATCCAGAAATCCCTAGATTTCCATCGTCCGGAAATCTAGACTCCTAAATTTAACAAAATCCCTAGATTCCCAAGTCTGAAAATGTCGAAATCCCTAGACTTCCAAATCACAACGCCCAGAAATTCCTAGAGTCCCAAATCACGTGGTCCAGAAATCCCTAGATCCCGAGATTACAAAGTCCTGAAATCCCTAGATTCCAAAAATTCTGAAATCCGTATATTTACAAAACCCCGAAATCCCTATGCTCTGAAATCCAGAAATCCCTAGATTTCCATCGTCCGGAAATCTAGTCTTCTAAATTTAACAAAATCCCTAGATTCCCAAGTCTGAAACTTTCGAAATCCCTAGACTTCCAAATCACAACGCCCAGAAATCCCTAGAGTCCCAAATCACGTGGTCCCGAAATCCCTAGATTCCAAAAATCCTGAAATCCGTATATTTACAAAACCCCGAAATCCCTATACTCTGAAATCCAGAAACCCCTAGATTTCCATCGTCCGGAAATCTAGACTCCTAAGTTTAACAAAATCCCTAGATTCCCAAGTGAAAATTTCGAAATCCCTAGACTTCCAAATCACAACGCCCAGAAATGCCTAGAGTCCCAAATCACGTGGTCCAGAAATCCCTAGATCCCGAGACTACTAAGTCCCGAAGTCCCTAGATTCCCATATCCAAAAGTCCCTAAATAACTAGGTTCAAAAATTGTACCTTCTACATCCTAGATTCTCAAATTTCTAGAAAAACATTTCTAACAAATTTTTCTATTATCGTTAGCATATTACAATCTTTCACTTTTGTTTCTATTTATACCCTTTTCATCGCTATGTTCTATCTGCAATTTATCATTCGCAGCATCCGTAAACACAGTAAAGTTTCCTTGAAAATTTCAAACAGAAGCAAAACTCCGAAGAGAATATATTTAAAATTTCCACGATTTATCAAACGTATTTGTCAAACGCGAACAATTTTACCAGCGTAGATCGAATTCGTTGATCGAATACATTCGCGAGCTATCGAAAAAATCCAGGATATTTCTTTCCGGCTGTTTTTTTTTCCTTCTTTTTTTTTCGTTTCGTTACCGTCGTTGTGGGACGGTTAAGCAATATCAAGCGAACGACCTGCAATCTTCTGTGATCGAACATGTTTCATTAATTAGAACGAACGAGTCCCTTTCATCAGGAAATCCGGCCAACCGACCGGTTCTCTGTATCGTTAAATGCGAGCCGATCCCGTAAAACGGACGAACGTTATTTGGTGTTTTTTCAATTTCGTACTGTTCAACATCCGCTGTGCAAAATCGATGTTCGATTCTGATAATAGTTTTTTTTTCGAAAGAAACATTCGTTTAGGTGCATCTACACGATACAGTTTTGTCAGGTCTTTTGGTACTTTTATTTTTCTTACGTGTTTGTTCTGGTTAGCGGGAAATTTGGAAGAGCAGAGATTTTGTTATTTGGAAATTTAGGAATGCTGAGATTTAAGAATTTCATTGGAAATTTAGCAATATTGAAAATTGATAATTTAGGAATTTGATGATATAGAAATTTTGCAATTAGCAATCAGTCTAGGGATTTGGAGATTTAGGAATTTGGGAATTTAGAGATTTGGGGGTGTAGGGATTTAGAGAATTAGGAATTTGGAAATTTAGCTATTTGGGAGTTTAGAGATTTGGGGGTGTAGGGATTTGGGGTGTAGGGATTTTGGGGGTGTAGGAATTTGGGGGTGTAGTGATTTAGAGAATTAGGAATTTGGAAATTTAGCTATTTGGGAGTTTAGAGATTTGAGGAAGTAGGGATTTGGGGTGTAGGGATTTTGGGGGTGTAGAAATTTGGGGGTGTAGGGATTTAGAGAATTAGGAATTTGGGAATTTAGCTATTTGGGAGTTTAGAGATTTGAGAATGTAGGGATTTGGGGTGTAGGGATTTTGGGGGTGTAGAAATTTGGGGGTGTAGGGATTTAGAGAATTAGGAATTTGGAAATTTAGCTATTTGGGAGTCTAAAGATTTGGGAATGTAGAGATTTGGGGGTGTAGGGATTTGGGGGTGTAGGGATTTGGGGATGTAGGGATTTAGAGAATTAGGAATTTGGGAATTTAGCTATTTGGGAGTTTAGAGATTTGGGGGTGTAGGGATTTGGTGATTTAAAAATTTGAGAACCTGTGAATTTGGGAATTTAACTATTTGGGGGTCTAGAGATTTGGAGGTCCAATATTTGGAGATTCAAAAGATTTGAAAACAGGAAGGTTAGAGAAGTTATACAATATTTTGAAACCCAGAATTTGATTTCCAAAGGTCGTCTAATAATTTGAAAAGTTAAAACTTGAAGTTTAAAAATTTCAAAATTAGAATATTTGCAAAAATAAAACTTCCATAACCCAAAAACCTTATGTACCAATCTGTTGTTGACAGAAAGTCTACCTGAAGTACCAATCTGTTGTTGACAGAAAGTTAAAAATAACTAAAAAATTTCAGATTTGATAATTCACAAATTTGTGATTATACGATTTATAAATTTGCAAAAACAAAATTTCCAAGATTTCAAAGCTTGAAGAAACTTAGAAAGACGAAGACGTGGAATTATGTAGTTCACATATGTGTGCTTACAGGAAGCATACGTCGCAGCGAAGTGTAGCAGTAATCCGTGTCTGAACTCGAAAAGGCAGCTGCCTTTGATCCCGGTTCCTTTAAAACCGGGATCATTTCCTAGGGGAGCTATTTCACCCGGAATCGTTCGTGGAATAATTTTGATGCTGCCGGTAAAAATTTCAAACGACCACCGTCAGGAATTCGTCTCCCTAGAGGCCGCTACTGCAGAGACGTGATTCTCTCTCGTGCCCTTTTTACTTTGTTACTAGCGTTTCGTCACTTTCGCGATGGTTTTCAACTCCCCTTGGTACACACGAACTTTCATTCATATTTCTCATGGTTAAATGGCTCCAATTGCTCACTGGATCATTAAGAATACTATTTTAATTAAAAACAGTTATTATTGCCAATTATCTTCAGAACTTTATTTCAATTTCAGAATAAAATTATGTTGCAGGAAAAATAATTTATGCAATAAATTTTTAAATCTTGTATAACTAGTCATATTTCCATGATGGCCATTTTCCTATAAAATGAGCCATTTTATTTTAACTGAGAAGTTACATAAAACGATACGATAAATAACATGTTTGATGTTTCATCTTACTACATTCCTTTATCGATGCTGCAGAAAATGGCGGCGTGTGTAGCGACGCATCAAGAAGGTGGTAAAAATATAATCGACGACATAAACTCGAAAGGAACATCGAGGGACGCTTGAGAAGTATGTTAAAGTTTTAACGGTTACTTAAAACTGATCGAAATTTCCGAACAAGTTTATCTCGCGGAGAAACAATATGGACGATCGACGGACTTTATGCGAAATTTTACGCGGGGAATTCGAACGCTGTTATCGAGCTTCTCGCGAACGACTTGTGCGTTGCAACGTCAGCAGTTTAACGACTTGGAACTTGATACTTGAAACCTGATACTTGAAACTTGATACTTGTTACTTGAAATTTGATACTTGAAACTTGAAACCTGATACTTGGAACTTGACACTTGATATCTGAAACCTGATACTTGTAACTTGTAACTTGATACTCCGTACCTGAAACCTGATACTTGTTGCTTGAAACTTGATACTTGAAATTTGATACTGATGCTTGAAACTTGTTACCTGAACACTTGATGACTCGAGTGTCTCTCGAAGAATTTTTACGTTTCACATAAAAAAAATATCCACATCCCAAGAATGTTCACAGATGAGACAAACCAAAAAATGCTCGGAATGTAGTGACTCCTTGGGTGTTCCTGCTACGGGTAATTGATTCGAAACTACAAATGAAGTAACGAGAAACTGTGAAGCTTATCTCTACAAACCTGTACCGAGGTCTCCCCTCGCTGTAGTATGCATTCTAAGATACACGTCTCGTTCGAAAGTGGCGACCGAGGAGAAAAATGCCACGTTACTTTCCTTCGAGCAGTTATCCGCGAAACACCACGATTACAACGAGGATAATGGAGAAACAGCACCATAGAACGGAAACCAGGTTAATGGCGAACGATTTAGTGATATTCAACATCGGCGCTCGAAACGACACCACATTTCTTCCGAATGACGACTTAATGCTCGATAAAATCTCGACACGGGTTAACGTCCCTCTCGCGACATTTTTTGCCGATTTTTCTAACTTTCGCTGCGAAAGTGCGGTGGTAAACACTGGATCTACGCGGTGCGATTTAGTCGTTTGCAGTCAATTTACCTTTCTTTGTATATTCTTTCATTTTTGTTCGAACGATGTTTGCAGATTTTTTATGCTGTCAACTTTTGGAAGTGACTATCAATTAGGTTGGTGGAGTAAGTTGAGGAATTTCTAGGTTTCTACATTTCATTAACACCAAATTACAATACTGAAGAGTACTTTGCACAAGGGATATAAAAAACCTTTTACTGAATTATCGAATGTCACTAAGACAGTTCTAGGAATGTTCATTTGTTACCAATCGACAAAGTGCAGTATCTAACTTCTACAGAGGTGAACTCATCGATGGAAGTTGCCCTAGCAATTTCCAGCCGAGAAGAAACTTCGATATCGATCGAGTCCATTAATTATTTATCGCCATCACGATGAAACGGTGTACAAAACGGCTTGCCACGGTTCGTATCGTGTGCTTCACGGTAAACTGGCTTCTTCTTGTGATGCCATTTCATACGAGAGTTACGAGCACATCGAAACGATCCTCTAGACACGCAAACTGCAATTTACAACAGGATGTTCCACGGCGTAAACTTGGATCGTGTTATAGAATTCTTCGACTACTCGTCGAAAACTCAATTTTCGATCCACCAGGTGTTGAACGTGCATTTTATTATCTGTTGGAAGCTTCTACTAAATTGTTGCATACCTATTTTGCTCGAGTGTGTACGTCAGTTGTTCGTCAATTTAAGTTGCACAATTTGGGGGATGGCAATCATGGAGCAATTTACGAATTTGGGGAATATTGGGATTTAGATTTGGAGATTTGGGGATCTGGGAATTTGGGGACTTGAGGATGTCGGAAATGTTGGAAATTAAGGACTTGAGGATGTGGGAAATGGTGGAATTTAGGGATCTGGGGATTTGGAGAATGTTGTGATCTGAAAAATGCTGGGATTTAAGAATTTTGTGATTTGAAGATATGGAAATACAAGAATTTGGTAAAATAAGGATTTGGAAATTTGGAAGTTCAGGAATTCGTAAATGAAGAATTCGGAAATATGAGAGATCAAACAGAAATTTGGTAATTTAGCAATTTGAAAACATAGGAATAATAATTTAATTAAATAATAATTTAAAAATAGAAAAATTTAGAAATTAATCTCCACTCCTCCAAATTTATACGTTTAGGTATTTGATAAGTTAGAAATTTGAAACTATACCCTGTACTCTCACGGCAATATCACACCAGATGTCTCCTTAAACACATACACATGTGCCACTAATATCCACTTTTCACGAAATTACGTACACGTGTTTGAAAACACGTCGAAACATGGCCGTTAGTTTCATTTTTTTCTCCTCTGTTTCTCACCCAGCCCTTTTGCAACAGCGTTTAATATCTGGGCTCAAGCTGCGAGCCTATTTAGAAACTCGTTAGTAACTGAACCGTGGCGGTTATTGCAGCAGGAAATTTTTTTTAGAATACTTAGTTTTTATTGAACTTCCCTTACCGTGATATTAAATACCAAAATTTAGTTTGGACGAGCGTCACTGTGCATATAAGTTCTGCCTCGAGTTGGGTGATTTTGATTTTGCATCATCTGCGTCACTTAAAATCTTTTAGCTTCTAGAATGCATATTACAGCGAGAGGAGACTTCAGTACGAGTTTTTGGCGATACTTCGACGGTTTTTCGTTCCTTCAGTTTCAAATCAAGTAGCAGCAAGACCCAAGGAGTCATTACATTCCGAGTATTTTTTTTATAGTGAACTATTCGTGTCGAGGTTTTGCTTTTTTTTAGCTTAGTTTCAAGTTTCAAGTATCAAGTTTCAGGTGTCAAGTGGTAAGTTTCAGATATCAAGTTCCAAGTATCAGGTTTCAGGTATGGAGTATCAAGTTACAAGTTCCGAGTATCAGGTTTCAGGTATCAAGTGTCGAGTTTCAAGTTCCAAGTATCAGGTTTCAGGTATGGAGTATCAAGTTACAAATTCCGAGTATCATGTTTCAGGTATCAAGTGTCAAGTTTCAGATATCAAGTTACAAGTTCCGAGTATCAGGTTTCAGGTATCAAGTGTCAAGTTTCCGATATCAAGTTTCAAGTCCCAAGTATCAGGTTTCAGGTATGGAGTATCAAGTTACAAATATTAAGTTCCAAGTATCAGGTTTCAGGTATCAAGTGTCAAGTTTATACTAAAGAAATGTATAAACTCTCGAACAAACAGTGATTCGAGTGCATTGCAAAAACAAACTCTTGTCGTTCAAAGTGAACTCATTTCTTAGAGTCCACATATGTTCCCTAGTAATCCTAACGATTCCACTTATATTGCTAAAGTCTGCAAATAATAAATTCGCTCAGCTGCACATATTATTATTCCTAGAAATGAAATTCAACTTAAGAAAATTATAACAAAAATATGTGTACCACCTCTGTATCTCAATTTAATATCTGAAAAAATGTCCCTTTGTCAGATAACTATTTTGCAGACATAATATAATCTGATACTTCCTGATTGCTATATGAAACGAAGGATTAATTGGTTATAGACTCGTAGAAATGAAACGTCGGACGAGCATTCGATGAAGGATTAAAAGGGGATTACAGTGAACGAAGAGACGGTATGAGAGAATCGAAGGAATTGAAATCCTGTAAATCACATTTCTCATACATCGAGAGAGCAGTCCATCGTTTCCTACGGATCTGGGCAACACGTTTATTCTAGATTATCAATCACTATGAATCAGACTACATTACAAACGGAGACTCGGTGTCCCATTTAAGTCACTCAGATATCAAAAATATTAATGACACAACAAATATTTTCGACGAAAGTTATGTGATTCTTAGCGAATAAATTATCTGACGAATGTTTGTCTATATGGGTGGAGATACGAAGGTCAAATTCGGTTGAAATAATTTTTCACCATGACTTCACACTTTTGCGTGAATCGCTAAAATGTATGAAACATTTTTATTTCAATATTTTGGAAGTAACGGAAAACTCTCTTAATAAAATCTAATTTTTGAAGAACCGATTACCGAATTTCACTGTATAATTCAGTCGAGAACTTTGAACACTTCGCTCTTATTGCAACGATTAACTACTTCACTCTATCACGAATTCTTCCTTACTAAACTTCAAGCACTTTCGAAATAGTTCGATCCCGGAATGTTGCCTCTAATTACATCAATGTCCGTCTGAATTAAAGTTGGACGATTTATAGAGCTAATTCGGTAACTTAATCAACGTTCTCCAACGAAAGATTCAGACCTGATGACGTTCATTAATAATAACATTTATTACGTTGGACTTGTAATCAGATGTCAAAGACGAATATTATCCAGAACTTATTTCTGTTAACATGAAATATTTATATTTAACGTTGTTGGCCATTTTTTGTAAATATCAGAGAATTAGTAGATGAAAGAAATTGTTGAGATTTTGAAAATTTAAAAAAACAGTTTTATTAATAATTTATAGCGAAGAGTAAAAAGTTTGTACGATAATAGAATAAAAATTGAACTGAAAATTAATTTCTGAACAGAGAATTTGGGTAATGGTTATCGAACAGTCCATTTTTTCCGAATTTCACGATGTGACACCGAAAGAAATGCCACATCCAGCTGTTCCCTATTATACAATGTGTCTTATTCAAATCGATTCACTCGAAAATATTGAAAATGAAATTAATCCAAATAATAAACCACTATCAAATAAAATTGATTGAAATAACAAAATACGAAACATCAAATTAAATTAATTTGACAAAACATTCAATTATACAATAAACCTCAAAGAATTAAATTAAATTGATTCAAACAAACGAAACAAGAAATTAATAAAAATAAATAAAAAGTTGAATGAAATTAAGTTCATAAAATTGATTCGAAACAAATGAGAACGTTACTATATTATTATCCTGCAGTAATTCGCACGAAATCTGTTGGGAGACACAGGAAGAAGTTTTCTCTTGAATAAACAACGTCCTAACTCTGCGAAATTTGATCTAATGACTATAATCACCCTTAATGCAGAGAAGATGTCCTATAAAATCCGTTTAACTCCCTTAAGCCCTTGTCTTATGATTTTCTCAGTAGTTGCGACTATCGGAGCTGACTGTTCACCGCTGAGATGTTAGGGCAATTAGAGGAAGTTTGTATATTATGTATATGTTGCATGTTAACGATTATGTCGGTACAAGCTATAATTAGAACGAAATATTTAACGATGTTATGTATTTGATATAGGTTTGTCAATATTGATCAATATTGATATATTTAATATGTTGATGTCAAATATTTATGTGAATATTTATACATTTACAAGTTTTATTATGATTATGTTTATTATGTTCTATATTGTTTTGTGTGTATTAATTTGCAAATGATGTGTTGTTAAATTTCAAAATTTTTTAATATTCAGAACTTCTACAATTTTTCTCATTCTTAAATCGTTGCAGTTGCTGTATTATAAAATTTTTATATTTCTTAATTGCTATATAAAGAAATGATTATATATAGTCCTTAAATTTTCAAATCTCTATATCTCCAAATTATTAAATTTCTAAATCCCAAAATTTTAAAAATTCTATATGTGCAGATTCCTAAAGTGAATCTCTAAATTCCCAAATTCCTACATTTCCAAATCGTTGAATTCTTAAATTACTATATCCCAAAATTCCCAAATATCGAAATCCTTAAATTCTCAAATTTCTACATCAACAAATTATTAAATTTTCGAATTCCTAAATCACAAAGATCTCAAGGGTCCAAATGCCCAAATTTCTACACTTCCAAATTTCCACATTCTCAAATTTCCTAATTACTAAATTTCTAAATTTCCGAATTTCCGAATTTCCAAATTTCCTAATTACTAAATTTCCAAATTTCTAAATTTTCAAATTCCAAATTTCTAAATATTCAAATTTCCAAATTTCTAAATTTCCCCATTTCCAATTCTCCTAATTACTAAATTTCCCAATTTCCAAATTCCAAATTTTCAAATACTAAAATTCTAAAATTCCCAAATTCTCAATCATTCAAATCTCTAAATTTCCAAATTTCAACATCTCCGAATTCCTAAATTTCCAAATCCCTAAATTCTCAAATTCTCAATCATACAAATCTCTAAATTTCCAAATCCATAACTCCCCAAATCCCTATATCTAAAAATTCTTAGTTATCCAAATCCCTATGTTCCCAAACTAATAAATCCCAAAATTCTCAATCATCCAAATTTCTAAATCCCCAAATTTCTACACTTTCAAATTTCTAAATTTCCAAATCCCTAAATCTGAAATATTCTCAAACCCTCAACCTCCAAAATCCCCAACCTCCAAATCCCCAAATCACAGACTCTCTACGTTGCAAAATTTCCAAATCTGAAACCCACATCCCTAAATCCCAAATACTTTCAAACCTTCAATCTCCAAAATCCCCAACCTCCAAATCCCCAAATCACAGACTCTCTACGTTGCAAAATTCCCAAATCCCTAAATCCCAAATACTCTCAAACCTTCAACCTCCAAAATCCCCAAATCACCACTCTCAAGCTTGTAAAATCCCCAAACCTCTTCCAAAATCCTAACCCCTGCAAAATCCCCACTTCCAATTCCCCAAATCACAGACTCTCGCCCTTCCAAAATTCCCAAATCACCTTCATACCCCAAATGTAAAACCCTCCTCCCATGAACCATAATCCTCCTCATCAAACCACCTCCACATGTCACTACATGTCACCACATGTCACCACATCTTCACCACATATCCTCGCATAATCAAACTAATTCGATTACACAGACATTTAACACGTAACCCCAGAAAATGGTATTACTTAGTAGGAATAGATCTTTGTCATAGTCGGAACAGTATAACCTTGGGTCAAAATCGACCCAATGTTAGCTAAGCAAGGGTTAAACTCAGTGGAACTGGTTCAATGCGGTTTGTACGTGTTTGCATTCGTCGGTGGCTTGGTCCACGTAGATTCAGTCGCAGGATCTGGAACTATGGACTGTCCTACGGTCACTAATTAATAGACAAGTGCTATATTCCGCGACGTACACGTACACGGAAAGCCACGTTGCAGGTGTAATTACGTGCGTGTGTACACGTACGGAGGATTGCTCTGCGGTGAATTGCGCCCGCGTGAAAAGCAACGAACGCGTGTCCATCTATCGATGCTATTCGACCATCCCACCGAAACACGATCACCCTAATTTCGATACGATCTAATTAAATCCGATTCCTGCTCCCGTTTAATTGCTTCTCTGCCAGCTCTTCCTTTTTGTAAAATAGCATTTTTCGTAGTAATCAATGTGTTAGAGGGAAATAGGTAGTTTGAATAAATTCGGAATAATTTGGTAGATGGGATTTGGGGAACCATTTTGAATGTTAACAAGAAATATGAGGGTTATTTATTATTTGAACACGCGAACTGCCAGACTGAGAGCTAAAAATTGCTTTGGGTTGCATTTTCATTTTTGACAAATTTTACTACATATTTTTACAGTATTTGTATTTATTTTTCATAGTTGCAAGCAGTTAATACGAGTAGTTTCAATTAGGTAGGAGGACATGTTTTTGATAATACAGGTGGTAGATGTGTATGGTAATTGAAGTTTCAATTTCCTAATTTCCCAATTTCCCACATTTCCCAAATTTTCTCAAATTCCTAATTCTCCAATTTCCCTATTTCCCAATTTCCCAAATTTCCCTATTTCCCAAATTTTCTCAAATTCCTAATTTTCCAATTTCCCAATTTACCAAATTTTCTCAAATTCCTAATTTCCCAATTTCCCAAATTTTCTCAAATTCCTAATTCTCCAATTTCCCTATTTCCCAATTTCCCAAATTTCCCTATTTCCCAAATTTTCTCAAATTCCTAATTTTCCAATATCCCAAATTTTCCCTATTTCCCAAATTTTCTCAAATTCCTAATTTTCCAATTTCCCAATTTACCAAATTTTCTCAAATTCCTAATTTCCCAATTTCCCAAATTTTCTCAAATTCCTAATTCTCCAATTTTCCAATTTCCCAATTTTCCAATTCTCCAATTTTCTAATTTCCCAAATTTTCCCTATTTCCCAAAGTTTCTCAAATTCCTAATTTCCCAATTTTTCAAATTTCCAAATTTCAGCTCCTCCAAATTTCTAAATTTCCAAATCCATAATTCCCCAAATTCCTACATCTAAAAATTCTGTCATCCAAATCTCCAAGTTTGCAAACTAATAAATCCCAAAATTCTCAATCATCCAAATCTCTAAATTCCCAAAAATTTCTAAATTTCCAAATCCCTAAATCTCAAATACTCTAAAACCTTCACCCTCCAAAATCCCCAACTTGCAAATCCCCAAATCAGGAACTGTCAATCTCACAAAATTCCCAAATCCTTAAATCTCGAATACTCTAAAACCTTCACCCTCCAAAATCCCCAAATCTCAAACTGTCAATCTCACAAAATCCCTAAATCATAAATACCAACTCCTCAAACCCTATATTACCAATATTGTAAATAACTAAACTTCGCAACAAATTTTAGAATATAAAATAAAAAAATTCTGAAGAGGTCAAACTGATTCGATTGTTCCAGTGTTAAATCAAAACGAATTTCTTTCGAGCGCAAGAATTAATCACAGAATTCTTTCGATCAGATGACCAATCGTACGAAAAGTTCAGCTGAAATCCTTTAGCTGCTTCGTCCAGTGAAATCTGGTTAACCAAGCAAAATAAAATAGACGTGACCAATGAAACAGAAGAAATTCGATTACAGTGCTTTGATCAGCAAATGAATTGGATTTTTGGTGAATAGTCGGAGGTTTGAAGAACCATTCGATTTCACTTACTCTAATCCTCGGATTAAAGCGATTTCAAATTAAAACTTTCATTCTAAACGACAGATACGATCATTTCAAACGTTCAAAGGCGAATAAAATGCATCGCGTTGCAATATATCAAGCGTGCTGTTATTAATAGAGACCGAAAAGGAAAAAGTCAGATATCTGGATATAAGTCTTTCGTGTCATTTTTTATTTCCTTTGAAGTTACAACACTTAACGGTTAATTAGTCACCCTGTAATTAACATCCTGTGTGAGCTTTTATGTAACAGTATATCATTTTTTTGTTACGTTTTTTCTGTGTGTTTACAGTTCAAGTATTTGTTTAAAGTTGCTAGTAAATAAACATGTTGATTTTATTATTTTAATAAGAGTTCGAGGGAGTATTTAATTTATTAAGTACCGAATTTGATTTGTATTTAATGAAATTAAAGATGTGTTCATTAGTATTCAATTAAGGTACTTATTAGATATTTCATTAATTATGGATGAAGTAATTAATTAAATTAATCTAATATTTACTGTTATTAATTAAATATTTGATTATATACTTGATTAAATGCATTCAATTGAATTTCTGATTAAGTAATTAAATTTAATAAGCAGTTGATTGATTGAGTACTTCATTAAATAAATTTAATTGAATTCTTGATCAAGTACTTAATTAAATTCAATAAATAGTTGATTGATCGAGTACTTGATTAAATACATTTAACTGAATTTTCGATCAAGTAATTAAATTCAATAAATAGTTGATTGGATAAGTACTTGATTAAATAAATTTAATTGAATTCTTGATCAAGCACTTAATTAAGTTTAATGAATAGTTGACTGATTAAGTACTCGATGAAATGCATTCAATTAAATTTTTCACGAAGTACTTACATTTAATAGTTGATTGATAGAATTTAATTAAATACTCGATCAAAAATTCAATTAACTGTATTTAATCAAATATTCGGTAAAATATTTGATTAATCCACTACCGAAATCTTAATTAACTAAATAAGATATTTTAAAGAACGTATTAATTTTCGTAGAATAATTGAAAAATTTTATTAACGAATTTTTCTTGCTTCATCCACCGGAAAATGGATAAGAAAATATTTGTTTCGGTTACAGGGGTGATTATAAAAATAATTGGACAGGGATTTTGAGATTCCGAGACCGCCGGATGAAAAACCGAGTAAATGTTACATTTTCATTAAAACATCAATTAACAAAATAATACTACTCGTCGTCTGAGAAACTAACCGGGTCGAAGTTTTATAATTGAGCGTATCAAGGGGACGAGAGGGTCCTATAACGACCCGTGAACTGTCCCAGCAGAGTTTATTTCCATTAAATCATTTAACGAGTTTCAGCTGACGACGAAATTGTCTAACGAACGTCGAACATCGTTCTACTGAATTACCGAACTTGTTATATCCTTCTCTTGCTTTCTTCCGTTGCTTGGGAAAATTTCACGAACGAAGTATCTACTCGCGGACGAAAAGACACACAATTCGATTCATCGTGCAACAACGATATTTTCATAGTTCTTTTCTATATCATAAATTACCCCAAAATAAATACTTCTTAATAATCTCAACAAATTCAAACGATGCTTTCCTACTTAGCGTATTTTCTTTAGTAACTTTTTAATTATTCACGACAATTTTTACAAAAATTGAGAATAATGTAATTGGAAGAGGATTAGTTTAACGACAGGAGGATCTAGGATTTGGTGGTGCAGATATTTTGGAGTCTAGGGATTTTCAGATTTGGGTATATAAGAATCTAGGAAATTTTACACAAAAAATTGTAGACCTAGGAATTTTTTACCTGAACCTAGGAACTTGGGAATTTGAAAATTGGAAAATTAAAGTTGAAAAATTGTAAAATTGAAGAATTGAAGATTTGAAGAATTGAAAAATTGAAGAACTGAAGAATTGAAAAATTGACGAATGGAAGAATTGAAGACTTGATGAATTGAAGAATGGAAGAATTGAAAAATTGAAGAATTGAAGAATTGAAAAATTGACGAATGGAAGAATTGAAGAATTGATGAATTGAAGAATGGAAGAATTGAAAAATTGAAAAATTGAAAAATTGAAGAATTGAAGAATTGAAGAATTGAAAAATTGAAGAATTGGAAAATGGAAAAATTGAAGAATTGAAAAATTGAAGAATCGAAGAATTGAAAAATTGAAGAATTGAAAAATTGAAGAATTGAAAAATGAAAAAATTGAAGAATGGAAGAATTGAAGAATTGAAAAATTATCAAAGGAAGAAATTAAAGACTTGAAAAATTGAAAAATCTAACAACAGAGAACATTTAGAATTGAAAAATTGTCATAGAGAAAAATGGAGTAAGTGAAAGATTAACAAATTTCAGAATTGCAGAGTTCCAGATTTGCAAAATTGAAGAATCACGAAAGTGAAAAATCGAAGAATGGAAGAATTTAAAAGTTGAGAATTGTAAAATCAGAAGATTAAAAAATTAGAGAATGATATATTCACAAAATCGAAGATCTAAAAATCTAGAAAATTAAAGAATACCTCAAAATATAAAAGTGAAAAATCTGAGAGCACGAACATGCAGAAGCACAGATTCCAAAATGTCAATAAAACATTAACAAGTTTACATAGGTGTCAGAGAAAGTTACACACGGATCGTATGCGAGTGTAGTTCGTTATCCCGAGCGTATTCCCTAATCAGAATTCGTGGTAGCCGGTCGATCAGAAGCGTCGTAAATAGATTTAAACTTCCGTCGATGCGATCGAGCTTACGAGAGAGCTTTTCGCTTGTTTCGGACACCGGCGAACCCCTAATCCAGGCAAATTAATTTATCGTAAAATCGTCGGCGATTGGAGGACGAACGTTGTCGTAGATTGGTGATCATTTCCAGGATGACGCGATAGATCGACTCGAAATGCCGCTAAACTATCGTCGAACGAGCACCGATATTTTATTAAAGCGTTGATTTCAACGGGTTAGAAGTTCGTTGAAAACCCGCCACGATCCGACGAATTCTCGTCGATGCGAGGAGAAGTTTTTATGGAGCTTTCGTGGCTTCGCGAGGCAAACGACCCTCGAAAACGCTGGGATCAGGGATTTATGAAAAGGGGCCGAGATTTTTCGATGAATTTCATTATTTCTGATTGCGTTTCGATCGTAATTTCGCGTCCGACGGATCTGGCTAATTAATGTAATTTCGCTTTTTATGCCTCCGCCGTAACGTTTTCCTTTTTTTGTACGCTCGCTTTTTGCGTTCGGTAAACAGTTTTACAGTTTATTGATCCGGTTTCCTGATTTACTGCTTTTCTATTGTTAATGCGAGTTTAATTGCAGCGAAATATAGTTCATTGCGATAATTGATTATAGCTGGATGACACGAATATGGTACACAAATTTGTGTCATGCGGGAGCGATGTGTTATTCCATGAATATGAAATCATGTTAGTGGACATTTGCTTCGAGCAAAGATATATACATTTGACAATCTTTTAAACTTCCAATTTTCCATTTTTCCAACTTTCTAATTTTCCAATTTCAAATTTGAAATTTTCTGAATTTGCGATTTTCCAATTTTCCTATTTCCCCAATTTTCCAATTTTCCAATTTTCCAATCTCCAAATTTCCAAATTTTCCCAATGTTCCAATTCCCCTATTTCCCTATTCCCCTATTCGCCTATTCCCCAACTCCCAATTCCCCAATTCCCCAAAACCCCAATTTCCTAAATTTCCAAATTTTCATATTTCCCAATCTTCCAATTCCCCAATTTCCCAAATTTTCAAATTTTCCGAATTCCCCTATTCCTCGATTTCCCAATTTCTGAAATTTCTAATTTCCAATTTCCCAAATTTCCAAATTTTCCGAATTCCAATATTCCCCAATTTTCTTATTTCCCAAATTTTCCCAACTCCCCAATTCTCCAATTTCCCAATTTCTCTATTCCCCAATTCCCCAATTCCCTAATTCTCCAATTTCCCAATATCCCAACTTCCACATTTCCCAATTTCCCAGTTTCCCAAATTTTTGCAATTCCCATATTCCTCAATTTCCCTACTTCCCAATTTCCCAATATCCCAACTTCCCCATTTCCCCATTTCCCAATTTCACAGTTTCCCAAATTTTCACAATTCCCCTATTCTTCAATTTCCCTACTTCCCAAATTTCCAAATTTTCCCAACTCGCCAATTTTCCAATTTCTCGAAGTTCCATATCTTCCTCATTTTTTCATTTTCCAACTCCTCATTTTCTCATTTCCCACCTTTCTATTTTTCCTTTTCCCCCTTTCCAATTTTTCCAATTTCCCGAATTTTTCAAATTTCCCCACTTTTCCATTTTCCAACTTCTCATTTTCTCATTTCCCACCTTTCTATTTTTCCTTTTCCCAATGTTTCATTTTCCAACTCCTCATTTTCTAATTTCCCACCTTTCTATTTTTCCTTACCCCTTTTCCAATTTTTTCCAATTTCCTGAATTTTTCAAATTTTCCCATTTTTCCATTTTCCAACTTCTCATTTTCCCATTTCGCACCTTTCTATTTTTCCTTTTCCGCTTGTCCAATTTTCCAATTTTCCAATTTCCCAATTATCTAATTTTCTACTTGACTAATCCTTAACACAACTAATAATCGTAATAAATACTAATCCATCCTTTATATCAACATTTATTAAATTATTATCTGCAACCAACAGTACATACATTTTATCCTAACATCGCGTGCACATAATTGCACCTACCAAATCATCCTCACCATCGAGTCATATTTTTCCAGAATATCGTGAAAATAGTTGTTTACCTGCAACAGTATAATAGTTACTATATCTCGGCACACAAGTTTTGTTATAGCGAGCTATCAGACGATGTTACAGGTCAAAGTTTATGTAGCGTACAATGTCAGGTCGGAAGGGTTAATATCGACCCGCGATCGCAAACACTATGAAATTCCCGAACAACCCAATAGTTTGGTGCGAAAGAATGTTCGCGTGCGACCCGCAATAGACCACAAATCTGCCCTCAACAAAATGGCTTCTATCGCCTTTTCAAACTTTCCATCAAATTCCGGAGATCAGATTTTACCAAATAACCATCGTAAACTTCATTTTTAACCGTACTACCTTATAGTGATCAAAACCTTTCTGACATCTCTGTTTCTTCATGTGCTGTTTTGAAACCTGGGGACTTTGTCATCTAGTATAAATCGTGTATTTTTAATTATGTTAGGTCGTGGAATGCATATTATATGAGGATTAGACATCAGTAAAAGAAATACTATTTTTGTAGAAATATGTTTTTTGTTCGATAAGGACCTTTGATAAGGTATCAAATTATGGAATGTATTTTATAATTATGTATTTTCCAATTCTCAGTAATTCATGTCACTTATAAAGGAACGTTCTCCAGAAACTGTGCAGCCATACACAAAATCACTCATCTAAAAATTTCAATAATTCACCAAAAATATCTTCCTGTGTTCCATAAAAAATGAAGAACCTTCAAAACATATAAATGTCTAATTTCATAGGAATTCGCGTAATTTGCAGAAAGGACAAAAGCTCCCAAACGGACATTGCATATCATACATTTTCGATTGTTTGAACAAGCATTGCACGACATCCTGTTTAACAAAGTGAACATCGTTTAAAATGTTTCCACTCCAGATCTTTCAATGGTCCACTCCCGCAACGTGAAATTGTAAACAGCCATAAATTGGTTAACAACGTTATAATGCCACACTCGAATAGCTACATAGTATTGTGTGTACATCTCTCCGTGTGCGCGTATGTATATCGTTCAGATATAGACAGCAAGAATTTTTTAGCGTGGATGATTTTTTTTCAACGCTGTCTAATTCCAGGGAAAATATTGCACGAGTACACTAATGATTCGCAGTTTGTGTATTGTTGGGATAGTAATTAATTTTATTGCTCGAATTTTGGGGGTGAATGTTTTTGGGACGTGAAATGGACCACCGAGTCTCTACATTTTCAAATTTCTATGTCGTTAGGTCTCTATGTCCCTACATCCTCAGAACATCGCCAGATTTTACCAAAACCCATTGCAAGTAAATACACATGTACCTTCCACATATGGAAACAACTGAGTCATATGTGACACATACTCCATAAGGCTACACCTAGTGACCACATCTAGTGGATAGAGGTTAAAGTAAATTACTTTGCTAATACACTTCAAAGGTCTAATTGATCCACCTCAAAACCTTGCACATATGGAAAAAATTGGTACATACGTGACACATCCTCCATAGTGACCACATCTAGTGGACAGAGGATAAAATAAATTACTTTGCAAATATACTTCAAAGGTCTAATTGATCCACCTAAAACCTTGCACATATGGGAACAATTGAGTCATATGTGACACATCCTCCATAGGGCTACACCTAGTGACCACATCTAGTGGACAGAGGATAAAATAAATTACTTTGCAAATATACTTCAAAGGTCTAATTGATCCACCTAAAACCTTGCACATATGGGAACAATTGAGTCATATGTGACACATACTCCATAAGGCTACACCTAGTGACCACATCTAGTGGATAGAGGTTAAAGTAAATTACTTTGCTAATACACTTCAAAGGTCTAATTGATCCACCTCAAAACCTTGCACATATGAAAACACATGTATCATATGTGACACATCCTAAGGCCACAGCAAGTGTACCTAGTCCATATCTAGTGGACAGAGGTTAAAATAAATTACTTTGCAAATACACTTCAAAGGTCTAATTGATCCACCTCAAAACCTTGCACATATGGAAACAATAGCATCATATGTGACACATCCTCCATAAGGCCACACCTAGTGACTACATCTAGTGGACAGAGGTTAAAATAAATTACTTTGCAAATACACTTCAAAGGTCTAATTGATCCACCTCAAAACCTTGCACATATGAAAACACATGTATCATATGTGACACATCCTAAGGCCACAGCAAGTGTACCTAGTCCATATCTAGTGGACAGAGGTTAAAATAAATTACTTTGTAAATACACTTCAAAGGTCTAATTGATCCACCTCAAAACCTTGCACATATGAAAACACATGTATCATATGTGATACATCCTAAGGCCACAGCAAGTGTACCAGTCCACATCTAGTGGATAGAGTTTAAAATAAATTACTTTGACGCAAGGAAATAAAAAAAGTTCCGAAAAGTAATAATGTTGGTCCAAAAGTCTGTTTTTTGATCATTCAGGTAGCAGAAGACACAAGGTTGATACAATAACGAAGCAGCGTAGCCGAGACATAACAGGATTAACGAAGCGCGAGAAATTGGACCAACAGGAAATTAAAATCCGGACTTGAACGAAAATTCTTTGCCACCTTTGTCCATTGACTCGCGTCGACGGAAGTGAGCTTCTTGTGTGGCGAAGGGAAGCTTTTTCGAGGCTTGTTAACCGCGTGATATCGGGAACACGAGAAAAGCCGAAGAATTGCGCGTTCGTGACACCGTGTTAATCACATCGTCCAGAATTTGCAGCTTGAACACGCACGTTTCTTGGTGAAAACCACGTGTCTTCCAACAGAATCTTATCATGTTAATTCTCATGCATGTTATTGATGTGCGTTACTGATAAACAGTCAAATGTTTCAATATTCAAATGTTTCAAACTTATTTTAATCTACACATATTCTTATTTTAATTATACATCTGTACATATACAAGTATACATTTATACCGGAAAATGATATGAAACAATTTTACAAGAAAATTTTACCAGGTTAATAATTCTTAACTTTTTTCTTTAAATCAATTTAAATTTGGGGAAAAAGAAAAAATCTATTGAAACCATCGCTACACATTCTTTCCCTCTGTCCTTAAAATACCTAATCGTCTAAAATTAAGAGTAATTATTAAGCGTCTACATAAATTAAGCTTGCAAATATAGACCTGTAACACCGCTCAATAACAAAAGTTCAAAGTAAACAAACCAGTGTTGCAACAATTAAGACGGTTAATTACCGTCGCGGGCTCAACTGGTGCTAAACAAATATTCCCGAGAGTGTCTGTCTTAGGTGGAGCAACTCTAATTGAAGTAAGCGGTTAAACCCAGCGATTAAATTATCAGCGGAAAGACGTTGCGGTGACCGAAACGAAGGAATTGTTGTTGGTAGCGCGTGCGAATATCATTGTGGTCGAGTCTCTAATCCACGCGGGATTCCGAGCATGTCATTGACGAGGGCTGTTGTATCGCTGAAACAGCATGTCAGTCAAATGAGGAAAGGAGAGGGATGATCCGTCACTTCTCGATGTCCTCCTTTCTTCCCTCTCCTTCCCTGCGAACCTTCTAACTGGTGATACCGGATATCCAGACACCGGATTCCATCCTCTAATTTGAAACTCTGCTGATACGCGGATAAAAGTTGGACCGGTACCATGTGTCACGTTGCCTGATGTCCAGTCGTTAGTGTTCGTCGTTAAGGTGATTTTAGATGGCACATTTGGGAATTTGGAGGATTTGGGGAATTTGGAGACTTGGACCATTTAGAAATTTGGGGAATTTGGAGATTTTAGGATTTTTCAAGTGAGGAGGTATGGAGAATTTGGGGAATTTGGGGGTTGGACAGGGTGGAAGTATGGGACTTGGGAATTTGGGGAATTTGGAGACTTAGACCGTTTAGAAATTTGGGGAATTTGGAGAATTTAGGATTTTTGAAGTGAGAAGGTATGGAGAATTTGGGGAATTTGAGGTTTGGACAGGGTGGAATTATGGGACTTGGGAAATTTGGAGACTTGGACCATTTAGAAATTTGGGGAATTTGGAGATTTTAGGATTTTTCAAGTGAGGAGATATGGAGAATTTGGGGAATTTGGAGACTTGGACAATTTGGAGATTTGGGGAATTTAGAGACTTGGACAATTTGGAAATTTGGGGAATTTGAGGTTTGGAGAGGGTGGAAGTATGAGACTTGAGTATTTGGGGAATTTGGAGACTTGGACAATTTGGAAATTTGGGGAATTTGAGGTTTGGAGAGGGTGGAAGTATGAGACTTGAGTATTTGGGGAATTTGGAGACTTGGACAATTTGGAAATTTGGGGAATTTGAAGATTTTAGGATTTTTCAAGTGAGGAGATGTGGAGAATTTGAGGAATTTGAGGTTTGGAGAGGGTGGAAGTATGAGACTTGAGTATTTGGAAAATTTGGAGACTTGAAAATTTGAAAATTCTAAAACTGAAAAATTGGAATATTTGAATACTGCAAAGCTGGGAAACTTGAAAATTTGAAAACTTGAACACTTAAGAACTTAAAGACCTGGAATCTTAGAAACTTGAAAAGTTACAAATTTGAAATCTAGAAAACTTCCAAATTTCAGCCCGAAACAAATATTAAATTTACAATACCCACAAAATTGCGTAAATCAGTCACGTTATTAATCTCCAGTAATCAAAAGACAGCCCAGTACCACCGTAAAGAAATGTGCAATCCATTTCGAAAGGAGGCGAACGAAAACGCAATTACCAATAAAAGGAAAGTAGCGAGTCACGTTCGTCTTAAAGAAACAGGAAAGAAAATTGTTGGAACATCAGTGGCGAACATTTTCGAGCGTTCGCGTGTGTATAGAAGAAATAAAGGAAAACACGTACAGTTATCTATCCGAGTATCACCAAAATACGGTAGCACCATTATCCTCTTGTTTCCTGCTGCCACGGAAACAGCTATCGACGAGGATATCGCTTCCCGAACACTGAAAACTCATTTCAACTCTCCCTACCCTCTCACTGTCTGCTCAAGCAACTTGATCCCGGTTTTTAGAGCGCGAAGCATCGGCGTTAGGGATGCAACGTTTGAACAGGGAAACGGGGTGATAGCCGGCTACCTTCAAACGGGTAAATATACTACAAATCGCTGGACTGAATAGAAATAGTTCGAAAGAAGATTGCTTCGATTTCGCTACGATTTACACTTCAGATAATGTCATTTGTAGAATTTTTGTATTTGTGGAATGGTTAGGTTCAAGTTACGTTAGGTTATGAAGTTTACCAAGGATATCAAGGTTTGGTTAGGTTAAGTTAGGTTATTAAGGTTATCAAGCATAGGTGAGTTTATTAAGGTTATCAAAGTTAGGTTGGGGTGTTTACCAAGAATATCAAGGTTTGGTTAGGTTATCAAGCATATTATGGTTAAGTTAGGTTATTAAGGTTGTCAAGGTTAGGTTGGGATGTTTACCAAGGATATCAATGTTTGGTTAGGTTATCAAGCATGGTATGGTTAAGTTAGGTTATTAAGGTTATCAAGCATAGGTGAGTTTATTAAGGTTATGAAGGTTAGGTTGGGGTGTTTACCAAGAATATCAAGGTTTGGTTAGGTTATCAAGCATATTATGGTTAAGTTAGGTTATTAAGGTTATTAAGATTAGGTTAGTTTGGGAAATTTACCAAGGATATCACTGTTAGGTGAGGTTATCAAGGATATTATGGTTAGGTTAGGTTATTAAGTTGAGGTATTAAGCAGTACAAGCCTTAAAATGCAGGTTTGTTGTAATAGCGAAAATTGTATCATAAGAGTCTAGGAGAAATTTGATCCCGTAGAATGAAAAAATATCAGAAGGATGTAATCGTAAGAAAATGGTGGTAATCAAGGTGCACCTGCGGTCGCTGGGTAGCGCTGTTTGAAAGCAACGGATCGTAAGGGACGCAACGGCAAGAAAAGGTGGAGAAGAAAGAAAGATAAATGCGAGGACAGGCCTGTGGGGAGTGCTGGAGCTCGTCGAGTAATAAGAATTCAGCCAGTAATTACACACCGGAGACTTTTCCAGCGTGCACTCCTCCTCATCCGCTACCCCTTTGTTACGTTCCTGCAGTCTCCAAGGGTTAACGAGTCGGTGTCTACCTCTAAGAAACAAGAAGCTCGTGTGTGATAGTAAATTTGACTCCTGTACGCTCCACTGCAGCGTAGCATCCCTTTCGAGAAGAATTACTCTGCAGTCCATACATTCGGGGACTCGATTTTTTCGAGATTAACTCTGGATCAAATCTCAACATTTGCCATTTTGCTGGTTTTGGGGTTAGTTCATTTTTCTAGGTTAATTTGAGAAATTTAATACCATGTATTAGATTTTAGGTTCCATGTTATTTTGCAAATTTTAGGTTCTTAAATTATTTTGCAAATTGGCAACATTCTGAATTCTCAAATTACTCATTTTGCAAGTTTTCAAGTTCCTTCAAATTTTTGTTTTCTAAACGAGTTTCTGAAATCCCAAATTTCCATAAGTGCAATTTTCCTATCAAGCCCTGAAATTCCCCATTCCCAGATTTCCAATATCCAAAATTCCCCAAATTCCTGAAATGTCTGCAAGTTCAAAAATTGTCGAATGAGATCCACAAATATCCAAACCTCCAAATTTTCAAATTCCTAAATTCCTAATTTCTTCAAGTCCCAAATCGAAAATCCTAAAATCTAATCTACCTAAAAAATTCCTAATTCAACAAAATTTAACTTACCCTAATTATTTCATAAATCTATTTAATAACACTTGGAACCTACAACTACAACCGGGAACATAACCATCTCAATATTTAGGTATTAAAAAATTAAATGCTCTATTGTGGCAAATCAATCTATGTCTGGCACGATACATACGTAAACTACTCAATCACTTGAAACCACTTTATGAATTTATTCAACAGTATTTCACTGTAAATTTACTCGTATAATTGAACATACACCGGTTTGAATATTTCAACATTTAAAAATTTGAGGACCTATTGCAACAGATCAATCCACGTCTGATTTATTGTACGCTTTAACTACTGAACCAATATAACTCCACTGTAAATTTATTCAACACTGTTTCCACGCGAATTTACCGATATAATTGAATATTTAGTCACTTTAACATTTCTCTGTTTTAAAATATTGAGGTTCATTGCAATTATTTATTGTACGTCTGACTTGTTTTATGTTTTATTTACTGAAGCGATATGATCGCTTTATAAAATTCTTCACTGTTTTCCTGCGAGTGATGTTATTGAAAGTTATTTTAATACTTTAGTATTTTATTATTGAACAGACAGTTATTTTAGTATTTTATTCGATGTATGTTTCAATAATGTGTCTGATATAATAGCATAACCGAGTCACTTTTTAAATTCATTCAACAATTTTTCTCCGTAAATCAAACATACATTGATTTGAATATTCATACATTTTAAAATTAAATTACAATAATTGTATTTGGAGCATATCTGATTTAACACAGATTTTAAATACTGATTCACTGTAATTGTATTGCAAATTATATTACAAATTCATTTAATATCGTTTCACTGTATAGTTATTAGTTTAACTGAACACACACTAGCTTGACTACTTCAATACTTACAAATTAAAAGACTCGTTCTGATAAATCAAACTATGCCTGACTCAACATTGACCTTAACTACTGAGTCACATTAATCACACAATAAATTTATCCAACATTGCTATATTTACTGATATAAATGAACATACATCACTCTGAATATTTAAAAATTGAACCTAATTTAAATATTTTAAAATTGGAAGACTTGTTCTGATAAATTAAACTATGTCTGATTCAACACGTACCTTAGCTACTGATTCACATTAATCACACAATAAATTTATCCAACATTGCTATATTTACTGATATAAATGAACATACATCACTCTGAATATTTAAAAATTGAACC
Organism: Megachile lagopoda; assembly: GCA_036983795.1. Taxonomy (NCBI): domain Eukaryota; kingdom Metazoa; phylum Arthropoda; class Insecta; order Hymenoptera; family Megachilidae; genus Megachile; species Megachile lagopoda. The sequence goes on from CM072798.1 coordinate 7,076,513, forward strand.
TAATTTAAATATTTTAAAATTGGAAGACTTGTTCTGATAAATTAAACTATGCCTGACTCAACATTGACCTTAACTACTGAGTCACATTAATCACACAATATATTTATTCAACATTGCTATATTTATTGATATAAATGAATATACATCACTCTGAATATTTAAAAATTGAACCTACTTTAAATATTTTAAAATTGAAAGTCTTGTTCTGATAAATTAAACTATGTCTGATACAACACGTACCTTAGCTACTGATTCACATTAATCACACAATAAATTTATCCAACATTGCTATATTTACTGATATAAATGAACATACATCACTTTGAATATTTAAAAATTGAACCTACTTTAAATATTGTAAAATTGAAAGACTTGTTCTGATAAATCAAACTATGCCTGATTCAACATTGACCTTAACTACTGAGTCACATTAATCACACAATATATTTATTCAACATTGCTATATTTATTGATATAAATGAATATACATCACTTTGAATATTTAAAAATTGAACCTACTTTAAATATTTTAAAATTGAAAGACTTGTTCTGATAAATCACACTATGTCTGATACAACACGTATCTTAACTACTGATTCACATTACTCACACAATAAATTTATCCAACATTACTATATTTACTGATATAAAACATACATCACTCTGAACACTTAAATATTTAAAAACTGAAAATTGTTCTGATAAATGATTGAACATTCACTGAAAAGTCTTTACCTACAAAAATATTCCAGAGTGAATTCGCAAAGTGCTCGCCATGAATTCGCCTAATCGTATCCAAAAATTGATTAATTCGAGCAAATCAATACGCAAGCGCGAAAAATATGGCGGTGTTTTTTTTCCACCACGGAATCGGAACGCAGCGTGAGAAATCGGTGAAAACGAATTTCTCTCGCAACTGATGAATCGTTAGAAAATTCTGACACATTTATCAAACGCGTAGACAGCGGTTCGAAAGAGCATTATCGAAAAAAATTTCCGGCGGTGCAATTGATGCCTTGAGTTCTCATTACTCAACGCGAGAGCGTTCCCCACAGGCCTTGTCAGAGAATCTTTTACTTTTCTGAAGAGGAAAGGCAACGATGTGATGCGGTTTGATTACACGGAATTTAATAACCCACGGGAATCTGAGCATATAGATTTTTTTCACCGCTGTAACGTGTTCACACGGTCTGCGCGGAAATCAATGAAAACCGTGCGATTTAAAAGCGATTCATTTTCCATCGCTTCAACACCATTCAGATTATATTTCCCTGTGAATGGACCATAAAACGTATCAACCAAATGAATTTACACGAGACACGATAGAATATATTACTGTAGAATTTGCGATTGCGATTTCAAATGTTAGTAAAATCGATTTTTAATAGCTTGTTTTACGAAGGAAAGATAATTAATTCCTTTTGTTCACTTTTTTGCATTTTTCTCTTCGTGTATGTTCAAATGACACTCGAGAATTTGCATGATTTATGAAACTTTTTTGTGCAAGTTTTAATTGCATAATTATGCAATTTAATTGCATAATTTATGAAACTTTTTTGTGGAGGTTTTAATTGCATAATTATGCAATTTAATTGCATAATTTATGAAACTTTTTTGTGGAATTTTTAAGAATGATCGCAAGTATTAATTTACTATCGATTACCGTTTGTGTAATAAAATACAAATATGTTAATTTTATGTTCTTTCAAAAAGGGGTACAAAAAAACTGCTCATATCTGAGGCTTCGTTGCATTTATAATTAAAAGATTTGGGATTCGATTAACATCTCTAATAATTAAAGTCCTGTACAGCATCGAATTTCGTGGAGAGGTGCTTCATTGACAAAATTCCAATTTATATTACATTTTATTGTGATCACAAAATAAATGGAAACAAAGTATAATGAAACACGTATATTCCTGTGTATTCCAACGAATCGATTATAATTTTTAGCCAAATACATTTGTTTTGAATCGAGTAATTTTGCAAACATTACTTTGAATAAATTTTTACCGAAATGAAAATAATTTGTTGCATTATACCTGAAGACGAAACCACACTTTTTTATAATTGATGTCTTAATAAATTAATGAAAACTCATAATCTTATACCCTATTGAAAACGTAATTTCTAAATCCCTCCCCAAAATCTGCCAAATAAAAATATCCTAGCTAATGTCATTCGAAAAATTTGATCCCTAAACATCCATCGAAAAATAATCCCGTGTCCGCGGCCAATAAAACCCCGCTATTTTATCCTTCGTTTAATTAGAATGCAAATGCCGTGGAAAAAGGTGAATTGCCGTGAGCAGGTCCGTGATATGCAAATGTCCGGTATCCGAGAAACTCGAAGACCTCTCGTATTTTTTCCTTCCCTTTTTCGTTCGTTTTTCCGCATGAAACTCTTCCGATCGGCGTAATAACAGGGAAACGCTCGAAATCCCGCGCGTCTGTTCCCGGAAATTCAACGGTCAAAATTTAATTTCATGATTGCATGTCCGACACACGGACTATATTACACGGTTGACGAAAACAGAACTTTCTATCGCCCGTATTTAAATTTATAGGAAATGTAATCTCGTCACGTGCGCATTTATATACGGTTTTTCACGCCGGTCCGCTCGAACCAATGAATTTCTGATCGCATTTAACTATCGACGATTAATTTGCGGAAATATCAGAATTGCGTTGTTTATTGTTTCTGTTGACTGATTGTAATGGAATCTCTATACAATAAGTTGGTACATTGCAAAATTCTTTTGTTTATTTCAGTGTTCGGGGATTGCCACGTGCGGTTACGCGTCTTTATATTAATTATTGTATTTTGTTAAGTAACATCTCAATAATAAACTGTTAGAATTACGCAGAATTTTCAGACGACTGAGAATTAGTAAATGGATGTTAAGCCGTACACAGTTCTAATATTGTTGAGAATACATGGTCTGTCCGGAAAGTAATGCAATTAGGTACGTAAAAAAAAATGTATTTATGTTATTGATATAAATCTTTAAAATTCTTCAAAGTACTTCCCTTGGGCTTCAACACACTTTTGTCAGCGACTTTTCCATGCACGGTACGCATCCTGGAAGGCGATAATGGGGACCTCGTTTAATGCCTTCGTCACGGCGGTTTGAATCGCTTCTATGGTTCCAAAATGGAATCCTTTGAGGTCAGACTTGATCTGCGGGAACAGGAAAAAATCTGCTGGAGCCATGTCAGGACTGTAAGGGGGCTGTGGCAACGTTATCAAGCTGTGCTTGGCTAGAAATTCTTGAACGCGCAGAGCGGTATTGCAGGGAGCGTTGTCGTGGTGCAGCTGCCACGTAGTGGCGATCTCTTTTCGAGTACAATGTTGTGCACAGTTGTTTTCGATATGTTGAGAGTCTCTGCGATCATTCGAACACTCAGTCGTCGATCACTCTTAAGAAGTTCATGGACACGGGAAACATTTTCGTCAATAGTGGTGCTTGTCGGCCGTCCAGAGCAGAAGTCATCCTCCACGTTTTCCCGACCGTTTTTGAACAAATTTAACCATCTGGAAACTTGAGAATAGGAAAGAGCAGAGTCCCCGTTTGCCGCCTTAATCATTTGGTTGGTTTCGGCGAGGCTTTTATTCAGCTTAGCGCAGAATTTAATCGCATAACATTGTTCGATATTTTTCTCCATTACGCGTCGTGACACGGGCACAAATAATAGGTTTACGTTTACTACGATTCTGACGATTTCGGAGCGCGGATCAGGTTGAGGTTGCAAAGATATGAAGATAAGAGTCCCCGGACAGACCTTGTATACCAAATTATCGACGTGAATCATTATTCGATTCATAAAGTAATCGATTGACAAAAGACTCAGTCATTGGTTTATATGAAACGTGAACACCTCAATATCTGTTCTATTCAATTTATTGTGTCGTTGCCATCGAGTTATAAACATTATTGTAATATTATTTTAATAAATTGTAGAATATTGCTTCACATCCTTATAATAATTCGTAGTCGTCTTTACTGTATAATCTTAACAAATATTTATTAAAATAATATTATAATAAAATAAATTGATGTTAATAGCACGAACGACACGATAAAACAGTTATTCAGGACGGTGTTCACGTTTATATAAAATAATGACAGACATTTTGTCAATCGATTAATGTATCGAGTTTACGCTCGACAATTTGTTATATTCGCAATATAAACTATTATTATTTGTAATTAATATGTGTAACTCTGTCAACTCAGAACGGGGAGATATTGGAACTGCAACATCTGTGTTGTGGGTTTATGACGGTGAATACATGCAGTTGACAATTTTGTAATTTGATAAGGAAAATTTGAATGTATGATAATTTGTAGAATTGTGATTTTGGTAGAGTGAAAGCTAGAAAATTTGAAGAAGTGTAAATTTGGCAAACTAAAAATTTGAACATCTGATAATTTGAAAATTGTAATTGTAGAAAATTGAAAATTCGGAAAATTAGGAATTTATAGAATTGTAATACTGGCAGATTGAAAATTTGAAAATTTAGTCAAGTTGACAGCCCAAAAATCAGTAAAAGTGTAAATTGGAAAGTTACAGTGATTAGAACTAGCAGAAATTTGGTAATATAGAAATTTGAAAATTCGACAATTTAACAATTTGACCATTTCAAAATATAATAATTGGAAATTTCAATAATTTGATAATTTGATAATCTAAAAATCTAAAAATCTAGCAATCTAAGTATCTAATAATCTAAAAATCCAGCAATCTAAATATCTAATAATCTAATAATCTAAAAATCTAAAGATCTAAAAATGCAGAAATCTAAAAATTCAGAAATTTAAAAATCCAAAAACCTACAAACCTAAAAATCTAAAAACCTAAATATCCAAAAACCTAAAAATCTAAAAATCCAAAAATCCAACAACGCAACAAAAATATAAAAAAAGCGTTAATTTGAAAATTTGCCAACACTGCTGAAAAGTACAGTTTACGATTAAAAATCAATAATGTAGGATTGCAAATGCAATACAGCAGTAGAGAACGAACGGACATTAATCGTGACATCGTTCGAACAAATTTTTTCCGACGATCATCGACGCATCCGCGTTGAATTTGCAGGGAATTAAAAATGTAACGAAACCGATCGAATCTGCAGACTGATCCTTGATTGCAAATTGCAATTCTGCTCTCGTAAATGAAAGGTGTCTATGTGCAATTGCATCGTGCGATATTCAATTCTCTGTTAAATATACACTTTTCGGTTATCCATTTCGAAATTGGCTGTATACTGATTCGTCTCGATCGAAATCATACTTTTTACTTGCTGTATTATTTCTACTGTTCTTTCGGATTATTGTGCTCGAATTAACACGCAATAAAATTAATTACATAACAGAATTTCAGTATATATATTTAATTATGAATTACTTTGTAGATTATCCCTTAATTACTTATATTTATGAATGTTATTTAGTATTATAGGGTATTACAAATTTAATGATTATTTTGTATTGTATGTTTAGTATAATTATTTTGAAAAATAATAAATTTATCTGCAAAGAAATTAGATATTAATAAAATTGATTAGAATTAATCTTTAAATCTATATTAATAATTATATTTAGACATAGAAAGTCATATTCAACTCTTCAATTTTCGAGACATACAATTTTAAAATGATTAAAATTTAATTTAATTAACCTTGATACAAGAGGTAAATAGCTTAACTACATGAATTATTAAAAATTAATTAAAAATAACTACTAAAACTGTATACAATTTTTGTTAAATTAGTATTCAAATGATATTTGCATGAAATATATATGTATAGTTAATAGTACATATAAATGGGTTTAATTGTATGTCTAGTATGTATGAAATAGTAAACGAATAAGAAAAGAGAGAAACCGTAAATAAAAAGTGGTAAAAGAACGCGCAAATTGTTCTTAAAAAATTGGACATCGAAGAGAAAGCAGAAAAACGACGAAGAATAGAATGCATTTCGTTGAGGTAGTATGTTATTCAATTAATCTTCCTTGATTGGCACGCTGCGAATTCTCGCGTTTTACACCGTAACGCGACATTTCGTCGACGGAAAATAGAAAAAAGATTGGGCGAGATTTATTTTTCGCGATGAAAAGTGTCGACCACGTATACACACGTGGTCTGTAAAAAAGGGCTTAGGATTCTTCTGTTTTTCATCCTGTAGATATACCTCGCTGCGCTATGCTAGCAAGTAAATAACGACAGGCACTGTGAGGCTTTCCAATAGAAAAAAAACACTTAGTGACATTAAAATTTAAAAGAAGAAATTTTTTACAAAAATACGATGGTAAAATTCATTTTAAAGACGATTTTCTTGAACAGATGTGTTCAATTTAAATAAAATTTCTTAAGAAATTCATGGGTTTGTTTATGGGTAAGAAAGAATTTTTAGTGGGCTTTTAGTTTCATTGTTGTTTGGTTGTTTAAATATCAAATTTGTCAATTTGTTAATTTGTCGATATCTCAAATTAATAACTTGACAATTTGTAAATTTGTAAATTTCTCAATTTAATAATTTGTCAATTCGTAAAGTCCATAATTACATGTTTTTGAATCTTCAAATTTCCAAAAATAAAAAATTTTCAAATATCAAAGTACCAAATTATGAATGTTTGAATAATTGGATCACTAGATCACTAGATCTCTGAATTACTAGATTATTAAATTACATATTTCCTGAATCACTAAATCACTAAATTTCTAAATTCTCAAATCTCTAAATTTCTGAATTTTCACGGTACTGTAATTACAAATTTCCAAATCAGAAAATTCCTAAACTACTAAGTTACTAAATGACTAAATAATAAAATTACTAAATTATCAAATTTGTATAAATATAAAAATTCATAATTATCAAATATTTGAATCACTAGATCACTATATCCCTAGATCACTATATCATTAGATCACCAGATTACTAAATCGCTATATTCCAAGATTACTATATCCCTAGATCACTATGTCGTTAGATTGCTATATCCCCAGATCACTACATCCCTAGATCACTATATCCCTAGATCCAAATATACCTAGATCCAAATATCCCTAGATCCCTATATCATTAGATCACTATATCCCCAGATCCCTATATCATTAGATCACTATATCCCCAGATCCCTACACCCCCAGATCACTATATCCCTAGATCGGTGTAATCCTACATCACTATATCCCTAGATCTCAATATCCCTAGACCCAAATATCCCTAGATCCCTATATCATTAGATCCCTACATCCCCAGATCACTATATCCCTAGATCGGTGTAATCCTGCATCACTATATCCCTAGATCTCAATATCCCTAGATCCAAATATCCCTAGATCTCAATATCTCTAGATCACTATATCCCCAGATCACTATATCCCTAGATCAGTGTAATCCTACATCACTATATCCCTAGATCACTATGTCACTAGATCTCTAATTCACTAGTAAATTTTGTTCAAGTTACAAAATCACTAAATTTCTAAATGACATGGTTGGTAAATTAAGTTACTAGAATCCTAAATTTAAAAATTGGAAAGCTTCCCCAATTGACATTTCTCAATTAAAATATATTTGATACAACTATATTTCTGCAATTTTAAATTTCTATAAATCTCTATTTCCAAATCCCCAAACGCGATCCCAAATTTCTAAATTCCTACCAATCAAATTTTGAACATTAAAAAGTTTAAAGCTTGACAAATTTTAAATCGTTCCAAGAGTTCCCAAATTCTATCGAACATTTAACAGTCCTTCGCAAACTTCGGAATCCTTCGCAAGCTTCGGAGTCCTTCGCAAAATTACCAAATTTCCCCATACAAAATAAAATTCGCCAAGATATTTATATAAATAAAATTCGCCAAGATATTTCGCGGCCGTTAAAACGGGCCCTGTAGGATTTCATTTCCAGCGGCATCATTTGTTCGCCTTTGATTGGTCATGTGTGATCGCGGCCTTATTCCTTTGGTTAGGCGGTTCGAGCGTGCTCTCGGGGTCGGGCGAAAAAGGGAAATATACAGGAACGGTGGCAAACATCGTGCAAAAAGAAAAATATGGAGTTGACGTTCGGTCGGGTCGCATTTGCAGACGCAAGATTTCGCGGAAAAGGAAAACGGGAACGGAAGGGAACAGAGGGATGAAACAGAAATACGTGCCCCCGATGCGAAATCACCGTGGAACCTACATGACGCAGGAATCTCAAACAGCTGGCAACGAATAATTCGACCGGAACCCAGGTGTTGACTTTTCGATGCTGAAATTTTACCATTTCCGACTGTCGATGTTACATCTTTCAAACGCTCTCTCAGCTCATTTTTATCTCTTCGATATTTTATTGCAAACACCGCTTGAACATACGATACGTTCTTTCGCATTCGCGTCTTTATAGAAATAATTTGTTTTATTAGCGAAGTTATTAGAGAGAAATTAATCGAGTGACTTCAAGTCAGACACTTTCGTAATTTAATTAAAGAAAATAGACAAAATTAAAATGTAACGTCGTGGTTGTAAATGCAAGTATGTTATTATAAATCAGCATAGAAAATTAATAAAATTTGCATACACATATGGAATTCTATACATGTACATACATAGAAGTCTATAATACTAAAACACGTATGGTTTAACTATGACATAAAACAGTTATAGTCAATCTTAATACATACAATTTATAATACATAGTACTTTAACAATTTATATCAATACTTGATATAAATAACATATGCAATCATAGTAATTTACATATGTGTATTTACATACATTATAGTAATTTACATATGAATTTACATGTACGCATTTGCATACGTTATAATACACATATGCAATAATATGTAATATGTGATAATACACATATGTAATTCCAGTAACGTAAGCAAGTATTAATATTGCACATATGTACCTTACATAATTAATGTGCAATTTATAATACCATATGTAATCATAATAAATATACTTGCATATGTGATTATAATAAGATATGTTTGCACTGAAGTAACAATGTTGATATCAAACGTACATTATATGTATATGATATAACATATGAGTTATTTAAAAAGTAAATAAAAGCATGATAGTTCGTTAAAAGGAATGTAGGACAGGCTATACATATGTATATGATATTTGAAAAGTGCCTGCAACCATTTTAACAGGGACCATACTGAACGTACGAAAGTTTCATGAACACTTTTTCTACTTTCAACTCAGTCAATCTTTTTTGCATGATCCATTATTGAAGCAATGCTCCGTTCCTTGGCATGAGACGGTCACCGCAAAAAACCACGGGACATTCGCGTAGAAAACATAAATTGAACGAGAGCAACATGCCAGAGAAATGAAATTTTCTTGTCGAGATTGATTATTGATGGTCTGGATATTTAAAAACTGGACAGCCTGAAACACTTTAGATGGAGGATCAATTTTGGATGTAGGACGCGATACAAACTGGAGCTGCCACTCTTCGTTGCGACAGATATTTGCAATTCTTGTCAGTTTTTTGGACGTTTCAATTACTAAATTTGAATATTTGAATGATGGGAGATTTAGTGCTACTGTGCTTATTCAATTTTCGATTTTTCTATTTACTTGGGATTGTACACTTTTCGATTACTCTGGTTCACAATTATGGAATCTTTTTGATTTTTGTATTGTGTAGTTTTGCAATTTTTTAATTTCCTGATTTTCCAATTTTCCAATTTCACAATTTTCTAATTTGATAATTTTCTAATTTTCCAATTTCTCGATTTCCCAATTTCCTAATTTCTCGATTTTCCGAATGTCCAAATCCCCAATTTCACAATTCCCCAGTTTCCCAATTTCCCCATTTTCCAAATTTCCAAATTCCCCAATCTTCCAATTTTCCAATTTCCTCAATTTCCCCATGCCCCAATTTCCAATTTTCCAATTCTCCAATTCCCTAATTCCTCAGTTTCCGAATATCCCTATTTCTCTATTTCCAAATTTTCCCAATTCCCTAACTTCCCAATTCCCCAAAACCACAATTTTCTAATTTCCCTAATTTCTCTAATTTCCTAATTTTCCTAATTTTCCTAATTTTCCTAATTTTCCCAATTTTTATAATTTTCCTAGTCTTCCCAATTTTCCTAATTTTCCTGGTCTTCCTAGTTTTCCTAATTTTACCAACTTTCTCAACTTTCCTAATTTTCATAACTTCCCGAATTTTCCTAATATGCCTTGTTTTCCAAGTTTTCCTCATTTTCCTAAATTCCCTAATTTTCCCAATTTTTCTAATTTTCCTAGACTTCCTAATTTTCCTAATTTTACCAACTTTCTCAACTTTCCTAATTTTCCTAATTTCCCTAATTTTCCAGAATTTTCCTAATATTCCTTATTTTCCAAGTTTTCTTCATTTTCCTAATTTCCCTAATTTTCCCAATTTTTCTAATTTTCATAATTTTCCTAGTCCTCCTAGTTTTCCTAATTGTACCAATTTTCTCAACTTTCCTCATTTTCTTAATTTTCCTAATTTCCCCAATTTCCCAATTTTCCTCATTTTTCCATTTCCCAATTTCCTAACTTTCAGTTTTCCAATTTTCTAATTTTACAGTATTTAAATTTTCCAATTTCCCCTATAATTTCATCCAACAACAGTCCAAAGAGATTTCGCAACAAAACCAATTTTATATCGATAAAGAATTGTCTCTCTGAGAATTGTTCTGCTTGTCCACGTTATTAAATCCACTCGAACGCATCAGTAGCAAAAAAGTAAGCATACGATTATTCAAATGAAATCAATATTGACTTACCACTTTATTTTTCCCTTTGATTTTTCATTTTCCACACAAGTAAGTGCGACAAACGTGTATAACTTTGCATACATTCGCGCCGCTCTCATGAATAATATACATCGCTATCACCGGACTCTTTGATTACTCTGTTGCATTTCAAATCTAACACGCTGTAAAGCCTTTTACATCGCGGTCATTAATATGCATGAGATAAAAATTTACCCCGTCGCTTCTCATTAATTGAAACCATTTGCCCGTTCGAAACAATAGCAGAGGCCATTGTCCAAAATTTAATACTTCACCCGCTTTTTTTCACGAAAAATGCTGTCATTTTTTACGCGTGACATAAGTTATACTAATCTTTGTACGTCGCAGAATGTTTGACGGTGAGATGTATATTTTGTTTAGAAGCAATTATTTAATTTTCATTTTTAATATTCTATTCTAAACTTTAATTCTAATTTGTTTCATTTTTAATTTTATTTCCGAATTTTTTAATTTAGTGGGTTCGAGTTAAATGATTCTAGGTTGTCCGTGATTACTTTAAGCAATTACAAAATTTAGAAAATGAGATGTGCAGTTTTCAAATTTATACATTTTTGGGTACGGAATTTTTCTAGGTATTAATATTTGAATGTTGACATTTTTTAAGTAACAAATATTCGAATAGGGAAATTTGAATAATTAATTATTTGAGAGTGGACATTTTTTAATTATTAAATATTTGAATACGAACATTTTAATTACTAAATTATTGAGTATGGGAATTTCTTAATTATCAAATATTCGAGTACAGGAAATTTAATTATTGAATAATCGAGTACAGGAATTTTTTAATTATGAAATAACTGATTATGGGAATTTTAATTACTAAATATTCGAACACATAAATTTTAATTATTAAATAATCAAGTATGGAAATTTGTAATCACCAAATATTCGAATATGGAAATTTTTTAATAACAAATATTCGAATATGGAAATTTTCAAATTCTCAAATATTTGAATATGAATTCCAATTACGATCTTTCATTTAAAAATTGTGTAAATTTCCGAGTTCAAAGAAGCAAAAATGAAATTTCCAAATTTGAGTGGCAATATATCGGGCATTCCTTTGTCCAAACGGATATTTGTCAGGTTAAACGAATTTTATCACGTAACAAAATGAAAAATGTTGCCGAACAAAAATGCAGAAACAGAAAATGAGAAAAAGGACGTAGGCAGGTTTGACGTTGAACATTTTTGCGTCACCGCGTTTAATCAGAATTCCGACAGTATCGACGATCGGCGAAACGTGAACGAGCTCGAAATGTCAATTAATATACCGTGGCATCAAATTCAGGGGAATGTAGAATATTAAAATGAGAGAATGCCAAATATTTAATAAAGTTTCCTAATCCCTCGGATTCCATCTTCGTTGGTCGCCGTTAATTATCCGCTAAACCACGAAAATAGACGAGTGACATCAGAAGACCACTTCTGGAACGCATAAATATTTGCGATAAATTTACTGAACGGAAAAACGGATTTATTAGCTGCTAATTTATAGCCTCGGATACACTGTCGAATATTCCAAGGTAAAAAGTAGATTTTGTTTACACCTAGACAGCGCGAATACATGGTTTTAAATAAAAAATAAAGTAGAAAACTGCAGCATTGACTAACAGCCATTAATCTCAATAAATTGTGATGGACATTTGAACAAAAGCGATAAAATATTGAACTTGTAAGACTTATATTTGACAAGTTACATTTCTGTTATAATAAAAAACTACGATGCAGCCTTCAAATGCACAGCGTTGATGTTTTATTTTTCACAAATACTCTATAATGTAATACAGTAATTATAAATAATATATGAGGCACTTACCCTACTAATAATAGTAGTATTTATAGTAATAATAATGAAATACTAATGTTTGAATGTGTATGTTAATCTCTTAACCTATGATTGTTTGAGCTGGTGCGTCAGACGCAGTGAATGAATTATTATAGCAATATTAAGAGAGACAAAGAATATTCACACGTTGCGAATATTTTGTATACGACGATCATTGATTGCATGGACTAATTAAAATTGAGCTTGAAATTCAATCGTGGTGAAAATATGAGATAAATTTTGTCACATCTCAATAGCTATGTGCGTCACGTGTGGAACGTGATATTCTGAGGCAAGTTAATATGTTTCAAATTTGAAACTGTTTCAAATCGAAATTACAGACGGCATCAAAGAGCAATTAATACTTTGTGAACGATATAGAAGACGCTTCGATGTCTTTGAATACATTGATTAAGACGGTATGAACACTAACAAAGTTAGTGTCCACTTACATAGTGTGGACGGTCCCTAGGATGAGACCTGAAATGAAAATGTGAAATCTGACACCTGGAATATAAATGCGATGATACCTTAAATGGAATGTGAAATCTGACACCTGGAATATAAATGCGAAACCTGATACCTTAAATGAAATGTGAAACCTAATACCTGAAACCTTAGACCTGAAATGAAATCTAGGACCTGAAATGTGAAAGCTTAAACCTGAAATGAAATCTAGGACCTGAAATGTGAAACCTTAGACCTGAAATGAAATCTAGGACCTGAAATGTGAAAGCTTAAACCTGAAATGAAATCTAGGACCTGAAATGTGAAACCTTAGACCTGAAATGAAATCTAGGACCTGAAACATGAAACCTTAAACCTGAAATGAAATCTAGGACCTGAAATGTGAAACTTAAAACTTGAAATGATATCTAGGACCTGAAACGTGAAACCTTAAACCTGAAATGAAATCTCGGACCTGAAACATGAAACCTTAAACCTGAAATGAAATCTAGGAGCAGAAATGTGAAACCTTAAACCTGAAATGAAATCTAGGAGCAGAAATGTGAAACCTTAAACCTGAAACGGAAATGTGAAACATGTAATAAAAGAGAGGGTGGATAGAATGAAAGGATGAAAATATGGAGGCAGAATATGGTCTTGGTAGTAAAATTTGCGAAAGGTTGGCGTTAATCGCGCGTTAACGGCGGCAATGTAAATAAATCAATAATTTGATTAAACAACGGGTAACCGGTTTCGTTTCGAGTCACGGCCACGCCATAAATTATGCTCGTTGGACGTCCGCCAATGATACGAATTATCGATTGTATCTAAATTCAAAATATCAGCAGTTTGGCGACGGGTAACCGAAGTTTATTTTGAACGGGCGGCCGTGCCGCGAATGCGAACGAACGAAACGCAGAAAACATCGTTGGTTTTCCACGTGAACGAATCGGACCGGCCAGGATAATGGGAAACACGGTTAACTACATTACGTTAATGGTGTTTCAGATCGTCGCGACATTTTCTGACGCGTTCGTGATTCGCATGAATGAAATCAAAATTCCCGTGACGAGGCTTTTACCTTCGTATACACACAATTCGCTATCGTAAAACTAACGCCAGCTATCGCGCATTATTATGTATTTATTCGTTTAACGTCGCAGGAATAAAAATATCGTCAACCTCTTTTCACCGTGCAATTCGATGTAATTTCGTTCCCATTTCAATTCCGAACGATTTTATATTGATGCTTTTTACGGACGTTCAATTTGGTGCAACTTGATGGAGTTATATTCGGCGCTGTTCGATTAGACTTTTTAATTCTCGGTTCAATTTCATTCAATTTTATTCGGAACGCTGCAGTGTATTTCTATTTTATTCGATTCGGTGTATTTTATATCGGGGCATTTTACGTCGATGGGATTCAATTTCGCGCAATTCGATGGAGTTTGACACTGTTCTATTAGAGACTTTTTAATTCCGATTCAATTTGATACAATTTTATTCGATTAAAATGGTGCAATTCATGCGGTTTAATTTGGAGCAGCGCATTTTACATCTGTTTGGAAAAATTGTAATTGATGATGTTATATTAAAGACTTTTTTATTCGATTTGATTAAATCTTATTAGATAAAATTCGATATAACAGTATTTCTATTTGACATAATTCGATTTGATGTACATCTGATGCAATTCGATTCGACACGACTCAATTTGCTGCAATTCAAATCAACGTATTTCCATTCGACGCGGTTCAACTTGTAATTCGAATCGAAACGATTAAACTACAGGAATTTCAATTCGGTGTGATTCAAGTTTAGCATTCAATTCGACGCGTTTCAATTCGACTTAATTCAACAAAATTCAATTTCAACAATAGCTCAGAAATGTTCAAATAATATATTTAAAAGAGACCTGTAAATAAGGTGTTCAAAAATGGAGTACTTTAGTAATTTTCAAGTAATAAAATTTAAGGACCTTGTAATTAACAAATTTTTAAATAGCAAATTCAATTAAAAAATGTTTAAATGGTAAATTTAATTGAAAAATTTTCAAATAGCAAATTCAGTTAAAAAAATTTCAAGTAATAAATCCAAAAATGTAGTAGTTCAGAAATGTACAAATGATAAATCTAAATATATGGCAGTTTAAAAAATTTCAAGTAATAAATCCAAAAATGTAGTGGCTCAGAAATGTTCAAATAATAAATCTAAATATATGGCAGTTTGAAAAATTTCAAATAATAAATCTAAAAATATAGTTGTTCAGAAATGTACAAATAATAAATCTAAATATATGGCAGTTTGAAAAATTTCAAATAATAAATCTAAAAATATAGTTGTTCAGAAATGTACAAATAATAAATCTAAATATATGGCAGTTTGAAGAATTTCAAAGAATAAATCTAAAAATGTAGTAGTTCAGAAATAATTAAATAATAAATCTAAATATATGGCAGTTTAAAAATCCCAAAGAATTAATCTAAAAATGTAGTAGTTAATAATGTACAAGTAATAAATCTAAATATATGGCAGTTTAAAAAATTTCAAGTAATAAATCCAAAAATGTAGTGGCTCAGAAATGTTTAAATAATAAATCTAAATATATGGCAGTTTAAAAATCTCAAGCAATAAATCTAAAAATGTAGTAGTTTAGAAATGTTCAAATAATAAATCTAAAAATGTAGTAGTTCAAAAATTTTCAAACAATAAATTACAGGATATAGCAGTTCAAAAATTTCCAAATAATAAATCTAAAGGTATGACAGTTTAAAAATTGTCAAATAACAAATCAAAAACCGTATTATTTAAAAAATTGTCAAATAAAAAATCTAAAACCGTATTACTTTAAAAATTGTCAAACAATAAATTACGAAATATAGTAAGAAATTTCCAAATCGTGACATAATTCAATCGGATTTTAATTCGACACGATATTTAAATTCGACAGAGGTCAATAGCTCTCCAGCTCAACACCCTCCACTCGACTGCAATATAATGCATCAGGACTCAATTCCACGATCAAAAGTACAAATTTCTTCCAAGATCCTCTAAAAAACGAAGACGTATCGAAACCAATCGTTTCAATAAATTTTCATTGACAAACTTCTGAATCGTAAAGAAAGGTTTGGCTTTGAAAGCGAATTAAAAATGCTGCTTGAAATTCGTTCATTAAATCAGGTTAATTGGCACGGGAGAAGTATAGTAGTCACCGTGAAAAATCAGTGTTTACCGGTAGCTATATAATTTGCAAAAAGTCGTCGAGCAAAGGAGATTGCCGAGAAAAGCTTCTCCGATGTCTTTCATTACTTTTGCTCGCGTTTTTTCTACCTCTTACGCGTTGCTGTTTATTTTTCCGAGGAAAAAGGGAACACGCCGATTGCCTCGCAAACTGGATGCTGTATTCTCTTCCGTGTAAAGGGAATAAGGTTTCGTTTCGATATTTTGTTGCGACACGAATGGATTTCGACGTGGATTTCCGTTTCGTTTCCAGACAGAAAGAACTGTCGGAATTAGCGATTATCCGCCTGATTAAATTTTCGATTTTGGGCTGATTGATTTATATTTTTATTCGGTACAGTCTGGTATATTTGGAGATAGTCTCATTTGTAGATAGACTGATGCAGAGATGGTCCTGTAGGGATGGTATTAGTGGAAGTAGCGTTTTGTACACATCACACATGTCATACACGCGTGGAGTATGTTACATATTGAAGATTCAACTTGGAATTGTGTGATGAACGTTCTTAGAATTTTTACAGTTTTTTTTTTTATTTGTAATTTGGATATTCTATATAGTACTGTATTTTTAAATTTATATTTCGAAATTCTTTGTTTGTACATTTTTAAATTGCTGTGCTTTGCAATTTACTTTTTGGAAATTTATGAAGTACTGCATCTTTAGTTTTATTATTTGGAGATTTATGGAGTACTGCTTCTTTAGGGTTGTTATTTGAAGATTTATGGAGTACTACATCCTCAGATTTATTTTTTGGAAATTTCTCAGCTACAGCACTTTGGAATTTATTATTTGGAAATTTATGGAGCACTACATGTTTAGTTCCATTATTCGAAAATTTTTGACGTATTACATTTTCAGATTGGTTGATAGAAAATTTCTAAAGAATTACATCTACAGATTTATTAACTGAAAACTTTTAAACTATTACATCTTCAGATTTGTTGATAGAAAATTTCTATAGAATTACATCTTCATATTTATTGATAGAAAATTTTTAAAGAATTACATTTTCAGATTTATTAAAAGAAAATGTCTAAAGAATTACATCTACGAATTTATTAATAGACAATTTTTAAAGAATTACATCTCCCAATTTATAAATAGAAAATGTCTAAAGAATTACATCTACGAATTTATTAATAGAAAATTTTTAAAGAATTACATTTTCAGATTTATTAAAAGAAAATGTCTAAAGAATTACATCTACGAATTTATAAATAGAAAATTTTTAAAGAATTACATCTACAAATTTATTAATAGAAAATGTTTAAAATATTACACCTCCAAATTTATAAATAGAAAATGTTTAAAGTATTACATCTCCAAATTTATAAATAGAAAATGTCTAAGTCATATGCTTCAATTTATTATTTGAAAACTTCTCAACTATCTGTTACAAATGTAATGTTTCTTACATTGAAGCACAAAAAAATTTGAGAAATGCTAAAGTGCAGAAATATAAGTTAATCGAATGATTTACAGCTATTAAAGAAGACGTTCTTCTTACGGAAGTGAAATAGTAAGAGTTAAATACAGGTAATTCTTTTAAATGAAACATATTAGATGGGACGCTGTAACGTCCGAATGTGCGATGTATCACATAGCAAGCAGGAGGTAAATTGATTTTATATCAAATTACGGGTAACAACGTTCCACTACCGCTGTCGTACGTGAAAAATTACCTGGATTGTGCTCAGAAACATCGAACACGTAGCATCCATTCCTGTGGGATTCGAGGGGCTTATTGAATCTTTCAATGCATTCGTCTGTTACTCGTATCTGTCTCTAACAGTCTGTTTTCTGTATCCTACTGGCTTTTATATTGATTATCTGTTTCAATGAAATCCTGTACGTGGAAAAATTTAATAAACCTAACCCTGTTCACTCCTTGAATTACCTTCTATTTAAAACGGGCAAATAAAACGCGAAGAGCAATCTTCGTTCAAATTGTAACTTTACTATAACTTTCACTTCATTCTTCTTCAATTGTTATTTTTGAAGATAGTTCTTTAGTATCTAGCTTTAGTTCTTTATCTGTAGCAATTGAATCCTAGGGGTCTTTACATTCAGAGTAGTTTTAGGTTTGTCAAGTGTCAAGTTTCAAGTGTCAAGTTTCAAATATCAAGATTCAAGTATCAGGTTTCAGGTGTCAAGTATCAAGTTTCAGATATCAAGTTTCAAGTTCCAAGTATCAGGTTTCAGGTATCAAGTTTCAAGTATCAGGTTTCAGGTATTAAGTGTCAAATTTCAAATATCAGGTTTCAAGTTTCAAGTATCAGGTTTCAGGTATTAAGTGTCAAATTTCAAATATCAGGTTTCAAGTTCCAAGTATCAGGTTTCAGGTATCAGGTATTAAGTTTCAAATATCAAGATTCAAGTATCAGGTTTCAGGTGTCAAGTATCAAGTTTCAAGGTCCAAGTATCAGGTTTCAGGTATCAGGTATGAAGTTTCAAATATCAAGATTCAAGTATCAGGTTTTAGGTGTCAAGTATCAAGTTTCAGATATCAAGTTTCAAGTATCAGGTTTCAGGTATTAAGTGTCAAATTTCAAATATCAGGTTTCAAGTTCCAAGTATCAGGTTTCAGGTATCAAGTTTCAATTATCAAGTTTCAAGTAACAAGTTTCAAATTTCAAGTTTCAAGTTTCAAGTATCAAGTGTCAAATATCAGGCTTCAGGTATCAAGTATGAAGTTTGTACTAAAACAAGTTTATACTAAAGAAATGTGAGTCAAGTACGTAGCAAAATAAACTCTAGTCGTTCGAAGTGAAATTCATTTCTTAGAGTCCACTTATATTAACTCGTTAATGATTCGCGTCGTTTAATCATCACTTACTATTGCTCATACTGTGTCGCACATAAAGAGAGTTGTATCAAGTGTATTCGAGTGTATCGTTTATAAAAGTATTTTTATGTACCTAGAAAGTGTAAATCATTTCTGAAAGAACTATATCTATTTCTAAAAAATAGATTTCTAATTAAACTTCTAAAGAATGTATCAATTTCGAAAGAATATAATTTTTTTAGTTCCTGCAAGGTGATTTAAAAAGATTTCTGAAATGCAATTTCATAAATAGCCAGTGATAAGTTGATCTTTTTTTCGCCGAGTGTTGTTTGTTAATAAAAGTATTTATTCGAATGGAGTCTACCATACAGCACGGATACGATGTTCTCAGAGAGTGTAGATTTCACAATAGCGGCACAGGGATCACAAACAGAAGCGTTATTTGCATACAACGATTTTGTATTCCTTTGAAAATTCTGCAGGAACGTAGAAGCTATTCGTGGCTTGGTACAAAAAGTTTTTTTCATATATACACGAACACAACGGAGAAGTTTAAGCTTCTGAAAAACTGAATAAAAACGAGCAATGCAGAAGTACAGAGTGTTATTGAAAGGCAGTTCAAAACTTTGCAGCTTTGCAGGATTCTCTGAAGAGAATGGAAAATGATAAACATACTCTCTTACGGTGAAAGTATGATAGCTTCTCAAATTTCTGAACTTTAGAATTTCTTAACTCTTTTAATTCTGGAATTGTCAGATTTTTGAATTTCTAAGCGTTTTTTAAGTTTACAAGTTTCTGAGATTCTAAATTTCTACATTTCTGAATAGGATGATTTCATCATGTAATAATTTAGTAATTTGACAATTTGACAATTTGGGGATTTGAGAACTTGGAGATTTGAGAATTTTGGAGAGTTAAATTTGGGTATATGATAATTTGGGGATTTGAGAAATTGGGGAGTTGAGAATTTGGAGATTTGACAATTTTGGAGAGCTGAATTTAGATATATGATAATTTGGGATTTAACAATTTGGGGATTTGACAATTTGGAGATTTGACAATTTTGGAGAGTTGAGTTTGGGGATTTGAGAATTTGGTAATTTGATAATTTAATAATTTGACAATTTTTCAAGTTTTCAAGTTTTCAAGTTTTCAATTTTTCAATTTTTCAATTTTTCAATTTTTCAATTATTCAATTTTCCAAGTTGATAAGTTGATAATTTAATAGTACTATAATTTGATACCTTAACAACTCAATAACCCAATAATTCCATAATTTCGTAATAAAATAATTACCAAATAGCAAACTTCGAAATCTGGTAAATTAAAAAATTTACCAGCATCCCCATTTTCCCCATAAAACTCATTGCCACATTGCAACAATAACGAGAGCACAGCTACGTCTTCATAAACAAATTCTGATAATATTCGTGGAAAAAACCGTGTCCACGGTCGCACACCGATTGAAAAGCTTTCAGAAGCTCAACAAGTACCATTCAAAGCAACTTTCTAAGGCATCCGAAGTTAGAACGTGGAAATAAATCGACCAGAAGACGGTTTAAGCACCGGATATCGTCGGTTTTCGTTCAGCAGCTCGGGTTTCCTGAAACGAGCAACCTACTTTACCCCTCTTTAATACACACGCCTCACGAAAGATGAAAGCTGATCATTTCGAAATTTGCAATTTTGCAAAATCTGACGTTTTATGATTATTTCATTAATTGGAAATTTGGTGAGTTCATTATTTGCTTCTCCGACAGTTTGGTTAATCGATTATTCGGTTATTCATTGGAAATTTTGATGATTTGGGTATTTGGGGATTTGGTGATTTGATAATATTGTTATTTGAAAATTTAGGTATTTGAGGTATTATAATTTGGGTATTTGAGGATTTTGTATTTTGATGATTTGGTTATTTGAAAATTTGATTATTCGAAGTTTTTATGACTTTTGGATACTTGAAGAATTTATGATTTGGTTATTTGAAAATTTGATAATTTGAGTATTTGTAGATTTGGTGATTTGATAATTTCGTTATTTGAAAATTTGCTAATTTGGATTTTTGAAGATTTGGTGCTTTGATGATTTGGTTATTTGAAAATTTGATAATTTGGATATTTGATGAATTGGTGATTTGATAATTTCGTTATTTGAGAATTTGCTAATTTGGGAATTTGTACATTTGGTACTTTGATGATTTGGTTATTTGAAATTTAAATAATTTGAATATTTGATGAGTTGGTGATTTGATGATTTGGTTATTTGCAAATTTGATAATTTGAATATTTGAAGGATTGGTGATTTGATAATTTCGTCATTTCAAAATTTGCTAATTTAAGTATTTGTAGATTTTGTGACTTGATAATTCAGTCATTTGAAAATTTGCTAATTCAAATATTTGAAGATCGAAAAATATAGAAATGTGACAACTTAAAAGCTAAAAAATTTTCAAGTATTAGAAATTTTCAACTTAAAAAATTCTCCAGAACTGTGAATTCTGAAACTGAAAAATTTAGGAAACATTTAATAATTTTGAAACTGTTAAACTTCATATTGTAATTTTGTTATTTGGTGACACATTTGTTAGTTTAACTAACAAATTAATTTAACTTGTAAGTCCTGAAATTGAAAAATTTAGGACATTTAATAATTTAGAAACTGTTGAACTCCATATTGGAATTTTGATATTTGGTGACACATTTGTTAGTTTAACTAACAAATTAGTTTAACTTGTAAATCCTGAAATTGAAAAATTTGGGACATTTAATAATTTAGAAACTGTTGAACTTCACATTGTAATTTTGTTATTTAGTGACACATTTGTTAGTATAACTTGTAAATTCTGAAATTGAAAAATTTAGGACATTTAATAATTTAGAAACTGTTGAACTTCATATTGTAATTTTGTTATTTAGTGACACATTTGTTAGTATAACTTGTAAATTCTGAAATTTAATAATTTAGAAACTGTTGGACTTCATATTATAATTTTGATATTTGGTGACACATTTGTTAGTTGAACTTAAAAGCATTAAAAATGTAGACAAATTATGTTTCAGTCAACATTAACCTTTACCAATTTGGAGATTTGATAAACTTGAAACTGACCCAATTGAAAGATGCGACAATGTAGGTCACAAATGGCCCATCCTTCGAAAGCGAAGTAAAACGCAGGATGAATCAAAAAGTCGTTTGACCCAAATTTTTTCGGAGTTCATAAATCGCGGATGGCGAGTCCGGGGAGCGCAGTAAATCGTCCGGGCAGCGTGTAATTCGCTTGTTACCGAATTCAAAGTGTTGTCTGGCAGGCCGCGTAATAAGAGGCAGACAGGTTGGCTTCGTGTTCTAAAATGAGTTTCTCCGTAGAGTTGCTAATTATATTTGCAGTACATGCGCCACCTTGTTCGAAGTAAATAACGAATGGCTGTAGGTAACGGGGTAGAAATATGGCCGGCGAGGGAAAGTAAAACGAACAAACGGTGAACAGAGGCTTATCATAGTTGCCCTATCTACCAATTAAGTTTGCTAATTCGATGAAGTTTTGATAAACGCAGGTGTCACACGGCCGAAACAAAGTGCCCGTTAAGTTGATTAACACGACGGTTGTTTCGCCGAAGAACCGGTAATAATCCGACAATTTTCGCCGAATATTCAAACAACGGAATTAGAGTAGAATTCCTGTAACTTTAGCCGTTTATCCTAATGTGTGACTTTCCTCTAATCCTTTGGGCAAATTTGTAATTTTGTTTGTTGCAATTTTGGGAAATATGGTGTCAAAGGGGAATAGGGAGGTGTGAAATTATAGAGATATATTTTTCACACTGGTATAGTAACTTTAATCCGTTCTGCTTTTTGGTAATCTTGAAATTAATTCTTGAATTATGTTAAATACTGTTTATTTGTATTGTTACGAAGAATTGATGGTCATAAATCAACTATAATGGAGATCATTAGGTATCATTTCGATGCTGACTTTGTAGAGAGAAAACATGAATCATTGTTCTGAAAGAATTTTGGAATCACGTGCTATGTTGCAAATTTTAAGTTGCAGAAATGTGCAACTTTGTACAATAAATTTGAGAGGTCGAGCAATTGAATAATTTTAGATATAGAGCAATTAAATTGAATGATTGAATGATTGAATGATTGAATGATTGAATTATTGAATTATTGAATTATTGAGTTATTGAATTATTGAATTATTGAATAATTGAATAATTGAATTACTGAATTATTGAGTTATTGAGTTATTAAATTATTGAGTTATTGAATTATTGAATTATTGAATTATTGAATTATTGAATAATTGAATAATTGAATTACTGAATTGCTGAATTATTGAATTATTGAACCACTGAATTATTGAATTATTGAATTATTGAATTATTGAATTATTGAATTATTGAATTATTCAACGATTGAACAATTGAGTAATTGAGTGATTGAGTGATCGAATGATTGAGTGATTGAATGATTGAATGGTTGAATGACTGAATGATCGAATGATTAAACTATTGAACGATTGAGTGATGGAACAATCAAATGATTGAATTATTGAACAATCGAACGACTAAACTATTGAACAATTGAGTGATTGAATGGTTGAACGATTGAACAATGGAATAACTGAATAATGGAACATACAGAAGAATGAAATAATAGAAAAGTGAAAAACGTAGAAATCCAAGAACTTGGAAATCCGATAACATCCGAACTCACAAATTCCCAAATTCGAAACCTTCAAAATTCGAAAAAACAATTACCTGAACACGAAATTGAATTCGAATACTTCTGAACGTGACAACGTGAAAATATATGAACTTAAAACCTCCAAATGGACAAGAATCGATAATGAAAAAAATGAAAAGGTCCGAACAGCAAAAAGTTAAAAAGAGAAGCAGAAAAAGATCGAATTAATCTCCCTAAAAATTAGAGTTCGGATTCCCGCTGAATCAGTTTATTAAAAGCGTTTTAGAACCCGCTGACCGCGTGCTCTACGATGTAAAATAAAGCTTCGACAATGTTAGCTTAATCACGGTGATAATAAACGATTTTCCAAAATGGAAAGCACGCATTGTATGTTCTCTGTAGCGTTGATTCCGCGTGTAGAAACATGGTTCGCTATGTTTTCTTAATTACGTTATCCGCCTTTACGACTCTATTTCGAATCGCCGAAATTAATCTACACATCGCGCGTGCTCCACATTCGGATAATAGACTATTCCCGGTGATAAGCTTTAATGTCTTTGCAAGCTGATTACCAGACAAGAATGTGCTTTTAGCTTCTGTTGATATCAGGGAAATTCGGATGATGTACCTTTGATCATTCGTCCGTTCGTAAAACGTTCAACGTCATTTACCGTTACTACGTACATACATATACGGCTGAGAGTTACCTTTATGGTTTGCGAAACAATCTCCTACTAATTATGGTTCGTTGTTGCGTTAATTCATGTTATTCGACCTCGGTTATTGTTATCGCCGCTCTGCAAATTCCAAGGTTTCAAACTTCCTGTCTGGGGATTTCGTGTTTTCGAGGCGTGTGGATACTCGATTCAGGGACATGGGGTTTCAGAATTTGGGAATATGGGAATTCAGTATTTGCGGATTTTGGGATCTGGGGATTGTGGGATGTGGGGATTTTAGGATCTGGGGATTTTGGGATCTGGGGATTTTGGGATCTGGGGATTTTGGGATCGGGGGATTTTGGGATCTGGGATCTGGGGATTTTTGGATCTGGAGATTTTGGGATCTGGGGATTTTGGGATCTAGGGATTGTGAGATCTGGGAATTTTGGGATCTGGGGAATTGAGGACTTTGAGATTTGGGGATTTTGGGGTTTGGAAATTTGGGGATTTTGGGATGCGGAGATTTTGGGATTTGGGGGATTTGGGGAATTTGGGGAATTTGGGGATTTGGGAAGTTTGATATTTGGGGATTTGGAGATTTAGGATTTGGGGATTAGGGAAGTTTGAGATTTGGGGATTTGGAGATCTAGGATTTGGGGATTTGGGGATTCTGGTATTTGGGAAGTTTGGGATTTGGGGATTTTGGAATTTGGGAAGTTTGGGATTTGGGGATTTTGGAATTTGGGAAGTTTGGGACTTAGGAATTGTGGGATTTGGGGATTCTGAGATTTTGGGAATTTGGGAATTAGGAGATTTAGGGATTTTAGGATTTAGAAATTTAGAAATTTGGGAGCCCTACAACCCCAAAATCCCTATATTCCCAAATTCCTATGTACCGAATTCCCTATATTCCAAAATCTCTGCATCCCCAGTGTCCCTATAACCTCTAAATCCCTATATCCTCAAATCCTTAAACTGGCAAATCCTTATGTCCCAAATTCTCAAATTTCAAAACCCCTAAATCCCCAAATCCCCAAAACTCAAAATTCTAAAAGTCCCACAATCCCTAAATCTCCAAATTCCAAAATCTCAAAATCCCAAAATCCCTAAATCTCAAACTTCCCAAATTCCAAAATCCCTAAATCCCCAAATCTTAAATCTCCAAATCTCCAAGTTCCCAAATTCCAAACTCCCCATATTCCAAACTTCTCAAACTCCAAATTTCTCAAATTCCAAATTCTTCAAATACTAAATTCCCCCAATTCCTCAAATTCCAAATTTCAAATTCCCCAAATTCCAAATTCTTCAAATACGAAATTCCCCAATTTCCTCAAATTCCCCAAATTCCCCAAATTCCAAATCCTTCAAATACGAAATTCCCCAATTTCCTCAAATTCCAAATGTCAAATTCCCCTAATCCCAAATTCCCCAAATTCCAAATTCCCTAAATCCCAAACTTCCCAAATTCCAGAACAGCCAATATCCCACTCTCAGAAATGAGAAACCTAACTTTCCAACTTCTCTAAAGTGCAATTTGCAATCTCCATCCATAATCAATATAATCAGTATTCGAAACTCTAACGTTAATTAATTAAATCGGCACGTTCATCCTCGATTTCCATGGTGAATTAATTACCGCCAGAAGACAATGGAGTTTTTTGAACGACTGCCACGAAGTTCGCTGAAAGTTGAACGCAAAAAAAAGAAAAAAAACGAGAAAAATGAAAATGAGTCGGATGAATAGAAAGGCGAGGACTCTCGATCGATCGCGAAGCGATAAGATTAATCATGGGTTCAGCCATGGACCCGCGGAAGACGAAATTTCGCGAGCGATTAATTATTCGAAAGTTTGCAGGCCAATACTTCGAATTGTGGTCGAAATATTCGGGTGAAGTTCACTCGGGGAATGCATACGCGTGAACGGTATTCAACGATCGTTTGGTATTTTCATGAAAATTCCCTTTTCTTCTTTTGGCTCCTTTTTAATCGGGGAAATCTATCGACAGATCTGTCGTCAGGTCCCTTTGTAATTTCGCCAATTGTATTCCGTTGTTCCCGAATGAAACAGTCGAATGTCGAACGACAGCTCTCATTTGTTTCTATCAAATTAACGTTTATGGATGTGTTATTGGTAGTACTTTCATGGTTATTTCATTGATTTTTAGTGGAGAAAATTATAAAACTCTGGCTATGGTATATTTGCAAGGGTTGAAATCTATCTTCTTCGGAAGTTCTTATAATTTTTTTAATTTGTTTTTTGGATTTAAAAGTTTGACAATAAAACAGATTTTGAAATTGAGAGATAAACAATTCAGGAATTAACATGTTTACGTTTGTATGTTTTCAGAATTATTAAATTTGATGATATTGTAGACACGTTGAAATTTATAATGTTTGATGATTTAACGAATTCATAGAAATCTACAATACTGATCAAATTTAATAAATCATTGAATTCAATAAAACTGAACAAATTTAATAACTTGAATTTATTAAAATTTATTAACATTTGGAAAATTTGTGAAATCTAATAATTTATTGAATTCAGTAAAATCGATCAAATTTAATGGTTTATTAAATACAATGAAATTTATAATGTTTAATAATTTATTGAATTCATTGAAATTTATCAAAAATAGTTCATTAGATTTTGTGAAATTTTGTAAAATTTTTAAATTCCACAAATTTTTATATTTTCAAATTCTTCAAATACCCAGCATTCTAAGAACATACACACTTTCAAATTTAAATATTCTAGGAATCCGTAATATCCCCAAAATCACTAAATTTGTTGACTCTTCAGAATCTTCAAAATTCCTACACTCCAAAAACTGCCACATTTCTATATTTCTAAAATACCTAGAATCCCCCAAATGTTGATATTAAATCTCTAAATTCTTAGAATTTCTAGAATCTTCAAAGTCCAAAAAGTTAAAAAATTTCCTGAATTACACAAAATCCCTAGAATTCATTTCTATATCCCTAAGTTCTTATAATCCCGACTCCCTAGAATCGTATCCCAATCCCAAAATCCCCAGCATCCCTAGAATCCCAAAAATCACTAGAATCTTCATATTTCCAAATTTCAAAATTCTTAAATTCTCCAAAAATTTCAAAAATCTTAAAAATTCATATTTCCAAATTTCTAAAATCCCTAGAATCCCTATAATCGTAACATTTACAAATCCCAAAACTCTCAGCATCCCTAGAATTCCTAAAATCCCTAGGTTCTCCATATTTCCAAACCCCAAATATCTCAAAATCCACCAAATCTCAAAATTCCATATTTCCAAATATCCAAAATGCCCAAAATCCCTATAACTCCCACAATTCCAAATTCTGACATTCCCAAAATCCCCAAAATCCCTGGAATCTCTATATTTCTAAATCATACAATTCTTAAAATCACCAAAATCTCAAAATTTCATATATCCACATTTCTAAAGTACCCAGAATCCCTATAATCGTCACATTTCCGAATCCCAAAACTCTCAGCATCCCTAGAATTCCTAGAATCTCTAAGTTCTCCATATTTCCAAACCCCAAATATCTAAAAATTCCCTAAATATCAAAATTCCATATTTCCAAATATCCAAAATGCCCAAAATCCCTATAACTCCCACAATTCCAAATCCTGACATTCCCAAAATCCCTAGAATCCCTGGAATCTCCATATTTCCAAATCCCAAAATTCCTAAAATCCCCAAAATCTGAAAAATCTCAAAATACCATATTTTCAAATTTCCAAAATCCCTATAATCCTCACATTTCCAAATCCCAATATTCCCAGAATCCCCAGCATCCCCAGAACCCCAAGAATCCCTGTAGTTCCCATATTTCTAAACCTCCAAAATCTTAAAATCCCCAAAATCTCAAAAATCTCAAAATACCATATTTCCAAATTTCCAAAATCCCTATAATCCTCGCATTTCCAAATCCCAATAATCCCCAGCATCCCAAGAATCTCTGTAGTTCCCATATTTCCAAATCCCAAAATTCCTAAAATCCCCAAAATCTCCAAAATCCCCAAAATCCCCAAAATCTGAAAACTCCATATTTCCTAAATCCCCAATACTCCATTATCAAATCCCTAAAATCTCAGCCCCTCGAAATTCCCCACACCCCAAAACCCCTAAATTACCCAAATCACCGAAAACCCCGAAACCTGAAAAATCGCGAAATTACCCGGAAACGTTTGTGTCACGTCCGATCCCGGCAACGTCGAAAAACAGTCAGGTACGTTATTCGGACCTTTTCCCGAGCGAAAACGGAACAAACGTTAAAAAACAATTCCGCCCTCTCTTTCCTTTTTTATTCCGCAATTCCTTGACCATCGGCGCAATGAAACTGGAAAATTACAAGGACCGAAATGTTCATCGACGCGGACCATTTTCTACCGCGAATTGTGTCATCGATCGCAGTTTACGAATGCATTCAATATTTCGGCGAAAACGCGGCGAGAGAAAAAAAAAAAGGTTCGTAGAAATGACGCTCTCCGAACCTTCTCGCTAATTATCACTCGGCTTCAACGGAGAACTTTTTACGCATGATGGCAGAATGGTCGGGTATCTATTTGTCCGTAATGAGCGTTTCGATTTTCCGTCAGAATGCTTCTAAAAGGAGGTAATAAAACGCCACTCTCCCTCTCTCTCTCTCTCTCTCTCTCTCTCTCTCTCTCTCTTTTTTACACGACGACCACCGGCGGTTGCAGTTTTTCCACCTTGTTGTTGCATCCAACAACAACCCCCGCCTGCAAATTACTTCGCTGATTCCGCCACTTGGTTTCTGCATTCGTAATTCCCTGTTATATTTCGTTTGCAACTTAATGTTTCATCCATGGGAACGCCGGCTGTTTTTATTCGGACGATTTCAACGTGATGGATGATTCTTACATTTTTCATTCGATGCAATCTGTTGTGAAGCGACTAGCTTTAATCGCGGATGAATCGTTACCGATTAAATGCGCGCAGTTTTAAAAGGTGACTTCTACGCTTTTTATTTGAATGACGCTGTATGTCTATAAAACGAAGGCTAATACTCTTTGTACTTTTTATTTTGATCCGGAATATCAATGCGAGGTTTTGAACTTATAGTTCAAATAAAAGTTGAGGTATGTACGGCCAACACACGAGTTGCCGCGTGATCGACTCAAAGCAAAGGGAGCTCTCACTGTGAACACATGCAACATATAGGGAAATGAGAATAATAATGACAACTCGCAGTATTTTTCAAGTCATGAAATTCTCCAATTTTTTAACTTCTAAATTTACAAGTCTCGAAATTTGGAAATCGCAGAATTTCTCAATCTGAAATTTTTTAACTCTAAAGTAGCTCAAATTCCCTAGACCCTTAGATCCCTAGATTTCTAGCTCCCTAGATTCCTAAATCCCTAGATTCCTAAATCCCCAGATTCCTAAATCCCTAGATTCCTAAATCCCTGGATTTCTAAATCCCTAGATTCCTAAATCCCTCGGTTCCTAAATCTCCAGATTTCCAAATCCCTAGATTCCTAAATCCCTAGATTTCTAGCTCCCTAGATTCCTAAATCCCTAGATTCCTAAATCCCTAGATTCCTAAATCCCTAGATTCCCAGATTTCTAAATCCCTAGATTCCTAAATCCCTCGGTTCCTAAATCCCCAGATTCCTAAATCCCTAGATCTCTAGATTTCTAGATTCCTAAATCCCTAGATTACTGGATTCCTAAATCCCTAGATTCCTGTATTACTAAATTCCAAGATCCCTAGATTACTGGATTCCTAAATCCCTAGATTCCTGTATTGCTAAATTTCAAGATCCCTAGATCCCTAGATTCCTAGAGACCTAAATCCCTAGATTAGTGGATTCCTAGACCCTAGATTCCTAAATCCCTAGATTACTGGATTCCCAGATTCTTAAATTCCCAATATTCAAAATTCCAAAATTCCCAATTTCCAATATTTCTAAATACCAAAATTTCCAAATTCCAAAATTCCCAAACTCCTAAATTCCCAAATTCCAAAATTCCCAAATTCCGAAGTTCCCACATTTCAAAATTTCCAAATCTCCAAGTTCTCAACTCCCCAAATTGCCCAATCCCTAAATTCTCACATCTCCAAATTCTCAAATCCCCAAATCCTCAACTGCCCAAAATTTGAAGACTTTGAAATTTCAAAACAGTGTAATTAAACAATCTCGGAATGCAGTACCAAAGCTGTTACTTCCATAACCTAACCTAACCACAGCTCACCTTACATAACCTAATTGCCTTCCACAACCGTCTGTACAGTAATTATCTTCCATGTACTCGCAGAAGTCATCTTCCAAGAACTTCGCATCACGCATTACGAAACGAGTCCTCCAGAACATCATATTGTTTCACGCGTATCAGCACGAACTTTCCCGAGCGAACGTTCGACAAAAATCGTTTAAATCGCTGTCTGGGGATAAGTCGTTAAAGGGACGGTTGGTCCTAATGAAAAGAAAAGTGGGAAAGAATCGCAGGTTTCTGGAGCAATTTCTGGACGACAGACTGTCTGATTTCCGTCAAACGTTGCCTGCAGAAACGAGCAACGAAGTTTCACCGAGACACTCGCTCGGTCAGCCCACTTTCCACTGACACCCACGCTTTTTTCCCTGCCTCTAATTAAAAGTTCGCGATCCAAACCAGTCGTACGTGCCTTGGACTACTTTTTCTCCATTCAGCGTGGACTTTTGCGCCACTCGTCAAGTGCACACTCGCGAGGACCCACGCTGATTACGTGCATGCATGCTACGATGCTTTTTGAACCACCCTGTCGTCACTCAGAATCAACTTCTACAAATTGATGATGTTTATTCGCGTACAACGCGGCTGCTTTCGATTAGAATGCGGTTATGAATTTTACAATATTCCTCTTGTCGAATTTCTATGGTTACCAGCCTTTTAATGCGCGAGTTTTCGAGTTCTCGAATTTTTACGTTGGCTCGATTCGCGAGTTCTTCACTTTTTAAATTTTTATTATTTTCAGAATTTTCGAAAGTCCTCAAATTTCTATGTTCCTATATTTTTTCTAGAGTACTTCATATTCTAGTTTACAAGTTTCGACGTTTTTAATTCCTCAAATTTTCTTATTCTTAAGTTTTCAAATTTTGAAATGATCAAATTCCCTCGAATTCTCCATATTTACAAATTTTTATTTCCCCATATTCATGGATTGAGGAATTTCTAGATCTCATGCTCATATACTGAAGCATCCTTAGATCATCTTCATAGATTGAAAAAGTCCCTAGATATCTGATAAATTGAAAAATTTCTGGATCCCATATTCTTTGTTCGAAACATCCCCAAATCTTCATATTCATAGCTTAATACATCTCTCAATCAAAAACGTCCCTGAGTCACTCGTGTCTCGAGCTTCAAATATCCCTAGATATTTATAACAAGCTTGAATTATTCCTAGATGTCCGCATCCCAAGCTTGAAGTATCCCTAGATACTCACATCCCTAAACTGAAACGTCCCTAGATACTTACACTCCTACATTGAAGTATCCCTCATCTCCATATACCTAAATTAAAATATCTCCAGATCCCATATACCAACATTCCCAAATTCATAGTCCCTCGTATCCACGGCTCAATTAATTTTGATATCCCCAAATTAGAAGCCTAAATTCTCAGATCGTAAGATTCCTAGATTCTAACAAATGAATTTCACTTCGAACGACTAGTTTATTTTGCAATCTACTTGATCACTGTTCGAGAGTGTCTTCGAAGAATTTTTACGTTTTACAAAAGCTCGGAGTGGGCTAACAATTTTTGTGACATTGCTGAGGGAAAACAGTTTCTGATTTTCTATTTAGCTAAAATTTGGCTGGATGGAAATGCGAGTGGCGTATGAAGTGTGTCTTTTCCCCAAAGTGTCCTAAGCAAGTAGTAAAAGCAACACTTCGAAATAGTTCACTGCAAAGACTCTACTTCTGAGGTTCACAGATGTGACTAACAAACCAAAAAATACTCGGAATGTAATGACTCCTTGGGTCTTGCTGCCACGGGTAATTGATTTGAAACTACAAACGAAGGAACGAAAAACCGTGAATGTATCTCTAGAAACTTGTACAGAGATCCAATATGCATTCTAAGACCTAACGGTACCTCTAGAGTATCTCCACTCGTCATTGTTAGCTGATCAAACATTTCCCATTTAACGGTCGGTGAGCTCGTAACATCGGATTTACAATAAAATTGAAGCGCAAATAAATCCCACCTTGTTCCACCCGCTACCACAGTTAATTCCGAAGATCGAAGTCTGCTCGTGGCAGACGTATTCGTTCGGTCCTGCTCTCGACTTGTTTCGAACTTATGTTTGGAGAGATTAAGAGGAACTTTAAACGCGATACAACCTACAAGGAGGAGCCGTGATTGTCTGAATTTGAATTTCATTTTCACCGCTCCCGCTTTGAACATCCGCCCCCTTCGCGTTATCAAGCATGCTTCATTTATTTGCTGCTTCTTAATTAGTTAATTGTGCTCCGCCCTTCGGGTTATCGCAGAGGACCAGATTATCACGTTTTGGAATTACCGGCTTCTGTAATTTCTTAACTGTCGCGGATTTTGGCTTCTCACGATATATTTATTTTATCAAAATTCCTATATTCTCACATTCTTAAATTCACAAATTCAATATTTCCTAGATAGAAAAATTGTCATATTCCTAATTCCAAAACT
This sequence comes from Megachile lagopoda, assembly GCA_036983795.1. Taxonomy (NCBI): domain Eukaryota; kingdom Metazoa; phylum Arthropoda; class Insecta; order Hymenoptera; family Megachilidae; genus Megachile; species Megachile lagopoda. The sequence continues at coordinate 7,109,652 of CM072798.1, forward strand.
TCCAGATAACAAAACTACAGTCCCAAATTTCCTAATCCCTAAATTACAAAATCCCCCAAATTCACAATTTTCTAAATTGCAAAATTCTCACATTCCAAGTTCCAAATCTCCCAAAATTCCAAACTATTAAATTTCCTAATCTCTAAATTACAAAATTGCCCAAATTCCTAAATTCCCAAATTCTCAACTCTCCAAATTTTCAAATCCCTAAATTCTTAAATCTCCAAATTCCCAATTTTCTAGATAGCAAAATTCTCATATTCCAAATTCCAAAACTTCCAAAACCTCAAAGTCCCAAATTTCCAAATCTCTAAATTCCAAAATTCTCCAATTCCCAACGAAAAAATCCCCAAATTCTAACGAAATAAATTGTAAAAATCTCCACCTTGCAAACCTGACCACCATTAAATCACCGCAAACTTCCAAAGAAAAGAATCGAAATATTTCACAAAACGCTTTTCACCCTATTACATCCGCAGAAAGGGGTTTTTCTGGAAACGATGAGAAAGTGCTCGTCGAGCATTTAATTCTAGCATGACCACGATTTAAAGTTGCGAGGTTAATCTTGCGGAATGGCCGACAGCGTTACAGTAGAGAGTGAAATACTGTCGACCCGAAGAGAAAGAAATTCGTTGAACGCAAATTTCAAGTTTCCTCAAGGTTGCACGGCCGTAAACGGGTCGTCGGAAATCAGCAAAAGGCGAAAATATGCGGGACCCTACATCCGATTCCTTTTGCCACCGAACTTGAAAGCGATTACAAAGCTTCCTTCGAATCGACTATTCAAATACGGGACACGACACTTTATCGCGGGAGATTGCTTCGAATTATTTAGCGGTACCCTCCGCGTTTCGTAACAACAGTTGCTGGAACATGAACGAATTCAGGGTGTGAACTCATTTTATCCTCAAGGTATTATATCGTACTTGCGGACTTTCAATTTTTCGAGTTGTCAGTTTTCAAATTTTATTATTTTTCAATTCTTCAAATTTTCTAGTTTATAAATTTTGTAATTTACAAGTCTCAACAATTTGTAAATTTTCAAATTTTTAAATTTGTTTATGTACATGTCTCAAAAATTGGTGAATTTTCTAATTTCTGAACTTGGAATTTTTCAAATTTTGAAATTTACGAGTCACAATGTTTTTGGATCTCGAATTTTAAAATTCTAGAATTCTTCAAAAATCTGAGTTCTGAAACTTCTGGACTCTAGAATTCCAAAACTTCTAGATTTCTAGATACCTACATTCCTAAATTATTCAATTCTGAAGTTCTCAAAATTCCCCAATTGATCAACTATCCAAACTCTGTAATTTCTAAATTTGCAAATGGGCAAATCTCCAAATTGTTAACTCTTCAGATTCTCACATCCCCAAATTGTCAAATCTCCAAATACTCAAATTTCTAAATTCTCAAATCTCCAAATACTCAAATCCCTAAATTGTCAAATCCCCAAATTGTTACATTCCCAAGATCTCAAATCCCCAAATTAACAAGCCACCAAATTCAGAGAGCTCCAAATTCTCAAATTCCCAAATTAACAAATCTCCAAATTTTCAAATCACCAAATTCTCAAATCCCCAAATTCTCACATCTCCAAATTGTCAAATCCCCAAATTCTGAAGTTTCCAAATTCTCCCATCCCTAAGATCTTAAATCCCCAAATTGTGAAACCTCCAAAATCACAAATCCCCAAATTTTCAAGCTTCCATCGTTTCCAAATTTCTACTCTCCCAAATCATCAAAATTTCTAAGCTTCCAAATCTGCAAATCCCAAAATTTCCAATTTTTCAAAACTTCCCTCCTACAACGCACCTTATATTCAAAAATTATAACAAGAACAACCATACAAATATTTCACAAATATTTCCCTCTAAAGTCATTTGCACCAGCCTTGAATGAAATAATAAATTAATCAATGTATTGTTCTTGTGTGGTTCATCGAAATTGGTAATCTGATATGCAATAACCTAATATTAGTTCTACACACACAGCTGATAGCCGCTAGTGTGCCACCAATTGTGGACATTTATACACAAATCATAATTGCTAAATGTAATCGGACACTGTTTGTTCGATAATATTAAATTATTCGCGTGTCAATTGACAGGTAAAACTGTGTTTCTTATTACAAATATTGTACTTTATTATTCAGAATCTTCTGAATCGAAGTTACAAACCTAACCTAACTGATTTTCTAACTGAAATAAATAACTGACCTGATCAAAAACTTACTTCACACCTACTGTTCTTTGCAAACTTGCAAATGATTGTAAACAATCTTTGATAAACCGTCGAATAAAATTTTAAACATTCTTTTATATCATTAGTTACAGTTACAAAACTTGCAATGTAATGATGTATATAACTAGAGTTACTAAAACTTCAGTCATTCCTTTCTGGATAAAGCAATAAAAGATTGCACGCAAAGTTTTCGACGAAACCTCTCTTTTGACGTCATCAGAAACCATCCAATAAAATGTTTAACATTTAAGGAACCATAAACTCATTTGAAAGGTTAATTTTGAGAAAGCACGGACCAATTTGTACCCACGACACGTATATTTACTTCGCGAACATTAATTGTTCAACTTGTTGCTCACTTATGTAGGAGACTTGAGCTTTTTTCAAGTATGAAAGAGAGAAAAAGGAAAACGAAAGGAATAACAAGGGTGGAAAAGAGTCCGCGTGGTTACATGACCTTTACGTTCCCCCCGGGGAAATTGCCATGGTAATTCCATCTTCTTTGCCCGAAACTTCTCTACAACAAAAAATTAACATTCGGACCTCGTCTAACCTAAACCCGGGATGTTTACCGCCACTTACTAAACTTTCTGCAACCTTGGTCCACTTTATTTAAATATACACGATGAACAACAAATATTTTACATTTATATTTTAGGTTATATTTTAGCATGATGCTTATATGTCTTTATGTTGACATTTTCTTTGAGACACTATTGCAAATTATTTTGGAATAAAATCGATGTATGTTCAATATGAAAAATGGGTCTGCTCATCTTGCATTTATTAATAAAATCACATTAATTGTAGTTTCGCCGACCACATTTTCTTTGAGACACTATTGCAAATTAATTTGGAATAAAATCGATGTATGTTCAATATGAAAAATATTAAAAATGGATCACCTCATCTTGCATTTATCAACAAAATGACATTAATTGTAGTTTCGTCGACCACATTTTCTTTGAGACACTATTGTAAATTATTTTGGAATAAAATCGATGTATGTTCAATATTAAAAATGGGTCAGCTCATCTTGCATTTATCAACAAAATGACATTAATTGTAGTTTCGTCGACCACTTTGAGACAGAAATTATTTTGGAATAAAATGATCTTAAAGCCTTCGTGTGTATTTATCGTATCCATTTAACAGAATATGCAGGAAGGTATGTGATTAAAAAAATGTATCAATAACTACGCGAATCATTTTACACCAAATAACGTTTTGTCTTCAATATCCCCAACCGGAAACGCGTAATTGGCTGTCGAGGTAATTTGAGGGAGTAGGTTCGCGAAGATCTACAGGTGTTAACGAAAACCACGGGTAACGAAGTGGTGGTTGGAAGAAAAAGGGTGGTGTGAAATACAGATGGCAAGAATGGGGTGAGTACACGAACACATCGTCGTAGAACAAGTGTAACTTCTAGTTAGACACAAGAGACCAGCCAGCGGTTTCGCCACTCAAGTTTGGGGTCGGCGACGAAGTAAATTCTGCTCACCTCTTAACCATCGCGATACCGTCTCAAAAAGGTTGAACGTTCCTTTAAGAGCTCTGCACCCGTATACGTTTTCACCTGTGCACTCTGTTCGTTATAAATCACGCGGTTAGAGTTCGACTCGAAACCCACCCGGTTCTCGGCGGCGACAAATCGCCCGGGTACACAATTTTTCTGCTTAAACGACACCGAACTATTATGGCGCGGCTCCTACCGATATGTCAATGCGAAAGAATCTCGGTGTCTACTTTGCACAATTTTTCACGGCAATTTTATTGTTGCGTATGGGATTTTTGGATCCCTTCGACAATCGAGGGATTTAGGGATGAGGGAACTAGATATCTAGGGATTATCTTGTGGGTCCAGGAATTTAGCCAGTTTTGTATACAGATAATTGGAAATTTGGGGCATTGGAGATTTTGGGATTAAGAATTTGAGGATCTAGAGATTTGGGAATTTAGGAAATTGGGAATCTACAGATTTGGGAATTTAGGGATTTGGGAATCTAGAGGTATGGAAGACCAGAAATTCTGGAATATAAGAAATCTGAGAAATAAGAAAAAGGATTTCCAGTAATTTGCAGGGACTTGGAAATCTAAGAATCTGAAAACTTTTAAGCTTAAAAATTCGACCAATTGCAAATTTGGAAACTAGAAAATTCTAAAAATTTGCAAACCATTCTCGATAAAGATTTAAAATCCAAAAATTTATTATCTTCCCACAAACTTAATTTATTAACATTCCTTAATTAAAATCTTAGAGAATAAAAATGAAGAACAGTCAAAAGTTGAACCTAAATAGTTCCTATATAATTAACATCGACAGATACTTGTATTAAAACGATAGGTATCTCCATCAATAGTATCTAATACCCAAAGTACGATACACAACAGCCCATTACATTAGCAAGCAAACGATATTCGCATTCTCGAACTTCCTGAACCCATTAAAAGTGTAAATCAGTTGGCATTCCTATGCATCCGTTGACCAGAACTTGAGATATGTTCTAAGGCAGAAGGAACTTCCTATATGTTTGCACAATAAATTGAAATTCAAATGTACACTGAATCATGTACAGATATAGGTATGTATGCATGTATGTATGTATGTTCGAGAGCAAACATGATTTACGTAATACACGTGGCAGAAATTCACTTTGTTTTACGAATTTCCGGGACTGAATGAAATATCACCAGAGATCCGAGCAACACATCTGGCTGACGTTATTTATTCACCCATTGTATCGAAGAAAATTTACCGATGACGAATTTCATTTTCAAGACAATTTTGTGTCATTGTTTTCTTTATCAGCATGTACCGATGTCAACCCACAAGTTGGCGCGTGAAGAGTGTTTAGAAGAGCCACGGCTCTGATTGGTCGGAATAGAAAAATGGGCGCCTCGCACGTATTTTCGGCGGAATAATTGGCTCTCGCGGTCATGCACCCCAATTAGGCGAAAAACAATGACAGTCGGCAAACGTCTCTCAAGCGAGCGGGATAGCGCGAATCGCGTTCAGCAGTTGTTATTGTCATTATTATTCTTATGCGCCTGTATGTAACGGAAGTGTTCACGGTGGATAGAGCTTCTTTTACTTTGGGTCACGCGCCAACTCGTGGGTTGACATCCGTACGTAAATTATTACGCCTAAATTGAAAATTCACGCGTACCAAAAATACGAGAAAAATTTACAATATTTGTACTGCGAGTGCGTCATTAGTGCGTCACTAGTGTGTCACGAGTTCGTCACGAGTGTGTCTCGAGTGCGTCACGATTGTGTCCCGAGTGCGTCACGTGTGTGTCACAAGTGTGTCATGAGTGCGTCACGAGTGCGTCATAGCTCATGCGTCAACTAGTGGGACATCCGTACCAAGTTTTAGATAGGTTATTATATTTAGAACAAGTGGATTTTGCAGATGTTTAAAAGCTTGCATAATTCCTCTGAATAATTTGAAGAATTACCTTAATTCAGAGATCGAACTTATTTCGACAGAATATTGAGTTTCTAGGATTAACATATAATTATCATAGGACAATCCATATTTCTGACCGATTAACTCTTCGTCATAATCAATTATCGGAAAGACGTCAGTGTAACGTCCGTGATGACAATGTTTGAAATGCAGTTCATTGACTCTAGGGATTAATTTGATGACATCGGCTATTGACAGATAGAAACTCAAGTTAGATTATCATTGATATATTATCACATTAATTTGACATTTTTCAAAATATACATACATTTCACTATTTAACTCGATGAGAAATATTAATCCTGCCTTCATATTTTAATAACCTCAAATCAATCAATAAAATTTAATAAACGCTTATCTATATTTGTTAATAATCATTCTGTTATGTGATTTTCATTAATAATTCTATAAAATTAGATATAGTATTAAATAAATCTTGTATAAGATTAAATAATCTTCCACAAAATTAAACAGATCTTTATTATATTAAGTGAATCTACATTTTATTAAATGACGTCACTAAAAAATTTCTGTTCCATTGTAACATGGCACAAATTCAATATTTTGATTAGTACGCATCGACAAACAATTTCAGATAATTTATAATTGCACTAATTTGTAATTGCTTTTCAGTGGTGTATATATGTACACACATCAACAATTATATATTTAAATTATTTTAACAATAATTGAAGGTGAATAACTGTAAACTGCAGTAGAATGGAGGTCAGTCAATCATTTGATCGTCACAGCTAAACACGCAAATTGACCACGCGACGTTATGGCATTCCCGAAATGACTACTACAACGCGTTATGCTATTGCTCCGCTGTTACATGAATGCACATACCGTTGCAACTCCTCAGCCTCGATAGTCTGACAAACAATGCACCCTGACCTACAAAGCCTTAAGAAGCACCTACGTATTCTGCATATGGTACACATTTGTCAACAATCCTTGCGATTCTTCGATGCATTGTCTCCGGATTCTGTTAACAGCGCTACAATAATCATTTTCGTACTCTACGTACATCAGATACAACGACAAATTTCGTTGTAATCAAATTTTATCGTCATTTACTTATTCCTATTTGCAATTTCCTCACTTCTTCAGGTCCTCAACTTTTCAATTTTTTAATGATTCAATGGTTCAATTTTTCAATTTTTCAATTCTTCAATTTTCAATTCTTCAATTCTTCAATTCTTCAACTTTTCAATTTTTCAATTCTTCAATTCTTCATTTCTTCAATTTTTCACATGAAAAATTTTTCACACGGGACATTCTTCAGTCTCCTTCAACTTTTCAAATTCCCCAATTTGTCAAAGTATTATTCATAAAAATGTGCCTATAACTTTTACGTACGAACGACAATTTCGAGAATGCATGCAACGTTACTCCCAGAACGTCTCAAGAACTTAGAAATACGCTTTGATCGTGGGAATTTTCAATTTTAAAAGAAGCACCGCGGCATGACGCAGTAAAAAGATATCCTCCGAGACGATTCCGTTACACTATATCCGGATGTAGGTACCATAACTTAGAGATACATCACAGTAAAGACGAATTTGCGATTCATGTTCCCGCAGGAGTTCCCGCGGATGCACCGCGCAAATTCCTCGCAAAGTCGTCTCGAAGGCTTTGTCAAGCAATTCCCATTGATTTGGAAATTACATGGTGGTCTGACTTCGTTTCGCTGCTTTGAATTTGCAAGGAAACGAATCGCATACAAACAGCTTCATTTAAGTTACATAGAAAAATTGATCTTTCTCGCTAAACTGCTTCTGGGTTCCCTTGCCGAATGAATATTGTATACCGTCAATTATTTTTGCAATTTTCTTTCTTGCGATAGGTATACATAATTGACATAAACGTTTGTTTTATATGTATGTTCAGGAAGATGCTGAAGTTTGATCAAGTATGAATGTCCACTCTGGGACTGTTTTTGTACCTAACTGAGAATGTTTTATGTGAACAAAAATCGTTGCATTAAATCGTAATTGTGTTAAACATGATGATCCACATATTTGTTCAGTAGGCTACAGTGTCATGAATGTTTATTTCACGTTTGTTTAAATTTGAGTAACCATTTTACCTGAACAATTAGATAGTTCCATGTGACCAAGTGTTTGAACTACTATATTAGGTTCCTAGATTTCAGACAATGTTATTTCAGCAAGCTTCCAATAATTACTTGTCATGTTAATCCACATTTTACTAATTATTTGGCTTACTGTCAGATAGTTCTGTGACCAAGTGTTTGAACTACTTGAAGTACCTATACTTCAAACAGAAAATGATTCATACACTTGTCCAACAAGGTTGCACTATCATAAATGTCCAATGTTTGTACACCTTGATCATGGAATTTCGGAATTTAACGACGTAGAAATTTGAAGATTTAAAGAATAATTCTGTAACCCTCTTACGTAACTTAAACAGCTACTTACTGCACATAAATTAATCAAGCACATCTCATTAGATCCAGCAAAGATCAAGCAATTCCGAACACCCTCGGTTCGTAACTTGTAAATGAGTCTAAACTTCCCTAGCGAAGTGGTAACTCCTCTACTTGGAAAGTTCCGAAAAATTTCAGATGCAAATTCCCCAGGATCCGTGGTGCAACCGCAATATACCCCGCAGTAACACAATGTCCGAACAAAAGGTTAAATCGTTTTTCAAGCCTCAAAGCGCGTGGTTGCGCCACGATTTCGTCGTTAAATCAATAAACCGTTCCAGAGGAAAAAAGCAAACGAACGAAACGAGATTTCGTTTTGTAGTAAAATTCTTTGATGTCCTTTTTCTCGCCGTTCAAAGGAGGATCCAAGACGTACCCGGGTCTTTTCGAAATTCTCGAGTGTGCCAGGCCGAAGTCCTGGAACTTTAACTAGACTTAGCATCCACGTTCGGGTAACGAGAAGCAAAGAGGAGGGGAAAAAAAGGAAAAATAAAAAGTTCGACCACGAGGCGGTGGCACAGATAGCTCAGAATTGCCCTGGATGCCAACAACTCTGACTAGACGAGAAACTCGTTTATCTTTCGCTTCGTTTCCTGCACTTTTTCCTCTGCTTTTGGCACCGTTCGGCAGCCATGAACCGCCATTTTGTTCGTGAATGTAATACGAATCCTGATCGTCCTTCTGTTTGGATTTGCTGTAATATTTACTCGGCCGGTGCGAATTCTACTCCTTGTGACGCAAATTGCGAGCTTAGGGAGAAATAGGGGGGATGTAACATTTGTATTCAAATTTTGCATGTGATCGCAAATATCTGACGTGGCACAATTATAGAATGTGGAAGATGTAGTTTTATAGTCATATATGTATAGTTACATTCGTAGACAAATGTAACAATAAAACTTTTTAGCAACTTAATATTAATATAACTAGATTTATAAATTCTATTTTTGTGCATATGTAATAACATGTTTTTGTATTTATTTTTGTACTTACAGTCACATATATAGTTATATTTATGGACAATTATAAAAACAATTTATTAGTTATTGATTAAATATCTTCTATTTTTTTATTCTTTATTCTATCATTTTACCTAGTTACTTTATTAGTTAATTTGTATTTGCAGGAAGATTTCAGCAGAATAATAGCTCGAATACATGTTTCATTCTGTAGATACAATAAATTTGAGTTATAGAGAGTTAAATTAGCAAAACGACTGAATAATGCAAGATGCCGAGGTTAGGATATAATTCCCTATGGCATTGTACGCAGGCAACACCATGGAGCTTAGGGTCAATTTAAATCTGGTCTTACAATATTACGAACGTCGATTCGACGGCGAAACCAACGTTAAACCGAGCATAAGTTTTGTTCGACCATTCTGTAATCCGCCTTAATAGACAATGTTTGTCCCGATCCAATCATTCGCGTGATGCTGTGTTCGAATGGGAGAGTTATTTATTGTATCGATCGATAATCCGATCAGTAGCTCGAACTATGTTCAACTAATATGCTGTTTCATCCATTTATTGTTTGTGTATTATTGCTTTTGTTAATTCTTTTTATTTTATGACGAAGATTGTAATGCGATAATATTGGTTAATATAAAACTTTCGAAGGTTACTGTAATGATATCAAATTTCATAAATGTAATTTTCCTATTCCTAAATTTTCCAAATTCTGAATTTTTCAATTTTTAAATTCGTAAATATGCCAATTCATAAATTTCCCAATTTCTAAAATTCCTAAACGTTTAAAAACCTTTAACCTCAAAAATGAAAAACACACGAAATCGTCCAACAATAAAGAAGCCACATAAAAATATTTTCACGATGTCAACGACGCAGAATTTTTTTAATAACTCCTAGAATTTCGTAATTCGTTCAGAACTGTCTCAGAGGCGGTAAGAAGTTCTTAATTAAAACGAAAATAATCATTCCTCGACGTGGAAGTCTTAATGAATCTGAACGGGGATCTTCGTAGCTCGTTACCTTGTTTATCGAGCTCGGTGGAGATTACTAACTAGATCGTGGCAATTAATAAAATGTAATAAGCCAGCTAAATCTATCTCTCCTCTGATCAACGACGTGTAAGAAAGAAAATCGTAGTCGATCATTAATTACGACGAAAAATAACGCCGCTCGTGGGCGAAGCATTTCGGGAATCACCTTGTAATCATTTATCGAATTCTCCGACGATTTATGATTCGAATTTAGTTGGATTTTAGCCTACGTATCAATCACTCGAATTACATCGACCTGTACCGAGGAAGAATACACAGGAATAGGAATTTAGGGAGATAGGAATTTAGGAAGATAGGGGTTTAGAAAGACAGGAATTTAGAAAGATAGGAATTTAGGAATACAAGAATTTAGGAAGATAGGAATTTAGGAAGATAGGAATTTAGGAAGATAGGAATTTAGGAAGATAGGAATTTAGAAAGATAGGAATTTAGGAATACAAGAATTTAGGAAGATAGGAATTTAGGAAGATAGGGGTTTAAGAAGACAGGAATTTAGAAAGATAGGAATTTAGGAAGATAGGGGTTTAAGAAGACAGGAATTTAGAAAGATAGGAATTTAGGAAGATAGGGGTTTAAGAAGACAGGAATTTAGAAAGATAGGGGTGTAAGAAGACAGGAATTTAGGAAGATAGTAATTTAGAAAGATAGGAATTTAGGAATACAAGAATTTAGAAAGATCGTAAGAAAGACAAAAGATATTCGCGAGTGTTAACCCGACGGATCGTTCCCGTTGTCCGATTTCATAGCTGCTTGTTTGATTTTATTCCGTACGATGTTCATGGGCCACTTGAAAGTTTGATTTATGGCCGACTTTCGCAGCAACTTATTCAGATTATTCCGATTTTATGGAACGAAGGAGAAACGTTCAGAATCTCCGTTCCTGGCTGAAACTGAACATCGGCCGCAGAACATTGCGGTCATTTCAATCACCGCCCACAAGCTCTGTAACATGTACATGAGAATCTTGATATCGCCACTTGACACGTGTATCTTCCTTGCACGATTCCCCGTGACCTAAATTATTATCCTTCCGGATTGCAGGAATTTAAGCTTCATCGATCGCGGAACCGTTCGTCAAAGTCCTTTCAAATTATCTTCGTATTTGTTCAAGGTGATCGATTATTCCTATTGGCTCTCAGTTATAACGCGATCAGCTCTACATTTACTCGCATACTTGTCCATACACCTGTTTATTTTTCTTCGTGGTTTTAAGGAATTTCGAACAAGACACTCATTTGTTTACACTTCTATACACTTGTTTAATATATACAATTATTTTTATCAACGTGGTTTCAAGGTTGACGGACTCTGACAGAATCACTGCCTTCAAGATACTATTTACATATTTATTTTAAAAAGGTTAGGTCGAATGAGGTATAACTTTGTGGAGGTCCATCAGATTCGCGTGTGGACACTGTCAGATTAAATACAGTACTTCGACAAAACACGTCGTGTAATTTACAGCATAAGGAACATTGTAGCCCCGATTAATTAACGCGAATTAAGGTTTGCCGATTAATTAGCGCGAATTACAGGAGGTATCGATAGAAAAAAATTCTAACGATGTGGTAAATTAGGCAGGGAACAACCGTGGGGATTTCGACTGGTGTTTGCCCAGTTCGAGCCGGGGGTGAGAGCAAACGATAAGATCCAATTATCGAAAAACAGTTTATCTCGCGGAAGAGCAAAGGGATAAGCCAAAGACCAAAGCCCGTACTTTTCTCGAAAATGGAGCTGGACTCGAGAAATGTCCGATTGTCACTGTGTTGGACGTTGAAAAGCAAGACGAAGCACCGAATGTTCAACTTCTCTAATGTACACCGAAGGATACTAAGAAAAATCACTTTCAAATTACTCTAATGAGAAAAAGAAAGGGGTGGTTGTGGAACTCTTGGAACGTTTAAACGAGTTTTGTTTTACGGTTGCTTGACGGGACGCGGTGAAATACGGTTAATGGGTTTTTGTCATTTGAGAGAATGGATTTGAACGTTTGGAGATTGAGGTGGATAGAAATTTGGGAATTGGGAAATTTAGCATTTGGGAAATTTAGAAATTGGGGAATTAAGAAGTTGGAAAATTGAGGAAATGGGAAATTTAGGAAATGGGAAATTTAGAAATTGGAGAAGTTAGCATTTGGGAAATTTAGAAATTGGGAAAGTTAGGAATTGGGAAATTTAGAAGTTGGGAAATTTAGAAATTGGAAAATTTATGAAATGGGAAATTTAGGAATTGGGAAATTTAGGAAATGGGAAATTTAGAAGTTGGGAAATTTAGAAATTGGAAAATTTATGAAATGGGAAATTTAGAAGTTGGGAAATTTAGAAGTTAGGAAATTTAGAAATTGGGAAATTTGGGAATTGGGAAATGTAGGAAATGGGAAATTTAGAAGTTGGGAAATTTAAAATTTGGAAAATTAGAAGTTGGGAAATTTAGAATTTGGAAAATTAGAAGTTGGGAAATTTAGAAATTGGGAAATTTATGAAATGGGAAATTTAGGGATTGGGAAATTTAGGAAATGGGAAATTTAGAAGTTGGGAAATTTAGAATTTGGAAAATTAGAAATTGGGAAATGTAATAATCTGGAAAACTTAGTCACTTGAGAATATAGAAATTTAGAAACTGAGTAATTGGGAAATTTAGAAATTTGATCCGTTGATAATTTCTGCATTTAAAGATTTGTCTAATCACCAAATTGTCGAATATTCAACCTGAATTTTACACCTATATAAATGTTCAAATCCAGAAATTTTTGAAATAGGTATAGCTATTTGCAAACTCCTAAAATATTTCTTTACAAATTGATTCATAAAAATATTCTATTCTACTTATTCTAAAATATGAATTAAGAAAGAAATTTGTCATTTAATGTACGCTAATTAAAATTATAATTTTCTATGTTACAGGATGAAAAGAACCAGCTGCTCATCACGAATCTTTGGCTCAAACTGGTAAGCTTTTTTTTAAAAATAAATAAACAAACTATTAAATATAACTGAATATACAAGTTAATTAGATACGTGTAAAGAATTAATTAATTAATGTCATAATAATAACATTAATAATATTAGTACATTAAACAGTAAAATTAATAATAGTAATAATATTGAATTAATTAATTCTTTATATAAAAACGTACCTTGATACAAACAGATATTTTAAGAAAAGTACTTTGATAAATTTTTTTAATTCAAAATAACAAACTTGTGAACCAATCAAATAATCAGTTTGAATGTTTATTGTGAAAATATGAAGTGGTTTCTAGGGAATCAATGGTTCTAGAATAGTATAAATTTAGAAAACACTTCTCAGGTACTCCGTGCCAATTATTGCGTTCAATCGAAAGGAATCTAATTGAAATCGATGAAAAATTATATCGACCATCTCGAAACGATTCGATTATCCTCTTGTTTCTCATTTAAACGCTCTCGTACGACGTGCTCGAGAATTTTTTCCAGTGTTCCACTCTCAAAAGCAGTGCTACTCAAAAATAGCCATGAACGAAGTCGTAAATGTTCGTGTTTATTAAACGAATATTTAGAAATATATTCCGTTTCAGTGAAAACTTTTAAATTAACTAAAAAATGTGCTTGAATAACGATTGCAAGGTGAGGTTTCATTTAATTGGTTGCAAGATAATTTCACCTTAACCTTGATAATTTTAATTTAATCTTCTAACGAGTGGAATTAATTATGCAGAAATTTTGAGGGTGTTTTATAAATATTAAACAATCATAGACAAATTGATAAAATCATTCGAGTGTACAATCCAAATATTTTAATAAATTTTTCAATATTTTTTAATAAATTTTGTAATACCTTTTAATAAATTCTTAAGAAGCTTCAATGAATTTTGCAATACTTTTCAATAAATTTCTAAGAAGTTTCAATAAATTTGTTAAACTTTTTAATACATTAAAAAAAAAAATCTTCAAGAGTAAATCTAGTGAAGAGCATGTTTCTATACAAAATGTATCAGTATCTGGCAATATATTGAAAAATAACTAATCCACATTTAAAACTGTATTAAAACATAACACGAGCTACAGTAATTCTTGTAGAACATGCACGGGTCGCTGGCGTACACGATTCCATGATTTCGTGTTTTGTAAAATTGAAAAACGAATTATAGGTACAACCTGTATTACGTCTTCATTCTTTTTTTAATTTGACATTACAAAACTGTCCAACTCTTTCACGTATTTCCGTTGCAAAATTCCTGTCACGTATTTTCGTTTAAATTTAAATTCTTCTGTTTTTTATATTGGAATTTAATTCTGTTTGGGACAAGTATTTTGCATTTCAAGATTTAATGTACTATTTTGATAAATAAAAATTATAAATAGTAATTCTATTTTGGAAACATATAATACATGCAATATATGTATATATATTTAATGCACTTACCGTAGGTAGATATCAATAATAAATTAACAGTAAATATATATGAAAGTACAGGTATTAATAGATATTGGTATATTCATTTTCGTGTACATAAATTTGAACACTAATATTAATATTTCAATTTTAATATTAATTGTAATAATATTTACAAATTTAAAGCTAGTCTTGAAAAAGATCTTTTCAAGACATTATTAAAAGAAAAAATAATAATATTATTATTACAAGTTACAAAACTTCTAAAAAAGTATCTTGAATATCAAAAAGATTTAATTCATCACTAAAACTGAATCAAGTCAACTGAATGTTTCATGCGCTTAAAAGCATAGTCCTGGACTTTATAAGATAAATAAAAAATATGAAACAACAAGATTAATATTAACTTTTCCGCTTTAACCTTAAAGTTTCGAGAGCCTAAGCTTGAAGTTTCTTAAGCTTGAATTCGATATGAACTTAGCCTTAGAAGCTTATCTTTTAGGGTTGTGTTTGAAAGCTTCGAAGACTTTATACTTTATATACCATTATCTACCATGATTTTTAACATGTGTGCCATGAAATACGAATAGTAAATTCAATTATTAAAGCCATGATTACATTTCTTAGAATTTTCGTAGGTAAATTAAAAAAGAAATTTGTGTAATTAATTAATTATTATATTAATTCCACGTCACAAAATTCCACGTTCCCCAAATCCCACATTTCACAAATTGTAAATTCCGTAAATTTCACATCCCCCAAATTGCCAATTCCCAAAATTCTACATTCCTCAAATTCCAAATTCCCCAAATTCCACATACCTCAAATCCCAAATTCCCCAAATCCCAAATTTCCCAAATTCCACATTCCCCAAATTCGACATTTCCCAAATCTCAAATTCCCCAAATTCCACATCCCCCAAATTGCTAATTCCCCAAATTCCACATCCCCCAAATTGCTAATTCCCCAAATTCCACATCCCTCAAATTGCTAATTCCCCAAATTCCAAATTCCCCAAATCCCAAACTCCCCAAATTCCAAATTTCTCAAATCCCAAATTCCCCAAATCTCTAATTTCCCAAATTCCACATTCCCCAAATCCCAAATTCCCCAACTCCCAAATTCCCCAAATCCCAAATTCCCAAATCCCAAATTCCCAACTCCTCAAATTTCTAAGACCATAAATCTTCAAATCCCCAAATTCCTAAACCTCTAAATTCCCAAATCTCCAGATACCATATTGACCACATTTCCATATCTAACAAATTTCCATATCCCAACCTCCCTAATCGCCACATTCTCCGTTCTCCATCTCCACCCCATCAGATTCCTCTTCCCAACACAAATACATAGCTAACCTTCCAAATCCCCAAATAAATTGTACCGCTCCAAAAAAAGAACTCATTCCAAACTAAACCACCTCTTTTTGTATTACATCCAAAAAAACCAACGCTATCCTCATTTCTGTAAGAACTTGCAGATCCCACCATCTTCACCATCATTCTAAGAGCTTCCAGCTACCTTCATCACGCCTTAAACTTCACTCTCGAGTGCAAAATCTTGAAAAACTCCAGGCAATCTCAATACCTCAGTCAGGGTTGGTTCACGAAACTTCTGAAAGTACGGATGTCAACCCACGAGTTGGCGCGTCAGCTATGACGCACTCGTGACGCACTCGCAGTTCAAATATTGTTAATTTTTCTCGTATTTTTGGTACTCGTGAATTTTCAATTTAGGCGTAATAATTTACGTACGGATGTCCCACGAGTTGGCGCGTGAGCTATGACGCACTCGTGACGCACTCGCAGTTCAAATATTGTTAATTTTTCTCGTATTTTTGGTACTCGTGAATTTTCAATTTAGGCGTAATAATTTACGTACGGATGTCCCACGAGTTGGCGCGTGAGCTATGACGCACTCGTGACGCACTCGCAGTTCAAATATTGTCAATTTTTCTCGTATTTTTGGTACGCGTGAATTTTCAATTTAGGCGTAATAATTTACGTACGGATGTCAACCCACGAGTTGGCGCGTGACCCAAAGTAAAAGAAGCTCTATCCACCGTGAACACTTCCGTTACATACAGGCTCATAAGAATAATAATGACAATAACAACTGCTGAACGCGATTCGCGCTATCTCGCTCGCTTGAGAGACGTTTGCCGACTGTCATTGTTTTTCGCCTAATTGGTGTGCGCGACCGCGAGAGCCAATTGTTCCAAAAATACGTGTGTGGCGTCCATTTTTCTATTCTGACCAGGTGGAGCCGTGGCTCTTCACGTCAGCCTATTCACGCGCCAACCGTTGACATCGGTACATCCTCATGGGTTAGCGTCCATTTGGAATATCAGAAGACAGTATATCGTGGTCATAACAGATTCTTATCAACCGCAACTATTAATAGAGTAACAGGCAACAGGTACTACCCCGGCAGAGTGGTTGAAGTGGTGCAGCACCCTTATTAGGGTAGACTGCTGTAATATTTCCTTTCAGGAGGTTTCGAACCGCACTTTAAAACGCTTGTCGTTGCTCATTTCCAACGGCTTATACCTCGTCAATCCTCGTTCTCATCCGCAACCCTTATCAAGCTGTGGCAAGAATGGCTCCGCCACGACCCAAATTCGCGGTTAACGATTCACCGATGATGTTTTGCTCGATTGACAAATCGACCGGCTACCACCACCCTCGTACCTGTCCGTTAACAGTTACAATGTAACAGAAACTGCATACCCTGAACCCACACCCATTGATTGCCGTTTAGCAATTCAGAAATCCATATTTCAAAGGGAACAAGAACTTTGATGTTTCCGCCTGAATTTGCTCGAAAATGAACGGAATGGAGCAATAACTTTCGAACAATTCTGTGTACACTACAGAGCATGGTTTGCTGCCATGGGGAAATGGTGATTTCAGGGAGAAAAGCTTCGTCGCTCGGTATTATACTCCGCAGTTATCGAACATCGAGCATACGCTTAGTTAGAGTGCTGCGATGCCGAGTTTCTGGACCCGCGTTCAGTTTTACCGAATACCGATTAACGAGGGACCAGCGCAAATTAGGACATGTTACGGCAACATTATAAATGACTATTGACTTGAATATTCATTTTTATTTTTATAATTTTCAATATTCCTAATTTACAAGTTCACATATTTAGAAATCTGTAAATTCTTAGATGTCCAAATCCTCAACTCGCCAAATTAGCTAAATAAGTCCCCACATCTTCAAATTCCCAAGTTCTCAAATTTCTTACATCCCGAATTTCAATAATTTCCAAATCTTCAAATCCCCAAATTCTCAAATCTATAAATCTCTAAATACCCAAATTATTAAATCTCCAAATCCTCAAACCCTCAAATTCCCAAATCGTCAAATTTCCAAATACCTAGAGCTTCACATTCCCAATTCTGCAAATTTCCAACTCCCTTTTCTAAAGTCCCAAACTTCCAATTCCCCAAATTTCCTAAACTGAACCTTTCAAAATCTCCATTTTTCAAATCCCCCAATCCTTCAAATCCCAATTTCCAAATTTCCCAGATCCTAAATTTCAAAATCCCCAACTCCCTATTTCATCCCAAAATTCGCCACTCCCCATCTTCGCCCAAGAAACTTAACTACTACAAATCAACACCGAAATTTACCTAAAAAAACAAATCAAAACATTCTACATCTTCAGTTCGTTTATCAGCGTAGAATAAAGTATTTTTGTTTACATATCTAGTTACACGACACCTGGTATATTTACAGTACTGAAGAACGTCCCGTCTCGATTGTCCCGTTCTCCTTTCGCCGAGGCACAAGTGCATTTGATAGAAATGTTATCAGGAAATATGTAGGACGCGGTTTCGATACGTACAAACGCCAAATATATATCTTGAATATCTCCGAGACTTATCTAGGAGTCGTTTAGTATCTCGACGACTTATATTCAAAAAGATATCAGCATTGAGAGTCAAGCACAGCTGTGCTTTAAATTCCCTTGTCTACGTACGTGCACTTGACATTCAAGGGTAGACGGAAACGGTTACAAAGCTAGGAGCAAAAGCTTTTCAATTGTATGCACGCTAGTTACACGTTTGTGTTTTTTAATGAAAAGAAAGGAGCCACATTGTTAAACTCCTTTTTGAACTGAAGACATTAATTAAGGGGCGCTAACAATCACGGAGGAAATACGAAGGTGAAATTGGTGTGTGGTTGGAAAATATTGAAATTCTTTTCTTTCTTCAAGGCTATTGGTTCAAAATGTTCAGATGTGCTTGAAGAAATTTCTAAAATATTAATTTTACAGTGTTATATTATTTCATGTTTGGAACCTTGAAGTTCCATCAAGGATAACACTTATTTTATTTGAAGAAATTCATGAGGTTATGTGAAAAAAAGTAAAAAATTTTAAGTAGTACGGTGATTTTATACTAGCTGAGGTGTGTTTCATAAATTAAATTTTTACAGGAAAATTAAAAGAAGATGATACTAACAATTATTCATAAACATATACTTCCTCAGATGTATGCAGTTTGATGATAAAAATTTGAGAAAAGTTATAAAGGATGGCATAAATACATTAAAGAAAGAAAAAGAAAATTTAAACCTTAAACTTCAATTAAATTATTAATTTTTATTATTAATAAGTGTATCTAGAATACTTGTCAACCTCAGTAACACTAAGTATATTATTAATTTAAAATATACAATTTTTTTAAATATTAGTCTTGAATCTACATGGTGAAATACAAAGGAAAATATAAAAAATTTGGGAAAGGTGCATGTAATAATAACATATTAAACCAAAGACGCATTCTCGGCGCTTATGAAAGTCTGACGAGGTACTAAAATGTTAAGCGTAATATTATACACCTCATCTTCAAGTTCTCTTAATTCTCACCGAATCTATAGCAGACAGTGTTACCACGCATTTGCATAGTTTTCATTGAGATCCTTCACGAATAGAGAATGCAAAGGCACCTAGCATATTCCTGGATCTCATCACGGCTGGCGTGTGAGAAATACATACGTATGACGTGAACATGTAACGGGTGTCCCGTAATTTGCATAGGTGTACCATATTTCCTGTTAGCTAGCCGGGCGTTGATTAGTTATTAAAGACTGGGATGCATTAGAGCGTAATGTACGCAATTACCAAGTTGGTCGACTAAACACCAGCGTAAGTTAGAAAGCCTTCAGTATCTCTGCAAGGAACTCAAAGCACCTCTCGCACAGCTTCCGATGTTAATCGAACCTCTAAGAAAATCGATCTAGTTAGACGTCATAAGTTTCGATTAAAATACAATAAGACACTTTTGTCTTAGTTGAAAAACTTTCTGACGGGTGAAAACGCCGTTTAAAGTTTGGCCCATTATTTGCTAGAAAACATAATCTAATTATAACTCTGGAACTAATTTAACACTAACTCTATCTTCAACTAAATTTATCACTAACTCTATCTTGAAGTAGATTTTAACCTCATGCACAATTTCACTATTCAAATTTATTTATTCTTGTCTAAACTTCAATACCCAACCTAATTTAACCTTGATCTTAAATTCTTTACAAAATTCATAATAAAAAAAGTAAGTTTGTAATATTAAAAAAGAAGTTAAAAATCATGATCAAGTGAATTGCGAAATACATGTAAAAATTTGTAATATACATGCACAATTTTCTATTCGTATTTCATGCATTATTCATAAAGTACTAAAAGGTTTCAAAAGAAATAATGGGGTTTCGAACTCACCCAAGATGGCCGCCACTGGTTACAATCGTAATTAAATTTAAAAGTTCACCGTCCACGATCGTTCTCTCTGTTCATCCATAAAATCCATCGCCGGCAGAACGCGCTTTTGAAACAGTTTTTTACTATCCGAATTCCATTTAACCTCGTAAAATATTTTTGGACGTGGAAACAAGATTGTCGTTGAAGCTTCAACCAGTCTGGAATATTTGTTGTTATTTGGGCATCGACGTTTATCGCACTTAATCCACTGCACAATTTCGTTCTTCATATTTTGTATTATTTTCCAAGTTTCAATTTAGTTTGAAATCGTTGACGCGCTACACTGTCTGACACACTACACTGTCTGACACACAAGAAAGCGCGCGAATTACTACGTGTGTCGTTTAGAAACTATTTAAATTTTCAAATCGAATATATTTAGTAATTTCTATCATAGAAATTGCTTTAAAATAGTAATAGAATTTTTGAATGATTTAAATGTATAATGTTAATCATAATTTTGCTTACGAGAATAATTAATTAACTAATTACAATTATGTTAGAAGACGCTAATTTGATTCACGTAGTATGACGCTATTGCGAAACTAACGTATTATGCATTTAAATCATGAAATATTTTCTTTTAATTGTAATTCTACAGATTTTATAGACTTATAGATTTTAATTACCTTGCAAATTTTAAAGGATTTAATTACACTTAAAACATATATTACTTTAACAAATTATATATCACATATATTGATAATACGAAGTGAGATATTTTATATCGATATTTGAAAAATTCTGTTAAAATCAAGTCATTGCTTCTCAAATCTATGGAATTACAGTATAACATCATATAAACTTTTCTTTTGCAATAATTTTCATTCAGCAAAACAAAAACTGCAGTTTACAAAAATTACGAAAGAAATCAAGAACAGAAAGATCGAGAAGTTCTTACCACCAGTAGAATACTTCTTAGTCGGTGAATTCCTTCTTCAAAACTTCAATACCATACGAAGAACTTACGACCAAACGTACTCTAAACCTGTCAACAATAGTAAAAGTATACAAACAATTTATGAAGTAACAAACGAAAAGAAATTCTGACGAGAAATGTACGTTACCTGCGACTTCGAATTGTCGAGAAGCGTCTGTGCCAGGACATGAGTCAAAACTAGTCATATTATTAAATTTTATATTCTTAAATGTAAAAGAACTAATAACTTATTTGTTTACAGAAATTATAAAAAAATATAAACAGAAATTTTAAAGGGGTTCACTCTACTATTCTTCTCATAATAATTAATTAATTAATTACAAAGAAGGTATAAAAAGTTGCTGATTTGATTCTCGTAGTCGTGACGTCACTAATGGCTGTAGCGTGACAATAAGAGTGTGGCGATCAACAACAGTGTCATTTAAACATCAAAACAGTTATGTTTATAAGTGATTATTAATGGTGTTGTTGCGTTTGATTTAAACAATAGAAGTTACTGCGTTGATGTTTTGAATGACCTGACTTTATCTTCAATTGAAGTTGCATCTTGCATGACATACACAAATGTATTCGCGTCATTTGGACATTGTCTTGATTTATTTAGCAGATCTAATTGCGATGTTCTCAACTATCGATTTTCTGTAATTGCTTCATTAAAAATTAGTTATCTATTACAGCGTTTTCATTAGCGACGTCGTTCAAAGTGAGTGAACGTTTCCCTTTCTCTTTAAATCCTTACTTTAATACGAAAGAAAAATTAAAGATCTCTTTAACCTCCGGTGGGTAACAGCGAGGATTTAAATCTAACTTTGGACACTTTTTCATTATTATTTCTTACATTTTTTAATATTCTTTTGGACATTATACTTTCAACGTGGAAAAGTTTTTCGTTGAAAAATTGGAGTGCTTAATTTTAATCGAAGCATCGGCTTATTAACTCGCTTTTAACGTTCCAAAGTTTAACAAAATTTTAATTAATATGAACATCGCGGAAATCGATATTATAATAAATTTCTAGGATACGTCGTTTTCCTTTGAATCAGTTTGACTCGATTATTATTTTAAATCGATACCTTAATATTTATAACCTAAAAATATTTTTTGTATTTACAAAAGGGTTTAAATAAAAATTTCTGTTGTTATTATTAGGTTATAAATCACATGGATTGTAAGGAATTAGATATTTAAGATAGAAACTTTCGATAAGATTGAAATCATTTTCGTATTGTGAGGATCGAGCGCGCGAAATTTAAAACTAATTGTTAGCATGCTGTAGCGTACCGCCATTTTAAAACATATAAGTGTTAATTTAATAATATAATTATTTGAAAATTTATGTGATTTCCCAAAGGTTTTAAATACTGTAATAGCAATTAATTTACATTTACTACAATAAACGAATAAAGTAGTACTTAAAGAATGGTCTTTTTAGGTAATTGTCACTGGAGCTATTGAAGAGTTGTAAAATTTAACAGAAAATTTGTACATGGTGAAAGAAAGAATTTATATAATTTTACACGTTTGGCGAATATTTGTATTGTGAAACTTTCTTGAATTTTTTATTAAAATGGTTGCATAACTAATAATAAATTTTGGTGTGTCTGCAAAAACGTATATTATATATTTCTTTAAAATATGCAGCGAAAGTGTTTAATTGTAAAAAGTTGTTATTAATAATTATATTGTCTGAAACGTTATGAAATTTAATAGGATTTAATAAGTATTGGATACGCTCGAGAGCCATTATTTTAGCGAACAAAAACACCGGTGGACAATATAGTGGCACGTAATTCAATTATTACACAAGGATGCATAGCCCAATTGATATCGAATTTATCGGTCGTCGAATTTGAGTGGCTCGTCTTGTAATTTCCATTGTAATTGGAATTTTAGTGCCGCATCTTCTTCAGTTCCGATTCGAAGAGTAGGTTATTGAATTTACATGGTTCGTTTCATTATTTCGTGCATTGCTTCTCCCATCCACTTCTCTTTCTTCTTTCCATCAATTCATTCAGAATAGTTAACGGTACTATTATTCACAGAAAAATTCATACATTTATCAAAATTTCTGTTACAGATATAAATTTCAAAAATTGGAACAGTTCAGGACTTATTTTAATAGTTGAGAAATTATTTCTATATTTCTACAAAATTACAAGAACTATATTCAGCCGAATGGTTTGCACACAGATATATTTTGATAAATATTGGAAGAGAGTTTGAGAGAGAATTCATTATTTAATAATTAATAAATTGCATATTTATAGATAATTGTTGTTGCTGTTATTATACCATTATATAATATATTATACGATAACTACAATAATAAGAAAATTATTTGTCAATAAAATAAATCAAGAAAATTTGATGTTTTAATTCAGATATTATTTTTTCAATACAGTTTCAGACTTTCATTACTGTTTCTACTTATACTAAATTAATTAAGAATAAACGTTACAATCAATGAGGGTGGCTTGACCAAAAGAATGTTCTCCCTGGAAAATTGGTTCCAGTGAAACTGTAGCCTACTTCGTCAGAAGCGTTTCTATCGGGTCATCGAAATGAGGCAATTTCGAGTCCGCTGGGTGAAGTGCATTCGGGACGTAGTTAGGTGAAAATCCACGATTGCAGAAGCGAACTTCTCGCCAGGGTGTAACTTCTTGCCCTCATCTGGAAAAGAGTCGAGCACTCGCGTGTCTGTGAACTTTAACGGTGCTATGGCATTATGAGCGAAGTCAGCGTTAGGTGCACTCCTTCTCTTTACCCTCCCTCGTTTCGTTTCGACCCTCTGATAGCCTCCGCCGTGTCCCTATTTCCGTTTTCCACCTCAGTTTCGTGCGTTCGCCTAAGAAATGATGGCCGAGACGGAGCAAAAGAGTTTCGACCACTTAGGGTGTCCCGCGTAAATGGACGCTGGATACATGTTTCCTTTTTTAATAAAGTAATGTGGGGGCTCCTTAGATATTAGGGTGAACATGTTCACTGCAAGATTGTTCTGCGTTGCTGAAGCAAACTTCCAAATTGTTAGATTACTTAATACTCAAGTTTTCAAATTATATCCGCATGTTACCAAGTCCCCAAGTTTCCACGTCCCCAAATTCTCTAGATCCCAGATTTCCATGCCTTCAAATTCTACATTCATAAAATTCAAAACTTCTCAAATTCCAAATTTTCTAAATTCTAAATTCCCCAAATTCCAAACTTCTCGAACACCAAAATTCTCAAATCCCAAATACATGAAATATTAAATTCCCCCAATTCATCAAATTTCAAATTCTTCAAATACTAAATTCACCAAATTCCAAATTCCCCAGATTCGAAATTTCCCAGATCCCAAATTCCCCAAATTCGAAATTCCCCAAATTGCAAATTTCCCAAATTCCAAATTCCCCAGATCCCAAATTCCCCAAATTGCAAATTTCCAAAATTCGAAATTCCACAAATTACAAATTCCCCAGATTCGAAATTCCCCAGATACCAAATTTCCCAAATTGCAAATTTCCCAAATTACAAATTCCCCAAATTACAAATTCCCCAGATTCGAAATTCCCCAGATCCCAAATTCCCCAAATTGCAAATTTCCAAAATTCGAAATTCCACAAATTACAAATTCCCCAGATACCAAATTTCCCAAATTGCAAATTTCCCAAATTACAAATTCTCCAAATTTTAAATTCCCCAAATTACAAATTCCCCAGATTCGAAATTCCCCAAATCCCAAATTCCCCAAATTGCAAATTTCCCAAATTACGAGTTCTCCAAATTTCAAATTCCCCAAATTACAAATTCCCCAGATCCCAAATTCCAAATTCCTCAAATTTCTAATTCCTCTAATCCCAAATTCAAAATTCCCCAACTCCTAAATTCTCCAAATCCTAAATTCCCCAAATTCTAAACTCTCCCAATCTCAAATTCCCCAAATTCCCCAAAATTCCAAACTCCCCAAATTCCAAATTCCCCAAATCCTAACTTCCTCGTTTTCAATAAAGTAACGTGATAGCTTTTTAGTAATCAAGATAAACATGTTTATTCTACGTTAAAATTGCGGTTCTGAGTTGCAGAAATTCGTTTTGTTCAAGGGATGAAAGTTTGGTCAGGTTGCTTTGGCATCTATTGGTCTAAATTGTTTTTCATTGCATAATAAGTTGTTGTTGAAGTTTCACAGGGTTTGGTAAAGACAGTTGAGAAGGGTTGAAGACAAAAGCCGAGGTATTTTAGCTGTTTTGTACATCCATTCCTTCCAAATGAGGAAATAACTATTTCAAGTTTGAATTAAATGGTCTGAACGCCATTAATTAAACGTGGTACAAGTCGATTACAATGTTCAATTAATTAAACGTGATACAAGTTTATTACACTGTTCAATCGATTAAATGCGACACGAGGTAATTATATTGTTCAATTAATTGAGCATAATACAAGTTAGATTGTTTAATCAGTTGAACATGATATGTGTTAATTATATTTCTGAATCAATTGTACACGAGATGAGTTCGCATCACTTATGAGTTAGTATGTTAATACCACTCGTATCATAATCAATATTATTATAGGTATTGATAATCAATACTATTGTAAGTATTATAAGTATAGCTAATACGATTGAAAGTATTGATCATATTGATTAAACAATTAAACGTGACCCAAGTTGATTATACAGTTCAATCAATCGAGATACTCTAATCCTTAAAATTTCATTGAAAGAACACAAAGTTTTATCCCATTTGGTGATACAGAGTTTTTACCGATGAAACATTGATCAACGTGGTTATCGATCTTCAGTCTTAACCCAAGTAATCCTTCATTTCCAGGGATCATGATTTATTGTTCTTCTTGGCCATTGAAAAAGCTGGTTACAGTTCTCCGCAAGGATATACGCAAAGGATATCTGCCAGCACGTAATAAATCGTTTAAAGAAGAACTTGAATAATAAAATGTACGAAGTTCGGGAGAAAAAGATTCCCGCTTAAATTACTAATATTAGGTTCCAACTTTTGCTCGATGTTAGCTCTTCATCAAACCAAACTTATTTCTGCTATAAATATATTATGTTCACTTTGATTTTTCGTTTGATGAAAAGTTTTTGTTAATTTATGAAACGATCTTCAAATTCTACATTTGCCAAATTTAAGAATTCCTTAATTTCGAAAATTCCAAATTCTGAGCTTGACTAATTTAAAAATTCCCAGTTCCTAAATTTCTAAATTCAATTTATCAAATTTACAAATTCCCAATTCTTAAATTTTCAATTTCCAAGTTTGACAAATTTCAAAATTCCCCAATTCCCAAATCTCCAAATTCTAAATTTGTGGAAGTTAAAATTCCCCAATTCCTAAATCTCCAAATTCTAAATTTGTCTGATTTAAAAATTCCTCAGTTTCTAAATTTCCAAATTCTAAACACCAAATTCGATGTTTGACAAATTTAAAAATTCCTCAATTCCTAAATCTCCAAATTCTAAATATGTCGAATTTAAAATTCCCCAATTTCAAAATTTCAAAATTCTAAGTTTAACAAATTTAAAATTCCCCAATTCCTAAATCTCCAAATTCTAATATCCCCAAGTTCAAAAATTTCCCAAAAAGTTCCCTAACTTTCTAAAATCACCTGAAATTACCCATAGGAGAATCATACATGAAATAACAGTGTCTCTACCATACAACGCGTGGCAATATAACGAGTCCACTGCAGTATCCAATTTCTTATCCAAAAGCTACATATCGCTATAAAGTGCTGCACACGAAATAAGTACGACTAATGTTCATAATATATTTCTCTATTTAATCACAAATACAAATAATACCTAAAAGAGGGATTAGTATAATGTCCTTTACGATATGCAAACATCCGTTTTCCCGGCGACGTTGTGTTGATTTCCGTTGGTTTAAACGTCGTGTTCACAATGTATGCACAACTGTCCCTGCCAAGCAGTGACAGGACAAGTTGAGTTAGAAGCACCATAGAGGCTAGAATCCTCGTTTGATTAGGTTCGTTAATGCACCTGCCACTGTCTGAATTGGGATAGACTGATATTCGACCGTAGGCCACCGAGGACACTCTATCCTGTCGATATATGTTATTAGCTCAGATCGCTGGATGGCCATTTTGCATGCTATATAAATGATCTAGATACCGAAACTATTGTCCGTTCCTCCATTACGTATTTTAATTGGCTGCATCGATTCTTTTTCTCGTCGTGTAATTAATTTTAACGTTGTTAGTTGCTCTATTTTTATTTCGGACGATGTGTATATATTTTTTATATTTTAATAGAATTCAGTACAGCTCACTTCAATTAATTTTGTATTTCACAGTGATACATTTAACAGAATATTTGTACATTCTCTAAAAACATATGAATTTTCCTCATCAAAAGTAACAGATTAATTGTACATTATAAATTGTTGCAAGTAAATCTCGCGTATTAAAATTTGATCAATGTTATTGCACGGAACGTTCTATTTATTCTACTCGTATCAAAAGAGAAATATCAGTAAAATCTGCGAATACAGAAATGTATAGAATTATTTGGTTAATATCGCGGTGATTTGCAGAAAGATTTAATTAAAATTCGAGGTTGATCGAAAGGGGAACAAGATAAATGCATCGAGGTCCGCAAGACATGAAAAGTGATTTCTTTGATTTAAAAGGATCTAATGTCTAAGGGGGATTATCAGTAAATGGAGATCAAAGATTAGTTCCAGAAAGTTTTATCCTGAGATTTTACTTCGGATGAAAGATTAAATCCATTTCTCAGGACTCCCTTGCATATTCCTTCAACGTCCTTGGATTGCGATTCGTTTATCCGCAATTTTCTGATAACGTTCAAGTTTTGATTGTCTGTCTTTCAGAATTGCTTGGATATATTGTCGGTTAATTTTCTTTTGTGGATTAATTTTGTACTTTGGGTAATGGTACACACAATTATTTTTGAGTTACTGATGATGGAAAACAAAATTAAGTAATTGAAAGGAGGTTCAAAAGGAATTTGTGGAGTGGCGAAATTGTTAGAGTTGCATAAATTGATAAATAAATTGCGAATATTTTCGAACATTTTCTGTTAAAACATAAAAATAATAATTTTGATCGTCCACTTTAGGTTGCATTACTTTTTTATCATAAATTCATGCAAAAATTAAAAATTAATATATGACTTTATGTACAGATACATATTTATAAATTAATGGCTACTAAATATTTATAAACCTCCAAAAATTGATGTATCAATTAGAAGTATATTCATGAAATATGTACCATTGAAAATTTATATATGAATTACAAATTTCCTTAAATATTTATTCGCTGCGTCCTGTGAACAGGACTTTAACTTTGTTCAAATATTTACCAAGTAAAAGTCACGTGTTTTTAAAGCGGCATATTATATGAATTTCATATTATTTTAGCTAATATCAAAATGCAGCACCGTGAATAAATAAACTAATACAATTTTAAATACTGGGAGGAGTCCCTTTTTCTCATCTCGCTTTAAGGGCTGATTGATGTATCTCGTTACTCCTGCGAGAATAATATTAAGTAAAAACTCAGCCAGCTCTAATGGAAAGCATATTAAAGAAGCTTTCAAGAAAATCGAATTAGGTGGTTTTCTAATGTGTTGTACACTCGACACACAAAACCTCTCACCCACGTTCTATCGTATCACTTTGATACCTGCAATCATTTTTTGGTACTTTTATTATATGTAGTTGAAAGTCATATGTTCATATAACACATATTCATTAACAAAATTTCAAAATTCTCGTAATTAATCGTTTGAATGTAGTTTATAATGTAAATTGTAATGTTTATAATATAACTTATATTAAATTCATTTAAACTATTCAATTTTTATTTAAAGAGTTCAATTAAACTACTCTCCTGTGTCGCAATTTATTGACTACTGCAAGTTTAATATTTTCGGTCAGTCAAATATCGAACGAAATATAAGACACATACTCCTGCATATGTTAATACTAATCACAAGTGTACTCGTTTTTGAATTAATTTATTAAAATTCAAGATTAACATCGTCAACTTAATTTTAACGATTACTAAAATATTTAGTGACAGTGCATTAATTTCATTTGTTCAACAACATGTTAAAAAATAAATACATACATATGAAGTTATGTAAAGTCTCCCTATTTAAAATCATTTGACTGAAAAATATTTTACTAGTCTGTTGTCAATTTTTTACAAGAATCTGCATTAAAATTGATATTCAGTGTTAGCTACATTTACTTAAAAATTCTTCAAGGATTCACACATATGTGGACAATCAGTTTGTTCTTAAATTCATGCAAAAATTCACATTAAAATTGATATTCAGTGTTAGATACATTTACTTAAAAATTCTTCAAGGATTCACACATATGTGGACAATCAGTTTGTTCTTAAATTCATCCAAAAATTCACATTAAAATTGATATTCAGTGTTAGCTACATTTACTTAAAAATTCTTCAAGGATTCACACATATGTGGACAATCAGTTTGTTCTTAAATTCATGCAAAAATTCACATTAAAATTGATATTCAGTGTTAGCTACATTTACTTAAAAATTCTTCAAGGATTCACACATATGTGGACAATCAGTTTGTTCTTAAATTCATGCAAAAATTCACATTAAAATTGATATTCAGTGTTAGCTACATTTACTTAAAAATTCTTCAAGGATTCACACATATGTGGACAATCAGTATGTTCTTAAATTGATCAAAAAATTGTCACATACGTGGATTATCATATATGTGTTTTGGTATATTATAAATTCTTTTAAGAATGACATATGTAATAGTAGAAGTTTGAAATTGAATAAAATAAATTGATCAGAATGCAAAATTATATCCCTAACCTTGAGAATGTCATCCTTGCGAAGTAATCAATTTAAACGACAAATGAAATTCGATGAAATGGAAGGATCAAGAGGGTTGTAGAAAATCAGCGTGGAAATGGTGGAATTGTAAAGTAGGTTGGCAATGAGGGTTGATAGTTACAAATGACTGTTTGCCCCGGTGTAACGCGAATCTCTATACGTCGAAGAGACGGTGAAATTTTGCACCTTCAGTTTACAATACGTCACTGACTTTCGATCAGAGACCACGAACTCATGGCGTAACTCAATTCTCGTTGAGAGCTAGTTAATACACTCTCGATTGCTTGTGTGACCTGAATTTACCCCAAAGTGCCACCCTATATAAGGAATATTTGCTCGGTTCTCTGCGGATGCCAAACCGTTTGAAGAAAACACGCCCCTCTGAATAAATATTGGTAATAGCAACCTGTATTACCTACTTTCTAACCTCAAATTAATTACATCTTTTTTACTTCGTAGCTCATCCATCATGTATTTTCTAGAATTCAATATGGCCACATATGTTCATACACAGAAAGAATTTAACGAGTGAATTGATTATTTAATTTTAAAATCAAGTTTGAATAAAGTCATAATTAAAGTTGAATTGTTAGACAGCCATCTTTGATGTAGTTTCATATTTTGAGACATAAAATACAATATGTGCAAACTTTAATAGCTAATGTTTCAAACATGTGTATGTGTGAAATATTAAATTTTTGATGAAATAAAATCATGTAATTTTAAAATCAAGTTTGAATAAAGTTAAAATCAAAATTATATTGCTAAAGAATTATCTTACAACTGCTATTGAACATACATATCGATGTATTTCATTTTAGTTCAATTTTATTCGATGTATTCAGTGTATTAAAATAATAAAATTTATATTATCGGTAGTAAAATTAAGAAACTCATAAATCATCTACCTAACATTACAATTTTCCTTCCACAAAATTCGATAAAATTTAATTTTGTATCATTTTAATTATAAATAAGCGAAGGTCTTCAGTAAAAATTTCCCCGTAAATAAAAAACAGAGGAAACAGCGAATAAAAAAGGAAGAATTGAACGAAAGGAGTTTACGGATAATCTTAAAAAGTGTAGTATCTAACAAAAGATATACAAAACGGGGGTTGTTCGATTGATGGAAATCCAGGTGATGTTCGTCAAGATACAACCGTGATGTGTTGTAAAGTTTGGGGCTGTGAAACAACCCATCTCCACGTGCCGTGCTCAATTTCACTTTGACGTGCTTTATATTGGTCCCGAGTTACTCAGCGGTTTTACGAACCACTATTTTTCGCTTCCTTTTTCTCTTTGTACACAGACACACACGTTCACCGGCGAAACAAAAACGTATACACCGTAGAAGCTAAAAGTATTTTCACGTACATGCACGTGATAATGGTATGTTTGTAATACTCGAAGAAACCTGGCTGAAACTTTAATACGGTCATTGTCGCTTATGATCAGAACATAGTGAAATTACCTTGGGGGTTTAATTATTTTTTAATTGCTTTCTAAGAAGTTTTTACGAGGGATAATACAAATGGCGGTGGATATTAACGAAGTTTGCAATTTAGGTTGATCGCGTTGTTTAAGGTGTGGTAACTTGATTGCGAACGTTTCAGCTTGCTTTCGCTATTTTATTATATCGCAGTTTGTATAAGGATTCGTCTTCGATTAGGTGAGGTTATGTGCAGACATATCATTTACTGTAATTTTGTGAAGTGAATTTTAAGATCTAGGAATATAATTTGGGGAATTTGGGATTTGGGATTTGAGATTTGGGGAATTTGGGATTTGGGGAATTTGGGATTTGGGGAATTTGGGATTTGGGGAATTTGGGATTTGGGGAATTTGGGATTTGGGGAATTTGGGATTTGGGGAATTTGGGATTTGGGGAATTTGGGATTTGGGGAATTTGGGATTTGGGGAATTTGGGATTTGGGGAATTTGGGATTTGGGGAATTTGGGATTTGGGGAATTTGGGATTTGGGGAATTTGGGATTTGGGGCATTTGGGATTTGGGAAATTTAGGATTTGGGGAATTTAGGATTTGGGGAATTTGGGATTTGGGGAATTTGGGATTTGGGGAATTTGGGATTTGGGGAATTTGGGATTTGGGGAATTTGGGATTTGGGGAATTTGGAATTTGGGGAATTTGGGATTTGGGGAATTTGGAATTTGGGGAATTTGGGATTTGGGGAATTTGGGATTTCGGGAATTTGGGATTTGGGGAATGTGGGATTTGGGGAATTTGGGATTTGGGGAATTTGGGATTTGGGGAATTTGGAATTTGGGGAATTTGGAATTTGGGGAATGTGGAATATGGAGAATTTGGAATTTGGAGAAATTAGAATTTAGGGAATTTGAAATTTGGGAAATTGGAATTTGGGAAATTTGAAATTTGGGGAGTTTGGAATGTGGGAAATTTGGTACTTGGAAAATTTGAAATTTGGGGAAATTGGAATTTGGGGAATTTGGAATTAGGGGAATTTGCAATTTGGAAAATTTGAAATTTGAGGTATGTGGAATTTGGGGAAATTGGTATTTGGGGAATTTGGAAGAATTGGGGATATTCGAGAATTTTAGTGTTTGGTAATTTCTAAAGCTTAGGGAAATTCGAAAAGTCTTTTATTTGTTTGTATACGTCTTAGTTCTGATATTTTATGTTATGTAACATTACAAGGGCGTGAGGAGACACATACTCATCATTCACTCAAATCCTTCACAGCTAATAGAAAATGACTGAGTGTACATAAAGAGTACATAAAAAATTGGTGAGAATATTAAAAGTGAAACTTACCAGAAGCGATAATCGCATAACAATCAGTAAAATATCCGAGGTAGTTGGTAAAGAGCAATTTTCATCGAATATCTGTCGAAATTAAATCCATATCTCTATCGGATATCCGCATATATCATTCGAAAACGTTTGTATTTGGTCGAATCACGTGAACACGCGAAACGTAAACGAACGATTAACAAATGAAATCGCTGCTAACAAGTGGAATAACGTTTCCCGATTTCTGGAGCATGCGAAATTTGCCAACAGAACCGTAACACACGCGTCCATGGAAACGAATCGTTTAACCATCGCTTCTTGATAAGCACAACATACATATTCATTTTCCTATTGGTTTAATTATGCTTTATGTGCCGATGCGTGCGTCGATTGATCGTTAAGCATTGAAATCATCGGCAGCGATGCTTAATCTTGTTGCTCCTCTGCGAATGGAACCCATCGTAATTAAAAGGCATCGAATCTCCATTTTAATGCTCGCAGGCTAAGCGATTCAACTCCATTTTTTCCCCGCGAAAGCTTAATTAAAACCCATATCTTCTCGAGGACTTGTGATGGGTAATTGTTTACTGAGAAATTTCGCTTTTTTAGGTTACGTTATTTTAGGTTGGTGCTTGGTAATTTCAAGTATGATTATATTGTGGATTGCGAAGAGGCAATTTATTTATAGTGATGTGTATAATGGAGAAATTGCAGACATTCGACTGTGAATATATTGGTTCGTATTATTTGAATTGCAATGAAAATTGATTTAGATGTTTTTATGTGGCTGAAGAGATTTTTTGGCGGCAATATAGTGAGAGACTATATTTTTAGTTTAATTCTCAAACTAGTAAATTCTCAAATTCTAAAGTTTCAAAATGACTATATTCACTAATGTACAAATTCTCAATTTCTAAATTTACAAATCTCTAAATTTTCAAGTCTCCAAATCCCTAAATCTCTAAATCCTTAAATCTCCAAATTCCTGAGTCCTCAAACCTTTAAATTCTTAAATCTCTACATCTGCAAGTCCCTACATCTCCAAATTCCTATATCTCAAAATCCCTAACTTGCTAAATCTCTAAATCTCCAAATCCCTAAATCCCCAAATCTCTAAATCTACAAATCCCTAAGTTCTCAAACCCCTAAATTCCCAAATCTTTGAATTCCTAAATTCCTAAATCCCCAAATCTCTAAATTTTCAAATCTCAAAATTTCCAAATCTCTAAATCTCCAAATCCCTAAATCTCCAAATCCCTAACTTGCTAAATCTCTAAATCTCCAAATCCCTAAATCCCCAAATCTCTAAATCTACAAATCCCTAAGTTCTCAAACCCCTAAATTCCCAAATCTTTGAATTCCTAAATTTCTAAATCCCCAAATCTCTAAATTTTCAAATCCCAAAATTTCCAAATCTCTAAATCTCCAAATCCCTAAATCTCCAAATCCCTAAATCTCCAAATCCCTAAATCTCCAAATCCCTAAATCTCCAAATCCCTAAATCCCCAAATCTCTAAATCTCCAAATCTCTAAGTTCTCAAATCCCTAAATTCCCAAGTCTTTGAATTCCTAAATCCCTAAATCCCCAAATCGCTAAATTCTTAAATCTCAAAATTTCCAAATCCCTAAATCTCCAAATCCATAAATCTCCAAATTCCTAAATCCCTAAATCCTCAAATCTCTAATTTCTCCAACTCCTAAATTTTCAAATCTTAAAATTCCTAAATCCCTAAATCTCCAAATTTCTAAATTTCTAAATCCCTACAACCCTAAATCTCCAAATGAACAAAAATTCCTTTAGACTCAGTCCTCCATCTGCAAAATATTGTCTCCAATTTTCCCCTAGACTATGCAGATTTTCCTGGTGTACTTGTCAAGAACGAAAGAGGTTTTTTCCGACCATCGAAAACGAGTCGATCATCAAACACCAGAAGTTGTACATTTGACCTATCTTTTCGTCGTCCCTCATCTCCTGCAGACTTTACATTTCAACATAATCTCCTCATCGTCTGCTCTTCTACTTTCTGCTCTTCGCCTTTGGACGAACTTTGGGAAACGCTCTAATTACGTCCTTCAGCGAAGAGAATGGAGACTTAAAATTAGTTGCGAAACCAGTGATCCAGTTTCCTTCTAAAGTGAAGACCGTGTGCTCAGTTTCTCAGCCTGTTTTATTTCCACTTAATATTGTCGTGTTGCAGAGTGCCACCGCGGAACATGTTTAATCGTTACTGAAAATTAACCGAATTACATCCAGAAAAATTTGTGTACTATAGTTAGCACGTTTCAGAAGAAAATTGACGCAAGGTTCTTGATGGATTTTAAGGAGGACTGTGTTCAAGATTTGAAGTCATTCTTTGACAGTCATGATTTGACCTTAAAAACAGTGTAGCATTATTAGCACATGTCATAATTAGTATTAGTCTAACATTACTACAATGTTGGGATAATTTCAACTATTATCGATTTTCTGTATATTGTTTATGGCTGTCTGTTCAATAGAAACAAAACAGTCATGAATGTGGTCCAAATATGAGCCATTATATTGAAATACAGCTCGGATAGATTCAAATTCCACTGGAAATAAACGAAATTCGATACTAACAGGTGCAACAATGTTTAATAGCCGAAATACGTGCAGATAATTAGAATGTAGTCCAAACATGGGCTACCAACTTTATTTCAATATTGCCAAGCTTTTAAGATGTAATAATTTACATTCAAAATATCTTTGCTTTAAGTGAGGTAAATAAAATTGATGTCTGCTACAGGTTATTTTAAATAAAAATAAAAATGTGGTCCAGTTAAAATTTGTTGAATTTCCCTAATTTCATGACGTAGCATGGTTAATACCATGGTTAATACCATATTTGGTGTTTTAAATCATAGCTGTGCTAAATAATTATGTATTTATGGTCAGTAGAGAATTATGGAGTCGCCATGATGAATCAAACGCGGAGGAGCCATTTTGTCAAGTTCCTAACCTCGTCCCTTACGTCCATTTTATATTCCAAATCATAGCTGTGCTAAATAATTATGTATTTATGATCAGTAGAGAATTATGGAGTCCGCCATGATGAATCAAACGCGGAGGAGCCATTTTGTCAAGTTCCTAACCTCGTCCCTTACGTCCATTTTGTATTCCAAATCATAGCTGTGCTAAATAATTATGTATTTATGGTCAGTAGAGAATTATGGAGTCGCCATGATGAATCAAACGCGGAGGAGCCATTTTGTCAAGTTCCTAACCTCGTCCCTTACGTCCATTTTGTATTCCAAATCATAGCTGTGCTAAATAATTATGTATTTATGGTCAGTAGAGAATTATGGAGTCCTCCACGATGAATCAAACATGAAGGAGCCATTTTGTGAAGTTCCTAACCTCCCTTACATTTATTTCGTACCTTAATTCATAATTGTGATAAATAATTATGTATTTATGATTAGTCAATGATTGTATAATCACTCATGAAGAATTAAACATATTTGAACCTCTAACTAACCTCGAAATGATAGTTGTGCTAAATAATTCCGTATTTATGGTCATTCGAGGAGTCCGCCATGATGAATGAAACGCGGAGGAGCCATTTTGTCAACTCGCTAACACCGTTCGTTACGTAAGGCGACGTGGAAGGTCGTTTTCCCGGTTCGATTAAAGCAACGTCGAATGAAATCCTACGGGACTCGATTAGCTTTCCTTTCTGTGCTCGTCTTACGACGATTCTGAGCGCGGGAAAATCGGTCAACCGTTTTAATTAATTCCCAGCCTGCCGATTGACAGTGGCCCCGAATGCAGCAACTTCTGCCCGAATCTCTGTCGCGTGAATTCAATTGAATCCGAGGAGGTGACTGGGTTTTATGTTTATGAATATTGCAAGGGCGGGACATGTGCTATTTCTTCGGGACGGCAGAAAATTAGAGGTAAAGTTCCGAATTATCCTCTACGGGGAATTGGACATGGAAATCATTAAACCTACGGATTTTCGTCCGCCTCGCCGCATTTATATCGCCTAATTCGTAGCTACGCTCACTTTCGGTACACTCTCTTATCGGTGCACGACATTTACATACGTTTCGGTATTATCTGCAAATACCGGTGAATTATTAAAGGACCTACGGTTATTTTATGGTACTCTGTAGCTGGGTTATGGGTGCGGCTTAAATTTCATTCTGATCTTCCGCGCAGTTCGCGGAACTTCCACGAATTCTAATTACCTTCGGATTCGTACTCTTTGGGAGATTGCGAAATTTCCTAATTTAAACATTTTGGGGATTTAATCTCGATTCTCTATGTTTTTGAATTTTTCAATAGTATATCTTATGGTGTTAAACTTTTAAGCTCTCAAAAGTAGGTACTTTAAATTTTATATATGTGAAAATTTATTGGACTAGGAATTTAGGAATTTATAAATTTATAAACTAGAAATTTTAGAAACTTGAAAATTTGGAAATTTAGAAATTGAGGAATCTAGAAATTTAGGGATCTAGGAATATAGAGATCTAGGGATTTAGGGATCTGAGAATTTAGGAATTTGAGTAGTTGGTAATTTTAAATTCGGGGAATTTGCAATTTGGGGAATTTGGAATTGGCAGAATTTGGAATTTGGGGAAATTAGAATTTGGGGAAATTAGAATTTGGGGAAATTGAAATTTGGGAAATTTGGAATTTGGGGAATTTGAGATTTGGGGAATTTGGGATTTGGGGAAATTGGGATATGGGGAATTTGGGATTTGGGGAATTTGGAATATGGGAAATTTGGAATTTTGGGAAATTTGGAATTTTGGGAAATTTGGAATTTGGGGAAATTTGGAATTTGGGGAAATTGGAATTTGGGATTTGGGGAATTTGGAATATGGGAACTTTGGAATTTGGGGAAATTGGAATTTAGGGAAATTTGGAATTTGGGGAGATTTGGAATTTAGGGAAATTTAGAATTTGGGGAATTTGGAATATGGGAAATTTGGAATTTGGGGAAATTGGAATTTAGGGAAATTGGAATTTGGGGAAATTGGAATTTGGAAATTTACGAATCTAGGAATCTAGGAATCTAGAAATCTAGGAATCTAGGTATCTAGGACCCTAGGAATCTAGGAATCTAGGAATTTAGAATTCTTATAAAAATTTAATAATTTAACAACTGAAGAATATAAAAATTCGATAATTCAATGATTTAAATATTAAAAAGTGTTCAATACATTCCGATAAAAGTTAAGGAGAGTTAAAGCGTTTCGCAGTTCAAAATTGCTGCGTTAAACGTCCCAGATTTTTGATTCTTTAATTTCTCTCCTGTAAATTCCATATGCATTATATTCCAGCTGCTATTCCATAAATATCCTTTTTCGTTCTTCGTTGATAAAACAAAACCCACTTACAACATACAGTTCGCGTGGCTCTTTTTATCACAGAGTTTCTCAGCGAGGTTTTATCACACAGTTGTGCTTTTCCATTGTTTTGTACCTCGGCACCAGTGTACATGCAATAAAACCTTAACTGTAACTCGAGATAAGCGATACTTTCCCGTTAAAACGTGTAATGTAATCGGCGTAGTACACTTTTGCGAAATTCGGTTATTCAACCAGCTCTGCATTAACATTTCTAGAATCTCGGTATCAAAGCTTTTATTGGTTAACAGAGCAAAGAAAGAGTAATTTTAATAAAATTGATAAAACATCAATTTTCAAATCATAGTTTGAATTCGTTTCAAATTTTGTTAACCTCAAATTGACTTCAAACATAAATGTTTAAGAATAAAATATTTCCTAAATAAAATGAAACCAGTTCAATAATTATCAAGGTTAAATAATAATCAAGAATGATCTTCAAGATCAAGAACTTGTAACTTGTTCAGCAAGTATAGACAACTTATTATTTGACTGATATTTCATAATACTTCAATGACTGCTTTATTTGCATTTTTGATATTATTTCAAAATATTTGAGTAGTTAAACTGTGAACAGAATTTCATTTAATTATTTCTTTCAATGAATGTAAGATTTATAATGGGGTGCGGAGCTCCACCTAACCTCAAAGCTGATCCAACACTGTATATTTAGTACGATTTATAATTATTCGAAAAGTAAATCGTAAGTAAACTTCATTGAGCTATTTTCTGATATAAGTGAAATATAATAGGGTTTGGAGCTGTAGCTCTACCTAACCTCCCCAATAACCCACCCCTGTGTATTTACTGCGACTTCAAATTGTTTGAAGAGAGAAATAGTAACCTTTCATTGAGCTATGTTTTTATATAAATGAAATATAATAGGGTTTGTAGATGTAGCTCCACCTAACCTCTCCAATAATCCACCCCTATATTTAATATAATTTCCAATTATTCCAACATGGAAACAATTAAGGAACATCAGATTTTGATCTAAATGAAATATAACAGTGTCCAGAGTTGTGTCCCCGTAGGCTCACCCCATGAACACCATTTTGTACCCAACTAAAAATCGCCATATTGACACAGTAATAGCGATCAGATGTTGGACGTAGTTCAAAGTGAAAATTTCTTGAATCTCAGGATGGACCAGTTGTCGAAGTGACTTTCTTAAGATTGATCGTAGAAGTCGAAGTAGGAAAAGATCCTCGAAGGTATCTACGAAGATTCCTCGTCGTTCGTGTGAGTGAATCGAAGGATCAAGGGGCATCTCTACGGGGGGCAACTCTGTCAGTTTTCGTTTCGCGACTTTCGCCCTGGATTCCGTTGCTTTTGCATAGCGATGCACTTTGAAAATTCGTTTACGTCGTGCCGTGGGTCGAACGACAAGATTGCATGCATTTGTCTTCCTTCCGAAGCGTATACGGAACCTTCTCAGTTTTCTCACGAAATCCATTCTTTGTAATGTATACCGCACGGTTAGAGATCTGTTCGGGAACGGAAGCAATATTGTATGTCGAAGTCACGTTATCCAAACTCGAATACTTCTGTATAACATATGAGTATTGTCACATGTACTGAAGTAACTGCATCACTTTTGGTTACATTAATTATTAGAAGTACATATACAAATAAAGAAAATACTGTTTTTTATTTTTTGATGTGCTTTTGTATACTTTATTATTTGAAATGTGCTTACTGCATACAATTCCCATTCAGAAACAGTAGTAATAACGTATCTATATTCTTTTATTTTTCATATGTGACTCTGAAATGCTCATATGTGATTCTTAACGTATCTATATGCTCTTATTCTTCATGTGTGATTCTGAATCATATGTGACTCTGAAATACTCATATGTGATTCTTAACGTATCTATATGCTCTTATTCTTCATATGTGATTCTGAATCATATGTGATACTGAAATGTTCATATGTGATTCTTAACGTGTCTATATGTTCTTATTCTTCATATGTGATTCTGAATCATATGTGATACTGAAATGTTTATACGTGATTCTTAACGTGTCTATATGCTCTTATTCTTCATGTGTGATTCTGAATCATATGTGACTCTGAAATACTCATATGTGATTCTTAACGTATCTATATGCTCTTATTCCTCATATGTGATTCTGAATCATATGTGATACTGAAATGTTCATATGTGATTCTTAACGTGTCTATATGTTCTTATTCTTCATGTGTGATTTTGAATCATATGTGACTTTGAAATGGTCATACGTGATTTTTAACTATATCCTCTCATTCTTCATATGTGATTCTAAATCACATGTGTTTCTGAAACGTCCACACGTGAATCTTAACATATGTATATTTCTACATACATGAGTCTATTTTTGGAAGACATATATGTCATAGCGAAAGGCTTAGGAACGTTCTGCGATCGATTAGGGAAGTGTTAAAGTTGAAATTGTTTCCAATTACAGGAATGGAATGATGTGAACATGCGATGGAACACGTCGGATTACGGAGGAGTACGAGACCTTAGGATTCCGCCACACAGACTTTGGAAGCCTGATGTTCTCATGTATAACAGGTAATTTATCGCCCCGCTCATCCCTTTAATATTCATGGAACAATCTGTTTTATATCGAGCATCGTGCCAAAGCACTGTTTGATCGCGATTCCTTTATTGCCGTTCACTTGCCTTTGATAGAGACGTGTTTTCTCTATAAATTTTCTTGAATAATATTAATAAATCTCCTTGATGTAATATTAATAAAAGCACGTTCCGTGTTTGAGAAATTAATCAAAATATCAGAAATTATTTTGTTCAATATGGGAATTGTTATATGAGATAATAAATATTAGATATTTCATTTATATTAGATATTAGATAAAATGGCACTTTTATGTGTACTTTAAGCTTTAAATGGATGTGTCAATCGCCATTTTGTAAAATTTTTATGTCATGAAATCACAGGAGAAGTTCTTCATTTAATCAATTATTTGATACACAACTTTAAATTATATTCATCACTAAAAATGAAATGTTTAAACCAACGTTTCATTAATTTCCAAAAAAGGATCTCAAATTATATCCACGAACGAAGCATTATAAAATAACAATTTAATAACATTTATTAAAACCTACAATCTCGCACGAGATTTCGTTCACAATTATGAAATATGCATTGTTAGAAGTCGTTTCAGATTCACAAATTGAAAATGCTTTTCTTCCGAGCAAAAACTGATTTAAACTCAGCTGCATCGTAGCTGAGCTTGACACCGAAAACGTTCCGTGAATAATTCGTGTTACACGACGGGTGCAATAAAGTAGAATCTCAGTTAACCAGCTGCTTTTCAAATCTACCAGGTTAATATTTATGTTCCGAAAATCCACCTATGCTTCTCGATAAATATTCACAACTCAAAATGAAGTCGCAGGAAATTGAATAGAATATAAATTACATATGTTCGTATCTCACATCTCAATTAAAAACAGAAATAAATTTTTAGAAATTTGAAAAAATGTTAAGGTTATAGAAGGATTTGAGGTTGTAGGGATTTAGGGATATAGGGACGTAGGGATGTAGGGATTTTGAGATGTATTTCGGATTATAGGAATTTCGAGATATAAGAATTTTGGGACGTAGGAACTTCGGGACATATGCATTTTGGGACATAAGAACTTCAGGACATTGGGATATTGGCACGTAGGAATTTTGGGACATAGGTATTTTGGAATATAGAAATTTTGAGATATACGAATTTTGGGACGTAGGAACTTTGGGACATAGGAGTTTCGGGACATATGCATTTTGGGACATAAGAACTTCAGGACATTGGGATATTGGCACGTAGGAATTTTGGGACATAGGTATTTTGGAATATAGAAATTTTGAGATATACGAATTTTGGGACATATGAATTTTGGGACGTAGGAACTTTGAGACATAGGAGCTTCGGGACATATGCATTTTGGGACATAAGAACTTCAGGACATAGGGATATTGGCACGTAGGAATTTTGGGACATAGGTATTTTGGAATATAGAAATTTTGAGATATACGAATTTTGGGACATAGGAATCTTGGTACATATGGATTTCAGAATATAGGTATTTTGAGATATAGGACTTTTGGAACATACAGATTTCGGGATATAGGAATTTTGGGACGTAGAAACTTCGGGACACAGGAAATAACAGAAAGTAAGCTAAAATAACAGAAGAATTCTGTAGAATCTCGATCTTGTCCATCAAATGTTTCGTTAAGCAGCGAACAAACTAATCGATCGGATAATCTATTGACAGATTCCAAGTTGCCATCGTAATTCTATACTGATGCTGGTAAGATCAATTACGAAAACATGCTTGCATAATCAATACCTTCAATTTACATGTATTACGAACGCGACCACGTGCTTGATTCCTGAATTTTGACGTCAGAATTAATACACGTGTAATTCCGATTGCGAAACATTATTGATTCTATGCAATACAAGAAATATTTAACCCTTTGACATAACAGTGACATAACATTTCAACTTTCTTTGCCTGTTTTAATATTGTGGCTGTGATTAGTTAGTTCTGACGTACCTGACAAATAAATGATAGGGGTTAAGACAATTCACCTCAAAATTCAATTATAGGAAAAATACGAGTTCGGTTTGTCGAGTGCGATCCTCATATGGTCACATTCGCAAATTCACATATCCTCAACATTCTTACGTCCCAAAATTTCTACATCCCCTAATTCTCACATCCCTAATTTCTACATTCCCAAATTCTCACACCCCTAAATTCCCATATCTCCAAATTCCCACATCCCCAAATTCTTACACCCCTAAATTCCTATCACCCCAAATTCTCATATCCTCAATTTCTCACATCCCTAATTTTGACATTCCCAAATTCTCACACCCCTAATTGCCACACTCCCAAATTCTCACACCCCTAATTTCCACATTCCCAAATTCTCACATCCCTAATTCCCACATCCCCAAATTCTCACACCCCTAATTTCCCATCACCCCAAATTTCGACATTCCCA
Organism: Megachile lagopoda; assembly: GCA_036983795.1. Classification (NCBI taxonomy): domain Eukaryota; kingdom Metazoa; phylum Arthropoda; class Insecta; order Hymenoptera; family Megachilidae; genus Megachile; species Megachile lagopoda. The sequence goes on from CM072798.1 coordinate 7,152,964, forward strand.
AATTCTCACATCCCCAAATTCTCACACCCCTAATTCCCACACTCCCAAATTCTCACACCCCTAATTTCCACATCCCCAAATTCTCACACCCCTAATTTCCACATTCCCAAATTCTCACATCCCTAATTCCCACATCCCCAAATTCTCACACCCCTAATTTCCCATCACCCCAAATTTCGACATTCCCAAATTCTTACATCCCCAAATTCTCACATCTCCAAATTCTCACACCCCTAATTCCCACACTCCCAAATTCTCACACCCCTAATTTCCACATCCCCAAATTCTCACACCCCTAATTTCCATCACCCCAAATTTCGACATTCCCAAATTCTCACACCCCTAATTTCCACATTCCCAAATTCTCACATCCCTAATTCCCACATCCCCAAATTCTCACACCCCTAATTTCCCATCACCCCAAATTTCGACATTCCCAAATTCTCACATCCCCAAATTCTCACACCCCTAATTCCCACACTCCCAAATTCTCACACCCCTAATTTCCACATCCCCAAATTCTCACACCCCTAATTTCCACATTCCCAAATTCTCACATCCCTAATTCCCACATCCCCAAATTCTCACACCCCTAATTTCCCATCACCCCAAATTTCGACATTCCCAAATTCTTACATCCCCAAATTCTCACATCCCCAAATTCTCACACCCCCAATTTCCACAATCCCAAAATCTCAAATCCCCAAATTCACATATCCCAAAATACTCAAATTCCCAAGTCCTCAAATCCCCAAATTCTTACGCCCCTAAATTCCCAAATCCCCAATTTCTCACACCGCTAAATTCCCATATCCCCAACTTTCGTTTTAACATTGCAGCTCTCCTTAATTCTGTCTGACGCACCCGACAAATGAATCATAGACCAAGATATAAAACATTTTCGAATCGCGCATCTTTCTCAAATAAAAGCGTTGTACAACAGTAAACAAATTCCTCCTGCCATTTTTATTTTATAAAGTTCGTTTAAATTTTTGGCGGTAAAACGCAAACGGTCGTATATTTCATGGGGGAAAACCCCCTGCTGACTACATGCATCGCGAAGTCAGAAAGCGAAGACTCGCCAACTCGAAATGACACTTTTCAATTTACAGTCGCTATCAGTTTTCCGGACGGAACACTTTTTCGCTTCCATTTTTTTCTCCCTTTTCATTTTTGTTTTTCCGTTTTCTTTTTATGGAGCCCGCCACTTCAAATTCCGCGGTAACACGCGTCGGACAAAAAGTTTGTCACTGAATTCGCGTTCTTGTTTATTTACTCCGGTGGATAAAATATGGGACCACATCCGCGCTATAAAAGTAAAACATTGTCACGTGTCTGCACGTGTCCGTGGTATATGGAGACATAAATTCATTGCTTTCTTTCCTATGGTGATCTCTAATTTTCCAGGTCATATTACAAGAGTTCATATTGCAAGGGTCATATTACAAGGTATTTAGTAATACCTAATGGTATTTTATGTTTACAAATTAAATTAAAAATTTCAACCCTGCAATTTTTAATATTTTTAGAATATTATTGTCTCGTTTTTTGTTATTTTGCATCATTTAACGTTTATTATAAATTTCTCAGCATGGAGTTCCTTCTGGAAACAAAATGGCGGGCAATTAAGGATCAAGCTTAAAGACGATTACAAAAGTTTCAGGTCTCAGGTCATCAATTTTCTGATTTAGATATTTCTTTAAAATTAAAAAAAATTTCATTTTAAATTAAATGAAAAATTTTAGCGTTGCAAGTTTGAATATTAATTTTGTATCATTTAACATTTATAATAAAATTCTTAACATTCTAATGGCTTAACATGGATCTCGTATTTCGAACAAAATGGCGGGCAATTGAGGATCAAGCTTAAATAAAGATTACAAGAATTCAAACCTCGAAGAGTTATAAATTTTCTCTGATTAATTTCTGTGTTTGTCTAATTTCTTTAGAAGAAATTTTGTTTTTAAATAAAATTAAAAATTTCAACGTTACAAGTTTTAATATTTCCACAATACTATTGCTTCGTTTTTTTAATTTTCTATCATTTAACATTTATGTTAAATTTCTTAACATTCTAATGGCTTAACATGGATCTCGTATTTCGAACAAAATGGCGGGCAATTGAGGATCAAGCTTAAATAAAGATTACAAGAATTCAAACCTCGAAGAGTTATAAATTTTCTCTGATTAATTTCTGTGTTTGTCTAATTTCTTTAAAAGAAATTTTCTTTTTAAATAAAATAAAAAATTTCATCGTTACAAGTTTTAATATTTCCACAATACTATTGCTTCGTTTTTTTAATTTTCTATCATTTAACATTTATGTTAAATTTCTTAACATTTCAACGTCTCAACATGGATCTTCTACTACAAACAAAATGGCGGGCAACCAAGGATCAAGCTTAAATGGAGACTATTATGTAATCACCCGAAGTTATTAGTTTTTGCAAACAGTTTTGAATTATCCTTATTAATGAATGTTACCGTGATCGTGTCAACACGGTTCTACTATTTTCCGTGGATCGTTTACACGCGACCACATGTTTACGAGCCGAGCTGCAGATAATCGAGTTTATAAGCTGGATCCGATATTAACGCGTAGCTACGTGATACCGTGTCAAGTCTCAAATTCGCTTTTAGAAACATTGTGAATCCATTCAATCTTCGTGAACTGCGGAATCCGCTGCAGTATCGCCTTAATCAATCTTTCGTGCAAGCTGCATAACTAATTACCTGAAAATTTGAAGTTTTGTATCTGGATCTGGAGATGATATTAGTTATCGATCAATTATTTTATCGATACTTGACGATGTATTAATAATATTACGACATTAAGTATAACATTCGTTTCTGTTTAAATTATAAAACAAGTCTGATCGAGTTCAATATAATTTTGTATTTTTCGTTTAAATCCATTTTTGTTACAGCTGAATGCATTAAATAAATATTTGAATGTATTAAATGTATAATAAATGCATTAACTAAATGTACCCTTAACTATATTAAACGTGTACTAAATAAATGTATTATGTACTAAATATACTAAATAAATGCAGTATATTAAATATACTAAATATCACATTTAACATAGCATATTAAACTAGATATCAAGTACGCACAGAAATTCAAGTTTCTCTGCCGTAAATTAATAGCCCCGTATAATTAAATTGGCAATTTAATCCAAATACACCTAGTAAAATAATTAGTACATAAACTTCGTGGAACAATCTCCGGGCGTATAACGCAAAGTTTTGGAGCGGTCGCGTTTGACGGAGGTATCGGTCACACGTTCGAGAGAAATGGCGGTCGTTGAACAGCGTCATCGTACAATTGCTCTCAAACGCAGCAGTCGATATTAATCTTGGCGTGCAGGTAATAGCGACTCGGATCGTGGAGTCTCTCTCGAAGATGGTACACGGTTGAATCGCGTAGAGTAGAGCGAAGGATCGATGAATTAGCCGCTTTGTCGCCTCGTCACGCCGCGTTTCTCGCGTGCTCCACTTTTCACCGGCTCCTGCCCACCGACAACTAGACGTTCCCGTTTATTATATCCCGTTTGCCCGACCAACGGGTTAAGATATATTACACGCGAGGATGCAAACCTAACCGTCACTCTATATCGACGGCCTAACGATCTTCTACAGATGTCGACTCACGAGTTGGCGCGTGAGATGGCCCCAAAGTGAAAGAGATACAGCTATCCCTAGTTTCTTTTGAGAACGCATATTTGCAGAGTGCCACTTGTGATGTCGTGATAGCTACGGGTATTGGGATCAACGGATACTTGGAATCAGTGGATATTGGGAATCTAGGGATATTAGAAGTTAGAGATATTGGAATGTAGGGATACAGGAGTCTAGGGATATTGGAATCGAGGGATGTAGATTTCCAGGGATATCGGGAAGTAGGTACATTGGGATCTAGGGATATTTGGCATCTGTGGATATCGTGATGTAGGGATATTTCGAATCTAGGGGTATTGAAATCAATGGGTATTGGAATCTAGGGATATTGGAACGCAACGATATTGGGATCTAGGAATATTAGAACGTAGGGATATTGAGGTCTAGGGATATTGTAATGCAACGGTATTGGGATCTAGGAATAGTAGGACGTAGGGATAGTGAGATCTAGGGATATTGGTACGCAACGAAATTGAGATCTAGGAATATTAGAATGTAGGCATATTCAGATCTAGGAATATTAAAATGTAGGGATATTGAGATCTAGGGATATTAGAACGTAGGTATGCCATAATCTAGGGATATTAGAATCCAGGGACATTGAGATCTAGCGATATTAGAACGTAGGCAAATTGATATCTAGGGATATTAGAATGTAGGGATATTGAGATCTTGGGATATTAGAACGTAGGTATATCGTGATCTGGGGATATTAGAATACAGGGACATTGAGATCTAGGGATATTAAAACTTAGGGATAATTACATCTAGGGATATTAGAATGTAGGGATATTGATATCTAGGGATATTATAATGCAGGGATATTGAGATCTAGGGATATTAAAACGTAGGGATAACGAGATCTAGGGATATTACAACGTAGCGATATTCAGATCTAGGGATATTAGAATGTAGGGGTCTAAGAATAATGGGTTCCAGGGATATTAAGATTTTGAGGTTCTAGAATATCGAGTTTTAGTGATATTGTGCGGTGGTGATGTTGTCATCTAGTGATATTCGGATCTAGAAAAATATTTAGAAATTAAAAAATTTGAAAATTTAAGGACATTGGGTAATTTAGAATTTGACAGCTTCGAAATATGGAATTTGGTAATTTTTGAATCTAGGAACTAGGAAACTTGAAATCTAGGGACTTTAGAATTTAAGAAGCTTGAAATCGAAGATATAAACTCTCAGGCAAAAATGTCAACCATCTCAGCATAAATTCCTGAATATAACCATATAAAAATGAAAAGCTACCAATTTACAAATTTGAAAACTTCAAAATCGAAAGCTTGAAAATTTGATCGAGAACGCATCATTTGTATAACCCACCTTCCGCCGATATAAACCGATTCAACGAACATTCCATAGCATACTAAATCCACGTTCGCCAACCATCCCCCAACGTTCACAACTAGAATTTCCCTAGCGTGCGCTCTAAAATCCACGAATACGTAGCACGAAGAAACAAGACCGTTTCGAAAGCGTTAACGTTGTTCCGAGAGCAAACGAATCGAGCAAAAGAAGGGAGAAAGGGTGAAGTACAAATACCGCGGCGATATAGAACGCGGAGGGTCGTCCGTTCCGTTCCTTTCTAATACGCCTTAAAGTAAAGTTTTAATTCGACAAATACGATACATTGCCTACTTAAAAACAATAGGGGCCGCAAGCGTTTCCCGACAATATATTTCCGCGCGGGGGAGATACTTTTCCTGATTCCCTTTAAATGGTGGCGGTGGCTTTGTTTTTAATGCGACTGACCCACTTGGCCCGGCGTCCCACTTTTGCCCCACATACCGCTGCCACCGGGAACTTCTAATAGTTCAGAATCTAGATCGTTCTTAACGGATTGACTGTCTCGATAAACTTTTTCTTTTCTCTTTCTTCCATCCTTTCTTTGTTCCTTCTATCAATCGCGCTCTGTGAAGCGGTTCCGGCCGAAAGGAAAATTATTTCGGTTTTAATTGAAGACTGATACGCTTTGGGTTACGTTCCGTGGGTTATGGTGCAGTGTTACTGAGAATGTCGAGGTGTAGGGATTTATATTTGGGTTGGTAGGTTATGTTGTGGTCCCAGGGTGATGTTTGGGTAGGGTTCTTGGGGACATAGGGGATTTTTTTTTGGAGTCTAATTTGGACGTTTTTAATTGATAGCAATAATAGTGCAATTATAAAATTATGCAGTTATGCAATAATGCAATTATAAAATTGTAAGATTATGAAATTGTGAAATTATGCAATTGTCCAACAATGCAGTTATGAAATCGTGAAATTATGCAATAATGCAATAATGCAATTATGAAAATATAAAATTATGCAATTATGCAATAATAAAATTACGAAATTAAGAATTTGTGAAATTGTGAGATTACGAAATTATGAAATTACCAAAGTACCAAATTACCCAATAACGAAATTACCATGTTATCAAACTACCAAATTTTTTAATTTCACTGTCATAAATTTTGAAATTCACACATTCCCAAAATTTTTAAATTTTAGAATATCAAACTTCAAAATTACCGAATTATTATTTTACCAAATTTCGGTAAAACGGGAATAGAAATAAACAGAAACTGCGTTGGTAAACGTGTATACATATTGCGTATCATCCGAGCAATCAATTAGTATTCCAACGATTGCTACAATAATTAATCCCAGTTAGAATTTAGTCTGTTAATATCGCGGGAAACACAAATTACGCAGTGACTCATCAGTCTGCAATTTAATTGCGAAAACACTATAATACGATACAATAACAGTATTATATCGTGCAATAAAATGCTTTTTAATGCTAATTGTAAACGTATCAATATACAAGAACCTTAAAAGAATAACAATTGATTCAATATTAGCTTCACTTCAACATTGGAATAATAAGTGAACGTAAACAGCTTTCAATTTAATCTAATTAATTTTCGTCAGAATGAAATAATTAATTATTAATATTTGCTGTTGTCGATTGCGGTCTTTACTTAATGATCTTCATTAAGCGATAAATCTCTCAACAATTTTAATTGCATTTTCAATTTTTTAATTTGACATTTGGTTTTTTATAGAATCGTCATTTCTTGAAAGTGTAATTTGAATTTTAAAATTCAATTACAAAATAATTATTTTAAATAAATGACAGTGTAATCGTTTAATTTTGACTTGATACCTGAAACTTGATACTTGAAACTTGATACTTGAAACTTGAAACTTGATACTTGGAACTTGAAACTTGATACTTGATACCTGAAACCTGATGCCTGATACCTGAAACTTGATACCTGAAACCTGATACCTGAAACCTTATACCTGATACCTGAAACATTCCCAAATCTTCATATTCATAGCTTAATACATCTCTCAATCGAAAACATCCCTGAGCCTCTCATGTCTCAAGCTTCAAAGATCCCTAGATATTTACAACAAGCTTGAATTATCCCTAGATGTCCACATCTCAAGGTTGAAGTATCCCTAGATATTCACATCCCTACATTGATATGTCTCTAGGTGCCTCATATCCCAAGCTTGAAATATCCCTAGATACCCATATTCGGAGCTTGAAGTATCCCTAGATGTCCGCATCCCAAGCTTGAAGTATCCCTAGATATTCACATCCCTACATCTATGTCTCTAGGTGCCTCATATCCCAAGCTTGAAATATCCCTAGATACCCATATTCGGAGCTTGAAGTATCCCTAGATGTCCGCATCCCAAGCTTGAAGTATCCCTAGATACTCACATCCCTAGACTGAAACGTCCCTAGATACTTACACTCCAACATTGAAGTATCCCTCATCTCCATATACCTAAATTAAAATATCTCCAGATCCCATATACCAACATTCCCAAATTCATAGTCCCTCGTATCCACGGCTCAATTAATTTTGATATCCCCAAATTAGAAGCCTAAATTCTCAGATCGTAAGATTCCTAGATTCTAACAAATGAATTTCACTTCGAACGACTAGTTTATTTTGCAATCTACTTGATCACTGTTCGAGAGTGTCTTCGAAGAATTTTTACGTTTTACAAAAGCTCGGAGTGGGCTAACAATTTTTGTGACATTGCTGAGGGAAAACAGTTTCTGATTTTCTATTTAGCTAAAATTTGGCTGGATGGAAATGCGAGTGGCGTATGAAGTGTGTCTTTCCCCCAAAGTGACCTAAGCAAGTAGTAAAAGCCACACCTCGAAATAGTTCACTGCAAACGAAAGATGTGACTAACAATAAAAGAATATTCGGAATGTGATGACTCCTTGCTGCTGAAACTTGTACCGAGGTCTAAATGTATCCCAAGACTTAAATCGCGAAATTCTGAGACCGCAAAGAAATTGCAAGCAAAGACCACAATTGTATTGTCGATTAAGATGCACTCTAAAGCACCGAAGCCCATTACCGACGCCACATTTTAGTAATTAACGAAAAGATTGCAGTGCGCTAGAATTTTTCGTTCATCCCCGAGTTAGCTTAACACCTTTACGCGGTGTAATTGAAGTTGTTAACTTTGTAATTAATTAAAGTAGATCCGAGCATGCAGGGCCGTCAATTATGGCAGCGTGTGTCATTAAGGTTACCGAGTGAAGTTTCACGTTGCGGTACTCGTGCAATTTTCGCGGGAATAAAATTCGCAACGATGTCAGCTTGTAGCAAATGATATTTTTTGCGCCACGATTTCCACTGAATCTTTGTTCCGTTGAAACGTCTGCCTCATAAACTTGTGACACGCTCGCCTAACACGCGCACTTAACTTACCGTTTGTTTCTATGCGAACTTATTGCCTCGATAATTTTGCCACTTTTTCGTTCGCCTTCTTGGACCGAGAATTTCGTCAAGCAATGTTGCGCCACAGAAATATTTTTGAAGGATAAATTTCGTCGTCATTCATTTGCAATTTGATTACAATTAATTAGGGGGGGGGGGGGGGTGAGATGTGCTTGGGAATTTGAGAAATGTTAAAAGATGGAGTTGAATATGGGGTTGTTTATCGATTTGGAAAACTAAGGATTTTGGACATACTGAAATTTGGGGAAATTCGAAAATTGGGAAATTTGGGAGGTGGAGGATTTGGGAATTTAATGGGAATTTACGAATTTCAGAATTTTGGAATTTAGAAGTTCAAGAATTTTGGGATTTAGGAACTACTAGAGAATTTAGGGACTTAGGGATATGGGAATTTGGGAGTTTAAGAATTTTGGGACTTTGGAACTAGGGAATTTAGGGATTTAGGGATGTAGAAATTTGGGAGTTTAAGGACTTTGGCATTTAGGAACTAGGGAATTTCAGGGTTTAAGCTTTTAGGAATTTGGGAATTGAAGAATTTTGTGATTTAGGAACTAAGGAATTTAGGAACTTAGGGGTGTAGAAATTTGGGATTTAGGAACTAGGGAATTTAGGGATTTAGGGATATAGGAATTTGGGATTTAGGAACTAGGGAATTTCGGGGTTTAAGATTTTAGGAATTTGTGAATTTAAGAATTTTGGGATTTAGGAACTAGGGAATTTAGGGATTTAGGGATATAGGAATTTGGGATTTAGGAACTAGGGAATTTCGGGGTTTAAGATTTTAGGAATTTGGGAATTTAAGAATTTTGGGATTTAGGAACTAGGGAATTTAGGGACTAAGGGGTGTAGAAATTTGGGATTTAGGAACTAGGGAATTTAGGGATTTAGGGATATAGGAATTTGGGATTTAGGAACTAGGGAATTTCGGGGTTTAAGATTTTAGGAATTTGGGAATTTAAGAATTTTGGGATTTAGGAACTAGCGAATTTAGGGACTTAGGGATATAGGAATTCGGGAGTTTAAAAATTTGGGCTTTAGGAACTAGGGAATGTAGGGACTTAGGGATGTAGAAATTTGGGATTTAGGAACTAGGGAATTTAGGGATTTAGGGATATAGGAATTTGGGAGTTTAAGAATTTTGAGACTGAAGAACTAGGGAATTTAGAGATTTTAGAATTTAGAAATTTGACAGTTCAAGAATTTTGGGATTTAGGAACTAGGGAATTTGGGGATTTGAGAACTTGGGGATTTGAGAATTTGGGGATTTGAGAATTTGGAGATTTGGGAATTTGAGAATTTGAAAATTTGGGAATTTGCAAATTTGAGAGTTTGGGAACTTAATAATTTGAGAACTTGAAATTTTGACAATTGGAAAATTTGATAGTTTGAGAACTTGAGAATTTGGGGACTTAATAATTTAAGAATTAAAAAAATTGAGAATTTGAAAATTTGACAATTCAAAAATTGAGAATTTGAAAATTTGACAACTGATGAATCCTTGTACACAATCACTCGTCACCCCAAAAAGTCCGTGAATTAAAAAATCTGCAAGCATTGTTTCGAAACATAGCCAGTAACCGAAGCCCGATTGAATCCAGTAAAATCGTGAAAATAATTAAGCGACCAATCACCGATGAAATTTCCACGATTACTCGAGCACCGACTAACGAATGGCGTAGCGAAAGGGTTAAACTGCAGGGTACAATAAATTTCCGGCCAATATAAACAGACTGTTTGCATAACGCCGCATATCTAATTTCCATTTGAATAAATGTCGGCTGTCGCGCGACTTTTCATCGTGGCCATGCAGTTTGGCAAATAAACGAATGTTTGCTGTCACAATATTTCTCGTTTGTGTATCTGGAACGCTTTCGGAATCATGCGTTCCACCATTTTCATAAATTTCCTTTCCGTTAATTACCAGTTCCGCTCTTGGCACTGCAAACCAAGCTTTTCTTCTTTCTCTGTCCCTTCTTTCTCCATTGTACATTTTTCTCCTTCATTCCGCAAACAGCCACTTTGTTTTCGTCTTCCTTCCAAGTGCATCGGTCCTTTTTATATATTTCTCCTTTTACACAAGTTTTGATTATTCCATTTAATTGTCACATTTATTTTCATAGTTTATATTCTCATTTTTCTGTAAAACATTTTTTAAATATGTTTCATTATAGATAGTTCGCAATTATTTAGCTGTAAGATTTTATAGACAGTTATATTTATGGAGTTTTTCTAGATAATTTAATGCATCCAAGATTATTTTTCAATTTAATAATTTCATTTAAGATTTTCCAGAGATGTTCACTTTTCCTTGAATAGTAACCTTCACTTTGGTTACTAGAAATCATACTTCAATTCTGATTTAAAATATATCTGTAAAAATTTTCACAGAAGTTTCAATTTTTTATTTTCATAAACTTTCAAAGAAGTAATATATTCAAAATTGAAATCTGTAAAATAACCTTCGAGGAAGTTTAGAAACACATTCAGACCCAGATGAGAATATCACACATTTCAGCTGTTACCCCAGGACCGAACATGTTAACTATTTCTTATTTTTATAAAAAAAAAAATTGATCCACACAATTCCCAAATAAAAGTATCAATGAAATTCTGTTTGCCAGCTGAATTTATAAATTGGTACATAAATTATTGTGAATTAATAATAATTATGAACTCATTCAAAAATAGTATAATAATAATAATAACTAGAAAGTTATTCAAAATTAGATTTTTAAATATAAAAGTATAACTCGTATAACTTGTTAGTAAAAATTTTAACTAAAATATCTGTATAACTTGTTAGTAAAAAATATTAATTGACGTACTGTTTGCAAATCTATATCAATTAAAAGAAAGACAAAAATTAGAAATGTGTGCAAACCGATTTGCGTGTCCTCACGAGGGATCAAAGGCAAAGCGAACTGTTTCATCGCACTTGTAGCCGGGTTTCTGTCAGAAATTAACGCGTCTTGGGACGACGTAATCGGGACGCGGTTTTAAGCGACATATTTTTCCGAATATTCTTGATCATTGATCGTTCTGGTAACCGTACATGTGTCTCATTCATACGATAAATATTCGCGTCACAAAATTCCTTTGAAACGTCATATTTCAATAAATTTGTATATAATTATTTGTCGAGTAATTCCAATTTTATCGAGGCTTTGTTGTACAGTAATATTTATCTTATATAATAATTTTGTTGTAAAGTCGTTTCAATTTTATTGGGACCTTGTAAAATAATTTTTGTTTTATTATACAATAATTTTATTGTAACGTTATTTCAATTTTATTATAATTTTGTTGTAAAGTTGTTGCTATTTCATTATGACTTTGTTGTACAATAATGTTAATTTCACTAAATAATAATATTGTCGTATAATTGTTTCAATTCTATCAGGACTTTATTGCAAAATAATGTTAATTTTATTACATAATAATATTGTTGTATAATTGTTTCTATTTTATTATAATTTTGTTGTAAAGTTGTTACTATTTCATTATGACTTTGTTGTACAATAATGTTAATTTCGCTAAATAATAATATTGTTGTAAAGTTGTTCCAATTTTATTATGACTTTGTTGTAAAATAATATTAATTTTATTACATAATAATATTGTTGTATAATTGTTTCTATTTTATTATAATTTTGTTGTAAAGTTGTTACTATTTCATTATGACTTTGTTGTATAATAATGTTAATTTCACTAAATAATAATATTATTGTATAATTGTTTCAATTCTATCATTACTTTGTTGTAAAATAATTTTTATTGTATTATATAATAATTTTGTTGTAAAGTCGTTTCAATGTTATAATTTTATAAAATGTTAAATTCATCGTCTAATAATTTTATCATAAAATTCTTTCAATTTTATTATGAGTTTCAGTAAAATAACATAACTTTAATGTAATTATTCCATTACAGAATGTGAATTCTACAATTTTATTTTGAAATACAGTATTTAAAAAAAATTCATTTTGATTAAAAAAAGAAGTGGAAAATTTGTCGATTACCGTGAATCGGTAAATTTCGCAAATACGAATGTTTCAGGAAGAAATCGTAAAATATTGAATTTCCATTTCGGGTCAATTGAACTCGACCGTTGTACAAGGGTTAATTACTCTACAACGCAATTAGAGAGCCGGATTGAGTTTAATTAAACTTCGAGCAAGAAACAAATCTATCAGCAGCATGTTTATTTAAAATGTCATTTCTCGTGTAAGTAATCTCTTAGATCGGTAAATCCTTCTCCTCGTTAATTTCTTTTCTCCGCTCGTATTTACCGAAGTTGCCGGTAATCTAATTAATGAATTTCGTGCTGCGTTCCGAATACAAAGCCAGCAACGTCGAACGTTCAAGTACCGGCGATAAAATGAAAGTAGAACGAAAGTCGTTTAATCCGACTGCACGGCTCACCAATTAACAGTATCAACAAATGACCGACTGGGCAAACCGATCTTCCATGGCTCCCATTTTATAAATGCGACCCTATTTTCACGACTTCATTTTGTTTTTCTGAAAATTCCAATCGTTTCACGCTCGATTACTACCTACAGAAAATTGCTATACAATGATCGTCAATTTTTTTATTTGACAATTTCCTATTTTTATTCTTTCAAGTTCTCACATTTTTTCATTTGCAATTCTGAAATTTTCGGACTTTCGAGTTTTCGAATTTTCAACTTCTATAAAAGTTACTTTTTCATATTTCTAAATTATCAATTTTCTCAAATTACTAAATTTTTTAATTCACAAATTTCTAACTACTTATTTGCACATTTGTAAATTTCTTAATTTGTACACTTGTACACTTGTACATTTGTACATTTGTACATTTGTACATTTGTAAATTTGTAAATTTCCAAGTTTGAAAATCACCTTCCCAAATCCTAAACCATTAAAAGCAATAGCCTCTCCATTTTGTGTATCTATCATTTGGGGAATTCATTTTTATTCATCCAGATTTGCATAAAAGGAAATGGAGACATAGAGGATGACATAAAGCCTGCAAAAGTAGAGATAGCAAAACAGCATTTTAATAAACATCCAGTTGAAAAGCATAGAACTGTATTGTTTATTGTTCGAATTATGAAAAAGAACAATACTCTGTCCGTAGCAATGGAACATTCTGTCATTGTTTCGACTACTTCAAATTACACGTACAAAAAGATATTAAATTAATCAAAATGAATTTACACCCAGAATCGACGAATCTCATTCATAAAATTGTTCATTCTTCAAAAGAAACGGTCGCAATAACTCGCTTCCTTATAACCTCAAATGAAATTTTCGAAATACATGTATTTTTCTCGTGTATTTTGATGCAGGGATTGCATACATTTTCGGCAATAATTTTGACGGTACTTTGTGCGATACTCTTGCAGAATTCATGAGGTGCAAAAACGCAATCACTAGCGCTTTCCGGATGGAAATGCTCCCTGATGAGACTGTTACCGGTCGTTTTCCGGTCCGGACAAATGACCCTAAACGCATTAAGCTTGTTTCACCCACATCGACATGACAATTCAAACGCTGCTAGTCCAATTTTTCTCCTCTCCCCGATTCGCCGTGCCTTGACACTAAAATCTGCGAATTTTTTCTCTAGGATTCACCCCACCTTTGTACCGAAATCAATTATGGATTTAAATATTTTTATACATTTTTTATATAGTAGACACTTTGATACATTTGCTAAAGAGGTTAGGTCGTAGAATATTACAGCAAGAGGATTAGACCTCAGTTTAAATTTCTAGCGATATTTCAACAATTTTTCGAGAGACACTCTCGAGTCATCAAGTGTTCAGGTATCAAGTTTCAAGCATCAGTATTAAATTTCAAGTTTCAAGTATCAAGTTTCAAGTATCAAGTTTCAAGTTCCATGTATCAGGTTTCAGGTATGGAGTATCAAGTTACAAGTTACAAGTATCAGGTTTCAGATATCAAGTGTCAAGTTTCAAATATCAAGTTTCAAGTATCAAGTTTCAAGTTCCAAGTATCAGGTTTCAGGTATGAAGTATCAGGTTTCAGATATCAAGTGTCAAGTTTCAAATGTCAAGTTTCAAGTTCCAAGTATCAGGTTTCAAGTTTCAAGTATCAAGTTTCAAGTTCCAAGTATCAGGTTTCAGGTATGGAGTATCAAGTTACACGTTCCAAGTATCAGGTTTCAGGCATCAAGTGTCTTGTTTCAGGTATCAAGTTTCGAGTATCAAGTTTCAAGTATCAGGTAACAAGTATCAAGCCTGAAATCTTGATTATTCAATCCCTGTCACTTAAACAATAATGAAAAATTTCTGTTTAAAAATACACATACACTTACTATACTCTATCCTCAATTACAAGTTGATTATTTGTAGTATTTCACATGAAACTGTATTAGAATATGAAAAACATGAATGGTTCATAAGATACTTGCACATCCTTATACCATACCTTGTTTATTTAAAATATTTCACTATTGATAATTTGTTTAATATCACACTATTCTTTCTTTTCAAGACGTCCTTGTTGTAATTTTTATTATTACGTTGATTTTTTAGTGTTATATTATAAAATGTCTTTAGACAGAATACATAAACAGAGAAAATAAGATTTTTGTTCAGAATTGTTTGAGAAATCAATTGACAAGAAAGAATGTATAAGTTCAGATTATGCACAGTCCCTCTGTAGGAAACTATCAAAAAGCAGGTATCCGTGAACAAGTGGTCGTGTCCGAGAAGATTTCGTTTCGCACGAGCGATTTCCGGATCGGTTGCAGGCGTCGTGTCTGTGACTCGATATTAGGCCACCGTCACAAACACTGTCTGACTCTTGTGCAGCCGCATATAACAGAGATATCCGATTAATATGGCATAAATATCGTTTGAAGCGACTCGACACGTTGTACACTTCGATGCAACTTTGTCCCTCTTTCGATAAGCACGTGACATACTTTTTACTCCATTTCTGTATTTTTGAAATTTCAACATTTTTGATTTTGTATCTTTATGTCTGACAATTTTCGTCTTTTCATGTGATCAAGTTTTTAAGTTTGCAAGGTTACAGCTTTTTAGATTCACAAGTTTTCAGGTTTTCTGGTCTTCAGATTTTCAGCTTTGCAAGTTTTGAAACTCCTTCATTTTTTAATTTTCCATTTTTTACCTTTGCAAACTTCTCAAATTCGCATCCTTACGTTTTCAAATTTGCATCCTCTCAAATTCCTATATTCCCAAATTTTTAGACTCCAAAGTTTATCGTCAGTTTCGAAAGATCACAATTCCCCAGGTGACCAAATCCCCATGCTACCAAACAGCTTAATCTTAATTTCTAGATTACGAAATTTCAAGACACCTCTCGATTTCCACATTCCTGTACCCCAAATCACAAATTTCTCAAATCCCAAGTTCCCCAAATTCCTACACCCACATCCTATTGCTCCCAGATACCCAACTACCCAAATCTGCACCCACAGATTGCAGTACCCCTAAACATCCACATCCCCAAATTTATGGAGCTCCATTCCTAGATTCCCAAATTCCAAGACACCAAATTCCAAGTGGACCAAATCAGCACCCACAGATTGCAGTACCCCCAAACATCCACATCCCCAAATTCATCGACCATCATACCTATATTCCCAAATTCCAAGACACCAAATTACAAGTGGACCAAATCAGCATCCACAGATTGCAGTACCCCCAAACATCCACATCCCCAAATTCATCGACCATCATACCTATATTCCCAAATCCCAAGACACCAAATTCCAAGTGGACCAAATCAGCACCCACAGATTGCAGTACCCCCAAACATCCACATCCCCAAATTCATCGACCATCATACCTCGATTCCCAAATTCCAAGACACCAAATTCTAAGTGGACCAAATCAGCACCCACAGATTGCAGTACCCCCAAACATCCACATCCCCAAATTCATCGACCATCATACCTATATTCCCAAATTCCAAGACACCAAATTCCAAGTGGACCAAATCAGCACCCACAGATTGCAGTACCCCCAAACATCCACATCCCCAAATTTATGGAGCTCCATTCCTAGATTCCCAAATTCCAAGTGGACCAAATCAGCACCCACAGATTGCAGTACCCCCAAACATCCACATCCCCAAATTCATCGAGCTCCATTCCTAGAACCCCAAATCCCAAAACACCAAATTCCAAGTGGACCAAATCAGCACCCACAGATTGCAGTACCCCCAAACATCCACATCCCCAAATTCATCGACCATCATACCTATATTCCCAAATTCCAAGACACCAAATTCCAAGTGGACCAAATCAGCACCCACAGATTGCAGTACCCCCAAACATCCACATCACCAAATTCATCGAGCTCCATTCCTAGAACCCCAAATCCCAAAACACCAAATTCCAAGTGGACCAAATCAGCACCCACAGATTGCAGTAGCCCCAAACATCCACATCCCCAAATTTATGGAGCTCCATTCCTAGATTCCCAAATTCCAAGTGGACCAAATCAGCACCCACAGATTGCAGTACCCCCAAACATCCACATCCCCAAATTCATCGACCATCATATCTAGATTCCCAAATTCCAAGACACCAAATTCCAAGTGGACCAAATCAGCATCCACAGATTGCAGTACCCCCAAACATCCAGATCACCAAATTCATAGACCATCATATCTAGATTCCCAAATTCCAAGTGGACCAAATTCCTGCGCAATTCTCTCATCTTGAATCTGCAAAAAATCCGGCAGTCCCCATATTTCTGGCGAGGTCCAGATCGTTGCAGCGTTGTACGAAAAGGTCGAAGGATGTGGCCGCTTAATGCATGACAAAATGAGTTTACATTCGTGACGAGGATAGAATCGTTTGCTGGTACAAACCGGGATAGAAAGAGGAAGCCTCAGAGAGGGTCGAGAACAGTGGAGGGGGTGGATTCGACTGCATAGGGAAGTTGGAACAGGGCCAAAGGCAATATGCATTAGCCATCGCGTATTTTGAAATTCCAGCCAAAGCAGATTAAATCGTATCCCCTGGACCCCTCTTCGGGGTTCGAGCATGTTGGGCCTCGTCCTCGCGATTCTTCCTTCGACCACCGTGTCCTACTGTCCTGTTTGCGGATGCATAATGAACACCGGCCCTCCACTGCTACACCCTAGATGCCTAAACTTTTATAGCGTTTCGATTGCCGCACTGATCGATATGCGGTCACCCAAATCTGACGAACACTGGCCGGATTTCGTTCTGCATTCACTGCTAATCGCCCGAACCCACCGGATACACCTATCTACTGCCATGCTACCTCCTGTACCGCGGTTTTCTTTCGATCGGTGACTTTGATGTGACCTTTATTTGGACCTACGTGGTTTTTATGTTGTTTTAAATAAGTGCTTATGTGGAGTTTGTGAGATAGATTTATTTGGAATTTAGGGGTTTGGAGTCAATTCGACTGAGCTAATTTTGGGAGCAAAATAGAATTTTATTGGTAGTTATTTATGAAGGTTTAGAAGTTTGGAAGATAGAGTTAGTAGATTTGGTAGTTTTGGTACTGACTTCATTTTGGGAGCAAGGTAGAATTTTATTGGTAGTTATTTATTGCGGATTATGGTTTTGGAAGATGTCTATTTGGTGCCTTTCAAACTGACAAGTTAATTTTGGGAGCAAAGTAGAATTCTATTACTAGTTACTTATTAACCCCTTGCACTATTTTGACAAGTCTGACTCGTGACGCACTGGTACTTCAGTTGGGATCAGTTTTACTCGAATTTTGAATATGCTCCAATTTGGAGTTCAAGTCCAATTCTAATTTGCATAATCAACGATTGCATAATACCATGTTGTCATAACATTTCAACATTCTTTGACTGTTTTAATATTGTAGCTGTGTCTAGTTAGTTCTGACTGACGCACCTGGCAAATAGGTCATAGTGCAAGGGGTTAAGGATTAAGCTTTTGGGAGATGATGTCAGTTTGGTGTCTTTTGGACCAACAAATTTTGGGAGCAAGTCTAGGTCCTGATATTTGAATATAGCTGAATGTTAATTGTGATAAAATATAGTTACATAGATACATACAATACAGTTGCCCTCAAGGTAGCTGGTTAAATTTTATCCTACAGAGGTATTGAAGAGAATTCATACATTTGAGGTTTACAGATTTTCAGCTTACGGATTTGAATGTACTAAAAATTTAGAAATTGGTGTATTCGTAAAAATAAACCGTATAGATAATTCACCCGAAACTCAGAGGACCTCAAAAAACTTCGAACCGATTTTATTCTACAAGTAGGAAAAGCGATTACCACAGACGTCTTCTCGTTACGTTGAAGAGCACAAAAGAGATCGAAGGATCCATGACAGAGATGTATCGTCACTCCAAAGGAAAAACGTCCATCGCAGGTGTGCCGTAGTTCTTGGAACATCGGTGCGCAATAATTTATCCCGGGGATCATATACATACATAGCTATATCATATATCACATTCACGATGCGCGGAATGAATTCCACCTGCTCGATTGTATCTACGATATCTCTGGCACTGTTCACGCCCAGGGGCCTGAAAACCACTTAATCTTCGTCGAATGGAAAGGGTTGGGTTGGGTAAAACCGATGGATAGGGGTTGCCAGCATTCGGAACTGCATACTAGCGAAATCGCACTTTCCGTCACCGTACCACCGATATATATTGTCCGGCGTCCTGGAAACGATCTCTCAATACCTAATTACTGGAAAGTCATGCGGCCGTGCCTAGCCAAACTGATTTAGGCTTCAATAAGCCCCGCACGATACCTAGCCCCACCTCCTCGCCTTCCTGGTTCGGCTTCTCTTTCGTTTCGGATCTCGGGTTGACCGCATTCCGGTGAAAACGGTAATTGAAGTGCTCGTTGATGTTACACTGTACGCATGACTAAACGGCATTTAACGTTCGGTTACAAAGACGACGGATAATGGGAAATTCGCCTGGCGTTTTGCTCCGTTGCGTACCAAATGGCCCATTTTCGAAACCTACAAACTTTCCGCTTATTTTCTGTTGCATTTTCCTTTCGTTCTTTTTATCGTTTATGGAAACTTTTATTTTATTGCGAATTGTTACTGGGAATTTGGATAGTGTTGGTTTATAAAGTTAGGTATGTTCAGGTCTATGTATTTGGAGATCTAAGGATCTAGGTATTTGTCTAGGTGTCTGGGTGACTGGGTATGTAGGTGTCTATGTGTCTAGGTGTGTAGATGTCTGGATGTGTCTAGATGTGTAGATGTCTAGGTGTATAGGTATCTGGGTGTCTAGGTGTATAGGTATCTGGGTGTCTAGGTATATAGGTATCTGGGTGTCTAGGTGTATAGGTATCTGGGTGTCTAGGTGTGTAGATGTCTGGATGTATCTAGATGTGTAGATGTCTAGGTGTATAGGTATCTGGGTGTCTAGGTGTGTAGATGTCTGGATGTGTCTAGATGTGTAGATGTCTAGGTGTACAGGTATCTGGGTGTCTAGGTATCTTGATCTAGATATCTAGGTGTGTAGGTGTCTAGGTGTGTAGATGTCTAGGTGTATAGGTGTTTGGATGTGTAGATGTCTAGTTGTGAAGGTGTCTAGGTGTGTAGGTATCTGGGTGTCTAGGTATCTCAGGATCTAGGTATCTAGGTGTGTAGGTGTCTAGGTGTCTAGGGGTCTAG
This sequence comes from Megachile lagopoda, assembly GCA_036983795.1. Lineage (NCBI taxonomy): Eukaryota > Metazoa > Arthropoda > Insecta > Hymenoptera > Megachilidae > Megachile > Megachile lagopoda. The sequence goes on from CM072798.1 coordinate 7,173,061, forward strand.
GTGTGTAGATGTTTAGATATGAAGGTGTCTAGGTGTGTAGGTATCTTGTCTAGCTATTTCGGGATCTAGGTATCTAGGTGTGTAGGTGTCTCGGTGTCTGAGGGTCTAAGTGTGTAGGTATCTGGGTGTCTAGGTATCTCGGGATCTAAATATCTAGGTGTGTAGGTGTCTAGGTGTCTAGGGGTCTACGTGTGTAGATATCTAGATGTGAAGGTGTCTAGGTGTGTAGGTATCTAGGTGTCTAGGGGTCTAGGTGTGTAGATGTTTAGATATGAAGGTGTCTAGGTGTGTAGGTATCTTGTCTAGGTATTTCGGGATCTAGGTATCTAGGTGTGTAGGTGTCTACGTGTCTAGGTGTCTAGGTATACAGTTGTCTAGGCGTCTAGTAATCTAGGTATCTAAGGATTTAGAAATCTGTGAATCTACTAATACAAAGATAGATTGTAAGGTTCTAAGGATCTAGAGATATAACTACCTAACATGTAAAGATCCCTTGATACATAGTTCCACAGAACACGTGTATTACACTTAAAATAACAGTATCATATGAATAAAAATGGTGGTACACTCCACAAGAATAAGTATGGAGTACATCGAAAGATTTTCGGCAAGTAATTTAACAACAAGACACGAAGGGTTTAGCAGATCGAGGGGGTACAAAGCGATTGTTCAATTCGAACGACGGGGAAATCTGGTCTGATACGACGAATCCCAGAACATTTTCGAGAACTATCTAAGCGGCACTGGCTTTGCCAAATGTCGTGCAATAATGGAGTTATATCTGCAGAGCACTGCACGCCGGAGTTTCAGATCGACAATGGTGTCTCGGTTCAAGTAGCTATTTAATTCACAATGATGCTCTACAACGGCTGGGAATCCTTTGCCGAAATACGGAAAATCCGACCGAGTGATTTTTAAATGTCGTGAATGTTTTAGCACTGCGGAGTTCGAACCTTTCGACCGGTGGAACTCTACAACTCCAATTCTTTCCCGGAAACGAATGTCTCGACTCTGCCCCCTTTTAAATTGCACCACATTGTTCTATGCTATCCTTCTTGCTCCAGAGTGGCCGTACACTTTTCTTCTGTTTCGATCTCACATCATTTTCCATGTCACTCGCGACTCTTCTACAATTTCCAGCTTTTTTAGACTTTCGCCGTCAAATGTTTCACGTTATTCACTTAACTGTGTCGCGGTAGACGATGACTGGGCAAATTGTTTGTTCAGATCTTTAGCAAGTGCAATTTTTTATTATCGCTAATTTTGCATATTATAATTGTATTTCTACAGCACGTGAGTACTTTGTATTTTTAGAACACATGAGTATTTAGCATTTTTACAACACATGAGTATTATGCATTTTTAGAACACATGAGTATTTTGTATTTTTATAACACGTGGATATTTTGTATTTTTACGACACATGAGTATTTTGCATTTTTAGAACACGTGGATATTTTGTATTTTTACAACACATGAGTATTTTGCATTTTTAGAACACGTGGATATTTTGTATTTTTACAACACATGAGTATTATGCATTTTTAGAACACATGAGTATTTTGTATTTTTATAACACGTGGATATTTTGTATTTTTACAACACATGAGTATTATGCATTTTTAGAACACGTGGATATTTTGTATTTTTACAACACATGAGTCTTATGCATTTTTAGAACACGTGGATATTTTGTATTTTTACAACACATGAGTATTATGCATTTTTAGAACACATGAGTATTTTGTATTTTTACAACACATGAGTATTATGAATTTTTAGAACACATGAGTATTTTGTATTTTTATAACACGTGGATATTTTGTATTTTTACAACACATGAGTATTATGCATTTTTAGAACACATGAGTATTTAGCATTTTTACAACACATGAGTATTATGCATTTTTAGAACACATGAGTATTTTGTATTTTTATAAGACGTGGATATTTTGTATTTTTACAACACATGAGTATTATGCATTTTTAGAACACATGAGTATTTTGTATTTTTATAACACGTGGATATTTTGTATTTTTACAACACATGAGTGTTATGCATTTTTAGAACACATGAGTATTTAGCATTTTTACAACACATGAGTATTATGCATTTTTAGAACAACATGAGTATTTTGTATTTTTATAACACGTGGATATTTTGTATTTTTACAACACATGAGTATTATGCATTTTTAGAACACATGAGTATTTTGTATTTTTATAACACGTGGATATTTTGTATTTTTACAACACATGAGTATTATGCATTTTTAGAACACATGAGTATTTTGTATTTTTACAACACATGAGTATTATGCATTTTTAGAACATATGAGTATTTTGCATTTTTACAACACACGAGTATTTTGTATATCCATAACACATGAAAGTACACAAATACAAAAAATGATCAAACTTTCCTAATTTCCAAACTTCCTTAATTTGAAAATTTAACAAATCAAATACATAAATTAACAACTACTGTGAATTCCCATCACGATGAACGTAATACAGCAATAAAAAATGCAACAGCACATTAAATTCATCGATACCGAGGTATTTACCCAAGTGACTGACTTATATGATAGATAGTTGGTTTTATGGAACCTGTAGATTAACGGTGGTTCTCTAAATAACGTAGCCAGCAACCACGTCATAAATTTAGCCCAGGGGTTGACTTATCATCATGGTTTGAACCTCGAATTGCGTGACCCACCTCTATCAAACATTTATCCTCCATACAATGGTGTTTCGAATGTTTCGAGCTTAACAATAGACATTCATTTAACGTTTCCTTTTTAATTTCCTCGTTTGTTTGCGATTTGTTACAAATTGCGATAAACACATCTCTTATTATAAGGGCACAATCGCGAAATATTACAATGCATTGTTATTATTATATTATTTATTGTTCGTAGTGGTTATTGTTTATGATTTCTTTGTCCGTGAATACTATTGTGTTCAGAATATAATTTAATACTATTTAATTTAAATTTATATTATTGGGGGTATCAAAATAATTAGTACAATAATTGTATTGGAACTTTCGGTTGTAATAAAATATATCGTTCTTTGATAACAATTTACTTTCTTAATTCAGTTAATTTTGACGTATGAATTTTATTTGATACAGTAATTTTATATGTGAATTTTTTAGCATATTTTTAATCGATTTTTGTTAATCAAATTTCATATTTCGAATTAGTAACTAATATATTAATTAATATATTAATACATTAAATATATTACTAATTAATATATGAATATATTAATTACCATGTTAAATGATATATGTAATATACGTAATAATTAATACTTGCTATATTAATTACAGTATTAAATAAAGTTGATTACCATCAAATTATCAAAAATTTGTAAATTAACGAAGTATTTCATACGTTTACTATCATTCACATCAATTTTATTTGACACACGAATTTCACTTTGAATCGGTACAAACCATAAAAGAATTTAAATACATCACAAAGTAACAAAAGCGTATAGAAATTTGCTGTCTGAATATTCGGACAGGTGAAAGAACAAAAATCCGAAATGTGATTTTTATCGACATATCGCAGCCCGAGCCATTCATCCCGAACCACTCGTTTCCACTTAATTTTGCCCCGTTTACAAGCTCTGTCAACCATTCCCTTTTTTTCTGATTTCGTGATTGTAAAATTCGCTTGACAGCATCAAACGAGAACTCGCACAAAAGACCCAATTGCAAACCAGCCGGCATCATCCCTCTTCCCATTCGTAGCTACAGCCCCGATCACGAGCGTGCCCCCCTTGCCCTTCGAGCTCCAGGTTCGTGTCGGGTTGTTCGAAAGGGTTTGAAGGTTCGATGAACCGAAACTATTTTACCTGGGATGCACTTCTGCATTTGCGTGTGTGTCGTGAACAGGGTGTTCTATTTAAATTGACCTACTCGGGTATCCCCGAAGGTATACAGAGATATATTTTGCATAAAAATTACGGAGTTTCACGGGGAAAAATTAGCTGCGGTCGAGCACAGGAGGTTAATTACGTTTCTTTTTAATGAATTTATTTTGTAATGCATTCGGAATTCAAGAAACGGGAATTTCATTCTGCTTTAGGCAAATAATGCTGATACTGGACTCTTTCCCGCCAAAAATTTTGTTTAGTCTCGTATATTGGGTATCTAGTTTGGGAGTTTTAGAATTTTGGGATTTAGGAACTTGAGAATTTAGGGATTTGGGAACTGGGGAATTTGGGAATTTAGTTATTTGGGGGTGTAGGGATTTGGGAATATAGGGATGTGGGGATATAGGGATTTGGGACAATAGAAATTTGGGACTTTAGGAATTTGGGACTTTTGGAATTTGGGAATATTGAAATTTGGGGGTATAGAAATTTGGGGGTATAGGGATTTGGAGATATAGGGATTTAGGGGTCTAGGAATTTGAGACAATAGAAATTTGGGACTTTAGGAATTTGGGAATATAGAAATTTGGGGGTATAGAGATTTTGTGGTATAGGGATTCGGGGATATAGGGATTTTGGGATCTAGGGATTTGGGGATATAGGGATTTGGAACAATAGAAATTTGGGACTTTTGGAATTTGGGAATATAGAAATTTGGGGGTATAGAAATTTGGGGGTATAGAGATTTTGGGGTATAGGGATTCGGGACAATTGAAATTTGGGACTTTTGGAATTTGGGAATATAGAAATTTGGGGGTATAGAGATTTTGGCGTATAGGGATTCGGGGATATAGGGATTTTGGGATCTAGGGATTTGGGGATATAGGGATTTGGAACAATAGAAATTTGGGACTTTTGGAATTTGGGAATATAGAAATTTGGGGGTATAGAAATTTGGGGGTATAGAGATTTTGGGGTATAGGGATTCGGGACAATAGAAATTTGGGACTTTTGGAATTTGGGAATATAGAAATTTGGGGGTATAGAGATTGGGGGATATAGGGATTTAGGGGTCTAGGGATTTGGGACAATAGAAATTTGGGACTTTTGGAATTTGGAATATAGCAATTTGGGATATAGGAACTTGAGGACATAGGGATTTGGTGATCTGGGAATTTGGGAATATACAAATTTGGGGATATAGGGATTCGGAGTTATAGTAACTCGGGGACATAGGGATTTGGAGATATAAGGATTTCGGGATATAGGGATTGGAGATGTACGGACTTGGAGATATAAAGATTTGGAGATGTACGGATTTTGGGGATTCATATAAAATATCAAGTATATAAAAAAAATATAAAAAAGTGAAGAATAAAAACTACGAATATCTCGTTACAGAAAATTAAATGTAATTAAAGGTACATGTATAGATATATGTATAAAGGTACATGTGTAGAAATATTTTTGCAAAAAACACCGTGTATGTACAAGATAGATAGCTGTCGATGGTTGAAAAGCCGAGGGTAGCACAACCAGTCTAAAGGAACTTTATTAAATGAATTTTTTCAGAAAGGAAAGGCAGCTGCAGTGTATTGAATCGAACTTTATCAGAACGTGGCCGACGATGCATGAAATCACGCTGGATTGTTAATATTCTCTAATGTATGCCAATATCGCTTGTGGTTTTTTATCGGGGATGTTCGATTGAAAATGGAAAGGAAGACGAACCTTCTATTGATACAATCAAGTGACCCGGTACTCGAAATGTTAATCGTTGCATTTCATTTTTACGGTTCGATTAGTTACGTACAGTATTACGTATGGGTTACGGGATTATCGTTCAATTATGCTGTCTTGTGCAGTTAAGGAGATAACGTTGCTTTATTGTTCAATTGATGTTTCAATTTTCTTATGGATGATTCGAATTTTCCGGGGTGGAGGGATGGAAATATTTTTAGGAATTTTGGATTTTGGGAATTTAGGAAAATGGGAATTTAGGAATTTAGGAATTCAAATATTTGGAAATTGGGAAATTCAGGAATTTGGGTATTTAGGAAATGGGAAATTCGGGAAATGGGAAATTTGGGAAATGGGAAATTTAGGAAATGGGAATAGAGGTTGGGAAAGTTAGAAATTGGGAAATTTAGGTATTGGGAAATTTAGAAATTGGGAAATTTAGAAATTGGAAATTTAGAAATTGGGAAATTTAGAAATTGGGAAATTTAGTAGTTGGTAAATTTGGGAAATAGGAAATTTAGGAATTGTGAAGTTTAGAAGTTGGGAAAGTTAGAAATTGGGAAATTTAGAAATTGGGGAATTTAGGAATTGGGAAATTTAGACATTGGGAAATTTGGGAAATGGGAAATTCGGGAAATGGGAAATTTAGGAAATGGGAAATTTAGGAAATGGGAAATTTAGAGGTTGGGAAAGTTAGAAATTGGGAAATTTAGGTATTGGGAAATTTAGAAATTGGGAAATTTAGAAATTGGAAATTTAGAAATTGGGAAATTTGGAAATTGGGAAATGTAGTAGTTGGGAAATTTGGGAAATGGGAAATTTAGGAAATAGGAAGTTTAGAAGTTGGGAAAGTTAGAAATTGGGAAATTTAGAAATTGGGGAATTTAGGAATTGGGAAATTTAGAAATTGGGAAATTTGGGAAATTTAGAAGTTGGGAAAGTTAGAAATTGGGGAATTTAGGAATTGGGAAATATAGAAATTGGGAAATTTGGGAAATGGTAAATTTAGAGGTTGGGAAAGTTAAAAATTGGGAAATTTAGACATTGATAAATTTAGAAATTGGGGAATTTAGGAATGGGAAATTTAGAAAATGGTCAATTTCCTCGAATGTCAGGATGACTAAATCTGTAAACCCAAACCGCCCCAAATCTCCTTTCCCATACTACACATCGCCAATACTCCAATTCCTTGGTCATTCAACAATCCTCAGATCGACCAGCTCATACCTCCCGATTCCAAGGTCATCTTCATCAATGCTCCACTTTCATACCTCTCACCCGATTGCATAAAATTACATTTACACCCGATGTTCGCTGTCCATCGAAGGCCTCTATGAGTGCATCCGTAAAACGGTGTCTCCCGTATTTATACTGGTAATTGCGAGCAATTCGCGCGTAAAATTCCAGCCCGATTCCGCGCGAACCTACCAGAGTATCGTTAATGAACGTCCGCGAAACTCGGAGGAATCGTCGGACCGTTCATTCTCGATTATCGTTTCTGGCCCGCTACCACCCTGTCCTTACGGACAGCTCACAGGGAAATATGATTTTGAATGGGATGCATCGGAACGATTCCACGGGGGCACGAATATAAGGCGGGTGAACGGTATACATAATACACTCCCGCATCCAGCCGACTAAGGATTGGTTGGAAAGCGGCCAGTTGGCCGCAACCCAATCCGTTATTTCATTCTTTTTGAATCCACCCTCTGTGCTCACCCTGGCTTGCTTCTGCCTTGCCACACCCACCCAACAGGACCAACAGCCACCCTTCCTGACTCGTCCTCGCTTTCACGGCACACTGCACCCCCGTGTGCTTCCACGCGTCCTCTTCTTTCCGCCGCATGCGAAATTCGCGCGAACACCCCCTTCGACACCGACATTAAATTACCGGCGACCGGGGGATGATGCTACGTGACCGATCAATTACCGCCCTGTTCCAACGGGATGGTAACCGATGTAAGGTAATCGAGTATTTTTAGCGGAGGGCGCTCGGTGAGCTGCCTTTTTCTGTTTGCGCTGGGAGAGCTGTTGCGGGATATTTTCAGATAATTTTATGGTAGCTGGGGTTAGAATGGGTTGAATTCGAGTTAAATTTGATTAGGTTGGGGTTAGACTGCAGTAGGCGAGGTTCAAGTTTGAGTGGGGGTTCAGCTAATTTTGGAATTTGAATAGATCTTAGAGTTGAGCTAATTTTTAAATCTGAGGTGTTTGTCTGAGGGTAGGTTGGATTAGGTTTTATAGTAGGTGGGGTTAGGTTAGAATGGGTTGAATTCGAGTTAAATTCGATTAGGTTGGGGTTACACTGCAGTAGGCGAGGTTCAAGTTTGAGTGGGGGTTCAGCTAATTTTGGAATTTGGATAGATCTTAGAGTTGAGCTAATTTTTAAATCTGAGGTGTTTGTCTGAGGGTAGGTTGGATTAGGTTTTATGGTAGGTGGGGTTAGGTTAGAATGGGTTGAATTCGAGTTAAATTTGATTAGGTTGGGGTTAGACTGCAGTAGGCGAGGTTCAAGTTTGAGTGGGGGTTCAGCTAATTTTGGAATTTGGATAGATCTTAGAGTTGAGCTACTTTTGAAATGTGAGCTCTTTGTCTGAGGGTAGGTTGGATTAGGTTTTATAGTAGGTGGGGTTAGGTTAGAATGGGTTGAATTCGAGTTAAATTTGATTAGGTTGGGGTTAGACTGCAGTAGGCGAGGTTCAAGTTTGAGTGGGGGTTCAGCTAATTTTGGAATTTGGATAGATCTTAGAGTTGAGCTAATTTTTAAATCTGAGGTCTTTGTCTGAGGGTAGGTTGGATTAGGTTTTATAGTAGGTGGGGTTAGGTTAGAATGGGTTGAATTCGAGTTCAATTTGATTAGGTTGGGGTTAGACTGCAGTAGGGGAGGTTCAAGTTTGAGTGGGGGTTCAGCTAATTTTGGAATTTGAATAGATCTTAGAGTTGAGCTAATTTTGAAATCTGAGCCTTTGTCTGAGGGTAGGTTGGATTAGGTTTTATAGTAGGTGGGGTTAGGTTAGAATGGGTTGAATTCGAGTTCAATTTGATTAGGTTGGGGTTAGACTGCAGTAGGCGAGGTTCAAGTTTGAGTGGGGGTTCAGCTAATTTTGGAATTTGGATAGATCTTAGAGTTGAGCTAATTTTTAAATCTGAGGTCTTTGTCTGAGGGTAGGTTGGATTAGGTTTTATGGTAGGTGGAGTTAGGTTAGAATGGGTTGAATTCGAGTTAAACTAGATTAGGTTGGGGTTATGTTAGACTGGAATAGGCGAGGTTCAAGTTTGATTACGTAGGAGTTCAGCTAATTTTGGAATTTGGATAAAACTGGTTGGAGTTGAGCTAATTTTGAAATCTGAGCTCCCTGTCTAAGAGTAAGTTGTATTAGATTAGGATTAGGTTAAATTAGGTTGCACTCACGTTTAGCTAGATTAGGTTAGGGTTGAGGTAGACATGATTAAGTTTGTTTCAAGTTTGGTCACATCGGTTTGGGGTTACAGTAATTTTGATATCTGAGCTTTCTATCTGACGGTAGGTTGGGTAGAGTTAGATTGGGTTAGACTCACGATAAGATCCATTAGATTGGGATTAAGTTAAACTTGATTAGGATCGGTTTAAGTTAGGTTGAATCAAATTGCTGTTGAGCTAATTTTGAAATCTGAGCCCTTTGTCTAAAATTAGATTGGATTAGATTGAGATTAGGTTAGATGAGGTTGCACTCACATTTAGCTAAATTAGGTTAAGGTTCAGTTAGAGTACATTAGGATGGGGTTAAGTTTGGTTGGATCAAGTTGGAGTTGAGCTAATTTTGAAATCTGAGTCTTTGCCTGACTGTAAGTTGGGTTAGGTAGATTGGGTTGGATTTATATTAAGCTAGATTATGCTGAGGTTAAGTTAGAGTAGATCAGGTTCGGTTGAAGTTTAGTTAGATTAGGTTTGGTAAGAGTTTGGTTAAATTAGGTTCAGTTTGAGCTTGATTACATTAGGTCGAAATAAAATTCAGTTGGACTTGATTGAAGATAGGTTAAGTTACATTAGGTTGAGTTGGAGTTAGGTTAGATTGAGTTCATTTCACATTCAGTTAGATTGGATTGATGTTAGGTTGGACTAGATTAGGTTAGGTTCAACTTTGGTTAAATTATGTTCAGTCCACGTTTAGCTAAATTAGACTCATTCTTAAGTTTGATCAGATTATATTGAGGTTAAGTTAGGTCAAGTATTGTCAAACACGTGTCGTTTAATTTTGTTTAAAAGTTCAAATAATAATCATAAACAAGACTGTAATTAGTACAAACTAGTAATTGTTGGAAAACACAAATTGAATGAACCCAATAAATGTACCTATATCCGTATACAAAAAGAATGGCGGAATTTGACTCGTCTCTTAACGCGTTAGATCGAAATTGACTTCTCTTTTTCTCAGCGTACCCGTGAAACGTTGATGCACCTTTAACATCGTAACTACGAAGTTACTTTTATAAAGTAGCAGTCTGAAGGAACGACGTGGAATAGGATGCAGAAAGATAGCGAGCTAGCAATCTATCTTTTCTCTGACTTTCCGATAGTTCTCGATTTGCCGCCAGTGTAGTTAAATGAAGCAAGCTGAAAGCGAGAAGGGAATCAAGCCTGCAAGTTGGATGGTTCTCAGTTCAATGCTCACTCGCCGTTCTTCCTAATGATTGCTTTGGTTTCGAGCTTTAAATTACCTGCCGGCGAAATGGCAAAGGGAACTCGCCGATATTCCGTTCCTGCATTTTTGCGACAACCAATCTACCTGGATTACTTATTCTGATACCGGACTTTTCCCGCCAAAAAGTTTGCTTAGTTTAATACTGTGGATATATGATTGTAGATGTATAGAAATTTGGGGGTTTGGGGAATTTGGGAGTTTAGGAATTTGGGGATTTAGGAAATAGGGAATTTAGATATTTGGTGGTGTAGGGATTTGGGGATATAGGGATTTGGGGATATAGAGATTTGGGGATATATGAATTTGGGGACATAGGGATTTGGGGATATAGGGATTTGGGGATGTAGAGATTTGGGGGTATAAGGATTTGGAGTTATACAGATTTGGAGATATAGGGATTTGGGGATTCAGAAATTTGGGAGTTTGAGGATTTGGTGATTTAGGGAATTGGGAATTTTTATCTTTAGGAACGTGGAAATTTAAAAATTTGAAAATTTAGGGATTTCGGAATTTTGAAATTTGGGGATTTGGGGATTTAGGAACTTGACAATTTTGGGATTTAGAAACTAGGGAATTTAGGGACTTAGAGGTGTAGAAATTTGGGGGTTTAAGAATTTTTGGACTTAGGAACTAGGGAATTTAGGGATTTAGGAATTTACAGTGGGAGTTCAAGAATTTTTGGACTTCGGAACTAGGGAATTTAGGGACTAGGGATGTAGGATCTTGAGGGTTTAAGAATATTTGGGATTTAGGAACTAGGGAATTTAGGGATTTAGGAATTTACAATGGGAGTTCAAGAATTTTTTGACACAGGTACTAGGGAATTTAGGAATTAGGGATGTAGTAATTTGGGAGTTCAAAAATTTTAGGATTTAGGAACTAGGGAATTTCGAGACCTAGGAATTATTGAATTTAGGAACTTATGAATTTTGTGATTTAGGAACTAGGGAATTTAGGTACTTAGGATGTTAGGAATTTGGGAGATGGAGAATTTTGAGATTTCACAACTAGGGAATTTGGAGATTTGAAAGTTTGGAAATTTTAGGACTTAGGCATTTGAGAATTTATTTAGGAAATTGATAAATTAAACATTCAGAAATTTACGAATTTAAAAATTTAGGAATCCGTGTATTTTAAGTTCCAGCAAATTGAGAATATAAATATTTTTGAATTTCAAAATTTCAGTATTGATAAATTTGGTGATGTACTTATAAATTTAGTAAATTAAAAATTCAGAAATGTGCAAGTTCAGAGATTTAGCAATTTGTGAATTTCAAGTGTTAGAAAATTGGGAATATAGACATTTTGAAATATGAAATGAATTAAAAAATTTACAAATTAATAAATTTGAGAATTTCAAAATTTATCATGCAAGAATTCTGTAGTATGGAAATTTGAAAGATTTTAGTGAAATATAAAATAACCCGTCACATTACTGTTTCACATCGAGTACTTTAGGCAGCTGATTTATCCGGTGATGTACAAAATGGATACGTCGAACTATAATGGCAGCCAAGACGTTGATGCATTGGCAAGCAGCCTCTCAAAGCTTTTACTGAAATCTTCATCCTAATCCACGGATTAGCACTCTTTCACGTGTTCTCTGCATTTATAATGTCATCAAAATAACTCAAAGAAAATGTCTCCCTATTTAAATATTAAAAGTTTCCTATAAACCACTCTTCTTTAAAATTAGAAAAATTAAACAAGTTTTTAAAATGTACATAAAATTTATTAAAAATATATTTAAAGAAAGTGACTATTGATGAAGTATTTTTGTGTACTTTTAAAATAGTAATCTTATTTATTCTTTAAATTGTCGACTAAATACGAATTTCTGTAATTCTCAAGCGGACTGAAAGGTAATATTGAATTTCGTTCGCAACTGGCCCGAGTAACAATAAATCGATTTCGGTTTGGAACGAAATTCCTAACAAGATGCAGTGGTAATTCAATATTTTAATTTTCGGAAACACCTGCGCCCGAGAACAAAGCATCGTTAGAGACAAAAGAGTTCGAATGAAAGAACTGTTTTATTTCGGTCTGGAGATTTTATTTATCTCCCATTCAGCTCGCGCGGGAACTCCATATTGCAACAATTCTGATACGTAATCTCCATTAAACGTCCTCACTTATCATTTTCAATATTGATCAGTTATGGTAGTTGCATACTGATCAAATTCAATGGCTAGGTCATGGGGTAAATATAGTAAATGTACGATGATGCATGTGACATGTGGTCAATGTGACGTATGACGAACATGATTCATGTTACATGTAGTAACACATGATGACTCTGATTTATGTGACATACAGTAAATGTAACGTGATTCATGCAACATGTGACTAACGTGATTCATGTAACGTGGAGTAAGTGTAACGTGTCTTGGACCAGACTCATGTAACGTGTATATGTAACAAATGTGACACATATGTGTAAATTGGACAAATATACTAGAAAGTGTTACAAATGTGACACATGTGAGTGAATATGACAAACATATTTTCTGGGTTAATGTAACATAATGTGACGTATGTCTTATGGGTTGATGTGACACATATGGCACATATGGAATTTGATGAACGTGGTACATATGGATAAATTTGACGAATGACACATATGGATAAAGTAAGACACACATGAATAAATGTGACAAATATGACAATATGTATAAATTTGACAAATAACACATGGATAAATTTGACAAGTAAGACACACATGTAGAAATGTGACAAATATGATATACACATATGTAAATTTGACAAATATGGTACATATGAGTTAATGTGACAAATGTAACATGTGGGTAAATATGACTAATGTATGTGCTGACTTAATATGACACATAAGTATGACAAAATATACCTTATGACATGTGTGACACATGTGACACATATGAACAAGTTTGATAGACATAATGCATATAGATAAATTTGACAAAAATGACACATATGAACGAATGTGACACATATGACACACATGGATAAATTTAACAAATATGGTACATATGAGTTAATATGACAAATTTAGGATATGGGTACGTATGAGTTAATATGACAAATGTAACATATGGGTAAATAAGACAAATGTAAGAAAGACAAAATATACTTTATGACATATGTGACACACATGACACATATGAACAACTTTGATAAACATAATACATACAGACATGTGACATACATGGCACATATGAATGAATGTGACAAATATGGCACACATGGACTTTGACAAATATAACATAGGAGTTAATATGTAAAATATGATACATACTAATATGTCAAATACAACAAACAGCAAACAAAGTAATCTTGTTATTCAAAAACTTTCGCTACAAATTAAACTTTAAATGATGCAAAATAAATAAACTTCACGTATATTCATTATAAAAATTATTCGTATATCAACTAAAATATTTAAATTTAAATATAACAAAATATATTCATGACTTAATGATATTTACAATTAAAATTGCCAATTATAACGAATTAAAAACAAATCTTCACCGAATAAGAATATTTCGCTGAAACTTCCTTACAATATTTTCGTCCATCGACAAAAAGCTATGTAAAAATCTTATACTCGATCGACTTGATTTTATCACGAAGCCTACCTTGAATATTCATCGGTTATCCTTCAGGTGTCTACGCTTCAGGTGTCGCATCGTCCGTCTATTTTTAACCGTTGATCGAGAGCTGAAGAATACCGTGGATATTGTTTAGAAAAAAAAAAGCAAAAAAAATCAATCGAACCCCGTTTAACGTTAACGATTTGTCGGTTACAGCGCCGACGAAGGGTTCGACGGTACTTACCCGACCAACGTCGTCGTCAAGAACAATGGAACCTGCTTGTACGTACCGCCGGGTATATTCAAGAGCACTTGCAAGATAGACATAACTTGGTTCCCCTTTGACGATCAACGTTGCGAGATGAAATTCGGCTCCTGGACATACGACGGCTTTCAGGTGAGTCCCGCCAAATTTACTCTAATGATTACAATTTGTTTTGTAACAATAGTGTGCATACAATGACGTGTTTAACATAGGGTTATTAAACATCGGGTTACCTAACATTAGGGCGCGTCTACATTATAATTGGTGCTAGTAACCTAGTAGGGAGTTGAATTGTTGCGGTTCTTAGTTTATTAGGGCCGTTCTTGGACAATGAAGACAAGAAAGGAAAGAAATAATTTATTTCATAGGATTCCGACATCTCTGCATCCACAAATTCCTACATACACAGATAGCTACATTTACAAATTTCCAGGTTCCCAAATTCCTCAATCTTGAAGTCGCTATATACCCAAATCTCTATATTTCCAAATCCCTACATCCCCAAATCCCTACAATATTAAAAATTCCTACAAACCCAAGTCCCTACATCTCCACATCTCTGCGTTTTCAAATCCCTACATCCCCAAATCCCTACAATATTAAATTCCTACAAACCCAAGTCCCTACATCTCCACATCTCTGCGTTCTCAAATCCCTACGTCCTTAAAACCCTACATTCCCAAATCACTATATGCCCCAAATCTCTACATCTCCAAATAGCAAAATTCCCAAATTCTCAGGTTCCCAAATTCCTAAAATCCCAAATTTCTATTGTCCCAAATCCCTATATTCAGAAATTACTATATTCCCAAATTCCTATATTCCCAAATCCCTACATTCCCAAATCCCTATATTCCCAAATTTCTATTGTCCCAAATCCCTATATTCCCAAATTCCTATATTCCCAAATCCCTATATTCTCAAATTCCAAAAGTCTCAAATCCCCATATTCCCAAATTCCAAAAGTCCCAAATCTCTATATTTTCAAATTCCAAAAGTCCCAAATTTCAATTGTCCCAAATCCCTAGACCCCCAAATCCCTATATCCCCAAATCCCTATATTCCCAAATTCCAAAAGTCCCAAATCCCTATATTCCCAAATTCCAAAAGTCTCAAATCCCTATATTCCCAAATTCCAAAAGTCTCAAATCCCTATATTCCCAAATTCCAAAAGTCCCAAATCCCTATATTCTCAAATTTCTATTGTCCCAAATCCCTATACCCCCAAATCCCTATATTCTCAAATCCCTATATCCCCAAATCCTTATGCCCCCAAATCCCTATATTCTCAAATTCCAAAAGTCCCAAATCCCTATATCCCCAAGACCCTATATCCCCAAATCCCTATATCCCCAAATCCCTATATCCCCAAATTTCAATTGTCCCAAATCCCTATATCCCCAAATCCCTATATTCTCGAATTCCAAAAGTCCCAAATCCCTATATTCCCAAATTCCAAAAGTCTCAAATCCCTATATTCCCAAATTCCAAAAGTCCCAAATTTCAATTGTCCCAAATCCCTAGACCCCCAAATCCCTATATCCCCAAATCCCTATATTCTCAAATTCCCAAAGTCCCAAATCCCTATATTCCCAAATTCCAAAAGTCTCAAATCCCCATATTCCCAAATTCCAAAAGTCCCAAATCCCTATATTCTCAAATTTCTATTGTCCCAAATCCCTATACCCCCAAATCCCTATACCCCCAAATCCCTATATTCTCAAATCCCTATATCCCCAAATCCTTATACCCCCAAATCCCTATATTCTCAAATTCCAAAAGTCCCAAATCCCTATATCCCCAAGACCCTATATCCCCAAATCCCTATATCCCCAAATTTCTATCGTCCCAAATCCCTATATGCACTAAAAAATTCACTAAAATAAGAAACTTGAAGATACAAAAATTCTAAAACTCCAAAGCTTAAAATAAAAAAGTCCCAAACTACAAAAATTCAGAGATTTAAAACATCACTATAAAACAAAAACCCCCAAAACACAGAAATACAAATAATTAAAAATCTCTATAACCAAAAATCCGATTAAAAACCCATACCTTTCAAATATTCAATTTATTCTCTCCATTGTAAACGAAGGCGAAGTTGAGAAAAGTTGTTAAACCCAGCATTTCGCGAGAATTGCTTAATTTTACGCGGCACTTTCTTTTTTTTTTTAACGGAGAAGACCACAAAAGATGTCCCCCGAAGAATTTTGGTACGCTCCGGCGGGTTATTGTATTAACCAAGTGAAACGGCTAGCGAGAAACTGGATTACCGTGAATTCTCCGCACCCCCGTGCTGTGTTTCGTTTATTGTTACACGAAATGCGCGTTCCATAATTCACGAATTTTCAGCAATCCTTTCAAAATAATGTTTCCCGGAAGCATTACGGCATTTACATCTGGCTGCGTTAAAAGGACAACGCCAAGCTCTGTCACATTTACGGAATTAATGGCTTGTAGAATTTAATAAAGCTTCTTTCGATGCGCCACCATGTTAATCCAATTATCTTTCGACTTCATATTTCTCTTCTCTCGTATTTAAATAACCGCGATGTGTCTCGTGCAGTTTCTAATTATTGTTTTCAATTTACGCGGTAATGACAGTGACCTCCATTTTCTACTTCTCCGTTAGAGAATGTGCTTTATTTACTTGATGTGTCTATTGTTCGTTCACGAAGGTGCTCTCATTTTGTTTACTGTGGTGGGGGATTTTAAGCGCTGGTTTCATCATTTTTATTATATTTCTTTGATAACCTTACACTTTTAATTAAAGGAAATTAACATTCAGTTATTGCTAGGTTTGCAATCTTTATAATTTGCTAATTATTTTTAATTTTTATTTATGCGAAATAAAACTGCAAATTTTACAGTTCTTTATTTATTTTGTAATAATTTTAGATTTTTATTTGTGTGAAATTGAAAAACAGTTTCAATTATAAATTTTATAATTTTCGTACAATAATTTTGTAATATTTTTACATTTTTATTTGTACGAAATGAAAATTCACTTTCAATTGCAAATTTTATTTTTATATATTTATTTGATAATAATCTTACATTTTTATTAGTGCGAAATGAAAATTCACTTTCAATTGCAAATTTTATAATTTTTATATATTTATTTGATAATAATCTTACATTTTTATTAGTGCGAAATGAAAATTCACTTTCAATTGCAAATTTTATTTTTATATATTTATTTGATAATAATCTTACATTTGTATTAGTGCGAAATGAAAATTCACTTTCAATTGCAAATTTTATTTTTATATATTTATTTGATAATAATGTTACATTTTTATTAGTGCGAAATGAAAATTCACTTTCAATTGCAAATTTTATAATTTTTATATATTTATTTGATAATAATGTTACATTTGTATTAGTGCGAAATGAAAATTCACTTTCAATTGCAAATTTTATAATTTTTATATATTTATTTGATAATAATCTTACATTTGTATTAGTGCGAAATGAAAATTCACTTTCAATTGCAAATTTTATAATTTTTATATATTTATTTGATAATAATGTTACATTTTTATTAGTGCGAAATAAAAATTCAGTTTCAATAGCAAATTTTGCAATTCTTATTGTATATTTGTTTCGGAATAATTTTACATTTTTATTAGTGCGAAATAAAAATTCAGTTTCAGTCGTAAATTTTAAAATTCTTATACATATATTTGTTTCGTAAAAATTTTACATTTTTATTTATGCGAAATGAAATTCAGTTTCAATTGCAAATTTTACAATTCTTGTACATTCACTTCGTAATAAAATTTTTAAAACGATTTAGAGTTATTTTATCGTAAAAGTTTCACAATTTTTAATGCAAAAGAATCTACAAATACGCAAAATAAAAATTGTCAGCACCCATAAAAGTAATTTGAACATACAAAAATTACCATTATTCTCTCTTGAAATGTAAAATAAAAGTGATAAAAATATACAAAAAAATAATTGCAACAATTATACTTTTCAAAAAATGCATAAAGCACCTCTGAATATATCGCACGTCTCAGCAAACGATCCCATAATAGAAGTGTTGAATAGAATATTTTCTAAGGGAGATATAATTGTTCGCGAGATGTCGAAAATATACGAGCTATCTTCATTTGTCGTTGACGATCGTTCTGAATAATTAAAATTGAGGATGCGAATTACGAATGCGATGCGACGGAATTCGAGACTGCTTGAAGGTTCATTAAGGAGGACAATAAGCACGGCGAAGTAGCGAGGGGTAGATGAAGAACAGAGGGAAAGGGTGAAACAGGGAAAACTTAATATACGACGCTTTCCAAGGTCGCATTCGATTTGATACACGAGTTGGAGATCTTCACTGTTACATATTTATTCCTAACTATTTCCTTCATTTTTAATTACTATATACCCACATTATATAAAGTCATTAAATCATACATATTTAAAAACATTAAATAAGTCATTATTTATTTAGGTTATTTACGTATAGGATTTATAGGTACTTTATATTACATTTTTATTTCATTGTTGCGGTATGAATATAATTTTCAGGACAATTTTTAATAATACGAACAAATACAATTCTCACGTCAGTAGACACTGGTAGTAGACCTCTCTCGTTAAATGGCCGAGAAAATCTCTTCGATAGATGAATGAGTGTAATTCAATATATAAATCTGAATTTGTTCTGTAAATTATTTATGCTTCACTTTATATTGTTACAATGTTAATATTTTGTCTGTACACAATCGACTACCTCTCTCGTTAAGTGACCCAGAAAATATCTTTGATTAAAGATCAATTCGATGTACAAAATTGAATTTTTCTGTAAGTTATTTAAGCTTCACTTTGAATTGTTACAATGTTAACATTTTATCTGTACACTATCGAACACCTCTCTCGTTAAGTGACATAGTGACAAGTGTCTTCGATAAGAGACCGATAAATTTAATCAGACGTGCAATATTCAGATTTTGAAATTATTGAAATTTCTCTTCGAGTCATTGCAATGTATGTAATATTACATATGTAGAACATTAGACTTACACATGTAGAATTAAATATATTAACTGTTTTTCTGAGTAACTAAAATTCATTGATCAATGAAAATAACTGAGAATATACTAAAAATTAGTATATTAGTAAAAATCATGAAATATGATATAAATTGTTTATTTCCAAACCTAAAACATCAAAAATTTCCTTAATAAATAATCAATATCGATTAATATTGAACAAAGTATCAAATTACCTGATCTTCATTGAACTACATACTTAAGGTTAGTCGCATTTGTTCCCCGGCGGCCATCTTTACATCTCAATCTTGGACCTTCGAAACTTGTCTCAAAAGAAAATTACAATAATCAATGTTCTGATAGACAATAACTGAAAAAAATGTTCCACATTAATAAATAAATATCCACACAATTATCCATATAAATAATTATCAATATTCCCAAAATAATTTAATATCCAATTCAAGGTTCAATTCATAATATTGCTAATGTACTTTCTGCCAAAAAATTGTACACTAGCCAAATGGTGTGTGAGAAAAAATAAGTCGAATAAAAACATTTAAGCACCGTATAAGTACTAATCGATGGGTATAAATTTTCAACAGTTGGACCTGCAACTGCAAGACGAGGCCGGAGGTGACATCAGCAGTTTCATCACCAACGGCGAGTGGGATCTGTTAGGTGAGTTTTTACAAGCCTTATCAAGGATCGTTTCATCGCACAGAATGGTTTATACGCCGTGGAAGCAATTGCTGGACGATTAGCAATTCTAAAATCCGGCCACAAGTTCTGTGACACAAAGGATCCGCGATTAATCGTTTCGTGGGTCGACAGAGGTTGCATCTTACTACCGGTGAACTTTATCTAATCTGGATTTTCATCAGCGGGCTACACGTGGTCGAAACGTTCTCCACCTAGACACTCGAAACTAATTAGAAACTCGAAATTCCTTTCATTATCTTCCTACAAATTTCCGTCGGTTTTTTACGGTGTAGATTATCGGGTTAATTATATGTGGTACATTCTACGTGACACGTTATTATACAATTTCTGTTAAGATCTTGGTTATTGTGTACTTGTTGAGTCTTTGCAGTTTCTTTATCGCTTATAGAAATTCGCAATTGGGGAATTACATAAATTGAGTGCGTAAGTAACTTGAACAGGAATTTGGAATTTTGGGAATTAGTTTAGTAATTTCGAGTTTATACATTTAGATATTTGATGAGATTTTCAAATTAGCAAACTATCAAATTTTTACACTCAGAAACTTGGGGATTTTCAATCTTTCGAATTTACAATTGGAGGACTTAAAGACTTAGAGATCTAGGGATATAGGAATATAGAAATATAGTATAAATTAAATATAATATAAATATAGTAATAAATTCGAAATCTATGAAGTGATATGATTTAGTACTGTAGTAACAGAAGAATATCGGAATATAGGGATTTCGGTATCTAGGGATTTCACAATCTTTGTATCGGAGAATCTAGGGATATTTGGACATTGGAACTTAGATATCTAGTGATTTTACAATCTTAGAATTTAGAAATCTAAAAATATTTGGATCTAGGAATTCAGATATCTAGGGATTTAACAATTTTGGAATCTGGGGGTCTAGGGATATTTGTACACTGGAATTTTGGCGTCTAGGGATTTAACAATTTTAGAATCTGGTGTCTAGGGATATTTGAACGCTGGAATTTTGGTATCTAGGGATTTAACAATCTTAGAATCTGGGAGTCTAGGGATATTTGGACATTAGAATTTAACAATCCTAGAATCTGGGAGTCTAGGGATATTTGGACATTGGAATTTTGGTATCTAGGGATTTAACATTCTTAGAATCTGGGGGTCTAGGTATATTTCGATATTGCAATTTAACAATCTTAGAATCTGGGGGTCTAGGGATATTTGGATATTGGAATTTAACAATCATAGAATCTGGGAGTCTAGGGATATTTGGACACTGGAACTTTGGTATCTAGGGATTTAACATTCTTAGAATCTGGGGGTCTAGGGATATTTGGATATTGGAATATAACAATCTTAGAATCTGGGAGTCTAGGAATATTTGGACACTGGAACTTTGGTATCTAGGGATTTAACGATCTTAGAATCTGGGGGTCTAGGGATATTTGGACACTGGAACTTTGGTATCTAGGGATTTAACATTCTTAGAATCTGGGGGTCTAGGGATATTTGGACACTGGAACTTTGGTATCTAGGGATTTAACATTGTTAGAATGTGGGGGTCTAGGGATATTTGGACACTGGAATTTTTGTATCTAGGGACTTAACAATCTTGGAATCTGGGAGTCTAGGGATATTTGGACACTAGAACGTTGGTATCTAGGGATTTAACAATCTTAGAATCTGTGAGTCTAGGGATATTTGGACATAGAGATTTTGGTATCTAGGGATTTTACAATCTTAGAATCTAGGTCTAAAGATATTTGAATATAGAGATCCAGAAATCTGGAAATCTAGGGACATTTATATTTAACAATCTAGGAATATGGAAATCTAGTGATATACGCATACATACCAGGAATATATGAACATAGAAAATTTGTAGATTAAAAAATTATGAAATTAGAAACTTCTGTAATAAAAGAAAACTTGAAAAATTAACAAATATAAAAATTTCCATGTTTCAATCTTCAGAATTTGATTAATTTATAAATTAAAGACCTAATTACGACCCCGAGCGATCGTTCGAAGAATTGTTCTAAGGGAGTACAAGGGATACTTGTGCGACTGACAGTATATACTAATAGAAAAAAAAAATTGGATCGTTCGAGTGCAGAAAAGGAGTGGAACCCTTAAACGATGAATAGCAGTTGTTTAATAATGCATCATTAGCGCAGTTACGAGCTGAATTATTTGCTTTCATACTGCTGGATATCGTGGAATATTTACCCTGAATGGAGAGTTCCTTCAATGCAAGCGAATTTACATGGTTACTTTTCCGCAAACAGCACATATCCGAGCTGTTCACTAATTCCCCTGAACAGTCAACAGACCAATTGGACTGGTTTCTCTTAAATGAAAAATAAATTCGATCAAAGTCGAGGATAATTACCCTTCCGTATCGTTAGCGTTATTATTATTATTACGTTCGTTCCTTTGTGTGCTGTCACGTCGTTCCATAAATTCGATTTAATCTCCACTCTCGGGGTTTTAATGTTAACTTATGGATCCGGTGATTTTACATCGAATTTCAATTACAACATTTTGTTACAGAGTGTCTAAAGAGACGTTTGTGGAGATAATATTGACACTGAAATTATATTATCTGACAAATTTATTGTTTATTATAGACATTGGTGCACTTTTCTGCATGTTAAACTTTGTTGAAATTAATGTGAATTTATTTGATCTTTTTTTGAAAATTATTGTATATGTGCATTTATATTATTTTTCTCCGAAGATTAAATGTGGATTTATCTTATCTTCATTTTAACAATATCAATTTGAAATTATTAATTGAATTTATATTATTTGTACCTCCATTTGTATCTGAAATATTAATCAAGTTTTGTTAACAAAATTTTATTAATATGATTACAACAAATTCCATGGTGTTCGAAATAAGAATCTTCTAACAAGAAATTATTTTAACAATTTAATATCTGAAGTTATCTTATTTTTTCTCATTTATCCTAGTACTTAAACCCAACTCGAATTGCAACGTTGTACCTTCATAATTTGACATTCTCAGAAATTCTGTTACAGCTTTTCGCTGCTGCAATTTTAAATGAAATAACAGAAAGTTGTAATAATTCTGCATACTTTGCCATCCACCAGTCTGCTAATTGCAAACCGAATTAAAGATGCAATTTCGCTGCAAATGTATCCTAAGATAGCGTCAGTTCTACATTACTATGTCACGAGTAACGTATTACAAAGGCAAAATTAATACAAATTAATAAAATATGCAAACAGGAAATTTGAAAAATGCAGAATACTCATCTCTTCTAAAAATGCATAATACTCATGTGTTGTAAAAATACAAAACATCCACGTGTTATAAAAATACAAAATACTCATGTGCTGTAAAAATGCAAAATACTCATATGTTCTAAAAATACAAAATACACATGTGCTGTAAAAATACAAGATACTCATGTGTTGTAAAAATGCAAAATACTCATGTCTTCTAAAAATGCATAATACACATGTGCTGTAAAAATACAAAATATCAACGTGTTATAAAAATACAAAATACTCATGTGCTGTAAAAATGCAAAATACTCATGTGTTGTAAAAATGCAAAATACACATGTCTTCTAAAAATGCATAATACACATGTGCTGTAAAAATACAAAATATCCACGTGTTATAAAAATATAAAATACTCACGTGTTCTAAAAATACAATATATTCATGTGCTGTAAAAATACAAAATATCCACGAGTTATAAAAATACAAAATACTCATGTGCTGTAAAAATGCAAAATACTCATGTGCTGTAAAAATACAAAATATCCACGTGGTATAAAAATACAAAGTATTCACAGATACATCAGGACGAACAAATATATTTTTCAATAAACCATATATCCAAACATCCATGTAACGATATAATAATGATATCATCCACATAACAATATCACCTGTATAACAACTATTAATAAATCAAGTATAATGTATTAAATAAATCAATTCATCAATAATTTCATCTCACGGAAAAAGTTCGCCCAACTTGTTTCAACCGAATTAATTTTGCAAACGTACGTGGCACATTCCTGCCTACTAGACTTGCAAAACAAGAACATTTTGTCCCTGAACGAGTATATATTTTTTTCTTCTCGTAACATATACACACGCGGAAGTTTGAGAGCTTATGAAGACCGCGCAGAAACGTATCTTAAGTGACTCGAGCCGCAGAAAAATGTGGTCGTACACTTGAAAATAAAGTCGCCGGCAACTCTCTTACGGTATGTTGCTCGAGATAATTCAAGTGCATAGTACTCTTCGTATAAAATAGTCGAGTCATCGTTGTCGGAAGCCAGCCTTTTATTTCCTGGAGCTATTTTTTCCCCGCCGAACGTTTTTGTGTTCGTTGCACTCTTCTTTATTGCACGATCCTTCGATCGTGTAATAAACATTCCCAGATAAAGAGTAATAAATATCTGGTTACAACGATCTCGGGATACCCGTATATCGTGCGATGTCGAGAAAACAGCTGTAGCCAAATTAGAAATCTGTGTCACTGTAACGAGGTTTCGTTGCTTTTCGCAAAAATCGCAGAAAATTCTCGTCCCGTAATTTTAATAGCCTGAAATTCATCTTTCCTGTTTATTTCGCTGTGTAATTCACGTTAAAAAAAACTTGAAATATAAGCGGATTCAGCGATAGAAAAACAGCGTTCTCTTTTTTAAATATTTGTGACGTTTAACCGGTGTTGTGGGATTTTACACGGATATTTCAGTGAAACTGTTCGTGTTGCAATGTCAACTACAGATGTAGGAATATAGGGATCTAGGAATGTAGGAATCTAGACATCTAGGGTTTTGTGGATCTAGACATATTTCTGGACATATTTCCTAATTCCCAATTGCAAAATTTCTAAATTCTAATACTACCAAATTATCATTCTAAATTTCCAAGTTTCCTAATTTCCCAATTCCAAAATTTCTCTCCACATATCCCAATTCCCACATATCCTAAGTCCCACATATCCCAATTTCCACATATCCCAATTTCCACATATCCCAATTCCCACATATCCCAATTCCCACATATCCCAATTCCCACATATCCCAATTCCCACATATCCCAATTCCTACATATCCCAATTCCCACATATCCCAATTCCCACATATCCCAATTCCCACATATCCCAATTCCCACACATCCTAAGTCCCACATATCTTCAGTCCCACATATCCCAATTTCCACATATCCCAATTTCCACATATCCCAATTCCCACATATCCCAATTCCCACATATCCTAAGTCCCACGTATCCCAAGTTCCACACATCACAATTTCCACATATCCCAATTCCCACATATCCCAATTCCCACATATCCCAATTCCCACATATCCCAATTCCCACATATCCCAATTCCCACATATCCCAATTCCCACATATCCCAATTCCCACATATCCCAATTCCCACATATCCCAATTTCCACATATCCCAATACCTACATACCCCAATACCCACATATCCCAATTCCTACATACCCCAATTCTCACATATCTCAATTCCCGCGTATCCCAATTCCCACATATCCCAATTCCCACATATCCTAAGTCTCACATATCCCAATTTTCACATATCCAAATTTCCACATATCCCAATACCCACATATCCCGATTCTCACATATCGAAATTTCCAAATTTCCAAATTACTTCCCTAGTACCAAAATATCCAAATTCCCATAATCCCAGATTTGTAACAATACAATTAACATCTCATCTGTGCAAACATAAATGAACATAAACGTGAAATTCAAAAGTTAACCTATGAATTATCTTCACCCGAATATTTTTATTATATATTATATATTTGTTACAGGGGTACCTGGTAAACGGAACGAAATTTACTACAATTGCTGCCCAGAACCGTACATTGATATCACGTTCGTGGTTATCATCAGAAGGCGGACTCTTTACTATTTCTTTAACCTGATCGTGCCATGCGTCCTGATTGCCAGCATGGCCGTCCTGGGATTCACCTTGCCACCTGATTCCGGCGAGAAACTCTCTCTAGGTAACTTATCTAACTATTCTGCACGACGTAAGATTAAACGTAGCTTCGCTATCGCTAAAATTACGCTTCAACGCTGTACCTGCGCGGAGATACGCTCCGAAACTTTCTACACCCATACCTCCAAACAAATGGCTGCTATGTCTTTGCATTATGATAAGACGTGCTCAAATATATCGCACATCCTGCATCTTTCTTCTGCATTTCCTGTCTTTACTATTAACTGTTTTCTTATATTTTTTTTTAATATTCTATTATTTTTTATTTATTCTCGTAATTGGGGGGGTTGTTTTGAAGAAGATATAGAGGTGAAGTCAAATATTCATAGTTTTCTTCTTGTGGTTCTAGATATAGTCAAGATAACTGTGTTCTCAGATTCTCATATTTTTTACATATTCTCATTTTGTATAATAGAGGGGTAGTTTTGTAAAATAGGATTGCATATGTGGAGTCAAATATTAATTCACATTTTTCTTCTTTGCTCTTTTAGATATAGTAATCAATGTAACTGTGTTCTCAGATTCTCATATTTTTGATACATTCTCGTTTTTGATAGTAGAGGGGTAGTTTTGAAAAATAGGATTCACATATGTGGATTCAAATGCATAATTTTCTTCTTTGCGACTGTAATTATAGTAATCAAGATGTGACGTGTGTACTTGATGTGTGATCTAGTTATATGAACCTCGTGGAGTACCATATGCAAACTTCACATATGAACATGTTACAAGTTCATATATAAATTAGCATATAAAAGTATCATGTGAGGTTCACATATCAACTTGATGTATAAATAGAATATAAATTTCATGTGTGAACATGACATACAAACTTGATATGTGATGTGTAATCTCGTGACATATACTTCGTGGAGTATCATACGCAAACTTCACATATGAAGATGTTCATATATAAATTTGATACATAAATGTGATATGTGGGCTTCAGATATAAACTCGATCCCAACAATATACTAATTAAAAATAATAACTGTAAGGACATAAAGTCCACCAATGAATCCAGCAATTACCTAACCACCCCAAATGAAATCGCGAATGTGAATGATCTAATTCAGCACGTAATTACGTGCAACACAAGGTAATCGAAGGAAGCGAAGTTTCCGCATATTCGGGCAAATATAATATCAGAGGGTCAAGTTGGTTGATCGGTTATTCAAGGAGACTATGATTCAATTTTATGTTGCAATTTAACACGAGTACCATCGAAGATTGTTCCGTCGGTAGTCTAAGTAATTGTTGTGTTGCCAAGCGAATGCGTACACATAGTCGTCGAATTACTTCGTTACAACAC
The DNA here is from genome assembly GCA_036983795.1 of Megachile lagopoda. Taxonomy (NCBI): domain Eukaryota; kingdom Metazoa; phylum Arthropoda; class Insecta; order Hymenoptera; family Megachilidae; genus Megachile; species Megachile lagopoda. The sequence goes on from CM072798.1 coordinate 7,200,243, forward strand.
TCACCCCCGGATTGTTCTCTCTCTTTCTCTCTCTGCCTCTCTGCTGGCAAGTTGAAATCGCTTAGTTGCATAATTCCAATTCCTTGCAGGCTTCGAAGCACGCTATAACGGCTCGCATGATTAGATTCAATCGAGTTCTCGTAACGTATTGAATGCACGAGAGATTACAGTCGCGTCGATCTCGATCACAGACATCTCGCGTATCAACGAGATGTTGGAATTTATTGATCACCGACCCGTTGTAGCCTCGCGTTTCAAGGTGCCGGAGATTCAGACGCTTTCGAAAAGAAAGCTGATATTTACTTTACGTTAATGGTGATTAATCGCTTGCAGAGCGATACAACGTTCGATAACAGGAATGAGAATGCAAATTTTTGGATTTCGTTTGCGAATGGGGGGTTGGAGGGTTGCTCGTTAGGGTACGGAATTTGGAGTTTGGTTTCTCGGGTGTTGGAATTGAGAATTTGGGGATTTGGGAATTTGGGAATTTGAGGATTTGGGGGTTTAGGGGTTTCGGGATTTGGGAATTTGAGGATTTGGGGATTTGGGGATTTGGGAATTTGAGTATTTGGGGATTTGGGGATTTCGGGATTTGGGGGTTTGGCGATTTGGGAATTTGAGGATTTGGGGATTTGGGGATTTCGGGATTTGGGGGTTTGGGGATTTGGGAATTTGAGGATTTGGGGATTTGGGGATTTGGGGGTTTGAGGATTTGGGAATTTGGGGATTTGGGAATTTCGGGATTTGGGGATATGGGGATATGGGGATATAGAGATTTGGAGACTTGTGGATTTGGGGATCTGGGAATTTGGGAATTTGGGAATTTGGTGATTTGGGAATTTGGTAATTTCGGGAATTGAGGATATGGGGATATGGGGATATAGGGATTTGGAGACTTGGGGATTTGGGGATCTGGAAATTTGGGAATTTGGGAATTTGGGGATATGGAGATTTGGGAAATTAGAAGTTGGAAGCTTAGTATCTTGGGAATTACAGAATTTGAGGGTTTAGGAATTTGAGAATTTGGAGATTTAGGGATTTTGGGATTTGATTATTTGGAAATTTGGGAATATACAAATTTAGGAATCTAGGAATCTAGGAAACTGGGAATCTAGGAAACTAAGAATCTAGGAATTTAAGAATTTGCGTACTTGAGAATTTAGGTATTTAAAATTTGAGAATTTGGAAACTGGAATTTGGAAATTTGGAAATTTGAGAATTTGAGAATTTGGGAATCTGGGAATAAAAAGGTAGAGTAATCCAGTAATCTAGTAACCTAGTAATCTAGTAATCTAGTAATCTAGTAACCTAATAATCTAGTAATCTAGTAATCTAGTAATCTAGTAATGTAGTAATATAGTAATCTAGTAACCTAGTAATCTAGTAATATAGTAATCTAATAATCTAGTAACCTAGTAACCTAGTAATCTAGTAATCTAGTAATCTAGTAACCTAATAACCTAATAATCTGGTTATGTAGTAATCGAGTAACCTAGTAATCTAGTAATATAGTAATCTGGCAACCTAATAATCTAGTAATCTAGTAACCTAATAATCTAGTAACCTAGTAATCTAGTAATATAGTAACCTAGTAATTTAGTAATCTAGTAATGTACTAATCTAGTAATCTAGTAATCTAGTAATCTAGTAATCTAATAATCTAGTAATCTAGTAATCTAGTAATCTAGTAATCTAGTAACCTAGTAATCTAGTAATCTAGTAACCTAGTAATCTAGTAATCTAGGAATCTAGGAATTTCGGAATCTGAATATAGGAGAATTTGGAAATTTAGGAATTTGAAAATTTTTAATTATGTAGAAATGTAGTGATTTCAGAATTTGAGAACTTGAGAATTGAAGGATTCTAAAATTTCCGAATTCTGGGATCTGAATAAACGGAAGTTCAGTAATTTGCGAATTTTACTCCTTACGAACTTAATTATCTATTAATTCACCAGTTTGAAAATTTGAACAATCAATTCTGTAACTACAAAGCTCGAATCCTCCAAAATTGTGCAAATATAGTTGCGAAATTTCATTAGAAATTCTAAAATTCTAAAATTTCGAAGTTAAAGAATTTAACTTCTAAAGAGTTTATAAAGAGTTTAAGTCTCCCCAATTCACAACTTTGATAACATAGAACACTGAAACCTAGAAGATGAACAGAACTCCGAAACCAGTCCACCGGATAAGATCAATGTACGTGGCAATTATCCATAAATTATCTCGCGAGTTAGCAGAAACTATCGAATGAGATTCGAATCAGTCAGCGATATACCAAGATCGCATCTTCAGAACTCGGAAGGTCAGACACCTGGCTGCTAAACCTAGCCGCAGGCTTCTGAACGATTAATCTCATCTGATTAGCAGGATGGTTACACGATAACTGATTGGACGAACGATCCTCTTTTGCAGGGGTAACCATTCTCTTGTCCCTCACTGTGTTCCTGAATATGGTGGCCGAGACAATGCCAGCTACGTCGGACGCCGTGCCTTTGTTGGGTAAGTCCGTTGAATCTTTCGCTCCTCTTTTTCTTTCTGTTTCTTGCTGCCTCGTTTTATCGGACAGTGCGCCGTCACAGTCACCCTTCGCGGGAAATAAAGTCGAATTTTCTTTTTTGACGGGTCGCGAGAGAAACCGAGAGATAAAAAGATACCCCGCGATCTCTTCCTTCATAATTCACCCGAGACAAGTTGAACACGGTGAAACGCGTTTTGAATGGACAATCACGCCTTGCGTTTTTACCACTTTTCTTTGCGGGATGATGTTCGAATTGTGCTCTTGTTTGCGATGTTTTACCGTTAAACATATAAGGCTGATACTTAAACTGTATAACTTTATGGACTTTTGTCAAATTGTTTAAATTATTATTTGGGACTGTGGACAGTTAATGTGACAAAATATGAAAATATTTGACTTGGGTTGATTTGATAACATTGACTCATGTTACACATACAAGGGTGACATTTCTGTACAGATATTAGTAATTTGTCAACTTTTCTAAGTAAGAGTAGTATTAGTTATTTAGAACCGTGGCAAATTAAATTTGACAATATAGTGTGAGTATTTAATGTTTCACGCTTTGACTGCCACGTTATCCATATAAGGGTGATATTTAAATTTTTGTACAGGTATAATATTTATATTATTAAAAATTTGTGAACTTTTCTAAGTGAGAGTAGTTGTATTAATTGTTTAGAACCGTGGAAAATTAAATTTGACAAAATAGTGTGAGTATTTAATGTTTCACGCTTTGACTGCCATGTTATCCATATAAGGGTGATATTTAAATTTTTGTACAGGTATAATATTTATATTATTAAAAATTTGTGAACTTTTCTAAGTGAGAGTAGTTGTATTAATTGTTTAGAACCGTGGAAAATTAAATTTGACAAAATAGTGTGAGTATTTAATGTTTCACGCTTTGACTGCCATGTTATCCATATAAGGGTGATTCTTAAATATCTATAGGTCTAACGTTTATATTAGAACTTTGTGAATTTTTGTTACTGATCATAGTTAAAATTATTATTTGGAACTGTGGAAAATTAAATTTTACAAAATATTATGAAATTTAATATTTATACTTGTCATGTAGGGGTGACACTTAAATTTCTGTACAGACCTAACTTGTATATTATTAAAAATTTGTGAAATTTTATAGACTGAAAATATTTGTATTAATTATTTGGAACTGTGGAAAATCAAATTTGACAAAATATTATGAAAATATTTGATGTTTAACAGTGACTGTCATGTTACACTTACAAGGGTGACATTTAAATTTCTGTACAAGTCTAATATTTGTATTATTAAAAATTTGTGAAGTTTTCTAACTGAGAGTGGTTGTATTAATCATTTGGAACTGTGGAAAATTAAATTTGTTAAAATATTATGAAAATATTTGATGTTTAACAGTGACTGTCATGTTACACTTACAAGGGTGACATTTAAATTTCTGTACAAGTCTAATATTTGTATTATTAAAAATTTGTGAAGTTTTCTAACTGAGAGTGGTTGTATTAATCATTTGGAACTGTGGAAAATTAAATTTGACAAAATATTATGAAAATATTTGATGTTTAACAGTGACTGTCATGTTACACTTACAAGGGTGACATTTAAATTTCTGTACAAGTCTAATATTTGTATTATTAAAAATTTGGGAACTTTTCTAACTGAGAGTGGTTGTATTAATTATTTGGAACTGTGGAAAATCAAATTTGTTAAAATATTATGAAAATATTTGATGTTTAACAGTGACTGTCATGTTATACTTACAAGGGCGACATTTAAATTTCTGTACAAGTCTAATATTTGTATTATTAAAAATTTGTGAACTTTTCTAACTGAGAGTGGTTGTATTAATCATTTGGAACTGTGGAAAATTAAATTTGTTAAAATATTATGGAAATATTTGATGTTTAATACTGACTGTCGCACAAGGGTGACATTTAAATTTATGTACAGGTCTAATATCTGTATTATTAAAAATTTATGAATCAATGCTCCTAAACTTCTAACCAATGCTCCTGCAGTATGTCCATACAAAGCTAGTTTAAAATAAATACCAGCCATTTACAAAATAATTACAAAATATTTACAAAACCATTCTATTATTCGTCTAAATTCTGTCTGACTTCAACTACATATTTTACCCATAAACATTTAACCCCTTGCATTATGATTTATCTGTCAGGTCAGACAGGACCAATCACTTCTACAATATCAAAACAAAGGAAGTTGAAATGTTACGTTAATTCTTTATTCAGCAGTCCTTGACTATTCAAATTATAATTGTACCTGAACTGCAAACTGTTAAATGTATTATATAAGTGTTAAATGTATTGCAAATTTGAGTAAAATCACAGCTGAAGTATAAGTGCGTCACCAGTCAAACTCAAAATAGTGCAAGGTTCATAAACTCTCAATATATCTCCTCGAAAGAGAGAAATATCACATATCTTGAAACCTAACAATCCACACCATTCCACAGCTACCGGAAGGTAAAAATTTTCTATTTGCATCCCAGAAACTTGACATATCAAATGTATCACTAAAGTATCAGTGAGATGTTTATGAATCATCGTGCAGAGAATTCACAGGGTCTTGGAATGCCGGTCTGATCAGTACACAGTAACTCTGCTGTCGCTTATTGTACACAATCCTTTGTCCTTGTCTGACGATCCCCTATTTCAGTCAGAACTATTCTACTCGCTGTAACATCAGCTTGACAGTAGTGACGGATCGCACGGGTCAGACCTGGACTTCGAGAACAAACATTCATTGACGTCTTGAATAGCTACGGCTGAAGCAGACGTTTCGAAACCGTACAGCTGATGCCTCGATTGGACATAATGAAAACGTGATCGATGATCTATAAATCGAATTCGATCATTTCGACCCCGTTCGAAAAATCGTGTTTCAATTCGCGTTCCTGTTTGCGCAGGTACATACTTCAACTGCATTATGTTCATGGTGGCCAGCAGTGTTGTCAGCACCATTCTCATTTTGAATTATCATCATCGGAATTCTGACACTCATGAAATGTCCGAGTGGGTGAGTAGTTTTTTATTTTATACTATTATTAAGCTTAATATTTTAACCTAATTATACTATTAGTAAGAATATTTGAAATGCAAGCTGAATATTTTGTGGTTCAAATTTTTGAGGTGTGTTATTGTTAGTTTGATTAGGATTAGGAATTAATAAAGAATAAATTAAACTAGTTTAAATGTTGTTAAAAATAGATTAAGCAGTTTTTGCCGGGATCAGAACAGATTATACTGATTAGGATTAGAGAACTTACCTTGTTTTCTTGACACCAAGTCTCTACGGAGTTATTTCGCGGATGATCCTGTCATATATGTGACTTCAATTAGCGTGAGACCATGTACCTGAAGTGTACTTCAGGTTTACTTTGGTCGTTAACGCGATTCATCCTTTCGAGTGATACTGGTCTACCTACTTACACGGATTTTACTGTCTACCCTGTTCTTCGCCGTCTGCTGTTTACTTCATCATTTGTACTGTTCTACTTCATATTCTACTCAAGTGATGCTCGCTTTTCTTCAAAATTTATTTCCTGCATTTCGTATTTCGCATTGTTCGCGTAATTTTATTCAGGTAACTAACAATTTACAGTAATGCAAATTCGTCCTTGATTTGATATAAATTGTTGCAATATTCAATTCAATTTTGTATCAATTTACGTTGAACACATTTTATTTACATATCGAACAGTAATTTATTTACAAGTTACAAGTTAATTAGCTATTAGACTGTCGTTAATAATATATGATGTACATATTCATTTTCTTTCCGTAAAATTTAATTCTTTCTTTAAAATACGAGTTAAACCATTCTCGTATAGTTACAATAAAATACTGAATTACATCCGTACGTAAATTATTACACCTAAATTGAAAATTCACGCGTACCAAAAATACGAGAAAAATTACAATATTTGAACTGCGAGTGCGTCACGAGTGCGTCACGAGTGCGTCACGAGTGCGTCATGTGTGCGTCGGAAATGCCTCACGAGTGCGTCACGTTTTCGTCACGAATGCGTCTGAAATGCCTCACGAGTGCGTCACGAGTGCGTCACGATTGCGTGAAAAATGCGTCATGAGTGCGTCACGAGTGCGTCATGCGTGCGTCAGAAATGCCTCACGAGTGCGTCACGTTTGCGTCACGAATGCGTCAAAAATGCCCCACGAGTGCGTCACGAGTGCGTCACGATTGCGTGAATAATGCGTCATGAGTGCGTCACGAGTGCGTCATATCCCACGCGCCAACACGTGGGACATCCGTACGTAAATTATTACGTCTAAATTGAAAATTCACGCGTACCAAAAATACGAGAAAAGTTGAAAATATTTGAACTGCGAGTGCGTCTCGTGTGCGTCATAGCTCACATACGTACGTGCAGATATCAGTGTCATATGTATTCTGGAGGAGTGACATTTTGAATTTGATTTTCAGGTGAAAGTGGTATTCCTTTATTGGCTGCCTTGTATACTACGTATGTCACGACCGTCTGATAAAGAAGAGAAAGAGGCGCAAAAGTCTCAAAAGCCCTCTCCAGTCACCGGTAATTTAGCGACACGAAAAAGCATCGACATAAGTACTGACAACAATTAATACTATCTATATCAGTGTCTTACTGTGCCACACTAACACCATTCACAGTCATACACCGACGATACTTGCACAAACATGTACACACGCAGCACTTATGTACTTGACTTATTTCGAGTTCCGTTACATTTCATCGAGTAATTGTGTTTGGATGATTGTTATTCCTACTGTTTAATATTCCCTTCCTTATATTCTTATTTATTATGTCATATAGATTCATTATAGTTTTTACATATTTATTCATGACATGTTTTATTACTTATTTATCATTCATTTTTATTATTTATTAGCTGATAGTCTTCCCCATATGTATTTTATTTATTTATATTGAAGGTAGAAATTTCCAAAATAATTTTTGTTATAGACTCCCCCGTTTTTAAATAAAAAAATTATCCTAGCATTGTTCCCATCATACAGTCCAAGTGTGTTTGATTAACATTGTTTAATGAGTTATAATTTTGTCAAGTTTTCGATGTTCAATAGCTGTTAAATACAAAGTTGTACTCTTCCTGTGTCAAGCAATTTTCCAGTTTCCACTTTTCTGAATCTTCAAATTCTAAAAATTTTCTGTTTCTAAATAGAATTCTCAATTTTCTATTTGACAATTTGACAATTTCACAGTGTGATGATTTTACAATTTCACAATTTGACAGTTCTCAGTTCCCAAATCCTGGATTTCATAAATTCTCATATTTCAAATTCCAAATACAATTGTCATTACTTCCCCCAAACATGCAATGACCAACACACATTAAACTTAAATCTTACATAAAATATATGGACCAAAGAAGATTGAGTATAAGTACTGAAATAATCATTATACCTTATTGAACCTCGAAAATCCACATACATATACATCAAATAGTATTACCAGACAAATGTAACAGTAGTGTAATTTTCAATGAATTATGATACCAGATGAAAAATTTGTTCACATCAGCAAAATACCATCATTATTGAACATTGCAAGTCCATATGTATATCAAGTATTAAACAAAAATAACAGTAGCGTAATTTTTCATGAATTACATCAGAAGGAATATGTTATACCTCATTAAACATGGAAAGCCTGTATACCGAGTAAACATAACAGCATAGTAATTTTCGACAAATTCTGACGATAACATCTGATTTGACCAGGTGCCAGCAAATCGTACGGTGACCTGGAGCTTCCTCAGCGGAGCAGCAAGTCCCTCCTAGCGAACGTCCTGGATCTCGAGGACAATGCTCTGGCATCCCACAACAACCTTTTGAACAACGTGTACAGTACTCCTGGTCCACACCATCACACGATGGGCCACGGGCACAGTCACATACACACGACACCCCATCACCATCACAGCCACGCTACGACGCCTCATCATCAACATGCGACGCCATTGGCACACTCCTCTTACCCGGGGTCACATCAGATCGGTCACACGCCTCATCATCATCAACATCCACCTGAGGCGCCCGGGCCCCAGGTCGAAACGATACTTCAAAACGCGTGTTTCTGTGCCCGATACGAGCTCATCCTGATCCTCAAGGAGATTAAGGTATGTTTCTAATATATCCTCGCTTTCAACGACCCCCTCGATCGATATGAACAGAAAAGAACATTCCGAACATAAGCTTCTCTCGGACTCGCTTTACCGGAAACTCTTTATTCGATTCGCTTCTATCTTTTTATATTCTTTCATTTTCTTCGAGATGCTACTGATGAAATTCGGTTGTTTAAAGGGTATCGTGGATGTAATTTGAGGGGTTGGGTTCTTTTCTGATGACATTCGGATTTTGGAGGGATTATTTTTGGGGATGTTACTTTATAATTTAGGTGGTATTTATTTCATTGATAGTTTGATAATTGTATGATCATTATATTTGATTAGTATATGATTTTGTTGAGGTTTCTGAGTTGACTGGGTTTTGAAGTCTGGGTCTCAATTAAATTATTTCAAGTAAAAAGTTTGTTAAATTATTTTTTTAAGTTGTTCAAGTTAAATTTTGTACAGGTTATTTGTAACTTTTAGGTCAATTTTACTGTATAATAATTTCTGTAATAATTGAATTACAAGATTAACAATTTGATCAACTATGTGATAAACTTTCAGAGTTTTCTGATTTGAAGTCTGGGTCTGAATTAAATTATTTTAATTATTTTATTAAGTTATTCAAGTTAAATTTTGTACAGGTTGTTTGTAATTTTTAGGTCAATTTTACTGTATAATAATTTCTGTAATAATTGAATTACACGATTAATAATTTGATGAACTATGTGATAATCTTTTTGCGGTATCTGTTCAAAGTTGACTGAGTCTGAATTAAATTTCAATTCAATTATTTTAATCATTTTATTAAATTATTCGAGTTAAATTTTGTACCGGTTATTTGTAACTTTTACATCAATTTTACTGCATAATAATTTACGTAACAACTGAACTAAATAATTAATAATTTGACAAACTTTTGCTGTCACTGCACATAAATGCTGAATTTAATTAATTTTTAATCAAAGCGCAGTTATAAATTTCATTGAAATTAAATTTGTATCGCAACTTTAATTATGTATATGTTAAATTCACATTTTAATTCAATCGATATTCCAAATTAATTATAAATCTTATTTGTACAGTATTCATACATGCTTAAAATCAATTTATACTTAAAACTTCAATTATACATTTTGCTCATCTCGTACTCATATAAACTCAATTTATAATTTACATTCTGGTTATAAATTTTAATTATTAATTTTATGTTACTTAAACATTTTTTTAATTTCAACTATTGAATTTATACATAAATTCAATTTTATTACAAATTATAGTTATGAGACTGATTTATATAAAATTCACTTTATGTCCCATATTTGGTTACAAATTTTATTTTGTTCATATTTAAATTCAATTTATACCAAAATTTTCGTATAAATTTTAAGATTTTTAAGACCTGATTATTTTTATTAACATCAAACGTTCGGATAATTAAACTCACTTCACAAAAATAAAATACTATTTCATTCTACCTGCTTTTATAACTCATCAAACGCTCGTAGAAAATTAAACGACATTCCACAAGTGTACTTAACGAAATGATGAAAATATGAACGAAGCAAGGATAGTAATTAACGATGATATGTTTCACATAAATGCCAGGGTAATTCAATTTCGATAACATAAATAGAGAAATGTTCGGGTAAAGTATTAACAGACACATTCCCATAGAGTCATAGAGGACGAAACTTTGGTATAAATCACCGTAGGTAGTCGAACACGTACGAGCAAAGTCTGCTGACGAACGTGAAACTATTCATTCCTGTACAACTGTTTGTGCAGGATTATTAAACCTCGTCTATTTCTCGAGAACTGATACTACGAAGTCAAACACTCGAAGCCTTTCGGTGTTCATAATTGTGAACCGAGTATTGAACGGAAAATTCGCGTTCGGCCGTAGGCTTCCGGTCTTTGTGGATTCTAAGTTTCGGAATCTTAACGTGTATATTTTACAATTATGATCAGTTTTAGTGGGAAACATTTCTAAATATTCAACCCTTCAAATTTTCCGCTGTTTCACATTGCAGAGTTTACAAACTTAAATATCTCAGATTAAATTATATCTTAAATAATTATGTCTTGAATTAAAAATCTCTGGTCGTCGAATCAAACTCGCACATCCTGAATTGAAAACGTTTCCAAGCTTGCAAATCCTGAACAAATTCAGTGTCCCGAATCTTCAAACTGCCATATCTCCTAATGTACAATTTTGCAAGTCCTAAATTAGTTCAAATTAGTGTTCCAAATCTTCGAATTCCCAAGTTCTCAAATACCCAAACTTCCAAATCTCGAATATTCAAATCGCAAAGTTTGCAAACTCAACCTCCCAAATTTAATCCTGGAAATTAATTGGCAATAACCCGTAACTAGTCCAAAGTGAACTTTCACTTGTAACAATTTCTACTAAAATTCGGAGTATATTACGTGAAAAAATGCATATAGTAGTGGTATATAGGTAAACATACCATAGATATGTAATTACAAGTCTGATTTCAAAGTATTGAAATTCTCGAGTGCCTCAAATCATCAAATTCTCAAGTCAAAAAGTTATACTTGCAAATCTCAAGTATCTAAATACCAAATTATATCAAATCACCAAATTTTCAAGTCGAAAGTGGTTAAACTTGCAAATCTGAAGTATCCAAATCCAAACTGCCTCAAATCCTTAAATTTTTAAGTCCAAAAGTGGTAAAGATTGCAAATCTCAAGTATCAAATGCTAAACTATTACAAATCCTAAAATTCTCAAGTCCAAAAGTGATCAAACTTGCAAATCTCAAGTATCCAAATACCAAACTACATCAAATCACAAAATTTTCAACTCAAAAGTGGTTAAACTTGCAAATCTGAAGTATCCAAATCGAATCTGCCTCAAATCCTTAAATTTTTAAGTCCAGAAGTGGTAAAAATTGCAAATCTCAAGTACCAAATGCTAAACTATTACAAATCCTAAATTTCTCAAGTCCAGAAGTGGTCAAACTTGTAAATCTAAAGTATCCAAGTACTACACTGCATCAAATCACCAAATTGTCAAGTCGAAAGTGGTTAAACTTGCAAATCTGAAGTATCCAAATCCAAACTGCCTCGAATCCTTAAATTCTTAAGTCTAGATGTGGTCAAAATTGCAAATCTCAAGTACCAAATGCTAAACTATTACAAATCCTAAATTTCTCAAGTCCAGAAGTGGTCAAACTTGTAAATCTAAAGTATCCAAGTACCACACTGCATCAAATCACCAAATTGTCAAGTCGAAAGTGGTTAAACTTGCAAATCTCAAATATCCAAATCCAAACTGCCTCGAATCCTTAAATTCTTAAGTCCAGAAGTGGTCAAACTTGTAAATCTAAAGTATCCAAATACCAAACTACATCAAATCCTTAAATTCTTAAGTCCAAAAGTGGTCAAACTTGCAATCCGCAAATATACAAATTCCAAAGTGCCTCAAATCCTCAAATTCTCAAGTCCTCAGATGTTCAAACTTGCAAATCCCAAGTATCCTAATTCTAAAGTGCCTCAAATCCTCAAATTCTCAAGTCCTCAGATGTTCAAACTTGCAAATCTCACATGTTTCAATTTCCAAGTGCCTCAGATCCCTAAATTTCCATGTCCACGAATGTTCAAGCTTTTCAATCTCAATTATTCAAATACAAAAGGTGCCTCAAATCCCCAAATCATCAAATCCTCAAATACTCAAACTTGCAAATCCTCAAATCCTTAAGTCCTCAGATGTTCAAACTTGCAAATCTCACATGTTTCAATTTCCAAGTGCCTCAGATCCCTAAATTTCCACGTCCACGAATGTTCAAGCTTTTCAATCTCAATTATTCAAATACAAAAGGTGCCTCAAATCCCCAAATCATCAAATCCTCAAATACTCAAACTTGCAAATCCTCAAATCCTCAAGTCCTCAGATGTTCAAACTTGCAAATCTCACATGTTTCAATTTCCAAGTGCCTCAGATCCCTAAATTTCCACGTCCACGAATGTTCAAGCTTTTCAATCTCAATTATTCAAATTCAAAAGGTGCCTCAAATCCCCAAATCATCAAATCCTCAAATACTCAAACTTGCAAACCCTCAAATCCTCAAATCTCCAAATCCCTGACTTCCTAAATCCCCAAATCTTCAAATCCCCAAATCTCCAAATCCTTGACCTCTCAATTCCTTAAATTCTCAAAGCCCCATATCCCCAAATCTCGGAATCTCTGAATCTCCAAATCCTCAAATCCTTGAATCCCCAACTCCCTACATTCTCAAATTCCTGATTTCTCAATTCCTTAAATTCTCAAAGCCCCAGATCCTCAAATCTCTGAATCTCTGAATCTTCAAATCCTTAAATCCCCAAATCCCCAACTCCCCAATTCCCTAAATTCCCAAATCCTCAAATCCTTGATTTCTCAATTCCTAAAATTCTCAAATCCCCACATCCCCAAATCTCTGAATCTCTGAATTTTCAAATCCTTGAATCCCCAAATCCCCAACTCCCCAATTCCCTAAATCCCCAAATCCTCAAATCCTTGATTTCTCAATTCCTTCTAAAATCCCGACATCCCCAAATTTCTGAATCTCCAAATCCTCAAATCCTTGAATCCCCGAACCCTTAAACCCTCAAATCCCCGAATTTCTAACGCCCAAATCCCCACACTCACCAATCCCAAATCCCCATCTTCCCAAAACCTTCAAATCCCAGCTATCAACCCTTCCAAACACCTAAAATCCCGAAATTCTCTGTTCCCCAAATACTGAACCCCACAAACCCCAACTATCCACACGATAAATAACACCTAGCTCTCTTTTGCAGATAATCACGGATCAGCTAAAGTCGGAGGAGTTGAACTCGAAGGTGACGAACGACTGGAAGTTCGCGGCGATGGTGATCGACAGAATGTGCCTAATCATTTTTACTCTGTTCACCATCATCGCTACCATCACCGTCCTATTGTCGGCGCCGCACATCATCGTCACGTGATTCAGAAAAGCTCAGCCTGCCGGCGGTAGGTCGGGGCTCGTCGACGATGATCGTGCAACGGCGTGTCATTTCGGTGCGGACGACGACGAACCTGAAGACACCAACCTCGTGCGCATCGACACACGACACGGATGCCAGCTAATTCGGCTAACCACGTTCGACACCTTCATATTATCGAACGTCCGGCTTGAGGTTGCGCTTCGAAGTCATTTAGTCGCCTGTTACCGGGACAACTGCACGATAGGAAGCAAATTGCGAGGTTCAGCCTCGTATTCTTTACGATATATAAGATATATCATCATGTAGGTCATTCGAAGAGGACGCCTTAGCGAGACACGTTGAAAACGCGCCTGCACACAGGCGCCGACACACATACACACACACGCGCACGCATACACGCATCGAGTATGGCAGTTGACCTGATCGCTCTGGAACGCGCAGGATTGCCTACGGATTTTCTTTTTTATTCCTACACCTGCTGCATTTCCACACTGCGATTGTCGGTAGATATTTTTAACCGTTTTCGTTCGCAAATTGTGGTTGCGATAATCGCCGTGTTGAAATCGTGCTTTTTTCGTGTGCGATTTTTTACTCGAAAAGTGTTTTTAATTGTTTTGTCGGGGTACCCAATGAAATGGGAGGAAAATAGGAAGAGATCTTGCGAACTTCGGCGAGCGAACATTTGCGTGCATGCGTGCGGGCACACGGACACGTTTGCAAGACACAAAACATAACAGAGCATCGAGGACCGTCGAAGCGTTTGAGTTTGTTAAATAAATTCCCGGCGCGAGTCGGCCACGAATTTTGTTCGGTCATGGTCGCGAGTGCCGCCGGGCGAAATAGAGAGGAAGAGAGAGAGGGAGGGAGAGATACAAACAAAAGAGAGAGAAGCTGAAGAAGGGTACACTGCTCCTTTTATTGTGCTTAATAAATAATAATAATAATAAAAAAAAAAGCGAGACGAAAGAACACGATTAAGAGCAAAGCGCACACATTAATATTCCGTAAATAAAACTGAGAACAAAGATGGAGGAAAGAGAGAGAAACTAAGTAAAATAAATACCTACACACAAATGAACTGCCAAGACGATTCAAAACAATGCCAGTGAATTTTCTTATCCGTATCACTTAGTAAGTAAATCGACGAGTTAAATAAAACGAAAAAGTAACAAAAAAAAATAATAATGAAATAATAACGGGGGATTTATACTACGATTTAAGATGGCGTGGCGTTTATCAAACGAGAAAATAACGAAAAATGAACAAAAAAAAGAGATATGAGCGAACACTACCGTTTCTTTGTTAGCTCGTAAGAGAACACACAGCACATCCGGCGTAAGCGAGCGGGCAGAGTGACGCGGGAAATTTGAAAAAAAAAAAAAAGTGAACGAACTATGACAATTAGCTTTCTTCGTTTCCACGCATTTTCTTTTCCCTTCTATCGGCGGACATCGTTTGTTGTTGTCCCTCTGTACACGCTTGTACTCGAGCACACACTGTACACACTCTCTCTCACGTGTAGACACACAGACACACAATTCTTCCGAGGGTCTTCGGCATCCTCGAGAACTCTCGAGGAGACTTCCGGTCCTCGAGGTCAGGATCCGAGATTCGCGCCGCGATCTCAGGCGCACTCGAGCCCGTTAGTGTACATTTACTTTTTTAAATCGAGTCGCCGTCGAACGAGGCGAATTTCGACGATCCTTTAACTTCTTCGAGGTTTCATATTCACGAATCTCGAGAGATTGCCGAAGTCTGCTCCTGGCAACAATCTCTTGCTCTTCGACCGCATCGCTATTCAACCTGAATGGCCAAACTATTTGCAGTTTGCAAAAGGTACCCACGTCGGATTATCCGTCAACGGACGAACTGTTCCGATTAATTTTGTTGCTGTAAAAGGAAATCCGGCGACTATTTCGAATTTTGCAGTACTTCTGGATATTGAATCATGTGGCGGACACTGAGATGATTCAAATAAACTGAATAATTCTATGAAATCTTTGGTAAAAATATGTTGATGATAGGGTGTACTTAATTTTGCGAATGTACGTTCAAGATGTGAGATTTTGTTTTCGGAAAATTGATCTCCAGTAGTGTACTTAATTATTACAATGTAATAACTAAAATGGGTTAATTGATCCTTTTGCAAAAGTAATTGAACGTGAATGGAAATTGTAGGTTAACCTTGTTTTGAACAAATCTATCTTGAGTTACTAAATGGAAATGTGCTTAATTATCGTGGTACTGAAATTAATTGAACAGGGAAACTATTTGCAAAAGTAAAAATAAAATTGAAAATGAAGGTTTTAGGTTACGAGACGTTGAGTAATTAAAATGCATATAAAATTCTTAATCGGATTATTTATTTAAAGTTACAATTTGTAAAATTGAATAGAATATGAAATGAATTTATTTAAAACTAATTTTCTGAAAATCACCGTGTAGGTTATTTAGAATTCTTTCAAATAATTAAGAGAAGTACAAAAGAATGTTAATTTTTAATTTCTATGATAATTCATGTAATTAGTGTACCAATGAATAACCCATTATTTTTTCAACAAGGTAGACATAGTACAAATTCACAATATCGCCAGTCGTTTTACATGAAAAATGGCGACAAGTATTATAGAATACGAAAAATTAATTTTAAGATAGAGCAAAGAATTTATTTTGTTAAACATAGATACTGAATTTGACCAAACAAGTGGGTTATTCATTGGGAACCTAATGTATTCACTTTACTTTATTAATAATACATTTATCTTTCTATTTACTGTATAGTTTATTTAAGCTTTGTATAAATATTAGACAAGTACTTAATATTTAAGTTTGTTAAGAAACAATCAACTTTTGCAAATTTGTTTGATAACTACTAGAAACTTTTTACCTGTTATTGTTGGGTCAAATATGAACAACCAGATGTTCTATATTTAAATTTCTATTTTGTATATTTCTTGATAGAAATGAAAAAATTTACAAAAATTATTTGAGGGGTAGGTTACGTTCAGGACTATAAGCAACATGAATCTTGAATGACCTAACACCCTGATTCAAAAATTAAAGTCTCTTAATTCTATTATCTGTACATCTAACATTCTCGTTTCCAATCTAAAATTGATTGAAAATTTCTAAAATTTCCAAATTTTCAAATATAATTTCTAAAATTTTCAATCAAACCCCACTGTTCAATTCCAGAAATTCATATAACATGAAAGCAATGACATGTAAGATTCAAGTTCATGCAATTGAAATGAAATTACAGCGTACACCGTCGTTCTTGTAGAACTATCGAATCTTTGTCTGCGACGAGTTTAGCGGCAAACATTTTAGTCAATATATACGAGTGCTCAGTATTTAATACGATATATTCAATTTAATATTTTGACTGGTTGCGAGACGAAGATTCGAACGCGTGTATCTACGTTTCGACGAACTAAGGGGAAACTGGATTTCCTTTGCGAGCCGTTAGTTTCCAAATTACTCAGAAATGTTAGGTAATTCGTTCATTTCAATTATTCGATCGTTTTGCTTCACTTTGACTGCGTTTTGACCGAGATTGCGTTAGAACAACATGGCGTGAAATATCTCCTATTTGATGCTGAATATTAATATTAGAGATAAGGTTTCTGTAATTGCTCATTTTTTCATGAAATGAGGTTTTCTCAAATTTATTTTTATTTTTTACTTTGATGTCTGCCATATATTTGTGAATTTGTCTCTGAACTTTTCAAAATATTATTATTTTTTATCGTTGTATAGGGTTGAATATTTTGGGGTATATGTAGGGTTTATTGTTAATTTTTATTAATATTTGAGATAAAGTTTATTGCAAATGACACTTTCAATTTTCATGAGATGAGGTTTTCTCAAATTTACTTTTATTTTTTACTTTACTGTTATTACCTTTTATAGTTGTATCTATAAGGTTAAATATTGTTGTTCATTTTTATTGATATTAGAGATATGGTTTGTTGTGCAAATTCTTTAATTCTCATAAGTTGAGATTTTTCTTTATTCTTTACTTTGATGATGTCTGCCATATATTTATAAATTTGTTACTGTACTATTCAGACTATTATTCTCTTTCATAATTTTATCTACAAGGTTGAATATTAATTAAAATTTGTAACTTTGTAACTGGTATACGTTAAATGAAACACAATTGTATTGAAAGTGTAGAAATTTCGGATTTTGCAAAATGTGCAGCCATCAAAGGGTTAAAGTTTCATAAATATTGTATATTTTAATGGAACAAGAGACGAAATGAGATTATCAGATGAATAATTCACATCTTCGTGAAGTTATTTCATGTTGAAACAGAAATTATCTTATTTCTTCGTTCAAATAGAAATTATTTCATTTCCTCGTTGAAATAGAAATTATTTTATTTCTTCACTGAAATGAAGTTATTTCGTTTCTTCATTGAAATAGAAATTATTTCATATCCTTGTTGATTTAAAAATTATTTTATTTCTTCGTTGAAATGAAGTTATTTTATTTCTTCGTTGAAATAGAAATTATTTCATATTCTCGTTGAAATAAAAATTATTTGATTTCTTCGTTGAAATGAAGTTATTTTACTTCTTCATTGAAATGAGATTATTTCCTTTCTTCGTTGAAATAGAAATTATTTCATATCCTCGTTGAAATGAAAATTATTTAATTTCTTCATTGAAATGATGTTATGTCGTTTCTTCATTGAAATAAAAATTACTTTACTTCCATTACTTTACTTCTTCATTGAAACGTTATTTCGTTTCTCCATTAAAGTGAGGTTATGTCACATGACTCATTTTAATACGTAATTGTTCTAATTTCGAATCCTGTGTTGTTCTGACGTAACTCGTACCTTACACGATCAAAATAGGAAATAATCTAAAACCAAGTAGCTCCCTCAGACTCTGAACATAAAACTCCAACCTCTATCTCTAGTCAATACATAAAGCACGTTTAAGCAACCAGATGTTAGCTCTCGTAAATTATTTTCGCTACGATCGACACGAAAGACAGCTCACTGAAAACTAGAAACCGAAACGAAGAACTAAGAAGCAGGCTTGTTAATTAAAAGCACAGGAAACATCGGAATCTCGTTAACGGATAGTCTCGCAGGCGGGTTTTTTTCGTTGAAAATCCAAAAAAAAGAAAAACACGAACGAAAGAAGACAGAAGAAAAAAATGAAAAAAAAAACCCTGGAAAAATATAGCACGTTTTTGGCCATTGGCATCGACGCGACAACCAATCACGTTATCTTTTAAAATACTATTGTAACGGTTACAGAATAATAATTAATTAAAGCAGCAAAAAAAATAAACTAATAAGAAGAAATAACGTTGTTAACGATGTTACAGGAACGATTTTAAAAAGCAAAAAAATACGTAGAGGATATAAACTATAATCAGTAACGCCTGGATTGATGGAATTAATCATTCTCGATCTTTAAATCAGCTAATTAATTAAACTAATGGATTAAATTAAAGCTCTTAATGGTTCGTGCCGGACGGTTTTTGGTAGAGAAATAACAGTTATCGCATATAGGAACGAAAAGACGAAAAAAATTATTTAATAAAACCGTAAAAAAAAAAAATGTAAGAAGAATCGCGGCAAAGATATTTAAAACGATTGAAAGTTCGGCATGCAATTAGTGTCGATCAAAGTTGCAAATTAAATTAAGCGAATAAAATAAAACGTCGGAGAATCACTCGTTAAAAATGCTGCGGTGATCTTTTCGTAATAAAATCGTTGACACGTGTTTCCATTTTATTAAAGGAAATCGCCGAGTTACAGGTTGTTTATTGAACGACGATATTTATTGCGAAACGAGCACCTGTTTTGCAGAAATTCTTTACACGATTTTTCGTTTTATTTTTCGCAGTCACGTTTGCTGTAGTTCAAGTTGGTGGAAAGAGTCGCACGACGACTGTTTATTGTTAAAACGCGTTCGGATAGAGCCTTTTAGTGGCCAATTTGATTTTTAATAACTAGTCGAGGATTTAGTTATTAGACGAAATGGAAATTGGAAGGGAAAAGTGGCGGAAAATATTTGGCGAATAGGACATTGATAGAAAATTGCAAATCAGCGCATTAGTTTGTTATATTAATACTGTTCCTGCAGTGGACTCTCGTTATATTGCCAAAAATTGAGAGGGAGGAATGAGAGAAGTTGGCGATGTAGAGGTATGGTGATATAGGAAGATTGTGAGCTTGAAAATTTATAACAACGAATATTTGTAATTTCTTCATTCGAAATTTCAAATTTTAATAATTGAAGAATTGAAAAATTGGAGAATTGAAAAATTGAAAAATTGGAGAATTGAAAAATTGAAAAATTGAAAAATTGAAAAATTGAAAAATTGAAAAATTGAAAAATTGAAAAATTGAAAAATTGAAAAATTGAAAAATTGAAAAATTGAAGAATTGAAGAATTGAAAAATTGAAGAATTGTAAAATTGAAGAATTGAAGAATTGAAAAATTGAAGAAATGTAGATTTTGCATTGTTTCGGTTTGAATAATTGAAATTTTATTGCAAAATGTCAAAATTCTTCAAATCGTGATTTGAAGATTATTAACTTATAAAATTTCTGAACTTTTGCATTTCAAAATTTGTAAATTTTTCAATTTGTTGCTTAAAAATTAAAAAATTTATGTCTCAATTAGAAAATTTATATTTTTATATTTAAATACTTTATGTTTCCTAATTTATTTAAAAATCTTGGGAAGCAAAAAATGTTTCTTCTGGTAAATCTAGAAATTTGTAAATTTCTTCGTTTGAAAATCTAGGGATTTATAAATTCCTTTCCTTAGGAATCTAGGGATTTATAAATTCCTTTCGTTAGGAATCTAGGGATTTATAAATTCCTCCCCTTTGGAATCTAGGGATTTATCAATTCCTCCCCTTAGGAATCTAGGGATTTATAAATTTCTCTCCTTGGGAATCTAGGGATTTATAAATTCCTCCCCTTAGGAATCTAGAGATTTATAAATTCTGCCCTTAGGAATCTAGGGATTTATAAATTCTGCCCTTTGGAATCTAGGGATTTATAAATTTCTCTATTTAGAAATCTGGGGATTTATAAATTCCTCCCCTAAGGAATCTAGGGATTTATAAATTCTGCCCTAAGGAATCTAGGGATTTATAAATTCCTCCCCTTAGGAATCTAGGGATTTATAAATTTCTCCAGTTAGGAATCTAGTAATTTATAAATTTCTCCATTTAGAAATTTCACAAATTTGCAAAATCCTTCCTTTGAAAAGTTAAAAATCTCACAATCTGCAATTTCGGAATCCATTTTGTTAATTTGGCAATATAGTGCGACAATTTCCTATATCTCTGCAATGACAAGAATCTAACCCTCAGAAACTGGCAATATAAAAAGAACCTACCGCCATATCTAAAAAGTACTAGAAGTACTAAATTATTCGAAGTTCCGAATAATAAAAATCGAATAATCATTATTCCGACTAATCACTTTTTCAACAACGAGAAAATCTGTAGCGCAAAAAGCAGCAATCCCTCGTTATCCGCGGTGAATATAGCACGACTAAAAAAAACTCTACCAAACAGTATCGCAAGATGCTAATTTCTCCATCTTGAACCGCGGAAAACGAGGGACCGTAGTTATTCGAATTTAAAGGACAAGTTGCTCACGAGAAATAATTTAAGTGACGAATTGCTCAGCGTGTGTCACTCGAGGAAAAGACGGTCACGTGACACACAAAATTGCAATAACACTGTCGACAGAGGGTCACAAAACGTAAAATAAATCCTAGTTCATTTAACGAGCAATAAACGTAGCGTATTCAATCAACCGAACAAACCACAGTTTGTTTACGCAATATTTTACACGAAGGACATCGATCAGATTGGCCACAAAATGGCTCGTTCGTGTCGCTCCAACGCGACGTTTCAATTTTAATTGTACGTGTAAGCAGATTAACACGCTAATTGTTAACGGAGAACATAACATCGAGCCTATCGATATATTACTTGTTACTAATTAGTTCGTACGGAAACGACTTGTGTTGAGGAAGAATACACGTCTTTTTATTTAAAAAGAAAACACACGGATCCGTTGTTGCGAACGAGACAACGTTCGTGTTTAAACGTTAAGCCGTTCAATAATTAAAATAAAAATCATATACTCGTTCTGTGAAAGATTTACTTGTTGCCACATATCGAAGTCAAGTTGGAATTCGAGACGAGTTGCTCACTTGAACAAAAATATACCAGAAAAATCCACGAAAAAAAAAAAAAGAAACGTAATAAATAATTAAGCGAATAGAGAAAACGAAATAAGGCGGAAACGAAATTCGTTTCACGCCGATGCTCATTATTGTTTTTATCCAGCGAGATCCGGCGATATAACGGGAGACATCGTCGAGCCGGATGCTTAGTGATGGTAATTAATGTTCGAGTATACTTTTCGATTATTACGCTCAACGTTCAAG
Source organism: Megachile lagopoda (assembly GCA_036983795.1). Taxonomy (NCBI): domain Eukaryota; kingdom Metazoa; phylum Arthropoda; class Insecta; order Hymenoptera; family Megachilidae; genus Megachile; species Megachile lagopoda. The sequence continues at coordinate 7,222,332 of CM072798.1, forward strand.
CATTTATGCTGTTCACGAGATTCAGGGTCTTAGAGATTAATTAGAGACGGTAGAACAACAGTGAATTATAAAAAGAATTATTAAATAAATAAACGAGATATGAAAATTAACGGACGTAATGTTGATTCGTGATTACGGTGACGATCGGTAAAAGGGAGTACTTTCGTTCGATTCGATCTTTGAGATTGATGTTTTATTTAGAGGGTGAAAAGTTGCAATTTTTATGGGGTGCGTTTCGTGGTACAGACCTGAGAAAGGTGCGATATATCGAGGTTAATTATTAAGTAATATAACTGCATCTGGGATTTTCAGGAAATTTTCAAGTTTCTTGGTTTTCAATTTTAGTGGTGCTATCAATTTTTTTATTAATTTTTTCAGGGGTGATTTTTTAAATTAAAGAAATTCATTTTTTATATCAAAAATTTCTTTGTATAATATTTTGTTTATTTTAAATTAATAATAATCAGGCAAAATAATTTCTGAAGTATTATTATTATTGGCTGAATTAAAATTAAAAGGATCCTTGAAAGGATTAAAAAATACAATTACAAGAAAATTAATATTTTCCAGATACAAATTTTCTAAAGAAGAAAATATATTATCGATTATTACTCTATTAACAATTAATTGTTTATTTAATCTGACTAAAAATTATAAATGAAGTAATAAGTAAAATTTCAAATTTATTCAAGTTCAAAGTTTCTTTCAACTAAATTCAAAGTTTATTTGGTCAATTCATTAAAAATTGTAGTAATTAATTATATTTCAATCAAGTAGATTGTATACTTTGAAAGTTATCAATTTTTTAGAAAAATGTATTCATCCAAAAAATATGCAAATGCGAACGACAAAATGGCGGGAAACACAAAATGGAGAAAAGAATTCAATTTTTAATTAATAATAGCATTATATGTTAGTATTGTCATTTATTAATAGGGTGTATAAAATTAAAATTGTTTCCTTGTAAAATTGAAAGAAATTTTCATAACAAATTGATTTAATAAAAAAAAGTTTAATTTTTGACAAAAACCATGCTGTTTTAAATTCGACTGTTCAAGCTGAAATATGGGGTGTATGAAATATATAAATTATATTATGTGCTTATTATGTGTAATATAAATTATGCATATGTTACACATGTAATATATATCATGCATATATTACACATGTAATATAAATTATATTACGTTATGAATTACATCGAAGCAAACATAACCTTAAAAAATATGTTTGTAGAAACAGAAGAAATCCCAGATGCGAAAAAATGTTCAAATTCAAGAAATTTGTGAAAATAAACCTCTGTCCGGCTTGTACCATAAATTAGGCATCCCATATGACGTATCGCCAACAGATGTTCGAAGGAGGATAAAAGAAATAAACTTTAAATTCAGACGGTTTGTGACGACCCGCATTTTGTACCGCAATAATTCATGGAACGGCATCGAGCAGGGTGACATAAATCGCACATGGTGTCCCAAGTGTTTCCACCTTCTTGAACTCGATGAAAGAACCGCGACGAGACTTCTTTCGAACGATACACGCAGCAAACGTAAACCGAGAGGATCGACGTGTGAATGAAAAGAAAACGTCTTCTTTTTATTTTTGGTTCGTAATTTTCGTTTGACGGTAAACATTTGTTCGGTTACACAGTGGTTGCTGATAACATGTGCAGACATCGATAGAACCATGAACTCAGATTAAGAAAACAATATGTATATTTCTTCCATCCTGTCCCGAAGATGTTCCATCTTGTTTTACGTTCGAGGCTTTCTTCGTTCAGAATCCAAGATGAGAAACGCGCGATTCTCTTTGAAGAAAGCTTCCCTGTTGAAAATAATTGAACACTGTAGATCGAGTCTCCTTCTTATTTTACAAAACGAAGAGGAAACACGATCCTTGAGACAGTGATGTCCTCCGGAAACGATTTCCGGGAAAGAGACAGGAGAAAAGAGGGAAAGGAGAAACGGAGAAAGGATATTTTAGAGAGGATTAACGCAACTTGCGCCTTTGATTAAAGAAAAAAATATATATATATATATTATATACATTAAACTCAACTTGTCACACGCGAGGTTGTCATTATAAACTATTAATCTAATTAAAGAAAAAAAAATGATGACACGAAACAATGATAATACTAAATGAATAACGTTAGCACTAATAATACTAATAATGGTAACAATAATAATTATAATAAATGAATAATAATAGTAACGATAATGTATTTAAATTATTAATTATCCGCCTGTACGAAATGTTGAGAATTTTTTCCTTTCTACGACGTTTAAACTTTACGATTTAAGGGCGCGAAAAATGAGGGATTAAACGTTTTCAAAATGGACGACTAGCGGCGACGAGATATGGGAAAATTATTAGTAATTACGGATTCGAGTTTTCGCGATTAAATTTAAGCGCATTGTAAAAGGTTGATACGCTAATTAGGATCGTAGTAGCGCATATTGTACAGGGTGATGCGATTCAATTGTAATCGGGCATCGGTATGGCGTACGATCTTTCGAGTGTCACGTGGTGTGGCTGTTAAACGACAAGATGGCGGGAAGCACAAAATGGAGGTAGAGAAGGAAGCTCCAATCGTGGCACGATCGGCTAATACACTTGCAATTTTTTTTGTCGCGTAAGAAAATATTCTTTCATATTTGACTTTCTTTCTTTTTAGAAAATTGAATTTGTACTGTATTTACAATACATATTCAGACACAAATAGTAATAATTATCACAATTTATTGATTGATTTAAGAGTTGAGAGATATGAAACTCTACATGGCATTTTCAAATTCAAGAAAAGAAATGTGCAAACCTTGTAATAACAAAATTGATCAAAAATAATATATTGTAGGTTGGTTCAAAAAATGACTGCAGAGAATTATAATTAAAACAGAAGAATTGCTTTTTAATTTTCTGCAATTAGCTGATAGTACCATGATTTTTGAAGCATCCTGTATATTTGGGTGCAACATTTGTTCTTTAAGGGTAGTGGTTTTCGATAATTTGCTTTTGATTTTTTAACTAGGGGTATCTTGGACTCTGGAAAAGTAGATCTGGGGAAAATGCAGATCTAAGGGAAAGGATTTACAGAAAACCTAGATCGGGAAAATTCAGATTTAGAAAAATTGGGAAAAATTGAAGGAGACTGGAAAAGTTAAAAAATCGAAAGCGAATTGAAAATGAAAAATTCTGAAAAATTCTGAAAAATTCTTTTAACCTTAGAAAACTCATGTTGTACCAAGATGTATAATATTGATCGTGAAACGTTGAATTTAATTTCGAAAGGGGTTAATTTGTCGACGACTCTTTTTTCATTCTCTCACTTCTATTTTTCTTTAATTTTTTTTATAAATATTAAATGTACTACTAATGTTTAAATAAGGCGTTTTAAGTGTAGTGCTTGTTGTACATACGGGTTTAATTATAATTTTGTTAATTTGTGGTTTTTAATAATTTTATAGAATATTGAAAATAATGGTAGATTTTTTTAATCTGGTTGTATATACTGTGATGTAGGTTTCTTTGGCTGAAAGGAGAATATTTACAAATTTCTCAAGGTTATTTGTCAAGTTTGCAGATTCCCAAATTTTCATTTTTTTTAGATATAACAATTTCTAAATTGACAAATTTTTTAGATATCCACATTTCTTAATTTCTAAGTCCTGAAGTTTTCAGACTTCAAACTCTGCAAATCTATAAATTATTCGAATTTCTAATTTTACCAAATTCTCATGTTTCCCAAATCTAAAAATACTTCACAGATTCCCAAATTCCTCAAATTTCAAGAATTTCCAAACCCCTCCTTCATACATTTTCAAATTTGTCAAATTCCTCACATTCTGCAAATTTCTAAATTCCTCAAATTTCTGTAAATTTCCAAATTCCTCAAGTTTCACAAATTTCCAAATTCCTCAAATTTTGTAAATTTCCAAATTCCTCAAGTTTCACAAATTTCTAAATTCCTCATATTCTGTAGATTTCAAAATTCCTCAAATTTCACAAATTTCTAAATTCTTCAAATTTTGTAAATTTCAAAATTCCTCAAGTTTCACAAATTTCCAAATTCCTCAAATTTTGTAAATTTCAAAATTCCTCAAATGTCACAAGTTTCCAAATTCCACAAATTCTATAAATTTCCAAATTCCTCAAGTTTCACAAATTTCCAAATTCCTCAAATTTTGTAAATTTCAAAATTCCTCAAATGTCACAAGTTTCCAAATTCCTCAAATTTTGTAAATTTCCAAATTCCTCAAGTTTCACAAATTTCCAAATTCCTCAAATTTTGTAAATTTCAAAATTCCTCAAATTTCACAAGTTTCCAAATTCCTCAAGTTCCACAAATTTCCACATTCGTCAAGTTTCACAAATTTCTAAATTCCTCATATTCTGTAAATTTCCAAATTCTTCAAGTTTCACAAATTTCCAAATTCCTCAAATTTTGTAAATTTCAAAATTCCTCAAATGTCACAAGTTTCCAAATTCCTCAAATTTTGTAAATTTCAAAATTCCTCAAGTTTCACAAATTTCCAAATTCCTCAAATTTTGTAAATTTCAAAATTCCTCAAGTTTCACAGATTTCCAAATTCCTCAAATTTTGTAAATTTCAAAATTCCTCAAATGTCACAAGTTTCCAAATTCCTCATGTTCCACAAATTTCCACATTCGTCAAGTTTCACAAATTTCTAAATTCCTCATATTCTGTAAATTTCAAAATTCCTCAAATATCACAAATTTCTAAATTCGTCAAGTTTCACAAATTTCTAAATTCCTCAAATTCTGTAAATTTCAAAATTCCTCAAATTTCACAAGTTTCCAAATTCCTCAAATTTTGTAAATTTCAAAATTCCTCAAGTTTCACAAATTTCCAAATTCCTCAAATTTTGTAAATTTCAAAATTTCTCAAATGTCACAAGTTTCCAAATTCCTCAAGTTCCACAAATTTCCACATTCGTCAAGTTTCACAAATTTCTAAATTCCTCATATTCTGTAAATTTCAAAATTCCTCAAATTTCACAAATTTCTAAATTCGTCAAGTTTCACAAATTTCTAAATTCCTCATATTCTGTAAATTCCAAAATTCCTCAAATTTCACAAATTTCTAAATTCCTCAAATTTTGTAAATTTCCACATTCGTCAAGTTTCACAAATTTCCAAATTCCTCAAATTCTTCAAATTTCACAAATTTCCAAATTCCTCACATTCTGCAAATTTCTCAATCACCACAGGTTACACAAATTTTACACAGCCCAAAATTTTCAAATCCCCAAATTCGTAAATTTCCAACACCCACAACGTTCAAATCCTCCAACCCTCTATTCCCAAACGTCCAAATCCAAAAATCGACATCTAAATACCTAATTTCGTTTCTACAAAACTTCCTAAATTTGAAAACTGTCAAACATCCTCAAAAACATCCAATCTCGAAAATATCTAACTTTGAAACAACAAATACTCCACGAAGAAGCAAAAACCCCCAGCAACCCCCAGTTCCACATGTCTCAATATATCTCAACATTTCAAACCTTATATGTCTGAATTTTCCCGAAAAAGTCCACACGTCCCAAAATTCTCTAAAACCGTCTAACTACATTGACAGTATTCCTAACGAGCACAAAAGAATATTTGTCGCTCGTGTTCTCAGCTGTTCGATTCTTCCGAATCGAGAGTGCGTTCTCCGAGCTCGTCCGCGAGAAAAGTTGGTTGTCGAACAATGGTTCGATAAGTTGGTCAGTCCTCGAGACGTCGAACGCAAAGATCGTCGACAAATAGCCCCTTTCGATCCGTTCTCGAGTTCCAGCAGGAACGGCGTAAAAAAAAAAGAAACGAGAGGAAAAAGGAAGGAGGCGAAGAAGTTCCGTCGAGTCCTCGAAACTTTCTGCCTCGCTTCGCGGTCTTTTAACTCGAGTCGCGTTTATCGAAGCGCTCTAAGGACTTATTAAGGTTATTTACCGGTAGAAATAACGTAAGATTGCTCATCGAGGCACACGGCACGTCGCTTCAGTGTCAAAGACAATCCTCCCTCGGAAAAAAATAGGAAACTTTTTTCAAGTTGCTCGAGAAAACGAAACAACTTTCTTCTCTCTCTCTCGATGACGATGTACTACCTCTACACACGCTGCGATCAATGTCGATTTCTTAGGTGACACTAATCGATCGTAATCGTAACGATAGCCACCGTATTTAGCCGAGGTAAACGACTCTAGTCAGATCGTAACTTTACGCGTTAAGGTCTATTGTTAACTTGTATAGCACGTCGAAGTCTTCCGCAGTTAGTCGCCAAATGTAGAGAAAACGAGAGGATTGCGAAAACGAGGAAACGAGTCTTTCTTCTCTTTTCTTCTTTTTTTTTTCAGTGCAGGTGGAGGGTGGATTTTTAGCGAAATGGGACGGTATATGGACGGGAAATCGATTTAAGGTTTGTTTCTGGTGGTTTTTTGGTGGGTAGGGTGTTATAGATGTTATTTTAGAATTTTGAGAAGTTTGGTTTAATTATTATGGAATTATTTTAGATTTTTAGTTCTAACTTGGATTTCTGGGGAATTTTTAGCGATTTTTTGTGGAATTTTTAAGAATCCAAATTTATAAATTTTTGAATTTCTAACATTTTAAATTTACAAATTGTCAAGTTTCTATGTTTATTCATTTTTTATACTTGAGTAGACAGGTTAGAAAATTTCTAATTTCCAGACTTCTGCATTTTTAAATTTTTTATTTCCAAATTTCTGGATTTTTAAACTTCTTATTTCCAGATTTCTGGATTTTTAAATTTCTTATTTCTAAATTTGTGTATTTTCAAATTTCTAATTTTGTTTTCAAGTTTTCGAATTTCTCAATTCCTGAATTCTTAAATTTTTAAGAGTCTAATTCTCCAATTCCGAAATCCCCAAATTTCTAAATCACCCACCTTCTTAATATTCAATTTTCGGAATTTTTAAATCCTTAAACTTTCTAATTTTCAAATTTCTAAATTCCCAAATTCTCCAATTCTCATATTTTCAAATTTGTATACTCTCAGATTTGTAGATCTCCTCATTAATAATTTCCAACATTCATAAATTTTCAGATTTTCAAATCATTCACTTTCAAAATTGTCAAAACTCAAAATTATTAAAATTCTCAGAATTCTCAAAATTCCCAAAATTCTTATAATTCTCAGAATCCTCAAGGTTCTTGAAATTCGTAAAATTCCCAAGTTTCTCCAAATTTTTATAATTCTCAAAATTTCCACAATTCTCAAAATTCTTATAATTCTCAAAGTTCTCAGAATTCTCAAAATTTCCACAATTCTCAAAATTCTTATCATTCTCAAAATTCTCAGAATTCTCAGAATTCTAAAAATTCCCAAAATTCTTATAATTCTCAGAATTCTCAAGGTTCTTAAAATTCGAAAAATTCCCAAGTTTCTCAAAATTGTTATAATTCTCAAAGTTTTCAGAATTCTCAAAATTTCCACAATTCTCAAAATTCTCAGAATTCTCAAAATGTTCACAATTCTTACAATTCTCAGAATTCTCAATGTTTTTGAAATTCTAAAAATTCCCAAGTTTCTAAAAATTGTTATAATTCTCAAAGCTTCTAGAATTCTCAAAATTTCCAAAATTCTAAAAATTCTCAGAATTCTCAAAATTTCTACAATTCTCAGAATTCTTATAATTCTCAGAATTCTCAAAATTTCCACAATTCTTAAAATTCTCAAAATTCTAAACATTCTTTAAATTTCAAAATTTCCAAATTCTTAAACTTGCTAACTTGATACAATACATAAATTCTGAGTATTATACCAAACGTATTAGGTTTCCTTTCCTTATATCGCCATTTTCTCTACGAAAATCTACCATACTCCACACTGTTCATAAATCGATAATGAACATTAGGAGGAACTTGGATTCTATAGAGTGATTTTTTGGATGTTCGAAAAAAGGATAAGGGAGATAGTATTTACGGGGTTCAGGGTTTTATCGATCGATCGATTTATTGATAGTAATTAAAGGAATTTTAGCGAATTTTACGCGGATGCAAACCCATTGCCTTTCAATTCTTCTTAATTATTCTTAATTTATTGTTAATGAATTCTTCTCAATTTATTATCAATAAATAAGTTACTTATTATTGCATTTTATTAGTACATTATCAGCAATTCTGTTATAAAAATTCTAAAACATTTTAACTGTTTTATTATTTTAATATTTTTTCTGTATTTATACATATATTTCTTTTTCAAAATATGTTAAGTACATCATAAATCTCTTTTTCATTTCTAAATTAAATTTCATAAAATATTAAATATATATCCATTTTTAACTTAGAAATTAAATTCACTAAAATGATCATTTTTAAATCTAGTAAAATGATAATACATTTATTATTCATTGTCATAAACTTAGTTATGATACAATATTACGTATATTATCTATCTATTAGTCATTGCAAAATTAAGTTCAGTAACATGTTAAAATCACTTATCTTTTACCTAAAAATAACTATACGAAATTGAATAATTCAAATTTAGTAAAAAATCATCAAGTCATTAATAAATTTACCCATAACTTATCAATGAATTTATCCTTAACTTATCAATGAATTTATCCTTAATTTATTAATGATTTTATCCTTGACTTATTAACGAAATTACAAAACTAATGTACTCGTACCAAAACTAATTTCAAAGAAAACGTTGATGAGGCAAAGGGTTAAACGTGATACCAAAAATGCTGTGATCGCTGGAGAATCAAAATTGTGTGTGGTTAAATGTTCGTGCGCGTGATCGAAGAATCGAATGTGATCGATCGAAATCGGAAACGAGACGTCGGCAAGGAACGAGATCCAAAATGGTTTCGAAATGTTCGCTCGGGCAAACGTTGTATCGAAAAGGAAAACGAGTATTACGCTTTTATTGTTAACAAATTTCGTCGAGCTACACTCGAAAGATCGACGACATCTTTGTCCCGTTTTCTTAGACCGCTCTTTATACGCAAACAAAGTATACATCGGGGCAGTCGAAATGCAAGGTTAAAACAAAATGGACGAACATTTCGGGAGAAAATTTTAAAATACTGCAGGTTACTTATTTTAACTCACAAAATTATATTTCCTTTTCATTTCCTTGCAAACTTTTATGCAGATTTTTTAACTCTGTACTTTCTTATATTTCTTTGAATTGCGATAATTTTCATTTCCTCGCAGACTTTTATGCAGATTTTTGAACTCACAAAATTGTACTTTCTTATATTTCTTTGAATTGCGATATTTTACAATTTCATTTCCTTGTAAACTTTTATGTAGATTTTTGAACTCACCACATTATTTGTACTTTCTTATATTTCTTTGAATTGCAATATTTTACAATTTCATGTCCTTGCAGATTTTTATGCAGATTTTTTAACTCACAAAATTGTACTTTCTTATATTTCTTTGAATTGTAATATTTTACAATTTCATTTCCTTGTAAACTTTTATGTAGATTTTTGAACTCACCACATTATTTGTACTTTCTTATATTTCTTTGAATTGCAATATTTTACAATTTCATGTCCTTGCAGATTTTTATGCAGATTTTTTAACTCACAAAATTGTACTTTCTTATATTTCTTTGAATTGTAATATTTTACAATTTCATTTCCTTGTAAACTTTTATGTAGATTTTTGAACTCACCACATTATTTGTACTTTCTTATATATCTTTGAATTGCAATATTTTACAATTTCATGTCCTTGCAGACTTTTATGCAGATTTTTGAACTCACAAATTTGTACTTTTTTATATTTCTTTGAATTGTAATATTTTACAATTTCATTTCCTTGTAAACTTTTATGTAGATTTTTGAACTCACCACATTATTTGTACTTTCTTATATTTCTTTGAATTGCAATATTTTACAATTTCATGTCCTTGCAGATTTTTATGCAGATTTTTTAACTCACAAAATTGTACTTTCTTATATTTCTTTGAATTGTAATATTTTACAATTCCATTTCCTTGTAAACTTTTATGTAGATTTTTGAACTCACCACATTATTTGTACTTTCATATATTTCTTTGAATTGCAATATTTTACAATTTCATGTCCTTGCAGACTTTTATGCAGATTTTTTAACTCACAAAATTGTACTTTCTTATATTTCTTTGAATTGTAATATTTTACAATTTCATTTCCTTGTAAACTTTTATGTAGATTTTTGAACTCACCACATTATTTGTACTTTCTTATATTTCTTTGAATTGCAATATTTTACAATTTCATGTCCTTGCAGATTTTTATGCAGATTTTTGAACTCACAAATTTGTACTTTTTTATATTTCTTTGAATTGTAATATTTTACAATTTCATTTCCTTGTAAACTTTTATGTAGATTTTTGAACTCACCACATTATTTGTACTTTCTTATATTTCTTTGAATTGCAATATTTTACAATTTCATGTCCTTGCAGACTTTTATGCAGATTTTTTAACTCACAAATTTGTACTTTCTTATATTTCTTTGAATTGCAATATTTTACAATTTCATGTCCTTGCAGACTTTTATGCAGATTTTTGAACTCAACAAATTAATTGTACTTTCATTTCCTTGGAGATTTTTTAACTCACAAAGTTGTACTTTCTTCTATTCCGTCGAATAGCGATAATTTTCATTTCCTCGCAGACTTTTATGCAGACAGAGATTAAATAGAATTCTTAAGCTGTAACATCTGAATAACGTTACTGCATATTCTTTTGTAAATATAAAGTGTCGTTATTTTGAAATCAGCTTGTATTTTTCTTGCGTCGTTTTATGGAGATCTCGGGTGAATTATGGAATTCTGAGCACTTGTCTGACTCGTCGCTGATTTATCTACTTCCTTTATTCTCGCGTGGAACGTTCTTTCGCTGATTCTATTTTAGATCTGATTATTATTGATGATCGCTGTAAATTTATATTGAGATGTTGAAGCGATAAATTTATCCTGAAATATTGAGGTGATAAATTTGTCTTGAGACATATATCTCACATAAATTATTGCTGGTCGAATTAGTGATATAAATTAACGAATTGTTCTTTTCACTATTAATATTTATTTGTTAATTTATTTTAAAGCAGCTTTCAGGTGTCTGTAGAGTACTCTAAATATTTTAATATTAAGTTATTTAATTAATTTTAATACTAGTTCTAATTAACTCTAATTAATTCTAATGAATTTTAATTCAAGTTTTTGATCAATAAATTTAATCAACATGAGGTAATAATCTTAAATATTATTGAAGCAATAAATATTTGAATATAATCAGAATATCAATTGAGAGGTGCTTAATTAAACTTGTTAATTAAATTTTTGAGTCGAATATGTAAATTATGTTTTACGATTATATTTATTTAACATTTTCTTTTAATTTCTTGTTTAATTTTTTTTCGATTATTTCAATTATATTAATTAAATGTCTAAATTATATTTTCTCATTCATGCTATCAACAAATCAATTTAAGTATTTTATTTTCTATCTTCTCTTATTTGAAATTTAAAATTAAAATCAAGGTACAATCATTTTTATCATTTAATTAAATGATTGCTGCTGTCAATATTTCTCAAAATTATATACACTGTGAAATTTCATAGTTTTTTCATTTTGAGTGCAAACAAATTTTTTTCAAGTTTGTTAGGTTGAAATTTTAATAAAAAAGCATAAGGACATTAACTTCGAATAAGCATTTCGGCTGCGCCTCTTGTGTACGTATAAATATGCAAATAATATACATATATATCGCATATATGTACATGTACTCTATATAATAGCCACGCATGCGAGAAGTTTGAATGAAAACGGTGAAATAGAGTGGTGGAAAGCGTAATCGTTAGCGATGGATTAATCACTTTGAAATTTCAAATGTTCAGAAGCACTGGAAGTGTTTGAAGTTAATTAAAATTTCAATTGGATTTCAATTTAAGATTTAATTTAGAAACAAGTTTAATTATTTTTAATTTCGAACTACACTTAATTGTTTTTTATTCGGTGCTGCATTTAATTGCTCTTAATTTACAATCAAAGTCAATGTATTTTGAATTAAAATTGCGTTCATTTAATTTCAGTTTGAAATTCGATTAAATCTATCTTTACTTCAAATTGCATTCAATGAACCTCAATTTAAAATTGTAAAAAATTGGTTTTTATTTGAAATTGCAGTGAACTGATTTTTATTTAAATTTGCAGTAAATTGATTTCTTGTTTAAAATTGGATTCAATTGATTTTAATCTAAAATTGCAGTAAATTGATTTTTTATCTAAAATTGCATTAAATGAATCCTAATTTCAAATTACACCCAATTAATTTCAATCTAAAATTGCGCTCAATTAATTTTTATATAAAATTGTATTAAATGAATTTTATTCGAAAATTACACTAAATTGATTTTAATACAAAATTGCATTTAACTATACATTTGCAATTAAATTTAATTAAACACCATATCTTAAGAAATTATGCAAAATAATTTTCACAACCTCCAAGCTCAGTGAAATGATGAAATATTCATAAAGTTGTTTAGAGTTAAAAACTTCCAACAATGTTCAACTTCAAACGAGTACGAAAATGATTTAAAATATCGAGAGAATCGGGTCACGATGAAAATTCGCATAACACTAAATTGTCCATCGCTAGCAATCAGCCCCCTAGATAAAACCCCATGGGTTTTAATAATTCGCGTTCATTTTTGCGAACATTTTCAATCTACGAGTATGTTCAAAACTTTAGGGGAATACTCGACCTTATATTAATTAATTAATTAGATTATCAAATTGGTAAAGAGAAAATAATTGGCAGTGTTTTGTGGCTCAAACACTGCTTGACGAAGGGTGAATTGGAAATTTAGCATAAAATTGTCGATTAAAAATTAGAGACACGTAGTGTTCAAGTGCCAAATTTGTAGTTATCTTTAACGCGTAATTAACTCGCGTTTAATTAACGGGGTGGGGCTAATCAGATGGAAAGACTGGCGACTGACGAAGGCAGACACCTGTTGTACATTATTAGATCGAGACTGTGTGTATTTATGCGATTCGTTCTAATTAATTAAGGCGTTTGATGGACTCGATGCAGATAGGTCTAGCGATATATCGATACCGATATAATTATCTGTCGTTTTGTATTGCGAGTGATTAGGATTATTGGAAGGATGTTAATTTTCCTGTTGGGTAATTAAATATAACGTACATATGTGTAGATGTACATATGTGAAGACATATGGAAGGATGTTAATTTTCCTGTTGGGTAATTAAATATAACATACATATGTGTAGATGTACATATGTGCAAATATACATATGTGAACACTTATGTGGAGATATACATACGTGCATTGAAACTGCTATAAAGGGATAAATTTATAGTAATTTTTTGAGAAATGCACATTTTTAATTATTTTGTAATATTTGAATTTGTATTAATTTGCATTTTCTTACATTTTCAATATTTCATATCAGTTATTTGAAAATTATGTTATACTTTTGATTATGGATATTACAAATACAGTAAGGAAATATTTCAAGGGGTACTGTGGGTCAAATATGACCCAACTACTATTCTTTGTAATTGATCATTCAATTGTTACTTCTTGTAGTAACATGTTTAATAAACACATATGAACACATGTGAACATGTGTGAACATTTATTATGTTACATTTTGTAGTAACAAGTTTAATAAACATATGTGAACATATGCGATCATTATGTATTATGTTACTTTCTGTAGTAACATGTTTATTGAACATATATGAGCATATGAGAACATGTGTGAACATATATTACGTTACTTTTTGTAATAACAAGTTTAATAAACATATGTGAACATATGTGATCATTATGTATTATGTTACTTTCTGTAGTAACATGTTTATTGAACATATATGAACATATTGAACATATGTGATCGTTATATATTATATTACTTCCTGTCGTAAAATATTATTGATCACATATGAACACATGTGAACACATGTGATCATTATATATTATGTTACTTCCTGTATAAGTTGTTTATTAAACACGTATGAGCATATGTGAACATATGTGAACATGTGTAGGTGTATTTAATAGTTACACACATGTTTGATCATATGTCTAATCAAAACATATATTGTACAAGCATGATAGAAAGTAATGTGATAGTACAATATTGTTTATATATTGTTTTAATTAAAATTTATTATTTATTATCAATTTGTCACTGTAATTAATACTTCATTTGTTAATAATTAACTGTCACGTTAAAAAAATTTTGCTAAACTCAAATGTTATCGTGAAAACAAATATGTAAAACATCCTTCCAAAAATCTCGTCAACAATTCTTTCGTTTGAATTTTTATTGGCGACTTGCAGCAACTTAGCACAACACTGTCATGCGTAAAAATACAGTGTTAGCTGACGAAACGTACCGAGTATCGAAAGTTTCACTGGAACTTCACCGATTCGAAATCTCCGAGTGAAACTCTCGACGAGTGCACACGGAAAGAGGAAAGATTTATCGAAGCAACATAAACAAATAAAACGCGTCACAGCCAACTGAATTTAAAATGAATTTTTACAATGAGAACGTTTGTAAAGTACGATATAAGAAGCGACACGAAAACGGTTCACCAACTCAGCGATCATTTCCGGTATGCAACTCTCGTTCCCTTCGTTTCGGCGAACAAAAGAGATCGACTTTGAACATTTTTCGTGCTCTCTCACCGCGAGAAATCTCCCTCTGTTTTCCTGCGTTGAACAGTCTTCGAAGAGGTCTTCTCGAAGAACAAATAAGAAGATGAACGACGAACGAAGAAAGAAGGGGGATCGAAATTCAAAATAAAAAAAAAGAGAAAGAAAGAAGAAGAGGAAGAAACGAACTATTAAGGGTGTACCATTAAATATAATCTACACGTATTTAAAATATTGAATGCTAAACGCCATATTCGTAAATACACACCGAGAAGAGATAAACTAAACCTAAACTAAATGAATCAATAATCGAATAATTGAATATTAAAGCTAGCCTGTAATCAATAGTGACGTAGTTATTACTTCGAGCAGTAATCATAGGGGTGATTCAATGCGTAGTCAACTAGAAACGTTAGGCTCGAACTTTATCGAGATCATTTTGCTCTTTAAACTAAAACGGAAAGGAAGGATGAGGACATGTGTCGAGGGTACCGATATTTCATTGTGATTCGAAATAATCTCTGTCGGGTATGCGATGGAGACTAAAGTGATATGGAAAGGGTTGAAGTGTAGCTGGAGGCAATGTACGCTTCTTTTCGGTACGATTAAGTGTTGGGAAAGGGGCAACATCATTTTCGGGGCCCGAACGTAATTTGATAGTTGTTTCATTTCGTTGGTACGGTTTTACAAATTTTCTCGTTTTTACAGTTTTCAAATTGAACAGTTTCCGATCTGAAATTTTCTGTAATTTTACATTTTCAAATATATAAATAGGGAAATTTTCAAGTTTATGGGTACTCAAATTTTCAAGTTTTCAAGTTTTCAAGCTTTCACGGATTGAAGTTTTCAAGTTTTCAAGTTTTCAAGCTTAGATTTTTAAGTAGAAAGATTTTAAGTATTCAATTTTTCAATTACCCAATATTTTCAATTTTTCAATTCTTCAATTATTCAAGTTTTCAATTCTTCAATTCTTTAAATTTTCAATTCTTCAATTTTTCAATTCTTCAATTTTTCAATTATTCAATTATTCAATTTTTCAATTCTTCAATTTTTCAATTCTTCAATTTTTCAATTCTTCAATTCTTCAATTCTTCAATTCTTCAATTCTTCAAATTCTGAAATTCTGAGTCTCAAGATTTCAAACTTTCACATTCTTAATTATCCAAATCCTCGAATTCCCAAATCTTTAACCCCTTGCACTATTTTGACGAGTCTGACTCGTGACGCACTGGTACTTCAGTTGGGATCAATTTTACTCGAATTTTGAATCTGCTTCAATTTGGAGTTCAAGTCCAATTATAATTTGCATAGTCAACGATTGCATAATACCATGTTATCATAACATTTCAACATTCTTTGTCTGTTTTAATATTGTAGCTGTGTTTAGTTAGTTCTGACTGACGCACCTGACAAATAGGTCATAGTGCAAGGGGTTAATTCCCGAAATCTTCAAATCCTTCAATCCCATAATTCTCAGATCCTCAAATTTCCACATTCTTAAATTTTCAAATTCCTAAATTCCTAAATTCTCAAATCCTCAAATTCCCTAGGCCCCAAATTCCCAAATCCTCAAATTCCCTAGGCCCCAAATTCCCAAATCCTCAAATTCCCTAGGCTTTAAATTCCCAAATCCTCAATTTTCCCTAGTCCTGAAATTCCCTAGGTATCCAAATCCCCAAATCTTTAAATTCCCCAGCCTCATATTCCCACATCCTTAATTTTCCCTAGGCCTGAAATTCCTAAATCTTCAAATTTCCAAATTCCCACATTTTCTATTTTCACAACCCCCAAATTCTAAAGACTGCAAACTTGAAAAAATCCCAAATTTCTAAATGCACATGGTCCCCTCTGACATCCAACAAATAGTATCCCCAAAAATTTGTAAATTCGAGTACTTGTGATCTCGTAAATTTCCAAATTTCTAAATAATACAAAGTGCCTCCAGATATCCAAAAATTTGGACCCATAAAGATGCATAAATTCGAATACTTATAACCTCGTAAATTTCCAAATTTCTAATTTATACAAGTTCCCTTGAAATATCCAAAAACATGGACCCATAAAGATGCATAAATTCGAATACTTATAACCTCGTAAATTTCCAAATTTCTAATTTATACAAGTTCCCTTGAAATATAAAAAGAAAAGTACACCGTAACAATTTGAAAATTCCAGTACTTATGCTACTCGAATACAATAGCCTTATAAATTCGTGAACTTAGCGAATCCACTAAACACAGAAATTTGTAAATCCTCAAGTTGTCAAATTTGAACACGCGAAAGTTTGTAAAGTGAAAATAGGATAAGTTTGGGAGGCATAAATAGATAAATAAAGGTGGAAGCAACGAAATGGTGTTGCCGACAAGTCCCGTATCGCGATTTTCCGTGCGCAAGCTTAGAACGTCAGTCCGCGGACAAGACGTAGAAGACGGTTGGCTAACCTCGTGCAGGAAACGACAAAGTGATCGATGATGTGCGAACGCACGATCTATTTCTTCTCTACCTATGCTCCTTTTCTTCCCTAATGATCTATTTTAAAACGACCGCTCGTCTCTTTATTGTCCACCGTTATACCAGTCGTCGAAGTCGTTCGCTAATAAATTACACACGTGCGAGTCTACTTAACGAAGGATTAAAGAGATATTTCGAGCCTGAATGCGTGAGAGGGAGAGAGAGAGAGTGAACGTGAGACGAGAGGAGAGTGAGAGCGATGAAAATATATATATATGGGTATATATAAGGATAAAGGAGAAACAAAAACATTTGTGTTACCTTGAAGACTATAAAGAGGGAGGGTAAACGAGAGGATATTCGAGGAAGAGAAAAGAAGGATAAATGAAAGATACACTCCCTTTAGACCCTGGTGGGACGATGAAATTGAACTGACTCACCCTCGATCTCACTTGACTTTTAAATTATGCCTCGACAACAGCCTGGCCTGATAATAGTAAATTCATATTGAAGAAACGTTGAAATAAGGTAATAATAAATACTAATAATAATAATATGTAATGATACAACTAAGAGTAAGAATGATAATGATAATATTAATATAATAATAATAATAAATTTGTTATATTTCTACGCTGGGCTCTTTTTCGAGGCAGAAAACGTTGATCGATATGAAAATCCCTGTTAACTGGTGAGCACATAATCGCCGCATTGTAATATTATTAAACATTATTACGTTATTATGAAATTGTTGAAATAAATGAGATGAAAATATATCGATTGCTTTTTATTCGCCTTTTCATATCGTTTGTATTTTTTAGATATTAGTGAAATGTGGGATTTCTGGATTGTGGGTTTCGGTGGGATTGTGGGTGGTTTTACGGGCATAGAGTTTTTGGCAGCAAATTTTAGCAATTTGAAAATTTGAAAATTTCCATGTTTGAGGAAAATTTCTAAATTTCGGGATTTGAGAACTTTTTAAGTCGAAAATTTCCAAGATTCTGAATTTGGGGATTTGAAGAATTTTTAATTTCCAAATTTTCAAGTTTATGAATTTGACAATTTGACAATTTCTAAATTTTCCAATTTCTCAGTTTTCAAATTACTAGATCTACCAAATTTATAAATTCTTAAATTACGAGATTGTCCAAATTTGTAGATCCTACAATTACTAGATTCCCTAATTCCCTAGATTCAAAAATTTTCAAGTCCTAAAAATTACTAGATTCCTAAATTCGCAGGTTACAAAACTACTAGATTCCCTAATTTGCAGGGCTCAAAATTACTAGATTCCCTAATTTCCTAATCCCAAAATTACTAGATTCTCAAATTCGTTAATCCCAAAGTTACTAGATTCCCAAATTTGCTAATCCCAAAATCACTAGATTCCAAAATTTGCTAATCCCAAAATTACTAGATTCCCAAATTTGCTAATCCCAAAGTTACTAGATTCCAAAATTTGCTAATCCCAAAGTTACTAGATTCCCAAATTTGCTAATCCCAAAATTACTAGATTCCAAAATTTGCTAATCCCAAAATCACTAGATTCCCAAATTTGCTAATCCCAAAATTACTAGATTCCAAAATTTGCTAATCCCAAAATTACTAGATTCCCAAATTTGCTAATCCCAAAGTTACTAGATTCCAAAATTTGATAATCCCAAAGTTACTAGATTCCCAAATTTGTTAATCCCAAAATCACTAGATTCCCAAATTTGCTAATCCCAAAGTTACTAGATTCCCAAATTTACTAATCCCAAAATTACTAGATTCCAAAATTTGCTAATCCCAAAATCACTAGATTCCCAAATTTGCTAATCCCAAAATTACTAGATTCCCAATTTTGTTAATTCCAAAATTACTAGATTCCCAAATTTGCAAATTTCCTGATATCTAAGATTCAAATGCCTCAATTCCTAAGTTCCCTAGTTTCTAAGTTCCTACAATAATCCCTAGATTTCCAAAATTGTTATGTTTTCAAATTCTTAAATTTCCTAATTTCTAAGTCCCAAATTCCCTAGCTTCAAATGCCTTAAATTTCTCAAACCCAAAAATTCCCTATAATATTCTCTATTCACAAACTACCAAATTCCCTAAATAATACTTTAATAAATTCATAAATTTTCAAACTTGCAAATTCTTGAATATCCAAATTCTAAAATCACTAGAATTTCCTAAAATGTCAAACACTCAGATTCCCAAGCTTCAAAATTTTCAAATTCCTAAATTACAACATTCCAAATAGGGAAATTTAAATTTTAATCTGATTATTGACAAAGTTCAAAATTTGTAAACTTCTGAACTTCCATATTTGTTAATTTCAAAATATGAAAATTTGAAAATTTGATAATCTGCTAATAAAGAAAAATTTGTAAATGCAGCTCAATAAAAAAATTTGGAAATCTAATGAAAATTGATGAATCTAGTGAAAATTTATAAATCTAGTGAAAATTTATGAATGTAGTGAAAATTTATGAATCTAGTAAAAATTTTGAATCAAGTAATAATTTGTGAATTTAGTGAAAATTTTTTAATCTAGTGAAAAGTTTTGAATCTAGTGAAAATTTGTAAAAATTAAAAAAATTTGAAGATTGAGAAAGTTAAAAAATTTCGAAATTTGCGTCATTTTATTAAAAACGAAATGAAAGGTGCAGGTTTTGAAATAAATACTAGATTCACTTGAATAATCTTTATTTCCTTGTAAAAAGAACTACCTATAAATCTATCTTAACATTACGTCTATTAATGAGAAATCAATCATTTTTTTTTTTTTCATCGCTTGAACATATTCGCGGGCGTTTCCCATGCATAATAAAGTACAAATGTTCGGCTCAACAATATTTCTTATTTCGTACATATTTCTTCCTCCTTTCATATTTACGTAGTGATTAGCTAATTTACACCTCGCTAGTACGATCATCCTTTTCTCTAGTAGATTCAACCATACTCTCCTTTGAAGTTTAACAATTTTCTTTTCCTCTTTGAACGTTCATCATTGAATATCTTATATTATACAAAAATTGCTCATAATTAATCACTTTTAACATTTACAGAAATTCAACGTTTATTTTTCTGAATTATTTAACAAGATTAAAAGTTTAGTATCATTTAAGTAATCGTCTTTTAATTAATTATTGAAAAAACTAGTTTATTTGATGGAAATTGGAGAGAAAAGTAGAGTGGACTGTGAAATATTTTGGAACAGAGTTGGACATATTTTATAAATAAATCAATTTTTTCGAATATTTGAATAAATTTTTGAAATTGTATGAAATTATTGAAAATTGTTGAATTTTTTGAAGTAATGAATGTTTCAAGATGAAATGGGAACGAAAATTATTCAGAAATAATATTTCACTCATTTTCTTCGAAAATTTTGTTGGTGGCAATATAACCAGAGTCTACTATTTCAATGAATTTTTCTTCAAAGTGTAATTAAGACATTTTTTATTTAGGAAAATTCCTGATAATTTCTACCTTGATTATTATATTAAAATATCGTTCAAATATTTTCCGATAATGACAAAACTAATATGTATAAATAATATCATTACATGAAGCATCATTATTACATATTGTATAATACTATCATTAATATTAATATGACAACATTAATAATATTAACGTACAGCAATATTTTTAGTAATGTCATATAGTAATATTTTTAATCATATCAGCAATGATATCGATATATCAATAATATTATGATAATAACAAATAGTATTGAAAATCCAACCCTGCTTAACGCAAAGAGAAACAAAATTTTAGGAAAAAGGACAATTTTCAAAGATTATCGAATAATTTCTGTATTTAATTGAAATTCAGTGATGCAACGTCAGCGTGTAAATGTTCAAGTGGAAGAAATTTGCGAATCATTTTAAAGCTTTCCATCGACTAGCGTCAACCACGCCTGTTTGTGCGACAATTTTCCAACACGTTCGTTTGATTGTTGTAACGCTGATAAAACGATTCTAACTTATACGATTTCAATTTGTTACCTACGTTTACAGCTAAAATAGAAACAAGCTTTCAATATCTGCACGTGAGAATCAATGAGAGAACATTCGGAACAAAAAGAGAAAATTCTTGAAAACATCTTGAAAATGTCTTATGTTTTTAATAAATAATGTATAGTGAATTCTCTAATTTATATTATATATAATATGTATATACGTGTGTGTGTACGTGTAAAAATGATATTAACCCTAGAATATTTAACATTCACATGTTTTTTAACAGTCGCATTTATTATTACTATCATTTATGATAATTATAAATGTATATATATCTATGTATATAATATTTGTTACATTGTTAAAACTTAAACGATTACCGTCGAGTATCCCTTGAAAAAGGATAGAAAAGGTTGCAGGACGTGAAAATTGCTTGCGTTAATATTCTAGGGTTAATTGAGGAGGTCAGTTACAGAGATTTTTTAAGCATTGACAAAATTTTGATTTTCTTTTCTTCAAAATACCTTAGAGCATGGAAAACTTCATAATTATATCAATTACAGTACTCTTCAACACAAGTGTAACTCAGTTCAAGCTGAATCTAATTTAGAACAACACAAGGTGTGTTCAAACTAGTACAAACCTGTCTCAAACTATAATAAATGTAATATAAACTTGCTCAAATTTAGCTGGAACCAGTAAGAATCTAATTCAAATTATATACTCTGATTAGTAATGACGTTGTACTAACAAAAATGTAACTCAAACTAACAGCATCGTACGTCAAACTTGGTCAAATATAGCTGAAACTAGCACAAACTTATTGTACAGCACAAATTTCACTCAAAGTAACATCATCATATCTCAAACTCTCTGAAATGTGATTAGAATTAATCAATGTGTATGCAGAACAAACAGAAATGTAACTTAAATTGGCACAAACCTAACTCAAAATAGCAAGAATCCTACTCAAATTAACACAATACCTCAAACTACACAGGTTTAACTCAAACTAGCTCAAACCTATCAAATTAGGAGAAATGTGACTTAAGTTGGTACTAATGTAACTCAAACCAACAAAAGTACTACTCAAACTAATACAGTACCTCAAACTTACTCAAGTTTAACTCAAACTAATGCTAACCAATAAAATTAGCAGAAATGTAACTAAACTTGGTACAAATGTAACTCAAACTAGCACTTATCTAACACAAATTAACCTAATTCTACCTCAAACTCGATGAGACCTAACTCAAACTAATATAAACCTACACTAAACCAGAACAAACGTGACCTAATTTTTTCTCAAACTTGCTCAAACTCAATTCAAACGAATATAAATCTACACTCAACTAGTAGAACTGTAACCTAACGTGGCACAAACTTAACTCAAACTTGTACATACCTAACTCATGCTGACCTAATTCTTTCTCAAACTTACTCAAACCTAAATCAGACTAATATTATCCTGTACTAAGCTGGTAGAAATGTAACCTAACGTGGTAAAAACTTAGCTCAAACTTGTACATACCTAGCTCATACTGACCTAAATCTTTCTCAAACTTACTCAAACCCAATTCAAACGAATATAAATCTACACTCAACTAGTAGAACTGTAACATAACGTGGCACAAACTTAACTCAAACTTGTACATACCTAACTCATACTGACGTAAATCTTTCTCAAACTTACTCAAACCTAAATCAGACTAATATTATCCTATGCTAAGCTGGTAGAAATGTAACCTAACGTGGTAAAAACTTAGCTCAAACTAGTACATACCTAACTTATGCTGACCTAAATCTTTCTCAAACTTACTCAAACCCAATTCAAACGAATATAAATCTACACTCAACTAGTAGAACTGTAACCTAACGTGGCACAAACTTAACTCAAACTTGTACATACCTAACTCATACTGACCTAAATCTTTCTCAAACTTACTCAAACCTAAATCAGACTAATATTATCCTGCACTAAGCTGGTAGAAATGTAACCTAACGTGGTAAAAACTTAGCTCAAACTAGTACATACCTAACTCATACTGACCTAAATCTTTCTCAAACTTACTCAAACCCAATTCAAACGAATATAAATCTACACTCAACTAGTAGAACTGTAACATAACGTGGCACAAACTTAACTCAAACTTGTACATACCTAACTCATACTGACCTAAATCTTTCTCAAACTTACTCAAACCTAAATCAGACTAATATTATCCTATGCTAAGCTAGTAGAAATGTAACCTAACGTGGTAAAAACTTAGCTCAAACTTGTACATACCTAACTCATACTGACCTAAATCTTTCTCAAACTTACTCAAACCTAAATCAGACTAATATTATCCTATGCTAAGCTAGTAGAAATGTAACCTAACGTGGTAAAAACTTAGCTCAAACTAGTACATACCTAACTTATGCTGACCTAAATCTTTGTCAAACTTGCTCAAACCCAATTCAAACGAATATAAATCTACACTCAACTAGTAGAACTGTAACCTAACGTGGCACAAACTTAACTCAAACTTGTCCATACCTAACTCATGCTGACCTAAATCTTTCTCAAACTTACTCAAACCTAAATCAGACTAATATTATCCTATGCTAAGCTAGTAGAAATGTAACCTAACGTGGTAAAAACTTAGCTCAAACTTGTACATACCTAACTCATACTGACCTAAATCTTTCTCAAACTTACTCAAACCTAAATCAGACTAATATTATCCTATGCTAAGCTGGTAGAAATGTAACCTAACGTGGTAAAAACTTAGCTCAAACTTGTACATACCTAACTTATGCTGACCTAAATCTTTCTCAAACTTGCTCAAACCTAAATCAAACTAATATAAACCTACACTAAATTATTGGGAGCATGATGTGAACTGTCACAAACCTACCTTATAATAGTACATATCAAGCTGAAACTAACTTAATCCTATCTCAAACGTGCTCAAACCTAACTCAATATAGACCAACATAAAACTAGTGAAAACATAACCTAAATTGGCACAAACCCATCTCAAACTAGCTCAAATCTAACTCAGACTAGCAGAATCCTACACCAAACACCAGAGACCTAACTCAAACTATTTCAAACTTAACTCAAACTCTCTCGAACGCATCTCAAAAATTAAAATTGCGATACTGAAGATACAAAATTGTTCAACATACTTAATGAAGAGATTGTTCTAAATGATTACAGCAAATTTGAGCAAACCTTGAACCCAAAACAAAAAATACAATGAACGTTCGTTTATTTGTAGCTGAACTGACATCCTCAATTGCACGTGGCTCATAAAATGATGGCGCATTTCGTCTCATTGTGATTCTCATACACAGGCATCCCCTCTCACATTCTCGAGTGAACAACGCTATAAAATATATGGAAGTAAAATGTATAGAAATTAATAAGCATCATCTAATTACATCATTCTCAGGGACTAAATTCTAGTTATTGTATCTCGTTCAAGGAAGACACGTGTCACTCTTGTTTCAATTCGAACCCACGAGCGATTACTCATGCACATCAACTTTTCATACAAGCATCGAGGACAACAAATCGCGTTTAACGATGAATCTTTCTTTATATTTTGTTCTTTAGTAAAACCATATGGTTCTTTTCCTTTTCGATTCGTTTCTTTCAGAACTTTGTGTTAGTGCTTTGTGTTCTCGAGCGAACTCGAACACGATTTTTATAGGTTAGAGTGCTCGAAGTTCGGGTTTTCTGCGACTTACGTTTTCATCGTTAAGTATAAAATTATCAAAATGACATGCAATAATCGGCTGAACCATTTGCGATTGTGTACTTTTTGAGTAGGTGTGGTTGTTGTATGAAGTATGTGGAGATATAGGTAAATCATGTACTGGTATTTATATGGGGAAATCATATAAATTAGTGTGAAAAGTATAATTTTTGAAAATTATATAAATTAGTTTGTTTTGCAAAAATTAGAAATTTAAGAGCTTGGAAAATCAGTGATATTCGAATACAGATTTGGAAATTTAGGAAATTTGGGAAATATTGGAAATTTAGGAAATTTAGGAAATTTAGTAAATTTGGGAAATTTAGGAAATTTAGGGAATTTGGGAAATGTAAGAAATTTGGGTCATTTGGTAAATTTGGGAAACAGAAAATTTGAGAAATGTAAAAAATTGATATTTGGGAAACTTAGGGAGTTTGGGAAATTTGGGAAATGTAAGAAATTTGAGAAATTTAGGAAACTTAGGAAATTTGGGAAATTTAGGGAATTTGGGAAGTGTAAGAAATTTGGGAAATTTGGGAAACTTGGGGAATTTGGGAAGTGTAAGAAATTTGGGAAACTTGAGGAATTTGGGAAATTTGGGAAATTTGGGAAATTTGAGAAATTTGGAATGTAAACCATTGGAAAGTTGAAGAGTTGGAAATTAAAAAATTTGGCAATTGAAAAATAGTGCAAATTGTATTTGGAAATTTGGAATATTGAGATATTGCAAATTGGAAAATAGGAAAACTGCGAAATGAGTGATTGAGAAATTCAAAAATAGTGGTGTTGATACAGAATTTAAAAACTTTGAAAAAATGAAAAATTGAGAATTTCGAAATTTGAAAACAACTGTATTTAATATTGCAAAAATTAAAAATTAAAAATTTTCCGAATATAGAGCCGAGAAATTGAAAAAACCCAAAATTTGAATATTTATAAACAGTCAGAATTATCAAATACTTGAAAATGATGACCGACTCATACCATATGAACGCGTCCAATCTTACCTATACGATCGCAAATGGTTCGAGAGTGCATCGACATAAACAAAAACATTCGTTTTGAGAAAAGAAATCGATGTTGAGCGTGACTTCAGACATTGCTGCGTTTGTTCGCCGATGCATATTCGCGAAACAAGTACGTGGATCGTATACGTGTTACATACATTAACATCACATGTAACAATCGGGTTGATATCGCGAGGCACAACTGTAGGCAATACACATGAGATAAATCAACGTTCGTTATTTCGACAACCATAAATACTCTTTCGCGAATGGAGCAAACTTTCTATTAGAGAAAACATGACCGTTTCAACAATCATCTGTACAATATATAGATGTCAACACACGAGTTGGCGCGTGACCCAAAGTAAAAGAAGCTCTATCCACCTAATGACAATAAGTGTCATTGTTTTTCGCCTAATTGGTGTGCGTGACCGGCGAGAGCCAATTGTTCCGCCGAAAATACGTGTGTGGCGTCCATTTTTCTATTCCGACCAATTAGAGTGGCACTCCTCTTCGCGCGCCAACTCGTGGGTTGACATCGGTACATGTTGCGTGGATATCATATTTATAGTCTTATGTATATGTGTGTGTGTATGAACGTGTATATATGAATGTGTGTGGATCTTCCGTGTGTGAGCGTGTGTTTGTGTGTATAGGACGCACGATACACAGTTCCTTATTTTCTTTTTCCTATATAATGTATAACGATTAAGTACGCAGGGCCGTGACATTGTGCTTCTAATGTGCGCTTCTGCAGTGTCGTTAGCGGGTTTTACGATTTTCGTTGAAATTTCGGCTGAACTTGGAGGAATCGAGAAATTTCGGAAATACTGGAGCTCTTTTTTGACAAATTACTTAGTCAAAGACTGAAAATTACAAGGAATTTAAATTGCATATTAAATATTTATTAGTGGAACCTCTTCGTTGATTGAAATTTTGAAACTTCTTAATTTTTAGTTTGGAAATGGAAGGAATTTAGAAATCTCGGTTTTGAGAATATGAGAATTTAGAAATTTTGGTTTTGAGAATGTCAGAAACTTCAAGTTTTCAAATCTTGGCATTAAAAATCTACTACTTTGCCAAATTTCTGATTCACCATTTCCCAATTTTCAGATTTTCTAAATTCGCTGGCAAATTGGAAATTTAGAAAGGTGGAACTATCAAATTTCCAAATGCTCAAATTCGGTAATTCAGGAAAACAGAAAATTGCGAAATTGAGAAATCAAGAGTTGAAGAATTGAAGAATTGAAAAACTGCAGAATTGAAGAATTGAACAAAATAGAAGAATTGAATAATTGAAGAATTGAAGAATTGAACAAAATAGAAGAATTGAATAATTGAAGAATTGAAGAATTGAACAACTGAAGAATTGAAAAATTGAAAAATTGAAGAATTGAAAAATTGAAGAATTGACGAATTGAAAAATTGAAACTAGAAAAATTTATTATATGAAAACTTGCATATCCAAAAATTAAGTCTATCGAACATTCAAGAACCTCATAACTTAGCAATCCTGAAAGATCAAATTTCCAAATGACTAAAACCGTCATTTAAATTCTTAAAATACAAAACTTGCTAAAAAGTTAAAAATTCTAGAAATGAAGTTCCAAAATAATACACATAAGTTTCGAATATTATGATGAATAAAATCGCCCCAGTATTTCCAGAATCGATCAAAGACAAATGATCAAGATGGGGTAGAAAAATTCGTATCACGACCCTTCGATGTTGCATCGCGATTTTTTATCAAACGAGTCCCGTCAGGTTATAATAGAACGGCAACGTTATCGATATCAAAATCATTTGATGTCTAACGCTCTATGTTTATTCCCGATCGAGTGATCGCTCGATCCAAGAACGATCAATGTCAATTAGAGACGTTAATTAGTTTCCAACGTAATCCGCGCTCACTTCAGCATAGCGACGAAGATTTCCAAGGAAGACAATCAATCATTAATTCTAACGATAAGTATAATAAATCATCTCGAACTGTCACATTTCGTCGACAAGTATTTTCCAAAAAATTAAACAGTGATTACGTAAATCACTGATTACCTCGATAAATTAAACGCTAATTTGATCGATCTGAATTTCCATGGCAAATTCGTGAACGCGATTTCTTATTTCTTCCTCGACGGAGTTATCGACGAAACTCTGAGCGTTTTTCCACTTTCGTTATAAAAACGAAAATATTCGCAAGAAAGGATAATCCAACGTAAGTTACATGACTTATAATCCTATAATCTTATTCAAACCTTCGGAACTTTTTATACATCTCGAACAAACGATTGTCCATTAACGATCATTAACGAACGTTCACGAAATACGCTGTTTTGTTTATCAAAATTAGAGAATCAAGTTGGACGATACGGAAGTTGAACGTAAATTATTGCGACGCCACGGCATTTACAATTCGCTAAATTGCCGGCCAATTATTTGCCACGATAGATCTCTATGATGCGATCCTGGTCCACGTACTCGAAGATGTGTGGAGCGTCCATCAGGATGCCGACGGTACCCGCTGTTGTCACGATGAAGAAGATGTAAAGCTGCAGCCGATCGATCACCATTGCCACGTATTTCCAATCCTCTCGTGTCTATAATCATTCACAATTACACAATTACACAAATTCACAATTACAGCTAAAGTCAATTATAATGACACATAGCCAAACTGATCACATGATCCTGTCAGGACTAAACTATAAGAGATCCTAAAAAATGTCTGAACATAAACCAACAACTTACCTGTATATACAAATCCTCATTCCTCAAATGTTCCGCAATGAACTCGACAGCCTCCGTCGCCTTGCTAGCTTCCGGACTAAGCAGCACAGAATCTGAGCTCTCCGATCCTCTCCTATCAGCCAGACCCTCTCCTCCAGCCGCGCTGGACCCGCTAGTAGTGTGATGACCCTTCCTATTAATCTTGCAATTCGGGTGATGAAGATCCGACAGCTCCATGACCTCCATCTTCGACTTGGTCAGCGACGCAGGCAGGTGTTTGGGTAGCTCGGTAGGGCTGCCCGAGTAGGTGGACGTGGGCAGGGTGACATTCGGGATCTCCATCATCCACCTGAGCCGGGTCTTCTTGGGTCTCCTCATGAACAGCAGCGTCGGCAGGTACTTGAGGAATATCTTTCTGATCAACTGCGGCATCCTGTGGGTCCTGGGTCCACGGAAGTTCCAGTTGATGATGATGACGGTGACCAATATGCTGACGGTGTTCATGATGAAGGTGAACAGCAGGTATTTGGCGATCAGCGGCAGCACCAGGGACGTGGGTGGCAAGATCTTGCTGACGAGTAGCAGAAACACGACGAGTGACAGGAGGATGCTGATGCCGAGGGTCACTTTTTCGCCGGCTTCGGCAGGGAGGTAGAATACGAGCACGCAGAGGAAGGAGATCAGAACTGTTGGGAGGATTAGGTTGACGGTGTAGAAGAGGGTCTTGCGACGGATGATGATGTAGAAGGTTATGTCCGTTTCGGTGGGGAAGTCACCGTGGTAGGTGTTCAAGTACGCGGGGACGTTGATGATGTCCCAGGTGCCGCTCTTCCAGTAGTCGGACAGGTCCACGAAGTTTTTGTTGTTGTACAGAGCCAGAGATACTTGGTCCCCGTTGAAGGTCCACGAACCGAACTTCATGATGCATGTCTGTTGGTCGAACGGGAAGTATGTGACGTCGATTGTGCAGGAACTCTGGTAGATCGCGGGTGGAACCCAAAGCACGTCGCCGTTTGGGTAGATGAGGACGTTGCTTTTGTAACGCACCTCGTAATTGCCGTCGGCGCTGAAAGTGGAAAATTCGGGCGTAGTGTAAAAGTGGTTAGGTTGTAATGGTTTTATTGATGGATAATGGGTTTTGGATTATTGGGACGGATTTGGAAGGATTTTGGTTGTTTAGGTAAATAGGTCAATCTTTTAATTTTGGAATTTTTTGCTTCTTCAATTTTGTGGTTGCCTAATTTATTCATTTTTCAATTTAGTTGGTCAACTTGTAGATTTGTTAATTTGCCCATGAGTCAAGTGGTCAGTTAGTCAACTTGTGGAGTTGTTGCTTATCCAATAGGTTAAGTGGTCAATTTGTCCACTTATTCATTTATCAATTTGTCAGTTGGTCAAATGGTCAACTTGTGGATTTGTTGATTTGCCCCTTAGTCAAATGGTCAGTTAGTCAACTTGTGAAGTTGTTGCTTAGCCCATTGGCTAATTGGTCAAATTGTCCACTTGTACACTTATCTATTTGGTAATTTGTCAATTTGCCAAGTTGCCAATTTGTGAACTTGTCAATTTGTCAATTTGTCAATTTGTCAAATAGTCAACTTGTCAATTGGTCAAATGGTCAACTTGTGGATTTGTTGCTTGGCCCATTGGTTAATTGGTCCATTTGTCCACTTATCTACTTACCCATTTATCTATTTGTCAATTTCTGAATTTATCAATTTGCCAATTTGTCAACTTGTTAATTTGTTAAATGGTCAATTTGCCAATTTGTCAACTTGTCAATTTGTCAATTTGTCAATTTGTCAATTTGTCAATTTGTCAATTTGTCAAATAGTCAACTTGTCAATTGGTCAAATGGTCAACTTGTAGATTTGTTGCTTGGCCCATTGGTTAATTGGTCCATTTGTCCACTTCTCTACTTATCCATTTATCTATTTGTCAATTTCTGAATTTATCAATTTGCCAATTTGTCAACTTGTCAATTGGTTAAATGGTCAACTTGTGGATTTGTTGCTTGGCCCATTGGTCAACTAGTCAATTGGTCAACTTGTGGATTTGTTGATTAGTCAATTGATCAATTGATCAATTAGTCCACTTGTCCACTTACCCATTTGATTCTTTGTCAATTTGTCAGTTTGTCACTTAGCCAATTCATCAGTTCATCAATTTATTAATTTCCCCATTTTTAATTTTTCAATTCGTCAATATGTTAATTTCTCAGTTTGTCAATTTATCACTTTAACCTACCAATCATCCAACTTTTCAATTTGATCGATTGACCAATTTATCTACTTGTCAATCTAGTAAATGAATAATAATGAATATAATGAATCTCTATACGTACTTGTTAAACAATACAATATCTGGTTTCCACACTTTATCTGGTGGTAGCCTCAAGACTCCAATTCCACCATAATCTGCTTCATCCCATTGTAATTGATAATCCGTCCAGATGAATCTCAACCATACATTCGACTTCATAATCTGATTTTTCTCATTCTGAAACATATCTCGTATTATTTACAATTCACAGTCAAATAATACCTATAATAACACGCATAGATACTTATCTGCACGTGTATTATATTATCCATAAAATTTACGTTTTTGTACATTCACAAGAATGTATATTATATATTTATTTTTGTTCTACAAAATAATCTATATATTCATCTTTTCTAAAGGATATAATATACTATTTAAAAAGATATAGTATACTTGCTTCTCATAAAAGATGTGTTCATTTTGAACGAAACATTCGTTTATTTACTTTCAAACAAATTATATTCATTTATTATAAAATATGAGGTATATTTATATTTTATAGGACATGATTTAATTAACTATATATTTATTTTTATAGCTCGTTTGACTTTTGACAAAAATATCCTAGAATAAGGTTAAAAATCATTATTTCATTCTTGAAGTGTGCATTTGACTTGTATATTCAAAAAAATTCTGTGTATGTTCAAAATAATTTTGTAGATACTACTTTCAACTAAAAGTATCTCTTGGCTTGATATTTGTTAGTATCTTAATACTAACAATAAGGAGTATCAAGCTTACAAATATACAACTATGTTAACAACAAAATGAGAGTAGAATTCCAAACATACAAAATGAAATACAGTAAGTCACCGAGTCAAAGACAAATCTCCAACTCCATACAATATGCACACAAACTCACCTAACAACCCAACAAACCTCATCAGAATCTCCAACGAAACTAAGTCTAACTCCGTCTAACGCTTCTGTCCACACAAACGAGAATCAACAGAAAGCTGTTACAACTTACAAGTTTCCCCACCCAAAATGCCAAGCTTAAAATCTCACCACGTTGATCAGCTGCACAAAAGCGAGTCCAAAATTCACGTGGACCTTTTCGGTCATGTTCTGCACGGGTCTGATGAGTTTATTGTACCCTCTGAACAGATCTCGCACCAACCTCTCCTCATCCTCGGAGCAGAGACCTAGAAAAACCCCATGGGAACCCATGTAGACCGTTCACTGACCGTCCAAACATGCCGAAAACACCTTACCGATGCAAAATACCGCGGATATCAGCAGGAAACGCGTGAGTCGCGACGAAAGATGCATTTTTGACAGGTTTCTTCAGGTGTCCCACCCGTAGACACTCCACAGCCACCGCCACAGATCAATATGAGCACGCAGACGCTCGCCAGTAAATGCATTTCCTTTCTTGCCGTCCGATCCATCGATACACACCCTCTTCCATGATCGTATTTATTAATAAACAACCCTTACTCACCCCCCTGTTCGACTATCACTCTCTCGTTTATTACTGTTAATTACTTTCTTTTTATCGTTCGAAAGAGTGGTTTAAGGGAACTGTTCGAAGTCGGTGATTGGGGCGCGACACGAGGAACACGGATTTTAGGGGTTGACTGGGCAGGGTTGTTCACGAACTATGCTCTTCACAGATGCGCACTGGTTTCTAGGCGAATCTGTCGATCTACTTTATCGGGAGATTCTGCACCAGAATTTTAATGGAGTTTTCAATCGATTTTCTTTCTTCTTGATGTTTATTGATTTATTTGACGAAGGTAGAGGTGCAAGGATGTTCGTTTTTGAGGACCGGTTTTGGTGTATTGTAATTTTTATTGTTCTTTTGTTAGTTTGTATTAGTGAAATTTGATTATTTGTGGACATTTTTTTGAATTTGTGTTGGTTCTGTTGGAATTCTATAGGTAGTTTGTATTGGTGTAGGGTTTGATCGTAACTTTTTGGTGTGGCTTGTTTGGAAATGTTTGCTTGGAAGGGATAGTTATCGACGTGTGCAGGAAGAAGGGAGCTGCTGCACTCTGTGGTCGTGTCGTGAATTATAATAATCATTTAAAATGAATTAAACTAGTTAAACTATTTTGACGTGATAGAAATTTCTTTGGAAAGTAAGAATATAGCTAGATTTTATATGGAAATTCAGTTTTGCTTAATAATTGGAAAATTTTCAGAAGTCCAAATATTTGAATGATCAAATTTAGAAATTTCCAAATTAGCAATTTTTCATATTTTTAACTTTGTACATCCAAAAATCCTTAGTTTATTAAATATTTAAATTCGTATATTTCTGAATGCCTAAATTCCTGTATCTCTAGATTCCTGTATCTCTAAATCCCTGTATATCTAAATTCTTGTATTTCTAATTTCCTATATCTCTAAAATTCTGTATCCTAAATTCTTGTATCTCTAAATCCCTGTATCTCTAAGTCCCTGTATATCTAAATTCTTGTATTTCTAATTTCCTCTATCTCTAAAATTCTGTATCCTAAATTCTTGTATCTCTAAATTCTTGTAGCCTAAATTCCTGTACCCTTAAATCCCTGTATTACAAAATTCTTCTACCCTAAATTCCTGTATCTTTAAATCTCTGTATTCCTAAATTCCTCTATCCTAAATTCCTGTACCCTAAATTCCTGTATCTCTAAATCCCTGTATTCCTAAATTTCTCTACCCTAAATTCCTGTACCCTAAATTCCTGTATCCCTAAATCCCTGTACCCTAAATTCCTGCATCCCTAAATTCCTGTACCCTAAATTCTTGTATCCCTAAATTCCTCTACCCTAAATTCCTGTATCTCTAAATCCCTGTATTCCTAAATTCCTCTACCCTAAATTCCTGTACCCTAAACTCCTGTATCCCTAAATTCCTGTACCCTAAATTCCTGTATCCCTAAATCCCTATATTCCTAAATTTCTATATCCCTAAATTTCTGTACCCTAAATTCCTGCATCCCTAAATCCCCAAATGCAAAGAACCCTAGGTCCAAAATCCCTAACTTCTGACACTAAAGAAACCAATAAAAGTTCACAAATCCTTTTACAATCATTTCTTGCAATACCATAATTGAAATTTGACAAAATACAAATTATCAATAAATTTTTCCTTCTAAGAATCATTATCTTGTCTACCATAATTAAAAACATAATTCTTAACGATAATATATGACGTTAAAGCATCGAAAGGAAGTAACAGGTCTAATTGTGAATTTCATTGTTACCGTGATTGTTCCCTTTCGAATTCTAGGAGCACTCAAACTAATTACGGTAATATTACCTGCATTCTACGCTTAATGCGAATCCTCGATCGACAAAGTTGCCACATTGTACTACTGAATACTATTACAGACACAATTATGGGCTATTTCGAAACAGCCAGTTCTTGATTAACAAACTCAGGTCGAACGTGAAACGACAGGGGCAGGTTTACTTAACCCGCGAACAGCGAATTGAACAATGCCGAATATTGGGTCGCATTCGACCCAATACCACTATTTCTTAGATACATATCAAATACATTGTTACTCTACATTTTTAGTTATTAATTTAACAATCTCAAAGTCTGTATTTTTATTTGAACATTTTTCAATTTATCAGTACATTTAGAAAGGTACATTTTGTGTATTTATAAATGTGAGATATTTAAACTTGCAGATTCATAAATTATGACTTGAAGAATGACTGTACATTTAACATTTTTGAACAACTAAATTTTAATATGTATACATTTTTATATCTGAAATTTGTGAATTCCTAAGCTAGGAAATTTTGATACTTGCAGATTTATAAATTATTACATTTAAAAATTTCAAAGCTTGTAAATTTATCAATTATAAATCACTAAATTTTTATATTTCTATATTTTTAATGCTGAAATTTTTAAACTCCTGAACGTGCAAATGGTGATGTGGGTAAATTTAAAAATTAACTTTCAGAATTTGGAGGTTTCTGAGATTTCTGAACTAGATTAAAAGAATTTGTAAATCTATGAATTTCGAAATTTGAAAATTTGCAAATATGTAACTGTACAAATCTAAAATCTACAAAACCTTTGTGTAAATATAAAATTCGAATATCCCTAAATTATAAATGTATAAATCTGTAAATTTGTTAATAGAACAATCTCAAAATCTAAAATAGATTTAAAAAATGTTTAAATTTACAAAAGTTGAAATTTGAAAATTTACAACTGTAAAAACCTAAAATCCATAAATCCTCGAATACCCAAAAAATAAAAATATCAAAGTCTACAAGCTTGATAATCGAAGAATCAGAAATCTATATAAAATAGATGAAAAAAACGTTCAGTTCGAGTTTCGCGACAGAAAATATTTGAGGATTTAGTTTGCATACAGCCTTATCAGGCAACCGTTCAAGTATTTTTCAGTGTATTCTTCTTGGAAAAGTTACAAACGGTAAAAATTCAAATATTCCCGTGCAA
Organism: Megachile lagopoda; assembly: GCA_036983795.1. Lineage (NCBI taxonomy): Eukaryota > Metazoa > Arthropoda > Insecta > Hymenoptera > Megachilidae > Megachile > Megachile lagopoda. The sequence goes on from CM072798.1 coordinate 7,257,625, forward strand.
AGAGTTAAACGTTCAAAGCTTTTCCACCTGAACGGGACCCATCGATCGTAACCCGCGATATTTTCTTTATTGATATATGGAAATTACGAGCGAAAGTGGAGCTTTTCCTTCCTTTGTCATTGCAAACTCGCTTCAATTGCTCGGAACCTTTATTTGATCCACTATTTCGTGGGTTTTATTGGATTTTGTGCTCCATCCACACCGTTCTTCTGATTGCATAATTCTTTCTTCGTGATAACTTTCTATGAAAACATCCTATATTCCACACTTTTTGGCGTGTAACAGGAAATTGACGCTCTTTCAGCATTCTTCACTTTTCTTAAGAAAGTTGAAACTTTTCAACTGTCCTCATTTTTTTAAGAAAATTTAAATTTCTAACAATTTTTGCATTAAAAGAAAAGATTGGGAACTATTAAAAATCTTTAATCAAGAAAAGAAATGGAAACTGGCAATGTTTAGTTTAAAAATTAAATAAAAAAATAGAAACTTTCAACAGCCTTCAGTTAAAAAGAAAAAGGATTTTTAGCGGTTTTCATTTAAAAAGGAAAAAGAATAGAAATTTTTAACAGTCTTCACTTGAAAAAAAAATGAAACATTTAACAGATTTCTCTTTTTAAAAAAATATAGAATCTAACCTGAAAAAACCTAACCAATCTACATTTTAAAATAATAAAAACTTTCAACAGTCTTCACTTGTTAACACTATTAAAAACAAATCCTGTGTTCATCACCAAACAATAACTTTCATCATATGTCGACTTACTTCAACAATAACTTAAACTAATTTATTTTATTTTTATCCAAAAAATTACACAATGTACTTTGTAACGTAATCATTAATATAATTACAGTTTATTTTGTGACTAATAATTTTATGCAGAAAATTGTCCTCCACCATGAAATAATTAAATAAACAAAAATTCGTACAGATATAATATTGCATATGAACATATAACATTGCACATACATGTAACATATAAATTATTGTCTTCCAACCCCTTTGAAGATCATTCTAAATAAATTTTGCAATAATACTAACAGTATTGTCCTCCAGTATGAAATAATGAAATAAACAAAAATTCGTACACATATAAAATTGCATATGAACATATAACATAGCACATACATGTAACATATAAATTATTGTCTTCCAACCTCTTTGCAGATCATTCTAAATAAATTTTGCAATAATACTAACAGTATTGTCCTCCAGTATGAAATAATGAAATAAACAAAAATTCGTACACATATAAAATTGCATATGAGCATATAACATAGCACATACATGTAACATATAAATTATTGTCTTCCAACCTCTTTGCAGATCATTCTAAATAAATTTTGCAATAATACTAACAGTATTGTCCTCCAGTATGAAATAATGAAATAAACAAAAATTCGTACACATATAAAATTGCATATGAACATATAACATAGCACATACATGTAACATATAAATTATTGTCTTCCAACCCCTTTGCAGATCTTTCTAAATAAATTTTGCAATAATACTAACAGTATTGTCCTCCAGTATGAAATAATGAAATAAACAAAAATTCGTACAGATATAATATTGCATATGAACATATAACATTGCACATACATGTAACATATAAATTATGGTCTTCCAATCCCCTTTCATATTTCTATAAAAAAATTTTGCAATAATACTAATAAAATTATAAACACTGTCCCTTTTTCATCTCTCTTCAACAGCACTAACAATGTCCTATCACGTTTTAAGTTCACAGTCAGCATCCAGTTGAAGAAATAAATGAAAAAGCATGTGGACATAGTAACATAGATTTTAAAGCTGCCTTTGTTTGTCAAGACAACATTCTTTCGTTTTCTGTTTAATTAGAACACGGACAATTGTTTATCTAGGTCACAGCGGTATCAAAGATGAAATCACGAGCTCGTTAACGTTTATGTCCTTTGTCTAATTGAATATCGTTTACCCATTGATCCAGATTCAGTTGTTCTCATCGTCTTCAATTAACTACAAAGCTCCTGACATCTTTGGGATGATACGTAAATCTTCTTAATCGCTGAGAACGTGTATCGCTAATTATATTGTGTTACGTTGATCACTGCTGATGACTTCGTTAATATGTGATCATTGTTTATGTACGTCGGATTTATGCAGATTAAATATATTTAAAATATAAAATATATTTGGACGACAAATGAAATTCTTTTAGGGATTAAACGGGTTATTTACAAATTTGTAAATTTAGGTAGTTTTAATGTTTTCTTGGGGAAATTTCTGAACATTTCTGAACATCAGAAATTTGTAAATGTGAAAATTATTGATTATGGAATTTGGAAATTGTAGAAGTTGGACATTTGAGAGGGTGAATTGGGAATTTGGGGAATTGGGAATTTGGGAAATTGGGAATTGGGGGAATTGGGAATTGGGGGAATTAGGAATAGGGGGAATTGAGAATTGGGGGAATAGGGAATTTCAAGAATAGAGAATTTGGGGGATTGGGAATTTGGGGAATAGGGAATTGGGGAATAGGGAATTTGGGGAATTGGGAATTTAGGAATTGGGGGAATCGAGAATTTGGGGAATTGGGAATTTGGGGAATTGGGAATTGGGGAATAGGGAATTTGGGGAATAGGGAATTTGGGGAATTGGGAATTTGGGGAATTGAGAATTTGGGGAATTGGGAATTTGGAGAATTGGGAATTTGGGGAATAGGGAATTTGGGGAATTGGGAATTTGGGGAATTGAGAATTTGGGGAATTGGGAATTTGGGGAATTGGGAATTTGGGGAATTGGGAATTGGGGAATAGGGAATTTGGGGAATAGGGAATTTGGGGAATTGGGAATTTGGGGAATTGGGAATTTGGGGAATTGGGAATTTGGGGAATTAGAAATTTGGGAAATTGGGAATTTGGGGAATAGGGAATTGGGGAATAGGGAATTTGGGGAATTGGGAATTTGGGGAATAGGGAATTGGGGAATAGGGAATTTGGGGAATTGGGAATTTGGGGATTTAGGAATTGGGGGAATAGAGAATTTGGGGAATTGGGAATTGGGGAATAGGGAATTTGGGGATTTAGGAATTGGGGAAATTGGGAATTTGGGGAATTAAGAAATTGGGAATTTGGTGAATTTGGAATTTGGGGAATAGGGAATTTGGGGAATAGAGAATTTGGGGGATTGGGAATTTGGGGAACTGGGACCTTGGGAAAATAGGAATTTGGAGGATTAGGGATTTGGGGAATTGGGAACTTGGGAGGATAGGAATTTGGGAGATTAGGGATTTAGGAAATTAGGAATTTGGGGAATTAGGAATCTAAAGAATTGGGAACTTGAGAAAATAGGAATTTTCAAATTAACAAATTTACTCATTTCAGAAGTTGCAAATGTAATACTTTAACAACAGAGAAAACTGCAATTCCAAAATCTCCAAATTTCGAAAATGATATATACCTACGTCCATCTTACGTATTAAAATATTATTTTATTACGCATGTTATAATAACAATAACTTGGATATTCATTATTACCCAAGTGAGATTTTGAGTTAGCATACGTTCCATATACTCATAATGAATATTCGTATGTGCTAATGAAAACTAACTTCCCATTATGCTGTTCAAACGGTTAGAACGCAAACAACGTGGTAATAGTTCCAGCGTAAGTAATTAAATAATTTAGTCAGCTATATAAAGTTACGTAATTATGAATAGCAAAATATTTCTTTAGAATAATTACGTTTAGCTCGTTTAAACCGTGCTGTTACATATATTCTACAATATAAGCCTCAAATCCCATCCACAAATTTTCTGATCCTCAAAAAATGACTAAAAATCACCCAATGTAGGGGTTGTATATTACCACATTTTTCCTATGACATCCATTAAAATTAATTTTAATAACATATAAGTTGACAAAAATGAATATTCTTATATTCTACAGAATTAATATTCAATGAATATTTTAATTAACCCTAATGGACCTGATTAACGTAAGAAGTCCACCCAAATGTTACCAAAAAATTCAATTTCGACACCGTATACTTCGCATAATACACATACGACGCTCAGTAGCATACACTTAGATATTTATTCTAATTTAATCCGCAGACATTTGCAATATTCGTATCTCGGATGCAATATTATCTTGCAAACGGTAGCCCAACACGTGTACGCAATTTGTTAACAGTTTTAGGACGCGTTCGAATATTTTCATGGGTGAGTGTAATTCTGCGTTCGAAGGAAGTTTCCTTGCCGGTATAATGTCCTCCTCGGATCCTGAGACAGTCGGTGATTTTGCGGAGCTGTGTCTGCAGAAACACACGCAGAACATGTGCGTAATGGAATTCAGCTGGATGGGAATACGCCGTTATTACATACCAAGTCTCGGAAGGGAAACAATTTCGACAGACAATTTCTATTCAAGATTAGCGTAGGCAAGTGTTCTTGTGTTATGCGAGTCAGTCGAATCTGCTGATATCAGCGGGAACAGCCGCAGACAATGTAAACATTGTAAACGGATAGGAACTTATTACGGGTCAACTACAGCGGGAAAATTCGAAAAATTTACTACTGAACGTAATATACATCACCTTTATATTTAAACTATACGAAAAAATGTTGTAGGATATCAAGGGGGTGGCGACAATTTGACCTTGGATCGTTTGAAGGTCACGTGAACGTTTCTTCCCATATAGTCTATAATCTACAAATTATCCTTCACAACCAAATTTTGTTACAGATTCTCAAAATATTACTTTGTAATATTCAAGTACGATTTAAAAGAAATTTTCTGAATAAAGAATGCTTATTTATTATTATCATTTGTAGAAATTCCCAAGGATTTAAAATTGAAGAAAATCATTTAACAGTGAATTGCACTAGGTTTCAACTATTGACTATTTATATATTAATTTCGTATTTAATATACAAATGCAGGGATGTATCAACAAATGTAAAGTAAGATGCAGGGTATCTCGAAAGTCCCCTCATATTTAACCGGCTTTAAATATGGAGAAATGTTTCAGTTGTAGGATATCAAGGGGGTGGCAACAATTTGACCTTGGATCGTTTGAAGGTCACGTTTCTTAAATAGAACCCCTGTTTATTGCACATTGTAGCCCCGACGTTTTCAAAACCTATGTGCAAGTCATTCCCAAGATACGAAGCTTTGAAGTTGACAAATCGTCGACATTCGCGTTTAAAAATTTTAAAAACATCGAATATCACAGTAAAAGACTTTAGTTGCAACTAGTACCACCACGCCACAGCTAGATGGCCATAGTGTTTCATGGTCCATGAAATAGAATTTTTTCTAAAACCCATACAACGCAAATCCACTAGATATTTTTAATAATGATTCTACAACAATGTGCCACGCTCAAAATAACTGAAAATCTAGTAATTTTACCAAAAAAATCGTATTTTTAGTTTCCTATTTTTGTCATTCACCACTAGATGACTCTGCCAGTGTCACTTTTCAAAATAATCACTGAAACTCAAAAATGAATTTTACAATATTTCTTTAACTTAATAAACAAACTATATAACAATACAAGATTTCATTTAATATCCTTAAAATTCCATAATCACCTTATAAAACCTCTCGCACATCATCTTTAAGAGATAAATCTGATAAAATCCTAAAGAAAGAATAAAAAGTTAAAATTACTTGGACCATTTGAAATATTTAATTGAAACAACAGATAATCCGAAGAGAACGATTGAAAACTATCGACGCAAGCTTAGCAAAGTGCTTGTGTATCACAAAGTAACTGGGAGAAACTGATAATTAATTAATTTTGACGGGCAACATCTATATCTGACGAGTATATAACGCAGCGAGCAAAAGCTCATCGATTAACCCGCAACTACAGCGACGGAGCTCGTCTTGGTGCAGCAACCAAGTCACCGTTGCTTCAGCTTTGCAAATATGCCCGGAATACTTAAGCACTATTGATGGCGACAACGACGCTTAACGACTTTTCCCATCCCAGCCACGTAAATGTGAAAATTGATTAACGATCCGCAACTTCCATCCACGGCAAAATTCTTATCGTCCCTGAACTGTTACAAGGTAATTCCATCTAATTTCGAATTCTTATCGAAGTAATTGCTTGTACGGGCTGATTAACGATATTCTCGCGTGAAACTCTTACGCGTGTTCTCTTGAGAAGGTTTTTATTGGGGGATTAAGAGGAGGCTCGTTTCGGAAGGGATGGTTCGGTATGTTTTAATGGGAGGCTGGGGACTTTTAGGAATGTTTTTGGGGCGATTTTGGGAGTTTGGCAGTTGGGTTATTGGGAATTTCGGGAATTGGGAATTTGGGGATTTGGGGAATTGGGGAATTGGGAAACTGGGGAGTTGGGAATTGGGGGAATTGGGGGAATAGGGAATTTCGAGAATAGAGAATTTGGGGGATTGGGAATTTGGGGAATAGGGAATTGGGGAATTTGGGGAATTGACAATTTGGGGAATTGGGAATTTGGAGAATTGGGAATTGGGGGAATCGGGAATTGGGGAATTGACAATTTTGGGAATTTGGAATTTGGGGAATTGACAATTTGGGGAATTGGGAATTGGGGGAATTGACAATTTGGGGAATTGGGAAATTGGAGAATTGGGAATTTGGGGAATTGGGAATTTGGAGAATTGGGAATTGGGGGAATTAGTAATTGGGGGAATTGGGATATTGGGAAATAGAGAATTTGGGGAATTAGGAATTTGGGGAATTGGGAATTTGGGGAATAAGGAATTTGGGAAATTGTGAATTGGGAGAATTGGAAATTGGGGGAATAGAGAATTTAGGGAATTTGGAATTTGGGGAATTAGAAATTTTGGGAAATTAGAAATTTGGGGAATTATGAACTTGGGAAAATAGGAATTTGGGGAATTAGGAACTAGGGATAATATGAATCTGGGGAATTAGAAATTCAAGAAATTGGGAATTTGGGAAATTAGAAATTTGGGGAATTATGAACTTGGGAAAATAGGAATCTGGGGAATTAGGAACTAGGGATAATAGGAATCTGGGGAATTAGAAATTCGAGAAATTGGGAATTTGGGGAATTTGGAATTTGCAATAATAGGAATCTGGGGAATTAGAAATTCGAGAAATTAGGAATTTGGGGAATTAGAAATTTGGGGAATTAGGAACTAGGGAAAATAGGAAATTGGGGAATTAGGAACTAGGGATAATATGAATCTGGGGAATTAGAAATTCAAGAAATTGGGAATTTGGGAAATTAGAAATTTGGGGAATTATGAACTTGGGAAAATAGGAATCTGGGGAATTAGGAACTAGGGATAATAGGAATTTGGGGAATTAGAAATTCGAGAAATTGGGAATTTGGGGAATTAGAAATTTGGGGAATTATGAACTTGGGAAAATAGGAATTTGGGGAATTAGGAACTAGGGATAATAGGAATCTGGGGAATAAGGAACTAGGGATAATAGGAATCTGGGGAATTAGAAATTCGAGAAATTGGGAATTTGGGGAATTTGGAATTTGCAATAATAGGAATTTGGGGAATTAGAAACTAGGGATAATAGAAATCTGGGGAATTAGAAATTCGAGAAATTAGGAATTTGGGGAATTAGGAACTAGGGAAAATAGGAAATTGGGGAATTAGGAACTAGGGATAATAGGAATCTGGGGAATTAGAAATTCGAGAAATTGGGAATTTGGGGATTTAGGAATTTTGGGGGATTGGGGATTTGGGGAATTGAGACCTTGGGAATATTGCATTTGGGAAATTGGGAATTTGGGATATTGGCTATAGTGATTTGAAAATTTGGGTTTTTGGTACTTTGGATCTTTAGAATTTTGTAATTTTGTAATTTAGGAATGAAGGACTTTAAGGAGTTGGAAATGTAGGATTTTGGAAATTCTGAACTTCGCAATTTAGGGGCTATGCAAATTTCAGACTTTGCAACATGGAATTTTGAAATTTAGAAAGTTGGGACTATAAATCTTTAGAAATGTAGAATTTTTTAATTTTTACTTTGAGGAACATTTAAGTAGTCTGAGAAGTTTGAACTTTTGCATCTCAAGATTTGTTAATTTTGGGACTTCTGTGCTTTGGAATTTTGGAACCTTGGAAATTTGTAGTTATACAATTCCAGAACTATGGAACCTTGAAAGTCTGGTATTTTTTGAACTTTTAAATCAGGAAATTTTGCAACATTAAGACTTTGAAACTTTGCAATCTTAAAATTCTGAATTATTAAAATTTTGTAATCTTGTAATATATATAACCATACTATAATTTAGTAAAATAATGTCTGACAACACTAAAATCAGCAAGATAGAAATGAAAGAAATTGAGAGTGATTAGAATTTCTGATAGAGCTCTTTGTTCGCTAATGTTATCGAATAATAGTATTATTCCAATGAAACGAACTGTGAGTTAAATGTGAGGACAGGCTATTATAATTATTAATCAATTTTCGTTATGGAGCACTTTAGCGGTATATCGTTGTCCCAGATCCTTTAAACTATAGTAGCAGCTGTTAGTTCAATAAAAACGACGTTGAAGTGACATCATAGAATATCCTATTATTCTCAAGAAATATTGAAGGAAGCGAAATAATTCATGACAAGACATCTTTTGTTTCGCTTCAAGAGTTGTTCTATTGTGTAGAAAATGTCCTCGAACAAAAATTTTATAAAATAATGCATAGCAATTGTTTTACATTCTTGTATCTTGTTTCACAATTTTACAATTCAAGGTTTATTATTTTGTTCAATATTAATAATTATTTGTGTAATTTTAGTTTCAAGATAGACGAGTTATTTTATATTTACATTTTTTAAATAAATTATTTGTTTATGAGATTTTATTATTAGGAAATATTCATCAACCTCTTTTAATAAATTTAGAATTTCAAAATTAGTTTTACGGATTTAATGTTGCAAAATTTGTCAAAGTTCCCACAGTTCAAAATAATAACTAATTAAATCGTTTCAGATATAACTGAAAAATGTCACTATATTCCAAACAAATTTAATACATACTAAATTATTAATTTCTATAATTAATAATCTAAAAGATCTAAAATTGTCATCAATCTCTTTTTTCGATCTAATCAATTTTCACTCAAACATTCACCTTTTCAATCTAATTGAAATGAAATCTAATTTCAAAATTTCATTGAAGTTAAAGTTTCAATTTAATTAAAATAAATGTTCATTCTTTTCCCATAATTCACTAATTCACGTCTACAAAACCTGGACCCTGTATCAAAAAAATAGTTACAGATTCGCTCTCATGACTCGCATAATTCATCGGCGAATTTTTTGCAAGCCCATAAATTGCGTAAGAAGTCTGCCATCGTCTGGCAGCCCGTTATTATCCGTGCGTTAATTCACGGCATACCGTTCGAGTTAATTATTCAATTAGCGAACTCGGTGAGAATTCGATGAATCCGTGTTGGTACACACGGTCGTGTAGAACGCATCGGCATCGATTTTCGTTTGCTCTCGAATGACAGAATGGGCCAAATAGAGACGCGATGTACACAGGGTGAAAACTAAGTAGACCGCTCGACGTAAGAAATATAATTGATGGCGTCCTGTTTTGACAGAATCACATTATTCCCGGTACTTACGGGATCCTGCTACGTGACCGAGCATGGTCCTCGGTGCTTCAATGATAATTAATATTTGTTTCAAACTTGCATCATTATTCACACCGGTTCCCTTATTTCTAGTCGTCTCTTTTTTCCGTCTACGAATCGACCGTACTTGCACTTGCTTCTTTGTACCGTTCATCATGCTCATGCTGAGACCCAGATCGTGTTCATGATCCTCAATGGAGCTGTACTAATTAACTATTCTACATCATATTGTAATCGTAGTCATCATTTGGTAAATTACCAATTCTCGAAGTCAAGTTATAGGTTAGGTAGTATAACTTCTCAGTTTTTCAATGTTCAAAAACTACAAGGCTCAATGTTTATACAATTGATAAATAAAATAATCATCATAGGTTGGAATACAGAAATCAAGGGATAAGTTGAAATTATTATCGTCTGATAGAATATGCATTTTCAAAGTGAAGTTATAGGTTATGTGTAGGTGGTATACCTTCTCATCTGAACTACAAGTTTGAAAACTACAAGTCTGAATGTCTTTCAAAATTAATGAACAAAATAGCTATTATAGGTTGGAATTTAAAAGTCAAGTGATAAGTGGAAATACTTATCATTTGATAGAATATGAATTTTCAAAGTGAAGTTATAGGTTATGTCTAGGGGGTATACATTCTCATCTAAACTACAAGTTTGAAAACAAGTCTCTGAAAACATACCTCCCCAAATTCATCCAACCCAGAATTTCCAATTCCCCAAGTACCTATATTTCCACATACCTATATCCCCAGATTCCTATGTCCCTAAATACCTACGTCCCCAAATTCTTAGTCTCCCGAAATCTCTAAACCACCAAATTCCTATGTCCGGAGAATTTATAATTTTCCAAATACCTATATCGCCACATACCTATATCCCCAAATTCCTATATTCACAAATACCTACATCCCCATAGCTCTATGTCCTCAAATTCCCACGTCCCCAAATTCCTACGTCTCCGAATTCCTACATCCCCAAATTCCTACGTCCCCAAATTCCTAGGTCTTCAAATTTCTACGTCCCCAAATCCCTACACTCGTAAATTCCTACGTCCCCAAATTCCTACGCATCCAAATTCCTACGCTAGCAAATTCCTACGTCCCAAAATTCCTACGTCCCCAAATCCCTACGCCCCCAAATTCCTACGTCCCCAAATTCCTACGCCCCCAAATACCTACGCCCCCCAAATTCCTACGCTAGCAAATTCCTACGTCCCCAAATTAATACTCTAACAAATTCCTACGTCCCCAAATTTCTACGTCCCAAAATCCCTACGTCCCCAAATTTCTACGTCCCCAAATCCCTACGTCCCCAAATCCCTACGCCCCCAAATTCCTACGTCCCCAAATCCCTACGCCCCCAAATTCCTACGTTCCCAAATCCCTACGTCTCCAAATTCCTACGTCCCCAAATCCCTACGTCCCCAAATTCCTACGTCCCCAAATCCCTACGCCCCCAAATACTTACGCCCCCAAATTCCTACGCTAGCAAATTTCTACGTCTCCAAATCCCTACGTCCCCAAATCCCTACGTCCCCAAATCCCTACGTCCCCAAATCCCTACGTCCCCAAATTCCTACGTCCCCAAATCTCTACGCCCCCCAATTCCTACGTCCTCAAATCCCTATTCTCCCAAATTCGAACGTCCCCAAATCCCTACGCCCCCAAATCCCTACGTCCCCAAATCTCTACACCCCCAAATCCCTACGTCCCCAAATTCCTACGTCCCTAAATCCCTGGTAGAATATGTATTTTCAAAGTGAAGTTACAGCTTAGATCAAGACTCTTAATTTCTGAGTTAGAATTTGAGTGTCTGAAAACTTTGCAGAATCGACTGTCTCTAAACTTAACTATTTGAGAAATTTAATCCGAGAAATTATGATTTGAGAAATCAAAATTATTTATCATAGGTTAGAATTTAAGAATGGAGTAACAAGTTTGAATTTAAAAATCGAGAAAACCTAGTCTCGTGGTACAATCATGCATCACCCTCATTTCCAACGTCCCAAAATTAACAGCACTTCTCGACTCCCAAAATGATCAAATTTCCAAAGCTGTCGTAATAAAATTTCCAAAACTAGAAAGTTTCTAAAGCTGTCGACAGAACTGTACCCATAATTAGTGTAGTAAAAAAATGCATCGGTCTTCCGCGGTTAGCGAGAGCGTCCATTAAGGATAAAGTAGCCAAACGTTCACATGTAATAAATCTCTGAGCAGCGTTTTCAGCGATCGCGGAGCTGACCAGCCATTAACAAACCATTAGCAAGTTCCGATCGTCACCGAGGAGAAGAATAGAGAAGGGTAGCAGGATCGAAGGGATTTCATCCTCGATAACCTGTTCATTATCACTTCTAGGTTGTCCGTCGCGGACGACTGACGGAGATTAATGGAAGCAGCCGAGTGACGATAGAAATAAGGCCGTTGTTCGATGGAAAGATCGTCGGATCGTTGCGCAGGTTCTGCTTCAACTCGCGATCAATCTCTTCTCTTTTCTTTTTCTTTCCCCTACCTTTTTTTTTTAACCCCGACCAGCCACGCTGTAAATCGTTCCACAGTCGGTGACTTCCGCAAAGTCCATCGACAAGAAAACATGGGGGGGTTTCCTGACTCGCGTCACGAGGTTTTTACGTCCCTCGGAAAACAAGCAATGATCGCGTGCTTTCGTAAGCTCTCCGCGCTTGCATCACAAAGAGTGTGCATCTAAACTTAGAGCTTGCCTGCGAGCGTCGTTTATATATACAATGTCTTACGTCGCTTCCGCTTTTACGTGTCGCGTTAACGTAACACTGGCCTTTTTTCGAGTTGACACGTTTTCGTTTTCACGAATGTCACTCGAATTAAGCAATTTTTAATTGCGGTCTTTTCATTCCGCCATTTCTTCTTTTTTGAAGTTGTTCAGTGTATGATGTACTGAAATTTGGACTTCGCAGAACACTCGGGATTAATTATTTCACCAAAAACCGTGCTCGAAACTTTAGTGGGTGCGTTGCAAAGCAAAATGTGCAAAAGGACACTCAAAATAAATTATTCGAAAGTACGCTGAAATGTTCGCATTCTGTGTATTTTGCGAGTGAAAACTTGAAAAGGAACTCAAAATGAAGGGAATGTTTTGGTGTTGGTTTTTATAGGAAAAATGTGCTAATGAACAACTCTTCTATTGATTGATTTTTAGTAAAATTTTGGGGATGTGAAAATTTGGAGATGGGTTAGGAATTTGGGGATTTTTGGAATTTTGGGATTTTGGGATTTGGAGATTTAGGTATTTGCAGAATTGTGGATTTGGCAATTTAGAAATTTGGGAATGTAGGAGTTTTGGTGATCTGGAACTTCTGGGACATTAGAATTTGGGGACGTAGGAATTTGGGGATGCAGGAATTTGGGGACGTAGCAATTTGGGAACGTAAGTATTTGGGTATAAGAGGATTTGGGGACGTAGGGATTTGGGAATGTAGAAATTTGGGGATCTAGAAATTCTGGAATATAAGTATTTGGGGATATAGGAATTTGGGGATATAGGTATGTGGAAATATAGATATTTGGGGAATTAGTAATTCTGGGTCATAGGAATTTGGGGACGTAAGTATTTGGGGACGTAGGTATTTGGAACATAGGTATTTGGAACATAGGTATTTGGAGATATAGGTACTTAGAGCTACAGGTATTTGGAGCTATAGGTGTTTGGGAATATAGGTATTTGAGGGGTCTCCAAATACAAGAATCTATGGATTTGAAAGTACCCAAACTTGGGAACCAAAGAATTTGTTGATCTGCAGATTTGGGGTTGTAGAAGTTTGAGGACACAGGTGATCTATGAATGTGAGGACTTAGGGATTCGAGAGTATAGAAATTTAAGGTCCAACTAACTTATGAATCTAGGGATTTTATGGTCCAGGAATTTGGAAATATAGGTATTTGCAACTCTAGTAACATGAAGAGTACAGAAGGTCCAAGAGTACATAAACTGGAAGACCTATGAATTTATGGATCTAGGGATTTAGGAATCTGGGATCTTGGGAATGTAGAAATCTAGCGATTCTAACGTTTAAAAATGAAGGAATCTTTTTTGCGTCCAAAAATTTGTACATTTTAAAATTTGGAAAATGGAGAATTGCACGTAGTAAACAATACAGTATACAAATTGAAAATTCGTTTATCGCTTCCGAGTAATAATTGTTGATGTAACGTGTATATTTCGTTAGTGTGCGCGCAAATAAGACAAAATTATCGTGACGTAGTTAACGTTTATGAATAATGAAGGAAATTACGTGGATATTATTGGTGCGACAACACGTTGTTGCACATTAGCGACGAAATTTAATGCGTCTGCAACCACAGGACAGACTGAATTATTTAGCGAATCGGTTGCCGATTGGTGAACCAATCTCTGATATTATTCGAATAATTTTACAATCCATACTGTTAATTGATTGATTTATTAATACAATTCCGTCGGATATTGCGGTGAAATTCAAATAATTGACGATTCACCGTTTCAAATTCTCTGCAATGTGTAATTTTGTTGTTTACCAGGTATGGACGGTAACGCGTGATTATGCAAATGGACGTAATTATAGGGAACACATTGGCAGATAGTTTGTTAATTTCGAAATTTCAAAATTTGAAATTCTTGTGTTTGTATGTCCTAAAATTTCGAAATTTCTGCAAGTCCAGGTGTATGGATTTCTACATTTCTGGATATTTAAATCCCTAGATTTATAAATCGCTGGATTTCAACGCCCCAGGATTTCTAAATCCCTAGATTGCTGTATTCTTAAATTTCTATATCCCTAGATTTCTAAATCTCCAGATTCCTATATCCCTAGATTGCAATATTCTCAGATTTCAATATCCCTTGATTTCTATATTCTTAGATTTCAACATTCCTAGATTTCTAAATACCTAGATTTCTATATTCTTAAATTTCTATATCCCTAGATTTCTAAATCTCCAGATTCCTATATCCCTAGATTGCAATATTCTCAGATTTCAATATCCCTAGATTTCTATATTCTTAGATTTCAACATTCCTAGATTTCTAAATACCTAGATTGCTGTATTCTTAAATTTCTATATCCCTAGATTGCAATATTCTCAGATTTCAATATCCCTAGATTTCTATATTCTTAGATTTCAACATTCCTAGATTTCTAAATACCTAGATTTCTATATTCTTAAATTTCTAAATCCCTAGATTTCTGTATTGCCAAATTACTATATTCACAACTTTCTATATTTCTAAATTCCTATAATCCCAAATTCCTACATCCCTATATTCCTATGTCCCCAATTTCCCACATCCCCAAGTACTTATATTGAGAAATTTCTGTATTTCTAAATTCCTACATCCCTAAATTCCCATGTTCCGAATTTCCCATGTCCCTAAATTCCTATATCCCCAAATTCCTACATCCCTGTATTCCTATGTCCCTAATTTCCCACATCCCCAAGTACTTATATTCAGAAATTTCTGTATTTCTAAATTCCCACTTCCCTAAATTCCCATATCCTTAATTTCGCATATCACTAATTTCCCACATCCCTAAATTCCTATATTCCCAAATTCCTACGTCTCTAAATTCCTATGTCCCCAATTTCCCACATCCCCAAATTCCTATATTCAGAAATTTCTGTATTTCTAAATTCCTATATCCCCAAATTCCTACCATTCTAAATACCTCCACAATTCTCCACATCCAGCCCCACACATCCCCACATCCACAAGTTCTATTCCCAACTTCCAAAATCCCTATACTCCCCATATTCCCAAGTTCCTACATACCATACAAAAAGAGCGTAAACGTAACTGTCCCCAAACAATTTTTGCCTCCCAACAAATTGAAATTGTATCACATCCAGCATCTCCAGTTATCGATACGTTAATACATCATCCAGAAGTAAGATCGTCGACAGTCGACGACGTTTTCCCGATATCAGGAGCGTATCGAGGCGCGGAGGAGCCCGGCGCAGTTTCATAGACACAAGTCGGACAGGTGGACGAGATAAGATTGAAAAGATTCGAACTGCGAACGTTCGTATCGGCCTGATCGGAATGCTGCTCGATATTCCGCCTCATTCGGGCCAGAAGGAGAAAGAAAAGGGACAGCGAGGAAAGAGACGACGCGGAGAAACCAGGTTGACGGAGCCGAAGACACGGGTGCACCACGGAGGAGACGTAATGCTACGTGCATGCGGCTAGAAGACCAACGAGCGGAAAGAAGAGGGTTAGGTTAGGTACGGAGAAGGACGAGTTTCTGAAACCCCCAGGGACGATCGGGAAACTTGCCGGGCCCACCAGTCTGATACTTCTCTCGGGGAACTGGAATGTTTCGTGATTCATCGTTTTGGGGATTCTTTTTTTATGTTTCAAGTGGACTATTACGAATTTTTCAAGGTTCACTCTCTTCCGTTTGGGAATTTCGAAATTCTTTTTTTTTGGGTGCAATATTTTGCAAGACTGGAAATTTTACAGTATCTTTAAACTCCTTTGAATTGCTCTTGTATAGTAACAACTATTACGAATTTTTCGAGGTTTATTTCGGTTTAGAAATTTTTTAATTTTTGTACGTGGAGAATTTTTGGGTGCAATTTTCTGCGAAGCTGGAAATTTTGCGGTATCTTTAAACTCCTTTGAATTGCTCTTGTACAGTAACAACTGTTACGAATTTTTCGAGGTTTATTTCGGTTTGGGAATTTTTTAATTTTTCTACGTGGAGAATTTTTGGGTGCAATTTTCTGCGAAGCTGGAAATTTTGCAGTATCTATAACCTCCTTTGAATTCCTCTAAATTTTTCGAAGTTCCCCTGTTTCTAGAAATTTTTATAGAACTTTTGATATTTCCCTGAATTTTTCTAGGTTTGGACATACTTCTCCAGATTTTTTAAAATTTTGGTACACTTCTGTGAATTTTCTTAAGCACTCCTTTCGATAAATCTTTCTAGCTTTCTTTAGATTTTTCGAAATTTCTTTTAACTTCTCTAAATCATTTTCAATATGCCTAGATTTCTTTTCATTTATTCACCTTTTAGATTTCTGTACATTTACCTAGTTTTTCCCCTAGAAGTATATGAATCTTTGTAAATTTCACTAGATTTCAATAAATTTTTATAGCCCTCTTCAAACTTCCCTTAATTTTTCTAAATTTCTCTAGATTTCCATGGCGTTCTGTTAATATCCCTAGTTTTCTCCTCAGATTAATCTACATTTCCCTAGATTTTTATAGATTTTTGTAGATTTCTCTAGCTTTCGATAAATCTGCCTAGATTTAGATTTTTCCAAATTTTTCTAGATTCCTCTAAAGTTCTATTAATATCTCTAACTTTTTCCCTACACGTCTGAAGAGTTCTTTAATTTTTTCCCTAGATATCTATAAATCTCTCTAGGTCTCTATAAATTTCTCCAAATTTCCCTAGATTTTTTCAGATTTCTCTAAGTTCCTCAACTTCCAGTTTTACGAAATTAAAACTTCAATTTCTAAGCCCCGAAATTCAAAAAAGACTAATTTTCTCAAGTTCCAAATTTCCAAACCTAAAATCTAAGAAGTGTCTTATTTAACATGCAATCATTTCGTTCCAATCGACATTTCGAAATAAATATAGCCAGCATATCAATTGACCGTTTCAACTTCTCGAGGCGTGTATAATCAACGTAGCAATTAATTAGCCACTTCAGATACGACTTTTCACCCGAGAAATATGGCGCAATCTCGCAAAGAATTTAGATCAATCAACGCAACGGATAAATTATTCATACGGCAACGTTTTTGCATTACGTCGCGAGTGTACGTCGAAAAAATGAAGGAAACGAAGGTCTGATGCATGTATCCTCTCAGAAAACTTCGGATGCTGCATTCGTAATCGGCAAGGAAGTGTCACGATCATCTAACTGGTACACCCGTAATATTACGACGACACTGGTAGTCTCCTGAACCTTTCGCGCCGTGTTCGTGTCTCTCCTTCTCTGTTCCACGGGATAGATGCATAATACGAAAGATAGAAAGAGAAATGCAGAGGCAAGCGGTTGCCGAGAGACTGAACGTCGCTGCGGGTGGCACGAGACGTGCGGGGCTGCAAATTGCGACGGCGCACACACACCAGCTGAATCTCAAGAAATTACGAAAAATATTCCACTTGCCAGTTTTTGATATTACAGTTGTTTTATCGACCATGAGTTTATCAATTTTTTCGAGGTCGGATGTTCGAGATTTTTCATTTACGAATTTTTTCATTTGTCGCTTTTTTAGATATCTGAAGATGCACTTTCTCAAATTTTTTAATTTTTGATATTTTTTATTGGCAGAATTTTCAAATGTGATTTCCTCAGTTTTCAAAGTCCAAGTTTTCAACGTAATTTCTTCAATTTCAGATATCCAAATTTTCACCCTCAAACTTTTTGAATTTGTTAATATTTCTGAAGACTAAATTTATCAATTCTGAAGATCCAAAAGTTCAAATTCTCAAATTAACAAATTTCTTAAGTTACAAAAGTTGACATTCAAATTTTCTCGAATTCTTCAAGATTCAAAAGTCTGAATTCTTAAATTTTTATGTCTCTGAACTTCTAAAGATTCGAATTTACAAATTTTTGTAGTTTCAAAAAGAAATTTCCTAATTTCCGAAGTCTCCAACATTCAAATTTACAAATTTACGAACTTATATATTCTCAAATCTACAAATTTTATTATTATTAATTATTGCCCTGAAATTAAAGATTCACCCATTGTAAGCTTAGGTAATATATCATAATCTGATTACAAATATGGGCAAAAGATTAGGCTAATTAATTAATTACGAAAGATGTGTTATATTTTTTAGATATCGCGTTTAAGCAACACGCCACCAGATGTCTTATGAAATGTATTGTTTCTCGTCCATCAGACGCTAATTAAATGATCAGAAATTCCAAAGTGTAATACTTCAAAAGTCTGGGACGAAGATAGAGAAAGCTTTACAATTGAACTTACACTACTTTCTTTCCAAAATCAAAATTTCTCAAAAATCTTCCAAATTTGTTCAAACTCTCCGAATTCATAAACTCTCAAATATCTATAATTTAAAATTTAGAAGTGTACAAGTACTTAAATGCTAAAATCCTTCAAATTCTTCCAGATTTCCATATTATTAAATTCTCAAATTGTCAAGTCCTTAAAAGCCCAAATTGCCAAATTTTTAAATATTCAATATCGTATACTCCCAAATTCTCGTATATCTGAACTTTCAAATTTCCAAATTCTTTAACTCTCTATTCCGTATTCTAAAATCCCCAGATCTATAAATTCACAAGTCCTCACATCCCCAAATCCCAGAACCTCGAAATCCCAAATCACCAGATTCCTAAATCACAAGATCTCCAAATCCTCGTCTGCCTACAACTCCAAAATCACCTCCCTGAATCCCTAAGTTCCCAAATTCTCGGCCCCTAACTCTACTTCCAAATAGAATACTACATAAACGAGCGAATCTCTGATCATTTACACGAGTATAAAATTTGGATTCGTAAAATTGCAAGTGTCCGTATGATAAAACATCGAAATTAGTAGATTGGCAAATCCGCAAATGCCGAAATCTCTATCTACAAGAAGCACGCAAGGTTCCAACGTCGGTTTCGACGCACACGGTTCTTTCCCGCATCTCGAGTATTCTGCCCCACTGTACACTGCGAGAAGCCAGTCGGCGTGGTGGGGATATGCGCAGTGGTGGGGGGTCCGGCGCGAGTGGTGGGGGGTCGATCGTAACGGAGCGTCGGAGCAAGCCGTCAGTCAGCCGTGCTTCGTCGTGGGGATGAGATCGCAACGAGGAATGACGTCGCACGCTCCGACATTCGCGCGACTACGGTGACACGGTACAAAGACTACACGCGGTTCATACGCATACAGTTTCGCGTCTTGCGATCCCGTATCCGCTCCGACAACGGAAATAATCGTGAATCCGTTCTCGCGCTGTTACAAAAAGGCGTGTTTCCCCAGGCTGTGCAACTGTGCGGTGTTCTATCCCCGTTTCTCCATCTTCCGCATTCCTCGCTCCGATTGGAGTGTCTCTCCGTGCACGAGCATCGTGTATCGACGACTCTTCGACGGGATTATTGCACGCAGCCGGATCCGCTCGAGCGAGGGAAAGCCGGAGCAACGCCAGAAAACGTGAGCGAAATTCTATTAATAAATACGAGCGTGTATTGTCGTGAACGATTCTCGCGAGCTGTCATACACAACGGCTTCTCTCGGTAGTTTCTCGTTTTGGTATGGAGACGCGTGTACGGGGAACCGTTACCTTCGCTTCGGATCGCTATTAAACTTCTCTCCACGCTTATTCCCTAGTCCCGTTTATCCTCGCAGGATACGCGAACCTGCGTCCTGACACTTTCCTTACGTTTGCCTCTCCCTTCATCTGCCCACGTGCTGTCGTTTGCCCAGGTGGGATGCTGGGCATTTTTACTCCGCATACAATGGCAAATCCGACTTTCAGATAAATATACTGCGGATGCTTTTATCGTACGTCGGCTACAAAGTGTATGTAAATCGCGGATCTTGATTACAGTGTTTGAGAACTTCGATGCGTCGGATGCATAAACGTTTATGGATAGCATTGGGATGGTCAGTTATCTGCTTGTGAAATATGTCGATTTTAGCTTGTTGTGTAACTGCTCGCGTTGATTTTTCGTTTTCCGAGCCATCGAGCGGGACAGTGCAGGACTATGATGCTAATCACTATCGTGTAAATTTATGGTACTTTGACATGTACTTGTATGTAGACTCTTCGTGTCCAAAGCAGTTATCAATGACTTATTATTTATTGGAATATCCGACGAAATCCTTGTACGAAAACGCTTTAAATGGAGCGTCAGAAGAATTTTGTCTAGTCATTTTTTGTAAACAGTCTCGAACGAAATGCGTCAAGTGTAGAAACAGAAACTTTAGTATACAAGTGTGGCAAACTTCAATAAACTCTTGTAGAATAATTTAAAGTTTAGTAACAGAAGGTGTTTGATAAGAGTTGTACAAGTGTTATCGATACAAAAGTAGGAGGTATTGTTTGTAAATATTGAAGCTACCAGAATACGAGCTAAGCAGAAATCACTGTTACGAAAACGGTCAATATAGTCTTATACATAAAATCTCATTTGGCGTGATTTGTAACGGTATAGAATGAGAGTCAGAAGTCTAATGTAAATTTAATTAGAAGGAGTGCCGAATTAAAGCTCGTTGTTCGTTCTTCCTGGAAGAAGTTCCAGGTAATCAAGATTCCGAATGAAGTTTCGGTATCCCCGCTTATTTTAAACACGCTGTATGTTTTGCTGAGCCGGAAGGTCAACCTGTTTCCTTCAACGACATTCTAAAACGCGTTCGCACAGATAAGCTTGGTTAAATGACTCGTTTAAATGGCATTCTTTATCGTAACAGGACGACCATGCTTGATCTCTGAATGTTACTATGGACACAGCAAAACATGATACCAGAAATATGGGAATACACGAATTTACATATACGGAGATATAGAGATATAGGGGTATAGGAACATTGGCATATTGAGATATTAGGATAAAGTTCGAATTTAGTAATATAGGAAAGTAGAAACTAGAGATCTAGGAATATTGAGATCGAGGAATACATGATACTAGGATTGTTAGAATCTAGGAATATTGGAATATCAGGATGCTGGGATCTAGGGATATTTTCCTTCGGGAATAATTCAATCTAGAGATATTTGTACCCGGGGATATTTCAGTCTAGTGATATTTATGTTGAGGACTATTGGAATCTAGGGATATTCGCATTTATGAAAATTGGCATCTAGGGATATTGAAATTTGGAGATACTGGAATCTAGGGATATTAGTATCTTGGGGTATTGAAACTAGATACTGGGATAATAATACCAGCATCTAGGGATTTTTGTATTTTGTATCTGTAGGATCTAGGGATATTGGAATGTCAACGTGTTAACATCTAGGGTTGTTTGTGTATTGAATATTACCGACTAGGGATATTGGTGCAGGGATCTAGGGATTTTTTTATTTTCCAATATTGAGATCCGAGAATATTAGTATTCTAAAGTATTGGAATCTAGGGTTATTAGTATACTGAATATTGATCTCTAGGGATAATTGAACTGGAATCTAGGAATTTTTGTATTTTGCATCATTGGGACTTGGGAATATTCGTATCTCAAAATTTAAAAATCTAAGGCTATTTCTCGACTACTGATTTCTAGGGATATTGGTATCCCGAAATGCAGGGATCTAGGGTATTAATATCCAAGGATATTCATATCGCGATATTGAGAGCTAGGAACATAGTCGTTAAGATAATTAACATCATATTAAAAACTCAAACAAAAGTAAATCAATTTGAATATAAAAATTATGCTTTGCTTACATATCAATAAATTAATTATAGTTAACATATCGATATTACGTCGACAATCATTAATGTCACCTTTAGTGCACATATACAGGTCTAAAAATGTAATAATATACGTCTGAATATAAGACAGGAGTACGTACGTCGTTTGTACAAGTATTAATGAATCAAACGGTGCGTATAAACGAGTCCTCGATCACGTGGTTCGATACTACGCTTTCGATTATCAAAACTACGCGGCGCTGCAGTCGAAGGCGGGATTTCAGTGTCATTCACGATCGTTCGTCAATTTCCCGCACGATTTTCGATCCATCGACAGTTCGTTGTAATCATGTTCGCGGTATTTGTTACTCGATCGTGTTTCACAGAATCGCGCGCAGAATATCCGGCACGTTATCTTAACGAGTGAATCGAACGAGCCGGTTTTCTGCGCGTCTCGTGTTCTTGTTGCGCGAACACCGTCTCTATGAACTTCATGGCAGTCCGTGACCCCGGGTATTTCCTGTTACGGGAAAGGCCCTTGCACGGCTCAGTTCGTTGGCATTCCTTTTCTACGAGCTAATCGTCATTGCGTAACTTCACATTATTGGGAAAATTTCTGCGTGCTAGTGTACCACAATTGTTCTTCCCTGAATTAATTCATCTTTTACCGCGTGATCTATCTGGGAATTTACGCTTGGCAAGATCTTTCGTACACTGGGGTGTAATCGTGGCTTCTTTAGTATTAAAACACATTTATAAACCAGTTTTTGCGTTTTTGAACTAGTTTTCGAAGTTTAAAATTTTTGAATGGTCTAGTTCACAAATTCCTTAACTTGTTAATATAATTTTCAAGTCTCTTACAGTCGCAAATAAGTTTTTGAATTTTGATATTGTTAAATATTTGAACTTAGCGATTTTTTTGTCTTCAAGATTTTGAAATTTCTAAATTTCATGATTACAAAAATTGTATTAAATTTTCGAACTTTCTAGTTTAAATATTCCTCAGATCTCAAATTCCCTAGGCCCAAAAATTCCCTACAGCAGAAATTCCCTAGGCCCAAAATTCCCTAGAGCAGAAATTCCCCAAATAAAAATTCCCTAAATCTCAACATTCCCCAAATAAAAATTCCCTATGCTCAAAAATCCACCAAATCCAAAAATTCCCCAGATCCAAAAAATTCCCAAACCCCATACCCAGTAAATCTCAAATTCCCCAAATCCCAAATTCCCTAGAAAAAAATCCCTAGGCACCAAATTTCCCCTAATACAAAAGTCCCCATACCCAAATCCCCCAAACCTGATATCCCAAATTCTCCAAACTCCAAATTCCCCAAATCTCAAAATCTACAAATTGCAAATCGCAAAATCCCTAAAAATCACCGAGTAGATATTTCTTACACAAAGTATGGTCATTTATTTTTTATGCGTCTGTATGCGAATGACGTACATTATTAAAAAGATGGATACAATTCAAGGATGGAATCTCTAAAATTAAAACTATGATTAAAACACATGTGAACATCATTTCGACGTACTGTTTCATATTGCGATTTCAAATATGAAACGATTTGCAGAGTTTAATAATTTTTGAGCAGCGCAACGTGGAACATTTCTGGCATATATTTGAATGTTGAAGTACATAAAATGTTTGAATATTGCCTGATACATTTGGAGCTTTAATATGACCTATTTGTAGAGATGCATGGATCGGGGTGAAGGTCGATGCTGATGTTTTAAGATAGAAATTATTAAATTCGCCGCGACCGATCTTGGCAGTGAATATTTCAAGTCCAATCCAACTGTCGTCCTCATTTCTCTGCTCGAAACAAATACAATATTGGATCTGATCTGTACTTGAGAATCTGATACAAATTCAGTTTTATCTTTTTTTCTTCGTACTTTGGGGTTACCTTGAATTTTATCATTTTTAGATAGGACAATTTTATAACTTAGTTACTTTGGAATTTGGGCATTTTATATGGTTCAAGTTTATGAGGGTGATGAACTGAGGATATAGAATTTCCATCATTTCCAAAATCTAGAAACTTGATAATTAAATTTGAAAAATTTTCAATCGAAGACCATTAAATTTTCTAATTACAAATTGATCACTTGAAAAATGATAAAATTTGAAAATCACACAATTTTCCATTTGAAAATTTGAAAACTAAGTAATCCCACAATTTTAAAATTAAACACCCAGTCATAAGATTCTTTGAAATTAAAATCTCAAAAGCTATAAAATGTTCTCAAATTAAAAACTTGAGAGTGATCATTTCTCAGATAAAAAAATTGAAGAATATCAAAATTTCTCAAATTGAAAATATTCTAATCAGCAAATTAACCAGTTCAAAAGTGACCCCACGTAGCCAACATGCCCCTGAATCGGCCCCGGAATCAGAGTTACCCGCGCTCTTTGTATATCGCAGTCGGCGAACGACAGACGCATGGTCGGTGACCCTTTTCCCCTTTTAATTTCGAAACAAAGAACGCGAAAACCTTTCTGTTCGTGGAAGAAGAAGCCATTCCGAGCTGGCAGCGGATACGTAGATGTTGGATGCATGCACACAGGGCCAAATGAAAACGAACGAGGCCGAACCTCTTGGCCAGGTAATAACAGTCGACCTTTGCCCTCACGATCTCAGCCTACCTGCCCGCTGCCCGCTACGTGACCGACTTCTTTCTCTCTCTCGTTTTGCTAGAAAGAGGACGAATTTTTACGCACGAACTGCGAACATCATCGGATATTCCGACGGCCGGGAAAGATGCCAGGCTGCAGCTGCAAAAATTGTCCACGATAGACAGACCGTGGCCTAGACCGGCGATAGAGAAAGAGGGGAACGGGATATAACAGAGAAAGGAACTGTGGCTTCGATCGAACACGGTCACTGGATGAATTTTCTTTCCACCGATCGGTTTCTATGTCATGCGTTCGCTTTGAACCCGGCTAAAATACGTTATGGACTACGCTCGAAAACTCTGCTTTTGGGACTCGCGATCAAAATTATTGATTTTTTTCCCTCGGACAATTTAATTGCCGGCTTTTGTGTAGATAGGGTTGTAGTTGTTTAGGTGTTCTTTTTCTGTAAGATTGATGGGTGTTTAGGGGGGGGGGGGGGGGGGTACTTGAGATTTTGGGGCTTTTGATGTCGTTGGGAAGCTTGTAGATTTCGGAATTTTGGGATTTGGTGCGTGGGTTTTAGATTTTTTAGTTTCTGGGTTTTGAAATTGAAATTTCTAAATTTCTGTATTTTTGAATTCTTGAATTTCTGAATTTCTGAAATATCCAATTTCTTCATTCCTAAAATTCCTAATTACTATATTCCAAAATTATCAAATTAGATGGCAAAATTACAAAATTTCATGGTTCCTAAATTATCAAATTTCATAATTTCTAAATTGCCAAATTACCAAAACTCAAAGTCCCTAAATTGTCAAGTTATCAAGTTAAGTCCCTAGATATCTAAGTCAATCAATTGCAATGAATAAATTATGAAATTCTTAGATGGCAAAATTACAAAATTTCATGGTTCCTAAATTATCAAATTTCATAATTTCTAAATTGCCAAATTACCAAAACTCAAAGTCCCTAAATGGTCAAGTTATCAAGTTAAAAAGTCCCTAGATATCTAAGTCAATAAATTGCGAAGTCCCTATATTTCTAAATTACCCAATTTCATAGCCCCTATATTATCAAGTTTTCGAGTTTCAAAGTCTCTAAATGGACAAATTATCAAATTGCAATATTTCAGATATCTAAGTTATCAAATAGCGTCCCTAAATTTCCAAATTACCAAATCTCAACATTTATAAATTACCACTCTAACAAATCTCGAAGTTCCCAAATTATCAAGTTACCTAATCTCAAGGTCCCTAAATTGTCAAATTATCAACTTTCAAGGTCCCTAAATTACCAGGTGACCAAATCTCAAAGTGCTTAAATTGCCAAATGACCAATTCTCAAAGTCCCTAAATTGTGAAATTACCAAATCTCAAAGTCTCTAAATTGCCAAGTAACCAAATCTGAAAATTCCTAAATTGCCAAATGACCAACTCTCAAAGTCCCTAAATTGCCAAATGACCAACTCTAAAAGTCTCTAAATTGCCAAATGACCAAATCTCAAAGTTTCCAAATTGTCAAATTACCAACCCTCAAAGTCCCTAAATTGTCAAATGACCAACCCTCAAAGTCCCTAAATTGTCAAATGACCAACTCTCAAAGTCCCTAACTCGCAAATGACCAACTCTCAAAGTCCCTAACTCGCAAATGACCAACTCTCAAAGTCCCTAACTCGCAAATGACCAACTCTCAAAGTCCCTAACTCGCCAAATGACCAACTCTCAAAATCCCTAAATCACCAAATGACCAATTCTCAAAGTCCTCAAACTAGCAAATCCAAAATTTCCCAACCTACCAAAAGCCAATACCCAATTTCCCTAAATTCCCAAACAAGCACCTTCCAGTCTCCCAAAATCATCCAACAGCAAAATCTCGCTCTCCTCAAATTACCAGAGTACAAAGTCCTGAATATCCCAACTAGCCGAATCCCCAAAGTCGCGAGCAAATCCCGGAAACGAGAAGAAAGAATCAGTATCGCTGTCGTAATCCCACAGTCGGCTGCACGCACCGTGCACAACGGTGCCCGTGAGCTGATTGTCGGGCACTCGATCTGCCCGTCACAAGGGAAGACGAACTGCTTTCAAGCAGTCCAGGATGACGAAGAGGGGGATAAAGTCGGCTTAAATTTGATTCACTTCTCTCTAACACTGTCCTTCCAGCTTCAATCCACTTGGTCCTCGTCTGGCTCCTCTTATTCTCTCTTTATCACTGGACCACCGACTACGGAAGCGGAGGAGGAAGACCGCAGAATGCAATTTCCTCAGGGCACGAGGTACATGTTCCAATGGACTGCAATGCTTCCATTGCATTCGGTGGCTAGCCAATGCGTCCGTCCACTCTTTTTTTTATTTACACGGAAATCTTCCCTCCGTTTGCGTATACTTCGACATTCTTCGGTCACTTGGACCCGTTCTTAGCTACTGATTCGACCTGCGTCGCTCTACGCTGTCAGGAATTAGGGATTAGGGTTTCGGAAGGATACGAGAGAGGTTAGGTTACTCGGTGACCACTGTAATTGAGTTATTTTCCGGGTTTTCTAGACTTCTGCTAACTCGTAGTTTCTGGCTTCGAGTTTCGGGCTACTGTGACACTTTTCGAATGAAGTTGCATCTAATTAGTTCTTGTTCTGGAGAGGTTTTTTAGTGCAGCTCGTAAAAGTATTTACTAGTTTCGGTTATTTGTGGATACTGTGGGTTGGGAATTCGTTGTTTTTGAGAATCGGACATTTTGGGTGGGGAATATTGTGGAAATTTTTAGGTGCACTTTTTGGAGAATCTTTGAGCTTTATATTGACATGCTATGTATGCTATTTTATGACAATTCCATGTCATGAATTCTTGGTGACACGAATGAGATGCAATGTAAGTTTTATATTTTGTAAAATCATTCATTACTTGATGTAATTAATCAGTTACTTTGCGTTAGGAATATCGATGAAATCTTTAGGTTGTCTTTTTCGTTGATGTTTAAACTTTAAATTGACATGCCATATGTGTCATTCCATAATACTTTTCTGTCATGATTTCATAACGATGTAAATTAAATACAATCCAAAGTTAATATTTTTCGAAATAGGTCACGGTTTGTTATAAATGACGACCATTCATTTTATATTCAGAATATTAATGGTGCATTTATGTAGTCTTTTTCGTTGACGTTTAAGCTTTAAATTGACATATCGTACGTGTAATTCCATAATACTTTTCTGTCATGATTTCATGATGATGTAAATTAAATACTATCCACATTTAATATTTGTCGAAATCGATCACGGTTTGTTATAAATGATGACCACTCATTTTGCGTTCCGAATATTGATGGTGCATTTACGTAGACTTTTTCATCGATATTTAAGCTTTAAATTGATATGCCGTATGTGCAATTCCGTAATACTTTTCTGTCATGATTTTATAATGACATAAATCAGATATAATCAAAAGTTGATAGCTTTCGAAATCGGTTACGGTTTGTCATAAATGATGACCACTCGTTTTATGTTCAGAATATTGACGGTGCGTTTATGCAGCTTTTTTCGTTAATGTTCAAGCTTTAAACTGACATATCGTACGTTTTGTTTCATCAAACTTTTCTGTCATGAATTTCTAGGAGTATAAATTCAATCATAATTTGAATTTAACTCAATCATTACCTGCTACAGATGATGATTATTTATTTCGTATCTAAAATAGTAATAAAGCGCTTACATAGTCTTTTTCCTTGATCTTCAAGCTTTAAATTGACATATCACAAGTGATATTTCATGACACTTTTCTGTCATGAATTTCTAATCGTACAAATCCGATATAATCCAAATTTGACGTACTTTAAAATTAATCAATACCTGCTATAGATGATAACCATACATTTTGAGTTAAGAATACTTCTGAAATATTTATATATGCTTTTTCGTTAACTTTTAACCTTTAAATTGGTATAGCATAAGTTTAATTTAGCGATGCTTTTCTGTCATGAAATTATGAGAATAGCAAGATAACAGAGTCGTTGTAAGAATATTAAAAATGTGATGAGGTAGCAAATGAAGCGGTTTCAGTTCACATAGAATTACAATTATCCGATGAACGAAAAATAGGTATCGATTCTCTGAACTCGGCAGCTCATACGATTCTATTGTTGGCTTTAAATATTTTTCTGCGTATCTGTCCTGAATTCCCCCGGTTGTTATTGTGCACGACGAAGAAACGTGCAGAAAAACTGAAGATTCACATTATCGTCACGTTCAAGAGACGTTCCAAGCGATTCAACTTCCGGGGAAAGGATATTGGTGGCCCTGCAGATACACAACTTCGTGAAAGCTCTATTTTATGTCCGAAACAAGCTACGTTTTCTCTCTAACCAGGTTTTCCTATTTCGTCCACCCAGCGAAAACGTAACTCCATTACACAGTTAGTTTTTAGCTCTCGAATAACACGTTTATTCAATTGACGTTGATAAATAACAAGCTAAAAACGATTAATAAACTTCAGCCGTCGTAATCGATCAAAATTTATTAAATGCCCGACGGGATTAATTAAATATTTTCTTAAAATTCATCAAACTCTGTACAGTGTTTGGTGGCGGTGATATCGCGAGAGAAATTGATCGTGTGTTGAATCGGACGCAATTTGACGCAGTTTCTTTGTGAGGTACCGATGTCAATCCACGAGTTGGCGCGTGGGGAGGCAGACACTGAATTTTGAGCATTTTGAGAATTTGGAGATTTGAAAAGTCGGGGATTTGAGGATTTGGGGCTTTGAGAATTTTAAGATTTGAGAATTTGGGGATTTGAGAATTTGGGGAGTTGTGAATTTTGGGATTTGACAATTTGGGGAGTTGAGAATTTTGGGATTTGCCAATTTGGGGGGTTTGACAATTTGGGGAGTTAAGAATTTGGGGATTGTACAATTTGGGGAGTTGAGAATTCGGGAGTTGACAATTTTATGGATTTGAGAATTTGGGGAGTTGAGAATTTGGGGATTTGAGAATTTAGGGAGTTGAGAATTTTGGGATTTGACAATTTTATGGATTTGAGAATTTGGGGAGTTGAGAATTTGGGGATTTGAGAATTTAGGGAGTTGAGAATTTGGGGATTGTACAATTTGGGGAGTTGAGAATTCGGGAGTTGACAATTTTATGGATTTGAGAATTTGGGGATTTGAGAATTTAGGGAGTTGAGAATTTTGGGATTTGACAATTTGGGGAGTTAAGAATTTGGGGATTTGACAATTTGGGCATTTGACAATTTGAAGATTTGACAATTTGATGATTGGAAAATTTTGAGATTTTGAGATCACAGATTGGAACTTTTCTCAAATACCTTCTTCCTCCTTCACAATCTTTCCAATCCACTACACCTAAACAGTACTTCATCAAAACTATCACAACTCGCAAAGTACTCCAAAAATGAATTACAAAACCAATTTAACTCAATTTTCCTCTAAATCCTCCACAAAAGTCCATCAACATCAATGACCAAAATTTTCAATCAAATTATCAAAGTCATAACACGTACCGCTGTCAACCCACGAGTTGGCGCGTGAAGAGAGATGTGTTTAGAAGAGTCACGGTTCCAATTGGTCAGAATAGAAAAATGGACGCCTCACACGTATTTTCCGAACAATTGGCTCTCGCGATCACGCACACCAATTAGGCGAAAAACAATGACAGTCGGCAAACGTCTCTCAAGCGAGCGAGATAGCGCGAATCGCGTTCAGCAGTTGTTATTGTCATTATTATTCTTATGCGCCTGTATGTAACGGAAGTATTCACGGTGGATAGAGCTTCTTTTACTTTGGGTCACGCGTCAACTCGTGGGACATCCGTATGTAAATTATTGCACCCAAATTGAAAATTCATGCGTACCAAAAATACGAGAAAAATTTGCAATTTTTGAACTGCGAGTGCGTCACACGTGCGTCACGTGTGTCACGAGTGCGTCATGAGTGCGTCACGATTGTTACGAGTGCGTCGCGAGTATCCCGAGTGCGTCATGAGTGCGTCACGAGTATCCCGAATGCGTCATGAGTGCGTCACGAGTATCCCGGGTGCGTCACGTGTGCGTCACGTGTGCGTCACGAGTATCCCGAGTGCGTCACGTGTGCGTCATTAGTGCGTCACGAGTATCCCGAGTGCGTCACGAGTGCGTCATAGCTGACGCGCCAACTCGTGGGACATCCGTATTGGCATCTATACATCCCAAATGAAATTTCCAGATTCCCGGTTGTTTTTCGATTCATCAAGACTCCACCCATGTGTTTGTATCCTCTGCAATCTGCAGTCCCTTGTATTTCCACGGTTCAAATGGACCTTTAAATTTGACTAGCTCCAGGGAACGAATATCGCGAACGCAATTTCACTTGATCGCCGATGTAAACGTCCTATCGAATTGTAACCGCGAGAACCGCAGCTTGAAAATCGAGTCTTTTTTCATGGAAACCAACCACCTTTGAAATATATCGATAATACGAAACGGTACTCGTTTACGTTCGCTTCTTTTAGATTGTATAACTGCAGCGGACGTGGTTTCGGTTTGAATCTCGTTACGATCAAGGATATTGCGAATGTGATTCGTAATATTACGTGCCGCCATATTTGTCTCTAAAAATGGGAATTTAAATTGGAAACAGTTCTCGTATTTTATAATTGACGTTCTTTCATATTTTCTGACATCCATATTTCCGAATCTCCAAATTTGTAATATGACAAATAATAGTACTTTACAAATTCCACTGAACAAATAAGATTTCTTACAATTCGGTTATCATTAAGAAAATGAAATGAACACGTCAGTAAAATGTTCCGAGATGATGAAAATTTCCACGTTCTCTAAGATAACACTGTTAATAATAACAAACATAAACGATTATCAGCTTTCTCCTATATCTTCTCGAATCATGTTTTCATATTATTTCCACCGGGGTAAAACCCCTAATGCAAGGAGTTTTACGTAATGCGATAATGCAAGGGGTCACTTCAACGAACAAAGGTTGCACTTTTTCTCGTATAGTGTTATTTGGACGATACTCAACTTCTCGATGATTTTTGAAGCCGTAGTTTAGCAACCGCGTATGTTCACACAACTTGCATCATCTTCATGGTCGAAGAGTGCTCGAACGAGTCGGATTTTCGAATGAAAGAAACAGGATCGATACGGGTTGCAATGGTTACACGGCATACCGGGGAAAATTGCATTCAGCATGTAACTCGACCTGATTTTCATCGTACGAGAGATTTGCTAAGGAAACACGAATCTTTCTCGTTTTTTTTTCTAATACAAGTCATTCACGCTGCGACATAGAAGTCCAGACGAAAAATACGAAATCGTTTATTTAAATTGATGACTCACTTGAATGGTGTTTTATTCCAGAAAACATCCGTGATTCATTTAGTCAATGTTATTAAATTCTGTCGCTAGAATCTTTCTCGCGATTTTTACTGGCGTTTAAATATTGTTCTTTGTTTTGCTCTTATCTTTTGATAAGGAATGCCATTTCTTTGATAGACTTCAGTTTCTATCGTTCAAATGTGGGTTAGGTGATATAGATAGTGATTAGGTTTAGTGATAGTGATTTGGAGAGTTGAATAATTATATAATAAATTATATAGTTATTTGTTGATGACTGGAAGAGTTCAAGTTAATTAATTGATGAGAACTAGGAGAATTTAAGTTAATTGTCAATAATTAGAAAAATTTAAATTAATTAATAAGTAGAGGAATTTAAATTTAAGGGTAGTTTTCAGACAGTCACCAGAATAATTTAGTCAGTATAATAATTATTTATAACAAGTTTAATTATTATAATAACACTTCTTAAATAATTACAGTAATTGTCACCTTGTGCAAATTTATTTTTCGACTGCCATTACTTCAAAACCTGTGAATCATTAATTGATCTACTATTTTTAGTCTTTGAATACTAACTATAATAACTTTAATAGGAGTTATTTACAGTCAGTACAGTCAGCACTTCTGAAATAATTACTGTTATTGTTACCTTGTATAAATTTATTTTTAGACCATTTTAATCGTTGCCTCAAATCATTGATCTGTAATTTAATTTAATAAACAAAGCAAATAATTTCGTGTATTTCTACAAAATATTGACAAACCAAATTTCATGTATTGATTATTCTTGACTAAGTGCGATGTCATAATTTAATTTAACAAACAGCAAATATTTTCGTAATTTTCTCTAACAATTTGAACAATCAAATTTCACATATTAATAAAACCCAATTACATGAATTGTTCAATTTAATTTAACAAACAGAGGAAATAATTTCTAATTTTCTGTAAAAATTTGAAGAATCAAATTTCATATATTAATAAAACTCAATTAAATCAACTAATTTACAATTCATTTGAAACAGTACAAATAATAATATAATTTCCTACAAAAACAATAAATTGATGTATGATAATAATTTGTCCTAATAATTTATACTAATAATTTGTACTAATTTGAAACAAATCAAAAATATTAAACAAAGCAAAATAATTTTGCATTTTCACTGTTCGAAGTTTCTACAGTTCCAAATAATTTACATTAAACTTTGACAAATATCGTAAACAGTATCGTGGTGATTTTTCAGTCTGTATCCGACTGGTTTTACAAAAGTTGGACAATCGAGTTTGCTGAAAAACGTGGAGCTACACTTCAGTTGGTCAGACAGTTACAATTCCTTGGAATGGTGACCGGGTTCCCTGAGGAAATTGCGCTTCCCCTGTAACACTGATACCGATTGCTCTTTTCGAGGGAAAATACACACCTTTATACGACACAATATCAATTTTTTAGTAAAAGATGCAATTTTACAATATTACGTTCCTACATTTGCAATTCGGTTTCGTTTTATCATTTCTGATGGAATATTTTTCATATTATTTGTAGTACACGTTTATAGAATTTTTGTAGAAGTTTATCTAGGAATATATGTAGGAATTTATCTAGGAACTTACATAGCGTATATAGAGATAGAGTTTTGCTCGTCTGTTTTACAATTTGTTTAGGGATTTTGGTATATACACATATGTCTACAGAAAGGAGATGTTCATATGTGAACATACGTATACATATGTGTATAAATTTGAGACGCGTCTCTGCTGACATATATCTATGTATAATATATGTTTCAAAGTTTGCTCATGGATTGTAAAATGTACACATATGTTTATAGAAATTTGAAGATGTTCATATGTGATGATATGTGTACATATGTGTATAAAGAAACACATCTCTACTGACATATATCTATGTATAATATTAGTTTCAAAGTTTGTTCATGGATTGTAAAATGAATACATATGTTTATAGAAATTTGAAGATGTTCATATGTGATGATATGTGTACATATGTATACAAATTTGAAACACATCTCTGGTGACATATACCTATTTATATATATGTTTTACAGTTTGTTCAGGAATTGTGAAATGTACACATATGTTTATAGAAATTTGAAGATGTACATATGTGAAGATATGTGTACATATGTGTATATATTTTAAACACATCTCTGGCGATATCCAGTGTATATCTACGTATGATATAGGAATTTTCTACACAAACCACAAATAGTAATTCACAGACGTTACAATCTACGAATATAGAAATCCGATGGCACAGATAGTGAAATATTAATGGTAAACACGATTGATTGGAAATCGCAGGATTCCTATCGGTACCGCTGATAAAAGGGTCTACCAATCAGAGCGCCTAGCAGACGTACGCTCCTCGTTGCATCTTCGTTGATATGCAAACAAGGATTTCACGTTGATGTCTCAGTTGTTTCTCGTTTACTTCGGCGGGCTGTAATTAAACCTCGATCGTGACTCGTAGCACTTTATGGTTATGCGTAATTTCTGCAAAGGGAATGCAAAGGCAAATGGTTCAGTTTATTCCTCGCCTCGGCAATTGTGCTCGCCGGCCAACCGGAATATTCATGTCGAGATTGTTTTTAATTACGCTCGAGCTTGCTTATACTTTGTCCTCAGAAAAAAAGCACGCACACACGAAATCTCCTCTTTAATGCACCGATATCTGCGAAATTTCGTTTAGAATAATCGCACATACACGATTTCAGCTAATTGTTCCCCGGCGATTATTGTCTCGTTTAATCCGAAATTACTTCTCCTTTTACAGAGATTTCTATTTTATTGCTTGTACATTTCTTGTACGCACGTGAAGTCCGTTATTTTCCGCGAATATGCAAAGATTCCATCGTTAACTGCGAAATAACTAATCTCTCTTAATTCGTGTAGATATGTATAATCCTTGATACGTATCTTCAGTAATTGGGCGGCCATTTTCTTCAACGAAAATTGCTTCCTCGTATTCTGCAATTAATGCTTGTTTTTTTAGTGAGAAAGATCCAAAGAAAATGGAAATCTAGGGATATAGTGATGGTTGCCGGGGTATTAGGTACTAAGAATTTGGAATACAAGGATCTAGGGATATAAGAGATATGGTCATAGAAATCTGGGGACATTTGAAGAGTAGGAATTGTTGAAGTACTTGGAGTACAAGGATCTAGGGATATAAGAGATATGGTCATAGAAATCTAGGGACATTTGAAGAGGTTCTGGAAGATCTGGAGACTAGATTATGGAAAAATACACTCATAGGAATCTGGAGATATAGGGATCAGATTATAGAAATCTAGGGTATGATCTAGATATACAAGAATATACGATACAGGGATTTAGAGAATATAGGAATAGAGATTTATAAGAATTTAGGGTTATAAGAATCTGAAGTTATAGGAATTTGGGGATAAGAAAATCTTGTGAAATAGAAATTTGATGATAAAGAGATCTGGGCTTAGAAATCTAGGGTATAGTTTACAGAAAAAGGTTTATAGTAATTTACAAATGCTTTGGAGTTAAAGTAAGAATTTGAAGATGCAGGGATATTGAAATCTGAATGAACGAATATCTAAATAGTTTCGAAAGGAAAAATTCGCACGAACGACATGTCCACATCTTTACCAAAATCTGATACTTAAAAGTGAACATTGCAATACTTTCCTAAATTATTATATGGGAAATCGCTATAAACATAGGTAAAGTAATCTTATCAGGATCAAATCTGCCGCTACTAAACTTGATCCCAGCCTCATCAGCATCCGCACTTCCTCAATTACCAAAAGTTCATCGCTCCTGCAAGCTCCTCCAAATCCAAGAAGCAACATCGATTAATCAAGCCCCCTTCATCGTCCACCAAAAATATCTGATCCTCAATTCTCGGAACGGTTTTCAGATCGGCGTTGGCCGGGCGGAGATGAGCTAGAAAGCGAAGAACGAGCTAACCCCGAGTCGTCCGCGTCATCGACGGATTTTCCTAAGCATGCAGCCAACGAAACGTGGAGGATGCACTGGTCGATGACGTGAATCGACCGACTTTTCGGTCGATAACTGCTGCCGCCGGCTGAATGGCTGGCCAGCCATTTGGCTCCGCTTCTCGCGCCACAATCTTTACACGGATGACCGTCTAGTTCCTCTAATCATCATCCAAATGTTGTTCGTGTACCGTTCAAGAGACTCGTATCGCTATCGGTTCGGACTTTGCACCTCCTACAGGTCGATTAACATCGCCCGGTAATACTCTTCGAGTTCATTAGTCTTCTGGTTGACTAGTTCAATTCTAGTTTAACTAGTTGACCTGTCGATTCGTGCAATCGATTAGCTAGAAAAGCTTTTCAACGGACTTGGAGTCTATTGTGCGAAGATCAGTGGACATTAAGATCGTACATCAAGCTCTAAGTTGAGCTAGATTGTAAGAACCTAGTCAACTGCATCCCTAAGACTCTTCAAGTTCAGTCAAATCACCGTATCAAGATACTGGGTCTATTGAGGACTAGTCAACATGGTGGACCTAGTCTGAAGATCTAAATCAACAGCCGGATTGCAAACGCAGGTGACTAGGCTGATTTCGAGGTTGAATCAGAACAGTTAGTCATTGGAAATTGAATGGACGTATGAGGAAGAAGCGTTGAAGTTATCGAGTTTGGTAGTCGAAGGTCGAGGTCGAACGATCTTATCCCCGACGGATGAGGGGATCCCGGAGGGGGCGTGAAGGTTGCCGTTGATCGCCACGCGTGTGGTGCAGGTTCGGTATCGCGAGGATCGC
Source organism: Megachile lagopoda (assembly GCA_036983795.1). NCBI lineage: Eukaryota > Metazoa > Arthropoda > Insecta > Hymenoptera > Megachilidae > Megachile > Megachile lagopoda. The sequence goes on from CM072798.1 coordinate 7,294,321, forward strand.
GACGATCTTCCCCACCACCGTCGGCCACATGACTTGACGATCGCCCCACCATCCGCTGCTCGTCGGCGGCGACAGTGGCAGAGAAACGTGACGGCCAGCACCACGACGACGAGCAACGACGACGACGACGACGACGACGGGGACGCGGCACGTGGATGTGCACGAAAGAAGAAGCTAATCGGTCGGTTGAGTGGAGGTTACTTAACTGGTGACACGGCTCCCTGGTGGTTCAGTCGACGACGGTCGGTCACCAGGTGCGAGGCGCTCTTTTTTTCCTTTCTTTCTTTGTTCCCTTGTTTCTTTATCTGTCTACCTCTCGTCACCTCGCTACGTTATCGTCCCATTTAAACTTGCTTTCGGAGTGTTTGATCGCGGGTGGGTGTGCCGGTGCCGTTGTTTGTTGTCGTTGTTCCTGTTATCGTTGTTAACGCCTACGTGGATAGTGAATTGTGAGCGGGAAACTGGAGCCGCAGCTGGGTGCAGAGAGGAAGAGCTATCATGTGCCCGATGAGGATTTTTGGACTGGCCATCGTCGCAATGGTGACTCTGGCTGGACACGGGGCTGCCTATAGTAATCAGTGGGCAGTGCATATCGAGGGTGGACCGGAAGTGGCGCAGCAGGTCGCAGAGGAACATGGATTTCAATATCTTGATAAGGTTAGTCAATTTACACATTCTCTGTTCTTATGGAACTTTTCACATTTTCTGATCTTATGGAACTTATCACAGTTCCTGTTCTTGTGGAACTTGTCACATTTTGGGATCTTGTGGAACTTGTGACATTTTGGGTTCTTATGGAACTTGTCAGGTTTAGAGTTTAGAGAACCTGCGACACTTAGAGCTTATGGAACCTCATGGTTTGAGTTCTTATGGAACTTGTGATAATTTGAGTCCTATTGGAACTTGTGACATTTTGTGTTCTTATAGAACTTGTCACGTTTAGAGTCTATGAAACCTGTCACACTTAGAGTTTATGGAACCTCATGGTTTGAGTTCTTATGGAACTTGTGACATTTTGAGTCCTATTAGAACATATGGCACTTCGAGTCCTATTAGAACTTGTCAGGTCTATGAAACCTGTCACACTTAGAGTTTATGGAACCTCACAGTTTGAGTTCTAGAGTTATGTTACCCGTCACGGTTGAGTTCTTGACGTATGGAACCTGTCACACTTAGCTATTTATGAGACCTGCCACATTTTGCTTGTCAGATTTGTATATTTACTTGTGCAACGTGCCACACTTTATTTTTATTTGTGGAAGCTAACAATCTAAGTGTCCTAATTTATGCAACCTTGGAGTAGCTTTATTTTGTGGAACATTTTGATTATTTTTAATTGAGGAACCTGTGTCAGTTTGAGTATCTTTGTGCAACCTGCCACACTTAGAGTAGCTTTATTTTGTGGAACTTGTTGATTATTTTTAATTGAGGAACCTGTGACACTTTGAGTATCTTAAGTTGTGATACCTAGTACATTTTTATTATTTTTAATTGAGGAGCCTGTAACAATTTGAGTCTATTTTAGGAACCTATATTTGAGTGTCCTTATTTTCGGAACATGTGACACTTTGAGCATCTTTTTTATAACCTGAGACTATATTTTTGTTTGTGGAATGTGTGACACTTTGAGTACTATTTGTGCAACTTATCGGACTTTGAACATTGATATCTGTGGAATCTGAGTATCTTGACTTATGGAACCTGTCACACTTTGATTCTTAGCATTTATGGAACATATCGAGTATGTTTACTGAAACTCGTTCAGCTTTAATTAATTCCGTCTGTGGAATCTGTGAGTCATTAATTGTTATTTGTAGAACCCGTGACACAGGTTCGTTTGACAAGTTTATTGAAAATAAATTTATTTATTGGAAATTTTCTATTTAAATAAAATTTTCATTTCTACAAGTTTAAAACTCTATTAATAATACGTCCCAATTTATTCATTTTTCAGTAAATTTCATTTTCGACTCAAAATTGTGCAATCAATTTTATTAATAAATGATGACGTTATCAAGATAATGCGATATCGAAGAATCTGCGATTAAAAATCAAACTGTACGTCTAAACAAAATTATTCGCGTCTGGTTGTTTTCGATACAATGTTAATATTGATACACGATGTACGACTAAAACGAACAACATATCTGTGTTTAGTTTGTTACTTCCTCGTTTTACGTAATCTCGGTGCCTACGTAGCTTGATATTGTACGCAACGATCACGACACACCTGTGCACACGTTTCTATGTGACACACTTTTTAGTGAATCACCTTTTATCAAAAATTAACGTCGACCAACCGAATACCGTTTGATTTATGAATTCATCGTGTATACGGGACGGGAATAATTTAACGCGTTAAATGTCCCGACGAAAACAGATGTGTGATATAATAGAACACGGTGCAATTGTAATTTATTCGCTGTATGATCGTTTTAATTTCCAACTTGCCTTCCGATGTAAATGTTGAACTATCGCTTTTTTATTGGAATTACTTGTAACGCCTTAATTAACGCGGTGAAAGTTGACATTCGTTAATAGGAAATATGCTAATAGGATTCTTTATGGTTGGGATCAAATTTTTGTTTGAATAACGTTGAATAATTGTTGGAGACTCGAGAATTGAACAATTTAGAAATATAAACATTTCAGAATATGAGGATTTTGCAAATTTAGACAATTTGAGATTAGGGATACAGGGATTTGGGGATGTAGGGAATTGGGGATATAGGGAATTGGGGTTCTAGGAAATTGGGGATATAGGGATTTGGGAATATAGGGAATTGGAGATGTAGGGAATTGGGGATATAGGGAATTGGGGATATAGGGCATTGGGGATATAGGGAATTGGAGATGTAGGGAATTGGGGATATAGGGAAATGGGGATCTAGGAAATTGGGGATATAGGGAATTGGGGATGTAGGGAATTGGGGATATAGGGAATTGGGAATATAGGGAATTGGGGATATAGGGAATTGGGGATATAGGGAATTGGGGATATAGGGAATTGGGGATATAGGGAATTGGGGGTCTAGGAATTGGGGATATAGGGAATTGGGGATATAGGGAATTGGAGATATAGGGAATTGGGGATATAGGGAATTGGAGATGTAGGGAATTGGGGATATGGGGAATGGGGGATATAGGGAATTGGGATATAGGGAATTGGGGATATAGGGAATTGGGGATATAGGGAATTGGAGATGTAGGGAATTGGGGATATAGGGAATGGGGGATATAGGGAATTGGGGATCTAGGGAATGGGGGTTCTAGGGAATTGGGGATGTAGAGAATTGGGGGTCTAGGAATTGGGGTATAGGGTATTGGGGATCTAGGGAATTAGGTATGTAGGGATTCGGGGATCTAGGGAATTAGGAATGCAGGGATTCGGGGATATAGGGAATTGGGAATGTAGAGGTTTGGAGATATAGAGATTTGGGGATATAGGGATTCAGAAATGTAGTGATCGACATATTTACTAATTTTGAGATTTAGAAATTTGGGAATTTAGAGATCTGGAAAGTTAAGAATTTTGAACTTTGATATCTTTTAGATTTAGAGGTTTGAAAATTTCGAAATTTGGTAGTTTAGTATTTTAGGGGTGTAGAAATTTGGAAACTTAAAAACTTATTAATTTGTAAATTTAGAAATTAAAAAAATGTTTGAATCTGTAATCTGAGAAATTATTAAATTTAAAAATTTCTAAATTTTGATTTGTGAATGTGTAAATGTAAAAATGTTCTATTAACATTCAGTTTTTACTCTCAATTATACAATACTGACTCTGGTAGCACGATCACTTTTACTAAAGTACACCAAGTTGTTTCTTTTTTAATTGTTATAAATAGTATCAGCAGCATAATCAATAGATGAAAGCTATCGCGTGTTAATTTATCGGTTGTAGCAGATTATATAAAATCGACAGAGCCTACCAGCAGACATTTAATATAGGTTCATCAATATTACTTATTCCATTCTAAAGAGACTCACATATGGCTCCCTTATCCCATTAATTATTAATTAACCATCAAAAATAAACTGATGATGTTTTATTTTAGAACAGTAATATGATGGATACTAATAAATCAAATTACAATGATTCAGTACATTATTTAATTAGTAACTATGTTTATAATTCAAAAATATTTGGAAATTAAAACGAGTCAATATATTATTTAATCAATAACTGGGTTTATGATTAAAAAATTTTTGGAAATTAAAACGAGTCAATAACTTATTTAATCAATTAAAGAATTTTATAATTAAAGAATATTTCAAAATTGCAGTTTCAAATATTTGAAATATAATACGTGAAAGTTTTGACTCAGCCTGTACAGTTTTGAACAGTTTCAATGGTATTTAAATTATTCCTCAAATTTTTCACTCGTAAACGAAGAAATTATTCACGAATTCGTTACGTCAAGATCGATTTCGCGTCCGGAATTTTTTCCCACCATCAAAATTGCTGTATTCGCGGGTAAAAGTAAAGGAGAGGCTGATTTGTTCCCATTTGTCGCAATACCTTTCGTTTTCGTCGCGTAAGCAAATATGCTGCTTTTCAATCTATTCGTCTTTGTTTCAAATTATCTTGCTTCTTTCGTTTTATGTTACGAATTTTGTATTTCACTATATTTGTAAATTTTGGAATTTGTAAGTTTTCGAATTTTTATAGTTCTGAATTTCAAAATTTGTGAATTTTTACATTTCCGAATTTCTAAATTTTCGAATTTTCAAATATCCAAATTTTTACGTTTCCGAATTTCTAGATTCCCTAATTCCTATATTTCCAAATTTCTGTATTTTCGAATTTCTATATTTCCGAATTTCTAAATTTCAAAGTTCCCATCTCCTTAAATTTTGAAATCACCAAATTCTTCAATTTCTTTATATTCGGGTCCCCAAATTCCTAAATCTCCAAAGTCACAAATCTCCAAATCTACAAATCTCCAAATTCTCAAATCCCCAAACTCACAAATCTCCAAATTCACAAATCTCCAAGTCTACAAATCTCCAAATTCACAAATCTCCAAATTTATAAATCTTCAAATTTACAAATCTCCAAATCTACAAATCTCCAAATTCATAAATCTCCAAGTCTACAAATCTCCAAATCCACAAATCTCCAAATCCACAAATCTCCAAATCCACAAATCTCCAAATCCACAAATCTCCAAATCCACAAATCTCCAAATCCACAAATCTCCAAATCCACAAATCTCCAACTCTATAAATCTCCAAACTCACAAATCTCCAAATCTATAATTCTCCAAACTCACAAATGTCCAAATCTATAAATCTCCAAGTTCTCAAATCTCCAAACTCACAAATCTCCAAATTCACAAATCTCCAAGTCTACAAATCTCTAAATTCACAAATCTCCAAATTCACAAATCTCCAAGTCCACAAATCTCCAAATCTATAAATCTCCAAACTCATAAATCTCCAAATCTATAAATCTCCAAATTCACAAATCTCCAAACTCACACACCTCCAATTCCACAAATCTCCAAATCCCCAAACCCCCAATTCCCCAATCTCCAAATTTACAAATTTACAAAATTTCGAATTTCCCAAACTCCGAAATTTCCATATTAACCCCCAAAAATATGAAAAATATTTGGAGTCTCGAAAGCTCTTAATCCAGCACCGTATACATATATCAACGCGTCTGAAACTTGTACGACATGGATCTACTCTTATTCCGTGTAATGATAGATTCCTCGAAGTGCTATATCACTCTCGATATCACCGTCGGAAAATCTTTTCCTCGTCTCGCGATCAAAGTGAGAAATTGACGTGTAATATTGCCTCGTTGGTCTCCTGTGACGAGACTCTTTCATGGCTCTCCAAAGACCAATCGTCGCTTCTCTTTTTGAACATCCAATTCTAGAATTTTTCATTTTAAGTTAATTAACGATCGTGAATTTTATTGGGAAACTATGTTTCACGTTCTCTTTTTATAACTGCATTCGTTTCATATTTTTATATCGTTTCATATTTTTATATTGATTTTTCACAGTGGAATTTTTATTGTTTGATTTTTGATATTCGATGAATTTGTTTTATTTGTTTTATTCAGAATTTATTGGCTTTTGGTAGGTTAAGGGTGGTTTTTTAAATTTAATTATTTAACAGTGTATTTTATTTATCGTTTACTATATTTGTGAATTTCTCTAATTGACCATTTTTTAATTTGGAAGTTTCTGATGTAAATTTGTAAATTTTTCTATTCGATGATTTGTAATTTGGAAAATTTCTATACTTGATAATCTGTAATTTAAAAAATCCACTCCAAAATTTGTAACTTAAAAAAATTCCCAATAAAAAAATTTATAATTTAAAAAATTTCCCAGTATATAAATTCGAATATATAACTTCATAATGTCCAACTTCAAACTCCACAAAAATCCAAAGAGTAAGTCGGTATTTGTTATTTCAACCATCGTCATAATAGATGGAGAGCACAAGAAACCGACGACTCTAGTAAACACTTTTTCCGAAATGAAGTGATAAAATAAATCGAGACAAATGCAAAAATAAATGCATTGTCAGTGGTGTACAAACAATCGAGCTGTTTTGTCCGTAAATCCTTATTACTTAAACAAACTTCACAGCAAATGTCCAGTAAAAAGCAACTTGGTGAAGCTTGTAACATCATACCTTCTGTGTTTGCCATTCATTACTCTTCTATGGTGCAAAAAGCTTCTTGTGTTTTTGTAGAAATAATGCGAATTCGTGACAGTAATGTTCAACAAGAAATTAGGACAAACTTGGTATAAATTATCGACACGTAATTTTGTAGATTAGGTATGAATGTTTATTTGAAACATCTTTGTTAATGTAATATATTATCTGATTTTGTTAATACATTATAATATACAATTTTATTAATACATTATAATTAGTACATACATTAAACAATATACATACATAAATTAGTACATATACGTACCTAATATCGATCATAAAACAGATTTCAAAAACATAAAATAACTTTGAAGATTCACTTCAAACGTTCACATGTCGGCCATTTTGCAATGTCAAAATTGGCGCCATAACCTATACAGCTGTCCGAGTCACCCGATAAATTAACCAACAATAAAGTGTGTATTTTATTTGTCACCTGACAAAACAAAAACATACATGAACAGATAGATTTACACTGAGAAGAACATTGTAATTACAATTCATACGTCGACCATTGTGTAATTTAAAAATTGGCGCCATAATCTGCTCAAGTCACGCAAATAGCCAACAATAAAGTGTGTACTTTATTTGTCGTCTGACAAAATAAAAGTGTACATGAACAGATAGATTTACCTGAGAAAATTGTGGGACCTTGTAATTACTATTCATTCTGCAATTTCAAAATTGGCGCCATAATCAGTCCGCGTCACCCATAGATTACCTAACAACAAAGTGTATACTTTATTCGTCATCCGACAAAACAAAAATGTACACGAGCAGGTATATTTACCTGAGAACATCGTGAGACCTTGTAGTTACACAACCAGAATGTCTGTTTACCAATTACTATGTCTTCCGCGCGAAATTTCTCGGTAGAACCTAAAATGTTTGTATTCCGTCCAGTTAATAATAAAGTTCTGTTTCGAAACGAGAGCGTGGTTGGAATGATTGGCCGCGCTTTTAATAAACATCCACCGCCATTTCCCGGCAATTTTTATCTCCGTGTTGCGAACTCGACAAAAGTAGGTTGCTTTTTAGCCACTTTCACGGTTTATTGCCGCGCTGATGAGCGAAGTTTGACCGATCGAAATATATATATTATTTTAATTTGCACGGTCGCTCGATCGCGTTCCCTGTCGCCCGTCGATTTCGTGTACGGACGTTTTCCCTCGACGTTCCCGACGTACAAGACGGAAATTAACCTTCGAAACGAACCTCCTTTCTGCCTAAACAATTTCCATCTCGTCCCTATCTTCGTTTTCCGCGTCGCTTCGCGTTCGATCGCGAAAACCTGAATGCCTGCCGATGAAACGAAACCGAGGCAGTTATTTAAATCCCTGTTCAATAATGTTTTACGTAACGTTAGCTTGTCGAACGATGCCGGACGCACCGAACGATAACTTTCTGTGGATTTGACAGGTTTAGGAGGATCAAGATTTCTTGAGGATCAGGATTCTTCTTAGATAAAGGTTTGGAACGTGGTTGTGCGAGTGAAAGCTGGGACATTTATATATCGAGCGTGGAGGGAAGTTGTAATTGTTTGTTGGGGAATTTTGGAAGTACAAAGATTTGGAAATTTGTACTAGGGAAGTTTGGGACGTGATAATTTGGAATTGGGGAATGTCAGGTTTGGGGATGTGGAGTTAAGGAATTTGAAACTAGGGAATTTGGTAGTTGGGAAATTTGCATTTTGGAAAATTGGAATTTGGGGATTTGCAGAATTGAAGTTAGGAAGTGGAACATTTGAGAATTTGGAACTAGGAAATTTGAGGTTTGGGAATTTGGTACTAGGGAATTTAAGGTTTGGGAATTTGATATTAGGGAATATTGGAATTAGGGAATGTGGGATTTGGAAATTTGGTACTAGGGAATTTTGTGATTTGAAAATTTGATACTAGGGAATTTCGGAATTTGGAAATTTGGCACTAGGGAATTTTGGGATTTGGGAATTTGCTGCCAGGGAATTTTGGGAATTTGGTACTAGGGAATTTCGGGATTTGGAAATTTGGTACTAGGGAATTTCGAGATTTGATAATTTGGTACTAGGGAATTTCGGGATTTGGGAATTTGGTACTAGGGAATTTTGGGATTTGGAAATTTGGTACTAGGGAATTTTGGGATTTGGAAATTTGGTACTAGGGAATTCAGGGATTTGAGAATTTGGTACTAGGGAATTTCGGGGTTTGCAAATTTGGTACTAGGGAATTTTGGAATTTGAGAATTTGGTACTAGGGAATTTAGGGATTTGATAATTTGGTACTAGGGAATTTCGGGATTTGGAAATTTGGTACTAGGGAATTTTGGGATTTGGGAATTTGGTACTAGGAAATTTTGGGATTTGAGAATTTAGCACTGGGGAATTTAGGGATTTGAAGAATTGAGAATTAGAAGATGAGATTTGAGAATTTCGTACTAGGGAATTGGAGATTTGCGAATTTGATACTAGGGAAATTTGGGCTTTGATAGTTTCGAACTAGGAGATTTAAGGACTTGGAGAATTAGGAATTAGGGGATGTGAGATTTGAGAATTTGGAACTGAGAAGTTTGAGGTTTAGAAATTTAGTACTAGGGATATTTGGAATTTGGCAATTTGACTGTTCATATATTTAATTATTAGGAAATTTGAAATTTAGCAAATCTGAAAATTCGTAGTGTACAAATTTACAAATATACTTCAGGAATGTCAAATTTTCAATTTTGGGGACTTCATATCATTATATCATCACTCATTATATTGGCACCCGATGTATCGCCAATTATTTTATCACCACTCGTTATATCGCCTCCAATTATATCGCCATTCATTATATCACCACCCGTTATATCGCCTTCCATTATATCATTCGTGATATCGCTACTCATTATATCACCACTCATATCGCCTCCCATTATATCGCCTTCCATTGTATCGCCTTCCATTATATCGCCACTCATTATATCACCACGCATTATATCGCCACTCATTATATCACCACGCATTATATCGCCATCCATTATATCCCTCGTGATATTTTTCAATAGTCCAAGTGCAAGTAATTATTTCCCGTTTCAAAAACCCGAGAACTACGAAAAACGCAAATCACTAAAATTCCCAAAAACCAAACATCCCCATCCCTTTTTGCCCCAACGTCCCACTCGAACATTTCGTGACAAGCGTAACACAATTGTCTGCCAATTATCAAAGTAAAATATGAAAAGTTCGGATGTCAAAGATCCGCGCGCGCAATAGAAAAGGAAGAGGCAAAAAGTAAAATGTGTAGAGAGTTTCGGAAAATGCACTCAAAAAGATTGGACGTCACCGGTAGCACGGTTAACCGGGCTGGATGTTGGTGAAGATACGTGGATACGCTTTTAGGGCACGCTTTCAAGCGACAACGTTTCGTTTTCCGTGCACTTTATGCAGGCCGGACGGGGAATCCAGTCGCGAGCGAGACGTTTCATTCAGTTTTTCCCCCAGTTATCTCGTTTGAAATTAGATAAAAGGCGCCTGCATGCGCTAACTGGGCTGCGAATTGCATAACAACTCGAGCGAATTGTATGAACGCGCACGATATGCAACTCTAATACGATGCAGACGTAACGAATCTAACGAATGATCTTTTACGACCCTGAAATTCGCCGTTAACGAGCTAACGTTCACTTTTTTCCCGCTGCAATTTTCAATTAAACATACGTTTGACCTACAATTTTCTGGCCAGGTGCGTCACTCACGACCAACTAATTAGACCTAGAAAGATAACGAAAGGTATTTTACATTCAACGTGAATCCATTGTGTATTATTATATATTGTGTATTATTATGATTATTGTCACAGTTAGAATTGAAGGTGAAATTCAATTGCAGTGGAAATACGTGTGTGGTCACATATGAGCTGTACTGTGCGTCACGATATTTTAGCGCGAGAAACAGTTTTAACTGGATACTTTATGCATTCCTGGGTTTGCAAAAATAGGAATTTGGGGATGTATTTAGAGATCCAGGGATTAATAATTTTGTTTTTATATTGTATGTTTTAATGTTATAGCCCTAGATAGTTAGTCTTGATTGACGCGTCTGATAAATAAATGGCACAAGAGGTTAACCTAATCTAACCATTATCAATGACTGAAGCTTCATTTTGACTCAACATCCCAGCAAAACACTATCGACAATCAAAATCAATTCAACCACATTCGTTCACAATTATTTCTAATATTCACGACCCCGAACGGTTTTGAACTTTTCATCAAAAGCCTTGTAGCCTGCAACGTCAATTTAGATGGATCGTCGCTGGGGATATTGCTGCAAATTTAATTTGACCGGTGCTTCTCGTATTAACTTTGATACTGGCTGGTGTGCTGCATGATGATGGAGTATATTTACATATTTTTGCTAACACACGGACGTGTTTACCCTGTGTGCACGCGTTTGCCTATGCCGCATACACCTCTGTTTTCAAGAGCAATTTGCGTCAACGCCGGATGCTTTCGCTCGGGATTTGCGTTTAAAAAATGAGATGGGAAATTATGGTGTTTTTTTATGTATTTGCGATACGGTTTAGTTAAACCCTTAACCTATGATTTTGTCCGCATGTCAGGTCTGTTTATTGATGTAATGTTGAGACAGGTGATAAATGTTCAAATGTTAGGGATATTTGATATATGACGACTATTGGATGGGTTAGAATTAAAATTATATTGAGACAGATGATAAATGTTCAAATGTTAGGAATATTTGATATATGACGACTATTGGATGGGTTAGAATTAAAATTATATTGAGACAGACATGGAATGTTCAAATGTTAGGAATATTTGATATATGACGACTATTGGATGGGTTAGAATTAAAATTATATTGAGACAGACAAGGAATGTTCAAATGTTAAGGATATTTGATATATGATGACTATTGGATGGGTTAGAATTAAAATTATATTGAGACGGACATGGAATGTTCAAATGTTAAGGATATTTGATATATGACGACTATTGGATGCGTTAGAATTAAAATTATATTGAGACAGACATGGAATGTTCAAATGTTAAGGATATTTGATATATGACGACTATTGGATGCGTTAGAATTAAAATTATATTGAGACAGACATGGAATGTTCAAATGTTAAGGATATTTGATATATGACGACTATTGGATGGGTTAGAATTAAAATTATATTGAGACAGACATGGAATGTTCAAATGTTAAGGATATTTGATATATGACGACTATTGGATGCGTTAGAATTAAAATTATATTGAGACAGACATGGAATGTTCAAATGTTAAGGATATTTGATATATGACGACTATTGGATGCGTTAGAATTAAAATTATATTGAGACAGACATGGAATGTTCAAATGTTAAGGATATTTGATATATGACGACTATTGGATGCGTTAGAATTAAAATTATATTGAGACAGACATGGAATGTTCAAATGTTAAGGATATTTGATATATGACGACTATTGGATGCGTTAGAATTAAAATTATATTGAGACAGACATGGAATGTTCAAATGTTAAGGATATTTGATATATGACGACTATTGGATGCGTTAGAATTAAAATTATATTGAGACAGACATGGAATGTTCAAATGTTAAGGATATTTGATATATGACGACTATTGGATGCGTTAGAATTAAAATTATATTGAGACAGACATGGAATGTTCAAATGTTAAGGATATTTGATATATGACGACTATTGGATGCGTTAGAATTAAAATTATATTGAGACAGACATGGAATGTTCAAATGTTAAGGATATTTGATATATGACGACTATTGGATGGGTTAGAATTAAAATTATATTGAGACAGACATGGAATGTTCAAATGTTAAGGATATTTGATATATGACGACTATTGGATGGGTTAGAATTAAAATTATATTGAGACAGACAAAGAATGTTCAAATATTAAGGACATTTTGCATATGACGATTGTTGGACAGGTTGCAATTAAAATTACAGACAAGGATTATCAAATGTTAGGGATATTTTGCACATGACGATTGTTAGACAGGTTGGAATTAAAATTGAATTCGAATATCAGTCATGGTGAAAATATGAGCTTTTGTCGCATTTATGTGCGTCACGTGTGGAACCTATAAGGCGAGGGGTCAAGAGCGTGTAATAATCTCTTTTTCGATATTTACTCTCCCAAATCCCTAGATCCCTCAGTATCAGATACCCGATATCTGTATCAGTATCTAAACACCTAGGATCACAAATACACCGTTGGATTATACCCGTGTTCCTAGATTCTCAAGTTTCTGGCCTTTCAAAATATGGAGATCCACAAGTTCTTCCAATCGGTAATTTTTCTAACATTGAATCTGTATTTTTATCTGCATTCTCAAGTACCTGGTATTCCCAAATATTCAAGTAATCAAATTCTTAAATTCCCAAATTTCAAATATCTGAATTCTCAAATGTGCAAATTCTAAATATCTAAATTCTCATATATCCACATTTGCATGTGTTCAAATTCCTAAATAGCTAAATATCTGTTTTCAAACATCGATATTTCCAAATACACGAATCCTCAGATATCTGAATTGTCGAATATCCAAATTCACAAATTCTCAAATCCTAAAATTTCAAAATCCTCCAAGTATGTACGCAACTCTTCAACTTTGCAGTTCTCCAACTTCCCTAGTCTCCAACTCTCCAATTCTCCAAATCCCCAACTTCTCAGTTCTCAACTCTCCTCAAATCCTTACCCTCCAACTCTTCAAATTCCCAAATACCCCAAAAGACAAATCTCTACGTCCCCATCTCCCCAACTCGCCAGATCCTCCAGTTCCGAACTCTCAAAATTTTCAGTTTTCAAAGTTACCAACTCCCCAAGTCCCCAACTCATGAAATCCCCAACTCCTACAATCTCCAACTCTCTATGACCCCATCTCTACAACCCCCAAATCCTCAACTATCCAAATTTTTAATTTCTAGAACCCTCAACTCCCCAACTCTCCAAATCTCCAACTACCCAAGTCCCCAGATCTTCAACTCCTCAAATCCCCAAACCTCTAATTCCTCGAATCCTCAGCTCCTCATATCCCCAACTTCCCAAATCCCCAACTCTCCAACTCCTCAAATCCCCAAATCTCCAAAGCCCCGACCACAACGACTCATCGACGCCATCACAGAACCCGAAGTGCCCATCCCTCAGAATCCCTAGACTAGCAGTATCCAAATCAGTCCACTCGTAACAAATGTCCAGATTTAGTTATTCTCACCAGGCAGAGTTAACGTATCAAGGTTTCACACGCGATTTAGTGCTCGCTTAGGTTAGCAAGAGGAAAACGGGCAAGGCTATGCGATAACAGGGATTCCTTAGAACGCGTTTCCGGGCGATCATCGTTTCCTTTATTGCTGCAACATTTACGAGGTAGTACCTCGCAGACGTTTCGTTGCATCTTCTTTTCCTCCGCCTGATACACCCTCATTTATCCACGTGCAATTTGCCAACAAGGTGCAAATTTGTTTCCCTGAAACGCCCATCTGTCTCTCTGTTTTTCTACCCACTGCTGTTTTATCATAACATTCTTGATTATACTTGATCTATTAGAATAATGCTCGAGGAACTATACCCGATAACGCGGAACAATATTCTTGTTGAAAGCATTGTATTTATTGAGTGTATCGATAATGAGTACTCTATAAAGCTGTTGTTACACAATCGGGTGACCTTGCAGTTTGCACTTGCACTTCCAGTTAAACTATGCTATTCTGTCTGATAAATATTCTAGCCGCTGGTTAAATATTTGCTTATGGACGGGTTGTGATCGATTTCTAGTGCTGTGACTGTTTATTGTCTTAACGTCAAATTTGCATGTGTGATGGCGGGGACATAGCGTGTGTTCTTGTAATTAATTTCAGGTGTTTAGTGAATATTTTTTCTGGTGAATTTTAAAGGGTTACGATGAATTTAGTGTGAGGTAGGTATGGGATTGTTGAGCTACTTATGGGATTGTTGCTAAGGGTCATCAAGGGTTGTTATCTAAATTCAAAAATTTAACAATTCCCAATTTGAAAGTTTCTAAATTTGACAATTTAATCAATTTGATCAATGAAACTCTACTATACCACCGAAAACAAATTAACAAATTAAAACGACTAGTTAAGCTATCAATTGTAAAAAATTTCAAGGAAGCTTGTAAAAAAGAAATAGGTTACGAATAACTAATAGGAAAGCCCCAAGAATGTGCAGAGTTTCGAAACACACGAAGTGCATCCATATGCAATTTTCCGTCGTTTTCCCCGATACCGTATCAGTCCGGGAATACCAGCGATTCCTATATTTAACTTGAAAGTCGAATGATTAAAAAGCAAACAATCGTGCATAAAATTTATCTGCGGTTAAACAAACAAAACGGATGCTTTCATTATCATAATCTCGAGCGTCGGTGAAGACAGCTGAATCCGGTAAGATTATTCGAAATCGCAACAGCAGAGCAAACAAAGCAGATTCAACAACGAGTGTGTTAACAATAAACAACCGAAGTAGAGCTGCAAGTTGAAAGAGAAACACCGCCGGAGGTGAAACAACTAAACAAAATCTCGCTGGAAAGTTTACAATTGCATAGATGCTCCCGTTTCGTTGTTGAAAGAACGAAACTCGTGCATGCTCATCGTTTAATTAATTCTTGAGTTAACACAATGTCCTTGGTAAATCGTGAACGATCGACGGTACACTTGATTAAACTTTCTGTCGCAATAAATCGCGGTATGCTCCATTAACTTGATAACTGATCATCGCACGAATAATGCCCGATTCGCGTTTCTATCTTATCGCGCATCGCACCTACATTGTTTACCTAATTGTATATTATCAAACGGCACGAATTATCGCTTCTTGATGGGTGATTGCCTGCTGAAGGTGATACACATGCCAACGCACGAGTTGGCGCGTGAACTATCACTCGTGACGCACTAGCAGTTCAAATATTGTAAATTTTTCTCATATTTTTGGTACGCGCCAATTTTTTTATTTGGGCGTAATAATTTATGTACGGGTGTCCCACGAGTTGGCGCGTGAGCTGTGACGCATTCGCAGTTCAAATATTGTACATCTTTTTCATATTTTTGGTACGCGTGAATTTTCAATTTAGGTGGAATAATTTACGTAGGGATGCACCACAAGTTGGCACGTGAGCTGTGACGCACACGCGACGCACTCATGACGCATTTCTGATGCATTCGTTACGCAATCATGACGCACTCGTGAGGCATTTCTGACGCATTCGTGACGTACACATGACGCACTCGTGACGCAGTCATGACGCACGCATGACGCATTCGTGACGCAATCACGACGCACTCGTGAGGCATTTCTGACGCATTCGTGACGCAGTCATGACGCACACATGACGCATTCGTGACGCAGTCATGACGCACCCGCAGTTCCTGACGCACATCACTAGAAATTTTCAAACGTACAAATTTACAAATGTAAAAATTTGCAAATGTACAAATATACATATTTACAAATTTACAAGTAGAAATGTTCAAACATACAAATTTTGAAATGTACCAGTTTCAAAATGTACAAATGTATAAATATAAACATTTGCAAATGTACAAATATAAAAATTTATGAAAGTACAAATATAAAAATTTACAAATTTAAAAAATCTAAAATTCTCAAATAAATCTTCCCAAACCACAAATTTACAAATATGCAACTTCAAAAATTCTCGAATAAACTTCTCAAATCTACAAATCCAGAATCTCAACAACACAGTACACAACAAAAACCACAACTTCCAAAACACAACCCTATAAAAAAGCAATGATTCATACAAACCTCCACCTAGCTCACTCGTAAAGATTAACCAAGAAATCTGTAGAAAAGATTGACCATTCTTTTCACAGCGAGTGCATTTTAATAGGGAAACTCGGATTCTTTGGGGGTTTATAGTCTTTCCACGGTCTATGAGCTTCTACGATAATTCACGTCCGCTGGTTCATGCCTCGTATTTCTTCCTAACAAAAATTTAAGAGACTATCTTCTGCCACGAGGTTTGCTACGTACACGCGAAAATCTTGGAAAAAAATCTGAGCACTCGCACGTGTCGACAAATTTCTACCATTATGATGTATCTTTAATGACGCTGCTGTCTGTGCGAATCTCTTTGATGTCTTTTGAGTTTTCAGACGCGTTGCAAGCACTTATACGATTTTACAATGAATTTTGTAGCAGAGACTTTTCAACTTGTGCACTCTTTTTTAATTACTTTCGTTTTCTGCGTTGTGTCGCACACGCGTATTGAAATATATTTTTTTGAATGACTGTTCTTTTTCTGAGTGGGACGTTATGAAGTTGGAAAAAAATACGTTTAACACAAAAGATTTGTAATAAAAAGACAAAATTGATATTAGATTTTTCAATTTTGTTGAATGAGTTCTTTTTCAAGTTATATATTAAATTTTGTGATGTAGAAATCATCGATTGCATACTTTGCAATTTTATACATTCTTTTTAAATAAATACTGTAAAAATCAGTTGAAAAATGCTGTCCGTTTAAAGGACGATAACAAGCGCAGTCCATCCGAAGGAATCCGGTCTATCGTCACATTTCAGTACTCGATTTTGAATCGTCAAACTTCATACAGAACATCGTTCGCCTATTATAAAGCAAGGTTAAAAATCCTTCGCAGATTTGTCGAAACGCTCGAAACTTTTCTGGAGAACTTGTGTCCCGATTCTCCGAAGTTTCGCCGAAAGGATTATTTTCCCAACAATAAGTTTCGTAACCTGTTTCGAACGGAATGAAATTAAGACTCCGAGTATGATTTTTCGGGATTTTTCGAAAAATTGATATTTGTTTGTCGCACTGGTCAGAGTACTGGTCATCGAATTACCACTACAAATTTTCAACATTTTCCGTAAAATTAATAGATCTGTTCAAATTGTAATGATATTTATTAGCTACTAACACTACTACTGTACATATCATTATTAACACATGTTGATATCTTGTATTTCCACCATTTGTTGCGGTGACAGTTTGTCTGCGGCATACATAGCTCGATCATATGCTTTATATCTTCATTATTTTCCCAAATATCTTTCAAAGCAGATAATGTGGTGGGAGAGTTGTAAACTAGTATTTATATAATATCATAAAGTAATAATATCAACTCTCTGACTTATACTATCGTGACGCACTCGTGACACAATCACGATGCACTAATGACGCACTCATGACGCACTCGCGATACACTTGTGACGTACTCCTGATGCAATCACGACGCACTCATGATGCACTCGTGACGCACTCATGACGCACTCTGGATGCGTTCGTGACGCACTCGTGACAATCACGACGCACCCATGACGCACTTGTGACGCACTGGCGATACACTTGTGACGCACTCCTGACGCAATCACGACGCACTCATGATGCACTCGCGACGCACTCATGACGCACTCTGGACGCGTTCGTGACGCACTCGTGACAATCACGACGCACCCATGACGCACTTGTGACGCACTGGCGATACACTTGTGACGCACTCCTGACGCAATCACGACGCACTCATGATGCACTCGCGACGCACTCATGACGCACTCGCGACGCACTGGCGATACACTTGTGACGCACTCCTGACGCAATCACGACACACTCATGATGCACTCTGGACGCGCTCGTGACGCACTCGTGACACAATCACGACGCACTCATGACGCTCTCATGACGCACTCAGATGCAACAAATAAAAATCATATTTGCAACACTATTGTGTCTAGAGTTTAATACTAATTGTAATTTGCATAATCAAGGTTCCTAAATGTACCTAATACATCAACTAAATATTCTAATTCTTCAACTTTTCTTATTTGTGTTAACATTGCAGCAATAATTAGTTAGCTCTGATGTACCTGGCAAAAAGATCATAGCTTACAGGGTTAACAACCCTCCAGTCTAAACATTTGTTAATATAAAATCCCTCAACTGTAGAAATCTAGTAACTTTACTATCCCTAAATTTAGACAAACAAGAATTCCCCGAGCGTATCAATATTCCACCAGAAGTTGAAAAATCCTAAAAAATCGTACTCGGAGCATTCGATCAGTAACCTCGGACCTAGAAGGTGTTACTCGCGGAATAATTGGTGAAACGAAATTCCCTAGTAATTAAATCGTTTCGTCGTGATCGGAGGCTGTAATTGTTGAATCAATTGTAACAAGTGCTTCCTCGAACCCGCGGAGATATTAACCGAGTTAATTACGGATTTTCTGCTCGGAAGAATAGGTGACTTGATTGAAATGGAATTTTAATAAGAGCACTCGCGCTGCTCGATTATTGAATTCGAGTAATTTATATCGGACTGAAACTTTTCTCGGGATAAATTTTCTGAATGTCTTCAGCTTTTGAAAGATATTTCTGTAATTATTTCTTTTTATGTATTATGTGACCTTTTTGGATCTATGATCAAATCTTGATTCGAGTATTTCTGGATTATAGGTGGTTTTATGAGATTGCAGCTTTTTATAAGAAAAGTTCAAACTATTCAACTACTTTTTTTATGACATATTTTTATACTACATTGCCGTTTTGTTATTTTTCTGCTTTACTGTTTTATTATTTTATTGTTTTACTGTTTCACTACTCCACTGTTTCACGAACAAGATAAATTTTTAAGTTTGTAAACCTGAGAAACAATTAAAACATTTGACTATTTGAATGTTTTACAATTTGTAAATATAACAGTTTACAAATCTAAAAAGTTAGAAATGTAAAAATTAACCTAACCTACTCTAAATTTCACATCTCTAAATTTATAAGTTCCCAAGTTTCAAATCTCAATATTTAGAAATTATAAGTTTCAAAATGCAATACTTGACCATATCGCTGCTTTTAAAAAATCATCAAATTTTCTAAACGCACACAAAATAATGAAAAAATCAGTTTCGACACGAAAAATGCTAGTGTTCGATTCACAATATTTGTTCCCCATTTTCAGCAAGTGTATCGTTGCGCGTAATTTCCATATAATCGGTTTAAAGCGATTGGACGAACGCCAATTGCACTAAATACCGTTAATTCTGAAACAGTGTTAATCTCTGGGATTCAGATAACCCGGATTAAAATTCACTTGTATATCGGGACTCGATAAACAGCCTTTATCGTCATTTTTCGCGAACCATTTTGTGAAACATGTTACAAGTATACTCAGAGTCTAACTTTTGTAAGAAATATACAGGAAAGGAGGACGGAGTCTACCATTCATTAATTTTAATCAATTAGTCATTTTACGTTCATCGTTCATTCAATTTTCAAATTTACTCAATTTAGAGACTCAACAATTTACAAGAACAGAATGTACAATTTCAGCAATTAAAGAATTTAATAACGAAAACGTACAAAAATATCAAATATTAAAATTGCAAACTCAACCCAAAAAGAATCTTCCTCAACAACTCAAAAGAGCACTTCTTCAACAACTCAGAATATCTGCAATAACTGCAAAAAATTTTCAAGACCTGAAAATTCCTCCAAAATTCAAAATCTCGGAATAGCAAATTCTCAAGTAATTTTCGTGTTAACGACGATCGCACACAACAGGCGTTCATTAATCCGAAGGACAATCCGCCTAGAAAATATTGTTTCACGGTAAACGTGGTCGGAATGTTACTCGTTCGAGTTCGCTTTCGACGTTCCATTTACCTTTCTTTTTCCCTTTGTGGAGCACCTTTTTTCGTCGATCGATTCTCGATAGTTTTCAACACGGTGCACGTTGATACAGTGTGTCGTGTAATGGTAAGCAAAAAGGTGTACTCGTTCGAGATATCCGAACGCGAAAAAAACGCGTATTCACGAAACGCGTGTTACCGTACGTACACACATGAAACGAAAACGGTTCGAGGACCCTTAAAATGCATTGCGTTTCTGAATGATCCTGCAGCAGAAAGCGTTGCACAAAAGAGCATCTCGTGGCCTGATATTTGTAAGTCGCCTTCACCCTTGCCACTTTAGAGGTAAAAGGGTGACTATGCCACATTAAGAGAACACTCAGCCAAGGCTAAACGCACCCTTTGTCTTTCCTGGGTCCTTATAGCTTCTCGAGATCAAACGATCGAGGGTGAGGGCGGTGGAAATTTCTACCCGTGAAAGTTACTCATTTTCCCTTCTTTTTTTCAAAAAATCGAAACACTTTCTATTCGGATATGAAGTTATGTAGCTGTGTTTTATTCAAACTTTCTCTTCGTTCTTTGAACATAATGTTTTATTAGAAGTTTCTTGGACCATGTTTCTTCATTCTTTAAAATAATCTAACAGAAGGAATGCATGTATCAGATATCGATGCAAAATCGATCGAAAGCAAGAAAATAAAGAGACAGTACAATAATATCAAATTGTGAAAGTTTTATAATTTGTGTTTCTTGAATTGTGCTTCATAATATACTTGTCATGAGAGTTTGGTTTGGTACTGGGTTTTAATTGTCAGTGATGTATGAACCAAATGAGACGTAAAACTAGTAGGAATATGATTGATCAAATTAAACAGGTACTTATATAAAATGTTAAAATAAACAAGTATGAAATATAAATTCTTAGACTGAGTGACAACATTAATTTTGAAACTGAGTAACGTAAATTGTGAAACTAGATGTCACATGAGTTGTGAAATTGAGTATCAAACATTGTTAAGCTAAATATCAACACAAACTGAGTATCAAACATGAATTATTAAACTAAATAACGTAAGTTATGAAACTAAGTCTTAAGCAGTTAACTTGCCCTACACTGGTGACGCACTCATGACGCACACTACAGCCTATGTGTGGACACACCATGTGACGCACCATGTTTTCATCATATATCAATCCAAATTTCAAAACTAGATTTCAACCTAACTCTCTACCCAAATCTTTAAACTTAGTATCAAATAGCAACTCATATCTTCAAACTAAATATTAAACATCAGTTATGAAACTAAGTATTAAACATCAATTAACTTGCTCTACACTCGTGACGCACTCGTGACGCACTCGTGACGCACACTACAGTTCATATGTGGACGTACCATGTTTTCATCACATATCACTGTAACTATCAATCTAAATTTTAAAACTAAATATCAACATGACTCTCAACCCAAATCTTTAAACTTAGTATCAAATAGCAGCCCACATCTTCAAACTAAATATTAAACATCAGTTATGAAACTAAGTATTAAACATCAATTAACTTGCTCTACACTCGTGACGCACTCGTGACGCACACTACAGTTCATATGTGGACGTACCATGTTTTCATCACATATGAATGCAAATTTTAAAACTAAATATCAGCATAACTCTCAATCCAAATCTTTAAACTTGGTATTACATTAAGTAACAACCCATATTTTTAAATTAGATATCAACTTTAGTAGCAACCCACATTTTTAAACTAGGTATCAATTTAAGTATCAACTCACTGATTATTGAATTAGATATCGACTTAAATATCGACCCAAACTAGATATTAATCTATCAACTTAAAACTTGAAGCTAGACATCAACCTAAGTATCAACCCAAATCGTTAAACTAGATATCAACCTAAATCTTAAAACTAGATATCAACCTGAATGTCAACCTAAGTATCTACCTTTACTATCTATACTAAAACTAACTATCTCTATTAAACTAACACTGGATATCGACCTAAGTGTCTACCCATACTGCCTGTACTAAAGTTAACTACATATACTAAGCTAATGCTAGCTATCAACCTATCAACCTAGGTATCTTTACCACCTATATTAAAACTAACTATCTATACTAAGCTAATGCTATCTATCAACCTATCAACCTAGGTATCTTTACCACCTATATTAAAACTAACTATCTATATTAAGCTAATGCTAGCTATCAACCTATCAACCTAGGTATCTTTACCACCTATATTAAAACTAACTATCTATACTTAGTTAATGCTAGCTATCAACCTATCAACCTAGGTATCTTTACCACCTATACTAAAACTAACTATCTATAAGCTAATGCTAGCTATCAACCTAACTATCTACCTAACTATCAACTTAATTATCGAATATCTGAAACATACTATCGAACCCTTAAACCAAGTAACACAAATCCTCAAACCAAATATCAAAGCAAATCCCCAGAACGTAAACGCTAAGACTTAAAGAAAGAAAAGATATGACAACCGACGACGTGATACATGCGACTGAGGCATCCGAAAGCATTGAAAGCGTTCGACGGACAGATATCAGGAATTCGAGACACGTAAAAGATCCAGGGACGAAGAGTTTGAAGGTGCACCGAATGTATAATCTGGCGTGACGATAATCCAGTGAAATGTTGGGTTTCATGAAATCGTTCCAAAGGGCTCGGCCTGGAAATCCAGGCTTACACGGAAGGATCTATTCCCGTGAAACTTCTTTAGTCGGCGGCAAGAAACGCCATCACGGATGAACAGCAAACGAACGAGGAGAAATTCAGGTAAAACGATCCGAGACAAAACGACTTGCTCGAGAGCCACTTTTCTCCTTCTTATGGATCGAAAATCGATGAAGAAGCATGGAAAGCGTATTCACTTGGACAGACCGATGTTGAAACTTTGCGATCCTTCGGTATCGGAGTCGATATGCTTCTGTTATGTACGTTTTTATTGGACTATGTTGTATCGAGGACTTTTTTATTTGCCAGATTAAGAATAAATTGACAAGTTTACAAACTAAGTTTATGATCTCTAAAATTCTTAATTTTGAACATTTTTCTGACAACCCTTGTCACTCCCATCCCGAACCTGCATAAATCAGAAGAAATAAAAATTGCCTAAGAAATGAAAAAGCAAACGAATACTGGCAATTAACAAGCTCACTCATCAATCTTTCCCAATCAGTGACAAACTGTTCCGCAGAAGCAGCATAAATTGAGTCCCTTCTGAATTCAATTACCGTGCATCTCACAAAAGTCCCTATCCTCCGAACCGATAAATCGTGCAGGAAGTTGCAGACATCTCTTGAATTCCCGCAGCGGTGAATGGCCCGTGGAATTTATCTTACCATTATCCGGCATGTTTTTATTCTCTCTGGAAACAAGAGATCACGTAGTCCGGCTGGAACATCTGTGTCCATTCTTAAATAATTCGTTCGAGACACGTGGTGAAACGTCCTCGAATAAACTTTGCTTTCTCCGCTTTACCAAAGCTTTTGCCCAGCATTCGAATCGGACAGATATACCTGGCCACAGGTAGCCAGGACTTAGCCTATTCTTATTTCAGGACCTTAGGCTACCTTAGAGTACAGTTACGTACCTGAGCTCTCGTTTCAATGGCTATTCACAGCCTTAATTCTAGCCGTTCCGATGCAATTTTCAACCTTCTGCTCGGAGCTTTCGTTTCGCAGACATTTTTCCTTTCGACACGCTTTTTTCGAAAGAGGATAGGTAGAAGCTATTTTTATGCAGCTGTACACTTTTGTGTCTGTAGAATTATTCGATTTTTCATTTTTAGGGATTTTGGAAATTTATTGATATCTGATGAATATATGTGATATGTGTCTTTATACATATGTGTAATTAATACGATATTTTCACACATGTGTGTAATTACATGTATATTCTGTGTACGTACGTTACATACATATGTAATGTTATATTATATGTTATACATATTGTATATACACGTATGTTGTGCATATGTGTATTACACACATGTTGTATTATACATGTTGTACGTATATAACACAACATACACGTGTATTATACATATTGTACATACAAATAGATTGTATATATTGTGCATACATATGCATTTAATATTACACATATTGCACATACATGAACATATACTACGCAATATAAATATTACACATATGTGTAATTATCATATTCTTGCAAGTAGACATATTAATTAAACACATTTAATTTCTCTTCAATTTAATTTTTCACATGTGTGTAATTAATGTACATATATGTTGCGTGTATGTACATCATGTATACATGTATGTTGTATTATATATCTACACTGATTATATATACCTTATTATATATACCTTATTCATATGTACATGTATACATATGTATGTTGTATTATATATTGTACATATTGCACATACATATGTCTTGTACATATTGCATTATTCTACATATTATACACACATGTATTATATCATACAATATAAATATTACACATATGGTACACTTAATTATCACGTTCTTACAACGAGACATACTAATCATACTCTTCAATTTTAAATCTACCTACTGTCAATAAAAGATATTGATTCTTATCTCAACTACGATATTCGTAAAACTCCATTTATTTACGAAAGGAGAAGTTCAAAGGTTCCCTGAAATTGTGTCAATACAGAAACTTGTATTTGGCAAAAATAATTTATACGAGCAAGTTTACAGATTATTTGAATTCTTGTTTATTTTTTTTTTTTACAACAAACTTCCTCGAACTGCAATTAGTCTTCAACGCTACGAAATTCTCCCACAGTAAATATTGAAGTTCTCTGTTAAATTCGCGAAACGTTCGACGTTGATTTTCAAATACTTTGAAAATTAACAAGCTTGCGAACGCGTTACGTCTGGTAGAAATAAGTAGTGTACAGTGCAGGGAATTGGAATTAGTTCCTGGTGGAAGAACTTTGGTAATATTCGTTCGTGTAGCACTTTGAGGACCTTGATGTACGCGTGTACGTACTAATTTCTCGTGGATAATTATCGAATTTTCACCTTCTTGTGAGTTGCATTAAATGTATGAGAGAGTCATTTGTGAAAATTTGTATTAAACTTTGTCTCATTTTTAAATAAATTCATAATTATTTTATAAGATACCAGTCAATGAATAATACAAATTCTATTACAAGATATGTTGTAGTACTTAATGAAAATTTTGTTAAAAATTACTCGTTGATGATTATCAAATTTTCAAATTAAAATTTTTATCAACACATTAGATTAATTAAATTTTGTTTAATAAATTAGCTGTTTAATTAAATTAAATCACCTCATAAATTAAATTAAGTTAAATCATCAGATAAATGAAATTTTCCTTAATTTCAAATAAAAAATGACTAAAGCGAAATACTCTCCACAAGTAAATAAAAATGAATTTACAAAATACCTATCATTCGATAAAAATTTAATTCTACCAACATTAACAAAAGAACTGATAAAACCCATTTCCAGTCATGTACAAATACCGAGAGTTCACCGACCAATTCCAAACAAATAAAATTCCTCAATTAAGCACCCCCCGAAAAAAGTCGATCTGAAATCGTTTTCCCGAACAAAGCTCGATCCAGCTTTAATTTACGAAGATCGAACATTCTCAGTCAGTTACCCTCTTGGCATCATCCCCTCAGCAAAATGAAATCCATTGGAAGAAATTTTTCTCCCCCGATTCGTTCCTGTTGCGAAGTGTCAATGGCCAGCACTCACCCCACCGGGTTGGAAGCCCTTGTCGTTTCACCCCAGGTCGACATTGAAATGCGACGGAACGTTAAGGGCGGGTTTGTCTAGGATCAGGGACGCGCGGGACGGCGGGGCTGAAGAGCAGAGCAATCGTAGGCAAAAGGGACGTCGTGAAGAGGCAGAGAAGTGGAGCGCGATAAACAGAAAGAGAAATGGGGAAAAGGGGGAAAATAATTGAGGGAAGATAGCGTCGCGGATAAACGGGGAAGATGTATCGAGAGAAAAAGGACCGTGTCGTCGTTCTCTTTTGTTCACGGACTTCTTTAGACGTAACGAACAGAGAGGACGAAGAAAAAGAACAGCGTCGAACATCGATTGGAATTTTCTACTTGTTTCTTCTCCCACGTTGCACCCTTTCTAAGTGACCCTTTGTACCTTTCCTTTGATTATTTCGTTTCTTTGTCGCGACTGCGTCCGCTCGATTCAACTCCAGGCATTCGATTAGGTGTCTCATTGTGGCGTTAAGAAATTGCCCTGTTATTCAACGTCACGTGGTCGAAACTGTTTCAATCACTGTGTTGCATTCATACTCAATTTTTCAATTTTTCAATTTAACCGACATGATACAACATTTCTTTAAAACTTTCCACCGTGTTATTCTTACTCGTCACCACTTTAACCCCTTTTGCATTGGTCCTCACAAATCTGCTAGACTATGCAAAAATTTATGAACAAAATGCAGCTACTTCACATATCAGTCCATAGAGTGTACAGTTACAAGCTTGCATCTGATAAAATTAACTTAACCCTTCTCTCATCTTCTTATTGTTAATTTGAAAACTTGGAGTCCTTGAACCTTCATGAATTTGAGAATGAGAGCTACAGTTCACATATCAGTCGCCAGTGTGTACAGTTACAAGCTTGCATATGATAAAATTAATTTACCCCTTCTCTCATCTTCTTATTGTTAATTTGAAAACTTGGAGTCCTTGAACCTTCATGAATTTGAGAATGAGAGCTACAGTTCACATATCAGTCCATAGAGTGCACAGTTACAAGCTTGCATCTGATAAAATTAACTTACCCCTTCTCTCATCTTCTTATTGTTAATTTGAAAAATTGGAGTCCTTGAACCTTCATGAATTTGAGAATGAGAGCTACAGTTCACATATCAGTCGCCAGTGTGTACAGTTACAAGCTTGCATCTGATAAAATTAACTTACCCCTTCTCTCATCTTCTTATTGTTAATTTGAAAACTTGGAGTCCTTCAAAAATTTGAACGAGAGCTAATTCACATATCAGTCCATAGAGTGTACAGTTACAAGCTTGCATCTGATAAAATTAACTTACCCCTTCTCTCATCTTCTTATTGTTAATTTGAAAACTTGGAGTCGTTCAAAAATTTGAACGAGAGCTAGTTCACACATCAGTCCCCAGAGTACAGTTACATCCGATGATAAACGTATATTTTTGCAACTTCGACTCGTGCACAGTCATTTATTCCGCCAATGCAAATTACGTTTAATTCGTTGAGTTAACCGGTCGAAGGATCGTTCCGGGAAGGAATAATCGCGATCCAAACACGTTCGTGACGCTTATTCTGTTGCTCGCGTGAGTCCGCAATTGCGAAGGTACTTGCACATGCAAGCCTGCATGTCTCCGTCATCTCAATTATTACTTCACTCAGCTGGCTCAATGTCAAGCACACCGTTCTAACGTGATTCCGAGTCAGCGAACAGACCGCATTAATTGTTACCGCGCCGGCGAGGATCGTCTTGAGGCTGACAAAATGTTAATTAACAATGAACCAGGCCTGATGAAAGCGTAATGAGCGAAAGGGCACGGTATCGTGTCTGCCGACAGCCCGCAGACCATTTACGCTCTCGTTGGGTAATTTGCATCCTGTTGCGACTTTAGAACTTTCACACTTACCTGACATCTGATCCTGCAAATTCTCCACTTCAATTGTGGGTAATGAGCAAGTATTGTGGACGACTGTTGAAGATTGTGTATGAAATCGGTATTGATCATTTGTACTGTCACCCAGTCTGTGGCTCAAGATTTATTGAACGTTTCATCAGGATTTGACATTTGAATCATAGGTGTAAATATACTGTATCATGTTCGACAGACATACTAGGTCTACCGGTTAATTTTTCATTTCTGTCTGTAAGAGTCACAGTCATATGTTCATTTCGAGTTAGCATCATTTTTGTGGTGATGTGTAGTTTCAAACCGAATAGGTCAAATCAAATGGAATTATTAACTAGTGGCACATATATCTCCACATAAGATGAACACAATAAGATACCTTGTTTTTTACAAAATTGACCTGGATAAAATAGGTTAAAGTCACAAGGTTCTGCATTACGTTCCAAATAATCATCCAAGGATGCTAACAATCTCCACATAAGATGAACACAATAAGCTACTTTTTACAAAATTCAAGATGTCCTTGATAATATACGTTAAAGTCAAGTTGCTCTGGATTACGTTGTAATAATTACTCAAGGAGTCCATAACAACAATTTCCACATGATATGATCAAAATAAGCTACTTTATTATTCACAAAATTCGAGGTAACCTTGATAAAATACGTTGAAGTCACCAGGTAATGGATTACGTTACAAATAATCACTCGAGTTGGTATCACATGTCCAGGTGATGTCCACATAACATGAACCCAACAATGTACTTTAACAAAATAACTTTGATAAAATACATCAAAGTCACCATGTTCTGGACTATCCAAGTCACCCAAGGAGTTGATACCACATGTCCAGTTGATGTCCACATAACATGAACCCAACAATGTACTTTAACAAAATAACTTTGATAAAATACATCAAAGTCACCATGTTCTGGACTATCCAAGTCACCCAAGGAGTTGATACCACATGTCCAGTTGATGTCCACATAACATGAACCCAACAATGTACTTTAACAAAATAACCTTGATAAAATACATCAAAGTCACCATGTTCTGGACTATCCAAGTCACCCAAGGAGTGGATACTACATGTCCAGTTGATGTCCACATGACATGAACCCAACAATGTACCTTGTTAACAAAATAACCTCGATTAATACCTTAAAGTCACCATGTTTCCGATTATCCAAGTCACCCAAGGAGTTGATACCACATGTGCAGTTGATGTCCACATAACATGAACCCAATAATGTACTTTAACAAACTAACCTCGATAAAGTACAACAAATTTATGTTCTGGATTATCCAAATGACCCAAGAACCGGATTAAAGGTGTGCAGAAATCTCGAATCGTCGAGAGCCTTGCACTTGAAATCGTACACATCCCCGGCACGTAATTGAAGCGTTTTCAATTCGTTCCGATTTAATTCCCCCGACGACGTTCCCCCGGAAAATAAGCAGCCAGCAAACTCTGGTTGGTCTGCCTCGCGTCTACGAGAGAATCGAGCTGAGTAATCAGCCTCATTGATCCCAGCCACTCGGTGCATTGACTCTCCTCTCTGGCTTCGTTTGTGCCTTGCACGATTGTTTGCGTGTGTACCATCTGTATGTGTACATATATGTACCATTCGGTGTGTTAAGACGTTACCCTGTATCGTTATGTACCGGGGAATGTACTGGGCTTAACAAGATGCTATCAGAACACCCTCGGTTCTCCGTGGAACGCGTAAATCACTATGGTCGAATTAACCCTTGCTTCGGTTATCTTCTATTTCGTGGTTTTTATCGTTCGTTGCAATTTCATATTGCTGTTTGATTATTTTCTGCAGTTTGGTAGTACAATATGGTGGTAGAGTGAAATATGGAACGTTTAATGAGGGGATCCGCAAGTGAAAATATTAAAATAATATAGTAAATTGACTGGTGGAGGAAGTGTTCAAATGATGGAATAGAATAACAGAAAAATATTAAAGTAGTAAAATAACGCAATGGCATAAAATAGTAAAATACCAAAGTATGTACTGAAATACTAAAGTAATGAATTATAAAAATCCTACAATAAAATCTGACTACCCTAAGTTTAACCTTGAATAGAATAACTAAGCAGTAACTACAAATCGTAATAAGTAGTCTCCCAAAGAACGCAATCTTGCTAAAAATGAACCCAAAGGTTCAACCTGAATATTCTCCACTTGCAAAATTTTACAATAAAATCTGACTACCCTAAGTTTAACCTTGAATAGAATAACTAACCAGTAACTACAAATCGTAATAAGTAGTCTCCCAAAGAACGCAATCTTGCTAAAAATGAACCCAAAGGTTCGAACTGAATATTCTCCACTTGCAAAATTTTACAATAAAATCTGACTACCCTAAGTTTAACCTTGAATAGAATAACTAAGCAGTAACTACAAATTGTAATAAGTCTCCCAAAGATTAATCTTGCTAAAAATGAACCCAAAGCTCGAAACTGAATTTCCACTTGCAAATTACAGAAAGTAAATGTCCGAAACAAAGGAGAAATGGAATCAATTGTTTTTATTCCGGCAGAATTTCCTCTCCGTTCCGCCGCGCCATTTTCCAGCGTTCCCATAAAATCGATGGTGCGCAATTAGTTGGGGCTACGCTACGAGCCAAACCGAGCGCAAACAAAAGTTCTGTCGCGATTTAGATCTCTTTTTTTCCCCTCTGTTTTATCCTTTCGGTATTCGTTCGGCGAAAAACTTTCTCCGGGATCTCGTAGCACAATTCTTTGATTAAAGTCAAGATCGTTCCTTTTATTTCTTGCACGAAGATTCATGTTCGTCTAACTTGTGACAAATCACTCTTGCAGTTTATTTATGGGAGAAAACACTTTAACGAGCACAATGGAAATGTCGAGAAAATCATCTGTCGAGCAATTAAAGCCGCCATGTTAGACGAGCGATTTTTCTGCTCCACGCAGCTCTAGTTTGCATTACTCGTTGATGGTAGAAGTTGAAGTACACGGACTGGTTTATCGAAATGGAGGAAAATCATTTCGTAGATTCTGATTTCTTGTATTTTTAAGGTTATGTCACTCATAGAAGTCTCTGATAATTCTTAAGGTTACGTCACATATAAGTATAATGTGGGGTTTTATATTACATCATAGTTTAACTTAGGGTAATTCTTAATAATTCAAGGGTTGAGAGGTTTATCAATGTTAAAATAATTTAAAGGTTGGTAATAATTTCTTTTTGTCTATAACCTATCCTAACCAAGTTATAACAAATATAAAATCTATTTTGATTTAATGAAATGTCAGCTTAAATCTTCCCAGTATGATTTAGTCGGTAATAAAGATAGCTAACGAGAAATACATGAAACACAAATACCCCTAATTTTATCATCGTCACGCATTCATCATACCGAAATAAAAAAGGAGGTTCGAAAAAACAAAATTTCCGGAGGCTCCCGTGGGAATAGCGCGATAACGGTTGGACATAATGCATCCTTTCCCTACGAAATAAACAGACGAATCTCTCTCTCTCTCGGTGGATGCAATTACTGGAAAATGGTGAAGCGACGGGGATCGCGCCACCATTAATTATACGGGGTCGACGGCAGAAAAAAAAGCCTCGAGGATGACGGTGAAAGAGAGAATATCACTCGGAAGGACAGTGGAGAAAATGTAGGCGGCACCTTATATTTCGACACGATTGTCGCAGTGGGAACACCAGAAAAGAATTTCGTGGGAACAAAAAAGAAAATGGCGGAGAGATAGATGAAAAGGGGGTGGAAAGAGGCGGGTAGTTTCTTTCAACGTTGGTCACCTGTGAAATTTTCTAGTTGTTACGACAGAATTTTCGAGGAAAATGTTGCACAATTATGAACTTATATTTTTATGTATTTTTAGGGCGGTGCATTTATTAGATAACTTTGAGATATTTTAAAGTAAAATAAAATGAAATGAAATATTTTCTTAAGTCAGTAATCTATAATCAAATGAGTGAATTAAATAATTTAGCAAATTGAAAATTTGAAACTTGTTATCGAATTATTATTTTTTAAATAATTATTAATGTGTCATTATTTGGCAGTTTCTAAAATATTACTGATTTAAACAAATACTTTATTTAAAAATATTACCGATTAAAAAAATACCTTACTTTAATAAAAATATGAAAATAAAATTAAGGTAGAATTTTAATAAAAATAACCTATTTTTTTAAATCAATATTTTTATAAAAACGAAATAATTATTTAAGTCAGTAATATTGTATAAATTCCCCAGAAGACAAAAATGTTAGGACTTGAAAAGGAAATAAAATACTAGAACTCCCCAAAAAGAAGTCAAAATTTTAATAAAAATAACATATTCTTAAATCAATAATATTTTTATTAAAACGAAATAATTATTTAAGTCAGTAATGTTATATAAATTCCCCAGAAGATTAAAAAGATGACTTGAAAAGGAAATAAAATACTAGAACTCCCCAAAAAGAAGTAAAATAAAATTAAGGTAAAGATAAAAATAATCTAATAAATCAATAATATTTTTATCGAAACGAGATAATTATTTAAATCAGTAATATTTTGTAAATTCCCCAAAAAAATCTTAGAACTTGAAAATGAAATACTAGAACTCCCCAAAGTAAAATACAAGAGCGCATGATCATATTTTCATGAAAGTTGAACGAAAGAAGCATACAAAATTCAATATATTCGAAACTAAATCCAGCTCAGAATACACGTAGGAAAATCCGGTATATTTTTTCATAAATGCTACTTTCCCATTATAGTTCGTTTTCCATGTTTTCTGCTTTACTTTGAAACACGCGTGGGTCCAGCGATTTTTGCCGTGGCTTCGGTATTATCGAAATCCCCTTCAAGTTACCAGCCTGCAAAATCCTCTTGGCGAATATTTTGCCAGGTTATCCGACACCTGTTCCGACTTATCGATATAAATCCGCTGCTACGTCCTCTCTTTTGCTTTTATTTCTATCAGAATTTTTCGCACGCGATTCTAGCGAGAAAACTATTAACACGAACTTGGTACGCTTGATAATAGAACACCAACTAAAATTTTCGTCACTTTAAAACTCGAAACTTTGTACATGTAAAAATCCATAAATTCATAATTCCGCAAATTCAAAATTTTGCACATTTAAAATTTTTGGCATCTAAAAATTTGTAAACGTAATTTAAAATTTCCCAAAATATCGGATAAAATTAAATATAGCTTGCTATAAATCCATATGCACCATCGTTCAATTACTAATTAAAATCGCAGCAATAAATGAAATTAATTCCCGCGATTACAACACACGTCACGTTTACCGAAACAAGCGAACAGCTTCAAAATTCTTGCACATACATTTTGCACCATCTTGCAGTTTTGCAATTAACAAAATTCTGTTGCAAACTTGTTCCATTATCTTCGATAATGTATATTCATTTCCAGCAGACATTTCTCCGAACGATTCTGTAGAATGCAGTTATTTGCGAATGAAGAAAACAGTGAAGTATATTAGTCATTAACGATTGGTTACGTTTATTTTCCCCCTTTTTATCAAATTATAGGTTTCGTACTGATACTTGTGCTTTTACACGATAACGTGCTATTATCATAGAGAACATACATTATCTCTGCGGTTATTATCGACAGACTTTCTCACAACTTCTCTTTATTTTCAAAATTATTGCATTTTTTTAACTTTTTATACTTTTAAGTGATTTTCTTGTGGGACTTACTGACATAGATATGTTAAGATATTTAGTTTTCTTTCAAGATTTTTTTATATGCTTGTTTCGTTAGGGTCTTTAATTATATTTAATCAGGTTTGGATTTTTTATTATGCTTCTTTTGATTGCGATTTTTAGTTGTACTTAATCATAAGATTTTTAATTATCCTTGATCTTATTAGGATTTTTAATTACACTTAATTCGATTAAAATTTTTAATTATACTTTGACATATGATTTTTAATTATACTTAATGTTATTAAATTTTTTAATTATACTTGATTATACTAAAATTTTTGAACAAATTAAATTGAAAAAACAGTTTTGAATAATCTGTGTAGCTAAAGTTGTTCAACAACCTCGAACGGAAAAAGTTTGCTCGTAATTCGTTATGAAAGTGTTCGATTTCAGTTTCTTCCTCTTTCGTGTTCCCGCATAGCAAATTCGGGAATCAATCTCACTGGATGTAACGTGTTCCATAATTTTGCATAATTCATCTTATATTCTGTACGCTCGCGAAATTATATTCAGGATACTAGCTTAATTTCATTCCTCTTCGAGATCCCTGGATATTCTGGAAAACAATTTTCTATCAAAACACCGAAAAATTATAGAAAACTCCTCTTGAAATCATATTTTTCCAGCATTCAAAACTCTATTTTTCAGCATAATTATTGAAATTTGAAATTGCATTGAATTATCGAAATGGTTATTTTTTCATTTCTATGTAAACAGTTACAGACATTTATTACCTCAGTTTTTATTTAAATCATTTATTAATAATATGAAGATGCTCTGAACAGCAACAACACTTAAAATAAAATTGTTTGTTAAAAATATTTTTTTAAACGAGTTACTGTACTTAAACTTACCTCGTCAATATTTTACATTTTATAAAAATAAATTATTTTAAATTGAAAAAAACATAACATGTATCATATGTAAACATAACATATGTATATCAAGTGAACATAACATATGTCAAGTGTAAATATAACATGTATCAACTGCAAATATAACACGTATCAAGTGTAAACATAACATATGTCAAGTGTAAACATAACATATGTCAAGTGTGAACATAACATATGTCAAGTGTAAACATAACATACATCAAGTGTAAACATAACATACATCATGCATTAAAATAAAAATATAAGAAATGAGGTTAAGACACAGACTTTGAAAGTGTTTTATTTATAGTATCCATAAATCTTCTACATATTAATTTTCCCAGATTTTTATGCACTATAGCGAGCTGAAAATTCCTGCGTGAACACAGCGTGCACGGGTTATTACAAGTCTTGTAGTTATCGGAAGTCGTCGATTTCTTTGCCACGGTTAAGTGAAGAAACGCAACGATCGAAATGATAGTATACAAACAAGCACGCAGTCAGAAAATTACATATAGGTTTTCGCAAATTATATGGAGAAACATAGTAACCACCTACTCGTGTTCCAAGAAGTTTCAAAGGAGGGAAATTATTTTGCGTACGGTTAACGTTCCGTTCAAAAGTTTCGTAATAAGCATAATTAAACACGCGTGCAGAGGTATTAGCGATCGATTGCTTTCTAATCGGTATTATACAGATCTATTTTTCAGATCTATATAATAATATTTTATTATAATATATAATATCTTATATTCATATGTGTAAAATATATCACATATCATATTATGAACGATTATAATGTATCAGTGTATATGGAAGTTATATATATGTAACTTAATTCATGTACTTAACTATATAAACATGAAATTTTTTAAAATATACACACATGTCATGATTTCACATATGTCAAAATATACACATGTCATGATTTAAGACATATGTAATTAATTAATATACTGAATTCATGGATAAATTTGGACAAAATATATTTATAAACAATGAATATATCTAAATAATAATTTATCCCCTTACATATGTGAACATACAATTTTTGAATGTCACATGTCCCGAATAATCTGATGGAAGAAAGATAATACGGGTATTAATATAAAACGAAGGATTTTCTCTCGAAAATTTTTTCACGAAAATACCTTTCGAACAGAGGACACTGTATGCATTCCAGTTTCCGACACACATGGAACGATTCAAATCAACGGTGATCTCATCCTCGAACTAGCGTTTCATCTCGTTATTCCACGGAACGACAATCGATTTCTAGAGAAACGACAGAAAAGTCTGAAATGCACGGTTGTGTATCTCGTCGTAGAATAAATCTATCTGCAAAAATAACCAGCTTCGCTGCGGGGATTTTCGAGCGAGTAAAAAATGCAAAAAGGTAGGAATACGAAGTGACTTTAATTCGCGCGTACCACGATTTCGCAGTATGTATATTTTTCGCCTCGATTCCGCATATTCTATGCTCTCGCTTTTTTCCCCGTTTCGTTCGCCGAAAGTGGTAGACGTTCTCTATTTTTGCGCCTTTTTAATCGACAATTTTCTTCCGCGTCAAGTCATTATTTTTACTCGCTCTTT
Source organism: Megachile lagopoda (assembly GCA_036983795.1). Taxonomy (NCBI): domain Eukaryota; kingdom Metazoa; phylum Arthropoda; class Insecta; order Hymenoptera; family Megachilidae; genus Megachile; species Megachile lagopoda. Next base: position 7,330,505 of record CM072798.1, read on the forward strand.
GATCGGTCTTGACGCGAACAAATTTTCAAACGTTTCCTCGTTTCGCTTTTTTTGGGAAGAGACGCGATTAGTGAGAGGAATATTCAAGTGATAAAAATCTCTAATAATTTATACTTTTCAAACCTCATTTGTGCTTCTTTTTAAAATGCGAAAAATTGACAAATTTTTAAAAACAAGTTTTATAAAAGTACATTTTTATAACACATTTTATAAAAATATATAAAAAAAATTTTATAAAAATACATAAACCTTGTAGCAAATTTTATGAAAGTATACAGAACAAGTTTTGTAAAAATATATAAAAAAAATTTTATAAAAATACATAAAGTTAGTAGCAAATTATATGAAAGTATGTAGAACAGGTTTGATAAAAATACATAAATGTAACAAATCTTATGAAAAACAATTTTTATAGAAATACGTCAATTTTATAGCAAATTTTGTAAAAATATGTGCAATAAATTATATACAAATAAATTTGATAACAAATTTGATAAAAATTTATAAATACAAGTAAGTTGTAGAAATGTATAAACTCGACTAAAATTAAATAAATAAAATTGCATAAAAATAAATATTTATAAAATTGTAGAATGCACCTTTATGGAGTTACATAAATATTAATAACATTATAGAATGCAGTTTTATCGAAGAACATAAATATTAATAAAGTTAAAGAATGCAGATTTATCGACGTACATAAATATTAAGAAAATTATAGAATGCAACTTCATCGGAATATATAAATATTAATAAAATTGCAGGATAAAGTTCTACAGATACAGAAATGTGAATAAAATTTTATGGCCACGCATGAATGTATAATTTAATAGGAACAGATAAATAAGGTTTTATAGAAATACATCAAATAAAAGTTTATGGAGATTCGAAGATTTTATTTTATTGTTCTTGTACTTTTGGAAAGCTTGCTAGATTCAACTTGCTTCTGATATTTTGCAAATTGAATTGCAATATATAGTATGTAGATATATTTTTATATTAAACATAAAATATTGCTAAACTAAAAAATTTCATTTTAGAAATAATTTTATATTTTTATATTTTGAAATTTGTATATTTTTACAATTTTTATATTAAGTTTTGACATGGATAAGGTTGAGTTCCTTAAATTAATTATACATCTAATTTATTAAGTAATACAAATTAATTTACAAATTAAACTAATGTACATGAATATCAGTGTATCAATAAATTAGTATCAATATAACAATAATTTTATGTGTCGAATGTGCATTAAGCACAAAATATAAAATATTTGTGGACATTTACGTAATTTAAATTTTTTAATTTTTCTAAATTTTATTACTCATTTTCACTACTTTTCGTTACTTCATTTTCAACCCCCTTCATCTCTCGAAAAATTTATAAATCAATTTATTACTTAAATAAAATGTGCAATTCACTCCCAAAATGTTGGCAATAACTGAATTAAAAATCCAAATATCGTAACTTCCTTTACAACATGATTTCCCAAATATTTTCACAAATCTCTGATCAAAATATTTGCATTCAGTTAAGAGATCTTCCAGTTTCACAAAAATATTTTCACGGTTAAAATGTTATGATAATATTTGTGCATATAAAATTGTCAGTTAGAACAGAGAATATTTTAATGACTCGTAACGAGAGAAGTTTAATCGCGAACGGAAAAATAACAAGAATCTGCAGAGTGTACGAAAAATTTGCACATGCTGTATTTACTATGGGGTTGGTTTTCAGAGACGAACTTCTATTGAACGTTCGAATATCGAGCGAGCTCCAACGTGTTCACAATATGTTTGGAAGTAATTTTGACGAACAGAAGCTTCCAGGAAATTAAAGTCTCTTATAAGGACTGGTGTATTATTATATTCTGATTACGTTTTATTCAGGGAAACGTGGCTGGTATCGATTTATCGGTGCAATGTGAGTTTTAGTAATTTTCAAATAACTGTAGGATGTGCTAATATATTGTAGACTAGATATATTGTAGTAATATATTGTAGACAAGATTATACAATACAAATGTCAACAATTAAAATATAGTTATTAATGTTTAAACAATATAACTCTAGTGTGTGCCTTAAAATATTCTAAATGTAGAGGTATCTCTAAAGTCTCCACCCTTATATTTAAACGCCTCTAAATATGAAAAGATGTATCAATTGTAGGATATCAAGGGGGTGGCAATAATTTGACCTTGGATTGTTTGAAGGTCACGTGAACGTTTCTTCCCACATAGTCTATAATCTACAAATTATCCTTCACAACCAAATTTTGTTACAGATTCTCAAAATATTACTTTGTAATATTCAAGTACGATTTAAAAGAAATTTTCTAAATAAAGAATGCTTATTTATTATTATCATTTGTAGAAATTCCCAAGGATTTAAAATTGAAGAAAATCATTTAACAGTGAATTGCACTAGGTTTCAACTATTGACTATTTATATATTAATTTCGTATTTAATATACAAATACAGGGATGTATCAACAAATGTAAAATAAGATACAGGGTATCTCGAAAGTCCCCTCATATTTAACCGGCTTTAAATATGGAGAAATGTTTCGGTTGTAGGATATCAAGGGGGTGGCAACAATTTGACCTTGGATCGTTTGAAGGTCACGTTTCTTAAATAGAACCCCCGTTTATTGCATATTGTAGCCCCGACGTTTTCAAAACCTATGTGCAAGTTATTCCCAAGATACGAAGCTTCGAAGTTGACATATCGTCGACATTCACGTTACCCAAGGTGCGCCGCGCGGGGGTTGCACGATCAGATTTACGCCACTTATGTGTCATCTTTGAAGCTTCGTATCTTGGGAACGACTCGCACAAAAAACATAGGTTTTGAAAACGTCGAGGGAATATGCAATAAACAGGGGTTCTATTTAAGAAACGTGACCTTCAAACGATCCAAGGTCAAATTGTTGCCACCCCCTTGATATCCTACAACTTCTGAAACATTTCTCCATATTTAAAGCCGGTTAAATACAAGGGTGGGTCACCCCATATGTACAACATACCCCGTATAATACATCAAGAAAATAAAATTACTAATGTTTGAAACAAATAAGAAATTGAATAATTCATAACGAGATTCAAATGTTGAATATACTTCAATTATCTCGCATGAGGGATGTAATATAAGACATACAACATGATTTTCATAAAATTTGCATATTAATAACACATTGCCGGCGCCGTGTTGTAGAATGATGTCAGGAAGCGATGAAAATTAACACGAATTAAAACGTGGTGGCAAGGATAAATTTATTCGGTGCGGAGAACAATTAATGCTTTAAAATTGAAGGACGATAATTTTCAATTACCTCGGTAATTAACTCGTTAAGGATTAATGTTGCGTTAATGCAACATTTCATTTGCAATTTTAGGTCGATTAATTTGCATTACTGGGTCTGTTATTTGTAACAGCCTGATTGTGGAAGAAAATTTACATGTGTACATATGTACATTTATTTGTTCATTGAAATAATCGTATTTTTTGTATGTAATATCACAGGTATAAGAGAATAAATTTTTTAATAAATTTCTTTTTAAGTAATCGTACTTTATTAATGTATGTGATATATTATTGATACTATTAATATTTGTATGTGATATATTATCGATACTATTAATATTTATATAAGATATTGTATTGATACTATTAATATTTATATAATACATCAGACCGATACTATTAATATTTATACAAGATATAATTTTAATTATGACATGTAATTAAAATTCTAATTACAGAACCTCGAATTACACACACGTTAAAAATAATTCCGAGGTAAATTTTCGTATTCGACATATTTTTTCTCTCTATTAAAATAATCATATTTTGCATGATTGTACCTGTACCTTCCGCATGCGTATTAAAAATATTAATTTTTAAATAAATTCCCATTCCTCCGCTGAAATAATCGCGCAAGTTAAAATTTTCAATTAAGTTCCATCATTCGAAGCAGCATATGTAAAATAAAAAATGCACGTACAATTTAAAAAATGAAATACATTGTTCAAAAGGAAATCTTCCAAGCGAACAAACAAAATTATAATATTTCCTTAACCAGTCAATCTGAAGATAAATTACCATCGAACGAAGTATTTACTCGACTTGACAAAGTATTTAATTAGTCGGTACATTTTATCGAAATCCTTCGATAATGCATCGAAGTAACGTTTAACGAGTAAAATGGAATATCCCTAGACGAAGTGGCAGTGGTGCTGTTCTCCGTTTTGAAGGATTCTCAAGTGTATTCGTTCGTTTGAAAAGGCTCGAAATGGTTTCGCGTGAAAACGGTACTTCGTGTCCCGAATATATTGATAATTCGTTCTGTGAATCAAACGGGAGTACCGGCATGCATTGCGACGTGAATCTTATTACCAGACAACCAGAAAATGTGAATTAAACGTCTGCACGGACAGACGACGGCAAATTGGAAAATGAACGTTCCTTAAAATTCATGGAAGTTCTTCCTCGAAATAAAACTGCTCAAAGGAAATGTCCTATCTTGAAATTCATGAACGACCGTTCTTCAAAGGCGAAAGGAACGTTTCGCGTATTACACTTGCCTCCTTATCGAGCCTAGGGACATTTTCAGTGTCGACTTATGAGAATATTCGAGACCTAGGGATATTTTCAGTGTTGGAATACAGGAATATTGGAGATCTAGGGATATTTTCAATAGCGGAATACAAAAATATTTGCGGTCTAGAGATATTTTGAGCGTTTAGACGCGGGAATATTTGAGATCTAGGGATATTTTTCGTGTTGGGATACAGGAATATTGAGATGGAGATCTAGGGATATTTTCAGTGTTGGAATACAGGAATATTGGAGATCTAGGATATTTTTAAGACCGGGACATGGTAATATTCTAGATCTAGGGATATTTTATGTATCGAGATACAAGCATATTGGAGATCTAGGGATATTTTCAATAGCGGAATACAAAAATATTTGCGGCCTAGAGATATTTTGAGCGTTTAGACGCGGGAATATTTGAGATCTAGGGATATTTTCCGTGTTGGGATATAAGAATATTGGGATGGAGATCTACGGATATTTTCAGTGTTGGAATACAAGAATATTGGAGGTCTAGGGATATTTTTAATGCCAAGTCACGGGAATATTGTAGATCTAGGGATATTTTATGTATCGAGTTTCAAGAATATTTCAGGTTTAGGGATATAGAGATACGGAGATATTCCAGATCTAGGGATATTTCAAGTGTTGATATACGGAAATATTCCAGATCTAGGGATATTCTGAATATTTATACGCGGAACTATTCCAGATCTAGGGATATTCTGAACGTTGAGATACAAGAATGTTTGTGGTCTAGGGATATTTTAAATTTTGTGATACAGAACTATTGGAGATCTAGGGATATTTTAAGTGTTGAAATACAAGAAGATTCGAGATTCAAGAATAATTGAAATTTTTGAGTTTTTAACTAAATCTAGGGCCTATGACCCTAAATCTAGGGATTTCCCTAGATCAAATCTAGAGATATTTGAGATGTAGTATAGGAATACTTCAGATCTAGGGATAACAGGCACCTGGGATATTGGAATCTAGGGACATCGGAAATATTGAAAAATTGAAAATTTAGGAAAGTGGGAATTTTTGTTTCTGAAAATTTGAAAATTTGCAATTTGGGAACTTGGAGATTTGGAAATTTGAAAAATCAGGAATTTTAATATTTGGAAATTTGTCAATTAGGAAATTTGTGAAATAGGAAATTTGTGAATTTGGAAATTTGTGAATTTGGAAATTTGTTAATTGAAAAACTTGCTAATTAAGAACCTTATTTCCCAATTAGAAAATTTGTAAATTTTTCACTTAAAAAATCTGCAAATGCACGCATTTGTACCCCCTCCAAAATATCTGAAAGAGCCCAATCTTGAAATTGCCAAGCGAACTCGTCAAAGGCTACAGAAACGTGTCACGCGTCTCGGCTGTTTCTCTCTCGACCGAAATGGAAAGTGCGGACAAAACCTTGAACGATCTTGTCCGCGAGAGGACACTTTCATGCCTGAACGGCGATAAATCGGCCTCTCGTTAATTCCCCGTCCATAATTAAGAACGGTTCAAGGAGCGGTTATCCGGCGAAGGAGTCGAATGAAAGAAACACTTGCCTGCGTTTCTGCGGATGACACTTTTATTTAGCTGAAAGGTCTGTTGGCAGGTGGTCGAGCTTAAAAAAGCTCGGCGACCAACAAAAGACATAAAATTCCATTAAAGTTATCTCGGTGAATTGGCTACTCGACGTCAACCACAGAACCCACGTCCCCATTATTTCTCTTCTGAACGAATGAACATTTCAGCCACCTTGCACGAATTAAGAACTGTTCTTTCATGCCGGTGTTCGGGACGAAAAACTAACCGGCCCTGCCAATTTACCGAAATTACGAGATGCCTTGACAAAGGTTCCTCTCCTCTATGTTTAAATAATCGTTTGCGTTTTTACGACGAAATATTATTCTGTGCTTCTAGGAAGAATTTTAACGTTAGAATGTTATTAGATCTGATCCGACACGGGAGAAATATACATTGGTCGCCGGTAGATCCTTTATTACATGCCGGGACAATTCTATTCCCGATGGATATCAAACTCGAATCGGAACGTATCGATCTTGGAGGAACGATAGCGGATGAAATCTGCAAAGACGAATCGCGAATTGCAGCGTTCGAAAAGTTTGTCGAATCTCGGCTCCGCTGCGGGGGAAAATATTATTTCGATCGCTGTATCTGACGTGCCGCTACCGATTCCGATTCCGGGGGATAACGTTAATGGAATTCCATTCCTTTCCTCGAACACTGCCAACTTCTCGGCTGACAGACTCGCCCAACAAACTACGAAAAATCTCCGGCCGTTTATCGATCACCTATTATAGCTGTTGTTCCGCGAATTTTAAAATTCATCGACACAAACATTTTTGATACATGGGGATTTAAAAATTTGCGACATTAGAAATTTGGGGAACTTGGGAAATTTAGAAATTTGGACGTTTAGGAAATCTAGGGATTTGGAAAATTTAGAATACTTTAGAATCTGATAAATTCCAGGAGTTTAACTATTTGGGGAATTTTGGGAATTGGGGGATCTTGAAAATTTGAAGGTTTGGTAATACACTAATTTAAGAATTTGGGGATTTTGGGGAATTCGGGGATTTTGGGAAATTTAGGGAGTCTACGGAATTTGGGGAATTTAGGAAATTTGGGAAATTTAGGGAATTTTAGGGGTTTAAGAAATTTGGCAAATTTGGATAATCTAGAGAATTTGGGGAATTAGAAGAATTTGGGAAAGTTAGAGAATCTATGGAATTTTTGGGTTTTTAAGAAATTTGGTAAATTTAGATAATCTAGAGAATTTGGGGAATTTGAAGAATTTCGTAAATTTGGGGAATCTAGGGAATTTTGGGGTTTTAAGAAATTTGGTAAATTTAGATAATATAGAGAATTTGGGGAATTTGAAGAATTTGGGAAAGTTAGGGAATCTAGGGAATTTTTGAGCTTTGGGAAATTTGGTAAATTTAGATAATCTAGAGAATTTTGGGAATTAGATGAATTTGGGAAAGTTAGAGAATCTAGGGAATTTTTGGCTGTTGTGAAATTTGGTAAATTTATATAATCTATAGAATTTGGGGAATTAGAAGAATTTGGGAAATTTAGGGAATCTAGGGAATTTCGAGAATTTATGGAATGTAGGGAATTTGGGAAACTGAGGAATTTAGTTAATTTAGGTAATTTAGGGAATTATAAGGAATTTCGAAAATTTGGGGAATTTGAAAAATTGGAAATTGATTGGATATTGGAAATTTTGATATTTTTCAATTTTCAATTTCGGAAATTTCCAAAATTTGGTGATTACGAAATTTATAAATTTAAAGAGTTTTGAAATTTTGAGAATTTGACGATTTGTAAATTTTAGAATGTCAGAATAAAGAAAATTTGTAAATTTGAGAATGTGAGAATAAAGATAATTTGTAAATTTGAAAATTCGTAATTTGGAGTATTTGTGAACCTGAGTATTCGGAAGCTTGAACACTCATTAAACCGAAACTTCGACAATGTTAGAATTTGTGAAATGCAAAAATTCGAGTTGCAAATTCGCGACTGCAATGGTTACCTTGGTCCCCGTTCATATTAAACGTATCTCATCAATCTCGCTAATACATCAGAATACCGATAACGTTTCAATATCTTTGAAATTTATCGATAGTTCTATCGATAGTCGCACTTGCAATCGAATGGCAATTTTTCTCCGGGGAAATTGAACCGAGGTTCTGGTCAGTGTCCTCTTGTTCCGGATATTTTCCGGAAAGTTCCGTTTCATTTCCCGGAAGTTCTCGAAGCCTCTCGATCATCCTTCGCTCGGCTTTTGATGACTTTCGACCATCGCCTCGTGACTGCGCCGAATGATAAGGAGACTTAATTAAACTGAATGAAAAGTATTCTCGGACTTCTTCTCGAATCCGCGATTGATTGGTTCGTTGGGCATTTTCTGATGGGGCGATCAATTGTTGAAAATTTTCTTTCTTTATGCTGACTCGAGCGCCAGTGGAATTATTTTCCATAGCCAGAAAGGCGATAAATTGAGAATTACGGGAACTTATTAATACATTTATAATATATCACGTAATAGTAATACAACTATTATCTTATTAAGTATTTCGTTATATTCATATTGGTATATAATTAATAATATTAATAACGTATATTGAATATTCACTTGTATGTAAGCTGTATTAAGATTCATTACAGTACTGAAAACTGGTAATTGATAATTGATGATGGGTAGATTGGTAGACTGATAAACTGATAGATTGGTAGGTTGGTAGATTGATAGATTGGTACATTGGTAGATTGGTGCTTTGGTAGATTGGTACATTGGTAGATTAGTACATTGGTAGATTGGTACATTGGTAAATTGATACATTGGTAGATTGATACCTTGGTAGATTGGTAGACTGGTAGACTGGCACATTGGTAGATTGGTACATTGGTGGATTGGTACATTGATAGATTGGTACATTGGTAGATTGGTGCTTTGGTAGATTGGTACATTGGTAGATTAGTACATTGGTAGATTGGTACATTGGTAAATTGATACATTGGTAGATTGATACCTTGGTAGATTGGTAGACTGGTAGACTGGCACATTGGTAGATTGGTACATTGGTAGATTGATACATTGGTAGATTGGTACATTGGTAAATTGGAACATTGGTAGATTGATAGATTGGTACATTGGTACATTGGTAGATTGGTTGATTAATAAATTGACTAATTCGTAAATTGATGGATCGATAGATTGATAGATTGATAGATTGATAGATTGATAATTGATGATTGATAGATTGATGATTGATGATTGGGAATTAATCATTCATAATTGTCAAGTGATAAATCAAGTGATAATTTCTAATTGATGTTTGCTAGTTGATTGATCATTCGTAACATTTATAATTGATTACTGCTCATTAATCGATGAGTAATTCGTAATTAGAATGAGCAACGTTACAAATCATAAGTTTTAAAACAATTCAAAGCAGCTTCGTATAAATTGCAATTGAAAGATTTACGGCGGCGTTATATTAATTGTGAAGCTCGAACTTTGTCGAAGAACTCGGACTGAAAGTTGTAAGATTTCAACAAAGTATCGTCGCGAAATTGCTTTCGGTCCGCCTCATTAGAACCGCGAAATAGGGGAGCAACCTGTTGATTTTACAAAAGGAATTTCGCACGTAGAAATTCCGCCGTGTTCCATTTCCTTGGCGATGTATCTTGTTCCGTCACACGTGCGCTATATCACCGGCCGGGATCGGTGATAATTTGCGAAACCGCTCGGTTTTGTTTCGTTTTGGTAAACGGCCAAGGTAACGCGCGGTGGCCTGTAAATTAGTAGTAATACAATTAATATGACGTCGAGTATTGAGTTAATTAGTTCGCGGAAGTTTAATCGGCGTACGTTTGCCAAAACGCGGGGCAGACCAGAAACGCCGAAGAAATATGGTTACTTTCGCGGGCGGGCGTGTTTGATTTTCGCATCCTCGGGATCGCACCTCGGTCCACCGCGTTAGCATCGCGTTAATTGAACAACTTCGAGTGACCGTGTAAATTGCTCGCTTACGTATTACGCGGTGCTAAAGTTTCAACGGTGATCACCTTTAAACTCCGCCTTGTGTACCGTTTGGTCGTCAAGCTCTTACGAGAACGATGGAATCGGTAATGAACCGTTACGAGGCAACTGTACAATCGTTCTGAAATCCTGCATGGCGCACACCGTTCTTCGAGATATTTTTAATTAATTTCTGTTCCGTGTCTTCGCTGTTTCTGACAGTGATAGATTTCAGGATCGAATTTGAAAATTTGCGAATTTAAATGTACCATAATTTGGAAATTTGCAGACGGAGATTGGGGAATTTGATTATTTGGCGATTGCGATTTGAATATTTAGGATTTCGGAAATTTAGAAACTTGAGAATTTTAAGAATTTGGAAATAAAACATTTTTAATTTGAGTCTTTGAAATTTGGGAAGATGGGAATTTGGAATTTTACGAATTTGAAGCATTTTATGATCTGGGGATATTTTAGATGGCGAAGTCGAATGATACTTGGAATCTAGGGATATTCCAGGAGATGAAACCGAACGATATTTGAAATCTAGGGATATTTTGCCTTTGAAATTGAGTGATATTTTGTATCTAGAGATATTTTAGATGGCGAAGTCGAATGATACTTGGAATCTAGGGATATTCCAGAAGATGAAACCGAACGATATTTGAAATCTAGGGATATTTTGCCTTTGAAATTGAGTGATATTTTGTATCTAGAGATATTTTAGATGGCGAAGTCGAATGATACTTGGAATCTAGGGATATTCCAGAAGATGAAATTGAACGGTATTTGAAATCTAGGGATATTTTTAGCTGTGGAATCGAACGATGTTTGAAATCTAGAGATATTGGAGACCTTTCGATCTAGAAATATATAAGATCTAGGAATATCTGAGATCCTAAAATCTTAAAATCAAGGAATATTTTGAATTATGGTATTTTGGAATATGTTATGTAATAATTATATTTATATTTAATAGATTTATATTTAAGATCTAGGGATATTTGAAATGTTACGATGTAAGAATATCCTATTTCTAGGAATATTTGCAACTGAGGACACTAGTGTCTAGGGACATTCGAGATGTTAGAGCATAGGAATATTTCAGAACTAGAAATAACAGACACCTGAGACAGTAGAGTCTAGGGATATTTGGGACTTTAAGATTTTATAATCTAGGGATATTTCCTATCTTGCTTCCAGGGATATAGTGATATTTTTGGTCGCGGTGCTATCCCTGAAGTCTAGGGAAATTTAGTGTAATAAGACCTAGGTATATTTCGAATCTCGAGAAATATTTGGGATTTCAATATTGAAAAATTTGGAAATATCGAACTTGTAATTTTAGTACCAGAAAATTTGTAAATATTGAAATTTAGAGTTTGTCGAACTAGGGAATTCGAAAATGTGCAAATCAGAGAATTTCAATATTCCGTAAGCAACTTCGTCGATGAAGAAATTCGTAAATGTCCACGCCGTCGCTTAATTCGACGAATTAATTGAAAACTAATCGAATCGGTACCGAAATGATTATTCATTCGCGCTAAACGCGCAACAATTCGGTAGAAAAATGTCGGTCCATCGCGGAAAATGTCGGAATGAGGGGGTAGGGTGGTTTTCTGCTGCGCCGTGTGTTTTCAAGCGGACGACAATTTAGCGGGAAAACAATGCGCCACCCTCGTGTCGTTGTAATTATATTTTTCGAGCGTTCTCCGTGCCGCCGGTTTTCGGCGTTTAAAACGTGGCTGATGCTTGTCTCTGTCAGGCAAATATAAACATAATTAGAAACGCCGCGAAATCTCGCGGTGTTTGAGAGCGTTGCTTCCCGCCGAGAAATATTTCACCTCGACCAGACATTGTTTCTCGTCAATTTGCGACTGCAACCCACTACACCTTCTTACGTTGGTTCGTTCTCGTAAATTAAAGCGCAATATCAACTTGTTGAATCGACGTTCATTCGTTACTTTGTCCTCTCCTAATTTTCGTTTCATTTCCATTTTCATTATGTTACTGCACTTTATTATTATCGTATTACAATATTATCGAATAACATAGAACAATATTATTCTGTTATATAAATAATGGAATAATTATACAAACACGTTTATGTAAATAATATCTGCAAATATGTGTACAGATAATAGTACAATTATTCTATTACACAGATAGTGTATAATATCATCAAATTGTAATATCAACTCTCTGACTTATACTATTCGTGACGCACTCGTGACGCACTCGCGACGCACTCCTGACGCACTCGTGACATACTGCTGACGCAATCACGACGCACTCCTGACGCACTCGTGACGCATTCGTGACGCACCCCTGACGCACTCGTGACACACTCCTGACGAACTCGTGACACACTGCTGACGCAATTACGACGCACTCCTGACACACTCGCGACGCACTCGTGACACACTCCTGACGCAATCACGACGTACTCCTGACGCACTCGTGACGCACTCCTGACGCAATCACGACGTACTCCTGACGCACTCGCGACGCAATCACGATGCACACATGACGCACTCGTGTTGTATTCTTGACGCACTCGCGATGCAGTTATGACGCATTCGTGACGTACCCCTGACGCACTCGCGACGCACTTGTGATGCACTCGTGACGCACATTGCAATTCCGATACAACGAATTAAAATCATCTTTACAGCACTGATGTGTCTAGAGTTTAATAGCAATCGTAATTTGCGTAATCAAAGATCCTAAATGTTTGCATACACCTAACATTTCAACTTTTCTTATTTGTGTTAACATTACAGCAATATTCAGTTAGTTCTGACTGACGCACATGTGAAATCATAGGTTAAAGGGTTAACAATATATGATATTAATAAAATTTGATTAACTGTGCTATTTCAATGTATTTATTATGAACGTTTATTAACGTATAACTATAGTTATATAATTATAAAAATGTGTCCCTGGGCCAATAATCGAGGCAGTCTCACCCTAATTTTCACCCTCGGTGAAACGATCCGCAATAAAGCGACGATTGAAAGGTCGACTCATAAATGGTTCTAATCAGATGATAAATGTATGTACACGGTCGAACACGTGTCAGAGAGATTTCTCCTACGAATTCACGCACGTGCACACGGCTGAACAGGCAGAACGATCGAATGTCGAAACGCGAATTACATAATGCATGAGTAAGAGCGTTGATTTTCTCGTTGGTGAAGTTGGTCCAGTTCTGAGTCACATCGACGCCATTCTCCTTCGCGTTTCACGGTTCAAAAATCCATTTTTCCGCGGATCGAACCGATCCTCGATTTCTACATATCGAGTGAACGGTGCCACGCCACTACGATGCTAATTTCATCGACTTCTCTGCTTAGGAACTCGACCGCCACTCGATCCGCGATATATCGAGAGCCTCGAGAAAATGGAATTCGAGAGAGAATTTCTCACCGTGCTAAATAATTGACTGCGAATGCTTCCCAGCTTAACACCTTGGAATTTGTAGTGGAGGCACAGTTTGCACCTCGTTTTCTAAGCGATAATAGACCAGAGAAATTACTGTAAAATTTAATAATTTTCTTTTTCTTTCTGCGAAATATTTCGAGACAAGTTTCCATCAAATTTTGACTGTTTAAATTTTTTAATTTACACAGGCGGAAAATGGTAGTTTAAAAATGCAAATAATTTCAAATTTTGTTAGTTTGTTAATTATCCAGTCTTTACATTTGGAAAATTAAGAATTCTGAAATTTTGAGAATGTGTGAAATTTGTAATTAATTTGAAATTGGTGTAAAAATTAGTTCGAAAATTACTATTTAAATTAATATAAGAATTGACATCAGAATTTACCTAATAATTAATACAAGAATTAATATGATAATTAATCTGACAATTTATTTGAAAAAATTACCTAAAAATTAATGAAAATTAACTTGCAAATGAATATTAAAATTGTTTCAAAAATTAAATATAACGAACATGAGAATTAATATGAAAATTGATTTGCTAATTGGTTAAAAAAATAATCTGAAAATTACCGTGAAAATTCCTGGGAAATTAACGTCCGCTTGAGTTCCGAAATTAATTATTCTTATCTGTAACAGTTACAATTGCAGTACCTTACACCGCACGTTAATTTTCACTAGAACAATCAACGTGTGAAAAAACGTGGCAATTTAGTTTATCTGTGTTAATGTTATCCTAAACGAGATGGCGAGTGTTTAATGGCTATGGAGGATGCATGAGGCATAATGGCGTTGGTACCATCGATTTTACAGATAATGGAATGAACGTTCGACCATAGTGGTACGTGTCGTACGATAATGTAACACCGAGTGTAATCAAATAATATTTTTAATGTGTCCATTACGTTAAATCACGTATTTTTAACTTACACCTTCTGGTAATCGGACAATTAACAATCGTATCGTACAGCGGCCAAATATCGAATAAATTGAAGTTGAGTACATTCGTATTTTAATCAAATGATTGATAACAAATAAATTAGCGGAAGTTTTTATAGACTGAGAAGAATACGGAAGCAGTTAATTAGTACAGTGGAAAATTGTCACGTGTCAATCGACATATAGATATAATACCTCTCTTGGTAACTGAGCGTGTACTGTCTTCCTTAACTGAGCATCTCAAGCACAGTCTTCCATTTCTAATTCGCTAATACTTAATACAGGCTTGTCTACAAAATAACATTGTCATATTTGTATTTTTAGAATATTTTTTTAAACCTGATACCTGTCTTGTTAACTGACCTTACACTGTCTTCGTTAACTGACCACAATCATCGCAAAATAACATATACTAAATCTGTTACTTGTCTTTCTAACTGTCCGCACACCTCTTTCGTTAACTGACCACCACCGTTTAAACTTCGTCATCTTTCATCTTCATTTCAGCCAGACTTACCATTAAACATAAACGTGAAATAGCATTTGAATAATGGAATTTTATAAAATTCTTTTTAAGTTCGTTCACAAGTAAATCAGCGGACAGAAGACAAACAGATTCAGCGGTAAAAAGAAGTTTATATTCGTTCAATGCACGTCTCGATGCATAATAAGGCGTTAGAGAGGCAAGGAACTGTTGGTTCTCTTGATGGAAACGCTAGGAGATGCACTTTCGTGTTTGACGAACTTCTTTTCCTTTTTTTATTCTTCTTCTTTTTCCTTCCTTCCGAGGGAACCCACCGCAGAAGTAATCTCTGCTTTTTATGCACTACATCACATCGCTCGAGCTGCTTTAAGCGACATTCATTTTGTTATTTACATGATAAGAAAACTTGAAATTGCACGCTGCTGAACTCTCTCAGTTATTCTGGCAAACGTCTGGAACGAAAGGAGTGATCCTTTTCGTTAATCATTCATCGTCTACGCTACCTGCTCGATGGCAAATCATCTTTCAGCGGTTTATTCTGCTTTCTTTGAGTTGGATTTTTACTTGGCTGTAATGTACATTTGTGAATTTCTCAGTATTCAACACTTTGAAGTTTTGGATTTTTAGATATTCAGATTTCTAAGATGCAGTTTTCAGATTATAGATTTGTATAACTTTCTAGGTAGATCATTTCAAATCTGCAAATGTAACTTAATCTACATTCTGAAAACTAATCTAACCTAAATTCTGAAACATAATGTAACGTAACCTGAATTCTCAAACATAACCTAACTTCTCAAACCTAACCTAACCTAATCTACATTTTCAAACCTAAACTAACCTGATCTACGTTCTCAAACCTAATCTAACTTAACCTACATTCTTAAATCTAACCTAACCTGACTTAAATTCTCAAAACTAACCTAATATAAATTCTCAAACCTAATCTAACCTAACCTACATTCTTAAATCTAACCTAACCTGACCTAAATTCTCAAAACTAACCTAATCTAAATTCTCAAATCTAATCTAACTTAACCTACATTCTTAAATCTAACCTAACCTGACCTAAATTCTCAAAACTAACCTAACCCAAATTCCCAAACCTAATCTAACCTAACCTACATTCTTACACCTAACCAAAATTCTCAAAACTAACCTAACCTAAATTCTCAAACCTAATCTAACCTAACCTACATTCATAAATCTAATCTAACCTGACCTAAATTCTCAAAACTAACCTAACCTAAATTCTCAAACCTAATCTAACCTAACCTACATTCTTAAATCTAACCTAACCTGAGCTAAATTCTTAAAAGTAACCTAACCTGACCTAAATTCTCAAGGTTAACCTAACCTAATCTAACCTAACCTACATTCTTAAATCTAACCTAACCTGAGCTAAATTCTTAAAAGTAACCTAACCTGACCAAAACTGTCAAGGCTAACCTAACCTAATCTAACTTTTCGAATTTCTCAAATTTCCCACTTCCAAAATATTACAATTTTCAAATATCCCCCATTTCTCAAATTTTGAGTCACTAAATGTTCAAATTTCTGAAATTTCCAAATTCCTAAATTATCAAATTTCCAAATCCCCCAAATACTCAAATTTTCAACTTGCTAAATATTGAAATTTCCAAATTTCCCAAATTCTCAAATTTTGAGCCTGTGAATGTTCAAATTTCTCAAATTTCTAAATTCCTAAATTAGCAAATTTCTAAATTCCCCAAATTCTCAAATTACTTCCTAAATATTGCAATTTCCAAATCCCCCAAATTCTTAAATTTTGAGCCTCTGAATGTTGAAATTTCTCAAATTTCCAAATTCCTAAAATATCAAATTTCCAATTCCCCAAATTCTCAAATTTTCAACTCCTTAAATATTGAAATTTCCAAATCCCCCAAATTCTCAAATTTTAAACCTCTGATTGTTCAAATTTCTCAAATTTCCAAATTCCTAAATTAGCAAATTTCTAAATTCCCCAAATTCTCAAATTACTTCCTAAATATTGCAATTTCCAAATCCCCCAAATTCTTAAATTTTGAGCCTCTGAATGTTGAAATTTCTCAAATTTCCAAATTCCTAAAATATCAAATTTCCAATTCCCCAAATTCTCAAATTTTCAACTCCTTAAATATTGAAATTTCCAAATCCCCCAAATTCTCAAATTTTAAACCTCTGATTGTTCAAATTTCTCAAATTTCCAAATTCCTAAATTAGCAAATTTCTAAATTCCCCAAATTCTCAAATTACTTCCTAAATATTGCAATTTCCAAATCCCCCAAATTCTTAAATTTTGAGCCTCTGAATGTTGAAATTTCTCAAATTTCCAAATTCCTAAAATATCAAATTTCCAAATCCCCAAATTCTCAAATTTTCAACTCCTTAAATATTGAAATTTCCAAATCCCCCAAATTCTCAAATTTTAAACCTCGGATTGTTCAAATTTCTCAAATTTCCAAATTCCTAAATTATCAAATTTCCAAATTCCCCAAATTCTCAAATTACTTCCTAAATATTAAAATTTCCAATTCCCCCAAATTCTCAAATTTTCGAACCTCTAACTTTTCAAATTTCTCAAATTTCCAAATTCCTAAATTATCAAATTTCCAAATTCCCCAAATTCTCAAATTACTTCAAAAATATTGAAATTTCCAAATCCCCAGATTCCTAAATTTTGCTCTTCAATTTCTAAAATTTGAAAATTCCTAAATTAGATAATTTCTAGATCTCCAACTCCCCATATTTTCAAGACAGCACGCGAATATTCGAATTTGCGACTGAAAAAGTTCGCACATTAAAACCGTACAGTAACATGGTCACTTTAACAAAAAGTTGAACGAGTTTTTTTGAGTTTTCCATTCGCAATAGTGCATCAGCAGAGAATGCATAAAGGATTTAGTTTGAAGCTTAAGCTTTGGATGAGGTCCAAACAAGTAACGATTCTCTTTCTTCGTCGTACTCTATGGTGTCTAGCAAACGTTGAATTATGTAGCGTTAACTCCTCTACTCGTACATTGGAACGGTAAAATTAAATGTATCTCATGTTCACGGAAACATCAGCTTTGCAACCAGGGTATTCAATTATTAGTTTTCCTCTGGCTTCTCTCATATCGTCAATTTTCGCAATTTCTTGTTGACGATGTGTACACGTAGTTAGAAAATTCATTCAATAATTTGCTCAATTTTGTAATATCCTTAATTGCGAAACTAATATTTAATATTGCAATTTTCATATTTATGTACATTGTTGTATATGCTGATTAGTACATCTTTAAATACTTAAATGCATTTGCAGATTTTCAGATACGTACATTTTTTAAATTCTGAAATACACTAATTTCCAAAATTTTACATTTCTGGATTGAAAAATTTCGACTGTGTTCAATTAAAAATTTGGAAAACTTGGAAACTTGAACACCGGTAATTAAAAAATTGAATACTTGTAAATGTAAATAGTTGAACAATTGAAAAATTGAAACGAAAAATTGGAAAGTTTAGAAATTGCAAACTTGAAGAATTGAATAATTGACAACTTGAAAGACTGAACCATAGAGGAACTGTAAAATTGGGATCTTGTGAAATTGAATAATTGAAGAATTGAAAAATTGAAGAATTGACAAATCGAAAAATTGAAATGAGGAATTGAGGACTTGGGATCTTGCGAAATTGAAAACTTTAAGAATTAAATAATTGAAGAATTGAAGAATTGAAAAATTGAAAATTGGGTTCTTGCGAAATTGGATACTTGAAGGATTGAAAAATAAAAAAATTGGGATCATATGAAATTGGGAAGTTGGGAAATTGAATAATTGAAAAATTGAAAAATTGAAAAATTGAAAAATTGAAAAATTGAAAAATTGAAAATTGGGATCTTGCGAAATTGAATACTTGAAGGATTGAAAAATTGAAAAATTGGGATCTTGCGAAATTGAGAATTTGGGGAATTGAAAACTTGAAAAATTGAAAATTGCGATCTTGCAAAATTGAATACTTGAAGGATTGAAAAATTGAAAAATTGGGATCTTGCGAAATTGAGAACTTGGGGAATTGAAAAATTGAAGAATTGAAAAATTGAAAAATTGAAAAATTGAAAATTGGGGTCTTGCGAAATTGAATACTTGAAGGATTGAAAAATTGAAAAATTGGGATCTTGCAAAATTGAGAACTTGGGGAATTGAATAATTGAAAAATCGAAAAATTGAAAAATTGAAAATTTGAAATATTGAGGACATGAATATTTGAAATCTTGAAAAGTGGAAAACTTGAAACCTTGAAAAATGGAGAAATTGAATACTTGAAAAATAAAAATTTCAAATTAATTGAACTCAAAAATTGCAAAATTAATTTAATAAATTACAAATTTCATTTCTGTATCTCTCACTGTCCATACATTCGATTAAAAAAATCCCAAATTATCAAAATTCCTGAACACACAAATCAGTAAGCGCTCAAAAACACGTAAATTTTGCGTCAATCAAAATTGCAACAAAGGCACATGTACCAGATGGCAGCCATGCAGGCGATTTACAAAATTTGCCAAATAGATGAAGAACAACACGGTGGAGTACAAATTCGTGCATATATTGTTTTTTAATGAGCCACACGTCTTCCGGTGAATTTATAGTCGCGGAAGGGTTCGCGTGTTCGAACATAAAAAACAACGGTGCGCAGGACGCGCAATTAGCGCGCTTCTCACTCGGTATCGAGCATGAAAACAACACGAAAATTAGTCCATGGAGACTAATTTTATGGTCAGCGGGAAAACGTGCACACGCGAGGAACCACAGTGTTTAATGCCGCGTCTGCTGGGACACGATGTACACGTGCAGCTGCGGTGACGTTTACAGAGAAATATTGCACTTTCGTGTGCCGCCACGATTTTTTAATTAACCCTTTGTGGTCCATTAAAGGACCGTGCACACCTTCGATCACGCCTTCCTCTTTCTTTTCATTTTGATTGAAAACGCGACGATGATTTTTTCTTTTTTCGTTTTCAAGTAATTAGTCGTTGATTCGAGATCTCTTTGTTTTAGTCGGGATGATTCTTCTGTTCGAGTTATTAGGTAATTGGAACGATGTGGCTAATGAAGTAATTTGGTAATTAGGGCGATTTAATTAGCTAGGTAATTAGATAATTAAGGCGATATTGTTAATAATTTAAGTGGAATATTTGGGTCGCTGTTCAGTGAGAAGTTGGTTTTTGGAGAATTTCAGGGTTTTCATTTTTAGAGTTCTAGGGTTTTTAGGTTTTCAATGTTTAAAGGGCTTGGAACTCTAAAATTTGGAAATTTTGAAATTTTAATATTTTGGAGTATCTAAATTTTGAAATTCTCTAATTTGGAGTTCTGAAATTTTGAAATTCTCTAATTTTGATTTTAATACTGTAAAATTTGGAAATTTTTGAATTTTGAAGTTTTAATATTTGAAATTTGAAAATTTGGAAATTTAGGTTTTAAAACTTTACAATTTCTCAAATTTTGAGATACTGAAGCATACAAATTTTGAAGTTCTGTAATTTTGAACTTCTGAATTTACAGAAGTTTGAAATTTTGAAACTGAGAAATTCTGAAATTTTAGAGTTCTCAAATTTTGAAATTTTTAAGTTCTGAAACTTTAAAGTTTTGTACTCCTGAAATTTCAAAATTTCTAATTTCTGAACATTCAGAACTTCACAATTACACAATTTCCAAATTTTAATATTTCACTTCTTCAAAATTTGAGAATTTAAAAATCTTGGAACTCAAAAATTTGAGAATTTCACAATTGTGTTATAATACAGGGTATTTAAAAATTTGAGAATTCTAAAATTTTATTATAATATTTGACTACTTAAAAATTTGGAGAATTCCAAAATTTTAATATTTTAGTACATAAAAATTTAAGAATTTCAAATTTATAGAATTCCAAAATTTTACAACTCCAAAAATTGAAACTTCAAAATATCCAACTTCCTCGAACATTCCAATTTTCCAATTTCCTACTTCTACCTTCCCTAAATTCCAAAAAACTAGATTCGGCAATATATTGAAATCAACTTGCCTCACTATTTTCCAGATAAATATATCTTCAAAACCAAAAAACTCTGATATAAATGCTAAAATCTAATATGAATTTCATACAAAATCCTCTCAATTACCAGCACAGTTTCATCTTCCACGAAACAGCGATATATCTTCCCCGAATCGATAATTGGCCCGAAATCGATCCCATCGGAATTTCCCCGTGGCGGAATCAAGTATTCTTTTTATCCCGCCGAATCGTCGAAACAAAGAGCGGAATGAAACGCACGATAACCGTAACATAGTGTGCGTTAATGGCGAATGATTCGCGAGCGGAGGGTAGAAATATCGTGTAACATCAATAACCAGAAACGTTTTCGAAAAAACCAGATCGCGGCGTATTTTTTTTCTCCTCCCTCTCTTTGGCTGACGGTAAACTGCAAAAAACAAACCGACCGAGTATGTATCGAGTCTTTTTTTTTTTTTACAGCCGCGTTGCACGAAGCGGAAAATAATCACGCACAGGAAGGGACGAAAATCGGGCATGTAAATATATTTCCAGCGTTTTTCAAACTGGTTTCATCCACATGGATTTTTGCATGAGAGCGCATCACGCTGATGTACGCGATGCATTTCTGTTTTCCTTTTTTTTTGTTTTCACTTTTTTATATTCGCGCGAGCAAAAAGTACGCAAAGTTACGAGCTCCACGTTTGATTTTACGGGAAATTTTTTGTAATCAGCCTGTCCGGCGAAAGAACTCGTAATTTTAATGAAGAAAACTCGTATCTTATTTAATCTCTATATTCCTGTATTCTACGTGTCTCTTTATTGCTGTATACATATCTCTTTATTACTGTTTATACTGGATGTCTCTTTAATCCTGTATTTATATCTTTTTATCGTGTTACTAGGTTTCCATATCTCCTTAACGCTGTATTAGCAAGTCTACATATGTCTTCATTCTTACTATCTCTTTGTCCTTATATTACTAGGTCTCCATTTGTCTTTAATACTGGGCCTATATATCTATATAGCCCTATATTACCAGATCTCCATGTCTGCATCCCACATTACTAGGTCTACACATCTCTAGATCCCTATATTACCAGGTCTTCACATCTCCACATCCCTGTATTACTAGATCTCCATCACTCTTTATCCCCATATTACTAGGTCCCCACATGTATTACTGGGTCTCCATCACTCTTTATCCCTATACTACCAGGTCCACATCTCTGCATGCCTACATCACCAAATCTCCATATTTCCACGTTAGGTCTCCACATCTCTACATCCCACATTACTAGGTCTCCACATCTCTAGATCCCTATATTACCAGGTCTTCACATCTCTACATCCCTGTATTACTAGATCTCCATCACTCTTTATCCCCATATTACTAGGTCTCCACATGTATTACTGGGTCTCCATCACTCTTTATCCCTATACTACCAGGTCCACATCTCTGCATGCCTACATCACCAAATCTCCATATTTCCACATTAGGTCTCCACATCTCTACATTCCTAAATCACCAGGTCTCCACATCGCTGTATTACTAGATCTCCATTACTCTCCTATAGATCTCCTATATTAGATGTCCTATATTACCAAACCTCCATCTCTCTTTATTCTTACCTTACTAAATCTCCACATCCCTACACTACACATCCCTAGATTAAACACACCCCTACATGCCATCTCCATCTCCATATTTTCCCATTTAAATCAGAAAACGCTAAAATCGTAGGTGTTCTAATTTTCCCGTAAAAGTTTTAACGATCGATCCACATTTCACATGCGTGTGTGCGTACCTGACAAGTCTAAATACTTGAGCGGATATGAGTCTAGCTGCACGGGAAAAATGTTTGCAAGATGCTTGGGGCTTTCATTTCAATATGTGGCCCGAAGGCCTCGTTCCACGTGGAAACCTCGTTCAGTGCAATATCTTCTTCCCCGCGTGTTCACCTCTTACTTACGAACAGCTCTTTGTTTTATAACACCCTTACATCGGGAAGACCCGAAAGCAAGAGCTTTCGAGTAGCTGCGATGCTGGACAAATGTTGTTTACGTTCTAGGGTTAAATGTACTCTACATAGCCATTTAGCTTGATTTAGTAATATATTATTATCCCAATAGTATATATAACTATATTGTCATTTAATTTAGTGTTTAATTGACATATTTCCCTTGCGTAAAAATACAACTTAATAGTATAAAGGTTAGGTACAAATATAAATTTAATATACTTTATAATAGTAATAAATATTCTGTAATATAAGGATAGTATTTAATACTTAAGACATAAAGAGAAATAAAATAGACAGTCATAAGAGTAACATTGATACAGCACTGCCTACAGCAGGTAAAGATGGCCGCTCCAGCAATCTACAGCACTATAAACATATGCGCAGTCCTTAAATATTCATAGTAATTATGCGCAGTAAACTCATTATACCTTATTATAGTCGTATTTATTGCAGGAACCTTACTGCGCACGTTTATCGCGTTTCATTATTCACTGCGCATTTCGCACTGAACCAAACCGGTCAGACGACCGCTCTGCAAGTACCTTATAAGTTCCACAATTAATTAAAGCTTTTCTTGAAATGCTTAATTAATCCTAATCGAGATAAAGAATTAATCCGTGGTATTAATTTACTGATTTTATCGTTTTATTTATTATTCAACTTCATTTCACATTAATACTGTAGGTTTAGTGTTTGTATATTTATGAAGCGGTCATATAAATGGCGGACAAAGGAAAATGAATACGTTTATGAAAGATGCATTTGTAGTTGAACCTTCAATGAGTGTATGTAACTGTACATGTGTGCATATTTGAATAGAGAACAAAGGAAAATGAATAATACTTATTTATCAGTGAAACATGCATTTGTAGTTGAACAGTGTCAATGAGTGTATGTAACTGTAGATGTGAGTATATTTAAATAGAGGTCATATAAATAGAGGAGAAAGGAGAATGAATAATACTTGTCTATCAGTGAAACATGCATTTGTAGTTGAACAATGTCAACGAGTGTAAGTATACATGTATTTATATTTAAAAAGAGGTCATATAAATAGAGGAGAAAGGAGAATGAATAATACTTATCTATCAGTGAAACATGCATTTGTAGTTGAACAATGTCAACGAGTGTAAGTATAGATGTATTTATATTTAAAAAGAGGTCATATAAATAGTACAAAGGAAACTGAATAATACGTTTATGAAACATCTACATGTATTGGTCGAGATTAATCGTTTTCCAGCGGAACGAATCAATTTTCGCGAAACAATTTTCTCATCTGGCCGAGCAAGGAGGACTCCTTGTAAAACCGAAGCAATCAACAATCCCTGAGCGAAATGAAAAATTAACAGCGAGATCTTTGATAAGAGATTCTCGCAGGTGGTGGATAACTGGCTGCTCGTGAATTTAATATAAAGTGAAATTACAGTCCCACGAGGGATCGATGCTAGTAAACATTGTTCAGAAACGTGCTCAAGCTCTGTTTGACGATATTGCTTTACGTCAAAAGCAACTGGTCCGATCAATTGGCCCGATCCATTGTTTGACACACGAAAGCTGCTACTTAAGCACGGCTTTCACCACTCGAGAGCTGTTTCGCCCTAAGCAGCACGCTCATTTTCCTTCTTTACCTATTACAGAAGGTACCGATTCTGTTTTCGACGTCTTTACAAACTCGTTAATCTTTCACCACATGTGTTCTTGCGGTTTCTTTCATATTTTTTATCGGTTATCGGATTTTACCAGCTCTTTTCAATGTTATTTTGCATGGAACGTTAGGTACCTATTTACAAACTTTTTTATCATTTTTAATTTTGTAAATGTGTAACTGTTTATTTTTAGCTCTATTAGTTTTTAATTTTCAATCCTTCATGTATCTGATTTTTCAAATTTCAATTCTTCAACTTTTCATTTTCGCAGTTTTTAATTTTTCAATTTTCTATTGTTCGACTTTCAATTCTTCAATTTTTCAATTCTCCAATTTTTCAATTCTTCAATTTTTCAATTTTTCAATTCTTCCAATTCTTATTTTCAATTTTTCAATTTTTCAATTTTTCAATTTTTCATTTCTTCCAATTTTCAATTTCACAAGATCCCAATTCTTCAATTTCTCCTTTCAATTTATCAGTTTATCAATTTTTCTATTGTTCAATTTATCAATTTTTCGATTTTTCTATTGTTCAATTTCTGAATTTGTCAATTTTTCAATTCTTCAAGTTTGCAATTTTTTAAGTTCTCAATTTTTCAATTTTTCTCAGCAATTTTTCAATTCCTCAACTTTTCAATTCTTCCAATTCTTATTTTCAATTTTTCTGTTCTTCAATTTTTCAATTCTTCAACTTTCAATTCTTCAATTTGTCAATTCTCTATATGCTAAAACAACTAAATAATATTACGTTCTACCTCAGAGTACTATAATAAATAATTTTTCACTCCTATCACCCTATTTACGGTAATATAACGAGAGTCTACTGTAACTCCTTTTATCATATATCTTACTACACGTAACAATGCGTAGATGAAACTACATCTACCGTGACCATTAAAATAATAAGGATTAATTTCCCCGTATTCCGAAAACGAGATGCACTTTCATCTTCCGTCATCGACGAAGTAATTGAATTGAAGCAGAGACGATTTGATATAGTTAAATTTTGGAAAGTTTGTAATTGGAGTTGGTAAGTAGAACAAACGTTCAGTTGGAACAGGCGATCTCTCGCATTTTGTTGGAGGGATAATTGTCGTTTCCGGTGGACTCGCTAAGGGACGTCATTATTTTCGGCAGTTGCCGATTAAATTAAGACAATTTTCCAACGATTATCGGGTTTAATTGATGATCGATATTACCCATGATTTAGTAATCGGTCCGTGATTCGCAGTTCTTGCATACGATTCGTCGAATTATGTCCCTTCTCTTCGGTTCATTCGCGTCAAATAAATTTTCATGTATTAACAATTATTCTCATACTTCAATTTTCAAATTAGACAATTGAAATTTCAAATATAAATTTACAGAATTGAAATTAAAATTGATTATTTTCTAACTGAGGGACAAAAATTTAATTCGTTTAATTTATTTAGATTATGATTTTGATTATTCAGAAAAAAAATCATATTTGTGCGTTTAATATTGTGAAAAAGAAAAATTCATTAAATTAATACATTTGTAGTTGGTATAATTAAATAGCTGGTTTAAAAGTAAAATTGAAATGTGACTTAATTTTGAGGAAGTGGATTACTACCATTTTTTAGATTGATTAAGTAAATGAAATGAAATTAAATCGAATTGAATTAAGGAATTAAAGGAATTTGAAGTGAATTGAATTGAGATGAGTTGAATTGAAGTGAATGGAATTGAACTGAATTGAATTGAATCGAATTGAATTGAACTGAATTGAATCGAATTGAATTGAAGTTAATTGAATCGAATTGAATTGAAGTTAATTGAATTGAATTGAATCGAATTGAATTGAATCGAATTGAATCGAATCGAATTAAAGTGAATTGAATTGAATTGAATCGAATTGAATCGAATCGAATTAAAGTGAATTGAATTGAAGTTAATTGAATTGATTTGAATTGAATCGAATCGAATCGAATCGAATCGAATCGAATTGAAGTGAATTGAATCGAATTGAATTGAATCGAATGGAATTGAATCAAATCGAATTGGATCGAATTGAATTGAATTGAACTGAACTCAATTGAATTGAATTTGAATTAGCTTAATTGAATCCAATTCAATTTATCCAAACAGCACCGAATAAAATAAATGAATTCAAATAAAGCCAGTGTATGACTAAACTGTTCATCTATTTATTAGTAAATTATAAGCAAAGTATAATAGTACACTATATCCGATCAACATGAAAAAATATAATAACCATCCTAATAATAATAAATACTTTTCATAATGAGTACATGAAAATTGTATATAATTTTTGAAATAAGCGCTACATTTTGCTATATATTTAATCAAGTACAGCAGATATCGGATTATGGAAGGTGCTTAATGATAATCAAGTTACCCCGTGGCTTATTATCGGTCGCTTTTTATTAATCAAAGAACGCAACGAAGCGTCTGGAGCTTGACGTTAAACTATAAATAAAATCGTTTAACGTTTGACAGTGATTGACGTGCGTAAAAACACGTGTAAAAAAGCATCCTGTAACACAGACACGATATATTTATGGTGACGTTGAATTATGGTTGGCTAACAATGTACCCTTAAAAACTGCATTAACCATACATTGTAATGAAACATTAATTTTCGTGCGTAATATATGATACTCTCGTAAAATGTTTTGTTTAATTTCGTAGAATTAAACATTTCCGTTTCGTGAAATATATGTGTTTCAGAAATATCAAATAATTCACGGAGAACGTTTGTGAAATAATTTATGTCGCACAGTTATCAAATTACGAAAGTTTCATTTATAACAAAAATACGATATTCGATATTAATCATTTGGTATTAAATATCTGGTTTCCGTGATATTCAAATTTAAGTACAAAATTTGAAAATTTTTCATTAAAAATTCGACGTAAATTAAAATTATAGTATTTATGCGAAAGTAATTATGCCAGGTTATTTGATCATCGTTTAATTTGATGCATCAAATATCAGTATGAAAATGATTACATCGTAATTGTTACTCCTATTAAAATACAATTAGTATGAATTATTAATAATTATATAATTACCGATGAATTATTTATTGTTCATATATGTCCTGCATATATTGTGGTATTAACCTGTACAGTTCTAATTGTAATTATTATTAATTATTATTTATATTAACCTAAACAAAAATTTATAAATAGAACACAAAATAACTTTCATACTAGTTACAATAACTTCTCAATTATTCTGCACTGCATACAATAACTATTCAATTATTCCATACTAATATAAAAAGAAAGAAAATCATATTCCCACAAATATTCTCACGAACTCTGTTCTATCTTCGAAATCTTTACACAAGAACTTTTGTTTGAAGCCATAGCATAAATATCGATGCATGCACATATTAATAATGTATAAGGATCAGTTTAACAACGATAGAGGAAGCAGTTAGTATAATATCCCAGTCGAGAGTTGACGAGAGTCTTGAATGATAAAAGTCATTTATGAATATAAATTCACTTTCGTTCACGAGTAAAAGACTTTTCCGTAAAACGACTCGCACGTGCATACACACTTGGCATTCTGTTCTGAATATTTCATTAGAGCATAACGTACAAACAGAATGATATCATAGCTCGATATTCTTGTATTCATGATGTTATACTTGGGCACGTTAGACTACTATTCTCTATACCTATGCGCGTAATACCCTGCGATATTTTCTCATCAATTTTTATTCGTTATTACGTACTCACGATGCATATTACGTGTAGAGTGTTCCGAGAATTCATTAACGAAATTAACTGCGAGTAAAATGTCGCTGTTTTTGCTAGTCTTTTGTTAAAATATACTTTTTCTTGCGGAAGGGAACTATTTAGAAAAAGGAATAATATGAATTCCTAATTAAATTTTCTACATTTCTCGAATTCACTAATTCCTTAAATTCCCTAGATTTCCAAATTCTCTAAAGTTCAAAAATTTACAAATTTCCTAAATTCCCCAGATTTCACAAATTCCCTAAATTCACTACATTCAAAAATTTCACAATTTCACAAGTTCTCTAAATTCTCAAAATTCACAACTTCTCCAAATTCACAAATTCCCTAAATTCCCTAGACTCCCTAAGTTCATATATTCCCTAAATTTGAAAATTCGTTAAATTCACAAATTTCGTAGACACTCTAATTTCACGAATTCCCCAAATTCAGTAAACTCCCTAAATTCTCAAATTTCATAAATTTCACAAATTCACAAGTTTCCCAAATTCCCTAGACACCCTAAATTCCCAAAATGCCCTAAACTCCCTAATTTAAAAAATGCCACAAATTCCCTAAACACCCTAAATTCCCTATACCACGAAGTTCAAAAATGCCGTAAATTCCCTATACCGCTAAGTTCAAAAATTCCCCAAATTCCCTAGACACCATAAATTCCCAAAATGCCTTAAATTCTCTAATTTAAAAAATTCCCCAAATTCCCTAAACACTCTAAATTTCCAAAATGCCCTAAACTCACTAAGTTTTAAAATTTTCTAAATTTCACAAATTTACAAATTCCCTAGATTCCCAAATATCGCAAGCTCACAAATTCCCTAAATTCCCTAAATTCCCAAAATTCCTAAATGTCACAAATTCCCTAAATTGCCTAAGTTCTCTAAACACACAAATTCCCCAAATTCCGGAATTTTCTGAATTTTACAAACTCACAAATTTCCTAAATTTCCCATAACACCTTAAACCCTCAAAGTTTCCTACCTCTTCCAAACTTTCAAACGATCGAAGCTTTCAAGTGACGAAAAATATGCAAATACCCAACTCTCCCATCAGGGAGTCTGTACAATTTCCCTAAAATATCCTGAAATCCGTTACTCTCGCTAATTACCCGGGAAAAAGAGGTTGATCCCCCTAAATCGCAGTGAAATAACATTCCCATCGACGGTTCAATTAAATCAGTTCGCAACGAAATCGCAGTTACGTTATCCTCTCCTCCGCTAAATAATTAAAAGCAAACAACGTACTGTCTCTCCCATCCGAAGGGATAAAAGAAACGTTTTAAGCGTGCAAAACCTTCCGCGCGGACGTGAAAGTTTCACGTTCACCACAGAACGCGGGTAATCGAACGGTTCCGATGTTTTTACGGGGATAAAACCGTGGCGGGGATAAAAGGAGAACCGACGGCGAACTCGTAATCGAAATAATCGTTCGACGAAAAGGATTATCGGACGATTATCGCGTGGGAAGGACGAACAAGGAGGTCCAAGGACCTCGTGTAATGCCATTCGGCTTTTAGCAGAGGATACCGAAGGATTTGCCAATGAAATGGTGGCGAACGTGTTTACACTAATACGACCTGACGCGGATTGCAAGTTATAACACGCTGGACACACGTCCTCCCGGGAATATTCATGAAATTATATTGATTTATAACCGGCTACGGATTACTTAGCTGGATGCGGAAAATCGATGGATCACGCGTATTATCGACGGTATCGCGCCTCTCTCGATCTCATTTCATCGATCACGTTTAGAGTGATAGATGTGAAATTTCGCAAATGTCTCTTATTACTGAACGGGGTGATATCAGCAATTTGGCGGCGAATTTTAATGCTGTCTCCGTATTTGCAATTCGAGTATATTTGAGAATTCTGAAATTATGCGATTATATTCAAAACAAACATAAAACTAAAAAATTGCTTCTTTATATCAAAATTCCGGTCACCGCAATTGACAAAAGACCTGGACCTATTAAGAATTTATTTGAATGATATAAATGTACCCGCAATTAAAGGCGAACTTGACATATTAATTAAATCAAAGCAGGTAAATTAACTGTCGAGTATTCAGTAAGGGAAACTAGGTAGGTATAGAGACAAGTAGATAAAGACCGTATCTGTTTCTTGATTATAGTTCTTGAAGCATAGACTTGTCTCTTTGAGGTCTGGCTCGCAATTACAGCGAGCTATCATTTTCCACCCTCCAGTCGTGGTTAACGGTGCATCAGGATGATAGCATGCACTTACGCTGACCATAGTGGTTGCACTCGTTTAACCCTGTTCCACAGAAAATGGATTCTCTGCTTTCTTTCATCGATTCGAAAGCGGACGTAATTTGCTTCCTGCAATACCTCGTGAAATCCTATGCTACTTCTCGCAGTCTATCTTGTAACATTTTGTTCACCCAAAATGGTGAAACGTATTGTTAAATCAGAATTTTTGATATTTTATTTTGTAACATTTTGTACGGCAAAATTGTTAAAACACGATGCAATTTATAACATTTTATTTTGGAGCAGATTGTAATTCAAAATTGTGAAATTTTTAAGAGTATTGTTAAGAGTAAAATCATTTTAATTGTGTAAATGTATTTTAATTGTATGCTTATGTTAATTGAGGTAGTACGCTATTTTGTGTAATATATTAATGTATATTTTACGTATGTATTGCGTAGAAATGCATTTATGAATATCGATGAGTGCTTAAAGTGGAATATCGATATATCGCCGCTGATAACAGGCAGATGCCTGAAATTGGCAATATAACAAGAGACCCTTTCATGCACTTGAAAATGTGAAATCGTCAAGTTCGAAAGTCTGGAAATTTGAAAGCTTGCAAGTTCGAGAATATGAAAATTTGAGAGCTTGCGAGTTCAAAAATCTGGAAGCTTGCAAGTTCGAAAATTTGGAAACTTGAGAGCTTGCAAGTTCAAATATGAAAATTTGACATCTTGCAAGTTCTAAAATCTGAAATTTTGAGAGCTTGCAAGTTCTAAAATCTGGAAGCTCGCAAGTTCGAAAATTTGGAAATTTGAGAGCTTGCAAGTTCAAATATGAAAATTTGACATCTTGCAAGTTCTAAAATCTGAAATTTTGAGAGCTTGCAAGTTCTAAAATCTGGAAGCTCGCAAGTTCGAAAATTTGGAAATTTGAGAGCTTGCAAGTTCAAATCTGAAAATTTGAAATCTTGCAAGTTCTAAAATCTGAAAATTTGAGAGCTTGCAAGTTCTAAAATCTGGAAGCTTGCAAGTTCTAAAATTTGGAAATTTGAGAGCTTGCAAGTTCAAATCTGAAAATTTGAAATCTTGCAAGTTCGAAAATCTAAATATTTGTGAGCTTGCGAGTTCAAAAATCTGAGAGCTTGCAAATTCGAAAATTTCATCATGTGAAAGCTTGCAAGTTTAAAACTGATAATTTGAAATCTTACATGTTCGCAAATCTGAAAATTTGAGAGCTTGCAACTTCTAAAGTTTAAGAATTTGAAAGCTTGCAAGTTTAAAATTCTGAAAATGTAAAAGCTTGCATGTTTGAAAATCAATAAATCTCGAATCTCAAGAAATGGCAAATTTCAGTAGTTACAAAAAATTTCGAAATTCTACAAGTTCCAAAAGTTGGCAGATTAAAAAATTTCGAAATTCGAACGTCTTATCTGCGAAACAGTTCCCAGAGCAGAAGAACAAAGCTATGAATTATTATACCCTCGTTCCAAATAAAAGGGAATAAGGTCACAGTGCAGCGGCGCACTTTTAAGCCGATTTCTCGCGGGACGAGGTGTTTCGTTAACATTGTTGTTGACGAAATGCTGATCAACGGTACACCGAGTCGATAAATTCATAACCGGTGACGGCTGTAACTGAACGACCTAAAATACTCAGCCTCGTGTCAACGCCACGTGTGACAACGTTCTATCATATCTAATAGAAACGATTATTAAATCGATTTGTTTTGGGATCGCATGGACGTGTCCGAACAACGGCAATCAATCTGCGTTAATTTCTGCTGTTAACTGCGTCTACGTAACAGCGAACGCCGACAAACGATTCATCAATAGAGATATAATTATTTCACGAAGCACTCTTCATTTTTCCGCTTTCAATGCCGCGCGATATTATATAAACGCATTTTATGCTTCGATACCGTGTAAATATCCTCGATTTGCAGTTTATTGCTGACGTCACATTTTTATTTGATATATTCAATTCAACTTCTTCGCAAATTACATCGATGATTAATAGTCAACGTTGAATCAATGAGCGTCGATGCGAAGCGAAGATTAATTTACGTAATTACATTTTCGTGATTACTTACAAACCATCATTTCCCACGACTGCCGGTATCAGTTTGGTCACATTGTTTGTCCGGTAATTTGCTATTGTTTTGTGTAAACTCATGAATATAGAAGTGATCGCAAGGCGGAAACGCAGATAAGGAGATTGAATGTGTAAAACGATTGATAGGAGGCGGCATATCATTTCGCGGAACAACGAGGTCAATGATAATGAGTTTTAATGTTATCGTGGCTGACACTCTACTGTGAAATGTTCGTACGACGTTGTCAAACGCGATTCATGCCTAACGTTACTTCTTTCGATGTTGCGATGAAAAGTATGCACTTTATGCAATATGTCAGCCAGTTCCATAAATATGTAATGTCGCTTTCGTGCGTAACTTCGGTATTAAATCGTCTGGAAAGTTTGCACCGTTTTCCTACATAAAGATAACCTATATTTTCTATGAATTTCTTTGTCTTTAGAATAGGACTCACCAGTATTTTCTGGTACTTCTTGCAATTATTCTAGTAATTCCCTACATTACTGACATTCATATATTTCACAAAATCACAGATTCGGAGTGGGCTAACAATTTTTGGGTCGTCATCCTATTTCGTATTTCCTAAAAAGTATGACATACTTTCTTTTTAACCAAGTGTAAATTCTTAAAATTGCATTCCATCGGCGATAGATTACAGAAAACGTGATATTAATGGCAGATAGAAGGAATAAGGTAGAATTCATGATCTAATTTCGTATTCATTGAAATTATCATAACTCCATTTCCTATAATAGCAGTTTCCTGACTACGAATTACGCGAAAAAAGTAAGGTTCGCCAATCCGAAAATGCATAGGAACTAAATTCATTTCACGGAAAGCTATGTTGCATCCAAAACATTTATGTTCGATTCTTTTTGCGGGACTTTCTAAAAAGAACCATTTATTACTCGGTTTTCTTCGCAATTTCTAAAATTATCGGTTACGAGTATTTCGCATAATCGGCGGACCGCAATCTTGCATTGTCGAAGAGATCGGAGGAGAAATCGAACGGATGAGTTGCAAAACCATCGATTTATCCTTGCACAATCGTGATCATTCTGACGTGGTAAATTGAGACATTATGTGGTCATCTATGAACACCATTTGCGAAAGGTTAATCTCAAAAGTTCTGTAATAAGCACACTGTGTTTGCTTCAAGACCTCACAGAATCTGCGATTGTTAGATATTCATTCGTCCTTTGTTTAGGGACCTTGTGAATTTGCAAACCGAGTGAGTATCTAGGGATACTTGGGATGTGAATACGTAAGGATACTTCAAGCTTGGGATGTGGACATGTAGGGATACTTGAAGCTTGGGATGTGGACATGTAGGGATACTTCAAGTTTGGGATGTGGACATGTAGGTATACTTTAAGCTTGGGATGTGGACATGTAGGGATACTTCAAGCTTGGGATGTGGATATATAGGGATACTTTAAGCTTGGCATGTGGATATGTAGGGATACTTCAAGCTTGGAATGTGAACATGTAGGGATACTTGAAGGTTGAGATGTGGACATGTAGGTATACTTTAAGCTTGAGATGTGGACATCTAGGAACACTTGAAGCTTGGGATGTGGACATGTAGGGATACTTCAAGCTTGGAATGTGGACATTTATGAATACTACAAGCTTGGAATGTGGACATCTAGGAATACTTCAAGCTTGGAATGTGGATATGTAAGGATACTTCAGTCTTGGAATATGAGGTACCTAGGGATACCTCAACTACTCTCGAGTTAACTACATAGCAAAGTCTAGTCATTCGAAGTGAAATTAATTTATATACAGTCTTCTCGTCACTCTAATGATTCGTTTAATCGTTTACTATTGCTGCAATGAATTGTCAAATATAAGTCCAACATATAGTCTTTGATTCATTGAAACTAATATACAGTCTTTGATTCGTTGAAACTAATCTAGCAAGAATTGTCAGTGTTGAAAGTCACTGAAACGACAGTGTTCCCCTTTGACTCAAAGTCAAAGTCAACTTTTTGATCGAATCAAATCGATATCGCTTTCCGATCGATTGTGGAAGCTGGCTGTGAGAGGAAAACGTGTCCGGTCCATCCTCTATAGGACACGGACAGTAATTAGTCGATGCAATCAGCGACAGAGGTTCGCTCTCGAAACTTTGAAGCTCGTATATTATCGTCACGATAAGGACTTGCTGACCGGAAGGACGCGTGATATCGCGCAGGTGTTCCACTTTCCGGTCATTTTCTTTGCCGTGTACTTTTTCCTTTCTCCTTTTTAATTTGTTCTTTTCGTCGTCACGCTTTTTCCCGCCTTCTATTTTCTTTCGTGACTTCGCGCCCGCTATGGTAATTTTTCTTCGTCGTGACGTTCGGGAATTAGACGATTCGGGGACTTGCGTCGGTGAAAATTTGGATTCGACAAATTTGGAGATTGGGAGAAGCGAGAATTTTTAATTTGACTTAATAATTTAATGTCTACGAAGTTCGGAAATTTGGAAAATTGAAAAATACAAAATTTGTAACTTTTTGGTCTTGTAAATCAGTCTATTAGTCTATTAACATATTAGTATATCAGTCGATCAATCGATCAATCGATCAGTCGATCAGTCGACCAATCAATCAGTCGATCAGTCGATCAGTCAATCAATCGATCAATTGATTAATCTATCAATCTATCAATCCACTAATCTACCAATCTATCAATCTATCAATCCACCAATCTACCAATCTATCAATCTACCAATCTACCAATCTATCAATCCACCAATCTATCAATTCACCAATCTATCAATCTATCAATTTCAGAATGAATAGAATTAATAAATATGCGTAAAATTATAGATACTGATAGAAAATTTGCCACAATGGAAAAGTCTGAAAGTGTGAAATAGTGGAGGAAATCAGCACAATTCGCAGTGTTGGTATACCTTAGTTTTTTTTCTCGTCGGGCCGAACAGTTTGTTTCACACGTGCGTCGATCGTTAATCAAGCCAACGGTCACGCGAACCCGTTGAAAAATTGATGAATTTCCTTTTTAACGAAAAACTGTTGTTCCGTTCCCTGTGATAACGCCCCTGTTAACGAGCTCCATAATCGAATACGTTTTAATTGTCGTTGTTGCTGGCTGTCGTTTCTGGCTGATGCTTTTTAACCCGTCGGCTATTGATTCTCTGTTATTTAACGAACGATTGGTTTAATTAGTCGGTCCGATGAAATGTTACTCATTTGTCGGGGATGAAAAACTTTTGTTTATCTCGCCTTGCGCGTCAATCTGATTTATACGATTGCATGAATTTTTTAAGGGATTCTGAAGTGAAAATATGTTTTCATTCGATTTTAGCTGTATTCTTGCCTTCGGATAAATTGTGTCGAGGAGAGTCGAATTTGGGTGGGTTAGATTAGATTTGGTGAGGTTAGGTGAGATTTGGTTCGATGAAATTAGGTTTGGACACATTTGGTTAGATTAGATTAGGATATGTGGGACTGGGATATGTGAGAGTAGGATATGTGAGATTGGGATATGTGGGATTGGGATATGTGAGAGTAGGATATGTGAGATTTGGACATGTGAGATTAGGATATGAGGGACTGGGATATGTGAGATTGGGATATGTGGAACTAGGATATGTGTGATTGGGATATGTGGGATTAGGATATGTAAGATAGGGATATTTGAAATTGGGACATGTGAGATTAGGATATGAGGGACTGGGATATGTGAGATTGGGATATGTGAGATTGGGATATTTGAAATTGGGATATGTGGAATTACGATATGTGAGATTGGGTCATGTGAGATTAGGATATGAGGGACTGGGATATGTGAGATTGGGATATGTGGAGTTAGGATATGTGAGATTGGGATATGTGGGATTGGGATATGTGAGATTGGAACATGTGAGATTAGGATATGTGAGATTGGAACATGTGAGATTAGGATATGTGAGATTAGGTTAAATTAGATTAGGTTATGTGAAATTAGGTTAAATTAAATTGTAACAGATGAGATTCGTTTATACTGTAACTCAGACCATATTACACTAATTCTCACACTGCACTAATTAACACATTAAACCTTAATATACATTCAAAAGCATAACATATAACATTACATTTTAAATTCATAACTTTAATCAACAGAATTAATACAGCCCCAGTAGTTACTCTCTCAATTTTTTTAATATCCCCAAACTTCTTTATCAAAATACTACAACAGTAAATATAAACAATTTTTAATTTATATATTATTTTACCTTCAACAATTTTGACAAGTTCCTAAATGTAGCTATTATTAAAAAACAATATCATTGTAAAATTGCAGTTATAATTCTTTCATCAACACAATGCTTTCTGTAAAATTCCACAATATATCATTAAGTCACACATGAGGATACGAGGGCATATCAGAAATTCGATCATCATTGAAATTATCATTTCGTGACTCCACGTTCTGTTTAGTCTGCAAAACTTTTTTTTCGCGGTTAATCGATCGTTTTTTCCTCATTTTTGGAATAAACCTCGCTCAGATAATCACGATGTTTGTTACGCGAAATGCTCGACGGCCAAACCATTATCCACGAAGCGTTCTGTTCGCGGAATAACGTTTTACGCGCGATATGTCCAAGGTTTTATAATTCTTTTGATGTTACGTAAATAGAAACAGAAAGGAATAACAACAGATATACATACGCGGCACGATAGAGAGAGCACTTTGTGCCCGTCGAATGAGTCATGAAACAGAATTTAAATGCTGATGGCTCGATAATAATTATCGGTGTTCGTTCATTGATTATCAAAGCGTTCTCCCTTTATCTTCGTTTTATTTATAAATTTCGAACTTCTATGTCTGTCGACACCGCATGTAATCGCTGTTAATTATCAAGCTAATTATAGGGATCAACGCCGTAAGCTTGACCCTTTTCGTTACAACTTTTTAAATGCTGGAACGTTGAGTTTCATTTATTTTTATCTTGACGGGTAATTTTAACTGTTTAGTACTTGCTTCTTTAACACTTTTCATGTTGCATCGATTTTTGCATTGTTTACTAGGTTCAAGTTTGTTTTGTTGCGGGAGTAATTTGTTTTTCGGTGAATGAGTTTTAGGATCGTTTTCAGTGTTGGAGGTGTTAATGTGCAGGTGGGGATTTAGGGATTTAGGGATTTGGTGATTTAGGAATTTAGGGATTTGGGGATTTGGGGATTTGGGGATTTAGGGATTGGAGATTTGGGAAATTGGGGATTTGGGGATTTGGGAATTTAGGGATTTGGACATTTGGAGATTTGGAGATTTGGAGATTTGAGTAACTAGAAATTTGGAAAATTTAGTATTTGAAAAATTAGGAATTTGGGGAATTGTGTATTTGGGGAACTGGGAACTTGAGAAATTAGGAATTTGGAGAATTTAGAATTTGAGAAATTAGGAATTTGGGGAATTTAGTATTTGGGGAACTGGGAACTTGAGAAATTAGGAATTTGGAGAATTTAGAATTTGAGAAATTGGGAATTTGGGGAATTGTGTATTTGGGGAACTGGGAACTTGAGAAATTAGGAATTTGGGAAACTAGAAATTTGGGGAATTTAGAATTTGAGAAATTAGGAATTTGGGGAATTGGGAACTTGAGAAAATAGGAATTTGGACAGTTTGAAAAAGCAAGACAACCCATTTTGAAAATTTTAGAACTCAAAAATTTCAAAAAATGCAAATTTCTAAATTGACAAACATAAAAGTGTAAAAATCATATGATTCGATAATATCACAAAATGTTTTAATTAAGAAACACAGAAGTCTTAAAACGAAATAAATTAGCCAAGTAATACCCCCATAAAAATACATATCTAATACTAATAAAAATATCTTAACATATATCTCCACATATCTTAACGATGAGTTACCTAATCAAACACTTATCTCGTACACTTGAATTTCTCGAGGCACAACTTTCGCTTTCTAAACCGCATCAAACGTTTTCGTTATACAATATCACCGATTACACGCTTTTCTTTCCCGCAAAAAGACTAAATTCACAGCATTGTGCAACTGTTCAAAGGCCGTGAAATAGCCGTTTTGATAGAGAAACGAGTAGAACGATAGTAATCGTTTTGTTTCGCTCAGCAGACCAATAACGATTTAGTGGTTGATCGTTTAATAGAAAATAACGAGCTCGTGGAAACAAAAGTTCGCTGAAAAATACCGTTCACGCGTATTATTTAAAGACGTAAAAAGAAATCAATATTTTGTAGCATGCTTTTAACGTGAGTAAACGGAACAATCGTTTGAGTAATGAACTCTTAATTACTGTTAATTAGTATCGGTATTCTTGATTACTGTTCGTTATAAAAGTGGATTGGTATGTTTCGATTTCACTGCCACGGTAAATTATTCAGGACACGACTCTTTATTCAATTTCAGCCTTTCACT
Source organism: Megachile lagopoda (assembly GCA_036983795.1). NCBI lineage: Eukaryota > Metazoa > Arthropoda > Insecta > Hymenoptera > Megachilidae > Megachile > Megachile lagopoda. The sequence goes on from CM072798.1 coordinate 7,369,656, forward strand.
TCCCATTTTGCGGCGGTGGAATATTATTCATGGTGTTTAGGGATTTTTAGTGGTTTTTTAGCGATTACGCTCAGATTTAATTATTTAACTAATTCAGATTTAACTAATTTCTCAAATTTCTAGTTCCTCTTTCTTATTTCCCACATTCCCAAATTCCCAAGTTTACAATTCTCCAAATTCTAAATTCTCCAAGTTTCTAATTTCCCAAGCTCAAAATTCCCCAAATTTCTAATTTCCCAAACTCAAAATTCCCCAAATTTTTCATTTCCCAAGCTAAAAATTCCCCAAATTCCAAATTTCTCAAGTTCGAAATTCCCCAAATTTACACTTCCCAATTTCTTCAACTTTCCAAATTCTACATTGCCAAAATTCCAAGTTCCCCAAATTCTAAAATTTCCAAACTTCGATATTCCCTAATTTGGAAATATCCAAATTCCAAATCTCCTAAATTCTCAAATTTCCATATTGCAAAAACAAGTCTCTGGATATCAAAATATCAAAATTTTCAAATTTCTGTCTTTCCAGAATTTCTTAAATTTCTTAAATTTCATAAATCTCTTAAATTTCATAAATTTTCTAAATTTCATAAATTTCTGAATTTCAAATATAAAACGTTTCCACCCACCACAATCATCGGTGGTTATAAACCGTGTCACGCGAGGATTAGCCAAGAATATCTGATAAAAACGCGCGCGTTAAAGAAGTTGTTCGCAGTACGCTCTAATTGAACAGCATAAAATGATTCATAAGCCAACAGGATATATCCCCTTTACTATAAAATCTCTTTATCATTGCTAGACTATAAACCCACGTCAGATAAGAAATATCTCTCTTGTCTTGGTACTAAAATCAGCTGTAAATAACGTGATACGATTCGTGTCTCTGTAATCAATTCGATCGTAAATGTATTGATCGATATATGAAATGTTTACGACCTGGCTCTCTATACTTAACATTATTTATTACAGTTTTCACCTACTAAACAATAGATAATCATTATCTTTGTAATTGGGAAATAATTTCAAATTATATGTCTATGAGTGTTTTTGAATTTTTTGTTAGGTTAGTTGTATGAATTTTGAATTTTTCAAATTTTGAATTTTTCGTGAGTGATTATAATACTTTCACATACTTCCACATACTAATGCATACTACTAATGTGCTCTACATGCTTTCACATATTTCTACATACGACTAAATTGTGCTACATTTGATCACATACTTACATACACTAATATATATGCTACTAAAATGTACTACATACTTTCACACACTCACACATACTTAGTTTACTCACACATGTTAATATACATGCTGCTAAAGTGTACTACATACTTCCACATACCTACACATACTCACACATGTTAATATACATGCTGCTAAAATGTACTACATACTCTCACATACTTACACATACTCACACATGTTAATATACATGTTACTAGACTGTACCACATACTTCTACATCATTTCTACATACTTATACATACTGATACATGCTACTAAAATGTACTATATACTTCTACATACTCCTAAAATGTACCACATAGTCATAAATGATCCTAAAATATACAACATACTAAATACTACACTCTACATTTCAAAACAGCGATATGCACATAAAAAAGGTATATTACTCAGATCTGTTGGCATAAAGCAAATAATTAAGCGTGCGTTTGCAATTCGCGTTTCGCAATTCGCATGACACACGAACGCGTTTCTTGTTGAAAATCGCGAATGTTTTTGTCGCTGGGTATCAAACTGCAATTTATTGTTCCAGAGACGGATATGGATTAAGTAGGTAAATATTTCACGATGTTCGTTCATGGAACACGTTAATGCACTCCGTTTATACATGTTTAATATACTACTTCTTGGGATTTAGCAGTTTAGAGTCGTGAAAGTTTCAAGAAGATTTCGCTCGACGGATAATTAATTTTTCCTTAATTAAGCTGTTCGAAATTATTGCTGTTCATTCTGCGTTCAAACTTTTCAAATAATATGTACTTTTTTAATTATATATTAATTGTTCTTTTCATATTTAATATTATGTATTTAATTGTATTTTTAAATATGCAAAAGGTAGGTGACTGTTATGCATCCATAATATATGAAGAAATAATAGTGTGTACATATGTGGCCACATATGTGATCCACATATGTGATGTGATTATTGGATTAAAATAAAACTGAAAATCCACATACTTATAACTGTCATGCATGAATAATGTACGAAGAAATAATAGTGTCCACATATGTAACCACATATGTGATCCGCATATGTGACCACATGTGTTACGTGATTATTGAATTTAAAAACAAAACTGAAAATCCACATATGTATAACTGTCATGCATCAATAATATACGAAGAAATAATAGTGTCCACATATGTGATCCACATATGTGATGTCACTATTGAATTTAAAAAAAGAAACTGAAAATCCAAATATTTATTAAAATATTTAATTCTCCATCAAACATACTCGACATCGATTGTTAAATTTAAAAGAAAATATTAACATCCACATATGTATTGAAATAATTAAATCCCCATCAAATACTCACTATTCATCGACATACTACAATAATAAAAATTTTCTATAATAATGTAAATTGTTTAACATAATGTATCAGAATAAACAACAAGAGAGGTTATGAGAAAGATTCCTTGAAGATCAAATTCATAATGCAACACGTACCTCAAATATCAGCAGCATGTCAAGATATTGTTACACTAACCGCAAACGAGTTTCCTAGAACAAAAGTACATACGTGCATACACATATGTACGTACGTAACATATATGTGTACCAGGAAGCAGCACCTATCGTGCCTCATGTCAGTCAGCATCTTATTAAAGCCTTAACCCGGTTTAGTAGCTAGGGGAAAACGATGAAAAACAAAGTTGAATCCGGTGGCGAGTTACTTTCACGAAGAGTGATTAAAAGTCTTGGCCTGATTTACCGTGAAATAACTTTTCCTTATTGAAGTGTCGTTGCCTTCGACAGAAATACAATTTCACCTATTTCAGAGCCACCCTCTTATTTTCTGCTCTTTTGTTCGCGTGAAAATTCGTACGGAGGCCAGATATCCGCGTGTTTTGCTATTGTGAAATTATAATCACGATTTATGGAATTGTGGCGATATTTGTAAATGTGGCTATATATCGCGAGGGAGATATAGGTGAGATTTAGGGGAGGATTTTGGTGTTTTGCACAGGTTTCGTTTTGAGATATTTGGAATTTGGGATTTAGTTTTGGGAAATTGGGATTTTGGGAATTCGGAATTTTTGGGACTTAAGGATTTTGGGGTTTAGAAATTTTGGGTACTTTGGAGGCTTCAGATATTCAGAATATGGAATTTAGGAATTTTTGGGACTTATGGAATTTTTCGATTTGGGGATTTGGGGATCTAGAGACTTAGGGACTTAGGAATTTTGGGTCGTATAAAGTTTTGGGTCTTAAGAATTTTCAAATAATGAGAATTTTGGGACTTAGGAATTATGGTATACTAGAAATTTGGAATTTGAGAATTTTGGGACTTGCAAGTTTGGATCTTGAGCATTTTGGGACTTGCAAGTTTGGAACTTGAGAATTTAGGAACTCAGAAATTTGGAACTTGAAAATTTAGGGATTCAGAAATTTGGAAGTTGAGAATTTTGGGACTCAGAAATTTGGAACTTGAGAATTTTGGGACTCAGAAATTTGGAACTTGAAAATTTTGGGACTCAGAAATTTGGAACTTGAAAATTTTGGGACTCAGAAATTTGGAACTTGAAAATTTTGGGACTTGCAAGTTTGGAAATTGAGAATTTTGGGACTCGGAAATTTGGAAGTTGAGAATTTTGGGACTTGCAAGTTTGGAAGTTGAGAATTTTGGGACTTGCAAATTTGCAACTTGAGAATTTTGGGACTCAGAAATTTGAAACTTGAAAATTTTAGGACTTAGAAATTTGGAACTTGAGAATTTATGGGCTCAGAAATTTGGAACTTGAAAATTTTGGGACTTGCAAGTTTGCAACTTGAGAATTTTGGGACCTGCAAGTTTGCAACTTGAGAATTTTGGGACTTGCAAGTTTGGAACTTGGGAATTTTGGAACTCAGAAATTTGGATCTTGAGAAATTTTATCGAAACCTGCAAATTTTGGTTTACGAGGCTCCTTAAATATAAATTTACAAACTTGGCACTTAAAAATTCTGTAATTTAAAAATAATATCTGTAAATCCGAAATAATTGAAATTCCAAAATTTCCCAATGCAACTTTGAATTATCAATTATTTCTGAATCTTACAAAGAATATCTACGAATCGTAAATAATTGAACCCTCACAATTATTTCCCCAATACAATGAAATTTGAATTCCGTCAGAAACGAGTAAGATCATTCATAAAAGATATTGAAATTGAAAGAATGTAGAGTATGTAATATAGACGGTTGGTTGCATTAATTGGAGGTAATGTGAAATTTTGATGGAGGGATTCATCAGGGTAATGCATCCCCTGATATATCATCAAGAGACACTCCCTGTTGCTATCACGCTTGCAAACGGGCGAATTCAGTCCGCAAAATTAATACCCTGAGTGTGATACGCAATCTCAATTGCATTTCAGTGTATAGGCCACCGTAAAAGGAACAACTTCGATTAATCCGGAATTTGACGGATCAAATTCCGTTATTAATTCTAATGGACACGTAAAATCGAAAATTCGATGCATCGTATCCGTCTTTTGCTGGTTGGATCGTTTGAGTGCCCCCGACAACGCAACATAATCATCTAATCGTAATTAACGTTAACTATCAAACAAGTTAATTACAATTGCCTATAACCGTGATTACACATTATGATCATATTATAATTAACTTCTGTTTGAATATGTTTTAATTGGGAAATATAATGTACTTCTTAATTGATTAATTATTTCTATTAAAAATGGGACAATTTATAATTGATTACTATTATGATTACACACTATGATCATGTTATAGTTGACTTATGTTTGAACATGTTTTAATTGTGGATTGTAATGTACTTGTTAATTGATTAATTATTTTCAATTAGAAATTAGACAATTTAATTATGATTGTAATTATAATTACACATTATGATCATATTATAATTAACTTCTGTTTGAATATGTTTTAATTGGGAAATATCATGTACTTCTTAATTGACTAATTATTTCTATTAAAAATGGGACGATTTATAATTGATTACTATTATGATTACACACTATGATCATGTTATAATTGACTTATGTTTGAACATGTTTTAATTGTGGATTGTAATGTACTTGTTAATTGATTAATTATTTTCAATTAGAAATTAGACAACTTAATTATGATTGTAATTATAATTACACGTTATGATCATGTTATAATTAACTTATGTTTGAACATGTTTTAATTGGGAATTATAATGTACTTGTTAATTGACAAATTCTTCTTAATTACAAATCAAAAAATTTAATTATAATCGCTTGCAATTACGAGTACACATTAAGTTGAATTAAAAAAGAGTCACATTTGTATATTTTTTAACAGTGAATTATAATGTAATTATTGCGGAACCTTCCCAATTAAAAATGAATTACCTGACTGTTGAAATTATACGATAGCAAACTCTGACCACCGTAAGCAGCCACCATTTCCGCGAAGCCGCGAATTGAACATCGTTAAATTGCCAAGTAGACTTCGAGCAGCGTTTAAATTTCAATTTCCTTCTCTCAATTATTCGCCGACCTTATTCGAACGTTCGGAGCTAGCGTCGAGACAAACAACGGCGGAGGGAAACGCACCTGGAACCGGCGTTATCCAACTTCTTCTCGTCTGGCTGGCGAGCGCAGTAATTAAAAGTGGAAATGTAAGGTTGTCGCGATAACGACATTATTGAGTTTACTTATTTCGTAGCCGGCGCCGCGGTGGTCGTTCAGCTCGCGCTATTTCGCCAGGGTTCAAATACTAATATCGCGTTTACGAGGCGGTGAATCGTAAAGTGAAAGAAAAAATGAACGATCGCTGAGATCTGGTATTTTCGACGAGCAGGCCATCACCCGCGTCGATAATAAATGATCAAACGTTATTGCAAGCGAAGAGGTATCGCGATGGCAATTAATCTTTCCAAAGGAGAATTATTTCTGCTTTGTGGATGATCGAGCTGTTCAAAATGGCACGTACGGAGACGGCTACCTAACGGCCAAATATTAAACGCTCTTTTTATCAAATACCGTTGATCGATCGTTTGATTTCAAATGTCTTATCACCGTTCATATTGTGCTGCTCACAATTGGTAATTGTACATTAGAGACACGTTTTTAGGTATTTCGGGATTTCAGGATTTGCACGTCTTAGGTATAGGGAGATTTTAGGAAGTTTCGAATTGTATCTAGGAATTTAGGGATTTTGGAATCTACTCATTTTTATACTTGGAAATTTTGAGACTATGGGCAATTCATATTTTAGGAAGTTGGAAATTTCGGGACTTGAGCATTTAGGGATTTCGAAATATAGGGATTTTGGTATCTACCGATTTCGGAGTCTAGGGACTTCTAAAGCTTTGGATTTCGGGATCGTACGATTTCTGGATTTAGGGATTTCGCTTATAGAGATTTCGGAATCTAGGGATTTCGGGTCTAGAGATTTCGAAATCTAGGGTTTTCGGGTCAAGTGGTTTCGGAATCTAGGGATTTCGGCTCTAGGGGTTCCGGAATCTAGGATTTTCGAGGTCTAGAGATTTCGGAATCTAGGGATTTCTGTCTAGGGGTTTCGGAATATAGAGATTTCGGGTCTAGAGATTTCGGAATCTAGGGATTTCGGGTCTAGGGGTTTTGGAATCTAGGGATTTCTCGATCTAGGGATTTTGGAATCTAGGGATTTCGGAATTTGGGAATTTTGGGGTCTAGGGATTTCGGCATTTAGGGATTTTTCAATCTTGGGATTTCTTGGTCTAGGGATTTCGGAATGCAGGGTTTTCGGGGTCTAGGGATTTCGGAATCTAGGAATTTCAGGGTCTAGGGATTTCGGGTCTAGAGATTTCGGAATCTAGGGATTTTGGGGTCTAGGGATTTCGGAATTTAGGAATTTTGGGGTCTAGGGATTTCGGAATCTAGGTATTTTGGGTCTAGGGATTTCGGAATCTAGGGATTTCAGAATCTAAAAGTTTCGAGGTCTAGGTATTTCCAGATCTTGAAATTTAGGCATTTCTGGATCTAGGGATTTCAGTATCTTGCGATCTAGAGATCTAGGAATGTAGAAATTTGGGGATTTGAATATCTACAAATTATTGATTGAAATATTCGTACATTTGGTAATTTTGTAACTGAAAAATGTAGGGACACGTGAGTTTGAAGGTTTGAAAAATCGTGCAGGGGCATTTCCTGTAACGCGTGACGTATTAACCGTGTTATACGGTACCTTCTTGTCTCGTAATGTATGACACGCGTGTTACTCGGCATTAACGATACGATATCGAGGTACGGGCGCATGAAATCGTAATTATTTCACGGAACAAATACCATCTGACGTTGAGAAGGAGAAGTCGGCGGGTGGCATGCAAACAGTGTAGCTTCAGCCGTCTGTTCATCTTACTTAATCATAAACAGAATGACAGAGTCGAGGGATAATTGGAATTTGTATCGCGCTGTGAACATTGTGGCTGCTTCGCATTTCCCTGCTATTCATAATACCTGCGTGAAAACCATCTTGTTTGTTACGAATAAGACAGAGACCGTTCCATCAGTTTTAATCAAATCATTTTTTCACTTGTTTACGGAGGGTTGAAGCTTACCGAATTAATACCATCGTTTCTTTTCATTTCTCTTTATTTTCTGTAAATTTTTCAATAATTTCGAATGGCTTTATCTGTGATATAAATATTATTAAAACATAAAGTTATTTTGTATTTAAAATTCTATTTAATTTACATTTTTATAGTGATACGTTAAAATTTCAAATCGTTCAGTTCACCTAATAGAAAATCTCAAGCTTCGATCAAATAATTTAAACTAGTAAATTATATGTAAAATCATACATCCATGATTTTAAGTGGAAGTTTAATATTTATTTCATTACCAAATATAAAATGTTTATTACAAGTTTTGTGGAAAATATGTATTTAAATGCCTAGTAATTTCAAATCCATATACGTCGATCGTAAAGATACTAATCGATGAAAACCCATTCGAATTTCTCGATAAATCCACCGATCACTTCGCATCGAAATCGAGTAAAAATGATTATGGTAGTACTAAAAATGCCGTAAATATCATCGGTGAAGTATATCGAAGTTTTTTCTGTGATCAGCGTTTCTCCGTTTATTTCGATTCCCTGCACTAGCTACTGGGATCTAACCTCACAAGAGATTGTATACTTTTCTCTTCTCTTCGCGTGGTGGTTTGATTTAATAAAAACATTATTTCATATAGAATCTTCATCGGCAAACTTCACAGTTTATTGACAAAATATTAACACTAGTTAATTAGTTCAGAAACATTTCTTGATTCGCTGGAATTTTATATTTGTCATTCTTTTTGTGAAATGTAATTTTTCATTTTTATTCGGTGGTTTAAGGATTTCTTGTAATATGACAATTCTCTTTTTTGTACAATTTTTTGGCAAGTGCAATTTTTTCATATAATTTCTTGTCAAGTAGAATTTTTTGTTCATTCGAATCTTTTTATATAACACTTTTGTAATATTTTAATAATCGAGGTTTGATAATTTTTTGCTGGTTCAAATATTTTTATAATACTTTGATGATAGAAATTTAATAATTACAATTTTTTGATAATAGAAATTCAATAATTTAAATTTCTTGATGATTCAATTTTTTATAGCATTTTTATGATATCTTGGTAATTGAAATTTGATCATTAAAATTACTCCATAATTCGAATTATATATAGCATTTTTATATCTTGATAATTCAAAGATGATTAAAATCATTTTATATAATTCTTTACAGTTTAAGACATTTTTTGATTCTTCGATTCGTCTTATATAAAATTCTTATAAATTGATCTTTTTTATATCATTTGATTTGATATCATTCTACATATTTTTAAATGTATTATAATTTCAATTATTCAATATACTACCTCAATTCTGTATTCGATTCAACTATTCTTAAACCAACTACATTTTTAATTATTTTCTGTCAGAATCCAAAAATATTAAAGAAGGTAACTATAAAATTAACAATTCCAATTCAGATTACAACACAATATATTTCAAAAAAGGTTATAAACCCGAATTTTATTATTCGACAATTTATTAAAGCATAAAATACAGAATCGTAGCAAGCATGAATTCCTCAAAAAATAAAACTGGAATCAGAAATATCGTAGCGAAGGGGAGTGGCATAAGCGGTCGGAATTATTGGGTCGTTGAATTTCGCTTGGCGAGGAAAATTTGGAAAAAGGAAATGGAATATGTCGCCAGTCATGGAAACCGTGATGTGCGGTCTCGTTTGCAACGAACAGTCATTCAGAACAAAATATATATATATACGTATATACACACACGTGTGTATACATATATGTATAATAAATATATTATGTACACATGTGTAGAATGCTGTTTAAGCGAAACTGGGTCGCGTTTCGTTTTCTGTTCCATCGTCATAGTTGCATTTTATTATTTAGTTTTTTCTTTGTTAAGTATAATGATGACTTCGCACTTTGTTCGGTGTTATGATAATAGTGAAGTGGAGTGTTTTGGTATTTTTGTGGTAGTACATTTTGGAATTGGTTTTGGGATTATTTGGATTAGGATTGTTGGGTAATTTGGGGAAAAAGGGAGCTTTTAGTGCAGTGGGTTCTGAGTTTATTTGAGGTTTGGAGATTTAGGAATTTTGAGAATTTGAAAATTTAAGTATTTGGAAATTTAGGAATTTGAGAATTCAAGAATTTGGAAATTTGAGCAGTGGGAAATTTGAGAATTTTAGGGTTTGAAAATTTAGAAATTTGAATCTTCAAGAATTTGAGAATTTTACAGTTTGAAAATTTAGAAATTTGAGTATTTGAGAATTTTACAGTTTGAAAATTTAGGAATTTGAGAATTCAAGAATTTGGAAATTTGAGCAGTGGGAAATTTGAGAATTTTAGGGTTTGAAAATTTAGAAATTTGAATCTTTAAGAATTTGAGAATTTTACAGTTTGAAAATTTAGAAATTTGAGTATTTGAGAATTTTACAGTTTGAAAATTTAGGAATTTGGGAATTTAATAATTTGGAAATTTGAGAATTTGTTAATTTGAGTACTTGGAAATTTGAGAATTGTACAGTTTGAAAATTTAGGAATTTGAGAATTCAAGAATTTGGAAATTTGAGCAGTGGGAAATTTGAGAATTTTAGGGTTTGAAAATTTAGAAATTTGAATCTTTAAGAATTTGAGAATTTTACAGTTTGAAAATTTAGAAATTTGAGTATTTGAGAATTTTACAGTTTGAAAATTTAGGAATTTGGGAATTTAATAATTTGGAAATTTGAGAATTTGTTAATTTGAGTACTTGGAAATTTGAGAATTGTACAGTTTGAAAATTTAGGAATTTGGGAATTTAATAATTTGGAAATTTGAGAATTTTGCAGTCTGGAAATTTAGGAATTTGGAAATTTGAGCAGTTGGAAATTTGAGAATTTTAGGGTTTGAAAATTTAGAAATTTGAATCTTTAAGAATTTGAGAATTTTACAGTTTGAAAATTTAGAAATTTGAGTATTTGAGAATTTTACAGTTTGAAAATTTAGGAATTTGGGAATTTAATAATTTGTTAATTTGAGTATTTTGAAATTTAAATATTAGAGGATTTGAGAATTTTTCAGTTTGAAATTTTAGGAATTTGACAATTCAAGAATTTTGAAATTTGGAAATTGTTAAATCTAAGAATTTGAAAATTTCATATTTGATTTTGGAAAATTATAATACTTCTAAACTTGAGTTCACATTATCTAAAAATATTTGTTACAAATTTTACCTTGACAAATTGAACGATATCAATTTCAGTACCCCATTATGTCCCCTCCGTCCCTGAACCGACCTTCATGGATTACATAACACAGTCCACGTTCATTAATAATTGTTCCTTAATAATCGCAGAATAATTAGAAACAATTAATATCTCCTATCCTGTAGGATGTTTATTTCACAGTTTATTCCACACGCATTATTCTCTCGCGTTACGAGAAATTAGAATAGTTGCTCTGACAAGACGCGAAAAGTTTGGAATGTCTAGGTAGACATTAATGAAAGTAACCGAATTTCAACTTTTCACTATATTAACATCGACCATTCCATTTTATATGTTAACAAGGTGTTACTATGGAAATTAGGTGTATGTAACCTTCATTTCACTTCGAACATTCGTTCTTATCTTTTGTGACGTTCAGCTTTTACGAATTTTTGTTCGAACGTGGAACATGGGGTAGAATATTTAGTTAAGCAATAATATTTTGGGGTTTGGAGGATTTTAATTAATTTGGCGGATTTTAATTAGTTTTCAACAGAGGTGGTTGAAAGAATTTCCAGAATTATGGCAGAGTTGACTTTGATATAATTATGGGATTTGTGTTTTATTTAGTGGTATATTGTTTTCAGATACTCAAAAATATATTTTTATTAAGTTTTAAACAATTTTACTATAATATAAATATATTATTATATAATGAATTTTATTTCTGATAAAATTAACCACACAACAAAATTAAATATTGCAAATGCTATTTTTGTAATAATCAATTTGTTATCGATTCTTAATGATGCTCTTATCACAGGTTTTGTTCGAATCGTTCAGAAATTCATTACAAATCGATAATTAATACCTGATCCATCAAATTATATACCAAAATTGAAGGTAATTATTTTTGTAATAATTAATTTGATATTGGTTCTTAGAGAGGTTCTTATCACAGGTTATTAATTTTAATACCTTATTTGCGACAAATGTTCAGAAATTGATTACAAGTCAATAATTAATACTTGACCGATTAAATTCGCAAACATGGTTTCAAGAATCTTGTTTTATATTCTAAAAAATATTAAGGTACTTCTGACTATAAAAAATATTTAGATATTGTTAAAAGTGTATTTCTTTCTTTTGTTCTCATTAATTTGATATTGATTATTGATTATTGATTATTGATCATTGATTATTGATTATTGACTCTATACGATATTTTTTGACACAATTGGAACTATGATTAAAAAATGATAATGAACTAAGATAATTAACTATAAATAACTTCATTAACCTAACGGATTCCAGATTTCTCGTCTCCAGCAATAAAAATTCCTAAAAGATGAAAGATTTTAGAAAAATAGATAAAATTTCGATGAAGAAAAAAGGGAAAGCAAATTTCACTTACCCAAAAAAATACAAAAGAACTTGCTAAGAGAATTCTATTCGGATGATACGATAATTAACCAATCTGCAATACCACGAACGGAAATCACCGATAGCCGTGTTTCCCGACGCAGAAGTATCAGTAAACCGCGTTCGAAATTCGCGGAAATTCGCGAAACACGAAGAAATTGTATGAAGCTCGCAAAAATATTTCGCCGAAGCGAATTTGCGGCATAGAAAAAAATCCGGTGGAAAAAAAAAGAAGCGTAGAGCGCGCAGGTATCGAGGCGTATAATTAAAAGGAAAAATGGAATCAAACAGATGACGGAATTCGACCGTGAAAAAAAATTTCCCTATGAAAAGTAGTAACCCACTTCCACTTAATTATACAGTTGAATAGTAATCGCATCGAATGAAAGGTTCGGCCGGTAACTCTATTCACAACACTATTTTCACTATGCCGTTCAAGTAGGCTACCGGCTTCAAAAATCTTTTCACGTTAATTTATAAAGGAAACGTCCTAGATGCATTCGCTGGATGCACTCGAGTGCATCGAGGAAACCGGTCGTTTACGAGAGAGCCACGATAGCAATGCCAGTCGATAAATAATACAAGCTCGATATTCGGACCATGCCAAGTAACCATTTCCATAGAGAATGCATTAAGGTCATCGCGCACTCAATGCACTTTTACCATAACGTCACGCATCGCGGATGCAACCGCAGCTCTTCGCAACTAATTCGCGCGATTCTTTCGCGTTTATTTGCGTATGGTTTTATTCGTGCGTAGGGATGCTCGGATTGCCGGGTGCATTGTTGGAACGTGTATGAGCTTTTGAATCGTTTGGTACGATGTGGATTTGGGGAATTTTTTAGGGTAAATGGCATTTTTGGGGGAGTGATGGAATTTGTGCTTTCTAAACTTTCTGTGTTTAAAGGATTATGAAGTCTTGCATTTTATGGTTTTCAAGTTCATTTTTGGATTTTCCAGATTTCTAGCTTCGGAGTTGTTAAATTTGGAATTTTTAACTTTTCATATTTGCTGGTTGACCAATTTTTGAATTATGTAGTTTACCAATTTTCAATTCTTCAAATTTACAAATTTTCTATTCTTCGAATTTTCAAGTGTTCAAATTTTCGATTCTTCAAATTTCTAAGTGTTCAAATTTTCAATTCTTTAGACTTGCAATTCTTCAAGTTTTCAATTCTTTTGACTTTCAATTCTTCAGACTTTCAATTCTTCAATTTTTCAATCCTTCCAATTTTTCAATTCTGCAAATTTTCAATTCTTCCAATTTTCAGTTCTTTACACTTTCAATTCTTCCAATTTTCAATTCTTCAATTTTTCAGTTCTTCCAATTTTCAATTCTTCAATTTTTCAATTTTTCAAGTTTTCAATTCTGAGGAATTGAAATTCTCCAGTTCTTCAATTCTTAAAATTTTCAATCCTTAAAATTACAAGTATTCAAATTTTCATTTCTTCAAATAGCCAGGAATTAATCATCAACACCATTACAGTAATCAGAATATCGTAAAAATCAGCATCAATGATTAATATAATGATTTATAGTAATCAACAATAATAATCGACATTAATGACCAACTTCATAATATATTATAGTCAGTCAAGTTATTAACATGTGAGAATATATACGTTACTATATGTTACCACACTGTATGTTATCATATGTTGCTATACTATATTTTACTATATGTTACCACACTGTATGTTATCATATGTTGCTATACTACATGTTACTATATGTTACCATATGTTATTGTACTATATGTTACCACATGTTATCTTATGTTACGGTACTACATGTTACTGCATGTTAACTTATGCAACTGTACTATATGTTACTACATGTGATCATATTGTATGTTACCATATGTTACTGTACTATACGTTACTATATGTTACTACATGTACCCATATGTTACTATATGCTATCATATTGTATGTTACCATATGTTACTGTACTATATGTTACTATATGTTACTACATGTACCCATATGTTACTGCACTATATGTTACTATATGTTATCATATTGTATGTTACCATATGTTACTGTATTATAATATGTTACTATATGTTATCATATTGTATGTTACCATATGTTACTGTATTATAATATGTTACTATATGTTATCATATTGTATGTTGCCATATGTTACTGTATTATAATATGTTACTATATGTTATCATATTGTATGTTACCATATGTTACCGCACTATATGTTACCATATGTTGCTATACATGTATGTATGTCAAACTACAACAGTTCACATACACACATCACAAATTTAACAATCACACTATTACAACGAAAAAGAAAATGACTAGCACGAAAGAAACAATAAAACTAAACAGCAATAATTAAAATAATAATCAAAACTAACCAACTTTCCCCATTTCCTTGTTTCAGGTAAGAAACATTGATGATCAGTTCGTAGACATTAACGTAATGGTATATTAGAGAATATTCGCAGCATCCATTTCGTTCCTCCCCGGTAAGTCAATCGATATTTTTATTAATAGCAAAAGTTTAAATCGCTCCCGGGTATAACGTGACACTGTATAATGGTTATATTAGTGAAATGCGAGCAACTATCCCGTCAAGGCGAACGCCATTACCCTGTTGACCTTAATAATATCTGCTATATACTTATGATAACGATTTATGCGGCCACAGGGACACCATGTGTTATACGTGATCGATTTTTCTTTTTTTTTTCTATCTTCGCTATTCTAGATCGAATTATTTCTACTACTTTTTTTATCTTTCCGTTTTTTTAGATCGACGAGATTGCATTGTTACCGACGTGACACGCAAACTCGTTATGGAGAGATAGCTTGTTCTTGATAAAATAGGTGTTCCATGTATTTTCAGTTCCGTGAGTTGTTTATTGAAACAATTTAAGAGAATTGGCTGTTCGAAAATTTGAAAGTTTAACATTTGAGAAGAAGGTATATTCAGATTTCTTGATTTCTAAGTTTAGCTTAACTTTTGAGTGTGCAAAATGATTTTGGTAATTTTCGTTTTCACCCACGTTTCTAAATTTTTGGAATCCTAAATTTCAATTTCTGGATTTCTAAATTCCTCGATTTCCAAATTTCTAAAGCCCGAATTCCCTAGATTACTAAATTTCTAGACTTTCAGATCCCTAGATTCTCAAATTCCTAAACCCCAAAATCCCTAGATTCCCAATTTCCTGAATCTCCAAATCCCTAGATTCCCAAAATTCCTAAATCCCCTAATTCCTAGATTCCAAAATTCCTAAGCACCGAAATCCCTAGATTCCAAAATTCTTAAACCCCCAAATCCCTAGATTCAGAAATACCTTAATTACTAAATTCCTAAATTTCCAAATTCCTACATTCCCAAATCCCTAAATTTCCAAATTCCTACGTTCCCAAATCCCTAGATTTTCAAATTCCTAGATTCCAAAATTCGTAAGCCCCGAAATCCCTAGATTTTCAAACCACTAAACCCCGAAATCCCTAGATTTTTAAATTCCTACGTTCCCAAATCCCTAAATTTCCAAATTCCTACGTTCCCAAATCCCTAGATTTTCAAATTCCTAGATTCCAAAATTCCTAAGCCCCGAAATCCCTAGATTTTCAAACTACTAAACCCCCCAAATCCCTAGATTCTTAAATTCCTAATCCCCAAATACCTAGATTCTCGAATTCCTAAATCCCTAAATCCCTAGATTTCAAAATTCCAAGATTCCAAAACTCCTAAGCCCCGAAATCCCTAGATTTTCAAACCACTAAACCCCCAAAATCCCTAGATTCTTAAATTCCTAATCCCCAAATACCTAGATTTCGAAATTCCTAAGCCCCGAATTCCCTAGATTCTCAAATTCGTAAGTTTCCGAACTCCCATGTTCCCAAATCCCTAGATTCCTAAATTCCTAAATCCATAAATTCCTAGATTTCAAAATTCCTAAGCCCCGAAATCTCTAGATTACTAGATTCATAAATTCCCAAATTCCTAAATCCCTAAATTGCTAAGACCAAAAATCCCTAGATCTCCTAATTTCTAAGCCCCAAAATCCCTAGATACCGAAATTTATAGGCTTCCAAATTCCTAAATATTAAAATTCTCAAATTTGTAATTTCCTACCTTCTCAAATTTTCAATTATTCGAATCCCCAAATTTCTCTAAAGTCTCCAAAGTCTCTAGGATCAATTAAAGTTGATTAAAAATGTCTAAGGTCAATAAAAATCAATTAAAAGTCTCCAATATCAATCATAATCGACTAAAAATCTTTAATATCAATCAAAATCGATTGAAAATCTTTAATATCCATCCAAATCGATGAAAAATCCCTAGTATCAATAAAAATTTATTAAGAATTTCTAGAATCAATTGAAGTCAATTAAAAATCTGAATTATTCCTGCCCGAGCAAAACCAACCCCCATTTTTAAACGCGTATTGTCAAACAAATTCTGAAATATCTACGAATCGTTCATTAACGCGAATAAAAGTATGAACAGCTCGTGAGCTTTGAAACTCATGGCCGGTTTTAAAAAGATTTTCAATCATTTTCACGGCGACAAATAACACAGGGTACCCAATGTGACACAATTACGTATCGCAGATGGTATAAACGCGTGTTTGCGACCAATATTCGGAATCTATGGTTCTGAACAACAATATAGTTTCAATTTCGTTGCGTCAATTATTCGTTTTCATATTGCTGACTGTACACGCTGAAAATTTGAATTCTTGCCGGCTTTATCGTATGATCGTTTGTTTGCTAAATCTTTTATGTTTCCCTGTTCAGTGTTAAATTCGTGTATGAATTTTATTAATTAACGAACAGTCCGTTGTTCGCCGTGTTATATCACTCGTAATTTATGTAGATTAATTAGAGTTTGCATTCGAGTTCCCGCCGTTTTTATTATTACCAAACAGTCTATATAATTTTGAATTATGTATGAACGAAGTAGTGAATCAGTTGTATATTTTCTGGCTGGAGAATATTTTTTTATTTCGCTACTTTTATCGAGGAATTTTGTTTATTTATTTTCGCGCGTTTTATTTATTTTCATTTTATATTTGTTTTTATGGAAATTTTATTGTTTTCATATTTCATTTATTTTGTTGGTTCATTCACTTTCGTGCAAATTTGATTTATTTTCATTTTTTATTCACTTTCGTACAAATTTTATTTTATTTCATTTTTTATTTATTTTCGTGCAAATTTTATTTTATTTCATTTTTTATTTATTTTCGTACAAATTTTATTTACTTTCAAATTTATCTATTATTAATTTATCTTTTTTTTTATCAAAATTATCTTAATCATCATGGACTTTGTATTAAAAATTAAACTCCAGTCAAATAACAACAGTCCTACAATAAACATAATTATCACTATTCAATTAATAATTCATGATACAACAATTTTAATCACCTGCAATTTCAGACACCTTTAATTACACGAAAACCAAAAACTGATCAGTGTTTCGATTCCAAAAAAACTAAAAAAACGGTATAAGAAATGAATACCTATAAAATTAAAATCAGGATTAAAAATGAAATGAAATATGGAATTATAAATCCCTGGTCCGTATAAAAATGATTAAAAATCGTGTACGAAACACGTAGCGTTAAAATGGTTGATTGGTAACGCAATGAATCGATACTCGATGAAATTCCGATAGGACAGATCGATCGGATGACCGATTTCGCAGACGATGAATCAGGTAGATCGAAATCGGATCAGCTTTATTTCTGATTCAGTTGAAATTCGTGGCTGTCCGGCGACCTCATACTATTGGCCGCAATGTTCGCAATCGAAAAGCCCATTTTCTTTTATTTCCTGCATTTTATTCTCTGCCACGTTGGTCAGTTTACCTTCCGGCCTCTCGTTTTTCCCTCAGGACATTTCCTCCCTGAGCCACAACGCCCGTTTACATCGCGGCTTTTCTAATCAAGCTTGAGTTACGAAACACTTTTCGATATCGCTCAGGTGAGGACAAATTTACAGGGTTTTATTGATTTTTACTGAAATTTGGACCATTATGGAATTATCAAATTAGCAAATTTTCACATTTTCAATTTTCAATTCTCAATTTTTCAATTTTTCAATTCTCAATTTTTCAATTTTTCAATTCTTCAATTTTTCAATTTTTCAATTCTTCAATTTTTCAATTTTTCAATTTTTCAATTTTTCAATTCTCAATTTTTCAATTCTTCAATTTTCCAAATTTTCAATTCTTCAATTTTTCAATTTTCCAAATTTTCAAGTTCCAATTTCGCAAATTTTCAAACTAGGACATCAGCACAATATCAAATTATCAAGTAATGAAATTGTCAAATAACTAATTACCGAGTAACTAATTATCAGGTAATTAAATTATTGAGTAATCGAATTCCCAAATTAGCAAATTAGCAAACAATCAACTTGATTTGACAACTTCATAATTTGATATTTTGATAACTCAAAAGGCATCTGGTTATTGGTAATTTTACAATTTGGTGACTTGGTAACTTGCTAATTTGATAATTTAGTAACTTGATAATTAGATAATTTGATGATTTGATGATTTGCTAGCTTGATAACGTGGTGACTTGGTAATTTGATAATTTGCTAATTTGGAAATTTGACAATTTGAAAATTGGAAAATTCGAAAATTAGAGAATTAAAAAAAGAGAAAATTAGAAAATGAGAAAATGTGTAAATGAGAAAATTAGAAAATTGGAAAATGTGAAAATTAGAAAATTAGAAAATTGAGAGATTGGAAACTGGAAAATTCGAAAACTGAAAATGTGAAAAATTCGAAAACTAGAAAATGGAAAAGTTAGGAAATCTATAGATCTACAAACCTAACAATTTGATAAATTAAAAATTTAATAACTATAAAATTGAAAAACATAGAAATCAATAATTTGTAACTTTGAAAATTAAGTAATATAAAAATCTGTTAACTCTCAGTCTCACTAATCTTATAAATCCCAAATTTCCGAAATGAAAACCCGAAAACGTCCAACTCTAAATATTCACCACCAAATATTTTCGTCTCGCAACTATTTTTACACAACACGTATTTCCATCGAACCACGAATAGATACGATCACACTTCTATTTCTATCCGAGAATAAAGTATTATATCTGCAATCGGAAACACAATTCCCTTGACTCTGTTTCATATCACGACCAGATCGTCCCATCTACCTGACAATTTTTTTTCAAAACAAATGAATCGTAAACCGAGTCCACGATGGAAATTGATTACTATCTTCCCTGAATAAACTACCTATGCATATTACTTTTATCACCGTTTCGTATAAAATTTCCCGGCTCGAAACGCGTTTCGCTAGATGTTTCATTTACCGAAACAAACAACCTGCAACATTAACATTATTGTGCGAATAAATAGCCGAAAGTTTCGAATAAACTTTTACCAACTTTCGGTTGATGCTTTCACCACAATATGTACATTTATGCAACGCCAGGAACCTTTTGATATCTGCTTTGCATTCAAGTTTTTATCAAAACTTCACATGTTCGCGGCGCACACGTAATTATGCTGTTGCTTTTCTGGAAAAAAGGGGGATGAAGTTTAATATTAAACCACCTGAAAGTTTCAATGCCCCAACTTTTAAAAATATCGAAAACTCTTTGATGTACGACATGTTGATTAAAACTGTTGGGGGAGATATTTGGGAAAATTCAAGTGTTATATTTAAATTATTCTTTGCGATTATGGGGAGGTTTAAGCAATAATTGTAATGAATGTTGAAATATGAAATGTAAAGTACAGAAATTGTTGCAAATTTGCAAAGTTGAATATAAAATTAAAATTGTATAATTAAATGATCTTATTAAATGTAAATTATAAAATGCAGGATTTAATGATTTTATCAAATATAAAATATGAAACGTAGAATTAAATGATTTTATAAAATATAAAACATGAGATGTACAATTAAATGATTTTGTAAAATATCAAATATAGAACGTACAATTAAATGGTTTTATAAAACATGAATTATATTTATAGTACATATATACTATAACCAATTTCAAAGAATATGAAGACTTAGATATTTTCATGACAGAAAAGTGTCTCAAAATGGCACTTATGATACATCAAATTAAAGCTTGAAGCTCGAGGAAAATAACTACCCTAACCAATAAATAATTCTATTGATGTAAAATGGCGGATGTTCAATAACAGCAAACTATGATCAGTTTCAAAGCATATGAAGTCTTAGATAATTTCATGACAGAAAAGAGTCTCAAAATGGCACTTATGATACATCAATTTAAAGCTTGAAGCTTGAGGAAAATAACTACCCTAACCAATAAATAATTCTATTGATGCAAAATGGCGGATGTTCAATAACAGCAAACTATGATCAGTTTCAAAGCATATGAAGTCTTAGATAATTTCATGACAGAAAAGTGTCTCAAAATGGCACTTATGATACATCAATTTAAAGCTTGAAGCTTGAGGAAAATAACTACCCTAACCAATAAATAATTCTATTGATGCAAAATGGCGGATGTTCAATAACAGCAAACTATGATCAGTTTCAAAGCATATGAAGTCTTAGATAATTTCATGACAGAAAAGTGTCTCAAAATGGCACTTATGATACATCAATTTAAAGCTTGAAGCTTGAGGAAAATAACTACCCTAACCAATAAATAATTCTATTGATGCAAAATGGCGGATGTTCAATAACAGCAAACTATGATCAGTTTCAAAGCATATGAAGACTTAGATAATTTCATGACAGAAAAGTGTCTCAAAATGGCACTTATGATACATCAATTTAAAGCTTGAAGCTTGAGGAAAATAACTACCCTAACCAATAAATAATTCTATTGATGCAAAATGGCGGATGTTCAACAACAGCAAACTATGATCAGTTTCAAAGCATATGAAGTCTTAGATAATTTCATGACAGAAAAGTGTCTCAAAATGGCACTTATGATACATCAAATTAAAGCTTGAAGCTCGAGGAAAATAACTACCCTTAGCAATAAATAATTCTATTGATGCAAAATGGCGGATGTTCAATAACAGCAAACTATGATCAGTTTCAAAGCATATGAAGTCTTAGATAATTTCATGACAGAAAAGTGTCTCAAAATGACACTTATGATACATCAATGAAGTCTTAATGCAGTCTTTAATAACCCCTAATTAATCTAATAAATTCGTAAATTATCCACTGCCACAAAAATAAAATCTACTTGCAGGAGAATAAAATCTACTGAAACGAGGAATAAAGTCTAAAGCTACTTCGACGAGAATAAAATGTACTACATGCAGGAGATAAAGTAACACCTCGATCGATAATAAAATGAAGAGAACTAGTCCTGAAATGAGATTCAAAACGATCGACAGAGTCTGTTCGCAATTAGCATCGTTGAAAGGGACACTTAGCAAGAGCGACGTAAGTTTTCCTCGCGAAATTAAGCCGTCCCTCAAATTGAACGTGCACGGGCATCCATAAAATTCATAAAGCGTGCCGTAAAACGGAAGAGTCGCATTAAAACCGGCGTTACCGTGTTTCAGAGAAGCGGCAGCGTTCCCTCGCTCACTTTTAATTAGCCTGCCGCCCGGCCAGAATACACTTTTGGTCGATAAAAAATAATCCTGGCAATCAAACACGCTCGAAATTTACCGACAAGCTCTAAATTTCGATAGAGATTTATAAACCTTTGGATAATCTAAACCGTCATTGAATTATGGCTGAACAGTATAGTGCATAAGTACGTAACTTTCAAGATTTTAATTATTTAATTAATAAATCGATCAACAATTTATTGAACCTTCAAACAGCCTGTGGTATCATTAACACCTCAATAATTATATTATATTTTGTACTCGATGGAATGTGAAGATACTTGTAGAATAAAAATGGTTCACGATAATAATCGATCGTATAGTACAAAATCAAAAACACGAGGAAGCTGATTCATTCCGGGTTTTCAGTACGCTGGGAGCCGATTAAACGGTTGGATAATCACCGTGTTTGAGAATAGCCTCATCGGATAATGATTTCAGTTAATTAGCTTTGAAATCCCAGTGAGTGGACGCTGAAAGACTAACACTTACATCCACGAGAGTTGCATTTAAGCTCACCTACTGAATCAAGCCATGATCACTACCGAACCGAGAATTAATTTATACCGTAATGAGTTATATGAATAAAATAATAACTTGATTGAATTCTTTTAAAAATTCGAAGGACAGCTTATCGAACACAAATATATTTTCAATATTTGTATGTTTTGTACATTTTGTATATTCGTGAAAGTATTTCTAGTAAATAATTTTAGTGGAAGTTTGATATTTCTTTTCGTGTTATTTTTTTGACTGTAATGCAAAATAAAATATATGGTTGAAGAAGTTTGTAATAATTTTCGTAAAATTGTTAATAGTATATTTATAAGAATAAGTACTGAAGCGCATTAAATGAAAAAAGGGGAACAGTCGTAAAAAAAAATATTTCGAGAAAGAAAATTGTTAAGTACAACTAAAAGAGCGCAAGTCTCGTTTCATTCACCATCGAAAAAAGGCAGCGCAATTTAATTTTCTTCCTACTTAAAAGCCTCGGTGCAATAAAATTAACCCGGACAAAGCGAAATTATTTAACAACCCCTTCGCCGTACCTAGAACAAAATTATTCTTCGTTAATTGTAAAAAATTTCGCTTCCATCGTGCGCTAATACCGCCGTGCACTTTATCAATTTTTCGCCGTCTGTCCGGAAAAGCGGGAAAAAATTCGTTTGGAACGTCTGTCATTTCGAGAAATGATTTAATCGTCACGGTACACGCTCAGAGGAGATATATATTCAATTACGAGAGGAAAAAAAGAAGGATCCAGTTCGATATTAAGTATTCACTGTCAGTTTTATCCGCCCTCGGGGATACAATGCTTTCGTGAACGTCCATGTTTAAACTACACTTTTCAGTTCCGTATATTTCTGCTCTTTTTTACCACGTCCCTACTTTTTTACAACTTCCTTCCACCCGGACAGTCCATCAAATTCTTCGCCGATTTTTCACGGTTATGAATTTACGAGCCGCACTCTCTCGCGTTTTGTTGCATATCATTGCTTTACGAGCTGGCAAGTCAAACACGAATTCTACCGATGTCAACCTATGAGTTGGCGCGCGAAGAGGCCGACGTGAAGAGTCACAGATCCGATTGGTCAGAATAGGAAAAGGACGCCTCACACGTATTTTCGGACCAATTGGCTCTCGCGGTCACGCACACCAATTAGGTGAAAAACAATGACAGTCGGTAAACGTCTCTCGAGCGAGCGAGATAGCGCGAATCGCGTTCAGCAGTTGTTATTGTCATTATTATTCTTATGCGCCTGTATGTAACGGAAGTGTTCGCGGTGGATAGAGCTTCTTTTACTTTGGGTCACGCGCCAACTCGTGGGTTGACATCAGTACGTAAATTATTACGCCTAAATTGAAAATTCACGCGTACCAAAAATACGAGAAAAATTGACAATATTTGAACTGCGAGTGCGTCACGAGTGCGTCATAGCTCACGCGCCAACTCGTGGGACATCCTTACGTAAATTATTACGTCTAAATTGAAAATTCACGCGTACCAAAAATACGAGAAAAATTGACAATATTTGAACTGCGAGTGCGTCACGAGTGCGTCACGAGTATCTCGAGTGCGTCGTGAGTGCGTCACGAGTATCCCGAGTGCGTCGTGAGTGCGTCACGAGTATCTCGAGTGCGTCATGAGTGTGTCACGAGTATCCCGAGTGCGTCACGAGTGCGTTACGAGTGTTACGAGTGCGTCACGTGTGTGTCACGAGTGCGTCATGACTGCGTCACGAGTATCCCGAGTGCGTCACGTGTGTCATGAGTGCGTCATGAATGCGTCACGAGTATCCCAAGTGCGTCACGTGTGTCATGAGTGCGTCACGAGTGCGTCATGCGTGCGTCACGAGTGCGTCATGCGTGCGTCACGAGTGCGTCACGTGTATCCCGACTACGTCACGAGTGTGTCACGAGTGCATCATAGCTAACGCGCCAAGTTGTGGGTAGCCACCGGTACCACCTCGATCGAACGTTTCCCTACATTCGTAAGCTGAGAAATTTGATCAGAAAACAAGGTTGCAGCAATTAACGTAATTGCAAACGAAGAATATATTGAATCGAGGAGCATCGTCATCGAGCGAATGCTGTCGTAAACGGATAACCAGTCCACGATTGATCTCGACTGCAAATCCAATCGCCGGGTAGACAAATTATGCGACTGGTTAGAGACCGCTTAGCTTGCCTTCAGTTTCGCTCAATCTGTCTTTCGTGAGTTCCTCGCAAACCTGGCCACACTGGCCACAAAATCGATTGCGATAAACCGGTTAACGATTACACGATCGTGGTTATAGGTTTACGAGAGCGAATCTCTGCCACGAGATCGTTGATTCCTTCGCTTTTCACGAAGGAACGCGAACGGTTATCCGGCAGTTTGAATAAAACTTTGTGACTTTATGGAGTAATTCGTGACAAGAACTCCTGTATCTGATTCGTGTTCTGGCACTTTGCGAGAGCTTGTTCTGTAATCGTTTCTGTGATTAAATGAATTTGTGTTGACTTGTTTCAGTGAGTGGAAACGTGTACTGCGTTTTATTGATTTGGTGTGAACTCATTCGTTGGATTGTAATGTTGTAATCAAGTACTGAAATTAAAAAACAATTACAGAAATGAACAAATTTCAAAGTACAAAAATTGGAGAATTGAACACGGAAATAAAGGAACTTGAAATTTATTTATATCAAGTTAAACGTCTTGTGAACAATTTTATAACGAAAGATAGTCACTCGGCAAGCTGTCCCAAATCAAATTTTAATCTTTCTCATTGTTTACGAACGTGGCTGAGCTGATTTTTGCGATAAATGATGTAAATATTTGTCTGCGATTGAAACGAGCTCGACGGGTAAATAGCTGGTCCGACGATATAATCGATCTTCGAGACCGCCTTAATAACGATTTGTTCTGCAATCATTTCCTGATAAGAATGACTCTGTCACCAGTAAAAAATTCCACGAACAATTTCCATCTGTTTACCTCTTTACTTTTTTTATATCGAATTGAGAACCTCTACAATGTACTTTGTTAATTGTCAACCTGCAATTTATTTCACTATATTCTTTCAAATTTTCATATCCAAATTAGTCAAAATTCTAGTAAAAATTTATACCAGTAAAGTTCCTCACATCGTCCGCAACTAAAATTTGTACTAAATAAAAATGTTTCAATTTAAAGTAAAAAACTGCTACGAAATAAAAATGAGCTATCAGTTTAATAGAAACAGGTACATAGAGTAGAAGTTTGAATTACAAAGTGTATATTTTCGCAGCATGTAATTGCGTTTTAAATTACCGGCAGTGTTTAGTTAGGTTTTCCTCGAATTTTTAAAGAGGAAATTCGACCTGGATGTTCACGTTTCAGAGGATCCAGGATGCGAAGCACTCGACGCGCTAAAAAAATTCTCGCCGACATGGATGGTTGCAACTCAAAGCGACCAAAACTTGGCAAATTTCAGATTTTCGAACGTGCTCAGACATTCTGCGTATCATAAATTTCAACGAATTGTAAACAAGTCGCAACGCGGGGAATCTTATTAAAATGTTCGACGTCAGAAAAATGCGAAGAATATCGAATATTAAGGGAGCTGAAAGAGAATCAAAGGTCGCCTGCGTCTTTGAAGGGAATGAAAAAAAAAAAGGGAGAAACTTGTGGGAATATTGAAACACACGTGCTCGAAGGGATCAAAGTAACATTCCTGGTCGAAATGAATTTTTCCGATGCATGGCAACGAATCTTTAAAAATTTCGATCCCGAATCAGCAAATTTCCACATATCTCAAAGTCCCCAAATCTTCAAATTTCTCAAATTCACAAATTTTCAAATGTCTCAAATTTATAAATTTCCCAAATTTCTCAAATACCAAAACTCACAAATTCTCCAAATTATCAAATTACTCAAATTGACAGATTCCCATATTTCTCAAATTACCAAATGTCTCAAATTCCAAAACTCTCAAATTCTCCAAATCATCAAATTTCTATAATCCCCACATTCCCCAAATTTCCCTAGACAAAATTTCTCGAATTTCTAAGCTTTCAAAATTCCCAAAATCTCGAAATTCGTAAATCGCCGAATTCTCCAGATTCCTTAAATTCCCCGAATCACCCAATTTCCCAAATTCCCTAGATTTCCCACATTCGCTAAATTCCCGGAATCACTGAATTTCCCAAATTCCCTCGATTTCCAAAATTACCTGAATCACTCAATTACCCAACTTCCCTAGATTTCGCAGATTCCCTAAATTCCCCGAATCACCAAATTTCAAAATTCTCGAAATTCCCTAGATTTCCTAAATTCCCGAATCATCCAATTTCCCAAATTCGCTAAATTCCCCGAATCACTGAATTTCCCAAATTCGCTAGATTTCTAAAATTACCTGAATCGCCTAATTATCCAAATTCCCTAGATTTCCCAGATTCCCTAAATTCCCCGAATCACTGCATTTCTCAAACTCCCGAAATTCCCTAGATTTTCTAAATTTCCCGAATCGCCTAATTATCCAAATTCCCTAGATTTCCTAGATTCCCTAATTTCCCCGAAACACTAAATTTCCCAAATTTCCAAAATTACTTAAATTCCCCAAATTCCCTAGACTCCTCAAATTCCCCAGATTCTGAAATCACCAAATTTCGCGGACTCCTCAAATTCGCAAATTACGCAAATTCCTAAATCACTAAATTTCCCGAATTGCCCAAATTTCAAAAATTGTCGAAATTCTCAAGTCCCTAAATTTCCAAATTCTCTGATTTCCCGAATTGCTTTTCAATCAAGTTCGCGACGTAAATTGATGGCTTCGAGGCGTTACCAAACGTTCCTGTGAATAAATCGCTGTTTACGGATCGTTCGACGGGAAACAAATAATAATTTTCGTGCGGTAAACGGGTCGGGTAACGTTTCATTAAATTTCTGCGATGGCGTACCGCACGCGAGGAATAATTGCGAAACACCGAGTGTGCAACCGTGAACCGTGGATCGTGTACCCCTTTTATTTTCTCGGACGTGTGTGTGTGTGTGTGTCTGTGTGTTTTTTTTTCTCCGCGGTGACGTAATTAACACATTCGAGGGCCTAAACGAGCGGAAATCCGGTGGCGCGCGACCGGGGGTAATTTTTCAAACGCGAGGCCGTGTTTCCATCGAGCGATTCATCGCGTTATCGACGGAGGCCGTTTCTTCTCACGGACACGACAGATTTACACGTGATCGAAACGCTCGCATCAGCAAATCACTGCTGACATGCACTCGATATTCTTTCCTTTTTTTCCGACGGGATATTTCGACTCGATCGAGATTGGAATTTCGAGATCGATGCGCGTTTAAAGTCGTAAATTGTTCGGACTCGTTGGCAAACTTTGTGGACTTTATAAACTTACGGTAGTTGATCTTCATAACTTTTTTGATTGGTTAACCGTGGGTTGGATACTTGGACAAATTAGTGATTTTAATGACAGTGGTAATTGATTGTTTTAGGAAATTATTTAGTAATTGAGTTTAGTGATTGTTTCAGTGTTTGAGTCTTAATCAAATTATAAATTAATTCAATGTTAATTCGTAGTCATATGTTGTTGGATATTTGGATGCTTTCAGAAAATTAATAATCTTAAAAATAATTCTAATTAATGATCTTGTTAAATGAACATTATGCATTTTATTTTCTATATATCACTGCAATTACATCTTCATTAAGCTTCAAAATAATTATTTGTTAAATTGTACTCATATGTTATTACATATGTGCATGTGTGATCTTAATAATAATCTTAATTAATGATCCTGTTAAATGAACATTGTGCACTTTATTTTCCGTATATTACTACAATTACATCTTAATTAAGCTTCAAATTAATTATTTGTTAAATTGGACTCATATGTTGAACATATATGTATGTATTAGGATGTGTGATCTCAATAACCTTAATTAATGGCCTTATTAAATGACCATTGTTTAAGCATTTTCTTCGCCAAATACTTCATTAATTAAATCACAATTATACTTTGAATTAATGAACCTTACTAATAATCGTAATTAGTGACTCAAATAAAGGAGAAAGAGAACTTTCACGTAACCGTATAACATTGATATTCTTTTCTCGAAAGGAACCATTTCCGAGAAGTAACCTTATAACACTGCATTACGTACTTCCCTTGCGTCACAGTCGCGTCACAGTTTCGCGAGTTAACGCAGGATTTAAGGATGCAAGAAAAAATTCAGATTAAAAGTTGGACAAATCGTCCATGAAACTGCAGGACGCGAAAAGTTGCAATGGCGAGTATAGAATCGCGAGCGGAAGGAAGGCCTGAAACAGGCGGGTTCGTTTTCAATGCGCTTCGCACAGAACAATTGCTAATTCAGTTAGAGTCAGATATGAAACTGAAAACCAAGGCTAAAAGCGAAGGACTCGTTCGCGCAAATTAAACTGAGCCGAGTATTCTGCTAATTGAAAGGAATTAATATCTCCTGGAGCTTGCCGGGGTAAATACATTTTTCGTTAAAATACTTGTACTGCTGCCGTTTTGATGGAAACTTGTGAAACACCACATAAGTGAAACTGCAATTAATCTCATACAAAGCAATGTAATTAATTATGCAATTAAGCAAACACAACAAGTAATAATCAATCAATCAATCATTTTGTATAACTTATGC
This sequence comes from Megachile lagopoda, assembly GCA_036983795.1. Lineage (NCBI taxonomy): Eukaryota > Metazoa > Arthropoda > Insecta > Hymenoptera > Megachilidae > Megachile > Megachile lagopoda. The sequence goes on from CM072798.1 coordinate 7,398,737, forward strand.
AAGGTAGTTCTATGTCACATATGAGGTTACACATGATTCAATACATATATCACATATGAGGTTGCACATGATTCAATGAATATGTCACATATGAGGTTACACATGATTCAATGCTATGTCACATATGAGGTTACACATGATTCAATGCATATGTCACATATGAGGTTACATATGATTCAATGCATATGTCACATATGAGGTTATACATGATTCAATGCATCAAACACTACAAACAGTTAAAACTTCAATATTTATATAAAATGAAATAGTACTTGCATAGAATACATGTATGAAGCAACGCTTGTATAGAATGCATGTATAAAATAATACATTGTTTTGAACATACACTTGAAGCTAATTAATGGATGATGACTATATGAACGTATCAAGAAAGTTAATGTACACTGAAATTAAATTTTAATATAAGATATGAAGAATGTAGCCACATATGATATGTGGAGCCTGAGGGACATAATGAATTTGGACTGAACTTAAATTTGAACGTAAAATGTTAAGTAGTGTGATCAAAGATCATATGTGGAGTTTGAGGGACATAGTGAATTTGAACTGAAATTAAATTTGAATGTAAAATGTTAAGTAGTGTGATCAAAGATCATATGTGGAGTTTGAGAGGCATAGTGAATTTGAACTGAAATTAAATTTGAATGTGTAATATTAAGAATGTACCCATATATCACATGTGGAGCCTGAGGGACATAATGAATTTGGACTGAACTTAAATTTGAACGCAAAATGTTAAGTAGTGTGATCAAAGATCATATGTGGAGTTTGAGGGACATAGTGAATTTGAACTGAAATTAAATTTGAATGTGTAATATTAAGAATGTAGCCACACATCATATGTGGAGTTTGAGACACAGTGAATATTTAATGTTGTATCTGATATTACGAAAGAATAATGCTTATGTTTCGATCGGTAAGAAAATCCCGGTTAAATGATGCATGTGGAGAAGAAATATCGAAGAAACTTGAGATATCCTGGATTGTATACGCGAATGGACGAGCCGGAGCTTTAAAGGTGCTTTTTGGATGGCTTTAAAACGATTTCCGAGGATTCCTTGGGGCGGCGCGTTTCAAGTACTTGCTAAGTTGTAAATCCGATTTCCGAGCAGTTAGTAGGATATAAATTTTCCTTTCTGAAATTCTTTGGATCGAATTGGTCCAATAGTTTGGTTCCTCGTAAATTTCATTTAGTTCAGAACATTTCTCTTTGCGAGATCGTTCCAGTTTATAGGGAATAATTCGGAACTTTTAGATAACGCACTTTTTAGACAATGGGGAATCAAAGGAAAGAGCAGCATTTGATTTTTTATTTGAGTCGACAAATATCTTGCAGTCATAATAATTTAGTATTTATGTATTTTACCACAGCATTTTTATTAATTTTATTTTTAAATCAAGAGATGTGTTATATATTAATTATATATATTGTATTATATATATTATAGTTGCATTTCTTATAACAATTTAATGATAAATTGAACAGCTACTGAAATAGAAATTAACTGATAGTAAATTAATTTATGATGAATATATTTGTAAATTAATTTCGTAACAAAAAGTATATTTTTAAACAAAATTGTCCAGTAAACTATTCCCTGAATAAACGAGACGGGACGTCGTTTCGGAAGAAGTCACAAAACCAGGAGTATTACAACATTTCAGTTAAAGCGATTTCACGGTTATACGAGATTCTTCAAAACTAAAATTTCAAAGCCTCGCGAGAAAAATAAAATCTTCAGTCTCCTCGCTACAAAAGGACTTACAGCGTAGTGAATTACGTTCTCCGGAACGAAAAAGGATTTCCGTCGTATATCTGTATCTCGTGATCCCCGTAACAATCCGTAGACAACACGAAACACACTGTCTTCGACGAAAATTGATCGGTAAAAAAGACTAGGGCTTCGTTCCGGGATAAAAAACATTTCTATTGAATAGTGTCGAAGTCTTGTTCCTTTACAATTTTTAGTATTTTAAATTCTTTTATTGGAGTTCAAGGTTTTCTGTGTAAAGATAATTTTAAAGTTCGGGGTTTTCAAATGTAAAATTTCTCGTTTTTAAGTTTTGCGACCTTTCATATTTTTATATTAGTAAATTTTGATTTTTTGAATTGGCAAATTTTCGAGTTTCCAAATTTTCCAAACTTCTAATCTAAATTTCTAAACCTAAATTTTTTGAACTCGTAAATTCTTAAATCCCCAAATTCCACAAATTTCTATTTATAGTTACCAAATTTCTCAAATTTCTAAATTCACAAATTCTCCAAATTCCCAAAATTCCCAAAATTTCCGAAATTCCCCAAATTTCAAAAATTTCAAAAATTCCCCAAATTCCCTAAATCCCCCAAAATTCCCTAAATCCCCAAAAATTCCCCAAATTTCCTAAATCCCCCAAAATTCCCAAAATTCCCCAAATTCCCCAAATTCTATAAATTCCCTAAAGTCTCCAAATCACCCTATTCCCCCACTTCCCCAAATTTCCCAAATCACCCAATCTCAAAATCTCTATACATATTTCTAAATCCCTAAATCTTCAATATTCACCAAATTTCAAATTTCGAAATTTCAAAATTCTCAAATCTAATAACCTATACTAATTGATAATTTGCACTATAATACTTGATAATTTACACCAAAGTATACAGTTCAAAATACTAAAACAATACAAAACCCGAATCACTCTGTATTGCAATTAAAAGTGAACGTAATATGTGTGGATTAAAAATACTATGCTCTGCTATAGCGACAAAATTATTTCTTTCCATCGAAATATAGAGCATTTAAATTGTCCCGTTGTTGTTTTATAGAGAGATTTGCAGTGATGCGACGTCGAAAAAGATAAAATTCGTTAATCTTGATGATCCATCGAGGAGGAGTGAAAAAAAAAAATGATAAAAACAGTACGAGCGTCTGCTGTAAAGTGCACGTAGTAGTAAAGCAATCAATTTTCGGCGCAGCTTCGGTATTTCATTGAAACAATGAAAATCGAGTTAAAGGTAACGCGCACGTTCGCGCTTTAGGGATTGCCGTTTACGTGTCCCATCGGGGGAAAAACGGAAAATAAAACTGGTAGCCCTGATTCTGTAAAAGTTTCACGTGTAAATCCTTGCCGCGCGAAAACGAACTAAATCCACCCGCGGCTCAGCCGACAGAGCAAACTGAATTATGAATGTTCCCGTATTTCTCATTAAACAATTACGGAAGATGATTTGCGCGGATCTTTCGCAATCTCGAATTCGCGATAATTAGTGCGACTATTTGCAATGCATTTTTAATATTTAATATTACATTTTTTAATATTTTATTCGTCTTCTAAATATAGTTTTATATTTTTATATTATTTTTTCTAGTTTGGTTTTTAATTTTTTTGTAAGGTTAACTAATCAAGATGGCGGTCTTAAGTATTTCAGTAATTGTTTGAGTAACCCCTTAATAAAACTTGCAAATGTTTTAACGAAATTTGAAAATATTTCAAATAAATAATGTTTGTGTTAATAATAGTTGCAGATGTTTTGCAGAGGTGTATTTAGTTATGAAGTTTGTAATTAATAAATGTCACAAGTGTACGTGTTCATAATTTGTTATTATATTCCAAAAGATGATTTATGTGAAATGTAAATGATATATCGCTAGTTAAAGTTTTCGTTTTTTATTTTTGCAGACCTCCATATATTTTCTCTGTGCTTTTTAACATCAAATTAATTTGAAATTTATTGGTGTATTACTCAAATTTTAATATGATTATAGTATGATTTTTAATTAAGATTATTAATTTTTGAAAACAATTATTTTAGATTAAATATTAACTTAAGATTTAATCACGATAAAATTACTAAAACATACGCTAAATAGTCATTTACTATAATTATTAATTAAGATTGATTAATCTTGCAAGATTCGTTCTCTAAAATCATTAATAAACACAATTTTATGAAATCATCCAACTACTCTTCAACTCACTTCAAATTATAATCAACCCTTACGTCCCAACCCCCTATCACCCTAAAATAACCAAAATATTTACAGAGCAGAACATCATTAATTAGCATTATTAATTTAATAAACTCCAAGTACCAATCTTCAAGTGAAGACCTCCTCCTAAAATAACAGCCCATCACCCTAATAATCTAGAATAACGAAACTATTTACGTAGCATACCAAATGATACGTAAATACCCTGACTAATACCAGCCTGATGATTAGAAATAAAGGAAATTATCGGGCTTGATACATTTTCCCGTATTTCGGAGTATTCGTCAAAAATTTGTCTCGAGCGAACGAATTCGATAAAAGCACCCTCTAAACGACGTCGTCGTCTCGTGCAGCCCCATTAGCCGGGAAGTTGTGGAATTTCCTATCCCGGAAATCGAGCGTGGTGTTCCCGATGATTCCTCTGGCAGGGCCGTAGCGATGTCGCTACGGAACCTCAGTCGACGGGACATAATACGTTTCTGGGCGATGTGCCAGCATTCCCTGGGACACAACGTTCGATCCAGTTCGCACCGCCGCGAAACATTGACCTGGTTCGCGAAAATTCTGCTTAGAAAGATGAGACCGAACCGGGACAGAGAGTTACGAATGCTCGCGAGAAGAATGCTTACCGCTCCAACGAATTTATTACCAGCTGAAACTGAACCTCTTTTTGCAATTCAAGAACGACTCCTTGAAATACCAACTAATTTATTGTTTTTCTCTGAACAACCTTCTCGATACATTCTCTCTTCGTTCACCTGTTATTGTTTATTGATACTCGAAACGTTCCTGGCTTCGTTCGAAATGGAGTATGTTCAGGTTTTGGAAATTTTATTGATATCGTTTACAGGGGATTTTGAACAATTGTTGCTTGAAGGAGGTTCATTTTTATGTCGCTTTGAGTTTTCTGCTCTTTTTTGTCGACTTACACATTTATATATTCGTATGTTTATGTGTTCATATGTGGCTACATGTCCATACTTTCATATGTTCATATATTCATATGTGTTCATATGTTCACATATTAATATTTGTTCATATGTGTTCATGTGTCCATGGATTCCATATGTTTGTATAGGTTTACATGTTCATATAGTCCAATGTTTTCATATGTGCATATATTCATATGTTCATATGTGTTCATATGTTCATACATGCTCGCAAATTCATACATTCATATATGTTCAGAAGTTTATATATTTATGTATTCATATGTGTTCGTATCTTCATACGTTCATACATATATTCCTATATGAATATCAATATTCACATGAACATTCACATATGACACATACTGCGAATTAACCTAACTGAAAACTACATCCCCACAGCTAATCACAAAAGTTGACATACATTGCTGCAACTACACCACAGAAATCACAAATATAATGAGATAATTAAAATTGTTTAGAATTATAATTAATCACATGTGTAAATATCCCATATGAATTGAAATTAACAAACATTAGTGTACAAAGTAAAATTAAAATTGAACGATGAAGTAAGGTAATCGCTCTGTCAGTAAGGTAATCCATAAACGTATCCTTTCAACAGACGCTTAAATCCCGTCAAAAGCAGTGCAAAACACACACGCACGCGTGTACATCGACAGCACACGAGAGTCGCGTGTCCTGGTTGTAATTACAGAGCGAGCTGAATAACGCTTTCCCATAGTCCTGTAATCTTGCGCACCGTCTCCCATAAGGGCACCAAAGTTCCACCACATGGGTTACGAAAGATGCACGTCGTGTTGGCCCACGAACCGTACATATTAACCGCCCTAAATTAAGGCTAGTATATTACCAGACGGTGATTGAAGCCTTTGCTGCGCCGACTTGGTATTAGTTACGCGATTGGCTCGTTAATTGAGCATCGATTGTGTGCCGGGGAGAAGACTCAAATCCCCTGAATTGTCGAATCAAGTTTCTGGGTTAATTTCTGTCTATGGGGAATTTCATTCATATAGGTTAATTTGCAAAAAATTCCTTTGACATGTCAAAATTGTCTTCATGTGCGAAATCAAATTTTACAATTACAATCGTTCTTTTATACAGATATAAATAGGTTACGGTTGATTGAAAAAAAAATAAAAATTGTCTTACTGTCTTTATGTGAAATTCGAAATAAAATTTTGTGTTTTATTAAATGGAATAAGTGATTTGATAAAATACAACGTACGAAGTGTCAAGAGTAATTTCGAATAGAAAAGCGACGGGATTCACGAGGAATTCGAAATAGTCTGCGCAGGAATCCATTTCGAGAAGAGTATAAAGGGTCGCAATCAGATATCGGCAATTTGGCATTTTTTTTGTGTCATTGATAGCGTCCACCAGTTGCCCGGACCTCCGTTTTCGCATTTGAATTTAAATAACGCAACTCTGGCGTTGAATGGAACCGGAAACTGCGATTCGAGGTCGAAGAGGAGCCCCTGGCTATTTGCCCTCCGCAACAGCCCTTTGTATCGACCGCTTCTAATATGAGGGATTTGTAATTAAACTCTCTATGTGCGACGGCCAATTTAAAGCCCCTTCCAGCGACAATGAAATCTTTAGTGTGTCGGCTTGTGGTTCCCGTGTAGCATTTCCGAAATTTCACGAACGGAAATACACTGGAATCTCGACCATCTTAAATTATGACATGCATTGTCTAGAAATTCAATTAACATCCAAATAAATCGTCCAAATATTTATTCCGATCGTGTACCCTAAAAAACCGTGCGATTAACGTCTGTTAGAAACGTTTGCACGGGAAATGTACGGCGAAGCCCGTAGGAAAAAATCGAAATGTACAAAATTACTAACAGATATCGGCGTCGATAGGAAATTCCATGTGGGAATTGCATGCGATCGAACGCAACATGACGCCGCGATGATCGTTCGCGTGGAATCGGAACACGCGATTCACGAATACTCATCAATCTACGTCGGGGGTCATATCGGTCCTTTGGATTCGCGGCGACCTCGCTCCCGGTTGCTTTTGACAGCGCAAAAAAGGACGTCGAGTCGAGGGACTGTCAACACTCGAGGACCCTTATAATTCTTGGCCAACAGGATTCAATTACGAAAAATTATTCGATGGATACTCGAGCTAGTGTCACTCTGAACGATCGTCGAAAGTTTACTCGCTGAAGTGCCGCTCTGTTCGCGATCGATCCGAGAATCGTATCGCTAGTGAATTCGATGCTTTACCCTGTTACGTTGATTGATCGAAAATGGACCGGAGAAGCGTGACCGTTTTTACCCTCCTTTGTCACGGACTTGCGATTCTTTTTTGTTTGACACCTTGCACTGATTTATTTTTCGGGACAGGCAGAAGTAATTGCTATTAGAATATTCAGATAGATAGAGAAAGTTGAGGGTGTGGGAATTTAGGGGTGTGAGGATTTGGGGATTTGAGTATTTTGGGATATGTGAATTTGGGGATGTAAGAATTTGGGAATGTGGAAATTGGGGATGTGAGAATTTGGGGGTTTGAGAAATTAGGGGTGTGAGGATATGGGGATTTGAGTATTTAGGGGTATGTGAATTTGAGTATGTGGGAATTTAGGGGTGTGAGGATTTGGGGATTTGAGTATTTTGGGATATGTGAATTTGGGGATGTGAGAATTTGGGAATGTGGAAATTGGGGATGTGAGAATTTGGGGGTTTGAGAAATTAGGGGTGTGAGGATATGGGGATTTGAGTATTTAGGGGTATGTGAATTTGAGTATGTGGGAATTTAGGGGTGTGGGATTTTGGGGGATGTGGGAATTTAGGGGTGTGAGGATTTGGGGATTGAGAATTTTGGGATATGTGAATTTGGGGATGTAAGAATTTGGGAATGTGGAAATTGGGGATGTGAGAATTTGGGGGTTTGAGAAATTAGGGGTGTGAGGATATGGGGATTTGAGTATTTAGGGGTATGTGAATTTGAGTATGTGGGAATTTAGGGGTGTGGGATTTTGGGGGATGTGGGAATTTAGGGGTGTGAGGATTTGGGGATTGAGAATTTTGGGATATGTGAATTTGGGGATGTGAGAATTTGGGAATGTGGAAATTGGGGATGTGAGAATTTGGGAATGTGGAAATTGGGGATGTGAGAATTTGGGGGTTTGAGAAATTAGGGGTGTGAGGATATGGGGATTTGAGTATTTAGGGGTATGTGAATTTGAGTATGTGGGAATTTAGGGGTGTGAGAAATTGGGAGTGTGAGAATTTGGGGATTTGAGTATTTTGGGATATGTGAATTTGGGGATGTAAGAATTTGGGAATGTGGAAATTGGGGATGTGAGAATTTGGGGGTTTGAGAAATTAGGGGTGTGAGGATATGGGGATTTGAGTATTTAGGGGTATGTGAATTTGAGTATGTGGGAATTTAGGGGTGTGGGATTTTGGGGGATGTGGGAATTTAGGGGTGTGAGGATTTGGGGATTGAGAATTTTGGGATATGTGAATTTGGGGATGTGAGAATTTGGGAATGTGGAAATTGGGGATGTGAGAATTTGGGAATGTGGAAATTGGGGATGTGAGAATTTGGGGGTTTGAGAAATTAGGGGTGTGAGGATATGGGGATTTGAGTATTTAGGGGTATGTGAATTTGAGTATGTGGGAATTTAGGGGTGTGAGAAATTGGGAGTGTGAGAATTTGGGGATTTGAGTATTTTGGGATATGTGAATTTGGGGATGTGAGAATTTGGGAATGTGGAAATCAGGGATGTTAGAATTTGAGGGTGTGAGGATATGGGGATTTGAGGATTTGGGAATTTGAGTATTTAGGGATATGTGAATTTGAGCATATGGGAATTTAGGGGTGTAAGAAATTGGAGGTGTGAGAATTTGGGGAGGTGGGAATTTTGGGGTGTGAGGATTTGGGGATTTGAGTATTTTGGGATATGTGAATTTGAGCATGTGAGGATTTGGGGATTTGTGTATTTTGGGATATGTGAATTTGAGCATGTGAGAATTTGGGAATGTGGAATTTAGGGGTGTGAGAAATTAGGGATATGATAATTTGGTGATATGGGAATTTAGGGGTGTGAGAATTTGGGGATTTGAGGATTTGGGAGTTTGAGTATTTAGGGATTTGTGAATTTGAGGTTATGAAAATTCGAGAATGTGGAAATTGGGGATGTGAGAATTTAGAGTTTTCGAATTCCAAATTTCACATTATCTAATTTTTAATCTATAAATGTGAAATTCCTAAATTCTTATATTCCTAAGTTCCAAAATCCTAAATTCTGAAATTTCAAAATTCCAAAATCCCAAAACTCCCAAAACTCCCAAATTTTGTACCCCTAAACTTGATACTTCCTAACCGAGATCTTACCAAATGTACACATTACTATATCACACCCCCGTGTTCATCTTTCTATTTTGCATAAAACTAATAATCTTCCGAAAGTTTCAGCCGTATATTTGTTATTTTAATTTCAGTAAAATATTACATACGAATTTTGCAATTTCAAACACGAATACGTCCCCTCGAATTTGATGAAAAAGTTATTAAAGTTACCAAAGCGATAACTCTGCATTTCCCTTTCCATGTTTCCGATTTTTAATAAACCATGCATCGATTTTGCATCAGGTCACCGTCTGTGCTTTTCTGATTTGCAATTTTGATCGTGGATATGTGTAAAATTTCATCGAAAACCCATCAGACTTGTCAATATAATCATATCGTGCTTCTACTTCAATTTCTGATTCTTTTTCAATGTTCTCTTCTTATCGATTATGTATTACATTCATCTTCGTTTAAAAATCTATTTCATATCTTTACCATTATCTCCATTTATTTTTTGTTATAGACTTACTACTTTTATTTGCATTTATTTCTTTTTCATCGATTTAGGAGATTTGTTTACATTTATTTTTATTTATAGATTTATGATATTTGTTTGTATTTATTTTTAGTCATATGTTTATTGGTTTTATTTGCATTTATTTTTATTCATTGATTTATGAGATTTGTTTATATTTATTTTTATTCATATATTTATTAGATTTATTTACATTTATTTTTATTTACAGATTTATAACTTTTATTCATATTAATTTTTATCTATAGCTTCATTAGATATATTCAAACAATAATTAGTAAAAATTTAATTATCGTATCCTCAACAAAAATGTCAAGATGGTCTTCTAACTAAATAATCTTTAAAATCCCTGTTATATTTAAACCTTGACAGAAAACGATCAAAATGATAAAATGTGAATATATTTTTGAATCATCACCTTTGTCACACATTCTTAAATTACACATTTTGGTACATGTGAACGTTAGAGAGATTAGTGTTAGTTGATTAATTACAAGGTCTGATCTACCGAAATCCACGTTTACCTAACAGCTTAAGCTATCAGACCGTCTACATCGCTGTCTGATCAATCATTAAAACGAATCGACTGTATCGTCTTAGCGTAACGGGTAATTAATTTTGCCTCAGCTTTGGCATGTCACTTACGGTACTTGAGGCTTCGATGCAAATGCAAGTCGATCGTTGCCCTAAACGAGTTCGACGTCAGATGCTACGACGAGGCCTTGCTGGGTTAGGTGTGGGTTAGGCTTGAAGTTTAGCCAAGTCGAAAACTATGTTACTCTGATGAGGACCTGAAACGAAATTATCGAAATTATTTTCTGTTTGCTAAACCCAAGCTTTTATATAATATTTTAAGTATGTAGAATTGTTAATTCAATTATTTGTATATGTTAAATATATGTGTAGAATTACTCAAGTTTAAATTTGTTTAAAATATGTTAAATATTTAAATGTGGGTTATTAAGAATGCACGTGATGTTTAAGTATGTAGAATATTAGATACGTGTCAAATATGGTTGAACATGTGTGCATATGTGACATATGTGAAATATTTAGAACATATGAAATGTTTAAAATATGTTAAATATTTAAATATGTGGGTTATTAAGAATGCACGTGATGTTTAAGTATGTAGAATATTAGATACGTGTCAAATATGGTTGAACATGTGTGCATATGTGACATATGTGAAATATTTAGAACATATGAAATGTTTAAAATATGTTAAATATTTAAATATGTGGGTTATTAAGAATGTATGTGATATTTAAGTACGTAGAATATTAGATACGTGTCCTATACATGTTTGAACGTGTATGCATATGTGACATATGTGAAATATTTAGAACATATGAAATGTCTAAAATATGTTAAATATTTATATGTGGGTTATTAAGAATGTATGTGATGTTTAAGTATGTAGAATATTAGATACGTGTCAAATATGTTTGAACGTGTGTGCATATGTGACATATGTGAAATATTTAGAACATACGAAATGTTTAAGTATATAGAATATTTAAAATATATAAAATAGTTAACACGTGTGAAATATTTAAATACATAAAATATTTAAATGTATAGAATATTTAAAATATATAAAATAGTTAACGTGTATGAAATATTTAAATACATAAAATATTTGAATAAGAATAATATTTAACATATGTGACAAATTTAAATAACCAGAATATCAAAAGATTGAATAACTATTTTTCTATAATCATATCTAAAGTGCAAGAATGCAAATAAAAAATATTTTAATTTTTTAATAAAATTGCAAGTGTATATTTTTTTGGAACATAAGTTTTCTGAAATATTCTGTGCGAAATAGAATTAGGATGCAGTGTCAAAGAATTAATTTTTACGATTCCTCAAGTATTTGATCCTGACCGTTTCACTTCACTTGTGAATGTAAAATAGTTCATGAATTATTAATCTTTCTGATACTGTGTTATCATGCTTTTTTATGCAGAATGTTCTGAATAATTAATCTACGTAGAAAGAATGTGAACTTTCTTTAAAAAGGGGTGCATTTACATTTTTCCGGGAAATAGAAAGATGTCTGAGGAATGATCGTTTTCTACTACTTATTAATCTGCAATAAAATTGTACAGATCTACATTCATTCTTTTGTGTTTAAATATAAGGGGGCTTTAGAGATACTCTGTATACACAATAATTGACAACGATGTATTTTATATAAAATTGCGTTTCAAATCCCCGTATGTTAAACACATCTCCAGCTGAAATAATTAAAGGATAATAATTAAAAAATTCAAAGGGAAAAAATTGACAAGTAAAAGAAGAATAAGCTCCTCCATTCGAGTAATCACTTTTCCAATTCTTATACAGTTCTTTTCCTCGTCTCTTTATTAAGCACCGAATGATCGAATCTGTTCATTAAACCGAAGAACAGAAACGATGTCTATAACAACGTTATGTCCCGTAAGATTATCAGATTTTCTATTATGTCGCCATAATATCTCTCATCTGTTAGTTAATTGACCATCTCGCGCCTGATTGATGTTGCCCGATCGATTACACGTTGTATTATATGCATACGTTACACTGATGTAATCAGTCCTTAATTACGTTAGTAATTAATATCGAAACTGTAATTGAGCTTGGAAATCTTCTTTCGTACTCGCGTGAAAAAAATTCGCAATTGGACTAAATAATTGATGTAAATAATGTTTTATGTTTATCAAATAATTTAAATAATTCATATTCGTATTCAATAAATAATTCGAATTATTCATGTTATTATTCATATTCATAAATTGAGTCATTTGGAAGATTCTTTGTGTTAATTTGCAAATTTTAATTTCAACGTATTCTAAAACTTTTACAATTTTAAAGACTCTGATAAATTTTTTCATTTTTCAAATTCCTGGGTTTCCAAATTCTCAGATTTCCAAATTCTCAGATTTCCAAATTCTCAGATTTCCAAATTCTCAAATTTCCAAATTCTCAAATATCCAAATTCTCAAATATCCAATTTCTCAGATTTCCAAATTCTCAAATATCCAAATTCTCAAATTTCCAAATTCTCAGATTTCCAAATTCTCAGATTTCCAAATTCTCAAATTTCCAAATTCTCAAATTTCCAAATTCTCAAATATCCAATTTCTCAGATTTCCAAATTCTCAAATATCCAAATTCTCAAATATCCAATTTCTCAAATTTCAAAATTCTCAGATTTACAAATGCTCTAATTGCCAACTTCTAAAATTCCAAAGTCTTAGATCTCCAAATTCTCAAATATCCAAATTATCAGATTTCCAAATTCTCAAATTTCCAAATTCTCAAATTTCCAAATTCTCAGATTTACAAATTCTCAAATTTCCAAATTCTCAGATTTACAAATGCTCTAATTACCAACTTCTAAAATTCGAAATTCCTAGATCTCCAAACTCTCAAATTTTCAAAGTCTCAAATTTCCAAATTCTCAGATTACCAAATTCTTAGATTTTCAAATGCACGAATTCCCAAATTTTTATTTCCCCAAATCCCAAAATTCCCCAACTTTCAATACCCTTAATAACAAAAATCCCAAAAACGTAAAATCCCCCAATTCTCAAAATCCCTAGAACATGAAATCTACCAACTTTCAAAATCCCTATATCACAAAACTTCACAACTTCAAAAATTCCCCAAAATCCCTAAATCCCCAAAACTTCCAACTTTCAAAATCCACTAACTCTCAAAATCCCTAAATCCCAAAATCATCAAACTCTCAAATTCCCTAAATCCCAACATCCCCAACTTTTAAAATCCCTAAATTCTCAAAATCCCTAGAACATGAAATCTACCAACTTTCAAAATCCCTATATCACAAAACTTCACAACTTAAAAAATTCCCCAAAATCCCTAAATCCCCAAAACTTCCAACTTTCAAAATCCACAAGCTCTCAAAATCCCTAAATCATCAAACTCTCAAATTCCCTAAATCCCAACATCCCCAACTTTTAAAATCCCTAAATTCCCACATCCCCCAATTCTCAAAATCCCTAGAACACGAAATCTACCAACTTTCAAAATCCCTATATCACAAAACTCCACAACCTAAAAAATTGCCCAATCCCAAAAATCCCCAAATCCCCAAAACTTCCAACTTTCAAAATCCACTAACTCTCAAAATCCCTAAATCATCAAACTCTCAAATTCCCTAAATCCCAACATCCCCAACTTTCAAAATCCCTAAATTCCAATATTCCCCAACTATGAAAATCCTTAAATCCCTACATCCCCCAACTCTTAAAATCCCCAAATCCCCAACTCTCAAAATCCCAAAATCCTCAAATTTCCATAAAAAAATCAGCTACTCCAAAAATTTTCTCACGAACATCACCCACAAAAATGCCCCTCTTCCCTAAAAACGTCACGCAAACGACCCCCAACGCTCCACATTCTCCACAAATTAATCACCTCCAATTAATACGTCAATTACTCATTTTTATTCCGTCGTAATTGCGAAGCAACATTTGCACCAAAAATATCCGTGAAATTATATCATTTGCTTTCGCATCAGCGTGCTACGCGTTTCGCATTGAAAACAGCAATCCATTTAATTCCCGTCGGTGCTTTAACGCAAAACGATATTAAACGTCTCGTTTCAACAGTTTCAAAAGGACCTCTCCGATTTTTACGCCGTCTTTTTTTGTCTCGTTTCCGATTTTTTTTTTTTTTTCACGAAAGCTTTCGTCCTGTTTACCCCGTCGATCGGCAATCGAATTTAGGATATTCCGTCGAAAAGGATCGTACACTGCTACTCGTACGCGCAAACATGATTTGCATAAAACGATTTCCCCGGACGAACTTTCATCATTAGAGGCTCAATTGGCTCGGATTTTAATTAAAAGTTTCGATAGGGAACAAGCGATTCCGGGCGCTTAGCGTTGATTATAATCGATCATCTTTGATCGTCGCATTGAAATTCAAGCTGCCGCTTTCTCCGCTGTTCTGGACGTCGAAAGTTTCTTATTTTCGCGCCGTAATATTCTCGGTGTTGAATATTTTTTTCTTTCCGCCCTTTGTTTCGTGCATCGTCGCGAAATAATTGTATTCCCCGAATTAAAATGCGATCCTTCGACAGAGGATTAATCTATCTCGGATATAAAAGAGAGGCTGGAATTAATTTTGAGCTTTCCCTCGCCGTCGATCTAATAATTCCATTGCTGGATGTTATTAACATTTCTCGCTGTCTTTCTTTCTGTTCTTTAATAACTGATATTTGGCTGGATTAACGGCTTTGTTATTTGTTTAATAAAATTACTCTTTGCTACTTACTTTTACGTTTCATTCTCTTGCGCTGGGGAAGAGATTTAATATTCTTTGAGCGACTGTTGGAATCTCTGTATTTCCAGGTCTTTTATTGAAGTCCTGCATTTTTTCAAGTCTTTGATTTTTAAAAATAGATATCGGATTTGGAAAATTTTAAGGTTTTGCAGTTTTGAACTTTTGAATTATTGAATTGTTGAATTATTGAATTGTTGAATTGTTGAATTGTTGAATTATTGAGTTATTGAACTGTTGAATTATTGAACTGTTGAATGTTTGAATCATTGAATTGCTGAATTATTGAATTGTTGAATTGTTGAATTATTGAATTATTGAATTGTTGAATTATTGAATTATTGAATTATTGAGTTATTGAGTTATTGAATTATTGAATTTTTGAACTGTTGAATTGCTGAATTATTGAATTGTTGAATTGTTGAATTGTTGAATTGTTGAATTGTTGAATTGTTGAGTTATTGAGTTATTGAACTGTTGAATTATTGAACTGTTGAGTTGTTGAATTATTGAATTATTGAATTATTGAATTAATGAACTATTCAATTATTGAATTGTTGAATTGTTGAATTGTTGAATTGTTGAATTGTTGAATTGTCGAATTACTGAATTATTGAATTATTGAATTATTGAATTATTGAATTATTGAGTTATTGAATTATTGAACTGTTGAGTTATTGAATTATTGAATTATTGAATTATTGCATTGTTGAATTATTGAATTGTTGAATTATTGAGTTATTGAATTATTGAATTATTGAATTGTCGAATTATTGAATTGTTGAATTATTGAGTTATTGAATTATTGAATTATTGAATTGTCTAATTATTGAATTGTTGAATTATTGAATTATTGAATTATTGAATTGTTGAATTATTGAATTATTGAATTTTTGAAGTTCTGAGTTTCAGAATGTATGAATTTCTGAATCACTAGGACCCTAAATTTCTAAATTCTTAAGTCGTTGAATCTCTGACTTAAAAAATCCCTAGATACATTTCTGGACCACAAAATTTCTTAATTACCTAAGCTTCTAAATTTTGTAAATATTTAATAAATAAATTCCAAAATACTGAATCACTAAATTACAAAATTTCTGAATTTATAAATTCTAAAATTTGCAAATTGCCAGATTCGTAAACTCCTAATTCCCTAATTCTTAAATCCCTAAGAATTTAAACTGCTAAATCCCTAAATCCCCATGCTACGACGCAAAATTTGCCAAGAACTCAAATTAACACCAAAGATCGTACCATCGACACCTATCAATCATCAACTTTCCCACTATCAATCAATTGAAACAAACGCGACTATATATTTGTTTATCAGTCCTTGGAGTCCTGCGGGTATACACCGATTCCCCGCGGATTTTCGACGTGTTGATATTCCAATTTTCGCCGGAGCAGAGAGCATTAATTAACTGATCCCCCCTCCGCGAAAGTTCAGGCGGTTTTGTCGTCGGAAAAGTTTCGACGCGAAACAATTCCTTTTCAAACCCATCTCGATTCGAGTCGAGTAGCTTTTCCGCGGAGCTTGCGGGAAAATCCCGAGAAGATCAAGCAAAACCGAGGTAAAACGAGTTAAGTTGAAAAGAAGAACAAATAGACAGAGACTCCTGTCAGCGGTGTAGAAAGATTCGGTGAAAAAGCTGAAGGTTGATCATTTTCTTCGGCTACCTTCCTGTAATTCCTGATGTTTTATGCTGAGCCACTGATTTCTCATCGACAATACCTTCGCGGTTATACGTTGCTTTTGATATCGATCTTTTAATAAACCGTTCGTTTAACGCGACCAGCTAATTATCGACTTTAATGAATTTCTGAGCAGGCGATATCATTATAAATGAAATTGCAACTGGATGTCGTTTAATCGTGTTTAATGTTTTATACGGAACGCGCGATTTTGGGTTTTTATCCTCGTTTCGGGATTTTTAATATTTATTGGGAATATGTTGCGATTATAATTATACTGGAGTTATGTTATTCATGTGTGAGTAATTAATAATTTTGTTATTAATATGTAAATTGTGTTCGAAACGTTCTTTTTTAGTTTTCTATGCTGAATATAAATACAATAACTGTAACAACAATCGCAATGTTAACGATAATTGCCACAATAACATCATTATAAACAGGAGTATCATTGTATATCAACACTAGCAACAATAAAATTAATTTATGATAAAATACCACATATGTAATTAATTTCAGAATTAAATAACAGTATTTCTACTCTCAAATAAATATCGATTAACGTCAATATCAATAGCAAATAAAAAAGTTAAAATTTTTCAAACAATATTGTATCTAATTAATATAATTAACGTCAATATCAATAGCAAAAAAAATGTAAATTTCTAAAAAAAAATGCTGACTCTAATTAAATAATCAATAACATCAATAATATCAATAATGTCAATAATGTCAATAATACCAATAATATCAATAATACCAATAATACCAATAATATCAATAATATCAATAATACCAATAATATCAATAATACCAATAATATCAATAATATCAATAATGTCAATACTATCAATAATATGAATAATATCAATAATATCAATAATATCAATAATATCAATAATACCAATAATACCAATAATACCAATAATATCAATAATATCAATAAATCAATAATATCAATAATGTCAATACTATCAATAATACCAATAATATCAATAATACCAATAATACCAATAATACCAATAATACCAATAATATCAATAATATCAATAATATCAATAATATCAATAATATCAATAATATCAATAATATCAATAATATCAATAATCAAATAAACGAAGATTTCAAAAAGAACAACGACTGCAATTACAGTAATTAACAACTAAGAAATGAAAAATAAAATAAACTATAAAATGACCGAAAAAATAACAGATAACACGTGTAAATAAATCTTGATAGCAAGCAATGTACTCGGCGCGAAATTTAATTAAAACCCGCAGTAACGTCGCGAAAGGAATTGAGGATCATGTTGCGGATTCCGCGAACGTTGCTGCAGTAATTTTTGTTCTCATTTCTCCCCCGGCATGATTTTTCGGCAAGGAAAATGTCAGGCCATGGACCGGCGCAAAAATCGTACACGATGAAGGACGTGAGCCGAGAGAAGCTGGCAGCAACGAACGGAGGAAAATAAAGAAAGAGAGAAAGGGGGGAAAAAAAGTAGAAACGGGACAGGAGAAATTGCTGACGATACACCGGGAAAATGAGAACACGTTGCGAGCGATGAGAATTATGGGGAAAAACGAGCGGGGAAATAAAAGACTAACGAGCGCCCGTGCAACCGACTAAATGAAATTGATGAGCCTAATGAAAGATGATACGTCGCTGAGAAATTCATGATGGCCACTTCTTTTTTCTTCTTCGACGTTAATTAAAACCAATTACTGCGTTTCGGCGATTAACGTCTATATTTAGGAACGGGTTGCACGTATTTTTTAATTCTACGGGTTCTGCGAAATTTTTCATGTTACTTTCATTTAAGCTGTAGGGATTAGGATGTTATCTGATGAAATTAGGGGAGGATTTTAGGAGAATTTCACAGATCATGTTTGAGACAGGTGAAATTTTGGAACTTGTGATATTGGGTACATAGAAATTTGGGGATCCAGGGATTTGGGGTTGAGGAACTTGGGAATCTAGGGATTTAAGAGTTTAGAAATTTGAGAAAATAGGGATTTGAGAATCTAGGTATTTCGGGAATTTGGGAATCTAGGTAATTGGGGTGTTAGAGAATTGGGAATCTAGGGAATTGGGGGTTTAGAAATTTGGGAATCTAAGGAATTGGGGGTTTAGAAATTTGGGAATCTAGGGATTTGGAACTCTGGGATTTTAGGAATCTAGGGAATTGAGGATTTAGGAATTCGGGAATCTAGGGAATTGGAGGTTTAGAAATTTGGGAATCTAGGGAATTGGGGGCTTAGGAATTTGGGAATCTAGGGAATAGGGGGTTTAGAAATTTGGGAATCTAGGGAGTTGGGGACTTAGAAATTTGGTAATCTAGGGAATTGGGGGTTTAGAAATTTGGGAATCTAGGGAATAGGGGGTTTAGAAATTTGGGAATCTGGGGATTTGGAAGTCTGGGATTTAGAAATTTGGGAATCTAGGGATTTGGAAGTCTGGGATTTTAGGAATCTAGGGAATGGAGAATTTAGGAATTCGGGAATCTAGGGAATAGGGGGTTTAGAAATTTGGGAATCTAGGGATTTGGAAGTCTGGGATTTTAAGAATCTAGGGAATTGAGGATTTTGGAATTCGGAAATCTAGGGAATTGGGGGTTTAGAAATTTGGGAATGTAGGGAATTGGGGGTTTAGAAATTTGGGAATTTATAGATTTGGAAATCTAGGAATTTGGGAATCTAGGAGTTTGAGAATCTAGGTATTTGGGGGCTTAGGAATTTGGGAATCTAGGGAATTGTGGGCTTCGGAATTTGGGAATTTAGGGATTTAGGGGCTTTGAAATTTGGGAATCTAGGGAATTGGAGTTCCGGAATTTGGTCAGCTAGGGATTTGGAAGTCTTTGAATTTAGCAATCTAGGGAATTAGGGAGTTAGAAATTTGGGAATCTAGAGATTTGAGAGTCTAGGAATTTGAGAATCTAGGCATTTGGGGACTTAGGAATTCGAGAATCTAGGGAATTGAGAGTTTAGGAATTTGATCATCTAGGGATTTGGAAGTCTAGGAATTCAGGAATCTAGGGAATTGAGGGGTTAGAAATTTGGGAATCTAGGGAGTTGGGGACTTAGAAATTTGGTAATCTAGGGAATTGGGGGTTTAGAAATTTGGGAATCTAGGGAATAGGGGGTTTAGAAATTTGGGAATCTGGGGATTTGGAAGTCTGGGATTTAGAAATTTGGGAATCTAGGGATTTGGAAGTCTGGGATTTTAGGAATCTAGGGAATGGAGAATTTAGGAATTCGGGAATCTAGGGAATAGGGGGTTTAGAAATTTGGGAATCTAGGGATTTGGAAGTCTGGGATTTTAAGAATCTAGGGAATTGAGGATTTTGGAATTCGGAAATCTAGGGAATTGGGGGTTTAGAAATTTGGGAATGTAGGGAATTGGGGGTTTAGAAATTTGGGAATTTATAGATTTGGAAATCTAGGAATTTGGGAATCTAGGAGTTTGAGAATCTAGGTATTTGGGGGCTTAGGAATTTGGGAATCTAGGGAATTGTGGGCTTCGGAATTTGGGAATTTAGGGATTTAGGGGCTTTGAAATTTGGGAATCTAGGGAATTGGAGTTCCGGAATTTGGTCAGCTAGGGATTTGGAAGTCTTTGAATTTAGCAATCTAGGGAATTAGGGAGTTAGAAATTTGGGAATCTAGAGATTTGAGAGTCTAGGAATTTGAGAATCTAGGCATTTGGGGACTTAGGAATTCGAGAATCTAGGGAATTGAGAGTTTAGGAATTTGATCATCTAGGGATTTGGAAGTCTAGGAATTCAGGAATCTAGGGAATTGAGGGGTTAGAAATTTGGGAATCTAGGGATTTGAGAATCCAGGAATTTCAGAATCTAGAGGCTTGGGAGGTTAGAAACTCACTAATTCAAGCATTTACGTATCTAGAAGTTTAGCAATTTGGGAATTTAGGGATTTTGAAATTTTGAGATATAGGAATTAGCTACTGGAAAATTTAGAAGTTCGATGATTATTGGAATTTTGGGGTTTGCAATATGGAAATATGGTTTGGAAATTTTGAAACATTCTGCTGTCACATTTCATCTGTGAATCAGACCCAAAGTACATCAAGAGATTTGATGTGGGTGTGAAATCATCCCTTCTTCAAATTTTAGAATAATGAAATATGGATTGGAAATTTTGAAACATTCTGCTGCCACAATCAGACTCAACATCAAGTTAAAAATGTTGAACAATAAATACGCCAGTCAAATTCACACTTGTTCGCAGTTGCTCTTGTAAAGGCGTGTTCGAAAGAAACGCTCGGTAAAAAAGATATCGTCGACAGCGGAAGAGAATACAAGCGGGGATGAAAGTGGGGTGTGTAGGGTCGCAAGATTACAGTGTCCTGGGGGTGAAACGCAGAAAACGAGAACGACGATCGTAGAACGAGAGGAACGGATGCACGGAGAGCAGCCGAGATTTATGGATTTCGAAGCGGGGGTCTACTGAACCCGTTCGTACAACGAATAATACCCGACACTGTCCAATTGATCCGGACAGCCGTTGAATTCGTCCACGTAAATTCTCCCCATGAACCTCCGCTTTTTTTCCACCGCGGCCCTCGTGGTCCGTTTGCCACGAAAATGGACCTCGTTTCAGGTGACAACCCGGTGTAAACTACGATGCGGTGCACCCGCTGACGTACGGACAGACAGTTCCATTAATGCTGTTCCGCAATGCTTGTTTGAAATTAATCAGAGAACGGTCTGGTTAAATTTTCCTGCTCTTATCTGTCACCGATTTTATGGCCATCAGCGATATTCTTCTTTTAGTGACTGTTCTGTTATTTGTTTCTATTTAGTTAGTGTTGCAAATACTTGTACATACCATTTTTGTATTCGGATGCGATTATAGCAGATATGGAGATGTAGATATAATGAGTACTGGGTTTGGATTTGGTTATAATGAGGACGAATATAGGAATCTAGGTATGACAAGTATTATGTTTGGGTTTGACTATGAACAGTGCAAATGTGGACCTAAGTGGAGCAAGCATTGTGTTTGCATTTGGCTATAAACATTACAGATGTGTAAACATACCAAACACTATGTGTGGTCTTAGCTATAGACATTTCAAATACAGACCCAAACATAGCAAATTCTGCATTTGCATTTGACTATAAATAGTACAGATGTGGACCTAAACATAGCAACCACTATGTCTGGACCTAGCCATGGACAATTCAAATGTAGACCTAAACATAGCAAATATTATATATGAATTCAGCTACCAACATTGCAAATGTGGACCTAAACATAGCAAACATTGTGTTTGGATTTGACTATGAACATTGCAGATGTGGACCTAAACAGAGCAAACATTGTGTATGGATTTGGCTATAAACATTACAGATGTGGACCTAAACACAGCATACACTATGTGTGGTCTTAGCTAAAGACATTTCAAATATAGACCCAAACATAGCAAATCCTGCATTTCTATTTGGCTATAAACATTGCAGATGTGGACCTAAACATAGCAACCACTATGTCTGCACCTAGCCATGGACAATTCAAATGTAGACCTAAACATAGCAAATATTATATATGAATTCAGCTACCAACATTGCAAATGTGGACCTAAACATAGCAAACATTGTGTTTGGATTTGACTATGAACATTGCAGATGTGGACCTAAACAGAGCAAACATTGTGTATGGATTTGGCTATAAACATTGCAGATGTGGACCTAAACACAGCATACACTATGTGTGGTCTTAGCTAAAGACATTTCAAATATAGACCCAAACATAGCAAATCCCGCATTTCTATTTGGCTATAAACATTGCAGATGTGGACCTAAACATAGCAACCACTATGTCTGGACCTAGCTATGGATATTTAAATGTAGACCTAAACATAGCAAATATTATATATGAATTCAGCTACCAACATTGCAAATGTGGACCTAAACATAGCAAACATTGTGTTTGGATTTGACTATGAACATTGCAGATGTGGACCTAAACAGAGCAAACATTGTGTATGGATTTGGCTATAAACATTGCAGATGTGGACCTAAACACAGCATACACTATGTGCGGTCTTAGCTAAAGACATTTCAAATATAGACCCAAACATAGCAAATCCCGCATTTCTATTTGGCTATAAACATTGCAGATGTGGACCTAAACATAGCAACCACTACGTCTGGACCTAGCTATGGATATTTAAATGTAGACCTAAACATAGCAAATGTTATGAATGAATTCAGCTACCAACATTGCAAATGTGGACCTAAACATAGCAAACATTGTGTTTGGATTTGACTATGAACATTGCAGATGTGGACCTGAACAGAGCAAACATTGTGTATGGATTTGGCTATAAACATTGCAGATATGGACCTAAACACAGCATACACTATGTGTGGTCTTAGCTAAAGACATTTCAAATATAGACCCAAACATAGCAAATCCTGCATTTCTATTTGGCTATAAACATTGCAGATGTGGACCTAAACATAGCAACCACTATGTCTGGACCTAGCCATGGACAATTCAAATGTAGACCTAAACATAGCAAATATTATATATGAATTCAGCTATAAACACAACAAATGTAGAGTTAAATATACCAAACACTAAATTTGTATTTATCTACCAAAATTGCAAATGTGGACCTAAATATAGCAAACATTGTGTGGATTTGACTATGAACATTGTAAATGTGGACCTAAACATAGCAAATCGACAGATTTCACTTAAATCACTATTCTATTGGTTGTCCCACGGTATATCACACCCTACTTGAATTATTTAAATCAGTTTCCGTATTTCTGTACGTCTGACTATGTACGGCCTTGTTTCACTTAAATTGCTTAAATCGGATCAGACACGTCTGACAATATATCTTGTTTCACTTAAACTACTTCACATTCTAATATGTCTGACATGTAGTCTTGAACTACTTAATTTAATTCATTCTCTAATATATGTCTGACTATATACTGCCTTATTTCACTTGAACTACTTAATTTAGTTCCTCTAATATATGTCTGACGGTATATCGTCTTGTTTCACTTGGAGTACTTAATTTAACTCGTTCTCTAAAATATGTCTGACGTTATATCGTCTTATTTTGGTTGAGCTACTTTTGGTTCAATCTCTAATATGCCTGACAATATATCGTCTTCTTCTACTGAAACTTAATTCAGTTATGTACTCGTGTATGTACTATTACATATCTCGTTTCCCTGGAAGATTGCTTAATTCAGCACATTTTCTAACATACGACATAATATCTGCCCACATATCTCCCCGTTTCTTAAAAATCCAAAACTTGATTCCCTCTTTACAACTCTTGTTTCGGCAAAATAAATCTAAAAATGAAAAACTGTATCATTAACCTCCGCACGTGAATTACCCTCCATTCAAACCTAACATTCGAAACGAAAGACTTTACGAGCACATTTTCAATTAAAATCACCCTAGTTCCTCCACTCTTCGCGTTTCCAGGAAAATTCAACGCACGGCGGTGTTTTAATTAAACGAAGGAGCCCGAACGTTAACATTTCGCGGTGGCCATAACGTTTTCGATAATGTGTATGCACCGTTGTACAGCGGGACAAAGAAAAAATAGAAAAACGGGGGGGAAAAAAATCATTCCGCTCTCCGGTGTCTTTCTGAATGAGAAAAGGAAGCGTGGAAAAAATTGCGCGCCGCTTTGAAAGCCGTCGTAAAACGTTTCTCCGTTAACGCCGCCGGCAACTTTGGTTCTTGTGTCGCGTTTCCTTTTTTTTTTTTTACTTCTGCTCCCTTTTTCCGGTTCTCCGCGGCTTTTCCGCCGGCAAAACCGTTTTGAAAATGGAGATACAAGCTTGACGAGGATTTCACGCGTTCAGATTTCGAAGCTACCCCTCGGAAACTTTGCTAATTCTTGTCTCGCCGTTTCGACCGTCGGGAATTAATTGTCGTTTATTGCAAAATACTGTGTTTTTAATATTTTCTTTATGTTTCTGGTTAATAGGGATTAGTGGGGTTATGCAAGGATGTGGAGATGTGAGAGAGTTCAGATGGGGAGATAATATAGGGGAAGAAGGGATAGTATGAAGGTCTAGGGATACGAGGATTTCAGGAGGGAGATCAGGGTGTATAAACATCTCAGAGTTTAGGGATTTGAGGATGTAGGGAGTTGGGTATCTAATAATGTGGGGAGTTAGAGATAGTGGGATATAGAAATTTGGGAATGCAGAAGTTTGAGGGTTTGGAAATTTGGGAACGTGGAGATTTGGGGACGTATGTGGAATTATAGAGATTTAAGAATATAGGGATTTGGAGACGTAAGAATTTGGGGAAGTAGAGATTTGGAGACGTAGGTATTTGGAAATATAGAGATTTGGGGTGTAGAGATTTGGGGACGTAGGGATTTGGAGACGTAGAAATATGGGGATGCAAGAATTTGGGGACGTAGGAATTTAGAGACATAGGTATTTGGAAATATAGAAATTTGGGGACGTAGGGATTTGAGGACGTAGGAATTTGGGGATGTAGGAATTTGGGGACATCGGAATTTGGAGACATAGGAATTTGGGGACGTAGGGATTTGGGGACGTAAGGATTTGGGGACGTCGAAATTTGGGGGTGTAGGAATTTGGAAACGTCGAAATTTGGGGGTGTAGGAATTTGGGGACGTAGGAATTTGGGGACGTAGGGATTTGGGGACGTAAGGATTTGGGAACGTCGAAATTTGGGGGTGTAGGAATTTGAGGACGTAGGAATTTGGGGACGTAGGGATTTGGGGACGTAAGGATTTGGGAACGTCGAAATTTGGGGGTGTAGGAATTTGAGGACGTAGGAATTTGGGGATATCGGAATTTGGAGACATAGGAATTTGGGGATTTAAGGATTTGGGAACGTCGAAATTTGGGGGTGTAGGAATTTAGGGACGTAGGAATTTGGGGATATCGGAATTTGGAGACATAGGAATTTGGGGACGTAGGGATTTGGGGACGTAAGGATTTGGGGACGTCGAAATTTGGGGGTGTAGGAATTTGGAAACGTCGAAATTTGGGGGTGTAGGAATTTGGGGACGTAGGAATTTGGGGACGTAGGGATTTGGGGACGTAAGGATTTGGGAACGTCGAAATTTGGGGGTGTAGGAATTTGAGGACGTAGGAATTTGGGGATATCGGAATTTGGAGACATAGGAATTTGGGGATTTAAGGATTTGGGAACGTCGAAATTTGGGGGTGTAGGAATTTAGGGACGTAGGAATTTGGGGATATCGGAATTTGGAGACATAGGAATTTGGGGACGTAGGGATTTGGGGACGTAGGAATTTGGGAACGTAGAGATTTGAAAACGTAGCAATGTGGGAATGTAGGAATTTGGGGGACGTAGGGATTTGGGGAGATAAGGATTTGGAGACGTCGAAATTTGGAGACGTAGGAGTTTCGGAACATAGGAATTAGGGGACGTAGAGTTTTGGGGATGTAGAGATTTGAGGACGTAGGAATTGGGGGTCGTAGGAATTTGGGGGCGTAGGAATTTGAGGACATAGGAATTTGGGGATATAGGAATTTGGGAATATATGGATTTGGGAACGTAGAAATTTAGGGACGTAGGAATTTGGGGACATAGGGATTGGAGAACGTAGAGATATGTGGACGTAGAGGTATATGGACGTAGAGATATGCGGACGTAGGGGTATATGGACGTAGAGATATGTGGACGTAGGAATTTGGTACCATAGGTATTTGAAGACGTAGGGATTCGGGAATATAGGGATAGGGTGACATAGGGATTTCGCAGCGTTGGTTTTCGAGTACGTAAGGATTTGGTAATATAGGGATTTGGGGACATAGGTATTAAACGTAGAAATTCGGATATGTTAATATTTGGGATGTGCTAATCCACAAATCTGAAGTAGAATGTATACATCTGAAATGTAGAAATCTAGTGGTGTTATGCGAATCTACGAGCTTACAAGTGTGCTAAACAGTAAAAAATCTAGAATGTCCCTAGCTTTACCTTGAAGTCTCCGTAGAATTTTATAAGTAATGAGCCTAAGTTGTCCAGACCTAACTCTCGAGATTTCCTTATATTCCAAATCTCTCTAGTTCTTGATATCTATTGTCCTCCAAACTTCTCCTTGACATCTTTCACCATAAAGTCTCCCCAGATCCAAAGATTCTTCTCGAACTTTCCTCAATAAAATTCTCGTTAAATTTAACGAATCCAAACTCTGTACTTTTCATTTCTTTCCCCATTGTACTATAAAACCCGCATAATACGCAATATAAGAAGAACGCAACAGTGTTACGGCAACAAGAGGTTAAATAAAAGATTGCACAAAGGGCAACAACCGTTAAGTATTCAGGTTTTAACTTCTTTTGAATAATCTTTCGGTCGGTTTCGCCCGGCGCTTTTCTTGCTCGTTTCTTTCGTCGCTGTTGCAACTGTGCTTGAAATTCGCCAACTTCTGCGCGAGAATTACGTACCCCGAAATAAAACATGTACTCGCAACATTTTCCGGTTACCGGACTCATTATTTTATCGTTAAAGTTTCGGGCCACCGGCACAACTTTTCGAGTCAACGACCAATTAATTATTCGGCGGTATCTTAATATTTGATAGCCAGGTGGTTGGACCGTGAATAACTCTTTCTTAAGATAAATTTACTGCTGCCTGAAACGCGGGACTCGTTTAATGGCTGTTATCTATTTAACACTCCTCGTTTTTGGGTCGTCAGTGACCCATTAGAGGTGTACGAAAGTGGAGCGTTTGCGAAATTATGTAAAATTGCACTGGCGATTTTTTAATTATTTGATTTAGTTATTTTGGACAAGTGGGGAGATGTTTTGGAGGAAACTCCCCAGATTTTCCCTAGATTCTTTTGGAATCTTTGGGTGGTGATTATTTATGAGTATTTGCAATTTTATTATTTTATCTGCATGTACAGTGTTGTTATTTAGGATTTTAATTAATTTTTACTGTGTGATTACATATGGATTAAAGTATAGTGACTGTATCATTCTAATAAAATTTTGGTGTTGCTAAATAACTAATTTCTATATTATTTTTTTCATATTTTAATTGTCATTATGTGTACAATTTTATTTTAGCATTTGCTGCAATATTGTCCATATGTATAATATTATATGAATGTACAATATTGTTATATGATTGTAATATTGTCATACATGCACATGTGATAATAATATATCACTATATTATAAAAATAATTTTATTCTAAATTATTTTATTACAATACATAATTTTAATACATTATTTTATTATAAATATTTTTTATTTACAATTTCATCTATACAACAAAATTTTATTGTGTCCTATCATACATCGTTAATAAATATTAAGAAATTGCCTGTAAGTATATATTACATGTCATCATTTTTATAGAATTTTTACATCAGTCATGTTGATTTTAATATTACTAATTTTTGCAATTTTTGAGAAGATGATTGTATTAATTGATCGTAATAATTAATTTAATTTGTTACAGGTAAGAGAACATACTGTTCACCTAAACAGAAGGATTTCACAAACTCGTAACTAAATCTGCACAACCAATTGGGATCGAATAACCCAGAGAGCTACAGGGTATGTAATTATCGATTGTTAATTACCGGTAGCCATTATCAGGTGCTAATTATTCGGGAAATAAATGGAAAAGCAACATTACGCCACGTGAATTGATCACAAAGACATGTATCATAATGTTGCCCATCGAACGAGCACGTTTCGATGATTAATAAGCACCATTTTCGGATAATTAATACAATATGACCATGGTATAATTAGTATATGCTGCAACGATAGATCGCTGGATAAATACCTACTTTATGTTTTAATAGCGCGTGAGAAATTAAACGACGTAATTTTCGTTTGAAACTTTATTATATTTCGATCTTACAAATATTTACTGTAAACAAATTAGAAATTAATATCATGTTTATTATCGCATCGTTATTCTATTAAGTCATATTCGGTGTTTAATAAATATTTGAGAGATTTAATTGATATTTTCTGAATACATTGGAGTGAATGAAATAATTAAATCTAATTCAGGTGATTTGATGCGGTTGTGATTAAATCTTTATTAGCAGAATGTACTGTAATTTATAATTAACACTTGTACCAGGAAATCAATGTAACACATATCACGTCATATGTGATATTCTACATATGTGTATACAACATGACACGTGTTTATATTTTTATATAATGCATTTGTTCATACGTATGTTATTTGAATTAATGTTAATACATAAATTAACACATATGATATATACATATAAAATACATATGAAATACATATGATATACAATATGAACTACATATGATATTGCATATCATATATATTGTGTATCACGTATGATATATTGTATATCATACGTATTAATCAATTATATAAATTAATTACTAATAAAAATATACAACTCATTGATAAAATAAAAAAAATACACATACGAGTACACATGTGCACACATGTCAGTATCCCCAAAGTGATGGAACAATGTAAAATACAAATGTCTACGCACCTTAAACGATGAGAATGGTGAACTTTGAAAATAAATTTCATTCTGAATTCACATCGTAGATTCGTCACGATCATAGATCGCAATCGTTAATCCGGTTGTCAGGTTAGGACCCTTTAACGATTAGTAATTGCACTCTTAATTGCTGTTTGATTTATTTCTGTGCCGATTCTGGTCTCGATACCGGAGTTTCCGTTGAAATTCTCGATCGAGTCCGCTTCCTAGTCGACATTCGCCGATTAAACAGTGCTATCTCGAATCGGATGACAAATGAATGGTAGCTGGATAATCCGGATAACGAGGCGAATGCTCGGCTACCTACCTTGCGAGTTGATCGATGAAAATTTCGGCGACGGTGCTAATCATGGACGACGGAAGAAACATTAGCACGCTCTGATTCACTATCGATTGCGAAACATCGTTTTCACGCACACGTTACGGGCTGCGGGGTAAAAATATCCCCCGTGAAATGCTTTGTGTCGGGGACACGGTCCCTTTCGAACTCTTACAAAGTAAAATAGCGAACGGTTTTTTTCTAGTTTAGTTTCACTTGATCACAACTGTGATTTAACTGAACTTGATTGGAGCGTTAATTTAGTTTCGAACAGAGTCGATGGTTTAGAGGCGACTGGAGAGGCTTGAATGTACTGAATTTGGGTTATACAGAAAAATGGGATTTTGAGAATTTGGAGGGGTATTTGGAATTTGTGGGGTACTTTGGAAATTCGGAATTTGAGGAATTAGGGATTTTATGGGTTTGATGGTTGGGGATTTTGTAAGCTGAATATTTGGAGATATAGGGATTTCGGTAATTTTGGAATTTGAAAATTTTGGATATTGGAAATTTTGGAATTTGACAATTTTGGATTTTGGAAATTTCGAAATTTGGAAATTTTGGAATTTGGAAATTTCGGATTTTGGATTTTGGAATTTGAAAATTTTGGATTTTGGAAATCTTGGAATTTGGAAATTTTGGAATTTGGAATTTTAGAATTTGGAAATTTTTGACTTTGGATTTTGGAATTTGGAAATTTGGAAATTTTGGAATTTCGAAATTTTGTATTTTGGGTTTTGGAATTTGGAAATTTCGGATTTTGGATTTTGGAATTTGAAAATTTTGGATTTTGGAAATTTTGGAATTTGGAATTGTAGAATTTGGAAATTTTTGACTTTGGGTTTTGGAATTTGGAAATTTGGATTTTGGAAATTTTGGAATTTGGAATTGTAGAATTTGGAAATTTTTGACTTTGGATTTTGGAATTTGAAAATTTGGAAATTTGGAAATTTTGGAATTTTGGAATTTCGAAATTTTGGATTTTGGGTTTTGGAATTTTGGAATTTTGGAATTTGGATATTTCGGATTTTGGATTTTGGATTTTGGAATTTGAAAATTTTGGATTTTGGAAATTTTGGAATTTGAAATTTGGAAATTTGGAAATTTCAGAATTTGGAATTTTAGAATTTGGAAATTTTTGAATTTTGGATTTTGGAATTTGGAAATTTGACAATTTTGGAATTTTGGAATTTTGGAATTTCGAAATTTTGAATTCTGGAATTTTGGTATTTGACAATTTTGAAATGTTGGAATTTCGAAATTTTGAATTTTGGAATTTGACAATTTTTGAATTTTGGATTTTGGATTTTGGAAATTTTAGAAATTTGCAATGTTACACAATTTGTCACTGCAAAATTTAACATAAAGCACTTATTTATCACTATTTCCTTATCAGCAGCTCTCCCTACAGATCAAAAACGAATTTCTATGCAAAATTCCCCAGATCATTAAACACTGCATCACTTCCGAAATAAAAGATTAACGAAACGTTTCCGAACGGAAAAATACACGAACGTAATAAGTTCATACTTCGTTAGTTTTATTCAATGTAATCTTTCCGTCTGCAATTTCGCAGAAATCAAAGGGAGATTGATACCGGACTACGATATAACATTGTTTTCTTTTTGTTTGATCGTAACTTTTATTTGAAGTGAATTTTTATTGCGTAACCATCAGAGTTAACCAATGAAAAATGTATCGATTTCACTGGGAGAAATTAGTAGTATCCAGTGAGTGATTTATGTTTTCGAACTAAATATTTATATTCACTTTAGCGTCCCAGAAAAATGGAAAACATAAAGTAGAGAAACCAACGGGCGATATAAAAAATAGTCGACTCGATGATATACGATGTTAATATTTATTTTATTCATATTCTCCCTTTGTACTGTTTTCGACAAAATCGAAAATTCCTTCGATTGAAACAAATTTCATACAAATAAACGAAATTTATTGCAAATATTCTGAAGCTTCGCGAGTATTTACTGCAGATTTACTGTTGTTTCAAATTTTTATTAATTGTATTAATTAACTGAGAATTCCTTACACATATTTAATTTATACTTTCACAATTTTAATTTATAACTTCCTTTATCATTTAATTTATAATTTTAATTTTAATTTATAATTGTATTTATCATTTAATTAATTAAATAATATAAAATTTGAACGGACCATATAATTAACAATTTTAATTAATTTAAAAATAATAAAATTATGTAAAATGAATTGAATTATTGATTTAACGTCAGTGATCGAATATATATTAATTGTACAGAGTGCAAACAATTAAATAATTAAATACGATACATAACTTGTTACTAATAAAATTTAATTAATTTGCAGCGAGCAAATTAATTTCGCGTTCACGAAATGAATTTGCATTTTTGCCGCATAATTTCGCGGCGCATCCAAGCTTATTCACGGTAAACTGAATCCTAATTAATGCAGAGATGACATTTGAAGTGTGCATCGATTATGCAATAGAGAATGTTCGATCTGTCGAAAGGTCATTGGATGAAGGAACGTTTACTCGGTACAGAATTTCAAACAGGTTCTAATATCAAACTGATACGACGTATTAATTTATTTGTAGAAAAAGAAAAAGAAAAATTTCTTCGCATTTATTGAGGAGGAAAGAAAACTGGTAATGTTTATGTAATTTAAGAAAACGTTGGACATAATTTATTCTTGGGTAATTTGCTTGGGAATGATTGCAAATAATTTGCTGAAAAATGTTGTTTTGAAGCTGGATTTTAATTTAATGAGATAGATGCTGGTGGAAATTTAAAGAAAGTGGGGTTTTGAAGACGTTGTGGTGTAAAATGGATGTGCTGTAGGAAATTTTGAATTTGGAGATTTGAGAATTTAGTAATTCTGGTATTGGGGAATTTGGGTATTTAGAAATTTGGAAATTTAGGAATCTAGGGATTTGGGAGGTGGAAAGGGAATTTGTAAACTAGGAAATTTAAGGATTTGGGTATTTAGGGATTTGAAAGTTGTGAAATTTGGGAACTTTGAAATTTAGAAATCTAGGGATTTGGGAACATAGGAATTTAGGAATCTGGGAATTTGAAGTCTAGGATTTTAGGAATCTAGGGAATTGAGGATTTAGAAATTTGGGAATCTAGGGATTTTTTGGTGTCTAGAAATTTGGGAAACTAGGGAATTTGGGATATAGGGATTTTGGGGTTTAAGAATTTGGGGGATTAGGAATTTGGGAATCTAGAGATTTTTTGGTGCCTAGGAATTTGGGGTTTAGGAATTTGGGAATCTAGGGATTTTAGGGTTTAAGAATTTGGGGGATTAGGAATTTGGGAATCTGGGGATTTTTGGAGCCTAGGAATTTGTGAACCTTGGGATTTGAGGGCTTAGTTATTTGGAAATCTAGGGATTTTAGGATTTGAGAATTTGGGAAACTAGGGATTTTTGGTTGTCGAGGAATTTGAGAATCTAGGGATTTTTTGTAGTCTAGGAATTTGGGAACCTTGGGATTTGGGGTTTAGTTATTTGGAAATCTAGGGATTTTGGCGATTAGGAATTTGGGAAACTAGGGAATTGGGAACTTAGGAATTTAGGAATACATGGATTTTGGGGTTTAGGAATTTTTGTACTCTGCGAAAGATAGATGAAATAGTGGCGTAAAAGAAAAATTTCCACGGTGAAGATGTGAAAAAGAGACTTTATTTCTTCATCTAGTATTATAACTGAAGGGTAGACGCTATCAGTGAAGATTTGCTTCAGAATATACATAACCGCTATTAAAAATTGTAAAACGTGTCCTCACAAAACCGACAGAGTTATGCAATAAAGTTTGAAAAAGCAGATTCCAGCTGGTCATATATTCCCCGTACAAAGAAGGTGGATAGGATCGATCTGGGTTGAACGTTTACTTATTCAGAACATAGAGCATCCTGTCGAAGCGTGAAAGGAAGGCAACCTCCTTCCCGTAGCAGGATAGCCGAAAATTCCAGTCTTGAAACACTAAATGCGCGGCGTCTCCCGGGGATCGATCGACTAGGTTCAAAGCCGGATCTCCGCAAAAACGGCAGGAAATTCAATAACACTATCCTGGAGGTGAACGTATCCGATGCGTTTCGGTATGCAGGAAGCAACCTCGATTTCTGAAACGCTCCGCGAACTACTCCCGAAGGTACGCCCCTGGCAGGAGCTACCTGTTGATATCAGACAACCATCCAGGTAACCGGAATCACCTTACTAGCTGTAAACCGCGTCTGGCCATGTTGTGTACTCTTATTCCTCGACTACAACCTTAAACCAATTTTAACCCCATCGATCACGCTGTCACCCTCGTACTTTCGATCTTTATTGCGACACACCACGATTCAGAACTTCTGTGTGATTAACCCCTTGGGTTGGGTACCGATGTCGACCCATCAGTTGGCGAGTGAGGAGGCTGATGTTCAGAAGAGCCACGGCTGCAATTGATCGTAGCTCCGCGCCAACTCGTAGGTTGACGTCTGTAGGTATAACTAGATATCGGGACTTTTTTAGGTGAAATTTTGGTTTGAGTTGGAGTAACTTGGGTCTTTAGCTTGAGTGTTTAGGTAACATCCACATTTTTACAACTAAATTTACAACCCATCAAATTTCGAAATTTTCGAATCTTTACATTTGTGAATAACTACATTCCCAAATATCGAAATTTCTAAATTCCTATGTTCACAAATTCCAAAACTTCCAAATCCCTAGATTCCCAAATTTCTAAGCCCCCGAACCTCAAGTTTCCCAAATTCCTGGACTCCAAAAAATCCCTAGATTCCCAAATTCCTAATCCTCCAAATCCCCAGTGAAAATTTGAAGTCTGAATGTCTGAAAATATAAAAACCCAAACGTGTGAAAGTCCAAAAATTTAAAAAACCGAAATATTAAAAATTTGACGATCAGAAAATCGTCTGAAAACCTAAAAATTTGTGAATATAATTCCACAAGTTAAAAAAATCTGTATCTTCGATAATTTGAAAGTTGAACAATAAAAAAATGTCCAAAATTAAAAAACTCAGAAATTTGACAATTGTCACGCTTGCAAATCACGTTCAATCGCTCCTCTCCCTATATCGCAATTTACTAGCGGCGAAGCTTATTATGAAGCATCGCACACTTCATAAAGTAGCTATTCCATCGAAAAGACAGTTCGAGAAACACTTTCGATAACGACTTCCCGGCGATAACGCAGAAACGAATTGTCCAGTTCGTTCGATCGAAATGATCGAATAATTGCGGTTCCCCGATTCGATAATGAACGGCCGGTGTCTTTGAGCCGTTCTTGCGGCGAAAATAACCCTTTAACGACGTGCCATTTCGCGACAACGAGGACACGTCGATCGAATCCAGAATAGAGACAATGGTTTTCCAATTTTCTTCGGCGTTTGTGCGGTGTTCGTTTTCATCGCACGCGCGCACCTATTTTCTGCGAGCGAATCGAAGGAACGGCAGCTGGTCACAGCAGTTGCCTTTTATGGACACGGACTATATCGCTCTCGTCCGATGATAGAGAAAGAGTATTATGTAGAATTCACTACCGGTCTTTCAAACATTTCCTATCGATTCGTCCGATCGGTTCACCGATGGGATTTTTCGAACGAGTTATTCTTTTTCGCGAAATTTTCGACTCTTCGGATTTCGGATGTTGAACGTTCGGAAATTTGGATACTTGACAATTTCGATATTAGGGATTTTTTGAAAGTTGCGAATTTTGGAAATTTTTTGTATTTGGGAGTTCTGGGGATACTGGAAATTTTGATATTTGGGGATTTTGGGAATGTTAGAACTTTGGAAATTTTAGAATTTTTGGAAATTTAGACATTTGGCAATTCTGGGGAGATTGGTAATTTTGGAAACTTTGGAATTTTTTATATTATGCAATTCTGAGAATTTTGGGAATTTTTATACTTTCACAATTCTGGAAATTTTGGAATTTTTGAAATTTCGATAATTAGCAATTCTGCAAATTTTTGAAATTTGGATATTTGGTGATTCTGGGGATTTTTAGCGCACTCGAAACTTTGGAAATTTTTATATTTTGAAAATTTGTAATTTGGTAACTTGGTAATTTGGTAATTTGGACATTTGGCAATTCTAGGGATTTTTAGGGTATTGGAAACTTTTCACATTGGGATTTTGTGCAATTCTAGGGATTTTTAGGGAATTGGAAACTTTTCAAATTTGGATTTTTTGCAATTCTAGGGATTTTTAGGGAATTGGAAACTTTTCGAATTTGGATATTTCGCAATTCTAGGGATTTTTAGGGTATTGGAAACTTGTAGAATTTGGATATTTTGCAATTCTAGGGATTTTTAGGGTATTAGAAACTTTCGAAATGTTGGGAATTTAAAAATGTAGAAATTTGAGAATTTTCTAGTTTGTAAACTTGTTAATTTGTAAATTTGGTAAATTTGGTAATTTCGATATTTGGTATTTTGGGAATTTACAAATCTCGAAACCTGGAAATCTGGAAATTTGGGCTTCTGACACTATGAATTTGACGAATTTCAAAACCTAGTGATTTAGGAATCGACGGGTCACGAAATTTTGATGGGAAATTAGAAATGAAAAAATTTGAAGATTTGAAAATGTGGAAACATAAATTCGCTAATTAAAACATCTATAAACTCAGAACCGTTTTTCTCGATCAAAAACTGTTCAAACATAAAAACTGCATAATACGCAAATTAAATTACGTGTCCACGATCTTCGAATCCATACAGTTGCACATCCCCGCGACGCGTCTTCTCCTGGTACGCGTTCCCCATAAATGCACAAAATGAACTTTCCATTGGTACAGCTTTTTCCCAAACAAATTCCACGAATTGGCATTTACTCACGTCATCAAAATCCCCGTGTAAATCGAATTCTCTTCCCCGGCGTATTCGGGCTGCGATTTCATCGTCGTCGAAAGTGTTCCGTTTAATCGTAGAATCGAACGAGGAGATTGAAGCCAGGCAAGCAAGACTAGAACCATTTAATGTTCCCCGTGGCAGAGGAATAAATTCAAGTTAGAGACGTGCTTGTGTGTCGGTTGATTCGCGAACTGCAAACACGTTCCGCGAGCTTCTAGCGTCATTCGCATCCTGGCACCTCGTAAATCTGGATTCGACGCTTCGTTTGGATCCATGGATCGGATTTCTCGTCGCGCGATTATCGTCGCGAACAAATCACATCTGTCACTCTTTTCTTTCTCCTTTCCTGCTCCGCGACATATCGATAGCTTATTGCGACGATCCTCGACGTATTCCGACTACTACGTGTCAGGACTCGATCCTGCATTTGATCAGTTTCACACTTTATCGATAACATTTTCTTTTTGTATTTATACGATGTGGTGTTCACTGTTGCAATTGTGTACGCTTGGTGAATGGTAATTTATTGAAAATTAATTTCGTTTGGGTTTTGAGAACATGTGTGGACGTATGTGTGCCAATATCACATGTGTGAACATGTGTAGATTGACGTATGAGAGATGTTTACGTGGGTAGATTAATAGCATATATGTCAAATGTTTAGTTTGGGTTTGGAGAAAATTGGACGTATGTGTGCATTTTCCGATATCACATATGTGAACATATATAGATTGACGTATGAGAGACGTTTAGAATAGATTAATAGCATACATGCATGATGTTTAGTTGGGTCTCGATAAAATATTTGGACGTATGGGTGCATTTATTAATATCACATATGTGAACATATGTAGATTGATATATGAGAGACGTGTATGTGAATCTGGAACACGTTGAGGATACATAAAATGTATAGATTCATAACATATATGTCATATGTTTATTTTGGGTATCGACATGCATGTATGAGTGCATTCATTAATGTCACATATGTGAATATATGTACGTAGAATAACGTATGAGAGATATGTGGATATGGAACACGTTCAGAGTACATAAAATGTATAGATTAGTAACATATATGTCAGATTAGTTTCAGTTTCAATGCAATGTATGCACGCATGAGTTTGTTAATATCACATAAGTACACATATGTAGATTGACGCATGAGAGATGCGTATGTGAATATGAAAGGACGTTAAAGACACATCAGATCCATCGAAAATTTGTACGTTAGTACGAAACATGTCAGATACCTCATCTCGAATACATATGTACATATTAAACATATGGAAAATACATATGATACAAACACGGCGAATAAATACGTATATCAATACCAAACACATGAAAGATGTAAAGTTACACGTGCTGATATACTCCCACGTAATTTGATATTGATCAAACGTAAAAATATATAAAAATTGTTCAATTATAATATTTTTAGTAACTGGATACCATATATGTAAAGATTAAAGAGAACACATAAAAAAATGTTTGTAATCTCACGGAGAAACGTTTGATTAACCACCGAATTAACTTTCTTTCCGTGTGGTTGGGGAACAAAATTCATCCCCTGCTTGTACCAGCCTGAAAGGGGTTGTTACACGTAGGGTTGAACACTTTTCTGTCGGAGCATGGGGTTGTTACGGGTTTTTGTGATTGGCATTCTTCGCTGCTACATTCAAGGGACTTTTTCCACTCGGTTTCACTTGTAACGTGTATTTAAATTTCTGCAATTTACATTCTAATTACCCTGTCTTGCAATTTTTCTTTCTTTCGTTCACTGTTCGTTTTTTGGGGATTTTATTTTATGAGGCACATCATTTTGACGTATGAAGACTGTTATTTATATTTATTATTCATATTTTATATTTATACAATTGTTATTTATATTTTCTATCTATAAAATTATTATTTATATTTTCTGTATATATAATTATTATTTATATTTGTGAGATATGAAGATTGTTGTGCACTTTAGTTAAAAATATCAAAATTGAAGCATCATTATTAAAAAATATCCGTAGTACAATTAGATCATTGTTAAAAATATGTCCCTAGTAAAAATACATCATTATTAGAAAATATCCCTAGTACAATTACATCATTGTTAAAAATGTTCCTAGTAAAAATACATCATTATTAAAAAATATCCCTAGTACCACTACATCAGTGTTAAAAATATGTCCCTAGTAAAAATACATCATTATTAGAAAATATTTCTAGAACAATTAGATCATTGTTAAAAATATGTCCCTAGTAAAAATACATCATTATTAAAAAATATCCCTAGTAAAACTACATCAGTGTTAAAAATGTCCCTAGTAAAAATACATCATTATTAAAAAATATCCCTAGTACAATTACATCATTGTTAGAAATATCCCTGGTAAAACTGCATAATTTTTGAAAATGTCTGTAGTAAAACTGCATTTATTAAAAAATATCCCTAGTAAAAATGCACCACTCTTAAAGACATCACAATTAAACGAATCACTACTAAAAATATTAACCAACTCTATTAACAGATGCATTTTTAAAACTATGCACCACACGAAAATGTATCCAGGTAGAAATTAATGGAGCTGCCTAATGCAAACAACGGTGCATCTTATTAGCTCGAATAATTCTGCAGTATTTCTATCTAAATTGCTATAGTAACCCATCTTAAACCTCGTGATTCATCAGTCTGTTTCTACCCTTTCTCGTGGTTCTGATTTATCGCCACGGAAGAAGATGCGAAGGCCCGAAGCTACCTATAGTCCCGTTGAATTATCGTTGCACATGTCGGTGCATCTCGGTTAGTTCGCTCGGTTGCATAAGTTTTCATGGGAAATCGAGCGTGTATACGATCGAATCGATATCTCGAGGCTGACCGATCGAATCACTTTTCGACCGATTCGTACACGATTACATTCGATCCTGGTGACCTCGCGATCTCGATAAATCGGCTTTGTTTGACGTGGTGCATTTAATTCTTGCAATTAGGCGCATTCGATGGGCAGCGCTGAACAGATTATCTGCGATCTTTGTTTTTAACGAACGATAAATTCGATGGTAATTAATCCGCTGGGAATTTTCATTGATTTTATGAGGTTAGACTTGGAAATACTGGAGTCTTCAGGATTCAAATATCTTGGAATTTTAATAGCGTATGTTATTAATCTCGTGATATGCAACAACTGTGTTTACAATTTATCTGATCGTCGTTTATTATACAACCAGTCATTTTCTTTTTTGAATATTGATCAAATGTTTATACTGTCTTCTTCAATGAACATTCAAATTGGTATAAGTGTTTTGTGATACATATGTCATTTCAAAGTGTCCACATTTACATATGGTATTTAACATATGTGCATATGTGAGGACGTAATGTATGATAAAATTGTTATTTAACGATAAGTTTTTGTACAATTTACAACGTTTAAATTGGTATAAGTGTTTTGTGATACATATGTCATTTCAAAGTGTGTTCACATTTATATATGGTATTTAACATATGTGCATATGTGAGGACGTAATGTATGATAAAATTCTTATGTAACGATAAGTTTTTGTACAATTTACAACATTTAAATTGATATAAGTGTTTTGTGATACATATGTCATTTCAAAGTGTGTCCACATTTACATATGATATGTGACATATGTCCACATGTTAGCATGTAATTCACGATAAAATAGTTATTTAACGATAAGTTTTTGTACAATTATTGAACATATTACGTAATTGTTTTAATTTAGACTGTAAATGACGTGAGCGTTATTTTGAGATACTTTTATGTCATCAATTGGCTATAGGTGATTAGTATTGCTGCGTGTTAGCGGGCACTGTCAATGAATATTAAACTTGATGAATATTTATTCTATGAATATTAATAATATGTATGACGTGTCTTTGAGTAAGGTTGATTAGAATGATGGAGACGTTGATGGTAATTTATGTGAAAAGAGTATCTTGCAAATTGAGTGCTGTTATTAAATGATATAATTATGCAACAGGGAAATTGATTGACTTTATTAATTATATTAATATTGTACTGAATTGATTGATTGCCTTCTATAATTCTATTTCATTAGTATAATAATTAATAAATATTTTTTAAACTTTCTTGACTGTCTGAATTTTAAAGTCAATTTTTAATTTTTTCTGCAATATTTGTGAAATTTTTGCAGAATAATTAAAAATGAAAGATTGTAGTGATAATTAGTAATAATCGACTATTAATTATCGGAGTCAATTATTATATCAAAGTATTAGTAGTGTTAGAGATTCTAGATATTCTACTAACAAATTTAATTAATTTATTATAATTTTTTGATTAAATTTATTATCATCAAATTTGTCAAATATCAAATTAATATTTATGATTGATATAAAGTTATTTACAGATATCTCAATATATTAACACGTCAGTTATTTCTAATATTACAGTGCTTTATTATTGAACAGAATATGTTAATCAAACAGCAACATATTACAATATTAATCCTTCATGACCTCAGAGACAGTACATTACAATCTGCAGTAAACGGTCCTAAAACAAACATACCAGTTTACATTTCCAATAGCACTATTTGCTATCAAAATTATTGTGTACACTGTTATCTCAGTAATAGCTTGTATTTGTTCACTTAATTATAACGACAGATATTCTGTAATATTTTTATTAAACGAACCATTCAATTTTTAATTACAACTAAAACATGATACAACAAAATAATTAAAACAGTGTATCAATTAATATTGAATGTGACAAAATATCGATTATAATAACTACGAATATCAAATATAATAAATATGAATTATAATAAATATTATAATAATACATAATAAATAATATAAAAGTTAATTGTAATAAATACGAATAAATAAAACGCAAAATTATCAGCAAGTTATAATTAATACATAGTACAATGAATAAATTGTGACGATTTCACGAAGAAGTTCCTTTCTACGTTTTAATTACTTTTTTTCGGAACGTTAGATTCAATGAAATTTAATAAACTCTAACTGGTTTGCGTTCAGCCTGTTTCGTAATAACTTTCAAGTGCATCCGAGCAACTATTCACGCGACGTTGTTTTCCCTTAACATCGCGAATTAATTAATAATCCCAGAATTCGTAGCTCCACGTGCTGCCACGCTTTCTTGTACGCCGCGACTGTTTGCGACATTAATTAAACGCAAGAAAACGCAGTCTCATTTTTCCCGACGCAAAATAATCGGAAATCGATACCAAATGCTGCACGGTGTTCCGCAAACGTAAATTTACACCTGAAAAATGAGAAGAGAAACGCTGTTAATACCGTATTCTGAAAATTGCCTTTCTTTTCAGCAAAATTGAGTGCTCTCAAAAGAACCACTATCGATAAATTTTATTACAAAATTATTATTTCGATGAAAAATAAGTTTGTATATGTCACAATTCAAAATTGCCAAATTCCAAAAGTCAAAACTTTCAAAATTCCAAAATTCCAAAATTCCAAAATTCCAAAATTCCCAAATTCCAAAATTTCCGAGCTCCAAAATTTCCGAGTTCCAAAATTTCCAAATTCCAAAATTTCCAAATTCCAAAATTTCCGAGTTCCAAAATTTCCAAATTCTAAAAGTCCAAAATTCAAAAATTTCCAAATTTCCAAATTTCTAAATATCCAAATTCCAAAATTCCCAAATTTCCAAATTCCAAAAGCCCAAAATTCAAAAATTTCCAAATTTCCAAATTACCAAATTCCAAAATTTCCAAATTTCTAAATATCCAAATTCCAAAATTCCCAAATTCCAAAAGCCCAAAAGTCCAAAAGTCCAAAATTCAAAAATTTCCAAATTTTTAAATATCCAAATTCCAAAATTTCCAAATTTCCAAATTCCAAAAGTCCAAAATTCAAAAATTTCCAAATTTCCAAATTACCAAATTCCAAAATTTCCAAATTTCTAAATATCCAAATTTCCAAATTTTCAAAACCAAAAATTGCCAAATTCAAAAACTTCCAAAATTCAAAATTGCCAAATGCTAAAATTTCAAAATTCCTTTCCAAATTTTCAAATTGAAATATTTCCAAATTCTTTACTATTGATAATTTGGATGAAAAAACAATTTGTATATGTCGTTGAAATAAATATTCCGACAGAAATACTATATAATCATATAAATACAACCCTATCAGTTTTAAATAATCCTAAAAAATGCACTCATAATTTCTCTTACAATTGCTTACATGAGTTAATCCACTTAAAAGTTATATAGTAAAGCGTTGTAATTCTGATTAGAGAACGTGGTAATTTTGTCGCGGATTTGGCCAATTTTTACAGATAAAATCAGCGTCGCGTTAATGTAGGTCAGCGTGCATAATAAATGAGAGGATTTAAAAATTTGGTATTTAGGTTTTATACAATTTTGCCGGTGTGCAGCGTGTTGTTTATCCGTGTCACGTTTGTCGCGAGAAATTCCCGCGAAAATTAGCCAGCAGGGATTCCAACAGGGCGGAACATTCGTCTCGCGAGTATTTTCACGTTCCACCGCGACGAGTCGTCACGGCTGTTAAGAGTACCGGCTCTCCTCGGCATCGCGAGTTAATTAATAATCTCGTTATTCGACGGGACGCGCGCGTGTACCTTCTTCCTCTCCTTTTCCGCCCTGAGCTTCGAATTAATGAAAGAATTAAAAGATACTATATTTCTTCTTCTTTATTTTATTTCTACCACTATCTTACCGTTGCGTAACCGTTTTTTCCTGAAAAACGAAGAAAATTCTGCAATATATTTCGTTGTGTATTTAACGATCGATTTAGAAATATGTATTTATAAAATATTTTCATATACGAAATATTGGAAGAAAATCTTTTCGAACTTAATTGATTAACTTGACGAACTTGGCAATGAGTGGCAATATAATGCGTGGCAATTTCACTTGTAATAATTTCATAGATTGAAGTTCAACACGGGGTTATATTGCGTGTGGTAATATAATACGCGGCAATTCAACGA
Organism: Megachile lagopoda; assembly: GCA_036983795.1. NCBI lineage: Eukaryota > Metazoa > Arthropoda > Insecta > Hymenoptera > Megachilidae > Megachile > Megachile lagopoda. The sequence goes on from CM072798.1 coordinate 7,442,216, forward strand.
GGGGTAATATAGCGGATGGCAATATAACGCGCGGTAAGTCCTCCCGTGGTGATATAGCGTGTGGTCAGAGAATACATTAGAATTCCACGAGTAGTAATTGTACGCACTGCTTTTCTACACGTGACGATATAGCGAGTGGCAATATAATGAGTAGAAATTTCATAGGTGGCTATATAGTGAGTGGCAATGTAATACGAGGAAATTCTGCACGTATATTACACACGTTGCAACTGCGTAAGTGGCAATACATTGTGAGGAAATTTTACGCGCGGCGATATAGCGCGAGGCGATATAATGCGTGGCGAACTCCGAAAATGGTGATATAGCGTAGTTGTAGAATGCGTGACACTTCTACGTGTAGTAATTTTAGGCATTGCTATTCTACACGTGGCGATATAGCAAATGGCAATATAATGCGTGGCAATTGCAGTCTTATTAATTTCACGCGTGGTAATATAGTGCGGTTATACAATGCGTGGAAACTGCATTCGTGGTGATATAACAAGTGAAATTTCCACACGTGGCGATATAATGCGAGGAAACTTGTACGCGTGGCGATATAATGCGTGGTAATTCCACGCGTAGTAGATTTCGGTACATTAATTCCATATGTGGTGATATAACGCGTAACACTTTCATACGTGGCGATATATCATATAGCAATTTCCGGCGATATAGCGCGTAATTCCGCAGAACCATATTACGCATCGCGATATAAAGAGTAGTGATTTCACGTAATGCAATACCATGTGTCTCAATTCCACATGTGACAAATCCATAAATGGCGATATAACGCGAAGCAATTCAACACGTTACAGTTCCATAATTGACAATACAAAATTACTAATTTGCTAGAATTGAAAATTTGAAAGTTTATAAATTTTCAAACTTGCCTATTCATTTTTAAATAATAGAACTTACAAATTTCAACATTTATGATTTTTATGGTTCATAAACACGATTTATAAATGTTGTTTTGTAACATTCATAATTTATAAACTTCATGCTTTGCAACAATCATAATTTGTAAACTAGTATGCAACTTTCCCAGTTTACAAATTTTATGCTCTGTAACTTTCTGCAATTATAAACTTTATTTTTAACTTTCATAATTTATAAACTTGATGGTTTGCAACTTCCAGGAATTATAAACTTAATTGTTTGTAATCTTCATAATACATAAATTTTACGGTCAGTAAATTTCTGAAACTGTAGGAAAAAAAGAACAATCTTCTCGGATACCCTTGTTCTCACGTAGCAGTAAAAAAAGAACATAGGGAAGCTCTCCATGCTGTCTTCCCTATTATTTAGCATTGTGTAGTCACACTACACTTCGTAGAAGAAAAAGAATCTTTACCGCAGCTATCTTTTATGGAGCACCCTGTGCAAAGTTCTCAAGTGTCATATAACTCGGTGGCAATGAAAAAATAAACAGTGATGCTCTTCTCTACCTTTTATAATACCTGCTATACCTAACATTGTCACATTACTTCCCGCAGCTGCGGAATCTGTTCCACCTTCAGCTATTGTAGTCAGAAATTCTTGGAAATTGCAATATAGGAAGAGATTTCTGTATAGGGAAGCTTACTTGTGGAAGCTGCTTAAATCCTGAAAATCTTCAAACATTTCTACTTTTCTATCTTCAAATTTGAAAATTTCTACATTTTTATGGTTGAAAATTTGAGAGCTTGAAAATCTGAAAATTTGTGCACTTGGAAAAGATTTAAATATTCGAACATTTCTAATTTCTAATTTGCAAGTTGACTTAAAAATTGAAAAATCCGTAAATCATTTTGTAATTTTTATCTCAAATTTGGGACGCAGATAACTTTCAAGATGTGCAAGCAGTCGAAAGACAGTTAAAATATCGCGACGTTATATATTTTGTAAAAAAGTTTCCGTACAATATCTCCGGTGAACCCCCATCCATTCTCCGAGGCATTCATCTCCATAAAATACCCATATCACACCCTAAACAAATTTCACGAGCAGCCATACACCCCTATAACATCGCAGGAATTTAACAGCCCGGCTGTTTTCTGTCTGTACCTGCTATTACATCGAATTGTATATTTTCTAAAAAGGAATCCATGGAATACCTGCAGCTCGCCCCTACGAAAATTTCGAAATCTCCCATCCCCATAACATACCCGTATCACGTCCTAAGCAAATTTCTCCAGCAACCATATTACCCCTGCAACGTTGCAAGAATTTAACAGCCACGCTATTTTCTGACTTTCTATTGCTTCATATTGTGTATTCACGATATGTTTTTCTATAAAAGAATCCGTGCCTATTCCACAAAAATTGTGGATGTAAACATATGTGTACTGTGGTTTGCACAACTTTTGTACATTTCAAGCGTTTTAACTTTATTTTCGTTGCAGAGGTTTTACTATTTTTGAGGTTAGGTTTTGAGGTTATGGACAATTTGTAGGTGATGGGTAACCATGATGTCGAACACAATTTAGTGAAATATTTTTCTCACAATTCAAGTTTGATATTTGTCTTTGTATTTAGTGAAATATATTTCTGACAAATTAAGCTTGATATTTGTTTCTATGTCTAGTTATTTCTCTGAAAATTGGGGGATTATAATTTTATACAAGATGGAAGCTTTTAATCATTTTTCATATTGTTGTAGTTGAATTTGATTGGTATAATTTTGAAGATATACTTGGTGGTACATTACAAAATGGAGGATCCTTTTAGTTACGAACTTGGAGGTATCACAAAATGGTGGATCGCTGTTGTTAACCGGTGAATATTACAAAATGGCGGATCGGTTCTACTAACTCTTTGCAACATTATTCTATTAATACATAAAAATGATCAAGTTGTAATTAGAGAGTTACAATATTAATCACATTATTAATACATACAAATTAAAAAATTCATTCAAATCTTTAAATATACATCACATATTATTTAACATACAACCAAAATTTTTTATCATTTTCTTATTAAAAATATTTAAAAATTGTGGTCATATTACAAAATTTTCTTATTAAAAAATATTTTTATCATTTTCTTAATAAAATTTAAAAATGTATTTCCACAAAAATACAAAAAATCGAAGAATAAAAGGCAGATGTTTTATGTGACAGTTTCACAGCGTAATGGTAAAACAGAGCTTGATCTCCACAGCTCCCTAATTTATCTAGTTGAAAGTGAACCTGGAAGAAGATGGTTCAGAGTGAAATAAGCAGATGCTTTGAGAGATTTGTGGCGGTTGCTTCTAATGGAATTCATTGGCCAGACTGGCGTAAATGTAAAGTAACAGCTTCAGTATTGCAACCCCAGTACGGCTGGCTTCTCGTGTTCTAAGATGATCTCTAAAGCGTTTCCTAGTTCTGTAATACTGGCTACATTTCCCTCGGTGTTTAGTCCTGCAGTTGCACCGAAATATCGACTTCATTTCAGATGCAACCGGGTTATTATCTCGGACCTGAATTCCATTACACGAAACCGCTCAGTAATTGATCTTTATATTTGTCTTCACTTAGTTGGTAAATAACTTTGGTTTATTGTAGTTTGATATATTTGTGCCATGTTAGGACAATTATACGTGAGAAGTATATAAACACATGAATAGTTCAATTTGGTTCTTTGATATATTTTGTAATATGGACTCCTAGATCCCCAAATTGACAAATTAATAAATATCCAAACCGACTTCCAAATTCGTGAACTCTCTAATCCCTGAATCTTCTAATTTCCAAATCTTTAAATTTACTAATCTCCAAACATCGAATTCCTAAATTCTCAAATCCTCCACTAAATCTTCCAATTCTTGAATCTCTAAATTCACAAATCTCCAAATATCGAAACTTCAAAATTCCTAAATTCTCAAATCCTCCACTAAATCTTCCAATTCTCAAATCTCTAAATTCACAAATCTCCAAACATCGAAACTTCCAAATTTCCTAATCCTCCAATCTTCAGAGCTTAAAACTCCCAAATTCCCCAAATTGCCAAATCCTCAAATTCACAAATCCATAAATCTCCAAACCATAAAAACTTCCGAATTCCCAAATCGCCCAATCCCTAAATCTTCCAGTTCCCAAATTCCTAAATCCTCCATTCCCCAAAATCCTGAAACTTCCAAATTCCCCAAATTCACAAATTCCTAAATCTCCAAACCATCAAAACTTCCGAATTCCCAAATCGCCCAATCCCTAAATCTTCCAGTTCCCAAATTTCTAAATCCTCCATTCCCCAAAATCTTGAAACTCCCAAATTCCCCAAATTTCCCAAAGCTCCAAAGCCCAAAACACCTAAAGACCCAAATTTCCAAATTGAAATCCCTAAAAACCCCAAATTCCCAAATACCCAGATACCAAAACCCTAACGAAAATCCCAAACCCGTGTAAAACTGCATATGCACGCGAATTGTTTCCAGTGAAAAATCCGCGGTTGCATTCAGCCACACGTAACGCCATCATCGAACCGCAGGAGCGATAACCATGAAATTCGCTAATTAAAAATAATTCATACACGAGCAGCAGCAATTCCCCATGACAATACATCGATTACCATTAACGACTGGCAATTAAAGCTTGCAACAAACAACGGGGTCCCCCCAGCGGTTAATATCGTGAGTCAGTCGGTTAGCGGCGATAAAGTTGTTCGGGAAAATTGGCTGGACACTAATTTGATCGTCGAGTTTTGACAATCGACGAACGACTATCGATCGGCGAGCACACATGCACGCGCTGTATCGAGTCCGCTTGGTCGATCAGACTGGATCGAGTGGAGGACAATTAGTCGATGCAAGTTCCAGCCAAGCATCGGAAGCACTTTAACTTGTTCGACGACGATAGATCTGCTTGGACGATCGAACAGCGGGGCGTAACTCACAAGACAATGGTTCCGATGCAACAATCACCGGTTTCGATACAAGTTAATTTGTAATTGTACTTGCCCGATCAGTATCTGCTGCATGAGCGGCCATTGTTTCATATCGAAATCATTTTCGAATACGTTAGCTCTATTGATACGCGTTCGATTCATCCACATTGTTGCTGACTGGTTTGATGTACAAAACTCTATTGGACTTTCAGCGATTAATGGATTACGAATGTGCGATTTGTAATTGGTTGGTAATTACAGGAAACTGTCGGGAAACGGTTTGATACGGTTTTATGATTTGAAAAATATGATTGAAGGATGCGAAGCTCGAAGTTTAAAATTGAGTTAATAGTGGTTAATATGATTGGTAGGATATTTAAGGATTGAGGATTTGGGAATTGGGGTGTTTGGAGGTTTGGGAACTCGTCAATTTAAGGATTTAGGAATTTGGGAATTCAGGGATTTGGAAATTTACGGATTTAGGTATGGCAATTTGGTCATTTGGAAGTTTCGATGTTCGTCAATTTGAGGATTTAGGAATTTGGGGACGTGGGAATTTAGGAGTTTAGGGATTTGAAAATGTACAGCTTTTCATACGGATATTTATACAGATACAACTATTTATAGAAATCAAAATTTTCCCAAAAATAAAGCATGAGGTTCCAAACACGTTTTCCTTCACATTCAAAATTCACAGAGCAGAATATAAATTGCAGTGACCAAATACAATTAATTAAAAACCCCCCAAAACACAGATACTTTATGAATAGAAATCAACATTTCATTTTTCCAAAAATATACCCTGAGGCTCGTCCAAATTTCATTCGAAACTCACAGAGCAGAATGTAAATCGTAACGACAAAGACCGTTAATTATAATTAATTAAAAACCCTCCGACAATTTCAACACGATAGAAATTCGAATTTAATTTTGTCAAGAATAAACCGCGAGGCACATCCGAACGCGTTTCACTTCGCGTGGAAACAAATTCACAGAGCAAGATAGAAATTAAAGGAGGTTTGTGTAGCCAGCAGCAGCGAGTGCACAAGATTATTTCCGACTTTAGGCGTTGGTTCGTGCGAGCAGCTGCGAATATCGACCGTAAGATGAGCCGAGGGATGAGAAATGCTAGACGAAAGCTAGTTTCTGGACCTGGCGTTCTTCGACTTCCTTCTTGCAGCAGTTTCCACCCTTCTTCAAAAAGGATACCCCAATCAACTGGCACGCAAACAGGTTCACCCTCTTCTCACCCTCGTTTTCCTTCGATTTCATCCCTCGTTCGTGACGAAACACTGCCGATTTTTGCGCACGAAATTCTTACTGATGTTACTGAGGGCGCGATTATTTCGGGTGAATGGATTTCATTCCAAAATTTGGAATTTTCCAAATTCAAAAAGTTCCAAATTCCTAAATTTTCAAATTCCATTATTTCAATTTAAAAAATTTCAAAATTGCCAAATTTCAAAATCTCCACATTCCAAAATTTCAAAATTCAAAATTGCAAATTCCAAAATTTCTAAATTTCTACATTCCAAAATTCCAAAATTCTCAAATTTCAAAATTTCCAAATTCCAAAATTTCCACAATTCCAAAAATGTTCAAATTTGCAAATTTTCTAAAATTTCAAATACCAAAATTACCAACTTTCCAAATTTGCAAATTTTCCAAAATTTCCAGTTTCAAATTCCAAAAATGTCAAATTTCCAAAATCCAAAATCCAAAATTGCCAAATTCCAAAATTTCCAAATTTCTAAATTCCAAAATTCCAAAATTTTTAAATTTCCAAATGCAAAAATGTTCAAAAATTTCCACAATTTCAAAAATATTCAAATTTCCAAAATTTGAAATTCCAAAATTTCCAAATTTCTAAATTCCAAAATTGCCGAAATCAAAAATTTTCAAATTTCTAAATTCCAAAATTTCAAAATCTTCAAATTCCAAAATTACATACTTTCCAAATTTTCCAAAATTTAAAATTCCAAAATTGCCAAATTGCCAAATTTCCAAATTTCTAAAATCCAAAATCCAAAATTGCCAAATTCCAAAATTTACAAATTTCTAAATTGCCAAATTCCAAAATTTCCAAAATTGCCAAATTTCCAAAATCCAAAATCCAAAATTGCCAAGTTCCAAAATTTACAAATTTCTAAATTCCAAAATTTACAAATTTCCAAGTTCCAAACTTTCCACAATTTCCAAAATTTTCAAATTTCCAAAATTTCCAACTTATCAAATTTTCAAATTTCCAAATACCAAAATTGCCAAATTTCCAAATTACCAAATTCCAAAATTTCCAAAATCGCCTAATTTCCAAAATTCAAAATCCAAAATTGCCAAGTTCCAAAATTTCCAAATTTCTAAATTCCAAAATTCCAAAATTTACGAATTTCTAAATTCCAAAATTTACAAATTTCCAAGTTCCAAACTTTCCACAATTTCAAAAATTTTCAAACTTCCAAAATTTCCAACTTTTCGAATTTCCAAATTTCCAAATTCCAAAATTGCCAAATTTCCAAATTACCAATTTCCAAAATTTCCAATTTACAAAATTTGAAAATTCCAAAAGTTCCAATTTACAAGATTTGAAAATTCCAAAATTCCAAAATTACCAATTTACCAAAACAATGTAAGAAAACGTCATCGATGATTAATCGAATCGCGAACAGAGCGAAGTGCTATCGGGAAATGTTCTCGTTAAAAAGATGACGTTGACACATCCGGTATAAAAAAATATGGAATTAATTCTGAAACGCTTCCGACACCACCTTGACGTTTCATCGATCTTCCAGACTACAAATACTTTTAACGGGCAATATACACGATATGTACCTTATATAACACATTTTTTACTTCTTTTTGTTTAATATCAATGCAGACAGACGTTATCGTTCACTTTATTTATTTTTTACTTTTCTTTTATTTAATTTCATACATAACGTGTGATACAGATAGACGTTACCGTTCATTTGATTTATCTTTTACTTTCTTTTATTTAATATACGTCGTACATTATCGTTCATTTCATTTGTTTCATTTATAAACGACGTTAAATAAGGCTTGAAAGGTGTTAAACAGGTATTGATAGGAACAAGTGCAAACACGAAGGTTTTAAAAGTAGGGATAAAGTTGTTAGGATCGTAAAAAATTGTTCTGTCCCATCTGCCACTATCGATCGCAGTTGCCTCGATATTACAGGGGTGGAAACTGTTTCTCCTGAGGGATGAAAATCCTTCGTTCTGCATCGATAACGGGAAAAAGAACGGGGAACGTTTCGAGTGTGGAAACTACAGAAATTTTATGTCCGAACAATTTTCTTTTTTCTTGCTAACGTTCGTATTGTTCGGATAAAAATTCTCTTTATGGAAATTGTTTGAAGTTTATTTTGAAATATATTTTGCGTTATTACAAATTTAAATGTAGTTTTATTTTAACTTTCAATATTTCGTGTAGTGCATTTAAGGATAGTAGTCTTTTATTTAGAGGTATTTTATGTATGTGTAAATTTTATTTCACTTTAAAATATTTTTTATTTTAAATTTGATGTCAGTTAATATTTCCAGGTTTTAAGGGTTAGTTAAACTTGATTTTGATGTGGAAAATATTTACAAATTGATGTAAATGTTATTTCAATTAAGAATTTATTTTTTACAAATGTAAGTTTAAATGTAATATCCGGATAAGTTGCGTAACACCTCCGTGTATGAACAACGTTGGCAAATGTATGGAATTTTTGGTATTTTCGATAAACATTGTTCGAACAGCACTTAATCATTATTCAGAGCTACAAACTGGCACAACATTTTGACAGAAATTCAACAGCCTGCATTGTTTTCGAATTACAACATAGTTTATCCTAAATTTCGTTATTACTTTCAGATACTGTGTACACTCAATTAAATCGAACAGCAATGCTAATTAATGAATACATTCCAGGAGATTAATGAAGGATCACTGCAGTATTTCATCAAGCTGCAGCTAAAATACTGAAATGAACAATTTAAATTCGTGTAACATTCAATACGAGTAGAAATGCAGATATTGGGAAATATTTAATCATTCATGATGAAATCAGAATGTGGTAAATATAATAAAATGATGTAAAATATATTGGTTACAATTATTAAAATTATTATAGTAAATTATTAAAATTATTATAGAAAATTATTAAAACGATTAATTATAAAAATAAATATAAATTATTAATTATTATAGTAAATTATTAAAAATAACTGTATAAAAGTTGTTTTACATTTTCGAATCAAACATATTTAAACGAGTTGGGATTCTGAAGGTTGAAATTAATTTCCTTGCGAGTTTAACAAATAATGTTAACAGTTAGGAAGCTTTGAAACAGGTAAATATCAATTATACACATTTCCGTTCTAGAAATTTCATAAATTTTCTGGATAAATCTCCCCTTCATTAAAATCATCCAACAGGTTAATTAAAATCAGCAGTTGCATTATACTCGTTCCATAGCGACTCTTGTTAATTGACATCATCCTTTACGAACAACGTAGAAACGTTTCTCACCGGTCCTTCAAACACGGTAACTAATCTTGTTTACTCGACAATTTCGAGCCAATTTACGAACAATGTAGTTCTTCTGTTAAATGCAGAAATTAACACATTTTAAATGGACGGTTATTCGAATTTATTGATTATGTCTGGAAATTTCACATTTTAGAATGTTAATTCTTAGAGATTTTTCATTTTTTGGAATTTTTCCACTTGAAGATTTCAATTTTTTCAATTTTTATACTTGAAGATTTCGAATCTTTTTCAAATACAATTTGATCACAAAATAGAGTTTATGATACGTGAGTTTAAAGCTTGAAGTCTGCAGAAAATCACAATAAACTGAAGATACAATAGAGACCCGTTATATTGCCACTTTCTCTCCAAGTTTTGTACCTGTATAACGAGCCATCTTCCATAACAAAACAAAATATATAATACAAAAAGAATAAATTAAAATTGAAACAACACAAGCGAAGAGTGAAAAATTAGTTTTAAATTGCCACTATTTACTCGGTCCATTACCCAAAGCGGCAATAAAACGCGAAAAGTAGAAAAAGTAAGAGAAATAGTTGGACAGGATAACACGACTGGCGTAGTTTCTCTTTGAAAACATTCGATAGAAGAGAGATAATAAAACCGATAAAGAAATATTCTTTGTCTGCACGTGGTTGGTCGAATCGATACTCGAATGGTGGTAAAAGCTACGGTGTGCAGTGTCTACACTCTACACGTTGATGGTCCTCCATATAAAACCGTTCTTCCCTTCTCGACGAGGCTCCCCCACGTGCCTATAAAAACACAATTTCCTTTCTGCGCAGAGAAAGTTTCGTTTGCCGCCGAAAAGCTGGGAGATCCAGCTTCATAATTGTGAGAATTACTCGACCAGATCATTTCCAACGTGACGTCGCATTTGGCGAATGCTTTTTGTTTGCGAAACCCGGATTTAGCTGTCTGTGTTGACTTTCGAGTTGGACGATAGAGTTTTAAGACGTCTTTCCTGTTTCCCTTTCTTTCTCTACTTTTATTCCACTTTTTTTACGGACTTTCGACGGTAAGTTACGACCGTTTAGTATTTTCTATGTTCTTGCGGGAGCATTCCGAGATGCATGAACAATTAACCGCGACATTCGTTGATTACTTTTTTCGCGTTGTTGGAAATTTGCAAATTTTTAGTTCTGATTTTTATGTTTCGATATTTCGCTACTTTGATACTAGCGTATTTTGATATTTCGATATTTCAATACATCGATATTTCGATACTTCGATATCTCGATACTTGGCTATTTCGATATTTCCGAGTTTCAATATTTTCGACTTTCGATATTTCGATATTTCGATATTTCGATATTTCGATACTTCGATATCTCGATACTTGGCTGTTTCGATATTTTTTAATTTCAATATTTTCGACTTTTGATATTTCGATATTTCGATATTTCGATATTTCGATACTTCGATATTTTTGAGTTTTATTGTTTTTCAGTTTCAATATTTTCGAGTTTCTATATTTCGATGTTTCGATATTTCGATACTTCGATATTTTGACGTTTCGACACTTCGCTGTTTCAATATTTCCGAGTTTCGATATTTTTTAGTTTCAATATTTTCGACTTTCGATATTTTTGAGTTTTATTGTTTTGCAGTTTCAATATTTTCGAGTTTCGATATTTCGATGTTTCGATGTTCTAACATTTCGATGTTTCGGTGTTTCGATGTTTCGATGTTTCGATGCTGCGATGTTTCAATGTTTCAGCATTTTTGAGTTTCGATATTCCGATGTTTTCATGTTTCAGCATTTTCGAATTTCGACATTTTCGATATTTCTACACTTCTTCATTTCTAGCATTGCACATTTTTACATTTCTGAACCTTTCAATTTCTAAAATTGTGTATTTTTATATTTGCACTTCAAAAAGGTATATACTTCATGATTTAAAAAAAAAAATTAATAATTGTACTTAAATTGCCAAATGCACCCTATAATACCCAATAAAACTATTAAAACAAATGTTGAAAGTAGAAAATAGAAGTAACTTCAAATTTTCGTCGAAACACGTCTTTTTAGTAGTTGTAATTCCGGCGTCGGTAAGGTTTATCAAAGTGCAGCCAACATCGTTTCAGCAAAGGTTGGAAGAAGCGTTATAAAATGTCCTTGAGGAAGTCGCGCGGACTCTTCGCTTCCGTTAAAGGCCGTTTTCATACTCGTTATTTAAGATTACTCTCGGGGGCTCACCCGGCAATTTATGAAACTCGTAATGGGCTCCCCTAGGCGTTACCTTTTGCCGGCGTATAATGATTACACGCGCCGCTATCGCCGCGAAATAGAAGCTGCCTGTGTTCCCTTTAATTTATTAAATATCGGCCTACGATCCTTCGGGAACCGACTTTGATATATTTCTTCTTCTCCTTCTTATTCTCCTTTGTTTATGTTTCTGTTTATTATTGTTGGACCGTGTCCAAATTGCAAATTTACACATTTTTATATGATTAAATTTGCAGATTTTTACATTCATAGTAGGTTAAGTTTTCAAGTTTTAGTTCCTGCAAATTTCTAAATCACTAGGTATTTAAATTTTCAAAATTTCTAAGGTTGCGAGTCATTTCTAAATTTACATACTTCCAAGTTTCTGTGTTATTCGATATTTAAATTGCCTAATTGAGATATTTACAAATTTGAAGCTTGCAAATCACTTAACCTCCAAATCTCACTATCCGAAAATTTGCAGTTTGTGAAGTATACTTTGTCCTTCATTGTAGGCAACAAATAGTACTAAAATTTATTTTTATTTAAATTTTAATTAAACCTCCACGAAGAAAGGAAATACGTTATATAAAATATTTACAAAGATACCATTTAATGTCCTGGAAAATTCTAAAATACAGAATGTCTTGTATACACTGTCCTGTAATTGACTTTGTGCATCACGGTGCAGACATATCATCCAGGAATAATCTGTCGGCGATCAACGTTTCAGCTGTCCCATAAAAAGCCGCTTCTTTTGATCGTTAAAGTCGGATAATAAACGCGAATCGTCGGAAAATCGCGTTTCAAAGCAGAAACATAGACAGCAATTGTAAGGCTGGCCAGAGGAAGGATCGTTTGGGTTCGCAAACTGCGTGTTTATGGGGCTTCCATGGGATATTCTCTCCTCTTAACGCGGACCATTAACAAATTGGAAGCAACCGGAGCTCTTTGTGCCTTTTGTCGAGGTCGAGGGTCGTTTCGAATACACAAATTATTGGACAATAAAGCACAGCAATATCGACGATCGTGTGTCTTAAACGTGATTCTGTTGGCTTCGTTTCACGTGATGCTCTTCCCTCGATAAACGACATCTTACGAGACAAATGAACGTCTTTAACGATGAAATGGACGGCAATTCGTTACGAATGCCTAGCAAACTCTTCCGTATTTCTAGACTGGCTCTTTGCCTCTCCACCTTGGCTCTTTACATTGACAATGTGGAAGAAGTGCTGTTAGGTCTGAGTGTATATTACAGAGAGGATTTCAGTACTAGTTTCTAGCGATACTTTAACTCTAGCGAATTTTTTTTAAGTAAAAACTAAGTACGTAGCAAAATAGAACTACTTATCAGGTTCCAAGTATCAGGTTTCAAGTATCAAGTTTCAAGTATCAAGTTTCAAGTATCAAGTCTCAAGTATCAAGTCTTAAGTATCAAGTATCAAGTCTCAAGTCTCAAGTATCAAGTATCAAGTTTCAAGTATCAAGTAACAAGTCTGGTCGTTTGAAGTGTAATTCATTTCATAGATACAGTCCATTTATACTCGTTGGGAATCTAATGATCCGCGTCGTTTAATCGTCACTTAATATTGCTGACGCTGTGACGCACATACACTTAGTTCTTAACCCCTTGCCTTATGATTTATCAGGTGCGTCAGTCGGAACTAACTGATCACAGCTACAATATTAAAACAGAGAAGAAAAGTTGAAGTGTTATGTCAATTTTGTATTCGGCAATCCTTGACCGTGCAAATTATAATTGGACTTAAACTCCAAATTGAAGGGTATTCATAATTCAAGTAAGACTTGCCACGTTTGAAGCGTGCATATGTGGATTGAGTGCGTCATTCATAACTTCAGTGCGTCGTTTATAACTTGAGTGTGTCATATGTATCTTGAGTGCGTCATTTGTTACTTGAGTGCGTCATATGTAATTTGAGTGCGTCATTCGTAACTTGAGTGCGTCATATGTAGCTTCAGTGAGTCATATGTATCTTGAGTGCGTCATTCGTAACTTGAGTGCGTTATATGTAACTTGAGTGCGTCATTTAAAGCTTGAGTGTGTCATTCGTAACTTGAGTGCGTCATATGTAGCTTCAGTGAGTCATATGTAGCTTCAGTGTGTCCTGTGTAACTTGAGTGCGTCATGTGTGGTTTGAGTGTAGATGCAGTCCACTTATATTATAGTAAGTTGTTGACGCTGTGACACACATACATTATAATATATAAATTATATAAATCATATAAATTACATGACTCAATGTGCGTCACGAGTGTGTCATATTACAAGTCAGTAGTACCAACACTGTGGCACACATAGTAATGTAAATTATTTCTTTTGTGATTTGAGTGCATATTTGTGGATGTAGGATTAGTCGAAGTGATGAGTATCAAGGTTTATTAGTGTTTAATTGGGGAGTTTATTTGTTTTGCTACTTTTGAGTTTGGAGTTTTGGATTGTGCTTGTTTCTGAGGTTTAATTTGCATGTCTTGGAGAAGGGTACACTTGGTCACGTTAGACTTAACCCTAGCATGAGATGCTGGGTCAATAGTGACCTAGAACTAGCAAACGTGTACAGCAATCCTTCTGTGAAAATTGGACACTGGTTTCTAGAGATATGGGGGAAAATTTGAATATTTTACACCAAATTTCGACAATACCAAATTTGTTAATTTTCAAACTTAGGAAAATATAAATGTAATTGAGAATTAGGAATTGGAACGAATTGGGTGAGAATTAATTTTCAATTTTATTCTTGTAATTACTGTGTTTTGTGGTATAGGGTGCAGTCTCGCTATATGGCCGATCATATGAATACATTTGTAGCTTTCTAACTTTGTAACACTATGTATCTTTATAATTTTACAAATTCGTAAGTTTATAATTTCATAAATCCATAAATTCAAAAAATGAATAAACCTAAAAACTGATCTTAATAAAAATGAATAAATCTGAAACAGCGATTTGAAAAGTTTCAAAACTATACTCCCGAATGTCCACATAATCTACATGACTTTCTTAAATTCACAGTACATTTTCTTCGCGAAATTGAAAATTTCATGTAACAAAGCGCTCATAAAAGTGCATCGAAATATCAGTGCATCAAAAAGCAATTCTCTAACGTTTCATACAGAGCCAAACATTTGAAATAACAAAAGAGAACGAAGAAACTGGAAAGCTGTTACCATTCGATCGCGCTGTTGCTTCAAATAACTGCGCGTTTCGTATACTTTCAATTCTGAAATCTTGTTTCGAGTTTCGTTCTTCTTTCCCGATTTTAAATCGAATTTGTCCCGGCTCCAGATTCAGCTCCATTCGAGGCCGCGACACTTGTCACCGATACGAAAATCAAGTTCTAACTTTTTATCGAGCCCAAGAAGGAATATGTTTCGCAACGGGAAGGTGAACGAAACGAATAACGTTGTCGAACCGAAATGAGTATGGAATTCACGTAGAACACGTGAGTTCCTTCGTCCCGATATTTGGTTCTGAAAGAACCGTTCATATCGACAGTTTCCAAGTTTCCAAAAAGATTCGAGATTTTCTTTTTTTGCGGTGGTTTGAAAGTTTTCCAATTTCGAAGAATTAATTTTTGGGGTGTGACGTTTTCATTTCACGCGTCAACTTGTGACACGTGCAGTATATTTTTTATTTTGTGAAATTAATTGTTTGATAAGAAATTCAGAAGTTTGTATTGTATAGGATTTATTTCTGTTTTATGTTTTGTTTGTACTAGTTGTAGTTTCTTAATTTTTTAATATAATTTTACTGATTTGTTGAATGTGTTCTTTTTAATTTTATAAAATTTAAATTTGAAGTGATTTTGTGAAATTCAAGTTTCGTATAATTTTATAAAATTTGAATTTTATCGAGTTTCATATAAATGCTATCTAATTTCGTGAAATATAAATAGTATGCGATGCTATAAAATATGAATTTGATATATCTTTACAAAACATAAATTCCCAGTAATTTTGTCAAATTTAAATTGGAAGTAATATCGCGAATTTTAAATTGGAAAATTTGTTCCGCGGAATGAATCTTGTTATTTTATGACCGCTACATATGTACATATGTGATTGCTAATTTATGTTGAATTTTATCTCGTGATTATTTAGGGATCGGTAAAATTCATTGGAAATCATGTGTATACGCTTCGAGCCTGATCTCGTCGACTGTAAATATGTGGTCAATAAAATTACTCGTTTCCCAATCGAACTGTCAGAACGAACGCTTCGTACATGAAACGTTGATTTACATTACTGCGTTTCCGAGCGTGAAATTTCGCTCGGACCGTGAAATAAAAAGCGTGAACGAAAAATTGATAGAATTGTTATTGATAACCTCGCGATTGTCGATACTAACAAATTCGTTTAACCAGAAATATTCTTTGCCAATTATTTTTCGCTCGTTTTCCATTATCCTGACAATTTTTATCACCGTTCGCAGGAAAATTCGGTATATCAGCACTGATTGATTTTTCAAGATTTATGGTATTTCACTTTATTGGTGTTAATTCATAATTTTTATTGAAGACACAAATTATTCTTAAATAATATTAAATTCTATAATACTGGAAAATATTTTACAACTTCCTTCAATCGCTAAAAATTTTTAATATTTAATTTTCAATTATTGATACTGAGAATGAAAAAGGAGGTTTTATGATGACGTATATAAGTGTATCAAGTGGTGTTCATGAAGTACCGTTGTCAACACATGAGTTGGCGTGTGAGCTATGACGCACTCGCGACGCACTCATGACACACTTGTGACACACACGTGACGCACTCGCGACACACTAGTGACGCACTCGAGACACACTCGTGACACATTAGTGACGCACTAATGACGCACTCGTGACACACTTGTGACGCACTCATGACACACTCGTGACGCACTAATGACGCACTCGTGACACAATCGTGACGCACTCGAGACACACTCGTGACACACTAATGATGCACTCGTGACACACTTGTGACGCACTAATGACGCACTCGTGGCACACTCGTGACGCACTCGAGACACACTCGTGACACACTAGTGACGCACTAATGACGCACTCGTGGCACACTCGTGACGCACTCGAGACACTCGTGACGCACTAATGACGCACCCGTGACACACTCATGACACACTCGCAGTTCAAATATTGTAAATTTTTCTCGCATTTTTGGTACGCGTGAATTTTCAATTTAGACGTAATAATTTACGTACGGATGTCCCACGAGTTGGCGCGTGAGCTATGACGCACTCGTGACGCACTCGCAGTTCAAATATTGTCAATTTTTCTCGTATTTTTGGTACGCGTGAATTTTCAATTTAGGCGTAATAATTTACGTACGGATGTCAACCCACGAGTTGACGCGTGACCCAAAGTAAAAGAAGCTCTATCCACCGTGAACACTTCCGTTACATACAGGTGCATAAGAATAATAATGACAATAACAACTGCTGAACGCGATTCGCGCTATCTCGCTCGCTTGAGAGACGTTTGCCGACTGTCATGGTTTTTCGGCTAATTGATGTGCGTGACCGCGGGAGCCAATTGTTCTGGAAATACGTGTGAGGCATTTTTCTATTCTGACCAATCGGAGCCGTGGCTCTTAACGTTGACACCGGTAAATGTGTCAGAATTTTGCCTTATTTATGGTTGTCTCGCGAGCGAAAATGCCTTTATGGCTAAAGTTGCAGACGTTAATGACTGCTATCATCAGGCTTGGCGTGATGCCTGTTATCAGAGTCCAACAGGTTATCGTGACACCTAAGAGATTCACGGCAATTATCGTGCTCGTTACTCCTGTAATTGTGTCTGACATTTTGTACACTTATACTACTTGCTGAGCATAAAACTCTCCGGGGAAGTTCCTCAAGTTCTGCTAAGCTCCGCAATTTTATCACGTACTTCTGGTCGCTGTGAAAGCTTCTTCGCATTATTTATTTACTTTCTGTAATAGACCCTCAAATTGATAAATTTTATACTAAATGTACAACCGTGTGCAAATATTTTCCCTCGATGAAATTTTATTCTTTCATTTCATTCATTTTTTGTTTATAAAATTGACTCCATTTTTAATTTGTAATATATTTATCTGTTGACTTTAATGGAGTTTATTTTTAATAAATATGTGTGTACATTTTACAAATTTGTATTTTCTGTTCATTTATATGTGAACCTTACAAGGTTTTGTTCTTAAACTTCAAATATAGTATATTAATAATTTTAAATATATTAATACATATTTGCAATTTAAATTTTAAGTATATTTTTATCCTGTACATTTTGCGTTTTAATTTCATCGTACATTTTAAAACGCGCATTTGATATTTTATTTAACGAGTAAAATTATTAAAACAGTTCGGATTATAAATGTTAACATACTGTTATAAAAAATATGTGAAGTTTATAAATTATTTAAAATCGTGTACGAGAATTTATTTTAAATGTTTGATATTTATTTTGGGAAGCACGTTTTAAATCGGGTAAAAAATGTTATATCTGCGTGTATGTATAATTGAATCGTACGTAAAATGAATGCTCTGCTTTTAACAAATTTTAATAAAGTAACATGGTTTGTTCCCTCTGTGCACCATGTTTTTTCAAATTCAATTTTCCTGTTTACTTTGTTCATCGTCCAACGATGGAATGATTTTTATGCAATTTCCGGGAAATCTTTCTGGATACATTTGTTCTTTTATTTATTGGAATTATGAAATTGTACTCTTCAGCTTGGAAAAAAGGGAACACACTTTTCGTAAATAATTTTAATACGTCTGGATTAAATTTTTGTTTCGAAAAAATAATTTATGTAAAAGTTATTACATGGAGACATTAATTATTGTTTAATATAAATTTTTAATTACAATTTTAAACTTATATTGGCTGTAGATTCAGAGTAAAATTTAATTTTAAATTTGTATTAGTTATAGTTTAATTAAAATTGAACTTCAAATTTAGTAATTAAACTTGAACAAAATTTTCTAATTAAATTTGAAACTACCTAAAAAATTGTAACATCTTACAGTTCTGAAATTTTACAATTTCTGAAACGATCATTTAATCATTATAATAAATTAGAAACATAAAATTGTACTTAATAGTTATGTCTTTTAACTGCAACAACTTTATGATCATTTCAGAAATTACAACCCTTATGTTGTTCATCAAATTTCAACCCATATATTTTTCATCAAATTTCAATCCATATATTCTTCATCAAATTGCAACCTTTATATTGTTCATCAAATTTCAATTCATATATTTTTCATCAAATTTCAAGCCAAATATTGTTCATCAAATTTCAACCCTTACATTTTTCACCAAATATCAAACTAAAATATTTCTAATTATATTACACAAAATGATAACATACAAAAAGAGATAAACACGTAATACCAGCAGAACATTCACGTCCAAAATATAGATTAGGTTATATTTCACCCTGTCACAGTTCATCGTTACGTCCTATCCCGTGATCGCCGTAATAAACAATAGCATATTTTCATCAAGAAAAAGGAATTTTCCCCGGAATTCTTCGGTTCGGTGGAAGAAAACAAGCCCGTAGCCAGCTCGGATTAAATGCCAAGGGTAACGTTTAGGGGTTGTTACCCTGGCGCTACGTCTTTACGGTTCTCCCCCTTTTTCGCGGCTGGTGATATTTCGTAAGGGTGAGGGTCCAACGAAACATGGTTAACCTAGCGGAAGATATTAGGTTCGCCCTGAAATTAGACCGCTCGTGTCTGCCAAGGGCGAGGAGAGTGCAACCCCTGGAAAAAAAAAATCGTAATAGAATCGACCACCCGGTGAATAGGATCGTTGAACGTTGCACGTGAAATTGCTACACCCCTGCGTTCCGACATTAGGGTCTTTCATTTTCCTAATATCATGCTGACTGGCGTAATTTCACGGGAAATGATTGTGTTTCGAAATTACGTTCATATGTATTTGTATTGTTTATTATTTACACATTTTGTGATTGTACAGTTGTTACATTTGTAAATATTGTTTTGCATATGTGTATACGTTGGTACAATTCATGTGTGTTCTATAATAATTTAGATTGATTTATGTGGAACGTGTGTGTAGAACAATTTTTGTGATTATGTGTACGTTGGGACAGTTCATGTGTGTTCTCTATTAGTTCAGATTGATTTATGTGGAACATGTGTGTAGAACAATTTTTGTGAATATGTGTACGTTGGGACAGTTCATGTGTGTTCTCTATTAGTTCAGATTGATTTATGTGGAACATGTGTGTAGAACAATTTTTATGCATATGTGTATACAGGGTGTCTCTCAACTGGTGTAACTCCCAGTATGCAATTAGGTTAGGTTAGGTGTATTTTGTATGTAATAGGTATGTAATAATATACATATATGATATACATATAAATGACATATGTAATAACATATATATATTACAT
This sequence comes from Megachile lagopoda, assembly GCA_036983795.1. Taxonomy (NCBI): domain Eukaryota; kingdom Metazoa; phylum Arthropoda; class Insecta; order Hymenoptera; family Megachilidae; genus Megachile; species Megachile lagopoda. The sequence continues at coordinate 7,462,258 of CM072798.1, forward strand.
AAATGAGATATGTAATAAAATATATGATATGTAAATGACATATGTTGTAAAATATATGTTATATAAACGACATGTGTAATAAAATATATGATATATGAATAACATATGTGATAAGATATATGACATATAAATGACATGTGTAATAAAATATATGATATATAAATGACATGTGTAATAAAATATATGACATATAAATGACATGTGTAATAAAATATATGACATATAAATGACATGTGTAATAAAATATATGACATATAAATGACATATGTAATAAAATATATGACATAAATAATATACGTAAGAATATACATAATATATGTATAAATCGTATATAGAGATTAATTATGAAATGAAAATAATATGATTATTATACGAAAAGTGTAATGATAATTAAATAAATAAAATAAGTAAATAAATAATTGAGGTAGCAATTATCAAGCAGAAATTTCTCGCTTGATTCCAATTATAATTACGCTCTAGTTGCGAGCTTAATTACGGCTACGATAGCTTTCGATAATTTTTTTAGTTCCTTCTGGGTTTTCTTTTAATATCGTTTTTAACGCTCTATTAGTTCCTGGGATGACTAAAATTGAACTTCTTAATTTTTAATTGTAGAAAGTTTGATGTTTTGAAATTGGGGAATTTAGGAATTTGGGGATATTGGGATTACTTTAAAAATTTTGTAGTTAGGGGAATTTTGAGAAATTTGACGAATTTAAGAAATTTAAAAATTCAGAATTTGAAAAATGTGGAAAGTCAAGATTTTAGCAATTTAAGTATTTCGAAATTTACAAATTTACCAATCAATCAATCTAACAATTTACCAATCTATCAATTTACAAAATTCGAAAATGACTAAATCCGCATCATAAATTCTCATAAACCCAATAACTTTCCAATTTACAAATTACCAATAACCACTTTCACCAAAACCTCTGCCATTATCAACCCCAAAAGTTCTCCTCAACCCCGAAAATGATCGCATACCTCCACCTAATTGGCAATGTAACGCGAGTGTACCGTATAATCACGAAAGTGCTAAGAACCTCATATTTCCCGCGAACGTACACAAGAGTCTCGTTTGCCGTTCAATATTTATGAACATGCGAGAGCATCGGCTGCTTTATTACCTGAATACATCGCATCGTTCAATAATCCGCACCGCTAATCAAAGCGAGCAACCGCACGAAATATCAGGCGGAAATGGCGGCATGAAATTTCGCCTAACGCAAAAACTTCGAATTAGACAATTTTGAAAACGAACCGACCGAAAGTTCTGCAATTAGAGCTTCTAATTAAAAGGCTTCAGGTTCGGGGGATTAAAGCGTTCCTTTTTATCGGCACGAAGGAAAAATGCCTCGAATTTCGACCGTTCCATTGTGAACGGCATTTGAATTCACCCTTTTTTTCCGTTTGTTTTTCTTTTCCGTGTTTTTGTTGATTATTGTGCTCGAGTTTTATCGCTGGCTGCGCTGTAACTTCATTTCAGTTCGAGGTTGGTCTTCTCGCGGTTCGTTGCTTCCACTGAAACGTGTTTTTGAAACTGAAAGCTCGATCGTTTCTTTCCTTTTCTCTTTCGACTTTGATGTATTTTATTGTTTTCGGCTGCTGGAAAATCGTTGTTCCTGACGAGAATTATTTAGGGGTTGGGGTAGTTTTCCAAGTTCGCGAATTTATCGAACTGTAATTAAATGTTTTGCTTTTCGATGAGAACCCTGCTATCTTTTTTGCGAAACTCAGTTTCTTACAATCATATCTGTTATAGTCTTGGTTCAGTAATCAAAAATCTACAATACAGATCTTATTATTATTGTATTATATTGTATATTACTTTATGGATATCAATTTTGCAAATGTAAATCAGAAACATTGCTACCTTCATTCAAAACAAATATTTAATTAATCAAATAGTTACAGTGACTATGTCTAATTATCCGCCATTTTGTATTAAAAATATCCACGATACATTCATGTCATTATTTTCAAACAAGCACATAACTTGTCAACTTAATCGAAAATTAAAAAAATATTTCGTTGACCAAATAGTTACAGTGTGGTGGCCATATTGTATTCATTGTCCGCCATTTTGTATTAAAAACATCCACAAAACCTTCATATCATTTTCATTAAACAAGCACATAACTTGTTGACTTAATTGAAACTTAAAAAAAAGTTTAATTGATCAAACAGTTACAGTGCAGTAGCCATATTGTATTCAGTGTCCGCCATTTTGTATTAAAAACATCCACAAAACCTTCATATTATAATTTCCTAAACAAGCACATAACTTGTTGGCTTAATTGAAAATCAAAAAAATATTTTATTGATAAGATGGATACAGTACAGTGGCCATATTGTATTCATTGTCCGCCATTTTGTATTAAAACTGTCATCAAATCACGTCACCCTATAATGCAACAATCTGCAGGACCAAACAAAACCGCCGATACATAAATCACCAGCCGTTTTCCATTCTAATCACCAGATTTCGCCGAAGTAAACATTATTTTAGTGAAATACTGGCCAAACTCCGGGGTTCGCTCGATTATCGTTCAATTTGTGCACGCGCCGGATGAAACAAAATTTCTACGCCGCGGAATTGCGGTTTGGTATGTTAAGGAACGGCAAACGTTCTGCGCCATTTATGAACATCCCTGTACAAATAGAATCGATGACTATGCGACAGTTGGACGGCAACGAATAGTTCCGAGGCGTTGAAACACACGTGCTGGCGTTAATGACTCTTCCATGCATCCGGTGCCGTTCCGCAAACACATTTGCAGTATGATCGAGTCACGTTGGCTTTGAAGGCAAACACGACCAAATAGCTCATACGTAGATCAGATTATTTTTGACCTACATACTAACCGTGCCTCGGAAAATACAATTTTCCAGGCGAAATTTGCTGAAAATCAAATATATCCTCAGGTAGAACATTCATTAAGGTATTTTAATAGGATTCGGATAAGTTTCTAAGCTTCCATATTTTCTGATTTCTGTTTTTCAAGATTATTAATGGTAGGACTTCAGTTCTTAGATTCCTAGGTGTTCACATCCCTAGATATCTCAATTTCTAGAGCTACATATCCCTAGATTCCTTCATGAGTAGATTGCTAAACCTCAAGGTTCTCAAATACCTATGTTCTCAAATTGCTAGGTATATTCCAGTTTACCCAAATCCCAAAGTACAGATTTCCATCTGTACAAGTACCTAGATTCCAAAATCTCTATGTCTCCGAATCCCTAGATGCCCAAATCTCTAGATTCCTTCACTGGTAGATTTCTGAACACAAGATTCCCAAATACCGACGTTCTCAAATTTCTAAATCCTCTTCTATTTGACCAAACATCAATGTCACCAGATTTCTATCTGACCAGATCCTAGATCCCCAAGTCCCTAGGTCCCCACACCCCTAAGTCCCCAAATCCCTAGGTCCCCAAATCCCTGGATTCCTACATTTGAAGTTTTCTAAATCCAAGGTTCCCAAATATCTATGTTCTCAAATTCCTAGGTACCCTTCCATGTCCCCAAATCCCAAGATCTCTAGATTTCTCTGTGTTCAAATACCTACATCCCCAAGTCCCTAGATCCCCAAATACCTAGATCTCCAAATTCCTAGATCCCCAAATCCTTAGGTTTCCAAATCCCAAGAGCGTTTGGTGAATTAACAAACAAACCAGTAGACACATCGAATATGACAGTAGTACTAGCAGAGTCATCTGATAAGTAGACAAATGAACTAGTAACCGTGTTCCATAAGTAGAACTAGTAGAGACATCTGATAAGTTAGCAGACTTGTAGGTGGTCTAGTAAGTTGGTGGAACCACTAGTCATCCGATAGCTAGACACATGAACTAATAACTGTTTGATGAATTGGTAGAAGCAGTCCAGGTGCATAAGTTATCAAACAAACTAGTAACGTCGTCTGGTAAGTTAGCAGAACCAGTTATCAGATTAGACGTGTCTAGTAAGTTGGTAGAACCACTAGTCATCCGATAGCTAGACCTATGAACTAATAACTGTTTGATGAATTGGTAGAAGCAATCCAGGTGTCTAAGTTATCAAACAAACTAGTAACGTCGTCTGGTAAGTTAGCAGAACCAGTTATCAGATTAGACGTGTCTAGTAAGTTGGTAGAACCACTAGTCATCCGATAGCTAGACCTATGAACTAATAACTGTTTGATGAATTGGTAGAAGCAGTCCAGGTGCCTAAGTTATCTATAACTAGTAATCTCGTCTGGTAGCTTGGTACAGGCAGATGTCTACCAAGGTACCAGACGTACTGATGTATTATAGCTAATCCACGATACCAGCCGCCATAAGCACGTAGCACAGTGACCAAATCAGTTGGGAGGTGAAGCGAAATGAGAGTCGCAATTTCGTTGCACGTGTCAGGGCACATTATCGCCGGCACGACAAGGGGACGGTGAAGAGAAATAAGACCTTCGGTACCAATGAGACTGCCACCTCCCTTAACAGTCGGCTTTATTGTATCTTTTCTACGACGTTGCCGCGGCGTGGAACGAATGTCGTGGTGTGGAGATCTGAAGCGCGCGTAATGATAGCCGGGTGTGCGTTAATGTGGGTCCGCGACCGTAATAAAACTGCAAGGAGGGTGGTCCTCTCTCCCCCTCGGCTCTCTCAGCCCCCTTTCGTCCCCCCGGCATCCACTTTTTCCCTTTCAACGTCAGCCATTAGTTCCTCGAAATGGAATCTCGCGACGTGGCGGCCGAGAGAAGCGACCAGAGGATGGCTTTGTAGTCCGGAGTGTTGCAGCTCACAGGCGTAGCCTCTTAGAAGAGGAATGGTCCATGCATTTTCTACAAGCTCCAGGTTGAAACTTTTCTTTCTCTTTTTTTTTTTCACCCACCCCTTCTTCGTCTTGCTTTTTGTCTCTCTGTTTGTCGCTCGGCTGTTTTTTTTTTGTCGCGAATCGTTATGGTGCGCAGGCTTTGAAACGTTCGGCAGCGAGTTTTTTTAGGCGTCCCGATGGAGCTGTCATTAGATTTTTCGCGAGGAAATCTCACGGCCTTCTGGTTTGTTATGAGCGCGGTGGTTTCACGCGTTTTTGAACGACCGAGTGCCGCGAACTTGCCTGAAACGTGGCCTTTCTTTCGCGGAGAGGAAGCGTAGGGGAAAATTGTGAGTTTGTTAGCGTCTGCCTCGGTTCTTCTCCGCTTCTTTTTAGGTTTCTAGGTTCTAGGGTTGATGAGATTCAGGTTTTACTTCAGGATCACTATGTGGAGGTCTTCATATTTCAAGATTTGTACAGAGGTTTTCAGATGTGGATGTTTATAGGACCTAGGTCTATAGACTTCTTCGTCTTTATGGTCTAGGTTCCTATATTTGTCGGTCCATAGTACCTAGGGCCCTATATTTCTTGATCTATAGAATCTAGATTCCTAGATCCTTAGGTTTAGATAATATTAGGTTATATTTAGATAAAATTAAATTACACTCAGATAATATTAGATAAAATTAGATTACATTTAGATAATATTAGATAATATTAGATAAAATTAGATGACATTTAGATAACATTAGATAAAATTAGATGACATTTAGATAACATTAGATGATATTTAGATGACATTTAGATAATATTCGATACATTCAGATAATATATAGATTGCACAGATTAACATAATATTAACATCAGATAACCTAAAGTTTAGATAACGTATCACACATTCATTAGGCAGATTTATATATTTCGTTCAGATTAGATAAAGTTCAGATAACACTTCAAACAAGTCACGCAAGAAGCATAAATTCCTTGACGAAATGAAGCAAAATCCCGCTATTCTCAGAAAAGTACAGAGACGAAGTACGAAGTGAAGGGTCCGCGCGAGAAAGGATAACAAAGAAGCAAATTTAAATCGAACATTGACGAAATTGCTGTCGGAAATAGTAGAGATGCGAAATCCGTGTCTGCCATTACTCCGGCTATCGTAAAAGAAGTGCTGCCGGTCTGTAGACGGTCATGTTTACGGCGTCGGGATTCGAAAGACGTAAAAGCATAGCGACGAAATTACACGGGACGGGGCCACGAAATGATACCACGTCGGGACACGTTAATTTCGCTCGACGAAACTTCACCGAATACCTCGTCCCTCGAATTAACTTTGACAAGGGTCGATTTGTACCCTCGATTATTGCAACTGACGAAGTTGCATTATTTCAGCCCTTCCACTTCCTCTTCAGATTCTTCAGGTTCATGTTCTTCTTCTTCTTCAGGTTCATGTTCTTCTTCAAGTTCATGTTCTTTTTCAGGTTACGTTGCTAGAAAATTAACAATTTCTTTGTGTAATACTGTACCAAATTCTTTGTGTATACTATTTCATATACGTACTTTATATATGTGACATATGTGTTACTTGAATTATGTTACATAGGAACATTATGAAGTTCAAGAAATAAGTATGAAATGGGTTAGGTTAGGTTATATTAGGTTCTATTGAAGTTCATCAATAAACTTGATATGTACATATGTGTAGACCAATCATATATGTATAGCAACTCATTATTTAAATAAATAAGCTGAACTTCATTTATATTCATTGATGGTGTTCAAATGTATAATATATATTCATACGAGTTTAAATTATTTAAACATATTTGATTTTATTGAAATTCATCGATGTTCACATGTATAAATCACACATGTAAATAACACATGTGTTTATACAATGAGTCTTTAGTATTTAAATAAATAAACAAGCTGGATTTTACTAAAATTTATTTATGTACACATATGATGATATATACACATATGTGTACATATATGTACATATGTGTATATACAATAACACACGTGTTTATGCAACGAGTCTTTAGTATTTAAATAAATAAGCAAGCTGGATTTTATTAAAATTTATTTATGTACACACATGTGTACATATGTATATTCAACTAAATGATATATGTATATAACCAGTCTAAATTATTTACATACACATACAATTATTAAAAGCTTAATTTTATTCAAAATAAATGACCTTCACGTGTGCATAAATCATTCACATGTGCATATAAATTATTCACATGTACATGTAAATCATTCAATCAACCTAACAAAATTTTCTAAATTCAAAATTCATTTATTTATAAATGGACGAATGAAATGTTACATATGTTAAACACGTGTTAACGTATATTAGAGAGGCAAATATAAAAATATGTAAATTATTGAAACTTCTTATCAGTTTATATACGATCATTTTGGCAAAGGGTTAATCTATGGTCTGAAATTATCAGTAAACGTTGTTTCAGAATATCCGTGCAACAGCAAGCGATATAGCAGAAGCTATGAAACGTTACACACATATGGAAACGGAAACGTCGCGTACACATAATCAGAAGCATAGTGATCATGAGTAGGCATTAGAGTAGGTTGCTATGATAGGCTTTCAAGATTAATACAATACACCCAGGTGAGTATGATCTCCAGATTGAATCGGAATATCTCCACGATACTTGTACGAGATGATGGTTATTGGAATACCGTAAACTAGCTACTTAACTTGCAAATAACTTTCGGGTACATTTAATTGATCGTTTGTGCAGAGTGCTATTAGAGTGGTTCGTGATTTAGAGCGCGAGGTGGCTCTGGGAAATTGATAATAAACGCCGGAATAAATTTCGTGATAGAATTATTAATTTTGGGGTAAATTTAAATTAATTGTGTTCATCAATTTGGGAAAATAATAATAGCAACAAAATGTTTCATATTTGAAATATGTGTAGATTCGTGAATTTTTATGAATTACATGATTTAATTAAAAATTTCGTTAATGCATTTTATTATCATGAAAGTGTACATATTTCTCTGGGGTAAACGCTTAAATATGAGAGGAGAATTTGTAATTGAATTAATATTTGAAGATGGTATTTAAAATAGTACTTCATGTATTAATAAGAATAATTGAAGAGGTCCTTAATTTAAAGCTCGAAGCTTAATATTCATTATTGCAGAATAATTCCTGGAATAATTTACATTCAAGAAGTAATTTTATAAAACGTCTTATTCTAAAGATATTTTTCAGTGTCTATTATTTCTTTTTATTATAATTGGAAAATATATATTTTACGCATAAAATTTTGTGAATGGTGTAATAGTAAGTAGTATAAACCGTGTGTGGGCAGACAGGTGGATATATACTCCCCTTTTCTACTTACGTCTTAAATTCCATTGTGAAATTATTTTTTATTATTTTATAAGGTATTGTTTCTTACTTTGTGCTAATCATTTTTATTATTAATTAAGTTGTGCAATTAAATTTTCTTGGATTATTGTACACGTAATTAAATTTTCTTAAATTATTATACATGTAATTAAGTAATTCTCTTTTTATGTGCAATAAGATTTACTGAAGGAATCTACAAAACATATGTGTGATATATGATACATGTATGATGTATGATATGTATGTGCACACATGTAATTCATTTGTAAACCTTCGTTCACAAATTGCTTTATCAAAATTAATCAATGCTTGTTCACATATGTGTACCTTATATGTATCTCACATATGTGTACCTACGTATCATTATCCATAAAATCGTACATAGTTTGATATAAACTTACATACCTTCTTTCACAAATTTTTGTATCAAAATTAAATAATGTTTGTTCACATATGTGTACACACATACATGTGTTATTATCCACTTATAAACTTCACATAGTTTCTTCCTAAAAATAAAACGTCTAAACCACAAACGACGAACGAAAATCTGAAACTTCCCATCGTTAGCGTAAATAAATTTTACAAAAGTGAAATCATTATCGAGACCATAATCGAGTCGAGTGCATCGGAAATTTTCAGAGTGTCCGGTTGCAGGGGTAAGCAAATTTCGTCGGAAGATCGTTTTCCCTTCAGCATGTAGCATCGTTAGAGCAACTATTGGGAGAGCATAGTGTTCACTATCTCTGGTAAACTCTCCATAAATTTGGCGGAAAGCACGTGGATGTATCGCCGACGTGTTGGCGTTTGTCTTCCGTCGTGTGTACGTGTGTACACACGAACACAGGACGTCCGTGCACGTCAGCGGATTCGCAAACGTCTCTGCGAATGATGTGCGTGCATCTCCGAGGGTAAACTGTTAACCTGTAGCTTATGGTAAATTTCGAAAACGCTCGTCAAATTGCCACGTTGATCTCGCGGCGATGTACGAAGCTGGTAATTTGCGATGACACTGTCGAGATTGTTGGTAACGTGCACTTTGGGACAATTTGCTGGCTGAAATTGTTGAATTATGTTGCTTTCGAGTGTGGTGGATGAATTTGCGGAGAGGACATTTGTGTGCAAAATTTGATAATTTATAAGGATAATTGTATGTAAAATTGGATATTTTATAAAAATGAATAATGGGAATGTATAATTATATGTAATTATGTACAGTTATAAGACTTGATAAAAATTATATGATAATGATTAGAAGATAAAAAAGAATGTGTACGAGTGTACATCAAAGTGGATGATCAAATGATGCACAATTATGTATTACATTGGATAATAATGATAAAGTTAAAATTGATAGTCATATTGTATGTACATACTTTTTTGAATTAGATAATTAGAAATTGAAGTTCAAAATTAATTAAACCTGAATGTGAGTGAACTAAATTAAACTCAGAAACAAATGAAACTAAATAAGGTTGACGTAAATTAAACTAAATTAGAACAAATCAAATCGAATTCAATTAAGGTAAATTAAACTAGATTGAATTAGATGAAACTGAATTAAGCTAAATTAGATTAAATTAGTCTAAATAAAACTAGATAAAACTAAATTAAACTAAATGAAATAAAATTAAACTAAATTATACAAAATTTCATTTAAATCAACCTACACACTTTAATTCTAAATTTTAATACTCCATAAATTGTACAAACTGTAAAATACGTAGAAAATCAGAAATTGACCAACCAGTTCCTTTGTGCCATTGTCTTTAATTATACAGAATGACAGCAGCTGTGGCGGGGTTAGCAGCGGTGTAAGGGGGCGGGGCGAAGTGGGAGGGGAGGGGGAAGGTACATATATAGAGCCACGAAGTTTGTATCACAGGCAGAGTCGTTCCAGACTTGGTACCGTGTACATCGACCGTAAGAGGAACTTTGAAATACTTTTGACTTGATACAGCTCTTAACAAACTTCCTCAAGAATCTGAAGGGCTTCTTCAGATTATCGGTGTTGCACATTTGCATCAAGTCATCTTTCTTGATATATATAGGGCAATATTATATTCTTGCTCATAATAAAATAATTTTATTTCGTATTTATTTTATGTGCTTTATTTATGATTCATAAAGTGTTAGATAAAAGAAATGAATCATAGTCATAAAATGTCAGATAGAAATATTAAAAATGCAGTTACCTATTTTTTTTTTATAAACAAATATATCCTGAATATACATATATACTGTATATTTGCAACTAAAGTATATTGTTTAAGATATTGTTAAGATGTCTTCAATATAAATATATTGTTAAACAAACTGTCTGTGTATTTGTTTAATAAGAATATCACAATAGTTAGAACATTTATAATTGTACAATTATAGTACGCAGTAGTAAAAATATGTAGTTTAACTAACAATTCCTCTCTTTTTTTGTTACAGGTAGGTCAAGCAGCTCATTCAACAAACTAATGAATTCTGATTGCGATTGGACGAAGTTTTCGAAAAGTAAGTGCTATGAAAACAGAAATACGAACTTCTTTCGGAGCTTGTCGAACAAATGGTGTCACGAGCATTAAATTTCACGTTGTAAGTCCCAGGCTAAAAGTTTCCGAAGAAGTAATTGATCGAAGAACAGAGGAACAGAGAGACTGGTTTGCGCTTTCCTTATAGTATTTGAACTTTCTGACCCTCTGTATTTTTAAATTCGAATCCGTGTTCGATTGGAAATTATACTAATGTTTGATGAAACATTATTTTCCTTTCCTCCATAAAATTCTATAGAACTTTTATATGTACAACTTTCAAATATTATTCAATCTTTACCTTTGAAACAGTTCATAATTTTACAGATAGTTTTGTGCAATTGAAAATATTGCAGAATTAAGAAACTGTAGGATTGAAAAATTGCAAAATTAGAAAGTAAAAGATTGAGAGAATTGAAAATTAAGTAACTATACAATCAGAAGGCTAGAAATGTAGACAAATATAAAATTAAGTAACTATAAAAACAGAAAACTAGAAATCTTAGTAATTAGAAAACTAAGAAATTGGGCTGTCGAAAAATTGAATAATTCAATAATTAAAGAATTGGAAAACTGAGACATTAACTAATTGAATAATTGAGTAATTGTGTAGTTGAAAAATTGACGAATTGTAGAATGGCGGATTTGAAAAATTAAAGAATTGAATAATTGAACAGTTAAACAATTGAAAGATGGAAGAATTGAAGAATTGAAGAATTGAAGAATTGAAAGATGGAAGAATTGAAGAATTGAAGAATTGAAGAATTGAAAAATTGAAGAATTGAAGAATTGAAGAATTTAAAAATGGAAGAATTGAAGAATTGAAAAATGGAAGAATTGAAACATTGAAAATTGGAAGAATTGAAACTTTAACGAATTGAAAATTTGAAAAATTGAAAAATTGAAGAATTGAAACTCTAAAGAATTGAAGAATTGAAACTCTAAAGAATTGAAGAATTGAAGAATTGAAGAATTGAAAAATTGAAAAATTGAAAAATTGGAAAATTGAAAAATTGAAAAATTGAAAAATTGAAAAATTGAAAAATTGAAAAATTGAAAAATTGAAAAATTGAAAAATTGAAAACTTGAAAAATTGTAAAGGGCATAAAATAAAAAAATATAAAATTGTAAAACGAGAAAGTGCTAAAAACTTAAAATCTTAAAAATGACTAACAAATAGAAAATACCGAATAATTGAATTCCACATTACCCAAAATAATTCTAAAACTTCATCAAACTAAAATCTGAACCGAGCTACCAACATCTAGAAATTCTACAAAATAGAATAAGTCCGAATTCAATAATTTTTCTCTAAGAAACCATCTTCCTCGTCCGAAACGTCAGTTTTCTGCTACATTCATCGTCCTGGCGAGTCCAACGTTGCCACACAGCAGAGTGCCACGAATTTCGGATACAATATCTAGCAAAGCACTCTTGACTGTCCTTTGTTCGCCCTCATAAAGCACCGTCGCCGGCAAAAAAAAGGAAACAGCTGAGGTGAACTGTCGTTGACAAGGATATATTCGTATTATTGTTCGACAACCAGCGGCTATTCCCGAAGGAAAACTATGTCTCAGTCTGGACGAGTTCCCGATGTGCCCTGTTTCATTCTACAAAGAGACTTCCGGTGATTGATGGCTGAAGGGTGTTTGCACGAACGTGGCAGAGAATTGGGTCTTGGGAATTTTCTCGGGAACTGTGAAAATGGGACTGTGTATTGGGATTAAAGTGTAAAAGGGAACCGTACAATACTGCCTTCTTGAATTATCGATTATCCTTTCATGTACTTACTTTATTTCATGAATTCGATTAACCTTCTTATTGTTTGGCTAAGCTCATTGTGAGCGACCGTTGAAGGACGATGTTTGAAACCATTGTTTGACTCGGGTTTAGAATTTTTCGGGGTAGTATTATTTTTTTACTTATGTAATAGTAATAACATTGGTTATTGTTGGTTATTGGTTATTGGTCATTATTGGTTATTGGTTATTATAGGTTATTGGTTATTATAGGTTATTGGTTATTATTGGTTATTGGTTATTATTGATTATTGGTTTTTGTTGGTTATTGGTCATTGGTTATTATTGGTTATTGGTTATTATTGGTTATTGGTTATTGGTTATTATCGGTTATTGGTTAATGGTTATGGGTTATTGTTGGTTATTGGTTATTATTGGTTATTGGTTATTATTGGTTATTGATTATTATTGGTTATTGGTTATTATTGGGTAATGGTTAGTATTGGTTAGTATTGGTTATTGTTGGTTATTATTGGCTATTGTTCGTTGTTATTGGTTATTATTGGTAATGGTAATAACATTGGATGTTACTATTTGTGGTTTAGGTTAGGGATGATTTTCAGGGTTGTTTGATGAGTAGTATAAGTCGATGTGTGGTCAGACAAAATTGACGAAGAAGGGTGAGAATTATTCAGTTTTGGATTGTTTTCATAGAGAATAACAGGAACTCGATGGTTCGACTTTTCAAATTTGTGAATTTATAAATAGAGAAATTTCAAATAGAAATTTACAGATTTTCTAATTCATGAGTTGTACAATTTTTAGGTAGAATTTTTACACTTTTACCTTCATTGATTTGAAAATTTCTAAGTTTCCAAATTTACAGATCATTAAATTTCTAAATTTACAAGTTTCTGAAATTTCAAAACTGCAATTTCAGATTTGCAATATTTTAATTGGCTCCAATTTCCATATTTAGTATTTTTCAAATTCAACAATTTTCAAACCCCAAAATGTTATGTAATTAAGAATTGACTGAACCAATCGAACTATTAATGAATATAACTGCAAAAACCACCCTTAATGACATTTAAACCCCATCAATAATCATCAGTATCAAATATTGATTATTGACCTCAGTATTAAATATTGATTATTGACCTCAGTATTAAATATTGATTATTGACCTCAGTATTAAATACTGATTATTGATGTTAATATTAAATATTGATTATTGATGTCAATATTAAATATTGGTAATTGAACTGAATATTAAGTATCAATAATTGACCTCAATATTAAATATTGATTATTGATGTCAATATTAAATATTGATTATTGATCTCAATATTAAATATTAATTATTGACCTCAGTATTAAATATTTATAATCGAATAATACTATTCCACACCTATATTATTCAAAATGAAATATCGATAATTGTTACCAAAATCAAATATGGATACTTGAAAATGAAATATTAATAATTTTCGATATTACAGATATCAGATACCAAAAAAAATATTTCCAATTCTTAAAAATCCAGAGAGCTCACACCCTAAGCAATCTCCCACCTCTCCCTTAAAATCGATATCCTTCAAGATCACTAAACGAAACCGATTACATCCTAAAATTAGAACTCGCGAACAGTAATTTAAAAAACATCGAGTTTATCGACCGCAATTTCGGGATTTCGTTAATTTTTCCTGTTCCAATAAATCGGCCGGGGGGTTTGTCTTCTTTAATTCGTGAAAGGGCCGCGATCAAAGGGGCAATCTCGCGAGCCGTGCGAGCCAGAAAACCGTAAAACGAATTCCATCAGTTTCGAAGCGACTTCCTTCGCTTCCTCCTCTCCCGTTTCCCGACACGAGTTCCCGGGCTGGTTTCCGGCAACGATCAACGCGAAACACCGCTTGTAAAGGGGGTTAACAAGCGCACGAGTCAAATAAGAGAGGAAAAGTCCAACGACCGAGCCTGATGCGGACAGAATCGACAAGGCACTAGCTCAGGCTGTTTTTCACCATGTGCAATGCAAACTACCCGTCTAAACGCCAGTCCTTTTTTCCACCCTTTGAATCGTCCGCGAAACAGAGCCAGCCCTTATTGTTCCACGCCAAAACCAACCGCCGTCACTGTACTTTGTTCAACGACACGACATTATCGATTCTTTCGTGTATATTTTATTAAATACTGCGGAATTTTGTTTTTGATTGAGATCTTGCGTTCATGTCCCACACATGTGCTCCTATTATTTATTAACTGCTTTTTTTAGGGAATTTTGGCACTTTGTTTTATGTGTCGGACGCAGGTTGCTTTCATTGTTTATAATGAACTGGTCTTTTTATCTAATTTCGGGTGATTTTTTATTTTACGGTGTTGCTGGTTAGGTTCTATTATTTATGATAAACTGAGTTTAGATCATTTTGACTGATTTTTCACTTTAGTGGTGTGTACTGGTGGGGTGCAGGTTACACTATTATTTATTATATTTTTTTTTAGATAATTTTGGGTGATATTATTGGAGTGCATGTGACACGTAGGTGGCAAGCTTGTATTATTTATAATAAACTGGCTCTTTCAGATAATTTTCTATCATAAATTGAATACTATTAGAGCTTAAAAAAACGTGTTCTACGTTTTAAATATTTTATATACTTGATTTGCACCAGAATATAAATTGAACCAAAAAGAGTGTTTTGAGAGTATTTTTACTGATCAATAGAACTGTGGGAAATGTGGGCATATTAGAGAGTCGTATAATAAACTCATCAATTCTAAGCAGAATTACACGATATAGGCAAATAGTGACGATACTTACGTAAAGTCCAGAACGGCAATACGGACTCATCGAGCGTATCCCTTTATCCAGATAATCCCTCTCGCAGCATCTGCAGCGCACCGCATTATCGGGTGTCCCATAAATTGCAACACTCCTACGCTCCAGTAGATTCATTTAACCCTTTCGATTCGAAAACCCATTATGACGATCGGATACTTGTGTGTGGTACGATTATATGAACGATACGAGGTAACCGTATAATCATTTATCATGTTTTGACACTTAAGCACACAATTGGTCATTTTATTTCATTTTTTTGTCGTGGATAGTGGTAGAATGCTTATACGGGCGTTTTTGTTGGACCTCAAGCTTTAATTTGATGTATCATAAGTGCCACTTTGTGATACTTTTATGTCATCGTATTTAGTTTAGAAATCGGTTGCTGTTTTTCTTGATTATTTCATATACATGTTAGCACTCAATCATTCATTTCACTTTTTATTTCATTTTGTTTTTATGGATATTGGTAGAATGCTTACATAGACGTTTGGACCTCAAGCTTTAATTTGATGTATCATAAGTGCCACTTTGTGATACTTTTATGTCATCGTATTTAGTTTAGAAATCGGTTGCTGTTTTTGTTGATTATTTCATGTACATGTTAGCACTCATTTTACATTTTTTTTTACTTTTTGTTTTAAATTTTAATGGAGCATTTATGTAGGCATTTTTATTGAACTTCAAGCTTTAATTTGATGTATCATAAGTGCCATTTTACGATACTTTTATGTCATCGTATTTAATTTAGAAATCGCTTTCTGTTTTACTACAGTATTTAATACACAAGTTAGCACATAATCGTTCATTTTATTTATACATCATTTTTTGCTACGAATATCAATGGAACATTTATACAGACGTTTTTGTTAGACTTCAAGCTTTAATTTGACGTATCACAAGTGCCACTTTACGATACTTTTATGTCATGATATTTAGTTTGAAAATCCTTTTAATTGATTATTTGATACACGAGTGAGTAGCACTCAATCGTTCCTCTTCACGCCATTTTTTGTTACGAATATTGATAAAACATTTATGTAGACGTTTTTATTAAACTTCAAGCTTTAATTTGGTGTATCACAAGTGGCACTTTATGATACTTTTATGTCATCGAATTGTTGAAGCAGATTTTACTTGTACATATGCAATTTGGTAATATGTACATTTCACTGTTGGTCATTACTTACTTTAATTACTTACTATTCATTTTGTATTAAGTGAATTAGTGAAACGCGTATGTACGTACTTTTGTCACATTTCAAGCTTTAATTTGATGTATCATAAGTGTCATTTTGTGATACTTTTATGTTATCATATTTAATTTGAAAGTCAGTTGCTATTGTAATTATTTCTTATACATGATAGAACTCACACCACATTATGCTCTTCCGCCATTTTGTGTTGGAACATCAGTAAAACCTATTTGCAGACATTTTTGTTAAGCTTCAAGCTTCAAACTGAGATATTAGTGTCAGTAGTTGTTATTTTTATGTCATCGAATTTTGTCAAATAATATACATTTCACTCATTACTTATTTTAATTAATTGTCATTTTGTATTAACAGAATGGTACATATTTTTGTCCGATTGCAAGCTTTAATTTGGTATATCATTTGTGTTATTTTGTACTACTTTCATGTGATCAAATTTGAAACATACACACATACATTATACACATGTATGTACATATGTGCATACACATGTATATAAATATTTTTGTGCGATTTGAAAATTGAATTTGCTCCCGATTCACGCAATCGACGAACGTCGTCTAAAGCGAATCGAGGATCGATCTGGACGCCGATTTGGTGTCGATTATGGGCAATAACGTTCTCGCGATTCCCCAGACGATGATACTCGATGAAACGAGTTAAACCAGCCTTCGGTTCATCGAAGTTCCGCTGCTCGTCACTTCGAGTCCGATCGCGGCAGGATCGAAACCTCGTCATCCAGATTTCACGCAAAGAAACACCCTCTTTGAATTTCGCTAATTGCCGTCGAGTGGCTGAAAGCTTTCCGATAAATCGATGAAATATCGCGAGACTGCGTGAACCGCTCGAGCGGCAATCCGATTAGCTTCGTCTCGAGTGCAATTTCACGAGGCAGCAGTTTTAAGTTGAAGGAAACGGGCTAATTTTCGGCACAGCCAAGAGGGAAGTCGGTTTAAATTCCTAATGAACCCAGTCTGCGTCAGCGAACGGGGATTCCGCTCGATTCTGTTTCGAGGATGAAGTTTGTTCAAGTTATTGAAGACGGTGAAAAGAGTGCGAGCCGAGAATTAGCTATATTGTCCGCTAACAGCTTGAATTAAGAAACGCGTTGGAAGCGTTCAGAGGGAAGTGGATCGCAGATTTAATTCTCAAATAAATTGCCGCGAGTTTGATGAAAGGAATTCACGATTGATTCAGATTCTACGATTGTGCTGATTGAGGAAATGACGGGGGTCAAACATGCTACTGTCGTCTGATTTTTAGATGTGATGGCAATTCTCGGATTTTCGAACATTCTCGGAATTTTTTCAGACTTCATTATTTGTCGTATCAACCCTCCAGTTTCCAACTGTGTAAATTTCTCAATTTTTCGAATCTCTAAATTGTTTATTGATTTTCATGAAATTTTTCATGAACGACAAAGACACGAAATGTCTAAAGTGATCTTCCACGTATTGCAACACCAAGAGTTTTAATATCCGAACGCGCATTTTTTTTGAGCGAGCCTGTATACGAACGCACGGATCCACTGAAAAAGTATATCGACTGAAAAAGGTCAAAATGGTGCACGATAAATAAATAGCGTATCGAAAGTCCGTTGGACAGCCGTCAGAATGATTAAAAACAGATAAGGCTGTTCCGATGTGATCGACGATACCGATACCATCTGCGATGGACGTTTCATCAGTTCGATTACCAGTAATTATCGATAATTTCCCGGTGACCCGTTGTAAGCACGTACTCGACCGTTCGAGGGGGTGGAAAGAGGGGGTGGATGGGTGTCGTTTTGACACGAATGTTCGCACGTTCGTCGTGCTCGAACAGGGCTGCAATAGATGCACCGACATCGAGTGCATGTCCGGTCCAGCGTGGTACAACGACGGCCACTTCCTAAAGCGCTTACTTCGCACACAGCGAACTCGATTTCCCTTCCGCAATCCACGAATCTCCACCGCGTTTCCTGCACTGATCGGCTCGTTGTTTCGTATGAAGCATTAAGAATTAGTATTATAGTAGCGACGATTAAACGACGCAATGATTACGATTCCCAATCAGTGAATATCGGTGGAGTGCATCTGCACTCGAACTGCACATGACGCACACAAGCTACAAATGACGCACTAAAGATATAGATAACGCACTCAAGCTACATAGGACGCACTCAAGTTATAAATGACGCACTCAAGATATGAATGATGCACTCAAGTTATAAATGACGCACTCAAGTTACGAATGACGCACTCAAGCTTTAAATGACGCACTCAAGATATATATGACGCACTCAAGATATATACGACGCACTCAAGTTATAAATGACGCACTCAAGATACGAACGATGCACTCAAGTTATAAATGACGCACTCAAGTTACGAATGACGCACTCAAGATATATATGACGCACTCAAGATATATATGACGCACTCAAGATATATATGACGCACTCAAGTTACGAATGACGCACTCAAGATACATATGACGCACTCAAGTTATAAATGATGCACTTAAGTTACGAATGACGCACTCAAGCTACAAATGACGCACTCAAGTTACATATGACGCACTCAAGTTACGAACGACGCACTCAAGATACATATGACGCACTCAAGTTACGAACGACGCACTCAAGATATATATGACACACTCAAGTTATAAATGACGCAGTGAAGTTATGAATGACGCACTCAATCCACATATGCACGCTTCAAACGTGACAAGTCTTACTTGAATTATGAATACCCTTCAATTTGGAGTTTAAGTCCAATTATAATTTGCATGGTCAAGGATTGCCGAATACAAAATTGACATAACACTTCAACTTTTCTTCTCTGTTTTAATATTGTAGCTGTGATCAGTTAGTTCCGACTGACGCACCTGATAAATCATAAGGCAAGGGGTTAAGAACTAAGTGTATGTGCGTCGCAGCGTCAGCAATATTAAGCGACGATTAAACGACGCGAATCATTAGATTCCCAACGAGTATAAGTGGACTGTATCTAAGAAATGTATTTCACTTCAAACGACCAGACTTGTTACTTGATACTTGAAACTTGATACTTGAAACTTGATACTTGATACTTGATACTTGATACTTGAAACTTGAAACTTGATACTTGAAACTTGATACTTGAAACTTGATACTTGAAACTTGATACTTGAAACTTGAAACTTGATACTTGAAACTTGATACTTGAAACTTGATACTTGATACTTGAAAATTGATACTTGAAAATTGATACTTGAAACTTGATACTTGATACTTGAAACTTGATACTTGAAACTTGATACTTGAAACTATTTGAATTGATTCTAAACTACAAATATAAAGGAAGGAAAAGTTAAAGAGTATGATTGTTTTGAACTATCGATCCTGAAAAGTGTTTCGTGTCAGCTATCGAGTGGGTATTTTCGATAGCTCTTTTTCAACGGCAACGATCATCCCTTTCAACGATCGTGGTCCTTTGTATGCAAGTTATCCGAACATTCCGGAAGTTGGTCTGAACATGGACGACGGACGGCTTCCGGATATGTCTTCTTGCACTTTTCTCCCGAAACCAGCCTTTGATTGTCGGATCTTCCTGGCCGAATTTATCATACCGTGATCCTGCAAACGCTCGGGAGCTTTGCCGCAGCATCCCTTCTTTCAACATATTTCAAAGAAAATAAGAAAGCTTTCGCTCTGCGAACAGGGAAACTTTTCGCTGAGATTTGCTGAAAAATGTCAGAGGAATTTTTATAAACAGTGTACGCTGTTATTGTAATGTGATTTGTAACTTTAACATGAATTTGGGATTAAATAAATATCTGAGAAGTTTATTTTTAATTATATATATTTTTTTAAATTTAGAGACGAATAGTCTATAATTCTGTTTAATTTTGAAAACAATAGTCTACGATTTTGTTTAATTTAGAAAACAATATTCTGCAATTTTGTTTAACTGAAGAAAGAGTAATCTACAATTTACAATAATCTCCAATAGTGCTTTTATGTAATTTAATCTATAATTTACAATAATCTACAATAATTTTTGTATGTAATTTATGGAATGTTTCCAATTTTCTTCCAGAGTTGTTGAAAGAAATTAAATTAGGATTTTCAGAGTGTGTGAAGAGGTTTTGGAAATTCTGCCTTTGATTCATTACAGAATGCTGGAAAATCGCGAGGAATTTAACTGAAATTCTTGAAAGGACCGAAAAGCAATGCAATAAATATTCCAGAAGTAAAATCACCTGGCACAATTCCACGTTATCCGAATAAATTGCCCTAAATTACAATAAATTACAGAAGAAAGACAGTGCTGTAAATTACAGGTTTTATTAATGAATACTAATGTCTGACTGTGAAACACTTAACTCAAAATCTATGTTTACAACTAACATAATTACATAAAATTAGTATAAATTGAAATGTAAATCTACGGTTATTGTTACAGGAATATCATCTTGCAGGTTTTCATCAACTGATCTTCGATTCTCAGTATTGAAATTGCGCTGGAAAAATCATAAAATGATTTTAAACTATTGATCATATTAATAATATCAATTTGTTAAAAACTATTCATTTCACTTTGTGTATTTAAAGAATTTTGCGAATTTATGTCTTTTAAAAGTTGGACTTATTGGGACATTAATATAGCAAAAATTATTGGGGTAATATTAAAGGAAAATTATTGGGATAATAATAAAGTAAAAATTGTTGGGACAATGTTAAGGTAAAAATTATTGGGATAGTAAGAAAGTAAAAATTATTGAGGCAATATTAAGGTAAAAATTATTGGGACGATATTGAGGTCAAAATTGCTAAGATAATAATAAAGTAAAAATTATTGGAACAATATTAAAGCAAAAATTATTATTAAATAATAAAGTAAATATTGTTACAATAATTTACAACCTGTACAAATGTTATTGTATATTCTTAATATTTTTTCTTTGATTCTTGTTTTTGTTACGACATCATTTTCTCCATTTCAAAAGTATTATCTGCTCTTAATGTTATGAGTATTTCTTTTGAATCAGCCTGTACAAATCTGAGCTCCTTATCCCCAAGTGAATATTAATTCTCCTCTATGATTTAGTATTAATCATAAAGTTTCAATTGACATCAAGATTACTACTGGAACTCTACCAAAACTCAATCTATTATTACTGACTTTCTACCATACTAATTATGCAATGTTAATATGGATCTAAGGTCTATTCTCTTCGTCAATTTAGTATTCATTATAACGTTCCAATTATTGATACTGTTACTGAAATTTCATTTAAAATCACCAAATTGCATTGAATAATTATATCATGATTATACAACAATTTTAAAGCATATTTTAATACACTATATTTTTAATTAAAACAGTTTCATTCTTTCAATCAACTTTTCAGTCGAAGAAGTACTTCATATTCAAATATGTGGACTGATTAAATAATACTGATATTGTATATTATAATTGGACCACACATGATATAAAATCATATGTATATCATTTTGTATCAAATGTGATATGAAATTATATATTAAATTGTACCAAATATGATATTATTGTATATTGTACCACACATGATATAAAATTGTATATTATACTGGACCACACATGATATAAAATTATATATTACATTACACCACACATGATATAAAGTGATATATCATATTGGTCCACACATGATATAAAGTTATATATCATATTGGTCCACATATGATATGAAATTATATATCATATTAGTCCACACATGCTATAAAATTACATATATTGTACCAAATAAAAAACTACATATATTACATCAAACCTAATATAAAACTACACATTACATCAAAAATACCAAATCACATATCACGTAATATCAAATATACCACAAAATTTATATCAAATGCACTAAACGCAATATAATATAAAATAGTATTAATTACTATAAATTATCCTGCATACCCAAAAAATAAATTTACTCACTGTTAAAAAAAAATATGGCAGACACAATATCCGCAGGTTATAAAAATTCCTGAACTGTCGGTAAGAAAAATATAATTAGATTAATGGCTCATCAATACTTGTACTTAAAATTATCACTAAATTGTACCTCATTCTAGGTATCAGGATCTTCCGGAAATATTATCCCGTCTTCGATGGGTCCCTGATACTCGGAAAGTCGTGGATAAACTCTGGGTCCGTCATCTTTTTTCTTCTCCACGCCAGTTTCGTCCATCTTCTCGACTATTTCTGTTACCGGAACACCGAGGATCGCCGAGACCTCTTCCGTGATACTCGTTCCTTTCGGAGGACTGCAAGGATCCTTTGGAATTGTCCTCTTTCCGTCCTCGTCCCTCTCCGTCCTCGTGTCCTGCTCATACTTCGTGTCCCACTCCGTGTCCTCTGAGAACCTCGCTCGTTTCTCTCTGACCCTCTGTTTTCCACCGTCCTGCTTTTGTTCCCTCCTTGTCGGCTTTGCCCTATTTCCGCAAATTGAAGCTCCGGGTCAATGGACAGATCGATCTCATGTTTGTTGATGAATGTTGCTTGTGGTTCAATTAACGAACTTCGAATTTTGTTAGGGTGGTAAAGGATCGCTCGAGAATTTCGTGCTGGTGGTGTACGATATTAGTGGTAGTGGTTTTTCGACAGAATTTTGTGGTGGACGGACAGTTTGCTTGTTTGTTTAGGATCGAGGAACGAGGTGGATTTATGAGAGAGATTTAAAAGAGTTCAATGATTTTTCTAAGGGGTTTAGGAATATTTTTATTTTCGTTGAATATGTAGAACAGGGGAATGTTTTTTGGTTGTAAGGTTAAGGTTTTATTTTGCTTACAAGGGATTGAGGGTAGGTTTTTTTGATTGTAAAGGATTGGGGGAGGTTTCGATTCTTTTGACTATAAATGAGTGAGGGATGTTTCTATTTGTTTGGTACCAAGGGGTTAAGGGATGTTTTTTTTTGTTTGTAAGGGATTGAGGGTAGAATTTTTTGGTCATAAGGGATTAAGAGAGGTTTCAATTCTTTTGTGGTTATAATTATATCGAAATTTGAACCCTTGCAATTTTCCAAACAGAAATTTCCAAATACCCAATATTGACTCTCCACAATCAAAACCTCAAACTACGACCCTAATAGCTCCACGGAGCTCCGTTTCTCAGAATTCTGCTCACCAGAACTTCGTAAATTCCCCAGAAGAAACATTCAGCTCCTTCAAATTCCCCAAAAGAAACCACTCACTCTATTTCCGCAGTGCGTTGAACGGTGCGTGTCTTGATGCTCCTCATCTCTCTGATCTCTGCCCTCGCCCTGCGGGCCTCCTTCGCGATCACCAAGGGTGGTTTCATGATTTCCCTAAGAATGGCCGTCTTCTTGCGTCTAACAGTCGGTTTCGCCGACGTCCATTTCACCGATTCCTCTTTCCTCTCCTCGATCTCTGTCCTCTCCCTTCTCGTCTCTCTCTCCTTCCTCCAGCAGCAGATCCTCGGTTTGCAAACCTCTCCCTTGCACGGCACCGGAAACGTGAACGAGATCTTCGGCTTTCGTCCTTTCCTCCTCTTTCTCTTCAGCTCGTCCAGGAGCAGTTTAGTGGAGGACCCGTCGTCACTGCCTTCCGTCGTCAATACTTCGGAAACTCGGGTCGATGTCGTTACAGTCGTCCTCTTTCTCACGTGGATTCGACGGCTCTTACTCCTCATCGCCTCTCGTTTGCTTGTCAACGAGTCCATATCGTCCGTCGACGCGGACCCCGTTCCGCGACGCTGCCTTCGCTCCTGTTTCCGGGCCTGCACTTGCTGCGACACCGGACGAAGGTCAGGATCGGTTTCGCCCGCGTACTCTTCTAATCCCTGATGAGTAATCGCCGGTTCAGGTGACGAAGGATACCAGAAAATTATTCAACGTTATTGGATGAAGTCGAAATTTGAGAACTTTTTAGTTCAGTTCTTGGTGATGGACAAGGAATCATTCGAATATTTGCAAATATTTGACCAATTCCTTGTATTTCGCTCGATGTTTTCTACGTTTTTGAATTTCTATATCCCTAAATTTGATTATTTTGATATTTGAAAGTTCGAAAATTGAATAATTGAATAATTGAGTAATTGAGTAATTGAGTCATTGAGTAATTGAGTAACTGAGTAATTGAATAATTGAGTTACTGAGTAATTGAATAATTGAACAATTGAACAATTGAACAATTGAATAATTGAATAATTGAATAATTGAGTAATTGAATAATTGAACAATTGAATAATTGAATAATTGAATAATTGAGTAATTGAATAACTGAATAATTGAATAATTGAATAATTGAATAATTGAATAATTGAATAATTGAATAATTGAATAATTGAATAATTGAATAATTGAATAATTGAATAATTGAATAATTGTACAAGTGAAAACTTGAGAAATTAAATAGTTGAAAAATTGAAAAATTGTACAAGAATTGAAGTATTGCGGAATAGAAGAATTGAAGAATTGAAAAATTGAAAAATTGAGAAATTGTGAAATTGAAAAATTGAAAAATAGAGCAATTGAGCACTTGAAAAATTGAGAAATTGAAAAATTGAAAAATCGAAAAATTGAAGAATTGAAAAATTGCGAAATTGAAGAAATGAAAAATTGAAAAATTGAAAAAATGAAAAATTGAAAAATTGAAAAATTGAAAAATTGAATAATTGAAAAATTGAAACCTTGATGCCTTGAAGACTTCATACCATAAAAAATTTGACGACTTGAAATTTAAAACACTTTTACACTGTGACATTTAAAAAATTTGGAAACGTGAAACTTTGAGAATTAAAGAACGTAGAAACTCGTAGCAACATATAAAAAGTTTGATGTTCATTTGGATATTGTACCTTTTGCACTATTTCGAAGTATCTTTGCTCAGCTTCTGTCATTTGCGGAGAATCTTCTCTTTTCTTTCTTTCTTTCGATCCACTTTTCCTTTTACTGATTCTTGATTCGCGAGAAGTAGCTTTTTCTTTCTGTTTTTCTTTCACTTTGCCCTTTGGCCCAGCTTTTCTCGCAGGCTTAGTTTTTTCTTTCACTTTCGTTTGTTCGATCTGTGCCTCCATGATCTTCTGAACTAATTTGATTTCCCTCAATCGAACATCGACTGCTTTCGTCATTTTTGAATGTCTTTCTACGTACTGAGAGAAAAATAGCAAGATTACGTACAGTTTTGATTTATAAATATTGAGAAGCAATTTAGTGCATTTATATATGAATATCATTTATATAAATATACAATAAACATAATGAACTGTATAAAACGAACAATACATAATAAACAATATACCTACATACAGTATGCAATAGACAATATATAATATTCAGTATACAATAAACAATATATACTTATGAACATATATAACAATCATAGTACTTGCAGACCATATATGATATGTGAAAAATTAATGTAAAATATACAAAACAAATTTTAACTATTAAAAGACAAATATATAATTATCCTTAATAACACCATAAATTAATAGAGAGTTTTGTAAAATAATAAATACTGTCATAAATACAAAAAAAGTACATACAGTTAATACTGTTAATAAATATAAAAATGCATTAATAATTACAAAAATTAATTAATTCTGTCAGTAAATACACAAATGAATTAACACTGTTAAAACACAAATTAACTGTCAATAAATACACAAAACAGTTAACACTGTCAATTAAAACACAAACTGTTTACCATTAATAAATACATAATTAATAAAATTAATGAGTACCACTAATACAAAAATTAATTAGTGTCTCTAATAAACACAGAAATTAATGAATATCGCTAATGAATATAAAAATAAATTACTATTAATTATTAATGAGTACATAAATAATTGAATCAACGTCACGAAACAATCACGAGCAATAAATATTTCATAAAGTCTGTAGAACAGAAAATTTCGTGATAGCGTGCAGAATAAGAAGGAGAGACGAATGAATAATGGCGGTAGGAAAAGAAAACGGCGTTCCTTTCGTGGTGACTGACCTCTGAAAGGGCAGTTCTGTCCTTTTTATCGAACGACTGAAGAAATTCCGTCGATTCGACGAGATATACATTTCCGTGCGTGTTTCCAACAGCCAAAAAGGTTCCTTCCTCGTATGGCGCTATGACAGTAAGACTTTCTTTGCATAGCTGCAACGTA
Organism: Megachile lagopoda; assembly: GCA_036983795.1. Taxonomy (NCBI): domain Eukaryota; kingdom Metazoa; phylum Arthropoda; class Insecta; order Hymenoptera; family Megachilidae; genus Megachile; species Megachile lagopoda. The sequence continues at coordinate 7,488,885 of CM072798.1, forward strand.
AAAACGGGCTGCCGAAGACCCTGAAGAAGATCCCAGGCCAACAATTGTCCTGTTGCAGTGATCACATAGAAAACAGAACATCTTGCCTTGTTCCAGCAACCGCCTGTTGGAGTCTCCAGGAGATACCTTACAACCATGAATTCAGCACAGAAATGCGATCAAATGATATTCCGGATGTGCACTACTATTTTATATCTTCAATCTTATATGAATATATTTTACTTAAAAAACGTGGAGAAATTTGATGACAATGGATGTGGAGTCAAGTTTCAGATATTAAAATTTATTTGTTTAATGTGATTGATGCAATATATGCAATATATGCAATATATTTAGTATAGTTAGTAAAATTAACCCCTACACTTACCAGTCTATATTTACTATATTTAATGTATGCAGTATACCGAATTTAATATATTTGATATAAGTAACATATTCGATATACGTGAATACATTGAATATGTTGAATTTATTTTTTACATATTTGACATACTTAATTTAATATATTGAATCTGTATCCTAGAATATATTCAATTTGTTGAATTTAATGCATTTAATATAATCAATATGTCTAACGTGACTAATGTGTTCGATATATATGTATGTGTTTGATATAATATTTTTCTCTCAATTACTTCTTCTTTCATTATTTATTCAGACTTTCAAACTTGAAATATGTATAAAATCGAAATTATGCAATATAATAAGAGAGTGTCTTACCAAGTAGAAAGTAGATTACCAATAACAAACGTAATAAACCATTAAAAAATTAATAAAATCAATAAACTAATAACAAAAGTAGAAGTAGACATGCAATATAATGAGAGAGTATCTTACCAAGTAGACAACCTAAATGAACAAACCAATAACAAAAGTAGTAAACCAGTAGAAAATTAATAAAGTCAATAAACCAATAAAAAAAGTGAAAATAGACATGCAATATAGTAAGAGTGTAACCAAGTAGGTATCCTAAATTAACAAACCAATAACAAAAGTAGTAAACCAGTAAAAAATGATCAAAATTAATAAACCAGTAAAAAATTAATAAAATCAATAAACTAATAACAAAAGTAGAAGTAGACATGCAATATAATGAGAGAGTATCTTACCAAGTAGACAACCTAAATGAACAAACCAATAACAAAAGTAGTAAACCAGTAGAAAATTAATAAAGTCAATAAACCAATAAAAAAAGTGAAAATAGACATGCAATATAGTAAGAGTGTAACCAAGTAGGTATCCTAAATTAACAAACCAATATCAAAAGTAGTAAACCAGTAAAAAATGATCAAAATTAATAAACCAGTAAAAAATTAATAAAATCAATAAACTAATAACAAAAGTAGAAGTAGACATGCAATATAATGAGAGAGTATCTTACCAAGTAGGCAACCTAAATGAACAAACCAATAACAAAAGTAGTAAACCAGTAGAAAATTAATAAAGTCAATAAACCAATAAAAAAAGTGAAAATAGACATGCAATATAGTAAGAGTGTAACCAAGTAGGTATCCTAAATTAACAAACCAATAACAAAAGTATTAAACCAGTAAAAAATGATCAAAATTAATAAACCAGTAAAAAATTAACAAAATTAATAAACCAATAACAAAAGTATTAATAAAGATGCAATATAATAAGAGAATATCTTACCAAGTAGAAAGTAGACAACCTTCCCTAGTGTCTTCAGCCCAAATCCGAGCAGTCCAATCGCCGACCGTCAAAAATACCGACGGGTTAAAGACATTACGATCCGCAGACTTCACCGGGCCAAAATGAGCTGCTAATCTAACTGCCAACTTCTCGGCATTGGTTTTCACCTTTCTGGTCCCCGTCACGACTATACCATTTTCCATGCCGAACATGAACTTGGTGCCTATCAAGGGACCGTGGTTCACGCAGGCAACTCCGACAGCTCTGTCGATGTTAGGGTTATTTGGGTTCTCGAAATCGAACATTAAGACTTCGATGGGTTTTCGAAGTTGTCGCGTGTCCCACCACATCGCTTGACCGCCGGAAGATGCAGAAAAGAATTCTGTGTTGCTTTTGCTTGTTAGCCATCTCACGGAATTCACGAAGTCTCTGGGAAATTTATTGGTTAGGTTCAATTTTTTATGCAGTTATTAAGAAAAATTTCCTAGAATCTGAGCGATGTTTTGTAATTTATTTAAAATTGATACTTTACAGAAAATTAGAAGTCTTTGTACAGAAGTTCTCTGCATGAAATTATTAAAAATCCTGACATTTTTTGCAGAAAATCCTCAAATCCCCTCTGCAAAGTGTACAAATCCTCAAATTATCTACATAAAAAACTCCTACAATTCCCTACAGAAAATTAGAAATCCTCAAATTTTCTGCACACAATTCAAATTCTCTCCTCAAAAATATTCAAGCTTATATTCTTTACGGAAAATTAAAAATCCCTAAATTCTCTAAAATTATTTAAAATCCACGGAAGACAAAATTATGCAAAATCCCTCGAGTTCCACAACGTCCCAATTCTCGCATAAAAACTACACGTACAATTACCACACGATCTTGCCGAAAACAATAGCTCCAATTAGCATTTCTCGCGGACACGTTCGAAAAATGTTGGAGTTCGAATGTCCGGAAGAAAGGGAAGCCTGAGCTTTGCAGACAAAGCCCGAGGAGCAGGCGTCTGAACACGTACCGCCTTCGCTTACCTGTGACTGTATAGCAGATGCGAAGTCTGAACGGGTTTCATGCCGGTCCTGATATCCCAGTTACAGACCTGGCCTGTCTTAAGACCGCTAGCAAGGACAGAAGGATCCCGGGGATTAAATTCGCAAACCACGCTCGGGCAAAAAGGATCCAGCGCCATGTAAGGCTCGTTCGGATTGTCTGCTCGTGAAATGACGAAGGCGTTTCGTAATCCGGATTATGTTAGAAGCGGAGAAAAAATATGAAGCTCATTTTTGTTTTTTTTTTGCTCGAACAGTCTTTGTATTTGGTATCGACTTTTCAACGAGTTAGGTGTGCCTTCTTGTGGGATGTTGAGAGGTGCATGATGGAGAGATAAGTCTTTGTACTTGATATGTGTAGTTGATTCCTTTGGAATATGTAGTTTTTAACTGGCTCTATAGTGTGGTGTATGAACACATATGTGTGATGTATAAACACATACGTGTGATGTGTGAACACATATGTGTCATGTATGAACACATACATGTGATGTATGAATACACACATGTGATGTATGAACACATATGTGTGATGTATGAACACATACATGTGATGTGTGAACACATACATGTGATGTATGAACACATAAGTGTGATATATGAACGCATATGTGTGATATATGAACACATATGTGTGATGTATAAACACATACATGTAAATAATTTGTGGATTTGAAAATTTTGAAAAATTTAATAGGTGCTCTCTTTATTTTTAAGTACCTACCAACCTGCCAGATGTACACCTTGTTACTATAATCTTGCTGTCTACCAAACTTCAGAAAGCAGTAACTAACTGCAAGCCTGCTTCCCGAATCTGGTGACCAGGAGATGTTGGTCACTGGTCTCTTCGGGGTGTCTGGATCCATGTATACATTCACTGTTCTAAAAATGAAATAGCAATCAATCACGCTACTACAATTTAACGCTAAGTCAAACAGATCAAAATGATCAATCCTCTAGTTTGAGGATTTGATTTTAGAATAAGAATAGTTAAGATCAGAAAATTTGTTCACATTATTTTCTTGAAACAATGATCCTTATGAACGTATGAAATTAACGTGTACATTATTTTATCCTTGTTGTATCATTTTATTTTTGAATTTGTAATTGATCCTTATGAACATATGAAATTAACGTGTACACTATTTTATCCTTGTCATTTTATTTTCGAATTCATAACTGAGCTTACAATTTATAATCGAGCTTTCAATTTATAATTGAAATTTCAATTTCCAATTCAAGTAAACGATATTATGCTTCTGTCAATTGAGATGAAATGCAACGAAGTTACCTAGTTAACTAGAAGGGATCTACGAAGATCCAGTTCTACCAAGAGTTAGTTGTCTCAAAATCAAATGAGACCTTCCTGAACTAACTGTTAGACATCGTAAGCTTATGTTACACCAGAATATACATTCCCTTACCTGAGAGCCAGAGGTTGTACCATCTCTGTCGGTATCATGTCGCTGAAGTAGTGTTCGTAAATGTTCAACGCGCCATTTTGAAGAATATTGCTTTCCATTATCTGTAATGAAGCATCCGTTCATGTTGATTATACAAATATTTTAATAACCTTGTTAAAAATACAATGTTTTTACTATTCAATTCATTTAATTTAATTTAAACGAATAAACAAATGAAATTTTTCATATTGCACAATTTTAAAATAGAATTATAGTGACTCTAAATTTTCATTTTATCACGAGTGCACATATGTACACATATATTTTATTTTACATCAGTACACATATATTTCATTTTAGAACATTTTACAAAAATAAATAAATACATATAATTCTAATGGCTCTAAATTTTCACCATAATTGTCCATATATTTTATTTAAAAGTATAGAAGGTAAATATTAGCGAAAGGACATTTGACAAAAATTTCGCAAACAAGTTTTGGAATGAAATTCTTCCGACGTCCGTCCGTATAATTAGAAACGACATTAAACGTCAGTCTAACGAGATGGCATTCTTTCCGACTGTCAATTTCCCAGCCATCTCCATTTTTCCATCGGAGAATAGATTGGAAAGTTTCGGAAGTGTCGGTGGATATACGTGTTCGAAGGGAGAAAATCGGAGGGTCTTTGAGGCATCGAGACTCAAACTTCAATCGATCAAGCCGGTAACTTACCTCGAACAACTTACGTAATTTCGGTGCCCAGTTGTCGTCCTTTTCGACCCTCCTGCGAAACCTGGCCGTGGTCTCCTCGTCCCTGGGATTGATCTCCTTCGGCCAACCACCCTCGAAATGAAACATTCCGCTGTTTTTCAACGTCTTGCTGATGGTTTGAACCTTGAATTTACAAGCGGGAACAACGTCGGGCCGCGAACGAAATATTCCGCACGATTTACAGAAGATTTCCAGACGACTTGTAAATTATTTATGCTACGTCCGGGAGAGTTTATTGCGCGAATTTCACGATTTGTTGCGAAACCTGTCTCGCGGTTACTGTCGCTACACGTAATTACCGACAAATACTTGCGGAAAATTTATTTTTCCGTACATTTTTATGGATCTATATTTTTAATTTTAAATCAGTATTTTAGGCACTTTTTTTTTTAGATTTTATTTTGATTTTTGGTTAACTTCTTGTAGGTTTTTAGTAGATTTTTAATAGATTTTTAGTATAATTTTAGCAGATTTTTAGTAGATTTTTAGTAGTTTTTTAGTAAATTTTTAGTATAATTTTAGCAGATTTTTAGTAGATTTTATGTTAGCTTTTGTGTAGATAAAAATGTCAAATTTGACTAGTAAACTTTCAGTAAATTTTTCCTGGATTTTTAGTCAATATACTTTTTACATACATTTTATGTACATTTTTATCCAAATAAAAATTCTTCAATTTTTTTAATAATTTAAAATGAAGTTAAAAGTACAAATTTTTCACCTTTGATTTTGAGAATAAATATCTGGAAGTATCTCTATTAAATAAGAGAATGTATTGTATTTGCATTTTTACCTCGTGCAATGCTAATTGCTTTGAATTTTGCGTTCCAATGTTACAATGGGATCTTAATATATAATCGATCATGTCAGCTGGATTTGGTAAGATTTCGACGTCCACTGTCGGTCCCATTATGTCGAACACACATTGCTTGCCGAATTCGGCTCGAGTTTTCACATACACCTTTCGGATCTCCATTATGACACACTAGTCGATACCTAATCAAAGAGTTAAGAGAATTAGATATATATAATATTTACACATATATGTTGCACATATATTTCTGAACATATACTTGTTGAGAACATGTGTGATACATATTATACATCCACAATTAAATTTAAGACTTTAAAATTGGATATACATATAAGATATGTTACACATACGTATATACACATATGTATATTTCTGAGCATATATTATTGACACATATGTTACTTACATATTACACATCAATAATTAAATTTGTCTTCACAGACTACACCTTATAATACACATGAAAGGAAGAAATTGTTTAAATATTTATTACACGAAAATATAGGTTAAAATAATAATACAAAAATGTAGAAAAATTTGAGGACCCCCAAAACAATTTATTAAATTTGTGTCCAACTGAAACTCGCGATTAAACAATAAAATCTTGGAAGTAAATTAATATTATTGCAAATGAGAGGAAATGTAATTATATTATTTAACCAAAAATACTTAACTTAACCTCGACAAAAAGATCCGTAGATAATTGCTCTTTGGGCGTATATACTTAAAAGTTCGGGACGAAGGATCCTTACTGATAAAAATTCGCGTGTTTTCGACGTGGAAAAAGTTGTTAGAAGAATGACGGCGAGTGCTGAAAGATTCATGAACTGCCGATTACTGAATAAAGTTGTCAGTCCAGAGGATATTTGCTTTGTTTTGCTAAAAATACGAGAGAATTCGTGGTGAGGAAGGATCTTATACCTGACGTTCGTCCTTTTCTTAATTCTGTTGTGTGGTTTGTTGTGTGAATCGACCCTAAGTCGAGAATCAGATTTGAAGTTTGGGAGATTGGGACGTTTGAGAATTGGGAAGTTGATGCAAGAAATGATAATATTATGTAATAGAATTGTAAGTGTACTTGGTGATTATAATTATGATTATATTTAGAATGATGTTATGTAATAGGTTTATAAGTATACTTGACAATTTAAGAATTAAAAAATCTGAAAGTCTAATTGTAGGACTTGTAGTATATAAACATCTGGAGATACTAAAAGTTAAAAATCTAGCAATTTACAATTCTACAATTCTACAATTCCACAATACTATAACTCTACAATTCTACAATTTTACAATTTTACAATTTTACAATTCCACAATTCCACAATACTATAATTCTACAATTCTACAATTCCACAATACTATAACTCAACAATTCTACAATTTTACAATTTTATTATTTTACAATTATACAATTTTACAATTTTACAATTCCGCAATTCCACAATTTCACAATACTATAATTCTACAATTCCACAACTCCACAATTCTACAAATTTACAATTTCATAATACTATAACTCCACAATTCTACAAATTTATAATTACACAATACTATAATTCTACAATTCTACAATTCCACAGTTCCACAACTCCACAATTTCGCAATTCGACAATTCTGCAATTCTACAATTCCACAATTCCACAATTCTACAAATTTACAATTCCACAATACTATAACTCCACAATTCTACAAATTTATAATTACACAATACTATAATTCTACAATTCTACAATTCTACAATTCCACCATTCCACAACTCCACAACTCCACAATTTCGCAATTCCACAATTCCACAATTCTACAAATTTACAATTCCACAATACTATAACTCCACAATTCTACAAATTTATAATTACACAATACTATAATTCTACAATTCCACAATTCTACAATTCCACCATTCCACAACTCCACAATTTCGCAATTCCACAATTCCACAATTCTACAAATTTACAATTCCACAATTCTACAAATTTATAATTACACAATACTATAATTCTACAATTCTACAATTCCGCAATTCCGCAATTTCACAATTTCACAATTCGTCAATTCTGCAATCCAGCAATTCCACAAATCCACAATTCCACAAATTTATAATTACACAATGCTATGATTCTACAATTCCACAATTCCATAATTGCAAAATTCCATATTTGTGCAAACCTACAAATCTACAATTCCTCAATGCTAGAACTCTACAATTCTACAATGCCACAGATCCACAATTTCAGAAATCTGCAATTCTGCAATTCCGCAATTCCGCAATTCCGCAATTCAACAATTCCACAATTCTACAATTCCTGAAATCTACCAATCTACAATTCTACCAAACTACAATTCTACAATTCTACAAATCTACAAATATATAAATCTACGATTCTACAAATCTACGCATAGATGCCTTCAAATCTAAGAATCCAAAATTCCAATAGTCCAAAATTCCAAAAATCCATAATTACGAAATTCCAAAATTCCAAAAATCCAAAAATCCAAAATTGTGAGAATCCTAAAGAGTCCCCTAAGCCCAATATTTGCAAAACCCGTATATCAAAGGCATCCGTCCGTTTTTTGATCCCCCATAAAGTGCTCGTTCAGCTGAGTGCCCAAAGGATTAACAGGATTAAGATGATCGTGAACGTGAAACTATACAGGAACTGTCCCATGACTAAAGTCTTACGGAGGCGAACGTAGCACAGAGGTTGCGGTCTCGATCGAACTTATATATATCCGAGATGAAACGTAGCCAGCTTTGACTTTGACCAGCTTGAACCTAACCCACGGAGATTTCTTGTGGACTCTCGAGTCGATTGTTCGAACGTCGATATTTCAATAGCCGTGAGGTGAAGCACGCTCGGGATTCATTGGCGAAACTTCATTGTGAAAAGGAACGTGGCTCGGTTTTCCTGTTGGTGAACCACTGATCGAAATCGAAGTTCGTTCGAGGGTATTCGTTACAAATCACTCGTTCCTTTTAATGGCTCCACTGTTAATTAACACTTTGACGTCTGCCACTCGTGACTTCGATACCTGCACTTTTTATCCTTTATCCTATTTATATTTGCTGAGTCTCCAAAGGATTCCGATCTTTCTTTGTTGAAAAAGAGACGCGTTTTGTTCAACGGTTCTAAAGGAACAATTTGTTAAGCGATGAACGCTTTTGTAAATGGTCGATGAATGAAAAATTGATTTGTCGAAAAGTTTTTTGTGAAGATGAACGTTAAATTATAACTGATTTGAAATGATAAACAATTTGTAATATTGATAATCTTTTGTAATTTTGCTCTTTTTAATTGTATATCATCGATGGATAATTGAGTATTAATTTGAAATTTTTTATCAGATGTTATTATTTGTTATTAGTTGTTATGATATAGTGAAAAATTTATGACAGTTTTAATCGTCACTTGTGATATGTATTTTTTTAGTGTTATGATGAGCAATGTATTATTATAAAATTAGTTACTGAAAGGGGATATAGTATGATAAATTATTATTTATTTGTAGTAGTAGAAATAATTTTAATCATATATTAATCATTGTATACTAATTTTCTATCTAATAATAATAATTTTAATACTAGTTTTAATCCTATATTAATTACTGAATTAATTAATTGAAAATATAATGAATGACTGAAGAATCTTCGAATATTAAAAAATATATGATGAGTGCAGTATCAGTTACAAGTACAATTCCTAGAAGTGACAAGTTGATCTAATTAATAACTATTTAACGAAGTGGTATTATATTCTATTGAAAATTTCACGGGGTTCTTGGTTGTTCTTTGTTTCCGCGGTTCTGTTATACAATGGCTAATTAATTCGCGTCAGAGTTTTAAAAGCACTTTCTGCTGCTTTAAATGACTACTTTTAACTGGAGCGGTTTTTTTTAAATTATTATTAATTAACTGATCCGTCAAATGGCCACGGGAAAAAGTTTCTTAATCTGAAAGTAGAGCTTGTACGTCTTTGTTAATTGTTCAGAAAAGATTTAATTACCGTGAACGCCTGGTACCTTTTCAGATATGTGATAAGTCTCTTTTTATATTTTATTTTTAACCTCTTTTGTTACGTGTTTCAATTAATTTTCACTGTTTTGGTGGTCAATGATGAACGTTAATATTATTGATTGATTATTATTGATAAGCTTTGATACTATTGATAAATGATTGATATTGATGTTATTGATAAATGATTAAATGTTCGATCATAAATATTGATACTATTGATACATGATTAAGTGTTCAATGATGAACCTTGATTTTATTAATAAATAATCGAATATTCATATACATGTTAAATGTGCAACTGTACCGATAGTCTAGATGAAGAATATAATTTTTTAGAGAAATGACTTGATAGGTTCAATTTTGTTGTTCACTTTACATTCCCACGGTTTCGTTGGCTGGAAAATTTGTTTGAATTTCTCGATATTCGACTCCATTGTTCCGTGCGTCGAATTCAGTTTCGGTATTATATTTTTCTACCGCGAACCTTTCAGCTGGAAATTTCAGTGTCGATTGCTCGATCACATAGACGGAGATACGAAATTTCTATATTTCTGAATTTTCAAATTTTCCAAGCTTCTGAATTTCACTATTTTCATATTACCACGTTAAATTTTTTAATTCTTAGGTTTCTGAAGTACTGAATTTTCAAATTTTTCACTTTCTAAATTTCCTAGTTAATGCGTTTCCAAATTGATAAATTTTTAGTCTCTCAACTTTTAAATTTCTAGATTTCTAAATTTTTTAATTTCTAAATCTTATTCCTACACTTCCAGTTTACCAAATTTCTAAATTTCTAAATTTCCAAATTCTTGCACTTCCAAATGACCAAATTTACAAATTTCCACATTTCCAAATTCGTACACTTCTAAATTATCAAATTTCTGAATTTCCAAGTTGTAAGATTTATTAACCCCTAAATTCCTAAATTTCTAAATCACTAAATTTCAAAATATAAAAATCGATAAGGTCTGCAATCACGTGTCATTTTTATAAAAAAAATAAACCATGACTACGGTTTGTCAATCTCCCTCTGTACTAAATTGACGATGTGTGTAACATCAAAGTTACAGGACTTTTGGTCGGAGGCAATTACAGGCAGCCTTTTGTGTTGTTTTACCTCCCTGAGCGTCGAAACCCAGCAATTCTCGCAATATTGGCAAAAACAGAGCCGAAACACGGGAGGATTGTTACGTGAATTGACCACACCTATGATTTATATCATACTAACAGTTGGTCAGTAAATGGAAACCTTTTTCTTTTCAATATTCCTACCACTCTTCATTTTTGTCCATTTCTTTTTTCAATATTTTACACCTCTTTCTAATTGATATTTTTATATAATAATATAATTATACAGTCATTTAATTAACTAATAACTCTCCCGTAAAAGATATTTTATTTACACATTTTATTTTTTATTAATTAATTAATTCTGTTAATTCATTAAGTTAAGGTAAATTAAACGAATGAGTTACATGTATTAATTAAATAAATTAATTGTACAGTTTAATGAATGGACTCCATTAATCTATTAATTAATGTATTTACTAAAAACAGAGTGATAAATATGAAACTTAAATTACCAAGAAAATTAATTAATCAGTTTTTAATGAACACATCTTTTATTTTCATACACCATGAGTACTTTTATAACCAGCATGAAAATCATGCACGACGCATACAACGAATATGATAACATAATCTTACTTTTTTACAAACGAACGTATCGAATCGTTCCGATTCGCCGTTCGCGAAACAATTACTGGCCCTCGAACGCGTTTCCATTGTCCGTGTAAAACGGATCGAATCCGAGCCTCGATCAATGCCCTCGTGCTAATTAACAGGTGGGATCATTACTTGATACAATACTTCCAATTCACGGGAATGTTTCACGTATCGGTCTGTTCGTTGGCCCCTGTTATCATACTGTAAACAAACGCGCCCGTAGTCTCGTGGAAAACACCGAAACTCCCCGACTTCCTGTCTCTGTCTATCTGTCCGCCATTCGGATTCCAATTTTGCCGGCTTATCCGGTCGGAGGGAAAAAGATCCGGTCGCTCGAAACAATCGGAGTCCTTTTTTTTCTCCTCTGTCTGCGTTTCAACGCGAGCCCCCGAAGCCGACAAACCGGACGTGCACGCGTGCATTAGCTGATGAGAGACAGAGAGCGATACGCCATAGGAGGTTTATCAGGATTTTCGAGTTCAGAGGTCACCGTGTAGTTGTATCAAGGCTGGACAGAGGATCGATGAAAACAGGACAGAAAAAACTGACGAAACGCTAAAAGGTGAACGGTGGACGAACGGATGGTACTTCTTTGAATTATTTAGCTTGGGAGCTTAACACCTTAAGTCCTGATTTTTTCGCCAAGTGCGTCAGAGCAATTTAGTTGTAATGTCAATTATTATATAAATGTCCAAATGTATATATGTGAATATATTTACATGGTCTCTTTTGATCGCTGGGGGTCCTATGCCCACAAACTCTCTACTAGCCATCTTTTGAGACTTTTGACAACTTTCCTAGGGGTTTTAACCCAATCTGACAAAGTTTGATCCTTTGACAAAAAGTCGTATCTGCTACGGTTTAGTCTGTGAGTACTAGGGCAGGGGTTTCATAGTATTTTGACGGCCTCACGCTCCTCCTCCTTTATTAGCCATCTTTTGGGACCTCCGACAATTTTCTTAGGGGTTTTGGCCCATTCTAAGAAAGTTTGGTCCTCTGACAAAAAGTCGTATCTGCTACGGTTTAGCCTGTGAGTACTAGGGCAGGGGTTTCATAGTATTTTGAGAGCCTCACGCTCCTCCTCCCTTATTAGCCATCTTTTGGGACCTCCGACAATTTTCTTAGGGGTTTTGGCCCATTCTAAGAAAGTTTGGTCCTCTGACAAAAAGTCGTATCTGCTACGGTTTAGCCTGTGAGTACTAGGGCAGGGGTTTCATAGTATTGTGACTCTCCATTGCTCCTCCCCTCAAATCCTTATTAGCGACCTTTCGGAACTTCTGACAATTTTCCTAGGGGTTTTGGCCCATTCTAAGAAAGTTTGAACCTCTGACAAAAGGTCGTATCTGCTACGGTTTAGCCTGTGAGCACTAGGGCAGGGGTTTCATAGTATTGTGACTCTCTATTGCTCCTCCCCTCAAATCCTTATTAGCGACCTTTCGGAACTTCTGACAATTTTCGTTAAGGGTTTTGGCCCATTCTAAGAAAGTTTGTTCCTCTGACAAAAAGTCGTATCTCGCACGGTTTAGCCTGTGAGTGCTAGGGCCGGGGTTTTGTATCTTTATTTCTGCTAACACGCGTACCCTGAGTAGGCGTTCGCCTAAGCTGCATATACCTCTCATTTCATCACTATATTATTATTTAATATAACCTATCTTATTAATTTCTTCAAATATTCCTTCAAATGCTACATCCTACACGTAGTCATCAGAAGTTCACCGTGATCTCCACAAGTTTAACTTCCCAGGAAACTCAACAAATATCCGATATATTAATCAATGTATATAAGCCGTAGATTACAGAGAATTTCCGAGAATCGTACGAACGTAAACTCCATAAGTTATCGTTGATGTTTGTCTGTCAATAATTTAGTGCCCGAAGCGGTGGATGTTGAAACGTCGGCTCTCGACAAAATCCTGTAAACCCGGCCCGATCGAGAGGAAAAGCAAGAAAAACGACTGGCAGAAGATTGCAATCAAGGCTTCTCAATTCTTTTCTAATACCCGGTTCATCAAGAACCGCTGATGCAATCATTCTGTCTTAACGAATCGATCGTTTCGCATTATTGGGGTTCGTTGGTCGAACGTATAGTAGCATTCGCATCACGCTTCCAACGGGAAAAGACTTTCCTTTATAATCTGATGCCAGGATAATTTGCTGCAGGAAATGCTAAAGCTTCCTCTGTAATTGCATTTTGGTATTTGATAATTGAACTACCTGCTGATCAACTTTCCTACGAAAAGCAATCTAGGTATTCTTCGATTGATTGGTTATCGTTCTTTTGAACGCTTCGTTTTTTAGGGGATGAGGATGAAACATGATGTATGTACTTTTTGTGACATCTGAACATTTTGTGGATTATACTATTTTGTGGAATAGTAGTGTATTTGAATTTTGTAAATACTTATCAGATATTATATTTTAAATTTGAATGTAGTAAGCTTTATCATATCTGATAGATATATTTGAAATTTAAGTATGGCACACACTATAATGTTTATTAGACATTTTATTTTGCATTTGAATTTAGTGAATATTATAATAGTAGATATCCCAAAATATTTAAAACTATTCTATTATTCATTTGATTTTTGAAATTCCTAAATTTCTGTAGAATTTTACAAATTATATTCGAAATGTTTGACTTCCCACATTTCTAACTTTTGGAGCTCATAAATTAAAAAATTAAAAATTATTTCAAGTAAAAATTTTCTGACATTCTCGATCGAAAACTAACAAATTCTAATAAACAATAATTAATTGTAATCAATAATAAAACTAACAAACTTCACACTGAATATAAAAAACAAGCTACCTAAAAACTTTACTCCAAAAGATTTACTATCAAATCACCGATCTAACTAAACGTCTATAAACAAATAATACAGTATGCAATATATAAACAATTAATTATCAAATGCTACAAAATTTCTCGATAAACACATCATAAACGAATATACATATTGGTAAATATTCCAAAAGTTAAAACGTAAGCTCATCACAATTACAAGGAACAAAAGGATGATAAAAATTGATCATTAGTTGCATTATATATGATGATATATAATTATAATTGATGATCTGCATAGTTCTCGAGGCTACAAGTTCAGTGAACTGCTGGTAAATCCAGAGAATGAGCTCTGTTCGAGAATCTTCAATGCGAAAGGCGTCATTAATCAGTAAATCGAACGAAGTGGTCCAATTGTCCGTGATAAGCGATTCGAGAATATCCCTGGGCCAAATGGCGCTTAGGCTTTCAACCGTAAGCTGCAAATTATCCAGCCACTTTGCATCACTGCGTTATCCCCAAATTCGTACATAATTTATCTTCAAAATCATCTAATTGTGCTGCGTCATACTCTTCGTCTTCATTCTTCACATTTCCTTCTTTGTCTTCATCTTCCGCATTTTCATCTTCATTGAATATTCTTCGTCTTCATTTTCAGCGTTTTCTTCTTCTCGATGTTCATTAATCTGCAGATCCAGGGAGTTTAAGAGTGATTCAATATGTAGATTAACAAATTACAACAAAAACTTCAAAATGTATTGATGGCAACCCACGAGTTGGAAGAGGAGTGTCCAGAAGAACCACTCCGATTGGTCAGAATAGACCTCGCATGTATTTTCTGAACAATTGGCTCTAGCGGTCACGCACACCAATTAGGCGAAAAACGATGACAGTCGGCAAACGTCTCTCAAGCGAGCGAGATAGCGCGAATCGCGTTCAGCAGTTGTTATTGTCATTATTATTCTTATGCGCCTGTATGTAACGGAAGTGTTCACGGTGGATAGAGCTTCTTTTACTTTGGGTCACGCGCCGACTCGTGGTTTGACATCCGTACGTAAATTATTGCGCCTAAATTGAAAATTCGCGCGCACCAAAAATACGAGAAAAATTGACAATATTTGAACTGCGAGTGCGTCGCGAGTGCGTCATAGCTGACGCACCAACTCGTGGGACATCCGTACGTAAATTATTACGTCTAAATTGAAAATTCACGCGTACCGAAAATACGAGAAAAATTGACAATATTTGAACTGCGAGTGCGTCACGAGTGCGTCATAGTTCACGCGCCAACTCGTGGGTTGACATTTGTGCTACAGTTTGTACTCCACCGATTCTCTAGTATTCATCTAAAAATATGCGAAGGAACAGTAGCGCGAAATGAGCCCCAACTTTCCTCCTCGAAAAATCCACCGTCTCCGAAAACACCTGCTATTTTCCCGAAGAAGTTACCTGTTCCCCGGCGTACTTCTTAATATGATTAGAGTTTTAATTAGCATACTTGTTTTCCGTCGAGCCGGAGGGAAATCCCTGGTTCCAGAAGACCAGTCGAGTTTCCACGAAGTTGAAGAATACTGATGTTTAATGACTGTGGAAATGAAAAAATTTATGATTAATAGTTCGTATGTTTTGGAGATTTGTGAGTTTTGGTATTTAGGAATTTGGGGATTTAGAAATTTGGGGAATTAGAGATTTGAACATCTAGAAAGTTGGGAACTTAGGAATTTGCAAGGGTATCGGTTTGGGAATTTAGGGATTTGGGGACTTAGGAGTTTGGAAATCTAGGGATTTAGGGACTTAAGAATTTGGAAATCTAGGGATTTTGGGACTTAGGAATTTGGAAATCTAGGGACTTGGAGGCTTAGGAATTTAGAAATCTAGTGATTTTTGAATTTAGAGACTTGGGGGTTTAGGAATTCGAGAAACTAGGGATTTGGGAATCTAGGGACTTGGAGGTTTAGTCATTTGGTAATCTAGGGATTTGGGACTCTAGAGACTCTGGGGTTTAGGAATTCGGGAAACTAGGGATTCGGGAATCTAGGGATTTGGGGATATAGGAATTCGGGAATCTAGGGAATTGGGGGTTCAGGAATTTGGGTATCTAGGGATTTGGGGGTTTAGGAATTTGGAAATCTAAGGATTTGGGGACTTACGAATTGGGGAATCTAGGGATTTGGGGGTTCAGGAATTTGCGTATTTAGGGATTTGGGGGTTTAGGAATTTGGGAATCTAAGGATTTGGGGACTTTCAAATTGGGGAATCTAGGAATTTAGGGGCTTAGGAATTTGGCAATCTAGAAATTTGGGAATCTAGGAATTTGGCAATCTGAGAAATTGAAAATCTAGCAATTGGGAGACCTAGGAATTTGGTTATCTAGAAACTTGGGAATCTAGGAATTTGGCAATCTGGAAATTAGGAGGAAATTTAGTAATTTTGAGGGCTTTGAAATTTGTGAATCTGGGAGTTTGGCAACTTAGAGATTTGAGGATTTAGAAAATTAGGAATCTGGTAATGTAGGGATTTGAGGGCTTTGGAATTTGGAAATGTTGAATTTGGGAACCTAGGAATTTGGGAACCTACTTTGGAAATCTAAAGTAGTTGGAGTCCTACAAATTTGGTAGTCTATCGATTTGGAAATCCAGTAAAAGTTCAATCCAGAATCCAGAAAAGTTGCGAACCTAGATGTTTGGTAGCCTCTGAAGAAGTAATTGCTTACTTGTTCCCCAGCACACTTTTCAACACAATCACACCATTAATTAACATACCTGTTTCGCTGCTCAACGAAATCCCTAGTTCCCTTAGCCTCCACAAAGTTGCAGAAAACAGGCGACGAGTAGCCCGCGGAAACGTAAAAAACTTTCCGTGCCGCTCGTCACAAGTTCGTCATCCCGACAGATATTCCGGTCGGATTATCTCTCGCTGTTCATCGCCATAATGTCCGCCCAAGTTCGTCGAGGTCGCTTAAACTCCGGCAATAAACGGAAAGCTTGAGGATCTCCGACGACAAGAAAAACGATAAACTTGAAGCCGTTTCCCCGAGCTTCTTCCCAATAATTTCCTCGTCCGGGACCATCTGCTTCTGAGCCGAATTTCATGCTGTCGTCGAACGAATTTCTGAATCTGTCGTGGAAACTTGCCCGGCTTCACCTTTCCGCTTCACGAATGCGTAATGGCGTTGAAAAGAATGGCTTGCAAAGTGAAGTATAAGATTCTTCTGAGTTTGCTCGGCAGATTGTTCATCGCCGACTTTTCTGCCCCCCTCAAGGTGGTTTACATCGCAGAATCATGGTCTACGTGGATCGATTAGGCAATTGGACTTCTAGGTTCATTCTTCAGATTCTTATATTTTGTTGGGTTTTGTTGGGGCACATCAGGTTTTGTTAGGTTAATTCTTTGGTGAGTGGATGATTGGGGTTGAATGATTAGAGTGACGAATGATTAGAGTGTGTAGTAGTGCGGTTAGTATGTGGTGCAATTTTAGTTTGGTTTTATTTTTTTGGAGATATGTGATAAGTTATTAACAAGGTTAGGTATTAGATATCTGGATAGGTTAGATGTTTGAAAGATTGGAAGATTATGTGTATTAGGTGTGACTATGTGTTATGTGAGTATGTGTGACTATGTGTATTATGTGATTATGTGATCATGTATGCCTATATGCATCATGTGTGACTCTGTGTATTGTGTGATTATGTATGACTATGTGGATTATGTGATCATGTGTGGTCATGTGTAATCATGTGTGATCATGTGTGATCGTATGTGACCATGTGTATTATGTGATTATATGTGATCACGTGTGACTATGTGTATTGTGTGTTTACGTGTGACTATGTGTATCATGTGAGTACGTGTGACTATGTGTATTATATGATCATGTGTGACTATGTGTACTTCAGATTTCTTCTAGGTCTTGTTATCTTGATCTACATGCCCACATTTCACTAATTTGTGTCACACTCTTCACTACATTGCATTTACCTGATTTTAGATATCATGTGAGGTCACATATCTAGATAGACTCTACTGCAACATGTAGCTCATGTTCACTCACATGTAACTCATGTTAACTCTGATGTTATCCGACTTTATCTACATGTAATTTATCATGCAATTCCTCGTATGATCACCTCATCACCTACGTATCTATCTTCACCTGCGACTTCCTGTCCAGTTCAGACAACTTCCGCACATCCTGAGAAGACGGCCAAAAAGCAGCCGATATCCGAGGATAAGTAATTCCTTCTTCCCCCTCGTCTTGTTCCTTCGCCCTCTTCTTCGCCTCGCTCCACATTTCCTCCCGTCTCATTTCCTCCCGTTTCATTTCCTCCTGTTGTGTCAGGTCCTCCTCGGTTTGTCTCTTCCTCATCGAACGTCTACGTCTTCTGGTAATTGAATCCTTGCTCACAGCCACTTGCTTCATTGACGCCTGGCTAATGAGTTTTTGACTGGGCGCTGCAATTGGTTCTGGTTCCTTCTCTTGGACCTCTTCCTCCAGCTTTTGTTCTACCATCCATGAAGCGAGCTTTTTAGCTAGAGCTTTCTCTTGCCACATACGCACCTCCGCTTTAGCGATTTCGAGCTCCTTGCGGAGGACGTGCGGCGCTGCGTCCTTCAGCAACAAGATCCTCTTCTTCTGCATCGGTGAAGGTTCGGGAATGTCGTCCAGTTGTATCGTCAACTTTCTGAAGAATCTATCTTCGATTAATGTGGATCTCACTTTTTCGGGCAACCTTGTAGTCATCGTGTACTCCTGGACCTCCTTCAATTGCTTCCCTTTATGCTCCGCTGAAATAAAGGACAAATTTTTATATACTTTTTTAAACTGGTTCTGGTTTTTATGAAGGGTAGTTCGATTACTTTCATGTAGTTTTCTAAATCGTTTCTGGTCTTTATCGAGGGTGGTTTCCTGATTTTTATCTACCGAGAGTTTCGTTTGATTATTTTGATAGACTTATAAATTATTTTTGGTGTGATGGAGTGAAAAAATGAACTACACTGGAATGTGGAATAAAAGTGACTTTACCTAAGCTTTTTATGGTTGTTCATATAAAATTGAAGTATATTAGGTAATTTCTTAGGGTAGAAATAGTACTTAAAACATCCTAATTATTCAATTAAAACACCTCAGTTTTCAGATCCCTGAAAAATATTGAACTAATACTCATTCACCCTCTAAAAAATGTTAAACAGTTACATTAATACTTATTGAACTCAAAGTTAAATTTGACCTCATGTATAGGTTAAAAATAGTACTTAGAACACCCCAATTATTCAACTCTCGTAAATATTAAATAACGTTACACAAAACTGAAAAATATTAAATAACGTTACCTAATACCGATTCAACCCGTAGAAAATATGGAAGCACGTATCCCGGTAATATTAAACCCATTCGGAATTACCTGGACGAAAATGAATACATTCCATCGGACGTATCGATTAAAACGAATCAATATGAGCAACCGACCGCGAACAAAGTATATCCTGCTCGTTGCACCCGATTTTTCTTCTGGACGTTAATTAATTCCATCCTAATTTGTAATCGCGGAACTCGTTCAACGACTCAACCGTTCTTTATAATTCCCTGGACCACCGAATATCCCCATTTACATAATCTCGAATTAATTTCTGTTCGCGCTATAAAAACAAAATGGGAAAAAAATGGTGGCTGCAAATGGCGGAGGATTTCGCGACGCGTAATGTCGACGACGAGAGAGAAATACAGGGAAATAGAGAGAAAGGGAGGATTTCCGGATACTCGAACAATGTCTATGAACGAGCGATCAGAACGCAAAAATTGCTTTTATGATATCGTGCGTGCACAATATGGAAATAAATAGTGAACACGAAAGCCAGGCGCTATTAGCTTCGACACAGGCGGTTGGAAATATTTTTCAAAGCGATAAGACAATATTTTCCTGGATGCGATGGGACTTGGTGCGTTTGCGAAGCTTGATTTATGGCCGCTGCATCGTTTATCGTTAGAGGAAAAAAAGGAGTAATGTGTGCGCAATGTGCGAGAAGCGTACAAGTAGATTGCCATTTGACGAGAGAAGTTCGTGGAACGTTTAGAAAGGTTTTTGGTTATTTCAAGCTGTCTGATGGGGAGTTCGAACTTCACAGTTTTCAGATTTGGGGATTTGGAGATTTGGAGATTTGGAGATTTGGAGATTTGGAGATTCGGAGATTTAGAGATTTGGAGATTTGGAGATTTAGAGATTTGGAGATTTAGAGATTTAGAGATTTTGAGATTTAGAGATTTAGAGATTTAGAGATTTAGAGATTTGGAGGTTTGGAGATTTGGAGATTTGGGGGTTTGGACATTTGGAGATTTGGAGATTTAGAAATTTAGAGATTTGGAGATTTAGAGATTTGGAGATTTAGTGGTTTGGAGATTTGGAGATTTGGAGATTTGGAGATTTAGAGATTTGGAGATTTGGAGATTTGGAGATTTAGAGATTTGGAGATTTGGAGATTTGGAGATTTGGTGGTTTGGAGATTTGGAGATTCGGAGATTTAGAGATTTGGAGATTTGGAGATTTGGAGATTTAGAGATTTAGAGATTTGGAGATTTGGAGATTTGGAGATTTGGAGGTTTGGAGATTTGGAGGTTTGGGGGTTTGGAGATTTGGAGATTTGAAGATTTAGAGATTTAGAGATTTAGAGATTTAGAGATTTAGAGATTTGGGGATTTAGAGATTTAGAGATTTGGAGATTTAGTGGTTTGGAGATTTGGGGATTTAGAGATTTGGAGGTTTGGAGGTTTGGAGATTTGGAGTTTTGAAGTTTTGGAGATTTAGAGATTTGAAGTTTTAGAGCTTTGGAAATTTGGCCTTCTGTAGTTTTGAAGATTTGGAGATTCGTAGTTAAAAGTTTTTGTAGTTAGAAACTCGGAGATGAATTTTGGAATTTTGGAGCTTTGGAGATTTGTAGTTAAAAGTTTTTGTAGTTAGAAACTCGGAGATGAATTTTTGAATTTTGGAGTTTCATACATTTGGAGATTTGTGGTTAAAAATTGTTGTGGTTAGAAACTTGAAGATGAAGTTCTCAAGTTGTAGAGATTTTTTGAAGTTTTCGAGTTTTCTACTTTTCTACTTTTCAAGTTTTCTAACATCCCAGGTTTCTAGTTTTCTAGTTCTCTAGTTTCCTACTTTGACATCCCTATACAATTATACTTTTCAAATATCCCTACAAGAACAACAACATAACTAATTTATACCCGGAAGTCGAAAGATCGAAAGCAAGTCTCATTAAAATTTTAAATATACCGTCCTACGTTTAAAATACATCGTCCTTTCACTCGGTTTCATCTTTCGTTCGTTTCATGCAAGATTCTTTCACCGCAGAATAAATTATCGTTTCAGAACGAGACGATTAATTTGCTTCTGTACAGGACCTAATTAACGCGCGGAATAGTTCGTGCCACGGAAAAAACGTTCATTTCCGAGTGTCTTTTCTCCTTCGAGATTAATTCCGCAGCGATGCAATATGTCGGTGAGAGTTGAAATTGTAAATCAAGGCTCACCCTAAAATCACGATAGTTAATATCCTGATCGCTTAAAATCCCGACAGCTAAAATCCCGATCAATTAAAATCCTGACAGCTAAAACCCCGATCACTTAAAATCCTGACAGCTAAAATCCCGATCACTTAAAATCCTGACAGCTAAAGTCCTGACTACTTAAACTCCCGACAGCTAAAATCCCGTGAGTCAGGATTTTAATCCAACCTAACCTAAGCTGTAAACTGCGTTCGACGAACCTACATTCCTAGATTCTTAAATTTCGAAATTCCTAGCTGTCGAGATTTTACTTGTCGGGATTTTACCTGTCGGGATTATAGCTGTCGGGACTTTAGCTGTGATTTTGTGTGGCACCGGTAAATCGACACGGTCGAGAACGTCACTCACAGAGTACGGTTCCTTTGTAATTGGCCCGGAAGCTTACTCAATAATTTCCATGGAATTTCATTTCACGCTTCCGGTAACGTCGGACATTTTCCGAAAGTTTGTCAAGTTGTCGCCACGGTTCTGCCACTTGTAAATTCTACAGCGATGGCGGTCGAGTAACTGCAAACAAGGTGCACGGTCCGCCGCGGTTGTATCACGGTCTTGCCGGTCAATTAATTCTGTTCAACGTTTCCGGTATTCGCCATCTTCGAGTTACTTACAATTAGTACGGATTAACGCCTTGCGGGAAACCACTTACAATTCGAAGTTTATAAAACGAACCAGCAGCGCGTAACGTGATCGACAACATTTAACGCTGTGTTTATTAACCATATTTTATTACATAAATTATACACGATATTATATTTTTTATACCAGCGAAAGATTTGGTGTCATAGAACACAATTTTTCATATTTTTTTATAACGGTCGGAATGTTCAAAATGTTTAGTAGTTCATGTGTTTAGGGACGTGAGGATTTGGGAACTTTGTAATCTAGCGATTTCAGAATCTAGGGACTTCGGGTTTAGGAATTTGGAACTATAGGAATTTGGGATGTTCGAAATTTGGTAATCTAGAAATTTTTCAGTTTTGGAACTTCAGAACCTAGGAATTTTTGAATGTAGATATTCGGGAATCTAGGGACTTGGAGGTTTAGGAATTTGGAAATCTAGGGATTTGGAGATCTAAGGACTTGGAGATTTAGTAATTTGAAATCTAGGGATTTTGGAGTCTAGGGATTTGGAGGTTTAGGAATATGGAAATCTAGGGATTTGGGGATCTAGGGACTCGGGGGTTTTGTAATTTGGGGCTGTAGGGATTTGGAAATCTAGGAATTTGGAAGTCTAGGGATTTTTAAGTCTAGGGACTAGGAGGTTTAGGTATATGGAAGCCTAGGGATTTGGGAATCTAGGGACTCGGAGATTTAGTAATTTTGGGATCTAGGGATTTGGAAATCTAGAGATTTTGAAGTCTATGGACTTAGAGGTTTAGGAATATGGAAATGTAGGGATTTGGGGATCTAGGGACTCGGAGGTTTAGTAATTTGGAGATCTAGGGATTTGGAAATCTAGATATTTTGGAGTCTAGGGACTTGGAGGTTTTTGGAATATGGAAATCTAGGAATTTGGGGATCTAGGGACTTGGAGGATTAGTTATTTGGAAATCTAGGGATTTGGGGATCTAGGGACTCGGAGGATTAGTAATTTGGGGATCTAGGTTTTTGGAAATGTAGAGATTTTGGAGTCTAGGGACTTGGAGGTTTTTGGAATATGAAAATCTAGGAATTTGGGGATCTAGGGACTTGGAAGATTAGTTATTTGGAAATCTAGGGATTTGGGGATCTAGGGACTCGGAGGATTAGTAATTTAGGGATCTAGGGATTTGGAAATCTAGAGATTTTGGAGTCTAGGGATTTGGAAGTTTAGGAATATGGAAATCTAGGGATTTCGGGATCTAGGGTCTTGGTGATTTAGTAATTTGTACATCTAGGGACTTGGAAATCTAGGAATTTGGCGATTTGGGAATTTGGGAATCTGGGAATTTGAACCTGAACAAATTTTTAGATATCGAAATTTACTAGTATAAAAATTTCACGATGTACAATTTTAAGTATAAATAATTTTTCCACTATCAAATTCCAAAACTCGTCAATGTAAAAAAATTTCCCCGTTTTCCAATTTCTCTTCTAATTCCCCGGAAGTTTTCAAAATCCCCAAATAACATCAGTTCTCTCGAACATAAAACTTCCAATAATTCCCTGTCGCATTTCGAATGAGCCGCAACCGAGCGTGCAATCTTACCTGCCACATCCTTGCAACAAATTTCCGGCTTGCAGACTCCCTTGCAGATCTTTTTCAAAATCTTTCCCGATCGTTTCTTCCTGTCCCTCGTGCTCCTCGTATCGGAATCCGCATCTTCGCCGTCCCCTTTCCACGTCTCCTTCGCGGCCGCCCGATGGTCTCTCCGGATTTTTCCGCGGCTCAACAACTTCCTGTTGGATCTCCGATCTGTTCTCGTCTCCTCCTTCGCCGGTTCCTCTTCCTCCTCCTCTTCCACGCGCACCGCGGTGACTACCCTCTCCCGCAACGATTCTTGCGCTGCCTCGATGTCCTCTTTATCCATTTCCGTGTACTTCGCGGACTCCTTCCGGAAACGAACGAGGTATGCGCATCATTTATGTTGCACGCTGTTCGCGGGACCGACTATTCGAAATTGTTCGACCTTCGTGTTCCCTTAGAAATTTCATTCTTTTCTGCAGTTCTTTAACGTGGCTCGCGAGCATGTAAGGTTCGTATCAAATTGGACGACGTGAATGTACTGCGAAGTAGCTGGATTCGAAATCGATGGTTCAATGGGAGGAAGATGGTCTGTGTCGGGAGGTTTCTTTGTGTACGGGACGATTCAGAAATGGAGATCGGGGGGAATTGGAAGTTGGAGATTGTAGGTACATTGTTATGTGATGAATGGATTTATTTATTTGGGAGGAAATTGATGAGATTTTGGAAATGAGAAATAATTCGCGTACTTGATAATTTGGGAATTTTTCAAGAGAGAGGAGATTGAATGTTAGATTTAGGGTGAAGAGGTTTGGGACTTTTAATGTTATTAGGTTTTTGAATTGGAAAATTTTTTAGAAATTTGGAAACAGGATTGAGAAATTTGGAAATTTGGGTATTTTAGGATTTAGAAATTAGGGATGTTTGGGATTTGGGGATTGGGGATTTGAAATTTAAGAAATTTGGGAATTTTGGGATTTGAAAATTTGGATTTGGAAATTTAGAGATTTAGAAATTTGGAAATTTGGGAATTTAGGGATCTAGGGATTTAGGAATCTAGTAACTTTAGAATCTAACGATTTAGGGATCTAGGGATTCAGATATTTAGGTATTTAGGGATTTAAGGATTTGAGGATTTGGAAATTTGAAGATTTAGGAATTTGGAAATTTGGGAATTTAGGGGTCTAGGGATTTAGGAATCTAGTAACTTTAGAATTTAAAGATTTAGGGATCTAGTAACTTTAGAATGTAAAGATTTAGGGATCTAGGGATTCAGATATTTAGGTATTTAGGGATTTAAGGATTTGAGGATTTGGAAATTTGAAGATTTAGGAATTTGGAAATTTGGGAATTTAGGGATCTAGGGATTTAGGAATCTAGTAACTTTAGAATCTAACGATTTAGGGATCTAGGGATTCAGATATTTAGGTATTTAGGGATTTAAGGATTTGAGGATTTGAGGATTTGGAAATTTGGAAATTTGGGAAATTAGGACTCTAGGGATTTAGGAATCTAGTGATTTTAGAATCTGAAGATTTAGGAATCTAGTGATTTTAGAATCTAAAGATTTAGGAATCTAGGGATTTAGATATTTACGTATTTAGAGATTTAAAGATTTGTGGATTTAAAAATTTGGAGATTTAGAAATTTAGGAATTTAGGGATCTAGGTATTTAGGAATCTAGGGATTTAGGAATCTAGTGACCTTAGAATATAAAGATTTAGGGATCTAGGGATTTAGATATTTAGGTATTTATGGATTTAAAGATTTGAAGATTTATAGATTTGGGGATTTTGGGACTAGGGAATTTGAGGATTTAGGGATTTTGGAATTTGCGGATTTAGACATTCAAAAGTTTAGGAATTTAGGTATTTAGAAATTTAAAAATTTAGAAATTCAAGAATTCATGAATTTAAAATTGGTCTTGGAAATTTTGTAATTTCAGAATTTAAAAATTTTGAAAATGTGATATTTGGAAATTTCGGAATTTTTGAATGTAGAAACTTGAGAATTTTATAATTTGGTAATTTGGGAGTTTGAAAATTTGGTAATTTGGAAATTTGAGAATTTGGGGATACGAAAAATTGAAATCTTGCAAATTTGGGGCTGTGTTAATTGAAAAACTTGAAAATTCGAAAATTTGTAAATTTAGAAATTTGAAAACTTCCAAAATGAGAGTACAATTTTCTCTCCCTCAAAAAAATATATGAAATTAACAGAAAACTGTCTTACAAATTCTGATCAACGATATCAACAAAATCTTTCTCTCCAAAGAATATTAAAAACACAGAGAACAGTCCGACTCGTTGGTGTCAACCTCCACTATAATTTCCCCCGCAAGAAAATACGAAATAAACAGAAAACTGATTAGTTTCGATGAACGAAATGTTCTGCGTTACCGCCTCGATCCTGCGGAAGTACTCCTCCTCGGCTTTGAGGTGTTCCGGTTCGCTCGTTCTTCCAACGACCCTCGATTTTTTCACGGTCTTGGGTTTCGACGATTCCCGACCTTCCCGGGCAATCGGCAGGTCCCTCTTCTTCGTTTTGCTCTCCTTTTTCGTCCTCACCTTCGTCACCTGCTTAGGCACAAAATCCTCCTCGACGTCTCCGCCGATCATCAGACGTATCTCCCTCAATCGATTATCGACAGCTTTCTCGTATCGACCGCACCTCTCCAGATACTGCAACACGAACGACTAATATATTTTCTTGTCTCAATTTGCGAGAGCTCCACGCGGCTGTTTCTTGTCGGTTAAATTCATCGCGAAAATCCGGCTGACCTGATTTTGCGAAATCAGAGAGGTTTATCGTGGAGTGGCTTCGTTTGATCAAACTATTTGGTGTTAGGTTTGCTTCGGATGCAATCGTTCGATGAGATCTTTTCTAGTGCTAGAGCGGAAATTTTATTTATGCAGTACAGAGGGTTAGCGTAAATCGTTCGTTTTGAAAAGGTCTTCGAAAGCGTTACATGCATACGTATGAAAGGTATATGGAAAGAAACAC
This sequence comes from Megachile lagopoda, assembly GCA_036983795.1. Classification (NCBI taxonomy): domain Eukaryota; kingdom Metazoa; phylum Arthropoda; class Insecta; order Hymenoptera; family Megachilidae; genus Megachile; species Megachile lagopoda. The sequence continues at coordinate 7,515,827 of CM072798.1, forward strand.
AGAGTTAACATGTTTATACACACTCGACAAGGTCAGGAAACTGAGAATTTTGGAAGTTTTGCAATTTGGGGATTTTGGAATTTCGAAACTGAGAAGTCTGGGGATTTTGGAATTTGGAACTTGAGAAATTTGGGAATTTTGGAATTTGGGGATTTTGGAATTTGAAAGCTAAAAAATTTGGGGATTTTGGAATTTGGAACTTGAGAAATTTGGGGATTTTGGAATTTGGAACTTGAGAAATTTGGGGATTTTGGAATTTGGAACTGGGGAAATTTTGGGATTTTGGAATTTGGAACCTGAGAAATTTGGGGATTTTGGAATTTGGCATTTGAGAAATTTGGGAACTTAGGAATTTCGAAACTGAGAAGTCTGGGGATTTTGGATTTTGGAAGTTGAGAAATTTGGGAATTTTGAAATTTGGGGATTTTGGAATTTGAAAGCTAAAAAATTTGGGGATTTTGGAATTTGGAACTTGAGAAATTTGGGGATTTTGGAATTTGGAACTTGAGAAATTTGGGAATTTTGGAATTTGGGGATTTTGGAATTTGGAAGCTAAGAAATTTGGGGATTTTGGAATTTGGAAGCTGAGAAATTTGGGAATTTAGGAACTTGGGGATTTCAGAATTTGGGAATTGAGAAATTTGGAAATTTTGGTATTTGGCACTTGAGAAATTTGGGAATTTTGGAATTTAAAAACTGAGAAATTTCAAAATTTGGGAATTTGGGAATTTTTGAATTTGGAAGCTAAGAAATTTGGCGATTTTGGAATTTGGGGATTTTGGAATTTGGAACCTGAGAAATTTGGGGATTTTAAAATTCGAGGACATAGGAATATTATTACTGAGAAATTTGGGAATTTTGGAATTTGGAAGCTGAGAAATTTGGGAATTTAGGAATTTGGGGATTTCAGAATTTGGGAATTGAGAAATGTGGAAATTTTGGGATTTGGCACTTGAGAAATTTGGGGATTTTGGAATTTAGAACCTGAGAAATTTGGGGATTTTAGAATTCGAGGACATAGGAATATTATTACTGAGAAATTTGGGAATTTTGGAATTTGGAAGCTGAGAAATTTGGAAATTTAAGAATTTTGGGATTTAGGAATTTGGAACCTAAGAAATTTGGAAATTTGGGGATTTGGAACATGAGAAATTTGGGACTTTAGGAATTTGGGGATTTTAGAATTTGGGACTTGAGAAATTTGGAAATTTGGAGATTTGGAACTTGAGAAATTTGGGAATTTATTAATTTGGAGACTGAGAAATTTGAAAATTCAGTAATTTGAGAGTTTAGGAATTTAGGACCTGAGAAATTTGGGGATTTAGAAATTTGTGGACTTAGGAATATTAATCCTGAGAAATTTGGAAATTTAAGAACTTGTGATCGTCCATTTTATATGGATTCTTTTTTATTTTTAAATTTGCAGATAATATGTGAGATAATATTGTATGGATACTATGTGCATAGTTTTCGTCTTGTTATCTTTTTGGTGTTTCGTAGATAAATTGTTATCTTGTAGATAAAATTTGAGATAGAAGATGAAATAATAGATTACAAGTAATAGATATTAGATAATTGACAGGAGACAGCATAAGGTGCATAATAGTCGATGGACAATATATCAGATTTGTGTTATCTTATAGATTAAGTTAGGTGGTAGACGATGAGATGATAGATAGCATCATAGCAGATATTAGATAATAGATAATAGACAACAGACAATAGATGGTACGTAATTGATAGTGGTAGTGGACAGTAAGTGATAGACAGTAGACAGTAGCATTTATATTATCTTGTAGATTAGATTGTGGAATAGTAGATGAGATAATAGATAGCAAATGGCAGATGATAGATTATAGAGAACATGTAGTAGACAGTAGATAATAGAAGATAATGAACATTAAATAATAAATAGTAGACAACACATAACACTTCTATTATATTTTAGACTAGATCGTGGAACAGTAGATGAGATAATAGATAAAAAATAACAGATAATAGATAATAAACAACAGTCAGCAGACGGTGTATATCTAATAATAGGCAACAGACAGTAGCTAACAAAAAAACAGAAAATTTATAACATTTACATTATCTTACAGATAAGATAGTGAGGTAGTAGATGAGATAACAGATAATAGATAAAAAAGACTTCATAACAATCTATTTCTATGAATTTCACATATCTGTTACTTATCCCTAAATTCCAGTAAATATAATTACATAAAAATAATTTTAATGAAATTTTGCACTACCCTCTATTGACTAATGCAACCTTTTGAGTGTGGTTAAACATAAAAAAAAAACGAAATTCTTACGTTATTCAAACGATATCTGTCATCTTTGCTGAACGTGGCAAGATCCTCCGAGCACTGCAACATGTATACATTGCCACTGCGATTTCCAACGGCGATTAAATCGCCATTTTCATGTGCATCGATCGATGTTAAACCGTTCTGACAAGGGTGGATCGATGTCAAGGGTGCTCGTACACCTGTCAGAATATCGTACGCTTTCACTTCGCCTTTGGTGTTTATGGTGAAAAATACCGAACATCTGGATTTGCTCCAACATCCACCGGTTAGACCTTCCTTTTCCCTGCAAGTAAATTTAATCGTTTTTATGGTTTCTGATTGGTAGCTTGTTAAATTGTTAGACTGATTGATTGGTAGATTGATAGATTGATAGATTGATAGATTGATATATTGGTAGATTGGTAGATTGATAGATTGATAGATTGATAGATTGATAGATTGGTAGATTGGTAGATTGATAGATTGGTAGATTGATAGATTGATAGATTGGTGGATTGATAGATTGGTGGATTGATAGATTGGTGGATTGATAGATTGATAGATTGATAGATTGATAGATTGATAGATTGATAGATTGATAGATTGATAGATTGATAGATTGATAGATTGATAGATTGATAGATTGATAGATTGATAGATTGATAGACTGATAGATTGATATGTGGTTAGATTGTTAGATTATTACATCGATATATTGATAGACTGATAGATTGATCGATGGTAGATTGATAGATTGATAGATTGATAGACTGACAGATTGATAGGTGGTTAGATTGTTAGATTACTACATTGATATATTGATGGACTGATAGATTGATAGATTGTTAGATCGATAGATTGACAAATTGATAGATTGATAGATTGATAGATTGACAAATTGATAGATTGATAGATTGATAGGTGGTTAGATTGTTAGATCGCTCATCACCTCATCCAAACAATTAATTCCAAAGTAATTAAAAATAATACCAAATGCTGAAGAAGCAACCTTCCTTCGTGTCGTCCGCCCACACCTTCACAGTTCCAGTCCCGATAGTCAGAAAGCATTTCAGGAAAGCAGGATTTCGATCAATGGCGATGACGGGTCCTTTATAACCCACGAACCTCGAAGCCAATTTTTCTCTCGCATCCTTGCTTCTTCTGTTCACGTTGATAATTATGCCGTTTTGCAGACCGGCTAAAAATCTGCTGCTAATCGTTTGTTCGTATTGGAGAGACGTCACACCGATAGCATTCACGATGCTGCCTCTAGACGGGTCATCTAGGTCCATCACTATCGTATCCCTCGGCTTTTTTGGATACCTGTTGTCCCACCATTTCACGGTGCCGTCGCTCGAAGAGGAGAAAAATTCGGTGATCACTTTCGACGGTATCCAAATTGCTTTGGTCACTGGATATCTTTGGAAAATGTGACAATTATCTGATTTCGAACTTTGGTCATTTGTTAGTTTGAAGATTTACGAAATTTTCTCAAGTTTTAAATGAAGAAAATAATTATCAATCTTAATAATTCAATAAAAGAAATAATTAATAATAATTCAAAAAGGAAAATAATTATAAATCATAACAATCCAATAAAGATAATAAATATTAATTATAACAATGGAATCAAAAAATAATTAATAATAATTTAATGAAGAAAATAAATATTATCCACAACGATTCAATAAAGAAAATAAATTGAACTCCATGAGATACCACTTAAAAAATATGAATAATCATTCCACGTTTAAGCAAACGCAACGGATTTTATTGCACGATAAAATCTCCATAAAAACATTGACTTGCAGTTGCAAATGAAAAAATGTCAAAGTACTCCAACGATCGGTATCAAGTGTGTCGTTACAAAAGCAAACAGACGATACTTTATTCGAGCGAATCGTTACCATTCGTATCCGAGTGAATAATAAAAGCGCAGCAAAACATTTTCGAAAAGTTCCGCATTTCTGTTTACCGATTGAACGGAAATTGTGGTTTCGAGAATTCAAAAGAAATATCGATATATCCAATACCTGTGACTGTAAAAGGGATGCGATAATTGTTGGGGAGTATCGCCTGTTCGAATATCCCAGCAACACACTTGTCCAGACAAAAGACCGCCGACCAACATGGCCGGGTCACAGGGATTAAATTCGATCGTTAGTAACGGAGATGACGATTTCAATGCGCACAGCGGGCTGCTCGCGTAGTCTGGAACGGGCAAATTTTTAGCACTCTTTATTTCTGGTGGTTTTTTGGGTAGCTGGGGATTTGGAGAGTTGGGGATGCGGACATTTGAGAATTTGGAGATTTGGGGATTTGCGGATTTGAGGATTTAGAGAGCTTTGGGGGAATTTTTGAAATTTCCAGAATTTGGAATTTGAGGATATGGGGATTAGGGGATGTGGGGATTTGGCGATTTGGGGATTTGGGGATTTGAGGATTTGGGGATTTGGGGATGTGGGGATGTGGGGATGTGGGGATGTGGAGATGTGGGGATTTGGGGATGTGGGGATTTGGGGATGTGTGTATTTGGGGTTGTGGAAATTTGGAAATGAGAGAATTTGGGGATGTGGGAATTTGAGGTTGTGGAAATTTGGGAATGAGAGAATTTGGGGATGTGGGAATTTGGGGATGTGAGAATTTGGGAATATGGGAATTTGGGAATATGGGAATTTGAGGATGTGGGAATTTGGGGTTGTGGAAATTTGGGAATGAGAGAATTTGGGGATGTGGGAATTTGGGAATTAAGGGATTTGAGAATGTGGAAATTTGGGGATGAGGAAACTTGGGGTTGTGGGAATTTGCGGATGTGGAAATTTTAGGAGATGTGGAAATTTGGGGATGTGGGAATTTGGGAATTTAAGGGTCTGACAATTTGGGAATATGAGTATTTAGAAATTGAAGAATTTAAGTATTTGGGGATGTAAGGATGTAATATAGAAATTTGGAAATTTGAGAATTTGAGGATTTGGGAAATTGAGCATTTAAGAAAAACTAACTATACTTTTTTGAATTGGTTTGGAAATTTGGGACTATTTCTGGGGATTTGAAAATTGCAAATTTTAGCAGTTGTAACATAGGAAGTTGAAGATTTACGTATATCTAGGGACTTTGAAAAATAAAAATTGAGAAATAGTAAAAGATGACCCAAAATTTCTTTCAAATAACATAACCACAAAAACTTGTCCACTCCACAACCCAACAATTATACCCCAAAAATCTTCCATTCCCGGTATTCTATTTTCCCCCGCACGAAATTCTTTTCCCCCGTCCATTACTCGATTGGCTGAAATTCCTGGCGTAAACCGCTATCCCCTACAGTATTCAACGTGTTCATATCATAGTAAATGGCATTCATGCAACGACACCTATGCATTCTTTCTTTGGCCGGGCTTCCAAGATAGCCGCAATAGCTTGTCTTTGATCGAAACGATATCAAATTTCCGCGTGTACAGACCGGAAGGAATCGGGTGGATCGAATAGCATTCCGTTTCGAGGTGCCATGGCAAATAACAGCGATCGAGTGTGTGGTTTGTCGTCGAATAACATAAGGAATATTCGAGTACCGATGTCCCATATGTAGGAGTGCGGACTCACGTCGGCCGAATGCTCTTCAAATTCCATAAACGAGTAAGCTGCAGCCAATCGATTCGATCCGCAGGTGGACCAAGACAGACCACTGACGGGCCTCTTGATCGTTTCCGGATCTGTGTACGAGTTCCGGTTCCTGAAAGAAGAGATGTAAGAATACCTGGGTCAAAACGACAACACTCCACGAGGAAACTACTTTTACATTTTTGCAACTAAAACACGATTATTACTGAAAGTTCGCTACTTTTTATCTGTGTAACTATTTTCTATACAATCACGTTACGTTATATTACAAATTAACGATATTAGATTATATAGAATTTGAATTTCGCGCCACCGATGGCCCTCGCCGCCAACTTAACCTAACCAAAGATTAAGGATACCAGAGGCGACACTCGACAGGGAAAATACTTTTTGGAGAGGGACACAACAAATTTAAATGTCCTAGACAAATGAATCGGGGATACGGATACAATTTCGACGCGGTATTTCGAAACGCGCATGCGCACAACGTGCAAGTATGGCGGTCGACGAACGGTTCAAACCTGTACATTCACCAGTAATTTGTAATAATTTTATCATTTCTCTGTAACACATTCATCTGTATTTTCTCGTGACAGTTCATTTCCTTGTAAGTTATTTGTAATAATCATTTCTGTAATATGTATTCTTGAAATATATTTTGTAGAGTAATTTTCGTATATTCCTTTCTTCAACTTCTCAACGTTGTAAAATACTTCGAAAGCTAGTATTAGTAATACAGAGAAAATTGATGACAGATTTCTAATTATTAGACACGAAATTAGATTCACTTCATTTAAATTTCCCGCTCGTTTGCGCAATTTAAAGGGACAGTATTTTACAAACATCAAAGGTGCCGCACGGAGTATCGCCTCTTGTATTGCCCCTACTCTTTGGTTAAGAGAAACTTGCAAATTTCAGAACTTACAAATTTGAAAATTTGCAAACTTACAAATCTTTGTACTCGCACATTTTTACAAATTGTGAATTAGTCAGAGTATCGTTCGATTTAGTATCGACTGATCAGAACAGATTCATAAAGGCTTGCAATCCATTTGCAAACAGGTCAAGCATTGTTGATTTTAGTTTATCGACAGCTACGAATTAGTAGACTTTTCAATCGCCTTTCGATAACAGGCTATAAAGTCAAATGGATTCAATAGTTATTTCTACAAATTCGTCGATTTCCATCAATTTGCAAGAACTCTTCAGTTGTACATGTTTGTTGTGAAATTTTTTTCACTTGCTTTCTGGCTTAATAGACCGTATCGATTTTATAAAATCGTTCTCCACTGTGTACGCTGTATTTAAGTGTTTCATTGAACCAGTTTGAAACAATTGTTTCATTGTTAGCGTTTGATTTACTTCGTTCGATTCAAGTCTGTTTAAGCTTTAGCTTCTGATTGTTTGCTGAATTTATGACAAAAGTTCCGTATTATTTTTAGAAAAAATAAAAATATCAATTTCATTACTTTACGATGCACGTATTATACATTTAATATCTTATATCTAATTTAAAAATATGAACATAAAAGTAAGGTATAAACTGTACATGCTTGATATAAGCATTAAATAATATATATAATATTTCATGTTCCATATTAATTATAAAGTACCGTTGGCAACCCACGAGTTGGCGCGTGAAGGGGCTCACGTGTTTGGAAGAGCCACTCCGATTGGTCGGAATAGAAAAATGGACGCCTCACACGTATTTGCGGAACAATTGGCTCTCGCGGTCACGCACACCAATCAGGCGAAAAACAATGACAGTCGGCAAACGTCTCTCAAGCGAGCGAGATGGCGCGAATCGCGTTCAGCAGTTGTTATTGTCATTATTATTCTTATGCGCCTGTATGTAACGGAAGTGTTCACGGTGGATAGAGCTTCTTTTACTTTGGGTCACGCGCCAACTCGTGGGTTGACATCCGTACGTAAATTATTACGCCTAAATTGAAAATTCACGCGTACCAAAAATACGAGAAAAATTGACAATATTTGAACTGCGAGTGCGTCACGAGTGCGTCGTAGCTCACGCGCCAACTCGTGGGACATCCGTACGTAAATTATTACGCCTAAATTGAAAATTCGCGCGTACCATAAATACGAGAAAAATTTACAATATTTGAACTGCGAGTGCGTCACGAGTGCGTCATAGCTCACGCGCCAACTCGTGGGACATCCGTACGTAAATTATTATGCCTAAATTGAAAATTCGCGCGTACCAAAAATACGAGAAAAATTGACAATATTTGAACTGCGAGTGCGTCACGAGTGCGTCGTAGCTGACGCGCCAACTCGTGGGACATCCGTACGTAAATTATTACGCCTAAATTGAAAATTCGCGCGTACCATAAATACGAGAAAAATTTACAATATTTGAACTGCGAGTGCGTCACGAGTGCGTCATAGCTCACGCGCCAACTCGTGGGACATCCGTACGTAAATTATTATGCCTAAATTGAAAATTCGCGCGTACCAAAAATACGAGAAAAATTGACAATATTTGAACTGCGAGTGCGTCACGAGTGCGTCGTAGCTGACGCGCCAACTCGTGGGACATCCGTACGTAAATTATTACGCCTAAATTGAAAATTCACGCGTACCAAAAATACGAGAAAAATTTACAATATTTGAACTGCGAGTGCGTCACAAGTGCGTCATAACTCTTGTATGTCTAATATCAAACATGAATTTGCAATAAAAAAATATTATGTATTTAATAATATTTCGTATTTTTTGAAAAATAAAATCTAACACTTGTCGTTTGAGAGGTAAATATTGTTGAAGATTTAACAGGTAAACTTTTGTTGCAAAATATGGAGGATTAAAATGTTGAATATTGTAGTTTGTATCATATTGATGAATCGTGAAAAATACCTGATGTTGTAATGCCTGAAGATGGATGTTGGTATCAAGTCATCGAAAAATTTTTCGTAAATGTTCACTGCGCCATTTTGTAGCACAGAATGTTCCATTATCTGCACATAACAGAGTGATCATGAGCACAATTATTAAATAATTGATAGAATTTAAATAATCAAATAATTTCATTGTGAATACTATTAATAAACAATTCAAAACTAGAATTCCAAAAACGTCAAGTACAAAATTAAAATATGCATTTTTGCAAAATATAAATGCAGAAAGTGTGAAAGTAACAAAAAACATTTTGCATAGAGAAATAGTAAAAATGTACAAATATCTTTGAAGAGATTATTGTTTTTTTTTCAAATATTCACCTGTCGGTATAATACCTGCATATGTATCGATCCGTTTGTCTCGGATTTTTTCCAATATTTTTACAACATAAAAAACCAACATGTCCTTCAATTTAGACTAAAAAACGGTATATTTTCTAATTTCAACAATACCGATATTTCATTTTTGTATTGAAACCAATATTCTTTCAAAGTGTAAACAAAACACGGTTTCGAATAAATATCAGTACTAATCCTACAGGTGTTGGACAAGATTAATTAATGTTCAAATTTGGAAATATGGAAATTTGGAGATTTAGGAATTTGACGATTTGGGAAGTTAGAAATTTGGGAATGTGAGAATTTAGAGATGTGGAGATTTGGGAATTTAGGGACGTGATAATTTGGGTATATGAAAATTTAAGGATATGAGAATATGGGGATATGTAAATTTAGGGGTGTAATAATTTGGGTATATGAGAATTTGGAGATATGTAAATTTTGGGGGTGTGATAATTTGGGGATGTGAGAATTTGGGAATGTAGGAATTTGGGGGTGTGAGAATTTAGGGATGTGAGAATTTCAAAATATGAGAATTTGAGGATGTGGGAATTTAAAGATGTGAGAATGTGGCATTATGTAAATTTAGGGGTGTGATAATTTGCGTATATGAAAATTTAAGGATATAAGAATTTGGAGATATGTCAATTTTGGGGGTGTGATAATTTGGGGATGTGAGAATTTGGGAATGTAGGAATTTGGGGGTGTGAGAATTTAGGGATGTGAGAATTTCAAAATATGAGAATTTGAGGATGTGGGAATTTAAAGATGTGAGAATGTGGTGTTATGTAAATTTAGGGGTGCGATAATTTGGGGATGTGAAAATTTGGGAATGTAGGAATTTAGTAATGTGAAAATTTAGGGATTGCAGAATTTGGAGATGTGAGAATCTAAAACTTCTAATTAGTGATTATATTAAATGCTTACTGGCATAATATTTTTTAAACTTGGAACCCAATTATCACTCCTCTCGATACGTCGACGATATCTGTGTGTGGCTTCATTATCGTACGGATTAACTTCTTTCGGCCATCCACCCTCTGTGTGCAACATCCCTGTATTTTTAATAATCTTTAGGTCTGTTTGTGCCTGGAACAGGTCATAAAAATTGAAAGATTATCATGAAGTTTTAATTAGTCTGAGAAATGAGCAGGAATATTTACTTAATTTATGTACTGTACAGTAAAGCAGTAACATAGTAAAATAGTAAAATAGTAAAATAGTAAAATAGTAAAATAGTAAAATAGTAAAATAGTAAAATAGTAAAATAGTAAAATAGTAAAATAGTAAAATAGTAAAATAGTAAAATAGTAAAATAGTAAAATAGTAAAATAGTAAAATAGTAAAATAGTAAAATAGTAAAATAGTAAAATAGTAAAATAGTAAAATAGTAAAATAGTAAAATAGTAAAATAGTAAAATAGTAAAATAGTAAAATAGTAAAATAGTAAAATAGTAAAATAGTAAAATAGTAAAATAGTAAAATAGTAAAATAGTAAAATAGTAAAATAGTAAAATAGTAAAATAGTAAAATAGTAAAATAATGAGATTTGTAATACTAAAACACAAAAATACCAAATAAGAAAGTACCAAAATACCGACCAAATAAAGCAGTACAATAAAACAGTAAAATATGTCATTTATAAAGAAGCAGAACAATAAAAGAGCAATATCCATACAAAACCGAAATAAAAATAATAAAAGTAAGTAACAATTCGTCCCAATAATCTCAGTCATCAATTTCCAATCGCAAGCCCTCGCATAAAATAAACCCCTTGATTGAAACAGCTCCCTAGAGAAATGGTATAATTAATAATCAATAATCACCAGAACAATCAACGCATTAATTATTAATATTAAATTAAGGTTAATCATCCCTCCAACCATTATTCCTGATTCAATAAAATATTCTTACTTCGTGCACTGCAAGCTGTGCAGTTCCCTGCACGTACCGATTATTACGTGGAGGTACAACATAATTGTCCATCAATGTTACATCTGGACTTATATTTTCTATTCCTATGTCCGTGGTAAATTCGAAGAGGCACTGCTTCCCGAATTCACTTCTCGGTTTGATGTACGAATACCTTATCATTTCCGTCGTCATTGTGACTAGTGCACGATAACACGTTTATAAAATAAAAATGTACGAAAAAATGTTCACCAAAAATAAATGGTACAAAAAATAGTGGGTTAGAGAAGAGTCAAACATGTCCGAACCGAACGACGGTTGGAACAAGACTGATGAAGTTTAATAAAAATATATGAAAATCGAAGTCAGGGACGAATTAACATTTTTGAAGACCCTTTTTAGTTGTAAAATTAAAAAGGCTGAGAAATTTTTACTGATACTATGCTTCATTATTACCAATTTTCTATATTGCAAAATTAATATATCAAAGAAGTGAATCAAATTAAGTTATAAGAAATTGAAATAATTTTTAAAAATTGCATGAAATTAGATTATAAAGTTGATGTAGTGTCAGACAATCAGATTTAAAAATTGAAGAAAGCTAAATTACAAAATTGCAATATAACGAGAGGCTAATAAATTTTTACTGATACTTCTATGTTTCATTATTACCAATTTCCCAAATTACAAAATTGAAATAATATCTAAAAATCGAATTTAAAAATGGAAATATTACCAAAAAACTACGTATAAAAATATAAGTAAATTATTTACAAAATTGCAATATATAAATACAAAATATATGAATGTACCCTAACTCTTTGAGGTTAGGTAGCTTAAAACTGTCCTACCTAACCTTTCACTCATGGTGTTATATTAACCCACCTACAAGAATTTGTATTTTAAATCATTGCAATGAACATTTTTCCATTTGTTTATACTAAAACAAATTCTGTGCAGCGAGTCTATTTATTTTGTTTAAAATCCTATACCTCAAAGAGTTAAAATACGAATAAATTCCCGGAACGAATAACTTATGGTAGAAACACATTTCTGATATTTGATACACGACGCAAGTCTCATTCCAGCTTAAATGTATTCGATTACACAAGAAATGGAAGTAGCCGCATAAGCGAGCGAGATCGATGAGAAATGGAATCGTTAGCCTGTTAAACTTTCATCGAACGTTTTCGCAGCAGCCGGAGCATTAAAAACAGAGCGGCTCTAGGCAGAACTGATTTATACAATCGCAGAGAAACCATGTTACTCGAAACATTGATGAATGTTTCAACGAGAACCACAATTTCCCTTCCAATTTCCATTCTCGACGAGGCTCGACGTTGCAGAGTCGTCTGCAACAAGCACAACCCGGCTATTGAATCTTTGAAAGCCCTGAAGAACCCCGGTCTCTCGAAGCTTTCACTTTTCATCGAATCTCTCGACAGAGATAGACGCCGAGGAGGGGTAAAAAAAAAGCTACGCCATTTTCTCGTTGCTCGCTAATTTCTCGGACCGGTTTCTTTCGCGGCATCAAAGATTCAATTTCCACGTCGAATCCACTTTATGGAATTACAAGCGTCGTCGGTGACGTGGTTCTCAGCCCATCATTGCATTATCCCTTCGTGACCTTCCACAATTTCTGCTAGCCGCACACCACGATCCAAAATCCGGCAATCAATGCTTTCGCACGGATCCGTAAATCGCATAAGCCACAAAGAGAGAGAGAGAGCCTCTTCCCTGGTGAATCATATTCGATGCAGCCTCGTCACAATCATGATCGATTGGCCTGGCGAATGTGGTAAAGCGTGCACACCAAAATGGACGTTCGACTTGACACGGCCAGAATTCACTTGGCCAATGTAGTGTATTATGGTGCATAATAGTACACGCGAAATATCGATTTCGAGGTGTCGGTTTACTCGCTTTTAATTACGACTTTATTTTAATTCGTTACATTTTTAGTTTGGCTTGTGGATTTTTTAGGGGATTTTTTGGTTTGTGGATAAGTTGAGGAATATTAAAGCACGAAGATAAGTTTGAAAACTGGAATGTAAGAGCAAGGATAGTATACAGATTTGAGTTAATAGAATTCTATTGCGAGCGATAAAAATGTAAGGGTGATTCGTAAGTAGTGATACTCTCGGAAAAGGGGTTTGGGGATTTGGGGATTAGAAATTTGGGAATGAGAATTTACGATTGTGGGAGTTTGAGAGTGTGGAGATTTAGAGGTGGGAGAATTTGGGGATATGAGAATTTGGGAATGTGGGAATTTGGGGATGTAGGAATTTGGGGGGGGTGAGAAATTGGGGATGTGAGATTTTAGAGGAGTGAGAATTTGGGGATATGGGAAATTAGGGGTGTGAGAATTTGGAAATGTGGGAATTTGGGGATGTAGGAATTTGGGGGTGTGAGAATTTAGGAATGTGAGAATTTGGGAATGTGGGAATATGGGGATGCAGGAATTTGGGGGGGTGAGAAATTGGGGATGTGAGATTCTAGAGGAGTGAGAATTTGGGGATATGGGAAATTAGGGGTGTGAGAATTTGGAAATGTGGGAATTTGGGGATGTAGGAATTTGGGGGTGTGAGAATTTAGGAATGTGAGAATTTGGGGATGTAGGAATTTGGGGGTGTAAGAATTTGGGGATGTGAGATTTTAGAGATATGAAAACTTGGGGAAGTAGGAATTTGACGACGTAAGAATTTGGGAATGTAAGAATTTAGGAATGTGAGAATTTGGGGATGTAGGAATTTAGAACTGTAAGAATATAGGGATATAAGAATTTGGGAGTTTGGGAAGAATAAGGATTCAAGCTTTTAGTACATTTGGAAAATAGACAATTTTATGACATTATAATACTTTAAAATTTGAAAAATTAAAAATCTGGGGAACCCAATGTAAATTAAATGTTCAATTACAAATTATTAGAAGTTGAATGTTGAATAAGAATTATACACATTTTATTTAATATAATTCTATTGCAAGTGATAGAAAGTATACAGGGTATTTCATAAGTAATGTTACTAGGGATTATTGTTAGTATAGATTGTAGCTGACGTGATTCTGAACAACATTTTCCTTTGCAGAAATGGGGTTTGAAGCTTCGTTCTTGAATTATTAAGGGAAAACACGAACCAATCAGAGCGCGAGAATTGCGCGCGCCCAAGCGCGAGATTCAAATCCCCATTTGGGGATCGTGGTAGTAAATGGGTTACTCGTGGGAAATTTGCAATAGTATTTATTCAACGGTGTTGCTATTTTATATAAAGAATAAGTACATCTTATAAAACTTGAAATTTAACAATTTTCATTCTTTATTGCAATCTTTCAAAAATTCGAGGCACTACTGGTGTAAAGATCACAATATTTATGTAACAGTAACAGTGTCACGTATGAACAAAAATGAGTAAAATTTATCAAATTCGAAATTGAATAATCACACTAAACTTCAACCTTCAGAAATCAAGAGTTGCTCTAACTGTCCGTACAAAAAAGAACCAAAAATCAAATTTAAATTTGAAAATATCCAAAACAGTTCAAAAATTCACTTATTCGAGCGTGGACACCTCAGCCTCTTCACCTTCTTCTTTTTCATCGCCTTAAGTTTAGTCTTCTCCACATCCACATTAGGACAATACTTAGGCGGACAAGGATCCCTAACTTTCTTCGCAAGCTCCCTATGCACCGGACTCAACGTCGGTTTCACCTCCACAAATTCAGCCCCAACTTTGCTGCTTTCGGTGATCACCGGTGGACACGGATTCAGATGATCCTTCTGCTTATAAATCCTCAATCGAACCTGATACTTCTGCTTCCTCCACTCCCCGCTACTTTGATAACCCCTCACCCTCTTCCTCTTCTCAAGTTTCCCCTCGCTAACAGGCCGTTTCGGTTCCACGGTTTCCGGCTCCTTTAATTTGTCGCTCTTCAAGGATCCTATCATAGAAGGACACTTGCTCAGACGATATTTCAACGCCTCCGTATTGCAGTCACCCACATGCTGAGTGCTGCAACCATAAGCCACGAAATTGTCCGTTTCCGATTTAACCGATTTGCAACACGATTGTTCGGGTGGGTCACATTGTCTTGTCTCATCCGTGTGTTTCGGTGGCCTTTTCTTAGGCTTCGAATCTTGGTAGGGAATGTATATCATCGGCGAGGAAACCTGTCTCTGACCTTTCTGACGTTTGTTCAAATTTTCGGTCCAGTGTTGCGGTTTCGGAGGCGGCGGATCCGGCGCCGCCATTTCTTCCTCCGCGATCAACGGCTTTAACCCATCACTCGAACATTCCTCGAACTCTTTTTGCGTACAACACGAGCCTCTCTCAGGCTTTCGATTGCACGGCACTCGCGTTGCAGATGCCTCTGCTTTGTTTAAACAAAAACCATCCTCCGAATATTTGGAATCTTTTGCACCATACGTCTTCTGATGCTCCTCTGTGCGAGCTTCACACTTTTCTCTGGCTTCACTCTTTTTTGCCTCATCCCTGAACGATTCCTGGCTGTTTTCTAACGATCTATTATCTCTAATCCTCTCCTGTACATTCGATTTTAGGATCTGTTTCGATTCACGGAGCTTTTTTTCTGACTCCGCTTCGACGATGCTTCGCCTTTTGACGAGTTTGAATTTTTTTGTTGACTCGTTCCTAATCTGGTTGCCTTTGCCAGGGAGTGTTAGGAACATCCGTTGTCTGACTGTGTTAAAACTGTGACTGTGCAGAAAATTTAACTGTGTTTCTTTGAGAAAGAGGATTCTAAACGAATCGTTCAGTAGCTTGGACATCCAAACGAAATCGATCGTTTCTTGCGCGTTGCGTTGTAGACATTTTTGGAAATTGAAGTCTGTCTTGATGTACGATTTTTGGATGCCTCGCAGCGTCGAGTTTGCCTGGGAAACCTGGCAAGAAAATTTGTGTTTCAATTTTAATTACAACGAAACGGATTGAATTTAGACATTTTGGTGATATAAGCTACTATGTATAAAGCGTTTTCGAGAAATTATTGACAGAAACATTAAGTTTTTCCTTTTGTTCTCTGGTTTCGCGGTCGGATCTCTTTATGCGGAACGCTGGAATTTACTGTTCAAATAATACAGAAGAGAGGCTGAAACAACAGTGATAAATGGAGAAAGGAGTACACGTTTCTCGTTTCTTTTGCAAAATTAAAATACATACTGCGCCGGAGAGATTGAACGCTAATGCTTCTGCCAACCGTTCCTAGATAATCAATTTTTTTCTGCGACCTGGCTAAAATGATATCGTTAAGGTTCTTTGAAGAATAATACTATTGAAAAACTGCTTTAAAAAACTATTGCTTCAACGAGCTTTTTTAAGGAAACGATTTTTGAATTTCTAAGTTAATTGTTGATCAAGAAAATTGTGCATAATTATGTTTGATTTAACTGTTTAATTATTACTGTCAATATTTACTATTTAATAATTATTTTTTATAATTAGTCTTTAATAATTATTTTTAATAATTCAATTTGTTGCTAGATTTGTCACATTTTATGAATTGTTACATTTCAAATGCATTTCTACTATCAGATTAAAGTGCATTTATAATCGTGCTAGTATGTTTTATATGCATTTTTCAGATGCACTGTTTGAGACATATTTTTGATGCATTTTTCGCGTGCATTTCTGAATGCATTTTTAGATGCAATTTTTAGGTACATTTTTAGACATATTTTTGTATGCGTTTTAGATGCACTTTTAAAATTAATTTTTGAATACATTTTTCAAATTTTTATTGCATTTTTCACCTACATTTTTAAGTACATTTTTTAGATGCATTTTGATATGTATTTGTAGAATTAATCTTTTAGCAAATTTTTCAAATTGTAATTGAATTTTTCAGACACATTTTTCAATGCATTTTTAGATAAATTTTTAAGAAGAATTTTTTAATATATTTTACAAATTATAATAGAATTTTTCAGAAATATTTTTTGAAGCATTTTTCAAATACATTTTCTAACACATTTATCAAATGTACATTCTTCAAAATGTATTTTTAATCGTGAAATTTTTATGTGGATTCAAGAGGAAGATATTCGCGGCTAATCAAGATGTCCGCCGCGTTCCCCGACGTGGAAAAAAAAGCTTTACCTTTCGCAATAGAGAAGCCAACATTTCCTGCAACGAGTTGTCGATGTATCTTACTCGGAGATTTCACATTTTTTCCTTCTCCACGTTCTGCTCTTTCCTCGGTACTCCCGTTACAATGGCTGTTTCAGTCCTTCGGTTTCTTCCTCATTATTCGAACACCGATCTCAAGATGGGAAGAAGATTGAAAGCGATTTCGTTGCTTTCGAGGTTAATTGCTCGTCGGGTTCCTCTCCGGTTATTTATGGGATTCGTTTTCTGCTCTCTGATATCATGTAGATTCCGTCGTGACTTGTGTTTAGATTTCATGACATAATGATTTTGATAAATGCATTTTAAATGACGGGGAGTTTTTTTAATGATTAGTGCAATTTTTATACTGTCATTTTGGGTGTTTATCATCGACTTGAAGTTGGGTGACTCGTTCAGGTTACTCATATTGTTAATAATTATTTTACTATTCGTTATAATTTAATTATGGTTTAATTGGGAAACATTAGTGTGAAACGATCGAGATGATTACAGTAATATTTAGTCGAGGTTAGTGTGGATAGATTATTATTTTATCGAGATTACCATAGGTAGATTGCCATGGGCAGATTAGTATTTAATAGAGATTTCTATGTGCAGATTACTATTTAACTGAGATTGCTATAGGTAGATTGCTATTTAGTTGAGATTGTCATAGGTAGATGATAATGGATGGATTTCTATTTAATCGAGATTGTCATAGGTAGATCTCTATGGGTAGATTAGTATTGTATAGAGATTGCTATGTGTACATTACTATTTCATCCTGATTGCTATGGATAGATTACTATTGAAACAAGATTACTGTGGGTAGATTACTATTTGATCGAGATTGTCATAAGTAGATGACAGGGTGGATTACTATTTACTCGAGATTGTCATAGGTAGATCTCTATGGGTAGATTAGTATTGTATAGAGATTGCTATGTGTACATTACTATTTCATCCTGATTGCTATGGATAGATTACTATTGAAACAAGATTACTGTGGGTAGATTACTATTTGAACGAGATTGTCATAGGTAGATGACAGGGTGGATTACTATTTAATCGAGATTGTCATAGGTAGATCTCTATGGATAGATTAGTATTGTATAGAGATTGCTATGTGTAGATTACTAATTTATCCTGATTGCTATGGATAGATTACTATTGAAACAAGATTACTGTGGGTAGATTACTATTTGATCGAGATTGTCATAGGTAGATGACAGGGTGGATTACTATTTAATCGAGATTGTCATAGGTAGATCTCTATGGATAGATTAGTATTGTATAGAGATTGCTATGTGTAGATTACTAATTTATCCAGATTGCTATGGGTAGATTACTATTGAAACAAGATTACTGTGGGTAGATTACTATTTGATCGAGATTGTCATAGGTAGATGACAATGGGTTTATTTCTATTTAATCGAGATTGTCATAGGTAGATCTCTATGGGTAGATTAGTATTGTATAGAGATTGCTATGTGTAGATTACTAATTTATCCAGATTGCTATGGGTAGATTACTATTGAAACAAGATTACTGTGGGTAGATTACTATTTGATCGAGATTGTCATAGGTAGATGACAGGGTGGATTACTATTTAATCAAGATTGCCATTGCTAGATTACTATTTAACCAATATTACTATGGATAGATTACAATGTTACGAAGATTACTATGACAAGGTTACTACTTAATCAAGATTACTATAGGTAGATTAATATTTAATTGCAAATACTATGATTAGATTTCTATTTGCCCAAGGTTACTATGGGTCAAATACTATCTAACCAAGATTGCTGTTGCTAAATTGCTATCTAATCAATATTGCCATTGTTAGGTCACTATTTAGTCAAGATCACTATAGGAAGGTTACTGTTCGATCAAAATTACTGTGGCTAGATTACTATTTAACTATAAATACTATGAGTAAATTTGTATTTAACCAGGATTACTATGGGTCAAATACTATCTAACCAAGATTGCTGTTGCTAAATTGCTATCTAATCAATATTGCCATTGTTAGGTCACTATTTAGTCAAGATCACTATAGGAAGGTTACTATTCGATCAAAATTACTGTGGCTAGATTACTATTTAACTATAAATACTATGAGTAAATTTGTATTTAACCAGGATTACTATGGGTCAAATACTATCTAACCAAGATTGCTGTTGCGAAATTGCTATCTAATCAATATTGCTATTGTTAGGTCACTATTTAGTCAAGATCACAATAGGAAGGTTACTGTTCGATCAAAATTACTGTGGCTAGATTACTATTTAACTATAAATACTATGAGTAAATTTGTATTTAACCAGGATTACTATGGGTCAAATACTATCTAATCAAGATTGCTGTTGCTAAATTGCTATCTAATCAATATTGCCATTGTTAGGTCACTATTTAGTCAAGATCACTATAGGAAGGTTACTGTTCGATCAAAATTACTGTGGCTAGATTACTATTTAACTATGAATACTACGAGTAAATTTGTATTTAACCACGATTACTATGGGTCAAATACTATCTAACCAAGATTGCTGTTGCTAAATTGCTATCTAATCAATATTGCCATTGTTAGGTCACTATTTTGTCAAGATCACTGTAGGAAGGTTACTGTTCGATCAAAATTACTGTGGCTAGATTACTATTTAACTATAAATACTATGAGTAAATTTGTATTTAACCAGGGTTACTATAGGTCAAATACTATCTAACCAAGATTGCTGTTGCTAAATTGCTATCTAATCAATATTGCCATTGTTAGGTCACTATTTTGTCAAGATCACTATAGGAAGGTTACTGTTCGATCAAAATTACTGTGGCTAGATTACTATTTAACTATAAATACTATGAGTAAATTTGTATTTAATCACGATTGCTATGGGTCAAATACTACCCAATCAAGATTGCTGTTGTTAAATCAATATTACTTTGGATAGATTACTATTTTATGAAGATTACTGTGGTCAGTTTACTGTTTGATCAATGTTACTGTGGGTAGATTACTATTTAACTACGAATACAATGAGTTTTGTATTTAAGTTACTATGAGTATATTAGTATTTAATGTTACTGTGGCCAGCTTATGTTATTGAGATTGTTATGTGAAGTTACTAATTACACTTAATATTTAATTTATAGATGTAGACTAGTTTTACCATTACTGAATTGTATATTACTACAATTGGTTCTTAATTTAAACAAATATTACATGTGTACCAAGATTTACAGCTTCGTCATTAATCTCCTCAAAGCATTCGAAGCTTATTATCACTTCACAGACGGTATGCAGAACCTCGTCGAAACACATTCACCATTAGACAATTAAATTCTACAGGAACTTGCCATAGGAATCCAAACCTAAATTGCATTAGTTCCGGAAGCCGGGTTCATCTTCGATATGTGTCCAGACATACGCAGAGACTGATCGATCTGATTCATCACCGGTTTAGCTTACACGGCTGCAGAACTCGCTCGCAAAGGCATTCTCCGATAAATTCCGTTTTGCAAGTTATCGACGACGAGAATCAACGCAAGGTCGTTTACGCGATGCTGCGAAATTAATTGGAATTTCTCTGCACAAGATGTTCGTATTTTCGCTGACGCATAAAAAGAATATTTAATTCGTAATTGTTGAAGCTTTGTTACTTTCGAGTAAAGTACTGTAGTTGTCTCTTGCATTTTTATCGTATTCTACAAAGTGATAGATTTGTTTACTTTAAAGTTTCAATTTGAATAGTTAATAATTGTAGAGATATTTGATATTTGTGAGAACTAGGCAGTATATAACTATAATCAAATATTAGTTTTCAAATAATCATTTTGGTTCAGTTGGTTAAATGCTAGAAAGCTGTCACAAGGTTTGTCGCGAGTTCAAATCTCGGTGACGTTTCATTTTTTTTTTTTTTTTTTTAATAATTCAATTATGTTTACAATTTTTATACATATAGTTCATTATGATATTTTTACAATTTTTCTGATATTTTCTCTTCGGATGTGAACAAATTGCACTATACAATATATGAACATTACTCAAGTATTTAATGAAATTTTTAATTCACCTTCAAGTAATGAAGTTTCCTTTAATTAAGAATTCAATTATATACTATTTTATTAAATGATTATATTTTTTTTTAAATATAATATTATTTTTTTAAATAAATGATTATTTTTTTAAACAACAAAATTATTTCGAAATTGAAAAAACTTTGCAACGAAGTTATGCAAATGAAATCTGACCCAATAATGCTTGAAGATTAAAAGAGAGTGATGTACTTTGTTCTATATCAATGATAAGGATAATCGGCAGTAATCGAGCGTCTTTCGATGAGAATTTCATATCTACAGTAAACTATTTGCACGATGCCAAGTTTCCAACGTGTTTTCGAAGTTTCGCTCTGGAGAGTTTGAAGAGTTGTCGCTTCTGCTTCACTCAGTTAATTGCAAATTCAGCTATCACTGCTCACACATGACTTTCCAGATCGCATAACCCGACACGAAGCAGCCCCTAATGAATCTGATTTAGTGCTATGCCATCCAGATCGAATCGAACGATTAACAGATATTCGATGCATTATAATTAAGCACATTCCTCGACTCACTCTTTTTTTATTTTTACGGACTATTTATTTCAAGTCGTATTCTTATATTATTTACGAAAAATTTATCTTTATGTTTTTTCATTTTAATATTTTTAATATTCTACCATTCTTATCTTTTATATTTGTTTAAATTTATTTTTATTGAAATTTCATTTGATGAAAAATGAAGTATTATTTACAATTTTAAATTGTAACATTATTTTACATATAACATTATAATTAATTATATTAACGATGTAATATTAATTGTACAATTATTTACAATTGTAAGTTAATTATAAATTAATGTACTGCATAAATTAACATAATTAAAGTAATATAGTAAGTTATGCTAATTATAGTAAATTACATATTTAAAAAATGTATGAAACAAATGAAGAATATATAAATGAATAAAAAAGTCAATAATGATGTAAAATAAAAAATGATATACATAAAAACATCAGATACAAATAACGAGTAATATAAAAATGACAGTAAATATAATAAACGACAGGAAAAATAACGAAGATTAATGTTAAAATATAAAAATGAATATATACACGTGTAAATACATAATAAAAAAAATATAGAAACAGGAAAATAGTTTTTTGGTGGTGACAGGATTTGATCTCGAGCTCCCCTAATTGATGGAACTGTCACTCAACCACCTCGGCTACGACATCTATCCAAAAAATATTTAGTTATCTATCATTTCATTGTGTCATCTCAAATCTGTCATTTCCACGTATCTTCACTAAATGATTCTTCACAAAAGTGATCAAATACAATTTACATTTTCTCTACATGAATCACTAAAAATTTAACCAAAATTGTCACTATAATTTCTATAAAAATATTACACAATCGTTACACGAATTCCATAAAACATTGCACACTAATTTAATTGAAACAAGAAATCTCCAAGACCGCAAAAAGCAAATGCCATAATTCAAAGCGCAAACAGCACTCCCCTAGAAGAAAAGTAAAAAAGAAAACAGATTTTCCGAGTGGAAAAAACGAAACAAAAGTTGTCACACGAAAAGAAACAGTAAGAAGCTTGCAGGTAGCAGCTGTTGCTAACTTTTCGTATTTATCATTACGCTTCGCCATATATCTCCGGTTCCATGTATCGCCGTGCCGGCCAACAAACTTGTGCATCAAGTAATCCACGGATGATGAATACTTCTTAATAATAATAAAAAAAGAAGAACTCGCGAAATCTATGAAGCTTTCATTTTTTATCCTGCCTCTGATAAATTGCCGGGGGTTGGAAGTTTCTCGAATTTTCAACGACTGTTCATCATGTGGGGACACTTCGTGCACGAACGTTTACCACTAGGTGTCTAGGGACATACAGAGAGCTGTTTGTCATTTCTTTTTATTCGCGAGCTTACGGAGACGGTTTAGCAGAGGATTTTATCTTTTGCAAAAATTATTTCTTAATTTTATTATTTTTCTTCTTTGGTAATTTTTTATTTTTTGGCGAACTGAAGATATCGTAGTGTTATTTCAATTTTGAAGATTGGGGGTTTTTGAATAAATTTTACTGTCATTTTTGTTTGTATAGAGAGAGTAGATTTTATGTCACTCCCACTTTTTTAATATTTTATATAGGGGAATATAACTACTGAAAGATGTTGCTATATGTGACTCAAATTTCAGAAAAGTGGGAAATGGGAAAATGGGAAAATGGGAAAATGGAAAATGTTAAATTGGGAAAATGGGAAGCTGGGAAGTGGGAAATTGGGAAATTGAGAAATTGAGAAATTGGGAAAATGGGAAATAGGAAAATGAAATAATTGGAAATTGGAAAATGTTAAATTGGGAAAATGGGAAGTTGGAAAATGGGAAATTGGGAAAATAGGATATTGGGATATTGGGAAATTGGGAAATTGGGAAATTGGGAAATTGGGAAATTGAGAAATTGAGAAATTGGGAAATTGGATATTGGCAAATTGGGAGATAGAGAAATTGGGAAATTGGGAAATTGGGAGATAGAGAAATTGGGAAATTGGGTAATTGGGAAATTGGGAAATAGGGAAATTGGGAAATAGGAAAATGGGATAATGGGAAATTGGGAAAATGGGAAGTTGGAAAATGGGAAATTGGGAAAATAGGATATTGGGATATTGGGAAATTGGGAAATTGGGAAATTGGGAAATTGGGAAATTGGGAAATTGGGAAATTGAGAAATTGAGAAATTGGGAAATTGGGAGATAGAGAAATTGGGAGATAGAGAAATTGGGAAATAGGGAAATAGGGAAATTGGGAAATAGGAAAATGGGATAATGGGAAATTGGGAAAATGGGAAGTTGGAAAATGGGAAATTGTGAAAATAGGATATTGGGATATTGGGAAATTGGGAAATTGGGAAATTGGGAAATTGGGAAATTGTGAAATTGGGAAATTGAGAGATTGGGAAATTGAGAAATTGGGAAATTGGGAAATTGGATATTGGCAAATTGGGAGATAGAGAAATTGGGAGATAGGGAAATTGGCAATTTCGGAATTTGGGAAATTAGGAAATTTAAAGATTGAGAATATAGCAAATTTGGAATTTGAAAAATTAGTTAATTTAAAGATTGAGCAAAGGAAATTTAGAAATTGGCAAATTGAAAATTTGGAAAATTACAAATTTGTGAAAGTGGGAAATTCTTTCTCTCTAGCAACTACAAATAACATAAAGTGTAATGGCGCAGGGCCCGATGCGTACCAGGCACATGCCTGGCACCTGTTCTTTGAACAATGTAGTTTGCTTTAAATTCCTTCAAATTCGTGCAACTCCGTTTAGTTTCAACAAAATTAAGAGATCTAAGCGATTAATTGCTCCCTGCTACTACAACTCTCGAGTCTCGATAAATATTATTTCAACGACTAGAGACAGAGCCGGGCTGGTTTCCTCGTCGAAATACATTGTCTCTTGGAAATGGTTAAACTGTGAAAGGCAAATTGTATACAGTGCAAAGCAACTAGCCGCAGTTCTGAAACGACACGTATCCACTTCGTTAACAGTCACTAGTTAGTTACATCGAAAGTTACTATAATTAAGGTATTAAATGTTTTTCTTGCTGATTTTGGTGCTGCGTTTCGTGACTTTTGGAATAGTCGTGGACAAAGGGTTATCTTAAGTAATATGTTTATTATAACCCAATAATTTTTCATTGTTGTAAGACTATAGCGTAGCTTGCAATTTATCTTTTCTTCAACTACATGGGGAATTTGGGGAATTTGGGAGGATTTGGGAGATTTGGGGAAAATGTGGAATTTAAGAATTGGGGGAATTTGGGAGGTTTTGGGGTATTTGTGGAACGTGGGTAATTTGGAAATTGAGGGAATTGGGGAAATTTTGGGAATTTAGAAAGATTTGGAAGGATTTGGGGGATTTGGGGAACATGGGAAATTTAGGAATTAGGGGAATTTCAGGAATTTGGGGAAATTGGGAATTTGGTAATTTGTGTATTTGGTGGTTAGGTGACTTAGAGAATTTTAATTTTTAGGGATTTGGAAATTTATGAACTTTTGAGATTTGGAAGTTTGAAACCTTAAGGATTTTCAATTTTTGGAATTTCTTAATTTAGGCATTTGCAAATTTGGGAATATTTAAATATACAAATTTGCAAATTTAGGTATTTGAATATTTGAAAACTTGAGAACTTGAAAACTTGGTACTTGATACTTGAAACTTGAAACTTGAAACTTGAAACTTGAAACTTGATACTGGATACTTGATACTTGAAACTTGATACTTGAAACTTGAACTTTGTAACTTGAAACTTGAAAATTGATACTTGATACATGATACTTGATAGCTGAAACTTGAAACGTGCAACTTGAAACTTGATACTTGAAACTTGAAACTTGAAACTTGATACATGATACTTGGTACTTGCTACTTGATACCTGAAACTTGAAACGTGAAACTTGAAACTTGGAACTTGAAACTTGAAATTTGAGAACATCCAAATTTCTAAAATTACTACTACACCTTCTCAGCAACATAACAAAGCTCTCCCCAAATAAAAATTCTAATGATCGCAATGATCGGATGACAAAAATATTAACATAAAAATATTGGTTTGTTACAGATAGTAGATAACTGGTATCACATGGTGCACTCATCTGTGGTGAAGAGGTCAGTGGAACCACACGTAGAGGTACACGAGAGGTTAATACAAGATCGAAGAGTACGTCGAGCAGAGCAGCAACGGGTGAAATCACGATCGAAACGGGACCTGATAATTAAACGAGGTCCGTCCAATCTAAGAACTATTTTGAACGACGAGATGTGGCCTCAGATGTGGTACTTGGTTGGTTGACTTCAATTATTCTTACACACTCGTTTCTATTACTATTTCTGTTACTATTACTGACGAAAATGCGATTTACAATGTGATCTCGTAGAATCATTTTACAATCCAAGTTCCGTTGCAAAATATTTTGTCTAAGAACAATATTACATTCTTTGCATCTTATTTTTGCATAATTTTTTTTACATGACTTATCATTTATTTCGAATTGTAAAATTTAATGACATTGATGACAGATGAGAGAGTTTCATAATATCTTTTTCCAGAGATGAAATTTCTTAAATTTATCTGAGTGTACAAGTTTAGTAATTTATGAACTAAATTAAAGTAAATTTTTGTCATATTTATGAAGGATTATTATCAACGTATTGTCACATCTATGATAATTTATTACCAACGTATTGGCATATTTATGATAAATTACTATGAACGTTTTGTCATTTTTATGACAAATTATTATCACCGTTCTGTTATATTTATAAATTCATAAACAGTTATGATAATTTTTATGTGATTTTGATATTCTTACAAGATTGCAAATTTCAATACAGACGTTATTTTGTTCCGAAATTCTTGAAAAGTAAATATGTTGTTAGTGGATGAAATTCAAGGATTTTTATTAAAATGCAGGTATCGATCATTCGTTTCAGAATAGGGGGAAGGGTCTTGATATGAACGTGCAGGAAGCCTGGGCCGAAGGAATTACAGGACACGGAGTCGTGGTCACGATCCTCGATGATGGATTGGAGAAAAATCATCCCGATCTTTATATGAATTACGTAAGTTCCTCTATTTACTATCCTAAACTAATAGAAACCAATCACGGATAACGTTCAGGGTAAATATACACAGCGTTTCCTCCATACTTTCATTTTAACTACCCCCTTTGCGGACTCAAAAATAAATATCGCTTGCAGGATTCGATAAGAGAATACTTATAAAGTTCGCGTATTTCATTTTTGAAGAAGAAATATTAATAATCAGATTTTTGTAATGATTGAAATATTAGAAAAAATCGCAACGTCAGTAGTGACGACTGAACGACGCGAATTAGGATTCCTAACGAGTAATAAGTGGACTGTATTTAACAAGAATTTCACTTCAAACGACCAGACTTGTTACACATGACACACTCAAGCTACACGTGACGCACTCAAACTACAAATGACGCACTCAAGCTATATATGACGTACTCAAGCTTTACATGACGCACTCAAGCTACAAATGACGCACTCAAGTTACGAATGACGCACTCAAGATACATATGACGCACTCAAGTAACAAATGACGCACTGAAGTTATGAATGACGCACTCAATCCACATATGCACGCTTCAAACGTGACAAGTCTTACTTGAATTATGAATACGCTTCAATTTGGAGTTTAAGTCCAATTATAATTTGCAAGGTCAAGGATTGCCGAATACAAAATTGACATAACACTTCAACTTTCCTTCTCTGTTTTAATATTGTAGCTGTGATCAGTTAGTTCCGACTGACGCACCTGATAAATCATAAAGCAAGGGGTTAAGAACTAAGTGTATGTGCGTCGCAGCGTCAGCAATATTAAGCGACGATTAAACGACGCGAATCATTAGATTCCCATCGAGTATAAGTGGACTGTATCTAAGAAATGAATTTCACTTCAAACGACCAGACTTGTTACTTGATACTTGAAACTTGATACTTGAAACTTGAAACTTGATACTTGATACTCCATACTTGATACTTGAAACTTGATACTTGAAACTTGATACTTGAAACTTGAAACTTGATACTTGAAACTTGATACTTGATACTTGATACTTTAAACGAACGATTGTTAAAGTATCGCCTAGAAACTTGTACTGTCTAATCCTCTTGCTGTAATACGTATTTTAAAATCTAACACTTATGAGACAGTTTTGTTCATTAAATTTTTGATTGTTCGATGTTCAACGTTCGATCAGACGTTTAATTAATATCCAGTGAACTAGTTTTGCAATTACTGAATACAAGTTGGACACGATTCGACAGAGTTCCTTTAGAATATTGATTTCATACTGGATTCGAATGTAATTGCTTTTTCCTCGAGGCAGTTTACCGAAGAACGTTCAAAAGTTCTGGCTTCGATACTGTGACTTCGGAAACTTAGTTGTATGACACTCTTTTTACAGACAAATATTTCGCCAAGTTTTTATCGTGCGATCCCGAATTAATTTCATATTCCTTTCGGGGATATGGAAATCTGGGAATTTCAATAGTTTGCGGTTGAGAAGGCAAAAATTGAGAAATTTTTAAATTTTAGAGATTTGGAAGTTGTGATTTAGAAAGTTAAGGAGATGAAGTTTTGGAAAAATGGAAATTCGGGAAGTAAGGGAAAATGGGAAATTTGGAAGTAGGAAAATTACGAATTTGGGATTTTGGGGATTTGGGAATTTGAGGATCTTGACATTTTCGGAGTTGGAAATTTAAGAATTGGAAATTTAGAAATTTCGAATTTCGAAAATGGGAAAATGAGAAAATTGGAAATTTAGAAAATGGAAAAATTAGAAAATTGGAAATTTGGAAGATTGGAAAAGTGACAAGTAGAAAATTAGAAAATTAGAAAATTGAAAAATAGGGAAATTGGAAAATTAGAAAATTGGCAAATTGAAAAATGGGGAAATTGTGAATCTATAATAATTAGAAAATGTGAAATGTCATAATTTTAAATTTAGAAATTAGGAAATTTAGGATCTTGAAATGTGGAAAATTAGAAATCTCTGAAACGAGTATTAAAAAAATGATAGATTTTGTGATCTGGAAACGTGAGAAATTCCAGACTGTCGACATTTCATTCTTCGCAAATCTACAACCGTAATCGACCTAACATTTACGAGAACTTGCAAACTATATCAATATCCGTTCCGCGAGAATCTCGATCGTCCTGGCCTCCGCGAGCAAACCGGAATGGAGATAAATCGAAGTGACAAAATGGAGTCGCGCAAGAGTGTCGGAACGTTGCCAAAAATTGAACTGGCACCGCTGAAACTCTGTCGAAATGTTCGAAGCCAGTCGGTTTCTAATTCGAGCCGTTTCCATCGGGCGATACCGTTGAACGAAAAATGATTGCGAAGCAACGTGTTCTTTACGGGCTTCTCGTATGTTCTGAAGACAGCAGTCGTAAAGAACACGGACGCGTTATGGACGGTATCGATATGAAAATTGTTCGAGTTGCCAGCGGAATTCGACGAAAATCGAACGTGTAGTCTTGAACCACGAGAAACGTGTGTGTTCAGGGGGTTGAATGTATGGACGGGGGTTAATAAGGCAACCGCAGAGAAATGTGTATCGAGCACTATAATCTCGCTGTAGATACGGACGTTGATGATCAGACACGCTCTGTGGATAGCGATACCCATCTAAACGAGATGCGTAGCTCGAATTACCGACTGGAAGTGCGTTTTAGGAAATTCTGAATTTCGACTAAATTGCGAAATTAGCTCTTGAATGGTCACTGATTTAACACAATTTGAAGTAGTCTTTTATTAACATTGATATAGTGTAACGTATCTGATGTATGTAACACAATACATGTAACACAATGTATACATATGATAGTGACACGTTTAAGGGTTGGAAGTTTAATGTATACCTTTGGTATTTCTCTGTTATTAATTGTCACTATTATCATTGTGATAATCTGATAATAATGAAATATCATACATAACGTTTTACTGTTATACATATGTGATATTTCACTACTATCATATGTGTAACTCAATACATTTTTTAACAAAATTTATATTGTGCATATGGCACTATTATACATCACATGTGTAACAATACATCTTCTAATAAAATTTATATTGTGTGTCGTATGTGACATTATTATACATCATATGTGTAACACAATACAATTTTAAATAAAATTTATATTGTGCATATGGCACTATTATACATCATATGTGTAATACAATACATTTTTTAATAAAATTCATATTGTACATCATATGTGACACTATCATACATCACATGTGTAACAATACATTTTTAAATAAAATTTATATTGTGTGTCGTATGTGACATTATTATACATCATATGTGTAACAATACATTTTTAAATAAATGTCATATTGTATGTGGTATATGACACTATTATACATCACATGTGTAACAATACATTTTTTAATAAAATTTATATTGTATGTGGTATATGACACTATTATACATCACATGTGTAACAATACATTTTTAAATAAAATTTATATTGTGTACGACGCTATTATACATCACACAACAAAACATATTTAAATAAAATTTATATCGTATCTTATCAATTGTTCTAAAAATAGCTCGTGAATACAAAAAACAGAAGAGTAAAGACTGATTCGTCAGAAAATGTTATATCGAATGAACGTAAATGTAGTTCTTGTTAAATAGACATTAAATGGCTGCTAATAAAAAAGAGGTACATTGTTCCAGGACCCACAAGCCAGTTACGATGTTAATAATCACGATGAAGATCCCATGCCGAGGTACGACGTGTTGGACAGTAATCGACATGGCACCAGGTGTGCTGGCGAAGTGGCTGCAACTGCTAACAATTCCATTTGCGCTGTAGGGGTCGCATTTGGCGCCGGTGTTGGTGGTAAGTCTATTGAAAAATTTAACCGGAAAAATTGTCCATCAGACTGTCTATTAAATGGTTAACTCCAAAATAACTGGACCCGTCAGAACGACAAGTTTATTCTTTCAAACATTGACATCGGAATCAAAATTTAACACTTTGTCACATACATCTATCACATATGTTATTAAGAATTTGTTCATTTATGCAGTTGAAAATATTTGTATTGACTGGTTGTAACTGTGAATGATGAATGTGATACAATTATTGTTAAGAAAGCTGTTATTTGTGATTTGATTAAATTGTTAAAAATATGTGACATAAATATTGTCGAATTTATTTCTGTTATATAGGAGTGAGAATGTTGGATGGCGATGTAACAGATGCTGTTGAGGCGAGATCTTTGAGTCTCAATCCGCAGCACATCGATATTTATAGCGCCTCCTGGGGACCAGATGACGATGGGAAAACCGTCGATGGTCCTGGTGAACTTGCAACTAGAGCATTCATCGAAGGAATCACAAAGGTAAGTGACAAATACACTGTTCAGAAATTTATGAATGTTGGAATGTGGAAATTTTGAAATATCAAGTGTTTTAGATTATTTGGAAATTTACAAATTGGGAATTTGGGAAATTTAGCAATTTACAGGTTTGGAAATTTGGAAAATGGGAAACTTGGAAATTGGGAAATTGGGAAATTGGGAAAATGAAAAATTGGAAATTGGGAAATTGGGAGATAGGAAAATTAGGAAAATGAGAAATTGGAAATTGGGAAATTAGGAGATAGGAAAATTGGAAAAATGGGAAATTAGGAAAATGAGAAATTGGGAAAATGGGGAAATGGCAAATATGAGAGTGGGAAATTTAGTAATTTGGGAAATTTAAAGATTGAGAAATTGGGAAAATGGGAAGTTGGAAAATGGAAAATTGGGAAATTGGAAAATGGGTAATTGGCAAATATGGAAAGTGGGAAATTTGGAAATTGGGGAATTAGAAAATTAGAAAATTAGGAAATAGGGAAAATAGGGAATTCGGAAATTGGGAAATTGGAAAATTTGGATATTGAGAAATTGGAAAATTAGGAAATTGAGAAATTGGAAAATTAGGAAATTGGAAAATTAGGAAATAGGGAAATTGGGAAATTTGAAAATTGAGAAATTGAGAAATTCGGAAATTTGGAAAGTTAGAAATTGAGGAATCTGGAAATTTGAAAATTTGGAAATGTAGAAATTGGTATATTAAATGTAGAACTTGTAAATCAGAACAATCCATCCTAATTCAAATTCCACAACAAAATAAGCTATCAAACGACAAAGGAAGTATAAACCTCTTTAAAAGTTCTCGAGTTAGTGCCAGCCTTTAAAGCTTCGAAGGCACAAATTTCATAGGATGTTAATCTCGAAACTTTGGTTCTTAAGATTAAGGTTTAAAGTTACTCGACTTTATACCTCGGTAGGCCATATCGAACGGTGCTCGCCCGTTTCATATCATTTTTACGAAGTAAACTGTTACTACCAACCTTGGAGATACGAATATCCACTCAACGAGGACATTCTAGCGAAACTTCATCTCCGTTTACTTCAACCGTTTTAACTTCAAAGCGACTGCGTGCACAATTTACTTTTCACCAAGGTAGTCGCATTCAAACCTACTGAATGAAAAACCGTCCTGTTTATACATTCTCTGTAACATAAAATTAGAACTTTTGTCATTTCTATGCTAATTCTCTACTCGGTCTCTAGTTTCTATTCTTTCTTCCGCCATATCACTGAACAGTTTTACGGAATACAAAAATCCCTAAACTGGAAAGTTACCGAATTCTTAAGTTCATATTTTACAATTACTGTATCGCAAAAGGACTTTCAAGTTTATATAATTTTGAAATTATATTTTTTTTTACTAGATTTTTTTTCACTAAATATTTTTTTACTAGATTTCGAAATTGTTATATCATTATATTTCTGGGTTATTGTATTGTTGAAGGTATTATTAGTATTACTAGATCATTTCTTTAAGATCCATGTGATAAAATCCCTAGGTCCACAAACGACTTGATCGTAAAGTCACTGTATTTGTATACCTCTATATTTTCAAATCCCTAGATGTCCAAATTCCTCTATCATCAAATCACTATATTCCAATGTTCCTATATTTCCAAATATCTATATCCCTATATCCCTATATTCCAATGTTCCTATATTTCCAAATAGTTATATCCCTAGATACCTATATTCCAATGTTCCTATATTTCCAAATATCTACATCCCTAGATTGCTAAATTTCTATATTCTACTGTTCCTATATCCCCAAATTACTATATCGTTAATTTCCTACATTCACAAATTCCTATATCCCTAAATTTCAACATTGTAAAGTCCCTATATTCTTACGTCTAAAAATTTCTATATGGCAAAATTTCTACGGCCCAAAATCACTATGTCTCAACATTCCCTAGATCCTAAAATTTCTGCGACCCTAAATTCCTATATTCCAAGATTTCTACATTCTAAAATCCCTATGCTCCAGAATTTCTACGTCCCAATATCCCTATGTCCCAAAATTTCTACGTACCTGAATTCCCTATATCCCAAATTCCCTATGTCCCAAAAATTTTTATATTCCAAAATTCCTATATCCCAAAATTCCAATGTCCCAATATTCCTATATCCCAAAATTGCTATATTCCAAATTCCCTATATCCCAAAATTTCTATATTCCAAATTCCCTATACACCAAAAATTCTTATATCCCAAAATTCCAACGTTCCAAAATTCTTATATCCCAAAATTCTCTAGATCCGAAAATTCCTATATCCCAAATTCCCTATATCCACAATATTGCTATATCCCAAAATTCCCTAGATCCCAAAATTCCTATATCCCAAAATTCCCTGGATCCCAAAATTCCCTGGATCCCAAAATTCCTATATACCAAAATTCCTATATCCACAAAATTTCCATATCCAAAAATTCCCTATATCCCAAAATTCCTATATTCCAAAATTCCTATATCCCAAATTCCTTATATCCCAAAATTCCAACGTCCCAATATTCCTATATCCCAAAAATTCTTAAATCCCACAATTCCTATATCCCAAATTCCTTATATCCAAAATTCCTACGTCCCAAAATCCCTATATCCCTATATCCTTACGTTCCTGCACCCCATACATCCCCAAATCTCCATATTCTGAATTCCTCATATTCCAATATCCCTATTTCTCCAAATTCTTGCATCCAAAATCCCTAGACCTCCACATACCAATATCCCTGTCCTCCTATATCACCATACGCAATTTATTTCTAGTCCTCCGCTCGTCCTGCGCTTTCCTCTCCACCAATGCTTACGGCATGCTATCGGGGGTAAAGTTCCACTGCATATAAAATCGGATCCGTTCCTCTCACGTTCCAATCGACTCAGCGAGAAAACGAACAATTCTTCGGTTCGTCTGTAATACAAGAAAAGTCTCGTCTAACCGTCGTGATAGCATCTGCAGGCCCGTTTCCCGGAATGAAATTCCTAGAAATGTATCACCTAAAAGCGTTCCCCGGATCTTTCTACGGGACAACAATGGGAACGCAGCTACCTTATTGTTGCCTCGTTCTGTGTGTCTGTCCGTCTGTGTGTGTGTGTGTCTACAAAGATGGCCCGCGAGCAAGTTTCTCTTCGATTACGTTTGTCACAGGAAGACGAGGCCTGTTTATCTCGATCTGACAACAAATTTCAACATGTCAACCAGCCTTCGGTTGCAACCGATCTCTTCTATCGACGATAACAGCAGCGGGCTCCATTGAAATAACAGACTGCAGGATACACATTCAATTTGTACATTTTAGGACCTTTATATTTGCGCGTTTCTTCGTTCTTTTGCATCAAAGTCCCGGATTTCATGTTGTTATTTTTGTGCATTTTTATATTTGTGCATTTTCAAGTTCTTGAGGGATGAAGTGTTTAGGTTAATAAGTGGATGTATTTGAACATTTGTGAATTATTGAACTATATTTCTGCGTCGAGAGGTATTTTTGGAGGTTCCAATTTGCAAGTTTTTCAATTTTTATAATTCTTCATGTTCTTTTTTCTGGAGTACGCAAGGAGCTGAATCACTAGGCTCTTAGTTCTCTATATCCCTATATCTACGATCCTAAGTCTCTATATCCCTAAATCCCTGTGTCACCAAATCTCTACGTTTGCAAATTTCTATATCTTCAGATCCCTATATCCCTAAGTCTCTACGTACCACATCACTACGTCCCCAAATCGCTACATTACCAAATCTACACTTTCAAATTTCGATATCCCCAAATCCCTACGTGTCCACATCTCTGCGTCCCCAAATCTCGACGCTTTCAGAATTCTATATTCCCAAATTCCGATATCCCGAAATCTGTATGTCCTGAAATCCTTACGTCCCCAAATTCGTATATTCCCAAATCTACACACCCCCAAATCCACTATCCCGATACTCCCACATCCCTAAATCCTTACGTCACCAAATTACTATATCCCCTGATCCCTGTATCTCCAAATCCCTGCGTCCCCAAGTTCCTATATCCCAAAGTATCTATATTCCCGTATCTCTAAGTCTAAAAAATCTCTACATCCTCAAATCTCTAAATCTCTAAATGCTTATATCCCCATATTCCTACGTCTCCGAGTCCCTACATTCCTCACTCCGTAAATCCACACATCCTTAAATGCCTATATCCGTTAAATCCCGATATCCGCACCCGTAACAATAATGATAAAATAATACTACTCGAAATTACATTTGATCTTCCGAGCTACGACTTTATGGCTGCTCCTGATAACCGTAGTATTAATAACAGTTCCACGAACATTCGCGGGGACCCGTTAGGTTACGTTAAATGATGGGTCGCCGAAGTGAATCGATAGAGTAACGAGGATTTCACGGTGTCGTAACATTCTAATGGGTACCATAAAAGGACGATATAAGTCTAGTGGTCACTTCAGGTACGCTCAACTATGAATAAGTATTTTACGCTAAAAGCGTACGTGCCTCTTGTGCTGCAAAATGTTTTACTTAAATATTACACCATCCTCTTTGTTCGCCTGTACGTTTGCCTCCGCAAAAAGTATTCTACTCTCCCGTTTATATCGCAACGTGTTCCATGTTGTGTATTTTACGGATTTACTTAAGCACGTTCAGAAATTCCGTGGCTAGTAAATTGTCGATGGTGTATCGAGCGTCTTTTGCGTACCGATGCCAACCCACGAGTTGGCGCGCGAAGAAGAGCCACTCCGATTGGTCGGAATAGAAAAATGGACGCCTCGCAAGTATTTTCTGAACAATTGGCTCTAGCGGTCGCGCACACCAATTAGGCGAAAAACAATAACAGTCGGCAAACGTCTCTCAAGCGAGCGAGATAGCGCGAATCGCGTTCAGCAGTTGTTATTGTCATTATTATTCTTATGCGCCTGTATGTAACGGAAGTGTTCACGGTGGATAGAGCTTCTTTTACTTTGGGTCACGCGCCAATTCGTGGGTCGACATCCGTACGTAAATTATTACGCCTAAATTGAAAATTCACGAGTACCAAAAATAAGAGAAAAATTGACAATATTTGAACTGCGAGTGCGTCATTAGTGCGTCACGAGTGTGTCACGAGTGTGTCACGAGTATGTCACGAGTGCGTCATTAATGCGTCACGAGTGCGTCACGAGTGCGTCATTAGTGCGTCACGAGTGTGTCATTAGTGCATCACGAGTGTGTCATTAGTGCGTCACAGCTCACGCGCCAACTCGTGGGACATCCGTACGTAAATTATTACGTCTAAATTGAAAATTCACGAGTACCAAAAATAAGAGAAAAATTGACAATATTTGAACTGCGAGAGCGTCACGAGTGCGTCATAGCACACGCGCCAACTCGTGGGTTGGCATCAATGCGCTTCCCGTGCATTTAGGATACTTCTTACGAGATCCGAACGTCTGTTTCAATTGTATCCTTTGAATAATACCCTCCTGCTACGGAAAGTCGCCGAAAGAAACTTGACGAATAACTCGTTTAATGATATTCGAGTATCCAGGAAGCTTCTTGCCCGCCATTTTCTTACCGACTCGACGATATCGCTCGCCGCTGTTCTCCTGAAATATTTATCTTTTCAGCATAATTACCGTTACTCCCGAATTTATAGTAGCCGGGCTCGATGTAATGTTAACCGTCAAATATTTATAAAGACAGCTTCCACCGGCAATAATTACGTCCTCAAATCCCTACATTTCCAAATCTCTACGTCCCCAAATCCCTACGTCCCTAAAATCCTATATCCCCAAATCTCTACGTTCCCAAATATCTACGTCCCGAAATCTCCACGTTCCCAAATTTCTACGTCCACAAATCCCTACGTCCCTAAAACCCTATATCCCCAAATCCTTACGTCCCCAAATTCCTACGTCCTCAAATCCCTATATCTCCAAATTTCTACGTCCCCAAATTCCTATATCCCCTAATCTCTACGTCCACAAATCCCTACGTCCCTAAAACCCTATATCCCCAAATCCTTACGTCCCCAAATTCCTACGTCCTCAAATCCCTATATCTCCAAATTTCTACGTCCCCAAATTCCTATATCCCCTAATCTCTACGTCCCCAAATTCCTACGTCCCTAAAATCCCATACCCCCAAATCCCTGAATCATACGTTGAAATCTCCTTCCAAATGCACAGATTCCTTGTCATTTTGCATTCAGAAATGTAAATAATCCCCTGCATGAAATTGATTAACTGTAGTGGCAACGAATCAAAATTCCCCATTGTCTATTGATACACAAGTGATATCCGTTGCATTGTCGTATCGCTTCCAACTAAGTTAAAGGAGGTCATCCTGTCTATGTACTTGCAAGTATAAGTGCATTGCATTTAACGCACCAAGTTAACTAATCCAATAATTTCAAGGATGGTCCTTTGATCAACGTAGTAATGGTACCGAAAGTGGCATAACTTGGTATCTACCTGCATAAACGGAAAGGCGTTCAAATTTAACATCGCGTCACGCCATTCGTTGTTAATTATCGTTGCCAGTTTTTTAAGACAATTTCTTGTTTTAATTTAAAGTTTTCTATCACATTTTCTTATCATTGTAACTTCTTTCGAATTATGATAAGTAGTTTTAATCTCCAAATTACCAGATATTCAGATTTCGCAAGTTTCTAAATATTCAAGTTTAGTTTCTCAATATTGAAATGACCTTATTTTCAAATTTCTTGACTTACAGTTTTCAAATTCTGACATTTCATAATTTGCATATCCGTATTTCTAAATTAAGAAGTTTCCATGTTCCTTTTCGAAGTTACAAAATTGGTACACCGGAAATTTCAGAATTCAGTGATACAGAAACTTGAAGATTCAAAAATGAAAACTGAGTTCACTTTAAGTCAGGGTCTCAAGGGATCAATCTTCCACTTCGAAAGCAGCAAATGACAAAAACCTACATTACTCTATCCACTAATCTCTTCTCTCATTTGACCCAATTCACTCACCTAACTACTGTGCTATACCTAACGGTCTCACCCTGTTCACTTTGATGACCAGGGCTAGAAGATCAATCTTCCACTTCTGAATCTGCAATATAACAAAAGACTATACTACTGCACCCACTAATCTCTTCTCTCATTTGATCAAATTCACCTAACCTAACAACTGTAGTTCAAGGTTGAAACATCAATCTTCCACTTGTGAATTTAGAGTGTAACAGAAATCTACAGTATTGCAATGTCTTCCAAATTTGATCAAATTCATTTTACCTAACGTCCACAGGTCTATACTTAAGCTGACAATATTGATTTCATTGAACTCACTTTGATATTCAAGGTTGAAACAGTCATGGATTAATCTTCTACTTCCAAATCTGCAATATGAGCAAAATTTATACTACTCTACCCACTAATTCTCCTATTTGACCAAGTTCAGTTACCGAACCTAACAATATTGATCTCGTCAAGTTCACTTTGATGTCCAAGGTCGAAACTGTAAAAGATCAATCTTCCACATCCCAAACTGCAATACGAAAAAGGTCCACACTACTATACCCACTAATCTCTTCCCCATTCAATCAAATTAACCTAACCTAACAAGTACCATATAGGTGTGGTTAGGAACCCTACAATATTGATCTCATCAAGTTCACTTTCATATCCAAGGTCGAAACTGTAAAAGATCAATCTTCCACATCCCAAACTGCAATACGAAAAAGGTCCACACTACAATACCCACTAATCTCTTCCCCATTCAATCAAATTAACCTAACCTAACAAGTACCATATAGGTGTGGTTAGGAACCCTACAATATTGATCTCATCAAGTTCAGTTTGATATCCAAGGTCGAAACTATAGAAGATCAATCTTCCACATCCCAAACTGCAATACGAAAAAGGTCCACACTACTATACCCACTAATCTCTTCCCCATTCAATCAAATTAACCTAACCTAACAAGTACCATATAGGTGTGGTTAGGAACCCTACAATATTGATCTCATCAAGTTCAGTTTGATATCCAAGGTCGAAACTATAGAAGATCAATCTTCCACATCCCAAACTGCAATACGAAAAAGGTCCACACTACTATACCCACTAATCTCTTCCCCATTCAATCAAATTAACCTAACCTAACAAGTACCATATAGGTGTGGTTAGGAACCCTACAATATTGATCTCATCAAGTTCAGTTTGATATCCAAGGTCGAAACTATAGAAGATCAATCTTCCACATCCCAAACTGCAATACGAAAAAGGTCCACACTACAATACCCACTAATCTCTTCCCCATTCAAGCAAATTAACCTAACAAGTACCATACCTAACCCTACAATATTGATCTGACCGAGTCCACTTTGATGTCCAGGGACGAAACGGTAAAGGATCAATCTTCGTGTGGGCGTCCGGCAACGGCGGCAGGGATCACGACAACTGCAACTGTGACGGCTACACGAACAGCATCTGGACGTTGTCGATCAGCAGCGCTACAGAAAATGGCCAGGTGCCGTGGTACAGCGAGGCATGTTCCTCCACCCTGGCCACCACCTACAGCTCTGGTTCCACCGGGGAAAAACAGGTGGTGACCACCGATTTGCATCGTCTTTGCACCAGCAGCCACACGGGCACCTCCGCCTCGGCGCCCTTGGCCGCCGGTATCTGTGCCCTTGCCCTCGAAGCGAACAAAGAACTCACTTGGAGGGACATGCAGCATATTGTCGTGCGAACGGCGAAACCTGCCAACTTGAAAGCTCTCGATTGGGTCACCAACGGCGTCGGGAGAAATGGTAAGATTTATCGGGTTGTCATATATCTGTCGGATAACCTAACATTTTTCATATTACCACTCTTTTGCTATTTTTTATTTAAGACTGTCTTCTAGCTCATATTCATATTATTTTTATATTATACTTATCTGTTCATTTTGATGACTGTATGAGCTTTGACGCTGAAGGTACCAGTTAAATGACCGCTCCATAAGTGTATTATTATAAGTTACAGGATTTGCTAAAATTTTTTTTCTTGAAATCTTGATTTTGTCAACTTCACTTTTAGTTTCAAATTAAGTACACATGTTCAGTAAATATTTAATATTTTTTTCTCTAATTTCTTTTTTAAGGTTTTTGTTGTTTGCCATAAAACCCTGAAGCTATAGAAATAAAATGTTACATAAGTACCTAAAATTATTACAATCTTGCAAAGAAGTGAAGATCCTTTTTTGTACCAGCACTCAAAGGATCCTTCGAATATTTGTTTGCAGTGAGTCACAGTTTCGGCTATGGTTTGATGGATGCAGCTGCCATGGTTCGTTTGGCCAGAAAATGGCGAACGGTGCCAGAGCAACACAAATGTGAAGTGTCAGCACCACATATGGGCAGGTTCGTTCGCCTTTTTTTTACAACTCCATTATCGAACACAAAAGATCGTTTTATTTCCGCGATTCTCAAGTAGGTACGTGAATTACAAAGTCACCGAGGAACATGACTCCGGAATCTCGGGTTTTCGTGAATTGAATCGGAAATGACGATGCAATATGATCCACCATTATTCCCAGCCTTGATTCGCTTTGAGAAAAGTCGGAATCTTTCGTGTTCTTCAGTATTAACGAAATTTTTATATTAACGTTTTTTAATATTTAACAAAAAATATTGAGTAATTGCAGTAGTTTAAACTCTGAATAAATTTTGGTTAATTAAATTTATAATAATGTACAGAAATTACAATTGCAGAAATGTTGAAAATGTGCAACGTTTGATCGCTTTATCAGTATCCCAAGTGAAGTATTTTAAAATAAATACAGATTTGGAAATCTCCCGCGAATAATGAAACGTCTGAAATAATTGAAATAATCCGAAATATTTAAATCTGAAATATGAAATGGTGAAATTTCGCGCTACACTTTGCTGACCTAAATTTCATATATATCGCAGGCCAATACCACCAAAGAGCCAGTTAACTCTGGAATTACACGTCAAGGAGTGTAGCGGTGTTAATTTTCTCGAGCACGTGCAGGTAAGTACTTGTGTCACTCACGTAAATAGCGGTTTAATTAATAACTGTTAAAATATCGCAGTCAGTTTAGTATCAACGTTGCGCGATTATATTTTTACGCGGAAATGTGAAGGGCTGCGGCCTCATTCCAATTGTAATACATTGATTAATGTAAAATAGAAAAGTTATATCTTTGATAATTTCTAATAACATTGTAAGAAATATCGAAAATTGTGTATCTAGAAAATCTGTGCTGTATTTGCGATAGGCAAAGGTATCCCTGATGGCCTCTCGAAGAGGAGATCTTCAGATCCAGCTAACATCTCCGCAAGGCACGAAGAGCGTCCTCCTCGCAAAAAGGCCACACGACGTCTCGAAGGCTGGTTTCAATCAATGGCCATTTATGTCGGTTCACACTTGGGGAGAAAGGCCACACGGCACGTGGAAGCTTGAAATCCACAATGAGGGTCGATACCAAGGTAAGTCCATTGTATACTTCTTTTTATTCCTCTCTTTCATCGCCTAGGATATTTCCAGATGGCTTGAATGAGACTTCATTCCTATCGGGTACTTTATCAACTTCTTTTTATATCAAAAAATATCTCTCACAAATTGTTCGTCGAACTGTGCAATTCTGTGAAACATTAAATTGCAATTCCTTGCTTCGACTCTCGCGAGACGCTGCCATTATTGCATATTTTATATTTCAGTCGGGTTATCATATCCCTTTGGGTCCATGTGAATTTCTAATAACGATCGAACTATCGAACGGGTCATTTCACCCGTGATTATATGTGGCTGACCATGTACATATGTGGATGGTCGTATGTGAATCTATGTTAGCCACATATGTGACCGATCACGTATGTGGATTATCTATGTGGTCATTATCTATGTGGTCATGTACGTATGTGG
Organism: Megachile lagopoda; assembly: GCA_036983795.1. Lineage (NCBI taxonomy): Eukaryota > Metazoa > Arthropoda > Insecta > Hymenoptera > Megachilidae > Megachile > Megachile lagopoda. The sequence goes on from CM072798.1 coordinate 7,557,919, forward strand.
ATGGTCATATATGTGAATATCCAGATATGTGGCAGGTCATGCACATGTGAGGACGACCACATACATAAGGATAAGCATATTTGTGACTCGTCATATATGCATATATGTAAATGGTTATATATGTGAATAACCATGTATGTGACAGGTCGCATACATATGTCGATACGTGTGGATAACCATATATGTGATCAGACATATACATTTGTGAATGATTATATATATGATCATATATGTGATGCTATATGTGATCATATATGTGACCAGATAATACATATGTGAATGATCATGTATGTGGAAACCATATATGTGACCAATCATATACATATGTGAATATGTCTACATATGTCTACATATAATCACATATGTGATCATATGTGTAGATAACTATGTATGTAATCAACATATGTAACCGTTCATATAGATATGTAGCTGGTTCTATACGTAGATAGCCACATATGTGATTGACCATGTATGTAAACAGCCATATACAATAAAGATCACCTTGATTTTATATTTTACAACTTCCTGTTAATATTTTACTAATCATAAAAATGTAGAATAAGTAAAATATAGTAAGAAAGTAAAATTATCTCTGAAGAGATCAAATAATGTACTGTACATGAATGGACTCAAGAAACAACCTCGGACAAGTTAAAATTTGTTACGTTCTCACGCACTAATTAATGGTTCACACCTCTGATAATCCTTCGGCAAATCAATTTGCACTCGTTCATCGGTAAAAGAAAATAGGCTTGCGCAAATATTAAGATGCCTCCAGGTTGCTCCGACGGATTCATTAATGCTAACAGCTGTGTAAACTTCATTACGCACAATTTGTCTTTAAAATGGCGCATCTGTTCCTGCTGTGTTCATGCACGGCAAGTTCTGACGTCTTCCATGCTTCAGGTGTATTCTGGATGCAAATGTTTGTACAGCGTCATCTTCATCATCGTTAAAGTATCATGATACAACGAAACAGTTTGTACAGGTATCAAGAGTTGCAAAGCTTTAGTAAACGTAATTTGTCGCAGTGAGAACATTCTTCCGGAAAAATTTACCTACACTGCTGTTATTAACACTCGAGTTTCACTGCTATTTGAGGAAAGCGTGCGGCACTTCAGGTGTGCGGAAACAACTTCAGACAGGTGTTTCCTGCTCTTGCTGTATCATTGTTGCGAGTTCTCTGCTACTTTGAACACTTGCATTTCATTAATGTAGTTGTCATTTTCATTACTGTAAAAATTTGCATTGTAAATACGGTGGTTGATGAGAAATGATGGGACTTTTATGACCGGGTAGTCATATGACCTTGAATGAATAATGACCTTGTAATCAGTTCATTGATGTGATCACTTCGTGACCTTATAGTATGATTCATTTTAGACTTCAAGATTTCTCTTAGATCTGTATGATTCAGTCAACAAACAGAAGTTACTATACTGAGAATTCTTACGTTCACATGATGAATTTTTGTGAGTCAAATGTCACTATTTGATGCAAATGTGTTATAGATACAATGAAATCTATAAAAATAGTTATAACTCTGTTTTTCTATAGACTGTACATGACCCAGTTAGGCTTTATCACATAAAAATTAAGTCAATATAGTGTCCTATCAGCATCCACTGCTATTTCATAGTACAGCAAACTAGAGATTGAGATATAATGGTAATTTTACACCCTACACAAAAATTCATCCAAAAACATGACAGTTGAGCAACATGTATCATATTGAAATTCTTCTCAAAAATAAAGAAAATACACCCATATTTGACAGCCTCTCATCTATAATCTGCAATCTACAACCTATAATCTACAGCCTATCAAATAATATCAAACAATTTAGAACAATACTTTAGTTAGAGTGAATTTTCCCCAAAAACTGAGCCAGCTATCGATCACATCAACCTGAATGAGCATAAAATACGCAAATTGTCAGGAGAAATTGGCTTTTAGAATCAAAGTTTCCCCACAGAATTGGCATCTAGCTCGTTCCACGTTAATCGCGGTGTGATCCCATAGATTGTAACACCTAGATGAGTCAGTAACGGGCAGATGGTATCTAATCGCGTGATCTCGGAGGACATAAAGGGAATTCTCGTAAAGCATGCACACATGGGAGCACGTAAGCCGCTGCATCATCTCCCAAGGGCATAATTCCATATCCGAAACGTGTTCCCTCGCGATGGTGTCTGGCAACACAACGGATCTTGCGAAACCGCTAAGGGAAGTTGACCTTGCAGAGGGTAGAGAGGAGCACTCGAAGCTGGCAACCCGTTAAAGCCGATATGTGCATAAAGTTCGAGTTAACCTGGTCTTGTACAGCTATATACACGGTTGTAAGCGAGGTTATCCAGCCGACAGGATAGAACCTAGCCCTATTATGCCGCGTAATATACAGGTTACATTCCAAGTACAGCCATTGAAACCATTACGGACCGTGTTTACGTTGATTCTCCCTGTACAGCGCTGCGAAATCCGCTTCGTGTCGTTGGCGTTGTCGAAGGACAATATTGTGATAGCCGGGAACGGGGCATCCTGCTGGAAAATCGTTATTCTGATCGGTACAACGTGTTTCGGTGATCGTTACACGATTTTGGAAAGAGATTTCAAGGGTCAATAACAGATTTCAAGATTTGAAAGGAGGTTTCAAGAGTCGGAGAGAGATATTCTCTTTTCGGAAAATTCGTTGTAGCGTGATAGATTGTTGTCGATTTGACAGATATAGTGGGGTCGTAAATTGGCATGTGAATTACTGTCGTAGTGGTGTTGTGGAATTTTGAGGCATTGGGTTCTGGAAGCTTGCAATTCTGGTGTTTTGGGATTATGGAATTTGGAAACTTTTTTGGAGATTTTGAGATATTGGAATTTTTGAGATTTTTATTTTGAGATTTGGGGATTTTGGAAGCAGTTTTGATATTTTGGGATTATGGAAGTATGGAATTTTTTAGTTTGTGGATTTTAAGATAGAGGAATTGTCTATAATTATGTTATTTCAAATTTTATCAATTTACGACCGCGCTTTATCTCCCAAACCGACTACGCCAGTTAAATAACTGTTAGCTAAATATAACATAAATAATTAGACTTCGTAACATGAGCCATTCATTCAGATATCATAGTGATGAAGTCTACAAGAAAGAATTATCATTTATTACCTCATTCATTAATATTTTATTTATAATCAAGTATTTGACAATAAAATTTAAAAAATATGTAAGGGCACCCTATTATAATTTTTGTCTGAAATACTTTTCCTTGTCATTCATGTCTTTCAAGGTATTTACACGTTTCCAGGTAAATGATAGTCACTGTACATATACAGGGTGTATAGTCTAAGAGTATCCACCATTTTTGTGACAACTGGTGTAATCTTATGGAGAAATGTTTGTCAACTGGACAACTTGATAACTGGACAACTTAATAAGTGGACAACTTGGTAACTGGACAACTTGGTAACTGGACAACTTGATAACTTGACAACTTGACAACTTGATAACTGGACAACTTGACAACTTGAAAACTTGACAAATTGATAACTGGACAACTTGACAACTTGATAACCGGACAACTTGATAACCGGACAACTTGATAACTGGACAACTTAATAACTTTACAACTTTACAACTTGACAACTTGACAACTTGACAACTTGAAAACTGGACAACTTGACAACTTGAAAACTGGACAACTTGACAACTTGAAAACTTGACAGCTGGACAACTTGATAACTGGACAAATTGATAACTGGACAACTTGATAACTGGACAACTTGATAAGTGGACAACTTGATAACTGGACAATTTGATAACTGGACAACTGGACACATTGATAACTGGACAACTTGATAACTGGACAACTTGATAACTTGACAACTTGACAACTTGACAACTTGACAACTTGCCAACTTACCAACTTACAAAACTTGAAAATTTGGTGATTTAAAAATTACAAAATTTGAAATTTCTATATTTTTGAAAACTAAGTTTAAAAATTTGGAAACTTGAAAATTTGTAATATCCATATTCCAAAACACCTAAATCTCCAAATTTTTAAGCGAACAATCCCAACTAAAGGCAACCCAAAAACACGTAGTAAATAAAAATCATGTCCTCAACTTATCCAGAAAAATTGTTATACAACAATTATCAATTCTAGTGCATAAAAATTAAATACTCCTTTCAAACATTTTTCCGTGCGATCACGCCAAGTGCCAAAAGAAATGACGGTTACCCCAACACTGCACACCCTGTATAATAAATGTAGTACATCACACGACCAACCTAAACACCAAACCCAAACTTGAAGGTACTAAGGCAAGACAGCAATTGACAACATCGTTCAAACACACGAAACACCAAATAACCCCGTTAGTCTAATAACCATTGTTGAAACTCTGCTCTGAAATTTCCTGCTGCCCTGACGAACGTCGGATCAGGTCGCGCCACTCTGCACGAATGGGCGCTAATATTCTACGGGACCTCAACATTACCCGACCGCACGGAGTACGCATTATACAGCCCAGCCAGCATGAACATCCCCCGTCGACCTTTCGTGAAACCACGAGAGACAGCCTTCTCCAAAGCTCAGTACTCCCTGTCGAGCTCCAAGAGCAAGCAGACGCAGCACAAGTCCGAAAAGTCCGGCAGTCTAAGTCCCCCGTATGTGGTGAACGCCCAGATTCAGTCGCAGCGCAAGGGCAAGTCTCGAGGGCAGCATAAAAGCAAGTCTGCGAACAAACCGACGCCAAAGCCAACCGTTCAAACGTTGAGAGGTCTGACAGCTATGAGGGGACCTAACGCTGCCGGTGAGGTCCGTCTGATCACATCCAGACCCCGTGGGAGAAGCACACCCAACCCGATCGTCACGTCCACCCAGACCAACCCCACCACCGTTCAGACCACCAGGGTGACCAGCAGACAGAGGATCGTCGACGTGGTCACCGCGTCCAGCCTTCAGAGGGGTCTGATCCTACTGGAACCCCCCGCCAAGTCGGCCATCGACAACGTCCCGGCGATCTTCCAGCAATACCCCAAAGTCCAGCAACTGTACCCGCTGTATCCCGTCTATGCCGGCGTACGGGGTGCTGGACAACAACACGCGACCAGGGCCAAGGGTCTAGATTTGCTCCAGGACGAACAGTTCGATTCGAAGCACCTGGACAAGGGTAATTCACGTGGATTTGCGGCCGTGGATCGTTTGAGAACGTAGTTGTTGGTGTTGATGGAGCCTTGGAGTTGGACCTGCATGCTGGTTGTGAAGATGCAGAGTCCACGGACGCACGTTTACGGCTTCTCGATGGATTTTGTTACTGTAGATGCATCCACGTGTATACCAGGATTCAGTGAATTTGGTGTTCATTTTTCACCTGCCCCTAGGGGCTTTTGTAATTTGCGGGCAGGCTGGATCGTTGCGTAGAATATCGGTGGGTTTCTTGTTTAGTGGCGAAGGGCTTTGGGAGTGGCTCTTTGTTTGCAGACGTTTGGTTATGGGAATTTTTGGTTAAATTGAACAAAATTTCAGTGACTGATGTGAAATTATAAAAACGATCCAGCTTACCTACGAAAAATTAATTGCACTTAATTATAATAGTGGTTTTACATATTCTCGATTATGCATTTGCTTGTTGCCCTCAACCTGACGAAGTATTTTTTAAACAATTTTATATTATAATTTCTACACTCCATTTCTACCTTCATCAAGAGTATATATGAATATCTCACATGTGACTCATAGAATCATACTCATTTCATTTACCAAAAAAAATGACATTGATCGAATGTTGCATATACCATTATTAATCTAATTTTCAGCGATTTTTCTTTCTAATTGCTTGTAACATCATGTTAACACAATATTGCCAATGAAACGTGAACCGCATGCCAGTTATTTTTTATGAATCCAGTAATTGTTGTTCGAACAAAAGTTCCCCAGTGTAATAATCAAAGTCTAGATTCTTTAAAAACACCATAACCATAAGGAAAGCTCGTTAAGGTAGGTGTACGCAAGCCACGTTATTTAATCAAAAGTTCCAATGGCTTTGCTGCAGGTAATGTTGGCCCTACGTGACTCGCTTATGTGCATGGTAATGTGTGTTCAGTAGAAGTGTGTTCTAAGCAGTACAACTATAGCGTACAAGCATTATTAGATGTTAGAATCACGCTTATTAGAAATCTATTACTCATCCCAAACGTTCAAGCATATTTTAACACGTAATCTTTACCTTCATCTTTAAAGAAACTGACATTTATGTCGCGTATGATATGTCACCACAAGGTTTTTTGTTCTAAACTGAACAAAAGACAAATAAATGTTGTACTACATACTATGATGGTTGTATATATTTGTACATTTTCAAAACTAAGAATTCAAAGATTAATGAAGATTTTATCATTTTCTAATTTATAAATAATATTTTGGAATTTTTAAATATAGAAATTGCTATACGTAGAATTCCCACGCGTTATATTGCCACGCGTTATATCGCCGAGTGTTATATCACCACGCGTAAAAATTCCTATACATGGATTTGCCACGCGTTATATCGCCACGTGTAAAAATTTCTACGCGTTATATCGCCACGTGTAAAAATTTCTACGCGTGGAATAGCCACGCGCTATATCGCCACTTGTACAAATTTCTACGCGTGGAATACCCGCGCGTTATATCGCCACTTGTAAAAATTTCTACGCGTGGAATAGCCACGCGTTATATCGCCACTTGTACAAATTTCTACGCGTGGAATACCCGCGCGTTATATCGCCACGTGTAAAAATTTCTACGCGTGGAATTGCCACGTGTTATATCGCCACGTGTAAGAATTTCTACGCGTGGAATTGCCACGCGTTATATCGCCACGTGTACGAATTTCTACGCGTTATATTGCCACGCGCTATATCGCCTCTTGTCAAAATTACTACGCGTGGAATTGCCACGCGTTATATCGCCACGTGTACGAATTTCTACGCGTTATATTGCCACGCGCTATACCGCCTCTTGTAAACATTTCTACGCGCGGAATTGGCACGCGTTATATCGCCACGTGTAAGAATTTCTACGCGTAGAATTGCCACGCGTTATATCGCCACGTGTAAGAATTTCTACGCGTGGAATTGCCACGCGTTATATCGCCACGTGTAAGAATTTCTACGCATGGAATTGCCACTCGTTATATCGCCACGCGTTATATTACCACTAGTAGGAATCGTATTCGTGGAATTACGTCGCGTTACATTGCCGTACATAGAATTTCTATGCGTAAAATTACCATATAGCCAACTCGATCGAATAGAAGTTATTTCTACGTTTAATAATATCGAATAAAAGATATACAAAATGATTGTCGACAGTAATTAATTGCAAGTAATTTTCGCAGGATGTAGTTTCAATCATGATAGCCTCCAAAGGCTAATTAAACGTCGAATTTTATTTTTTATCAGAACGGGTATCGGGTCATATTAAAAATCCACTTGTTCACTACCTTAGAAACTTCTTCCTGATAAATTTCAAGAAGTTTGAAAATTTCGTCAAAGACCAGAATTTCATTTAACTTTATTAATAAGAAAAGTTAAATAACGGTCTATGTGGGTGATCTTCGATCTATTTTAAATATTTATTTCATAATTTGATACCATAGTAATTTTATTTAAAATATAAAGGAATTCAGTTACATTATTCTCATTTTATAATATAAATATTTTATATCCATAAATGTGTTTATGATATACAAGATATTTTTCAACGGTAAGAGCGGTATCAAAATATCCGAGATGCAAAAATCTGTTTTGACGCGTGTAATGTTTACACGGTATCATCTATCAAACTTGCACCACTTGAACGATAATCGTTTCGTGTCTTGTCGATGTTTTACGGGCAATAACAATAACCAGAACGAGTTATTTCCCTCCGCACTGTGTAAAATATCCGCGGGCGTCGCGATGCGCGGGTGTATACCTATTTTACAACCCACCTTACATCTTCAAGTAACAGGCGCAACTTTAACGTCTATTTTATTACCGCCGGTGCTAGTAGAATTTACGATTACTTAACATAAACAAGAAGATAAAAAACCGACTGAACACGTTACAGTAAAATCATCGAGAATATAAAATCCAAAAATAGACATCAAACATTTTCCTACTCGCGTAACTTTCGACGAAACAATTCTTTGGGAAACTTTTATTTTATACATAGAATTAAAATATTAAGGATTATATTTTTACTTGCAATTTGAATGTTCATTGCAGAGTTCAAATTGAGAACCACTGATACTGTTTAAAGTACTTTTCTAATTTTTGGTTTATGTTGCTGTACGGTGAGGTATGATGTATACAACAATTTCTTCAAGCTGTTATACATATGGCTATAACATATTTAATAAATAGGGTATTGTGGAAGTTGGAAAGTTGGAAATTCGAAAACTAAGAGACTGTGATATTAAAAAATTGAATAATTGAATAATTGAATAATTGAATAATTGAATAATTGAATAATTGAATAATTGAATAATTGAATAATTGAATAATTGAATAATTGAATAATTGAATAATTGAATAATTGAATAATTGAATAATTGAATAATTGAAAAATTGAAGAATTGAAGAATTGAAGAATTGAAAAATTGAAAAATTGAATAATTGAAAATTGTACAACTAAAAATTAAAAATAGAAAAATTGAGAGGTCAAGAACTGTTAAGACAAAAAAATTTGACAATTGACAAGTTAAAAAGTTCCAAAATTGAAAATTGACACTTTAGAAATTTGAAAATTTGAGAAATTTAAAAACTGTCCACTTATTAAACCTAACTGCGTTAAATCTCTGACAATGAGTGGAGCTCTGATACAAAATATTCGTAACATCAGAGGGTCGTTTATCACTCTTATTAATTCTCCTCGTCGCTCATATTTATCCCTATTTCCTTCGTCTTTCATTCTTCCGAACCAGCATCGTGACGCTTTATTAATTTCCCGACATTGAACGAAATTGATGTATACTCTTCTCACCTCCTGTCAACGTGTTTCTAAGACCACGCCTCAAGACACAAATCGAGGCTGCACGAGCCACTTCGAAACATACTTGCTCGCATGAATGAACGTAAACGTCGCACACGCACGCACCTGCATATTTACATACGTTACATACGTGTACGTGTAAGGATAATGCAAAGTGCACTCGAGACGCGTGAAATGGAAACACCCATCTGTCGCTACATAGTGGCGACATTACGAAGACAGTTTCTGATCTGAATCTCGATGATGTACTATCTCGGCGCGAGTTTTCTGTGTACATGCATCGAAAGTGCAAATGCGATTGACAGTTATAGATCCGATAAGCAAACACTCTTCTAGACACGACGAATATGAATTCAACATCGAATGGCGGGTCATTTGCGAACTGGGTCTCTGAGTTGCATACGACGGCGTTTTTGCATTGTGAGAGGGAAATTTTAGAAGTCGACGTTTGGAAGCGTTGGAAATTGGGAAATTTGTGATTCGGGTATTTGGATGCTGTGTTAATTTTATATTTTGGTGTCTTTCAATTTTTTAAAGGGGTACTTTCGAAATTCGTACATTTATATATTTTTTAGGTTTCAAGTTTCCACGGTTTTATGTTTTTAAATTTTTACATATTTATGTTTTTACATTTCCACATTTCCACATTTTTATATTTTTATATTTCCACATTTTTATATTTTATATTTTTATATTTTTATATTTCCACATTTTTATATTTTTATATTTTCATATTTCAGATTTTCATATTTCAAATTTCCAGAGTTCTATGTTTTTGTATTTCCAACTTTCCATATAGTTATATCTACAAATTTTAATATTTCAAATTTCAGAAGTTTGGTAATTAAAAAGTTCAGGCATTTGAATATCTAGAGATATCAAGCTTTTAATGTTCACCCTGCGCTAATTATTTGCAGTCGCTATGAACAATAATTTGTATTCCTCTCATTTTATAATTTTACTGCACTAGATAACTTTCAACACAAAATTACTAGAATAAAATTTGATCTGTGATATCAATGTAATTTAGATGAAAAATAATTTTTTTATTTTTGGTTTCTAAAAATTTTATTATAAAATTCTAGGTTCAACCCCCGATAAATGAAACAACCCCTTGAGTAATAATTCCGCCATTCGAGAATTGATTTTTCTTTTCGTCTAGTAACTTTTCTTAGTGTCATTCTGGTAATCAAGCTTCAAAGGATCAATTTCATATTTGACATTTTTCAAAAATATACTATTAAAATTTTTTATTAAAATCAGCTAATATTGCACTGAAAAATATTACTGGATATATTGCTCACATACTTCAAAAGTACCTAGTTATATCTAATTAATCTAGTTAATCTACATCGTGTATCTAATTACACCTAATGTGCATCTGATAATTTTTTATAAATATTTAACCCTTGATAAATCTCTCATCATACTTGCTAAAATTTTAATTATTCCTGCTGACCATCCAGTTATATTTGCTGAGACTCCACCTGTAATTAATTACTAATTATCTTGCTATATTTGATGAGTATCTAGTTGTAATTAATAAGTAATTACCTATGTTGATGAATAGCTATAATTGACAATTGTTGTAATTACATTTTATAAATTTGCAATTTGATAAATGTTGAGCCACCTAATTTGATACGTATTGTAATTAATTCAACTAATAACCAATAATTAATAATTATAACTTCAACACATAAAACAGGTTCGCAATATTTATTTATTAAATTCGCAAAAAGGGACGATTTAAAAATTGGCAAAATTTCCAGGAAAGATTATAAAAACGATCCTTTGAAGTTCACCAGCACATATTTCAATTAATATTTTTCCGCGAAGCAAAGCGTCGAGAGTGGTGTCATTTTTTTAATTTGCACGTAATATGTCGTAGCAGCTAAATACGAATATTGATGGAAACGCAATTAACGAGCGAATATTTTATCAACTCAAAGCTAATTAATTTGACGAAAACGTTTCGGAGCCCTTGATCGACCGGTCAAAATAATTTTCCACTACACACGCGATTCCGGTAAAGTAAACCGATATATCGGTTGTTATTTCGGTTATCAGCCATTCCAATCTACGTTTGAACGTTCAATAAAGAACGCGAAATGAAAATTTTAATTAAAATCATTTCGCAGCGCCGATAGTTCTCATCCGACTTTCATTTCTTCTGGTAATGCTTTTAATCTCGCGTAACTATCGGACTCTTTCGATCATTAATACCCAACCATTTCCGGTGAATTCGGATCGCAAATCGCTGTAAAACGTAATTTATCGTTTCCCTGAGTGCTTTTCATCAAGATAGACAAATGAAACACAAATACAGGGTATCTCGAAAGACCCCTTATATTTAAACGACTTTAAATATGGAAAAATGTTTCATAAGTTGTAGGATATCACGGGGGTCGCAACAATTTGACCTTGGATCGTTTGAAGGTCACGTTTCTTAAATAGAACCCCCTTTATTGCATATTGTAGCCTCGACGTTTTCAAAACCTATGTTTTTTGTGCGAGTCGTTCCCAAGATACGAAGTTTCAAAGATGACACATAAGTGGCGTAAATCTGATCGTGCAACCCCCGCGCGGTGCACCTTGGGTAACGTGAATGTCGACGATATGTCAACTTCGAAGCTTCGTATCTTGGGAATGACTTGCACATAGGTTTTGAAAACGTCGGGCTACAATATGCAATAAACGGGGTTCTATTTAAGAAACGTGACCTTCAAACGATGCAAGGTCAAATTGTTACCACCCCCTTGATATCCTGCAATTTCTGAAACATTTTTCCATGTTTAAAGCCGGGTAAATATAAAGGTGGAGACTTTAGAGATACCCTGTATATCGAACAGATAACTGATTACGAAGAACCTACCAGCGCGTGATTAATGATTTTCCACCCAGATTGTTTCAAGTGTAATTAAAATTAAAAATCTATTTATAATTCTTGTATGCGACGAACCGTTAAAAAGTTACATCTGTTTATGACTGTTGTATGGAACGTGAAAGGGAGATTGAAATTAATAATCGTTTCAGGCGGAAAATATTTAATTAACGTTCTTATGAAATATTTTGCGAACGGAATTACTTTTCTTCTTCGCAATTATTATCCAAGTTTAATAGAATGTTATCACGATGTCCTAAATGAATTTATGTGATCATTGACGCTTGCAACCAGGAATATTTCACCAATTATTGTATAAGCACACACAGGTGAATATATTTATGTATCCCATATTTAGCCAGAATTTTGAGATGCTTTGAAACTTCTCCAATTTTTACGTTTCGGCATGCTCACATATGTATTTTGTATTTATTAGTATCAAGTACCTTTTGTATATCTCGATGTATGCATCCTGAAGCCTAGTTCACATGTGTACACGATAGCTCGTATGAAAATATTTACAAAGCAAGTATTTGCTCTGATATAACAATAATATTTGCTCTTATACACAGTGGAAAAGAACGAAACGTTTGCTCAAATATTTTTCAACGATTGTTTTTGAAGACAGTTTTATTTTGTTCATTGTCTATAACTCAGAATGTGTAAATGTGAATCAGGCTTTATTTTCTTAGAGGGAAGAAGATAACTTCCGCATGCGATTCTATCGTTCTCAAAAAATTGGGTAATAGCATAAAGATGAAGATATGTGTCCATTTGAGAGGGTCCACAAAATTAGTAGATTTTGTCATTCAAAATTTTAAGTATTCATAGTTAGGAGGTTTTTACGTTTCGAGATTTCTAAATTTCACAACACCCAATATCTAATTTTTCAATTTCCCAATTTCTCAATTTCTCAATTTTTCAATTTTTCAATTTTCCCATTTTCCAATTTCCCAATTTTTCAATTTTCCACTTTCCTACTTTACCAATTTTCCAATTTCCCAGTTTCCCTAATTCTCAAATTTCCAAATCTTCCCATATTCCTAAATAGCCATATTTTAAAATTTAAAAATTCTCAAATCTTGAAATCCCCAAATTATCAAAGTTCCACATGTCCAACTCTCCAAATGCCTAAATACCTAAATCCCCCAATCTCCAAATTCCCAAGTGCAAAAAATCCCCAAATTCCAATCTCCCAAAGTTCAAACAATCCTGCCCCCACCTCCTAAAACAGCAAACCAACCTACCCCAACCCCAGAACTACAGAAAAATAACTAAAAACCATAATCCACCCCTAAACCCCAAATTCGCCATCACACAATAAGCTTAGCATCTCACGAATCGCACCGCTAGCGCACCAAAAATGGGCACATACTTCAAAGAACGATAGACTCGCATAATTCCCCACAATCCCTAGCGAAGCTAAATCAAAGTACCCATTTACAGACACCCTGGAGGAGTTCAAGCTAGTGTTCTACGGTACGGAGACGTCGCTGGAGGTGGACGAGGATCTGGACAAGGACAAACCACTGCCGCCGGTGAACCAACAGGACGCGAGCCAGGACAACACCGCGATGGGCGCCCGACACAACATCGTGGACCCAGAGAGCGACCCATGGACCGGTAGCCAGCAAGTGGAACGAGTGTCGCATCCCGAGGTCCAGAGACCCACGACGGAGAACCAGACGAGCGGATGCGGCTCCGTCGACGCTGCAAGTGGCAGGTGCCTAGGTGGGTGCCTCATTCTACTCGTTCTAGCCTACCTAATCAGTGGAGCCAGCTGGTGTGAGCAGTTGTCCAGCTGGCCGAGTGTCCTCGAGGTGTCGACGCGCACCTCGAACGACAGAAAGTTCGTGTTCAAGGTGAACTCGACGACGGCCAGGTCGTCAGGGAGCCGTTGGTGTTCATGATGACGTCCCTGGACGACCGGCGCCGTTTAACCGGAAGCCAGCCGAACGGTTCCTTCGAACTCTGTGCGTTGTGTGAGTCCCCCTAATACGTGAACTCCGAGGAACATCGTCGAATGTCCGGGTGCTTTTCAGTGTGGACGTCCAATCGCTCGGTTAGGGTTTAGGGTTCGATCGAGTGTCGTGATCAGACGCGAGTGTTGCTTCTGGACAGTTCGAGGTAAGCCACCATTCTGGCCGCCCGATCATCGGGAGGAAATCGATCGATCGACCCGCACGGATTTCGGTCCCCTTTGAATATGCAGCGGCCTTGTGATTTTTCATCGCCATGAATTATTCACAATGGAGATTCCTGCCACCACGTGTTTCGCGGAAACGATACGCCGCGATTATCATTTCCATACAGCGGCGAGAGTAACGAGCAGTACCGTTCCTTTGATACGTTTTACGGATAACGGTTCAGGTAACTTATCGCTGGGCTTCTGTTGGAGAAATGGGTATTACTTGCGGTGGTTGATCTCGATTTTCCTCGGATTCGATCGGGCAGATGAGACAGGGCTGGACCTGGGACTCGATGTACGCACCATTGCGGTGCGAGGGATCTTAAGCGTGGGGGAGAACATGTACCTTCCAATGCAAATTTCGATACTTGGAAATTTTCGATATTGAACTTTTGATCTTTCGTATTTTTAGCTTTCAGCAAGATTTCCAAATCCTGAATTTGTTTTGTAAATTTCCTAGATTCTTAAAATCCAAAGGAGTAATTCCAAAGTTTCTAAACTCCCACGTCCCCGGATTTCTATCCTTCCGAATTCTTACATTTTCAAATCTCTAAATTCCTAGACCCGTACATCCCTAAATTCCTAAATTTCTACATTCGTAAAATTCTAGATTCCTAAATTCCTAGATCCCTATTACCCTGGTTCACTAGATACCTATATACCTAGTTCCCGCGATCCCTAGATTCCCAAAATCACCAGATCCCGAAATCCGTAAACCCTCAAATCCCTAGGAACCGAAATCACTAGATTTCAATATCTCTAGGTCCTGAAATCCCTATATTCCGAAATTCCGTGATTTTGAAATCCCTAGATCTCGAAATCCCTAGACTACTCAAATACCTAATTCCCCAAAATTCCAAGATCGCCAAATCCCTAGGTCTCGAAATCACTAGATTCCGAAATCTTTAGATCTCGAAATCCCTAGGTTACTCAAATACCTAATTCCCCAAAATTCCAAGATCCCCAAATCCCTAGGTCTCGAAACCACTAGATTCCAATATCCCTAGATCTCGAAATCTCTAGATCGCGAAATCCCTATATTCCGAAATCCCTAGATCCCAAAATCCTTAGGTTCCGAATTCCCTAGATCCCGAAATCCCAAGATACCGAAATCCCTAGATTCCGATATACCTAGATCCCGAAATCCCCAGGTTCCGAATTCCCTAGATCGCAAGATCCCTAAGTCCCTAGATTCAGAAATCCCTAGATCCCCAGATCCGTAGATTCTGAAATCCCTAGGTTCCGAATTCCCTAGATCCCGAAATCCCAAGATACCGAAATCCCTAGATTCCGATATACCTAGATCCCGAAATCCCCAGGTTCCGAATTCCCTAGATCGCAAGATCCCTAAGTCCCTAGATTCAGAAATCCCTAGATCCCCAGATCCGTAGATTCTGAAATCCCTAGGTTCCGAATTCCCTAGATCCCTAAATTCCAAGATTCCAAAATTTGTAAATCCCTAAATTTCGAAATTCCTGAATTTCTGAATTCCTATACCTCCAAATTCCCAGAAACTACCAAAATCCACTATAATAGGAAATACAGTTTTTCGGCGATATAATGGAAGTGTACCTGACTCGTCCCACAGAAAAATCCCATTTACGGCACTGCGTCGATCCGGAACAGAATCTAGCATGGAAACGTGAACCACGTTCGATTTGCCGTTCCGCGTTATTTAGAAATATCTCACGACACTTTTCTACGAAATGTAAAGAAACCTACTCGCGAAACTGCCACTAAAGGAGGATCGAATCGGAGGGAATCCTCCTGAAAACTCGAACGCGATATATCTGCCTCGATTCCTCGCGTATTTCGCAGCACACAACATTTGCGATCCTGGAAAAAATTGCCTCGCGTAACTGATAGTGTTTACTACATCGACGATAAAATCGCATTCCGCGAATTCGTTCCCGTTCGAATTCCCTAAAAAGCCAATTAATTATCGGAAGCTACTCGATCGGGGAAATAGGTATCCACGTCGAATAATAAGCGTTCAGCGGGACATAATTGCTGTTTAAATTTCGCGATTAATATTCGATTATTGCTTGTACAAAGTGTTAATTGCTTCGTACGTTCGACGAATAATTGCTGTTCGTCTGTATTATTATACAGGAGAGGGGGTGGGAGGACAACAGGTAAACATAATTCACGAAAAAGAACGAAATATTTTAATAGTCTCGAATGTGATGTTAAGAACGTTTACGTAGTATTGTTGATCTGATTAGTTTCTCTTACAAGAATACCTTATATTAACGCGTTTTAATGAGCTTTCGTGCTCACATGAAATTATTATTATGAACCTTTCTGTGTATTGATTATATAGGTCCGTAGTTTAAATTCTTTGATATCATTTTTTATTGCACTTTAAATATATTTTATTATTCTGTTCTCCTTCTATTAGAGAACAAGTTATCTTTGTTTTTGATAAATTATTTAAAGATGAAAACTTGGTGCTTCTGTAATTAAATATTAATTACATATTATAAATATTTTGATAATTATACGCAATGATCAGATGTCAGTTAATTGCAATATAATTTAATTATCTCCGTTAACATGATTTTATCGGCCAATTAATGATTAATCGCCAATTAAGACCGTATAAATACATGTACTATTGCACAGTTTTCAAAATTAAATATTGATACCAATTTCGCTTGTCTGGCAAATGTTGAAACCTGTGTTAATGAATGAATGAATTCTTCAAGACTCCAGAGTTCAAAATTTTGGAGAATGAAGAACATTGTATTTTACAATTCAAGCATTAAATACAACGCAAACAAAATAATGAAGTTTAAAGCTACTGAAAACAATATACACGAAAGTTTGTAATAACAAAATCTGTCAGCGCATGAAAGCTCATTAAAATTGGGGAAGATGAAACGTAACCTCAACATAGAATAATTCATCCGCCTCTTTCATCATTTTTATCGTGTTCCATTCCTGTTCCCCTTGTTCGTTTTCGCTGGGAACATTTCGTTTTTATCTTTTCCGCTTCTTCCTTTTTTACGCATCCCGTTTTCCCTCTGTCTCTTTTTCTCTGTTTCTCGTTGCTGACAAACTTTCGCCCGCGTTTTCTTCCGACAACTTTGCTTACCCAGAGGGTGAACACCAGCTGGGCTATCAGCACTGCCGAAACAAAAAGATAACGGAGCGTTTACGAGCGACCGACAAAGAGAGAACAAATAATAATATCTACATTTGCAAAAATCAGCGAGAAACTCGACTTTCTTACATACCGATGCCAACCCACGAGTTGGCGCGCAAAGAAGCGCGTTTAGACGAGCCAACTCCGATTGGTCAGAATAGAAAAATGCCTCGCATGTATTTTCTGAACAATCGGCTCTCGCGGTCACGCACACCAATTAGGCGAAAAACAATGACAGTCGGCAAACGTCTCTCAAGCGAGCGAGATAGCGCGAATCGCGTTCAGCAGTTGTTATTGTCATTATTATTCTTATGCGCCTGTATGTAACGTAAGTGTTCACGGTGGATAGAGCTTCTTTTACTTTGGGTCACGCGCCAACTCGTGGGTTGACATCCGTACGTAAATTATTACGTCTAAATTGAAAATTCACGCGTACCAAAAATACGAGAAAAATTGACAATATTTGAACTGCGAGTGCGTCACGAGTGCGTCATAGTTCAGGCGCCAACTCGTGGGACATCCTTACGTAAATTATTACGCCTAAATTGAACATTCACGCGTACCAAAAATACGAGAAAAATTGACAATATTTGAACTGCGAGTGCGTCACGTGTGCGTCATAGCTGACGCGCCAACTCGCGAGTTGACATCGGTACTTGCTTCGGAAACGCGACCGCGTTGTCTCGCTAAATTGCCGACTCCCGACTGAAATTTCGTGAATTTCGTCCAGCAACACGCGATTAAATGTATCCTGCAAAACAGCCGATTGCTGGGAAATCGTGATACAGAGAACACGATCAAAGTTTCATGAAGAACGAACACACAGAACGAAATGAAATTTCCTGCGGAATTAACGTACAATACCAACGACGCTGAGTTTTATCACTTTCGATCGATTGTTGTACGCAGTAACTCATTCCGTTACCGAGATGTATTTTGACAATGTACAACATCCAGTTTTATTTTGAGTGAAATATTAAAAACGGAGTTCCGGATTAAAAATGGAGATTGGTAAGGTTGGTAAGGTTTCGGATAATTTGCCGTATGAAACTGTGGAAGATGAATAACAATGGGTGAATTGATCACGTTTAGGATGATGGTAAAGTTGGATCGAGTTGGGGTGTTTACTAAATTTGTAGAGAAATTATGGTCGCAAATTTGCACTTGGTACAAAATTTTTGGAACATGAAATTTCTTTCCTTAAGTGGTTTATTATTTTTGCGAAAATTTTGAATGAAAATTGGATAGATGTGCAGAATGTATTTACGAAGTTTCAAATGATCAAATTTCTAAATTTTCGAGTTTAAAAATTTCCAAATTTTCAAATATTAGAATTCAATCTCCCAAATTCTGAAATTAAGAAATTCCAAAATTCTGAAATTCTTAGATACTAAAATCTCCACAGTCCCAGATTCCAAAATTTGCTGTAGAAACCATTCGAACGAGAAAGCACAAGCAGCACTGTCGTTCTCTGGTGCTTTGAACAAACGAGAAACTGCCAACTTGATTCTAGTAACACAAACGATTCCTCTGGTCAATGAATTGGGTTTCCACGAACCCTGTGACCACGGCTTAACAAAATATTTGAAGCCTTTGCGTGCACGTCTGCGTCCTCCTTCGGTTTCAAGCTCCATTTCTTTCCTGATTTTTATGTTTCCAGCGTTGGAGAGGTTATTTTATTCGAATATCGAGTTGGGGAAGTTTTAGAACCTGAAAATTTGAGAATTTTGATTCTATAGTTGGAAATTTGGAAGATTTCAGAATGAAATTGGGGACTTGAGGTGTAAAATGAGGAATTTGGAATTTCGAGAATTCAGAAATTATAAAATTATAAAATTGCAAAATTGTATAATTTCAAATGTGAATATTTCAATATTCCAAAAACTATTAACTCAGAAACGTGATTGAAGTACCGAGTCTTCAAAATTTTCGAACATAAAATTTCGCACACAGTCTCAGAAGTGTAAAACACTGCCCGTATTGCAGCCACATAATTTCTCGGCGAGCTTTCATATTAAAACTAGTGAAAAATACGGCAATTAAGATCCATTTTCTGAAAGAAATCTAAAGGAACCGTCGGTTATCAAACTGGCGCAGTTTATTCAAATTCTTTAATCTGCTAACGAGTTAAAAAGAGAAGGACAGGAGTGGTGTGTACGTATCTAAAAATCTTTTGAAAAAAGAATGTAAAACGGTATGCGCCAAACGAAGATATTTGAGGACGAGAAATTTTAATGACCGCTCGAACGGTCATACGAAGAAAATAAAAAAAAGGAGGAAGAGAAGGAAAAAGGAAAAACCGGGCCAACCAAAGTTGGAATGACCTACTTTGTCGTTAATTGGCATCGCTGGCGGTCAGCCACAAAGAAGAGTCGAATGGTAAATACTAATGACTCCTCTTCTCATTCAATGGAAGAACTGAACGAGGTAAAAGTTTAATTGCTTCGATTAAGATTCGAGACATGCCATATGGGACATGAAAATCGACTCGCGTTTTCGTAACATTTCTCCTTTTTGTAGCTATTTGCATCGATTTGCATTACATATCTATTAGAAACGTTAGGTCAAAGAATATATATACAAGAGACGACACACCTTTGATGTTTGGAAAATACTGTCCCTTTAAATTGCGCAAACGAGCGGGAAATTTAAATGAAGCGAATCTAATTTCGTGTCTAATAATTTGAAATCTATCATAAATTTTCTCTGTATTACTAATATTAGCTTTCGAAGTATTTTACAACGTTGAAAAGTTGAAGAAAGGAATATACGAAAATTACTCTACAAAATATATTTTAAGAATACATATTACGGAAATGATTATTACAAATAACTTACAAGGAAATGAACTGTCACAAGAAAATACAGATGAATGTGTTACAGAGAAATGATAAAATTATTGCAAATTACTGGTGAATGTACAGGTTTGAACCGTTCGTCGACCGCCATACTTGCACGTTGTGCGCATGCGCGTTTCGAAATACCGCGTCGAAATTGTACCCGCATTCCCGATTCATTTGTCTAGGATATTTAAATTGGTTGTGTCTCTCTCTCTAAAAAGTATTTTCCCTGTCGAGTGTCGCCTCTTGTATCCTTAATCTTTGGTTAGGTTAAGTTGGCTGCTGTGAGGGCCATCGGTGGCGCGAAATTCAAATTCTATATAATCGAATATCGTTAATTTGTAATATAACGTAACGTGATTGCATAGAAAATAGTTACACAGATAAAAAGTAACGAGCTTTCAGTAATAATCGGGTTGTGGAACGTTTTAGTTGTAAAAATTTGTTCGATAATTATTTTATTTGACAGTCTTGTTTGATGATTCACGAAAAATATTGATTGTGGTAATCGTACTATGTACATGTAAATGTTAAGAATTTTAATATATAACCTTCATTAATTTTTCTTCTGTGAATTGTTCGGTTATGTTATATATTTATGAATTGTTCGATTATATGATGTATTTGAGATGTTCATGATCGATAACCAATATGGCAGTCAACTTGTTAATATTTGTTTAATTGTAATTTTTCGTGAGTAGGTTTGATAATGTTGCTGTAATCTTAAAAAATCGTAAAAAGAGGAGAGTATAATTTATTCGCAAGTCTTCCTTTTTCGAGTCGATACATTCTGAAGTTTCAAATTTATCTCGAAACGCACAGATACCGAAAAGATTTGATCGCTTAATTATCGTCTGTGATCAATGCTCAGCTCAAATGTTATATGCACTATTTCTTACTAATCTTTCTCTTCTAACTTTCTCTGTGTAAGAAATTTTGGAGAAATATCGTTCACTGTCAAATATTCATAAGTATAATATAAATAATACAACTTGCAATATATGCAATAATTTGTTCAAGAATAGAAAAACGATATTGTTCCAATCTTTATTCTTTAACACCCTCTGTCATCTCATTTGCTTAACAAAGCTCCTCCATTTTGCTTTGACTCATCTATTCGTAACTGATATTTATTTGTACAGAAAAATATTCCCGTATAATTTTCTTGGAAAAATATCGAACATTGCCAAATATTATATTTGGAATTTATTGCAAATAATTCACGTTGCAATGTAATAATTTGTTCGGGGAAAGAACAAACGATATTATTCCAAGATTTTAACCTAACCCTACTTTTTAACATCTATTATTTTATTTACAAAAATCTTCCATCCCAATTTGATTCACATGTTTGTTCACAATTTCAATGTTCATTGTTTATATCTGTAGTTCAACAAGAGACCAACTAATACAATAAAGTGTATACTGATTTTGTCACGTAATTTAATAATTAAAACGTGGAGAGGTTAAGTTGCGCCGGCCATTTTAGAGTCACAGGTATTCAAAATGGCCGCCGTCAGCACCAGTGCCATCTGCATACTCCTACTTCGTTATTTGCAGTTTTATAATTTTTTTGTTTAATTAATGTCACTTTGTATACTTATTTGTTTAAAAATTTGAGATTGTTCGGATCAGTAGTATTACTACACTTAATTCTTTAAAACTAATTATGACATACCTATTTTTTATTGTATTGGAATTGTGTAAAGTGCATCATGTGTCAGTTGAATGTCTCTTGTAAACCTGAAAATGTAATCAGTAAATATAATTACTGAAACATTTATGTCTAGTAAATATTACTGAAATATTAATTCTGAGTAATTATAATTACTGGAATATTTATTCTGAGTAAACATAATTACTGAAATATTTATTTTCAGTAAATGCAACGATTTATTTCAGTAACAAAAGACTTATCTCCAGTGGATGTGATTACAATGAACAATTTCGGAAGGAACATATTGAAATGAACAAACACGTGGATAACTAGAAACAGTATCAAACATCGAACATAGTTCCTTTCGTTCGTTGACAGTATGCCGAACATAGCTGTAATATACTTATTTCGATTAAAGCGTGCAGGGATACGCTAGATCTGTCAGTTGTTATCGTTCGTTTATCGTCATCGTCCCATCTCGCAGCATCGTCTATTTGTTATCCGTTGTTATTGTATTGCAAATCATATCATTGTAACCGGATGCTGCGTAACAACGTCGCGTGATGAACGACGAGGCCCGAAAACAATGCGTTATCGTCGTTTCCACGTAAACGTGGAACATTCAGCACGATCGACCGACCACGTTATCAAGCACATATCATTTTCATCGTGAGGGTAGTAGTCATACATTAAATTCTGACACGTCGACCTTCCTCCAAAATATCCGAAAATATGAGATTATTATTTTTCAACCATAATGCTCCCCGTCGATCAAATTTTGGAATCTTTCAAAATTTTGGGCAAATTTTAAATACCCTCTTTATATGTTACAGTTTTTGATGTCTTTTTCTTGTCTTTGAAATCTGGGCTGTTTAATATGCGTTTAACCCTTCATTTAATTAGGATACTGTATGAGATTATTTAGTTCAGTGATGAGCAGCTTTGAACAATTAACAAAGAAAGACGTAATTTATCGTTATTTTATGTGGAGTGCTAGGTAGACATTTTTGATATAATTCATACGAAGTGGTTAATGTTTATGTAATTAATGTAATTAGTAGAATTTATTTCATAATTTGGTGCTATAGTATTTGATGATTTCATAAGTCATAATTATTTTTATAATTTTATAATTATAAAATTACAAGTTATATTTTTAACTTCATTATAAATTATAAAATTATAAATTGTATTTGTAACTTCATTATGAATTATGAAACTAAAAATTATATTTATAACCTCATTATGAGTCATAAAATTATAAATATAATTTTAGTACATTATTAATATAAAATATATTTGTACTGTCATAAATTATGGCCAACATAAATTATTATAATTTCATGAACACGATTTCCACCGAAATTACAAGTTGCTCATCACTAATTTAATAAATAGTCACAAATAATTATACTCAGAACATACTTATACCCTCAAGTATTTTTTACTTTTAATTTCACCACAATTACATATACTGTCTATTTTTTTATTTCCCTTTGTATACGTATGCAGATCGGTTAAAAGGGTTAATAGCATAGAAGAGCAAACCGAAGACAAGATAAATTCCGAGGAATATACAATTGTTATTCAATTTAGTTTCATTTTAAATAAGTTCGTAGTTAGCCAATTTCTAGCGAATCAGTTAGGCTGTATACATATGTAAATGCTTTCCAAGTGCGTTCTCCGTGAGCTAATTTAACGTACTTACGAGAAGAAAACCGATCGATTCCACGTGTATGTAGTTACCAAACGCACAAACAGTTCCTCGAACTTGTTTCCCCTAGGAAATTCAACCGAGAAAACGCGTATCGAACGCAACGTTCGTTTCTCGAATCAACGAGCGCGATGAAGTGAAAGAAAGAAAGCACGGTTAATAATTCAGCAGAATACGCTTCCATATGTTTTAACGATAGCTTTTCTTTTCGCGCCGGAAACGATTCGAGCTTTTCAATCGCGTGTACTTAGACACGAGACGTAGAAACGGTGATCTGTTCTTCGAAGTATTGTTTATCCTTCGTGATGATTTAAGTATACAGTTCCGAGTATGTATATGTATATTTAGCTGTTAATTTATTAGTTGTATAGATGTTGCAAGCCGGCATATCGTGATAAGGAATCTACGTGCAACAGAGCCATAAGTAACGTGCATGGAATTAATCGATATATTATGCTGGATAATTGTGTCGGGCATTTTTTATAATTATTCACGTGTGTTGATTGTTACGTATTGTGATTCTCGTTGGAAGTCGGTGTAAATTAACGATTAGGTTATTAAGTTTTCTTGGAAGGATAATTTCAAGTGATGACTCCTGGTGAATAAGCTGGGATATCTGGTTCTTACGGCGTGTTACAGTGAAAATATTTCAGTTTTTTATATTAATCACCCTTTAATTTGATTATAACACTTCTTTTTCCAGTTCAAAGTTACTTGCAATTATTGAAGTCTCTCATTTCTCAAATTTAATAATCACTTCTCAAGTTTTCAAATTACTGAAACTTAAGATTCTTTGAAATTATTACTTACAAATTATATTTGCATTAACGCCTCTGTTTCTGCACATATTTTAAAATGACAATATCCCTAGATTCTAATATTGTCATATTCTATTATCCCTAGATTCCAATGTTGATAGATTCCGATATCCCTGGATATTTCGATATACCTAGATCCCAATATTAGTAGATTCTGACATCCCTAGATCTCGATATTATGTTCTATTATCCCTAGATCTGGGACACCCTAGATTCCGATATTATTAAATCCCGGTATCCCTAGATTTCAACATCTCTAAATATCAATATCCCTAGATCGCGACATCCCTAGGACCAAATTTCCCTAGATCATAATATCTCTAGATCTTAATATCCCTAGATCCAAATTTCCCTAGATTCGAATTTTTCTAGATTCAAATTTCCCTAGATTCGAATTTTCCTAGATTCAAATTTCCCTAGATTCGAATTTCCCTAGATTCGAATTTTCCTAGATTCAAATCTCCCTAGATTCAAATTTTCCTAGATTCAAATTTCCCTAGATCTTAATATCACTAGGCTCAAATTTCCCTAGACCTCAATATCCGTAGATCTCAATATCCCTAGACCCCCAATCTCACTAGATTGCAATCTCCCTCAATCCGAAAGTCCCTAGATCCAAATATTGTTTTAATCTGATATCCCTAGATTACTAGATGACACAAGATCCGAGTATCCTTATATCCCAATATCCCCAGGTTTCAATATTCCTCGATCCCAAACCTATTTCCAGTATATGAAAATCCGAAATGTCCCTAGATTTCAAATATGTCTAAATGCGAAATGTCCTTATATTTCAAATATTCGCCAAATTCGAAATATCCCCATATTTCAGATATTGTCAAGTGTTGAACATTCCCTGATTCTAACAATATAGATTCGAAATGTCCCTAGAATACAAGTAAGCAGAATCGAGAAATATAAATTGGATATTTTCGTTGCAACACGCTGTGGTTAATTGTTTTTGAAAACGGTCATCTTGAACGATTGATTACACGCGATATTCCGGAACAATCGGCAGAAAATTGCTGTACCATTTTCATAGTTTCGAGGATTTTTCTATGCCATTACCTATGCGCTCGCGTCTAACTCTCTATAATCCACGGACAACTTTAATCGTGCGTAGTATCGTTGCATTATTTCAGTTCTGAATCGTGTACTCGCTTTCCGAAATGAAATTCTGGCTTATGGAGGGTTAAATGTTCGTGCAGGTACGTGTACAATAGCTCTGTATATACGTGCAATAATCGACGAAATACCGACACGAATCAAGCATCAAAACGACGACTCCCGTTGTCGTTTGACAACGTTATAAATTTAAAAAGAAACCGCTATCGAAAGTTTATCGGATGCAATAATTATCAGGCTCGTGCAAAAGTTTTATCGGATGTTTTTAAATTTTCTGGTTTAATACTACAATATTCTTAGTTGGAAAATATGAGGGCGTTCAGCATGTGAGGAGACTGTAATTCCTACTGTAAATTCATATAAACTGTTGAAAGAATTCCGCTATTTGCGAGTGTTTACTCGCTTAAAAAATTGTTTCGAAATATTTTGAAGGTTCACGTTTATTGTATTCTCGTATTTCGTCGCAAGGTAAAACGTTTGCACACGCTCGATATTCCGTACTCGTTTATGCCACAAGCTCGTATTCCGCCGTACCCCGAAGATTTCGAACAGGCAGATTAAGTAGTCGATTTGGTGGAAAAACACTGGAGAGAATTTTAAACCGAGTCTCGAAAGTTGCAAACTCGAAAGAAGTCTCGGAAGGGGAGCAATCGATGTCTCGAACATTTTACAATACTCGCTTGAAAGGACCGTGAGGAGAAGCCATCGATGAAAGCGAGACACGAAAAAGGTGGGGAAAAAAGAACCACGAGCGAACTTGAGCCAAGTTCGAGTCCTAAAAAGAAATGGGGAGGGGGGCAAGAAAGAAACGAAAGTACATACCGATTAATACGTGTATATTGAGTTCTAAAGAATAAGAGTCAATTATTTTAATCGAGCGCGGAGGGGTGTTGGTAGTCGAGTATGATGGAAACGAATGGTGTAAACGTGGATAATTACGTAGTACAGGATTTTGGATGTGTTTCGATTCGTTCAGGTGTGAAGTATCTTCCAAGATGTACAATACACGTCGGACGACACGGCTGGACAGTCGAATTTCCGACATGTCATGGAATACTTTTCTTTCCCTGCTATTCGACGCTTTTCCACGCCACACGCGAACGTTTCTTTGCTGTCACACTTTTTTACGCGTTGCACGGATCAAAACTTTTTCCTATCGAACGGAAGTTGCGAAACGAGATAAATGTGATCGTACACTCGAACGCGATGTAGGCTTTCTTCGGATAAAAAGATTTGCGAGGGAAAAACGTATCACCATTTGCACTCGATTTTGAGCGGTTGAATTGCTTTCAAATTTCATCAGGTTTCAGCAGGTTTCAACTACTAGTTTTATTTCTTTTTCAATTTGTTAATTCCTAATTGATACATTTTTGTGCTTTTATATTTCCAAGATTTGGAATTCCTAAATTACTAAACTCCCTATTTCTCTATTTCCTAATTTCTCAATTTCTCAATTTTCTAATTTCCCAATTTCCCAATTTCTCAATTTTCCCATTTTCCCATTTTCAAATTTTCCAATATCCCAATTTCCCAAATTCTCAATTTTCCAATTTTCCAATTTCCCAATGCCCCAATTTCCCAGTTTCCCAATTTTCCAATGTCCCAATTTCCCAAATTCTCAATTTCCCAATTTGCCAATTTTCCCATTTTCAAATTTTTCAATGTCTCAATTTCCCATATTCTCAATTTCCCAATTTGCCAATTTTCCAATTTTCCAATTTCTCAATTTCAGAATTTCTCAATTTCCCAGTTTCCCAATTTCCTAATTTCCCAATTTCCCAACTCGTAATTTCCCAATTTCCTACTTAAAATATTTACATCTTCCAAATTTCCCAAACCTACAAAATCTAAAATTTCATTCACCCATCAAGTATTCGCAACTCTCAAAACTTGAACTGAATGGTGAAACTTGCTCCAGGTCTTTACCCTAAGAAACCCCACTTCGCCCGCCAGTGTACAGAATTGTCAAAGAAGACAATTCGAACAATCACAATAACAAAGTAACGTGATTCAGTACTTAACTCGATAAAATCGAATTTTAGCGTTTACGGCTCGAGATAAGAAGTACGTTTAACACCTCCGAATCGTCTAGCACGATTTTCGTATGACAATAATAAATTATACTTCTTGTATAATGGCTCGACATGGTGTTAATGTAAACGTGCATCGATTTCTCTGTGACATCTTAGAAGAATCGCGACCTTCAAACATCTTCGAACAATTATTTCTGTGATGTGATTTTTGTACTTAAATTATTTTAAACAATTATTCAGAACTGTACGTTCAATTATTCGCGAACTATACGTTCAAGTAATTAAATAATAATGAAATATTTATTGAGATACAAACAATTCAGAAAATACCTTAATACTCGAAAATCGATTATCGAATAAGTTTTGCAAAATACTCAGATAGCTAAAGGAGTATGAAAAATTGCAAGTATTAACAAAACGAGTATGTCTATCAAGTCGGATTTCCGTGCACTGTTCAGCGGTGGTTCGGTCCAGCCTATTGTTAATGTATCTATTGTAAATGTTTGTATGTAATGTAAAATGTATCTTTGCTTGATAAAGCGACATATCCTAAGTTATAAAGTTCTGAGACGAACGAGAAACGTAAGGTGCGAAATGGCCCGAACGTGTACACACACTTTCAACCCTTGTCGTTCTCTTCTTTCCCGTCCATCGATCTTTCCCTACGATGGGGGTACCATCCTTCCGTGAATTTGTCGTGCAATGAAAAACAAGAAAAAACGACGAGAAGGAAAAGAACGCACAAGCGTTCAGGGCTTGCCACGTACATTTTATGTACACAAAATATACATAATATATATTGTATAAGTAATTGCAACTACTATGGAAAACCATTATATGCGACATTGGAATTTGTATATCATGGATGAATTAAAAGGGGAGAATATCCTGAACAACAAACAACAACGGCCGTTATTCATCTTGAACGGACTTCGTTCAGTGAATTCATTCGATCGATGGTAGCTCGATTAGCGTCGACACACGCACGCGCACGCTAAACTGACTTTTTTATTTAGCGGGGAGAACAGGTATGTGCCTCTAAAGCATGTCGTCGTTTTATGTGGTACCATTCGCATGATCAGAGAGCACATCAACCTTGCAAATTTAGACTATGGTCTCAACATTTCATTTGCATCCGGGGATAAGAGTTTTGAGGGAACTGCATGAACATGGCTGCTATAGAAACCTTGCGAATTTCGATTCCTTGCTAATTTAAAATCAATCTTACGCATTTAGAATGAACCTTGCAAGTTTAGAATGAACCTTGCAAGTTCAGACTGAACCTTGCAAGATTCTACAGGGTTATTATTGGATAGTCGATTGGGGATGCAAGTTTTGAGGAAGAAATTTGAAACAGTTACTTGTATAGGGAGTTAACTGCATGAAAATTTTGATATAGGTACTCACATGGTATCTTAATTGCATGATGGACATGTGGACTAATGCAACCCTGCAAATTTTAACTCAACCTGGTCAAAATGATATAAGTTTGAATCTATGGATCATAAATTTAATATTAATGGTGAAAATTTGAAATCAGTATTTGTATAGAAGTTTAATTGCTTTGAAAACGTTTTAACTGGTGTACAATTCAACCTTGCTTTACCTAAATTAAAGTGGTAATTATACACCTGAAATCTATTAATGCAAGGTGAAATACGGAAACTGATTCTTGAATATAAAATTAGCTGCATAATGTGGACTGGTATAAAGGAGCAACCTTGCAAATTTACTTAATATGAAAATTAATTTATGTGTCGATGGTACGTACAATTATTGACAAAGATGAAATTTTGTAATGTAAATTTCTGTAGAAATTTTGTAATGACACTTTCTGCCACAATTTCATTTGCAATTTTGTATAGAAATTTTGTAGTAACTTTCTGCAGGAATTTTGTTTGCAATTTCTTGTAAACATTTTGTTTGTGATCTTTTATAAAAATTTTGTTTGTAGAAAGTTTGTAATTTTTTGCAGAAATTTTGTTTGTGATTTTTTGTAGAAATTTTGTAATGTAATTTTCTGTAGGAATTTTGTTTATAATTTCTTGCACAAATTTTATTTGCGATTTTTTAGAACAAATTGTCTTTATAATTTTCGTGGAAATTTCATTTGCAGCTTCTCGTAGAAATTTTATATGTAATTTTTTGTATAAAATTTGCATGATAAAAATGTTGGCTGCCATAAAGGAACCTCATCATGTAAATTTAACATGGACTAAATGAAAATTGTATTTAGCGAAAGTAGATGCAATTTTTAACGATAATTTTGTGGAATATTTCCGTGGAAAGGTTGCATAATGAGCACATGAGCAATATAGAAGAGATGCTACACGCTATTAATTTATCCGAGTTGAAATTGAGATTGGACATTTTGAACCTGTCGATTGTAAAAGAGGTTAAGTTACGAAGGAGATTATACTGCATTGAAATTGAAAATTTCACCGTACTAAAATATTGATTTTGTTTAATTTGAAATTACGAGTTTAATAAAATTGAATGTATGAAATTATTTGGATGGGGGTTACAGATTTAACCTGGTCGAAAGTATATTTCTGAAATAAAGTTGCGAATTTGTATAAATTAAAGTTATAAATTTAATAGCGCGAAAATGACGAATTTGATTTACGAGTTTATCGGAGTTGAAATTATGGATTTATGTAGGTCGAGTTTATGTATTTATTTGATTTTATATTATTAATTTATTGGAGTATTATTAACTTCAATTTAATGTTATTTATTTTATGTGTAACTTAAGCTGCAAATTTGTTTAGGAAGGTACAAATTTATTTAGAAGAGAATTACAAATTTGTTTAAACGTTATTTACCCAAAAGAAGATTACAAATTTTTCCAAAACAAAATTACAAATTTTTCCAAAACAAAATTACAAATTTATCGAAAAGA
This sequence comes from Megachile lagopoda, assembly GCA_036983795.1. Classification (NCBI taxonomy): domain Eukaryota; kingdom Metazoa; phylum Arthropoda; class Insecta; order Hymenoptera; family Megachilidae; genus Megachile; species Megachile lagopoda. Next base: position 7,588,240 of record CM072798.1, read on the forward strand.
AAATTACAAATTTCTCCAAAACAAAATTGCAAATGTATCCAAATAATAGTTACAATTTTATTCAAATCCAAGCTTCAAATTTCCCAGTCAACTTACACACTTTGAAACTATTAATAAAATTGTCGAGGAATTTTTAGTGGTTAAAAGTGTAGTTCTAGATAGGTACTTGCATCGAAATTAAAGTTTAATTATAACTTCGATGTTCTAGTTACCTCCACTTTAGACAAGTTGAGACCCAAACCAAAATTTATGATATCCCAGTTTTAACTTTCAGATCCTAATATCCGCAGAGACTTTTGTGATTTTAATTTGAATCTAAAGAACACGAACTATTAAAGAGACAGTTAAATTAATTACAATTTATATCACTTAATAAAATTAAAAAGAAATAAAAGAGAAATTTTTAATACTGTTAAATTTGAATTTGTATTACCATGAAATTTGAACTAGCAACACGAATTGTATTTAAAATGAATTTCACAGTGTCCTTGATACATTACTGTCTGATCAGACATGACTCATTCTACTGTGGCAGTCAACGTGTCAATAAAACGTCTGTGGTTATTGGTTATGTGATTCGTAATTTAATCGTCGCATGATCTGTATTAACAAGAAACATCGCTCAATTGACTCGTGTCAATTTTAATGACGTTTTCATCATATGTCTTGTAAACACTTTTCAATGTTTAAATCTTGATTGACAAAGAAATACATCATTTTTCAAATTTTTAATCTTGAACAAAGAAATACATCATTTATCAATTTTTTAATCTTGATTGACAAAGTACATCATTGTCCAATTTTTTAATGTTGATTAATAAAGAAATATGTTTTCATAATATGAAACATTCGCAGAAAAGTAATTTATATTTTTTAAATGAATCAACAGTCTGAGTTACTTAATTCATTAAATTAATTAATATCAAATTATATCAACAATAAATTATTTTCAAATCAGTGATGAATTCATTATAAGATAAATACTTTGACATGAATGCATTTCATAAAATTAATAACAATTACATCTTGTTACGTCAACAAAGCTTGTACATGTGCCACAAAATGGCCACTTTTCAAATGAACACGCCAATTAAAAGCAGCATAAAGAATTTCGTACGAAATTGACGGATATCAAATTTATGTTCTGACAAATATCAAATTTATGTTCTGACAAATATCGAATTTATGTTCTGACAAATATCGAATTTATCTTTGGACAAATATTGAATTTATTTTCTGACGAATATCAAATTTCATTTTGATATTAAAATTGCATAAAAATTGGTACGTGTCAGTTGAGCGATACCCCTGGTAAGGCACAGACTCGAGGAAATGCACGATATATGCAAATGCCTCGCGAATGAAGCGGATCGAGTCGCTAAACGAGACTTCTTTTATTTAATCTCCTATCCTCATTTCGCGTTATTTAACATTCGCTCGCTGTAAGCTACAGAGAGATCCTTTTCCGCTTCGGAGGAGAATAAAATGGAAGAACGTACGGAATGTTTGATTTACAAGCATCAACTGAATCAAGTTAATTGCGCTGAAAAGGTTGCTACATCGGAACGATTGAAACGCGAATATTCGGAGAAATTTAATTCTGTAGATTTTTGCGTGGAATATTTCCAGGAGAGAGCATCTCTGTGAATACGTTCGAGAACAAACGCTTTGGCATAAGTTATTAATAATCGAGCTTTCGAGCAATGTTAATATATCGCGAGGTGGAAAATGAACGGGCAGCAGAGATAAATTCGATGATAACGATGTAATCTAAAAAGATCGAGATACAAAGGGACAGTGTATAGTAGATAAAAATCGAGGCTGAAGAGGAACTGTTAAAAGTTAAAGTAGAAATAGATTTTAATTTAACTTTACAGTGTACCGAAAGTTTTCCGTTTGCACTTCATGAATAATTTAGTGAACTTTCGCGTGAACTCGTGGAACAGCTCTGTAATACCTGCATTTGAATAATGAAAATATTTAGCGGATTGCCCCGTCGAATTATATTACGTAATTGTTCTGATTAACCAGATCTCAAATATACCGGGTGTTTCATTTAACTAAGCTGAGCAATTAGAAATGAAGCAAGATGGGATTTAATTAAACAATGAAGTGTACCGATATCAACCCACGAGTTGGCGCGCGAAGAAGCGTGTTTAGAAGAGCCACTCCGATTGGTCAGAATAGAAAAATGCCTCGCATGTATTTTCTGAACAATTGGCTCTCGCGGTCACGCACGCCAATTTGGCGAAAAACAATGACAGTCGGCAAACGTCTCTCAAGCGAGCGAGATAGCGCGAATCGCGTTCAGCAGTTGTTATTGTCATTATTATTCTTATGCGCCTGTATGTAACGGAAGTGTTCACGGTGGATAGAGCTTCTTTTACTTTGGGTCACGCGCCAACTCGTGGGTTGACATCCGTACGTAAATTATTACGCCTAAATTGAAAATTCGCGCGTACCAAAAATACGAGAAAAATTGACAATATTTGAACTGCGAGTGCGTCACGAGTGCGTCATAGCTCACGCGCCAACTCGTGGGACATCCGTACGTAAATTATTACGCCTAAATTGAAAATTCACGCGTACCAAAAATACGAGAAAAATTGACAATATTTGAACTGCGAGTGCGTCACGAGTGCGTCATGCATAGCTCACGCGCCAACTCGTGTGTTGACATCCGTACGTATTCTTAATTGAGTTCATGCATGCACTGGTGCATAAGAAGAATGCACTCGCATTTTTTATTTATAAACCCTTTGGAGTGCATTAATGAGGATTTTTATTTTGCGTACAACAAAGAAACGCTAAGGTACCTTCAAATTATTAATTCATTCCTACATTGCATTATAAACAATTTGTTCGTTGTTTATTATGTACATTTTTTTCTATTTTGTATATAATGTGATTGTATAATATTGTATGTGACAAGATACGTAAATGTTTGGAACACATAATGTTAATACATTTTTATTATTTTTATGAGACACCCTGTATATTGACAGCCACACTAGGTTTCCCCATGAAAAATGGCGATATAGAAAGAGGAAGATTTTCTCATTCAATTGAATATTTATTTTTAAAAAATTGTATTGCTTGTCGAGTGAAAAATGTATGCGTGGTAATCTTCAAGTATGTATAGCAAGAGGGACCTTCTGTTATATTGCCATTTTCAGTAGGGACGTCTCACGTGTATGCTGCGTGGAATTATCTTGAACAATATTTGTAATTTGTTGAATTATGGTGAAATTTACTCTGCACATTAATTAGTTGATAAAATTGCATTAGTTTACGTAGTAATTAGATTAGGAATTCCCAAAAATTGATGGGTGGAGATTCGATTTTAGACATGGTCATTTTTCGTGAAACACTTTTTCAAAAATACCTTTGTCCCAAAATTCTTACGTCCCACAATTCCTACGTCCCCTAATTCCAATGTCCCAAAATTTGTATATTCCAAAATTCCTACGTCCCAAAATTCTTACATGCCAAAATCCCTACGTCCTCGAACTCCTACGTTACAATATCCCTATATCCCAAAATCCCTATGTCCTAAAATTCTTACGTCCCAAAATCCTTATATCCCAAAACCCCTATGTCCCAAAATTCTTACGTCCCAAAATCCCTACGTCCCCGAACTCCTATGTGACAATATCCCTATATTCTAAAATCCCTATATCCCAAAATCCCTATATCCCAAAATCCCTATATCCCAAAATCCCTATATCCCAAAATCCCTATATCCCAAAATCCCTATATCCCAAAATCCCTATATCCCAAAATCCCTATATCCCAAAATCCCTATATCCCAAAATCCCTATATCCCAAAATCCCTATATCCCAAAATCCCTATATCCCAAAATCCCTATATCCCAAAATCCCTATATCCCAAAATCCCTATATCCCAAAATCCCTATATCCCAAAATCCCTATATCCCAAAATCCCTATATCCCAAAATCCCTATATCCCAAAATCCCTATATCCCAAAATCCCTATACCCCAAAACCCCTATGTCCTAAAATTCTTACGTCCCAAAATCCCTATGTCCCAAAATTCTTACATCCCAAAATCCCTACATCAGAATCTCTACTTCCCATCATCCCAAAATTAAAAAATTTCAAAATATCCCAAAGTTTCGCTAAAAAATATGGCTTTACTCTAAGAGAATTAAAACCCGTACTTTGAGGATCTCTAATCTGAAACATTTCTTCGCAAATGAAATTGCCAACTCTTCTCCCCAGCTTTAATGCTTCTTTCAAAACACCGCAAGGTTTACGGTCGCACAAATTTGCATGAAATTTCGACTGCACCATATATAGTTATCTAAGAGCACTGTTGTCTCTAAATGTCTCGTGTTGCATGCAGTAAGGAGTTCAGAGGTATGTAAATAATTCAGAATATTACAATATATCTTCTATTATCTAATTTGTCCGTAACAGCACTTTATGTATAATAATCTGTACTTAAACAAAAATTAACATCTTATTAAATCTGCACTGAACCAAAGGTTGTCGAAGTCTGAATGCGATGGTGCCTTGTTTTGTTACTTTCTTCACTTATTAATTAATAATAAATTAATGTACGTACTTTAAATAATAGCGTGCTTCGATAAATATTTACACTTTCAGGATCGTTGTCTCGCGTCCTTTAATCTCTCGACTGTTTAACTCTTTCCAGATCTCGTCCGGAAAATAACCCATCGAGTTAAATCGCTCAAACCCGCTTTCCTGATTAGCTTTAATTTTCTTGACTTTACACGATTGTTTGTCCGCTTTCCTCGAGAAAAAGTTCGCAAGTCTGTACCAGATAAATCTCTCGCTGTCTCGTAGATAAAACTTCGATTATCTCTAATGTGGACAATGAAATATCTTTTCGTGTGTCATACCTCTCTCGTGTTGTTTCAAGGATTTCATTTCTCCTTCGTACCTCCATGAATTAGAAATTTACAATCAATAACAACTGAAGAAACATCTGTTGTTTACAGAATAAATGCAATATTTACTGTCCTAAATTGTTACCAATAAAAACGTATCGCTCGAAGGATTTTAATCGAAAGAAAAAATGTTCAAAAATATTAGTGTTTTACATAACATGTATCCACATATTGTGTTAACCACATCATTTTTAATATTAACAATTAATACCTTGAAATTTATTCGAACAGTATCCTACAAATATTACTCCAATCATCTTATGTAGAAAATATCATTAATTGAATTGAACTTGAATTGAATTTAATTGAATTGAACTTGAATCGAATTGAACTTGAACCTAATTGAACTTGAATTGAATTGAACTTGAATCGAATTAAACTTGAATTGAATTGAACTTGAATTGAATTGAACTTGAATCGAATTAAACTTGAATTGAACTTGAACTTGAATTGAATTGAACTTGAATCGAATTAAACTTGAATTGAATTGAACTTGAACCTAATTGAACTTGAATTGAATTGAACTTGAATCGAATTAAACTTGAATTGAACTTGAATTAAATTGAACTTGAATCGAATTGAACTTGAATTTAATTAAACTTGAACTGAATAAAACTTGAATCGAATTGAATTAACCTCGAATTGAATCAAACTTAAAAAAAAAATAATTAAAAATTGAATTAAGATACGATTGATCCAAGAATATTAGCAAAAAGCCCAAGCCTTTAACAATTTGAATTTTGTAACTTTAAAAAAGTGTATAAAGATAAATCGAGTGTACGTCGAGATCCTGCTAATCGATCGAGGAGAAAAGGATCGTTTATCGAGGACACTCGAGTGCTGTTCGACAAATACAAAGAGAAAGAAAACAGAGGAACAAAAAGATTACTTGTCGCAAAGTGTCACGTGTCGCTTTATCCCTCTACTCCATAGCAGGTTCAGAAAACGTATTTAGGTACTTGGGCTCTTCGTGGGCGAGTTGCGGTGCGGATTTTCTCAGACCAGCCAACTACCATCACCAACCACCATCACCAACCACATCCACATCCACAACCACACACGTACAACCAATCAAAAAATCAAACTATATAAAGACCTATCCCTGATCGCTTCACCAGCACGGTGAGTCTTACTTCTCTATCGTTCTATAATGTTCCTATTTGCATCCTTTCGCTGAGATGTTGCTTTTGTTTATCTTGAACTATGGACGATGTTAATGAATATTTCTTAATGGCTCATTATTTTGTTTCGTATAATATTATGTATCTGGGGTTATACATGAAATTTTTAGAGGTAAATTGTTAGTGGTGTAATTTGGATCCTTTGACGGGGGCTACGTGTTGTATAATTAGGGATTTAATTGCAACGTACAGTAATTTTTGTCCATTTTCACGCGTTGTAATTTTGTCGAGTTGTAATTTCTGCGCGATGTAATTTTAATGCGTTGTAGTCCTCACGCGTTGTAATTTCGGTGCGTTGTATTTCGTCGCGCTGTAATTGTCACGTATTGTAATTTCGACGCACTGTAATTTGGCGAATTGTAATTTCGACACGTTGTAATTTTTACGCGCAGTGATTTTGACGCGCTGTGATTCTCACGCGTTGTAATTTCGCAGCGCTGTGATTTTGATGCGTTGTAATTTTAACGCGTTGTAGTTTCTAAGCGTTGTAATTTTTATGCGCTGTAATTCTCGCGCGTTGTAATTTCGAAGCGCTATGATTTTAATCCGTTGTAATTTTAACGCGTTGTAGTTTCTAAGCGCTGTGATTTTGACGCGTTCTAATTCTCACGTGTTGTAATTTCCATGAAATGCAGTCGTAACGCGTTGTAATTAGCAAATAATCTCCAATATCTTTTCCACAAATTGTGATTGCTATATATTACAATTGTAGTCTCGTAATATATTGCCACTGATAATATTCTCACCTAGTTACACCACTACACAATCAAGTATATTAAATTTTTCTCACGACAGTTCTTTGTCACATTAAAATTAATATCTGTCGTTTAATGTTCCTATTAAGTACTAATTTGATCGTAATTAATTAATAAAAGTGATCGTGAGAAAGTGTAATTTAACATCGTCTAAATGAACAACTTTTGTTTTCTGTTTACTTCAATATAACTTTCTTTCTCCGCTATCGTAAAAGCATTATTATATTTATTTGTACAATAATTGGAATGATTGTTCATGGAGTTATGTACTATTAATGTTTTCCTTCGCTATTGGGATAACACGGTTATGGCAATGGTATTTCATATGCACTTCTATGCTTGTTCAATTATTATCGAATTAACTGCATAATATACCACGTGGTAATTCTTAACGATGTACCGATGTCAACCCACGAGTTGGCGCGCGAAGAAGCGTGTTTAGAAGAGCCACTCCTATTGGTCAGAATAGAAAAATGCCTCGCATGTATTTTCTGAACAATCGGCTCTTGCGGTCACGCACACCAATTAGGCGAAAAACAATGACAGTCGGCAAACGTCTCTCAAGCGAGCGAGATAGCGCGAATCGCGTTCAGCAGTTGTTATTGTCATTATTATTCTTATGCGCCTGTATGTAACGGAAGTGTTCACGGTGGATAGAGCTTCTTTTACTTTGGGTCACGCGCCAACTCGTGGGTTGACATCCGTACGTAAATTATTACGCCTAAATTGAAAATTCGCGCGTACCAAAAATACGAGAAAAATTGACAATATTTGAACTGCGAGTGCGTCACGAGTGCGTCATAGCTGACGCGCCAACTCGTGGGACATCCGTACGTAAATTATTACGTCTAAATTGAAAATTCGCGCGTACCAAAAATACGAGAAATATTGACAATATTTGAACTGCGAGTGCGTCACGAGTGCGTCGTAGCTCACGCGCCAACTCGTGAGTTGACATCTGTATGTACATTTTTATAAGGACAACAGTGTATGTATTTGAATATACATGAAAAATTTGTTGTACATTTTATTAGTATGTATTTAACTCCAGTAAATAGCGTAGTAATTAATACAATGTATATGCTTCAGCATGGCATAGTAGAATTTTGTATTGTATAATGTAGATAACGACTAGCAAGGTTGATATATTATAATTTGTTCTACGCTGCTTAATATATTTTTGTAATTTAACACATTTAATTATGTCTATCTGGTTCGATGTGTGTGTAACTGGCGTGCACGGTAGGCTTCCTTTGGGAAACGGCGATATAGGGAGAGGAACGTCCATTACTCGGTGCAAAGCGTTAGTAATTTTGAAATATTCTAGGTAATAATATCACATTTGAGAATTTGCAAATTTTCAAGTTTGAGAATTTAAGGATTTCAAAATTTGGGGAATTTTAGGAACTTGGGGAATTTAAGAATTTCGAATTTGGGAAATTTGAGGAGTTAGACACATTAAAAATTTGGGGAATTTGACAGTTGTCGAAAATTTGAAAATTTTAGAGTTTACAAATTTTAGAGATTTGAAATTTTTGGGAATTTAAAAGTTTCTGAGATTTGAAAATATAGGGAATTTGAGAATTTTTTATTCTGAAAATTAGGCGAATTTACAAATGTTAAAATTTGAAAATGTGGAAATTAAGAACTTTCTACTCAAAATATTTGAAAATTTAAAAATTCCATAACAAACTCAAAAATTTAGAAATTCGAAAACTTGCACTCTTGATTAAAATTTAATTTTTAATTCTTCTCTTATATTTTCAAAAAAGGACTACAGTATTGTACGCTCCTCTCCCTACACTACTAAAAGATGCAAATAATAAAAGAATCGAGTATCCACCGAATCAAAATCAAATTGAAACCTCAATCTCCCACACGGAAGTCTAATTTACAACTATATATTTATTCATAATACGTTTATTCCGTAGAATATCGCTTTTTTATCGTACACGTATTTGTTCGTAAGAAGTCTGTATGCTGGCCTAGACAAGTTATGTTGTTTAATGTAACCGAAACTTACAGAATGTAACGTTACGGAACACCGAGCACAAAGACACACAGCGGAAAAAGCAGAAACAGTGAAACTATGTGTCGGATGACACATATGGATGACATATCGTGGAAACATTTCCCGCTCGTAATTAAACGGTGAAACATCGTTGCGGTGATATTTCAGAAACTGCATTACAAGGAATCAGAACCGCTTCCGGTTTCCATGGCTATTAATTATAACAGTAATTCCGGTTTCTCGGTTGTTTCACGTTCAACGTTGGTTTACCAACATTGGCATTAACTTCATCAGGGCACTCTAAACGTATCTACCTCCTATCTCGGGGAACTGTTCCTGAACTCGTTCGGAACCATCGTATAACTTGAAAATTCGAATTACATTTCGAGATAATCCGGAAACTTTGCTTACCGACCAAGAAACCTATAATTACCGAATCATTTCTTGATAATTGTTATGTTCGATCGTGCGTGGGACTTTAGTTCTAATTCACGAGTATGTGTAAGGATGAGATAGATGGGATTGATTGATAAGGTATTTGGAATTTTTTTATTTTTATTCTGGGGTGGGAAAATTTGGGAATTTGGGAAATTGAGAGGATTTTGGTATTTGGGGATTTATGGAATTTGGATATTTAGGAACTTGTGGAATTTTGGGGATTTTTGGAATTTGGAGATTTGTGGAATTTTGGGGATTTTTGGATTTTGGAGACTTGTGAAATTTGGGGATTTATTGAATTTTGGGGATTTGTGGAATTTGAGGATTTGTAGAATTTTGGGGATTTATGGAATTAGGAAACTTGTGGAATTTGGGGATTTATGCAATTAGGGGATTTGTAGAATTTTGGGGATTTATGGAATTTGGAGATTTAGGAATTTGGGAATTTGAGAATTAAAAAGTTTAGGAATTTGGAGATTTGAAAATTTGGAAATTTAGGAATTTGGGGATTTGTAGAATTTAAAGATTTAGGGATTTAGAGATTTGTGGAATTTGGAGATTTGAGAATTTAGAAATTTAGGAATTTTAAAAATTTGGAGATTTAACAATTTCAAGAATTGGCTAATTGTATTTAAAAAATCAAGGAGCACTATAATTAAAAAATTGGACAATTTTTGTATCTGAAAATTCAGAAGTTCAAAATTCAAAAATTTGACAATTTGACAATTGAAAACTTTCAAAATTCGAAAATTCTCAATCTTAAAAAGTTGCAAATTCTGAAAATTAATAATTACGAAATACGAGGATTTGAAAAATTAAATATTTACTAATTTCTGAATTTCAAAATTTCTACGTCTAAGAATTTCAAAATTTCTACCAAACTTAAAATTTTCTATATTTAAGAATTTCAAGAAATCTCCATACAAGAATTTAGAAGTCTCAAAACGTCTCCATTCAAAAATTCCAAAACATCTCCCTCGAATTTCAAAATCCACCCCAAAAAATCCGCAAATATAAAAATCTGAAGATATGTTTCAAAAATTTTCCATCGCAACGAAATTTCTCCACGACGATTTATCCAAAAAAAGCTAGTTAACCAAAAGTCATCCATATATGTCCAAAAACACCAAACACCACAACACACCTGAACACAAACCGCAAAATGACCACGCAGCTGAAGGCAGTGAACAAAAGCGAATCTATGTAATTTTTCAGAATGCAAGCTGAATTGGTACCATCACAACGATGTCTGCGTGTACCTGTGTCCACCCGGGACTTACGGAATTTCCGACGAGACAAAATCGGTCTGTTCCGGCTGTCACTATACCTGCCAAACGTGTTCGGGTCCTTCTAACACCGAGTGCACCAGTTGCCACGAAGACGCCGATTTCATCGTGAACGAATCGCAATGTGTCGTGTGGGAACTTTCTTGGACGATGCAGTCCACACTCTGGTTCTACAGGATGACCATTTTGTTCGCGATCAATCTGATTTGCTTCGCGATTCTGGCGATTTATATGGCAGTCAAGTGGTATCTGCGCAAGAGGAACTCCATGAAATTTCGATACAGCAAGGTTGCTTACTCGGGGAACGGAGACGCGAGCAAGGATATCGACAGGCTGCAGGAAAATGGGACTCTCTCTGATAGCGAGTGAAAAGGCGTTCAACACGATTTATGTCGGCTGTGTGTGGTTGGAATTTCGGAGAGATGAGAGTCGGTGCTGGGACAATTTTGAATAAATTGCTTTGGAGTTTTAATTGATAGGGCAATTTGAAGGGAAATTGTGTTGCTCTTTGTTGACATTTGTGATTTGCAAGCTTTTATATTTGCAGTTCTTCCAAATTTTCAAGGTTATACTTTTTGGAATTTTCAAATTTTTACAGCTCTAAATTGTTGAGGTTATAGATTCTTTAGGTGACGCGTTTTTAAATTCTTAAATTTTTGAATGTTCGAGATGTTTCTGAACTTTGAGAGAAATTTTCAAATTTCTATCTTGTCGAATTTCCACTTTACCAAATTTTATAATTTTCCATATTTCCACCTTCCCAACTTTCTGATTTTCCCATTTTCTACGTTTACAATTTTCCATTTTTCCAATTTTCCATATTTCCAATTTTCCATATTTCCAATTTTCCATATTTCCAATTTTCCATATTTCCAATTTTCCATATTTCCAATTTTCCATTTTTCCATTTTTCCGATTTTCCATATTTCCAATTTTCCATATTTTCAATTTTCCATATTTCCAATTTTCCATATTTCCAATTTTCCATATTTCCAATTTTCCATATTTCCAATTTTCCATATTTCCAATTTTCCATATTTCCAATTTTCCATATTTCCAATTTTCCATATTTCCAATTTTCCATATTTCCAATTTTCCATATTTCCAATTTTCCATATTTCCAATTTTCCATATTTCCAATTTTCCATATTTCCAATTTTCCATACTTGCAATTTTCCATTTTTCCATTTTTCCAAATTCCTAAGTTCTCAAATCCCCAAATTCCCAAATCCCCAAATTTCCAAATTCCCAAATTCGGGAATCACCAAATTCCTAATTCCCAAATTCGCAAATTCTCAAATTTCCAAATCCCAAAATTTCTAAATTCTCAAATTCCGAAATCCCCAAAACTCCAAATTCCCAAATCTCCAAATTCGCAAATCCCTAAATTCCCAAATTCTCAATTTTCGGAATCCCCAAATCCTCAAATTCCCAAATCCCGAAATCCCCAAATTCTCAAATTCCCAAATCTCCAAATCCCCAAATCTCCAAATCTCCAAATCTCCAAATCCTCAAATACCCAAATCCACAAATCCCCAAAACCCAAAGTCCCCAAATCCCCAAATCCACAAATCCCCAAAACCCAAAGTCCCCAAATCCCCAAATCCCCAAATCCCTAAATCCCCAAATCCCAAAATCCCAAAATCCCCAAATCCCCAAATCCTAAAATCCCAAAATCCCCATCTTGCCAACATCCCCAAAAATATCACCAGAATCCTCCTCATAATCCTCCCCAGTGACCCCTATTCTTTCACTCCTCAACCACGGGTCAAAAATGTCCCACTATCGGCTTGACGAGCGACAATTTATACCTACATTCAGGTAGGTATAGGAAAGAATAAAATTCGACAAAATGTGAAGTACCCACTTCCAATAAAAGCACAAGTGACAAAATTGTGTACCTAACCCAACGAACTGATGAATATGTCAATGACAGTAGTACATTATTGTTTTTAAACGGTGATTATGGACTGATAGACGTGCTAATGATGTTAGTATAATTAGTATTATTTTTGAACAGTGATCCTGAAAAGGAGACCCGTCCTTTCTGACACATTCCAGTTTGCATTTTTCGATTAATTTGTAAGTTACATCCCGGTGAAATTGTAACAAACGAATGTGAGTCGACACAGTTCAAGAGAAAAACACGTGCATAATGTGTCTCTAATTTGATGACATAATTTAATAAAATAGTAAGATATGGTAGTATTAAAGTAAATATAAAATTAGCATTTAATCAAATTAGTTGAATTATTCTAGATTGTGTATGAAAAATTATAATTTATTAAAGAACTCAAGTTTTGAAAATGAACTGTCCTAATTGAGTATTGGGATCAAATACGCTTAATATATGTGGAATGGTTAATTAACAATTATTAATTAGTTGCGTATCAAATAGTCTATTCGTGGACAAAATGGATTTGATGACAGAAAAGTATCGCGGAATAGTGCTTGTGGCATATCAATTTGAAGGTTATGCTCTCAAGAAAATGTCCACGATCATATTTTGTCGATATTTTTAAAACAAAATGGCTGACTCTTCATTAAAGGATAACAGCGCAACTAGAAAGTTAGAGCTAAGTATTGTACACTATGGATCAATTATTTTATACTATAGACGAAAAATAATTATAAAACCTTTATGTAGTCTTCTTGGTGATACTTCAAGCTTTAAATTGATGTATCATAAGTGGTATTTGGTGATACTTTTATGTCATCAATTTGTATTGGACTTTTCATGTTTCGAAAATAGTCATCTTTTTACTCTAACTAGCGGGTGACCATTTTGTGTTCGGAACATCAATGGTGCATTTGTACTATGATTTTCCTCAGACTTTTACCTTTAAATTGATGTACCATAAGTGCTGTTTTATAATACTTTTCTGTCATGAAACCTGTCTTGAAGTTTTTATATTTCAAAATTCATGGTTTAAACTAGTAGTCAGCCATTTTGAATTTAGAACATAGTCGAAACATTTACATGAAAATTTTTGTCAGACTTCAAGCTTTAATTTGATGTGTCATAAGTGTCATTTTATGATACTTTCATGACATCAAATAATATTATGATTCAAAATTGACAATTTGATATGCAACAACTTATACTAATACAACACGTTCGATATAGAAAAAATGTAATGCGTGAACCTGTGCTCTTGATAATCAAAATGCGACTAATCTATAATTCATAATAATTGTAACACGATTTGCATTGTCCGAGTTCCTAACACAAAGAGCACATCGTAATTGATACACCAGTGTAATTACCATGTGATACTATTTATGTAAATTAAATACGTGACGAGTCATAACAACATCTAACAACCAAAGACGTTTAAAGTTACACAACTCGGTTAGAGTAAATCGTAGGTGTAGGTGTACATAATAAAATGAATAAATAAACCTGTCACCATGTTCGTCAATCAAACAACAATTGTAACATAAGAAGATTTGCCTTGCTTTTGTTTATGAATAATACTGTAAATAATATTTATGTGCTGTTATGAAGAATGATTTACCTCTGTAACGTGATATGTTGTGTCGCTTCACTTATGTGAATGGAACAACTGATAATGTTGATTACTTTTGTTAATGTTGTAGTGATGGATATTACACAATAAGAATTTTACTAATTAAACGTAATTGCAGTATTTTCAACGTTTTGATTTACATGAAATGTTCCTTTACCCTATACGAGGCCACTAATCATACGCTCATACTCAATGTAAATTTGATAAATTTAATATTTAATGTCAATTTCTTATGTTTATTATTTAATGCAAATTACCTTTCATATTTTATATGTTTAATATTTAACATAAATTTAATATGTTTAACGTTTAATGTAAATTTAATACCTTTAATATTTAACACAAATTTATTACCTTTCATATTTAATATGAATTTAATATGTATATTTTGTATAAATTTAATATGTACAGTATTTAATATAATTTTAATATGTTTAATGTAAATTTAATACATTTAATATTTAATATGATTTTAACAAATTTAAACTTTTCTTTTAATTTAATAAATTGCTTAACAGAAATTTAATGAGAATAATCTGTAATATAAATTTAATTAATAAAATTAATATATGTATAGTTAACATAGATTTTTATTTACAGCTTAATCTACTGTCAAGGATCAACCGCTATGCCAGAAGTTACATAACAACTGTCACGCAACACAAGCACACATCATGATACAAGGGTTTTAATTAATGTACTTACACACATTAGGTATTTAGATGATTTATTTTAAATAAATGTTATTGCATATAAAAACACGCTTATTAAATTAATAAATTAACAACTAACAGAAAATTATTTGTTACACTTTAACACATTAAATTATTCAAATATTTTTTTACTAATATAATATTAATTAATATTAATTTTGTGGACGTTAAACGAGTTTTTACATATTAATTACACTCTAAATAATTTTCAGCACACAATATTTATTAAAATATTAATACATCATTGATTGAAAAACTTGATAACAATTACAAAATTACTACGCCATTAATTGAAGAATTAATTCACTACTAATTGAAGAATTAATTTATCAGTAATTAATTTATCAATAATTAAAAAATTAATTCACCATTAATTAAAGAATTAATTTATCAATAATTAAAAAATTAATTTATCATTAATTGAAAGATTAATTCATCCTTAATTAAAAATAATACCATAATAATTAAAAAAAAGATTGAAGTTCCAGTGACGCGGAAAATCTGTTGCACTCCAATCGGCGAAGTTCAATGACTAAAGCCAAATGATCGATAACGATTGCTATCCGTGGGAAACACGTAGTTATAACATTGTATTCGCGTATCGCAGCGCGATGACAGGTGAATAAGCACCGTACATTTGAATTAATTGGCGATAATTAGCAAACTGTTGCGAGGAACCTTCTCAGTGTGACCGAGCACTTGCCTGCATGTTGCGAACCGCAACATTACCAACAGTACGTCGTGCATAAATTATTTGCGACTGATCATTTGTTGGAAACATACCCTTCACCGCAATTTTACCTCAAAGTTGAGGATACTGAGCTTCGGGTTATCATTTTTCTCGACCGCTGACTACGTCGATTTATTGCCATATCTTTCTCCTCTTCCATTTTTATATTCCTGAATTAAATTTTATTTACAAAACGTTTTCTGTACAAACATTTATATGTTTGTTATTTATTAATCTTTTAGGCGATATACTTTTCATAGTAATCTTTTCAAAGTAGACGATAATTTTCGACAAAATTATTATTATTCATTTTTATTAATTTTTTAACATATATTCAGTAGTTCATTGTTTAAATGATTCATCGGTCCTCTTAGGTAACACTATTTTTCTGCAAATATGTTCCTAATAGCACAAGTCAGTAGAGTCATACATTAATTCTGACAGTAGTATCAGTTGGTATATAGTCAGACGTTAGTCCACACATCAATAGTATAAATCAACGTACGATCAGACATTGGGTCTACTATTACTATAAGTCAATACAAAGTCAAATAGTAATCTCACTAATATCAGTACAAGCTTCTACATTGTCATAGTCATCACGAGTCTCGCTAATAGCCAGTACAAGGTCCAGTACTAAAAGTCAGTACAAGTTTATCCTGTACAAGTTGATCCAGCAGTACGAGACAGTGTATGGTCAGCCATTGATCCAGACATCAGTAGTAAAAGTATGTACATGACCACACATTAGTCCAATCACTACCATAAGCTAGTATAAAGTAATATACTGGTCGTCCCAAAAATACAAGTCAGTAGAGATACATTAAACTTGTCAGTAGTGTCAGTCAGTACATAGTGACACATCAATGCAAATACCAGTAGTATATGTTAGTAAATGGCCCTACATTAATCTTGTCATTCATATAAGTCAATATAAATGTTAGTCTTATCAGTAACATAAGTCAGTACAAAGATCATACACTACTTATGTCACTAGTATAAGTCAGTATAGTCAGACATGAGTCCTGTGTGTAGTATAAGTCAGTATAGAGTCAGACATGAGTCCTATGTGTAGTACAAGTCAGTATTTAATCAGACATAAGTCCTGTATGTAATATAAGGCAGTATATGGTCAGACATTAGCCCTGTCAGTAGTATAAGTTAGTATATAGTCAGACATTGGTCCTGTACGTAGTATAAGCCAGTACATAGTCAGACACCAGCCCTGTCAGTAGTATAACTCAGTATATAGTCAGTCATTGGTCCTGTCACTAAACCACTTACAAAATTCAACAAAATTTAAGCAGGAAATTTTATGCAAAACAAAAAATGATGCATTCTTACAAACCAGCAGACTCGAACATATACATTTCTCTCGAATTTTTCCATTTTGCTCACTTTTTAATCCACATGTACCTTTCATAGTTTACCCGTGATAAACAAGTTTAACTCGATAATAATAATAAATATCTGGATCAATTAAAATTGTCCTATTTTTCAATGCACGATGTAACAAGATTCGATTACAAAAAAGGGATACATATATATAATTGGTTATCTTGAACTGAAAGGAAGGTAATTGGATAGGAAAATACCTGCCGGTTGCATGTCCCACTTTTCACATCGTGGTCGCTTTTCAACGAAAGGAAGCTCGTTATCGTCATCGCTTCGAAATAAGCTATGGGAATGATTTCAAAGGGGACACACTGTGTATATGTATGCTTGCTCGCTTCCCAACCGATGATATACCTCCTGCTAGTGGAATTTGGTTTCGTGCCAAACGCCCATGTACACGAAGACGGCTTCGGGTATTTACTCTTCTTATTTCATGTCGAGATTCGGATCGTGGGAGAACAGGCGAATAAGGATTATAGGAGAGGAGCAGCCGTGCCGCGGTGGAGCGGGAAGAGAAGATACGAAGAACAAGACACCGATGCTTTATCGAAACTTCGCGTTCAATTGCTCAATTCTAAAGTTACAAATACGATGATCCTTTATTTGATTCTCGTAGAAAGGGAGCTTTGCGAAAGCTCGGCGGAGAGCTTGGAATTCAAGGTTGAGGCGCTGAGTCGAAGCGATGAAATATATGCATTTAACGCTTCGTATCGTTCTCTGTACATTTTCATGATTATTTATTAATCCGACTATTTTTCACAAGCTTCTCATAGAAATCGGGATGTTTAGTGAACTAGAGGCATTGTAACATGTCTGTATTGAAACTGCATTAACTAGTTTCGTAATTCAGGTATTTATTGAAATTGACAGGAGTTGTAGATCAGTATTCGTATTGCTTTTTAGTATGTACATTGGGTAAAGCGTGCTGCGAAACGAGACTTCTCCTTCTGTACATGTTGAAAAAGAATTGAAGAATTGAAGAATTGAAGGATTGAAGAATTGAAGAATTGAAGAATTAAAGAATTAAAGAATTGAAGAATTGAAGAATTGAAGAATTGAAGAATTGAAGAATTGAAGAATTGAAAAATTGAAAAATTGAAAAATTGAAAAATTGAAGAATTGAAAAATTGAAAAATTGAAAAATTGAAAAATTGAAAAAAATTGTACAATTTGGAAACATTAGAAAAGTTGACAAATTGTATAATTTAAATCTTGAAAAATTGAAAAATTGAAAGCTTAAAAAATTGAAAAATTGAAAAATTAAAAAATGTAAATCTTCAAAAATAGAAACAGAAAAATTGAAAACTTTCTAAACTGAGACATTAAAAACTAAAAGAATTGATTGATTGGAAAACTAAATTACAATCCAATGAAATAAAAGTTAATTTGGGCACGCTCCAGTACATGTACCACTAATATATTTTTGACTACATTTTCGCAGCGATACTTTTTGAAAATAGAAGCCCTGAAGTAGCTACATATATTCAATGAAGTTGCCTCGTTTCCACCTCTTCAATTTCTGCTCCAATAATTAGCATGAATATTAATAACTTCCGAAATTATTCCATGCTACACTTCCAATTTATCCCCGCTTTAAATATCAAAGTAGAATAGTAAATTTCACGGAACACCGCTTTAGCGGAGTAGTTTTCGTACTATTTAAAATATTACCCGTCGCTTCCGTGTTTCTTCGTACCTAATCGAGAGAAAAAGATCTACAATATTCGAGGAGAAATCGTAAACAACGCGGCAACGAGCAATTCGACATTAATCATTGATAAGTTTTCTCGAACGTAGAACTTCGTAATAAATGTCGTTTCGTTTATCTTTTTCTCTCCTTTTTCGAGCCTTTCTGCTC
The DNA here is from genome assembly GCA_036983795.1 of Megachile lagopoda. NCBI lineage: Eukaryota > Metazoa > Arthropoda > Insecta > Hymenoptera > Megachilidae > Megachile > Megachile lagopoda. Next base: position 7,607,071 of record CM072798.1, read on the forward strand.
CATAAATGTTATCGATTACTATTAACTGCTATAACGTGCCCTGCCATTCGTACAAGTATACTACTTCACTGTACCATGAACCTCACTTCAATTTTATATACTTACACCCTAAAAATAGTACCATAAAATCTATAACCTCTAAATATTAAAATAAAACTAATTTACTTTCTCTAAAAAAAATGTTTCTGACTCTATTACTGTTTTACAATACAATTTTTTTTTTTTTAATAATATCGTATGATGCAAATTGTTTGTAATTGCTGAATAATTATAAAGTACCTTTTCTTTAAAATAAAAAATTAAGTTCCGATTAAAAAAAATGCAGTTTCTTTTACAAAAATTTACAATTTTTAATAACAAATTGTAATTTCTTGTATCAGTAATATCATGTAACATCGTCAACAATGTTCAAAAATGAAAAAAGTTATTTTTATACACACGTAATTATTTTTAGTTTGTAAAAGAGTGTATGTGTCATCATAAGGAAACGTTTTACTAGGGACAAAACTAATACGTTCGCTAGTCAGAGCATCGGAGATCTCGTGCGTTACTGGAACACCTACGTTAAAAATTTCAAGAGGTTAATTTAGTGCAGCCCATTAAGAACGAGAAAAATAAAGTGCTTTGCAAGGACCGCGTGACACCGAAGGTATAACTTCACTTGTGCCAAGTAAAATATTCTTTTCTAGAGAATAACAATGGAAGTACTCGGAGCATAGAGTCTGAAAATTAGTGGAAATGGTGGAGTCTCAGAAAGGTGGAAAGGTTGTAGAACATTAACTTAACCGGAATGGGAAATAAAGGGAACCGTTTGTACTCTGCCAGCTGACATTTACATATTGTTATTAATTATCGTTATGGAGCTTTTCGCTCAATAGAGAAATTCTGTTCTTAGTTGATCATAAAATGGTTTTTTGTCGAGCGTTTTACGGATTTTAAAATTTTTCTACTTAGCAACTTTTCAAGTTTGTAATTTTCTAACATTTCAATTTTGTTAGTTTCAAATTTTTTAAATCAATATTCTTGTTTAGTGGTTTTTTAATTTGTAGAGATTCCTTCTTTCAATTTACTAATTTTCCAATTTTCCAATTTTCCATTTTTTCTACTTTTCAATTTTCCCGTTTTCCTATTTTCTTATTGTTCTATTTTCCTATTTCCCTATTTTCCTATTTTTCTATTAACCTATTTTCCCACTTTCCCATTTTCTTGTACTTTAATTTTCCTATTTTCCTATACTTCTGTTTCCCATATTTCTATTTAACAATTATTAGATTTCCATATTTCCAAGTTTTCTAATTTCCCAATACCCAAATCACCAACTTGGCAAATTTCCAAGTTTGGAAAGATCTAAATTTCTAAGTTCTCAAATTCCCAAAAGTTCAAATCTCCAAATTCCTAAATTTTCACATTTTCCAATTTACAAACTTCCGAACTTCTAAATCCCCCAAATTCCAAATGTCCAATTTCTAAATCCCCAAAATTCCAACCTTCCAATTTCTAAATCCCCCAAATTCCAACCTTCCAATATCTAAATCCCCCAAATTTCAAATGTTCCCATTTTCTAAATCCTCCAAATTCCAAAATTCCCCAAATTCCAAAATTCCAATTCCTAAATCCCCCAAATTCCAAAATTCCAATATAAAAATTTCCCAAATTCCAAAATTCCAATTCCTAAATCCCCAAAATTCCAAAATTCCAATTTCAAAATCCCCCAAATTCCAACCTTTCAATTTCTAAATCCCCCAAATTCCAACCTTCCAATTTCTAAATCCCCCAAATTCCAAAATTCCAATTTCTAAATCCCCCAAATTCCTACCTTCTAATTTCTAAATCCCCCAAATTCCAAAATTCCAATATAAAAATTCCCCAAATTCCAACCTTCCAATATCTACATCCCCCAAATTCCAAATGTCCCCATTTTCTAAATCCCCCAAATTCCAAATATTCCAATTCCTAAATCCCCAAAATTCCAAAATTCCAATTCCTAAATCCCCAAAATTCCAAAATTCCAATTCCTAAATCCCCCAAATTCCAAAATTCCAATTTCTAAATCCCCCAAATTCCAAATATTCCAATTTCAAAATCCCCCAAATTCCAACCTTCCAATTTCTAAATCCCCCAAATTCCAAAATTCCAATTTCAAAATTCCCCAAATTCGAAAATTCCAATTCCTAAATCCCCAAAATCTCAAATATTCCACTTTCTAAATTCCAAATTTCCAAAATCCACTCATCCATCTTAAAATAATACAACCACAACAGTAATATAAAATAATAAAAAATTACAAATTAAAAACTAGTAATTTCAACTTTGTCTACTGCCACCCCCTAACAAACCCAAAACATTTCGACGTCGTAACACTTATCGAGTTATTCGGAAGAAAATCGATGCTCATCGTCTTCAACGTAGCAAGAAGAAGAAGAAGGAACGGGCGGTAATGGAACAATGGCGGTCGTGAGCATAGAACTGGCTATTGGGGTATTTGCATTTAAGGTATACATTGAATACGGCCAAATAACTGCGCATTTCTACAAGCTGTACGTACATGTAGCTATCTCGTCTGTCTCAACTTCCTCTCTCGTCGAGTATCGGACAACGTTGAAACGGAAATGGAAACGAAGTTGCGGGCCGACTGTAGCGAACTCGCAATTCGCTAGCCGCGAAACTGCAAGGCTGCTGAAATCCTTACGCAATGTAACGATAATTTAGTACATCGAACGTTTGAACGCGATTCTCGTTCTCCAGAAACTTTGCCGCGAGAGGAGCCATGAATTATGGACGGTATCCCGAAACCGATAATTGCTTCGTGTTCTATTCAGCCATCAAGAAATTGATGTCGTTCCTCCTTTCATTGCTGTTTCTATAGAATTAAATTGATATGTTCGATGAACGGGATTATACTCATCAGAAAAATGGGCAAAATGATGGAGTATTAGATATAAGTCTGAAATAGGTTGTTAGGTTAGGTTCATACTTGACGTTGATAGATTAGGTTACGTATCAGTTTCATATTTGACGTTGTTAGGTTTGGTTATGTATATTAGGTTTTGGGGTAAAAATGAGTAAAATGATAGAGTATTAGTTACAGCTCTAAAATAGGTTGTTATAGGTTAGGTTCATATTTGACGTTCATAAGTTAGGTTATTTATCAGTTTCATATTTGACATTGTTAGGTTAGGTTATGTATATTAGGTTTTGGGGTAAAAATGGGTAAAATAAAATAGTATTAGTTACAACTCTGACGTAGGTTATTATAGGTTAGTTTTATATTGGACATTGTTATGTTAGGTTATGTATATTATGTGTCAAGTTAGGTTATGTTCTAGTATCAGGTTATGTATTATGTGTCGCTGTACACGAAGAACTATAGATTGCACGTTCGTATGAATATTTCTGTAAATCTTCTGTTCAAATACATAACAAATAAAATTATGTTTATTGATATTACCAAGCAAGATTCATACAAAAATTAATAAAATGAAGTATCAATGTATGTCACATCTCAAAAATATTTATTATATTATAGATTCATATTAAACCTTATTACTGTTAGGTTATGTATCTATTATTATACTAAAAAAACAGTATTGTATCACATAAATACTTCTGCGAATCTTCTGTTCAAACAGATAGTAGACGTCCATTTTTTGGACCAAAACAAAACAGCCCAGGGATGATACCGTCGCAAATAAAAACTATTGAGATATACATGACTTCAGTCTCTAAACTCGAAGAAGATAAAACATTGCAGTCAGTCCGCCATTTTGTTGTACGACGCAGTCTACCAGTCACGTGATGAAATACAGTGTTTACAACCTTGTATTAATCATTTTTCTCACTGTGATTTTTAAGTATACATTAACAACATATTGTCAAATGTTTATACTGCTATTTGTCTAACGAATATTATATTAATTAATTGCATACGTATCCTTCACCGACTACATATCCTCCGTCAACCATAAACATTCCAGAACTACCCCATTTTATCAAATTTAGTCTAATTCCCAAAGTCTGAGTTAAACGTGTCCTATCTAGCATCCTAACCCACCTCGAAGTATTTGGAATCTAATTAGAATTCTAACGTCACGCAGTCTCACCGTGAGAATGCATTACACCGGAAACTACCATCCATAAGTAGTTCCAACGGCGAGAGTTCCGTACAAAAGTTGTTCGAGCCAAAACGAAGATTTCGTACGAAAGCATAATAACCATAATGGAAAATTGGATAAACATTTTCACGGTGTCGAGTAAACACGACAGTCCTCGCACACGAAAGCGAGTGTTTTTCCATCGATTCTCCGATTTCCACCGCGTTTCACCCCCCCTACGATATTCCCCAAATGGCGTATGGTGAAAACCAACGCGGACAGAAGGAGAAGGGGATGGAGAAACCCGGTTGATGTTAACGCTGAGTTATTCAATAGGACGCGGGGAACGCTGGTATATCTACTGCGAGACGATTCCCGTGGGACTCGTATCGTTTCATCCCGGTCCCCCAAGTTTTCCAGCTGTGCGGTATTGTGACCCTCGAACGCGGTTTGCGAATTTCCCGCCACGGTATCTATGCTTGTCGAATACACGAGTCATCGTTGATAACGGAAACACATTTTCCGAACGAAAATATCCTGCCACGTGAATGCGGTATTGAATAACTGCAACGTATTTTGAAATTTCTTATTTTTCGTATTTTTTTGCGGGACAATGTGTGTGCTTTTGACGGTCGCGATAGTGGACGTTTTGATATGTCAGAAGGGATTTAGGAATTCGGGGATTTGAACATTTGGAAATTTAGAAGTCTAGGGATTTGTGGAATTTGGAAATTTAAAAATCTAGGGATTTATGCCATTTGGAGATTTAGCAATCTGGGGATTTATGGAATTTGGAGAGTTAGGAATTTCGGGAATTTGAACATTTGGAAATTTAAGAATTTGGGGATTTAAAAATTTGGAAATTTAAGAATTTGGGGATCTAAAAATTTGGAAATTTAGAAGTCTAGGGATTTGTGGAATTTGGAAATTTAGAAATCTAGGGATTTATGGAATTTGGAGATTTAGAAATCTGGGGATTTATGGAATTTGGAGAGTTAGGAATTTCGGAAAATAGAACATTTGGAAATTTAAGAATTTGGGGATTTGAAAATTTGCAAATTTAGAAGTCTAGGGATTTGTGGAATTTGGAAATTTAAAAATCTAGGGATTTATGCCATTTGGAGATTTAGAAATCTGGGGATTTATGGAATTGGAGAGTTAGAAATCTGGGGATTTATGGAATTTGGAGATTTGAACATTTGGAGATTCAGGAATTTGGGGATTTGAGTATTTAGAAATTTGGGAATTTGTGGATTTAAGAATTTAAAGATTTGAGGATTTGGAAACTTAGATATTTAGGGAATTGTAAATTTGTGCATTTGAAAATTTAGAAATTTGGGATTCTGGAGATTTGAGAATTAGGAAATTTGATAATTAGAAATTTAAAAATCTGTATATGTAAGTTTAGTAAGCTAAGCTTTTGGGGGTTTAGTGATTTATGCATTTGAGGATTGAAAGATTTCAGAATTTGAAGATTTCAATAATTGGAGAATTAAAGAATTGAAGAATTGAAGAATTGAAGAATTGAAGAATTGAATAACTGAATAATTGAATAATTGAATAATTGAATAATTGAATAATTGAATAATTGAATAATTGAATAATTGAATAATTGAAGAATTGAAGAATTGAAGAATTGGAGAATTGAAGAATTTTAGACTTTAGAATGAAAGAATGAAAGAATTGAATAATTAAATAATTGAATAATTGAAGAATTGAAGAATTGAAGATTTGAAAACTTGAAGTTTGAAGATTGAAACACTAGAAGATTTGAAGATTTGAGGATTTAAGAATGTGAATATTTAAGAATTTAAAAAATCGAAGATATAAAAATCACACAATTCCCTAAAACTCCCCCCAAATAGGCACCCCAAAAAACTTCTCATCCCCATAAATTTTCCCCCTCAATTACCTAATTTCAAATCAAGAAAAAAGCACTTTCAACCTCAACAAATTGCTCCACGTTTAAAAGTACGAATTAGTAGCACGATTGCAGCTTTAACGACGTTCCTCCGTGAAGCAACATTGGTCTCTAGCTAGGATTCCGCCTTGAAGTCTGAGCGGTCGTTGTGTGTCCGTAAAACGTGCGTCGAGGGAAAGCAGCCCCCGGCGAAAATCCGATGTCGACGTTTCCCAAGAAATACGAATGCAGCGGCCTTTGCTGTGCTACAATGAATGGCGTAGAGTCTGTAGGAGGGTAAGGTCAAAAGGATCCTTTCGAGCTAACTGAGCACATATAAATAAATAAGGGACTCCACACTCGAACCCGACGCGGCACCCTATCGTCGTCGACGTTCAACACACGAGAAAGAGTCTCGAGAAGCTACCCGTCTCTTTGCTTCTTGATAATGAACTTTCCATCGACACCGGGGAAATTTAAATTAAGAGTATCGGTTGTGTGCGAAACAAGTCGGTGAAGTGTCCGTACTTTCAGAGAGAAATATTCTACCGTTTCACTTTGCTATATTGCAAGATGCTCTTCGGAGTACTCGATAAAAGGAAGTATGAAATGGCTGAACCAACAAGGTACGTTAATTATTAATCGGAATGTCTACCCTTGTATTAATGTTTCAGTATCGAAGTTTGCGAACGTTTTATGGTCGTTTATTATGGACGATTATATTGGTAATTCATAAGTCTTTAGTTATTTATTTGATCGATTAGCTTCGTAATCGGAGGAGGAAATGGGAGGTATTTCTGGTATACTGAAATATGCACACAGGGAATGTTAAATATTAGATTGTGTGGGTAAATACTGTATTACTATAGGAATAAAATGGAAGGTGTGTGTGTTGTATATGGACTCTGCAAGTTTGGAACTTTGAAGTGGGTGGAATTTGGGATATGTGGAGTTTGAAGTGGGTGGGATTTGGAATATGTGGAGTTTGGAATGTAATATGAGTGCGCTGTATTTGGAATATGTGGACATATGTGAATATGTGTGCATTGGATCGTTCAAACTTTGCTATACGTAGAATTTGACATATGTGGACTTTGGGATATGTGGACATTGTAATACATATAAGGAATTTGGAGTATGTGAACTTTGGAATACGTGGACTTTCGAATATGTGAATTCTGGAATATGTGGACGTTGAAATATGTGAACATTGTAATATGAAGACTTTGGAGTATGTGAATTTTGGAATACGTGGACTTTCGAATATGAAGATTTTGGGATATGAGGACTTTAGAATATGTGGACTGTCAAATATGTGGACATTGAAGTATATGGACTTTCAAGTATGTGGAGTTTGAAATGTTTGGACTTTGCAATATGTGCACATTGAAATATGAGGATTTTGGGATATGAGGACTTTGGAGTATGTGGACTTTCGAATATGTGAACTTTGGAACATGTGGACGTTAGAATATGTGAACTTTGGAGTAAGCGGAGTTTGAAATGTGTAGACTTTAGAATGTATAGGATTTGGAATATGTGAACTTTGGAATACATGAAATTTGGGATACGCGAACTTTGGGATATGTGGACTTTGTCATATGTGGATTTTGGCATATATAGACTTTGGAATGCGTGGATTTGTAATATGTACACTTTGCAATATGTGAACTTTGGTGTATGTAGACTTTGAAATGCGTGAAATTTGTAATGTGTAGATTTAGGATAGTTGAAACTCTGAAATTCGTGGAATTTGGCATATGTGGACTTTGGAATGCATGGAATTTGGCATATGTGGAGTTTGAAATGCCTAGAATTTGTAATATATGGACTTAGGATCACTCAAACTTTGAAATGGATGGAATTTGACATATGTGGACTTTGGAATGCGTGGAATGTGACATATGTGGACTTTGGAATGCATAGAATTTCTAATATGTGAACTTAGAATCCTCCAAACCTTGAAATGCGTAAAATTTATCATATGTGGACTTTGAAATGCATCGAATTAAGCATATGTGGACTTTGGAACACTGAATTTGCAACATGTGTACTTGGAATACGTAAACTTTCAAATGCTTAAAATTCGTAATACATGAACTTCGTAATATCCACCCACAAAGTACACCAAATTTAAAATACACGAACTCTGAAATATCAGTCCCTGAAATATTGAATCTTCCCAATAACGAATCTTGATAATGCATGAACACTACATTCATCTTCATTTCTTGACCCACCCATAAAATCTCTAAAAGAATAACGTTCGACGAGACAAGAAAATGTAGCCATCATCGAATATCTTCCAGAATTTCGCCGTGAGTTATAAGACTTGTGATAACGTTGTCGCAACATTTTTCTTCCCCGTTCACCCTAAAAATTAGCCACTTTCTGGCATTGTCCTGTCGTCGTATTATTTCACGTAGCCCGAACCGAGGGTGAAAGAGGCGATTTTTATACTTTCCATTTCAATGAATACCTGCTCCGATTTCTAAACTGGCTGAAATAAATCCACGCAAATCTCTTCATTAATTTCGTTGATTTAATCACTGCAGATAGAACTATTTTCCCCGGGCGATCTTTTCTCGCTTTCCAGCTATGTTTGCCGGTCCTCGTCGTGGAATGAACGCGGCATAAAAATGCGGACAAAAGTTCCTAAGCCACCGACGTAAGATATGATAGCGTCGAGATTTATTTTTCTTGTAATCGCATTGTTCGCAGTTTTCCGCCGCTTCGTCTTGAAAGAAAGTCAGACCGTTTAATCCCGTGACGTGGATACTGGAAGAAGAAGAAGAACAATCTGAAAACAAGCACAATGTAGCTTTCGCCTTCACTTTATTCTCTCCGTTCTTTTATACATTTTTCATCTATCTGTTCCGGTCTTACTTATATTACTTCGCCGGGAATGTTCATGCAAATGTATACACCACTGTGTATTTTATCTCCGTTGCGTTTCAACGTGTTCAGTGCTACAGCGATGTTGTCGAGAAATTTTGTTGAATAGTCATACTACCTTTGATCAATTTTATTTATTACCTACAAAATCTGGGGATATTAATATTGGAACTTGGGAATATTAATACTGGAATCTAGGGATATTAATACGGGCTTCTAGGGATATTAGTACTGGGATCCAAGGATATTAATACTGGGACCTAGGGATATTGATACTGGTACCTATGGATATTAATACTGTATTCTAGGGATATTAGTACTGGGACCTAGGGATATTAATACTAGGAATCAAGGATATTAATACTGGGACCTAGGAATATTGATACTGGGACCTATAAATATTAATACTGGGACCTAGGGATATTAATACTGTATTCTAGGGATATTAATACTGAGACCCAGAGATATTAATACTGGGACCTAGGGATATTGATACTGGATATTAATCTAGGGACATTACTATCTAGGAATCTAGGGATATTTAGGAATTTAGGGATATCGAAATTTAGAAATATCAGAATCTGGGTTTCCATTGTTATCAAATTTTCAAGCCTCTGAATTTCCAAATTCCCAAATTTCCAAATCCACCAAATATAAAATTCTCACATTTCCAAATCCGTCAAATATTAAATTTCCAATTTCCTAAATCCCTTAAGTATCAAATTTCCAATTATCCAAATTCCTCAAGTATCAAATTTCCAATTTCCCAAATCCCACAAGTATCAAATTTCCAATTTCATAAATCACTCAAGTATCGAATTTCCAATTACCCTAATCCCTCAAGTATCAAATTTCCAATTTCCCATGTCCCTCAAGTATCAAATTTCCAATGTCCCTAATCCATCAAGTATCAAATTTCCAATTTCCCAAATCCCTCAAGTATCGAATTCCCAAATCCCCAAATCTCTCAAATATCAAATTCACAAATTTCCAAATCCCTCAAATATCAAATTTCCAAATCCCTCAAGTACCAAATTCCCAAATTTCCAAATCCCTCAAGTACCAAATTTCTAATTTCCCAAATCCCTCAAATACCAAATTCTCACACTTCCAAATCCCTCAAGTACCAAATTCCCAAATTTCCAAATTCCTCAAGTACCAAATTCCCAAATTTCCAAATCCCTCAAGTACCAAATTTCTAATTTCCCAAATCCCTCAAATATCAAATTCCCAAATTTCCAAATCCCTCAAATACCAAATTCTCACACTTCCAAATCCCTCAAGTACCAAATTCCCAAATTTCCAAATCCCTCAAGTACCAAATTCCCAAATTTCCAAATCCCTCAAGTACCAAATTTCTAATTTCCCAAATCCCTCAAATATCAAATTCCCAAATTTCCAAATCCCTCAAATACCAAATTCTCACACTTCCAAATCCCTCAAGTACCAAATTCCCAAATTTCCAAATCCCTCAAGTACCAAATTTCTAATTTCCCAAATCCCTCAAATACCAAATTCCCAAATTTCCAAATCCCTCAAGTACCAAATTTCTAATTTCCCAAATCCCTCAAATACCAAATTCCCAAATTTCCAAATCCCTCAAGTACCAAATTTCTAATTTCCCAAATCCCTCAAATATCAAATTCCCAAATTTCCAAATCCCTCAAGTACCAAATTCCCAAATTTCCAAATCCCTCAACTCTCAAATTCCCAAATTGTAAAACCCTCAAATCTCAAACTACCAGATTTCCAATATAACATAACTCAAAATACACCACCCTATATAAGATTGCACGATGTTTTTCTCCTTTTCATCCCCATTTGATTCTGGTGTTTAAAAATATTTCAAAGAAGTCTTATATCTATATACGGTGCTTTCTTTCGACGCAGTTAGGCATTCCCTATTTTCCTCCTTTTGTATGGTGGTGAAAGGAGAGTTAATGGAAAGGCGGTTGGATTCTATCGAACGTAAGCATTGGATGGCGCACCACTAAATCATAATGTGATTCTAAAGGGGCGGTTCAGCTCTGAATGCACGTTATTCGAAGACAAAAGGGCAGGAAAAAATCAGTCCTGTTTCTTTGACTCATTTTTCTCCTTAACGGGGTACTCCGATTTCACCCTCCTTTTTTAACGACAACTTTTCCAAAATTATTACTGGACTATGTATCTCAAATATTTCTTACGCACTTTATGCTTTAAATACTGCTCGCAATCAAAATTTTTATAAACAATCGAATTGTCTGATTATAATGTTACATTGAATATTTTTTAAGTATGAACATTTTTAAATAAAATTATTTATCAATAAAATATCGACAATTATAATATGAATTTTTCAGTTCGCATCTGATGCACAAAATTTGCACAGAAATAAAAAATAACGATTGATATGTATAGTTGTTGTTATTGTTTAAACTTTGAACGATGCTCAAGAGAAAATAGTTAAAATGGCGGTGGTTTTCTGTCAAATTTCCTCAACCAAATTTTATGATTCTTCTAACTGAGCTAAGTTTTATAACAACTAATAATTGATCACTCGTAACTTTGATAATTTTAATATGCTTTTATATTTTGCTATATGAAAAGAAGGTACCGATGCCAACCCACGAGTTGGCGCGCGAAGAAGCGTGTTTAGAAGAACCATTCCGATTGGTCAGAATAGAAAAATGCCTCGCATGTATTTTCTGAACAATTGGCTCTCGCGGTCACGCACGCCAATTAGGCGAAAAACAATGACAGTCGGCAAACGTCTCTCAAGCGAGCGAGATAGCGCGAATCGCGTTCAGCAGTTGTTATTGTCATTATTATTCTTATGCGCCTGTATGTAACGTAAGTGTTCACGGTGGATAGAGCTTCTTTTACTTTGGGTCACGCGCCAACTCGTGGGTTGACATCCGTACGTAAATTATTACGCCTAAATTGAAAATTCACGTGTACCAAAAATACGAGAAAAATTGACAATATTTGAACTGCGAGTGCGTCACGAGTGCGTCATAGCTCACGCGCCAACTCGTGGGACATACGTACGTAAATTATTACGCGTAAATTGAACATTCACGAGTACCAAAAATACGAGAAAAATTTACAATATTTGAACTGTGAGTGCGTCATTAGTGCGTCACTAGTGTGTCACGAGTGCGTCACAAGTGTGTCACGAGTGAGTCACGAGTGCGTCATTAGTGCGCCACGAGTGTGTCACGTTTGTGTCACAAGTGTGTCACGAGTGTGTCACGAGTGCGTCATTAGTGCGTCACGAGTGTGTCACGAGTGCGTCATTAGTGCGCCACGAGTGTGTCACGTTTGTGTCACAAGTGTGTCACGAGTGTGTCACGAGTGCGTCATTAGTGCGTCACGAGTGTGTCACCAGTGTGTCACGAATGCGTCATTAGTGCGTCACGAGTGTGTCACGAGTGCGTCATTAGTGCGCCACGAGTGTGTCACGAGTGCGTCACAGCTCACGCGCCAACTCGTGAATTGACTGTTTATCCCAAAGTTGTCCACCCAATTAAACTTGATTACCAGAAACAAATTAACAACGATCACATGGAAGAAGATAAAATTCAATGGAAATAATCGAATATCAGCTTGAAATCAATTTCACCTGAAAGCTGATAAATAAACAGTAACATTGTTTACATTAGAAGCAATTAATTCCGTTTGTTAACCGTTCCAACATAATTGTGCATATCTGTTGTCTATTCAGGCGAATGTAATTGATGATTTCAATTGCAACATGTTCAACGCTTCTCTGAATCTAATTATATGCAGCAGGATCAGTACACTTGTTACCTAGTTAACGACCGAGTGTGGAACTCTGTCGTGTGCAGCGTCGATAGAATGACTAACCACCCTCTTGAACGTACTTAAAACACGACTGTACATTCTGTAAATTATATATGTAATGTACTTTCCCTGGGGATTGTCGGGTGTAACAGAAATACACGACACTAAGTTTCTCTGTTTATTAGTTTCATTTTTATGTACAATTGTTTTTAACGACACCTGTTTAAAAGAGAACGATATTGCATGACAATTACAGTGATGTGGCACTTTAGAATCCATGAACTTTAAAATAAGTCTATAAAATTGGGTGATAAAATGACAACCTTGATGACAATAATAAAAACCCTTAATAACCTTGATGATTCTGATGACCTTGAGGTTTGACTCTGATGAGTATGCCTGCATATTTAGCTCCCATTGTATCAACCTAACCTCAAAACTCAATTTTGCATAAAACCTTCACAATTCTAAAAATTGTACACACTCTTCAAATACCAAAAGTCTAATGTCACCCTCTGATGTCATTATAACGTTCACATAAGGACCATAACAACCTTGATAACTATAATGCCTTTGACTCTTGACTCTGATGATTTCGACCACATATTTAGCTTCCATTGTATCAACCTAACCTCAAAACTCAATTTCACACAAAACATTTACAATTCCAAAAATTATACACACTCTTCAAATACCAAAACTGTAATGCCACCCTCAAATATCATTATAATGTTCACATAAGAACTATAATAACCTTGATAACTCTAATGCCTTTAACTCTTGACTGATGAGAGTGACTGCATATTTAGCTCCCATCAACCTAACCTCAAAACTCAATTTCATACAAATCTTCCTAATTCCAAAAATTGTACATACACATCTAATATCAAAACTCTGATGTCACCATCTAATGTCACCCTGTGAAGTCATCCTCTAATGTCACCTTGTGATGTCATCATAGTGTCCAACTAAATAATTTAAAATAAATAAAAATGTTATGACCTCATACCTCTACAACCTTCCATTTGCCGAAGTAATTTCGCAAATTGAAATTGCATTTTGACAAGTACAGATTTTCCAGCGTTTCATTGTCTTTCAAGCTGCCCTGAAGAGGCAAAGAAGAATACGGTCACGGCCTGCACTTCATAATGCAAAGTGACGTTACATATATAATCGATGGTACGATGAGTATCTCTCGGATGCCGGTGACTTTCGAGGTCAATTACTAGTCGTTCCTTAAGCAACTACCTCCGATACGATCTCATCCCTCATTTGCATATTGGCCTCTGATTAACATATTTGACGCCAGGTTCGCCGTACTCCTGTACGCGATGGCAGTTGCGATTCAATTTTAGATTATGCTCGTTGAGAGTGTTACGCAGGTGATAACGTGGTATTAATGTCATTTTGCTGTTATGATGTTGTTCACGCTTTTTATACGGTCGTTACGGACATTTTGTCGTAAACTTTCGGATAATTTTGCTTGCAATTTATTACGGTGCGGTAATTTAACTTGTAATTTATTATGTTTATCAGTTGTGGCTCCTTTGCAGCAGAATTTATTTTTAATGGCTTCGGGATAACAAGTTCGTATATGGAGGTCATTATGTAATATCAAGGTTATCATCGCTGATGCTATCATAGTCAATATAGTCTTCGTTAAGAAATTGCAATCATCACGAATCATCATAGTCGTCATATTTATTTCAATTTTTATTGGGATCGTAGACTGCATTCAGATGTTATAATCGACACGAGTGTCGCCATATTCTTCTCAGTTTTCATCATAATCATCATAGGCATCATCAAGGTTATCATAATTATTATCAGGGTCAACATAATCATCATAGTTCTCATCAAGGTTACACTTTTCATCAGGATGATCACAATTCTCGTTAAGATGATATAATCATGATGAGTGTCATCATAATCATCATAGTTTTCATCACAATTATCATAGTAATTATTAAGATTATCATAGACAATACCAATATCATTATAATCGTCATAGTTCTCATCACAAATATCATAGTTTTTATCAGGACCATCACAGTTTTCGTTGCGATATTCTAATTGTCATGAGTGGCGTCATAATCATCATAATTTTCACCATAATTATCATACTTATCATCAAGACTATCACAGTCACCATTAGACTCAGCATAGTCATCATACTTTTCAGCAAGGTCACCGTGGTTTTCACCACAATCATCATAGTTTTCATCATTATTATCATAGGCATCATCAGAATTATTATAATTGTTATCAGGGTCATCATAATCATCATAGATTTCATTATAATCATCGTAGACGACCAAAATTATTTTTTAGGATCATTATAGTGTTGTGTAAGATGATATAATCATCACTACTGTTATCGTATTTATCATAGTTACATCAAAATCATCATACTGTTTATCATAATCGTCATAGTTGTTATCGAGGCCATCATAATCATCATAGTCGTCATCAATGTCATCATAATCATCATATTCGTCAGCAATATCATCATAATTATCATAGTTTTCATCAATATCATCATAATCATCATAGTTTTCATCAATATCATCATAATCATCATAGTTTTCATCAAAATCATAATACTGATCAATGTTTTTATGAAGCATACTTTCCTAATTTTTGTCCAACTTCAACAAATACTTACTATTAATAAAATATGATAAACAAATTAATATCACTAATATTTTATACAATTTATATTAAAAATTCAATGATCGTATCAACATTTAAGAAGTCAAAACACTACTTTCTCTACATAAACACTTTACTATAAATAAACTTCTAACACACAAATAATTAAGCACATAAAATAATCACAAAATCGAATGATACAAATATCTGAAATCCATGAACCGATTACGTCGACCTCGTGACAATTCGAGAGCCGCACTCGTTACAAAATCGATCTCGATATCAGATCCCAGTCCGCGCACTAAAGCACGGAAACTTATTAATTCGATTGCGAGTTCGATTCGATAGCAGAAAGTTGTCTCGAGTAACGGTCATATTCGATCAGGGGTCAGACACAGCGTTTTTTTTTTTAACGAAATAAGCGGTAACAGCAAGGGACGAGAAGTTCGATCGCGCGATTGAATAAAATCCGTACAAGGGCCAGTAAAGAAGATTTTTGTTACAAATGAAACACTATCGGACGAGGATTGTTGGCTCACAGCCTGGAAGTTCAATTTTCCGTTCAGAAACGCTGCTGGAGTTCCCTGCAGTTCCATTACCGGAATTGCTCGAGTAACCATAGTTACATATCCCGCCATTTCGGAAACTTTTGAATCTGTTCAAATCCCTGTCACGCGCGGCGAATTTTTTCTTTATATTCCCGCGTCGACGACCGTCATGATCGCTAACCTAAAGGCGCGACTACATTATGCAAGTAACTGGAGATAGTAGCCTTCTCAGTGGGTCGTTGAAATTTTACGTTTCTAAGGTCTCTTGTTCGAGATTTGTTGTTGGGAAAAGACGGTGAGAAAGAAGATATTTTCTTTTAGGGATTTTTGAGAAGTTTAATTTGAAGTGGCAATGTGGAGATTTTAGGATTTAGGAATTTGGGAAACTGGGAATTTGGGAATTTAGTTTAGGGATACAGGGATTTGGAGATTTGCAACTTGGAAATTTGAGAATTCGGATATTTGGGAGTCTAGAGATTTTAGGAGACAAAATCCCCAAATCTCTACAGCCCCTAATCCTCATACCACCACAGCTCTACGCTTCCAAATTTCTATATCCCCAAATAGCTACATCTCCAAATTCCTATGTCCCCAAATTCCTACACTCCCACATCCCTACATCCCCCAAATCCCTACATCGCCAATTCACTATGGTTTCAAATTTCTATATCCCCAAATAGCTACATCTCCAAATTCCTATGTCCCCAAATTCCTACATCCGCAAATTCCTACAACCCCAAATCCCTACATTGCTAAATCACTACATCTTCAAATTCCTATATCCCCAAATCCTTTCACCCCCATATCTCTACGCTTTCAAATTTCTATACCTCGAAATACCTAAATCCCCAACTTCCTACACCCCCAAATCCCTACATCCCCAAATCTCTACGCATTCAAATTTCTATAATCCCAAATTCCTGCATCCCCAAAACCCTAAACCCCCAAATAACAAAATCTCCGAATTCCCAGTTTTCCAAATACCTAACTCCTGAAATCTCCTTATTTCCCCCAATTAGTAGACCCCCAAATTCCCAGATTCCCCAACTCCTAATCCTGAAATCCCTATATCCCCAAATTCCTGTATCCCCAAATCCCTAAACTCCCAAATAACAAAATCCCCAAATTCCCAGTTTCTCAAATACCTAAATCCTGAAATCTCCTTATTTCCCCCAATTAGTAGACCCCCAAATTCCCAGATTCCCCAACTCCTAAATCCTGAAATCCCTATATTCCCAAATTCCTGCATCCCCAAATCCCTAAACTCCCAAATAACAAAATCCCCAAATTCCCAGTTTCTCAAATACCTAAATCCCGAAATCTTATTTCCACCCCTCAACATTTGAACTCCTCAAAAACTCCCTAAAAGACAATTATTTCTTTCGTCTCTTACCTTCTTTTACAATAACTAGCATAATGTGGACGCTCCCTTACACGACAGAATTTCTTTCACCGACACACGGTGGTTAATCATCACCGCGAAAAATGTGTCTCGCACTGCAAACTAACCGGATCGTAATTGGCTAACGAGAGGGAAAATTACCAAATGGAACGTGACAACGTAATTTCTCGAACGTGTCGACTACCAGAACTAATAGAATTTTGATGAGACTAATGTTCTTGGAAACAAAAGGACCTAATTTGCTCGTACCCGGCAGCTGCCATAAAATCTCGCTTATGTAAATCACCATTTTTAATTAATACGCGCATTTTGCTACGGTTGCGTTACATCGTTTGTTTAATTGTAAAATTTACTTTTTTATCGTGGGATGTTTGGACAGAGCTTGTTTTATTTTGTAGCTTGTGCACGTGGTTATCTTTTTGAGGGTTTTTAATTTCTTTTTAAAGTTTTAATTTTTGGAGGGGGAGATTGAAAATTGGGGCTGCAGGATTTTAGGGTTGGTGCAAATACGAATAATGGTGATTTGGATTATTTGCAATTTGGGGCAGGGGAGGTTGGGAATTTGAGAATTTGGGGATTTTAGAGTTTGGGGATTTGAGAATTTTAGGGTTGGAAAATTTGGAGATTTGAGAATTTGGGAATTTGAGAATTTGGGGATTTTAGGGTTTGAAAATTTGGAGATTTGAGAATTTGATAATTTGAGAAATTGAGAATTTGAGAACTTGGGGATTTGAGAATTTAGAAATGTGAGAATTTGGGAATTTGAAAATTTGGGGTTTCCTTAGAATTCCATCTGAATCGATTAAAAATGAATTCTGTTTCAATCTTCACTTCATTTATATTACCCTTCTCCAATATCCACTTTAAAAATTTCATCTCCCCAATAAAAATATTAAAAATATTACAATATTAATTCTATTTTTACAACACTTACTTCTGAATTTTCACAACAATCAACAGTAATTTACAATTATAATGAATTTATGCGTTGTTATTTTATTACAATCTATTGTTCTCCGTCAGATAACGATTTAATTACATACACACGAATAATTTCAATATTAACACTTTGATGGTCATATTACTCCTCTTCGATAGCTATCGGAAGTGCATATTAAATTTGCAGATATACTATTGATACAGAGTGGCGGTATTAAATCCAGGAAAATTCACGTGTATGGCAGATGCATGCACAAGTATAAGAAGCAATAAACCATGTTAGAAATATATCACCGTACAAAGATGCAAAACATTGTGACGCACATATTGAAGCTGAAGTGTCATCGATAACGTGAGCAGTATTATTTCCCCTAGAAATTCTCATATGTTTGAAAACGTTCATCCCTTTATTCGCAAATCATATAAGCTTTCATACAAAATTCGTTTCCTCTCGCTGTAACATGCATTCTATGACTTAACATATATTCAATATATTATTTTCTCTTATAATGTATTTTTCTTCTTGCAAGTCCTAACTGTCAAGAGATGAAATAATTTTAGTGCGATATAAATATGATGGTTTCATTCGTTCATCCGGAATATCTTCTCCTTTTGCATCACCGGTCCGAGTCGACGAAGTGCTTCAACAACGTTTATACGACTCTGATTGCCGCTGAAGATATTCCACAAAGATTTTCAAACATTCAAACTTTTCTGATTCATTACCAAGAAAAGTTTCTTCAGAATTTAAATGTCTTTTGCACATTTCGGTAGGCAGGAGACTTTAGGGTAGGAACTAATGCGAGGAGAGTAACGAAGATCTCTTTAAGAGATCAGATATGCAGAGTTGAAATTTTGAGATTATAAAACATTTAAATCTTCAAGTTTAAAAATTTGTTCATTTCTAGCACCCCAAAATCCACATAAAGTCACCTGAAATCGCCATAAACAACCTTAAAACCAACATACCCACCAACAATACCTCAAAATAATCGAACACTTCGCTTATCATCCCTTTATCATCCAGTCCCTCCAGATTCCACAAAGGTCACGCGATCTCGAGGTTACAGTAATCGTTTATATCGCGGTTTAATTACGCGATCGATCAAAAGGCGGCACTCAACACCTCGCAATCGCATCACGAAAGCGACTCCGCCTCCCGTTTCGCGAACGTTTCCGTAAACGTGGCGATATTTTTCGAGTTTCCTCGGAATCGCGAGCTCGACGACGAATCCACCCTTCCGTAAGGTTTATTCCGCC
This sequence comes from Megachile lagopoda, assembly GCA_036983795.1. Classification (NCBI taxonomy): domain Eukaryota; kingdom Metazoa; phylum Arthropoda; class Insecta; order Hymenoptera; family Megachilidae; genus Megachile; species Megachile lagopoda. Next base: position 7,626,544 of record CM072798.1, read on the forward strand.
ATTTTTATCACCGTATCTCGACGGGGTTGCTCGCGTTTCCGGTTTCTTCTATCAGCTGTTATAACCGGCGGCGTTTTCTATCCTCTTGTTTCCACCTGCTCGTAGATCAGTCCGTGTACCGATGCCAACCCACGAGTTGGCGCGTCAGCTATGCATGACGCACTCGTGACGCATTCGCTGTTCAAACATTGCAAATTTTTCTCGTACTTTTGGTACGCGTGTATTTTCAATTTGGGTGCGATAATTTACGTACGGATGTCCCACGAGTTGGCGCGTGAGCTGTGACGCACTCGTGACGGACTAATGACGCACTAATGACGCATTCGTGACACACTCGTGACGGACTAATGACGCACTAATGAGGCATTCGTGACACACTCGTGACACAGTCGTGACGCACTAATGACGCACTCGTGACACACTCGTGACGCACTCTTGACACAATCGTGACACACTCGTGACACATTAATGACGCACTCGTGACGCATTCATGACTCACACGTGACGCACAAATGGCGCATTCGTAACATACTCGTGACGCACTCATGACGCACTCGTGACACAATCGTGATACACTCGTGGCGCACTAATGACGCACTCGTGACTCACTCGTGACACACTCGTGACGCATTAGTGACGCATTCACAGTTCAAATATTGTAAATTTTTCTCGTATTTTTGGTACTCGTGAATGTTCAATTTAGGCGTAATAATTTACGTACGGATGTCCCACGAGTTGGCGCGTGAGCTACGACGCACTCGTGACGCACTCGCAGTTCAAATATTGTCAATTTTTCTCGTATTTTTGGTACGCGCGAATTTTCAATTTAGGCGCAATAATTTACGTACGGATGTCGACCCACGAGTTGGCGCGTGACCCAAAGTAAAAGAAGCTCTATCCACCGTGAACACTTACGTTACATACAGGCGCATAAGAATAATAATGACAATAACAACCGCTGAACGCGATTCGCGCTATCTCGCTCGCTTGAGAGACGTTTGCCGACTGTCATTGTTTTTCGCCTAATTGGTGTGCGTGACCGCGAGAGCCAATTGTTCAGAAAATACATGCGAGCCATTTTTCTGTTCTGACCAATAGAAGTGGCTCTTCTAAACACGCTTCTTCGCGCGCCAACTCGTGGGTTGACATCGGTAGCTACGGCTTCCTTCGTCGCGTGCATTCCCGTTGATCTAACTCGCCTCAAAACTACCTCTCGTATCTTACACGTACTTACGTACAGAAACCCACGGTCTGCTTAGCCGTGGCTCCGCTGATTTATGCCGAAGAACGGATGCACGGAAGAGTATCAAGGCAGAAAGCTGCGCAACGGATGCGTATTTCATGCAGCCACGTGGTGACAACGGAAAGGGTGCTTTTATCAACGATTTTATGATTTTATAGTTGTTGAAATTATTTTTCTGAGCCTTTGTGACGGAACTTGAGATATTTGATAGGTTAGATGGAATAGGTAAACTAGATTGATATACAAAATTTCCAATAGCAAATTTTAGGTTAGGTCGGGTGCAATTTAGGTTAGGTTAAGTAAAATTTGCTATAGTAGTTAGAAAATTTTAGTTTTTGGACAATAGTAGTTGTACAATTTTCCCAGAATATCAAAATCCCAAAATCCCACAATTTCAAAGTCCCAAAGTATCAAATTCCCAAATGACCAAAATCCTAAAATCCCAATATTTCACATACCTAGATCTCAAATAACGAAAATCATCGTAAATATTGTTACAAGAGTGTTTTTACTTACCCAGAAATAAACGAGGTGTTAGAAAGTTTGCGCAAATAGAATTGCTAGGTATTAATGAAATGAGAAAAGTTTGAAGAACTTCAACCGTGATGTCGCTCGAAGTAGTTTCAAGTAATAAATGTCAGTAAATAGTCAGCCAGAGATTGCTACTTACTATAATACTCATCCCTTACAAAGTATTTCGAAGCTTTCCATTACAAGCTCAAACAAATACCGCGCACAGAAACAACTCTACACGCCACCGTGTTTCATCCACTATTTTCGAACAAATTTTCGCGAGCTAGTTCGCGGTAGTACAATAACGAAATTCGAATTGAAACTCCGTCCATATTACCGGCAAAGTTGCCCAAAATTGAACTGCTCGAAAATCGCGTGAAAAACTCAGCGTGCGTTTACGGAACGTTCTCGCAAAGTTCCCTCTGAAAATTAAATTCGGAATTAAACCCGAACAAATACCTGACAAAAATTCCGGCTAAACACGGCGAAATAATTCACGGCGTATAATTGAACGTATATTAAATTTTTCGCGAATTTTGCGAAGCGAATATTTGAAATGAAAACTGTATCTCTGTTCCTTTGCAAACCACACGCGTAATATGCATCCGTTTACAACGGGAACATGCACACCGTGTTGGCGTATTTCTATGCGTTTAAAACAGAGCTGACAACCGGTAACATTATTCAAGTCCCAGGGATTACTATGAAAGTGCAGGTAAAAGTCTACCGAGGTTCGCGTACGGAAACAAAGATTGCTGCCATCTGTTTAACAACTACCAGCCAAAAGGGTTTACCATACTTCAAAAGTCCGTTCGCGAAAGCGCAAAACACCGGGATATACACAAACACCGCTTCTTTGTCCCGTGTCTTTGTATTATTCATTTTATTTCAAACTTCCCTAACGCGTCCACGAGAAGATGGCGGATCTCGGACGCCAGAAATCGTGAGAAAATTTCTTTCTGTTCTTAGTCGGATAATTTCAAACTTTTACGACATTCTCCGGCAACGCGGGCTCCTTCGTTGTTCAAACAGGAAAATGTCTAAGTGCAATATAGTTAGAGAGAGTTTGAAAGCATTTTAAAATCGTACTGGAACTATATGTATAACCAATTGTAATAATGTTTTTGAATATCATTTATTGTATTGATAGTATATGTATAATTACATATATCAACACATGTATTTACATATATTAATAAATACTCGTAAGCGAATAACAAAACTTGTTTAACAATAATTATAAACACATACATTAGTTTATGTATAATTACATATGTGACATATGTGTCAACAGATGTATTCACATACATTAATAAATACTCGTAAGCGAATAACAAAACTTGTTTAACAATATTTATAAACACATACATTAGTTTATGTATAATTACATATGTGACATATGTATCAACAGATGTATTCACATATATTAATAAATACTCGTAAGCGAATAACAAAACTTGTTTAACAATAATTATAAACACATACATTAGTTTATGTATAATTACATATGTGACATATGTGTCAATAGATGTATTTACATATATTAATAAATACTCGTAAGTGAATAACAAAACTTGTTTAACAATATTTATAAACACATATATTAGTATGTATATATTCACATATACCAAGAGACATATTCACATATATCAATACACACATTGACATGCATTAATAAACAATGATATAACAATATTCGAAAATGAACAACGATACTTTCGATCCGCAAATGCAATTACGTTTTACAATGTGCATTGACAAAGGGAGTTCGTTCGATGCACAAAAGTGCAACGCGTTGATGCGTTAATGAAGCTGTTACTTCTGGCTGGTGTAACCAGTACAGTGTTTACAGTGTTTCGGCTGACACAGCCAATTATCGAGCATTACAATTATACAGAATCGATAATTTCAACCGACCACGGTTCAGTTGCGCTTCTTGAAACGTCAAGTTTCCATCCAGCCCGGAAGTTCCGTGGGCTCTGCGAACCTAAATTGACCCCTAACTCTCGAACTGTCACATCGACCCTAACTTTTGACTGCGGCATAATTAAGGGCTGATTGATCGTCACGTCAGTTGCATCTTTCGGTGCATCTTCATTATGCGCGTATATCTTTGTTCTTTAATGATTCAATTGTTATGTGATGTACGATATATCAAGAGTAATTGATAAATAATTGAGAATACAATGTACGGACGAATACTGCGAAGAAGAGTTATAAATAATTGAGAATATGATGTACGGATGAATAATAGGAACGAGAGGAATCGATTAATAATTAGGAACGATACAATAAAATCGACGGAGTAATTAATAAACAATTAGTATCGGTTCGAATGAATTGATTGATAAATAATTAGTCACATGAATTTAAATAGCTGGGGAGCTTCTTTTGGACTACACTGTGTGAAATGTGGGAGAAATAAATTTAGAAATTGTGAAGGTTTCATTTTGAAGGTTGGAAACTTGGGAGGTTAGGAATTTGGAAGGTTAGGAATGCGGAAGGTTGGGAATTCGGAAGGTTAGGAATTGGGAAGGTTAGGAGTCAGGAAGGTTAGGAATTTGGAAGGTTAGAAATTCGGAAGATTAGGAATTCGGAAGGTTAGAAATTCGGAAATTTAGAAATTCGGAAGATTCGAAATTCGGGAGATTAGAAATTCAGAAATGTAGAAATTCGGAAATTTAGAAATTCGGGAGGTCCGAAATTCGGAATATTCGGGAGATCCGAAATTCGGAAATTTAGAAATTCGGAAGATTAGAAATTCGGAATATTAGAAATTCGGGAGGTCCGAAATTCGGAATATTAGAAATTCGGAAATTTAGAAATTCGGGAGATCCGAAATTTGGGAGATCCGAAATTCGGAAATTTAGAAATTCGGAAGATTAGAAATTCGGGAGGTCCGAAATTCGAAATATTAGAAATTCGGAAGATTCGAAATTCGGGAGATCCGAAATTCGGAAATTTAGAAATTCGGGCGGTTAGAAATTCGGAAATTTAGAAATTCGAAAGATTAGAAATTCGAAAACTTAGAACTTCGAAAACTTCAAAACTCAAAAACTCAGAAATTCTCGTCAAAATAAAAACATCGAAATTCAAAAATTCTAAACACTAAAAAATGTCAATATTTAAAAAAAAGCAAAATCACAAAATTCCTCAAACACTAAATTCTCAAATGTTCATCCCTTAAAATTGAAACACTAATTCCACGAAAATTCGATTAATTTCTCGCGCACGCCTTAAATCCCCGATAATCCTCCGCAATTTCCGTTCCTTATTTCCCGGTCGCAACAACGTTCGCAGCACCGAAAATACCCGAATCGAGAAACAGCGAGTGAAAAACGTAACTGTCCGCAAATCTTTCGCAATCGTCGAGTCCGCGGTTTCGCGAGTTGAAAAAAAACCGCCGCGCTTCCATTTCTTTCTTTTGCGAAACACCGGTTAAAAAAGCAGCCGCGAAATAAATGAAAACGGAGAATATAACACCGGCTGTTCCTTCAGCAGGGAAAAATTTGGTGGCGAAATTTAACCGCCGAATAACTCGTTTGAATCGTGATAAAAAGCGCATGCAACAGCGACGGTGGGTATTGGTTGGTACAAAGCTTTGTTAAAACCGACAAAATGACCAACAAAATTGCTTTAATCTGCCCCCACCCACATCATACTTTGTCGTTTACCGAAACGTACGTGCCATGATGCAACAATCAAGTTTTTTGGTCTCCTGCACGTACCACTGAGCATATTCGTTCATCTCTGACAAAAGAGCTTTAAACTGTATGGTTGTGAAACAACATGGCTGACGGGAAGAAGACACTCGACAAAATTGCTAAACGGTACTTTAGACTGGTAAAATTACGGGTGGATTTTGATATTTTTTAATTGCTTTTGGAAGATGTGGTTTTGGACGATGTCTAACAGTATTTTTATTATATTTGTATTTGATTTTGAAATAAGAAGAAAGAAGTAGGTTGTTATAGTTCGTTAATGTAAGTAAAATATTGTATTATTATTAAAATGTAAGTAAAAATATTCTATAATTGTATAATTAGTCTTGTATAAAATATTGTTATAATACTTGATACTAATTTCTTGATTTCAGTTTCTTGGTTAGGTTTGGTTATGTGTAACACATGAAGTTTATTAATGTGAAGTCATTATGTTTACTGTATATTACTGTATTAAATTAAATTTGATTAAGTCTATATAAAACCTTGACTATTTTAATTTTAATGTCATACACAGTTACATTTTATAATATTTGCTATTAGTTTCTTGATTTCAGTTTGTTGGTTAGGTTAGGTTATGTGTAACATGAAGTTTATCACTATAAAGGTGTTCACAGTACATTAATGTATTAAATTAAATTTGATTAACTCAAAATAAAACCGAGATTAAACCTTTCAATTTTAACGTTTCGGAATTTAATAAACTTGCAAGATAAAATTTATCTTGAATAGAGAATTCGTGCAACGATGTAACAAATTCCGAGACATAAGTAAATGTTTCGGAATAACGAGAAACCTACATAATCGATTTGGAGTTCATGGTTCAGAGGTAAAGTCTCAACCGAGTAAATTGGAACAGCAGTACCCATTTGGAAACTTCAAAAGTTACCACTACTAGCTTCTACCAAATACAGAATCATCACAAATCTGATGTATCTATGCTAACGATTTCATTTCAATTGATCGTTGTTGTATTGTGAGGAGATATTGCATCTATATGCATTTGTGAAGTTGTCAGTGAGGAGGTTTGATAATTGTTGTATTTGTTAATTTCGAAATTTGTAAATTTCTAGATTTCTAGATTTCTAGATTTCTAAATTTCTAAATTTCCACGTTTCCACGTTTCCACGTTTCCAAGTTTCCAAATTTCCAAATTTCCAAATTTCCAAATTTCCAATTTCCCAAATTTCTAATTTTCTAATTTTCCAAATCCTCAAATCCCCAAATTTCCAAATTTCCAAATTTCCAAATTTCCAATTTCCCAATTTCCCAATTTTCCAAATTTCCAATTTCCCAAATTTCCAAATTTCCAATTTCCCAAATTTCCAAATTTCCAATTTCCCAAATTTCCAAGTTTCCAAATTTCCAAATTTCCAAATTTCTAATTTTCTAATTTTCCAAATCCTCAAATCCCCAAACTCTCAAATGTCCAAACCCTTATATTCCCGAATTCTCACATACCAAAATTTCTAATTCTTCAAATGCTCACATCTCCAAATTCTCAAATATGCAATTTCACAAAAGCGTCCCTATATTATCACTATCGTAAAATGATCCTCCACCGCAATCCTAATAACTCTAACTCTAACTCCCAATAACTCCTAATCCTAATATCTGTAACCCTGATCCTCTAACCTTGATCCTAATAATTCTAACCTGAATCTTAATAACTGTAACCTTAATCCAAATAACTCCACTTCTTCATTTTCTCACAGTACCCTGAAATTTCTCACGAGAACGTCCAAACTATATTCAGCTCGGCATCTGATGAATAAAATTCGTATTCAGAGACGAAAGGGTTAGAGTTACAGAAAGTGAAGTTGATTAGTTTGACTTCTGAGGGTCTCGTACGTACGTACATTTCCATGAGAACACCGACGCACGCACACAGGTGTGTGAACCTTTGCGTTTACACACACAAATGTGATGAAGCTGGTCCTCAAGAGTTCATTACAAGTACCAACCAACCAACCCTCCTCTTAACTCAGCAACTCACTTTACCACAGCCAGCTAGGCACTAGCTCGCGATTTTCCTCCGGATTGCTAAATAAGAAAAATTATTTAATTTCGTGCACGGCCAAGATTGAGCGCAACATTTTCACGGCTGGATTCGTTGAAATGCGTCTCCTTGAAAACTAATTCCCTAGATCGAAATCGAGGATTAGAGTACAAGTTTCTAGCAATACTTTAACGATTTTGGTTCCACATTTCAAATCAATTTAGCAGCAAGACCCAAGGAATCATTACATTCTGAGTATTTTTTGGTTTGTTAGTCACATGTGGTTGAGAACATAACCTTAGCAGTAGAGTCCTTCGTTTGCAATCTATTCGTGAGGTACTTGCTTTTATTACTTGTTAGGTCACTTTGGGGAAAAGACACACTTTGTCACTTGCATTTCCATCTCCAGCCGAATTTTAGCTAAATAGAAAATCAGAAACTGTTTTACCTCGGCAATATCACAAAAATTGTTAGCCCACTCCGAGCTTTTGTGAAACGTAAAAATTCTTCGGAGAGACACTCTCGAGTCAAGTACGTAGCAAAATAAAAGAACGTATCAAGTTCCAAGTATCAGGTTTCAAGTATCAAGTATCAAGTATCAAGTATCAAGTATCAAGTATCAAGTATCAAGTATCAAGTTTCAAGTTTCAAGTTTCAAGTTTCAAGTATCAAGTAACAAGTCTAGTCGTTTGAAGTGAAATTCATTTCTTAGATACAGTCCACTTATACTCGTTGAGAATCTAATGATTCGCGTCGTTTAATCGTCGCTTAATATTGCTGACGCTGCGACGCACATACACTTAGTTCTTAACCCCTTGCCTTATGATTTATCAGGTGCGTCAGTCGGAACTAACAGATCACAGCTACGATATTAAAACAGAGAAGAAAAGTTGAAGTGTTATGTCAATTTTGTATTCGGCAATCCTTGACCGTGCAAATTATAATTGGACTTAAACTAGAAATTGAAGCGCATTCATAATTGAAGTAAGACTTGGCACGTTTGAAGCGTGCATATGTGGATTGAGTGCGTCATTCATAACTTCAGTGCGTCATTTATAACTTGAGTGCGTCATATGTATCTTCAGTGCGTCGTTCGTAACTTGAGTGCGTCATATGTATCTTGAGTGCGTCATTCGCAACTTGATTGCGTCATATCTAACTTGAGTGCGTCATTGGTACCTTTAATGTGTCATGTGTGTCTTGAAGGCGTCATTTGTAGCTTGAGTACGACATGTGTATCTTGAGTGCGTCATTCGCAACTTGAATGCGTCATATCTAACTTGAATGCGTCATTGGTACCTTTAATGTGTCATGTGTGTCTTGAGGGCGTCATTTGTAGCTTGAGTACGTCATGTGTAGCTTGAGTGCGTCATGTGTAACTTGAGTGCGTCATGTGTGGGTTGAGTGCGTCATGTGTAGCTTGAGTGCGTCATTTGTAGCCTGAGTGCGTCTTCTATAGCTTGAGTGCGTCGTCTATAGCTTGAGTGCGTCATTTATAACTTGAGTGCATCGTTCGTATCTTGAGTGCGTCATTTATAACTTGAGTGCGTCGTATATATCTTGAGTGCGTCATATATATCTTGAGTGCGTCTTCTATAGCTTGAGTGCGTCGTCTATAGTTTGAGTGCGTCGTCTGTAGCTTAAGTGCGTCGTGTGTGGCTTCAGTGCATCATTTGTAGCTTGAGTGCGTCATGTGTAGCTTGATTGCTCTCACCAAAATATTGTAAAAATTAAAAAAAAAATAAAAGCGACCGAAATATAAAAGAACACCAGTAGGGTCGATGAATACTGATATCGTATTAACCGTATATCTTTTTTCATCCAGCGAGCATCACTATGCAGTTAGCAGAACTGGAATTACCGTAATAATTCATTGTTATTGCAACCCTCAGAATGGACTGGCGAGCATGGCCATACTATCATGTAGTACACTGGCAAAGATCAATTGTACTTGCCTTTGCAACCCCATTTGTTGCACGGCCACCCCTAAATTCGTACGTGAGGGTCGATTTATTGGCGTGGTGTACAATATAAGGGCTCGCACGATATTAATGGAAAAAGTTCCTAGTTCAATATGGTAACAAAAACGACACTTTGCGTTCAGTTTCCATACAACCCTTTAATGGATCTAAAATGGAGTTCTATACATCGGAAACGGACGGGGGTGGAAGGTTTCAAACTTTCCTACATAATTATAATAAATTTTCGAGAGTAGTTAACGGACTTCCTGTACGTCGATTATTACTCACTATTTGGGAAGGAACAATGGAGTCGTACAGGTTTCGGTCATTTGCTCGATGTGGTATTTTGAAAGAGGAGATGCAAAATTAATTTTCGAGTTAATTCAATTTTTGAGGGGACAACGATTCGGATTTACAAGATTCGAACTTTTTGAATTTTTCAATTCTTTCAAATTTTTCCTAATTTCTAGGTTCCTAGATTTCTAGATCCTAGATTTCCTAATTCACTAATTCTCCAATTCTTAAATTCTGAATTCCCTAATTCCCCAATTTCTAAATTTCAAATTCCCTAGTTCTCCAATTCCTAAGTTCCCAAATTCCCTTGTTCCCCAATTCCTAAATTTCCAAATTCCCTAGATCCCGAATTCCTAAATTGCAAATTCCCTAGATCCCGAACTCCTCAATTTCTAAATTCCCTAGTTCCCCAATTCCTAAATTTCCGAATTCCCTAGATCCCGAGTTCCTAAATTTCTAAATTCCATAATTCCCCAATTTCTAAATTTCAAATTCCCTAGTTCCCTAATTCCTTAATTCCCGTATCCCTAAATCCCCGTATCCCTAATTTCCCGATTCCCTAATTTCCCGAACCTCTAATTTCCCAAATCCGTAAATTCCCCAATTCCAAAACTCCCAAAATTCGAAACCACTCAAATTCAACAAATCCCCAAATTTCTAATTTCCCGTAATCCCAAATTCCTAAATTCCCAAATAAAAATGTATTATTTCATCGAAAACCAATTTTTCCAAATATCTATCACAAAATCAGTCCTTAATACAATTATTAAATAAATGTCCCGCAAGCGCACAATTTCATGTAATAATGTTGCACCAATAAAACTATAAAATTAGCTAGGTGATTTAGGAAGTCAGGTATAATTAGCCATCAGGTACAGTCTGAATTTTAATCATTATTTAGTTCGTATTAGTTCAGTCAATTAAACGGCTTGTCTGCTTCCGACAGCTCGTAGCCATCCGCTGTTCTGAACAATATAGCTTACGTATGGTAATTCGAAATAGCATCCCCGTGAACACCATATGTCACCGACATGGAATTAATTATCGCCATGGATTCCCTTCTCTACTACTTCCCCTTCGTATCATTCGACCCTTCTGCTCTATTCTGCAACAACGTTTCTCGATATTTCTCTACTTTGTTTCTTAACTGCATATATTGGACGTTCAAAATTATCTCAAAGATTATTTTCAACATTATCAACATTAAATGGACGGTCTCTAGTCGATACTCAACAAAATCGTAGATATCAAAGTCTGATCCTAACCTAATCCTGATCTAAGTCCGTACAAACATTATTTAGCTAATTTAAATCTAACCTAACAACCTAACTTAACATAACCTAGTCAATTTTCACGTAACCTGAAAGTCAATTGAAGAAGCAATTTAACCTAACATAACATTACGTAACATGAACTAGTTAATCTTCACATAACCTAAAATGTTTTCTTCTTCGATATCTTTCAATTTTTGTCAATGAAATACAAGAAAAATTCGAACAATTCTAACCTAACATAACCTAGTTAATTTTTACATAACCTAAAAATGAAACATACTGGCAATTATTTAAAACAATTCATTACTCCCTCGATATATTTGGATTTGTTTCAATAAAATACAAGAAAAATTCGAACAATTCTAACCTAACATAACCTAGTTAATTTTTACATAACCTAAAAATGAAACATACTGGCAATTATTTAAAACAATTCATTACTCCCTCGATATATTTAGATTTGTTTCAATAAAATACAAGAAAAATTCGAACAATTCTAACCTAACATAACCTAGTTAATTTTTACATAACCTAAAAATGAAACATACTGGCAATTATTTAAAACAATTCATTATCCCTCGATATATTTAGATTTGTCTCAATAAAATACAAGAAAAATTCGAACAATTCTAACCTAACGTAACATAACCTAGTCAAATACATAACCTAAAAATGTAACGTAGTAGAAAGTACTTAAAAGAGTCCATCACTCCTTCGATATATTTAGATTTGTCTCAATAAAATACAAGAAAAATTCGAACAATTCTAACCTAACCTAACATAACCTAGTCAAATACATAACCTAAAAATGTAACGTAGTAGAAATTACTGAAAAGAGTCCATCACTCCCTCGATATATTTAGACTTGTTGCAATAAAACACAAGAAAAGTTGTAATTAATTTGTAAACAATAAATGCCATTTAAATCGCCGTGACTCCCAATTCGAAACACGATTACAGTTACCGTTGTAAATACGAAATACGAAACCATAGTTTCTATCTGGATTTGCAAGGGAATTCAATGCGGTGTTTCGTAAATGCTGTTAATAATTTCATACAACTGAGAACTCTATAATTTCCGATGCATAAACGGGATTAAATTCCACTTAGCGGTACGTAAAACTTATAACAATGTAGTATTACATCGCGGCCATTACGAGAAACCATTTTCCAAGAGCTACTAATTGCAGTTGTACATGTATAATCGCTTATTCCGAAATATCGTGGATGTTTGAAGCACCGATAACACGAGTATCCTCATCGTTTCCTCTTGTTTCATCCCCTATAATCGCTTTTTACCGCCCGATTACTGTTCGTAAATAATAATTTGATTTTATGCTGCGTGTCAAACATATGTCTTTTGATTTCTCGTGTAAGTTGTTTTGTATGAACCTTTTTTTTGATTTTGGAGATTTGTATAGTTTTGAGGGGTGGGAAATTTGTATTTTGTTATGATGGGAATTTGGGGTTACCAGGTTTTATGTTTTGTTAATTTAGGAATTTGGGAATATGGGGTTAGTGAAAATGTTGAGTCGTAGATTTGGGGTTATCAAATTTGGAATTTTGTAAATTTAGGGTTATTCAATTTTTAATTTGCAAATGTAAGGTTTTCAAATTTGGAATTTTGTAAATCTGGGGTTTGGCAAATTTTGAATTTTGTAAATTTGGGGTTAGCAAATTTGGAATTTTGTAAATTTGGGGTTAGCAAATTTGGAATTTTGTAAATTTGGGGTTAGCAAATTTGGAATTTTGTAAATTTGGGGTTAGCAAATTTTGAATTTTGTAAATTTGGGGTTAGCAAATTTGGAATTTTGTAAATTTGGGGTTAGCAAATTTGGAATTTTGTAAATTTGGGATTATCAAATTTGGAATTTTCTAAATTTAGAATTATCAAACTGGGAATTTTCTAAATTTAGAATTATCAAATTGGGAATTTTCTAAATTTAGGATCATCAAATTTTTAATTTGCAAATGTAAGGTTATCAAATTTGGAATTTTCTAAATTTAGAATTATCAAATTTGGAATTTTCTAAATTTAGAATTACCAAATTTGGAATTTTCTAAATTTAGGATTATCAAATTGGGAATTTTCTAAATTTAGAATCATCAAATTTTTAATTTGCAAATGTAAGGTTATGAAATTTGGAATTTTCTAAATTTAGAATTATCAAATTTGGAATTTTCTAAATTTAGGATCATCAAATTTTTAATTTGCAAATGTAAGGTTATCAAATTTGGAATTTTCTAAATTTAGAATTATCAAATTTGAAATTTTCTAAATTTAGGATTATCAAATTTGGAATTTTCTAAATTTAGAATTATCAAATTGGGAATTTTCTAAATTTAGAATTATGAAATTTGGAATTTTCTAAATTTAGGATCATCAAATTTTTAACTTGCAAAAATAGGGTTATCAAATTTGGGAATTTGTAAATATCGGGTTATTAAAATTTTTAATTTACATATATAAAGTTATCAAATTTTTGTATTTATAAATATGTGAATTTGGAGATTTGAGAATGTGGAAATTTCAGAATTTCGGCCCGTAAGGATATGGTAATTTAGAAATTAAAAAATATGAAAATTTGAAAGTTTGGGACTTGAGAATTGAGAATTTGAAAATTGAAAATTTTAGTATTGAAATTTCTGCAAAATTTAATTGCACCGCTTTAAGAAACTGCAGTGCAATATCGTCGCTTAAGAGGTACTTTTTCGTAGTTACGAGGCTATTTTCGTTAAACGAAACACCGGTGCCATGTTTAATTATCGACCGTTCCGGGCTTGATTTACGTTCGTCTACCGAAAATAAAGAAGACACGAGTTTATACGCGAACGTAATTAAAATCCGTGTTTTCCAAGGAGTTTTTACTCAGCGTTGCAACAGAAACAATCATGAATTATTGTTTCCAGAATTGAAGATTTAACTAGTAATTTAAAAATTTGAAATTTGAAATGTGGTAATTTAGAAAATTAAAAAATTGCAAATATGATCATTTACAAAATTTGGAAATTTAAAATGTGATAATTGAAAAAATTCAAAAGCAGCATAAAAATATAAAAATGAGAAAATGACATATTTCAAAAGTCGTCAAACAACACTACAAATAAACTAGAAATTAAACTAAATAAAACTAAATAAAACTAAATAAAACTAAATAAAACTAAATAAAATTAAATAAAATTAAATAAAACTAAATAAAACTAAATAAATAAAATAACTAAAAATAACAAACTATCCCAAATGTCCTGCATCCTCGATGAAAAGAATCCTCAAAACAGAACCTAACCTCAACTTCAACAATGACCAGACTCCCGAACCATCCGCCATTTCATTTACTACCTTATTAATTTTACATGACTATGAATTTCTCTGAAATTTAACATTGACTCCAAATGAAAAGGAAAAAAGAGAGGAAGAGAAAGGAGCAGCATGTAGAAAATAATCCCGTTGGAAAGAGAAGAAAAAGCGTACGAGAAAGTGGAAACGGAAAAGCGAAGCAAGGAACTGTAGAGGTGAGTCAGATACGTCTGAAGATAAAAGGAACTCGACGAGGGATTCACTCCGTTGGAAACCGAGTCGACGAGATTGGATGGAGTGCATATTAACCTCCCAGTAGACCTACGATGAGGTCAGATAGTCTCAACTTATTTATTTGTTTCTTGGAGACGAAAGATACCGAGTTAAAAGGACCATTGAAGTAAGGGAACCAGTCAAAAGATTCAATTTGCTAAAGGACGTGGAATTTCGGTGAAAGTCCCTAGAAATTCTAATGATTTTTCGTGGAAATTACTGTTATAGTTCTTTAATTGTGTGGTAGGCTTGATTTAATTTGGGGAATAGACTTTATTGCTGTTTGGAAGAAATGTTCAATTTCTTCTTTTTATTCATTTGATGTTTGAATGTTTTATTTTTTTTCAAGTTTATTTTTACTTTTATCGGGCTGAATTTGTATATTTGCAAGTTTGGTATTTCTACAGATGTGAGTTTCTTAATTTTCTATTTTTAGATTTATGGATTTGTGAAGTTTCAAATCTAACTTTTATAAATTTCTAAATTTTCAGTTCAAACGATTTTGAATTTCTACATTTTCGAATGACTAATTCTTCAAATTTCCAATTTCTCGAATTTTCATATTTCCAGATTCTCAAATTCCCACATCCTCAAATTTCCAAATTGTTAATACTCTAAAATCCCAAATTTCCGAATTCTCAGATTCCCGAATTCCTAAATTTCCAAATTCTCACATCCCCAAAATGTCAAATCCTTAAATCCTCAAATGCTCAAATTCTCAAGTCCCCAAATTTTCAGCTTAAATTTCTGAAATCCCCAAAATCTCAAGTACCTAAATCCTCAAAGCACCAAATTCTCAAATTCCCAATTCCTCCATTCCCCAAATTCTTAATTCCCCAAGTCCACATCCCCAAACGCTCAAGTCCCCAAATCCCCAAAACTGAAATTTCCAACTCCTTAAATTTCTAAATTTTTAGATCACTACATTCTCAAATTCCCTAAAAACCACAACCCCAATTTCCCCAGATCCTCAAATCTTCAATCCTACAAATCCCTAGATATTCAAATCCTCAAATCTCCAAATTCTCAAATTTCCAACACCCCAAATTTCTAAATTTTGACAGCTCTAAATTCTCAAATTTCCTAAATTCCAAACCCAAAAATCCCCAGATCCTCAAATCTTCGAACACAAAATCCCCAGATCCTCAAATCTTCAAACTCACAAATCCCTAGATCCTCAAATTCTCTACATATCTAAATTCTGAAATTCCCTAAATTCCAAAACCCTAAATCCCCAGATCCTCAGATCTTCGAACCCAAAATCCCCAGATCCTCAAATCTTCAAACTCACAAATCTCTAGATCCTGAAATCCCCTAAATTTCTAAATTTTGACATCTCTAAATTCTGGAATTCCCTAAATCCCAAAACCCTAAATCCCCAACCCCAATTTCCCCAGATCCTCAAATCTTCAAACCCACAAATCCCTAGATCCTCAAATTCTCTAAATATCTAAATTTTTACATATCTAAATTCTGGAATTCCCTAAATTCCAAAACCCTAAATCCCCAGATCCTCAAATCCTCAAACTCACAAATCCCTAGATCCTGAAATCCACTAAATATCTCAATTTTGACATCTCTAAATTCTGGAATTCCCTAAATCCCAAAACCCTAAATTCCCAACCCCAAAATCCCCAGATCCTCAAATCTTCAAACCCACAAATCCCTAGATCCTCAAATCCTCTAAATATCTGAATTTTGACATCTCTAAATTCTGGAATTCCCTAAATCCCAAAACCCTAAATCTACAAACCCGAAAATCCCCAAATCCTCAAATCCCTAGATCCCCAAATTCTCAAACCAGAAATCTCCAAATTTTATAACTCCTCGAATTCCTAAATCCTGGACCTCCCAAATACAAAAATCCCCAAATTATCGAACCTCCAATCGCAAAATCCCTAAATCTCAAATTCAATAATTAATGTATAGCTACGACAGTGTTCATACATCATAAAGTTCAAACGTTACAAAAACAGTCTTTGTTTCTGACTACGAACTACACATTCTTCGATAAAAATACTTCGATCTACGTTGGCCTATCATTAATTTGACTTCGGTATTCAATTTCTGTCCGGAGAACGATCAATCAACAAGCATCGATGGGCATATGCTGACGTGCCAATGACTAATGATACCGACGATTCGCCTTGCAAAACTTTCTTCCGAAACTGGTTTTTTTCCAATAACGGTTTCGCGTGATGTTACCTGAAGAAATAGGCAGTTTAGAAGCACGTTGTTCCGTTCTTGAGAACTGATTTCCGATCAACGATCGTGAATATATTCTTCTTCGAATAAAAATTGAAGTATCATTTTATCGAAATGAAAACTCCTATTTTTAACGAAGAAATTTTTATTTTTTAACTCAAAAGAAAGAGTAATATTCAATTTCTTTTTCATGTAAGTTTTCATTTGTTAACACAAAATAAGGAAATATTTAATTTCTTTTTACACAAATTTTTATATAACATTTTTCATTTTTATCGCACAGAGAAACAAGTATTCAATTCCTTTTGATACGATACATTTTTATTTTTCAACACAGAAAGAAATAAATACTCAATTTCTTCTCATTTCAATCAATTCATTTCTTCTCGAAATAAAAATTCTTACCATTCTTTTTTCATTGAAATATGAAATTCCATTAATTCGAAAATTTGTCGTGGATATAAAAGGTAGTGAATTGGTTATAATTCCGCGGGATAATCGTGCCTTTGTCGGGAAATAATCCGACGCGAGGTAAATATAAAAATATCGAAAATTGATGCACGTCGGTGTTCCTCGCGTTGACGGATTTCAAATCAATTTTTAATTGTTCTTTGATTTACTGTTAAGCTAAAGAGTGTACAATAATGGACGTACATTAGAATTTATTATACAAAGAGACACTGTGATTTAATTAAACGTTAATGTAATGTCTTCTTCTGAATAAAAAAATTATAAATGAAGAAAGGAAACATTTTTCAGCAAATGTATTATGAGATATAAAAGTGTTGAATAAAATTTGTAAAAAGAAGACATTAAACTTATCAATTGTGTATTATAATTAGGATCATAATCGATGTGTTAAGCTACAAAGAAAATATACTTAAAATATTTTATAATTATAAAAGTAATTGTGCCTGTCATTGTATTTATATAATTAAATTTCACAAGTTTACACTCGTAAGTAAAGTACCATAGCGATTTAATTGGTACAAAATATTTTGAAGAACAATAATACTGTACAGCAATTAATTTTAAAATTTAAGAGAATCATAAAAGTCTCATTTTTACATGTTATTTCAAACGCAGATTTTCGCGCGCATTAAACGATACAAGCGGCATCTGACTATCAAGTCTGAAACCACCTAACTTGTGTTTTTTTCAAAAAATAAAGCATTTCTGCGTATTTCTGGAAGTCGCAAGTTATTCTACAGGGACGATAAAGTCAGAAAAATGTCTTTACAATGGTCTTGAAGCATTGTATTAAAAGATATAACGAAATTGCATTTCATGGACCTAAAAAAGCATAGCCATCTAGCGGTGAAAGGTGGAACTAATGGAACTGAATTTGTAACACCTTTACTCAAGAAATATTGACTATTTCAAATTAGACAATAATTTGGTAAGGGCAAAACATTCTGAAGTTAATTAGCCTTGCATTCCGATGTAATTTGATGCATATTACAGTAAATTAAGCCAATAAAATCAATATTAATTGAATTTTCGGAAAAATGGAACAAGTGGCGCCATCTCTCCGGCGAACAGGGTGAACTACACACTTTTGAAACTGTACTTTAATTAGTTCTCATTTTCTACCGCTAGGCGGCAGCACATAAGACTCCCTCTAGCGGCAGTGTGTGGGAACTAATGTAACTGCAGTTTCAAAAACGTGTAGTTCACCCTGTTCGTACGATCGGTAACTTACCGACGATTTACCGACCGAATTATTTCACATAGTCGATAAATTGTCCATGGCTAAACTTCCGAAAACCTCCATGCACCAAATTGGCTGATATTTGGAAAATGGGTTTGTTTGTAACAAAAATAATGATTCCGAGAAGGATTGTTGGCGACTTGAAAAAAAATTTTTTATCATTTGGGTGTCACTCTCTATTTCATCGGCGTACTAAGCTTTCTACAATGGCCACCCCAACAGTTAACCTAACCTAACCTAACCTAATCTAATTATACATATAGTACTACTCTTGATACCTTTTAAAAAGAATTGAAAATAGCAGGTTTCATAGCATCAGAATCGCCTTTAAATCTGCCTCAAGTATTCCAGCCGGTCATAATTGCGTCGGTAAAGTAGGGAGTGATGCCCAAATGATACAAAATTTTTTCTCGAGTCGCCAAAAATCCTTCTCAGAATCATCATTTTTATTGAAAAGAAACCTATTCCCAAAATTTCAGCCAATTTGGAGCATGGAGGTTTTCGGAAGTACAGTCCAATTCTTATGCTAATTAGGGTCTCTTACGTGCGGCTATCTAGTTTTCCGAAGTTTCGCATTTTATTATATGATTTGTAAATCTGCTAAATTCGGATAAATGTAGAAGTTATAATATACACTGTTCGTTATATACTTACTTGATCCATGCACGTTTAATGCACGATTCTTGGAACTCTGATAGGTGCATTTAGCGAGCACATATATCTTCAGTACAAAACATTTTCGTAAAAGAAAATATCGTAGCATAAATGAAATTATAATTTAAGTTATTCGTAGCTCTTAGCTCGATATCATTCTCTAAAGATAATTTTTTAAAAAATACTTAGAGAATAATATCGATTACCAGGTCACACCACGTGGAGGTGGCTACGTTCGTGACCCACCCTATCTCCAAATCCCGTCCACCCTCCAATTGCAACCTCATTTATCGGAAGGATAAATGAGTTCTAACTCTACTTAGCTCGTAGGCTCGCAAAAATATACAAGTTCTTTACTATAGTATAGCAAAGAACTTGTATCGCACGCAAGTTTCTTAAAACTAACTTATAACACACAGGCACACCAAACTTAACGCTTGCATTCTAAGATTGCACCCGTGTTATCTAAAACGGTATAAAAAGCAAAGGGAGAAGGGAAGAAAGTTAGAAGAACTTTCTACTAAAAAATAAGAAAGTTAGAAGAACTTTCTACTAAAAAATAAGAAAGTTAGAAGAACTTTCTACTAGAAGACAAGAAAGTTAGAAGAACTTTCTACTAGAAGACAAGAAAGTTAGAAGAACTTTCGCAAAAGGGTGGACCAGCATTCTCTATCAAGTGAACCTCGCCTTCATGGGTCAAATGGTAGTCGAATAGTGGCTTACGTGAACCACGAGACCGCATTGAACCGAGAATAACTGGTAAGAACGAGTGACACATCCGCGAAGGGTTTCCCATTTCTCCCCGCTCCCGTTGAAAGGGAGTCTGACAGCAGAGAGGATACCCACGCCGTGAAGCGGCAGATCGAGATGGACCATCAATCAAAATGCCTCGCAGAGATGTGTCCCTGGCGCTACACCAGCATTCGCAGCTCAGTACTGCCGCGTGTTCACAGCACTACCAACCCCAAATGATCCACTTGGGTCTGGACCAATTGACAGAGAATTACCGATTAATACTACACTCTAACGCGCAAAAAATTCACGTATTGTGAAAATGGGTGCAAGTTAGAATTGTAAGCGCTCAACTCACTTATAAACTTAATACTAATTTCGTGGGATCCCACACACACACACTCTGTTCTAAAACTGCACTCGCATCGTGTCAAATGAAACGTTAAACGAGAGAGAAAGAAAGGAAGAGAGGAACTAATACTATTAACGCGGAAAAAGTTCACGAATTAAAATGAGTGCAATTTAAAACAGTACTCGCATACGCACACGCTTATTAACATACTTATTCTAAACGCCGCACGCGTACCTCTTATTCTAAGATTGCACTCGTATGATCTATAACGATGTGAAAAAGCAAGGGGCAAGGGAAGAAAGTTAGAAGAACTTTCTACTAGAAGATAAGAAAGTTAGAAGAACTTTCTACTAGAAAATAAGAAAGTTAGAAGAACTTTCTACTAAAAGGTGGATCAGTATTTTTCGCCAAGTGAACCTCGCCCTCATGGGTCAAAGGGTAGTCGAATAGTGGCTTACGTGAACCACGAGACCGAATTGAACCGAAAATACTGGCAAGAACGAGTGACACATCCGCGAAGGGTTTCCCATTTCTCCCCGCTCCCGTTGAAAGGGAGTCTAACAGCAGAGAGGAAACCCACGCCGTGAAGCGGCAGATCGAGATGGTACATCAATCAAAATGCCTCGCAGAGATGTGTCCCTGGCGCTACACCAGCACTTGCAGCTCAACCCTGCCGCGTGTTCACAGCACTACCAACCCCCAATGATCCACTTGGGTTCGGACCAATTGACAAAAAATAACTGGTTATACTACAATCTAACGCGTAACAAGTTCACCAATTGTGAAAACGAGTGCAAGTTAGAATTAGAGGCACTTACAGAGACCCACCCGCCCTCCCACGAGATTACAATTAACTTAAAACTAACGCACGCATCCCTCGATGATCCCTCGATGATATCTTCAAGTTTCGTATATACGCATATCACACATGCACTCTTCCATACTACAGTGTAGTACAATATTTTGTACGCAACTTAAAATTAACTTAAAATTAGCGGATCCATCGGTGAAATCTCTCTGTGATAGTCCTGGATGATTACCTATGCTGTAACAATCAGAAACAATATGCGAAAGGAGAAAACAGATGCAAGATTAGTAATATTATAATAAATGTTCATGTATAACTCATACTTTCCGTTCTGGTACGAAAATTGTAGATTCTCTTCGGCATATAGCCTCTTCTTTCTTCGGGTAAAACCCTCACAACACTCACTCGCGAAACACTCGATAAATAAGTCGAATGTTTATTTTCGGAAAAAAATGAAATAAAATTCGAGTCGACTCGAGGAAACCATGCAAATGAAATAACAATATATTTGCGAAACATTCAATTACTTACTTAAAATCAAAACCTGTAACATACAAATGTAATTGAGACACATATGACTCATTAAATTACTTACTTGAAATTAAAACCTGAAACATACAAAATCTTATTAACATAGGAAGTTGTGGGAGAAGGAGTGAAATTTTACTTTGTTTGGCACGAATCTTTCGACACACAGACAACGCAATGAAAATTGCGGATTTGAGAAGAGAGAACAACATAACTTACCAAAAATCAGATACTGAAACACACAAAAATTTATCAACATAGAAAATTATAGGAAGGGAAGTGAAATTTTACTTTATTGCATACAAAAATTTCGAAAAATAGAAAACGCAATGAAAATTGCGGATTTGAGAAAAGAGAACAACATAATAACTTACCAAAAATAAAACTCTGAAACATACAAAATTTTATTAACATAAAAATTTGTGGGAAGAGGAGCAAGATTTTACTTTATTTCATACAAGAATTTCGAAAAATAGAAAACGCAATGAAAATTGCGGATTTGAGAAAAGAGAACAACATAATAACTTACCAAAAATAAAACTCTGAAACATACAAAATTTTATTAACATAAAAATTTGTGGGAGGAGGAGCAAGATTTTACTTTATTTCATACAAGAATTTCGAAAAATAGAAAACGCAATGAAAATTGCGGATTTGAGAAAAGAGAACAACATAATAACTTACCAAAAATAAAACTCTGAAACATACAAAATTTTATTAACATAAAAATTTGTGGGAGGAGGAGCAAGATTTTACTTTATTTCATACAAGAATTTCGAAAAATAGAAAACGCAATGAAAATTGCGGATTTGAGAAGAGAGAACAACATAATAACTTACCAAAAATCAAACTCTGAAACCTATAAAACATACGAAATTGTGGGAGGTGTGAAATTTTGCTTCGTTTGAAACAAAATCTTGAAAAATAGAAATCGCAAAGGAAATGACGAATTTAAGAACAATGAACAACGAAATAATTTATATAAAATCAATCTCTGAAACAGAAAAATATAGTTAACACAAGAAATGATCAAAAAAGAGGAATCGCGGTGAAAATAGATTCGCGATTATATTTCGAGTTTCGCGACTTTAAGATCGTGTGCTCGTCGAAATTCGAGCAAAACGCGTTCAACGATACTTTTCGTACCGTAAAAAGCACATGTAAAATACAAAAAATATAATAGCGAGCATAGTGACAAAATGACTCTCCATCCGAAGATGGACAGCCATTAATAGTTCCCCTCTTCTTTGGCAAATTTTGCCGGGGCACTTCGGCATATAGCCTCTTCTTTCTTCGGCACAGCCTCACAAATATCACTCGCGAAATTTTACGGTAACTCGGATATTCTTTGCTTTCATAAACTTTCAATTTCGGTATCGATTTCCACAAACAGATAGACAATTTTATAGAAATAAAATTGAACTATCCATTTGCTTTGACCAACAATGAAATCAAAAGTTCATATAACAAATCACAAAAAACTCTTGTAAGAAAGAAAATACTCTTGTAATAAAGAAAATTCTTTATGTAAGAAAGAATAAAATTCTCGAAATGAAAAATTATTTAATTAAAAGTTAAAAAATATACGACCAGCGATTCTCAGAATGCGCTGTCCGTAAAAGAATATCCGAGCAGAATATTTTAAGCACTTCACTTCACTTCACTGTATACTTCATTTTTGCAATCGGGTCTAGAACCACGACTGCGACTTACAAACTAAAAGGCCTGGCCTTACGAACAATCGAGTTCAAGAGAATATTAAATAGAATAAATTCAAATTTAGATTTTCTCTTCTCGATTTTTCGTTAACCCCCCAGATGCAAGCATCTCACGTGTGTTTGACGGAGGACAGAGAAACATGAAAGCTTGCTCTGGCCCTACCTACTTAAAACTAACTCAATCACACCAGAAGTAAGCTACCTGCCTGCCTATCGCTATATTTAAAAAATGCAATGTCCATTCTCACAAAAACACACTCCACGGTTCTCATACACTCCACCCGGGTGCAAAAAAGCCTACTCCTAGGGAGTACGTCCCGGGACGTCTCCGACACCCGAGTTCAATACAACATTCACACTCTAAGTTCATACCTTTTTGCTGAAATCGATCGACAATCGACAGTGAACATTTACATATTTCATTTTCTTATTCTTTCGAATATTCAATGTAATATGCGCATGTAATAATTTTGTAACTAATCATAATTGTAACTACAATTTTCTAATTCTTTATATAATTTAAAAATTACTCGACTTGCATTTTGTATGCATAAAATTTTGCAAAATTTTTACAATAAATAGTTTGTGATCGACACAAGGTCCACGACCTAACCACACACACACGTGTAACTTGTGTCGATAATTCACTGTCAATTTGTCGATCGCCAAAATATCTTAAAACTAAACCGTGCCCACCTGCCCTAACTCATGCGAGTAGCATCTAAGCACGCGTATGAGTTTAGAGCATAAAAATGAACACGGCCAACAATATTTTCACCTACCAGTTTTCTTCATGTGTGCTGAAAATCCTGAGCTAAGAAACATGATTAATAACATGCTAATAAAGTGTCTCTTCCAACAAAAATTGACTCTAAAGTTTCAAAATGGAAAATGGAAGAACACTTTGCAAAAATCTAAGCATATCGATTGTTTCATTTCTAACAGATTTTTAATATCAAAGTAAATTCGCTAAATGACAAACATTCATAATTAACTTTGATATCAAAATCTGTTCTTCGCGAAACTTTCTTGTACATATTTGAAAATAGTTCGCGATACTATTGAAAAGAGTATATAAAACTTTGTATTTGAAAGAAAGTTTGTAAAACTTTGTATTTGAACAAAATTTGTGAAACTTTGTACTTGAAAAATATTTGATATTTTGAATGATTTCATGAAAAATTGAAAGTGAATCGATAAACTACCGTGAAATCGGAGGGTCATCCGACTTCTATGTAGCTTTTTTTATCGATTCGTAAAAGAAACGCGATGTACAAGAAAACCCTGACCTGATCTAATAAATGAAATACAGTTTGTACGAATATTGCACGATCGTACAGTCGTGGTCACTATGCTCGCTCAAAAATAGAAAAATACAACCAGTTCCCGTGCCGTTTCGGACCATTCGTCCTACGACATGATGGGAACCGGAGGAACCGTAAAGCATGCGACTCACCGATCGCTGACTTGCGCCACTGCGATCGTTTTACCGGCAGACTGAGAGCATCTGATTGGCTGCTTGGCTGTTTGATTGGCTGCTTGGCTGTTTGATTGGCTGCTTTCGTCAGATCTGGATTTGGCGGTTTGTTCCTTCTGTAATCATAAGAGGAGCACAACGGTTAATTAACTGTGTTATTGATTTTCATTTTGATTGACATACACGTTTCGACATTTAAGTTTTTTAGGATTTTGAGGTGTGCATGCATGAACTAGGTACAATAACGTTACTGAATTCGGTTATAAATTTGCAAACGTTTAGCAATACGTTACACTGTGAAATATTGTGAAACATTTGAAAATGTAGGTTAAAACACTTGACTAATTTAGAACTTGTTAGAACGTTTGCAAAAATATAAAGGAACGTAGGTAACTACACCGTAGTACACTGTAAATTACACTAAAACACAAGTATGTCAAAACACTTAGGTATCACCGTTAAACTCAATAAATGTTCAAAAAGTTTGTTAAAACACGTAGGTAATAACACCACAAAACCCGGTAAAATATTAGTAAAATAACAGTAAAACACTTGTACAACTACACTAAACCACTTGCACAAGTATGTCAAAGCACTTAGGTATCACCATAAAACTCAGTAAATGTCCACGAAAATTTATTAAAACACGTAGGTAATAACACCACAAAACCCGGTCAAATATTAGTAAAATAACAGTAAAACACTTGTACAACTACACTAAACCACTTGCACAAGTATGTCAAAGCACTTAGATATCACCATAAAACTCAGTAAATGTCCACAAAAATTTTTAAAAACTCGTAAATAATAACACCGTAAAACCCGGTAAAATATTTGTAAAATAACAGTAGAACACTTGTACAACTACACTGTACACTACACTAAACCACTTGCACAAGTATGTCAAAGCACTTAGGTATCACCATAAAACTCAGTAAATGTCCACAAAAATTTTTAAAAACTCGTAAATAATAACACGGTAAAACCCGGTAAAATATTAGTAAAAACACGGTAAAACACTTGTATAACACTATGAAACACACTGATGTATCCGTATACACATGCACAGTTTTGAATTAAAACACCTTAGTAAGCATTTTGACACACGAAGAACCGCACCATAAATCGTATTAATACACCCCCGTATTTATTAAAAAGCACTTGATAAAACACACTAGACACTTGCACTAGTACATTAGGTAACACAGAAATGAACAGGTAATCCGTTAACTGAAAACTTGACTCGTACCGGTTTGTGTTCAAGAAGTTGATCCGACCTCCTTGGTGGTTGTGATAAAACTGATTTCATTATGACCTCTTCAAGTGCAAAGAGGTAGGTGATTTGTCGATACGTATCACCTGAACCAATCAATTGCCATATATCGCATCCTATCACATGGCGACCTTGATTCTATTGGGTAATTTTGATATTTACGTTATTGTTTAAAATTTTTGCTATTTTACAGTTATTTATTAACTAATTTATTTTTGTACTGTTTACATTCACTGTTTTTATAACTTTTTATGCGTGGATACGTTACAAAATGATTATTAATTATTATATTGTAATTTATTATCTTGTAAATAATAATTTTTGAATTATTTATTTAATAAATTATTGTCAATTTCTTTAATATTTAATATTTCTGTCATTTTTATTCGGGTATATCTTGCAAAATGTATATGAACTATTATATAAAAGTTTATTTTATTATAATTTTTAATTTGCAATTATTTATTTGCAATAATTTGCAACTTTTGTTTATCACTATTGTACTATTGTCTTAACTATTTTGTTTATTAAAAGTCGCTTTTTATCAACTTTTATGTTGGTTGTAAATTTATGTTTAATTTCAATTTTACAATAATTAGTCATTAAATTGTTATTGATTGTGTCTGTTGAAAATTTTCATTAATTTTTAGATGTGAAATTATAATAAACTTTTTATCAAGCTGTTATACATTGTCAAATTTTAAATTGTACCTTAAGGGATAAATTGTAGGTGGCGGTAGTGTATGATTCTAGAACCGCGTTTGTTTTGCTATAATTTAATGTACGTAAATTACTTTACGCTGTAAAACGGGAATGAAACGTGTTGAAATCGAAAAGCATCTTGTTTTTATAACTTTTAAGTGTGCTGACACACAACTTTATCATCAAAATGTGGTATTTACTGAAGCCCAATGGTATGTTTTTTTCGATTACAATAATGTGGTTTCTTACTTGCAACATTGTAAAATGCATTTTTTGTTATAGGTGAACGTATATATTTAAAACCGTTTGAGGAATTAACATTTGGCAGAAAGAATGCACATATCTTAATAGTAAATGATGATTCCATCAGTAGGACACATGCTTCGATATGTGTGCAACCTAAGAATGATACAAAGGTATCTTACAAATTTACTTTTCATTATTTTGTATATTGAGTTGTATATTCTTTATTGACAATGTAATATTTTGTTAGTTGGATGAACCAACATCATCATGCATCATTAAGGACAAGGGTTCAAAGTATGGAACTTATGTTATAACAGAAGATCAGAAGGTTGAGGTGACCGAAGAAGGATATGTACTGAATGATCAAAATGTAATACGATTTGGTTTACAGAAAGCTACATTCACGTAAAGTATCTAATCCTCTATTTTCTTAATTTAAAATTTATAGTCGTATAAATTTAATTCAATTGTTATTTCAGGGTAGTATATCTACCAATAATAACAGTAGTATCTACTTTGAATGTTGAAGACAAAAGTTCGCTTCAAAATTTAATGGATCATATAGACGGTGTAATTTCTACAGAGTGGACAAACCATTGCACGCATCTCACAGTATCAAAAGCTACATTAACTGAGAAAGTAAGACCACACAAATTTTAATTTTTAATGTTATTAGTAGATTGTGATATATGTTAGAATTAATTTAATACTTACTGCTTTATACATAATACAGGTCACTTGGGCTCTCGCATCTGCTATACCTATAGTAACTATAAATTATTGGACCGAAGTTAATGAAGCAATTTCAAGGAATGAAGTACTGCCAGAGCCAGATAAATATATTCCTCTCATTGGTGAATCTCTAATTGACAAAGAAAAGTTGTTACTTTGTCCAAATAAAAAACGAAAAACATTGTTCCAGAATTTGATATTTGTACATTTTAGTATTAATCAATATAAAATATATGGAAAGATGATTCATCTAGCAGGTAAACAGAATGGTATACAAATTCAGCTTGTTAAAGTATCAACTATAATTTTTAATTTATATTTTAGGTGGTAAATCAGTATTGTATTCAAAGAAACCTTTAACACCAAAGGAGCTCTGTTTCCCAAATGTAGTTGTATTACAATACCCTGGAGATGAGACAACACAATCAACGCAGCACTTTGTACCTGATTATGATTTGATATGTTAGTATTTGCTATTAAATTTAATTTTTCTATGTATCTAATTTTTGATTGTTTCCAGGTAAAACATTACACGAGCATCGTCGTAAAATGATACCAGAGTCTGAAATTCCTCTCGCAATTTTGCACAGTTCCGTAGATAAGTATTGCAATCCGACGTTTAGGTTCTCAGAATTTTTGAGAAGATCAGAACCAAAATCAGACACGTCCGAGGTTATAGTTATCGACACACAAGATATTACTCCTGTAAAATCAAACATTCCAAAATCAAGAACAGCTCATATTATTCCTGAAACGAACGATGCTTTCAGTCAAGATTTATTGAGTAGGATAGTTGATCGACCCACTCAAGAAAGGCCATGTAGTTCCTCGAAAAGAAACGATAACAAATTGAAAACTAATGTCTCAGCACCAAAAGATACTGAACAAAACGAGAAAGTAGAGCATTCTAAGGGCAATGCAGTTTTCATTCCTGAGACATATGAGTCTTTCGTTTCAAATGTACCATCAATGGATGTATTTTCTTCTACCCCACATACTGTAAATTTGAGAAGAGATAAAGGTATTGAAAATATTAAACCATCGAAATCATCGACGGAAGTTATTAACAAACTTCCCATCAAAGAAATTATAGATATAAGCGAAGACGATGACATGTTCGAAAAGGTTCAATCAAACACAAATAAAGTTAATGAATATTCAAATAAAGATTCTGCATCACAGAAAGTACATAATGCGTCTAAAACGAATGTTGACGCAAAACGCAAAAGGCCACAAACGAATACAAAAAATGTAATGAAGGATCGTATGATTGTTGTGTCTTCGTCTGATGATGACAGTTTATATTCTAACGAAGATAAGCCTACCAAAGGTAATACTGCTGCATCATACATGTGCGATTATGCTACCGACGAAGAAGAGCAATCATTTTCCAACAAATGTGCTACCATTAGAAATAATACTGATGAATCGGTAAACTATCAAAGTAATAGTGAACCATCTTCTAGGAAGAAACAAAGATTCTCGCACAGTTCAAGTGCAGAAAGCAGGGCAAATGAGACATCCTTATGCACGATTGTAAGTACAGCATATAAAATTTTTAGCGGTATTGTTAAATTTATTAATGCTATAAGTATACTTCAAATAATTTTTTTTAATTCAGAGAAATGAAGATAGTTCTTCGAATAGTGTTGATGTGTCTCGCTCGAGTACCATTAATTATAAAAGATTTAAAAAGGTATGTTCAAAAATAATTTGTACCATAAAACTATTTTATTTGTAAATGATTTTTATTCTTGAATATGTTGTGATTAATTCATAATTTATAATCTTTATTAATCTAGGCACCAGTCACTATTCCGAAGAAAAGGATTAGTTTGAATGATATGTGTATTTGGCACAAGTACACGACATAAGAAAAGAAACAATTTTTTTTTTATTTTGAATGAAAACGTTTAATTCGTTGCAAGTTTTTTTTTTATACAGATGATTCGTTATTTCAATCGAAAAGGGCATCATTCTTTTTTTTATAGAAATTTACTGTTTTTATTTACCAGATGGAAACTTGTAATCAAGTTGTGATATTAAGTAATACTTTTTTATTTATAACTGCAACATAATACTTGCAATGTTATGTTCAAGATTTCTGTTTTTTAATATTTTATATTGAAATTATTATCTAAGCGACGATAAATAATTTCTTAACCATGTTTATACACTCGTCCTGTATGTATATAAGATTATACTAGTTTATAAAATAAAAGAACTTTCGTTAAAACTTGTCCACTTGTTTCTTCCATAGTATTGTAACAATCTAATGTGTTAAAAAGGTATAAAAGGTAATAGTTTATTGCAGAATAATTAATTGTATAATTTTATAGCGTTATGGAAGCCACAGTCTTATGTGTAATTTAAAAAATTTACTTATACATAAGCCAAAAACAGTACAACTAGTGGCGAAGCTATCGAAAAGTATCACTAGCGCCATCTAGCGGCCGGGTACCAGGAGCTACTGCTGGTATCAGGATCGCAGAAAAGTAAAGGAGGTATGCGGAGTAAGAGGTATCCCGCGCAAACCCTGCGCATGCGCAGTAGCGTAGCGTCACTCGGTGTACACAAGAATATGGGCATAGAAAAACAATTAATTACTCGTTTCACGAATATAATTTACGCCCTTTTATGGTTGAAGAATATTCAGTGATGTATTAGCTACTTTCTCATATCATATTTGTTTAGATTTATACTGTAATTAATTAGTTATTAGCATTTTACTACAAGGCGCCGCGTTACATTGTGCACATGAGCCGGCCTCGTATAATTACTTAATTACTCATTATCTAAACATAATTTATGCACTTTTATGATCGAGGAATGATCACTGATTCACTAGCTGCTTTCTCATATCTCATTTGTCCAGGTTACTATTGGAATTAATTAGTTCTTAATATTTTACGGCAACCTGTATAGTATTACCGTACATACTGCGCGCATGCGCAGTAACGTCGCGTCACTCCGCATAGACGATAATGCAAGACCATGCAAAAAACAGTAATTGCACATTTTCTAGGCACAATTTATGGACTTTTATGATCGAAGAATGATTAGTGATTCCTTAGCTATCTTCTCATGTCATATTTTCTCAGATGTTTATTGTAATTAATTAGTTATTAACATTTTACTGCAGACGGTACTGAATGACGCTGCGACTTGCAGTCGGATATTCATTAATAACTAATTATTGCCAATAAAAATGTGGGCAAATGTAATATGGGAATACAGCCAAAGAATCGCTGATCATTCTTTGATCATAAAAGTTCATAAATTGTGCTTAGAAAATGAGTAATTAATGATTTTTGCATAGTCTTGCTTAGTATCGGCTATACGGAGTGACGCCGCGCTACTGCGCATGCGCACAGTTTGCGCGGGATACCTCTTGCTCCGCATACCTCCTTTACTTTTCTGTGATCCTGATACCAGGAGTAGATTTCTGAGCCCAATCGTACATAGCGCGGACCGAAATTTTCGTATGTAGGCTGTCAATTCTTTATGTGTATACAATAAATGAATAGAACAGCATAGTACTGCACCGCTTGCAGTAAAATATTAATAATTAATTAATTCCAATAAGAATCTAAACAAATATAATATGAGAAGATAACTAAGGAATCACTAATCATTCTTTACTCGTAAAAGTGTACAAATTATATTCAGAAAATGATTAATTAATTATTCTAAATAAGCTCATATGTATCGTGGGAAGCAGCGACTTTCAGTGGAATATTAATTAATAACAAATTAATGCCAATAGTAACCTGAACAAATTCGGTATGAGAAAGCAGCTAGTGAATCAGTGATCTTTCCTCAATGATAAAAGTGCATCAATTATATTTAGGAAATGAGTAATTAACTAATTATGCTCAAGCAGCACGTGTGTATTGAGAGACCCGACGCATTGTGCTTGAATATTAATAACTAATTAAATACAATGAAAATTTGAACAAATTTGATATGAGAAAGTAGCTAATGAATCACTGAACATTCTTCGATCATGGAAGTTCATAAATTGTTCTCAGAAATCGAGTAATTAATGTTTTTTCTACAGCTATGCTGCGTGTATACGGAGTGACGGAACGCTACTGCGCATGCGCGCAGTATCAATTGTACTACTATACAGGTTGCCGTAAAATATTAATAACTAATTAATTCCAATAGTAACCTGGACAAATGTGATATGGGAAAGCAGCTAGTGAATCAGTGATCATTCCTCGATCATAAAAGTGCATAAATTATGTTTAGATAATGAGTAATTAAGTAATTACACGAGGCCGGCTCATGTGCACAATGTAACGCGGCGCCTTGTAGTAAAATGCTAATAACTAATTAATTACAGTATAAATCTAAACAAATATGATATGAGAAAGTAGCTAATACGTCACTGAACATTCTTCAACCACAAAAGGGCGTAAATTATATTCGTGAAACGAGTAATTAATTGTTTTTCTATGCCCATATTCTTGTGTACACCGAGTGACGCTACGCTACTGCGCATGCGCGGGGTTTGCGCGGGATACCTCTTACTCCGCATACCTCTTCTACTTTTCTGCGATCCTGATACCAGCAATAGCTCCTGGTACCCGGCCGCTAGATGGCGCTAGTGGTACTTTTCTCAATTGTACCATATTTCTCAAAGTAATTGATTCAATACCGATTTTGTCATCATTAAAGACGATAATATTCTCCACAATTAATATCTAATTCTACGGTTAATTTCAGTATATTTTAAAGGTTTTATTCAATTGGAACCACCGATAATTTTTCTTTCCATTTAGTTCCATTAGTTTCCACCTTCCACTGCTAGATGACTTTTTGCAGTCTATAAAATTCAATTTTTTTCAATGCTCGAATGTAAACTTTTATAGAAATTTACATGTAAACAATAATAAGTTTAGAAGTTTTTACAAATCACCTTCCTAAAACATAAAATATGCAGCAGACAGGTTGCTCCTAAAAGCACGTACCTGCGATTGTATTATTTATGAATTTCGAAAATGTATTTTGTAAATACGTGCCACTGCACGGATGTTGTAGGTGTCACCCATTAGCTGCTATTTTCCCTAGAGATTCGCGTACTTTCCCAGATTTCCCAGATTCGCACTTAATCGTATCAGATTACATATCACAACTAACTCAAAGTGTAATATTAATTAAACGATAAGTCTTATCTTATCCAACTAAATTCAATTTCATTCTTTCAAACAATACAAAGTTCACCTTGTCCCACAAACCGTGTTCCACATTCCACAAGAACAATGCTACACATTCTTTTTCCACTCAAAATACCGATTTTCGAATGCATTGTCAACATATCGTCATCGTTTACTTTGTCTCAACCAGAGCACAAATTTTCTATACCGTTAATCAATCACGGTGATGAGTGCTCTCAATCAGAGTTATCACTCCTGATAAGAATGCTTTTTCTTAACGAAATCGATCTTATCTCCGCTTCCACGATCCGTCTAACGATATTCCAATCGCAATTTCTCATCGACGTAATTTTCGAAATCGATCACGTAGATGAAATACCGAGCGGAGATACGATGCGATATATAAAATCGGAGAAATCACAAGCAAGTTTAATAGAAGGAAGCCACAATGCGTGTCCTCTTGTTTGTGACGCTCTTCGCCGCGGCGGTCTTCGCTGCTGAAGTTCTGCCATCCCTTGAAGGGTACGTTTCTTTGCTATTTTATTATTTATTTTTATTTATTTTATTTATTATTTATAACTACATTACTAGATATACATTTATATTATCATCTGTTGTACCAAGATTTTTCATTTTACCCTCCTTTTTTGTTGGGCTTCGAAAGTATAAATATTTAAGAATGAAATTGAGTGCTGGATTTTATTGCACGAAGAAAAAGTACATTTCGACTTCCTCCTCTGTATTTGTTCGAAATTATGAATGTTTCATCTAACAATAAAATACTTGACATTGCATGAAAAAAAGACTCCTTCTCTGTCTACGTTCAAAATCATAAATGTTTTCTTTAAGAACAAAATAATAATTGCTTGATTGTGTTGCATGGAAAAGGAGATTTTTACCTTATCTTCCGTATTTGTTCAAAGACAAATATTTCATCTAACAATAAAATACTTGACATTGCATGAAAAAAGAGATGTCGACCTCCTCTGTCTACATTCAAAATCATAAATATTTTCTTTAAGAACAAAATAATAATTGCTTGATTGTGTTGCATGGAAAAGGAGATTTTTACCTCATCTTCTGTATTTGTTCAAAGACAAATATTTCATCTAACAATAAAATACTTGACATTGCATGAAAAAAAGACTCCTTCTCTGTCTACGTTCAAAATCATAAATGTTTTCTTTAAGACCAAAATAATAATTGCTTGATTGTGTTGCATGGAAAAGGAGATTTTTACCTCATCTTCTGTATTTGTTCAAAGACAAATATTTCATCTAACGATAAAATAACTGCTTGACATTGCATGAAAAAAAGAGATGTCGACCTCCTCTCTATGTTTCAAATCATAAATATTTTCTTTAACAACAAAATAATAACAGCTTGACGGTATTGCATGACAAACAGAGATTTCGATCTCATTCTCTGTTCTTCATTGTTGTTTGAAATCATAAATATTTTCTTTACCAACGAAATAATAACAGTTTGATTGTGTTGCATCAAAAACAGAGATTTCGATCTCTACTTTGCTTGAAATCATAAATATTTTATTTACCGACGAAATGTATTGACTGGAAAACAGAGATTTCGATATGGTTCTGTCTTTGTTTGAAATCACAAATATTTTGCCTAACAGTAGAATAATAATTGCTTGACTGTATTTGCGTGGAAAAATTAGAGTCCTACTTTGTTTTTCGTTGTTGGTTGAAATCAGAAATATTCTATTTACAGATAAAATTATTGCTTGAATATACTGTACGAAAAAAAATCAACCTCCCCTTATTTTTCCTTTTTTCGTCCTTCAAAGTCATAAATATATCATTTATTTAAAAAATAAAAATTGCTGAACTTTCATAATGCAGGGTCTTCTCGCACAACCCTTGTACACCTTATAATTTATACAAAATTATTGCTTGAATATATTGTACGAAAAAAATATCAACCTCCCCTTATTTTTCCTTTCTTCGTCCTTCAAAGTCATAAATATATCATTTATTTAAAAAATAAAAATTGCTGAACTTTCAGAATGCAGGGTCTTCTCGCACAACCCTTGTACACCTTATAATTTATACAAAATTATTGCTTGAATATATTGTACGAAAAAAAATCAAGCTCCCCTTATTTTTCCTTTTTTCGTCCTTCAAAGTCATAAATATATCATTTATTTAAAAAATAAAAATTGCTGAACTTTCAGAATGCGGAGTCTTCTCGCACAACCCTTGTACACCTTATAATTTATACAAAATTATTGCTTGAATATATTGTACGAAAAAAAATCAACCTCCCCTTATTTTTCCTTTCTTCGTCCTTCAAAGTCATAAATATATCATTTATTTAAAAAATAAAAATTGCTGAACTTTCATAATGCGGAGTCTTCTCGCACAACCCTTGTACACCTTATAATTTATACAAAATTATTGCTTGAATATATTGTACGAAAAAAAATCAAGCTCCCCTTATTTTTCCTTTTTTCGTCCTTCAAAGTCATAAATATATCATTTATTTAAAAAATAAAAATTGCTGAACTTTCAGAATGCAGGGTCTTCTCGCACAACCCTTGTACACCTTATAATTTATACAAAATTATTGCTTGAATATATTGTACGAAAAAAAATCAACCTCCCCTTATTTTTCCTTTTTTCGTCCTTCAAAGTCATAAATATATCATTTATTTAAAAAATAAAAATTGCTAAAATTTCAGAATGCAAGGTTTTACTTGTATTCGTACAACCCTTGTACACCTTATTATTTATATAAAATAATTATTACTTGAATATACATATATCATTTATTTATAAAATAAAAATTGTAAAAATTTCAGGATGCAGAGTCTCACCATTTCGTACAACACTCCCGAAGAATTCCTATTCCTGAAAAACTTCGTGGACCTCCCCGGTTATGACTTCGTGAGGACCACCGACTCATCCGTGGACGTTCTAGTAACAGCGGAGCAAGTACAACAGTTCAAGGACTTGCTCGACTCGAATGAATTGAACTACACGGTTAACATCGAGAACGTTCAAGATGCAGTTGTGGAGGAATTCATCGAGCAGGAAGTCGAGCGAAGATTGCAGGCGAGGTCCTCTTTGGCTTCCGGAGGATTATCTTTCACTTATTATCCCACTTTCAATGAGGTAAACAATATTAATTTATTAAACTCTAAACGGACACTCGCTATAAATTCGACTGACAAAATTGTTACCAAAAGTAACTAGCTAAAGTCGTTTCCAATTAACTCCGTATGTGATAAGCAATAGTAAATTAAGTAAATATAGTAATAGTAAATTAAGTAAAGAAAGTAATAGTAAATTAAGTAAATAAAGTAATAGTAAATTAAGTAAATAAAGTAGTAGTAAAATTAGGTAAATAAAGTAATAGTAAATTAAGTAAATAAAGTAATAGTAAATTAGGTAAATAAAGTAATAGTAAATTGAGTAAATAAAGTAATAGTAAATTAAGTAAACAAAGTAATAGTAAATTAGGTAAATAAAGTAATAGTAAATTAAGTAAATAAAGTAGTAGTAAAATTAGGTAAATGAAGTAATAGTAAATTAGGTAAATAAAGTAATATTAAATTAGGTAAATAAAGTAATAGTAAATTAGGTAAATGAAGTAGTAGTAAATTAGGTAAATAAAGTAATAGTAAATTGAGTAAAGAAAGTAATAGTAAATTGAGTAAATAAAGTAATAGTAAATTAAATAAAGTAATAGTAAATTAAGAAGATGAAATAATAGAAACTAAATTAAATGAAATAACCTAATAATAAATAACTGTAAACACAGGTGAACCAGTACCTGAACTACCTGAAGAACACCCACGGCGACGTAGCCTCTCTAATTAATATCGGTAAATCGTACGAAGGGCGATCGATGGTGGTGCTAAAGTTATCGACTGGCGGTAAAAATAAGCCGGCTATATTCATCGATGCTGGAATCCATGCCAGGGAATGGATCGCCCCAGTTACATCACTGTACACAGTAGATCAGATATTAACAAAGAACAGACAACTATTAAAAGACGTTGATTGGTACATTTTACCAGTCCTGAACCCTGATGGCTACGATTTCACTCACCAGAGAACAGCGGTAACTATTATAATTATAATTTAATCTCTTGCATTATTTTCACGAGTCTCGTGACGCACTTCGGCTGTGATCAATTTTACTCGAATTTTTAATATGCTTCAATTTGGAGCTCAAGTTTAATTATAGTTTGCGTAGTCTATGATTGATGTGACATTTCAATTTTCTTTGTTTTTAATATTGTGGGTGTGGTTAGTTGAATGACGCACCTGATGTGTCATGGTGCGAGGGGTTAATTCGTAGGAGTATAATTATAATTTTATACAGTTCGTATGATCGTGAATATGATTTTATACAATTCGGACGACGATAAATTCAATTGCTTGTTTTAATATTGTAGATGTTAGTTGGGACTGAATGACGCACCTGATGTGTCATGGTGCGAGGGGTTAATTCGTAGGAGTATAATTATAATTTTATACAGTTCGTATGATCGTGAATATGATTTTAT
Source organism: Megachile lagopoda (assembly GCA_036983795.1). Classification (NCBI taxonomy): domain Eukaryota; kingdom Metazoa; phylum Arthropoda; class Insecta; order Hymenoptera; family Megachilidae; genus Megachile; species Megachile lagopoda. The sequence continues at coordinate 7,663,955 of CM072798.1, forward strand.
ACAATTCGGACGACGATAAATTCAATTGTTTGTATTAATATTGTAGGTGTGGTTAGTTGGAATTGATTGACGCACCTGGTGAGTCATGGTGTGAGGAGTTAATTCGTAGGAGTATAATTATAATTTCATAGGACTCGTACAATTATATTTGTATACAATTAGTACGACTATAAATATATAATTTTATAGAATTTTCACGACAGTAAATATCATTTCATACAATTCTTACGACAATAAATATTTAATCGAATTCGTCCAATTATAGATATAATTCCATAAGATTCTTGCACGTCTCCATCTTTTATTAACCACATTTGCAGAATCGATTATGGAGAAAGACAAGATCCGTCGTCAGCGGTTCCAGTTGTCGAGGAGTTGATGGAAACAGAAACTACGACATGCAGTGGATGTGTAAGTACAATTTCTTTAATTATAATTATCTGTCGATTCTCAAGACAAATCAATCATCCTTATCAGACAAATGTTCTGGGAAAATTAATTTCTCCAGACAGCGATAGTTACACCGATAATTGTTATTTATCTTGGACCGATGTCGAACACTGACGTTACACGATCGATGATTGATTAATCTCGATCGATCGACAATGACATGATCATAATATTTATCACGTACTCTTGTTTTCAATTAATTAAAAATCAAATGGAATTCTGAAAGAGTACAATCACGATTTATATAGTTAATATGTTACAAATTTATTTATTAACTGATTTATTAATAGATTTATATTACAATGGCAAGTTCGATTGAATTCCAATTCGAAGTATCTCAAAGTTGAAATAATTTTAGTTCGAAATAAGTGAAATTCGAACGAAGTCCAATGTGAAATAATTCGAATTTGAAATAACTTTAATTCGAAATAAGTGAAATTCGAATGAATTGCCATTTGAAGTAATTCGAATTTGAAATAAGTGAAACTCGAATGAATTCTAATTTGAAATAAGTGAAATTAAAATGAATTCCAATTCGAAATATCTCAAGTTTGAAATAACTTTAATTCGAAATAAGTGACATTCGAATGAATTCCAATTTGAAGTAATTCGAATTTGAAATGAGTGAAATTTGTATGAATTCCAATTTGAAATAAGTGAAATTCGAATGAATTCCCATTTGAAATGATTTAAATTCTGATGTATTCCAATTCGTAGTAAGTGAAATTCAAATGAATTCCAATTTGATATAAGTAAAATTCGAATGAATTCCAATTGGAAATAAGTGAAATTCGAATGAATTCCAATTTGAAATGATTTAAATTCTGATCTATTCCAATTCGTAGTAAGTGACATTCAAATGAATTCCAATTTGATATAAGTAAAATTCGAATGAATTCCAATTTGGAATAAGTGAAATTCGAATGAATTCCAATTTGAAATGATTTAAATTCTGATCTATTCCAATTCGTAGTAAGTGAAATTCAAATGAATTCCAATTTGAAATAAGTGAAATTCGAATGAATTCCAATTTGAAATAAGTGCAATTCGAATGAATTCCAATTTGAAATGATTTAAATTCTGATCTATTCCAATTCGTAGTAAGTGAAGTTCAAATGAATTCCAATTGGAAATAAGTGAAATTCGAATGAATTCCAATTTGAAATAAGTGCAATTCGAATGAATTCCAATTTGAAATGATTTAAATTCTGATCTATTCCAATTCGTAGTAAGTGAAATTCAAATGAATTCCAATTTGATATAAGTAAAATTCGAATGAATTCCAATTTGGAATAAGTGAAATTCGAATGAATTCCAATTTGAAATGATTTAAATTCTGATCTATTCCAATTCGTAGTAAGTGAAATTCAAATGAATTCCAATTTGATATAAGTAAAATTCGAATGAATTCCAATTTGAAATGGTTTAAATTCTGACGTATTCCAATTCGTAGTAAGTGAAATTTAAAAGAATCTAAATTCAAAATAATTGTAAATTCAGAAGATAACAAATTTGAAATAAGTGATACTAAAGATACTAAAGACATACCAAGATATTAAAAATGATGTTACAACGTCTATTAACAATTAATATGAATACGGTATAAAAAACTATACTAAAGAATAGAACGCGAAGTCTGAAAGAGCAGCCGGAATTTTTCTCGCTCGCGAAATTTCAGCGGGCTAAATTGGCGAAACGCGGCGAACACGGCCATAGTCACGCTGAAATTGCAAGTCTCTAAATTGAGATGGGTCTAATTCGTCGTGCTACTTGAAAGTTGACTGCAACAGAAAATTCGTGGCCGCACTTTCGCGTATTAAACTACTCGCGAGAAAATTCAACGCTTGCTCTGCAACTTTTTATTAGATTATTCCCCGAGTTGCCGGTCGCTCGATAGATTAATTATTTTTGCAAAAGGAATCCGTGTTTCTTTACAAACGCGTATCGATTTCGGATACGTCAACAGTTCCGAAGACTTATTTTTTTGTCGACTTCAAAGTTGTTTGTAATTATTTTTTCTAGCAACCGGCGCGTCTAACAACCCCTGCAGTGACACTTATGCTGGACCTAAACCGTTCTCTGAACCGGAAACGGTGAACATGAAGAATTTCGTTCTGACACTGAAGGGAGTTGTCAAAGCTTATGTTACGATGCATTCTTATGGTCAGGTAAGTTCAATTATTTACTATTGTATCTTTATTTTATGGAACTTCAATTTTTTGGCAAATTTAATTTTATACAATTCAATATTTTTTATTTGCTATTTAATTTTATACAATTAACCTCAGCTCTTGGCAATTTAATTTTATACAATTAAATTCAATTTTTTTGTCATTTAATTTTATACAACTAAACTAAATTTTTTGCAATTTAATTTTGTACAATTAAATTTCATTTTATACATTTTAATTTCAAATTGTATACAGTTGAATTCAATTTTTAGTCATTTAATTTCATACAATTAAATTCAATTTTTAGTCATTTAATTTCATACAATTAAATTGAATTTTTTGCAATTTAATATTACACGTCTAATTTGAATTTTTGACCATTTAATTTTGTACACTTGTTGACAATTTAATTTTGTTTTATAGTACATTCTGTATCCTTGGGGTTACACAAGCAAGCTGCCAGCTAATGAACCAGAACTGGTTAGTACATTAATTAACAAACAATTTTAAAAATATTCTTAGGTTTCATCTTCTTAAAACATTCTTTATTTTCATAGCGTGAAATTGCCAGTGAGTGCGCCAAAGCCATCGCCAAAACTCGCAAGACTAAGTACACTTATGGAACTTCTGCCAATCATCTTTGTAAGTGGTTTCAAAAATTTTACACATCGTGACTATTTAAGAATAGCTGGTATCTTATCAAGCTTACCGATGAAATGCTTAAAATAGTGGCTCTAAGAAGCCGTCAGTGTCGATACGAATCAAATTTGATAATGTGGAGATGGATTAAATATGTCCATATATAAATACTTACTTCAGTCAAATCTAGTTCCTCTATCTAGAAGAGTAAATTAACTCACCGATTTCCGATAAAATGTTTCTTAAATTAAATAACAAATCTAAGAAATCATCAGTATCGAATCGAATTTGTCGAAACGGGTTAAATATATTTGTACATAAATCTTCGGTACTAGATAAAATTGAATCGAAGTTTTTATGCAGACACTATTAATATTCAGTTTTTGATAGCCACCTCCGATATTCTGTTTCATCTCATTGATCATTCATTTGAATTATTAGATCCCGCTGCTGGAGGTAGCGACGACTGGGCTATGGACAAAGCAGGTGTCAGTTTGTCATACACCTATGAATTACCCGGAGGAAATACTGGATTTATACTACCTCCTTCGGAGATCAAAGCCGTCGGTGCCGAAACGTTCGAAGCTATGAAAGTGATTCACCAGCGTGTCGTGTCGAAATACGTGAAACATTAATAAACGATCGAAACACAGCATCAAAATTCCTGTATCTACAAAAAAGAAATGAACCGAATCAAATTAAATTAGGACGAACACTACTGCAATCTGTATTTTACATTTTCGGTAATAAATAGAAATTTTATTCTTAACAAACCTGATCGCAACCTCAACCTGTATTTTTACTCGACATAAAATTATTTATCGTTGGATAAGTCATTTCGAAAGTGTAGATAAGGATTTCAATATTACTCTATTTACATTATTCACAATTTGATAAATAAAACTGGTATGAGATCTTGCGATACAACGAGTGATTTTATGAGATGCGTAGATAAGCGTGGAGATATTACGTGTTAGATACAGATAGATACATAGGTTTCTATCACGTAGAGATACCATGATACGTAGAGGTACAATAATAGAATTATAATGTGTGGTATTACAAAGCGTGGAGGTATCACGTGAGCAGATATCTATGCGTGGAGGTATTACGTGTGAAGGTACCATGCGTGGAGATTCCATATGTGAAGATACCACGCGTGGAAATATTACATATGAAGTTACCACGCGCGGAAATACTATATGTGAAGATACCACGCGTAGAGATATCGCGTGTGAAGATACCACGCGTGGAAATACCATATGTGGAGATACTATATGTGAGGATACCACGCGTGGAAATTTCACGTGTGAAGGTACCACGCACGAGAATACCATATGTGGAGATACCACGCGTGGAAATATCACATGTGAAGTTACCACGCGCAAGAATACCATATGTGGAGATACCACGTGTGGAAATATTACATGTGAAGTTACCACGCGTGGAGATACCATATGTGAAGATACCACGTGTGGAAATTTCACGTGTGAAGGTACCACGCACGAGAATACCATATGTGGAGATACCACGCGTGGAAATATCACATGTGAAGTTACCACGCGCAAGAATACCATATGTGGAGATACCACGTGTGGAAATATTACATGTGAAGTTACCACGCGTGGAGATACCATATGTGAAGATACCACGTGTGGAAATTTCACGTGTGAAGGTACCACGCGCGAGAATACCATATGTGGAGATACCACGCGTGGAAATATCACGTGTGAAGGTACCACGCGCGAGAATACCATATGTGGAGATACCACGCGTGGAAATATTACATGTGAAGTTACCACGCGTGGAGATACCTTATGTGAAGATACCACGCGTGGAAATTTCACGTGTGAAGGTACCACGCGCGAGAATACCATATGTGGAGATACCACGCGTGGAAATATCACATGTGAAGTTACCACGCGCAAGAATACCATATGTGGAGATACCACGTGTGGAAATATTACATGTGAAGTTACCACGCGTGGAGATACCTTATGTGAAGATACCACGCGTGGAAATTTCACGTGTGAAGGTACCACGCGCAAGAATACCATATGTGGAGATACCACGTGTGGAAATATTACATGTGAAGTTACCACGCGTGGAGATACCATATGTGAAGATACCACGCGTGGAAATTTCACGTGTGAAGGTACCACGCGCGAGAATACCATATGTGGAGATACCACGCGTGGAAATATCACATGTGAAGTTACCACGCGTGGAGATACCATATGTGAAGATACCACGCGTGGAGATTTCACGTGTGAAGGTACCATGCGTAGAGATATCACGTGTAAAAGTACCATGCGTGAATATACGATAACCTAGAAATACAACACATACAAGTCCAACACACGCAATATACGAAAATCCACCACAATAAAAGTATCACCTAACAAGAGCCTATTAAACCAAATTTCAAATCTCTGAAAATATCACAAACAGAAATAGTCCAAGTACACCCAAATACAGTATAAATCTAAACTCTCCCATTTGCCGACCTTGATGAACACTCAAGTTCTCGAGAGCCGAATAGAAATTCTTCGATGCAAGCTCCCTATTTTCCGCAGCATTTTTAAAAACATGCATCGCGAGAATGGTTAGGGAAATGGCAGAACGGAGAGTGGCTGAAGGATTTGGCCGGGATGAAGTACAACACTTAGCACGTAGAGCGAGCAAGTATCGTGGTCCAACATCCTTTCCGCTTATTTCTGTTGAGGCCGCCTCGTGTTCGGTCTAATTGGAGAAACAACAGACTCATTAGCCGTGGGCTTGAGCACAGACGAGAGCTCATTTGACGGGGGAAGGCTAAGGGTACTGGGTCGTAAAATTTTTGTATAACGAGCCACTACTCTTCTGCGTCACAACGGGGTCTCAACATTCCTTGAAATTGTTGACCGAGGTGACAGAGAGGCTGGTTCGCCTTTGGCGACGCAAGAAAACGTCGGCTTTATACGATACTTCAACCGTATTATTTCCCGTCTGCTAAAGTGCCGTTACGTCAGACGTTTTCGACACCGATTCCATTTCATTTCAACGTTTCTCTCCCCTTGCCCACGTACATGGCTCTAATTCTCTTTTTGGTGAGAAAACTTATATTTGGGAAGAATGAAAAGTTGAAACGCTATCTGACCTTCAAATGCCCTCCCTTGTTCACATTTCGAAACCATCCAGCCATTTTTCGACATCTTCGTTCGACATTTGATTATCTAGCTTTGAAAAATCAGACAAGTATTTGATGAGCCTTGAATTTAGACCTGAGAGTGCAGCATCAAACTGCGATTTGCAAAGAGGACCATGAGTGGTTGAAATAAAACGTGAAACTCATTAAAAGACTTAACGTATTTTATTCAGATGATAATGATCCATAAAACATTATTCATTATATATATATATATATAATATACATGTATGTATTTATACGGCTATGAACAAATAACTTGCCTAGGATCTAATTATAACTTAACATACAAGGTAACTGTATCCATTTCTCTTACCAAGAAGAACGCAGTAAGAAAAGCGATCGAGATGTCACTTTCCCTTTGATTCTGTGATCTATCGATCAATTTTCTCCGCCTGTAGCTGCGCGATTATTTTTACGGATATACTCGGTGACTATGGATAAACTATATAAACCACGCCTTAGTAAATGATTAAGGTAGCTTAATCTACACATCGCTAAAGGTACGGTAACGTGTTCCTTTTACTCGTCAAGTAAAAGATTCATCTTCTTGTCGTGATCATTGTCTTCTGACATTCTTATTTTAACACTGCGAGTGCCATGCTGAGAGTCTCTTTACTGTTAACGTATCTGGTTTCTAAGAATATGATTTTTAGTAGTCGTATGACAGAATTGGGGACATTTTATGGGACGAAAAAGTGGATAGATGAATGTGTCAATTTTGTATGTGAGAGCGTGCGCGCCAAGTTCAAATCGCGCGCCGTTCCGTTCAAGCAACATGGCGTCGCGTGGCGCCAAATTCAAATCACAGGGCTAAACTGAATCTTTAAAATTAGAGCTAGAGTACTGTAAAATAGTGTAAAATTCAAATCGAAGATAAATTTTTAAAATAATAATCCCAAAGAAAATTTCCGTAAGACAAAATTGAAGTGGCACTCGGTAGTATGTATTTTCAGGGAAACAAACGGTTCGATGTGACACGAAAATTCGAACCGCGGTAGTCTGATCGTGGAAGAGCAAATAATAAGAAAAGGAAAACAGTACGTTACACCGTTCAGCGAGAAGAAAAATCTGACAGCAAAAGAGTCGACGTTTGATTGATCGTTCTAGGGCTGTCGAAATAATCCGCGATTTTCATCCATCGATTACGATTGCTCGATTATAATGTAACCGCGTAAATAATTCCGTTGTTCCCGTCTCATGCAAACACTCGCGTATCTCTGAAGCTAGATATCACTAATGTTCGAATATTAAAAATAGACGTGGATACACGTTGAAGTTTAAATAATGATCGTACATCTACATCGTATCAATAATTCATAAGCAATCTCGTCATATTATCGATACGACGGCGTGCAATCGTTTCGATTGATCGTGCTTAACATACATATATTATATTACCATCTTGGCTATTTCCTTTCGTGTCTATTAGGATAATTGTATTACAATAATAGATAGACGTAATAAATCGTATAAATTATATATACGTACAATCACTACGGTAATTATAATTATTATGCATCCCAGTGATTCTTACAAAATATAAAAGTGAAAGTCGAACTGCTGAAGGTACCTTGGAATCACAGTTTTTGCAAATTTTTTACAGTTTTATCTCTAATTTAATGCAACATTTTTTTTAAGGATTAATTGAATTAATCAGGGTTATAGTTTTTAATGGTACTGAACGTGAATTCGTATTTGAAAGAAGTTGATTTAGGGAGAAAGCAATCTTATAGAATTTTTATAGAATTTTAGTTCGAAATGATTCAAATTCGAATGAATTCCAATTTCAAATAATTGAATTCAAAGGGATTCAAGTATCAAATAATTGAAATTCGGAATAACTTCAATTGAAAAGAATCAAAGTACAAAATAATTTCAATTCAGAAGATTACAAATTTGGAATAAGTGAAATTCAAAATAATTTAAATTCAGAAGATTACAAATTTGAAATCAGTGAAATACGAATGAATTCCAATTTGAAATAAGTGAAATTCAAAATAATTTAAATTCAGAAGATTACAAATTTGAAATCAGTGAAATTCGAATGAATTCCAATTTGAAATAAGTGAAATTCGAATGAATTCCAATTTGAAATAAATGAAATTCAAAATAATTTAAATTCAGAAGATTACAAATTTGAAATCAGTGAAATTCAAAATAATGTAAATTCAGAAGATTACAAATTTGAAATCAGTGAAATACGAATGAATTCCAATTTGAAATAAATGAAATTCAAAATAATTTAAATTCAGAAGATTAATAATTTGAAATAAGTGAAATTCAAACGAGTTCCAATTCGAGCTAATTTCAATTCGAAATAAGTGAAACGCTGTAATATATCAAATACACAAAAACAACCCTAATTTGAAGCCCGATTCGTTTCAACACCCCAATTCCAAAAGAAACAAACATCTTAACCTCCTGAATTCGTGAAAGCATAATTTTGAACGAGCATCAACTTCAAAAACCCAGTTCGAAAATTGTAGTTTCAAGGTACGCAATTTCTCAATCATACTTTACATCTATACATCCTCCGGCAGATATACGTATCTCTTTCAACATAATCCATTTACGTTTCGTCGCGTGCTCTCCAAATAGAAGAGCGAAACGTAAAAACCTGCACGGATATTCGCAGCCCTAGTTTTCATCCCCACTCTTTGGTTACCAGCTAATTAACATTGATCGTTGTGAATCAAGTCGAAGAAGTGTTTTCCACTCTTCCTTCATTTTCTAACCCGTCGACTGATATGAATGCTTCGTAATTTTTATATTTCGAGTGTTACTGCACGTTCAACGATAATTATACATACATTTACTTCGTTTCTCGTAGCATGCGCATCGGTATGAATATTAGCAACGATGTCCGATCGGAAAATAAACGATCGTGAAACAAAACTGAACCTTAATCGTTCCTATAAAATTTCAACTCGAGACGCTAAGTTATTTGGAGTATACTCAAACAGCGATTACTGGATATTTAAGCAAAGGAACAATTTAAAGGCAATTTCTTTGATTGTACCGATATTAAAGAATATTACATATCACACGAGAGATCTCTTAGAAAAATTTGCGATATCGTGTAAGATGAAGCCAAGTCGCTGAACAACTTTTCGATTAGAATAGATTGGACGATGTTCGCCGGGGAAAAATCGCATCACGCACACGTATCATCAAAAATACACGCTTGATATGCTAATTAACTCGACACAAGCCTCGTGTTCTGTCGAGTTCTATGGAATCAAGTTTACATAGCGGATGTCACCGTGGAAATTGTACAGTTTTTTCCCCTCTTGTTTTTCGCTGTATCCTTACGACGATGAATCACTGTCGAAAAAATGTTTGAACAGGCTTGGAAATTAACAAATGTCCACGGACAATTTTATCGACGTTTCACTTACCTTCATTCGATAAAGTACTATCGATAAAAATTTCTCAAGAATTTTTTTCTAGATTCATCTTGCAATTTTCCGAATTATTTATACAATTTTGAGGTAAAGGACTATGTAAATTATAGTATTTTATATTGCACAATTTATGAAATTAACCCTTCGTTGCTATATACAATGAAATTAACAAAATTACAGAAAGCATTTCTCATATTTTATGATTATCTTATCTTTCATTTTTATATAAGGCTCGCATTTTAGTCTAATATTTATTTTATTTGGAAACAAAATTTGACGAAGGGTTGAAAGGGTAAGTATGCAAAATAAGGTCCCCATCTTGCCATATAAATTAAAATAATTAAAACAATTTAGTTAACTAATATTTTACATATCGATCCACTTAAAGAAATAGATAAAATTTATCTCAAGATAAGTATACCTAAATGACAATCCACTATCTTAATATTAAGTGAAATAATTATTTTTTATACACTAGCAAACTTTTACTGTTTATATAAATCATTCGTTACAGTTAATTATAATTGTAATGAATTTCATATTCTAATGTATTTGTTATAATTATGATTAATGTCACGTTACAATGTAATTATAGTTATAATTAAAATCACATTATAATTCAATAATTATAATTATAATTGATATCACTTTACAATGTAGTAATTATAATTATAATTGATGTCACATTACAATTTAATAATTATAGGTATAATTGATATAATATGATAATACAATAATTATAATTATAATTGATACCACATTATAATGTAATAATTATAGTTATAATTAAAATCACATTACAATACAATAATTATAATTATAATTGATATTACGTTACACTATAATAATTACAATTATAATTAATATTATATAACAATGTAGTACGAAAATTCGAAGCACATTAATAATTATAATTGAAGGCAAGAAGGAAACCCAGCTTTGCCAATGAAAATGTCGGGAAAATGTCATCGATTTCACCGTGACTCGAGTTAAATCTTCGACGTTCGATCAGTTTCGGGCGAATTTACATCAACGCGATCCGAAAAGTCCGGGGATCGAAGAGTAAGGGCGATTTAAAGCGTTTCACAAATTTCTCTAGCAACACTGTTACCATAGTTATGCTAACTTAAGGATTACCCACGAATATTTACAATGTCCTAAATGGTAATTAAGTGCTAACGATCGACGACGATTTTCATCGAGAATCACGGAAAGCGACTAAAGTTATTTACAATAACCGTACTTGACCGGCGAGGAAAATCACTTTTTCTAGGAAAATTTTTATACCTGCACGGTTGCCATTTTCTTCCATAATTTTGCGACAATGAAAAACTGTATATAAATCATCGTAATGAACATTAAAAATGAAGATAACTACGTGTTTTATTAGATACAATTTAAATAAATATTGAAATTGTAAGACAGAAGTTTACAAGGGCGGCCATCAATGGCGGTAAAAAGAAAATGGCGTAAGATGAATTACGTGTCGTTTATCTTTAAAACCATACCCGATATTTTTCCATTATGTCTTAACTGAAATGATAACATTGTTAAATAATGCTCGTCGAAATAATAGCAAATTGACAACCCGATTATCTATCATTTATTTCTAATATCATTATTTAATAATCCCACGGAAGAAGCTTTATGGACCGTTGTGAAATTGACGTTAAATTTACCTCGACACAATCTGAAGCGGATTCAAGACCCCTAGCAGAAGATTAAAAAAGACCACGATTGATTAACCAATCCTCCAGAGCAACGATATCTTAGTTGCCGTGTGATACACGCCGATGGTGTCTTTTCCGGAAAAAAACTACCTGTGTTTTTAATAAAACTACCTCAAACGGACGGTCTTCGTTCTCGCCTATTTCTCGACGATGTGAAAGGAGGAGGATACTAACCATTGAACAGCGATTGCAGGGTTAATTGTGACCCAAAAGGATATATGAATGATTCAATCAATATTACTATCTACCTTTTTATCAGAAGATGTACAGGACTTTATAGCTTTAAAATGAAAATAAACAAGTTATGAAAATAAATTGTAGTGGAGTTACAGTAGGACTCGGTATATTGCCATGATTTTTATTATATTGCTGTGCATTATATTGCCGTGTGTGTAATCGTGTTTCCTATTGGCAAGTGTTGGATTATTACACGTTAGATTACTGCGCATTGAATTACCACTCGTGGGATTATCACGCGCGGAATTACCACGCGTTGAATCTCTATGCGATAGATTACTACACGTTGGATTACGGCGCGGTGGATAGCTACGCGCTGGATTACGGCGCGGTGGATAGCTACGTGCTGGATTACTACGCGTTGAATTACCACTTGTCGCATCACAACACGCTGAATTACCACTCGTTTGATTGCAATGCGCCGAATTACCACGCGTTGAATTACTACGCGCCGAATTCCCACCCGCTGGAATACTATGCGCCAAATTACCACGTGCTGAATTACTACGTATTGAATTACCACGCGGAGATTTACCACACGTCGAATTACCACGCACTGAATTACCACGCGCTGAATTACCAACGCATTGAATTACCACGCGTCGAATTACTACGTGCCAAATTACCACGCGCCGAATTACCACGCGCTGAAATACCATGCGCTGAGTTACCACGCGTCGAATTTCTACGCGCTGAATTACCACGTGCCGTATTTCTACGCGCTGAATTATCACACGCCGAATTTCTACGCGCTGAGTTACCACGAGTCGAATTTCTACGCGCTGAATCACCACGCGCCGTATTTCTACGCGCTAAATTACCACGTTCCAATTTACTACGCGCCGAATTACCACACGTCGAATTACCACGCACTGAATTACCACGCGCTGAATTACCAACGCACTGAATTACCACACGTCGAATTACCACGCGTCGAATTACCACGTGCCAAATTACCACGCGCCAAATTACCACGTGCTGAAATACCACGCGCTGAATTACCACGCGCCGAATTTCTACGCGCCGAATTACCACGCGTCGAATTTCTACGCGCTGAATTACCACGCGCCGTATTTCTACGCGCTAAATTACCACGTTCCAATTTACTACGCGCCGAATTACCACACGTCGAATTACCACGAACTGAATTACCACGCGTTGAATTTCTACGCGCTGAACTACCACATGTCGAATTACCACGCACCGAATCACCACGCGCCGTATTACCACCCGTCGAATCACCACGCGTCGAATCACCACGCACCGAATTACCACACGCTAGAGTACTACGCGTCGAATAATCACACGTTAGATTACTTCCCGCCGAATCCCCACACGTCTAATGACAACATGAATTACTCTATCAATTATCAATAAGAATATAACGAGAGCCTGCATATCAGTTCAATGATTAACTTCCAGCCCACATAAAAATTCTCCCTTGATAATTTCAGCCGTGTAACCAGTGTCTGCCCGGAATTAGAATAAAGCTCGGAGAAAAAAATTAGGAAATGGGAGCAGGAAATCGTCGTTTTTATTATTTCACGGGTGGAAGCTCGTCAGGAGCGATGTGTCTTGCGGCGAAGTTGTTCCCCAGGGTGAAATAGAAGTGGAGAGATAGGGGAAAAAGAGGAAAAAGGAAAAGGATTAATCGACGAGATGGACGTAAACGGAGGCGAAACGCTTTAAATCTTTCTCGTTCATCGAATCCTCGGAACGGCTCGAGATCCATTGATACTAAACTGGCCAAAATAGGTCCCAGATCTGGCATGGGACGACCCTGAATTATTTGTTAGGCATTTAAGCTATATACAGACGGGTGTGTTATCCTTAAGGGAGATCGATATGTCTCGTTGATGGCGCTGGTTACAGGAATCCTTGGGACAAGGAAAACCGTGTTCCAATGGCTAATTCTTTCTCGACTTATTCCTTCGCGGACAAGGATCCATTAGTCAACGCCATGACTGGGCCAGAACTTCCCCTGGAGTTTGTGTCAGAGTTGAGCTCTAAAGACGAGTCCTGTAACACAAGATAAACGTATCCATAATAATCATATTTATACAAGAATCGGTTGATACCAAAATTAATTCGAGTTTGTGCAACTTCTATAGTACTTCATATACTTCTAAACGGGGATCTTTAGAAGATAAATTCTGGATTAAATTAATGGTTAATTAAACTTTCACATTATCACGTTTATTTTATAAACTTTGTCTTTTAGTTCAAATATTTATTCTTTTCGAATGTACATTTTTATTATTTTTTTTTTTAACGAGAAAGAATCTAATTTGTTTAATAATATATTGATTAGTTTGGTATGAACTTGTCGGACGATTGATTATAAATTTGAATGAATTAATAGAAGGGAAAGATAGCAAGGAATTTTTCCGAGCGCGTATTAAGAGGAGGTGGCGTATCGCTCGAATCTTCGAGTGAGCTCGCGAAAGCTATAAACGCGTTTACGTGCGGTGATTATGCGGATACGATCGTTTCGCGGGACCATTTGACAACGATTCTCTCGGCGAATGCGAAACCGAAATGGCACAAGGCGAGAGAGAACGTTCTCTCTCGGTGTGATTTATCGCGGGTACGAACCTTTCGTCTCGCGTTTACAACGCGCGCGAACAACACACGAGACACGGTCGATAGTTTTACGATAACGACTGAACTTGTCATCGAATGCTTCCTTTCAACCCTTTCCACAGATAAATTGCTCAGAACCTCTTCATAATTATATTAATTAAATTACTCTATATAATTTGATGTTTATAATAATTTTATCAGTTGGTGTGCTTTAATTGTATGTAATCAGTTAGTTATCATTTTATTTTATTGTATATGGTCAATTCATTACTGTACATTATTTCACTTTATTGTGTATAACCAATTAATCATTATATGTCACTTTATTTTATTCTGTATAATTCATTAATTATTCTACATGATTTTATTTTATTGCATGCAATCAATTAAGTATTACATGTGATTGTATTTTATAGTGTACAATTAATTAATTCTCATATGTGATTTTATTTTATAATGCACAATCAATTAAGTCTCATATGTGATTGTATTTTATAGTGTACAATCAAATAATTCTCATACGTGATTTTATTTTATAGTACACAATCAATTAAATCTCATATGTGGACAATCAAATAATTCTCATACGTGATTTTATTTTATAATGCACAATCAATTAAGTCTCTTATGTGATTTTATTTTATAGTGCACAATCAATTAATTCTCATATGTGATTTTATTTTATAATGCACAATCAATTAAGTCTCATATCTGATTTTATTTTATAGTGTACAATCAAATAATTCTCATACGTGATTTTATTTTATAGTGCACAGTCAGCACGCACTCAATCATTTATTACATATGATTAATTAGTTGTGTACAATTTAACTTTATTGCATACAATCAATTAGTTATTGTGCAGTATTTTACTTCACCCAGGATTGACAAATAACAAATTGAACATAACAACGTGCAATATGAAAATGAAACTTTCAAATTTAATTAAACACAACTCCAGCGGCACCCTATAGAATTAATAAACATATTTTAATGGAATAAAGGAATCGGAATAGTGCATACGAAACAAATGCCGGCAATAAACGCAACGGGATTCAAAGCAATATACATTTATATTTCTTTGAAGTAAAATTTAATACGACATTATGAAACTGCGAGAATTGTTATTGCGTTTTGATCAATATTCCATTCGTATTTACATTTAATTTGCTTTTAAAAAATCATGTGATGCAATTTAATATAATTAAAAAATGTTTAAGTAAATTCGATAAAAGTTTACAAATTCAGATATAGTGGATAAGAAATGTTACATTAAGGATTTAATTTTTATTGAATTTTAGCATTTAATGAAGTTAATTTTTATTGAATTTTATCATTTAATGAAGTTCATTTTTATTGAATTTTAGCTTTTAGTGACATTAACAATTTTCATCGAATTTCATCTGAGAAATTAAGTGAAAAATAGGTACAATATTTATTAAGAATGAAATATTTATAAACTTCCATGCCAATTTAAAGTAGACATTTAATGTTTCGAAAATGTCTAAATTTTCCTTAGAGCGAAAGATTAATGTTCGAAGATCCGAAGAAACTCGAAGTGTAAATTTTCTCGGAAAATTCAAAATACGTACAATGCTGAGAGCGTGCATGATGCAAGCCTGTGCCGTATTCTCGACGTGGATCAATTCATCGCATTCTTCATGGTCCAGTCCGTTTACATCAGATCGTATTTTAATCGGTGACAAAGCTGCTTCGTTGTCCGTTGACTTGCCACTGTCAGGGGACGGCAATAATTCGTGTCTATCTAGATCCTCTTCTTCAGCGCGTTCCTCGCAATCTGAAGCTTTGGTTTCCTGTTACGACAGATATAAAAGGGTACACGCGAAATTACACGGGTTCAGCCTTCAATTTCATTCTGCAAAATTACATCCTTTCAATAATATTCTTTTTCAACTGCAACCTGAGTAACAAAAGACAATTTATTGTTTACTATAATACCAAAATTAATTGTTAAAGTTAAATAATGACGAAGTTTCCTGAAAACCTGTAGACACGACGAAAATGACCACGAGCAATCGATATCGCAAGCTCTGTATCGAGCAGGAAATAATATGAAAATTATTCAGACAGAAATATATCCAGTCATACGTGAACACGATCGTATAAAGAGAACGATGACGTTTAAAAATATTCTAAGAATTGGAAGTATGTGATCGATTGAATGCTCTAGATTGACCTGTTTCATTTTTCTTTTATGATGAGATAGCGAAACGATACCCTTTGACTAACGCGTATGACACTGCGAGCTCTACTTATTTCTACTCGCTCGGCTGACCAAAGCAGACCTATTTTATATTCTTCGTTTTTCGTTAACCTCCTTTTCCTCCTTGCCACGCAACTACGTTGATTTTACACAAATTTTAATAAATCTCTTTTATCGGTCTAAAATGTTACATATGTTAATATAGTGAACGTCATGTGAATTGACTTTTTAGTATGTGACAAAGTTTAAAAGGTAGACATTCTGGTACTTGTGATACTAGGGAAGGTGATATGCTCTGACAAATGAAGTGAAATTAGAAGGATTATTATATGTTTTTAATTTTCATTGTATGACCATATGTGTAATTATGGTCCACATATAACCATCAATACTACAATATTAATGTGCTGATATTATAACATAAATATACTGCCAATAGTATAATATTAATGCTATTATAACAATCATATAATAATATTACTAATCACCATTATAATATTAATATCACATTGAACACTGATAGCAATATTAGACAGCATTCGGAACACCAGCAAATTCCCTATAATTTCGATCCCTGTTCTCATCATTTATTCCATGTGTCTGATATAGGACATACACACGTTTTCCGTGCATTTGATATAAGTAATACGAGTATCAACGATACGTTGGCAAAGTTGACAACGAAAGTAACAAGGAAACAATTCGAACCTTGAAAGCCGAAACAAAAGTTTCGATTGCTTGATAGGTCAATCCGTATATCTCGTTCGTGCTCTGCAGTTGACATATCGACAGAGAAACATATGATGAAGTAATATTTTTCCAAGTTCTACGTCGTTCCCTACGGCGACAGGATTTCGTTCTTTTGTTACAGTACGTACTTTCCTTCTGGCTGTTCAGAGAGGCTTGTCTTAAGCACTGGAGCTTGCCTGACGATATTACAACTCGCTTATTTTCTTTGCTGCACAGAACTTGTATCGTTCAAATTGACTTGTATTGTTGTTATTGCTTCCTGCTGCCAGCGCGCTGCTCAGATTTTATGTAGACATCCGCAATGTCGTGATTATCAATTGCAAATTCTTCAGAATTTTTCTCGTAACGTGAAATTCATTTGATACCGATTTAATTTCTTGACATAAAAGTGTCTTAAAATGATACTTGTGATATATCAAGTTAAAGGTTAGAGCTCAAGGAAAACGGCAATGTTCATGCACCTTTCGTTACTGTTCTCAAAACAAAATGGTGGACGTGAGATACAGGACTTGGTAGAATCAAATCGATGACTTTTAGTATGATTAGTCTGGCAAAAATTCATGACATAAAAGTATCTCTGAATGACACTTGTGATACATGAATTTAAAGCTTAAGGACCAAGGAAAATGATAGTATACATGCACCTTTCGTCACTGTCCTTAATTCAAAATGGTGGACGTCAGATGCCAGGCTTGATTTCTATAGAGTCTCAAATCGAAGGTTTTTAATGTAATTAGTCTGGCAAAAATTCATGACATAAAAGTATCTCTAAATGATACTTGTGATACACGAATTTAAAGCTTAAAGTTCGAGGAAAATGACAGTATAGATGCACCTTTCGTCACTGTCCTTAATTCAAAATGGTGGACGTCAGATACCAGACTTGATTTCTATAGTCTCAAATCGAAGGTTTTTAATATAATTAGTCTGACAAAAAATCATGACATAAAAGTATCTCTGAATGACACTTGTTATACATGAATTTAAAGCTTAAAGTTCAAGGAAAATGGCAGTATACATGCACCTGTCGTGACTGTCCTTAATTCAAAATGGTGGACGTCAGATGCCAGGCTTGATTTCTATAGAGTTTCAAATCTTTAACTTTTAATGTTTAACTTTTAATTAGTCTGACAAGAAATCATGACATAAAAGTATCTCCAAATGATACTTGTGATACATGAATTTAAAGCTTAAGGACCAAGGAAAATGATAGTATAGATGCACCTTTCGTCACTGTTTTTAATTCAAAATGGTGGACGTCAGATGCACTCGATAGAATGAAATCAATGTTTTCAGTATAATTAGTCTAGCAAGAATTCATGACATAAAAGTATCTCAAAATAATACTTGCGACCTATCAGATTAAAGGTTAAAACTCAAGGAAAACGGCAGTATTTATGCACCTTTCGTTGCAGTTCAAAATGGTGGCTCATCAGACAACCTATATTCCGAATGTACGAAGCAACTTGAAAGATTGAGATTTTAACGAAGGAAATAATTCAAAGACTAATTACGAACGAAACTTTCAAAATTAATATCTAATTTATTAAGCAGTAAATTAGTGTTTTCCGAGAAAAATATTTCTCGGAGTTTTAACGAAGCTAGATTAAAACAGGTACAAGATCAATCCACTATCGCAGCAAGGTAAAAACAAGTTTGCAGTTCATCGTATTAAAGAAAAGAAATTTGAAGAGAAAGTTCGAACCCTATCTAGAAGAAAGTTGTTATCACAAGAGATCATAAAATATCGACAAAGTTTCCCGGATTCCTGAATATTTAAAGCATGCAAGGTAAAAAGCTGAAGAGCTTCATCTTCCAAAATCTCTTTCATCCCTCAAACTATTTTTCACGTTAAATCATTTTGTACATTCATTTCGAGGTCAGGTTTGAAAACATTAATTCACAAAGGTCGAGAAACTTTTCTCTTTCCAATACAACGTGTTTGCTTTCCAACTTCTCGAGTAAATCCATAAATCGATCGCTGTTATTTAGGAGCTGGAAATACAGAAGACTCGACGTCGACAAATTAGAAACATTTTTAGGATTAAACCCATCACTACTGAAACCAAACTCGGTAAACAAATGTGTCACAAAATTTCGCTCGTGAATATTACCCTAACAGAATTTTATACTCGAAAGAAAATTGCAAGTGTATTTTTTAAAATCGCTACAGTTAAAAATTGAGACTGAATTTTTGCAACATCAGAATTGTAGATTAAGTGAATAATTTTTAATGAACTCACTTGAAAGTCCTGTGGCAAGGGCGATGATTCCTTCTGATGTTGACTCGGACTTTGTGGAGGGCTGGGAGCAGACCTTGGACTCTGAGGACGAGTTCCTAGCTCGTAAATGTTGATCATGTGAGCTGCCTGAGCGTGAACCATTAATTCCCATGCTGAAGGGAAGGATACTTTGCAGAGCACGCAGAGCAGAGCCGTCGTAGAGTCTCCTTTAAACATCAAAATACCCTGTTTTTAATGGTTCCAGTTTATCACGTCACTCTGTTGTCTGCAGAGTAGGTTAAACAATGGAGTACAGAGGTAAATTCACCCTAAAAATAAACTGGACCTTTTATACAGAGAGACTCGATAAGTGTTAAATGAATCCCATTTGCAAAAATTCGCCTTAAAAATAAACCAGAATTTTTGTCGAAATAAACTCGATAGGTGTTAAATGAACCACATTTGCAAAATTGCATGAATTTTCAAAAATTCGGCTTAAAAAAGTAGAACTTCTGTTGAAATAGACAATGTCGATATGTGTTAAAAATAAACTAGAATTTTTGTCGAAGTAGATAATCTCCATAAGTGTTGAATCTCGTTTGCAGAATTGTATAATTTCCAAAAGTTCGCCATAAAAGTAAGCTAGATTGAAATTGATGGAGTAGCTCGATAAGTGTTAAATGAGAATAGTTTGCAGAACATCTCTGAAAAATCACCATAAAAATAAAGTAGAAGTTTTGTCGAAACGTATAGATTGTTTTGATAGGTGCTGTCAAAACAAATTAATTTAAATGAGTTTAGTCGGTCGTTTCGAGCTAACGATTCAATTTACGCAACTGAACGCGAACGAGTGTTATAACAGCAGGAAACATTAATAAATAGCGCGAATATATTCCGCTAGACTAATCAAACACCAACGGTGAAATACAATTTGAACGCTTTCTTTTTCTGTTTAACGAGGACCATACATTTCAACGTGCGAATCAAGCAGAACGAATCGAGAAATGTCCATTGGCGTAACTAGGTTTTGAAGCGAGGTAGAAAATTGAGAATTTGAGAATTTGAGGAATAGGGAGATTTGGGAATTTTGGGGTTTGGACAGTCAAGGATTTGGGGATTTAGGGATTTGGAAATGTAGGGACATGGGAATCTAGGGATTTGGGTATTTGGAAATCAAGGATTTGGGATTTTAGGAAGTTGGGAATTTAGGGATTCGGGAATCTAGGGATTTGGAAATCTAGGAATTTGGAGATTTAAGCATTTGGAGATTTAGGAATTTGGAGATTTAAGAATTTGGAAATTTTGGAATTTGGAGATTTGGGGACTTGGAAATTTAGAGGTTCGGGAATCTAGGGATTTGGAAATCTAGGAATTTGGAGATTTAAGAATTTGGAGATTTAAGCATTTGGAGATTTAGGAATTTGGAGATTTAAGAATTTAGAAATTTTGGAATTTGGAGATTTGGGGACTTGGAAATTTAGAGATTCGGGAATCTAGGGATTTGGTAATCTAGAAATTTGGAGATTTAAGAATTTCGAGATTTAGGAATTTGGAGATTTAGGTACTTGGAAATTTAGGGATTCGCGAACCTAGGGATTTGGATATTTAGGGATTCAAGAATTTAAAAATTTGTAAACGTTGGGATTTGGAGATTTCAAAAACTGGAAATTTAAAGATATAGAGATTTAAGAATTTTGTATTTGAGATCTAGGGAATTGAGGATCTAAAAAATTTGTATTTGAGATCTAGGGAATTGAGGGTCTAAGAATGTCAAGACCTAGGGAATTGAAGGTCTAAAAATTTCAAGATCTAGGGATATGAGTGCCTAGGAATTTCAGCATCTACAAATTTGAGCATATAGGAACTTGGAAATTATACTCTAGATTAAAAAGAAATTAACAACTTAGAAAATTAGAATTGTAAATATTTGGCAACATAAAAATTTGGAAATTGAGAAAACTAGAAACTTGCTTGAAAAGTAGAATCTCTGTAAATTTTACTAGTACAAAAATTTCAAAATTAGAAAAATCAGAACTTAACGAAATAGACTAATAAATTTAAAAATTTGCTACTAATATAAAAATTCCCTATAGTGTTCCACGAAACTTTGCCCGTGCTCTGTCTAGTTACGGAGTGTTTGGTGTGTTGGTGTGTTATCGCGTTACCCTAAAGCAAATTCCAGTATCAGTCGTGTCGAGCGAACGTTTTCACGTCGGTCGTTTTCGCGGTAGAACGTCAAAATATAATTCCAGGAGGCAGGATATCGGGATACACGTTCGAATTTCATTTTTACAGCTGGTGCATCAGGGTGTTCGATTGTAAGGAGAACGTTCTTGAGTTAAAGGGAAGAGCGCCGGGACAGTATTTTGAAACCGGATGTTCCCTCGAATTCCAATGAAAGCCGGATCTTTATTGAAAAATTTCTTAAAGGCAATCCCCAGAGCGTCTAGTAGCGGAATTCGCTGGGGGAAAAGGACACTCGATCTCTCAGTGAAACGAGTTTGCCTATCGAAAGTGGTGGTGGTTTTCGAGTACCTACTTGGAGCTGTTCCATTGAAGGTGTGACATTTACACGTGAACCGCAGCTTGCAGTAATTCCGTTTGTGCTCGAGCAACTCTCCCAGGTCCGTGAACATCTCTCTACAGTTACCGCAGATCAGGATGTCCGGGTTACCTGAAATGGTCATCGTAAATTCAACAACCGTCATTACAAACCGCGAGCAACGAACATGATATAGCAAATGATTTTTATGACGATTCGGAAAATTAGTTATTTAGATATTTTTCGATTTTTGGGAGTTGGACAGGTAGAATGGGAATTTAGGGATTCGGGGATTTAGAGAGAAGGGGATTTAGGGAGTCGGGGATTTAAGCAGTCGGGGTTTTAAACAGTCAGGGATTTAGGGATTCGGGGATTTAGGGAGTCGGGCATTCATGAAATCGGGGATTTAGGGAGTCGGGGATTTAAGTAATCGGGGATTTACGTAGTCAGGGATTTAGGGATCCGAAGATTTAGGGATTCAGGGATTTATGGGTTCGGGGATTTAGGAATTCGGGGATTTAGGGATCCAGGGATTTAGGGATCCGGGGATTGAGGGATCCGGGGATTTAAGTAATCGGGGATTTACGTAGTCGGTGATTTAGGGATCCGGAGATTTTGGGATTTGAAGATTTAGGAATTCGGGGATTTAGGGATTCAGGGATTTATAGGTTCGGGGATTTAGGAATTCGGGGATTTAGGGATCCGGGGATTTAGGGATCCAGGGATTTAGGGATTTGAAGATTTAGAAATTCGGGGATTTAGGGATCCGGGGATTTAAGTAGTCGAGGATTTAGAGATCCGGGGATTTAGGGATTTGAAGATTTAGGAATTCGGGGATTTTCAGAATTATCTCTGCAGACAATTGGGAAATTTGGTAATTTGGAAATGTTAGTGATGGGGGCTGTAGACATGCAGAGATTTAAATAGTGGAGAATTTCGGAATTTGTGGATTTAGAGATTCGGAGATTTAGGGACAATTGGGAGAACACAGACAATTGGAAGACTTGGAACTCTGAAGACATCAGTGATAGGGAGTTCGAAGATGCAAAGATTTGAGTACTAGAGCATTTAGAGATTTTGTGATTTGCAGAATGGGAAACTAGGGATCCGAGGATTTAGAGATGTGGAGATTTGAGTATTAGGCAATTTAGGGATTTGGAAATTTGGAAATTTGGAAATCTGAGGATCTGAGCAATTAAAAACTTGGAAATTTTATTACCAGAAAACAGCGACTGACTTTAAAATTTCGAAGAGAATAAAATTGCCTTTTTCAACTCTTTGCACTGCAATACAATTAAAATACGATAACTCGTACATTTTAACAACATTTATAATGCTACAGAAATGAATAATTACATGAATGTTTCAATAAGAGAGGATGAACTTCCTCTTCTTCAATAACAAAAGTATCTTCCAGAGTAAAGAGTTAAAAATATTCGAAAGCAATATGTCGATGACTTATATATCACAGTGTAAACTTCGTATCGCTTTAAAATCGAGTAAAGACAGTATAACAAAAGAGAAATAAAAGGTACTGTTAATCAAAAAATAATATTAAACGGATGAACAAAAAAGGGCCGGCACAAAGTTTCACTGTTATAATCTGGGATTCGCTTAGTACATCTATTAAATAACTTTCATCGGGTCTTCGTCCATGCGTTCGCGACAAAATTTTAATCCTATCGGCTGGATAAATTACTCCCGCTGCACGTAGCTTATGTAATTATTTAATCAGGAAAGTTGTCTGAACGCGGCAGGTCCGATAATCTGAAACTTTTTAAATGAAAACGTAAATGGGTACCTCGTTCTCGACTCGTGACAAATATATCCGCTCTTGGTTGATTTTATTTTTCACTGGACCATGCGTTTATAATTCCAGCATGCATTTCGGGAGATTTCAGAACCTTTCAATTTGGCAGTTTGGTGATTTGAGGTTTTTGGGATTTTGGGCTTTTGAGATTCGAGAATTTTTAATGTTGGAAATTTTAGAAATTTGGGGATTTAGGGAATTGGGGATTTGGGAATTTGGGGATATAGGGAAATGGGGAATTTGGGGATTTAGGGAATTGGGAATTTAGAAATTTGGGGATTTGATAAATTAGGGATTTGGGGATTTGGGGATTTTGAGATTCGAGAATTCTTAGTGTTGTAAATTATAGAAATTTGGGGATTTAGGGAATTGGGAATTTAGAAATTTGGGGATTTGAGAAGTTAGGGACCTGGGGATTTGGGGATTTGGGGATTTTGGGGTTTTGAGATTCGAGAATTTTCAATGTTGGAAATTTAGAAATTTGGGAATTTGGGGATTTAGGGAACTGGAAATTTAGAAACTTGGGGATTTAGGGAATTGGGAATTTAGAAATTTGGAGATTTAGGGAATTGGGGATTTGGGAATTTGGGGATATAGGGAAATGGGGAATTTGGGGATTTAGGGAATTGGGAATTTAGAAATTTGGGGATATGATAAATTAGGGATTTGGGGATTTGGGGATTTTGAGATTCGAGAATTCTTAGTGTTGTAAATTATAGAAATTTGGGGATTTAGGGAATTGGGGATTTGGGAATTTGGGGATTTAGGGAATTGGGAATTTAGAAATTTGGGGATTTGAGAAGTTAGGGACCTGGGGATTTGGGGATTTGGGGATTTTGGGGTTTTGAGATTCGAGAATTTTCAATGTTGGAAATTTGGAAATTTAGAAATTTGGGAATTTGGGGATTTAGGGAACTGGAAATTTAGAAACTTGGGGATTTAGGGAATTGGGAATTTAGAAATTTGGGGATTTAGAGAATTAGGAGTTTTGAAATTTGGGGATTTGGGAATTTTGGGATTTAGAGAATTAGGATTTTAGAAATTTGAGGATTTCAGAAGTTAGGGACCTGGATATTTGGGGATTTGAGAATTTGGCAATTTATGACCTCGGGAATTTAGGAATTTGAGAATTTTAGGATTTGGAAACTCTAAAATTTCGGGATTCGAAAATTTGGAAATTTAGGAATTCGGGAATCTGGGGATTCGGAAATTTAGGTGTTTGGATATTTAGGGATTTAGAAATTCAGGTATTTGAAACTGTAAGTAATCAGCAATTTTAGGGCTCGAAAATTTGGAACTTTAAATACATGACAATTTACAAATTCAGAAATTGATTCGCTTCATACTTCACAAACTCACAAATATAAAAATTTGTTAACTTGAAGAAATATAAAAAATTTGAAAG
Organism: Megachile lagopoda; assembly: GCA_036983795.1. NCBI lineage: Eukaryota > Metazoa > Arthropoda > Insecta > Hymenoptera > Megachilidae > Megachile > Megachile lagopoda. The sequence goes on from CM072798.1 coordinate 7,689,312, forward strand.
TTCCAACATCTTAAAGTCCTGAAAACCGTAAGAAATAATGAAATGTCCTAATAAGAATAACCCGAAATCTATAAAATACAATTAATCGAGTGAAAAACGAAACACAATAAATAAAAAGCTTGGAAAATTCGTAAACGCGTAAAATGCTTGGAAATGTTATAAAAATAGGTGGTAAATTGGTCGTAAGGATACTCACTGTAGACTTTCAGTTGGTTTAGATCTGGAACGGCGGTGGTGTTAGCAGCGGGTTGTTGTTTCTGTTGTTTCGGATGTTGCGATCGAGCCGGTGGCATCAGTCGGGGTCTCTTCAGTGGTGGTGCCAAACGAGGTGGAAACGCAGTCGACGCGTAGTAACTGAAAATAAACTTCAGCCTGAGCGTGCAAACATTTCTCAAACCGCGAGTAATTGTTCGCTACGTTACAGTGTTGTAACCTTTTCCCTCGGAGCATTATTCAATTTCAAAATCCGACCACTCCAGGAATTTTCGCTACTCATTCAACTATCGAGATTTCGGAGTTTCGGCATATATGGGAATTTATGCAATTGTCGGGTTTCGAAAACTGGGCAATCTAGGGAATTTGAGGACTCGAGAGTTGGTAGTCCAGGGAATTCGGGGACATCGGAGTCTGGTAATGTAAAGAATTTGGGGACTCGAGAGTTGGCAGTCTAGGGAATATTGGGACATCGGAGTTTGGTAAAGTAAGGAATTTGGGGATTCGACAGTTTGATATTCTAGGGAATTTGGGACTCGAGTGTTCGGTAATCTAGGGAATTTCTGGCACGAGAGTTTGGTAATCTATGGAATTTGGGGATTTGAGAGTTGGGAGTCTAGGGAATTTGGGGACATCAGAATTTGGTAAAGTAAGGAATTTGGGGATTCGAGAGTTTGGTATTCTAGAGAATTCGGTGATTCGAGAGTTGGAAGTCTAGGGAATTCGGGGACATCAGAATTTGGTAAAGTAAGGAATTTGGGGATTCGAGAGTTTGGTATTCTAGGGAATTCGGTGATTCGAGAGTTGGAAGTCTAGGGAATTTGGGGACATCAGAATTTGGTAATGTAAGAAATTCGGGGATTCGAGAATTTGATATTCTAGGGAATTTGGGGACTCGAGTGTTCGGTAATCCAGGGAATTTCGGGCCTGAGAGTTTGGTAATCTAGGGAATTTGGGGATTTGAGAGTTGGCAGTCTATGGAATTCGGGGACATCAGAGTTTGGGAAAGTAAGGAATTCGGGGATTCGAGAGTTTGATATTCAAGGGAATTTGGGGACTCGAGAGTTTTATAGTCTAGGGAATTTGGAGATTCGAGAGCTTCATCATCCAGGGAATTTGGGGCCTGAGAGTTTGGCAATCTAGGGAATTTTGGGACTTGAGAGTTGGCAGTCTAGAGAATTTGGAGACATCAAAATTTGGTAAAGTAAGAAATTTGGGGATTCGATAGTTGGTAGTCTAGGGAATTCGGGGCCATCGGAATTTGGTAAAGTAAGGAATTTGGGGATTCGAGAGTTTGGTATTCTAGGGAATTCGGTGATTCGAGAGTTAGAAGTCTAGGGAATTTGGGGACATCAGAATTTGGCAAAGTAAGAAATTCGGGGATTCGAGAGTTTGATATTGAAGGGAATTTTGGGACACGAGAGTTTGGTAATCTAAAGAATTTGGGGATTCGAGAGTTTGGTAATCCAGGGAATTTGGGGATTTGAGAGTTTGGTAATCTAGGGAATTCGGGGACGCGAGAGTTTGGTAATCTAGGGAATTTGGGTATTTGAAAGTCTACGGATTTGAATTGTTAGGAATTCAGGGAATTTGAGAAATTGAATTCAGGAAAGTGATAGACATTTCGAAATCAGAGAATCCCAAAATTGGAAAACCCGAAATTTGGGGAAGTCACCATAGAATTACACCCGAAACAGTCACCCCAGGGAATTCTCTCTAAAATTACACGGGAATCAAAATCACTCCAGTTTGAAATCTCTATAAAATTCCTAAGAAACTAGGAAAATCCCACTTGAAATACCGAACCCCATACCATACTCAAAAAATAATGAATATCTCCATAGTTGAAAATTAAAGCGAAATTCCCCTATCGGAGAACGGTAGAAAGGCACAGAAATCGTCGTAGTTCATATCGTTGGTAATTTAAGTGCGATTAATTGATTTCGCGTGTACTCGTCCTCAATAGATCTTCGTTTTCGCTTTGATCATGCAATTTGTTCGCAATTTACACGGCTTTTGGCCGGCGCGTTTGTCCGAATTGAGTCGGAAGTATAATCGAGACATCGTGTTTACAAATTCGACGTTAATTAGCGCGCATTACCGCAGAAATTCGTAGATTGTAATCGTCCCATAAATCGTTATTGGTGGCTGTCACGCGGTGATGTATTAAGCGTGATTGCAACGGGCGAAAAAAAAAAAAGTAAAACACCGTGCACCGATAACGTCCGATTGAAATTTTCGATCGGCAAAATAAATTCCAATCTCGGTCTGGGAAAGGTGATTAATTGCGGCATCGGCAGATAGATAGACCGTTAATACGCTGATAATTATTTTTTGATCAACTATTCGTTAAACGGAATTGCGGCGGTTTTTTTTTTTTACGTCGCCCTGATAAGCGTTTGATAAAATCCCGGGATAAAAATCACCGTCCACGGTTTCCTTGGAAATTTCGGTGTCGAATAAACAGCACTCGGAGAAAAACAGCCAACGAAAAATACACGTTAAAGCCGTTCCTAAGTCACCTGTTTTTCCGCGCCATCAATTTAACGCCCTGGAACAGGGACGTATCGTTCTTTTTAATACTGGCAACCTTTCTTCAAATATTCTTTGCGGTGTTATACTTGTTAGAGGTATAGCAGTCGAAATATTTTTTTCATTTCTTTTTCTGCTGTTTGTAATACATTATAGGCAGATGAAATTATTTTTCAAATTTTCGAGGTCCTATATCGTCAAATTTCCGAATTTATTTGTTCCAAATTTTTAGGTACATAAAACTCTGCATTGTCAAATTCACTTAATTGCAAAATTTCAAATTTTGAAATTTCGACACTACGGGGATTTCCAAAATTCTCAAATTCCCTAGATTTATAAAGTTTCAAGTCCCAAGTCCCTTAGATTACAAGACCAGATCAAATTCTCTAGATTAGCAAATTTGCAAACTTTAAAATTCCGTAAATTCCTTTGGGATTTTCCGATTTTGACATAATTTTATAGGGAATTTCTGAATTTTTTAAATTCCCCAATTTTGGGATTCCTCGACATAGAAATGTCTGAAATTTGAAATATATCAACTTTCAGATTTTCCCAATTTGAATTAATTTCATTGAAAATTCGCCAAATTTGGAATTTTCCGATTTTTATCAACTTTCATAGGGAATTTCTTCCCTTTAGAATACCCCATCCTAGGGATTTTCCGAATTTTATCAAATTTCCTAGGGAGTTTCTTCTGTTCGGAATACCCCACACTAGGGATTATCCGGTTTTCATCAAGTGACCTAGGGAATTTTTTCACTTTCAAATATCCCACCCTAGGGATTTTCTGATTTATTTAAAATTTCCTAGGGAGTTTCCTCCTTTTAGAATGCCACACTCTAGGGAATTTCTCATTTTTATCTTTCCTAGAGAAATTTTTTATTTTAGAATATCCCACAGGGATTTCCCGAATTTTATCAAACTTCCTAGGGAATTCCTTCTCTTTGGAATATTCCACGCTAGAGATTTTCTGATTTATTTAAAATTTCCTAGGGAGTTTCCTCCTTTTAGAATGCCACACTCTAGGGAATTTCTCATTTTTATCTTTCCTAGAGAATTTTTTTATTTTAGAATATCCCACAGGGATTTCTGATTTTTATCAAATTGTATAGGGAATTTTTCTACTTTATAATACCCCAAAATTTGAGATATCCCAATTTGAAAGTAATTTTATAGGAAATTTCCCAATTGTCGACTGCTCCAGTTCTAGGATTCCCCAAATTCGCAATTTTCCATTTTTCCATTTTGAAACTCTCAAATTTTGAATTATTTTTGCAAACAATTCCCCAAATTTCGGATTCGCTAAATTTGTACCAGTTTTGAAAGTCACTGCCAAATACAAAAATAATACAACTATTTCCCTTGTCTTGCAACGCAATTGCAATTTTGAAATACTGCAAAGAGTTCTGCAGCTGTAAAATAGTACAGTAATAAATTTCTACATCCTCGAAATCGAGGACGTCAGAAAAGAGAAGATCAAACAGCAAAATGATCGATGTTCGATCAGAACGATGAAATATTCCGGAATTTTTGCAAACCTTCCAAGAAACGAAAAATCGTCGGATCTTCTTCCGGCGAGCTATTAAAGAATAAGGATCGAAGGAAAGGTAGAAGGCTAGGATTTCTCAAGTTTCGTAAGAAATTGGAATACAGAAATCCTGTGAAAAGGAACGGGTCTGAAGATCCGAGACTTTTCAGCAAATACCGAGCAACGGAAATTCTGCGGAACGAAGAAAGTAAAAGTTCCGTCGAGCATTAAAGAGAAGCAAACCGGCGAGAAAGGTAATTGCAAAAATCTTTGAAGATCAATGAAGAATTATTGCTATGAAGATTCGTGAGAACACTGTTTCTTTTCTTTTTTTATGATTTTGTTGCGACGGTTTAGAACTTTTTCGTAATGGAATAATTAGTATTTTCTTATAGGAAAATATTTACTATTTTAGGACAAATATTCACTATTTTATTGCAACTGAATATTTATCATTTTTCTTTAGGAAATTATTTACAATTTTAAGAATATATACAATTGGAAGAATATATTTGCTATTTTATTGCAACTGAATATTTGTAATTTTTCATTAGGAAAATATTTATTACAATTTTATTATAAATATTTAGAATTTTATTTCAGGAAAATATTTACAATTTTATTGTAAGAAAATATTTGCCATTTTATTGTACCAAAATATTAAAAATTTTATTATAGAAAAATATTGACCATTTCACTCTAAGAAAATATTTAAAACATTCTCGGAAAATATGTACAATTTCATTATAATAAAATATATGTATACAATTTTATCATAAAAAAGCATATACAACTTCATTGTAATTCATAATTTTATTAAAAGAAAATATTTAATATTCCAACACAACAAAATTCATATGAACAATACATACATCAGTTTCATACAAATTATTGTAAATAAATACAAGTTTAAATATAGTGACTATTTTTCAAATGAACAGTATGTTTAATTAAGAGTATGTGTATTCTATTATAGAACACACGAATCGAACATCTGATTAGACATTTTTAAGCAGCAGAATCGTGTTAGATTTAGTGTCACGAACCTCATTGTTCGTTATGATTCCAATTATTTGTTGCCCGAAGTTCACCTAACCTCGCGTTAATTGGAAGTAATTAAGAGTTAACAGACTGATTCAGCGGAGCATCGTTAACAATTCTGTCACGATACATCTCGACAACTGCTTCACTATCGAGTTCTGTTCGCCGTTTGTTACAGTTTGTCGTAATTAACGATTCCTTTCTATAATTGCTGCTTTTTGAAGCGTAAATATATGCCCGTACCTTCTGAATAACGTTACACCGATAACAACGTTTACTATAACGTGCTTAAATTTCGTACATCTCATTCGTTATTAACACTCAAACTACTCAAAATTACCCTTCTACAAGTTTGACTTTAACTTACAAAATTTGTTAAGACTTCGTTAAACTTCGCGAAGATAAAATGTGTATATCAATTTATGTCTTTTCATTTGTTTATTTATTTTTTAATTTCAGAGCAAGTGTGCACATCGGTACGTTTAGTATTAAATATAAGAGACAAATATTAATTTTTGCTTTTATGCCATATTATTGCATTGAAATATTATTATATTCTACCTGGAAATGTTATTTCAGCTGGAAACGTCTTACCGTGAAATATTATCATGTAATTCTGATACAGAAATATTTCGCGGCGGAAAGAATATTTTCTTTCCAATTCAAATTTGTTAAGTTCGTAGTAGGATGAAAATGTTAGTTGATGAAATCCTCCTTTGGCCGCGTATTTTCGCAAGCATGTTACCGAGAGAAGAAAGAAAATTCCTCGAATAGAACACAATAATATGGTGAAATGGCGAAAGGGATTTGCAATACTCGCAACTTATCCTTTGATGTAGAGGAACGGCAAGGAATGAAAATCCTTTTGCAGGCGACACGTAATTTGATTTTCGCTGTCGTGTGACAAAGAAAAACTTGCCCATCGTAATGTAATAAATTTCGGTTTCGTGGAATTTCTATTTCGAAACGTTCTCGTTTTCATCGACGAATGCATTTTAGGTAAATATCGAGTACACTCCATAAAATACTTTCGACGATTCCAGAAATATTTTAAGAGGCTATTATTGATCCTTTCTGTACGAAAATACATTCGAATATTGGTAAGACATTGAGCAACAAAGACATTCTATAATTCGATTAAAAATTCATAATTCTAGTCACTTTCGAAAATACATTAAAATAAATTTTTAACTATTGCATTCATCGAAAATGTGTATCTGTTACGAGTGTTGTACATTTATTATATCGCGTGCATATAACAGCGAGAGACCTCAGTGCAAGTATACACATACATTTTTGCAGCAATGTGAACTTGATCAAATAAAAGACTCGGAAAACGAGAAATAACAGGGGAAACGAGATCTCACGATAATCTTCAATCTTTCAGCGAAAGAAGTTTCCGAGCACTCTTTAATTGCTCATAGAAAGTCGCAAAACAATCATACGATTGTGAAAAGTTCTCTCGTCAAACGAAATTAAAGTTGTCTTAGATTCCCAAAAATCTCATCTTTTATTGCTGCTCGGAACATATTCGGAGATTCTGGTGAAAATTGTGTTATTCTGACAATCTGAACGATAATTTTGACACTTTAGATAATTTTGACAGTCTTGAAGATAATTTTGACACTTTAGAAGATAATTTTGACACTTCAGAAGATAATTTTGGCAGTCCAGATAATTTTGAAATTTTCGTATTTCTTTTACAATTTTTATTGTAAATTGTTTCTGATTCTTTGAGAGATCGGTTATTTTGACAGACTTGAAGATAATTTTGATACTGTAGATAATTTTGACAGTCTGTACGATAATTTTGTTACTCTGGATAATTGTTACAGTCTGTACGATAATTTTGACACTCTAGAAGATAATTTTGACAGTCTTGAAGATAATTTTGACACTCTAGATAATTTTGACACTAAATAATTGTGACAGTTCAATTAAAAAATTGTTGGTATATCTTCCACGATTTTTACTGTAAACAGTTTCAGATTCTTCCATACTGAAATATAATTATTATACAAGCAACTGTGCTTAAAACAGGTTAACGTGATTAAATTCTAAATGTCAGTGGATGGTCCGTTCTTTATAAGGTCATCAATGGATCGTCTTTGTTGGCCAAAGGTTTCTCATTCGACGTTCGAGACTGACGCATGTAGGTTACAGTTAAAATAAGGATCAGTGTTATAACATCATTATGACTCGTTTTCTTTTAATGCGAACAGACAGAGATCCGTCTAAGTGGATCAAATACCATGTGTCTTAAAAAAAGACTTCTCCGACAGAGATACATTGACACTCTCTACGAAGCTTATACAGTATGTAACACTTTCTAAAAACACTCGAGAATATTATCGTATAAATGTACTTATCTGTAACAATATTGTTATAACATTGTTCGTATAATATTACAAAAATATATTCACTGTATCTGCTTGAAAAGAGATATTCGCAAAATGACTGTATATTTCTGGTACAGAATTTTATATAATTTAGCTTGAAAAGTTTTTAACATTTTGTTATTAGCATTTTAACATTTAGCTTGACTTTAACAATTCTGAAAGTAAATTATATAAATATGTATTATAATATTAGAAAAATATATATGTCATAATATTGACAATTGCAGAAATATTTCAAATACCAGTTTAAATTATAAAATTTAAAAGTAAATTGATGTCAGGTAGAAAATAGTTATCGGGTAAAAAAAGATAGTTCTCAGATAGAAAAATAACAGATATATATCTGAAAAATATATGAAATATTTATGTATCGAATTTTGTCCAAAAAATTTCAGCGCCCAGTTTCCTTATTCCACGCATTTCGGAAGTATATCACACATGACGTCGAATATAAGCTCCGTACTCCTATAAATAATATTTCCGTGCTTTCCCGGCAATTATTACGTTTCTCATAACCAATGTCATAATTCTATCCATTACCAGCGGCGATTTGTAACTTCTGTCAGGCCGGTTTATTTTAATATTTCCATCTCTTTTCTCCCCTTTCTACCCTCCGTTAAAAACAACATTCTAAAAGAGATGAATAGACGAAAAACTGAATAATCTTCTGGCATTAATTAAAGCGAAATAATTATATTAATAACCGTTGGCGAAAATGTGTTGATAATTTCACCCGGTGCACGTTCGAAGCATGCCGGGTCATAGTAAAATGCTCTCGCCGCTAGTTATTTTTTCCGAAACACTGGTCGACTTTTCAACAGCGCCGCCAACGAATTTACATCATAAAGAGATAAAAGGTTGCAAGCTGTAATGGAATTTCGTTTCTTGCTTTTTACGCTAGCTAACTGTACAGCAAACGTTGATAGAGTTCAGCGCGGTCTTTTTTACTTTATAACGAGTTCCATTTTTTGGTAGGACCGTTTATAAACGTTGCCTGATACATCAGTCGGTTTTTCGAGCCGACTGTTAAACGAATTTCGAGTCATCGAATGAACGATAGCCAGAGATTTCTCGCGAAAAAAATATTTCAAACGTTTCGGATCTTTGCCGTGAAATTTCTTTGAACAAAGTTGACCCGGTATGTTCTGACGAGGAAATTCTGACGACTCATCGCCGACAGTGATATAACTAGATGTGTCGCTGCCAGATTCCCGCTGATACTGTGTAACGCGCGAAAGAACGAGGGAGGTAAAAGAAACCTCTTGCTTATATGACTTTCGTAATGCTTTTTCCACGAGGGAAATCGTCGACGACTTTGTACGACCATGAATTCTATTTCTTGTGTAACATAAATCATTTATATTCTTAGTTACTTGCTTCGTGAGAGTAAATACTGGGGCCACTAAGTCGGTAGATACATAGATACAATAGGGACCTAGATACCTAGATACGTAGATTTTTAGGTTACTGAATTATTATATTGCTATATTGTTAGATTACTATATCGATACTCATTCAACTGATAGTTATAGCTAACTTCTGTTAGTTTTCTTTATTGTTACTATTCACTTGAACGACTTGTTTTATGACTGCCACATGTGACCATATGTCCACACTCACTTTGCACCGCTTGGTCTGTGAATTTGTATACATCAGTCAGTCAGTGGAAAGGGGGTTTTATAATAATAGTGATATCCACTGATAGTTTTTAACTGTTCTAACTTCTCAAGTTTTCTTTATTGTTGCTGTCACTTGAAAGACTTGTTATAACACTGACTGTCACATGTGACCATATGTCCACACTCAGTTTGCACCGCTTGGTCTGTGAATTTGTATACATCAGTCAGTCAGTGGAAAGGGGATTTTATAATAATAGTGATAGTTATAGTTTGCTCTTCTAACTTCTCAAGTTTTCCTCATCATTACTCTTCACTTGAAAGACTCGTTTTATCACTGACTGCCACGTGTGACCATATGTCCGTACTCGCTTTGCGAAGTAGGTGGCTCTGCTTCACAATCCAATCCGCTCAGGATGCAAATGTTAATTTGACAGTTTTCCTAAAGTTTCCAGGTGATTTTAGGGAGGGTTCTATGAAAAAATTGTACATACGTGTTGTATGTAAATGTACATACATGAATTTGTATACGTCAGTCAGTGGTAACGGTGTGTTATAATAGTGTGACCATATGTGACACTTCAATCTCCATATCACATCTATATCAATCTAGCTTCTAATTTATCAAAAGTTACCCACCTAACAAAATTACAGAATATTTTGAGTTACATCGTGCAGAAATACTGAGACTGCGAGAGCGTCTCGCCATTCGTGATCGTTTTATTTATCAAGAAACGTTATCTAAACGGCATTTAATTCGGCAGGAGAAACGATTCAATTTGAATGTTCATCCCTGTTGTAGGGATCAAGTCTCCCGGTGGAAAAAAGCGAAGAGCCTCTATCCGTTTAAATATAAGACGAACACGGGACAAGGGACGACGGTATAAATCGACAGACTTTCATCAAGAAGCAAGCCCGGACAGAAAGAATCGTGGCCCAGTATTCGTCCAACGAGGCCTGTGATTGGCACCCGGTGACAATTATTTGTTTCCCACAAATCACCGGATAGGAGGTCTCGTCGTTTCTCTCCACGGTCGAACGGTTACCTTTTCTTTCGCCTCCTATTTTTCTTCTCCTTCTTCAGCCTTGTACCGGCTCTCGCCCCCTTTGTTCCTGCACTTTTAGACACATTCTGGCCTGTCCATGACATTTTCCACGATATTGCCAACGGGGCTGTTCTTCGACCCTCCATAAACCAAATTCCCTGTCTCGCATGAAACGCCGCTACGGTATTAATACAACGCAACGTTCGGAAACCTCTGACTTCTATCGGACGTTTCGACGGGGCAAAAATAGAAATTAATGGTTTCAATTGTTTTCTCGAGAATTGTTTTCGCGATCCTATTATTTCTGCCGTTTCGACCGGTTATTTTCTGCGTCGGATTTGCCCGTGGGATATTGTACTCAACCGTGTAGCGACGTGACGATACAAGGGTCTGGTGACGTAGATGGACTTTAGAAATATAGAAATCTACGGATACTGAAGTTTAGTGACGAAATCTGGTGACACAGAAGTCTTAGAATATAGATGGATAGAATATAGATGGGAATTTAATGACATATAGCGATATAGGTATCTGAGGATGTACAGATATACGAATATCAGGATATGTGAATGTGGCGGATGCACTCCTACGCTCGCCACTAAACGGCGCATAAGATTTCTCGCTTTCTCAAATTCTCAAATCTCAAGTAACATAATCCCAAAATTCCCAACACCCCAAATCTCCAAATCCACAAGTAACATAATCTCCAAATCATTTGCTAACAGAAGTTAGCAAACTTCTATCGACACTATTCATATCGTGTCGAGTATCGACACGTGAAAATATAGTGTGGCAAGTATGCATAAATTGGACGAATTTTATCCGAGATCGTTTAACGGTAGTTCCGTAAACTCGACTCGTTAGTTAAAAGTCTCGGTTCCATGGTGTAACGTGTACTTTTAAACGCGGCAGCATCGTCGAAGTTTCGCCGGGGGCGTATTTGTCTCCGTTTAATATTAGGCGAGCAACACGGCGGAACATTCAGAGACGCCGTAATCATCGAACTTCCGAAACTAAAGGACGATCGTTATACCTAGACGAGGAGGTCTCTTTTTCCGCGGCTGTCACTGGTACCCGCAGACATTACAAGTAAGAAAGGAAGAAATAAGGGGGCACTTCAAAAGACGTCCACAAAGAACGAGTTTCGCGGTCGCCAATAATTGGACGGTGGCTCGAAGAAAGAAATTAAAATAGTCGAGACGACAGGAAGTGCCGGTGTAGATGATGCTTTCCTCTCTTTCTCGCTCTCCTCCCCACCCGATGTTGTTTTTTCCACCCTCGTAGCCCTTCTGCGTCTCCCACTGGTCCTGCAGTTTTGCGCTTATTATCCGAAAGTTCCAAAGCGAAACTCTGTTGCCGGTGGAGAAGTTTTAACAACGCTACGGAGGCACGAATTCGTGGATATCTCTTGTGTCACGATGTTGTCGGGGTGGAAGCCGTGGTCGAAGGGTGAAACACGCGAGTTCTCGAGCACCGAGGGAGGAAAATCGGACACGAGGGAAGATTCTGACGTCTCGTCTCGCCCGATGAAACGACCGGCTTCAAGAACGGAAAATAATGGCCAATAAAACGTAGCAAGATAAGAGCGATGAGAAATCGGCCCGGATAGTCTCGCACGGATGACAGTCCGAGTAATAAATGGCTGAATAAATAAATCCGGTTTATTGCGAGATTCGGAAGAAATATTTGACGATTACGCTCCTTTCACCGTCCACCTTTATGACATCTCGGATAAACATTACCCTCATCCAGCATTTAATACCAGCTGTACGGATTAATAACTTAATCTTTCTTTTTAAGAAAGTATCTGTCAAATATCCTCCTCCAATTGTTCACACTTTAAGAGAAACTTTTCTCATTCTAATCTACTGCTAACTAGTTTTGAATCCATATTTATCAAAAATAGCTTACATCCATTCCAAGATAATTTTTCTTATTTCGACATCCGACGTTTGGAAAAATGTTGCCATTTAGTGAAACAACAGGCTTTTGAAAGGTACTTCGAACTGAATTAATATTTAAAACGTTTCTAAAGAAGAGAAAATTGTGGAGTGTGTTTGTACATCAATACAGCGTGAAAATTCACTTGGGCTGATAAAGAATAACAAGAGTAGGCGAGTAGACGTTGATGAGACTCGAAAACTTTTACAATTTGCTCATTTAATTCGCCGGTCGGCGAAAGGGATGACCATCGCGTGTAATATTCGCTGGTCGCGTAAAAATGCGGCGTGCTTTCGGCAGTTCCGCCATTGAAACAAAAATTTATAGCGGCACAAACTAGAGGGAAGAGAAATCGCGGGAATCTGCGAACTCTTGTATACCCGAAGCTAAATAAATGAAAGAGGAGTGTAAAAAAAAATATGAATGAAAGCGAAGGGAGAGAATGGAGAAATATACGCTAACAACTTCACAGAGGAACAAAGAACGACGACAAAAACGGGACTGGCAAAAGGATCACGAAGTTAATAATAACGTCATTTAGTTAAGAGAGAAAAGTTGCTTGGTTTGTTTCCAAACCGCGAGACAAAAGCAACAATGTATCTTGTTTCTTTACGAAGGTAGAAAACATATTACGTGTGTGCATATGTATGTGCACTTCGTTGAAGTCGAACCCCCACACTCTTATATTGCGGACGACAGATTCTTTATGGGGTGGAGAAAATCCCTAGGTAGATGGCTGCGTCACATCAAGTTTATATAACTTTAGACTTTTATAGTTACAAATTTTTGTGTTGGTTAAAATATTACGGGGTTTATTTTTAGATATATCTCTAGATATCCCTAGATTATAATGTTAGATTCATAAATCCCTAGGCACCTGTATTACTAGAACTTTACATCTCAAGATTTCTATATTACTAGATACCTGCGTTCTTCGACCCATGAACACTTAAATCCCTAGATTCCCAAATTACTGGATTCCCAAATTACTACATTCCCAAATTACTGGATTCCCAAGTTAATAGATTCCTAAATTACTAGATTCCCAAATTCCTAAATCACCAAATTACTAGATTCCAAAATTTCAAGATTTCAAAATTCCTAAATTCCCAAATTTCTAAATTCCCAAATTCCTAGATTTCCAAATTCCTATATTCCCAAATTCCTACATTCTCAGATTCCCAGATTCCCAAATTCCAAGATTCCCAAATTCCTAGATTCCCAAATTCCTAGATTCGCAAATTCCTAAATTTCCAAATTCCTATATTCCCAAATTCCTAGATTCGCAAATTCCTAGATTCCCAAATTACTAGATTCCCAAATTACTAGATTCCCTAATTCCCAAATTCCTTAAATCCCTAGATCCCTTTGTTCCTCGGCCCCTGGATCCCTAGATCCATACATTCATAGACTACTATTTCGCTAGATCCATACATTCATAGACCACTATTTTCCTAGATCCATACGTTCATAGACCACTATTTCCCTAGATCCATACATTCATAGACTACTATTTCCCTAGATCCATACATTCATAGAACACTATTTCCCTAGATCCATACATTCATAGACTACTATTTCCCTAGATCCATACGTTCATAGACCACTATTTCCCTAGATCCATACATTCATAGACTGCTATTTCTCTAGATCGATACATTCGTAGACTACTATTTCCCTAGATCGATACATTCATAGACTACTATTTCCCTAGACCCCTATATTCATACACCACTACTTCTATAGATCCCTACATTCACAGATCACCATTTCCCTAGATCCCTTTACTCCTTGTCCAACATATTCCATAATCCCAACATTTCTAGACCCCTATATCCCTAGATCCCTTTATTCTTGTACCCCTATATCCCTAGATCCCTCTGTTTTCAAGGTAAATGTAAGACCATCGTCTGAACCCGAGAAAACATGTGTGGTAAACGAAATTCTGCTAAATATTTGCAGGTGTCAATTTCTCCTTCTAAAATTCTATGTCAAAAATATCCCTATAAATAATCACGTTCTCCAAAAGCATTAGAAGATCAGCGATGACTAAATTAAGATCTTGATCGACTCCCCCATTGTTAAATTAAAAATTACGTTTCATGCTGCACGTGTAAAATTTATAGTCGATCTCCTTAAATATAACAACATCCCGATAATGTCCTCCTCGATAATTACACGTCCCGCTAATTTCCCCTGCACACAAAGAGAATAAACTCGAGTCCGGTTCTCAGCCGCTGATTGCGAATTACAGTACGTTCAAAAAGACATTTTGCCCGATTAAAATGAAAGATCGCGACGCGTAAACGAGCAGCTGGAACGAAGAGGCGTTAAACAGGAAAGAAGAATCTCCGTAACGATGCTCGAGAAGTCGAAAACGAAAAGAAAAAAAGGGAGAGTGCAAGAAACGCTGCGAGAAGGGCGGCCAGAAGAAAAAGAGAGGGAGGATAGGAGAAACTAGTAAAAGTAACGACGTCGGAGGCGCGAGGGAGAGAAAAGAGGGTGAGGGAGGAAGACGAAGTTTTATTTCACGGGAAGGCTTCAGAGGCCAACAACTCCGGGGCAGACAGAGAAAATACATAGACGGATAAATACAAGCGAGGGGAGGGACGGCGGTTGTGATCCTTCTTTTCTCCTGTTTCAGAACCCGCCCCCACACCACCGTCCGTGTTCGTTTCGCGCGTTGAAAACCCACCTCGACGGAGTTTACGGAGCCCGGGACAATATCGAATCGGTTTTATCAAAAGTCCAAACACATTCGATTAAATTCAGTTAAGCAGGGACCGAGACTCGTGTCTTTTGAATCGTCCCGGAGGGATGCTGAAGTTGATGAAATTTCCGGCGAATTAGCGTCGCCAGCACGCAACATGGACGCTTCTTCTTTATCGTGGATCAGGAAGGGAATCGTTCGTTTCGACTCCTTTAATCGGGTGAAAGGACGACTTACGTGCAAACACGTTCCACACCGTGCTGTTGCCTTTGAATTAGTCGATTAAATGTACAATTTTCTACGCTGCGATTCGTGAGGCACGTAGGAAGTTAATCGTAAAAATGGGAGGGGACATTCTTGAAAATCGGAGGATGCATAGTGTTCGATGTTAATGGAGCGTGGGTCTGATCGAGGGGGGAACATTACTGCGCTTTAGACGTCTCGATGCACATGTGAACTACGTATAGTGGAAATTTCTGTATTTTTTAATTTTTTACGTTTTAGATTCGGAATTTTATAACAATTTTAGATTGGCTTTGTTAAAAGGTTTGAGGATCATTGGATCATTAGTTAGGTTACTAGATCACTAGATTATAGGATTGCTAGGTTACTAGATTACTGGGTAATTAGTCTACATAACTAGATTACTAGAATAGTAGATTACTCTACAACTAGGTTACTAGATTTCTAAATTAGTAGATTATTATGTCACTAAATGTAGATTACTAGATAACTAGATTAATACATTACAAGGTTACTACATTACTAGGTTACTAGATTTCTATATTACTAGAGTAATAGATCACTAGATTAGCACTTTCCAAATTTCTAATTTGCCAAATTCTAAGTTTCCAAATTTCCAAATCTCCAAATCTCCAAATTCCCAAATCTCTAAATTCCCAAATCTCTAAATTTTCCAAACCTCCAAATTTCCAAATCTCCAAATCTCCAAATTCTCAAATCCTCAAATCTCCAAATTCCCAAATCCCTAAGTCTCCAAATCCTCAAATCCTCAAATCTCCAAATCCCCAAATCCTTAAGTACCTACGTTCTCAAGTCCCCAAATCCCGAAATCTCCATACTCTCAAATCCTCAAATCTCCAAATTTCTAAATCCCCAAGTAACACAATCTCAAAATCCACAGAACCCTCAATCTCCAAATCTCCAAATCTCCAAATCCCCAAATCTCCAAATCTCCAAATCTCCAAATCCCCAAATCTCCAAGTTCCCAAATCCCCAAAACCCCAAAACCCGAAGTCCCCAAATCCCCGAAACTCCAAGTCCCCAGAATCCCCAAATGCTCAGAACCCCAAAATCCCCAAATCTCAAAAATTCTCAAAACCCCAAAATCCCCAAATATCCAAATGCATTCCTGTTCTAAAAGATGAACTTCATTAACAGTAACATTTCGCAGTGAATATAAATTCTTGCCGCGATGCAGCACAAAAGTTCACTCGCTTACTATTCTAACGATAACTGAAAATACGTTTCTATTCATAAAATAGTGACCGGCTATAATTGAAAGGTCACCTGATGACCTATAACAATGCAATCGCAACCCCTCTCTATCGAATTCGCCACACAATTTCTCCAATTGAATAGTATTATTGCAATTTGATGCTATTCATGTAGTTCAGATAAATTATCTACATATTATGTTACTATAATACGAACAATGCATATGCAATGAGTATAACATGTGTTACATTAATACTTAACAAAGGTATTAATATAATACGAATAAAACAGTAATTTCAAGTTTGATATTATTTAACATTCATACATTCAAGCTTCATAATGATACAATTATCATTTTAGAAATGACACATATAAAATATGCACGCAATAAAATTATTCTACCGTAGATAATTGAATTGATAATACTACATGAACATTATGCTTTCAATGAAGGTTACAGTGATCACCAATAAATTTACCGTATGTATAACTAAATAAAGCTAGTAACTCGACCAAATTATAATAATTCATCAAATGATACGAAGTTTTGGACTCGACAATAAATCTTTACCTAGAATTCATTATTTAGTAACCACACGTATAATCATACGTAAACACACATGACCACAAGTTTGAATAATAGAATCTCAGAAAAATGAAACAGTGCAACTGACTCGTGCATTCACAATTTAAATGTAAATTTATTCAAATTTTCAACACTCCATTTTGGAGTTCAAACATAACCTACAATTTTCTGGGCAGTTGCGTCATATGTAGCTCACTAATTTTTATTACAATGTGAAGACAAATAAAGAAAATTGAGAAGTTAGACTCGTTTTATATTTAACGATTCTTGTTTGTGGACATTATAATTAGAATTGAACTCAAAATTCGAGTCCGATGAAAATACGAGTATGGTGCGTCACATGTGAACTGTAGGGTGCGTCACGAGTTTGATATAGAGGTTATGTGCAACTATAATTCCTATATTCAAAGAATACAAAATAACACATTTCAATTTTATTTATAAAGTCGAGTCTGACTCGTGACGCACTTGTGACGCACTCGTGACGCACTTACGACGCACTCGCGACGCACTTATGACGCACTCGTGACTTACTCGCGACGCACTTATGACGCACCCGCGATGCACTTATGACGCACTCGCGACGCACCCGTGACGCACTTGTACTTCAGCTGTGATCAATTTTACTCGAATTTTGAATACATCTCAATATGCAGTGCATGTTCAATTATAATTTGCACAGTCAACGATAACACCAAGTTGACATAAAATTTTAACATTCTTTGTCTGTTTTAATATTATAGCTGTAATGAGTTACATCTGTCTGACGCACCCGAATCATCGATTCAATAAGTTACCCCCAACGTAATTGAAAAGTATGGCAAGTTAATACAGCAGTAATAAATAACTGAGAAATAAATTGTAGAGTGAAGGGTTAGTTGGAGGGTATTCGAAGGTTTTAGGGAGCGAAGAAGTATGTTGCTTTTTTGTCAGGAGGGTGGTTCTGCATGCGTGTACGTTGGCCGCTACAAATTACACGATAGGCGTGTAACGCAACGCCAAGTAGTTTGAAACTGGCTGTTAAACCAATGCAAATTACTGCAAGACAATCCCCGTGTTGCGGACGAAGGCGAAAGGGGCGTGTGCCAGACAGAGTTCGTCCTTTCTAATTACGTATCGCTACGAAAGACCAGGTAAAAGCTTAACCAAGTTTTCACGAATTAATGTTGCTACCCCGACGCGCTGCCTCGCGAATTTCATGTTTCACAGGAACGGTACTACTCCTGGACGATTTTGTAATTGCTTTGGTAACTATGTTTCTAGGGTCTTTTTCAACCTGATCGAATTACTTGATATGTCTTCAAATATATGTTTTTGAGACTGGGAGGCAAGGGTTAACATTTTCATGTCTAAGTTGTACAATCTTGGATGAGCTTGTGTATTCAAATTTAATTTTGTGGTTATTAAATTATTACTTTTGTCAATTTATAAATTTTTAACATGCTAAATTCTATAACTTAAAAGTATTTAAGCTACTGTAATTTGCAAATTGTAAATCTCTTTGACATAACTCTAAATCTCAAATTTCTAAGTTCCAAACATTCAAGGCCCCAAATCTCAAAGTTCCTAAGTTCCCAACTACTCAAATCCCAAAATCCCTAAAATCTTTAAATCCTCAAATTCTCAAAACTTCGACCTTCACACAATCGAAATTTCCAAAATCCTCATATTCGCAAATCCTACATCAACAAATTCCAAACCCTGAAATCCCCAAATCCCCAGGTCCCTAAGTTCTCAACTACCCAAACCCCAAACCCCAAATCTCCAAATCTCCAAATCTCCAAATCTCCAAATCCTCAAATCCCCAAATCTCCAAATCTCCAAATCTCCAACTACCCAAATCCCCAAACTTCTCAAACCTGAAATCCTCGAACTCCTCACATCCCCAAAACCTTACTCTCCAAAATCCCCAACCTCCCAAAATTCCTACCATTCACAAAACCCTAAAATCCCAAAATTTCCAAGTTCCCAAAATTCTCAAATCTTGTTTATGACCCACATACGAGTTTAGATATCGATCCTCCACATCCTCAGATCTCTAATTATCATAAAATATTGTATCACAAATTTTCTCTTATAAATATGCATGGCGAACGCAATAACGGACCTTTGACGCAAGCAACCTCAATGAAAAATTGCACCCAGCTGAACCATCAACGCATATTTTCCTTTACTTAATCAAAATTACACGTATTTGATCGTACGACAGAAGATGCATCGATCTAACAAGAGTATCACGAGCATCATTAAAAATGTTGAAAGGGTTAATTAAATCTTGTCGGAAATTTTGTTAACATCGTTCCAGGTATAATCAGCAATTTTCCTACAAATTGGATATAATGTAGGTGTAATACCCCGGTGTACAAGCAAGAAAGGGTATCGAATTAATAAGGAATATTCATCCCTCAGGGTATCGTTTCACGGCTACGATTAACCTCCATTTCGTACCCGCGCACCGTAGATTTATATCGCGAACTCATTGTTCCAAATTTCTCCCGACGCGATACAGAATGTCGCTAGCCTAATTTAATTATGCAACGCGTTATTAACGCCGGTTGCAAACATCTCGAAATCACGAGCGAAAAACGCGGGAAATGCACGTTCGTCCGATACATATTTTCGTTCTCAATTACTCACATTCCAAAATCTCTCAAATTCTCAAATGTTCGACCTTTACACACCCCAAATCTCCAAAATCCTCATATTCGCAAACACTATATCACCAAATTCTAAACCCTGAAATTCTCAAATTCCCAAATCTCCAAATCCTCGAATCCTCAAATCCCTAAATCTCCAAGTCCCTAAGTTCTCAAGTCCCCAAATCTGCAAATCCTCAAATCTGCGAATCTCCAAATCCTCAAATCCCTAACTTCTCAAGTCCTCAAATCTCCAAATCTCTAAATCCTCAAGTCCCTAACTTCTCAAGTCCTCAAATCTCCAAATCTCGAAATCCTCAAGTCCCCAAATCCCGAAATTCAGCAGTTGTTATTGTCATAATTCCTATACGCCGAAATGTAACGTTGAAACATCCCAACGAACTGTCACCTAGCAAAGTATCCGAAAGTTAATCGAACTTGAATTCGCGTCACCTCGTCGATGCGCATCTTTGTCCGTCATTTACGTATGGTGGCCGTTTTGGTGGAAAAGGTTTGGCCGGAAATTGGCCGCAGATACACGCTCGACCGCGAACAAAACACGCGAATGGCAAAGGTAAAAAAAAAGCGCCGTAGGAAGGTAGCGTAGGGATGGAAACGATATCAAAAGCAATCAATTCCTTTTTACCGGGCGAACACGATGTTCCCTCTCTTGGCACGGTGGTGTTCGGTGTCGCCGAGGGCATTCGGAAACGTCGTGTGCGTTATTACAGTGTGCATGTGTACGTATGTCGTGCGTGTTGCATATTTAAAACGGCGGGCAAGAACGGAATATAAAGTCCGTCGGAAAAACAGCGGCCGAGCAAAAAGAATGGGACGGGGTTCGGAGAAAGAGGATGCTCGGCGTCATCCTTGGAAAAAATTAATAAAGCAACATCGCGCGGTTTGGTCGTTGTGTTTGGCGGAAAAGAAAAGCCGGCATTCAGAGGAGGAGACCCCGGTGTCCTGCGTTTCTGTTTGTACGCTTTCGAGGTTATAATTCTATTCCACACGGCTGGCCAGCAACAGCCTCACCTGAGCTTATGACTTTTATTCGGACCCGCTGTTTCTGCACGCTGGTCACGAACTGTCTCTGAATCGCAACAATTAAAGCGAAAGTACCGGGGCCGTCCTGGGGTTTTTCGACCTCTCACGCGGCTGCACAACGATCGTGGACCGTGAAAAAAATAGACCGGCCTTGAAAGAACGGTTGCGTGAACGTTATTGGGTGTAAATTACGCCGGAACTGCCTGGAATTAGCCGTTTGTCTCGCGAACGACACGATTCGCTACGTCCGCGAAATATCAAATAGAAAAGGGATAGGATCGTAAGTGCTCTGGTACACGAAGTTCTCGTGGACGGAATTTTTGATATACTTCGTCGTTGTCGGGCGAAATTATCGAAATTGTTGCTACTTGAGAATGGAGGTCTTCTTCTTGGGGTATTGAGTTGTGACGCGAGTGTTTCAGGGTTTGCGGATTTTGGAATTTAGGGATTTAGGGATTTGATAGTTTGCTTGGTTTAGGGGTGTAGGTATTTGGGGATGTAGTGATTTGGAGGTGCAGGTATTTGGGGATGTAGCGATTATAGGCGTAGGTATTTGAGGATGTAGCAATTTGGAGATGTAAGTAATTGGGGATATAGCAATTCGGAGGTGTACGTATTTGAGGATGTAGCGATTTGGAGGTGTAGGTATTTGAGGATGTAGCAATTTGGAGGTGCAGGTATTTGGGGATGTAGCGATTATAGGCGTAGGTATTTGAGGATGTAGCAATTTGGAGATGTAAGTAATTGGGGATATAGCAATTCGGAGGTGTACGTATTTGAGGATGTAGCGATTTGGAGGTGTAGGTATTTGGGGATGTAGCAATTTAGAAATGTAGGTACTTGGAAATGTAGCAATTTGGAGGTGTAGAAATTGGATGATGTAAGTATTTGGGGATCTAAAGATTTTAGGATTGGCATATTTGGGGACATAGATGTTTGAGGATGTAAGTAGAGATTTAAAGACTTAGACATTCAGGAATACGAAAATCTACAAATTGGAGGATCTAAAAGTTCGAGAACGTGATGACCTGAGGATTTGAAAATTTGAGAACCCAGCGAATTAAACATGAGGAAATTCAAGACTTCAGATATTTAGAAATCCAGAAAGAGGATTTCATAAACAGTCACCAGTTTTCATCATATATGAAACTTCAAACTCAAACACACGTTCTCAAAGAACATGGCACCAAGAAGAAGATAAGCTCCGCATCAAATTATAATCCAAACATTGATATTTAAAATTACCTGAATATTCTGTAAAAACACAGCAAATATTCACCCTTTCATAAGAAACCCAAGAAGAAAGTAAAAATAAACGAAGACTAGTTTAGCATCTCGTTCCGTGTCATAATCGATCGGCGAAAGCAGCTTATGCCATTACATCGATTAAATCTGACATTTCTGGCAGGTGACACTTAATTTGACACAGCTCAGATAGACATCTGAAATCCGTGCACTTAATGTATGTCGATGGGGATCAAGTTTATAGGCCAGGGTGCTGTTAGGGGTCAGAATGCACCGTGTCCAGTTAAGCCTCCTAGTCACAAAGCGATGTCTTGAGGGACGAATGTCCCTAATTAACCTGACACCCTTCCTCGTAGGTGTATGTGTGTACACACCTCGGTGCAGTGAACCGATATATCGTTTATACCTGTGACCAATTCAATTTGCGATTAATCTCCCGGTTTCAAGGCCACAGAAAATATTACATTTACCGTTGCAATTGGTTGACACGGAGATGAACTACTGTAATTACATAAATTGAACGAAATACAGATTCACGAGTTACCGCTATGACGCACTCGTGACGCACTCACAGTGCAATTATTGTAAATTTTTCTCGTATTCTTGGTACGCGTGAATTTTCAATTTAGGTGTAATAATTTATGTACGGATGTCCGACGAGTTGGCGCGTGAGCTATGACACACTCGTGACGCACTCGCAATACTGTAAATTTTTCTTGTATTCTTGTAGCATCCGTGTATCCTATATTTTATCATCATACATTCTCTAGACCAGAATATTTCCAAGAACCTAATTTACCTCTAAACACGAATATCCCTATTATTATAACCTAACCTAAACCTTGAACGTAACTTGGTATGAACCTTTGTGTGTCCATCAGCAATTTTAGGTCCACGTTTCCAAGATTAAATTTCGTAAAAAGCAGCAAAGTTACAAGTAGCTTTATATGGTCCCTGTGATATATCGGGAGAGATGGGAACAACCGGTTCGAACAATATCGGCCATAAGTTTGAACGCAGTTCCCATAATCCTGCCAATCCCGAGTTGCACAGAAAAACCGTTCTCCAAAGCAACTCGAAGATAGGAATCGATACCCGCTGCAATGACCAGATTTATCGCGTGATAAATAGTCTTTAGCAGCCAACGAAACGGTACAAGCGGATCCTAAATTATACGGAAATTCAGTTCTCCAGAGGTGCGAACAAATAGGAGAAAAATGCCGTTTCAGCCATCTTCCCGTGTGTGCGTGTGTTTGCTTCGTGTGAAATACGAGATCTCGAGCGACCACCGTGTTTTTACTTAATAAGTATTATCTACCGTCTCGTGAACATAATCACGTTAGCGTGCACGGCTTTTATGATAATCGCACGTGCAACGACTCTGTAAATCCTCTGCATTCAATCAACGTGCTTCTTGTTCGTTTCTTCGTCAAACAGCTTGATTAATTGCCGGGAATATCTCGAGATTCGCAAAAATACTTAGGTTTGTGATTGATGGCTTCAATTTCGATTAATTGACTGGGATTCGATGAAAACATTTGGAATATTCGTGTCTTTTGATGTGCGATTATAGGATTGAAAGAAGCACTTTGAAAATTAATGTAATCGATGTCGTATCACTAGTAATATTAATTATTAATATCACATCACTATTACGATTAAATATTATTAATTATTAATAGTGATATGATCAACTACTATTACAATCAGCTCCCTCTAAAATTACAAAATGTTTATACTGATTTTATATGTGACCCATAAATTAAGAACTCGTCTAACACTAGATTTTCACGAATTTTTGAACGCAAGGTCGCGCAGACAACTTATTCGGCGAAATAAATAAATTGTCCCTGAAGAAGCGGTAGAACAGTGGCTCCGAGCTTCCTTAATGCACCGGATGATCTTTTAATTAATTATTTAGCCAAGTTATCTCTTGTGCCAGCTTAAATCGCTGTTACTAACGGTTCACGAACCAAGGGAATATCTTTCAGTTATATCAGAAGCGTGTGTACACGTCGCGGAAAAGTCTCAGCATTTCAGTATTAGAAAGTAAAAAGTGCTTTTTAGGGCTTTCAAGAATTTCACAGCGAAGCTTTTAAACGGACAAGCTGAAAAGTTTCTTTGACGATGATACACGAGATCTTACAGTCATTTCGAGGCGAAGCCGAATACGATTTCTCCTCCCAAGTTAGACTTCTTACGGCTGACTCTTATCGCGCTGATAAAAATATAAAACGTGTCACATTCAATTATGTCGTCTGACAAGGTATTTTTATTCGTTCTTGAAAACTCGTCGTAATTTTATCGTTGTATTTTACGTTTTTTAATAAATTGAAGTATTATTTTCGTTATTTATTATGGTGGAGATGTGTTTTTGTAAGATATATTACACATCACATTGGATATCTTATTACATATCATGTTTCATATCATGTTACATGTCACATTGGATATCATGTTACATATCACATTGGATATCATATTACATATCATGTTACATATCATATTACTTATCACATTGGATATCATATTACATATCATGTTACATATCACATTGGATATCATATTACATATCATGTTTCGTATCATGTTGCATATCACATTACATATCACGTTACTAAGATGTAATGTGATATTAGGGACTTCATTATGTTCCTATATGTAGAAGTTAAATAGAAGACAATTCTTGGAATTGGCAATATAAGGAGAGCGTCTCCCAAGTGATTGTTCATTTGCAAATTTGAAAATATGAAACTTTACGAAGTTGGAAAGTTGAGAAGGTGGAAATCTGAATATTCAACAATTTTTAATTTAAGAATTCCCCAATTCAAAAATCGGGAATTAAGAATTTAAATATCCAACAATTTTTAATTACAAAAATTCCTACACTCGAAAATTTAAAACAGAAGAATTAAAAAATTTCAGTACCCAAATAATCTCAAGTTTGAGAATTAAAAATTTTCAGTACATAAACAATCTTACTTGCTAACGAAAAAATTCGAATATACAAAAATTTAAGACTGAAGCAAAATTAAAAAAAATTCGCATATTAAAAATTTAAAAGCAAAAATTCCATCTGAAGAATTAAAAACTCGAAATAAACAGAAAGCAAGAAATTGAAATATTTCCTCTAATTGCGAAACGAGCAATAAAGAATCGTAAGCCTAATTTTGTTTTTCGATTACAATCTGGCAGGAAATTAAATGGCGGGCGGCAAACGCGATAAGAGAAGAATAACGAATCGCGATAAGGGTTCGATCTTGAAATTTTTTAACTCACACCGATTAAAAGTATCGACCCGGTATGGACGCCGGTGGATTTTAATTATTTTCATTTTAATCGAGGCCAAAACGGTAATAAATGCGTTGGAGCATCGATGCGAAATGGTACGCAAAAATAAATTAATAAACTTCAATATTGTTGCTGATATTCCTCGTACGTATCGCGTGCACGAAGCAGAAACAAAACATTCGGGAAACGGTCCGAGATAATAATTGTGATTTATGGTCTGGTAGTCATAATTCCAGCATCGACGGCAAATTATGTGTCTGCTTTTCAAAATTGCGCCAACGCACACGTGTACAAGAACGAAACGTACGGATTTCCTTTATTCATCCGACAGATACGATTTTATTAGTCTTTTTACTTGTACAAGACAAAATTTTAATTCTCCGCGTTCATTAAAGCTGTTTCTCGATACGACGTTGAAACGTAGACAAATTTAATGATATATTTAAATCCTAGTTAGGATTTTATCGCATTTTATCGCTGGAAATGCCTTCCCTTTTGTATCAATTTGCCGTTGTCCGTAATTAATTCTGACTTTAATTAACACGATAAAACCGTTCGGAATTTTTATAAATAGTAAATCAAAAATACACGTACGTTGTATCATAATAATTCTATTTTATCCTTGAGTTATCTCGATATCCAGCTATATTTTTAATTTACTATAAAGAAAATTGTAGAGTTTGGAAGAAGTTAAAGTATTTATTATTAAAATTGAAATGAACTTACATCTGTTGAGCAAAATTATCACCGTGGGATTTGCACTCACCTGTCGTAATAGTAGTCCCTGTAATCAAAAATATAATCAATGATTATTGGAGAAATTGTGGATTAATTATATATTAAATAGTGGTATCGAAACGGAGAAGTAAAGAAATTCGGTAGAGAAAATATACGTCCCGGTGTTACGTTTCGTTCGTATTTTACATATTTTCATTTTTCACCAACGCCCAAAACAAATGTTTCGACCGATTCAAACAACTCGATACACGAGATTCATCGAAATCGATATTTCTGTAACATTTTATACACAGCGACGACAAAATAAACTTCAGAACGAAGGATACGTAATATTTCTCCGCTTTCAAAAATCATGGCTGCAGCGTTAACAAAAACAATCTGAAATACTATTGAAACATTTCGAACAGCGAAATAACACGAGGGAATACAATTTGTTTCAAAACAAAGAGAGTTTCAAAATTATTTTACACAATATTTATAAAAAGGAGTAATTCAAAATCACGATTCATAGATTATTAAAAATCTAGTCAAATTTCGATTATGTTAGGTCACCGAAGAATTTTAAGTTAATTGACAAAAGTCTTGGAAAAAATGATTAATTTTTGCAAATACTAATTATTAAGAGTCTAATAAAATTTCGATTATAGAGTATAGTCATCTAAAAACTTCAAATTAATTATTGACAATTTTATAAAATATTATTGATTCAAATTTGCAGATACTAATTATTAAAAGTCTGATTAAAATTTCGATTACATATGTCACCCCAGAATTCCAAATTAATTATTGATTCGAATCTGCAAATATTAATTATTAAAAGTTTCTGAATAATGTAAGGTCCACTAAATTTTCGATTGTACATTCATCGTTCAAAAATATCAGATTACTGAATTATTAAAATTGAAATAAAATTTATCTTCACAAGAGAATATAAAAATTACCGATGACCGTAAAAAAATTACTAAAACTTTGGAAATAAAAATAAAAACTTTAATAAATTCCTAAAACCTTAATAAATATTTACATTAAAAATGAAACCCCATAAAACTTTACTAAAATTGTTAGCGAAAGAAGTGAAAATGCTCGAGAGACAACGCGATCAAATCAGCGTACAAGTATCGAAATTTTCATCGATCCAGTTTCGATCTTAAACCTCAATTCGCAGTAACGATTCAATCGCAGTTAAGTCACACTTCAATCACTGTTTAGTGTCCCAGTGAATAGACTAAAGCACGATAGTGTTCAACTGGCAATCGCGTTTCCAGTGTAGCAAACGACGTTTCAACGGTGATCGAATCGTGACTAGAACTCTGTTGTGTATCAACTCTAAAGACCCCGTTCTGCCTTTGAAATCTAGTGCTTTAAATGCATTTCCTTTGTATCCAAAGATTTTCCTCTCTCCCCGAATCTCCGAACTCTAATTCCCCAGAGTTTTCGTTTCTGGGATTATTTTGATTAATTGGTGCAAATTTTGTGTAATTTAAAAAACTGAAATAGGACAGAATTAGATAAATTTTTAAATATTACTGGATAGAACCAGACTTACACAAATTTTTAAATATAACAGAGACTTCAATTTTACGGTACCTAGATAGATCGAAGACTTGCGCAAATTTTGAAATCTGACAAGTTACGACAGAGATCAAAATAAATTTTCAAGTACCACAAATAGTTGTACCTTCTACCCCGTCTAGCCATCACATGTGCAATAGAAGCGAAACACTAATATGAGGATTCGGATAAAAATAAACTGTGTTTAACTTCGCAGTTCACGAAAATCGTTTATCTCTATAGATGGGAGCAGAGAAAGCTGTCTTGGTTACCCGAAATTAAAAGAAGCATTGGAGGAATTAAATCGGAACCGAAAGTACGAAGATAGGTTAAGGGAGAAATAGAAAACACTTGAATCTTCGTCTGTCCTTGCATAATTGCCACGATTAGGTTATTTACCGCGAGATAAGCTTCCGCGTTTTTATTCGAAAAGCTTTCGCGATAAGTAACGTTATCGGACATTAGTCGGGGATTAGCGTGAATTACACAGTCCTGTATACGTGAAAGAAAATGGATGAAACCTTGGCTTTCGAATAGCAACACGACCAAAGCGACGTTAATTAATCCGTAATCAAATTTCCGATACGCGCACAATGGAATAATTAAAAAGCGTCGAGTATTTAAAGAATATTTACATGGAAATTGATCGACGCCACCGAAGAGAGGGCGACAAGTACGCCGGTAAGTAGACTATTACGTTCTTTTTGTCAGTGGACGCTGTTTGAGACAACGATTTCAAGGGGAAATTGCCAATTACTTCGCTCGTTGTAAATAATTTGAGAGGTTGATACGGTATGTATGTATAGGTGTTGAACCGTAGCTTGCATCGACGTTTTAATGGACATGTCCGATAAAATAGGTTCAATTAAGTAAGAAAAATCGATGCCACTCTGTCAACTTTCGAGCGTAATTGCGTTCTTCGAATAATTGCCGCCTGACATATGCTGGCTGGTAAAACTCCTATAAAATTACCAATACGATTGATAAACTTTCATCGATCTTACAACCAGACTTACACAAAATCGCATGAAATAGCTAAGCCTTCTGATATGTAATTTTCTTGGTTGATTTCTCAAAAACCATAATTGTCCAAAATTGTCATATTGTTATAAAGTAATAATGAAGATTAAATTACGCGAATTATTAGATTCCCAATCAGTGAACATAAGTGGACTGCATCTACACTCAAATCACACATGACGCACTCCAGTTAGACGTGACGCACTTAAGCTACACATTATGCACTCAAGCCACACATGACTCACTGAACCTACACATGACGCACTCAAGCTATGTAGATGAGGCACTCAAGTTGTAGATGACGCACTCAAGTTATAGATGACGCACTCAAGCTGTGCAGATGACGCACTTAAGCTGTAGATGACGCACTCAAGTTATAAATGACGCACTCAAGTTATAGATGACGCACTCAAGTTATAGATGACGCACTCAAGCTGTGTGGATGACGCACTCAAGCTGTCTGGATGACGCACTCAAGCTGTGTAGATGACGCACTCAAGCTACAGATGACGCACTCAAGTTACAAATGACGCACTCAAGCTATACATGACGCACCCAAGATGTAGATGACGCACTCAAGCTATGTAGATGACGCACTCAAGCTATATATAACGCACTCAAGCTATATATGAAGCTATACATGACGCACTCAAGCTACAAGTGACGCACGGAAATTGTAGATGACGCATTTGAGTTACAAATGACGCACTTAAGCTGTAGATGACGCACTCAAGTTTTAGATGACCCACTCAAGCTGTAGATGACGCACTTAAGCTAAGGATGACGCACTCCAGCTAAAAATGCCGCAATCAAGCTACAGATGACGCACCTAAGCTGTAGATGACGCACTCAAGTTGTAGATGACCCACTCAAGCTGATGATGACGCACTGAAGCTACAAATAACGCACTCAAGTCACACATGACGCACTTCATCTGCACATGACGCACTCAAGCTACAAATGACGCACTCAACCCACACATGCACGCTTCAAACGTGACAAATCTTACTCGAATTTTGACTACGCTTCAATCTGGAGTTTAAGTCCAATTATAATTTGCACGGTCAAGGATTGCCGAATACAAAATTGACATAACACTTCAACTTTTCTTCTCTGTTTTAATATTATAGCTGTGATCAGTTAGTTCCGACTGACGCACCTGATAAATCATAAGGCATGGGGTTAAGAACTAAGTGTATGTGCGTCGCAGCGTCAGCAATATTAAGCGACGATTAAACGACGCGGATCATTAGATTCCCAACGAGTATAAGTGGACTGTATCTAAATGAATTTCACTTCGAACGACCAGAGTTTATTTTGCTGTGTACTTGATGACTCGAGAGTGACTTCGAAGAATTTTTACGTTTTACAAAAGCTCGGAGTGGGCTAACAATTTTTGTGACATTGTCGAGGGAAAACAGTTTCTGATTTTCTATCGGTTTAGCTAAAATTGGTGTGGTGATGGAAATGCGAGTGACGGATGAAGTGTGTCGTTTTCTCAAAGTGACCTAAGCAAGTAGTAAAAGCAAGCAATACCTCGCGAATATAAAATTGCAAACGAAAGACTCTGCTGCTAAGGTTAGGTTCACAACCAGAAGTGTACCAATAAACCAAAAAATACTCAGAATGTGATGATTTCATGGCTCTTGCTGCTGCGGATAAACTGATTTGAAGCTGCAAATGTTGGAATGAAAAGTGGTTCAAGTATCTCTAGAAGCTTGTATTCAATCATAAATAATAATTATTGAGATAAAGTAATAACTTTGTTACGGATTAATTGAAGCATATAGGAAGGAAATGGCTGATAATGAAAAGTCGAAGGGGACTAATCGAATTGGTGCAAGATCGGCCAAAAGAAAAGTGTTTCGGTCAATAAACGGTCCATTAGTTTCCGTTTAAATACACGATTTCTGCCGGTGAAAGAGAGAAAACGAAGGACGTTGACCATGAAATGCCGACGAAAGGATCGAACTCCGGTAGAAAATTGCCAATTACTTTGATTGCTTTGCTTTAGGACTCCGCAACCTCCTTTTTACTTCGCGATACTCTCTCTCTCTCTACTCTTATATTAATGTAAATTGCACGGAAACAACTTGCAAGACTTTCGATACTTATGAACAAAGACAAGTTTAAAATTAACGGAAGACACTTGGCATCGAGTGCTTTTGAATTATATTACATCTTGAATATTATAGCTTGCTAATAATGGTATCTTACTGCGACGTTAAGTAAAGTAATAGCTGTAATAAAATTGTAGACAGAATACTACTGCCTTAATTTTAGGGAGACGATTAATTTCAGAATTCCCCAATCCCAAAATTCTCTAGTCCTCAAATTTCCTAGTTTCCAAATTTACAAGCTTCCAAATTCCATAGTTCCAAAATTCCTTATTTCCCAAATTCGGTATCTGTCGAATTCTCTAATCCACAAATTCCCTATTTTCCGAATTTACTATCTCCCAAATTCTCTAGTTCCAAAATTCTTTAATTTCCGAATTTGCTTTCTTTCAAACTCCCTATTTCCCAAATATACTATCTCCCCGATTCCCTAATTCCCAATTTCTTCCATCTCTTCACTAATTCCCAAATTCGTCAAATTTCGAATACTCGAACCTCCAAATCCTTTAATCCGCAAATTCCCCAATTCTCCCCAGGAAATTCCACGTTGCGCTCAAATATACATCGAAGTTCGATCGATACCGACAATTCCGGAGCAACGAGGTCAACTATAAGCGATCGCCGACAAGAAAGGTGAGAGTTGATAGAATGTAGATCAGCAATGCAATATATAGAGATTTCGTTATTGCATTCGGTATCTGGGACACAAATGCGTTTGAATAATTAACCGCTTTATATCGGCACCTCCGTTCGTAGCCACCTTAAATCTTAAAAAAATTCAATTTCCTCGGAAAAAGATCGCAATCAGATTTCATCCTCAGAAATCTTAATTCAAGTTTTCATCGAAAAACAATCCACACATGAATTTTCTTTTTATCCTCTTCGGCACGGTTGAACTCTACGCAACTATGTGTAACAATACTGTTCTCTATGCGAGTACATTGAAATCCAGCTTTTCATGATTAAATTATAATTTTATCAAAGATATAATATACTTTAACTTTGATCATTTTTTAGAAAATTCACAAAATATGTAATTTACATATGTTTCCAATATCGTGTCTTGGTGCAAAGAGGTCCTATGGTGCCTAAACTTGTCACCATTTACATGTAACGTACTTTTGTAGGATTTACTCTTATAAAACGTGGTGAAGGCAAAAAGGTGCGAATCAAAACATTGAATTGACACGGTGAGCGAGCCATGGCGCTATGTAATCGACATTCGAAAGCCACTATAGTGGACCGTCGAACAGATATCCGCGAGAGCCACTATAGTGGCCTAAGAGGTTAACAATTGTTTTCGAAACATTCCCATTTTTCCCCCATTCAATTTTCATCACCTTTGTCAACCGTTCGAGTGAGTATCGATCGAATAGTGCAAAAAAAAAATTGTCGAAAAACGATCGCGCATTTCATGACCCAGAATGTCTGAATATTATTCGCCGGTCGAAAACGTAACTACGACAGTTCCAGCCGGTACACCGGTTGGACACGAATAGGGAAATCGACTGACGATCGTCGGAGCGAATAATTTCAAATACAGGGTTCGGCAAAAAAAAAAATGCCAACTTTATTCAGGCTATTACCTGATAAATTCACGCGAATATGCCGATGTAAAGGAGAGCGTACAGAGGAAAGAAAAGCAAAATCCGTGTGGTATGAAACAATTTCTAGTGAACTAGAAACACCGGGTTCCACGCTTTAGACAAATGCGTATGTGTGTACAATATAATATTTTTATACGACCATTTCATATTCACACTTTCAGCAAAAAATATGCGTCCCGGGCAATTTATGGCGCTCGAGAACCGGCAAATATAAAATACTCGTATTGTTCGTTATATTTGACCGCGTTCTCATGGCGAAAAAAAGAGAACGCCAGAAATAACCGGTGATTTATAGGAGAAAAATTTTGCTTCGGCGAAACCCGTTCGCTCGAATTTAAACACTTTCTGAAATCATTGTTTAACATCTTGTATTAACTTACATGGTACTCCCGATTTCATTTCGGTAATTATATCGTGCGAGAGAATTTTTAATTTCATGAAATTTCACTCGAGAGACATTTTTAACTTCGTAAAATTTCATTTTAATAAATCGCTTCATGATATTTTTTATGCAGGACATTTTTATTGGTTTAAATATTTCGTACGATTATTCGAAATTATTTTCCAACCGCACTCGATTGCTACTTTCAATTCGCTCGCATTCGTGTTTCATTTCGATAATTGAATCGCGGTAGATCGCTTAAATCGAGAACAAACTTCCGAAGTTTTAATTTAATAAAATCATCTGACAAGTTACATGGTAAATAGAAATCACGAGAATTACAGAAAAAGCGTTTCACTTTGATAAAAAGCATCGACTCAAGTTTGAATGTTTTTTATCGCGTTCTGAAACCATTTTAAATTCGCATTTGATTGCAGCTTTCAATCTATGCGCCTCCATTACGTTCCGTTTTAATAACTAGAGCCTGTATGGTAAATAGTTTGCATAAATTAATGAGAACTAATATTCGCGGATTAAAATTTGGTTGAATCGTATGGCGAATAAAATTGCCTGAAATTAACAAAAATTGTCATCGATGAAAAGCATCGGTTCGAAATTATATAATTTTTGCAAATTTTCAAAACTACTTCTGACCCATGGACTCTTATGTTTACAATTTTATTTCAGTCATATAATTTTATAATTTTTTAGATTATGAAATGTAAAATTTGCAATTTTTCAGTGTATCGAAATTATGCAGATTAACATTTTTGAACGTTCAAAGTTTTAGATTCATAAATTTTTAATATTTCGAAACTTTAAGTTCGCAATTTTAAAATGTTCAAATTCACAAAATCACAAATTCCCATAGTTTCGAAATTTCCCTAGTTCTCAAATTCGCCTAGTTATGAATTCTCCCTAGTTCCTAAATTCCCTAATCCCCAAATTTCTCTAGTTTCCAAATCCTCTAGTTCCCAAATTCCCCTAGTCCCCAAATTCCCTAGTTTAGGAATTATCTAGTTTGGAAATCCCTAGTTCTAAAATTCCCCTAGTATCTCCAAATTCCCTAGTTTGGAAATTCGCCTAATTCTCAATTCCCTAGTTTAGGAATTCCCTAGTTTGAAAATTACTAGTTCTAAAATTTCCCTAGTATTTAAATTCCCTAGTTTGGAAATTCGCCTAGTTCCCAATTCCCTAGTTTAGGGATTCCCTAGTTTGGAAATCACTAGTTCTAAAATTCCCCTAGTATCTAAATTCCCTAGTTTGAAAATTCGCCTAGTTCCCAATTCCCCAGTTCCTACATTCCCTAAACCCCAAATTCCCTAGATCCTAAATTCCCCTAACCCCAAATTCCCTAGATCCCAAATTCCCCAAACCCCAAATTCCCTAGTCCCAAGATTATCTAGTCCCCAAATTGACAACTTCCCAAATTACCTAGCCTCCAAATTCCCTAGGTCCTAAATTCTCTAGTTGCTAAGTGCCCAAGCATCTAATTTCTCGAATTCCTAAATACCTAAATTATGAAATTCCTAAAATCTCAAATTTCGACACCGTCAAATGTCGACAGTTCCGAATTCAAAATTTAAAAACTTTTCCAATCCCAAAGATTGCGATTTAAAAATTTTCCACCACTCGCTACTCTCCTTTTATAAAAAAACAGCCGGTGTTAAATGATCAATATCCCCTTTCACATATTAAATATTTTATATTTCAATATTTAACGAGTCACCCGCGCTTCAGAAATCTCGGCCATTAGTCATGTTTCCGCGACGAGTAGAAACAAAAAATATATAACAAATGAATAGCGTAAAATAATACAATCGTGAAATAATAATTTCAAAATTACGTCACGAGTATCGAAGGTGGGGAAGTTTGAAAAATGTAGACCTTGAATAACGCATAGAGAATTGCAAACCAAATTCATTGAATAGATACGAAACACGTACACGCACGATACTATAATGGTGTAATTATGGGAGTCGATTGTTTTGTTATATTCATTGTTATTCGCGGTAGCGGCTTTTATTCCGCACATTCTTTCCGAACGAACAATATATGCTGTCCGCGATTATTCACCGTGGCTGTCTGCACGCGAGAATTAATGTATTTCACATACAAAAGCGAATTAAATTAAATATCAGACATTAAGGAAATTAATTACACTAGCTGCTTTCCTTTATTACATTCTTCTCCCCGACTGTACAAAATAAAGTCGATACGTTTACGGAGAAAAATGCCAATTGTCTGGCGCGATGGATTTAATTCACTCGAAAATGTATAATATTATTTATTCGGTTCGTCGCGTTCATATCGGATCGATTTAAATGCATCGATTTTAAATATTCATTCACGAACGCACACTGTCAACGAGTCGAACTCATCTGTGCTTAATTTACGTTGCTTTAATTAACGAACGAGCTCGAGTACCTGTAATTCCCCTTAAACAACGCGTAAACGGTTTTAAATTTCATTAAAAATCGTTTAATTTACTTCGTTCACGAAAACACGCGAAAACCGTCGTATGTTAATACCGATGTGCAGGTATCATTTCGAAAACGTGTTTTGCAATCGTACTTTTTTTCGATTTCTACATTTTACGTATTTTTAAGATTCAATTTAGCATACAAATATTTATATTTGGCAGAAGGATACATATGTGCATATTTAATATAAGGATACATATATGCATATTCAACATAAGGATACATATGTCTATACATAACATATGGGTACACATATGTATATTTAACATAAGGGTATTATATTTATGTATTTAACATATGGATGCATATGTGTATATTTAACATATGAGCACACATATGTTTATATTTAACATATGAGTACACATATGTATATTCAACATAAAGGTATTTATATATTTAACATATGGATACATATGTACATATTCAACATAAGCATATTTATTTTTAGCATGAGAACACATATTCAGCATATAAGTATACATATGTGACATATAATTTTGAATATATACAGTGTCTGGGCAGATTGAAAATGAGCTACGTATAAGGCACGAGGCATTAGATAGACATTGTAATTAACGTTACAACGTGATAATAAGGCATCGGCAATTGCCGAGGCTATTACTTATATGTAGTCCAATATCAGTGATGTTGATAACGAAGCATCCAAGATCAGAATAACCGATAGTATCGACGCATACACTGTTTATATCGGACAAGACGTGACAGGAAATTTAATAGCGATTAAGTACTCTCTAACTTCGTTAATACATGAAGTAGGAGACTTAATTAAATCCGGCCGTAACTCCTTCGCACTTGCAAAATATTCGTTGCATTGCAAATTTATTGTGTTTTAGAATTATTATTACTAAATAATAATTGTGATTAAGGTTTTGTTGAATTTTAATAAATAGTTAAACATAAAAGATCGGTAGATAAGGGGTCAACAATTTAAAGTATTATGACAAAATATGAATGTACCTTTTGTATATTTATTTCGTAAATTTCGGTCAGATCTTCCAATGTAATAATTTCGTGATTCCACGAAGCAGATTCGATATATTTTACAATTCTGAAGCTGGCAAATCGGATTTTAAAGGGTTCGAAGACCTCGTGTGCGCTCTCTGTTAAACCACACAAAAGGGGAATCTTTGATTTCTCACGTAGGAAGGAGACGGCCACGGTTTCCTGCAGCTACCATTGACTCGTTATCGTAACATTATCGGTGAATGGTCAAAAGGGTCGCGGGAAAAGCAGCGAACGTAGAAAAGAAGAACTCCGATGGAAAAAGGAAAACATTGAGAGTTCCAGTGGTCACGGAAGAAACAAGAAAAGAGGGTGTACAAGGCGGAGCGAGACAGAAAGGTTGGTAAGAGGTGAAAATAGAATACGAAGCGAGGGAAAACTCTCGAATGCGATCGAACGCTGTTTCGACGACGTTCAGTTTCCAGAAATCTTTATACGTGATTTGTTAGATAATCAACATCGGAAATTTGCTTTTCGAAAAATCATGAAACCCGAATTTGTTCGTATTGTATATTTCATGACACGAAACAATCTTAAAATGGTTCGTTGATTTAAAGCTTAAACGAAGAAAATTTCTACATCCAAGCACCTTTTATAGATGCTTCTGATACTGATCGATTGTCAAATATTGTAAATAGGCATTCAAATAATCTTTTGATAGGTTCTATACAAAATCAAAATCAATCTAAAATTCATGACATAAAAGTATTATGAAATGACACTTATTGTACGTCAACTTAAAGCTTAAAGTACAAAGAAAATTACTGTATACAAGCACCTTTCATCAGTGTTCTTAATACAAAATTATCGGTCCACGAATATTGTAAACAATGGGTATCTAAGTAATGATATTTTAATAGGTTGCGTCGTTGCATAAAAAGTCGAATGCAAAATCATGACAGAAAAGTATCGTGAAATGACCCTTATAGCACATCAAATTAAAGGTTAAAATACGAGAAAAGTTTCCATATACATGCATCTTTGATTAACGTGCTTCATAAATAATAATCGATTGTCAAATAATGTAAACAATGGGTATTCATATGATGATATTTTAATAGGTTATGTCGTTGCATAAAAAGTCAAATGAAAATTCATGACAGAAAAGTATCGTGAAATGACCCTTATAATACATCAAATTAAAGGTTAAAATATGACGAAACTTCCTATATACATGCACCTTTCATTAACATTTTCAATACAAAATGGCTGACTTAAATGTACCAGACTATCCCAATGAAACTGATGCTTTTTAACGAGTCTCGTTATTGAAAAGGTCTGATACAATTTCATGACATAAAAGTATCACAAAATGACACTTGTGATACATCAAATTAAAGCTTAAAGTTTGTTGAAAACAACCATATAAATGCACCTTGGTAAAAGTAATAAAAATACCTAGAACAAATAAGAATTCAAGTCATTTCAATACTTCGATACTCAGTATTTAAGCGAACAGAAAATTCGCAACATCATAAAGCCAAATGGACGTAAATTATGTTTATTCGAAACTTTCCGCCGAGGTAATTGAAATAATATATATTTAATGCGGTGCAGCAACACGCCCTAAGCTCATTCGTGATTCTATTATCGTGTGTAAAATATCCACGCTTTGTAATCCCTTAAACTTTTATTCCCATCGAGTGTACTTCTCATCCATGGGGAACGTATGAATTTTCCTGGAAAACTCATCCCGTTATTTCATTATTACTATGAATCGTATAAAGGAGGTGCATCAGCAGAAACAGTACAATTCTCAGAAAGCGTAAGACGAGGAAAAAAACAAGCACAACTCGATAACAAGGAAGAAACCTCTCTTACTATATTCCCAACTTCATAATTCCCATCTTTGACTTTCCTTTGTGGTAATATTTTATCTTTCAAAGCAGCGATATTACAATACTCTGCCTTTTACTAATTTTTATTAGCTTGCATTACAGTACGTTTCGTATAATTTTATTAGGTTTTACATTTTCTTACTATCTACAAATTCTTAAATTTACTGGGAAGTTCCTAAATTTCTGTATACGAGCTTGTTTAAAGGGTTGCATAAATCAGTACAATCTGGATCAGTTTGAATCCTTGTAAATACCTTGTAAAGTATTAGCACGATCGACTTTTATTCCGGAAAAATCGTGCAAGTCCCTGTCGTAATAAATCAAGTCCATCGTTTTAAAATTCCGGCGTGCAAGGGTGTTGACAGGGTTAGCCGAAAAAGGATTGTATCGGGATGACCAAGGGAAAATCGTTGACCTTCTCGGATATCTGTCTTCTCGGTTGAACCACCGAACAGACCGATAGGTGTTCTTTTTTCGTTTCCTATCGGGTTCATCCCTATCCCAGGCCATTGCACATAGGTAGGACCGTATACAACGAAATGGAGTCAGCAGGGAATGACGATGGCTGGATTAGCCTAGAGGCACGTGCTGTGGACACCATTCTCCACTTCGCTTGAGTGCTCGAAAATCACGTTCACGCTGAACTCAGCCAGAAAACAGACTCCGACGATTCACGCATTCTGATTCAGCTTATCCTATGGCCTCCACCCGATCTGCGTTCCTACGAACATCAACCTGAATTCCTGGTTGCCGCCACTGTATTAACATCAGCCAACTGGAAGCGTTTTATGTGCCGCCGGAACACGTGAACAGCCTTCCGAATCCCACTTTCGGACTGTTTTATTCCCGCCATTTTTGTTAATGGCCGGTGACCGACTTTGGACCACCTGATGATTGTTCTTTTGCTTCGACAGATCGTTTGGATTTTCTGCTGGAGGATTTTTGGATATTTAGAAGTTTGGAGGCATATACGATGTCTGGCATATTCAACCAGAGGCATATACAACTCTGGTCATTTTGCTTTACGTATTTTTGGTGATACTGGGTCGAATGTGGACCACCTGATCCCTTGTTTGCTTATTTGATTAGATGGTTTGGGGTTTCAGGTGGGGGTTTTTTGGATATTTAGAAGTTTGGAGGTGTATACTAAGTGTACTTTCAACTCTGGTCATTTTGTTTTGGGTATTTTTGGTGATACTAGGTCGAATGTGGACCACCTGATCCCTTGTTTGCTTATTTGATTAGATGGTTTGGGATTTTCTGGTGGGGGGTTTTGGATATTTAGAAGTTTAGGGGTGTATTCTAAGTGCAATTTCAACTCTGATAATTTTGACTCAGGTATTTTTGGTGACGTCAGATACTGCGTCGAATGTGGACCACCTGATGATTGTTTCCTTATTTGCTTAGAGTATTTTCAGGTTTGAGCGATTTTCAGACGAGGGATTTTGAAGTTTTAAAATTGATAAGTTCCCAAAAACCTCTGACCTCGCATTCCGTGAATTCGCAGGGTTTGCAAGTGACCATCGATTGCGAAGAGAAAATTGGAAATCTGATTGAAAGAAGATGTCGGTGTAACGGTGTTTCGATTTAATAGCAGAAAGCAGTTCGTTTGTTTTCGAGCGATAGCCAATATTGGCTGTCACGGGTTAGTTCCTCTAAATTCGCGTAGAATGTACCCACGGGATTCCGATATGGGAACACCAGATTGACGAGCACTCTGTAATAATTGTGATGGCTACGTACACGTACGTGCCATCGTTGAGGAGGAGTTGAAAACTTGTCAGAGAATTATAGGCTCGTGGCGAAATACCTCTGATTGCAAATGTACGTTTCACGCTGAAATTAATCGATTAAATGATTTGTCGATAATAAATCAGCGTAACCGGTGTTAATATTTCACTTGCCTATCGAGATCACAATTTTAGATAGCTCGTAATTGTTCCAAATTCGAATTAGAGGATCGACTCGTTCCAGAAAAAATTTCATCGACATTCGCTGTCATTTATTCCTACAATTAATACAGAATTTAATCCAAGTATTAATACAGAATTTATTCCTTAGAATTTGACATGTGATCAAATTTCTTTTTCAATAATAAACATTCGATAATTTTATCAACCATCTTTCAAATTGCATTTATATTTATTACGAGATACATTTATATTTTCCGTCTTATTTTACAGATCTGAACGCTTTGTATTCTACGTTTGAATTAAAATGCGTTTATTAAATTCCGTCAGTACAAAGGTGACCATTTTAAAACGCGTACCAAAGACATTAGAATGCGAGAAAAATCTTCGGAGGATGTTGAATTTTGAGAAGACAGGATCTTCTTGAGGCAAGCAAGAATTGTAGGCTAGAAAGGGAATCGTACCTGGTCAGACGATCTGACTTTCCGAACGAGTGATATTAAAATGTATTGGATGGCGAACTATCACCTTTACGGGGCTTTTATTGAAATTCTTCGAGGCGATCTCGAAAAGAATTCCTTTCTCTGGCTCGACTCATCCGTTAAGTCACGCCTGCGGAATGATTACAACGTAGGGGAGACCCTTATAACGTAATTTCGATCCAAAAGAACATGCGTGAGAAAATGGGGCTTTGGAAAACTAATTAATATGGGGATTATCTATTTTACATTCCATACTTGCATCTTTTGATATACCTCGATATTTAACTTTATGTATTGTATAACATTGGTCTTTATAAATTTTTCAAAGAAATTTTATGAGATTCCATATTCAAATCTTATGATGTACTTCTATATATGATTTTATATATTGTATAAAATTACTCCTCAAAAATTTTTGAATGAAATTTGATGAGGTACCATACTTGAGTCTTATGATGTACCTCTATATGTGATTTTAGATATTGTATAAAATTACTCTTCAAAAATTTTTGAATGAAATTTGATGAGGTACCACACTTGAGTCTTATGATGCACCTCTACATAAGATTTGATATATTGTACAAAATCAATCTTCAAAAATTTTTGAAAGAAATTTTATGAGATCCCATACTTGAATCTTATGATGTACCTCTATATGTGATTTTATATATCGAATAAAATCAATCATCAAAAATTTTACTTTAAAATTTTTTAAAATCCCATATTTGAATCTGTAGATATACTTCTATATTTGACTTTAAATATTGTATAAAATGTCTTCAAAAATTGTAGAAAATAAATTTGAGATCCCATGTATTTAAATCTAATATAAAATCAGTGATAGTAATCACGTCGAAGTCGAAAAGATCGAGTCAGAGAATGTAACAGTTGATAATTCGGAATTTTCGGGCAAAAATTGTACGAATTGTTAACTGTTGCGTACAAGTCATTTCCTCGGAGAATTCCCGGATTAATTGGGAAACGCAATCTCCTTGAAACCAGCG
Organism: Megachile lagopoda; assembly: GCA_036983795.1. Taxonomy (NCBI): domain Eukaryota; kingdom Metazoa; phylum Arthropoda; class Insecta; order Hymenoptera; family Megachilidae; genus Megachile; species Megachile lagopoda. Next base: position 7,730,753 of record CM072798.1, read on the forward strand.
AGATCTAATCACAGAAACAACTATACACGAGGAATCCAGGAACTTCAGAAGCCCGGTAGCTATTACTCTTTTCAGAAACTTTTTAATCAAATCAGTCCTCCATGAAGTTTCCGCCGCTCTGTTTATTATTCAGACCCGGGAGAGTTCTGAAAATGTCCAGAATTTTAGAAAAATTAATGCCCGCGGAAAGTTTCCGTGGCAAACGATTCGTGGGTATAAAGACAAATGAAAAGGCACTTTAAACTTGTATCGGTTATTCGATCCCCTTGAACCCGCGAATTAAATCGAGACAAAAATTTGTAAACGTTGATCATCGTCGATTAAACTCCGCGATGTTCGAGGAAGAAAAGAGGGGAAGGTTAAAAATTGTGTTGGGGCGAGGGTAGTTTATACAACAGGGATTTTTATGACGCAATGAAACGTTAATGAGATTTTTAGCGGCAAAAGCTCGTCCATTTTTCTACCGGAAACAATTACAACTCGAACCGGGGTATTATGCGTTGATAAAGCGAAGTGGAATAATTTAGTAATCCCACTCGTTCATCTTTTCGTCCCGTAAAGCTGGCCGCATGAAAACGGGATACTACTCGACAAAATTGGATTACGCTTTTGCTCTCACTTTAACCAATTTTAACGCGAACCCGACATCGCTGTGTACAGCCGCTTATCGTGATTTCCTTCCTACGTCTGCTCCTATTTTACCCTGATAACAAGAACCACGACTATCATGACGCTTTTACGCTCTAATGAATATTGACAAATATGATAACATCTAAACTTCTTCAACTTCGAGCTTACCCTGTTTTATACGCTCTGTACTTACAAAAATTCATCTTAATTTGGTATCTCCTTTCTTTTATGAACCTTCTCAAAGATAAAATAGTGATGACATTGTTATATTTTGATGGACATTTTTAGTAAAAGACATTTTAGTCGAATGCCATTTGAAGGAGGTTATTACAATGATTTCAGATATTTTCGAATTTCAAATAAAATTACTTATGAAACTTTTTTTGTGAAAGACGTCTTCAATTGCTGTACAAGCACCTTTCATCAGTGCTCTTAACACAAAATTATCGGTTCTCAAATATTGTGAACAATGGGTGTCTAAGTAATGATATTTTAATAGGTTATGTCGTATAAAAAGTCAAATGCAAAATCATGACAGAAAAGTATCCTGAAATGACCCTTATAATACATCAAATTAAAGGTTAAAGTACGAGGAAACTTCCTATATACATGCACCTTTCATTAACGTGCTTAATAAATAATAATCGGTTGTCAAATATTGTAAACAATGGGTATCCATATGATATTTTACCAGGTTACGTCGTACATAAAAAGTCAAATGCAAAATCATGACAGAAAAGTATCGTGAAATGACCCTTATAGTACATCAAATTAAAGGTCAAAGTACGAGGAAAGTTTCCATATACATGCACCTTTCATTAACGTGCTTAATAAATAATAATCGGTTGTCAAATATTGTAAACAATGTGTAGCCATATGATGATATTTTAATAGGTTACGTCGTACATAAAAAGTCAAATGCAGAATCATGACAGAAAAGTATCGTGAAATGACCATTATCGTATATCAAATTAAAGGTTGAAGTACGAGGAAACTTTCTATGTACATGCACCTTTCATTAACATTTGCAATACAAAATGGCTGACTTAAATGTGCCAGTATCTATAACTATCTGTAACTTATGAAACTTTTCTTATGAAAGACATCTTCAATTGGGACCCATTTTAAAAATGGTACCGAGTTAAAAAAATAACTAGAAATATTTTTGAATTATAAATACAATATAGTAGATTTATTTTGCCAAAAAACATTTTCAATGGAGTACCATTTTAAGAATGTACAGAATCCTTCTGACAAGTTGAAATATTTTCGAATTTCAAATAAAATGCTTATGAAACTTGTTATTAAGAAAACATCTTCGATTGAGCATCTTCTAAAGAGGGTACTGAATCGTTCAAATAACCTGAAATATTCTCGAATATCAAATAAAATATGGTTAATTCATGAAACTTCTTATCTAAAAAGTCGAGGACCTTAAGAAGCTGAATCGGTCAAATAATATGAAATATTTTCGAATCCCAAGTAAAACCTGGTTAATTCATGAAACTTTCTATCAAAAATGATGAAGAATATCTTAAAGTTTCATCCTTGAAAAGATCATCGTACAAATAACTAACATTTTTAAATTTCAAACAAAATGTACCTACTTAATCAAAACCTTTCATCAAAACTTTTAGAAAATTCAACTAGATTTCGTATAAAAATTTAAATATATCAAAAACAGTGCACTCCATTGCATTTCAGTAATTTCACAGATTTCTTTATGACCACCTAAAAAGAAATAATAAATTTTAAATGTAACACTAAATCGATCATAATTTTTCTGTAACCTAAATTAATATTCAAGTACGAATATTAAAAATAATTTTAGCTCCTCCGTCAATTGTTAATTAGAATCGTTAGAAGAGGCAGAGGATTGCATATTGAGTCGGCGGTTGTTGAGAGTGGTCGTAACAGGAAAGAATATCGTTTTAAATGCAAATCTATGCAAGACAATCCGGAGATTGACTAAAGAAGCAAGACTTATCGCGACGTGATATATTTGGGCATGGCTAACTTGCCTTAATTGAAGATTGAGCGATAGCAATGCAATTTATTTGGACGAACATGCATACCGTTTTAACGATCAATTACGCAGAATATGCTTTATCAAAATTATTCGCCACGATCTCGAGGAGCTCGTAATTTTCCGAGGGTTTCCCTCCGCACTGCTCGCAGAATTCTCTTTTCTCTTTGGCCTGCTATGTCATAGGGATTTTACTACCATTTTGGTTGGGTTTTGAATTTTGGGGGTTTGAGGGCGCGGTGAGTTGGAAATTGGAAGAGGTAGGGTTGGGAATTTGAGGGATTTACGGGGGATTTGGGAAAGATGGAATTTGGAAAATTTCGAACTTGGGAAACACATAAAAAATGCAGAAACTAAGTTGAAAAATGGAGACTGTACACATCCTCCGACAATAAAAAAATGTACGCAACTATAATTTTAAGCACAATTATTACAGGAAAATGAGAAGTAATAAAATATCGATGATAGGATAACAAACGTCGAAACTAATAAGAAGGCGTAGTAATATTAATTTCGGCGGTGTGTCCATGTGTTGCTAAATACCGCAATTGATTTAGGTAGCTAACACTTGAGGCTGTCGGAAAACGCAAAGCCCGTAATTTATCTGAAAACGCTGCATTATTAATGAAGCTGTATTGTACATTACCGAACGCCACGTTAATGTTGGTGATTACGAGCTGGTGTTCCTTCTGCGCTATTCGTATCTGAATGCGTTGCTCGATAACGTTTGGCTTGCCACAAACCGCTGCATAACTCGGCAACCCCCCACTATGCGTTAAACAACATTGATTAGTGACATCTGTAGAGTTAATATTCCGATAAATTTAATACCTTCCATTTCGTGTCTCATTTAACGCTAATTGTAATTAACACATACATTTAGAAACCGCACTGAGTATTATGATACTTTAAATGCTGCATTTTTGATCGTATTGGATATGTCGAATTTTTATCATTTCTCAAATTTTACAAATCCCTATATTTTCACATTGCAATGTTTCCAAATCTCTATATTCCCCAATTCCAAAATTCCCAAATCTGTATATGCCCAAATTCCAAAATTCCCAAATTCCTATATCCCCAAATTTCAAAATTCCCAAATCCCTATATCCCCAAATTCCAAAACTCCCAAATCCCTATATCCCCAAATTCCAAAACTCCCAAATTTCTATATGCCCAAATTCCTATATCCCCAAATTTCAAAATTCCCAAATCCCTATATCCCCAAATTCCAAAATTCCCAAATCCCTATATACCCAAATTCTTATATCCCCAAATTCCAACGTTCCCAAATTCCTATATCCCCAAATTCCAAAACTCCCAAATCCCTATATCCCCAAATTCCAAAATTCCCAAATCCCTATATCCCCAAATTCCAAAATTCCCAAATTCCTATATCCCCAAATTCCAAAACTCCCAAATCCCTATATCCCCAAAATCCAAAACTCACAAATCCCTATATACCCAAATTCCTATATCCCCCAATTCCAACGTTCCCAAATTCCTATATCCCCAAATTCCAAAACTCCCAAATCCCTATATCCCCAAATTCCAAAATTCCCAAATCCCTATATCCCCAAATTCCAAAATTCCCAAATTCCTATATCCCCAAATTCCAAAACTCCCAAATCTCTATATCCCCAAATTCCAAAACTCACAAATCCCTATATACCCAAATTCTTATATCCCCAAATTCCAACGTTCCCAAATTCCTATATCCCCAAATTCCAAAACTCCCAAATCCCTATATCCCCAAATTCCAAAATTCCCAAATCCCTATATCCCCAAATTCCAAAATTCCCAAATTCCTATATCCCCAAATTCCAAAACTCCCAAATCCCTATATCCCCAAATTCCAAACCTCACAAATCCCTATATACCCAAATTCTTATATCCCCAAATTCCAACGTTCCCAAACTCCTATATCCCCAAATTCCAGAACTCCCAAATCCCTATATCCCCAAATTCCAAAATTCCCAAATCCCTATATCCGCAAATTCCAAAATTCCCAAATCCCTACATCCTCCTCTCCACCTGCCCAAATCCTGCTCTCCCAAATCCCCCTACTTCAAAATCCCTACATCCAAATTCCCAAAATTCCTAAATCTCATAATTCCCAACTCCCAACATTCATCTCCCCAAAATCTCCACTAACACATTGTTCATCAAACAATCCACCGTTTCGACCCAGTAAACACCGTTCCCCGAAAAGAAAAACAAGTTCGGCCAGCTTTGATCGTTAATTCCAGCAGAAAGTTTAGTTCGCACCTTGAGCGTACATAGCCTCGCCAATTAACTGGCCAGACATTAGACAGTCGATAATTGACCGCGGTCTTGTTTCATTCATCAGGGTTAATTTGAAGTGTGCTCCGGCCAACGAATATACAAACGAAGATCGTTCGTTCGTGGGTTCGATAAGCTTCGTGTGGCGATGTGTGCGCGCCTCACCCCCTTCTAGCCCCGGTACACAGGCCACACAAGCACAAACAACGTCTCCCCGAACCCGACCTCCTGCTGAAACGCCGATGAGTATATTTGCAGATCAGTCGAGCGAGTTCTACCAACATTTCAGCATCGTTAGCATTCAATTACGCGATTATTCGAGGCTCTCGGGCCATTTCTGCACCTATCCGTCTCGGTTTCTTTGATCGGTACACGTTCATTTTCGTGGGCAAGTAATACCGATTACACGGATCAACGTTGCCGAAAAATTTACCTTTGTACTCTTGCACTTTTCTCTCGGAGAATTCTCTTTGGAACGCTCGTCCTTTTCGGACATTCCAGGGTTCTTTGTCTCTGGTCACATTTGTGGAATACCGAAATTGATGGTTAAACTTTAGTGGGACAATTTATATTCTTACCATAGTTCTTTCTGACCATGTACATGGTCATATCTACTTATAGAGACCATGTACTTTTTGCCTTCATCGTTTATGAATTGTACAAAAACTATTTCCAGATAAATTTATCAGGGTTTGATAAAGGGCCTGAAAGAAATGCAGGGATCTAAAACAGCAAAGACCCAGGATCATATTAACCCGAAACTGCATTGCGAGAGAAGGATCTAAGGACACAGGGATATGACAGGCACATAGGGATTTTCGTTGTTGAATAGTAAACAGCCGCAGCAAAGACGAGTTTCTCATTTCGTAAATTACAACGCTTCGAAGGTATTCGCCCTTTTTTTTTTACCAACGAAATAATAAATTATTTCCGACAGGTGAGAAGCGAGAGCACGCGAGAACGATTCTTCAAAGCATTCCACACGCCGGTGTCGCACAAAGAGGAGCGATACCTAACGACTGTTGCTTCATCATCCCCCTGCCTCGTTATTTATTCTAAAAAGAATGCAATAGAGAGGGCGGCGAGATATCAGCCGCGATAAAAGTTGCGGCTGCAAAACGATCTCCGTGACTCCCTTATCCTGCGTCGTATGTAAATGTCCGACATGTTTTCTGCCGGGATACACGTGCACCGCCAACACAAACGACCGTTACAGCAAAAGGAAAGTCGTGTTATCTCATGTAAATCTTCACGGTGCCACGATAAGCGTGAATTTCACCGCTTGCTTATTAATATTTATGTTCGCCGTTAAGGGTTGCAAGGCCTCCGTCGACTGTACAGGCCCGCTCAAAACTGTCAGCACCGGGCCTTTGTTCGCGGCCGTGTTCTGCACGGTACGTCGATTAAACCGCTTTTCGCGTCAAATCCAGAACTTCATAACGGGTTTTTAGCCTGCGCCTTATTTCGGGATTCGATGGTCCACCAAGTACAAATTTTAGGTTCTTCTTTATTACTGTATGTGCGTCGCAGCGTCAGTAACTTTTAATACATTAATCTTTTAGTAATAAGGAGACTTGTGATATGACACTCGTGACGCACAGTGCGTCATTTGTATGTTGCCGGAAATCGAATTCGTTCAAGTTTAACCAACACACATGATTTCTTATCAAACTTCGCAAACTTTGCCTTAGTACATCAATTTTTTATTAATCTTTTGACTTGTGACGCTCTCGTGACGCACAGTGCGTCATGTAACTTGTTGCTGGAATTCGTTCAGCTTTAACATCCATGATTTCTTGTCAGACTTTGCAATTTTCCTTCGAACATCAATTTTTTATTGATCTTTCGACTTGTGACGCACTCGTGACGCACTCGTGACGCACAGTGCGTCATGTAACTTGTTGTTGGAATTCGTTCAGTTTTAACATCCATGATTTCTTATCAGACTTTGCAATTTTCATTAGAACATCAATTTTTTATTAATCTTTCGACTTGTGACGCACTCGTGACGCACAGTGCGTCATGTAATTTGTTGCTGGAATTCGTTCAGCTTTAATATCCATGATTTCTTGTCAGATTTTGCAATTTTCCTTCGAACATCAATTTTTTATTAATCTTTCGACTTGTGACGCACTCGTGACGCACTCGTGACGCACAGTGCGTCATGTAACTTGCATGTTGCCGAAATTCGTTCAGCTTCAACATCCATGATTTCTTGCCAGACTTTGCAATTTTCATTAGAACATCAATCTTTTATTAATCTTTCAAGATGTGACGCACTCGTGACGCACAGTGCGTCATGTAACTTGTTGCTGGAATTCGTTCAGATTTAACATCTATTTCTTATCAAACTTGACACACTTTTCCTTAGTAGATCAAGCTTTCATTAATCTTTTGACTTGTGACGCACTCGTGACGCACAGTGCGTCATGTAATTTGCACGTGCGTCACAGCGTCAGCAAGTGTCGATTGCGAATTATGACTCCTCGTGTCTTGTTGCTGTTATGGGATTTGAAAACTATGAAGGAACGAAAAATCGTTAATTTTGTATCGTGAGTGTTTACTCAATGGTAGTTAATTAATCCTAGACGAAGGAACGGAACAATCGTGTGTACACCCGTCCATCGACGTTTGCACGTTTTGTAAATAACAACGACAACGTTATGCGCTGAATGAGTCTGACATGAATTAGCAACAAACGTGGTTACCGCTTCAATTCGTGCTCAGAGGAAAGTGGACCAATTAAGCGAGTTTTGTCCCACGAGAGGAAACTAAGTTCCGAAACACCATTAGCTATATTAATGTGCTTCGCCGCTTTAGGTCATTCCAGGTCAGAAATGCTAGATGCGAATTTCGGAGCCAGCTGGATTCTTTTACGTGCTGGTAAAATGTAACGACTGGTAATAGACATTAAACAAATTCATGAGGTACGTATGCTGTGCGTACATTATATTTTTGATAAATTATACTGTAAATATTATTGTTTAAACTTATTGTCTACTCTGAGTATTTCTATCTATTATGTAAATATTGCCTTTCATTATTCTGTAAATATTACTTTTGAAGGAGTAATATTTTGTTAATAATAATTATCTCGTGGAGTAACAGTAGAACTACCAAGTCATTTTAATTTTCACAATTGTTCGAAATGTCTGTCATATTTTGTTAAAGCGAAGTATGTTACATGTTAGTTACTGCTTCATACATATGTTACTATTTTATTTTCAATTTAAGAACAAATGTTCAACACCAGTAATCATTAATAAATACTTGTTAATATCTTCTTATTAACTTCATATTTAATTTACTTTTTAAATCTTTAAAAAATACAAAGTTTATTATTACACCAGTTTTGCTGATAGAATAATAAAAGAGATAAATTATAGAAATATTTTTGCACAGAATAAGTGATTAAATAATTCCATGAAATTTATCGAATTATTGCTCTCGAATCGATACGTAATTGATCGACATCACCACTCTATGAAATATTAGCTCGACAACGGAACGATTGCAACAGGCTTGTCGATTCTGCCGGAAGTAGTCTTCATTCGACACTCGACCGGTGATTCGATGTTCCGTGCACGCAAGCCCGGTGTCACCATTGTCTTGTGATCGTTCGGTAGATGAAACCGTTTAATTAAAACCATATTGATTTCGATTGATCCTCGAATTCGATACGATAACATCGCATATATTAATACGCCAATGCTATTTGTCCCGGATTAAATTTGTTCATATTCAATTCTGTCGATTGAGATTTGAAAATTCTTCGATACAGGAAATTTCGCAATTTAAACAGAAATTTCTTATCGAAATTTTGTCTGAAGACAGCCAGTATGTTCCTTCCAGAAGTAGACGAAATTTCTAGTGACCTTTTTTAGAGATAGCCAAAAGTACATCTTCTACAGATTTTGTATTGAATAAGTAGAAATCACAATTTCTTTTAAAAATTTGTCTAAAGACAGAAAGTATTGCTCCTTACAGAAATAGTGTAAACTACTATTTCTTCTGGTAACTTCTTTTAGAAATGGTACATCTACAGATTTTGTCTTGAATCAGCAGAAATTACAATTTCTTCAAAAACTTGTATGAACAGAAATTTCTTCTGAAAATTTGTCTAAAGACATTAGAAAGTACTGCTCCTTGCAAAAATAGTGCAAACTACGATTTCTTCTAGTAACTCGTAGAAATAATAAAAAATACATCTCCTACAGATCTTGTCTTAAATCAGTAAAAATTACAAATTCTTCCACAGCCTTCCATAAATAGAAATTACTCGCAACTTGTCTAAAGTCATGAAAAATCACATGTTACACAAATAGTAAAAATTCCCAGGAACATCTAAAAACAGCATAAATTCCGAGCTTCCATAAACAGTAAATGTTCGACGCAAACAAGGGAAGTAATTGAAACCCGCGAAAAACTCTGTGGAACAACGTGACCGCACGTTTTCGGTCTCGAACGAGAGTTCGATGGTAGAAAAATGCATCTATCACAGTACGTGTCGCGCGTTTCTCCCGCGATTTATCATTCGCGAATTAAAATTCCGTTCTCGCCTTCCGCTCCGCCATTTTCTTCTCCGCCATTTTGCTCGCTCCGTGGCGGCAAATTTGAACGACGCGGTAGGTAGAAACGTTGGATAATGGTGCGTGCCGGTGACGTTAATTACGTGGCCCTGTTTGCAAGTATAATTTTTAAATGTCCCGCTGTTACGGCGGACACGCACGTGTATTAAAATATAGCTTAATATGCAAATACGGCCGCAGTCGTTCTGTTCACCCGAGGACGATTTGCATCCTCTCGCGGGGAAATAAAATAGCGAGAACGATCGAAGATCGATCTCCATCGACCTCGATTCAGGCACCGAGCTGGAAAACAGCGAATTCGAAAAAAAAACGAACGCTAAGGAAAGGATTGACGGCTACATTAAAGCTCGACAGCGGAATAACGCCGGTGAAACTTTATGTTTGATATTAAACGACATTCTCGAGGATATCGCGCGTTTGCTTTCTCTGTTTATACTTTGTTGTGCGAATAAATAAGTCAAAGACACGAGGGCGCACAAAGTGTTCGCCTTCGTAGCTGCCATGTCACGCTCGACATTGTCCAAATTGATTTAAAACGCGTTACGTTCACATACGATGTTTCGGGACACTACTACTTTAATTATAATTTTGGTACTGTAATTTATACTGTTATTTGGACTGGTCAAAAATTAATATTTAAACTGATATACATCTTTGTTTTGGGTTGAACGCACAAGGTATTTCTAACTTAATGTTTGTGTAAGTTCAAATTTTCTATGTCGGAAATTTGGGGGTTTAAGAATTTGTTAATTTGAGAATTGGGGGTGTGAGAACTTGGGGATGTAAGGATTCGGGGATGTAAGAATTTGGGGATGTAAGGATTAGGGGATATGTGAATTTAGGGATGTGAGAATTTGAGGATGTGAGAATTTGGGGATATGAGAATTAGGGGATATGTGAATTTAGAGATGTGAGAATTTCGGGGTATGAGAATTTGGGGACGTAAGAAGTTGGGGATGTAAGGATTCGGGTATGTGAGAAGTTGGGGATATAGGGATTTGGTGATGTGAGAATTTGAGCATGTGAGAATTTCGGGATATGAGAATTTGGGGACGTAAGAAGTTGGGGATGTAAGGATTCGGGTATGTGAGAAGTTGGGGATGTAGGGATTTGGTGATGTGAGAATTTGGGGATATGAGAATTTGGGGACGTAAGAAGTTGGGGATGTAAGGATTCGGGTATGTGAGAAGTTAGGGATGTAGGGATTTGGTGATGTGAGAATTTGGGCATGTGAGAATTTCGGGATATGAGAATTTGGGGACGTAAGAAGTTGGGGATGTAAGGATTCGGGTATGTGAGAAGTTGGGGATGTAGGGATTTGGTGATGTGAGAATTTGGGGATATGAGAATTTGGGGACGTAAGAAGTTGGGGATGTAAGGATTCGGAGATGTGAGAATTTGGGGATATAAGAAGTTGGGGATGTAGGGATTTGGTGATGTGAGAATTTGGTTGGGTTAGAATTTTGGGATGTGAGAATTTGTGGATGGGATAATTTCGGGATACTAGAATTTGGGGATGTAAGGATTTGGGGATGTGAGAATTTGGGAATGTAAGAATATATGTGTGCTAGAATTTGGAAATGTAAGAATATATTGGTGTTAGAATTTGCAAATGTGAGAATTCATCAATGTGAGAATTTAGGGATGTGGAAAGGGTGCAGAAATTTATAAACCTGAGTATTTGTGAATTGTAAGAATTCTGAGTTTTGACAACTTATAAATTTGATAATTAATGTATACGAAAATTTAAGCGTACTAGAATTTGAATCTTTGAATAATCCAAGAAGTATGAAGAACATAAAATTATACAAAAATAAAAATGTACATCGAGCAAAGCGAGTAAAATTATTACTGCTGTTCCATGTAACCCTCATTTGTAAAATATTTATTTCAAATTGTATTTGTGAAGGGTATACGAGTATATTGAAAGAATACATAAGAATAAGAACACAGATTCATCGAAGTGATTTGGGAGTTCATTAGAATCCTTAAGAATCATAGTCCTTTCAGGAGCGTTTTATCGACAATCCATCAATCTCGTAGTATGCCAACGCTGCAAATTTTCCTATCTCGATCGTCCTCGAATTATCTTGCCACGTTATCTCGTGGAAATCAATGGACGAATAGGGAGGAAGAAAAAAAGGGTGGAAAAGAAGAAGAAAAGGTTATCGAGTAGCGTTCCTTCATATCGTCATACTTCACGAACAATTTCTCTCGCCGAACCGGTAGCCAACACGTGCATTTACCTCGAAACTCTTTCGAAATCCGGCCATTGTTCAGCGTGGAAACTATTACAGTCACTTTAGGACGCCTCTTCGGCCGGTCATTTCTTACTGGATGACGGAAAATTACGTCGCGCGACGAGAGATCATGAAGGGAAAAAGTGGCGACCGTTCAGAAAAAAGTGTTCCCTCGTTCTTTCAATGGACACGCGAAAATCGTCGCGAAACCGTTTCTGCCCCGGCTGGATAACGACGGAAAGAAAGATGGCGGAAAGAAGAGGAGCGGAAGGGAAAACCGTGGAATAGACTTCGTTCGCGAAAAGGGCTATCGACGTTTTCCCACGACACTATCTGTTGCAGACATCTCACGGATAATGCATCAGCCGACGCGAAATATGTTTTCTACCTTTGTCTAGCGTTTCTCTTTATCTGCGTGTTGCTCGCTTGTCAACGTCGCTTTATACCAACACCTTCTACGGCCATATCTGGACAACGCAACTACAAAAAATTACTATCACATTTCATATTACAGAATTTTAGCGTGTTGAAAATGTAGTCTTTTGTTTATTTAGTGTTCCTTGCCACTGTCTTTCTTTATATTAATTATCGTATTTTGTTAAGTAACATTTTCAATAATAAACTATTATTTAGAATTAATATGTGTAACTCTCAGAAATGAACAAAAATTTTTGAACCAATATTTTCAATTGAGTCAATAATATAAAAATGTATCACATAAGTAATTTTTATAAATAGCTGCACTAATTAAAATTTTGTATTGACTCAATTATTTATAGCATGTGTAACATCTTTTATACTTCATTAATGATACACATTTTGCCCTAGTTTCCCGGTGCAGGCGATTACCAATTACCGGAACAGAAGAGGAATAAAGAAGGTATTCTGAAGAAACTCGCTACCAAGGGATAAGATTAAAACGAACTTGTTAAAAGTCTAGTTAAGTTTGTACGTGCCTAATTACTTATTCTCGCATTAACAGTGCACTCTGTCCGTTTAGAATTCCAGGGTGGTTCACGAAAATCATTTTCATTCGGTTACCCTTTTATAATACACGAGCTGAGTCCCTTTTCGCGTGCGAAGCTATGAATACTAACACTTATTAAAACAGATAAAGATCCGAACAAAAATGCGTTATAATTAATTAAACAACAGATACACATATTTTTTTATATACCGACATTTTTAATAATTAATATTTAGATATTTTCAATGAACAGATATGAAGATATTTTTAATATAAAATATTCAGATATTTTTAATGAACAGATACATAAATATATTTAATAATAAACTTGTACATATTTTTAATGACAAATATTTAGATATTTTTAATGAACAGATATGAAGATATTTTTAATATAAAATATTCAGATATTTTTAATGAACAGATACATAAATATATTTAATAATAAACTTGTACATATTTTTAATAACAAATATTTAGATATTTTTAATGAACAGATATGAAGATATTTTTAATAAGAAATATACAGATATTTTTAATAATAAAAATGCAGATATTTTTGTAATAAAAGATTAACAAATATTCTTTTACGTTTGAAATATTGAAGAGAGAGAGTCGTTTATTTGCAACAGAATAATTCGTAACAATCGTGGTAGAAATATAAAAAAAACAAAGCCAGCTGACTTTTATATATCGACACATTTTTTTTTAGATCGATACGGAACGAACAGTTTCGAAACGGTTCAACAAATTTTCCCTTGCATATCTGTTGAAGCTTAACAGCGTGGAACATGAATTTTTTAAATAATCCGACGCCAATTTTGAACGCGTTGCGATTCATGAAGAATTCCGTGAAATCATTTCATTCGCTTGATAAAACTGACGAATAACATCTGCTGGATTGTAATTTTTTTAATATTTTTTAGAGGATTTTCATGTTTTGACCGGGAAGCGGTTTTGAAAATGGCAATTTTTCAAAGTCCTTTTTTCTGTTTTACAGTTGCGGATTTATAGTACTTTTGACAAGTAATCAAATTTTCAAATAAGCAAATTCTCAATTTCCAAATTCCTAGATCCACAAATTCTCATATCCCTAAATTGTCAAGTCCATAAATTCTTAACTTCCCAAAATCTCAAATCTTTGAATTCTCAAACCCCCAAATTGTCAAATCTCCAAATTCTCAAATTTCCAAATTCTCGAATTTCTAAATTCTCACATTCCCAAATCCTTAAATCTTCAAATTGTCAAGTCTCCAAATTCTCAAACCCTCAAATTCTCACATCCCCATATTGTCACATTCCCATATTGTCACATCCCCATATTGTCACATCCCCATATTGCCACATTCCCAAATTCTCACATCCCCAAATTCTCACATCTCCAAATTCTCACATCTCCAAATTGTCACATCCCCATATTGTCACATTCCCATATTGCCACATTCCCATATTGCCACATCCCCATATTGCCACATTCCCAAATTCTCACACCCCCAAATTCTCACATCCCCAAATTGTCACATCCCCATACTGTCACATCCCCATATTGTCACATTCCCAAATTCTCACATCCCCAAATTGTCACATCTCCAAATTGTCACATCCCCATATTGTCACATCCCCATATTGTCACATTCCCATATTGCCACATCCCCATATTGCCACATTCCCAAATTCTCACACCCCCAAATTCTCACATCCCCAAATTGTCACATCCCCATATTGTCACATCCCCATATTGTCACATTCCCAAATTATCACATCTCCAAATTCTCACATCCCCAAATTCTCACATCCCCAAATTCTCACATCCCCAAATTCTCACATCCCCAAATTCTCACATCCCCAAATTCTCACATCCCCAAATTCTCACATCCCCAAATTCTCACATCCCCAAATTCTCACATCCGCAAATTCTCACATCCCCAAATTCTCACATCCCCAAATTCTCACATCCCCAAATTCTCACATCCCCAAATTCTCAAATTCCCAAATCCTCAAATCCCCAAATTCTCAAATCCCTAAATCCTCAAACCCCCAAATTCTAAAATCAATTTCCCAAACTTCCAAGTCACAAAATTCACAAATATCCAAAACTCGCAAAAATACACGAAATTGCAAAAGAGCACTTAAAAACGAATTACATAAATGACAACAAAATATATTAAATAACATAGTTCCTTGATACGTCCATTCATAACACCGGCTCTGAATTTTTATAAAATCGCTCGAGCTCGTTAATCACGGTTGTTAATTAACAATTTTCTCTCCGGCAGTTAAAAAGCCAACAATTTGTAGACTCTCGGATCTTTTGGTAATTTTTTGACGTATTTTAGCGTACACCGATTTTAATATTATACGATACAAACGCTGGAATATCGCATTTTATGTAGCTTGAAATCACTGCGACCGGTAGGTATATTACATATCTCTCCGTTTTATTCCCGGAATTGTCGATGCATAAAGGTAGCTTATGATGTTTGCAATATTCCTGTCTACGACAATTATTCAAAAAGCATAAATTTCATGGGGATTAAATATACAAACGATATATGGACAACGTACTTTTATAATCTCTACATGACGTTCAACTACAAAACATTTTTTTTTGTACATAGTTTAACCCCAACAAAATTGTTTTTTTATTAAACTCCATAAATATATTACGTATTTCAAGTCACATTTCTTCTCATAATTTTTATATAAATATTTATTTATTTCTTAATATACATTTTCATTTGGAACGCTTTATTTTTAAAGAAACACATTTCTTTTTTGTTATATTACATACTTTTATTAAAAATGAATTATAGTTGTATTAAAAATTAATTATATTTTGAAGAAATGCATTATATATTGTAGCAGTTACCATGTATAAAGAATAATTTTTATATTTTCAAAATTGATAAACACAGGAGTAAATACTTTTCGTACTCATTTTGATCAAACCAAAATGAAATTATTTTTTTATTAAGCTTGATAAAAAAAATGCATTATATATTTTGAGAGAAAAATTAATTTTTTAATTAAGTAAGAAAAGGAAAATATTCCCACAATATTACATATATAAAGAATGATTTTGAAATCTGCAAAAACAAATATAAAAGTAAGTATAATGTTCTCGGAATCACCTATTAAAAAATAGAAGAGAAAAACGAGAGATTTCATTGAAAATCGCGGAGACAACATCGAAGCGTATTGTTCGATGGTTTTACAGAAAAATATCCCTTTTTTCCAACTTTTCTGTTCGCCCGTTTTCCTTTGCCAAATTTTCCAAACATTTCCGCGAACGAAACGCGATCGCCCCTCCAATTTCCTCGAAAAAGACTGGCTGAAAAAAAAGGAGCTAAAGCAACAACGCGAATTCAACATCGACCGAAAATGCACGCATTCTGTCGCGCGAGCGTTCTACCGACAACAAATTTTAAATGCCAGCAGGACCCGCTGGAAAATTCATTTTCCCGCCCGACAAATATTTCAGCGAAAAACGGCGGATCGTTAAATTTTAACAATCGCGCTTTACGGCCGCTTTATATTAGCACCCGTGCATCGCGACAAAATACGCGAACAGAGGGACACGTCCGACGAGAGAAAGCGCAATAGAAGGAGAAAGCGACAGAGAGAGAGAGAGAGAGAGAGAGAGAGAGAGAGAGAGAGAGAGGGACGCGGACGAAACACCTGTACACATTAAAACAATCGGTGTTTCCGTGCAGTTGGCTAGTCTGGACTTTAACAGTTGCCTCGAGTTACTTCGCCGTGTTTTCTTCCAGCGGCAGATCGTGAAACCAGATGACGAGTCCTCTCGGTTTCTCCGCGACACAGAAATTCTATCTTGTCTGGGAAATTCTCTTCCGTCCGAGAACAATGCGTGTAACGTTTAACCGACACGTCCGCGACGAATATCGTGACAGCACGTGACTTCCGGAGAACGGAGGGCAGAACTGCCCGGAGGGTTTCTGAGCGTTTCAGTGAGTATCGGTGGATATTGTTGGAGTAGGAGGGTTATTTAGGTAATAGGGAATTTAGGGATGCGTCAGTTTTGGGGGTTTTAGGGAGTGATGAAGGAAATTGGGGATTTGGGAATTTGGGAATCTGGGGAATTTTGGAAATTTTGGGAATTTGGGGATTTGGGAATCTGGGGAATTAAAAAAATTTTTAGAAGTTTGGGAGTTGGGAATCTAGGGAATTTTTAGATGTTGGAGAAGTTGTGGATTTGGGGATTTGGGCATCTGCGGAATTTTGAGAATTTGAGGATTTGGGGATTTGGGAATCTAGGGAATTTTGAGTATTAGGAGAAGTTGGGATTTGGGAATCTGGGGAATTTTGTGAATTTGGGGATTTGGGGATTTGGGAATCTAGGGAATTTTGAGAGTTTGGAGAAGTTGTGGATTTGGGGATTTGGGGAATTTTGAGAATTTGGGGATTTGGGGATTTGGGAATCTAGGGAATTTTGAGTATTAGGAGAAGTTGGGATTTGGGAATCTGGGGAATTTTGTGAATTTGGGGATTTGGGAATCTAGGGAATTTTGAGTATTGTGAGAAGTTGGGGGTCTGGAAATATGGGGAATTTTAAGAATTTGGAGAAGTTGGGGATTTGGGGATTTGGGAATCTAGGGAATTTTGAGAATTTGGAGAAGTTGGGGATTTGGGGATTTGGGAATCTAGGGAATTTGGAGAATTTGGAGAAGTTGGGAACCTGGGGAATCTGGGGAATTTGGAGAATTTGGAGAAGTTGGGGAATTTAGGGAATTAGGGAAATTTGGAGAATTTGAAGATTTCAGAGTTTAAGGAGTTAGGAATTTGGAGACTGGCAATTTGTGATTTGGGGATTTTAGAATTTGTAGATTTAGGAATTTCAGGATTTATAATTTGAGGATTTGGGGATTTGTGATGTGAGAAATTTCAGGTTTGAGAATTTGGGGAATTAAGAACTTGAGGAAATGAGAATTTGGGGATATGAGAATTTGGATATAGGGGAATTTGGGGATATGGGAATTTGGGAATATGGAAATATGTCAATTTGGGATTTCAGAATTTTGGAATCTGGGAATTTTAAAGTTGGAGAAGTTCAAAATTTGAGGATTTGAGTATTTGAAAATTTGAAGATTTGGGGATTTGAGAATTAGAAAATTAGAAAATTAGGAAATTTGAAAATTTTCAAGTAGCAAACTTCTGTAAATAAATGACCAAATTTTTAACATTTGCAAATTCCAACTGTACAACTTGAAAATTCGAAAACTTGCAAAATCGTGAACCTGTCAGCACCGCGCCGAAGACACTTCAATCAGCCAAAACGTCAGTTCCGTTCCCAAAAATATCAAACGCCGGATCTCATCGGAATAAAAAAAAAAGGTTTCTTTTGAAAAGGTTTAACACACGGTTAAAAAAAAAATAGTGTAAAATTTTAAAGGCTACCGTTTGTAGCAGTGATACCGATGTTCAAATTGATCGAAGCTTTCACGTCGCAGTTGAAAAAAAAGAAAACGAAAAAAAAACACATACACACGCACACAGATAACATCGATATTTTTTGTCAGATAAGCCAGCTTTTTGACTGTTACTGCGAAAGCTCGGATTAGATATAAATTCTAGATAAGAGTTTTTAATTAACGAAGTCCACCGTCGAGACGAGTTATTAAAGGCTGAAATCAATGAGCTTTTACGGCAAGCTTGTTTATGAATAAATTTTTCCATTCACATAATATTACACGTCTGCTTTTCGTTCCAAATTAAATTGCTCCGTTGGTCGTAAATTTACCTTCGTGTTAAAGCAACAAATTCGAAATCTAGATTTTCTGGTCTTTTTTTCAACTGGAAATAAATTGTAGTTGACGAAATTAATTATGGAAAATATAATCAAGAAATATTAACGAGGTTTTGTGATATATTGTCACTGGTGTACATCTTTGTGAACTAGGGTTGAAATCAGATTGTATTTCTATATAATTTATGTTTATGTAGGTTCAAATTTTCTCAGGCAGAAAATTGGACATTGAAAATTTGGTCTAATTTGAAAATTTGTGGTTTTTGGGAATTTTAGAATTGGGGTGTGAGAATTTGGGGTTGTGACAATTTGGGGATGTGAGAATTTGGGGATGTAAGAATTTAGGGATGTGAGAATTTGGGGATGTGAAAATTTGGGGATGTGAGAATTTGCAAATGTGAGTATTTGGGGATGTGAGAAATTAGAGATGTGAGAATTTGGGGATGTGAGAATTTGGGGATGTGTGAAATTAGACACGTGAGAATTTGGGGATGTGACAATTTGGGGATGTAAGAATTTGGGGATGTAAGAATTTGGGGATGTGAGAATTTGGGGATGTGAGAATTTGGGGATGTGAGAATTTGGGGATGTGAGAATTTGCAAATGTGAGTATTTGGGGATGTGAGAAATTAGAGATGTGAGAATTTGGGGATGTGAGAATTTGGGGATGTGAGAATTTGGGGATGTGAGAATTTGCAAATGTGAGAATTTGCAAATGTGAGTATTTGGGAATGTGAGAAATTAGAGATGTGAGAATTTGGGGATGTGAGAAATTAGACCCGTGAGAATTTGGGGATGTAAGAATTTGGGAATGTGAGAATTTGGGGATGTGAGAATATATGGATGTTAGAATTTGCAAATGTGAGAATTTGAGGGTGCAATAATTTGGGGATGTGTGAATTTATGCATATAAGAATTTGGAATTGTGAGTATTTGGCAATATGCGAGTTTAGGGATGTGGATATTTGGGGATGTAAGAATTTGAGTATACAGAAATTTATAAACTTAAGCACTTGTGAATTGTAAGAACTTTGGATTTTGACAATTTATAATCTGATAATTTATAAATATAAAAATTTAAGAGTATTAGAACTTGAGAATCTTAGAGTTCAGACCCATAAAGAACATCAAATAAAAATAAAAATGTGCACAATTCACTTCACCAGAACTGAAATTTCCCTATTTCTTGAAGAATTTAGAATGGCAAGAATCGTTGATAGTCTGGTATAATCGATGCAAACGCAAAATAATGGCATGCAGTACGGATTAACGTGCGATTATGGTTGTTTCATCTTGAGCAAAGGTGTTCCCTGAGGCGAGGTAGGTTCGCTGGAAATTTTACGGTCACGTACGTCGCGTAAAACACGTTTTCAGCACGTCTCCCGGCAAGAAGCTCGACACAGCGTAGCCCAGTTAGATGGAGTTTAGAATTTGTTTGGCGTCGTTCTTAAAGGCTCGATCCCCTTACAGGGCAACAACGTCGACAGGATCAAGCCTTGGTAGTAGCCTTTCGAGTAAAACGCGGGCTCACCATCGTGGAAGATTTATGCGAGAGCTGCGACCAACTTTTCTTCGTCCAAGATTTGATCCACCGAGCCGGGCCGATTGCCAACTCTCGTGCCACATTACAGATTTCACCAACACATCGGGAACGAACATCATTTTTCATCGGGCCGAACGATCGACTCGCTCTCTACACCAATTTTCCGACAGAATTTCCGCGGATCTACCGCCGGTTGCTTCTCGCCACCCTCAATTTACATCGTTCTCTACTTTCCTACTCGATACCGTCATACTTCCGCGTTATCGATATACTTGAGTGCTGCTTCTTCCGGATTTCTAACGGTTACGTTTTAATTTTCGACGTTTCAGAACTTATTCTGGTTGATGGTACAATTTTAGTAGAGATTAAAATACTATTTGGATGGTTGTCGAGTTAGAGGACTCGCATGAGGTTAAGTAGTATAGGACACTTAGGTGGTCAGACAAGTAGTAGAAGAGTCGTATAACATCGTACAAGTATGGAGTCTGTATAAGGTTACACAACCGATGTACAATTCGTATGACAGATAAGTAGTATAGGAAACGTACGAGGTCAGACAAGTAGTACAGGACATGCATGAGATCACGTGAACAGTATAGAATCTCTATATGGTTACATAATTTATACAGAATTCGTATGAAGTCAGATAAGTAGTATCGGTACTGTACGAAGTCACGAACGTAGTATAGGATTCCTACGAAATCATATAAGTAGTATAAGAACCATACGAGGTCAGATAAGTAGTATAGGAACTGTACGAAATCAGACAAGTAGTATAGGAACTGTACGAAATCAGACAAGTAGTATAGGAACTGTAGCAAGTCAGACAAGGAGAATAGGACTCGTACTAAGTCAGACAAGTAGTATAGAAACCACATGAGGTCAGAAAAGTAGAATAGAACTCGTACGAAGTCAGACAAGTAGTACAGAAACCATACGAGGTCATACAAGTAGTACAGGAACTGCACGAAGTTAGACAAGGAGTTTAGGAACTGTACGAAGTCAGACAAGTAACATAAATGCTACACGAAGTCAGACAAGTAACATAAGTGCTACACGAAGTCAGACAAGTAACATAAGTGCTACACGATGTCAGACAAGTAACATAAGTGCTACACGAAGTCAGACAAGTAACATAAGTACCACACGAAGTCAGACAAGTAATACGAAGGTAATAAACACTCCAACAAGTAGTATAGATAAATACACCATCAGACATAGTGCTCAATCGACAATACATCATTGAGAGTTAGTGATACAACTGGTTTGTAAAACCTGTTGGTCGTCAGACAATATTTGTCATACAAGTTGTATCGGTCAGACAGGTAGAATATACATCGTTGTTAATCGGACAAGTTATATAAATTCTGTTGGTGGTCAGACAAGTAGTAGCAGCACTATTGCTAGTCAGTCCCATTGCTTGTCAGACAAGTAGAATGAATACCGTTGCTGGTCAGACAAGTGGAATGAGTACTGCTACTAGTCAGACAAGTGGTAGAAGCATCCATGTTAGTCAGACAAGTAGAATGAATACTTTTAGTGGTCAGACAAGTAGAATAAGCACCCTTGCTAGTCAGACAAGTAGAATGAGTACTCTTGCTAGTCAGACAAGTAGAATGAGTACTCTTGCTAGTCAGACAAGTAGAATGAGTACTCTTGCTAGTCAGACAAGAAGAATGAGTACCCTTGCTAGCCAGACAAGTAGAAACATATACCGCAGCTAGTCAGACAAGTAGAAATGTACACCTTAGGTAGTCAGAGAAGTAGTTTCAACATTCAGCTACTAATCAGACCAATATAAATACCATAGCTAGCTGATACCTTACATAACTACTTTCGCTAGTCAGACAAGTAGTATAACTACTGCCACTAGTAAAACTCGTAGCACAAATATTCTCGTTATTTGAAGGAGTAGTACTGATATCAAAAAGCACTACATTCCTTCATTTCAGTCAACTAAAAAATACTATAAAAATGTTCAAGAAATATTTTAAAAATGTAAAGGAACAAAATGAATCCTATACTGTTAATATAGTTTAAAAATTATTGAAATAGACCCTACTAATAATTCCCCATCAAAATTTACACGCTGCCGCCATGATTGAATACCAATAAAAATGAAGGCAATCAACTCACCAATCGTTGCCAGTCTTGGTCACATTTTGACGTTTGCGTCCAGTCTGATGGGGTTTCGGCTCGGCCACCATATTAACATCTGCAACAGAATATTAAAATCTTCAAGTTCGTTCAACAGTTTATTAGATCCATTGTATCGAATGGTTTTTTAAATCGATAAAAGAGGCAATCTTAAGATCTTTTGAAGCAATATCTCTCCTTATCCGACCATAAAATCCAGCGGAATGATGACCATATTTCATCGGGACCGTTAAGCAATGCACGGTAACGCGATAATCCGTCGTAAAAAGGGAAGCGATTGTTGCGATACCGTATAGAAATCTGTCTCGTAATAGTCGACGCAAATTAATAAAGCGCACCGTTGCAACGGAAGCTTAAGGTGTCTGCAAACAGTTATTAATTTCATCCCTTTGCGGCATGTTTCTGCGTCGCGTTGCATACCGCTAAGGTGGATAATGAATGCGTTCGAGTGATCAGAACGCTTCAGCTGTTCTGTCTGGGGAACACACCATTATTCTTGTCTTAGATGGATAAAAATGGATGAAACTCTGATAACCGACGATACCCTGTTCGTATCCTTTGAAAACATTTCAAAGGATCAATATATCCGTTTCTGAACAATCTACCTTTCTACCTACAGAATTTATACATTAACATCTACGAGCACACATGAATACCATATTAATGTTATACTAGTGTATCAGGTTTGTGGTATAAAGATCTACGAAGTGCTCTGCATTAAAAATACAATTTTATTGTAATACTGAAAATTAAACATCAAGTGGACATGTCAAATTCAACATCAAGTTTTTTTCGTTTGCTCAAAAAGTTGCTGATTGCCGAATAAAATTAGGGGTACCCTTATGGAAGGTTTGAAAAAGATCATACACTGAAGTAAACATGAGAATAAATTAAAAATAATTGTTTATAACGACAAAGAAGTCTAACTGTCTATTTTTGAAGATTGAAACGAGGGACTAGAGGTACGTGGTTAGAATAAAATTCAATTAAGACGTAAAGAGATGCATCGATGAAATACTGCACACGGTGGAAGCCGCAAACATCACCAGACATACAAAGCTCCAGATGTCTCTGTATTACCGAAAATGATGGCCCTCTGCTGACAGTCCAAGCACAAACATAATCTTAGACGAGGTACGAAGCCAGCTGACTCCAGCAGTGGGTGTGTAACAGTAGGAAACAGGACACAAGGCACATCCTTTGTGTAACTTAACCAAACACGTAATACAAACACAGCTACTAGGGATGTGCACACGATCTACCAACCGCTAAAAGTCAGCTCGATTATAACAGTTGCTCGTGGATCCGTCAGGGAGATTATTTACACGCCTGTTGTTTCGAGTGCGGCAATCCACTCGATAGCGAGTGTATTTGGGTAAATTAACCTTGCAATTTGATGGGGAGGATTGAGCGAGTGTGGGGCAGGGATTTGGACACTTAGACATTTTGGGGATTCTTGGAATTTGAGAATTATTGAAGTTTTAGAGGGGGATTGCAGATATTTGAAATGTGAGAATTTGGGAAGTGGGATTTGGAAAATTTGGGTTGCAAAAATTGGGGATATAGGAAATTTGAAATCTGAAAATTTGGAGGTGTGGAATTATGGAAATTTGGGAATTTGGGGACGATAGAAATTTGGAAACGTGAGAATTTGGGTAATTTCAAATCTCAAAATTTGGGAAGTGGGATTTGGAAATTTTGGGTTGTAAAAATTGGGGGATTTAGGAAATTTGAAATCTGAAAATTTGGAGGAGTAGAGTTATGGAAATTTGGGAATTTGGGGACGATAGAAATTTGGATATGTGAGAATTTGGGGAGTGCAGAAATTTGGGAAATTTGAAATTTCAAAATTTGGGAAGTAAAATTTGTAAGTCTTTAGTTGTAATAATTGGAAAATTTAGAAACCCAAAAATATACAAATTTGAAATAACCCAACTCGTCCCAAAATTAGAAATCTAAACTCGAACCTATAGTTTCTGATTCATGACGAGTAAAATAGCAAATAAAAATAGTCTCCATAGTGACAAATAATTATATTTAAATAAAACAACGATATCATTATTTCTACGAATTTTCTGCACCTAAATCAGCAATTCTGCACAATGTAACATTAATATTTCACTAATTCCTGATTTCTCCGTGGACATAAACTAATCTGTATGGGACCGGATATTTACTTGCGCACCGTTGTTTACCAGCTGTTCACAATGGTCGAACATTGCAATCCGCAAATGTATATTAAATCAGAATATTCGTTAATCAACGAACAAGCATTGCAAATCACTTTATTGAATACGTGGATGCCAACTGCTGAACGTTATTACATGAACTTATTTGACATAAAATATTTGATATAATATAGGCGTCATTTAATATCCAGAGAATGTCACGTCAAATACAATGACCATTGATAATTCATAATTCCATTACTTCAGTTGAATACTATCATTAATTTATATATGTACATTTTAAAAGAAATTTTAAAATAGGGACAGAATTAAATTATCAGCTAATTTAATAATATTAATTATTAATATTTAATAATATTAATATTAATTTAATAATTGCCTGACAATTTAGTAATTTTGTAATTTGATAACTTACTGATTCTCTAATTTACCAATTAATTTTTTTAATAATTTAATAATTCAGCTATTTACTAACCTCCTTATTTACTAGTCTATTAATTCATTAATCCACTAATCCATTAATATACTAACAATAATTTATTAATTTATTAATATAGTAATTTACTATTCTGGCAGTCTATCAATCTATCGATCTATCAATGTATTGATCTATCAATCTATCGATCTATCAATTTATCGATCTATCAATCTATCAATCTATCAATCTATCAATCTATCAATCTATCAATCTATCAATCTATCAATCTATCAATCTATCAATCTATCAATCTATCAATCTATCAATCTATCAATCTATCAATCTATCAATCTATCAATCTATCAATCCATCAATCCATCAATTAATCAATTCATCAATTCATCAATCCATCGATCCATCTATTGACATATCGATCTATCGATCTGTCGACCTATCGACCTATCGACCTATCGACCTATCGACCTATCGATCTATCGATATATCGACCTATCGATCTATCGATCTATCGATCTATCGACCTATCGACCTATCGATCTGTTGACCTATCGATCTATCGACCTATCGATCTATCAATCTGTGAATATGCCAGGACCCCCAATCCATCAATCAACTAATTCATTAACTCGCTAATAAAGCAGTCAACCAATTTGCTAATTTGAGGATTCGCTAATTAACCAGTTTGCGAGTACATTAATTCGATGTTTCGAGGCATCCAAAATGACCAATCGAAGCGTAACAATAATAGAACTTGTTACTATCGGGAAGCGCAGTAAACGGGAATATTTGTACAGTGACAGTGAGCATATTAACTGCGTGAAAGTAGTCAGACAGTCCGATAAGAATAATTTCAGCGACCCGGACGCTATTCAAAACAGAGCATCGTCAGAGGCCGTGAAAGGAGCTTAAATTCCACGAATGTTTTACCAAACGAGCTTCCATAATCCTGGTTAAATATCCAGCTGCATGCGTTCCCTCATCCCCGTGTCCTCTTCAACTGCCAGATTTCGTTTCAACTCTCCTGCGTCCGCAATCCCGCGATATGCATAAAAATGACATTCAATCACAGACTTCGCCAGACTGTACGTTAGAAATAAATGTTTTCTTCCGCCGTGAAGGAACGAAGGATCTTCTGCGACGGAGTTTCTTGCAAGGAGATATTAATTGATAATGATCGCACAGCATCGACGTTGTATCTTCGATCGTTGTATTTTAAGGAAACGCGCGAGTTCGGTCGGCGAGTTTATTGCTTCGGGAGTAGAAGATTCTCAAACTTCCGAGTTTACGGACTCTCAAAGTTGCCGCGAATTCCAAACACCTTTTTCACCCTTGTGACTCCATATTCTCGCAGTTTTATCTTGCCCGATATTGATTTGCGGACACCGAGGAATATTCTCGACAAGTATCGCTTTGCTACTGAAAAATTAAGACGAGGTGTCTGCCAGGATGCGGTTCGCTTCAGAATTTTAGAACTTTCGCGTTTTATGGCACTGTGATTTTGGTAGTTTGCGAGTTTGGATATGTGGAATATTTGAAGGGTTAGTTTGGGACATTTAAGAATTTAATCATTTCAATTTAAGGATTTGACCATTTATATTTGAGAATTCATTTCAGAATTTATTATTATCATTTCATTCATTTATGTTTCACGTGTAATTATTTACATTTAAGAAATTAATTATTATCAATGATCATTCGTTTAAGAATGTACTCATTCAAATTTAAGAACTTGATCATTTGGAACCACTTTTGAAAATGTTTTCAAATCCATAAGAAAGGGACATCATATCTAAGGACATAAGATCCTCAAGATTAGGAAAATTTCAATATTGAACACTCCTACGATTACTCCTAATCAAGAGTAGATAACGTCCAACTGTAACTTATATACAGTTAACCGGACCTAACGTAACATAACTTCACATAAACTATACAGAGCTTAGGAACTACCTAGCGAATCTCCAGTATGGACACTTCACCTAAACTTCCTAAGTGAATGTTACACAAAAGTATCTCATAACGGAAACTGTCACTACTTGACCTAATTTACATGGAGTTTCGGAAAAATTATCTTATGACCTATGATAACATAACCTAACCTACTTAGGAAGCATTATCACATAATTTGACATAATGTAATTCACATAAAGTTTAGGAAGAATGATCACATATCTGGAAATTTAAGAACTTCAGGAGTTTTGGAACTTGGAAAACTGGGTATTTGAACTTTAGCAAATTGGGTATTTGAAGATTTGAGAATTTTACAAATTTGTGCAATTATCAAATTAGGGACTTAAAGACCTGAATATTTCAGAAACCTATAAATTTGGAGATTTCGCAATTGGAAGACAAATCTAACCAAAACACGTTCCACTTATAAACTTCGTAATTTCGCAAGAACAACAATTTCCTGAATAATATAACTCGCTCCAAATGTAATCCCAAAACGTAATGTCCGTTGTATCAAAAATACCTGGTGAACAGTTATTTCAGTTAGAAGCAATAACTATTTCAGTATAATTAAATATTGAGTATTATGGAGTTTGTACCTAAAAGCGTTTAGAATCGAGTATTTCTATTTGTAGGAACGAATCGTTGTTCAGCTCAGATCAATTTCCTGTTATTTATAGTTTAGAAACAAATTCAGCACAAAATTCACCTCCTTAAAATTCGTGACAGGCCAAAGAAAGGGCATAAATACTGGTCCACAGACCATGAATCGCCGTTTCACCCGCGTATTAATTGGTAACCGTCCAATTAACGGATTATCTACTCGAAACAAGTTGGCAATTTGCGGTGCAATTTTATCCAGCATATCGGTCGTCGAGCTGTCGGATATTTTCACCTTCTATCCTCATTCTCGTCACGTAGCGGACAGCATGACGAACGTTCGCGATTTGTTGTATTACGCTCTATCGTGGATGGTGAATGGCAGAAGTATCGCGGAATGGAAACATGAAACGGCGGATGGCGGTAGTTTTTTAAAACGACCGGCAAACAATTCCGTTAGCCGCGTTGATTGTTCGGGGAAATAATAATTTTCAGCTGCAACTTGAATAACGAGCTTCCTGTTTGTACCTTGTTAATGAAAGAATTTCCTAACAATCGCGCGAAAATGAAACCCGGTATTACTGTTGACCATCACGAATGTAATCGTATGTGCAACAAAACGTTATTTATTCGCTAATCGGGAAAATGTGCACCTTGGAGTGCATCTAAATATTTGAGAACATAATCTGGTTCCTCGAAGTGTCCTTTGGAAGTCATCAGCTTACCAATTAGCGAAACGCTAATTAACTATTACTTCTGTAACTCAGTGGATCCACATTTGACCAGTAAATTCCGCGTAAATCTTAATTAGAGAAATTAACGAATCAACGAACCGGACCGGTGTAACGAATCTCGGAAGTTTCACGGTCATCCAGTTGTCAGCGTGTTGTGTCGGGGGTCGTGAACGTCAACGACAATGCTCGTTTTATTAGAAAGTTGGCTAACGGAGAAGCAACTGATCATTATGCAGCTCGCGTTGTCATATTCCATTACCGTGGCTGCCGGTTACAGACGCAGCTGCCGCGGTTAGTTCGAAGAACAATTCGCAGCACGATATAGGGAAACCGGCATCGCCCTTCAACCGAGCTTGCAGATGACATCGATACTCGACTTCCGCCTCCGAGTTGCCGTTTCTAGCCGTACCTGTTCCCTCTCTCTCGCTCTTACGGCTATACAACCTTTGAGTTTGCCACGGTGCCACGATTCACCACGTCGGACTAACTTTGCCGGTTTTCGACGACTAGCGAACCGGGATAACGCGAGAAACGCGATGAAACGCTCGTTGATTTTCTGCCAGTTGTTACGTCGACACCGATCGTTGCACCGCTCAAACCGTATCGGGACCTGCCCGGTTTCTTGCGCCAATTTTGCAGGAATTTTAGGAAGATTGGCTATATTAGGTTTGATGATGGCTCAGATGTAGCTTACATTTAGCGACACGATGTCTGACATTTGATGATGGCTGAGATGTTACATTAAATTGCATGATGTCTGCCTTCCTGATTTTTGAGGAGTTACGATGGGTAGGTTGTTTGGTTCAAGTTCTTAGAGGTAGATTAGTTAGGTTAGTTCAGTTAGTTGCGCTGCTCACCCCGCATAGGGACCTGATGGGTTTCTTGCGCTAATTTTGCAGGAATTTTAGGAAGATTGGTTATATTAGATTTGATGACGGCTCAGATGTAGCTTACATTTAGCGACACGATGTCTGACATTTGATGATGGCTGAGATGTTACATTAAGTTGCATGATGTCTGCCTTCCTGATTTTTGAGGAATTACGATGGGTAGATTGTTTGGTTCAAGTTCTTAGAGGTAGATTAGTTAGGTTAGTTCAGTTAGTTGCACTGCTCACCCCGCATAGGGACCTGATGGGTTTCTTGCGCTAATTTTGCAGGAATTTTAGGAAGATTGGTTATATTAGATTTGATGACGGCTCAGATGTAGGTTACATTTAGCGACACGATGTCTGACATTTGATGATGGCTGAGATGTTACATTAAGTTGCATGATGTCTGCCTTCCTGATTTTTGAGGAGTTACGATGGGTAGGTTGTTTGGTTCAAGTTCTTAGAGGTAGATTAGTTAGGTTAGTTCAGTTAGTTGCACTGCTCACCCCGCATAGGGACCTGATGGGTTTCTTGCGCTAATTTTGCAGGAATTTTAGGAAGATTGGTTATATTAGGTTTGATGATGGCTCAGATGTAGCTTACATTTAGCGACACGATGTCTGACATTTGATGATGGCTGAGATGTTACATTAAGTTGCATGATGTCTGCCTTCCTGATTTTTGAGGAATTACGATGGGTAGGTTGTTTGGTTCAAGTTCTTAGAGGTAGATTAGTTAGGTTAGTTCAGTTAGTTGCACTGCTCACCCCGCATAGGGACCTGATGGGTTTCTTGCGCTAATTTTGCAGGAATTTTAGGAAGATTGGTTATATTAGATTTGATGATGGCTCAGATGTAGCTTACATTTAGTGGCATGATGTCTGACATTTGATGATGGCTGAGATGTTACATTAAGTTGCATGATGTCTGCCTTCCTGATTTTTGAGGAATTACGATGGGTAGGTTGTTTGGTTCAAGTTCTTAGAGGTAGATTAGTTAGGTTAGTTCAGTTAGTTGCACTGCTCACCCCGCATAGGGACCTGATGGGTTTCTTGCGCTAATATTGCAGGAATTTTAGGAAGATTGGCTATATTAGGTTTGATGATGGCTCAGATGTAGCTTACATTTAGCGACACGATGTCTGACATTTGATGATGGCTGAGATGTTACATTAAATTGCATGATGTCTGCCTTCCTGATTTTTGAGGAGTTACGATGGGTAGGTTGTTTGGTTCAAGTTCTTAGAGGTAGATTAGTTAGGTTAGTTCAGTTAGTTGCACTGCTCACCCCGCATAGGGACCTGATGGGTTTCTTGCGCTAATTTTGCAGGAATTTTAGGAAGATTGGTTATATTAGGTTTGATGATGGCTCAGATGTAGGTTACATTTAGCGACATGATGTCTGACATTTGATGATGGCTGAGATGTTACATTAAGTTACATGATGTCTGCTCTTCTGATTTTTGAGGAGTGGTTAGGATGAATAGGTTGTTTGGTTCAAATTCTTAGAGGTAGATTACTTGTTAGGTTAGGTTAATTTAGGTGATGGTTGAGACATAGATTTAGTAGTAAGTGAAGAAGATATGTCTGTTGCTCAAATCCTCAAATCTCCAAGTCCCTAAGTTCCCAGATCCCCAAATCCCTAAATCCTCAAATTCTTACATCCCCAAATCCTCAAATCCCTAGATCCTCCAATTCCCAAATCCTCAAATTCTTAAATGTCCAAGTCCCTAAGTCCCTAAATCTTGAAATCCCCACACTTCCAAATCCTCAAATCCCTAAATCCTCCAATTCTCAAGTCCACAAATCTCCAAATCCTCAAATCCCCAAGTCTCCAAACCCCAAAATTTTGAAATTTCCAATTCCCTAAACCAAAAATCCAAATTTCCAAGCGAATAGTTTGATTAAACCGCAATTTTTGCTTTATACGGCGGGTACATAAAATGATAGAACTACGCGAGTAGGATAGTTTCGGCTCGATCAAGCGAGTCTATTAATGCGACAGTGGCATAACGCGCGAAGCGGAATGAGATGGCGAAGTTGAGGAACGTATATGCGGCAGCAAGAGGAAGATTTAACAAGGAAACTGATCCAGCTTCCATCAGACTGTGGCAGAAGGTGCATATGTTTCTTGTAGCTCGGTGAAAATTGAGCTTTGTCGTTGCAGAACCCGGTTACACAATAATTCAGTTCCTCGCTAGATATCCACGTTTTAGAAGTATGCGTGGAATTCTAATATACTGGAAACTCTTTGTCGAATATTACAGTACTATACGTTTAATAGAGAACATGAGCTACGAAATTAATCAGGTCTTAATTACGAATGAGTTACAGTGATGCTATTAAATACGTTGGTATTATGACATATATCAAAAGAACGGATTCTGAAACGTGCAGTCGGAGACTATTTCATTACATAAAAGTATTTCGGAATGGTACGTATGATATGTCGATTTGAAGCTTAAAATGTATTTGAAATTACTGTGTACGTGTACATTTCGTCAATGTTTTTGATACAACATGGTTCACGAAGATATTAAATGTGAGACATCAAAGCGATTTTGGATAAATAATCTAGCAAAAATTCATGACATAAAAGTATCTCAAAATGACTCGTATATTACATCAATTTGAAGCTTAAAGTGTATTGGAAATGACTGTATACGAGCACCTTTCGTCGATGTTCTTAATACAAAATGGTGGATTCCTGAATGCGACAAACGTTGGACATGAAAGTGATGGTTTCCATTAGACCAATAAAAATAAAAATAAAAATTCATGACATAAAAGTATGTCGAAATAGCAATTGTAATATATCAATTTAAAGTTTAAATTTCACCAAAAGTAACTGCGCAGATGCACCTTTTGTTAATGCTTTTAGTACAAAGTGGTTCATCATACAACGAACGCTGCGTATGGAAATTACGGTTTTTGGTACATAACGTTGTAAACCGTGACGTGATCTGTTTAATAAAATTTCATAACATAAAGCAACACTTGTGGTCCACAAATTTAAAATTCAAATTTGAATATAAGAACAGTAAAAATGAAATATTAGTCTCTGCAAATCTTTCCGTGAAAGTATTGTAATTAAAAATTGAAACACTAATAATCCCTCTTTGATGAAACATCGTTCAGCAATATTAAATTCATTATGAATAAAAAGAATTTTAAGCTGGTCGCTGCTGTGATGTTTTCCACCCGGGAAGTTGAGCTATACAGAAAATATAATTTTTAATAAATCCCCTTTTACACAACTCTGAATATTAAACGGGATTCATTTTAAGCTTCGATAAATAATATTTTCATACGCGATCAAAGATGACTAATGATTCTAAAGCGTCACTTTATTCGATAAACATTAAACGATCTCTCTTAATATGATCGAGTTGTATTCGAAACATTTCAATATTTAATACTTATCCAGCTTTTATCATATTGCATCAAAATTCAACGTTCAATGAATATCGATATCCTTTCAAACATAAACTTATTCACGACATATCCCACTTTTATATTACTGTGCAAATTTCAATAAAGGGTATTTAAATACTCGTTCAGATTAATTGCTGACAATTTTTCTCTTCATCAAATTGTTTTAATTTATTAAATAACGTAGACATTCTTCGTTAAATTCTATAGAGCACAATACATTTTCGGTACAGTACATTTAGCCACATATCGGGTCTTTTAAAATAGTAGTGAAAACTCGATGATTTTATCGTCACTAGACTCGTGGTCTCCTGATAGCCTCATTTAACAATCTCACTGTGATTTGACAATGATTGAAAATCCGAGAAAAATGATGTATCACCTTAATTGTAAGCAATAAATATCGAGTTTGAAAGCGGTATTACACCGGCGAGCACTTCAATTAACTCTTTCCATTATATCAGACTCGTTCACGAAATTCATAGAACTGTTTCCACACAGTACATGCAGAGGGAAACTACTCTGAACCTGTTCGGAGGGCTTGAACAAAGTTTCGTACCAGCCGTTCCGAGTTACCCTTCCTGATCAGCTCATCAAACACGCACAACGATATATCTGACCGCGACACGATAGTATTTCCATCGTTCTCGTTTTATACCCCTTTTTCCGGCCCTATCCCCTTTAATTGCGGCTCATTATTTATAACGGTAGTTACAAGTTGTTTCGTCATTTCCGGCGGGCTTTCGTTCGTCCCGGGGGCGAGCCGGCTGCGCGGCGGGCGTGCCCGTGTTTTGCGCCGCGCAACGGAAGCCTCGTTTCGTGATAACCGGACGTTAAAAGGCGGCTTTACTGTTGAACACATGTAGCGTCTCGTCGGTGAAAACTCGCGGCTATTTTCTCGCGAACGGAAGAAGTCACGGAACTTCTTACCATCCCAGACAGTATAACTATGGCTTCCTCCTTGTTTCTTACTCGCGGCCCTTTTCCTTCGTGTTCCTGGGAATTTTGCATTACGCGATATATTTACGACTCTCGATCCTCGAGAAACTTCAACGTTTCCAACCGTATACCTACAATGCTCGATTTTATGGATCGAGAATCTTTTGGGTTTAAGGCGAAAAC
The DNA here is from genome assembly GCA_036983795.1 of Megachile lagopoda. Lineage (NCBI taxonomy): Eukaryota > Metazoa > Arthropoda > Insecta > Hymenoptera > Megachilidae > Megachile > Megachile lagopoda. Next base: position 7,764,284 of record CM072798.1, read on the forward strand.
GGAATTTTTTATGTTGCGGGAATTTTACTGTTTCAATTTTATTTTAGTCACTTTTGTTCGGATATGGTGATTTTACAGGAATTTTTAATGTAATACGATGATTATGTGAAAATTTTGATTATAAACTGATTCTGACATGTGTAGTCAGAGATCATTTCATGACATAAAAGTATCTTAAAATGACGCATATGTTACGTCGATTTGAAGAATAAAGCACAATAAAAATGACTGTGTATATGCACCCTTCGTCCATGTTTCCAATACAAAATGGTGGACTCCTGAACATAAACGTCAACATAATAAACATCAAAACAATGGTCTTCGATAAATCATCTAACAAAAATTCATGACATAAAAGTATCTTAAAATGACGCACATGTTACGTCAATTTGAAGCTTAAAGCACAATAAAAATGACTGTGTATATGCACCATTCGTCCATGTTTCCAATACAAAATGGTGGACTCCTGAACACAAACGTCAACATAATAAACATCAAAACAATGGTCTTCGATAAATCATCTAACAAAAATTCATGACATAAAAGTATCTTAAAATGACGCATATGTTACGTCAATTTGAAGCTTAACGTGTGCTGAAAATCACTGTATACATGCACCCTTCGTTAATACTTTCAGTACAAAATGGTTGGTCATCAAACACAGCATACACTGCATATGAAAATTATAGATTTTAGTGTATTCGATAGATCAACTAATAAAAATTCATGACATAAAAGTATCTCAAAATATCAACTATGATGTGTCAATTTAAAGCTTGAAGTCCAATAAAAGTAACTGTGTACGTGCACCCTTCGTTAATTCTTTCAGTACAAAATGGTTGGTCATCAAACACAGCACACACTGCATATGAAAATTACAGTTTTTGGTACATCAAGTACGACATGTGATATTTCGATTATAACATAAAAATTATTCGACAATTTCTAACACAACAAATTTATAATTTGATAATATTTAAATATAGGAGCATGAAAACGTAAAAATTAATAATTTGAAAATGTAAAAATATGAAAATATCGCGATGTCGTGTATAGATGTAACACGACAACGTTTCAGTTCCGCGACTCACGTAGAACACCATAAATCAATGACGAGGGAATGTGTAGGATTGTACGTACATTAGCCAACCTTACCCGGAAGTCGTAGCTGTTGCGGAAACGACGTTTTTGACGTTTCCACAGTTGCGGCTAACACCGTAGTGGTCTTCGCGCACAGTTGGAGAATGACTCGGCTATCATCGCGTAAACTGACATGAATTTCCCGAGTTGCTATTGCGAACTAGAAATCAGTGACAGCGCAACCGTTTGAACCGATGATAATTAAAATCAAACATGCGAAAATCCTGATAACTAGCGCCAGGAGATCATTAATTTGCAACGCGATTCGATGTTTGTTCGACGAAACAAGAGAGCTATACTTGATATTATGTACAATCTATTGTTTTAACTGAAATTGATTATCTTCTCCCATTGTTAGCTACTATTATTTATTCTATCCTATTACTATTATACTGCTATTCTATCGTCTATTATTATGTATTAGCATGTTCAATTTCATGATGGCGATCTGTTATTTGGGGTTTGACAGTTTTGGAATTTTGAAACTAGAAAATTACGAATTTATTTTTTAGTTTTAATGATTTATTTGGGAGTTTAGAAATTTAGAAGAATATGTTGGTATAAAATATAAAATATCCAAAAATTTTCAAGTTTAGATCCAATAGTTCCAATAGATTCAAGTTTAGATTTAAGTTCCAATATTTTCAAGCTGAGAAATTTCTATGTTTAGAAATTTCTAAATTTTTAGAAGCCCAAATAGGTAAAATTAATTTCTAGGTCCACATGTTTCCAAATTACTAGATCCTATTATACGAGATCCGCAAATCCCACAATTTCCTAGATCTACGAATTCTAAAATTTCCAAATTTCTAAATTCCCAACCTCTAAATTCCCAAGTTTCTAAATTCCCAACCCCTAAATTCCCAATTCCTAAATCCCCAACCTCTAAATTCCCAATCTCTAAATTCCCAAATTTCTAAATTCCGAACCTCCAAATTCCCAATTCTTAAATCCCCAACCTCTAAATTCCCAAATTTCTAAATTCCCAACCTCTAAATTCCCAAGTTTCTAAATCCCCAACCTCTAAATTCCCAATTCCTAAATCCCCAACCTCTAAATTCTCAATTCTTAAATCCCCAACGTCTAAATTCCCAAATTTCTAAATTCCCAACCCCTAAATTCCCAAATTTATAAATCCCCAACCTCTAAATTCCCAAATCCTAAATCCCCAACCTCTAAATTCCCAACTCCTAAATCCCCAATCTCGAAATTTCCAAATTTCTAAATTCTCAACCCCTAAATTACCAATTCCTAAATTCCCAACTCCTAAATCCCCAACCCCTAAATCCCCAATTCCTATGTCCCCAATCCCTAAATCCCCAACCTCTAAATTCCCATATTTCTAAATTCCCAACTCCTAAATCCCCAACCTCTAAATTCCCAACTCCTAAATCCCCAATCTCGAAATTCCCAAATTTCTAAATTCTCAACCCCTAAATTACCAATTCCTAAATTCCCAACTCCTAAATCCCCAACCCCTAAATCCCTAATTCCTATGTCCCCAATCCCTAAATCCCCAACCTCTAAATTCCCATATTTCTAAATTCCCAACTCCTAAATCCCCAACCTCTAAATTCCCAATCCCTAAATCCCCAAACTCTAAATTCCCATATTTCTAAATTCCCAACTCCTAAATCCCCAACCTCTAAATTCCCATATTTCTAAATCCCCAACCTCTAAATTCCCATATTTCTAAATCCCCGACCTCTAAATTCCCAAATTTATAAATCCCCAACCCCTAAATTCCCAATTCCTAAATCCCCAAATCCTGAGTCTCCAAACCCCAAATCCCAAATCTCAGAATCTCCAAATCCTCAAATTTCTCAACCCACACCCCAAAATCGTGAAACACCGTCACCTCAAAATTTCCACCAACCTTGAACCACCCTTCAGCCCCCCAAACGAGTCGCCAATAAAAATTGAATCCCCCCGAAAATCTTAGAGCGCGACATTAAAGCGATGGTCCCTTTCGAAGACTCGGTATTCCCTCATCACCCTCCATTCTCTCCTAAACCACCCCTTCGTGAAACTCCATCGCGTCGTATCCCGCAGCAGCCGTCCACTTTCGCATCCCATCGAAACATCAAAAAGTCGCGTGGCGTCAAAGATTGCTTCAGAACGTTTGCATTTCGACGGGGACACTCGACAAAACACTTTCCCACCCTCGAGCCCGTATCCGACCCCTTCGTTGCGTTTAACGCGGCAACGAGGCTCGATTCTTTTCCGAATTTTGCAGCTTTCCCTCGTTCGCCATTCCCGCCGTTTAAGCATCGTTCGACGATCATCGGCTCGACGAGGATCGACGCGGAAGAGAGAAAACCGGAAGAAAGAGTAGGGTTTTGCAACAGGGATACGATACGCTTTTCAGCGGCGCATTCAAACGAACGGTATTGAACGGCAGTTTCTACATTTCCAGCTATTTCAACGGACCACGGTCCTTTTATATGCATCGCGCTCGCTTGGATTCGTTGGTCAATCCGTCTACGCGGATGAACCACCCTTATGTCTGAGAGCCACCATAGGCTTTCCCTGCGCCCTGCATAAAGGCCAGCCGTTAAATAAGTATTTCCGACTCGTCCGGTTATCTCCTCTTTCTTTTATTACATCTCTCCGCGCCGGTTAAACAAAGGGGTCATTATGAACAAGTCATTTTCAACTTGTCGGATTCAACCAGCGAATTATTGGTTCTGCTTAAACGCTGGAAAAGATTCAATTCTCCAGTTCTATGTTGCGTTATTCGCTTTCTTGTCGAACTGAACAATCCTTTCATTTTGCAGAATTTTAGATTTTATTACCTTCATGTGCAAGTGATTAATGTAATTTAGAATTCGAAATTCTTTCTAGAGGAGATCAATGAATATTTAAGTCAGATCTGGTGTGAAATTCTTTAAATACAAAATTGGTTATAAATTCTTTATATATGGAATTGGGGGAACAATTCTTTTAATACAGGATTAGTGAAAAATTCTTTAAATGCAAAATTACTGAAAAATTCTTCGAACACAGAATTAATTAAAATTTCATTTAATACAGAATTGGTATAAAAATCTTGAAATACAGATTTAATGACAAATTCATTAAATGCAGATTTAATTAAAAATCCTTTAAATACAAACTAGGTGAAATATTCTTAAAATACAGAATTAATAAATAACTAATTTAATATAAAATTAGTAATCAATGTCTTTCAGAACAGAATCAATAGAAAACTTATTTCGATATAAAATTAATAAAAATGTCTCTTAATACAAAGAATTAACAAAGAATTCTTTTAATACTCATTTAATGAAGGACTCTATTAATACACTATTAAGACGAAATCCATCAACTACAAAATTAATAAAAAAAAATCGTACAATGCAAGATCAATAAGTAATTATATTAATACAACACTAATAAGGAAGTAATTAGAAAGAAAATTCATAAACAACCCCTTTAATCCGAAGTAAATAAAAAAATAAGAAAAGAAGTGTGCATCAAAAAAATTCACAAATATGCAAATCTAAAATTTGTGCCCAACAGAAAAATGTAAAACATAAAATTTCAATAACAATCCCCGAATGACACCTTTCAGACCGTCCCCCAACCGTCCCTAATAAACCACGTTGACGCGGTAACCGAAAAAAGGACGTTCGAATTTAAATACACACTTTGTGTATACATTTTTTTCATCGTAAGACCATTTGATCAGATTGCGAAAAAAAAAAGAAAGAACGGAGCGGCCACGATAACAGTTGAATGTCCATTCAGCGTCGGCTTTCACGGCAGTTTAAATACGCTATTTAAAAAAGCAGAGAAATCTTTTAATTCTTTTTCCCATAGATCGTGGCTGGCTTAAAGCTGCAGGGTTTCGAAACAACGGGACGGGGGTGTGGGTGGTTTTCATTCACGGTTGCGACATCAAAGAACCCAATCACGTGTTTTGTTCCGAAAATTTCTGTAGATCGCGAGAGCAGGTGCTTATAACACTTGCCCCGTTAATTATACGCCAAACTAAAATACATTTCGTCGACATGGCTGCAGTCAATGAGCCGGCGATAGAACCCTTCGCCACCCCCGTGCGTTACGCCCCTTGCACCACGGTCAAATTTACTCCCTTTCAACATTTTCTACGGCAAGCTCTACGGCTGAATTAGCGAGGTAAACTTTCCCTGTAGCCTCCAAGTAGTCGTGCTTTTCCACGTTAGAGCGGTTAAGAGGCTAAGAACCGCCCTTTAGCCGTGGCATTCAGACAACTAACCCCCTACAATATCTCTCTCCCTCTTTCCTTTCTTACTTTTACTTCGCTTCCCTCGCCGCTTTTACCTTCCTACGCTTTTGTTTCGTCTTCTTCGCGGAAAACGGGAAATAGACGTCTCTGAATAATTGGCTAATTAAAACGGAAGGGGAGAAATCTATAAGCATCGAGTCGGCTGTTTTTAATCAGTTTTATTTGCGACCGTGCAGATGATAAAAATTCGATAAAAGGTCCGAAGTAAAAAATATGGAAATAAATTTTTCTATCGAAATTCGACACGCAAACGCGACTGATAGATGTTTCGTGTAATATTTTTACGAGGAAAGCGAAAGATATTTGTTACGTTTTACGATTGGTTTCTAAACTTTGTCCGGCACGGGACTGCCATAACAGTGAATGTTTCAGTATCAATTTTCGAGCTAACACGACTCGATATCGATTCGTATCTCGACACAGTTTTTTGATTCGCTCTTACGCGGATGCACGAGCTTTCTGTAAACTTGATGGATTCGTACGTACTTCCAGTGTTTTATATTTTATTCCGTTCTGTCTTTCATTTCGGTCTACTGAGCTCGGTATAAACTGCACTCGATAAAAATTGAATAACAAACAATATCTCGTCGCTGGAAATATTTACAGTCGCAAATAAATTTGCAGCTCGACGAGAAATTAAAATAGTAGCCTACACTGCGTATTCATCAAACTGTCTTGTTTACTTAATTTAAAAACGTTCGGACAGATTTCTCAATTACAACAATTACCGTCATTCGCGTTAACTGTCGCACAAATTTACATTACGTTTTTCATTTTATTTTGTACAACACTCCATTTTTGTTAGTTTTTAGAATGCATATTATAGCGAGAGACATCAGTATTTCTGTACTTTAACGTTTTTTCGTTCCTTCGTTGTTTCGAATCTTTATCCATAACAGGAATGAGACACAAGGAGTCATAATTCGCATCGTCGCTTGACGCTGTGACGCACATACAAATTACATGACGCATTGTGCGTCGCGAGTGCGTCACAAGTCGAAAGATCAATAAAAGATTGATGTATTAAGGAAAAGTTTGCACAGATGATAAGAAATGTTGGTTAAAGCTGAACGAATTCCAGCAACATACAATTTACGTGACGCACTGTGAGTCAAAGGTGCGTCACGAGTGCGTCATAAGTTAAAAGATTAATAAAAGCTTGATCTATTAAGAAAAAGTTTGTGAAGTCTAATAAGAAATAGATGTTAAATCTGAACGAATTACGGCAACAAATTACATGACCCACTGTGCGTCACGAGTGCGTCACAAGTCAAAAGATTAATAAAATATTGATCTACTAAGGAAAAGTTTGTCAAGTTTAATAAGAAGTAGATGTTAATTCTGAACAAATTTCAGCTACATACAAATTACATGACGCACTGTGCGTCACGAGTGCGTCACAAGTCGAAAGATTAATAAAAGATTGATGTATTAAGGAAAAGTTTGCACAGATGATAAGAAATGTTGGTTAAAGCTGAACGAATTCCAGCAACATACAATTTACGTGACGCACTGTGCGTCAAAGGTGCGTCGCGAGTGCGTCACAAGTTAAACGATTAATAAAAGCTTGATCTACTAAGAGAAAGTTTGCCAATTTGATAAGAAATATATGTTAAATCTGAATAAATTCCAGCTACATACAAATTACATGACGCACTGTGCGTCACGAGTGCGTCACAAGTCAGAAGATTAATAAAAGATTCATGTACTAAGGAAAGATTTGTGAAGAAATAGATGTTAAAACTGATCAAATTCCAGCAACAAGTTACATGACGCACTGTGCGTCACGAGTGCGTCACAAGTCAGAAGATTAATCAAAAATTGATGTTCGAAGGAAAATTGCAAAGTCTGACAAGAAATCATGGATGTTAAAGCTGAACGAATTCCATCAATAAGTTACATGACGCACTGTGCGTCACGAGTGCGTCACAAATTAAAAAATTAATAAAAGATTGATGTATTAAGGAAAATTGCAAAGTCTGACAAGAAATCGTGGATGTTGAAGCTGAACGATATTTCAGCAACAAGTTACATGACGCACTGTGCGTCACGAGTGCGTCACAAGTGAACAGATTAATAAGAGATTTATGTACTACGGAAAAGATGTGAAGTTTAATAAGAAATAGATGTTAAAGCCAAACGAATTCGATTTCCAGCAACGTTTACCATTTATAGTGGGTGACTAGGTGGCAGGGAAACGTTGGCAACGATAGTTGAGGCAATAGTGATTCGTTTTAGAAAGTTCGTGAGTAATGCCGTGACACGGAATGCGTTTTACTCACTGTCGTCCCTGGGTATTATCGAACTTTCAACGAATTTCTCCTGACTAATTTGGAAATTCTACATAGTTTCGTTGTTCGAATCGAGATAACAGTAATGAACTTGACAAACACTTTGCGCCGCATAATTCTCAACATTTCTATCCCGATATTTCTCCTATACGTTGTCGCGTCCGTAACGAGCGATAAGCTGTTGCGCGAGCATTATGCATTTCAGATTTTGGGAATTTGGGGATTTTGGAATTTTAGGATTTTTAGGGGGATGGTTATTGGGGAATTGTGAGGTTTAGAAATTTCGAGATTTGGGTATTTTCAGAATTTGGATGTTGAGGAATTTTAGGGGGTTGGTAATTGGGGAGTTATGAAATTTAGAAATTTGGGAATTTGAGATGTGAGAATTTTGGGGCGTTTGTAATTCGGAATCTAGGGAATTTGGGAATTCGGAGATTAGGAAATTTGAGGATTTCTAAGGGTTTGGTAAGGGGGTATTATGGAATTTTGAAATGTAGGTATTTGGGAGTTTAGTGAGTTTGGAAGTTGAGGATCTTGAGGGTTGTGGAATTCGGGAATTTCGAGATTGGGGAATTAACAGATTAACAAATTTGAGATCATGGAGATCGTGAAATTTCAGATTTTAGAGACCTGAAAATTTAGAAATTTAGAAATATGGATTTTGGAAATTTGACAAATACTTCATTCAGAATTTTCAAAATTACCATACCAAGATTTGGAAGCTTGTAAACTTCATAACAGTGGTATACTTCAAAACCTTGTAACACCAAAAGTGAAACTAGATAATGAACCTTTCTCCCAAACATCAAAAGCCACGAAAATAAAAAAATTAACAAAATACGAACATAACAAAACTATTACACACATCCACTTCTGAATGAAAAACTCGTGCACAGTGTCATCCACAAGAGCAATCGAAGATCAATAGCTATTCTAAAATAATCCTTGAGTTCAATTCCGAAAAGAAACTCGAGACTCATTTTTCGCTACTGAAATGTTTTGAGAAGATTCAATGACTTGAATATTTACCGCGGTGATCGGTCATTAGAGTTAGAGGAAGTGACGCAGTCAGAAACGAAGGCAATGCAGGTGTAATCGTAGTTTGAGCAGGCGACTAGCGCCTTTTGTAACTGCCAACGGGCCAATCTAAGTGACGAACGGCTTTGCACGACCTCGCGACCTCATACCGCACCGCCATAATCATTTCATACACAATAGTCTCACACCGTTCGCGATAGGGGATGGGAAAACGGGCTGGCGGGCAAACGGGCTGCCTGGTGGCGAGAGTAATGGCTGCAATTTGTAGCTACTCCCGCATTCCAGGGCACCCGGTGCACGCGTGATCCGTGAATTTACGCACGTGCGTGGCCCTCGTTGATTCTTCACCGCCATCCTGGGTCAACACCTTCGATAGATCGCAGAAAACAATGCGCCGGCTGAATTGCGACGGGAATGGTCCGATTGATGGTGCTTTCATTTGGGAACATTCGGATTTCGGGATTTAACGGTATGGGCTGTTGGAAATTTGGAGAGGGATGCGTTTGGGGAGGTGGAGGTTTCAGAATTTGGGGGTTTGTAGGTTTGCATATTTGAGGATTTGGAGATTTGGGGATTTGTACATTGGAAATTTGTGGATTTGGCAAATCTTCAAATCCCCAAATTCTCAAATTCCCAAATCTACATATCCCTAAGTTCTTAAATTTCCGAATTCTCAAGTCCCCAAATTCTTAAATCTCCTAATGGTCGAATTCCCAAATCTACAAATCCACAAATTCTCAAATCTCCAAATTGTAAAGTTCCGAAATTCGCAAATCTCCAAATTCCCAAGTCCCCAAAATTCACAAATCTCCAAACTGTTAAGTCCCCAAATTCTCAAATCTCCGAATTCCCAAGTCCCCAAAATTCACAAATCTTCAAACTGTTAAGTCCCCCAATTCTCAAATCTCCAAATTCCCAAGTCCCCAAAATTCACAAATCTCCAAATTCCCAAGTCCCCAAAATTCACAAATCTCCAAACTGTTAAGTCCCCAAATTCTCAAATCTCCAAATTTCCAATTCCCGAAATTCTCAAATCCCAAAATTCTGAAATCTCCAAATTCCCAAATCCCCAAATTCTGAAATCTCCAAATTCTCAAATCCCCAAATTCCCAAGTTCCCAAATTCACAAACCCCAAAATTCTGAAATCTCCAAATTCTCAAATTTCCGAATTCTCAAATCCCCAAATTCCCAAGTTCCCATATTCTCAAATCCCAAAATTCTGAAATCTCCAAATTCCCAACTCCCCAAATTCTGAAATCTCCAAATTTTCAAATCTCCGAATTCTCAAACCCCAAAATTCTCAAATCTCCGAATTCTCAAATCCCCAAATTCTGAAATCTCCAAATTCTGAAATCTCCGAATTCCCAAATCCCCAAATTCTCAAACCCCAAAATTCTGAAATCTCCAAATTCCCAAATCCCCAAATTCTCAACTCACCTTCTACTAAACGTCCCGGAACACGTGCACTTAACGTCCCCCGAAAAATCGCGCCCATATGAGCAAATACAAAATAGATTTTCAGCGGGGCTATGTTAAATCGTCGAGTTGACGAGCGTCGGAGGGCAGCATCGGTTTTCCACGGGGCAAAATAAATCAGAGCCTCGGCGCAGCATCAGATTCGACAGGAAAATCGAGGAAAATACTCGAGTAGATTTTCCGTGCACGTGGAAAAGCTCGCATGGTATATCGTGGCGTTCATTCCGGGGATGATTTAGTTTCACTGCAGTGACACCGAGGGTTGTTGCAGGGTGGTGTGGGTGGCAGATGGCGAGTCATGGTAACCTGATGGCTGCTAGGAGGACCGAGTGTGTACGTAGACGTAATTACATGGAAAAAATTCCGGTCAGGCCTTGCCGAGCGTTCTCGTTGTTGAGTTAGAGTCCGTGTTGTATGGCGTGCCCTGACTTAGAAATTGGTCAGCCCAATCAGCCAATCACGGCCCGTGCCTTTTTCCTTCGGGATCGGCCAGCCCGAAATCTCCACGGGACAATCAGGAATCGTCGGCACGCTCCTGCCAAATTGCGCCGCCACTTTTAAATATTAACCCAAGGAAACCGGTCCGATGGAAGCAACGTCTCTTTAAACGTCTCGACGGATGTCTGTTAACAGCGAATGTAGGTCTCATACAGAAAATCTGGTAATAGGGACCTTTTTAGTTGTTCATTTTTAAGGATACATGAGGATTGTTCATTTTTAGAAATTTTGGATGTGGGAATTTGGAGAGATTTGGCAATGTGATTTGGGGTATAGTGATGTGGGAAGGTGGTTTACGAAGTTTAACATGTTATTTAGTTATTTAGCTATTTGGGGATGTAGCAATTTTGGGACACAGCAATTTTAGCACTTTGAGATTTGGGATTTAGTGATGTGGGAAGATAGGGGATTTATTTAGCTATTTAGCTTGGGGAGTTATATTCGTCAAACTTCAATCAAAGAAGACAATTCGGAAAGTTTGTGCACCTGAAAGCAACTAAATTTCGGGATAATTCGAAATTTAGGTTATAACAAAAGATAATACTATTTTGATGTTTGTCATATTCGACGATAACGAGTAAAATAACTGTCGTTACGAAAGCGGAACATCAAACGAAACCTGGAAAATCAACATTTAACCGGGAGGAATTGCTTTCGTCCCAGCTAAAGTAACACTCGAAAAGTTGTACACGATATTATATTCCTTATCGTCGGCTAAGTAGCGGAGAAATGCGTTATTAAATGCAGCGATGCACAGAGGGAAGCTGGCCAATTCGAGCTTATGATTTCCCTTGAAATTGTACGGTCGGTGGCGCCAGGGCTCTTTGAATACAAAACAACGCGTATGCATTTAAAACAGCTGGTTAATCTACCTTCGACATACCGTAAAGGGATTAAATTGCTCGAAAAACGTCAAAAATATGTGCCTTCGTTTATTGCCTGGACGTGCACGGTAAAAACTGCGCGCCGGATCTCTTTTTTTTATCGCCGACGAAACATCACGTTGGATTTATACTACATCAAAGTAGATTAGAGCGGAGTAGAGTTATAAAAATCTCCAATTGATCCGCTTGTAACAGTCACGAAGGATAGCGCTTTTTTTTGCTCAACTTGGAAATAACTGAGATCCGAACGGAAATTGAGGGTTGAAATGCGGAGGCAATTTTTGGATATTTCACAATTTTGGGATTTGGGAAATCGGAGATTTGAGAATTTGGAGATTTCATAATTTTGGGGTTTGAGAATTTGGGGATTTGAGAATTTGGTGACGTGACAATTTGAGGATGTGAGAATTTGGAACCTGAGAAATTTGGTTATTTTAGAATTGGGAATTTGAGAAATGGGAAACTCAAAAATTGGGGATGTGACAATTTGGGGATAAGACAATTTGAAGGTGTGAGAATTTGGGACGTGACAATTTGGGGATTTGAGAATTTGGAATTTAAGAATTTTGGGGATTGAAAATTTTGGAATTTGAGAACTTGAGATAGATTCGGGAATTTGAGGATTTGGGGATTTGAAAATTTGGGGACTTAACAATTTCGAAAACTTTAGAAAACCTTAAATCTTAATTAGTCTTGAATATCGTGAATTTTAAAAACTCTAAAAAATCTTAAATATGTAAAATATTTTATATGTCTTACATATGTTACATATGTTACATATCTTACATATCTTAAATATCTTAAATATCTTAAATATTTGAAATATCTTACATATCTGAAATATCTTAAATACCTAAAATATCTTACACATGTGAAATATCTTAAATATGACATTAAGCTCTCAGATATCCGAAAATGTTCAGAAAATGAAAAGCTGAAATTCCCGAAATTCGCGAACGTCGAAGTGTTCGTGAGATTTGATCGATAACCATAACGCTGGATAATTTCTCGTCTTCCCGAGAAGTGGAATCGGTGGGAATTATCGAGTGCAGCGAGATGGAAGGAGCTGGATATCCGGCCGAAAATTTGCTCGATTTCCAGAGTAAACGGAAGCTGAGGTATTTCGAACTGGAATACGCACCCGTCAGCCGGCTGTAGTTTAGGCGGAATCCGTACGGTAAATTTTTTAATCCGTAGAACAAGCTCCGTTGAAATTTCACCGGCGAAGAATCCTTTAAACAAACGTAACCGAAGCTGACGAAAATATACTGTCGAGATCCGAGCGTGAAAATCGCGCGAAATCGAAGAACACCGTCCGCAAGCTTAAATCCTCAGTTGCTCAGCTCTTCGGGCAAATAGTTTTATCTTTTTGCTGGCGAGTTTCTCGTTCTTTCTGCTACTCGGCAAGAAGCGGATTATAAATTATGGATAAGTGGGAATCTTGTAAGGGGAAACGTTCGATGCGCGGAAAAACGTGAACGCGAAAAGAAACCGGACGAAACGTTTTGAATTCGTCGCAAAAACGATCGACTCGATAAAATCGTGGAAACAAAAGAAACTTCACCGTGTTATTCCACGTGTGTATCTTTTCGTACGTTGCGCAACAATTTACGGATCGGAAAAATAATTGGACGGAGAACGATGTTTGTCCGAATAACACATTAAGCTTCCTCGTTTTAAATTTACTTAGCTTCGAGGTTCAGCATGATACATCAGACATTTTAGTCAAGTCTTTGATTAACCTATTTGTCAGGTTAATCATTTATTTCTGGTGTATTCACAGTCTAAACTATATTACTTTATTCAAGAAAACTCGTATAGATATTAGGTCGACTAAGTACCAGACTGTTTCTGAACATTCTTCAATATTGCGAGTTATTATTGCCCAAGTCCCCAAATTCTCATATCCCCTAATGGTCGAATCCTAAAATTCTGAAATCTCCAAATTTTCAAATCTCCGAATTCTCAAATCCCCAAATTCTCAAATCCCCAAATTGTCACGTCCCCAAATTGTCACGTCCGAAATTCTCACACCTTCAAATTGTCTTATCCCCAAATTGTCATATCTCCAAATTGTCACATCCCCAATTTTTGAGTTCCCCATTTCTCAAATCCCCAATTCTAAAATAACCAAATTTCTCAGGTTCCAAATTCACACATCTCCAAATTGTCACGTCACTAAATTCTCAAATCCCCAAATTCTCAAACCCCAAAATTCTGAAATCTCCAAATTCTCAAATCCCCAAATGCTCAAATCCACAAATTCTAAATCCCATAATGGTCAAATCCCCAAATTCTCAAACCCCAAAATTCTGAAATCTCCAAATTCTCAAATCTCCGAATTCTCAAATCCCCAAATTCCCAAGTTCCCAAATTCTAAAATCCCATAATGGTCAAATCCCCAAATTCTCAAACCCCAAAACTCTCAAATCTCCAAATTCTCAAATCTCCGAATTCTCAAATCCCCAAATGCTCACATCCCCAAATTCCCAAGTCCCCAAATTCTAAAATCCCATAATGGTCAAATCCCCAAATTCTAAAATCCCCAAATTCTCCCCTTATTTTGTAGTCTCGTTACATACGTTACAGCGTACACAGTAACGTGAATAATTAGCACTAACGTCGATACACCATCGGAATTACGCTTTTTACTGCGTCCAATTAAAATCTGCCTGTAGGGAGTTTATTATCGGAATGAAAATTAATCACGATACTGTTTAACATTCGGGAGATCCGTTGAAGTTGGATTAACCGATGGCGTTCACGTTCTCACGTCGTCGACTTTTGTAGCTTTAGCTCGTTTCGACGAACTTCAAACAGCTTGTGTGGTACTGCTCGAGAGAAATTGATTGGAATAATAACTTTTCGCTTCGCGATCGACCAACCGGTGGAAACTTTTTGAAACCTTTCCACGTATTACACTTTGCACGACAATGCAGTTATAGAAGTTTGCAGTAACAAAAGACCGTTTGATGGAGGACCATTTATTCCCGCCAATTTAATTCATCTCGAAACATTCTTGTCCAGCAAATTGCGAAAGGCACGTCTTTTTGTTTAATACTGTTCAAAATAATTCTGAACGTCTCTTCGAAAATTGCTACAGATTTTTTGGACAATTGTTCCTTTAAAAAAGAACATAAAATATTTCAAGTATATTGTAAACGGTAAAGTTGAAACTTTGGTTTTGTTGAAATATTACGATAAATGTACGAGTTACGGTGTTTACTTATTTGTCTAGTCAGACGAAATTGAAGACAATATGTTTCGTCGTCTGTAAATTCATGAATTTAAACGTTGGTTCACACTTGCTATTTCCGACAAATATTATTACATCACCGTGTAGGATTTTAGCGGGGAATATTAAATAGAATTTTAGCAAGAGGAATTAATGACAGCGGGATGGTTGAATGCGGTTGAAATGTTACGATAAACTGAACAGCTAACAAACGGGGGGAAGCCATGAATAATTCATAGGGTGCAAAGTGTTTATATTTTAAAATAACGCGGGGACATTAATATTGCATAACCTGGGAGTAGCTTGATGTCCCAGAAAGTCGTTCCAGACTCGGAACTTTCCGGATGCACAAATATTGCTCCTTGCTTACTAATACCTTCTGCCAGTCGATGACTTGTATACTTGGATATTCCCTTCAATTTCTTCGAGAATCGTGCCCCGTCACTCGAGTTTCGATCTTTTATTAACTTTTCGACCGCGATATTTGAATAATATATGCATTTATACTTTTTCTATTCTCGTAGCTGCTCGTATCACATTTTGCGACGCGATTTCATGACATAAAAGTGTCGCGGGACAGAATTCAAGGAATTTAATTCTATACAGAATTTAATTCTATACCGATTTCAAGGTTGAACTTCGAGGAAAATTATTGTATATGTGCACCTATACACAAAATGGCGTAACACAAAATTTATATCGATGCAAGTTGTAGCATATACTGTGATCGATTTTGGAACGTAGATCTTCTAACACAATTTCATGACATAAAAGTTTCTTGAAATAGCACTCGTGATACGTCAATTTAAAGCTTAAGATCTAAAGAATATCACCCTATATATGCACCTGTCATTAACATCCTCAATACAAAGTAGTTTAATAGAAAACTTGTATTGATGCAGATTGTTGCACATACACTCTTTTGGAACGTGGGTCTTCTAACGAAATTTCATGACATAAAAGTATCTCGAAATAGCACTTGTGATACATCAATTTAAAGCTTAAGATCTACAGAATATTACCCTGTATATGCACCTGTCATGCACATCCTCAGTACAAAGTAGTTTAATAGAAAACTAGTATTGATGCAGATTGTTGCACATACACTCTTTTGGAACGTGGGTCTTCTAACGAAATTTCATGACATAAAAGTATCTCGAAATAGCACTTGTGATACATCAATTTAAAGCTTAAGATCCACTGAATATCACCCTATACATGCACCTGTAATTAATGTTCTTAATACAAAATGGCTGGGTTTTGAAGAGGAGGGGCAACATAATTATAAACCATAGTGCATCGACTGCTTTAACAGTCTGCCATTTTGAATTGAGAAAAATTAATGAAGGATGCATCTACCCAGTTATATTTAGCAAACCTCAAGCTTTAATTTGATATATTAGAAGTGCATTTTCGTGACACTTTTATGTCATGAAATATCAGATCTTTCAAAATCAGATATGTTGGGTAGATAGAAGACAGCTGAAAACTAAAATATTCAATTTTAATTAAAACGTTTTTATTCGTAAGCGTTCTTCAAAGACAGGTCGTGATCCACTGCACAATTTTAAATTCTCTGA
Organism: Megachile lagopoda; assembly: GCA_036983795.1. Classification (NCBI taxonomy): domain Eukaryota; kingdom Metazoa; phylum Arthropoda; class Insecta; order Hymenoptera; family Megachilidae; genus Megachile; species Megachile lagopoda. Next base: position 7,780,697 of record CM072798.1, read on the forward strand.
CTATTTAACTGTGTAATAGTTTCTCTGACTATTTAACGATGTTTTGGAAGCAGCTTCCATTTTGATTTCAACCATGAATACTTCAAATTGTATTCTTCATTTATTCACTTAATTCTTAATTAAATAATTTAATTCTTAATTTCAAGGAATTGCACGTTCGACGGTGAAGGAATTGAATAATTTATCGCTGAGTATTCCAGGAATAACATCGATGTTTAATAGAAATGAAATCTTGAGTTTTCGTCAAACACTGTCGCGAGAATTAATTTCATTTCCCATCCTGTTATTTAATTGCGGTTCATATTTTTCAATACCGTATTTTTCCGTTTTCATGGAACTTTATGCTGTAGCAATTTTTAGTTTAGCTTTTGTGTGGACCATAAGTTACGTCATTATTATTCTGCCACCCTTATACAGCGTCAAGGGTTTATTTGTTCGTATCTCGTATCTCATATCGTCGTTTTCAGTGTGTATCCATTCTGTATCTTTTATTTTATTAACTCGTGCAGATTTATTTTATCTTCCATCTGAATTTGTTATTTGCTTACTTCCATTGTGACAGCAAATTTTATGGTACAAATTTTTTAATTTTGAAATATTAAGGTGTTCAACGTTGTAAAAATGAAATGTTACAAATTTGGAATTATTAAATACCATTCATCGTGATTTGACAATTAATTAGAATTCAGAAGTTAGATAATTAGAGATGTTGAATACTAGAAATCAGAAGCCATGAAATTTAATCGCGTATGTTCGCACAACAATCAGATTTGTTATCTCTACTGATATTATTACATCTTAATCGATCAACCGAAATGGTGTAATATGAAACGTGTTCGGTGTTTCCAGCGAACGAGCATCGATCCACTTCTAAAAATAATTGAATTTTATTGGGAGCATTGATCCTCCGGGGCATCGAAAAACACTTTACTAGTTGCAGAACTTTGGCTATTTACTGTGGCCAGAGTTTGCTGCTTAACTTAAAGACGAATCAAGAATAGTGATTGGTCCCGATTTAAATATTCGTGTCGCATTTAAATTTCAAACGAAAGCAGAATATAACCCGGGGATTCGACCCAGCTAGACACAGTTCACCCTGAAAATCTTGAAAATCTTTTCACGTACACTGCTCACGGCCGGAGTGGTATTTAGCGGGGAAATGTTTTTATTCCGTAACCACTTGGCTGAACGAGCAAAAATACTCGTTGTGTTTAGTATCTCTGTCCTTCTGCAACTGCCTGTATCGCAAGAGAGTACGGTTTAATTTGTAAACGTTGAAATTCTGATGTTACTACCGTGTAGTCTACCATCAAATTCTCCCTTGACTTTGTAAACGTACTTCTTTTAATCTCTACGGAAATGTCATCCACTTCTGTCGAGCTAAAGTCTTAGTGGATTAATCTTAAATAGCGAGGACCTTGCTACGAGTCTCTAGATACTGTAATTCTTTGAAAAAATAATATTTGATGCGTGTAATAACACTAGGTTTATGCAGGTTTGGTCACTTACATTTTGAACTAAAGCAGAAAAATAAATAAATTGGTGTGAACTGCCTAAGATATTTAGCTTGACGTACATCCACGAATCTCTAATATTCTAAGATCTCAAATTTCTATTCTGCCGAATTGTCATACCCAAAATTTCTACCTTGCCAAATTCTCAAACTTAGAATGTCCACCTTGTCAAATTCTCAAACCCCAAATTTCTATCTTGCCAAAGTCTCAAACGCCAAATTTCTACCTTTCAAAATTCTCAAACTCCTAATTTCTACCTTTCCAAATTCTCAAACCCCAAATTTCTACCTTGCCAAAATCTCAAACCCCAAATTTCTACCGTGCCAAATTCTCAAACTTAGAATGTCCACCTTGCCAAATTCTCAAAACCCCCATTTCCACCTTGCCAAATTCTCAAACCCCCAATTTCCACCTTGCCAAATTCTCAAACCCCCAATTTCCACCTTTCCAAATTCTCAAACCCCAAATTTCTACCTTGCCAAATTCTCAAACCACAAATTTCTACCTTGCCAAATTCTCAAACCCCAAATTTCTACCTTGCCAAATTCTCAAACCCCAAATTTCTACCTTGCCAAATTCTCAAACCCCAAATTTCTACCTTGCCAAATTCTCAAACCCCAAATTTCTACCTTGCCAAAATCTCAAACCCCAAATTTCTACCTTGCCAAAATCTCAAACCCCAAATTTCTACCCAGCCAAATTCTCAAACCCCCCATTTCCACCTTGTCAAAGTCTCAAATCCCCAATTTCTTCCTTGCCAAATTCTAAAAACCCCAAATTTCTACCCAGTCAAATTCTCAAACCCCCCATTTCCACCTTGCCAAATTCTCAAACCCCCAATTTCCACCTTGCCAAATTCTCAAACCCCCAATTTCCACCTTGCCAAATTCTCAAACTCGAAATTTCTACCTTGCCAAATCCAAATAATATTTTTGTGAAGTTAGAAATCTCTACATGAAACAATTTGATTCGATATACAATTCGAGGGAGGAAGTTATCGTATTGGCACGAGAAATGCAAAGTTTTCGAAAGCAGTTGAATACACGAATTTTAAGGAATCGAGGGTAATATTGGGAAAAGTCGTATTTTATGCGGGTGTCAGCTTGCAAACACCCTGGATATCATTTCAATATAAACTGTTTCCCAGGACGTATGGGCATGATTAGAAAACTTTGATTGCTAGATTACAGTGGCGAAGATTTATGAACTATCCGGCAAGAGCTTTGTCGAAGCTGTATTATATCCTACGTGAGATCGCATTTTAAATTTACTGAAAATAAATTTTGGGATTGGACGTTTTTAACATTGGGTTACATGTTGAAAAATTTTTAAATTGCTTCATTTGTAGAATCGATGATGACACATAGATTTTTGGGTTTTTAGGTTACTAGATATTTACATCTTTGGATTGTTAGATTTTTGGATTTCTAGCTTTTTAGATTTTTAGATTTGTGGATTTTTGGACTCTCAAATTTCTATATTTGTAAATTTGTCATTTATGTAAATTTTCAATTTATATTTATCTCCGATGCCATCGAAGACCTCCTCATGTAACATATTTAAATAAATTCCAAAATATCACACAGCAATATCAATCAAAGAATCAGTATTCATCGAAGAATCAACATCGCATTTTTATTGATAATTAAAACGTTATATTAAAAGTAAGAACACGAGTTATTTTTACGGTAATCAACGCGATATGCAATAATTTCATAGATCGAAGTTTATCGAAACCCGTTCATTGATAACAAAACGTTATGGCCGACTGTTTTTCCTGCTATTAAACGTTGTATATTGCTGCGAAAATTGCTAATGGAACCATTAAATGTGGAGAGATTTTATCGCCTTAGTCTGCGTGTGTGAACGTGTGTGTACACGAACGAAGAGCATTGACAGGAAAATGTTGTAAATCTGGATATATAGGAATAGGATTTGTTTCCACATATGTTCATCCTTAATGTTTCTCTGTCGGCATTCATCCGTATACATATGCATGCAATCTTCATGCGATATACCGGGTGTCTCTTCTGTACTATTTATCATATTATTTTTGTACCACATTTTTCTTATATAAATATATATGCAGAAACATCTTCATATTTTCATATATTTATATATCTTCATATTTTCATATATTTATATATCTTCATATTTTCATATATTTATATATGTTCATATTTTCATATGTTCATATGTTCATATTTTCATATATTCATATATGTTCATATTTTCATATATTTACATATGTTCATATTTTCATATATTTATATATGTTCATATTTTCATATATTCATATATGTCATATGTTCATATATTTAGGGTAGCATAAGTTATCTAAAAATTTTTTCTTCAATAAATTTGCAAATGGATTTTATGAATTTTTATATTACTCTTTAGGGTTGTATGTTTGTTTAAAAATTTGTTTTCAATAAATTTGTAATTGCATCTTCTGGTTTGAATTTTTACGTTAATATTTAGGGTTGTATATGTTTAAATTCGTTTAAATTTTGCAAATATACCTTGTAGTTTGAATTCTTGTATTAATATTTGGGTTCAAGATAGCAAATGGTTGCAATGGTTCTATTGGATCTTCGAAATCCGTCTATCCGTTCCATTCCATCCATTTGTTCATATATCAAACATCAAGCTACGTAAAGTAAAAGTACATTTTGTGACTTATATTTTATTTAATATTTATCACATCTCTTTACGTTGCTTCGATGGATTTCGTTCAAGCCGTTTACTTTCAAATAATTCTCGTAGAAATTTTGGAGTCTGGCGATTTACAAATATTTTTAGGTATTTGGATATTTAGAAAATGGAGCCTTTGAACTTGGCAGTTTTGGGATTCAGAAATTTGCAGATTTTAAATTTTACAAATTTACAATTTTCGAAATTTACAAATTTAAAAATTCTTAAGTACTCAAATTGACGAAATTCCCAAATTTCTAAAAATTCTCAAATTTCTCAAATTACCAAAATTCTCAATTTCCCAAATTCTCAAATTCTTAAATCAGCATTCTCGAATCCTCAAATTCCCAAATTTTTCAAATTTCTCAAAATTCTCAAATTTTCTACTTCTCAAATTCTCAAATTCTAAATTCTCAAATTACTGAATTCCCAAATCTCCAAACTACCAAAGCTCCTCAAATCTCCGAATTTTCTCCACACTAATTCCCAACCTCCCTCGTCCGAATAAATTTCCAAATTTCCAACCGTCCAAACTACAAACCACTAAAACACCAACAAACCCCCTACCACCTTAATCCATCCGTAATAAATTCATCAAATTTTTGCCGAACGTCGATTCTTCGGCGAACAATCTGAATGAGTAATGTCAGCGAAATCTCAGGTCGAAGTTGCAAAGCGGCGTTCCTCTAAGCTTTATCGGCGATCTAAATAAATGAAAATAAGATTGCACGAGGCGGCAAAGTTACTTAAAACCGGTTGATTCGACGAACGTGGAAAATTGACCTCGCGAAAGAACATAAACGGCGGTGTATATGGGGGAGAAATTTTATTTTTCTTGCACTTCGATGAAGTTGTAAAAACTTCCGGCTCTCTCATTCGGATCTACTTTCCGAAAGCCGGGAACATTACCAACAGAAGTGCTATAAAACGTACATCTACAGTGACGTTTATGAGAATCGAGCTTTTATTCCCTTTTTATATTCCGTTCCTTCATGAACAGATGTTCGTCAAGCTCGTCGCGTACATTTATTCGGTTCTTCTCGTTGCCTTTTCTTTTAATTCGGAGATGAATATTACTTTCCGTTGCTCGAAATGTGCAAATATTTCGTTGTACAGAAGAGCGTGGAACATATCGCGTCCACGCTCTTGCGGAACAGACATCCGAAACCTGGAAATTTAGGTCTTGAAAATTTTCACTTACAAATGTAGAAACTTAAAAATTCGGAACCCTGGAAATTAAACACTCAAATAAAAATTTCAGAAACGTGAAGAACAAAAAGCTTGAGAAATGTGGCAACAAAAGGAATGAAATTTCTAAATTTCCAATCTCGAAAGACCAACAAGCCGAAGGTATTCGTTATATTCGCGGAAAATCCCCGACGTAGCCATTCAATAACAAGGGAACAAGTTTCCGAGAAGTTGTTTCGAGATGTTACAAAAGATATGATGGTACAAGTTGGAACGACACCTGCACGGTTCACAATGTGGTGCAACAACGCGTAGCTTTCCAGTTGACGGGTGTGAATGCACTTTGCGATTTTTATTCCGTGATATCGCGAGATCGTAGGAAAAACCGAGCGAGTCACCTGCACAATCCCCGTATCGTGGCAAGTAATTTCTTTCTGCTGCTCGAACGACTGCTCGTCAATTGATCGAGTTCTTTTAATTCGATGGTTTAGCGGTAAGAACGGATTGTAAAGTTCCTTGTAAGAGCAAAATCGATAGAATTCATTTCTAGACGACGTTCCTCGATTCTGACCACTTCGGTGCACCGTAATCCGAATAAACCGAATGAAACTTCATAAAATGTAATTACTTATTTATCTCGATAATCTTACACACAAATTTCGTAACTTTAATCGACAGGTTTTCGTTATTTTTCAATTTCTAGATTGGTAGATTGGTAGATTGGTAGATTGATAGATTGGTAGATTGGTAGATTGGTAGATTGATAGATTGGTACATTGGTACATTGGTACATTAGTACATTGGGAGATTGATAGATTTGTAGATTGGTACATTGGTAGATTGATAGACCGATAGGTAGATTCGTAGATTGGTTGTTATATCCTACTCTCCCTGTCATTTATTGTTATTATTATCATTACAATTATTACATTATCATTATTATTATTGTCATTATTATTATCATCATTATTATTATTGTCATCTTGCAACTTTGTAACACGAATTTGCAACCTTGATGCATTGGTAGATTGGGAGACTGGTAGATTGATAAATTGATAGATTAATCAATTGATCGACTGACAGATTCACAGATTGATAGATTGATAGATTGATGGATTGATCGATTGATCAATTCATCAATTGATAGATTAATAGATTAATAGATTGATAGATTGATAGATTGATATATTGATAGATTTCTAAATTTTTTGATTGATAGATTGGTACACCGATAGATTGATAGATTTCTAAATTTCTAGACATGAAACTGTCTAAATCGATAGATTTCTAGATTTAAACATTCCTGAATTGATAGATGTCTACATTGATACATATCTCAACAAAAATCATCACGTATCTCAAAAATGTCCCTGGACAAATTACACAAATGACAATAAGAAGCATGCAAAGCCGATCGTTATTCTCAGTAAACCAAACAATCGATTTCAAGCTCGAAAGGAGCGTAACCGCTCAAAGAAGGCTCGAATCCATCAATCGAGGTGGACAGAAAGTAACGTGTGCACGCGTGAAACGAGCAAATGTTGGGCGGAAATCGGAGTTTGTATTCGTCGAAAAAAAAAAGTGGAAGGGAAACGGAAGGGAGCAGAGTGGAAAAGAAGCGAGGGTAACCATTCGCGTGTCCCGTGTAACGGGAACGAGCAAGACGAACGTAGCTGGCCTCTCTCCATGCCAGCCAGAAACTAATTTAAGTTGGAGAATCACTTTGGCTGTTTCGATTTATTCAGATACTCGACGTATTTCCCGCGAGAGGTCGACGTTGTACTACCACCACCCACGACCAACACCCGCCATTCACCTTCGATGCATGAGTCCCGACATGCACACAATGGTCCACGCGAAAATTCCACGCTGCGAAACGCTTAAACCGAACCGACATGCGCTACCAAGCCCGAACGCCCTGGGTTTATACGATCGCCACCGATTCTTCAACCACTCCCTTTGCGGCTTGCCTCCAACGTTCGCTACCGAAATTCGACTTTTAACACCGCGAAATGCACGTTTACTTTGGACCACGACGTGCGACTGGGGGAAATGCTCGTAATGGGGAATAGATGGATGTAGTTGCTGGAGACAAGGACACGTTTAGTTGCGAGTGATGAAAGTGGAGGGAAGCTGAGGGATTTTGGGTTATTGGGTTTGTAGATGTTGGATTTGGGGATCTTTTTATATTAGGGTCTTTAAATATATTTTATTTCTACATATATGATGGATGTCCACATATCTTGTGTCCACATATATTTTGAGTGTCCACAAAAATGCTGGGTGTCCACATATATTTTGAGTGTCCACAAAAATGCTGGGTGTCTACATATATGCTGGGTGTCCACATATATGCTGAGTACCCACATATCTTGTATCCACATATATGCTGGGTGTCCACATATCTTGTGTCCACATATATTTTGAGTGTCCACAAAAATGCTGGGTGTCTACATATATGCTGGGTGTCCACATATATGCTAAGTACCCACATATCTTGTATCCACATATATGCTTCGTGTCCACATATCTTGTGTCCACATATATTTTGAGTGTCCACATATATGCTGGGTGTCCACATATATGCTGAGTACCCAAATATCTTGTATCCACATATATGCTGGGTGTCCACATATATGCTAAGTACCCACATATCTTGTATCCACATATATGCTGGGTGTCCACATATCTTGTGTCCACATATATTTTGAGTGTCCACATATATGCTGGGTGTCCACATATATGCTGAGTACCCAAATATCTTGTATCCACATATATGCTGGGTGTCCACATATCTTGTGTCCACATATATTTTGAGTGTCCACATATATGCTGGGTGTCCATATATTTTGTGTCTCCATATATGATGGGTGTCCGCATATCTTGTGTCCACATATCTGCTGGTTGTCCACATATTCTGTATTTTTACATATGACGTCCCAAAATCCCTAGATCTACAAATACCTGCGTCCCCAAATCCCTAGACATTCTAATACCTACGTCTACAAATCCCTAGATATCCCAATTTTGACTTCCCCAAATTCCCACATCCCCAAATCCCTAAAATATTAAAAATTGGACTACCTGAGTGCCCAAAAACAAATGAATTGTATCTATTCGGTATCACCATATTTATCTCAAGATTTATTCTTGATTTTATTTAATATTAAAATACATCTTGCAAATATAGTTTCCGCTCACGCAAGCTCGTGTATCTAAAAATCAATTCAACATTCAGGTACGCAAAATGCAATAAATTCAATAGTTCCAGCATCGAATCCAATCGTTGCGCAGCTCGCGAGTTTGTTGCATTTCCGTTGTTGCATTTAACACGAAAAGCAATTTTTCCGCGAAGCACATAATTATGTAGGAATGCCCGATGAAAATGGGGTTTCGATGAAACAGCGTTCAGTGAATTCTTTCGATCAAGTTCGTTTCGCAGCGGGTAAAATCAAACTCGAAAGCGTTTCCATTAAAGAAGGATATTATGGATACGCGACGGGGGTGGCGGCGAGAAATTCGATCGATTTTCTTCGGTTTACGGTACTTTAGCGATCGGAATTTTTCTTCTTATTCAACGGGTAAATCCACGTTGTGTTTACGAGCATTCAAATGCGCTTTTCGTCATTTTCGCTCGAGTTCTCACGCATTATTCACTGTTTTCTTATACATTATCATACGATGTTCCTATACATATACAGGTATCTTTATTTCAGTTATACATTGTTGGAGTCAACGAATTTTCAAAATCCCAGAAATTAATTAGTGGTAGATCTTTAATATTCTCATATCAAGATTCATATGTGAATCTTTAAATTCCAAAATTATCCGAAATAATGGAAGAAATGGATAGTCCTGACTGTCGTAACTACAAATTGTACAAGACGTTAAGAATTTTTTCGAAATGGTTAAAAAAAGGAATTACCCGTAACAACTGAAGAGCCAAGAACTACTTAAAAACGTGATATCGGCAATAATAAGTAAACAGCCTAATATCGTGTAAAGATTTTTCGAAAGATTACAAATTAACGTTCAGTCGCAACATGATTACACGTGGATAGAATCGAATCAGAAGGGAATACCGTATCGATTGGTTGTTGATCAATGGGAACCCGATGAATTCATGAATCGCCACCTGTGATGACGAAACACAGCCGAAATGTCGACTGTCCGGTGTGTGTGCGCGCGTGAATGTAATATGTATGCATATATGTACGAATACGACATTTGGCTTGAATTGTTTGCCATGCGTAACACCGTGGCATGTCGGCCCACCTATACATCTATATATACATACGTGTTAGAGGCTTTTGAGGCCATTATCGGGACTTCGAAAAGCGTGCACGTTGAATCGCTGTACTTTATGAAACGATTTAGCAGCCAACAGCTCGCACCTGTTCGCCGTTAAGATTTAGAACGCTGCGATTTACCCTTTATTATTGCGAACCGTTAATAACCGACTACTTCTTCTATTTTCGAATATCGCTCTCTGCGAATCGGTGATCGCTGTGCGAATGACGCGGAAATTCGGGGGTGAACGTGGGGCTATTAATTTCGGGGGCCTTTGGACATTTGGCGGGTAGAAAGTTGGGATTTGAGAATTTGGCTAGGTAAAAATTTTGGGTTAGAGAATTTGGCAAAGTAGAAATTTGGAAAGGGACTCCAAATTAAAGCGTACTTAAAATTCGAGTAAGATTTGTCACGTTTGAAGCGTGCATGTGTGCGTTGAGTGCGTCATTTGTAACTTGAGTGCGTCATATGTAGCTTGAGTGCGTTATCTGTAACTTCAGTGCGTCGTGTGTGACATGAGTGTGTCATTTGTACCTTCAGTGCGTCACTTGTAGGTTCAGTGCGTCATCTGTAACTTGAGTGCGTCATGGATGACTTGTATACGTCAAATGTTATTTGAGTGCGTCATAGGTGACTTGTATGCGTCATCTATAACTTCAGTGCGTCATATGTAACTTCAGTGCGTCATTTTCTACTTGAGTGCGTCATGTGTGGCTTTAATACATCATTTGAAGCTTGAGTGCGTCATTTGTAACTTGAGTGCGTCATGTGTAGCTTCAGTGCGTCATGTGTGGCTTAACTGCCGCACCTACAAATCATATGACGCAATGTGAGTCACGACTGTGACATTAAAAAGTCGAAAGATTAATAAAAGACTGATGTATCAAGAAAAAATTTGCAAATGCGACAACAAATTTCGAAACTTAACAAATTTTAAAATCTGAGACCTCGAAGCATTTCGAACTAGAATGCCAGAAGCTGACAACTCTATCACTTAAAAAAGCTGGCAGAATTTTCAACAAACAGAGCAACATACCTTTATCAACTAGTTGAAATATCTGAACTAAAAAGACGAATTAAAAGAGTTTAAAGATTCAGTATGGAAAATAAATGTAGCTCGTAGCGAAAGTTTTCAGTAAACGTAAACGATATCAGGTTGTTACCATCTTTGCAGTTATTCGGTTTGCTGAAAGTTGAAAGTGAAGTCGATTGCTGGAAGTTACGATAAATAGTTTTGGATTATTTATCCGTTACAAAGGAATTTTCTAAAGTTCTTTCATCTTTTCCCCTTGATATCTACGAAGGCGAAACTCAGCTGCGAAGTCGGGGTTGTTATAAAAATCGCTTTGCAGATCGTGCTCTCTCGCAATTAACTTGTCAAGAACCGGTGTTCCCTCTTTCAGGATATATCCATTATCGTTCAAGAAAGAGTTAAATGGTTAACAGCGTGACTCTTTGTAATTAGCAGTAGGAGCAATTAACCTCTGCCGCTTTTAACAAATCTTCAAGGTAATTGGTTAATAATAAACCGTGTCTCCTTTGTAATGAAAACATTGATACTCTTTTAACGTCCGTCTCTATGATCGATACGCACATAATTAAAATGATCGCCGATGAACCGCGTTTTTCAATTAAAAGAAATTACAGAGTTTCCCGACTCGATCGCGAGCATTAATTGCTTCACGAATCACCCAACGAAAAACTGGGAAACTCAAATAATTTATAATAAACATTACTGTTTAACGACGTGCCACAAAACACTTCAAACAAACATTGCAAAATTGTTAAAAACATTTAACAGTGAAATAAAAGACTCCTGTCGAATGTTCATTCTCATCAATTTTCACTTTAATAGTACACTTTAACCCAGCCAGAATTAACATCAAAACGTCATTTCCTCTGAGCGATATAACGAGCCTCCACATCTGTAGAGCGTAATAAAACCGAGTTAATTAAAAGCAAACCCACGTCCGATTAGCTGGGAATAAAGTAGCAGGATCTTTATTAATCACCCTCAGGAAAAAGTTCTCCGATTCCTCCGTTAAGGAAGTGAAAAAGACAAAGGGTTTATTGTAGGCATCGACCCCCATCTGGTCGTTAAACGAGTGTCCCCAGCGAACGTTGGCAGTTGAAGACGAAACGCTGAAGATATCGGAACATGTGGAACAATGACTTGAACATCGTGAATGGGTCCCCATGGTATGCACCCTAAGCGCGTACAGGATCGTTTCGTGTACAGCCATGGAAGAAAGAGAGAAGCCTGGCCGGATGGCGGCGTCATTGTCCCCTTAAAGGAGACAACGTTCAAGCTGGCCAGAGGTCGTTAAGAATGAAATTCACCGGCTTATCACCGACGGGAAAAGGGGATTTTAACTAATTAACTGACGAAAGGACAGCTCCCGCGGGATATTTCGGGGTGCATTTAACTGGGGAATGCACCGCCGTAATGACGTTTTCTGGAACACGTTTTTATACGTTTTATTCGCACCGTATGGACTCGCCGAGTACACCTGCAATTATTTCCGAAACTTCTGGCCTGGATCATTTTAACGACCGGCTTATGGTCATACTTGATAGAGATAGAATTTTTACGCACCATACGTTTCGCGGTTTTTGGATTCTTCGTAATTTGGAAATATAAGTGGAAGATTAACTTCGGAATTTGGGGATGGAGGAGGTCTGATGGAAAATTAGTGGATGTGCGAATCTGACAATTTGGCGATTTGGAAATTTCATAATTTTGGAGTTGTACATTTAGAAATTTGGCAATTTAGAAATTTGGAAAATTAAAAATTTCATAATTTAGGAATTTGTCGATTTGGAAGCATGATGTAGAAACGTAAAAGTTTGAGAATTTGGAAATTTGGGAATTCGGTAATTCTGAACTTTGCTATTTAGAAATTTGGCAATTTAGGAATTTGACAATTTAGAAATTTGGAAAATTGAAAATTTCGTAATTTAGGAATTTGTCGATTTGGAAGCATGATGTAGAAACGTAAAAGTTTGAGAATTTGGAAATTTGGGAATTCGGTAATTTTGAACTTTGCTATTTAGAAATTTGGCAATTTAGGAATTTGACAATTTAGAAATTTGGAAAATTAAAAATTTCATAATTTAGGAATTTGTCGATTTGGAAGCATGATGTAGAAACGTAAAAGTTTGAGAATTTGGAAATTTGGGAATTCGGTAATTTTGAACTTTGCTATTTAGAAATTTGGCAATTTAGGAATTTGACAATTTAGAAATTTGGAAAATTAAAAATTTCATAATTTAGGAATTTGTCGATTTGGAAGCATGATGTAGAAACGTAAAAGTTTGAGAATTTGGAAATTTGGGAATTCGGTAATTTTGAACTTTGCTATTTAGAAATTTGGCAATTTAGGAATTTGACAATTTAGAAATTTGGAAAATTAAAAATTTCATAATTTAGGAATTTGTCGATTTGGAAGCATGATGTAGAAACGTAAAAGTTTGAGAATTTGGAAATTTGGGAATTCGGTAATTTTGAACTGTGCTATTTAGAAATTTGGCAATTTAGGAATTTGACGATTTAGAAATTTGGAAAATTAAAAATTTCATAATTTAGGAATTTGTCGATTTGGAAGCATGATGTAGAAACGTAAAAGTTTGAGAATTTGGAAATTTGGGAATTCGGTAATTTTGAACTTTGCTATTTAGAAATTTGGCAATTTAGGAATTTGACGATTTAGAAATTTGGAAAATTAAAAATTTCATAATTTAGGAATTTGTCGATTTGGAAGCATGATGTAGAAACGTAAAAGTTTGAGAATTTGGAAATTTGGGAATTCGGTAATTTTGAACTGTGCTATTTAGAAATTTGGCAATTTAGGAATTTGACGATTTAGAAATTTGGAAAATTGAAAATTTCGTAATTTAGGAATTTGTCGATTTGGAAGCATGATGTAGAAACGTAAAAGTTTGAGAATTTGGAAATTTGGGAATTCGGTAATTTTGAACTTTGCTATTCAGAAATTTGGCAATTTAGGAATTTGACAATTTAGAAATTTGGAAAATTGAAAATTTCGTAATTTAGGAATTTGTCGATTTGGAAGCATGATGTAGAAACGTAAAAGTTTGAGAATTTGGAAATTTGGGAATTCGGTAATTTTGAACTTTGCTATTTAGAAATTTGGCAATTTAGGAATTTGACAATTTAGAAATTTGGAAAATTAAAAATTTCATAATTTTGGAATTTGTCGATTTGGAAGCATGATGTAGAAACGTAAAAATTTGAGAATTTGGAAATTTGGGAATTCGGTAATTTTGAACTTTGCTATTTAGAAATTTGGCAATTTAGGAATTTGACAATTCAAAAATTTGGAGAGCTGGAAATTTATAGAGTAGAAAATTTGCAAATTTGAAAAATTAACGCGTGAGAAGATTTAGAAATGTGAAGGGTAGAAAATTTGAAAAATAGGAAATTTACAAAATTTGAAACTATAAAAATATATAATATGATAATAAATACCCATGCTTCATTTACTCCGTCCAATTAAAAATTTCAGCCCATCGTAAATCTCCCCTAAAGGCATTGTTTCCCCCAAAAAAGAGAAGCTGAAGTGCTAAGAAAAGAAAGTTGTGCAAGTTGGGTTGCAACCAGTAGACTTCTCCTGTTGCTTTCAAGGCATTTAAAAGTCAATTCACAATCAGTGTTTTATGGGAAAAGATTAAGGTTGGTATTCTTCGCGAAGTCTTTGTGCAACAGAAAAGACGATTAAAATGCTGGAGCAAATGAAACAGCTTATTGGCCTTCTTTCGTGTCCCTTTTGATCAACGTCCCCGAGTGATTCTCATAAATGTAATCTTAATATTTGTCGGGGCTCGCCATCATTTGTATGCAGATTTCATCTGGGTGAGAATTTATGCGCTAAATCGCTTTCCGGACTGATGTTGAAAGGAACAATATTTATTCAGCTCGAGAGGATCCGTGAATCTGTGTGGTTTGAAAAAATACGCAATATTTTAAATAGATATTTAACGTGAAATTTTCTCTCGCTATGGATTAGAGATGTTTGTTCAGACGGGACTGCCTGAACGCCGACTGTTCGTTAAATTTATTTTAATCTGATCAAAGTCTCTGCTCAAATATTTATTGGTAATTAAACGAGGGTGTTGTAACATTTACTGAAGTTCTATTTTATCAAATTTATCTCATTCAAGTCTCCAAACCCACCAACCTCCAATTCTACAAATTCTCAAATTTCAAAATTTCAAAATTACGAAGTAACATAAGCCCAAAATCTCCAAAACTCCCAATCTTCAAATCAGCAAATCAGCAAATCTCCAAATCTCCAAATTCCCAAATCCCCAAAACTCTCAACCTCCAAAACCCTCTATCTCCAAATCTCCTAATCTTCAAATCTCCAAATCTTCAAATCTTCAAATCTTCAAATCTTCAAATCTCCAAATCTCCAAATCTCCAAATCTCCAAATCTCAAAATCCTCAAATCCCCAAAACTCTCAATCTCCAAAACCCCCTATCTTCAAATCTTCAAATCTCCAAATCTCCAAATCTCAAAATTTCCTACTCCCAAAATTCACTTTCCTTCCCGCCAAATCCAAAAATGTCCTCTCCAAACATCGGAATTGCGTACACCAATAAATAAACGATCATTCGCAATATTTCATCAACTCGGAAATAAAGACACGAGTTTAATTAATATTTCGATGAAGTTTGCAGTGTCAACAAATAACCGATCGTTCGTACAACACATTCGTCGAGCAATCGATTAATTATTCGCGTCGGTGGAATATCGCCGAAATTAAAAGAGAAAACAATGGGTTTACGATCGGGGGAGGGAAAAAATTCAGAACAGAAGTGGATACTTGGGGAATCGATGCATTTAAGATTATATTCTTGAACGTTTCGAGAGCTGAAAGTTTCTATTGAAAACGTTCGCCACGTTATAGTCGACTTTCCAACTTCTTTCCCCGACGAAAAATATTTCAATGCGATTTTAACTCTTAACTATACGGAAATACTCGCGATAAAATGGACAGACCGGAGGGAATTCCAGTCGTGGAGGAAAATTTAAATGAAATCTACGGTTTTATGAAATTAGACCTGCAAGCACGTTCGACGCTAAAGCTAAAACTATTTGCTATCAAATTATGTAGTCCGGGATCAAGGTAGAATATTGCTGATCAACGTATTCAATTTACCGTTGAAAATTTAACTGCACGATTTCAATTTAATGCACTTCGTATTTCCAGTTTCGAATCGTCAACATTCAAGTGCTTTCACGAACATATTTATAAACATTAGCGAGGCTCAAAATTTTCCCTTTTACCCTCTGAAAAGTATATAGAAGAATATATTTTTTATTTCAAACTCCTTCTAGTAAAAGAAATTATTTTTACGAATATTTTTAGATTGTTCTAAAAAGTGTAACTGAAAATTTATTGTACAATTTTATTGCACGGAGAGCTGACCAGTGAATAGTAGTTTTTGAAGACTCGTTCAAGACGAGAGAAACGGAAAGCAGTTAATTTTAATTTTATCGATACGTACGGCAAGTTTAGATGGTATTGGTGAATGTTTCGAGTTTCGTCGAGCTAATAAATCTTACGCGGTATATGCGAATTCGAGAACACAGACTAATATGGCAAAGTGGAGTATAGTGAAGCAACATTTCACCGTGAATTTACGCGAGCACGTTTTCCCCACGACGTGGGCGACATCCTCATGGGAATCAAGAAGATCGAAATTATATACATTCACCGGCGTGTTACGATATGGAACGAGTTATCCTAATCTTTAATCTTATCGACCCAGTATATCAGCATCGTTCAAATTACCTTCGCTGCCTTAACATTAATAAACATTGCTGAACTTTACGGTAATCATTTTACCAAGATTTAATACATTACCGATTTATTTTCTACACCACTGTATGTGCGAAAGCAGTAGTGACGATTAAACGACACGAATCATTAGATTCCTATCCAGTGAAAGTAAGTGGACTGTATCTGCGATCAAATCACATATGACGCACTCAAGCCACACATGACGCACTCAAGCCACATATGGTACAATCAAGTTGCATATGATACACTCAAGCTACACATGACGCACTTAAGTTACACATGACGTACTCAAGTTATAAGTAACGCACTCAAGTGCAAATGACGCACTCAACTTACAGATGACACACTCAAGTTACAAGTGACGCACTCAAGCTATATATGACGCACTTAAGTTACTCATGACGTACTCAAGTTATGAGTGACGCACTCAAGTGCAAATGACGCACCCAACTTACAGATGACACACTCAAGTTGCATATGATACACTCAAGCTACATATGACGCACTTAAGTTACACATGACGCACTCAACCAACAAATGACGCACTCAACCTACAAATGACGTACTTAAGCTACATATGACGCACTGAATCTACAACTGACGCACTCAAACTACAGCTGACGCACTTAAACTACAGATGACGCACTGAAACTACAAGTGACGCACTCAAGCTACACATGACGCACTAAACCTACACATGACGCACTCAAACTATAGAAGACACGCTCAAGCTATAGAAGACGCACTCAGGCTGCAAATGACGCACTCAACCTATACATGACGCACTCAAGCTGTATATGACGCACTCAAGTTACAGATGACGCACTCAAGCTATAGATGACGCACTCAAGTTACAGATGACGCACTGAAGGTACGAGTGACGCACTCAAGCTACACATGACGCACTCAAGTTACAGATGACGCACTCAAGTTACACCTGACACACTCAAGCTATAGGGTGACGCACTCAAGCTATAGAAGACGCACTTAAACTACAAGTGACGCACTCAAGCTATAGATGACGCACTGAACCTACTCATGACGCACTGAATCTATACATGACATACTGAACCTATACATGACGCACTCAAGCTACACATGATACACTCAACCCACATATGCACGCTTCAAACGTGACAAATCTTACTCGAGTTTTGAATACGCTTCAATCTGGAGTTTAAGTCCAATTATAATTTGCACGACCAAGGATTGCCTAATACAAAATTGACATAACACTTCAACTTTTCTTCTCTGTTTTAATATCGTAGCTGTGATCAGTTAGTTCCGACTGACGCACCTGATAAATCATAAGGCAAGGGGTTAAGAACTAAGTGTATGTGCATCGCAGCGTCAGCAATATTAAGCGACGATTAAACGACGCGAATCATTAGATTCCCAACGAGTATAAGTGGACTGTATCTAAATGAATTTCACTTCGAACGATCAGAGTTTATTTTGCTGTGTACTTGATGACTCGAGAGTGACTTCGAAGAATTTTTGCGTTTCACAGAAGCTCGGAGTGGGCTAACAGTTTTTGTGACATTGTCAAGGGAAAATAGTTCCTGATTTTCTATTGATTTAGCTGAAATTCGGGTGGAGATGGAAATGACAGTAACGTATGAAGTGTGTCCCTTCCCCAAAGTGACCTGACAAGTACTAAATGCAAGCAATACCTAACGAATAGTTCACTGCAAACGAAAGACTACTACTTAGGTTCACAACCAGATGTAGCTAACGAACCAAAAAATACTCGGAATGTAATGACTCCTTGAGTCTTGCTACTACGGGTAAAGAATTTGAAACTACAAATGAGGAAACGAAAAACTGTTAAAGTATCGCTAGAAACTTGTATAGGGATCCTGTGTAATATGCAGTCTAAGAAACTGTATCCAGCGATCGCCATAAGTCTTTTTTCTTGTTCGAGCCGATACACTTTGGGAAACCGGCGATATAGCGGTATGAGAAAGTAAAAAGACGAGTAAGATGTGAAAAGAGTGGCGCTATGGTGGATCATAAAAATGGGGGAACGCGATTTCTGAGCTTGGCCCATCTTCTCCCCATTGAACCATACAGCCCCATAGCACCACCAATTTGATCCAGTTACGCCCGCTCGCTTCCAGGGCCCTCCTTCAGACGGATTAAATGCAACTGTTGGCCGCGCACGTGCGCATAAAAATACCGATCATAAAATAAAATAACCGTAGGTGGCTGCCATTGTTCCGTCTATCGTCGAGAAAAAAGTGATTCCCCGCTTTGAACTAGCAAAGTGTACGCCCGACCCCTTTTTACCGTACAACCCCATGGATATCGAGCGTCCATTATGCCATGATCCTTTCAGAGGCCGCATAATCTGCTCGAGTATTGCTGCCCGAGAAAGGGGTAAGAGAACTGTTTCATCGCTATCTCGTGATTTTTCATCTTTAACAGCTTGTATTCGCTTTGCAACGAGACTGAATTTTACAAATCCATTTATTTTCAGCTAAATCCTCGAGTCCTTAAATCCCCGAATCATTAAATTCTTCAATCCCCAAATCTGTAAAGTTCCTAAATTAACAAAATACAAGCTCTCGAATCTTCAAATCCTTAATTTCCCAAATTCTCAAACTTTCTAAATCCCTAAAATTCTTCTACTACCAAATTACTGAATACTGCAGTCCTCAAACTTCCAAATCTCCCAACGTTCAAAATTTCCAAAATCCCAATTTTCCAAAGTTGAAAAATTTCCAAAGTATCAAAGTCCCAAAGTCTCAATGTTCCGAAAATGTCAGCTTCTAAAATGTCCAAAGTCCCAAACCCCCGATATCTCAAAATTCCAAGTCGTTAAACTTGAAGAGCATAAAAACTGGCAATTAAGCGCGACAAGAAGGCACGCGATGCTTCAAGGCGTATTTTCGCCGATCGAAATTCGTTAGTTCCACGTAGGGCAATTTATTAAGCGGTCCGAGAAACGTTCGGGCAATCTGAAATTGGATGACGAGCGATTTTGTTTCGTCTGAAAGTTTGTAACAATGCCGGCGACAATTAGAGGAGCACGCGATATTTCGATTCGAGTGGAGGATACCGTTTTCGCGTCATGCGTGTTTGCGCACACGGAACGTTTTTGTTTCTGTCCACCGTAGTCGCTCTGATCTCGTTAGCCGCGAATTTAATTAATCCAATTAAACGAGACATAATTCTACACAAAACCGCGTTACATCACTCGGAGGTAGAGTGAATATTCAGCGGAGGATATGGTCGACGCCTACAACCAACGATTCGCTTATAACGAAACAAGTTGAACCGTTTGCCACTTTTAATGGGGAGCGTTGGCTATCGTTTACGTAACGGCTAACAAACACGTGCACCGATTTTGCTCTCGATCGAAACTGCCTTCGATTTCGTTGCCTGCGTTTTTTCACAGAATTTTTCGGTTTTTTTTTTATTCTTTCTTTGTTCGAAACGTAATTGGTAGAATATAATCCGCGATAATTTACGAGCTGTGTTTCTGACAGATGGTTTAATTAACGATTTTTATTTTGGCGCCGTGCAAAAAAGCATGTCAGGTATTTTACGAATTGCGAATTTCGTACTATTACGCAATGTTTGATTTTCAGTCGAAATACGCGAAAATAAATATGCAGGTTTATTTAAAAAACATGGCGCAAACATTCCTGTCTTTAATTGAACTGTGTATTGTTTTTATAAAACTAAATTACCATCGCTGCGTAACTTTTCATTGAAAAATGTTTGAATATAATTTTGCTAGCCATTGCAATACACAAATTGAAGTTCCCTTTGAATTTGTGTCAGTGTTATATTTATAGTCTAACGAGATTTCATGACAGAAAAGTATCTGGAAATATCACTTGTGATACATCAATTTAAAGTTTAAGGCTTACAGAAAAAGACTGCATACGTGCTTTATGCGTATTTTTAATATGAAATGATTTAGTGATTGTTAAAGTAAACAGTAACTGATTTTGGAACGTGTAATAGTCTCAAATAAATTCATGACAGAAAAGTATCTCGAAATATCACTTATGACATGTCAATTTAAAACTCAGAGCTCGAGGAAAATTTTTATGTAAACGTCTCGTTACTATTTTCACTACAAAATGTCTGACGACTAGTTAAATTAAATAATAACCGATTTCAGGATGTATGAGGTCTGACACAATTTCATGACAGAAAAGCATCTCGAAATATCACTTATGACCAAGAATTTAAAGCTTGAAGTCTAAAGAAAATTACCATATAAATGTTTCTGATTGATATTTTTACTATATGTCAATTAAATCTTCGTTAGCGTATTAATAATTTGAAATATTCTTCTGGACGTCAGAAAATAACTCAGTAATTTTCTATGTATTTTCTACACATATTTTACCACGAATTTACAAGTCAGACATAGACGTATTACACAGTCTATCTTCGAATTAAATCTCCTGTTGTGATACAAGAGTAAAATTAAATATTTGTTAGTGAATGGTTTGTTTCGGCACCAGCCTTTTTTTATTAATATTCATAAAAAGAATGTGTAGCCTTTTGCCATAAACCTTCAGCTTTAAATTGATATACAGTAGTTATTTTAAAACATTTTTCTCTGATGAATTCACGTTCCAAGATCCGGCATTTAGTACGCGGTAATCTAATAATTTTCGTAGTAATTTGAAAAAGAATTTGATAAGATACGATATGAATTGAAAGAGATTAAAAGATCGGGATCCTGATGATTCGCCGTTCTTATCCTATTAACGTAACTTGATTTTTAATTCCGTTTACTTTACTTCCTGTTCTATGCTCGCCTCCTTTTCTCCTCATCCGGTACGCGCCGTTAAGTTCCTTAAACGAGAGTCGAAAGCTGGCAAACTCTTAAGGATATAATCCTGCCACTCCAAGACTATGATCCTTCTAACGGCAAAAGCTCGCTCGCGTGATATTATATAAAAACTATTCTGCTTTAGTATCATTTGCTCTTAGGCCCCGAACTTCGCCAGTTTTCTTCCGCACGATCGTTCTTTACGATATCCTCTGACCGTTTCGATTTTCTAACGCGATTTCTTATTATTTCATCGACGCGAGAATTATTTATGATAATTTTGCTCTGGAATTATTTTTGATTATTTTTTTACCGAATTATTTCGGGTTATTTTGCTCTGGAATTATTTTGGATAATTTTGCTATTCGATTTTTGATAATTTTGCCTTTCACTTACTTCGTGTAACTTTGTTCCTCAATTATTTCGGATAATTTTTCTATTCAATTATTTTGGATAACTGTACTCTTCAATTATTTCACGTAAGTTTGGTCCTCGATTATTTTGGAGAATTTTACCTTTCACTTATTTCGTGAAATTTCGCAATTTTAAATAAGCAATTCTGAACGTGTTCTAAAATAAAAATAAAAAATAATAGCGAGATTGTATCTGTGCTCAAAGCACATATGACGCACTCAAGCTACAAACGACGCACTCAAGTTACATATGACACACTCAAGCTACACATGACGCACATAAGCTACAAGTGACGCACTGAATCTACACATGACACCCTCAACCTACACATGACGCAACTCAAGTTAAAGATGACGCACTCAAATTACAAGTGACGCACACAAGCTACAGTGACGCACTGAATCTACACATGACGTACTGCATCTACACATGACACCCTCAACCTACACATGACGCAACTCAAGTTACAGACGACGCACTCAAATTACAAGTGACGCACACAAGCTACAGTGACGCACTGAATCTACACATGACGCACTGCATCTACACATGACACCCTCAACCTACACATGACGCACTCAAGTTACAAGTGACGCATTGAATCTACACATGACGCACTCCATCTAGACCTGACACCCTCAACCTACAGATGACGCACTCAAGTTAAAAGTGACGCACCGAATCTACACATGATGCACTGCATCTACACATGACACCCTCAACCTACATATGACACACTCAAGCTACACATGACGCACATAAGCTACAAGTGACGCACTGAATCTACACATGACACCCTCAACCTACACATGACGCAACTCAAGTTAAAGATGACGCACTCAAATTACAAGTGACGCACACAAGCTACAGTGACGCACTGAATTTACACATGACGTACTGCATCTACACATGACACCCTCAACCTACACATGATGCAACTCAAGTTACAGACGACGCACTCAAATTACAAGTGACGCACACAAGCTACAGTGACGCACTGAATCTACACATGACACCCTCAACCTACACATGACGCACTCAAGTTACAAGTGACGCATTGAATCTACACATGACGCACTCCATCTAGACCTGACACCCTCAACCTACAGATGACGCACTCAAGTTAAAAGTGACGCACCGAATCTACACATGATGCACTGCATCTACACATGACACCCTCAACCTACACATGACGCACTCAAGCTACAAATGACGCACTTAAACTAAAAATGAAAATAAAAAGTAATAGCGAGATGTGTAGATTACCGCGAATAACCTTGGTAGAAATTGACGGGGTTGAAAGAGTTTGTTTGATTCTACACGCGACAGGTAAAATATTCATGGATTCGAACGTTTCGCTTCTATACAAAGTAGCACGCATATTCGTATTAATTAATAATTGAACGGTGTGCCGTGTCGTTTGAATAATTCATGATTAATAGTCGTTTCTTTGATACATCGTCGTGGCGTATCCGCGAATTCATAGGTGAACGTAGCAGAAGTATTTATTAACGTCCTTTCAATTCGCCGCTTCGGTAATCGTAAAATTCCGCGAACTGGCAATTGAGCGATTCGATTGTTTTTAATTATCGACATATCTTTCTACGTCGAAACATTACGAGTCGTATTTGTGCTGTGCCAACAATCATTAATCGATCGCCGGGCAAATATTAAATTAGGCCAGTTTAAAGCAACCGTTTTATACTCGTAATAAAATAATTGCAGGAGAAATAAAAAGCCGCGGATTTGATCGATACTTTATGGTGTCTGCGCTTTTTAACCTCGATTCAATCAAATCGTGTTTGCTTTGACGAGCGGAGATTCGATGATATAAAAATTTTACAAAATGCCACTTACGACGTATCGAATTAAAGCTTGAAACGCAGCGAATATCGTCACGTACACGTTTACTCGGTATTTTTCATGCAAAAATCGATACCTCGTTAAAACAAGCTATTGACAGATATTCGATTCCCATTACCTTAAAATATAAACCCTTTATGTACTCTTTCCTATATTTTAAACTTTAAATTGATAAGCCATAATATGACCCTGCCACGAAAATTTATACCTTGAAATCCAACGTTTGAATTACTAATCGCAATTGTTCCGACAATTGACATTTCGCATATTTGCCAAATAAAAAGCGCACGATACAATTCTGTTATTATACGCAGGCATATTTTTCCTGAACGAAACTTTGATAAATTCCGTGAGTACAATGTTTGTATTCCTTTTTTCTATTCAGCTGCATATTGCTTTCGTATGAATTGATTGTTCAAAACGTTCTGCGTGGAAAATGGTAGTGGATTATTTTTATGGGAAAAATTTTATTGTTGAAACATTGTATTTCAACGTTTTTCATGTAGTGTTTCTGTGAATCGATGTAATATGTAAAAGGGAAAAAATACAAAGATAAATGTTCTAATCGAAAACATGTTACAAAAGCCCTTTCAAATACCGTGTACTTTTTATCGTATTTTAGGGAAATTTTTGTTCGACTGTTTTACTAAGTTTAATAAAAATGATAAACGAATGAATGTACTGTTAAATACAATTACAGATAAATTTGTTACTGAATTTTACAAATTTATTCCAAAATATCAATTATAAAGAAATTTACCGAAGAATAGCAATTACAAACTTACTGCAAAGTATCAATTGCAAATAAATATCTTACTAATATTAATTACTAACAAATTTATCACAAAATATCTTACTAACCATCGATAAAAAAGTAAACACGTTTGTCTGATTGCATCAACAAATGACTAAAAATGTGAACCTAACCCCTGATCAATTCACAAGACCGATTAAATCAAATTTTAATCAAATTTCATCAAGTAACCACTGATTAACTATTAACATTACCCCAACTGCTTAACAATTAATGTTTTCAATCAGTGTTAGATAATTAGTTCCATCGGTCGATCCAGACAATCAAATATTAATCAAATTAGAAATTATAATCGATCATTATCCAACTGCACCGTATTCGATAAATTATGCACACAGACCACGTATTCGAATTGCAGCCAGTAAAAAAAAAATCATTTATCCAATGAATTGGATAATCGTACATCGTATAGAATATCGTTGCCAACGTTTCTCCTACTCGACTAATACTAATTTTTTGCCTTGTGACGCATAGTGCGTCATGCAATTTGTATATTGATAGATTTCGTTCAGCTTTAAAATCTATTTCTTATCGAACTTCGCAAACTTTTCCTTGGTACATCAATCTTTTGACTTGTGACGCACTCGTGACGCACAGTGCGTCATGTAATTTTTTGCTGGAATTAGTTCAGCTTTAACATCCATTTCTTATCGAACTTCGCAAACTTTTCCTTAGTACTTCAATCTTTTATTAATCTTTCGACTTGTGACGCACTCGTGACGCACAGTGCGTCATGTAATTTGTTGCTGGAATTCGTCCAGCTTTAACATCTATTTCTTATCGAACTTCACAAACTTTTCCTTAGTACTTCAATCTTTTATTAATCTTTCAACTTGTGACGCACTCGTGACGCACAGTGCGTCATGTAATTTGTTGCTGGAATTCGTTCAGCTTTAAAATCTATTTCTTATCGAACTTCGCAAACTTTTCCGTAGTACATCAATCTTTTATTAATCTTTCGACTTGTGACGCACTCGTGACGCACAGTGCGTCATGTAATTTGTTGCTGGAATTCGTCCAGCTTTAACACCTATTCCTTATTAAACTTCACAAACTTTTCCTTAGTACTTCAATCTTTTATTAATCTTTCGACTTGTGACGCACTCGTGACGCACAGTGCGTCATATAATTTGTTGCTGGAATTCGTTCAGCTTTAAAATCTATTTCTTATTGAACTTCGCAAACTTTTCCTTAGTACTTCAATCTTTTATTAATCTTTCAACTTGTGACGCACTCGTGACGCACAGTGCGTCATGTAATTTGTTGCTGGAATTCGTTCAGCTTTAAAATCTATTTCTTATCGAACTTCGCAAACTTTTCCGTAGTACATCAATCTTTTATTAATCTTTCGACTTGTGACGCACTCGTGACGCACAGTGCGTCATGTAATTTGTAATGAGTATCGCCAGAAACTTGTAAGGTCTCTGGCTGTAATATGCGTTGGGTTCCAAAACCTCACCACGGTGCAATTTTTGTTAAATTCAGAGAGAAACCTTTCTTCCAAATAAATTGGGATAAATATAATTCTTCTGTTTCATTTGTGATTTATTATCAGGGTAATCGGCGCATATTTCAATAACAGAAAACAATAATTCTTGATACGTTTCAATTTTCCGGCGCTTTAATATTCGGCGACAGTGCGATTTTCCATGTTCAATCGAAAACCAATCCCCCTGGGCGTATAATTGAAACTAACGGCGTGAACACATTTTTTCGAGGGTGAATGGAATTCAATTTGTAAGTTAATTAATGAGTAGCGTGCCACCGCGCGTTTAAATAGCGGCCTTTTTTTCTGGCCGAGAATATCCGTGAAATCGCGCGGAAAGTTCTCCGATGTAACAGGAAGCAGTTTCGTAGTAAAACGGGATGCGGTCTCGAAACGATCGACAACTCGAAAACATTCGCTAATCGCCGCTGCGAACGAATAATTAAAGTTTCCGCTCGTCGCGAAATGAATTCTTAATTCAATCCCGTCCGAGAAAAGAGAATTAAAGTTGCATTCCATTTAAACCTATCTTCGATTAATTATTTCACCCGGGAGTGTTTTCATTTCCAGAAAACTTTTCCAACGTCACACGAACATTCATTTACAACGATTTCCGGCCACCTTTTTTTCTGCCATTTACGTTTTAATTTTGAAATTCATTTCAATATCGGGTTACTTCTTCTGCATGAAACAAGTTCGCTGCCTATCATCGGATTCATGAATATTAATATCACGCTGAAAAATGAATGAAAAAGGTGTACGTTAACAGCAACAACCTGTCAGCGAAGTTGAAAATATTCCGACGGAAAAAATTAAACAACCCAGTAATTCCGATATTAAATTCCGCTGTTGACATAGCCAAATTCTGCTGAAATCTATTTAGTGATAATTATAAACATTGTACGGAATTATTCTATAATTACGCTTCATACGAACGCAAAATATTATCGAGAAATTAATGAACAAACTACGGAAAATTCGTGTACAGAACTCATTATCCGTAAAAAGATCAATTTACGGGAAGGTCAATGTAGAACGGATTACAAAAGATCACTGTAACGATGTTACGTGCAAAATTTTAAATTATGAAAACAATTGTACGAACATAAAATTTGAATATTATCATATAACATATGAGTGATATAACAGAAAACATATGTTTGTAAAATTTGAATATTATTAAAAAAAAATAATTTATGAAAAGGTGTATAGAAACGTTTGGAACCATGAAAAGTACAAGCAGAGGTCAGCAATTGTACGAACAAATATGTAAAATTTGAATATCATCATATAACATATGATTGATACACAGAAAACATATGTTTGTAAAATTTGAATATTATTCAAAAAAAATAATTTATGAAAAGGTGTATAGAAACGTTTGGAACCATGAAAAATACAAGCAGAGGTCAGCAATTGTACGAACAAATATGTAAAATTTGAATATCATCATATAACATATGATTGATAAATAGAAAACATATGTTTTTAAAATTTGAATATTATTCAAAAAAAATAATTTATGAAAAGGTGTATAGAAACGTTTGGAACCATGAAAAATACAAGCAGAGGTCAGCAATTGTACGAACAAATATGTAAAATTTGAATATCATCATATAACATATGATTGATATAACAGAAAACATATGTTTGTAAAATTTGAGTATTATTAAAAAAAAAAGGAATTTATGTAAGGTGTATAGAAACGGACTATGAAAAATACAAGCAGGGATCAGCACTTTGCTGATTGCCGTGTAATTCGCGAAATAATTTATTCAGAGGTTGTTCGGGACAAAGTGCATCGTTGCGAAATATCGCGGTGTATAACCCGTAGCCATTTTTTAAGACCGACCGGATACGTCCAGAGGCATGTAAAGTATGGAGGACGTCAGGTAAAGTGACAGGTAGCCGGGATAAAAATTCTCATACATGATATATTCTAATAAATATCAAGCTGAAATATTCAGCGGCGAGTTGGCCGGAAATATACAGGGAGGAATAAAAAATCGCGAGGAGCGTGTAACGAGAAACAGGCGTGCGACGTCGTCACGCGATTCGATTTTTTCCGCCGAGTTTAAACGCCACGGTCCCTTCGTATTTTAACAATTAAATCGGTTGTACCCGGTTCGATTCATAATTAAAAGTGTCGGAGATTTTTAGCATTACCGAAAGTGAGCAAATATGGAAATTGCAGGAAAAAAGGAAATAAATTATTCGCCGCATTCGTGTAATGCTTGAAATGTGAGCGGAGGAAATATTCGATGATACCTGGATAAACAATTATGAAATAAAGTATCGAAGAGAAGCAATTAAATTACTTGTTACGAGATTATATTTAGACGACGCGTTCTCTTATAATCGCGATCCTGTATTCTCGACACACTTTCATCTATATTTTAATCACGTTCATAATTCCCCACCCCGTTGCATCAAAAAGAAATCGCTCGGAGTTCCGGTCGAGAACTATCAGAAACACTGCCGCGAAATTCATTTTTAATAAGATCTCGATCAAAAGCAACGTATCCAAACTCCGCTCGTGTTATCAACCGATATTGCACCGTCTTCCTTTTGATAGCTAATTTCTTCGGTACGGTACTTTTAAAGTGCAATCTGCCAGTCGGTGGGTTCACTCGCATAATTATATCCGTCTCGTAGAGAAAATAAATAAAAACGTCGGATTCGGGGAGACAGGGATACAAACCGATAAGATCGAATTTCGAACGATTTATCGAAGACGCTCGGATAGCTTGAATCTTCGGAATACGATCCTAAACTTTCCACGAATTTCACGTTTTTCGATCGAGTGGGGGAAACACACTAATGGTCGATTAAAGGAATGTAAGATCCTACGGGAGGAAATACTCTCGCAGAGACAACCTGTGCGATTCGTGGAATCAACATTCCTCACATTTCTGCTACCGCAGAAATTGACCTCGCGTTAATTGCAGAAATGCTCGAGGCACTGCTGCTGATATGCAAAAAGTCTTTTACATGATCACACATGTGATACTTTTCCTTTGTACCAATTCGTCGTTCAGGTGCAAAGAAAACTTTCTATTTTATGTTTAAATACGTCAATTAAATACAGGAACAGATAATGTACAAGTAATACATGTTGATAAATTCAGCACAAGTCATATATGAACAGACAATGATCATGTAACTTGTGTATCGACGACAGGTAGTCAGACAAGTAGCATATGGATCATAGGTAGTCAGACAATTAAGAGGCAGTATGTTGTCGGTCAAATAATATCTAATACCTATTAGTGACTACCTAGTCAGACCAGTAGTATAAGGCTCATGAATGAGATAAGTAGTATACGAACAGTGAGTGGCCAGACAAGTAGTATGTGGACGAGTTGTCAGACAAGTAGCATATGCATGATAGGTGGTCAGACAAGTAGTCTATCAACGAGATGTGGTCAGACAAGTAGTCTATCAACGAGATGTGGTAAGACAAGTAGTATATGTCAGGTGGTCAGACAAGTAGTGTATGTCAGGTGGTTAGACAAGTAATAAATGCCAGGTGGCCAGACAAGTAGTATATGCCAGGTGGTCAGACAAGTAGTATATGTCTAGGTGGTCAGGCAAGTAGTGTATGCCAGGTGCTCAGACAAGTAGTAGATGACAGATGGTCAGACAAGTAGTATAAGAACAATAGGTAATCAGACGAGCTCTATATAAATAATATATAATTCCACAAGTGTGGATACATGATCAGCAAGCAGTCTATGAACAATAAGTTATGAGATAAGTAATGTATGAATGATCAGTGGTCAGACAAGTAGTATATGAACACCGACTCAAACCAGTAGCACACAAAGAGTTAAATAATTAATACATACGTAACGTATTCAAATAAATATTTTCCAGAAGTGACATAATGAAACAAGTAGTGTACAAATTTTCAGATAAGTAATGAGCAATTTTATACACAAGTGTTGACAATAATGTTACTCAAGTTGCACAGAGCACAGCTACCACGAATAAACTGGTAAGTGAAATATAAACCCATGAGATCAAATGTAAGTACCCAGCAAAAATAAGGAGTTTAATCTCGGTAGCTAGCTGGTCAGACTAAAGTACAGACGGTGGGTGGTCAAAAAAAGAGGACGGTAACGGTAGGTGGTCAGACAAGTAGTATAGTCGTGGTAGGTGGTCAGATACGTAGTGCATACAGGGTAGACGCAGAAATAGTACACTCAAAGCAAATAACCAAACAAGATCTGCACGACCTAAACATCTTAGCAACAATTCAATAATTTAAACAATGTTATTGCAAAAATTTGCGAATTGAAAATAAAATTAACACAAAACCTCTGAACTCATCTCTTGTTACTCGATACAATGGAACTCGTATAACAATCTGAAAATTGTATAACAATCAAAAAGTCGTGTAACAATTTAATACTTGTTATAACAGTCCAAAACTTCAACACCTCGCTGCAAGACATGTTATTCCAAATCTTCCGGATGAATATCCAGACAGTTCACATCTGCCCATACGGACCGACAAACCGTTCTGCCCATAATTTTCAAACGTCTGCCACGATATTTCGGTGAAAGGGTAATTTACATTTTCGAAAACCATGAAGATGTACACACGAAGCCCCACGAGAACGGATCGCAGACATCGCCGGCTAGTCGGATGCCACCGGAAGAAGCAGCACGGTATTATTTGGCTGTTTCTCGCCACTGAACTTTCCTCTATGTACGCGGAAACCGTGTGCAGTCGTGAGAATTATATAGCGAGCCTGAAGGGTGTGGGAAGAAGTGGGGTTTGCCTCGATCTCCCTGTGGCGAGTTGCACTTGTAAATGCACGTCTCCCACGATATCCCAGCCCCGTCTACAATACAGGGTGTCCCATAAAAAGGAGCTCTATCGTACACAAAAATACCTGGTCCACATACATAGTACCCAAAAGCCACTATAGACCCTGAAATCCACTGCTTCACATCAAATTGTTCAAATTTGAAATCCGAATGAGGATGTCACTCGAAGCCACTTAACTTTATCCCACGGGATCGTTCGAAACACAAGCCCCGGTTACATGGGACACCGTGTATATACGGCAGGTATATGGCTGCCAGGAGGCAGGCGGCTGCGAGCTACAGTGAGAACACAGTTCTTGCATTAGCCAAAGAAAGATTTCTGGCGAATCAAGCGAAAGAGAGAGGGTTTGGCCTACCAGCCAACGGTGGAACGAAGAAAGGATCCATATACAGACAACCTGTGCTTCTTACCGGAGGCGTGCTACCACGGTCTATTGCCGATCCTTGATGTCTGATATCGCGTCGACATGTACCACTTCCTGATACTTTTCAGCTGGTAAAACGTTCTTTCTGTGGCAATTAACCGACTCCTTAGCGGCTCTAGTAATAAGGTTTATTTTTAACAAGATTCTTAATAAAATTTGTCATTTCTGTGCTGCACATAAGTATTAACAATATAAACTCTTATATATTTTCTTGCTATCTTTCAAGGATTTAGGCTGTTACCGTGCGTACGTTAATTTATTTAAAGCGCAGTTAATGAAAGTTTGAACTAGTTATAAGTACCTAGTATTATTTATTACAACGATCAACAGCGTCCTACCACGAAACGAGAGTGAACTTATGAAGTTCCGCCTTTGATTAATGCGCGAGTTTCTTTTCGGGGATAGAGCTCTTTTCAGGAGCTGAAAGACGTAGCTCGCCCAGAGGGGAACAGAGTCGATTCGAGTTTGCTTTAGACGAGGGGTTTTATTGGCTTTTATTTTGAGACCGAGTTAGCTTTGATGTATCAGGAAAGTTGCGCTTAAATAGCCGTTCAACGATGAAGTTACTCTCAATGAATTCTTGTGTTTTACTGCTGGATATAGAGACGATTTTGCGACACGGTTTAAAGGAGCTTTGGGCATTTTTTAATTTGGTCATTCTAGATTTTATGGTGGAAAGTTTAACGCGAAGATTCTAAGATAATTAAAGATTACTTTGGAAATTTTATTAATTTTCTATATTTTCGAATTCATAACATTCCTGATGTTATCAAATTTTTTAAGTTTCTTCAAACTTCATCTTCACAAATATAAATTTGAAATATACGTAGATGTTTCGTGTACGAAAGACGTTTTGTATATCATCAGACAAAATCTAATATTTAAATTTAACACTAATGGCCGCCTACGCAAATGTTATGTAAATTCCTGAAATAATTCAACGTGCACATAAAACGAACGAAAACAATTACGACAAATTTATTTTCCTTCGTGTGATAATTATTAAAGCAGCGTTCATCGATCATCACACATGTGTGAGCGGCCATTAAAACATTAATGAAACTATACCAAAGATGCAAATAGCAGTTAAAACAAATGTTTGAGGATAAATTTCGAGAAGAGATACGAGGCAAAAAAGGATATATTCGTTTACCAGTTAGAAATCATGGAAACTCGTAACAATGCCGGAAGAAAAGCCGATTCCTCCGGAAGTTGCACGAATTTGCTAAATGCTCTCAAGCTAACGCACCTCTGTCTCGAGTCAGATTCCCCACGGGAGGAAGTTCGAAACTAATGGCTGGAAGTCGACGATGTTTCGCTTTTAACGATTTGTTCGTTCCATTTCTGACTAGAGGAGGAACCACCCGATACAAGGTAAACAGAACGGAGAAAAAAATGGCTGTTTTGCAAACATCCGATCGACAGTTACGAACTATCGGATAGCAAATTGGATACGTATTTTTCGAACGTTCGTTGCTGGGTTGAAACAAATTTTTATGTGCTGTGAAATGAACTTTTATATGTAAGAATGATACAGATTTTTATATTCAAAAGTGAAATGGACGTTGTATTTGAGGATGAAATAGATTTTCATGTGCAGAAGTGGATTCAGATTTTTAGTTGTAAAAATGAAATAGATTTTTATACGTAAAAACAGATTTTCATATGTAAGAATGATATAGATATTTGTATATTATTGTTATTTATTGTTGTATGGAATAATGTTATTATATGAAACGATGTTACATATGTTACATATGACAATTAATAAATATAACGTATGTAACATATGATAATTAATAAATGTAACGTATGTAACATATGTAGCATATGCCAATTAATAAATGTAACGTATGTAACATATGTAACATATGGCAATTAATAAATGTAACGTATGTAATATATGCAACATACGACAATTAATAAATGTAACGTATGTAACATATGTTACATATGACAATTAATAAATATAACGTATGTAACATAAGATAATTAATAAATGTAACGTATGTAACATATGTAACATATGGCAATTAATAAATGTAACGTATGTAACATATGCAACATACGACAATTAATAAACGTAACGTATGTAACATATGTAACATATGGCAATTAATAAATGTAACATATGTAACATATGACAATTAATAAATGTAACATATGTAACATATGCAACATACGATTACTAACACATGTCACATATGTAACATATAACAACTAACAAATGCAACATATGTAACATATGTAACATATATTAATTTATAACAAGGTTAGTAATTATTAAATGTAACAGTATTATTAAGTATTAAATGTAACAATGTTATTAACTGATATTACTGTACAATTTTCTGCAATATTCAAGGGATAGTTGATATGCGGCGCGCCGGACAAATGGCTACTTTTTTTATTGCAGTAAAATCGTGATAACGAAGGAAAAATTGATGATATTACCGGGTAAGTGGTTAATTGAACGGACCGCGATGAACGCAAAGGTAATAAGCCGAATCGCAGCTGGTATTCAATGCGTTTATGGGTCAATTTCGAACCGCAGTTATCGAATAACGGTAGACTATAAATTCGATCTTGTAATTAAACAAGTGAAACTACAAGGATTGTTTAATAATTTGAAAAAATTATTGTTACTACGATTTTTTCGTCAGAAGATTAATATTAATTAATTTCAAATGATAAGTTCATTTAAAATTAATTTAAATTAGTTTAATCGAAACGCGAGAATTTTTTATTTATTTAAATATAAACAGTCGGATGTTACTAATTAATTGGGATTAAAGTATCACGAGTAAATCTATTGTTAATTTAATTATCAATCAGAAAATCATTCACTGAACAATTACAATTTGATTCGTAATTAAAGGACATTTCGTTCAAAATTAATCCGTAATTAATCAGGCGTCAAATCGAGAACTTAATTAATTATTTGAAACCCTGCACCAAAATTCACGGTTTGAAACAAGAAGCAAAATCGTTGCAAATTGACAGTTCCTTGCAAAATGGTAATTGCAAAGGGCTATAAATTAGCTCGTAATTAATTAGTTGTCAAATAAAGAAGTTAATTAGTTATTTGAAATACTATACCAAAATTTATCTTGTGAAATCAATAAAACTGAAAGAAAAATCACTGTAAATTTACGGTTCTTTACAAAATGTTGATTTCAATGATCTCAAAATAAATTCACAATTAATTAGCTGTCAAATGAAGAACTTAATTAATTGAAACACTGTCCCAAAATTTTCGTTTTAAATTCAAACTCAAAAGAAAATTATAAATTTACAGGTCCTTGCAAAATGTCAATTTTACAAATTTCAAAATGGACTCATAATTAATCTGCCATAAATTAAAAATTTAATTAATTATTAAAAATTCTACTCCTAAATTCTGATTTTAAAATAAAAACCCACTGAAAAATCGTTGAAAATTTACAGATCCTTGCAAAACGCCACTATCAAAGAGCTCAAAGTCTCTTAATCAACCTTCCCTCAAATTAGGAGCTTAATTAACAACTCAACTAATTATTCAGAACCGTCTCCCAAAATTTCGCTTGCGAAACGAATTCGCGAAAAAATTCGCCACAAATTTACAGAAGCCCACAAAACGTATCAAAGAGCAAAATACGAGCCTTCCTGCGCGAACAATTTTTGGACGACTTTCACGCGAATGGAAGTGAATTTCGCGGAAACGAGCGGGTCGTAGGCACACAACCGTTCGTCCATTAAAATTTCAGAACGCATCGGGGCTTCAAAGAAGCCTTCAGAGTTTTGGTCCGTTTAAAGCTCGAGGATTAAAGATATCGTCGCTGAAACGAACGCGAGTAATCGTTTGGTCAATAATTAATTGATAAAGAGAGATACAGGAACGTTTAATGTTTAAATGAGCATACACGTGTAGAGCCGGGCGAGTTATTAAGGTTTCAACACCGGAGAAAATTACTTACCGAGTATCTGGCTAAGTACGGTGCGGCCATCTTCGCCGAGGCAGGCGCTTCGAGCATCAAAGGGATTTGTGAATTGCACGAATGCATAGCCTTTGTGCATGGATATTCCTGAAACAACAAACGATCATGACGTTCCAATATACCCGGCTAACCCTCCGTTCTTTTCTTCGAGCCACGGTACGCCAACGAAACGGAAACACCGACGGACAGAGAGAACGGGCAAATCTTTAATTAAAATTGTTTCTATGAATTTTGATGAGAGATCGTGCCTTCTGTTGATCTCGTCATCCTTCCACGAACGTTTCTTTTGTTGGACTTCATAAGACTGAGCAATGACTTTTACGGGAAATGTAGAACTGATATTGTGATAATGGAATAATTTATTTGAGGCTAAATTAAGGTCTTGATAATATTGCAAAAGTATCTGAGTTGGGTGGTTTCATTGTTTTTGGGATTTGGGAAGGTCTCATGTTTCAGAGTTTGGCACTAATGATGTACCGGTATAAATATTTCAAGCTTTGAGGTTTTGTGGTAGCCAGGTTGTGGGGTACAAGGTTATAAGGTTACAATTATGAGGTTTCAAGGTTTGAAGGTTGCAAGATAATGAGGTTACAGGATTATGAGATTGCAAGATCACACGGTAACAAGGTTTGAAAAGTACAAGGTCACAAGGTTTCAAAGTGTCAATTCCAAGGCTGCAAGTTTCCAAGGTCACAAATTTCTGAAGTCTCAAACCCCCAGAATTTTAGGTGTTTTAAGTTGCAAGGTTCCTAGATTTCAAGGTCATAAATGTATGAAATTCTAAAATTTCAAGGTTCCAGGGTTCCAAAGTTGCAAAATTCTAAGATTTCAAAATTCAAAATTTTCATTTTCCAAAGTCCCAAAGTCCTGAAGTGGAAAAGTTCTAGTCTCAAGGTTCCAAAATTCAAAAAATTTAAAGATACCAAAGTACCAGGTCCCAAAGTTCCACATGGTTATGGTCCCAACATTCAGAAGTATTGCAAGAATTCAAATTTCTCATATTTCCAAACTTATAGAATCCTAAAACTCCAGAGTCCAAAAGTCCCTAAGTCCCATACCTCTAAATCCCTAAAGTCCCAAACCCCTAAATTACTAAAGTCTCAGACTCACATATCCCTAAATTTCTGAAGTCCTAAAGTCCCATACCCCTAAATTTCTAAGGTCCCAAACTCACTTGCCCCTACATTCCTAAAGTCCCAAGCCCCTAAATTCCTCAAGTCCCAAATTTATATACCTCTAAACTCCTAAGGCCCCAAACTCATATACCTCTAAATTTCTAAAGTCCTAAAGTCCCAAATCCCTAAATTCTTAAAGCTCCAAATTCTGAAATCCCTAAATTCCTAAAGTCCCAAGCTCACATATCCCTGAATTCGTAAAGTCCTAAGTCCCAATTCCCTAAATTCCTAAAGTCCTAAAGTCCCATACCCCTAAATTTCTAAGGTCCCAAACTCACTTGCCCCTACATTCCTAAAGTCCCAAGCCCCTAAATTCCTCAAGTCCCAAATTTATATACCTCTAAACTCCTAAGGCCCCAAACTCATATACCTCTAAATTTCTAAAGTCCTAAAGTCCCAAATCCCTAAATTCTTAAAGCTCCAAATTCTCAAATCCCTAAATTTTTAAAGTCCCAAGCTCACATATCTCTGAATTCGTAAAGTCCTAAGTCCGAAATCCCTAGATTCCTAAGGACCCAAGATCACAAGCCCCTAAATTTCTAAAATCCTAAGTCCCAAATCCCCAAATTGCTAAAGTCCCAAAGTCCCAAGTTCCAAAATTCCTAAAGTCCCAAACTTACATACCCCTAAATTCCTAAGGCCCCAAACTTGCATACCCCTAAATTCCTAAAGTCCCAAACTTGCATACCCCTAAATTCCTAAGGTCCCAAGCCCCTAAATTCCTAAAGTCGTAAGTCCCAAATCCCTAAATTCCTAAAGTCCCAAACTTGCATATCCCTAAACTCCTAAAGTCCCAAACTTGCATACCCCTAAACTTCTAAGGTCCCAAGGTTCCAAGCCCCTAAATTCCTAAAGTCGTAAGTCCCAAATCCCTAAATTCCTAAAGTCCCAAACTTGCATATCCCTAAACTCCTAAAGTCCCAAACTTGCATACCCCTAAACTCCTAAAGTCCCAAAATCTCCAAACTGCCAAAGTGTCATTCAAATCCCAAAACCCAAAATTACCGCAAAATTCCCAGATAACCAAACTCCATCCCAAACCTCCAAAGTCCAAAAGTCCCAAATTGCCTAACTCCCAAAATCCGACGCCAGACCGCAACAACAACAAGCTGAATCCTCACACTACATCTGAATCCTCAGGGAAACCAAATACGAATGAAAATGAAGTTCGTCTCTCAACAGCGATATAACGCAATCAGAAGGTTAAACAGATGCAACGTCCACAGAATTATAGCAATCAAACAGTATCGATATGCCGCACGTGAACCGTACGATCGACGTACAACATCCTCGAAATTTTCAACCTTCGGTAATATTAACATGTTCCACGCAACTGGCGTGGTCAGATAAGTTTTTTTTCCCCCGGACCATCACTGTCCGTTTCGAGAGGGGGTGGACACATTCTGTACGAAATATATCCGCGTCCGTGGCGTGCACACCCGCTGCCCATATATGTATATAACCGTGGCAGGAATATATGGAGATTTACATATTTGTTTCAGCATAATGAATTCCATGCATGGTCAGCTGCTAACCACGCAAAAGTTATTACGGGTACACAGATTACAGACGACCACTGCAACGTTAAAATGAACGTATCTGCCGACTTGCTACGCAGACTGCCCACGGAATCGATGACCCCCAGCCGTGTCATGTGCTGGTCGATGGAAAAAAAGTGGCAGGGAAAAAGAAAAGAGGAAATACGGGCAAAAAACGTCGACCGGGTGATACGCTGACCTGAAAGGATAATGGCAGAAAAGCTCTCCTTGTATCTTCATTGTTTATACGTTTGTTAATATTTTTTACTATGCAACTACTCTTCTCACAAATTTTACACCGATATACATCATGCAGTCGTATCATTATGTGACAACTGCAGCATTTATGAAATGCACGTCAAATTGCTATTCTAGCTCCTGCTCCGCCATTTTGTTACTGTTCGTACATTCCGATAGCTCAAATTGTAGATTAGGCATTGCTCTATAAAAATGATTCCTAACACATCTTCGATATCTTCAGTGCTTTTCGAAGAAATTAATTTCAAAGATAGCCATCAAGGTAGGACATTCAGGGATACCTATGAAGTGTAGTACTTTGCTATTTTAGCTCGTACGTCGCCATTTTGTCCCCGTTCACGAATCGTGATATATGAAATTACAGAGCAAACTTTGTTCTATAAGCGAGTATTAATATCTTTTCTGTATCTTTAATACTTTCCGAGAAATTAATTTTTGAAGTTGGATACCAAGGACATCCAGAGGATACCTATGAAGTATTCTGGTATTTTAGCTCGTATGTCGCCATTTTGTTTCCGTTTCCGCATCTTGATACATGGAATTACAGAGC
Source organism: Megachile lagopoda (assembly GCA_036983795.1). Classification (NCBI taxonomy): domain Eukaryota; kingdom Metazoa; phylum Arthropoda; class Insecta; order Hymenoptera; family Megachilidae; genus Megachile; species Megachile lagopoda. The sequence continues at coordinate 7,819,345 of CM072798.1, forward strand.
AAGCTTCGTTCTACAAACGACAATCAAGATATATGCCACATCTTTCATACTTTTCGAGAAAATTATTTTCAAATCTCGTCATTGAGCTAGGATATCTAAGAGATATCTATGAAGTGTATATCTTATTAGAGAGAACTTATTTGGCTATCCAGCAAAGTGGAATTCTATCAATTTGTAGTTCTATTCAGAGATCCTCCTTCGAATCAATGCATAATTGTTGTGTACCAAAACAAACACTCCATGTTCTCAAAGTTCCAACGGTGTCCCTGTTTTTGTCAGACGATTTTCGGACGGTGGTTGCAAAATACTCGACTCGATTCCTGCAATCTGCCTCAAACAGCTGTCACCGTGGTCCGACATTCCTCGATAGCTAGCTGGTCTATCTGACAAGCTGAACCTTTTCCAATTTCACGTTTCCCTTGACTCGAAGCCTCGCGCCTCTTCCCAATAAGAACACGAAGAGGTCCTCTTCTCTTGCTTCGCTCCACCGTGTTCCAGCACAAAACAGTCGTCGAAGAGAGATTGCGAATTGTCGTTGCGGCGAGGAGAGTCTGAAACTTTTATGGAAGTTGCGGGAACAGTATGGAGCGGCGAGGAGACATGTCTGATAGAGCGAACTGATTCTTCAGCTTCGGGCTGTTTTATTCTGTTGATGCAAACATTTAATTTGCTCTTACTCGAGGGGATGAAGTTTCCTTTTCTTCAAATCTTTTACCTTCTTCATGATTCCAGGATCCCAAGGTCCTTCATCATCCGTCATTTCTCTACGTTCATTTATAATATTTTAATTGAAATTTTTATTGCATCTTTATGTAAGTCGTTCTTGGTTCAAATTTCTGGAAGATGTATTCTGAAATACATCTCGAGGTCTCCATATGTGGTACAACATTTGAGATCTTTATATGTCCACATTTCTGTATCTATAAATAACATGTCCACATCTCTGTCACCAAGTAACATTATGTCCAAATCTATGTATCTCTAAATAACATGTCCACATCTCTGTGTCATTAAATAACAATATGTCGAAATTTCTGTATCTCCAAATAACATGTCCACATGTCTATATGACCATATAACAATCTGTCCAAATTTTTATATCTGTAGCATGTCCAAATCTTTATATTCACACATATAAAATGATCATATGATCAACTCTCTACATCCCCAAATCCCAACATGTCCAAATCTCTATGTATACACATCCTTACATCCCTAAATCGCTGTATGATCAAATATTTACATCACCAATTCCCAACGTGTTCAAATCTCTACATTCTCTCTACATAGCAAACCTCTATATCCCCAAATACTAACGTTTGCAAATCTCTATGTACCCAAATCTCTACGTCCTCAAATGACTATTTGATCAAACCTTTAGGTACACAAAAGCTGAACTTGTCCCAAATCTTGACATCCTCAAATCACATACCAAAATCTCTACATACCCAAATCGCTATATGACCAAGTCTCTATATTCACAAAGCTGCACGTGTCCAAATCTTTACATTCCAAAATCACAACGTGCCCAAATCTCTATATACCTAAATCCATCTCTAAATTGCTATATGACCAAATCTCAATATCTGCAAACTCTAACCTGTCCAAATTTCTACACACCCAAATTCCTATACCCCCAAATCGCTATAAACCCAAATAGCTATGCTCCAAATCAGACTTCTCCCAAATCCTACATCTCAAATTCCCATATGACCGAATTCGTACATCATCTCAACTCACGTTCAAATTATTACATCTCAAGTTGTCCAGACATTCAAATTTTTCATCGGATAGAATATAACCTGACAATTCGGAAGAAGATTAGGAGACCATTATATTTATAAGGATCGATAATTCGAAACAATTTAACGGGCCAACAAAGTGCGGTATTATCGGAAGCAACACGTTCAATGTCCAGCGTCCAATTGGACTGGCAGATACCTGGCTCTGACCGTGTTTGAATTCCGAGGTGCAGAAAGCTCCTCGACCCCGTGGAAACTGACGGCGCCGAGGACAAACGGTGTCTGGAAGCGTCCGATAAACAGCTTACTTTCAACGTCGTCCTCGATAAAGCGACGAGACAATAAATGCGTCCGGGCACAATGCGGCTGCGCGAAACTTTGTCCTGAACTTGAGTCCTTTTCGTGGAATTAAAAGGAGCTTTCTCGATCCGGCGAGATAAGACGGTCAGCACCGCGAACCAGCACACAGACGGCCATTGTAACGGTGCCACGTTGACAGCTGTACGCCGCAGATTGCCCGGATCCGACCGGAAGTTCCCGATTCTATGGAGTGTCGCCGGTGCCGGACAGCCGTTTAATTTTATTCCCAAGTTCGTGAACGGATCTCGATTTTCCCGTGGAACCAAGGCGAAAGGAGGATCGCGATTGCGGAAAGAACAGTTTGAACGAGTTGCAGCCGGTATTTCCGGTTAATCGGGCACGATGTTTGCCCGTAATGGGGCGGGACCTGGCCAATTATTGATTCGATCAAAATTAAACTAGCTACTGATTTCTGATAGAGGCAGCGCACTAATGCTTTGGGAACGTATTCTTGCGACAACTCGAGTTCTTGAAAATTTTATGAAATTTGTTGAAATGATAGCTGCTAATTGTCTTGTAATATCGTGACGCACTCGCGACGCACTAGATTCACACCTGTGACGCACTCCTGACGCACTCGAGACGCAACTATGACGCACTCCTGACGCACTCGAGTCACATCTGTGACGCACTCGTGACGCAACTATGACGCACTCGAGTCACATCTGTGACGCACTCGTGACGCATTCGAGACGCAACTATGACGCTCTCCTGACGCATTCGAATCACACCTGTGACGCACATGAGACGCAACTATGACGCACTCGAGTCACATCTGTGACGCACTCCTGACGCACTCGTGCCGCAACAATCACGTACCCGTGACGCACCTGTGACGCAGTCGAGACGCAACTGTGACGCACTCGAGACACATCTTGAAACACTCATGACACACCTGTAATGCACTCGTGACGTACTAGTGACGCACCTGTGACGCACTCGAGATGTATTCATGGCGCACTCGAGACGCATTCGTGATGCACACTGTCTAATTGTAATCTGTACAATCAAGGACTAAATGGAAACTGTCCCTAGTACTTGTCTAAGCTTGTAGTAACATTGTTCTCCACTTGTGCTAACATTTTTCTTTATTTGTACTAATATTGTATCAATAATTAGTTAGCTATAAAAGGACGTAACTGTCCAGAGAATTGTAGGTTCAGGAACTAGTCGTATTTGGACGTTATAGTCTTGATTAGAAAATATATATTTTGAGAAGAAAAATCGAACAGCAAGTGTGTGAGGTGATTTTTAAGGGAAAAGAGATGATTAATCGAAAGTTACAAGAGTTAAAGAGGTATAATAAGGTAAAGATTGTTACGGGAGATGGTTGAATCGAATTTAAGCAATTTTCGAGCGAAAAAGAACCATCAATTTGAAATTAGAGCGGAAGGAAAGAGTTCTTTAAGCCCAAAAAAGGGGGAAGGAAACCGTAAAACCACTCGGTCAAGTAGATAAGGTCAACGTGATGTCAGACAGACGGTAATTCGCTCAAAGAGGATTCAAGCTCGCTTTCCACGGAGCGGAAATTTTCGAACGAGCTACTACGATAATTTCCTTGTAAATGCGGTTTCAAAATACTATTTCGAAGTAACTGAATGCTTTGAACGGTAAGGTAATCAAATTGAAATGATTCAGGATGAAACGGGGACTTCTATTACATAGGTACATCATAACTTTAACAATGTTTATTAACAAATCGTATTTTGCAAAATTATACATTTTCATGTTTCGATGTTTATACTTTTGTTAAATTGTAGAGTTTACTATTTTTCAAATTTTTTCATTTATGAATTCTTTGTTTACAGATTGTTACCGGCGCTAATTTTTACTTGTACAAATTTCCTAGACTGCTAAATTCTTCCATTCTCAAATTCCCATAGATTCCTAGATACTCAATCAGTGCATCCTCAAATCTCTACGTCTCCAAATACCTACATCCATAAGTAGCTAGATACCCAAATACCTACATTCTCGAATTCCTACATCCCCAAAGCTTTACACACCCAAATACTCACATATCCAAATCCACACATCCCCAAATCCTCACATCCTCAAATTCCTACATCCCCAAATCTCTACATACCCAAATACTCACATCTCCAAATCTTCACATCCCCAAGTCTCTACATTCCAAAATCTCTACATCCCCAAATTTCTACATACCCAAATACTCACATCTCCAAATCCTCACATCTCCAAGTCTCTACATTCCAAAATCTCTACATCCCCAAATCCTCACATCCCCAAATTCCTATATGCCCAAATCCTCACATCCCCACATTCCTACATCCCCATATCTCTACATACCCAAATACTCACATCTCCAAATCCTCACATCCCCAAGTCTCTACATTCCAAAATCCCTACATCCCCAAATCCCTAAACAACCAAATCCACAATTCAAAATTAATCGTCAATAAACGAAAAGAAGTTCATTAGCACACGAAGACAAATTTCGACAATTTCATCTGTTACATTATAAAAATTATTCGAAACCCGTCAGATCGTAAAAGCGTAGACGTTAAAAGAGAAGATGATGGAAGCAGAGAGAAATTGAAGGCGAAACATAAAACGACTTTATGTCAATGTTAGTCGAGGTGTCAGATCGATAGGATTATTCGAATTTAATGCGGAAAGTTTTCATTAGATACGTAACGCGAGAAGCATTGCGCAACTTGGACGGAAACTACGTCATAGACTGCGCTTTAATTTCACCAGCTTCAGAAACACCAAACATGGATCGCGTTCGCGCAGCAGTGACAGCTGTACGCAACAGACTTCAAGAAACTCGAAATTCGTATAAGTAAGACCGAGTTTCCACGGAACTACAGCGAACAGTAAAAGTGTCACACTTTTATTAACAGCGCGCGATCCTGCTGTTGCTCGTCAAACAACCGGATGCGGTTTAACTTCGCCGTAACTTCATCGTATTATTCTATTCAACGACATACGTCGCGTTTCGTAATATTTTTACAATTTTATCACATAATTTTGTAATAAATATTAATTGAGGTTACAATTTTGTAATAAATATTAATTGTATTGATTTTATAATTTTGCATATGCAATGTATGTATGAATTAATGCGTAATCTTTTGCAATTTAAAAAACCGGGTTGATGCTTGGAAATTATTCGTTTACAAAATCATATTGGTAATTTTATTATTTAATATTTTTGTATCCTGTTTCTCAGAGGGGTAGAAGGGTTAGGACTTTAAGAAAGGGAGATTGTATAATTGAAAATGATAAACTTTTAAGACGCGATGAATGTCGAAGATTATTTAATATTTTTCTTCCATTTTATGTTTGATGTTAACAGTCAGTATAAGAAAGTATAAGATTACGTGTCAGATGAAGCTGAAAGTTTAGGCGTTGCAGTTACAATAAAAATAACCAGAATCGAACGATAAAAGAAGGTATGGACTCGTTTATGAAGAGGGTGTACCTCGAAATAGGTATCTAAAAATGTCCATAAATCTTGATCGAAGAACAGTATCTAATTACAGGCAACAACAACGATTTCACAGAAACGTTTCCCCGTAACGAAAGTTCCTAATCCAAATCGAATTCAGTGGCGGACGCAATCTTCGTAGCCCCAATTTATTATCGTTCACCCCCTACCCCCTCGAAAGCCGATACCGGGTTTAGTTGCTGGCAATAAAGTACGTTTCCCAAACGAAGTTAGTGCTACAATGAAAGCAACCGAGTCATCGTGGGGGTCTTCGTGAAACTAGAGACGGATATCCAATCGGGATATCGAAGGTCAAGGAGCTATCACGGCACAAATTGGGTTACCAAGGACGAAGCGTATCGAGAAAATCCTATTTCCAACTCGCTATTTTTCTCGTCCCCCCGTAACCGAAGCTCCCATGCTTTTTATACCGGATAACAGCCACGAGTTTGCCCCTGTTATCCGACCCGATCTTTGAATCCGCTCAACTTTCGACCAGTTTGTAACTAGCCACTCTTTTCCTCGACTGTTACCCGGGAACCCAAATAAGCCCCCTCGTTATTTTACACACGTTTTGTAATTCGTTTCGGATAATACGATCCACGTTTATTCCGTCCCCGAATAACGTTCGTTCAACCTTGGATTTCTACGTTCTAATTTCACCCTACTCTTTTATTGCATACATCTTTCTTTGCGCAAGTAAACGATCTTTAAAACGATTTGAAAATCATTCTTTATTATGATCTAATTGAATGGATGATGTTGCAGAACTGAATAGATAAGATGACATTGTCTATTTTAATTTCAGTAGTCTATTCTTCGTATCACTTTTATAGTTGCACTCGTGACGTACCAGAGACACAGATGACGCACTCGTGACGCATCAGATACACCCACGACGCACACGTGACGCACCAGATACACCCACGACGCACGCGTGACGCGCCAGACACACAGATGACGCACACGTGACGCACCAGAGACACAGATGACGCACACGTGACGCACCAGATACACCCACGACGCACACGCGACGCACCAGATACACAGATGACGCACTCGTGACGCACCAGATACACCCATGACGCACACGTGACGCACCAGATACACCCACGACGCACACGTGACGCACCAGATACACAGATGACGCACTCGCGACGCACCAGAGACACGCATGACGCACTTATTACGCACCAGATACACCCGTGACGCACACGTGACGCACCAGAGACACAGATGACGCACTCGCGACGCACCAGATACACACATGACGCACTCGTGACGCACCAGTGACGCACTCGTGATGCAACCGAGACACGCCCAAGAGACATATCCACATAAATGAACATTGTGAACGAAAATTACCCACCTAAATCGATCAAAGTTGTAAATATAAATTGTGCAACTAACGAAGGTTGCAAACGAAGATGACCCATCTAAGTCCATGAATACGACTAAAACTTATCCACCTAAAGGAACATCGCAAACGAAAATTGTCCACCTAGATGAAGGTTATCAATACAAAAATAACTTAAAAATAAGAACTATACACCTAGATGAACATTGCAAACGACAAAATTATCCACCTTCAATGACCATTGCAAGTAACCCAGAAGTAACAAATGAGAAATATCCACAAGAACAGGTGAAAGTTGCAGCTGAAAATGACCGACGTAAAATGTTTGTCTCGTTTGATAAAATAAATCCGTGGTAGTAGCCGATAAAAACGCTTGATCCGGTGATTTGAGAATAAGTAGTCCATAAGGGGCGAAATGGGCCAGCTTTGTCGCTCATTTTCTCCGTCTATCGCGTTTCATCGTCCAAAAATCTGACGTCTGACGTTCGTGGCATTTTACCAGAATACGAAAGAATCTCTAAAACGCGGCCGGAGAAGCTGATCCGGTGGATTTCGTTTATGTGATTTCACAGGGAGAGACCTACCTGCCAGACGGCCGTACCGCTGAAACATTCGCTCCACATCGGTTTTGCTGCACTGAAACGTGTTTAGATTCCCGACGAAAACTCGGGAATTCACCGCCTGTGGGTCCTGCGAATTGGTCTGGTTGCCCACTTTGCTCATCTTCATTGCCTGAAACAGAAGAACGTAACGGATACAGTTTATCGCCGGACGTGATTTGACTGACGATTCATGTATGAAATATGATACACGGTTATTTCATCAGTTTCCGGTGGAACGGAAACCGCGATTGTTACGCGATATCTGGTCATTATTTATAGGCGTCCGTTTTTGCGTTCACCGACTTCTCGCAGTTTCTGTTCATTAACTTCTACACAAACATTACAGCAACGATAAAATAATAGCAATCTCGCGTATTTTGTAACCGTTTTGATTGAACGTTTGATTGAAACCTTCCATTTCTGGCTACCGACTTTTTCATTAACTTCTATTGTAATAGCCAGTGAAATATTACACACTCCGATCGAACAAGAGCTTAAATTTTGAAAAACCAACCGGGTCAAATTTCATAATTTAGTCAAGTTATGGAAAATTAATTAAGTTTGTCCTGAAGAGTATACGACGCCGATTTTGCGTATCCTTATTTCCTGAGGTTAAAAAAAATATGTGGCGGAATTTCAATTAACTGCACGTTGCTCAATTAACGCGTGATCATTCGCAAGATTAACTCATCTCGCTGAAAATCGAGGCAGTCGTGTCCCACGTGTACAATCCGTATCTCGTGTTTAGCATCGGTCTGACTAACGACCTCATTAATTTTGTAGCGATTATTATACCCGGCTACAAAACGCAACGTGGAGACGCTTCGAAACCGTGGTTTTTAGAATGGGATAGCAACGCGTTAATTAATTCCTCGCGTTTTCATACCGCGACACGGAACGACGCCGTCTTTGGATAATTTAAAGGACTCCCGCGAATCTCATTAAGTATCCGGCAGCTGACGACCAACTTGTTCGTTATCGATTCTCGTTGAAACTGTTGATTGTCCCCGAACGAACTGTTGCTGACGTCTGAACGTTTCTCCTTTCGAGAAAAAACTGCTACGATATTTAAATATTCCCTTTGTCCGCGTCTCGATACGCGTGAATCGAACGTAATATTTTTCACTCTCCAACGTTTCACCAATATTCACTTTCTTTTCATTATTTTTACCGATACGGAAATCCGATTATTTGCACAACAATTTCTACTTTCGAATTTCGTTGAATTACATGTATATTTCATGTTACCGATTTCGGTTGCAGTTTATGAAATGGGGCTTTGATGCACTTTTGTTGTATAAAAGTTCGAGAAATTGAAGTGTGTATAATTACTACAAGAAGATGATCTGGTTCTTCCTTTGTTTATTTTTTATTTCTTTTCGAAGTTTCTACTTTTTATTTCCACTTCAATATTTTCGATTTCTATTTTAATTATTCATTTTTATTTCTATCTTAGTTTTAAGTTACGAGTGTTTCACAAGTTAGTAGATTTTTTATTTCTACTTTAATTATAAAGGTATTCCTACTCTATTTTTAAATTACGTGTGCATTGCATGCCAGTAGATTTTCCATTCCTACTGCAATTATGAAATTTTTGTTTTTATCTTACTTTTTAATTACGTGTGCTTTATACACCAGTAGACCCTTTATATCTGCCTTAATTATTAATTCTTTATATTTATTTTGCTTTTAAATTACGTGTACATTACAAACCTGAATATTTAATATTAAAATTATGCACATGTTATTAAAAGCGAAATAATTTGACGCGGTTAATCGAAGAAACGAAATGTGTAAATAAATAAATAATACACAGCGCTATTCGTAGTCTCCTAATTAGACTAAAAGGCGAATGAATACGATTTCCCGTCGATTTATCAAATTCGTATTTTCTACCCGAAATAAAAACGATCCCGCGACGCGATAATAAATAAAAATATCCTAAATGGCTCTACGTCGTTTACACACGGAAATCGTGCAGTTATCGAAATAACAGAGGTTATAAGCTTTTGTTTCGAAGTTTCGAAACCGTTGAAAATTGTAACACACATACGGATTTTATTAAAATTTCGCGAGCTGTGACCAGCAACGAATGCTCATTATACCATATGTATAATGTTAAACGAGTAAACCCTTGGCGAACAGTTTGGTGGAAATTTGCAAACTTCTCCATCCAATCAAATGCTCTGTACCTTTATAATGAAAGTTCTCGTTACTAATGCCGAGTCATGTGTGTAGACGGTCCGCATTAATTTTCTGTCCGTAATTCGCCGTAGATGTGATCGATATGGCAGTTTGATTTTGCTTGTGTGTCGCAGAAGTCAACGACGCGAATCATTAGATTCCCAACGAGTGAATATACGTGGACTATATCTGGACTAAAACCACACATGACGCACTTAAGCCACGAATGGCGCACTCAAGCTACAAGATGAAGCACTCAAACTATAGATGACACACTCAAGCTATAGAAGACGCACTCAGGCTGCAAATGACGCACTCAACCTATACATGACGCACTCAAGCTATAGATGACGCATTCAAGTTACAGATGACGCACTCAAGCTATAGATGACGCACTCAAGTTACAGATGACGCACTGAAGGTACGAGTGACGCATTCAAGCTACACATGACGCACTGAAGTTACAGATGACGCACTCAAGTTACACCCGACGCACTCAAGCTATAGGTGACGCACTCAAGCTACAGATGACGCACTCAAGCTACAGATGACGCACTCAAGTTACAAATGACGCACTCAAGTTACAAATGACGCACTCAAGTTACACCTGACGCACTCAAGCTATAGGTGACGCACTCAAGCTATAGGTGACGCACTCAAGCTATAGGTGACGCACTCAAGCTATAGGTGACGCACTCAAACTATAGATGACCCACTTAAACTACAAGTGGCGCACTCAAGCTATAGATGACGCACCGAACCTACTCATGACGCACTGAATCTATACATGGCATACTGAATCAACGCATGACGCACTCAAGCTACACATGATGCACTCAAGCTACAAGTGACGCACTCAAACTACAAGTGACGCACTCAAGCTACAAGTGACGCACTCAACCCACATATGCACGCTTCAAACGTAACAAATCTTACTCGAGTTTTGAATACGCTTCAATCTGGAGTTTAAGTCCAATTATAATTTGCACAGTCAAGGATTGCCTAATACAAAATTGACATAACACTTCAACTTTTCTTCTCTGTTTTAATATCGTAGCTGTGATCAGTGAGTTCCGACTGACGCATCTGATAAATCATAAGGCAAAGGGTTAAGAACTAAGTGTATGTGCGTCGCAGCGTCAGCAATATTAAGCGACGATTAAACGACGCGAATCATTAGATTCCCAACGAGTACAAGTGGACTGTATCTAAATGAATTTCACTTCGAACGACCAGAGTTTATTTTGCTGTGTACTTGATGACTCGAGAGTGACTTCGAAGAATTCTTACGTTTTACAGAAGCTCGGAGTGGGCTAACAATCTTTGTGGCATTGTTGAGGGAAAACAGTTTCTGATTTTCTATGGGTTTAGATAAAATTCGGGTGGAGATGGAAATGGGTGTGACGTATGAAGTGTGTCCTTTCGCCGCAGTGACCTAAGCAAGTTATTCTATGACCTAACAGTGATGGATATAGCGACCTTGTTTTAGTAATGTCAAGTCGTGATTTTCTGTCGATTAAGTCTGTGCTCTGTAAATTATCTGAAATATTAACGAGTATTTGTCTTTTAGTGTTCGAATTGATTTCTGGATAAATGGGTTAAATCCAAGTGAAAATATATCGGTGACTCGGCTAATTTAGGATCCTGATGTTTTCGTCAGTGATCTGTGCTAATTTACACGCTTTCCAGTTTTAGGAAGTCCATTCGCGAAATTTAAGAAATTAGATTACGGCAGATTTAGAATTTTGATTTTTGGATTCTGTCAGTCAACGTTATAATCGCATTTTTTAATAATATGGAAGAATCTGTCCTACAATTTGAAAAGGTAGAAAATAAACTCACTGTTAAGTGGTATTATTACAATCATAATGAATGTAGAAATTTCTGAATTTAGAAATTGACAAGTTTCTTAGTATAGAAGCTAAGAAATTTCTGAATGTAAGAATTTGAAAATTTCTGAACATGCGAATTTTAAAATTTTGCTACAACTCCATCCAGGTTATTCAGTAATTCATATTTTATAAATAGAGAGAATATCGAATGGTAATGACCTTTGAAAACAGTTTCTATAATATATGCAGCAATAACACAACACGTCATGGGGTATATAACTACCCCTTAATATCGGACTGATTGATGTCGAGGTAATTACTAGCGAACATGTTCAGTCAAGGGAAATTACTGGTGTTCCTAATTAGACACTTAGCGTGTCCGTATAATTAACACAAACTATAAGAATTTTAATACAACAAATAAAAGCAATCTCGGTTCAAGTGCGAGAGGGACTATTAAAAATGACAAATTTTACAAAAGGGAATTGAAAATTTCAGTATTTGTTAACTTAAAAATTTGTTAAATTTGAAAATTTAGGACTGTAACTGCAAAAATGTGCAAACTTGAAAATTCAGTTTGATTCAGAAATTTGTAAAGAAACAAATATACAAGTGGGTGAATTAAACAATTTTACAAAATACAAAATTGAGGAACCTGTGAATATAAAAATTTGCAAATTTATAATTTAACAAATATGAAGAATTAGACACTCGAGAAACTTGATGGTTCAAAAATGACACAATGTAAAAACTTGCAACCATAAAAATGTGCAAACTGCAAAATTCAAAAGTCGAAGAACAATTGTATTACTAATATAATGTCAGAAATGATCCAATTATGTTGAAACTTAAAACCTTCCCAAAAATTTCTGGGAACCTTTTCAGAAGGATTTAATGCGACATCGGTAGGGGGTATGAAAAATTTCATTAAACGTTAAAAACCGTGGACGAAACAACACCGTCGAATATCTCCGCGTGAAATCGAGTTAACCGAACGGTCGGTAGAACCGCGTTCAACTAAGCAGAAAAACAGAGTTATTTTATTTGGCGTTCAAATTCGAGCTACATTTTTTAGCGGCCGCTATCCCCGTCACAATTTGCCTCGATTTCAGGCCCGAGTTTCGCGACAAACGCTTTCAATGCGTTTCCACAAACGCTTTCAGCGTGCAGCTACATTTTCCGGTCACGTTAAGCTTAACGCGAATGATATTTCCGTCGTCGAAAACATTCGTGCGAAATCTGATCGAAATAAAAGCATCGGTAAGAAACAAACAGCGAATGAAAGCAAAACGAACGACGGAAACGAAGGGGTGGAACGTTCTCTGAATAATACTCATCATCGATTTTACACATTTCGATTTCCAATCGAACTCTCGTTCGAACTCACCGAAAACACGGCCGCGTAATATTTTTTTTTTTTTTTTTTTTTTTTTCACCATCGAATACCGTAATTACTCTTTTATTTTCTTTCGTTTTGTCGCCGGGGATCGTTCACTAAATTCCCATTATTTCCGGTCAAACGCATCCAACAATCGAAAACATTGAATAAAAACGCCATACTGGCTACACCGTTGTCCCTCCGCGTTTTAATGGCGCCTCTCGTTATTCCGTGCACCGTGTAACGAACGATATTATTTTTATCGAGTGTTCCTATACAAAATCCACCTCGCGAAATACGTATCGATACAATTTTATGATTAGTTTAATAACAAAATTCTTTCTATAATTGATCCCGGATTTGTGATGAATTCGACGGTTTATTTCTGTTTAATAGATGGAGGGATTAACCCTTTGCACTCGTGTGTCGAGTGTGGCTCGACATTATATTGGATCTTACAAATAATTTAAATAAATAGATTTGAATATAGATATTTGGTTGTTTTGGGGGATCTGAAAAATTTGGGGATTAAGGAGTTTGGGAATTTAAAGATTCATCTAGGACTAGTCTAGGGGATTTCTAATGTGAGATTTTTAGCATTCAGTGATTTGGAAATTTAAAGATTTATCTAGGTCTACTGTAGGGGATTTTCAATTTGAAATTTTTTGTATTTAGGGATTTTGGAATTTAAAGATTGATCTAGGTCTAGTCTAGGGGATTTCTAATTTGAAATTTTCTGTATTTAGGGATTTAGGAATTTAGAGGTTTATAATCTAGGGGATTTCTAATTTCAGATTTTTAGCATTTAGGGGTTTGGGAATTTAAAGATTCATCAAGGTTTAGTCTAGGGCATTTTCAATATGAGATTTTGAGGATTTAGGGATTTTGAGAATTTAGAAATTTATAGTCTAGGGGATTTCTAATTTGAGAATTTTAATATTTTGGGATTTGGGAATTTAGAAATTTATAGTCTAGGGGATTTCGAAATTGTGATTTTTACAATTTAAGGATTTGGGAATTCAGATGTTTATAATCTAGGGAATTTCAAATTTGAAATATTTAGCATGTAGGGATTTTGGAAGTCTGACATACAAAAGTTGTAGAAATTTGGAAATTTGGAAAATTAGATTTTGGAAATTTTTAGATTTGGAGTCTGGAGAATTAAAATTCTTATTCCTTATATAACACAATTATAGCCATAAAACTTGTGGCCCTAATTCTGTATGTAATGTAACACGTAATGTAACTAGTAATGTAATATGTAATGTAACTAGAAGTGTGTAAAGAAATCGCAGAGACGTGTGAAAGTATGGGAAGTGAATTTGAAGTAGGAAAGCAACGAGTGCGAGATAAGAGCTATCATTTCCGCATATTGATTCGCATTTGCGACCAGCTATCTGCTTCTTTATTATATCTCTTTCCGTTAGTGTGCGACGAGCCTAATGTCTTGATAGCACTTCGGAATTGATGTGCAACCAGCTGTGGTGTTATTACCGATATAAAGTTAATTCAAGTGTCGCGAGTTTCGGGTGGAAGTCACTGAAAATATTTCGTTGCAGGAATTTTGCAGTAATCGTAAAACTTTACATCTTTTATGTAATATTAAATACGTGGTACAGCTGGTGCAATTGTATGAGGATGAACAGACTTTTTTTTAATTTCATAATTTTATTTAGTCTTTGTTCTTTTTTTGGTGGATACCTGCTATGATTTTTTGAAATTATCTAGATTAAGATATTAAAATTGCTTTTGTTATCAACTTTGATTTTTTGAATAACAAAAAAATTACTCAGGAAATTTTGTTACCTATTTTGTTGATAGACTTTCATATTAATTTTGATTAGCACATACTGAGATATATAACATCTTTTAATTAACAGTCCCATCATTCATTATTCAAATTTAAGTTATTTTTTAAGTATATATACAACTTATTTATTATAAAAGTATGAACTCAATATTTAAGAAATAATTAAAATAGAAACAAAAAGTAACAAAATGTAGCTATCTTCGCCCCCTTGTATTAAATTATAATAACATAAATTAATAACATAATAACATAAAAAGTGAAAGATTATTATTCTACTACCAATGTATTAATGTTATGTATGTATCAATGTTCTTCAAAGATCATTTTACCTTTAGATTTTGTTAATTACTGAACAACGTACAGATGGTAATCGACGCGTTAATTACAGAATGTCAAACATATTTCAGCGCAGAAGTTTCAATTTACTGCTTTAAGTATTCATCAAGAAAATTTCAATTAGCACCATCGGTTTACACGAGAGGTACCCTCTTTCCTGTTTTCATGAAAGTCTCGCTAAACATCCAATCATTAATCAAACTTTATTCTGAAATTAATTATCAATGTTATTAAATGCTGCTTTCAAAGAAATTCTTCCGCGTATAATTTCAGTTATCGGGGATCGAGCTATCGATTTCTTGTATATCGAATAGCTAATTTCGAAACGAATATGTAGGTGCAATATCAGTCTTTCAATTATTATACATATATGCAAACTTTTTAATTTTCTAGTCTAATTTCAGGATTTTCAAGTTTTATTGTCTTCAAATTTTCGGATTTTCTAGGTCACAAATTTTGTACGTTTCTAGTTTTCTAGTTATCAAATTTCCAAACTTCAATGTTTTTAAATTTTCAGACCCCTAAATTACAAAGTCTCCAAATAATTATGCTCCCAAATTCCTAGAGTCCGAATCCCTAAATTCCCTAGTCTAGTTTTCGCAAAATCCTAGATTCCCAAGATTCCTGCGCTGATATGTCCCTAGATCCCCACAATCTTACGACCCCAAATTCCTACGCTTCCAAATTCTCACATTCCGAAATTCTCACATCCCCAAATTATCACACCCCTAATTTCCCATATCCCTAAATTCTCGCTCCTTTAAAATCTCACGTCCCCAAATTCTCACATGACAAATTCCAACATCCCCAAAACATTAGATTCCCAAAATTTTACGCCCCCAAATACCTAGATGCCCAAATTTTTACTTCCCCCAACCCCTCATTCCCAAATTTCTACAATTCCAAATCCCTACATCCCCAAATTCTCACACCCCAAATTCTTACATCCCTAAATCAGTAAATCCCCCATATCCACCCCAAATTCCTAGATCCTCAAATTCGTAAACCTCCATCTTCCCAGATCTCCAAACTACCTCTCCGAATTCTGAACCCGCGAAAAATGTCCAAATCCTCGATAATCCCCAAAACTCATCAAACTCCTCTCGCAAAGAAGTGTCCACAATTTACACAACTTCTACAAAAGTGAAAATTACCTTTGCATTCGCAAGAATCGGAAAATAAGAAGATGAAGATCCCCAGCAGATTTCGACGGGAAATAAGTGAAACGTGCGTTCACCGGACGAGAAGTGAACGATTTGGAATAGCCAGAGAGGAAATTAACGAGATTCCGAAAGTTTGAGCAACAGTCGACGATTTCAGGTAACGATACCTGAAATTATACAGCGGCGACCAACCGCTGCCCACTCCTTGTTTCACTTCCTACATAAATTATGGATAATCTTCTTAGTTTCATGCCTCCCTCGGGGAACTTCCGCTTCCGATGATCGCGGCAGAGATTAACTTTGAATTCGAGGAACACGGCGGCGCAGCCGTCTTCTCGCTACGGTCCGATCTTTAACTTCTTTCCTTTTTCGTTATTCCGGGCTCATTTTCATGCTATTTTCGAAACGAATCCACGACTTAATCTCGACCGTTTCATATTCAATTCGAACACCCGTCGTTACCTCGTCAAATTGAATAACTTTACTTCTATAACTGCTGCCTTTCCGGATATCATTCTGTCTTTCGGCCACGATTATGCAGCTCTCACGATAGTCGGATGCTGGACTGTCTAGGGATGTGGAGGAAGCTGGAGATGTCAGAATATAGGAACCTGAAGATGTGGGGATGTCAGAATATTGGAATCTGGAGATGTGGAGATCTCAGACTATGGGAACCTGAAGATGTGGAGATCTTAGACTATAGGAACCTCAAGATGTGGGGATCTTAGACTATAGGAATCTGAAGATGTGGGGATGTCAGAATATAGGAACCTGAAGATGTGGGGATATCAGAATATAGAAATCTGAAGATGTGGAGACCTCAGACTATGGGAACCTGAAGATGTGGGGATCTCAGACTAAAGGAACCTGAAGATATGGGGATCTTAGACTATAGGAATCTGAAGATGTGGGGATGTCAGAATATAGGAAACTGAAGATGTGGAGATCTTAGACTATAGGAACGTCAAGATGTGGGGATCTTAGACTATAGGAATCTGAAGATGTGGGGATGTCAGAATATAGGAACCTGAAGATGTGGGGATATCAGAATATAGGAACCTGAAGATGTGGGGATGTCAGAATATAGGAACTTGAAGATGTGGAGATCTCAGACTATAGGAACCTGAAAATGTGGGGATCTCAAAATATAGGAAACTGGAGATGTGGGGATGTCAGAATATAGGAACGAGAGGACATGGGGATCTGAGGACGTAGAAATTGGGGAATACAGAAATGTGGGGACAATAAGATCTGAGGATGTGGAGATTTGAGTATAGGTATTTGGAGATGTAGTAATTTGGGGGATATAGGTATTTGGGGATGTAGCGATTGGGGTACAGATATTTGGGGATATAGGTATTAGGCCATATAGGTATTTGGGGATGTAGCAATTTGGGGGTCCAGACATTTGGGAATATAGCAATTTAGGGATGTAGCAATTTGGGAGTGTAGGTACTTGGGAATATAGACATTTGGGGATGTAACGATTTGGGGATGTAGGTATGTGGGGATGTAGCAATTTGGAGGTCCAGCCATTTGGGAATATAGGCATTTGGGGATATAGATATTTGGGGATATAGCAATTTGGGAGTGTAGGTACTTGGGAATGTAGACATTTGGGATATAGCAATTTTGGGGTGTAGCGATTTGGGTATATTGGTATTTGGGGATGTAGCGATTAAAAGGTGCAGGTATTTGGGAATTTAGGTATTTTGAGATGTAGGAATTTAGGAAAATATATATTAGACAATATAGGTATGTGAGAATGTAGCAATGTGAGGGTCCAGACATTTGGGCACATATTTGGGGATATACTAGTCAACATTTGGTGATGTAGAGATTTGAGAGCGTAGGTATTTGAGAATGTAGACATTTGATGTAGCGATTTTGGGGTGTTTTTGGGAATATGAATACAGAAACTCCATAACCCAAACAATTTGAAACTTCAACAATGTATTCACTTTCTTCCAAGATTGAACATTATGCTTGCGGCGCATGTTGTGCAGAATAATTGCAGTATGAGATAAAAGTACTTTTGATGAAAGCGACCGTTTCAAGAAATGAAAGAACTTGCAATCTTGTAGATATTTCTAGTACAGCATCATGCATTATAACTGAATTGTAGGAACGAACGAGGCAAACGTTACAGAGGACGATGTACAATTACTAGAAAGATAGTTGGAGATTGGATAGATTCAATTTAATGTTTCTATCGCGTTGCAAAGTAAGATCGCGTGGAGCATGAACGATAGAAAGAAATTAGACGAGGGTGAAGATCAGAAAGTGGCTTGAAATTAAATTCTAGTAATCAGTATTGATTATGAGTACATCTTAGACCAGCAGTCAGAGGGGATAACTATCCTTTATTTTTAAAAATCATTTGCATTTTGCATTTTTAAAAATCATATTTTTAAGGAACCTTCAAGAGGTTAATAAAATCATAACATGATGAATAGTCAAGTATTATTAATCATTTATTAATTGATCAAGCTTTTAATTGTTACAAAGCAAACCAGTAAGATTTATCAAAATTTTTACCTTGAAATTTATTTTTAAATATGAAATTTGAATTTTGAAACATGGCAATAATTTTGATGATGACTGTATTTTATAGGGACCAGCAGCTACATGGGTACCCTTAATTTCTTGAAAAAAGAAAATTATTTTTCCAATAGAACAATTTTAATACTTGTTGACAAAATATTACCATATTTTTAAGTACTTTCGCAAAGGTTAACAAATTCATAAGGTAATAAATATTCAAGAATTATTTATTATTTCAAATTCCTAATCGTTGAAAATCAAATTTGAAGCTTGAAATTCATTGTCAAATATAAAATTCAAATTTTAGAGAAATATTGAAGATGACTGTAATTTACAGAGCCTACAAGAGGGTAAACTACCTTAAATTTCCGAAAGAAGCGATTAAACCGCAAGTTCGACAGAGCATTTTTAAAAAGTGGTCAGCTATCGAACGAGTGTGATAGGTCGAAAGGACGATAGCGTAACGCGTAATGCCGGTGTAGATCGAGTTTCGAATTCTCAAAAGCCAGCCAGGGGTGAATTGACGATATTTCTGGTGGCCGGGCATTGTCGGCCACAATCCGGCAGTGACTTCGAAATCGCGTATCGTACAATTGCTACCAAATTCCGTGTTTAAGAGGGCCGACTATATAGATTCGTAACGAGCGTATTCAAAGCGACGCTGGATTACCGTTTTACTCGGGAGAAGGCAATTGTAGTAGCTCATTATGCTTAGATACAATCGGTCGAGAAAGCTTCACCCATCGGACGCATGAAATTTCGAATATTAACCCTTTGTGCGCCATTTACTTCGTTAATGCATCGTTAACCCACACACTGATCGAGGCTTTTGTTCTTAGACGCGATTCTTTTTCTCTTTCGATCGGGAATAAAAATATTCGTGAGTTATTCCAGAAAATTAACTCTTCATTACTGTTGGCTGATGTTTCTTCGAGCTACTGTGTTTAATTGTTACTCAGGTATTAACCCAAGATTTATGGACGTTTAACTGATATTTTAACTGAAATTAAATTGTTCAAATAAATAAATGAATAATGGATAATAGGTAGTGTTATACAATTGTTATCTTGAAGGTTATAATTTGACAAAAGAATATTTGTAATTTTTGTAATTGGAAATAGGAAATTTTAAATTTAACAAATTCCTATACATTAATCCTCAAACCCCCATATTCTCAAATCCCATCCACAAATTACCAAAACCCCAAATCCTCACATTTTCAAATTGTAAAATCCACATATTCTAAAATTTGCAAACTCGTATATTACCAAATTCCCAAATCCCTGCAGCTTCAAATTTTCAAATTCCCAAACCTCGAAATTCCCCAAATTCCCCAAAATACCTAAATTCACCAAATTTCTCAAATTCCCCAAATCTCCCAAATTTTCCAAATACTCCAACTTCCCCAAATCTCAAAAATTCCCCAAATTCCCTAGATTCCCTAGATTCCCCAAATTCTCCAAAATCCCCAAATTTCCCAATACTCCAACTTCCCCAAATCTCAAAAATACCCCAAATTCCCCAGATTCCCTAGATTCCTCAAATTCTCCAAATTTTCCAAAATCCCCAAATTTCCCAAATACTCCAACTTCCCCAAATCTCAAAAATTCCCCAGATTCCCTAGATTCCCCAAATTCTCCAAATTTTCCAAAATCCAATTTTGCAAAATTCCCCAGATTCCCCTAATTCTCCAAATTCCAATTTTCCTAAATCCAAATTTCCCAATTTCCAAATTACCGAAATTCCAAAATTCCCAAATTCCAATTTCCCCAAATTCCAAAATTCCCAAATTCCAATTTCCCCAAATTCCAAAATTCCCAAATTCCAATTTCCCCAAATTCCAAATTTCCCAGATTCAAAATTACCGAAATTCCAATTTCTCCAAATTCCAGAATTCCCAATTCCCAAATTTTCCAAAATCCAATTTCCCCAAATTCCAAATTTCCCAGTTTCCAAATTACCGAAATTCCAATTTCTCCAAATTCCAGAATTCCCAATTCCCAAATTTTCCAAAATCCAATTTCCCCCAAATGTAAAAATTCCCAAATTCCAACATGCCCAAATTCGCAAATTGCATGTACGATTAGCTACCATGAAAATAAAGTCTGCGAGTATTTTTATTCGTCCCTGCGCCCATTACTATCCAAGTGGTCCACTGTTTCTAGGAGGAAAAGAAGACAACCGTTCGTGAGCTGGAATCCTGATAGCAAACTCGGTTATTTCGTCGAATTTGTATGCTTGTACCAAGCTAACTTGCTTGTTTCGTCTTCGTTAATAATCACGTCCTTCTTTGTCCTAATAATTGCAATCGGGAACACGAGCTGCATCGTCGCTGGAATCCCCGACCCTAATTTCTCTCAATCGAATAATTAGCCGCACGCCTGACCAGCATTTCGGCTTTGTTAACATTTTCGGTAACGAATGGTCACTGAACCGTTTTCCGTTTTTCCTTCTACACGTAATTTCTCTTGCGCATTGTCCAACACACCTGCCGTTGAAAATACCAATTTCGATATCGGTGAATTGTTATTCGATTATTATTACCTTCTTTGATGCTATGAAAATGCACTTCTCAAAGAAAATATTATATTAAATATCATATATTCCTCGAAAATTATTAAAGATAACATTTAAACGATTTTTATTTGCAACGAAAATTTAAATGACATTATTACAGACTGACATTTCAATGATTTTATCGAAGACTGATATTTAAATGATTTTATTAAAGACTGAACTTCAAATAATTTTATTAGAGACGTACATTTATACGATTTCGTTAAACACTGAAATTTAAACGATTTTATTAATGTCTGAAGTTTAAATAATTTTATTACAGACCGAAATTTCAAATGATTTTACCGAAGACCGAAATTTAAATGACTTTATCGCAGACTGAACTTCAAATGATTTTATTTCAGACTGAAATTTAACTGATTTTATCGCAAACTGAACTGTAAATGATTTTATTAGAGACTGGAGTTTGAGTGATTTCATTGGAGACCGTAAAATAATTTCACGATACTGAAATAAAATAAATTGTTTATTAGAGACTGACAAATATAACTGTTAATATATTAAACTAAATTTAGTTGTTAAAATGACTGAGTTTTATTCTAACAAATTTTTTTTCACATGACTCACATGGTGCGTCACAACTAACACCAGCTGCAATATTAAGACAAAGAAAGTTGAAATTTCATATCAATTTGGTATGCAATCGTTGACTATGCAAATATTGAACTGCAAATTGAAGAGTATTCAAAATTCTAGTAAATTTGATCGCACTGAAGTGCGTCATGAGTGCGTCGCGAGTGTGACTCGTCAAAATAAGGATTATAATCACGATTTTTTGCAGTTTATAATCACGATTTCTTGTAATCTAACACAGATTCTTCTAATTTTCTTACGATCACGTTGAAATTTTCTTAACCCCTTGCACTATGACGCACCAGGTGCGTCAGAACTAATCTGACTTTTAGGTAGATTGCGAACTGAATAAACATTTAGTGAACTGAACCATTTTACCAACTAACCTATTTTTTCAATAAACTCGAAAACGTGTCAGCGAAATGCAATCGCACAAATTTCAATCGAACTTCAAAGGCAAAAGTCCAGAGAAAGTAATATTGTTCGTTTGTAAGTTGTCCATCAGCGAAATAAAAATGGAGTGTAGCTCCAATTAACTTTTCATTTAATTAAAAACCGAGCGTGATAACGGGTAGAAAGTTTAGGTTATGTATACAGAAAAAAAGCCACACCTCCCGCAAACTGACCGAGCACAAATAAAATTGTCGTACGGCCTCGCCCCAGTTCTTCCAGATTTGTTCGCGGAACGGCCTAATTTAAGAACAACGCGGCGAATAAATCCGCGGTGAAAAAAAGAGTACCAGCCAAGGGGCGAGAGGCGGTACGGTGAAGTTTGCTTGTTACAAAAATTCTGCAACAACGATACAAGTCGTTGGCCGTGAATGAAAATCGCGCAGATAAAAAGGTGAACGCAACAAGCAAATTCGCGGAAACTCGTTGAAAAGGTTACGAACGTACAAAGAAAACACAAACGTCGTAATTAATGAATGTTTATACCGGGGATATATTTAATTAAACCGGGAAGCAACGAGAGCTACCTTTAGGAAGTTTCGTTTGACCAGGTGCGAGAAACTTTCGCATTTTTGCCAGTTGAAAGTTTCGCGCTTCGCGAGGGATGCGGGTTTCTTGGAGAGAAATTTTTGCGGGGAATCGTATGGGGAGCAGTCTGACGGGATTATATGGGGCTACGTAAAATTGGGATTTGGAGGAATTTTTGAAATTTGGAAATTTGTAGAATTGGGAATTTAAAGTTTGGAGATTCGGAGATATGGTTTGGGGGTTGAAAAGGGGATGAGGGAGCTAGGAGGCTAGGGATTTTGGGTGGGTGTTTAGGAAATCGAGAATTTAAGAAGTTGGAAATTTGAGAATACGGGGATTTAGGAAGTTGAATAATTGAAAATATGGGCATTTAGGAAGTTAAAAATTTGAGAATATGGGGATTTAGGAATTTAGTAATTTCAGAATTTGGGGATATAAGAAAGGTAGAGATATAGAAAGTTGGGGATTTAGGTAGTCAGGAATTTAGGAATTTGGGGATCTTGAAATTTTGAAATATAGGAAGTTTCAGAAATTTACCACTTCGACGATTAAAAATTAGGTAAGTTGAGAAAATGGAGAATAGGAAAATTGACAAATTGCGTAATTGACAAATTCAGATATTGGTAAATTCAAATATTGTGAATTTGGAATACTGAAAGTTTGGGAATTTTGTCATTTCACCAGTTGAACATTTAATAGTATGGGGAATTGAAAATTTTCCATTTGAAAAATTGAAAAACTGAAAAATTGAAAAATTGAAAAATTGTAAAACTGAAAACCTGAAAATTTGAAAAATTGAAAAATTGAAAATCTGAAAACTTGAAAAGTTGAAAAATTGAAAAATTGAAAAACTGAAAAATTGAAAAGTTGAAAAATTGAAAAATCAAAAACTTGAAAACTTGAAAAATTGAAAAACTGAAAACCTGAAAAATTGAAAATCTGAAAACTTGAAAACTTGGAAACTTGAAAATTTGAAAACTTGAAAACAATAAAAAAATCTGTACATTTAATTTGATAAGTAGAAATACCTAAAAAGCAATATTACCAATATAACTACAGACTCTTCGAACAGTAAATATTCCTCTAATAAAAATAGAATCAGAAGCATTCTGCAGTAGCCATGCTTCGCCATAAATCATTCTCTCGAACTGCAGTTGAGAAAAATAATGCAATAAGACGAACACGAGTAGGAAACAGTATAAAGATAGACAGCGATAGAGAAAGACAAAGCAGTGACAGTACGAATCGCAGCAACTCGACAGAATTGAATCACTCGAATTACACTTGTATGATTCATTAGCGTCTCACTCGGTGAAACAATAAGTGAATTACCATACGCATTGTGCGAGACGATTTCACGTGTGTTTTTGTCGTCTGCAACTGGTACATGGTGCATCGTGTATTGTTCTCGAAAAAGTGAATTATCTAGTCGAGCGATACGATGATATTTTCATTGACGAGTTGTTTTTCGAATCGAGCCATTGTTTCCTCACGAATCATCGGTTAGATCATAGAAAAGTCTTCTGCAAAATCTCTCTTATCAATATACTGTTTAATTCTTCTTCGTTTGTTAGTTTTTTTATATTTCTTTATGGGTAATTTGCATTTTTATTTGTGGAGGTTCCAAGTTTATCAAATTTTTATATTTGATAATTTTTGAATTTTTAAAGCTATTTCCAAATTCTGATACTTTTATTTTATGATTGTTCATTTTTAAATTACGGAGTTCACAAATACTCAAATTCGCAAACTACAAGTTCCTATATTCTTACATACTTGAATTCCTACACCTCTAAATTCCCATATTTCTAAATTGGACAATTTCTTAAATTGTCAAGTACACAAATTCAAAAATTCCCAAAATTCTCTATTACCAAGTTAAAATACCCAAACACCTAAATCCCTAAATTCTCAACTTCCCAGTTTTCCAAATTCCAAAGACCTCAAATTCTTAATTCCCAACTTCTAATATTTCTAAATAGTCAAATTCCATATTCCCAGATGCCTAAATCAGCAAATTCTAACATACCCATAATTCTATATCACCAAATATCTACATTCCCAAATTATCAAACCCCCAAATTCAAAAATTTAGAAATTCCTATATTACTTAATTACCTAATCCCCAAGTCCCTATATTCCCAAATTCCTACGTCCCCAATTTCCTAAATTCCTAAATTACCAAATTTCCAAACTTTCAAATCCCAAAATCCCCACATTTCCAAATTGTTAAATCCCCAAATTCCCAAATTCCTAGATTACTACATTCCAAAATTACCAAATTCCCGAATTTTTAAATCCCAAAATCCCCACATTTCCAAATTGTCAAATCCCCAAATTCCTATATTACCAAATTACCAAAACTCCAAGTCCCTAAATTCCCAAATTCCTACGTCCCCAAATTCCCAAATTCCCAAATTACTACATTCCTAAATTACCAAATTTCCAAATTTTTAAATCCCCAAATCCTCACATTTCCAAATTGTCAAATCCCCAAGTTCCTATATTACCAAATTAGCAAATTCCAAAATTCCAAAATTCCTAACTCCCTAAATTCACAAATTCCAAAATTCCTACGTCCCCAAATTCTTAAATCCCCAAAGTTTCAAATTCCCAAAATCCCAGATCTCTAAATCCCCAAATCCCCAAATACTCAAATTCTCATCTCCCAAAATCCCTAAATTCCCAAAGTACTAAGTCCCCAAAATCCCAGATCTCTAAATCCTCAAATCCCTAAATTCTCAAGTCCTCATCTCCCAAAATACCCAAATATCAAAAATCCCCCAAATCTCTAAATTCTCATCTCCCAAAATCCTCAAATCCTCAAATTCTCCACTTCCAAAATCCCCAAAATTCCTAAAATCCCCAAATCTCTAAATTCTCAAATTCTTATCTTCCAAAATCCCCAAATTCTCCACTCCCTAAATCCCTAAAATCTCTAAAATCTCCAAATCTCTAAATTCTCATCTACCAAAATCCCCAAATCCTCAAATTCTCCACTCCCAAAATCCCCAAAATCCCTAAAATCCTCGAAATCTCTAAATTCTCAAATTCTTATCTTCCAAAATCCCCAAATTCTCCACTCCCTAAATCCCTAAAATCTCTAAAATCTCCATATCTCTAAATTCTCATCTCCCAAAATCCTCAAATCCTCAAATTCTCCACTCCCAAAATCCCCAAAATCCCCAAAATCCCCAAATCTCTAAATTCTCAAATTCTCATCTTCCAAAATCCCTAAATCCCCAAATTCTCCACTCCCTAAATCCCCAAAATCCCTAAAATCCCCAAATCTCTAAATTCTCAAATTCTCATCTCCCAAAATCCCCAAATTCTCCACTCCCTAAATCCCTAAAATCTCCAAATCTCTAAACTCTCAACTCTCCAAATCCCGAACATCCAGAATATCAGCCCTCCGTCTCGAAAAAGTACATCAACAAAAATCCCCAGAAACCTCCATCCCCATGAATCAGAATTTCCCAGTGAAAATCTGTCGTTCGTGCACGGCGCAGTACTCGAAATGGCGTTACCGCGAATTCGACGCTCGCGACCGAGCATCGAATATCATTTGTACATTAACGCGTTGCGTGGACCGTGTAGACGAAGGAAATGTAAATCGCGCGTATCGCGCGCTGTCATTCGAGGCAGCGATTATCATTAATCCCGCGAAATTAATGGATCCGTGGATCGCGGGGCCGGGACGTGTTCAACGGTTCGGTCCGGGAGTGGCAGTGTAAATTCTTCGTAAGTGTAGGGTAAACAATTACGCGGGCTCTTTCGCAGCTGAACTATAAACGTGCTCGAGCAACGCGAAGCGAGGCGAAAGTTGTGCAAATGTTTACAGTGGAAGTGAACTGCGGCGGGAAGGAAAACGTGGAGTTGGTCGGAGATGTTCGCGCATAGAGAGAAGCCAGCTACCACGAGGATGAGAACCTTCGAAACGTCCCCCTTTAACTTATTCAAAGGCGGAGGCGAACGTCGAAGGGTCTCTCGGAGCCCTTCCGCTTTTGCTCCTGGATGAACTGCGATTAAGAGGAGGTAATTTTATTAGAGGACCACCTCTCCTCCGCTCGCTTCTCGGCTGTCTGCCGCTCGATCCACCTTCCAAAGGTAAATTGTATGTCGAATTGTTCCATTCGTTCCTTAAATCGATTAATTCGAATAATCTCGCGGTAATTTCATTAGATACGCAGCTGCCGCCGCTGCGGAATCCTGACAGGGAGACACTTCGTTAATACACTCGATCTTGCCCGGTATTACGAAAATACCGAATCTCTAGCTTACTCCTTCATTAATAAACGACGATTATATTCGACTAAACACCATTTTATCAAGTCTTTTATTCCCTATTTCCTTATGGACCAATTATCAACATTCAGATATTCATTTTTAACGTTTACGGAGTTCATGGAGTTTCTCTACTTTTGAAACTGTGGAATCTTCTATTTTAGAATTCACTAGCTGACTGTGTCTATAGCACTCCATGGAATATTCGAGTAGCGAAATTTCCCTAGTTTTAAATCTGTAGGATCTCAAATTTACAGCTCTCTAAAAACGTGGATTTTAATCATTGTAAATCCTGAATTCCCTAGATTCAAATATTCATAGATTTCGAATTCCCTAGATTCTTCAACTTATGGATCCCTAAATCCCCAGATTTCAACACTCGATTCTCAAATTCCTAGATTTTAATGCTCGTGGATACACAAGTCCCAAGAATCTAATACTTGTGGATCCCCAAATCCCTAGATTCCGATACTCGTGGATTCCGAAATCCCTAGGTTTCAGTACTCGTGGATCTGTAAATCTCTAGATTCCCAAATCCCTAGATTTCAATACACGTCGATTCAAAAATCCCTAGATTCCAGTACTCGTGGGTTCCTAAATCCCTAGATTCCTATATACGTGAATTCCCTAATTCCTAGATTCCGAAAATCCCTAGATTCCAATACTCGCTGATCCCAAAATCCCTAGATATCAATAATCGTGGATCCAACAATCCCTAAATTCCCAAATCTCTAGATTCCAATACTCGCGGATCCCAAAATCCCTAGATATCGATAATCGTGGATCCCAAAATCCCTAGATTACCAAATCCCTAGATTTCAATACTTGTGGATTCCAAAATCTCTAGATTCCAAAACTCGCTGATCCCAAAATCCCTAGATATCAATAATCGTGGATCCAACAATCCCTAAATTCCCAAATCTCTAGATTCCAATACTCGCGGATCCCAAAATCCCTAGATATCGATAATCGTGGATCTAAAAATCCCTAGATTCCAATACTCGTGGTCCCAAAAATCGCTAGACAGCAATATTCGTAAATTCCCATATCCTTAGATTACAATATCCCTAGATCCCTCAAATTCCATATCTCCATCTTCTACATCCCTAGATCTCTATATATCCCTAGATATCTAAATTCCAATATCACTATAAGCTCCCAGAACTTAGTACCTCAATATCCCCAGATCTCCATATATCCAAATTCCTATATCCCCAGATCTCTAGATCTCCACATTCTACATCTCGAAATCCTTAAATCCTTCAAAAGAAATGTCACAGAAACGTTTCGCAAACGAAGGGAATACCCGCGAGAATGCGTTTATCGTCGGTTTTAAAATGCCATTAGTCGGCAAACTTTCGGCGATAATAAATCCAATTTCCCAGGAACAACCTTGAAATTAGCCGAAAGTTCGTTCGCAGAAACTTTCGTCGGTTGTAACCTATAGAACGCAATCCCCGTTTCTGAAAACGTTGGTTATTCTTAACCACCGGCGAGTTAATTGCATCGGATGCATGTTCAATTTGCCCCGAAGGAAGTTGCCCGGTCGTTGCCAGTAGCGTCGTAAACTTTACGATTTAAATTAAGAAAGCTCATGATGAAACGCTGTCAGCTCCCGCGCCGAACAGTCCGCCGGACTTTTTTTCGCGGGACTTGTCGCCTTTTCGTCGGGAACTTTCCTGCAATTAACGGTGCCACTAGACTTTAATCCCCTTTAACAACCCGTATCAAGCACGATCCCCGGCCTGTTTAAAACTACTGTCTCCGTTCCGCGCTGCTGGAACGATGCATAATCTGCCGGTCTGATCACCCCGCATTACCATTCCATTAATCTGATCACGATCCTCGTTTTATATGTATCAATAACTGTAATTCAACGCTGAATCTTGTCTGATCATCCGCGCTCCTCGACTCACTTGTCTGACATATTCATCGCTCATCGCGAACCATTAATGATCATTTATTCATCTTATTCCACTTCTGTGGATTACGCTCTGCATTACTCATTTGTTATGCTTTACTTTGCTTCATTAACGTTTCCGATACTCATTTACATTTACCTGCGGTCATATTGATCAACTTTCGAATTATTCATGAGACCCAATGAATTTGACCAAGGATTGCAAATATAGTTATTATATTTGTCTGAATTATTGTCAATGCGTGTTTGACCATCACTGATAACTATACTATATTTTATCAGCTACTCAGTCACTTATCTACTATTGACAATCTTGCCTAAAAATTGTCTGATCACGTACGGTAATCCTTGTTGTCCGAGCATTAATGATAAGCAATCCACTTGTCTGTTCTCGTATAGCTCTTAATATACCAGACTGACGTCTCGTTACACTCTGCCCATGTATCAATCCACTTGTCTGACCACCACCGGCTCTCTAATTCAATTGTCTACCTATGATAACCCAATCTACTTGTCTGGCCATACAGGTACACCAATCCACATGTCTGATCACTTATGATTCTGAATCTACTTGTCTGACCACCTATGGGTCACAATCTACTTGTCTGACCACCCACGGGCCACGATCTACTTGTCTGAGCACCCATAGTACCTCATCTACATGTGTGATCACCTACGGGCCACGATCTACTTGTCTGACCACCTATAAACCCTCATCCACATGTGTGATCACCTACAGCCCACTAGCTACTTGCCTGACTACCTATAATCCCACTTACTTGTCTGACTACCTATATCCTCATCTACTTGTCTGACCACCTGTAGTTCACCATCTATTTGTGTGTCTACCAACAACCCTATCTACTTGTCTGACTGCCTATAACCACTACTACTTGTCTGACTACCTATAACCACTACTACTTGTCTGACTACCAATAACTTCATCTACTTGTCAGACCACATATAGTCCACAATCCACTTGTCTGCCTACTTATATCCCCAATCTGCTTGTTTAACTACCTATGGTTCCTGATCTACTAGTCTGACCATAAATGATTCCAATCCACTTGTCTGACCACCTATGGTCCCTAATCTACTTGCCTCACCACAGATGGTTCCAATCCACTTGTCTGACCATCTACGCTCCCCAATCTACTTGTCTGACCACTGATCATTCTCAATCTGCTTTTCCAACCATCAACGACTGTTATACTGCTATTATACGTCCAGGATCGTTAACAAAGAACAAATATTCTATAGTATCCAATAAGTTACCAGTAAGAAATTCAGTCGACAGCAGCATCATGCATAAAAGTATGAATGAATTTGAACAGACAAAGAAAGGAGAGATGAGAATCATTAAAATGAAATTTCACTGTTACCGAACTGTCTTTATCGACTAATTAATTAGTAGGTCGGAAATGAATGGAAGCCATTCGTTTGTAAAGCAGCGAGTTATCAGCACAGAGAAGAGAGTTATTAAAATCCAATCTATATTCGTAGAACGATCCGCAGAACGCGTTTCTCCGTACGTGAACCAAAAGTTAATCATCTTAAGCGCGGAATCAGGTCATTCGACCGTTCCAGTCTTCCCGACACGTTAATGCTGTATAAAAAAAGCAGCGAGAAGAGGAGCCCCGAACAGTGATTCGTGAATTTAATTCGCGCAAAAAAAAGGCGGCCAGCCGATATCTTGAAATTCACGAGCCATCGCCGCGAGCAAATCTTCGGAATTAGCGGATTAGGCGGGTAATGCCAATCTATCGTTTTACGAGCTGACGTGATCGCAATAAAACTTTTTCATCCACTCGTAACTGTCCGGCGATAAATCGATGTAACATTAGAATTTCTCTGCCGACGATGGAACGCCGAAAGCTTGATTCCGTGACGTATCGCGGACGATGAACCCCCGCGAATTCAATAAACTCGAGAGGACAATAAAAAAGCGTCGGCTACACAGCTTTATTTACACGAACGCAACATTACGTAGATAGAAAAGTTTGCCGAGTAGCGAAACAATTTTCTTCACGGGAATAACACGATTTTACCCGGGGTAAGCACGGGACGAGCTCTTTCTTGTAATTGAATAAATAACGCCGAACGAATTTTCTCCGATGTTTTTACGGGTTGCCGCTACGAAAACCGCGGTTACACGAAAACCTTCGGGGAATCGGAACTTTCTTTCTCGAGCGAAAAAATTCCGAGGTACGGAGTCAAAAAGTGCAAGCTCGTTACAAGTTGAAATAGAATTTCAAATTTCTGATTTGACGAATATTTTAGCGATCGCGATTCACCTTTAGCATCGATAAGGAGTTTCCTGGTTTCAACTCAACTTTTGTTTCCAATACCGATCATGTTAGAATAAGGTAGAAAATACTTTCAGACAGCTTTTCGTTGCTCACGAGGTAGTTTTCTCGAATGTAATTCGAGCTTTTTGTGCCGTGCAACGCGCAATAAAGTATGAAGATTTTACCCGAGGAACGTTTTACGTGTTTCGTGGAACTATGTTTTTTGATCAGCCTGCATGAGATATCAGCGTAACTACGTCTTGTGTACTCTTTAAATTCGAAACGTTCTGTACAAGATACTTTTTAGGGTCAAATATTAAGGATAGGGTCTCAATTTTTGAATTTAGGGACTTGGTAAGTTGGTGAGTTGAAAATTTAGAAATTTTGGAATTTAGGAGCATGATGTTTTCAGATTTTTATGCAGTCGAGGATTTTCAAGTTTGATGATTTGGTAATCAAATAGTTTGGTAATTAAGTATGTTGCAACTTAGCCCCTCAAACTATTTGGAGTCTGACGCACCCGATATACCCATGACGCACATGTGACACACCAGAGACACACGTGACGCACATGAAGCACTTGTGACGCACTCGCGACGCACCAGATATACCCGCGACGCACACGTGACACGCCAGAGACACACGTGACGCACCGGTGACGCACATCAAGCACTCATGACGCATTCGTGACGTACCAGATATACCCGTGACGCACACGTGACACACTCGTGACGCACCCGAAACACACGTGACGTATTCATGACGCACCATATACACCTATGAAATTCAGGAACTTGGAAATTTAGAAATTTAGGAAGCTGTGGAATTGGTTAACTGGTGAAAGAAACTAGAAAATTTTGAAATAATTTATAAATACAGAACTTGGCGAATATGAAGAAATGTATAACTGATGAAGTGAAAATTAGAAAAATTGAAAATTGGCTAAGTTAAAAATTCAGAAATGCAGAAACTCCAAACTTGTAATCCCACGTGTGCCCAAACTTTGAAACTCAAATACCACCATCATCATTCACATTTTCGAAACCACGATGACAATAATATCCACATACCCGAAAAAAAATAGTAACTCGAGTGATAAAAAAATGTCACACGTGTGCGATGGCACTCTAGCACGCATTTGGACTTAATCCCCATTAGGAGAGGAGCGTCGTCACGTCCGAAGCGCAATAATCCACGTCCGCAAGATGCAGCACGACATCAGGATGCCAGCACACAGGTTAAAAGCCGGTGGAAATGAAATATCTCTATAAATAACAGGCAGCACAACACCGAAAGCCGGTATTTCTCGCCAGATTGCGGGTTCGTCCCTCGCGTTGCAGTATTCATTTTCAAATCCGTTGGCCCGAATCCCCGACAACAGTTTTTCTCCGACAATCGACCATCTCGCCGGGGGCTGTTCAATTATAGACGACTCGAGTATCATCCGCGCGTGTTTTATTCACCGTAAGACCCGTGACAAGGCGTAATTTGCGAAGACGAAGGAAGCAGAAGGGTCCGACGGTGCTCGTGAATTTCGCACGAGTCCGATCCTTTCCGTCGTCTAATTTTTTTCGGCAACACGCGTGAACACCTTCGTAATTCGATAATCGAATTACCGGAAGGGTCGAGAGAGGACGAATCGGGAATCCAGCCGGGTAGACCCCCGGTTCACGATCACTTTACGAGGCGACGTGATTGCGATCATTCTAACTTTTTGCCGTTGTCGGACTACTTGGAAATCCTACGGAGTAGTTTTAATAATTCAGTCGGTACCGACACGGAGACACGACGCAAACCGTTGTTGCACTGCTTCCGCAAAAAAAAGGCAGCGAAAAAATGGAAGCACGAGTCGAAACGAGAACGGAATACGGACGAGCGTAAAACAGGCGAGCCTGGTAATTGTTCCGGGGATAAGTAATGGGGAATTGAAAATCACGGGGGGATTCGATCGAATGCCGTTCATTCGAGATTGATTCATTAGCCGGCGAATCGTTGGATCCTTCGATTGCCTATCGCACCCACCATTGTGTTTTTAACACTTTTTGTTTAGCGACGTGACCGGCCGAATTGGAATTGGCGGCAAATTTGTTTTTCAATTTTCCCGCGTCACGGCGCCACGGATTTCGAACCGATTTTTACACGACTCGAATGTTATTTTAGGTATTGTTAGAAGATTTTGTTGAAATTTATTGACTTATATTTATTTAACTTTATTTACTTCATGTTCTTAATATCATTGCTCATACAGTTAATATTACTGCGATTTTATCCACATACTGTATTATAATTTTAATTTTAAAATTGTAATTTTAAATTGATTGTAATTTTATTTACTATTAATATTACCTGCACACAAACAAATTCTGATAAAAGTATTGTAATATTATCCTTTTAACACTTCTTGTTTTGCGACATCTTAAGCGGCAAATTTGTTTTTCAATTTTCCCGCGTTAAGTGCGTGGCGCGTCATTCAAATAGACTTCTTCACAATTTTATTTATTCGGTGTTATTGTCACAATTGCTGCCACTTTATTCCATATTAATGTTATTAATATTATTGATATTTCAAACACAATATTACTGCTAATATTAATACAATAATACTGTTAACAGTGATTTCATCTACCATCAACAGTATTATTATTTCATGAATTATTATTGCAATCTCATTTATTGTTATCGTTATTGTTACTGTACGTTATTAATATTAACTACAAACAAATTTGTCAGATTCTAACTTTTGCTTGTGCTTTTAACTTTTTGTTTCACTTAAACTGGAATTGGCGGCAGATTCAATTTTCCCGCGTTACGCAGCTGCGTGGCGCGTTTTTCAAATGAACTTTCTCGCAATTTTATTTATCCAACGTACTATTAATATTAATGCTACATTATTTACTGTTATTAATATTATTGCAATTATTCTTAATATTGACTATTAATATCGTTTATTAATTATTAATACTGTTTACTTACAATACAATCGTTATTGAATACAATATTATTATTACTGCAACATCATTCATATTAATATCATTGTTACTTGATGTAATATTAATATTACTGCTATTTATTATTAATTTTATTGTTATTACAGTTACAATACAACTGATAAACATAATAGCTACCAAAGCTTCCGATTAATTATGAGGTCACTGTTTGATTGAATTTAAAATAAACGAAAGTTCAGTTCTATTACATTATTTATAGTTTTATACAATTTTATTCTACGCTGCTTTATAACGACGATACGTGATGAATTTCCGATTGAATGCTACAAATTCAACATTTCTCAATATTTTAATATTTTCAATATTTTTGCTGTTGTCAAATATCAACCTCAAAACTTTTTGCTTACAAAATTCCTTAAATTCATATAAGATTACTATTTTTTTATTATTAATTGCCACTATTGTCTGCTTTATCGTGTTCATCGCATGTATAATACTATAGATTCAGTTAAAAAATATTTATTTGAAATTATTGTATTAAACTGAATGATGAGACAGCATTCGAGTGTAAAGTGTTAATTTACGCGATGATTGTATTCTGTTGTATTCCGCAAATCAGTATCCATCCGTTCGACAGCAGAAGAAATAGATATGGGAAAATAGAGAAGTGGGAGGTGAAAATGGAAGTTATAGAAGAACGATAAAACGGATGAGAAAGGAGGTTCGAGGACAAGATCGCAATCACATCGCATTGTAAAACGATCACCAACATCTTCGTCATCCGGTTAAATTCAGATCCCGAGAATACTCGCTGTAATATGCTTTTAAACGATAATAACGAGTCGTACGAGAGCCGGCGTTCAAGAAACAAACCATGAAATGCAAATTTCAAACTGGCCGACCGATGAATAAATTTGAACTTTGGGAATATTTTGATTCGCCAGATCCTTCAGATTTCCCTTGAAAATTCGTACGAAACGCGGATTCGACGAAAACACTTTCGAACGCGATTCCACCGGTGCGTTACTCGAACGATGAATAATCAAGAATAACTTATGGTAAGTCGCGTATTAATTTTGCTGATTCATTCTCCAATTGTGACTAAAAGTTGCATCGTCTGAAACTATTGAAATAATAAAAATGATTGAAAATTGCATCAGTACTAAAAGTGGAATAGCTTAATAGAATTGGATTAATAAGTGTACTTTCAAATTTCAAACAAAATGGAGAAATAGGATGAAGCATAAAGTATTTGAGAACGTAGGAATTTACGAATAGTACAATTTTAAAATTTAGAAATCTATCGACAAATCCGAAAAATTTGCTAAACTTCATAGACTTATCGTTGGGAAATTATAAAATTTGAAAACTAGGGGATGTACAATGGATCCTGCAAAAGACACAGCAAAGGAAAGAGTTTATAGTCTCCATAAAGAAATATGCAAATGGAGAATTTTGAATGAACGACCTTAGAGACGAGCTTAAATGTAATTAATCCCACATTGCTTCTCCTTTCATCCCTCTCCCTTCCAACAACGACCTAACTTCCACAACCCTCTTTCGAGGTAGGATTGGTGCATCAGGAAGGATGGTTTTACCGCGACGTTAACTCAATATCTTCGTCATCATGCCACGATCTGTTCCTTTCATCCCGTTTCTATCTCGACACCGAGACAAATGCTCGAATAATGTCCCTGATAAGGTGAAATTCAAACCTCCTTGCGAAATCGACACGTCAATACTACAATCTCATATTTCTAGATCCACGACGGAAATCCTTCAAATCTTTGCATTTTAGTATTCGTATTTTGATGTCCTCAAATATTTATACTCTTGAAACACTTAAGTCTAGTTTGTGGGACTTCATGGATGCTCAAGTGTGGATGTCCAGAAATCTCTGGATAATTCTTCAAATCTTTACATTTTAGTATTCGTATTTTGATGTCCTCAAATATTTATACTCTTGAAACACCTAAGTCTAGTTTGTGGGACTTCATGGGTGGTCAAGTGTGGATGTCCAGAAATCTCTAGATAATTCTTCAAATCTTTACATTTTAGTATTCGTATTTTGATGTCCTCAAATATTTATACTCTTGAAACACCTAAGTCTAGTTTGTGGGACTTCATGGGTGCTCAAGTGTGGATGTCCAGAAATCTCTAGATAATTCTTCAAATCTTTACATTTTAGTATTCGTATTTTGATGTCCTCAAATATTTATACTCTTGAAACACCTAAGTCTAGTTTGTGGGACTTCATGGGTGCTCAAGTGTGGATGTCCAGAAATCTCTAGATAATTCTTCAAATCTTTACATTTTAGTATTCGTATTTTGACGTCCTCAAATATTTATACTCTTGAAACACCTAAGTCTAGTTTGTGGGACTTCATGGGTGGTCAAGTGTGGATGTCCAGAAATCTCTAGATAATTCTTCAAATCTTTACATTTTAGTATTCGTATTTTGATGTCCTCAAATATTTATACTCTTGAAACACCTAAGTCTAGTTTGTGGGACTTCATGGGTGGTCAAGTGTGGATGTCCAGAAATCTCTAGATAATTCTTCAAATCTTTACATTTTAGTATTCGTATTTTGATGTCCTCAAATATTTATACTCTTGAAACACCTAAGTCTAGTTTGTGGGACTTCATGGGTGGTCAAGTGTGGATGTCCAGAAATCTCTGGATAATTCTTCAAATCTTTACATTTTAGTATTCGTATTTTGATGTCTTCAAATATTTATACTCTTGAAACACCTAAGTCTAGTTTGTGGGACTTCATGGGTGGTCAAGTGTGGATGTCCAGAAATCTCTAGATAATTCTTTAAATCTTTACATTTTAGTATTCGTATTTTGATGTCCTCAAATATTTATACTCTTGAAACACCTAAGTCTAGTTTGTGGGACTTCATGGGTGGTCAAGTGTGGATGTCCAGAAATCTCTAGATAATTCTTCAAATCTTTACATTTTAGTATTCGTATTTTGATGTCCTCAAATATTTATACTCTTGAAACACCTAAGTCTAGTTTGTGGGACTTCATGGGTGGTCAAGTGTGGATGTCCAGAAATCTCTAGATAATTCTTCAAATCTTTACATTTTAGTATTCGTATTTTGATGTCCTCAAATATTTATACTCTTGAAACACCTAAGTCTAGTTTGTGGGACTTCATGGGTGCTCAAGTGTGGATGTCCAGAAATCTCTAGATAATTCTTCAAATCTTTACATTTTAGTATTCGTA
Source organism: Megachile lagopoda (assembly GCA_036983795.1). Lineage (NCBI taxonomy): Eukaryota > Metazoa > Arthropoda > Insecta > Hymenoptera > Megachilidae > Megachile > Megachile lagopoda. Next base: position 7,856,912 of record CM072798.1, read on the forward strand.
TTTTGATGTCCTCAAATATTTATACTCTTGAAACACCTAAGTCTAGTTTGTGGGACTTCATGGGTGCTCAAGTGTGGATGTCCAGAAATCTCTAGATAATTCTTCAAATCTTTACATTTTAGTATTCGTATTTTGACGTCCTCAAATATTTATACTCTTGAAACACCTAAGTCTAGTTTGTGGGACTTCATGGGTGGTCAAGTGTGGATGTCCAGAAATCTCTAGATAATTCTTCAAATCTTTACATTTTAGTATTCGTATTTTGATGTCTTCAAATATTTATACTCTTGAAACACCTAAGTCTAGTTTGTGGGACTTCATGGGTGGTCAAGTGTGGATGTCCAGAAATCTCTAGATAATTCTTTAAATCTTTACATTTTAGTATTCGTATTTTGATGTCCTCAAATATTTATACTCTTGAAACACCTAAGTCTAGTTTGTGGGACTTCATGGGTGGTCAAGTGTGGATGTCCAGAAATCTCTAGATAATTCTTCAAATCTTTACATTTTAGTATTCGTATTTTAATGTCCTCAAATATTTATACTCTTGAAACACCTAAGTCTAGTTTGTGGGACTTCATGGGTGGTTAAGTGTGGATGTCCAGAAATCTCTAGATACACAAGTTTCAAAGTTTTCACCTATAGTCATAGGTTTTAAAATTTGTAAGGTTAGGAGATGCAATGTCCAAGAATTTGAAGGACCTCAAACTAGATCCTCATATTAGACCCTCCACTTTCGAAGTCTCTGGGTACCTACTACACTGGGTCCTAGGCTTCAAAATTTCTTGTATCTCAAATTTTTATATCCCTAAATTTGTAGGTCCCCAAATTCATGCAACCTTAAATTGTCACATTTCCAAATACTCACATTCTCAAATCTTCACATCCTCAAATTCTCAAATTCCAAAATTTTCAAACTGTCAAATTGTCACATGCCTAAGTTGTCACATCCTGAAAATCTCACACCCCCAAATTTGTAGGTTCTAAGTTCCTATGTCCCCAAATTACCATATTCTCAAATTGTCACTTCTACAAATGGTCACATCCCGAAATTGTCAAATTCCCAAATTGTCACATCCCAAAATTCTTAAATTTCCAAATTGTCACATCCCTAAATTGTCACATCCTGAAATTCTCACATCCCCAAATTCTGAAATTCCCAAATTGTCACATCCCAAAATTCTTAAATTTCCAAATTGTCACATCCCTAAATTGTCACATCCTGAAATTCTCACATCCCCAAATTCTCAAATTCCCAAATTGCTACATCCCAAAATTCTCAAATTTTCAAATTATCACATGCCTACATTATCATATCTCCAAATTGATAAATACTCAAATTGTCACATCCCTAAATTCTCAAATTTCCAAATCGTCAAATTCTCAAATTCTCAAATGCCCAAATTCTCAAATCCTCAAATTTCCAAAAATTCTAAAATTGACCCCCACAGGATCAACAAATGCCTAACCACGATAAATCGCCATTCTCCCTAGAAAACCCCTACCCCTAGATATCCTACAGTATTACAGTTGCAACTAATTCATAGCGTTCCCGTTACTCGAATTTAAACGAATGAAAAAAAAATAATTTTCGGGCGAATAAAAAGGTTGATTCTTCCTCGACGACAATGAACGAACAGCGACCGCGATTTCGCCACGCTCCAAAAAGCTCCAAAGAAAAAAAGCTTGTACGTTTCGCGAACAAACCGTGCCGAACAATTTCGCGCAGCAACCCCGCGCGAGAGCAGAGTCCACCATAATAATCTCGTTAGAAATCTCCCCCTGCTGACGGGGTTCTGTTTGTGCACCTTTAATTACGGAGAATTTTTGCGAGTACGCGTTGCCACGGACATAAAAACACGCGTTGCATAATTAAGGACGTTTCCACGCGAGAATCGTTAAATTACCAACCTCTTTCTTTCCGGGTATACGTGCTGGATACTTTCAAGATTATGGGGGTAGATCGAGTAATGTGCTTTTCCGGATGAATACCGTATCTATTTAGAACATTGAAAATGTTCAGGAAATTTTATAATAGTTATTGCTTTTGTTGTACGTTTTTATTTGTATATATTGCAAAGTGAAATTGTTAATGAATATTATAAAATGATTTTACTGTTTCATTTTACAAAATGTTGTTAATGTTAGATATTTTTATTTATACATATTTTAGGAGTTGATGTTATACATGTTAACTTGTACGTATTGTATAATGATATTATTAATGAATTTTATAAAATGATGTTACTGCCTGATTTTACAAAACGAAGTTGATGTTATACATTTTTACTTGTACATATTGGAAAATGAATTTTATAAAATGATGTTACTGTTTGATTTCACAAAACGAAGTTAATGTTAGACATTTTTACTTCTACATATTATACAATGAAATGATTAATGAATTTTATAAAATGACGTTACTGTCTGATTTTACAAAACGAAGTTATACTTATGTATTTCTACTTGCATGTATTAAATTGAAATAATTATTGAATATTATAAAATGCATTTATCGTTAAATATTTTTATTTATACATATTGCAGAATGAAATTATTATTTGATGGTACAAAGTGATGTTACTGCTTGCATCTTTCGTGGACTGAACTAATTAATCGACATTATAAAATGAACAAATTGTTACATATTTTAAGTTGTACATATTCCAGAACCATGTTATTGTTTCTCCAAAGTAAAGTGAATACCTTATCATGCACGTGAGTGTATTTCTGTAGAAAAGCTGAATAATTATGATTCCGTGTCATTGTAACATATTTTCTCGATAGGATAGCTGGAGGAAACTCTAACACGACATTACACATATGCGTGTGCATGGACGCGAGAAATTCTCACCGCCAGAATGGCTGCAAGCTGTAGCGAAATACAATTACCAGGCAACAGCTGTCCATCAGAGCCAATTTATCTATGAAATCCGCCGATAACTGGTGATTATCATTATTCATCGCTGACGAGCTCTTATACGCGCCCACTACTGTTACTATAATCAAGAAAATTATACGTTTTCAATAATATCCACGCAAATACTCGTAAAAAGTCATACATTTTCAACCCTGGTAGCAAGTTAACATTTTCTTTAATATTTACACTAATCGTTAATATTTATTTGCAAGCTATAACAAACGTAACAAACTTGATACAATATAAATACAAACTACAATATTAACCCCTTGAACTATGTTTTCGATAGTGATGTCAGGCAGAGCTGATTACTGCAATGTTAAGACAAATAATAAAAATTTTGCATTCGGGAACCTTGATGGTGCAAATTGTACTTGCAACCCCTCATTACCCTTAACATCAATACCCAATGAATGCATAATAATAACATAACCAATCTAAAGACCACATAAGCCATATCCAAGCAAGAATTCAATCCCCTCCCAAACAAATAACCCCATCAGCAGTTTTTCACCGTGGAAGCGCCATTAGCCGGCGTTTCTGAGCGATAAACTTTCGCCCTCCGAAACTTCGATTACAATTCGCGCGACGAAAAAAGGAGGAGCTCGTGGAACTAATTCCTGGATTCGAATCGCGTGTTCCCGGTCGAAAACAGAAGGCAAAGAAGCGTCGTGTAATCGATTCTGGGAGGGGGTAGACACTTTGTTTTCAGGTGGACGGCTAATGACGAAGGGTGCTCAGGTGGAAACGCAACCTGTTCTCGACTATTTTCACTCGAGAGGCGAACGTGATTCGATTTAACGTATTCCGATTGAAAGTTTTTTTCGTTCGCGGCTGGTCAGGCACTCGGCTGCTGTTCGAGCATCCGGTGACAACTCGGCGCGAGTAATTTCCGTTTGATTAAGGAACCTTTGGGGTGGCCGGAGAAAAAAGCCCGATCGTGTTGGGACGCTCGGAATCCAATATTCGTGGCGGAGCTGGCACGTGTGGGGGAAAAAATTCAAGGGAATAGTGCCTTTTCGACCCCTGTTCGCACCCTCTGCACCCCTTTCTGCTCTAATTAAACGGAATTCGAACTTAATCTTGACGACCAACTTCTCAGCCAACGGCTCGGAAGAGATTTGTTACGAGTGCTTGTATGATCTACGACTTCCGCCTCTGCTGATCGCTAGATTGAAAAATGGCTAATCGAGATTTTAACGGAAATTGTGAGGGCTTTAATCGACTTTTGGAAAAATTTTGTATGGCTTTTGAAGTTATGAGGGTTTTAAGTTATGGGTCAATTTCACAAATTTGAGGATTTTTATATTTTTCATATTCTACGTTATGTGAGATTTTATTTTACTTATATTATTATGCATTGATGAAGGGTGTATTGACGTAAGGGGTTGTAAGTTTTAATTTAAGAAGGTTGAGGATTTTTATATTTTTCATGTTCTGAGTTATGTGGAATTTTACATTGCTTATATTATTATGCATTGATGTTAAGGGGTGTATTGGCATAAGGGGTTGTAAATTTCAATTTCACAAATTTGAGGATTTTTATATTTTTCATATTCTACGTTATGTGAGATTTTATTTTACTTATATTATTATGCATTGATGAAGGGTGTATTGACGTAAGGGGTTGTAAGTTTTAATTTGAGAAGGTTGAGGATTTTTATATTTTTCGTATTCTGAGTTATGTGGAATTTTACATTGCTTATATTATTATGCATTGATGTTAAGGGGTGAAGTGATGTAAGGGGTAAGTTTCAATTTGACAAACTTGAGGATTTTTATATCTTTCATATTCTACGTTATGTGAGATTTTATTTTACTTATATTATTATGCATTGATGAAGGGTGTATTGACGTAAGGGGTTGTAAGTTTTAATTTGAGAAGGTTGAGGATTTTTATATTTTTCGTATTCTGAGTTATGTGGAATTTTACATTGCTTATATTATTATGCATTGATGTTAAGGGGTGTATTGACATAAGGGGTTGTAAATTTCAATTTGACAAATTTAAGGATTTTTTAATAATCTTTCATATACTGCTTTATGTGATTTTCATGTTGATTATATTCTTATGCAGTTGAGAAATGTATTAGTATAAGGATTTGTAAGAGTTAATTTGATAAACTTGAGGATTTTTATATCTTTTAGGTTATAATGGACGACTACTTTTAGGTTATAATGGATGATCATTTCTAAGTTGTATAAAAATATAATTTTTAAGTTCTATATACATTCTGAAATTGAAATATTTGGGCAGGTTATTTCTGAATCACAGCATCAATTATTATACTGCATATTCAGATAGTCTTCAAGTATTTAAATCAGCAGTGTCTCGTGACTTCATTTAGAATCACAATCTTATATTCCTGATTAAGTTCTAAAAATTAGAATACAGTAATCGAAATGAAAATAAACTTTTGTCTAGACGAAGACAATTTGAAGATTCAAGAAATGAAAAAGGTATCGAAAGATGAGGTAGCGAGGCGACAGGGTCGATTCGAATTTAATTAAGTGAACCACCATAGGCAATTTGGCAGGATGCTCGCATTACAGAAGCAGCCGTTAATCGGATGAAGTCTGCGGTCTAGGAGCAGTAGATATCACGATGCTATGAAATGTCTTGAGATCTCGCGAGGGTTCTTCCTCCTTTTCACCCTTTCGTGAAACCTTGATGCACACCCCTTTCCTCTAACCAACCCTCCTGCCATCTTCCATGCGAGTATTTGACTTTCAAATAGCAGCCAGCCGATATAGTACGTTATAACCAACCACCACTCCATTTCGAGAAGCAATTCCCGCTAGCTGACGAATAGCCATTACTACAGACTAACGATAACTCGATTCATGCGGGAAACGCTACTAGATTTTTCAACGCCGTTTACGGTATTCACAGTTATTTCCTCAACATTTCATTCATGCTTCTCCAAAAACGGAAATATCGCGACGGTCAGAATTTTTCGATTATTTGTGAAACAATGTATTTTTATTAGCGGGATGTATTTTTGTTAACGCAATGTGTTTTTGTGCGATGTACTTTCGTCAATTTGTCAGATGTGTCAGAAATAACTTCACTGCTATAAGAATTAAAATCAATACAGAAAGTCAAAATGTGTTTTATATTCAGACATCTTTCAGTATGAAGACTTTAATTGGACTTGTAGATGTTAACTTCTACATGAAAATTGTAGCATCTACTGAATCATCAAATTCTTAAGTTTTCAAATTCTCAACCTTTAAACTTAGAAATTTTGTAATTTTCCGATTTCTAAATATTGAATTAAATTTAATACTTTAAAAATACATCATCCTACAAGTCGAATCACCCCTCTGAATAATCAACGTCTTCTTTATTTATACGTCTGATAATTTTTCATTTTCGCATTCTGCGCGAACTTTATCATAGCTGATACGATCATGAATATTCATAGAATCGAATATCATGGGATGAAAAGAGCACCGTGTCGTGTTCAATATTTATTCGTTTTTAATACTACGTCTCCTCTGTAAATTATCTTTCATGATGACAATCAACGTCTTTACTTTCTTTTTATTATTGCAACTAATCTGCTTTTGTTATTATTAGATTTATGTTCTTCACAAATATTGCTATAACATACAACAAATGAGCAATGCACGTGCTCATTAAAATATTTACACGAAATAATACAATTATTTATTTTTCGATATCGTCATTTGCAAACATGTACACCAAGAATTTACAGAGATAGGCTCTCGGTACAAGCTTCTAGCGATACTTTAAGAGTTCCTTCATTTGTAGTTTCAAGTCAATTTAGCAACAAGACCCAATGAGTCATTACAATCCGAGTATTTTTTGGTTTGTTAGTCACATCTGGTTGTGAACCCTTAACCTTAGCAATAGAGTCGTTTGTTTGCAGTCTTCTATTCGTGCCGAGGTATTGCTTGCTTTTACTACTTGCTTAGGGCACTTTCGGGAAAAGGCACACTTTACACGTCACACGCTTTTCCATCACCACACCAATTTTAGCTAAACCGATACAAAATCAGAAACTGTTTTCCTTCAACAATGTCACAAAAATTGTTAGCCCACTCCGAGCTTTCGTAAAACGTAAAAATTCTTCGAAGTCACTCTCGAGTCATCAAGTACACGGCAAAATAAACTCTGGTCGTTCGAAGTGAAATTCATTTAGATACAGTCCACTTATACTCGTTGGGAACCTAATGATTCGCGTCGTTTAATCGTCGCTTAATATTGCTGACGCTGCGACGCACATACACTTAGTTCTTAACTCCTTGCCTTATGATTTATCAGGTGCGTCAGTCGGAACTAACTGATCACAGCTACGATATTAAAACAGAGAAGAAAAGTTGAAGTGTTATGTCAATTTTGTATTAGGCAATCATTGACCGTGCAAATTATAATTGGACTTAAACTCCAGATTGAAGCGTATGCAAAATTCGAGTAAGATTTGTCACGTTTGAAGCGTGCATATGTGGGTTAAGTGCGTCATGTGTAGCTTGAGTGCGTAACTTGTAGCTTGAGTGCGTTATGTGTAGCTTGAGTGCGTCATGTGTAGATTCAGTATGTCATGTATAGATTCAGTGCGTCACGAGTAGGTTCAGTGCGTCATCTATAGCTTGAGTGCGTCACTTGTAGTTTAAGTGCGTCTTCTATAGCTTGAGTGCGTCACCTATAGCTTGAGTGCGTCAGGTGTAATTTGAGTGCGTCATCTGTAACTTAAGTGCGTCGTGTGTAGCTTGAGTGCGTCACTCATACCTTCAGTGCGTCATCTATAACTTGAGTGCGTCGTCTATAACTTGAGTGCGTCATATGTAACTTGAGGACGTCATCTGTATCTTGAGTGCGTCATCTGTATCTTGAGTGCGTCAAATATAACTTGAGTGCGTCATATGTAACTTGAGTGCGTCGTCTGTATCTTGAGTGCGTCAAATATAACTTGAGTGCGTCATATGTAACTTGAGTGCGTCATCTGTAACTGGAGTGCGTCATCTGTAACTGAAGTGCGTCATCTACAGTTTGAGTGCGTCATCTATATTGAGTGCGTCATCTATAACTTGAGTGCGTCATGTGTGGTTCGAGTGCAGATACAGTCCACTTATCACTCGTAGGGAATCTAACGATTCGTTAATGATGCTAATGATTCAATAAATACATTATTTAAAGAAGCAAATGGAAAGACACGATACTTCGTCCGAAAGAATAAGATTCTCGACGAAGTTGATATACCGTGACGAGCAAGAAAGGAGAAGATATTTCAGTGGAACACTTTGGAAAAGTGTATCAACGTTTCCATGTCACGCGTTTCAACCGAAAGCGACTGCATTTCCTGCTGCAACGAACGGAATAACAGAGATGCACGCGTAAAATTTACTCGTAAACAAGAAGTTTTCTTCTGCATACGGATCGACATGTTAAAAATTGTAAAACAGCAATGTACATTCATGTCTTCGAATAATACGGGCAAACATATTGTGGCTTGAAACCGTACCGGGCATCGCGGTGATTGAAAGGAAAAAGAATACTCTCGGGTACGATGTACTCTTTATCGCGTGCGTTCGATTTTTCATGATCGAACTTGTTAATTCAGAAATTTTTAACATTCGTTGGTATCAGTCGGATAGATGATACAAATGTTTGAAGATTTTCAAGATATGAAGGTTTGAAAGCAAGTTTTAAAATTACTGAAGTTCTAAATTGGTGCATTTGAGAACTTGTAGTTTGAAAATTTAAGTTGCATATTTACGTGATTGAAAATTGAAAGAACTGAATATTTACGCGTTCAAAAATTGAAGGAATATTTACAACGTTGAAAATATTTACAATTTCAAAAATGCAGGTAATTGAATATTTGCAACTTTGAACAAACATCAAATATTCACAAAAAGGATGAGAGGTGAATATCTACAAGTATAAAAGCACGAACTAAAAATGTGCTCTTCCTATATTATGATATAGGAAAGTTTTCCAAATGCTCCAACGGTATCATGTACAAAATGTCGAGTATCAGCAAAAAAAGTGCAAGGTACAATTACCCGAGCAAACGAACGAAAAGTGTTATTAATTAATTGACTCACCAGAACTTTCACCATGTATATCCTCCAGCTCTAAAATGCAGGTCTGGTCGAACCGGCAGCCGAGCAGCAGTTCAAGATTTCCACTGCAACGGACCGTAAAGTTGCGCTGGAAAAAAAAATTTGTTCGCCCCGTTTAATGGTGAAACTATCAGGTCGTGTTTGCCCGGGCAAATATTTCCGTGCAACGGCATACGAAAGAACAGTCGCGAGCCTCGTTTCTATTCACCATCGTGGAACGCTTCGGAAATTGGGTTATATAAATATCCTTCGGAGGTGTTGTCGAGAGAGAATGCTTTTTTCCAAAGAAACAGTAACCGGCTCTGCTCTTTTTCACCGCGAATACGCTACGGTTCTGGCCCCCTCTCTTACATCGCATTTCATTATTTCGCGTCTATTCACCCGGTTACTGGGTTAACGAAGCTACAAAACCGCCTGTTGCCTGCTTCCAGTTTAACGAAGTCCTGACGTGCTGCAGAATTCTATATGCGATCTTTTTTTTACGGCAAATATCTTGGAAGTATGGTTTGATAGGCGGTTAATTAGCCACTTCGGAAAATATGTGAGATGGAGTCTGTCAAATTGTTTCGACTTCGTGGGTGAGAAGGGAGCTTGAAGATTTCAGAGTTATGTGATGCTGAAGTTCTTTGTTTTTGAAATCGAAGTAGGGAGTTTTAACATTATGAGACAGTGCGATTATGAAATTTTGAATTCAAAAATGTTCACAATTTTCAAGTTTGAAAAAGAACTAGAGGAACATTATATACGAACTGTAAAGTTTGAAAATTTGAAAATTTCCAGAAACCTCAAATACCAAAATTCTTATTCTTAACATTTCAAAATTGCATCAATACTCAATCAGTACTCAATACACTAAAATTCAAAAACTAACATTCTAAAGCTCCAAAATCCCAAAACCCTAAGATACCAAAACTCTAAAATCCATAAACCTTGAAATCACAAAACCCTGAAGTTCCAAAGCCCTAACGTCCCAAAACGTTAAAATCTCAAAATCCCAAAGTCCTGAAGCCCCAAAGTCCTCAAGGTCCAAAATCCTCAAGTTCCAAAGTCATCAAGCCCCAAAATCCTAAAAATTTCCAAATCATCAAGCTCCAAAACGCCAACGTTCCAAAGTCCACAAATCCCAAGCTTCTGAAACTTCAAAATTCTAAAAATTCCAAAATACTCAAGTCCCAAAATTCACAAATTTCAATGTCCTAAAGCTCCAAAATCCTAAAAATTCCAAAATCCCCACGTCCCAAAATTCACAAATTTCAATGTCCTAAAGCTCCAAAATCCTAAAAATCCTAAAAATCCTAAAAATCCTGAAAATCCTAAAAATCCAAAAATCCCCAAAATCCAAAAAATCCGAAATTCGCAAGCTTCAAACTCCTAAAATCCCTAATCCCAATATCCCACAAGTTGCAGCGTTAAAAAATCTAAATTATGGAAAATAAAAACCATCATAACACACAAAGTTAATTAATTAAAGGATAGAATCAACTTACCGAGACAATAGGCTAATTCGTTCATTGCAGCATCGTAGTCCTGCATTGAGGAGTCGCGAGCGTCGTGCAGAACACACAAAGGTCAATCACAGACTGAAGACGGAATACACGAAGTTTCGACTAAACAACCGGTAGGAGACGATGTTTGAAAGTCGAGAGACGGATTAATTTGGCCTCAGTGAAGCGGCAGGGTTCAATGTTTTCATGCTTTCTTCGAACGGATGTTACAAAACAAACTTCTCTATACAACCTTTGAGTGCTCTTTAATCTTTTCATTCAACAGGATTAAAAATTGACTATATACAACTATTGTAACGTCTATCTTTAACTGTTAAAACTAACAAAACATATCAACGTTAGTGTAATATAACATATCAGAGGTGGTGTAATACGAAATGGAATGTGTACGAGTTATGTATCTTCAAAAAATAAACGCTGTACAGAACTGTTGAATTTCATTATTCATAGAACTATAAACAATCTATAATAGATTCATCATCACATACACTGATCTCAACTCTGGGATACCACATCCAAATCCAGGGTACCATCAAAACGTCCAAAATACATGTGTGTACAAACGCAAGTGTACAAATCAGTGTTTGAAATCCGAACAGGATTAAGTCTCCCGCGATCGCATAGCAACATATCCTAATTACCCCGGCGGTTCTTTCGCGGGTGAAATAAAAAATGAACCACCGTCATATAATAAAGTTCCATGAATAATCTACGGCAACGCCATACAAGACCGAAAGCTGCAAAATTCAAAGGATCCCGAACGTCAGAGAATTCGCTACATGTTTAATTTGTTTTTCATCAGCGAGGCATAAAAATTCCGGTGAATTCGTCGCGCAAATCCGGACACAAGCTTGACCCACATCGAAACGAGTCGTCATCCGTGATATTTGTTCTCTCCCGTTCCTTTTTTCACCAACTGGCGGGAGGGGATGGGGAAAAAAAAGGAACTGTGTTAAGCGTTTCTAAGAAATCTCATTTGCAAGGATCCCTATTCATCCAGCGTCCGCGAATGCAAAAACACCGGAATTTCGTTAAGTATCGCGATTTTGGGGCAGTACATACATTAGTGCGCGTGCACAATGCACGCTTTAGAGTTTCGTTGTTCGCTCACGGAGCCGGCAGTTGGGCAGACCTCTTTTTTACCGTGCCGGTAATTAACTTAAAAATGCCGACACCGTGGAATACGGAAACGAAACGGCACCGTGGAGCCGCTTCTCTTTTATGCTCTTTCTCTTTTACCTCTTCGTTCCCGCGCGCCTTTTTTTCGCGTCTTTTCTTTTTACACGCGCCCTCGTGGACCCTGCGCATATTTAACCCCGGCCCGGAGGCCATTCTTATGTTAATACACCTGCAATTCGTTCGAGAGTTCGTTGTTTGGTAATTGTGCGACATAGGAAATCGTCGACGATTAGTACTTTTGTGTGTTACTTTTGTATCTTTTCACTTTGGGGGTTATGGGGATTATTTTTTGGTATGTGGTTCGCATATTTATGGGGATTATTTTTTGGCGAGTGATGTGGATGTTTCTTCTGTTCGTGATGGTTTTATATGGGGACTTTAAGATGGTTTGGGGAGCAACAAATAGGTTAGTAAATTTGTGTATTTAAGAATTACTGTGTTATGAAATTTTGCAAGTTCGAAAATTTCTAGGTTCTGTATTTTCAAATTAGTAAATTGTTAATTGTCATATTAAAAAATTCTAAAATTACCAAATTACTAAATTATCAATTTCACAAATTTTTGTACTTTTAAATTACTAATTCTCTACATTACCAAAGTCCTATTTTCTAAATTTCTATATTATTAAATTTCTCGTCCCTAAATTTCATTACCAACTCTCTAAATTTCTATATTTTTATATTTCTTAAATACCAAGTTACTGAATTAAATTTCTAAATTCTCAAATACTCAAATTAACAAATTTCTAAATTCTCAAATACCGAAATTACGAAATTTAATTTATAAGTTCTCAAATATTCAAACCATCAAAATCTCAGATTTCCAAGTATTAAAATCCCCAAAACTTCAAACATTCCAAATATACAAAAACCTAATTTTCCAACTTTTCAAATCGTCCAAATCCTGCAAACCCCCAATTTCAAAATTTCAATATTCCAAAATGTACAAACATTCGAAAATCTGAAATTTAGTAATTGCGTTCGAGAAGTATGTTACATGAGAAACGTCTTGCAGTCACAACGGCTTTAATCAACATTCGTTGTTTAATTAGTGGCTGCCGGTAGATTAATCGCGGCTGATAACAGATCTGCTGTTAATCGCGTGTAATGGGTATCCGATAGGTCGAAAGTTTGGCGTATCAATCTATCTTAACCATATGTTCGATAAACGACTCGGTTGGACTAATGAGTCATCTCCATCTTGATCGTTGGCCCTCGGGCGTTACTGCCATTCCTCCTTTTTACTGCATCCACAATAATAAACGTTACACTAACATCGTGGTTTCACACAATCTGGACGTGTATCACATATGTTATCGATACTTTTCGTCAACCTCGTTACTTTTCGTTAAACTCGTTACTTTTCGCTATCTTTAAAGAAACTATGTTTGCATTTTAATCGCCTCCGTATTCGAGAAATCTAATTTTCGAAATTTAGAACGTAGATATTTTGCAACTGAGGAATTTGGAAATTTGAAATGTTGTGATTTAGCAATCAGGAAATTTGAAAAATCTGAATTCTGAAATATAGAAATGACTAATTTTGAGAAATCTAAATTTTGAAATTGGGAAATTGAGAAATTAGGAAATTTGAGAAATTGAAATTCTGCAATTTACAAATTTGACTATTTGAAAAATCTAAATTCTGAAATTTAGTAATTACTAATTTTGAGAAATCAGAGTTTCAAAATTTAGATACCAGAAAATGTGAGAAATCTAAATTTCGAAATTTAAAAACTTGCAAATCTAAGGAATTAAAACTAGTAACTTTGAAAAATCCAAATCAGTAGTATTGCGAAATCAAGAAACTTGGAAATCTGAAAAATCCGAGCTACTAAATCCACGAAATTCAAGGTACTAAATCTAAGAAACCCAAGGTCATAAATTCGCGAAGAACCCAAGTGCAGAAACCGAGAATGAACCCTGTATTTACTATGCCACTATTACCGAACCTTGACAGATACCGAAAAGGTACGAAAAGAAAGATATGACGATACATCTCTATGATCTAGCTATAATTTGAAGCGTGTGCATCGTATTGGATTACATCCAGAGCCGACTTTACAGTTGCAAACGTAAATGCGTGTTCACCCGATTCGAAATAGAATGATTCATAGACGAAGACCTTGTTCTAATTCAAAACGAAACACGGAAAAGCTGTGGACCGTATCGGTTCGTTTCGTGGATTTTACGAGACTAGACTGTGCTCGCGAGTTTATTTATCCGTTACTGAAACAGAGGGACAAGTGGTGATCGCTGAAGATTTAGATATTTGGTTGTTTAGGAGCGTCTGGAACCTTTGGGGGGATTTAGGATTTTGGGGATTGAAGAATTCGGGAATTTAAAGGTTTATTTGGGTCTAGTCTAGGGAATTTCTTATTTGCAATTTTTAGCATTTAGGGATTTAGGAATTTAGGGGTTTCTAGTCTAGGGGATTTCTAATTTGGGATATTCAGAATTTAGGGATAGGGGAATTTAGGGGTTTATAGTCTAGGGGATTTCTAATTTGGGATATTCAGAATTTAGGGATTTATAGTCTAGGGGATTTGTAATTTGAGATTTTTAGAATTTAGGGATATTGGAATTTAGGGATTTATAATCTAGGGGATTTTTAATTTGGGATATTCAGAATTTAGGGATAGGGGAATTGAGGGGTTTATAGTCTAGGGGATTTCTAATTTCAGATTTTTAGTATTTAGAGATATGGGAATTTAGTGGTTTATAATCTAGGGGGTTTCAAATTTGAGATAATTTATATTTAGGGATTTGGGAATTAAGAGGTTTATAGTCTAGGGGATTTCTAATTTGGGATATTCAGAATTTAGGGATTTATAGTCTAGGGGATTTCTAATTTGTGATGTTCAGAATTTAGGGATATGGGAATTTAGGGGTTTATAGTCTAGGGGATTTCTAATTTGGTATATTCAGAATTTAGGAATTTATAGTCTAGGGGATTTGTAATTTGAGATTTTTAGAATTTAGGGATATTGGAATTTAGGGATTTATAATCTAGGGGATTTTTAATTTGAGACTTTTAGAATATAGGGATTTGGAAATTTAAAGAATTATCTAGGTCTAATCTAGGGGATTTTGAATTTGAGATTTTTAGCATTTAGGGATTTGGGAATTTAGTGGTTTATAATCTAGGGGATTTCAAATTTCAGATAATTTATATTTAGGGATTTTGGAGTTAAGAGGTTTATAGTCTAGGGGATTTCAAATTTAAGATTTTTATAATTTGGGTATTAGGGAATTTAATGGCATATAATCGAGGGAATTTCAGATTTGAAATTTTTAATATTTAGACATTTGGGAATTCAGAGGTTAATAGTCTAGGGGATTTCAAATTTGAAATATTCAACATTTTGGTATTCGGAAATTTAAAAATTTTTTAAATTAGTGTTAACATTTGAAAAATCTGAAAATTTTTAAATCTGCAAATCAGTTTATAAATTTGAGAATCCCCAAACTCCATCTAGAACTGTAAAAATCAGATAATGTACGGTTAAAATCAAGCAAAAAAAATGATATAAAAACTTTGGGTGGTGGAAATGAGGGAATTAACAAGCGGCAGTGCAAGGTGATCGCGAAAGAAAACGATATCGCGGAAGTGCAGTCGCGAGAACGAGTGCAATAATCGCGGATCACGGTGTAATCGAGGATCATAAGTGCGACAGCAATTAGTATTCACGTACAGCTATCGTCAGCAGACGGCAATTGCCGTCCTAAAGAGCCGTTCTGTGACTCTATCTCTGACAATTGCGCGACGCCGCTTGAAACTAATTCGACGAAACCATAAGAACGGACGTTTGGCCACGTCTGATGGTATTAGAGAGAGAAAGAGAGAGAGAGAGAGAGATACAAAGTGAAGAGGGTGCACGCGGATCCCGATGCGATGAACAGCTGAGGAGAAACCCGAGAGTCGACGAAGCAAAGTCAGCGCTGCCTGGAAATAGCTTTGGCAACGGCTTCGCCAACGTGCTGTCTTCGGCCATAAAATGGAAGATTACTAGCGTGTTGCTTTTCTACACACGCTTCTTGTCGCGCCTCGTTTCTCCTCTCAACCCTTTCTCCGCTCGCGATAACATATATCATGCGCTAACGATTCGACGAGCTGGAACGCGACGATTAGCGTGCTACGCTTCGATGCCACGCGCCCTTACATTTTATATACGTTACATTTCACAACTTTTTATTTACTGCATTTATGTACTCTTGGATTTTGGAATATTTGCTCTTTCAATTTTGGAACATTTGGATGTTCAAATTTTTTAATATGCATTCTTCCATATTGTAAATATGCGGTGTGCAACTTTTGAAATTTTCAAGCTTTCAATTCTTTGTTTTTAAGTCAGTTCGAATTATCAAGTTTTTGAGCTGGTTTTAAAATGGAGTTTGCGATTTGTTCACGGATCTATTTGTCCAACCTGTCTACTTCAACCTTCGTCATACATCAGAGATAAAATCTAATATTCCACGCGGAGATAAAATATAACACAGCTACTTGATCGTTAGTCGAAGATAAAATATTTCTTGAAAAGATACAATATAACACATCAAACAGCTACTTGGAACGATCTTCATCCCGATAATCAGACTCGACTGTACCACGATTATTGACCGAGACCGACTAGTTTCCTTTCCATTGGTCCCCATAATGTATTCAAAGAGGATGGTAAACTGTTCGTTATCCTCGATGAAATATTTCTTTCGTTTGCACACCACTTCCTTCGGGTTGGCAGAAACGTCTGGTACTTTTGACACGAGTTAACTCGCCGCTATCTTAAGCCAGGACGCTCCAAGATGGAATTAATTAAATCAAAGATTCGCTGAATTTGTTCCGTCACGATGGCACTCTCCTCGAACATCGGGTCAAGATTTCAATCTTTTAATTGTACCTGTCAAGCAGTTTGTAATTATTACGATGAAAAGCCGTTCTTCGCTGTTTTCGTAACACTCAGACTTACGGCGGATCGGTGATTAATTGCCGGTAGCTCAATTACGGGTTATTAATTAGAGTTCTGTTGCTCTTTGTGAATTTTCGGGATGGTGGCTGTTAGAATGCATATTACAGCGGGAGGAGACCTAGTTACAAGTTTCCAGCGGTACTTTATAATTTTTATTTCTACTTTGCATCGATACTTTATAGTTTGTAGTTTCAAGTCAATTCTTTGCCCACAGCAATGAGAAGGAGTCATTACATTCCGGGTAGTTTTTGGTTCGTTAGTCACATCTGGTGTTATGTGTACCTTGAGTGCAGATACAGTCCACTTATATTCACACGTTGGGAATCTAATGATTCGCGTCGTCGAATCGTCACTCGCTGACACCGTGACGCACATACAAATTACATGACGCAATGTGCGTCGCGGGTGCGTCATATTACAAGTCAAACATTTAATAAAAGATTGACGTATTAAGGAAAAGTTTGCAAAGATGATAAGAAGCGTTGGTTAAAGCTGAACGAATTCGATTTCCAGCAACGTACAATATATATGACGCAATGTGCGTCACGAGTGTGACATATCACAAGTCGAAAGATAAATTAAAGATTGATGTATTAAGAAAAAGTTTGCAAAGGTGATAAGAAATTTCAGTGCTGTCGCTGCACATTCAATGGATCTTCGGAAAGAAACAATATACTAGATTGCTATATCACATGTGTTTGATTTTTCTCTCCTCTTCATTTAGAGTTCAGCGTGAAGTGTGCGGCGTGAGCGCGTCATTTGTACCTTGAGTGCGTCACGTGTAACTTGAGTGCGTCGTGTATGGCTTGAGTGCGTCATGTGTAGTTAGAGACTCACTCAAGTTACAGATACGCACTCCAATTACAAATGACATGACTCACATGTGTGGCTTAAGTGCGTCCTGCGTGTCTTGAGTGCGTCACGTGTCACTTGAGTGCGTCGTGCATGGCTTGAGTGCGTCTTACGTGGTTTGAGTGCGTCAGGTATAGTTAGAGACTCACTCAAGTTACAGATGACGCACTCAAGCTACAAATGACGCACTCCAATTACAAATGACACGACTCACATGTGTGGTTTAAGTGCGTCCTGTGTGTCTTGAGTGCGTCGCGTGTCACTTGAGTGCATCGTGCATGGTTTGAGTGCGTCCTACGTGGCTTGAGTGCGTCATGTGTAGCTTGAGTGCGTCACGTGTCACTTGAGTGCGTCGTGCATGGTTTGAGTGCGTCCTACGTGGCTTGAGTGCGTCATGTGTAGCTAGAGACTCACTGCAGTTAAAGATGACGCACTCAAGCTACAAATGACGCACTCAAATTACAAATAACACGACTCACATGTGTGGCATAAGTGCGTCCTGTGTGTCTTGAATGCGTCATTTATAACTTGAGTGCGTCATCTGTAGCTTGAGTGCGTCATGTGCACCTTGAGTGCAGATACAGTCCACATATATTCACACGTTGGGAATCTAATGATTCGCGTCGTCGAATCGTCACTCGCTGACGCCGTGACGCACATACAAATTACATGACGCAATGTGCGTCACGGGTGCGTCATATTACAAGTCAAACACTTAATAAAAGATTGACGTATTAAGGAAAAGTTTGGAAAGATGATAAGAAGTGTTGGTTAAAGTTGAACGAATTCGATTTCCAGCAACGTACAATATATATGACGCAATGTGCGTCACGAGTGTGACATATCACAAGTCGAAAGATTAATTAAAGATTGATGTATTAAGAAAAAGTTTGCAAAGGTGATAAGAAATTTCAGCGCTAACGCTGCACATACAATGGATCTTCGGAAAGAAACAATATACTAGATTGCTATATCACATGTGTTTGATTTTTCTCTCCTCTTCATTTAGAGTTCAGCGTGAAGTGTGCGGCGTGAGCGCGTCATTTGTACCTTGAGTGCGTCACGTGTAACTTGAGTGCGTCGTGTATGGCTTGAGTGCGTCATGTGTAGTTAGAGACTCACTCAAGTTACAGATACGCACTCCAATTACAAATGACATGACTCACATGTGTGGCTTAAGTGCGTCCTGCGTGTCTTGAGTGCGTCACGTGTCACTTGAGTGCGTCGTGCATGGCTTGAGTGCGTCTTACGTGGTTTGAGTGCGTCAGGTATAGTTAGAGACTCACTCAAGTTACAGATGACGCACTCAAGCTACAAATGACGCACTCCAATTACAAATGACACGACTCACATGTGTGGTTTAAGTGCGTCCTGTGTGTCTTGAGTGCGTCGCGTGTCACTTGAGTGCATCGTGCATGGTTTGAGTGCGTCCTACGTGGCTTGAGTGCGTCATGTGTAGCTTGAGTGCGTCACGTGTCACTTGAGTGCGTCGTGCATGGTTTGAGTGCGTCCTACGTGGCTTGAGTGCGTCATGTGTAGCTAGAGACTCACTGCAGTTAAAGAGGACGCACTCAAGCTACAAATGACGCACTCAAATTACAAATAACACGACTCACGTGTGTGGCATAAGTGCGTCCTGTGTGTCTTGAATGCGTCATTTATAACTTGAGTGCGTCATCTGTAGCTTGAGTGCGTCATGTGCACCTTGAGTGCAGATACAGTCCACATATATTCACACGTTGGGAATCTAATGATTCGCGTCGTCGAATCGTCACTCGCTGACGCCGTGACGCACATACAAATTACATGACGCAATGTGCGTCACGAGTGCGTCATATTACAAGTCAAGCACTTAATAAAAGATTGACGTATTGAGGAAAAGTTTGCAGAGATGATAAGAAGTGTTGGTTAAAGCTGAACGAATTCGATTTCCAGCAACGTACAATATATATGACGCAATGTGCGTCACGAGTGTGACATATCACATGTCGAAAGATTAATTAAAGATTGACGTATTAAGAAAAAGTTTTCGAAGGTGATAAGAAATTTCAGTGCTGACGCTGCACATTCAATGGATCTTCGGAAAGAAACAATATACTAGATTGCTGTGTCACATGTGTTCGATTGATCTTTCGCTCCTCTTCGTTTAGAGTTCAACGTGAATTGTTCATAGTTTATCTACTCAAAAAGGTATTGATCATAATGGATGTTGAGTAAGAAACAGTATACTAGATAGCTACGTCTGACGCTGCACATACAAGACACTCTTTATTGCTATACCTCCATAAAATTAATTTACCTCAGCAAAGGATGTAAACCGATCACGTCAGATCAGCGAAAATGAGAGCCGTTGAAAATCACGGAATTCGACAGACACAATCCACTCGTGAACGATAAAAATGCAACGATTTGTAATCTCCTGATCAATCGGTGTTCCAATCGTGTTGACACGAAACGCGATTATATAGTAGATCGTAATAGCGTGGATTTATTACATTTCCGCGATGGGTTTCTAAACGAGAAACGATCGCGAATTGCATCTGGCAGATTGGTCGACGCATCGGGACAGTAAAAGTTTGTCGAAAGCAGAAAATTTCGAAAGCGGTGGTTTTTTCCCTGTCACCGGCAACATATTCGCCCGTTATTTTATTATTCTTGTCAGTGTCGCCGGCAATCGCAGGTCGGCCATATTCTCGCCGGTATAACGCCGGTTCGATAAACCCGAGAATTTCGATGCATTATTATCATTATCGTCGATGATTTAATTACGCTCCAGTTATTAATACACGCTATTAACGTTTTAGTTTCGTTATTTAATTCCCCGCGAAATTACTGCTAATTTAAAGTGCTTGTCGCGGTGGAGAGGCATTATACCCGTCGTAATAATTATTACGGCGAAACTTGTAATCAAGTGGGGGCATTTGTACAGATCCGAAAATATCGCGATATTTGATAATAACGATTTCAATTAAACGTTTTTACAACAGATTCGATATACTTCCCTTACAGAGATTGTTCGATATCATATAAATTTTACTCGTTTACCGGTATTTAACAATATTGATTGTACACGTTGAACTGATAATACAATTTCATTACAAAATTCTGCAAGATGATAAATTTCCGATAGTTAATTTGATCGATGTCGAGAGGGTTAACTATAGCAGAATTTTAGAGACACAGTTGGAAATGCAAGTTTGACGTCATTTTATTAGTGTCACCGGCAGTTATGACCATTTATTGCATCGCGAAAGGATGCATCGTTGCAACGTCGGGACACGCTAGATTTGATGCATTAACTGTCCGGAAAATTTAATAATACTCGAGGACGAATTTTTATTGGTACTCCAACCGCAATACTCTCGCCCGAAATTGTCGCCATGTTATACAGGATGGTACATCCAGAATAGAACGTTTAATCGATTCTTATTCTTCTGGAGCTTTTATTAAAATAACCTGCTCTGTCGAAATTATTCATGTAGACACATCTGGATTAATATTTCCAGTGCCGTGCTAAATTCGTTGGAAACTCTTTCGGATCGTGATTCTTTTTTTAGACAGGAGACTTTTGTGGTGGACGTCAATTGCAATTTATGATATATCAATTTTTAGCTTGAAGTATAGCAAAAATAACTGTATAAACGACTTATGCGTGTTCGAAATGTAAAATGGTAAAATTGCGAAGTGCAGCAATGATCGCTTTGAAGTACCGTAATTCTAATATAATTTCATGACAGAAAAGTTCCACCAAATTGCACTTATGATACATCAATTTTTAGCTTGAAGTATGACAAAAATAATGGCATAAATGTTTTATCATAATATTTATTATTTCAACAAATAAGTGATTGAGAATGGAACATTCGTTAAGGGGTAATCTTAGATAAATGAGTTGTGTGAAGAAGAAATCAGCCATTTTGTGTGAATAATATTGGTGAAACGTTTACGTAATAGTTTTCTGCGTATCTTTAGCTTTAATTTGATGTGCTGTAAGTGCCATTTTGTCATACTTTTATGTCATCAATTTGTAACACTTCCAATATGAATAAAATTTATCAGTACCCACTATAATTGACTCTCAGCCATTTTGTGTTACGAAACTCGATCAATCTCTTGTACGGTTATCTTCGTTAGTCCTTTAGCTTTAAATTGACATATCATAAGTGCCATTTGGTGATACTTTTCTGTCATGAAATTATTTCAGACCGTGTAGTCTTCGAGAATCTGCTAAAAATTTCAACCGAAGATAATCAGCTATTGTGACATTTAAAATAATATTAATAATCTCACTCTATAATAACTCGTTGAATAAATAACACAACAAAGAGTATGTATAGCGATAGTTTGTTGGTAGCAATCATTATTTTTCATCGAGAATTTGTTCCAGCAACGGTGAGTTGAATTCTGATTTCATTGGTAGCTGAATAACACAGGTCGCCCCATAAAGTTTAACTACTTTTCATTCCCAGTTACTCTACACCGTTGTAAAGAGAGAGACAGAGAGAGAGAGAGAGAGAGAGAGAGGAACACTTTCATTCCGGTGTAATCGTGCCGTTGGGTCTCGTACGTTTGTACAGGGTGGTTCCACAGGAATGGAATACCTAATTATTTCCTTTGTCGTAACAGATGCAACAATGCGTTCCACGTGGTGCAAAGACCACTCTTCTGAAAATCATTTTTCAGTCGGAATAATCCAGCAAACAAGAGTTCATTCCGTTTTTGACTAAATTCCTTCCTTCTAGTCTTAACACGATATTTTTCACTATATGTAACCTGAGTGCGTCATGTGTGCCTCGAGTGCGTCATCTATAGCTGGAGTGCGTCAACTTTGGCTCGAGTGCGTCGTGTACAGCTTGAGTGCGTCATGCTTGGCTTAAGTGCGTCGTATGTGGCTTGAGTGCGTCATTTGCAGCTTGAGTGCGTCATATATAGCTTGAGTGCGTCATATGTAACTTGAGTGCGTCGTCTATAACTTGAGTGCGTCGTCTGTAGCTTGAGTGCGTCAACTTTGGCTCGAGTGCGTCATGTACAGCTTGAGTGCGTCGTATGTGGCTTGAGTGCGTCATTTGCAGCTTGAGTGCGTCATATATAGCTTGAGTGCGTCATATATAGCTTGAGTGCGTCATGTATAGCTTGAGTGCGTCATATATAGCTTGAGTGCGTCGTCTATAACTTGAGTGCGTCATCTGTAGCTTGAATACGTCATCTATAGCTTGAGTGCGTCATATGTAATTTGAGTACGTCATGTGTAACTTAAGTGCGTCATCTGTATGTTGAGTGCGTCATGTGTAGCTTCAGTACTTCACTTGTAGCTTGAGTGCGTCATATCTAGCTTAAGTGCGTCACTTTTGTTTAGAGATCCTTGAGTATGCAAATTATATTTGGACCTAAAGTTGACGATTAAAAAATTTGAGTAAGGCGTGTCACATTTGAGCTGTGAGTGCGTCACGAGTGAGATTCGTCAAACTACGCAAAAGACAAGGCGAATCATTAGATTTCCAACAAGTGCATATAAGTGAACTGCATCTAAGTAATGAATTTTACTTCGAATGACTAGAGTATTTGCAAATTACTCAAACTTTCAAGTGCACAAATCCCTAAATATCCAAATTACTGTAACCTCAAACATCCAACTCCTCAAATCCCTAAATATCCAAATAGCTGACTCCTCAAACACCCAGATCTTCAAATCCTCAAATCCCCAACTTCTCCAGTTCCTAAATACCCAAATTACTAAGACCTCAAACTTCCAAATTTCCAACTCCCAAATTATTCAAATTACTGACACCCCAAACATTCAAATCCCCAACTCCTCAAACCTCCAACTCTCCAATTCGTAAATACGCAAATTACTATAACCTCGAACCTCCAACTCCTCAAATCCCTAAATATCCAAGTGGCTGACACCTCAAACCCAGATCTTCAAATCCACAAATCCCCAACTGCACCAATTTCTAGATATCCAAATTACTACAACCCTAAACATCCTAATCCCCAACTCCTCCAAGCCCTAAATACCCAAATTACTGAAACCACAAATTTCCAACTTCTGAAATCCCTAAATATTCAAATTACTAACACCTCAAACACCCAGATCCTCAAATCTCCCAACTGTTCCAATTCCTAAATACCAAAATTACTAAGACTTTAAACTTCCAAACACCCGACTCCTCCAATTCCAAAATACCCAAATTACCAAAACCTCAAACATCCAAATACTTAAATCCCCAACATCTCCAAATACTCAAATTCCTAAGAAACCCTGCCATCTCAAATCCCAAAATTTCCAAGTAACAAATCCCTGAAATCCCAAGTTCCTAAACTAGCCATCAGACAAATCGTCTAAACGCACAAACATGTGTTGACGTCCGCAATATTATTGCTCGATGTAGCGTACTAATAATTTACCGTTTGACGAATAGCAGCTGCGACGTATCCGAATACGAGTTGTCAGCGTTATCGTGTTATTTTCGCGGTGTCTAGGCGACTGTTTTGGTCGTGGTGGTTGTTTCGTAGATTGTTCGCGTGTTTCTTCTCCGCTCCCCCGGAGCGCGGAAACTTCGCGCGAAATCGTGGCGGACCGTGGACAAAAGTTGGTCCACGTGTGCGAGATAAATCGACGAGACACATGCCGGAATCCGTAACTGACGTGCAGAGTTTCGTCGTACGGTTGCCTGCCTGACCGAATAAAGCGGATCCACGCTCGAGCTCAACGATTTTAACACGTTCGCGAACGCTTCGTGAACGATCTCCCGGACCAGTTGCTCTTGTTTGACCGCGACTCTCCGCGGTTTCATGGAGATTGCGGTATTAAAGGCGATACATCACGCGCTGCAAAATTGACGAACGACTGCTCTCGCAACAGCTTCTGGTTTTACGGAATTAACGGGATACACGCCACGGTGCACAAATCGATTCTCTTTTTATCGCGTTCTACCGTTGAGGAACTCGTCTAAATACTGACCAAATGCCATATATGGAGATTTCGGAGCATCTACTTGTACGAGGAATTTTAGGTTTAGATCTATTCAGCTTTTGTTTGACGCGACTGACACACTGGAACGATTTGATTGATAGGTCTTACCAAATATTAGGTGGATGCATTCTCGAATATTTTTACAAGGTTTTGTGTTTATTGTTACGAGCTTCTTAAATATTTTAAATTTTGTCAAATATTTTTGCAAGATTTGTTTGTTGTTATTTGTGGTTACAAGCTTATTAAATATTCTCAGTGTTTTGGTGTATTTATTACTGGTAGTTTAAATTTTATAAAATATTTTTGCAAGGTTTTGTTGCAGTTGCAATCTTTTGAAATATTTTTGCAAGGTTTTGTATTTATTATTTGTAGTTGCAAATTTATTAAATATTTTAATAGTGTCTTGGTGTATTTATTACTGTATTATCATTTATTTATTATGTATTACGTGTATTATTATTTCAAATTTATGAAATATTTTTGCAAGGTTTTGTATTTATTATTTGTAGTTGCAAACTTATCAAATATTTTCACAATATCTCGTACTATCTATTCATAAATTCAGTCTTATAAAATATTTTCAAAATATAAAAAATTGTCAAAGTATCAAAAATAGCATTGTACATTTAAAATTATTTAAAAACAGAATAATTAAAAAAACTCGTCCAATATAAGCTACTGAATGTGAACATATTAAATGATTATTTTTAAATTAATTTTTGAACTGAACGCTAAATGTAGACGTGTATTTTCCTCATGCTACTGAAATAAAGCTAAAGTAGATGTAAAATGACTCACCACAGCCTCTGTTATGTAAAGTAGAACCTTTGAGCGTTCATTTTGAGAAATACAGTGATGTCAGTCGTGACAGCCATTATATTATGTTGATGGCCACAGTGAAAACTGACGTTCGTGGTCAGACACTGTGATACAAATTATCAAGAAGTGTATTTAATCTTTCAATTTCATCTCTTAATCTCTTAGTGTATATCATTGTCTCAACACTAGGAGCCCTGTAAAATTCCTTTCGCTATAAATACTAAATTTGTGTTTGCTATAAATAATTAATTTCACTTAGGGCCATCGTCAGATCAACGAAATTCAAAGAAGAACGAGAATGTCAAATATAATAATAATAAAATAGAGGTAGTCTGAAAACTTGCTAAAAATATTAAAGTTCCAGTAAAAAATATTAGAAATAACAAGTCTATAAAAGTGTGATCTTGAGATATGAAATATAACACAGCTTCAAAATCCCTCGAATAAAAACAACCCCTTGAATTCATAAATCCGAATACCTTCCTCCTTACTTTTTCAGAAATAACAGTATCCCCGTATGCAATAAACAAAAAGCGCAAACTACGTAAGGTACAATATTAAATAACACGTTGCAAACACGTTAGATAATACTTCTCGTAAGCATGATTTAATAAATTTCACCCCGAGGGTAGATATACGAGTTGAACAAACGAAACACTTCGTAAACGCAGGTGCAAATTCGTTATATTCACATGCAGATTATCTCGCGTGCCCGTTCCGAGGCATTCGCGAAATTATGATATAAATGGAAATAACTCTGATTAATAGTTGGACTGGCAAAACGGTTAACGTGACCTAGAAGGTATTATTAATGGTTACTTTACAATGGATTCGGAATTGAATGCGACTAAAATGATGAGCTGATTTCAGTTACGTCACCGCTTGTATTATATAAATTATTCAACGATCCCGATAAAATCCATTGTACTTCGCGATTCTCTAGTCTGTCGTCAAATGACAATTCGAAACTCACGTTTCCCCCCGAAAACGCATTCCGACGGCC
Organism: Megachile lagopoda; assembly: GCA_036983795.1. Lineage (NCBI taxonomy): Eukaryota > Metazoa > Arthropoda > Insecta > Hymenoptera > Megachilidae > Megachile > Megachile lagopoda. Next base: position 7,883,225 of record CM072798.1, read on the forward strand.
TATGTACGTTGTCACGATTGTTGTCATTGTTCATCTCGTGAATTACACAGTTTCCATCAATCTCCGCGTATCTGGAAACATCAAGCTGCAAATCGAAATTGCGACACAATCGTTTGTGTTCCCTCCGTTTTCGGACAACGAAACCAGCGATTTTACCGGCCAAATTACCTGGGTTAATAAACGATGAGGTTTCAAAAAATACTGCACCTCGCTTTGTTTCGAATAACAAAATTCTATTTGCATCATTGAACTTGTTATAAGAACGCGTGGATATAGCATGTGGAGACCTGAGCAAAAATACTATAACTGTCAAATGTAACAAATGCTACTTGTGACAGTCTAGCATGGCAAACACAATGATTGCCAAATACTACAAAATCCCTGCCCTACCACTCACAGGCCAAACCGTGAAAGATACGACTTTTTGTCAGAGAATCAAACTTTCTTACAATAGGCCAAAACCCCCAGGAAAATTGTCAAAAGTCGCTAACGGAGAGTCTGAGAGGTGGGAGGCCCCCCGGCGAAATCGAGACCAAATACTATAAAACCCATGCCCTACCACTCACAGGCCAAACCGTGCAAGATACGACTTTTTGTCAGAGAATCAAACTTTCTTAGAATGGGCCAAAACCCCCAGGAAAATTGTCAAAAGTCCCGAAAAGTGGTTAATGAATGATCTGGGGCGAGGAGCCAAAGCTAGCCAAAGTACAGTAAAACCCATGCCCTACCACTCACCGGCCAAACCGAGCAAGATATGACTTTTTGTCACAGAATCAAACTTTCTTAGAATGGGTCAAAACCCCTAGAAAAACTGTCAAAAGTAGCTAACATAGGGTCTGGAAAGCTCCCCGGCAAAAGGGAGTCACAATACTATAAAACCCCTGCCCTACCACTCACAAGCCAAACCGTGCAAGATACGACTTTTTGTCACAGAATCAAACTTTCTTAGAATGGGTCAAAACCCCTAGAAAAATTATAAAAAGTCCCAAAAGGTGACTAGGGAAGGGAGAGGGTCTGTAAGGCGAAGTGTCCCCCAGCGAACGAAAGCAAGTACAATTTAACGTTATAACACCTAGATGAAAAGATGCATTAGCAAAATTGAGCTGAACTATCACAGAGTGTCAGTAACATGGAAAAAAGTTTTGTATACAAACCGTAGACGTTATACAACGTTATACCACATGATATTCGGAAGAAAGTGTGTGGGCAGTTTGCGCGTGATTGCTTCGAATTTGGTGAATGCGAAATACGTGTGCCGGCTTTTGGAATATTTTATAATACATTGTGTCGCGAGGTTATCGCCACGGTGGAAGCTTTGCTATTGTCCCGTCTGCTTACCGGATGAAATTTTGAAAAGCTCCAGCGAAGAAGCCACGGCACGAATTTTCTCGAGGAGTGGAGCAACTTGTATTGGACGAACACGCGAATTAGGAGACGCGTTGTACGGCGCCAATTCTCATGGCTCCCCCGAGGGATCGACGAACATCTTTTCTTTACTTTCGAACGCCTCCCCGTGACGGGGCGGCATAGAAAATTCTCTCTTTGTCGAATTTTATTCATTCAAAATGGCGTTGCGCGCACGCCGGATAGGGAGAGGTTCAATTCGTGTCCCTTCGGTGTACTTTTTTACGGCTGACTGTTCCAATGATCGTTATCTCGGAGCACTTTTGCTGCCGAGTAACGTAAGCACTCGAAGAAGATGGTCGCATAAATGTGCGATCGATATTCTCGATACAAAATGGCTGGCTGTCGATTATAGCGAGCACTGATCAATTTTATTACACGAAGAGTATGATACGAATGTATGATATAAATTCGTGACATAAAAGTATCACAAAATGGCACTTATGATACATCAATTTAAAGCTGAAGAATTAAGGAAGATGATGACATATGGATTTGATCGATTTTCTTAATACAAAATGGCGGATTGTTAATTACAGTATGCATTGATCAATTTTATCACGTGGGAAGTGTGATATGAATTCATGACATAAAAGTATCACAAAATGGCACTTATGATACATCAATTTAAAGCTGAAGAATTAAGGAAGATGATGACATATGGATTTGATCGATTTTCTTAATACAAAATGGCGGACTGTTAATTACAGTATGCATTGATCAATTTTATCACGTGGGAAGTGTGATATGAATTCATGACATAAAAGTATCACAAAATGGCACTTATGATACATCAATTTAAAGCTGAAGAATTAAGGAAGATGATGACATATGGATTTGATCGATTTTCTTAATGCAAAATGGCGGATCGTTAATTACAGTATGCATTGATCAATTTTATCACGTGGGAAGTGTGATATGAATTCATGACATAAAAGTATCACAAAATGGCACTTATGATACATCAATTTAAAGCTGAAGAATTAAGGAAGATGATGACATATGGATTTGATCGATTTTCTTAATACAAAATGGCGGATTGTTAATTACAGTATGCATCGATCAATTTTATCACGTGGGAAGTGTGATCCCCCATTCCTTCGCAGATTAAGGGTTGTACAAAAGCAAGTTATAATTAACCCCTAAAGTTTTCCTACACCTATGTATCCCCTAGCTTATAGATAGTTCACCGATCCTCGGAATGTATAGTCCGTTCTCGGTTTTCTTTGTTCCAGCCTGGAACGAGCGTGAACCGAGAATAGCAATTAGGTATCGAACAGAATAGAAACGGAGAGCGTTTTCATTTGAATTTAAATCGCTATTTTTAATGATGCCGACAGAATTCGAGTTATCAGGGTTAACAGAGGCAACCTTCTCCTCCCGTCCCTCGAATGTACGTGATCCACGTTAATTAATGCATAGAGAACGCGAACGCCTTGGAATCTGAATACTCTTCTTTATCGACGGCCTCACTTTGTACCCAGACGTATTTTTCTTCGTTGGGTCAACAAACTATTAACTTCGTCAAATCGTATCAAGTTTGTTCCTCCAAACAACCATAAATTGTATAAAATCTGAAAACTAACAAACTTCGTGTATGCACATATGCCACAATTATGAACTGTTTCATAACTTGAACAGTGATTAATCTGATCGTAAATCGGGATGATCGTTAAAGCCGTGTGGTAAAAAGTCACGCAGTGGTTCGACACGTGACAAACTGAGTTTTTTATCATGGGAGATACGCAGCAAAAAGTCCAATTCACGGACGAATGAACCAAGAACTCGAAACGGGAGAGCGAGGTATAAATTCGCGTAATTTTCTACGATGGGATTCCACGTGTCGACGCGGAAACGTAGCTTCCTCTCTCATTTAACCGGTCTACCTGGGTTTACAGGGCCGCGTGTATGGAGAACAGCGTAACACCAGAAGACGAATGGAATGAAATACGGAAAAGCAGAAGCGGACGAAGAAGGATATACGGGACGAGATACTAAGGATAAATGGAACAAACGAAACAGAAACCGAGCTCTGAATACTGGCTAAGAAAACGGAAAGAATAATTATTAACATATCTAGCGGTTGTTTCGCTGACTCGACAATACATCCAGATTAATTCAGAGTAGAATTCTGAAAGGTTATGAGATGTACTTTAACAACAAATCTGGAATTTCTATCTAAATGTTGAAATAATGGATATGTTAATTATATTTCTGTTTTGTTTCAAGGTGCCTTCAATATTGTATTTAATAAAATATATAGAAGTAAGAAGTAAGATGATCAACTCTAATTTAATTGTACGTTTGGACATGAGTATTTACAAAATTATATTCAGTCAAATATTATAAAAATTACAATATTGATACAAGTTCTAAGAAATGAAATACGCAAAGGAAGAGACTGCATGAAACGTGGAAATGATTTCATAAATATCCACAGCGCAGTTATAAAGTTACGGTGCTTCAAAGTTCAATATTGAATTACATTTTGTTAGGTAGATGATAAAAAGCAACACGGAGAAAGAAGGGAAACGGAAGAAAGAAAGCAGATGAGTGTACAATTTTCATGTAATTCCGGTGTATTACACGAGGCAAGTAGTATGAATCATGTAGGATCAGACATGCGAGCCTTCCTTCAATTTAACGCCACCTAAGTTGCATTCCGAGATAAAACAGCGGAAGCAAAACGCGTAATAAAGAATAAGAGAGAACGTGGAAGTACGAGGAAGAAACGGATAAAGGAATTTACGACGCAGCCGGAAACGGCCAAGTAGTATAAACCTTCATAAGTCAGACACTTTACGCTCGCCCCTTTTGCTAAGACCTATTATAAATAAAAACGTATATAATATAATGTTGCCGTAACGTAAACCATTGCGCGGTAAATTTCGAAAGTGGACAGTTTCGTTGCATTTGTAATAACCGATGTAACAATTAATTATCATATCCGATCGTTCTGTATTCTGAAACGTGGAACTCTCACGCGTTAATTGCGAAAGTATAAATATTTATCAACTTTATATGGAAACGAACTTTGAAAATAATAAATAATATCTGCTTTGTTTCTCTACGTTCGAACTTTGATCCGCGAATTAAAACTGTTCGGAAAAGCTAGTTATTTCGGGATTTATTGATTAAGAAATCTAGGTACTGTTCTATTACTTTACTGTAATGGATTCTGAAATTTATGAATTGTCGGGTTGGTAGATAACAGAATTAGCAATTTAGTCACAAAATTTTTATATTATAATACAAAACGGTGTAAAAGTCACAATTTGTTCGTTCCCTTCGTAACTGAGCGCTAACCAACGAGCAGTTAACGCAACCCTATTGTACAAATACAACTGTTATGAAATTTTAATATCGTTTATGTCGAATGTTGGTAAACTCGACACTTACTGTTGAGGTTAATTTCATATCTAACCACGTTACCTTTGTAACTGCACTCTCGGACCAGCGCTCAGTTACCGCAACTCTACTATACAAACTAAAATTCTTAAGAAACCTTCGTGCAGGTTAGTTCAAATGTCGACCAAACTCGACATCTACCGTTTTAAACACGAGGTTCATCCTGTAAATCACTCCAAAATCTCACATCCACCGCCTTCCCTTAACAACTGTACCCTCGGACCAACGCTCAGTTACCGCGACCCTACTATACAAACTAAAATTCTTAAGAAACCTTCATATATGTTAGTTCAAATGACGAACAGACTCAACATTTACCGTCTTAAACACGAGGTTCGTCTTCCAAAATCTTACATACACTGCGTTCCCTTCGTAACTACACCCTTGGACCAACGCTCAGTTATCGTGACCCTACTATACAAACTTCCAAGATTGTCATATCGTTCATCTCGAATACTGAACCACGACATTTCGAAAACAGAATCGTATGCAGCGAAACCACACGAAAATCCCACATCTCATCTAGCGCGAACGCGAGTATCCAATTGAAGACTCCGATAGAAATTGTTGGAAGAAATCGAGCAACGCGAACGAAGGCGCATTGTTTCCGAGGACGGCGTGCAGAAAAGCAGCCAATAAAGCTTGAGAAACAAACGAGCGTCCAATAAATTTGCTCGTTCCGAGGCGTTCGAAGGAGGCGAGCTGTATCGAGTGTACGTAGAGAAACGGACGGCTGTCGTGGCCACGAATGTCCAGCCACGGAACAAAGGACGAAAGCGTGCATTGCACGCGCGTGCAACTGTACGAGAAGCTTGTCGGCTAACACGAGGCCTGACACCGTGACAATTACCGCGGTATCCGGCTAACACGAGGACCCCCCGCGTCCTCTATCTCATACATTAAAGATGTCGCCGGTTCCCTGACAATGCCTGCCAAGATTGCGTCATATGTTACTCCCGTCTGAACGGTGGCTTCCTACGGACAAAACGAGGGAAAAAGAAGGTGTGTGTGTCTCGAAGGGCAAAGAAGAAGAAAGGTCCGGGGCGATTTGAATTTTGCATTAAACATCAATGCGTAGATTCCGCACGCTTGGCCCTCGCAATTTCACCTTTATTGGATATAGAAGGCAGAGATCTGCTCGATGTCTGAATAGAGACACGCCGGTGGCTACCTGAAATTGTTTGAAACGCGACTGCAGTTGCTATCGCGGCGGCCATGCTCTTTTGTTGCTTCGATTCTATTGATGTACTGACGGCGATATCGCGTAAAATCGCTCGACCGTGCAAGTATTCGACGTTTCCACGGAATTTAGATCTCGAGATTAAGATTCGTTTAGGACATGCAAATTTCGAGTTAGTCCGCAAACTTCCTAATAATTTGCTCGTAACAATTTCGGAATTCAAGTCTTCGAGTCTGTTATTCGGAACTGGAATTATATTTTGCTGTATGGAGGTTATGTGTTTATTTTTAGAAGCAACGATTCGAAGTATGTGGTGGATTAGGGTGATATGTTGACGTGTACGTGGGTGATATATGACGCACCACACAACACACTATACTATGACGCATCATATGACGCACCATACGACACACTATATCATGACACACCACATGACGCACCATACGCCACATTATATCATGACGCACTACATCATGACGCACCATATGACACACTATATCATGACGCACCATACGACGCACTATATCATGACGCACCGCATGACGCACCATACGCCACATTATATCATGACGCACCATATGGCACACTATACCATGACGCACCATACGACACACTACATCATGACGCACCATATGACACACTATATCATGACGCACCATACGACGCACTACATCATGACGCACCATATGACACACTGTATCATGACGCACCATACGACGCACCATATGACACACTATATCATGACGCACCATACGACACACTATATCATGACACACCACATGACGCACCATACGCCACATTATATCATGACGCACCATATGACACACTATATCATGACGCACCATACGACGCACTACATCATGACGCACCATATGACACACTGTATCATGACGCACCATACGACGCACCATATGACACACTATACCATGACGCACCATACGACACACTATATCATGACGCACCATACAAGGCACCCCATCATGACGCACCATTTTTCTGCCTCTTCACGCGCCAACTCGTAGGTTGACATCGGTACACACCATCATTAAAACGAGATTACACAATTACACAATAATATACCCGAGTTTAATTGTTACGAACGGCCGTCTAATGAATTTCTATTTCTTTCTTACTCAGCCAGAATATAAATTGCCGAGGAATTTTTTCATCCGAAGGACACTGAAAGGACGAACAAACAAAATCGAGAATAAACCGGTACGATTTTAATGAATGGCAAGGTGGATTCATTAACTCGGACAATTTTATTTCTCCGATTAAAACGATTAAACGTATAAATTTCCATGCGAGTCAACGCGTTAAGCGCGTGCTTAAGTTTCAAAGACCATTTTAATTAGCAGCGTTCGACGTTCGTTTTAATGCACGCTGTTTTTTCTCGTTTCGCGGCTATGGATCTGGATCTAATTAACGAGGCGCTCTGATGCGCGCCAAACGTAGTAAAAGTGCATATCGCTCGTCGGTTATGCTGCATTGGAGCTGTGCCAGGATGCACTTGTTACTTTTATCTGTCGGTGTCGTTCACTCAACTCGTATTACTTAAATTAAACGAACTTCGGCTCTGCCCCGGTTTCTGTTTCCCACGTTTACGCTTCTAATTTGCATTCTGTCGTTTGTTGTTCAAATCATAACATGAAACCACCAAAAAAAGAATGGCTAATTTTCTTGTGTGATGCCAACAAACGATAACATACATCAAACCACCCATATTCTACGTAACACTGTTCTAAAGTGCTCTCAAACTGAAATTTTCAAACCTCAGGTCATTTCTGATTGTGGGACCATGAATTATTAAGATTTTTAAAATTTCAGAGGTTTCATGCTTGATCGGTGAAGTGTAGGATGTGATGAAACTTTGAAATCTAAGATCCTACATTACAATTTTCGAATTTACGGTACATTTATATTTTATTATCCGAGACCCTTAATTGTGAAGTCGAAGGGAATCAAAATTTTAAATCTGAAGTTCCAAATTAGAATCTGCAAATAAATTTTTGAAATCGAACCTACCAATTTCCAAATTCACAGCCCCACACTTTCAAATCTAAGATCCCAAGTTATAATAAGGCTCTGACAAATTTTCGAAATTAAATTTTTCAAATCTACTGTTCCAAACTTAACTACATTTCAGTGCAATAAAATTCTGACACCTACCTTCGGAAATAAAAATGTCCACATCCATAAAGGTGTTTCCCTAATATTAAAGATAATAGATTTCAAATGTCGACAGACACAACTTAAGGTATTATTGTACAGATAAAGACATCAATTTGATCGATTACAGAGTTCTAAAATATTGTCTGAATTTCCCGTTGGTAATCGATCGACTGTCAAGACATAAGAATGCAATCTCGATTAGCACAATTGGCGAATTGCCTAGTCGCGTCTAATGCAACGCTAATCCTCTTAACGTTCTTCTCCTCGTTCCTTCTTTCTTTGCTCTCTTTTGTCTGCTCTTCAGACTGTGGCTCGTCATCGTCTTCTGCAATGCACTGTCTAAGACCGGTATTCGTTTCCATGCAAAATCCTCTTCGTATATGACAAAGTGTTCTATGAACTTTCGTAGTACTCATAATGTAGTCTCGTTATTAACAAATATAAATCAAGGATAAATAAATCATGCATGTAGGACAAAATGAAGGACAAAATAACGGACAAAATGAAGGACAAAATGAAGCACAAAATAAAGAACAAAATGTAGGACAAGATGCAGAACAGAATGAAGGACAAAATAAAGAACAAAATGAAGGACAAAATAAAGAACAAAAAGAAGGACAAAATGAAGTATAAGTGGAGAACAAAATGAAGGATAAATGAAAGACAAAATGAAGGACAAAATGAAGAACAAAATGAAGGACAAAATAAAGAACAAAATGAAGGACAAGATGCAGAACAGAATGAAGGACAAAATAAAGAACAAAATGAAGGACAAAATGCAGAACAGAATGAAGGACAAAATAAAGAACAAAAAGAAGGACAAAATGAAGTATAAGTGGAGAACAAAATGAAGGACAAAATGAAGAACAAAATGAAGGACAAAATAAAGAACAAAATGAAGGACAAGATGCAGAACAGAATGAAGGACAAAATAAAGGACAAAATGAAGGACAAAATGAAGAACAAAATAAAGAACAAACTGAAGGACAAAGTAATGCAATCTTCAACGAGACTTTCGTCAAAAACATACCTCATGTTCTGTCAAAAAGTTTACGTAAGTTAAAAGATATTAATAAATCAGTAATAATTCAACCTTTTATTAAGACTTATTCTAACCTGTTCAATTGCTGCAAATACATAATATGTTTATTTAAATGTCCTCGATGTCAGACACTAACCTAAAATAACCTCATTTGTCCACCTAATACTCTAATCTGGCGGTTTATCGTTATCAATCAACATTTTGTATTATGAATATTAACTAAAGCTTTATCCGATCATTTACTACAAAGTCCAAGCTCTCCCACACACCAGTGCTATTTAGCGAAACTTTCAATCAAATATCCTCAAATCCTATTAAACATTAATCGATCTATCATGATTTATTCTAACGATATCTGACATGATTTATTATACTTAATATTAAAGATTTGCTTAATAATCAATCATTTGCTAAGTATTCTTCGATTTTATTCTAAAACCAGGAACTAGGTTCCCAGAAGGTTATGATCGTTGTAGTAAAAGCTTAGCAAGTTTATAAGTAAACGATCGTAAAATCCGTAAGATCAAAGGAAGATAAATTCACAAAGTCGAAAATGGACCACAAAGTTTGCCTTCCATTTGTTTATTCTGCGTTCTTCCAAAATTCCGGGAAGTATTAGCTGATAAACACGCTCGGATTGTTGAAGGGTTCTTTTTAACGACAGCTCAGCGATATTCCGACAGCGTCTACATTTAAATTTCATTTATCCGCGCTTTGTGCGAGAAGACGTTGATAGTTCGCACTGCCACGTATCGTAACCTATTCAACGCTCACTCGACAAAACGGCTAAAACGATTTTCACCGTCTCGATAGCATTCAACGTGATTTTCTTACGTATTTCGATTTGTCTTCTGTTTCGTTTTTCTGATGCACGCCGCGTCGAGATACATTCGTTTCAGGTATCTGGAAAACGTTACATTTCCCTCGCGCGACAGCCAGCCATGTTAGCTATGGCTTCCATTTTGGTCGGCTGGTTTGCATTCTGAGGCGATAATTCATATTCTGGGACGATTGGCTTGTGTTTTCGAGGATTAGTTCTCATTTCGGGAAGTTAGTTCTCCTTTTCAGGGGTGTAGTTTATATTTTTAGGGGTCAGAGTTTGCTTTTGGAGGTTAGTTCCCATTTTGTGGAGGTTAACTCTCATTTTGTGCAATCAGTGTCCATTTTTTGGAGATTAGCTTTCATTCTAGGTGTCAGATCTCGTTCTGCAAGCACTAATACTTATTTTGAGTAACTAATTTTTATTCCAGACGTTCAGTTACCATTCTGTGTGAGTCCTTGTACTAAATATTTTCATTTATAAAGATTTAATTTTTAGAAAATTATTTATCGTTTTAAGAGGATTAGTTTCTATCCTAAGAAGTTTCCATTTTAGAGGTGTTTTCATTCTGAATTACTAATTCTCTTAGAGAACTTGTTTGCTTTCAATTTGATAATGTACATAAACTGTATACCTCATCCTACACTCATTCTTCTCCTCAATTTCATACATCCAGTACCTATTCTATACAACGATCCTGACCAGTTACCAGAAATACCTCTATCAGATATTGAGTACAATATCAAATAAATTATGTAACGGTATTTAATAAATATTCCGGGGTAATGTAATGAGACACCGTGCAGACATAATCCAATGAATTATTCTAATCACTATTCAGTTACGACTCGCGTTACGATACACCATGGGATTTAATCGGAAATAAGCACGCTACGGTACAATCGTTAGTCCAGTATAATACCGTGGTAATGACAATAGTCGTGCAATTAAACGATATTTGATACCAATTATTTGTTACGTTATTCGGTACGACAGCTACAACGTTCCCCTGTGTTTCGCTCTACTAATGCTTATTCACACGAGATAACATTACGCGTGTTCTTTTCATCAATCACCAGTTCCAACCCTTTCATTACCGACGGCATTATCGCGTCGCAACAAAGTACAAATTTATTACTGTATCGTTCAGAAACCGAATCGTGCATTGCTCTTTTCTGTGGGTTCATTAAAATTTACACGTATTTCGCTTTATCGAGTTGACACTAAAGAGCTAAGTTCTGAAGGAGCAATCATCAAACAGGTATGATGTAGCAATCTGGGACACTGTTTCTTCCTGAAGATCCAATAGAATCAATATTCGAATAAACCAAGTTCATATTACACTCCTCACACTTCACTCTAGTACATTGTTTCTTTCTGAAGATCCATTGTACGTGCAGCGTCAGCACTGAAATTTCTTATCACCTTCGCAAACTTTTTCTTAATACATCAATCTTTAATTAATCTTTCGACTTGTGATATGTCACACTCGTGACGCACATTGCGTCATATATATTGTACATTGCTGGAAATCGAATTCGTTCAGCGTTAATCAACACTTCTTATCATCTTTGCAAACTTTTCCTTAATACATCAATCTTTTATTAAGTGTTTGACTTGTAATATGACGCACTCGTGACGCACATTGCGTCATGTAATTTGTACGTGCGTCAGGGCGTCAGCGAGTGACGATTCGACGACGCGAATCATTAGATTCCCAACGAGTGAATGTAAGTGGACTGTATCTGCACTCAAGGTACACATGACGCACTCAAGTTACAGATGACGCACTCAAGTTTCAAATGACGCACTCAAGCCATGTACGACACACTCAAGCTACGCAAGACTCACTTAAGCTACACATGACGCACTCAAGCCACACATGACGCACTTAAGCCACACATGTGAGTCGTGTCATTTGTAATTTGAGTGCGTCATTTGTAACTTGAGTGAGTCTCTAGTTATACATGACGCACTCAAGCCACGTAGGACGCACTCAAACCACACATGATGCACTCAAGCTACAAGTGACGCACTTAAGACACACACGTAAGTCTTGTCATTTGTAATTTAAGTGCGTCATTTGTAGCTTGAGTGCGTCATCCGTAATTTGAGTGCGTCATGCGTGAGTTCAGTGCGTCGTGTGTGACTTCAGTGCGTCATGTGTAGGTTGAGACTCACTCAAGCTACAGATGACGCACGCAAGACACAAAAGACGCACTCAAGCTACAAATGACGCACTCAAGCTACAATTGACGCACTGAAGCCACACATGACGCACTGAAGCCACACATGACGCACTTAAGACACACACGTAAGTCTTGTCATTTGTAATTTAAGTGCGTCATTTGTATCTTGAGTGCGTCATGCGTGTCTCGAGTGCGTCATGTGTAGTTTAGGACTCACTGAAGCTACATATGGACGCACTGAAGCTACACATGACGCACTCAATACACAAGAGACGCAGTCAAGTTACATATGACGCACTCAAGTTACATATGACGCACTCAAGCTACAAATGACGCACTCAAGTTACAAATGACGCACATTCTAAGACCTAACAATAATGAACACATTTGTGCACATATCATCAACATACACATTAAACAATTTAACATTAACATAATGTTAACACATAAGCCGAGAATACTTGACGTTCCAAATGAAAACTAGGGAAAAATCGATTGAACACGCGTGATACAGCAACGTAATATGGAGGTTAAAAGGGTGTAACAGCAAGGTGGACGGAACTGTTCAATTTTGAACATTCGATAGAATTTCACGCGATCCATCGAGGAATCTCATTACGTTCATTAATTAAATTATTACGAATTCGTTGGAGCTCGGTGTCACGCATAGTTGCCCACGAGAATCGGCGTCATTAATTAAATCGTATCGAAACGGCTACCGGAGCGAACTACAAATCGAACGTGCTCAAAAACGAGACCGGTGTTTTCTTTCGTTCTCCCGGTCGGTATCCGACTCGATCCTAATTATCCTGTTGCGAAACGGTTCTGAGAACACAACGATGCATATTCTATCGGCAATTCGAGCCGGTAATCGAGATCACAGCCAAGGATGATCGAATTCGAGCCAGGCGAACGTTCATTTTGCACGTTCCGATTCAAAAGAGGAATTTTATGAACGCGCAAACGCCACAATCAGCCGAGAAACTTGAGAAACGTGAGCTCGATATTTCTCATTTAACGTCTAATTTCTCCTTTCTTGCGTTATCGCTGTTTTTCTCCTTCTTTACCGCTCCTTTTTTTTTCGACGATATTCCCGGGGGAATTTTCAATTTAACCACGGCTGCGAATTATAGCCTCGTAGATTACATCGATGACGACAGCAGCGAATTGTAACACACGCCGTGCAGCGATGCATTTCCGCTTGTACAGTTTCGTCCTCTCCTATTCCCATCCCGAATAATTAGATAATTTTGACGTGATAAACGATTCTCTTGTAACCCGTGTTCGCGCCTACATCCCCAAAAATTCTGCTCGCCTGTCGCGAATATTTTAACGACACCGCCAGCTGCCTCTCAGAACTTTTCGTTGACCGTGTTTTCGAAATAACATCGATTATTCCGTTGCACGTGATGCATCAAAACGACAGGGGGATGAACGTCTTCTTTCTTGTACGACAGTCGCGTACGCAAACGCGTGTATCAATAAATTACTCGCGACAAAAACGCGTCGAAACATTTGCTACAACTGAAGAATGCACTTTTTATTTTGTATGCGTCTTCATTTTCTTTAACGTACAATTAGTACGTTAGCTTATGAACGTATTTTATCATATTTTAAAACTTCCGATAAAACCATTTTCTTTTCAAAATAATTCGATGACAGCGAAAAGAGATTCATGACATAAAGGCTTCAACCATTTACGGTATATCAGTTAACATATTAATGTTTAATGATAAGAATTGTGCAAATGCTTGATCAATATACTTGCTGGATTTTAATTGGAGTAAACAGTTAATATTTCACTAAATAATGAAATCGACGATGATTCAACAATTTTGTTTTGACAATTCTGATGAATGTTTATATAGAACGTTGAGCTTTATACTGATATGTTACACATGATATGTGATATTCTCTCGTGAGTTCATTTCTGACTTTACACGTCCCAGAATTAGTTGTTTACATTATCTGGCAATCGGCCATTTTCTACTGAAAATATTCATAAACCACTGATGTAATCTCTTTCCTTAAGATTTGAGCTTTAAACTGACATGCCACATGTAATACTTTTCTGTCATTAACTTATTTCTGACTTTACATGTCCCGAAATCGGTTATTGTTCACTTCAACTGTTGATCAGAGATTTTGTATCAGAAATATGTTTGAAGCACTTATGTAGTCTTTTTCTGGAGGCTTTGAGCTTTAAGTTGACATGTCATATGTGATATTTTATGACACTTTCCTGTCATGAATTCATTTCTGAATATTACATGTTGCAGTATCAGTTATTGTTTACTTTGACAGTCAATAAGTTATTCTGTATTGAAAACATTAATAAAGCACTTATACAGTCTTTTTCTGTGAGCTTCAAGCTTTAATTTGATATATCACAAGTGACATTTCGAGATACTTTTCTGTCATGAATTTATTTCTGACTTTACACGTCTCAAAATCAGTTCTTATTTACTTTAACTGCCAATGAGTAGTTTAACTGCCATTTAGTATTAAAGATACGCATAAAGCACTTATGCAGTCTTTTTCTATGAGCTTCAAGCTTTAATTTGATATATCACAAGTGACATTTCGAGATACTTTTCTGTCATGAATTTATTTCAGACTATTACACGTTCAAAAATCAGTTACTATTTACTTTAACAATTTATAGGTTCATTTTATACTAAAAATACACATAAAGCGCTTATATAGTCTTTTTCCTTAAGCTTTAAGCTTTAATGTGATATATCACAAGTGATATTTCGAGATACTTTTCTGTCATGAATTTATTTGAGACTATTACACCTTCCAAAATCAGTTACTATTTACTTTAACAATCAATAAATCATTTTGTACTAAAAATACACATGAAGCACCTATGTAGTCTTCTTCTGTAAGCCTTAAGCTTTAAATTGATGTATCACAAGTGATATTTTGAAACACTTTTCTGTCATGAATTCGTCCGAGACCATACATGTCTCAAAATCGATCACTCGTGTCTACAGTTGCCAATCAGCCATTTTATACTAAGACCACCATCAAAAGCTCCACGTCATTACTTTCTCCGCATATTAAGCTTCAAATTCATACACCATCAGCGGTATTTAATTACACATTTCTGCGATGAAATTATGTTAGACTTTGAACGTTCAAAAATCTATTCGATACGCAAGAGCATAGTTCAAAATTAATAATTTCTCGATAAACATTATGCAAATTATATCACGCAACGTTCAAGAATCGCGCAACAAGATTGTCGTTTAGTCAGACGCCCTACCAATGTGTGAAATAAAATGTTCAAGTAGTGCAAGGTAAAACACAGTATCGTTGCTTTCGACAGCATCACAGAACGCAGCACGTAGCGTCAGGCCAGCTTTCCAGCAGCGAAATACACACTTCCACACGTTTTCCTAGAACGAGAAAAAACACCACGAACAAAGCTTTCAGACAAAACACGGGAAAATGGTACTTTCGCTGTTTCGTCCTCGTTTCTCTGGAAATCTTCCTTTTACGATGCAGTCATGCCATGCTGTATTGTTTTACACGCAGAATTAATAAAGAAGCAAATATCAAAAATATGGACCATTTATAATCGGACGATCGGGTTTTCATCTATTGACAGAATAAAAATTGCACTCTTCTATGGAAGTGCTTTAATTGCATGTGCTTTTCATTTCAGTGGAATGCTGGGAATTTTGCTTTTTTATTCAGAACATTACTGTGCACTCAGTGAGTTAGAGATATGTGGGAATGTTTGGTAGGTATTTCGAGGTTTGGACATTGGGAATTGGGGGATTTACAAATTTGGGGATTTGGAGATTTAGAAAGGGTGTTTGTAGACTTAGGAAATTTGGGACATGGAAATTTTGATATTTGAGTATTTGGAAATTTAGAAATTTGGGATGTGAGATTTAGAAATTGGGAATTTAGGGATTTGGAGATTTAGAAATTTTGGCACTTGTTAATTTCTGTATTTGAGTCTTTGGAAATTTAGGAATTAGGGATATAGAGATTTAGAAACCAAGAATTTGGAGATTTAGAAATTTGGGATATGGAAATTTAAAAATTGAGGATTTGTTGATTTAGAAATTTGGAATGTGGAAATTTAACTCCTCCTCCACCTACTCCTCAACTTTCAATCTTCCACAACTCTCAAAAACCAGCCATAACCAAAATAGAATCACCGATCCATAATCAAAAACTCTTTTTGTATGACCACGATGTTATATCAGAGTACCTGTAAAACAGCTATTTACGATTGGTACAAAATATCTATTCTCGTTACCTCGACAAGCTATCATGTCTGCCGCGTGTCATTCGCGCGAGCTGCAACCGAGAGGAATCCTGTTAGTTATTTTTCATAACGAGTGTTGTTTCTGACGAATGGTGCGGTGACCAAGCGGACGAATGTTGTCGGCTTGCCGTCTCGATTTAGCACGCTGAGTGACTCATTCCGCGTGGCACACGCGCCGCATTCCGCTTTCGCACGCAGCTGCTACTTAGCGCCGCAAATAAGTTTCCTCTGTGTCTTTGATCAATTGTCACCGGGTAATCGTGCATTCTTCTTGCCAGACATGTCACCGATCGAGACCTTACACTCGATATTCGCCGGCTGACCGATGCGATTTTCCTGCGGTGACATTGTGCGATTTGGCAACTTGTTGCGTTTGCATGGCCGATATCGGGGTTAAATTTTATTTCTCGTTGGTTATTGACTTATCAAGTTTATAGGTAGATTAGATAAGTTAGGTAGATTTGATCACAACTACTGATATATTAACCACTTGCACTATGATTTATTTGTAAGGTGCTTCCGTCACAACTAGGTAATCACAGCTACGATATTAAAACGGACAAAGAAAGTTGAAACGTTATGTCAGTCCTGTATTCAGCAATTCTTGACTATGCAAATTATAACTGAACATCAGATTGAAGTTTATTCAAAATTCGAGTAAGATTCGTCACAATTGAAGTGCGAGTACGTCACGAGTCAGACTCGTCAAAATAGTGCAAGGGGTTATGGATATCATATATTACTACTAATGACATGTTACAATATATTATCACATATCGCACATTACATCACAAACATCTCCTCGTAACCAACAATATACCTAAGTATATAAATAAACCAAGTAAATTAACCAATTAACTAAGTAAACCAAGTTCATATTAAGCTCTGAACACTTCACGCAGAACTCTAAACGAAGAGGAGCAAAAAATCAATCGAACACATGTGATACAGCAATCTAGTATATTGTTTCTTTCCGAAGATCCATTGAATGTGCAGCGACAGCACTGAAATTTCTTATCGCCTCTGCAAACTTTTTCTTAATACATCAATCTTTAATTAATCTTTCGACTTGTGATATGTCACACTCGTGACGCACATTGCGTCATATATATTGTACGCTGCTGGAAATCGAATTCGTTCAGCTTTAACCAACGCTTCTTATCATCTTTGCAAACTTTTCCTTAATACGTCAATCTTTTATTAAGTGTTTGACTTGTAATATGACGCACTCGTGACGCACATTGCGTCATGTAATTTGTATGTGCGTCACGGCGTCAGCGAGTGACGATTCGACGACGCGAATCATTAGATTCCCAACGAGTGAATATGAGTGGACTATATCTGCACTCAAGGTGCACATGACGCACTCAAGTTACAGATGACACACTCAAGTTACAAATGACGCACTCAAGCCATGTACGACGCACTCAAGCCACGCATGACTCACTTAGGCTACACATGACGCACTCAAGCCACACATGACGCACTTAAGCCACACATGTGAGTCGTGTCATTTGTAATTTGAGTGCGTCATTTGTAGCTTGAGTGCGTCATCTGTAACTTGAGTGAGTCTCTAGTTACACGTGACGCACTCAAGCCACACATGACGCACTCAAACCACACACGACGCACTCGAGTTACTCGTGACGCACTCAAGCTACATATGACGCACTCAAGCTACAAGTGATGCACTCAAGCTACACATGACGCACTCATGCCACACATGACTCACCTAAGCCACACACGTAAGTCTTGTCATTTGTAATTTAAGTGCGTCATTTTGTAGGCTGAGTGCGTCATATGTAGCTAGAGAGTAGTTTCATTTTTCACAAATTTTGTCAAGTATTTTGGTAAGGTTTCAACTTTAAGTTTGCTCACTTGATATTGGGTTTAAATTTTATTCATCGTTAGTTATTTATTAACTTCTCAAGGTAATAGGTAGAATAGGTAAATTATTAGATTTAGTAGATTTCAGTTGTTTTATTTTTCACAAATTTTATCAGGTATCTTGATAAGGTCTCAATTTTGTTTAAGTTTGATTACTCATTATTACTAAGTTGTTATTGATTACCAAGTTGATTAGGTAGATTTGATAATCATTTTTATTTTTGACAAATTTTAACAAACATTTCTACATATCTAACATTAGGTCTTGTTTTTTTTATTTGGTGTTAAATATAACGTGTCATTAATTATTTACAAACTTGTTAAGCTATTATTGATCACCAAATTGATCCGGTATTTTTATTTTCGACAAGTTTTACTAAAATAGACTGGCAATAAATTAAAAATTACACTATTTAACAAATAGCTGGCCAATGTTTGTATCTCCGAAAGATGAATTTTTGTTACTCCCGACGAATTCAACGGACGAATACCTTGATCGATGCCGCCATGAATATTTATAAGCTGATACGAAGCATAAACAGATGTTAATTAATTATACACAAACGATCGGCGAACCGCAGTATCCCGCTATTTTGCTGGCGTTGCGTTAGCTAACGCAGAGAAAACACATTATGTATGTAGAAAGTTTTGAAAAGGTTCTACATTTCAGCCTTCTGTGTCTGTCCCGGTTAGATTGAACGTCCGCGACTCTTTAACATACCGCGTATTTACAACAAAACTTTCGCAGCCTTTAAGTCGAAAAAAAGTGATGGAACCGCGAGCAGGATCGAACTTTCCAACAAAAACTTGCTACCACGTTCGAGTACCGTGGCTGAACAAGAATGAAATTTATACCGCAGATGCTCTTATTTAACGATACAAACTTTCCACGACAAAACACCAACTTGCGCAAAACACCCGGGATTCGGCACTTGCTGGAGGATCACTGATAACTGATACGAATCATTTTCGATTTGTACGTCTTGATCGAATTTATGCCAGTGTTGATCATATTTTTAGCCATGATCTTTACTAGGTGATGGGGTTGTGCTATAGGTTAGGACCTTTACAAGTTTCATTTGTGGGATTATATTTTTAGTTATGATGTTTGCTAGGTAATAAGGTTGGGTGATAGGAGATTCACAAGTTCTGGTCGTGGAATTAATGATTTCAATAATTTTAGAGTTGGCAAAGAAGTATGCCAGATTTAGGTTCATAGGTAGATCGAATTCTAGGATTATAGATCCCAGGTACGTTTGGAAAGTCAAAGGTAAACTTGAGACACTTCTGAGTTTCAGTTAGGATAACTGAGTACCCTAATGCATAATTTCAAAGAACCTTTATGGTACCCATGGGAGTACAGATATTCTCGGAGTAATACTTGAAAATCAAGATACGTGTATGTCGATATTAGAATGTCTTTGGATGTGCGATTATATCAGTAAGATCATACATGTATTAATACGTTGTCATATGTCATGTATTGTCAGTAATTATATATGCTCATGTATTATATATTGTTACTAATGATATATGGTCACATATTATACATTGTCATTAATGATATGTTCTCATGTATCATATATTATCACTAGTGATATGTTATCATATATCATATGTTATTACTAATAATATATTGTCATGTACCACATATTATCATTAATAACGTACCATCATGCATCATATATTAGAACTAATCATATCATACGTCATATATTATCACTAATGATATGTTACCACGTATCATCACATATAACACATGATATTACATTACAAACATCGTCGCCTCGTAACCAACAATATACCTAATCAAAAATGACCAAAACAGTGTCCTTCAAATGACATAAATCATAAAATACGTAAATACAAGAAAGCGACAGGCATGTTCAACGCGTGCATCAGAATAATGTTTCACGTTGAAGCTGTTAAAAGGAAATAAAGATCTAGGGTAAAGAACGAAGCAACGAATTCTATATCAGTTTCAATGGACGTTTACCTTCCTCAGTCGGTGTTAACATGAAATATATCTTTTTCCGCTTTCGACATGTTCCATTTGTTTTCTGAAATCTCCTTTCGAGCCTCTCTGTTCCTCTACCGTGCATACTGTTTTAAGTATTTTTCTTCGTGACATTTTCCAGACGTACTTGCCCATTTATCAATGTGTCGCTTAATTACATTTTATGTGCTGAAAGATTCCGTAACGTGTCGTCGTTGTAAACGTAATTCTGACGCATCATCCGTCTGTACATTAGAAGCTATTTGTTTAATCGTTTATCAAACGATTAATCCTGTGTTTTGTCATCTTTTCCGGCGCTCTCATCGTTCACGTTAATTGAGCTCGGGATAAAAAGGAGATAGAAATATTTTCTGTTTTTAAAATTATGATATTTTAATGGGGTATATTATTCAAATATAGCAGCATTCTGGAAATTTTGTCTAGTGTAAAATTTTGCGATATACTAAATATTTTACATTTGTAAAGTATTGCAATATACTAGAAGGTTTGCACTCTGCACAATGTCGCAATGCACTAAAAATTTAGTCAAATACAAAATATTTCAATATATTACAAATTTTATAGGATAGAAAACATTTGAATGTACAAATTTTACGAAATGTACAATGTTGCAATATATTTGGATTTGGCTGAATATAAAATGTTGCAATTTACTGAAGATTTTATGGAATACAATGTTATAATATACTGGACACTTTGTCTAATGTAAAAAGTTGCAATGTACTACAAATTTTACAGAATATAAATTGTTGCAATTATTAGAAATTGATTCGAATATAAAATGTTGCAATTTACTAGAAATTTTTCCAAACAGAATGTTGCAATATACTAAAATTTTTGTGGAATTCACAATGTTGCAATCTACTAAAAATTTAGTCTAATATAAAATGTTGCAATATAGCAGAAATTGTATCGAATATACAATGTTGCAATATATTAGAAATTTTGCGAAATGTGAAATATTGCAACGTACTAGAATTTTACCAAATTTAAAATGTTGCAATTATTAGAAATTGATTCGAATATAAAATATTGCAATTTAGTAGAAATTTTTCCAAACAGAATGTTGCAATATACTAAAATTTTTGTGGAATTCACAATGTTGCAATCTACTAAAAATTTAGTCTAATATAAAATGTTGCAATATAGCAGAAATTGTATCGAATATACAATGTTGCAATATATTAGAAATTTTGCGAAATGTAAAATATTGCAACGTACTAGAATTTTACCAAATTTAAAATGTTGCAATAGAAATTTTACTGAATAAGAAATGTCGCAATCTACTCGAATTTATGCCAAGTACAGAATACTGCAATATACTAGAATTTTAACCGAATTTAAAACGTTGCAATACAGTAGAAATTGTACCGCATGTAAAATGTAGCAACTTATTGGAAACTTCGCCGAATGTAAAATGTTGCAATATAGAAATTTTGCCAAGTATATAATGCTGCAATATACTAGAATTTTTACGAATTTAAAATGTTGCAATGTACTAGAATTTATACCGAATAAGAATGTTGCAATATATTAGAATTATTCCGAATAAAAATGTTGCAGGGTACTCGAAATTTTTCCAAATATACAAAGTTGCAATTTAGTAGAAATGTGCCAAATATAAAATGCTGCAATATACTAGAATTTTTACGAATTTAAAATGTTGCAATATACTAGAATTTATACCGAATAAGAATGTTGCAATATATTAGAATTATTCCGAATAAAAATGTTGCAGGGTACTCGAAATTTTTCCAAATATACAACGTTGCAATTTAGTAGAAATGTGCCAAATACAAAATGTTGCAATATATTAGAAATTCTGCCTAATAAAAATGTTGCGAACTACTCGAAATTTTGCCAAATATAAAATGCTGCAATGTACAAAAATTTTCCCGAAATTTAAAATATTGCAAACTGTTCGAAACACCAAATATCTATCTACTAAAATCTTGTCAAATATAAAATGTTGCAATACAGTAAAAATTCTACCGAATAAAAATGTTGCAATATTCGAGAAATGTTCGTACAAAGAAAACGAACGCAGAATGGGAAACGAATAACGAATGGATAAAAACGTAGATGGAAAAGCTAGTGGAAATTGAAAGATAGCCAACCTAATAAGAACGGTGGTTAAAAAGAAAGAAGGAGGAACACAGAGAAAGAGGAATGAATGAATATTTGAAGGTCGATGTGGAACCATAGGTCGGTGTTGGTGGAAAGCTGGAAAACAGTGGTATGGGAAAAAAGATGTGTGCATAGAAGATGAAGGGAAATGAGAGAATGTGTGGCCGAGCACGGGATAGCACGGTCCTGGTACGATTTACAATTCCATTTCGCACCAAGAAAAATATCTGCTTCGTTGACTTTTCAACCCGCTAACGTACACACGAGCTACGGAAAAATTTACGCTCGATCGTGCTTCAAAATCTTCTACGTTCAGAAATAATTCGTATCGGTTATTACCGTCGGATTCGCGAGCTCGAATTAAAAGATGCGAGGGAAAAATTTCTTTTGGCAATGCACGTTGCCAAAAATTTCATCTCACAATGTTGATTTTTTCGCCAACCTCGCGTTCGGAAAGAAACGCAGAAAATTAATTCGATTTTCGCAATAGAGTGCACATGTTTGTTTCAACATTGGACAAAACAAGTGACTCATCGAATTAACAACCGAGATATAGTTCGCCGTCTTACAAAACCATTTGGCTCGTTACACGTTTGTCACTCACAATCAACACGATTCTGTACCATTAACGTGCTTCTCGATTTCCAATAAACGATCGGGTATTAATAGATCGGTACCGAAATAGCGGAGATATTCGAGAAACGGAATGAGGTGCTTTTAGATCCAAAGGAGAAAACGAATGAAAATTCACGGTTGGATTACCAAGGTCGTACGAGTAAATTAACACTGTTCACAGTCAGCTGATTTTATTCTCAACATTTAAGAATGTAATTTAGTAGAAATTGTTTATGATTCCATTTATAATTTCAGTACGAAATTATTTATTTTATTAAAGAGAAACGAGGTTCAACATTAATGAGCAATTTTTAAATAATTAAATCTGCGAGTCATAGAAAATAATATTAATCGCTTAATTTTTGTATTTATTTATTTATTAATGATTGGAATATGTAGTTTTGACAGAAAACAAAAATTGGTGGGAAAACAGTTTGTGCTCGATATAATCACTCGACATAATTCAGCGTGGATATTATTTTTCGGTTATGCAAATAAAGTAGTGGCTCCTGTGGGAGCAATATGCGAATTCTCAACGGAGAGAAAGAAAGATTGCAGACTTTTATATCCGCGGCAAAAGTCGAAGGAGAGGAGAATACAGAATGAAAATATGTACCACACAAAGTTTTCGCCGGAAGCAGTTGTATCTTCGCAAAACATCTTGCGAATATATGCCAATTTCTGTCGATGCACCTACGAAAATTTCTGCGGATCGAATTTCCTTGAAATTTTGATAATCTGTTTAATTATTGAAAATTATGTTTGAACCAGAAACTCAATATATGCAAGAAAAATGACATACATGTTAATTATATAATAAAGAAATTAAATTTGAGTATTTGATTAAAAAGTGAAATTTAAATGTTTAATTAAGAAGTGAATTTTAAGTGTTTCAGTAAAAAGTGAAATTTAGGTATCTAATTGAAAAGTGAGATTTAATTAATTATTTTTGTCGAAAAGTGATATTTGATTATTCAGTTAAAAAGAGAAACTTGAGTACTAAATTAAAAAGTGAAGTTCAATTATTTAATTAGAAAGTAAAATTTAATTACTGAGTTAAGGAAGTGAAATTCAATGATGTAGTCAGAAAGTGAAATTTGATTGCTTAATTAAAAAATATAGTTTAATTATACAACTGAAAAGTGAAATTTAATTATTTAGACAGAAAGTGAAATTTGATTATTTAGTTGAAAGTGATACGAAATTATTTAGCGTAGAAATGTTTGGCAGGATAGGAAAACTGCATAGTGCATCATTTACCATTCAGTGCATTGTGCAACATATTTGCAATGTGATGCAATGGTTAATTAAG
The DNA here is from genome assembly GCA_036983795.1 of Megachile lagopoda. Classification (NCBI taxonomy): domain Eukaryota; kingdom Metazoa; phylum Arthropoda; class Insecta; order Hymenoptera; family Megachilidae; genus Megachile; species Megachile lagopoda. The sequence continues at coordinate 7,907,686 of CM072798.1, forward strand.
AGAGAATCTGTCCAAGAATTTCGTTAATTATGTACATACTGTTTAGAATGTATGTGACGATACATACGGTACATTATATGTGATATACATGTATGCACATGTTAATTTAGCGAATAATATTGTACAATTGCATTGAAATAAAACTTGAAGTAGACACGATATTAAATTAAGAAATCAAATAAATTGACACATCAAATTATAACATCGAATGAATCAACGCAATACCACCAAATTCAGATAAATTAAAAAAATGATACTAAATTAAACTATCAAATAAACTGACACGATGATGTTAAATCAAAACCTCGGTTAAGTTAACAAAATTACATAAAATTAAATAATCAAATAAATTGACACGATAACGTTAAACCAAAACTTCGAATAAATGAACAAAATTATATAAAATTAAAACGTGAAATAAATGACGGGAATGACAAGAAATTGAAACATCGAACAAACCGAAATAAATAAATAAAAAAATAAAAGAGGCAAGAGAACAATATTAAAAGCAGAAAGGACATCGCAGACAGGTGCAGAAAAAGCGCATTAAGCGTCGAACAACCGAAACAGCGGGTATCGAGGGAGCCGTGTAAATGTGGGTCGCTTTATTTTTCGCTGTAGATTCATCAGGGAAAGTTTCATAAAAATCGATGTCCCAACGGTTGTTTTGTCCCCTAGCTAGGAAAAAGCTTCGGCTGAAATAATCTCGAGATGATCGAGGCTGGTCGGGCACCCGAAAGCATTCTATTCTCTGTGTATTTACCACATTCAAGGAGACTACACGAGTGCTGGCCTAAAATTACCAAGCGACTGAAAGATATTTATGGGCACCGGTATCTAAAATTATTGTGGCTTGGGAAATTCTAACCGATACTAGGTGCAACCGGTGCTGTGGCCTACGATACACCCGGCCAGGTGTACGTACACACCAACACGTGGCCGTGTGCGAGCGTGTGAACGATTCCGCACACGGTCACACGAGCACGGACGTGGCTATGCAAACGTGAGCGCATGTTACGCGCGTCGTGAGCCGATTTGCTTAATCCATTCGCCAGTTCCGCGTGTAATGGACATTATACAGTCACGTGTGACTGATGAGCCAACATGGGGATCCGGAATCGTCGGGAATCAGAGCTGGAAGAGTTTCAAAATTTTCGCCAATTCGACCCGCTATACACTCGGCTTCTGATGAACTTTGCCTATTGTTAGCATAAATCATGGCCGGATTCCTCGGTTGCTTGGCTGCCTGGCCAATGACGTGGCAGAAATTATCCCCGCTTTTCCTTTCGGATCTTTCCACCGACCATTGTTCCCTCATATCATTAATCATCGAATACCTGAGTGTTCTTGCCGCTGCACGGGCTGCTACTCGCCAACTTGAATAATAACGAGAAAAATCGAGATTGCGAGTACCTCGTGATCGACGAGAATGTGCAACCACACGATAGCGGATCGATTCGGAATTTTTATCGAAATACCGACAATATTTATGTGGCTGATCTTGCTAATGTACGCGATACATCTGTTACTTGCAAACTTACATCATTTATAATTAATATTAAACTGTGGTTTGTTCAAAAGTTGGGATCAACATGTATGTCATATGGAACCATGCATACATGATTCTCACATAAATATCCTGATTAATTATTATATGAATAATCTTGCTGATATATGTGATACATATGGTACTCCCAAGTTTGAATGTTTGTTAAGGCGTTATAATCATGTGGAGCATGTATGTCATATGGGATCATGTACACATGATTCTCACCTAAATACACTGATTATTTATTAAATAAATAATCTTGCTGATATATGTAACACATCTGGTACTCCCAAGCTTGAATAATAATTATAAACATTGAGAGATTATTTGTTAAGACGTTATGATCATGTGGACCATGTGTGTCATATGGGATCATGTACACATGATTCTCACCTAAATACACTGATTATTTATTAAATAAATAATCTTGCTGATATATGTAACACATCTGGTACTCCCAAGCTTGAATAATAATTATAAACATTGAGAGATTATTTGTTAAGACGTTATGATCATGTGGACCATGTGTGTCATATGGGATCATGTACACATGATTCTCACCTAAATACACTGATTATTTATTAAATAAATAATCTTGCTGATATATGTAACACATCTGGTACTCCCAAGCTTGAATAATAATTATAAACATTGAGAGATTACTTGTTAAGACGTTATGATCATGTGGACCATGTGTGTCATATGGGATCATGTACACATGATTCTCACCTAAATACACTGATTATTTATTAAATAAATAATCTTGCTGATATATGTAACACATCTGGTACTCCCAAGCTTGAATAATAATTATAAACATTGAGAGATTATTTGTTAAGACGTTATGATCATGTGGACCATGTGTGTCATGTGGGATGATACATACATGATCTTCACCTGAGTACACTAATTTCTAATTATATGAATAATCTTGCTGATATATGTGATACATCTGATACTCCCAAGCTTGAATAATAATAATAAACATTGAGAGATGGTTTGTTAAGACATCATGATCATGTGGAGCATGTATGTCATATGGGACCATATACGATTTTCACCTAAATACGCTGATTATTTGTTATGTGAATAATATTCTTGATTATATGCATAACTCAACGATCTGGTATTTGCAAGCTTGAATAATAAAAAGAATTGCCAGATCATGGTTCTTTAAAACAATGTGATGTAGAAAATGTAAGTATTTAGTATGGGAGCATGCATTCATGATTTTCATCTACGTGGCAGTATCGATTGTTATTTATTATAAGAATAATATTATTGCTGCTACATGTAACACGATGTTAGTACAAGCTTGAGTAATAATTATAAAAATTGTTGTATCGTGGTTTGTTAAAATATGAACGTGTAGAATGTGAAAGTATACATCACATATGGGATCACACATTCATGACCTTTATCTAAATGCAAATATCAATTATTATTTATTATATAAATGATATTTCTATTGCTCTACGTAAACACTCCACCTACATCTAATTTGAATAATAATTATATAAATTGCAAGATAGTAGTTCATTAATCGTGTAGAAAATGTATGTACTAGATACTGCAGCAAGTATTCATGATCACCATAGATTGTTAATCATTATATGAATGAATAAATTGAATTTAATGCACGCCGTATTAATGCTTTATATGCGGATGGAGAACTGTACTGGGCAGAGGGGTGTTGAATGGGAAAAATTCGTACATGCTTCAACGAGTTTAATGAGTGAATTAATTATATTTAATGGGAAACAAAATACGATTAACTGGAGCCTTTTGTTCGCTGTAAAATGTACATAGGATTATTCTTCTGTTGCTAACATTTTTGGGGATGCACTTTTTAAAAATTCAAGTTTTCTATTCTTTAAAATTTCAAAACTCTATCATTTCAAATCAGACTTTTTTTAAATTTTAAGTTACCAAGATTGCAAGTTTATAAATTTTGAAAATTTCTTAATTATCAAATTCTCGAACTCTCAAGTCTACAACTCTACAAATACTCAAATTCTCAAATTATCAAAATATCAAATATCAAAGTTTTCGAATTCCTAAATTTTCAAATTTCACAAATTCCTATATCTCTTAGTTCTCAAATCCTCAAATTTCCAGGTTTTCAAATTTCCAAATCCTAATTTTTCAAATACCTCAAACCCCCAAATTTCCTATTTTCCAAATCTCTAAATACTCAAATTCTCAAATTCCAAAACTTCGAAATCCCAAATTTCTAAATTCCCAAATTTACAGATTTACAAATCTCTATACTGCCAAATTTACAAATTCCTATAAAATCCAAAATCCCCTAAATCTACTTAAATCTCCCAATTCCCAAGTCCCTAAATTTCAACACCTTCAAATCTTTCCAAAATCCCTAATATTCCAAATACGTAATCCCCAAATTGCTAAACCTCCAAATTACCAAACCTCAAAATCCCTAGATCTTGAAATTTCCAAATACATAAATTCCCAAATCCCCAAATTCCAGATCTCCAATTTCCCAAATCCCAAAGTCCTTAGATCTCCAAACGCTAAAATCACTAGATCTTGAAATTTCCTAATTCACAAATCCTCAAATTCCCAAATCCCAAAGTCCTTAGATCTTCAAACCCTAAAATCCCTAGATCTTGAAATTTCCTAATTCCCAAATCCTCAAATTCCCTAGTTCCCAAATTCCTTACTTCCCAAATACCTAAATCTCCAAATTCCCAAACCCTAAAATCCCTAGATCTTGAAATTTCCTAATTCCCAAATCCTCAAATTCCCTAGTTCCCAAATTCCCTAATTCCCAAATTCCTTAATCCCCAAATCCCCAAATTCCCAAATCCCAAAGTCCTTAGATCTCCAAACCCTAAAATCCCTAGATCTTGAAATTTCCTAATTCCCAAATCCTCAAATTCCCTACTTCCCAAATTCCTTACTTCACAAATACCTAAATCTCCAAATTCCCAAACCCTAAAATCCCTAGATCTTGAAATTTCCTAATTCACAAATCCTCAAATTCCCTAGTTCCCAAATTCCCTAATTCCCAAATTCCTTAATCCCCAAATCCCCAAATTCCGAAATCCCAAAGTCCTTAGATCTCCAAACCCTAAAATCCCTAGATCTTGAAATTTCCTAATTCCCAAATCCTCAAATTCCCTAGTTCCCAAATTCCCTAATTCCCAAATTCCTTAATCCCCAAATTCCCAAATTCCCAAATCCCAAAGTCCTTAGATCTCCAAACCCTAAAATCCCTAGATCTTGAAATTTCCTAATTCCCAAATCCTCAAATTCCCTAGTTCTCAAATTCCCTAATTCCCAAATTCCTTAATCCCCAAATCCCCAAATTCCCAAATCCCAAAGTCTTTAGATCTCCAAACCCTAAAATCCCTAGATCTTGAAATTTCCTAATTTCCAAAACCCCAAATTCCCTAATTCCCAAATTCCTTACTCCCCAAATACCTAAATCTCCAAATTCCCAAGCCCCAAAATCCCTAGATCTCCAAATTTCCAAATACTGAAATCCCTAAATCCCCAAACCCCCAATTCCCCAAATTACCAAAAATCCACACCCCAAATTCCAAATCCTTAAATCTCGAAACCCCAAATCTCCAAACATCCCCCACACCGCCCAAAATCATCCCTTAAATCACCCTCAATCCAACAGTCAGAAGTGACCTCTCAACCCTACAAAAACTCCCTCGTAATTGCACCATCCCCTGAAATTTGCAGTAAAACTACAGAAAATAAAAGAAGCTAGAAAGCAAAAGAGGGTTTGAAGTATGCGAAACGAGTGACGAAACGTTATTGTCGAGGTTTCCACAACTCGGTGACTCGTCAGTGGTCGCAGAACGGAAGGTTGACCTGGCATTCGAGGCGAAACGAAGAAGAAACGAGAGCAGGACGCCTAACAGCTTCACGGAGGACATTTAAAAGCAAGAACGTGGCAGCATCTGCAATTCTCACGTGTCGGAAAAGTTGTCGACCAACCAGTTGCGCGCATTCTCACTGCACTTCATCCCGTTGGTTGGTGCTGGGTCAAGGTAAAACTTTACGAAAGGAAACTTAGCGGAGTCTTTGAAAAGGTGCAGGCCAACTTCGCCATGGAACTTGAACAGAAACATTCGCAGCTTTTCTTAAGATCCCTCGCGCTCCGCCGTTTCGCCGCCCTACCCCTTCCCAGAATCAGCGGAAATCTTTTCTCCTTTTGGCTAAACGAGAAATTTCTACCGGTTATTTTACGGATACAATGAAATCCACTCTTTCGCGTAACTTCCTTCCAATTACACCAACTTCCACTCCGAATCGTTTGCATTCGCTGCCATTTTATCTCGCGATTTTTCGACCATGGCGCTGTACGTTTCATCTTTTCACTGGGTTCAAACTTAGAAGAGTTTTTGGGAGGCTGAATCGTCTTTCGAATTTGGTGATATAGCAAGCTTTATAGATGGAAATATACCGAATTGCAAGACTGTGGATGAAAATGAGTAACTTGAGAGGTTATAAGTCTTGAAAACATGTATGTAGTCAATTTAAAAATATAGTCTCCACATTTAAGGAGATCTACCTTTTTTGGATTCAAATTTCGAATTTAGGTTCAAGCTTCTAATCTCATATTTAGGTTCAGTTTTGCAATTTCAAATTTAGTCAAGGTTTATAACTTCAGATCTAGGTTTCTATCTTCAAATTTAGGGTGAAGTCTTTGACTTCGAATTTAAAAAATATTAATCTCAGAAAGAATAAAAAAAAAGTGAATAATAAACGAATAAAGAATAATTCTATGAATTAACCTTAATTTGACCAAGCACCAAAAATTACACAAGTGTGACGAAAAGTGAATAAAGAAGAAAATTAATAAAGCAGTAAGAATTAAGGCAAATGTTTGAAGTAGGTCGAAAGACTGTTCTTTAATGATCCCTTTTTCTAGTTAAACGATGTGTCAAAAAAGAAATATTGGTTCTGCATGGGGTCGAGGAGATTTATTAAAAAAGAAAAAAGCGAACGGGAAATTACATGTGGAGTTCAATTTAACAGGCTTCGAAATCATTCGTGGGGTCGAGCGGTTCGCCAGCGAACCGTTAACGAATGAGAATACGGGGAAACACGTGCACGGACGAAATTTTTGTGTCATGCCGATGGAAGAAGTCTACGAATGGTCTCGTTAAAATACGCTCAGAAGTGTATCGGTTATCGAAAAACTTTTGGTTGACCGACTGATTTGACGATGACCCTTGAAATCATTTTCTTGGATGGGAATTATTCAGTTTCTTTTTTGTTGGGTACAAGTGACCATGATAGAAAATGGTCGAGTGCGATTTCATGACAGAAAAGTTTTTGAAAATGGTGCTTGTTATACGTGAATTTGAAGATTGAGGTTCGAGGAAAAGACCTGCATACATGCACCCTTTATTAGTAGTCTCTATACAAAATGGTGGGCTGTCAAACATAGCAAATATTTTATATGAAACTAATGATTATTACGTTTTTGTACAAAATGGTCTGTCCCAATTTCATGACATAAAAGTATCTCAAAATGACAGTTGTGATACATGAATTTAAAGCTTGAGGTTCAAGGAAAATGGCTGTACACATGCACCTTTCGTTAATATTCTTTATACAAAATGGAGGGCTGAAAAACATAATAAATAAGTTATATCAAAAAAATGATTATGAACACATTATATTTTTCTGATGGAAATTCATGACATAAAAGTATCTCAGAATGGCACTTATGATACATGAATTTAAAGCTTGAAGCTCAAGGAAAATAGCTGTATACATGCACCCTGCATTATTCTTGTCTATACAATATGGTGGGATATTAAACATAGCAAATGTTTTATGTGAAACTAATGATTATTGACATATTACGTTTTTGTACCGAACGGTCTATCGGAAATTCATGACATAAAAGTATCTCAAAATGGCACTTATGATACATGAATTTAAAGCTTGAAGTTCAAGGAAAACAGCCCTGTAGATGCACCCTTCATTAATGTTCTCGATACAAAATAATAAGTGATCAAACACAGCAAATGACTTATATGAAACCAATAATTATTGACATATTACGTTTTTGTACAGAAACATCTGACACAATTTCATGACAGAAAAGTATCTCCAAATGGCACTTATGATACATGAATTTAAAGCTTGAAGTTCAAGGAAAACAGCCCTATAGTTGCACCCTTCATTAATGTTCTCGATACAAAATAATAAGTGATCAAACACAGCAAATGACTTATATGAAACCAATAATTATTGACATATTACGTTTTTGTACAGAAACATCTGACACAATTTCATGACATAAAAGTATCTCTAAATGGCACTTATGATACATGAATTTAAAGCTTGAAGTTCAAGGAAAATAGCCATACCCATGCACCTTTCACTTCTCTTCCCAATACAAAATAACACGCGATCAAATGTCACACCAAAATGAATGGTTTTTAAAACACATTTTTATACAGAAAGGTCCGACGCAATTTCATGACATAAAAGTATCGCAAAATAGCACTTTTAGTACCCGAATATGTAGTAGAACGTTTAAACAAAATAACTGCATAAACGTTTCATCAATATTTATAACCTAAAATGGCTGGTGCCTCGTTGAAGCAAAAAACGAATCAATCAATTTTTTATTATTTTCCATTTTCCTGCAATTGTTTGTACTTTAAAGTGACAAAAGAATTCAATCATTTAGTCGTTCAAATATTTTTAACACCTTTGTTTTAAAACGTTCGATGAAATAAAAACTATAAAGTATCATGGACATATTAAACCATAATTTGTTTCTACATTTCAGAAATTAAGTAATTTTTGTAAAATTTATTTTGACACGAAAGTGTCACTTTGGTGTACTTTCACGTGACAAAATCTTGTCAGTAACTGTTAGCAAGTTTGAGAGCTCAAAAAGTTAATAACCCAGGTGGCGACATTCGAAATACTGGACAGCAAAAAAATTCCAGCCCTCGATAGTATTTCTGTATTTTGCGTTCGAAGTTTCAGACGGGGAAACGTTACGATAAGAGAAGGAATATCGTGGAAAAATTCCGCGTAAAAACATCCCCGGAGGTGGAGCGAAATCGAGAGAAATGTAGGAAGCAGCGACGATCGTGCGACAGCATCGCTTAATTTTCAAATTCTATTTTCGAATTGCGGTCACGGTTTGATTTTTCTCCCGGCCCGGGGTCACAGGTACGAGCCGAAGCGGGGTCAGGAACGGACCGCATTCTTCTCGATGCGTAACAAAATTAAATTCTCCGCCGACGGATTGGTAACCACCGCATTCTCTTGCGTGTGAAAAAAACTAATTGCACCGGCTCTCGTCTTCAATGAATTTTCCCGGCCATTATTCAGCCGGAGGACACGTTGCCAGCGGACGAAAAAACGGATGCCTCGTGTGTCATTTTGTTCGAAAACTCCTCTTCCTGCGCCGGCAACCAAACTTGATTGACCACTCGTGTAAAACTGCAACTTTGATAAATCGCTTTTTCAATTCCTTCATTCGATTTCTGTACTCTTCTTGATAGACGACATTCTATAATTTATATAATCCCACGTTTTTGTCGACTTTCATTCCAATTTATTTGCGAACTGTTATTTAACATTACTGGCTCATACCTAAATTCGAACTGAAAAGCTCATAGCTAAATTCCAACTTAGAAAAATTATTTTGGGAGAAAAATCGTGTAAATGTATCTACTGACTGATGAAAATAGATGTTCATAACTTCATAATAATTTGTCAATATTAAGTACCTAAATAGTATTCCTATATAGCTGAATTATTAGCTATTTAAAAATATAAAATAATATATTTTTTGTCTTAAATAAGAATGGAAGAATAAAAGAATGCGTATTAAAAGATTGACGAGATCGACAGAGATATTGCTTACGACGAGACAGGATATTATATAAAAGAATAATTAAACTGTTGCTTAAACAATGGATTACCAGTCTGTCTGGTTTCAGCCATCGTATACCGATTAATCATTTGTCACAGTCGGTTCGTAGCAGAATCGCGACAAGAATAAATCAATTGTGACGCTTGTTCTCGTCCCGGTCGTTAACAACCCGTCTCCTTCGAAATTACTCGTTTAAATTCCAAACAAAAGCAAGATCCATCGTTGCAGCTTTATTCCCGCTAATAGCGAGCCTTCCTTCGACAAGTTCAATTTCAAAGTTCAACCCCTCGAACGTTCAAGTGCTCGGACTAAAGATCAGCTTCTGTATCGCGGGACATCGACTAATCGAACGTCGCGAATAATAAACGGCATCTTTGACGATCTCGCTCGGAAAACGCGGCTTAAATCAACATCATCAGCCACCCTGCCTAAATCAATACAATTGCTCCGAAGATGATCCACTTCAAGCTTCTTTCAATACTTGCCCTTTTTCTGATAAGTGAAATTCACATTTTTAATTTGTATTCTTACGAAGCATGTTTATTTGTTTTTAATTGGAGATGTTTTTAGAGGAGTGGATTTTTAAGGTGGGAGGGTTGAAATTCTTTGTTTGGTAGTTTTTCATTGGGGAAATTTGGGTGGGTGGAATTTGGGGTTCGGTAAATTTTGAGTTGGGGAATGAGGGTGGGTGGAATCTTGGATTCTGTCAATTTTAAATTAAGGGATGGGGGCGAGTGGAATTTAGGATTCTGTAAAATTTTAGTTAGGGGGATTTGGGTGGGTGGAATTTTGAATTCTGTAAATTTTAAGATATGGAATGGGGGTGAGTGCAATTTCGGATTCTGTAAAATTTTAGTTAGGGAGGTTTGAATGGTGGACATTTTGGATTCTGTAAATTTTAAGTCAGGGAGATTTAAGTGAGTGGAATTTTGGATTCTGTAAATTTTAAGTTAGCAGGATTTGGGTAGTGGAAATTTTGGATTCTTTAAATTTTAAATTAGGGGGATTTGGTGGGTGGAATCTTGAATTCTGTAAATTTTGAGATAGCGGTGGTGGAAATTTTGGATTCTTTAAATTTTAAGTTAGAGGGATTTAGGTGGTGAGAATTTTGGATTCTGTAAATTTTTAATGTGTGGAATTTGGGTGGTTGGAATTTTAGATACTCTAAGTTTCAAATTAGTAAAATTTGGTTGGGTGGAATTTTGGATTCTGTAAATTTTAAGTCAGGGAGATTTAGGTGGGTGGAATTTTGGTTTTCGTAAATTTTAAATTAGTGAAATTTATGTAGCTGAAATTTTGAATTATCTAAATTTCATTTTAGTAAACTTTGGATGATTGGAATTTCTATATTGTTCACTTTGTAAATTATTAATTATTCAATTTTCTACATTTGGAATTTCTATGTCTCTAAATTTGTAATTATTCAAATATATACACTTGGAATTTTTATATCTATAAATTTGTAATTATTCAAATATGTACACTTGGAATTTTTATGTCTATAAATTTGTAATTATTCAAATATGTACACTTGGAATTTTTATGTCTATAAATTTGTAATTATTCAAATATATACACTTGGAATTTTTATGTCTATAAATTTGTAATTATTCAAATATGTACATTAGGAATTTTTATATCTATAAATTTGTAATTATTGCAACTTGTACATTTGAAATTTGTATATTTCTCCATTTATAACTATCCAAATTTTAAACTTTTGTATTCCTAAATTTCCAACTATTGAAATTTGTACATATGAAGCTTCTAAACTCCCAAATTTCAAACTCCACAAATTTTTACCTCTGAATTTTCGAAACCTAAATTTCTAACTAAAGAAATTTGAAAATTTCATATTCCTACATTCCAAAACTTTGATCTGTTCATCGCTTTTTAGACTTTTCGTTCTTTTCTGTTGCCAGATTATACACCACGACGAAATGTTCGCCATTTCGTCGATGAAACACGTAGGACAAGGGGTTCGGTTCATGAAAATTGAGAATACAATTTGTAAGCGGTTCGAGGATGAATACTAAGTCGAATCGATGAAACACGAACTTCTCTTGATATTAAAATAATGAGGGGTCTTCGTCAGCTCGATGGTACAAATCGTTCTTATCGTTTCACTCGTAGCCAGTCATTGAAACCGTTTCTGTCAGTGAATTTCTTGATATTAAAAAGAACAAGATGATTTTGACTTTTTAGTAATACTCTATAAATCCCTGTAGGTGCGTTCACACAAAAGAAATACACACAAGATCATTTATTTGTACTTATTTTGTGTGGATGACCATCGAGGTGATTTTTGCATTGAATTAAAATGTTTTAAGTTGAATTTTATTGAAGTGAAATATGTTAAGTCGAATTCTATTGAAGTAAAGTGTGTTGAGTTGAATTTTAGTGAAGTAAAGTGTGTAATGTTGAATTTTATTGAATTAAAATATGGTAAGTTGAATTTTATTAAATTAAGATGTGTTAAGTTGTATATTATTGAATTAAAATGTATCGAGTTGAATTTTATTCACTGAAAATATGTTAAGTTAAATTTCATTGAATTACAACATGTCAAATTAAATTTCATCAAACTGAAACACATGAAAATATCAACCTTTCCAAGGATACACATATTTAGATGTCTACCTCATTTTTAAATCACACATGTACACATTACCATAATTTTTCCATTCTGTACAGCTTCCACTACAAATCTTTTTAGGATTTATTTACATAATACAAATTTAAAAGAAGTCAAAATATAATTTCACCAAAAACTGAGATCGTTCTTTGTTTAACATAAAAAAGTACTGTTATGTTAAAAAATATCGTCTCATCACTGAGAGGGCCCATCCCAATAACATAACTTGCAATAAATAATAAAATATACTAGGAAATTGAAGTATAAAAAGAATTTTAAGAAAAATAATTTAAAAATATAAAAAGAATTAAAGCAAAAAGAACGTTGGAGTATAAAAAGAAATGTGAAAGGATCGATAATGTCGTGATAGATTTTGAAAAGCGAATGAAGAAAGTGAAGGAACAGGAGTATAAGATACGTGGAACAATCAAAGTTACATCGTGTCGAACACGTCGAATCTACTTTTATTGAAACAGAGTTTGACCTATCGGCAATCTGACACATTTTCTGACCCAGCCGTCCTGACACCGTTACCACACGTTTTATGATTCTCTCGGATAGCCGGACGAGAACGACCCTCGATCTTTCTCGTTTTACTGGTTTCTGTTTCTCGAGTTATGTTCCACCGGAATCGTGATGCTACATAATCCTTCAACGTCCAGAAATTGGAACGATCCATGAAACGCCTTCGTGCAATTCGTGAAGAATGTAAGTATACAGAAATGTGCCTCTCAATTATTTCTTACACTTCGCGGATTTAATTTAATTATGCAGTAGACGTTCAAAATTATTTATTGTGCTATTTATATGATTGGTTGCAGATTCAATTTGGAATTATGGAAATTTTACTTCGAATTTTATGGAAAGTTTCTAGTTTCAAATTTAGGTTCCTAATTTCAAGGATCAAGCTTCTAATTTCAAATTTAGTCGAGGTTTATTCAGATCTAGGTCTCTATCTTCAAATTTAAGATGAAGTCTCTAATCTCAAATTTAGCAGTTTGTAACTTTAAGTTCAAGTTGAAATTTCTAGCTTCAAATTTAGCTTGCAGATGTCTAACATCAAATTCTAATTGAATCTTCCAATTCAAATTTTGAAGCTTGTAACCACAAACTTTAGTTGAAACAACTTCAATTCTGAGTTTAAGTATTTAACTTCAAGTTTGAGTCGAAGTATTTAACTTCAAGTTTAAATTGAAGTTAAATTTAGATTAAAGTTCCTAACATGAAGCTTAAATCGAAATACATAGCTTCAAGTCTTAAATTGAATTCCCAACTTGGAATTTAAATTACAACCTCTAACTTCAAATTTAGGTTCAAGTTTCTAACTACAAATTTAGCTATGAGCCTGTAGGTTCAAACTTAACTTCAAATTTCTAGCTTCAAACTTAGCTGTGAGCTTCTAAGTACAAATTTGAGTCTAGTTTCTCACTTCAAACGTAGCTATGAACTTCTAGGTTCAGAATTAAGTTCAACTTTCTAGCTTCACACTTAGCTACGACCTTCTAAGTTCAAATTTAGGTTCAAGTTTCTAACTACAAATTTAGCTATGAGCTTCTAGGTTCAAACTTAACTTCAAATTTCTAGCTTCAAACTTAGCTGTGAGCTTCTAAGTACAAATTTGAGTCTAGTTTCTCACTTCAAACGTAGCTATGAACTTCTAGGTTCAGAATTAAGTTCAAGTTTCTCACTTCAAACGCAGCTATGAACTTCTAGGTACAGAATTAAGTTCAACTTTCTAGCTTCACGCTTAGCTACGACCTTCTAAGTTCAAATTTAGGTTCAAGTTTCTAACTACAAATTTAGCTATGAGCTTCTAGGTTCAAACTTAACTTCAAATTTCTAACTTCAAACTTAGCTGTGAGCTTCTAAGTACAAATTTGAGTCTAGTTTCTCACTTCAAACGTAGCTATGAACTTCTAGGTTCAGAATTAAGTTCAAGTTTCTCACTTCAAACGCAGCTATGAACTTCTAGGTTCAGAATTAAGTTCAACTTTCTAGCTTCACGCTTAGCTACGACCTTCTAAGTTCAAATTTAGGTTCAAGTTTCTAACTACAAATTTAGCTATGAGCTTCTAGGTTCAAACTTAACTTCAAATTTCTAGCTTTAAACTTAGCTGTGAGGTTCTAAGTACAAATTTGAGTCTAGTTTCTCACTTCAAACGTAGCTATGAACTTCTAGGTTCAGAATTAAGTTCAAGTTTCTAGCTTCACACTTAGCTTCTAAGTTCAAATTTAGCTACCAGCTTCCCAGTTCAAACTCAACTTCAAGTTCATAACTTCACATTTAGCTACAAGCTCCTAAGTTCAACTTTGTAACCTGAAATTCAAATTTCAATCTACAAATGTAAATTTCAGTGGCCAACATGAAATGTACGAAACAAGAAACGTAGAGGAGTCAAATCCTAAATCTACAGGTTCCTCCAGAAGATCGCAGAATTCCAGTTCGCGACAAAAAGCCGTCTGATTACCGTCGGTGATCGATCGCATATGTATCGATTTATCGAGAAATCAAGATGGAAGTGCAAGTAGCCAATCGTGGGTGAGTAAAACAGTAGGTCTAGGATGAATTTGAGCGGACATTACGTGAACCGGCAACTTTTTCCAGGATAATGACTTTCCGGTAAATTAGAATCGATAAGCCGTATCGGTATACCATTTCTAGATCCCGCTAACGATCTTTTTGCCGGCATCGAAGAGATCCAAACAGCCAGGGCAAAACGCCGGATGGAGGTCACCTAGTCAAACGTCCTGTTTTTATTCGTCGTTTGTACAAAAATCGTCGCTGCATTCCGTCGACAACGAGAGTCCGAGCGAGTAATGCGGCAAACTCTCGCCGGGTTATAAAAACGAACGTTAATATTCGTTAAGCACACACGATTGTTTTCGACGTCGGGCTTTTGTCGAAATTTCCCGGCTAACGACGCTCATGAATGGTGTTTGCGTCGAAATAAAAGGGCAAAAGTAGAAAAAAATAAAGGCGGCGGTCGACAAAAAACAAAAAGAAGGAACACCGGCGAAAATTCTTACCCTGAAACGACCGTCAAGCGGCAAATTGGGTTGTCCAAATATTTCCGGAAGCTCGGTAATCCGTAAAACTTTCTCGCTCTTTTTATTTTTTTCATCTATCATCCGTTCTCCGAAAACGTTTCAAGCCACGATATTTATTTCGACGCGTTTTTATTCGATATCTTCGCTCGGCGTAGACGCTCCTGTGTTTTCCGAAAAAATCATCCGATTATTTCGACAGTCGATAGAGATCGGCTTTTATGGGTCGATTTTTTCCTCCGGGATTTAGCTTTTGAATCGTCTGCAAATACATTGCTCCTTTAAAAAGAGACTGGTCGCGGTTTTTTTGGATAATTGTTATTCAGATAGTTCGTTCGATGATTTCATATTTGAGCGTCGGGTAGATTCTTTTATCGAGCGTGCGATTATCGAACGTTTAATTATCGAACCTGTTCAGAAATATTTCTTATTGACACATACAAATGTTTGTTTAAGATGTTCATTCATTGTTAGTGCTTTTTAAGTTTGTAAGTAGTGGTAAAATTTCCCATAAATTTTTCTATCATTATAATACGTAGTTTCGTTTATTAATATAATTAATCTGAAATGAAGAAATATTGCGTAACCTAACCTAGTCAAGAAATATTGCATAACATAAGAAAATCATGAAATATTACATAACCTAACCCAACCAAGAAATATTGCGTAACCTAACCTAATCAAGAAATATTGGCTAACGTAACCTAACCATAGCAAGAAATACAGCGTCCGTAAAGAAATAATAATTGGAGTGTCGTCGAACTCGATCATGCTAGAAAATTTCGTGCGTGCAGCGACGCAACGAGAATTTTGAACGTTCATCAAGAATTTCACGAGACAAGAAATTCGTGCGCGAGTCGCTGAAAGACGACCAGACGACAGAAGCGAACCAAACGGGCGACTAAATAAAACGTAACAAACACGCGGCCGGCCCGGTGTAAATATATAACGTATAGCAACGGACACCGGATCGAGATTCATTAGCTTCTTTATGACGCACTTTGCGGCAATGAACCAATCGTAAAAGCGTCCCATTAGCGGGATCCTAAACTTCGCTGATTTATAATCTGTTTTCCTTTTACACTTAACGCGCGAACAGACGTTGCGGTATCGGTTCAATTTAATTAGAAGTTCGTTGAAAACTTACTCGTTACGATGACTGATCGTTGCACAGGTATCTGAAACAGAGAAACGGATTCCAATTATTAATTTCGAACAATTATTCCGCTGAAAACAAACGGACTTTCAACGCAAGTACGGATCACGTTGTAATAAACCGAAGCAACTTTCGCGGTTAGTTATTTTAATCGGGGTTTTATTTACAAAGACACAATTTTTCTGACAGTAGCTCGAATTTAGTTTGAATTATACACCGAGTTTGTATTAACACTACTACTACTACTACTTGCTTTTATTGTGATACTCCTGAACTTGTACAGGGAAAGGGATGATTTATGCACCAGATTTTACAAAAACATGAATTTATTATATATCATTTCTTTTTAACTGTAACTTTCCGACCTGTAACCTACAATTTTGACGGCAAGTACGTCAGAGCGATTTAATTATTGCTGTAATGTTAAATGTTGTATTGTTGTAGTACTAGGACATATCAATAGTTATATTCGTCATGATATGGTGCGTCATGTGGTGCGTCATGATGTGCTGCCACGTATGGTGTTTCCTGATGTGGTGCGTCGTATGGTGCGTCATAATATAGCCTGCCTATGGTGTGTCATATGATGCGTCATAGTATAGTGTGTTGTATGGTGCGTCATAATGTGCGTCGTGACGTTGTGCGTCGTATGGTGCGTCATGATATAGTATGTTGTATGGTGCGTCATATGATGCGTCATAATATAGTGTGTTGTATGGTGCGTCATAATGTGTGTCGTATGGTGCGTCATGATATAATGTGGCATATAGTGCGTCGTATGGTGCGTCTTGTGGTGCGTCATGGTATAGTGTGTCGTATGGTGCGTCATGACATAGTGTGTCGTCTGGTGCGTTATATGGTGCGTCATAATATACATAGTGTGTTGTATGGTGCGTCATATGGTGTGTCATGATGTGGTGCGTCTTGTGGTGCGTCCGGACATGGTGCGTCATGGTGTACGTCATATTGTAAAGTAAACAGGTTATTACGTAAATTATTACACCTAAATTGAAAATTCACGCGTACCAAAAATCTAAGAAAAATTGACAATATCCGAACTTCGAGTGCGTCACGAGTGCACAACTCACGCGCCAACTCGTGGATAGACGTCGGTACGTCCCTGCGATCTCTATATTGCGGTCAGAACAAATGAGTGCAATTTCATAGGAACGATTGTCCATAAGTCTTCGCGCACTTCAATGTCATTTGCTAGCAACATTACCGGTACTAAAGTGTACAGAAGAGAGATAACCCCGTAAACTTTCCACTCTGTACTGTCTATGTTTTCCCTGGGTGTCCCGGCTTCCAATGTACTTCGTGTTCAGATGCTTTTACGCGTGTCTCCACACGAAAAAGAACGTCCTATACCCGTCCCGTTTCGTCAATGCGTATAAATTGTCGATAAATTGCACTAGCTGAAATACGATGCACTCTATTCGATGCTCGTGCACGGAACATTCGGGCCATTGGCTTTTTCATGAGTCTACATAAGCAATAACGCAGCGGAGGCCACTTGCTGCGTGAATTTTACATTCCGAAAATATAACGATACGTTTCGACGTTAAATGATAATACAGATGCGGCAATTACTTTAAGAGCAACGCTAATTTTAACGAGAACTGTTATCGTTTACGTTGGATTTATGTTGCTTTGTCGGAGGTGGACGCTTTTGGGAGAAGGTGGCATCTCACATTTTTAACCTGTTCATGGTTTTAATACATTTTTTAATTGAAATATCTAGGTCTTGAAATATATAAATTTTTCAATTTCACAATTCTTAAATCTTCAAACTTCTTTACTTCTAAATATCTAAAAATTAAAATTTTCAAATCTCGATAAACTCTCAACTTCAAAACTTTCCCGCCAAAAATCAGAGTCCAGTTCCAAAATTTCCACTCTGCTAAATCACAAAATTTCACAATGGGTTCCATTTGAAGTCACCACATCTCCAAGTCTCCATTCCAGACTTACAAATATAAAATACCCCAACAAATTAGAAAACACCCTTCCAAATTCCTAAATTCTCCAATTCCCAATTTCCCCAATTCCAATTTTCCCAATTCCTAATTTCCCCAATTCCTACTTTCCCCAATTCCCAATTTCCCCAATTTCCCAATTTCCCCAATTCCCAATTTCCCCAATTCCCAATTTCCCCAATTCCCAATTTCCCCAATTCCCAATGTCCCCAATTCCCAATTTCCCCAATTCCCAATTTCCCCAATTCCAATTTTTCCACTTTCCAATTTCCCCAAATCCAAATTTCCCCAATTCCAATTTTCCCAATTCCCAATTTCCCCAATTCCCAATTTCCCCAATTCCAATTTCCCCAATTCCCAATTTCCCCAATTCCAATTTTCCCAATTCCCAATTTCCCCAATTCCAATTTCCCCAATTTTCAATTTCCCCAATTCCCAATTTTCCCAATTCCTAATTTCCCCAATTCCCAATTTCCCCAATTCCCAATTTCCCCAATTCCCAATTTCCCCAATTCCCAATTTCCCCAATTCCCAATGTCCCCAATTCCTAATTTCCCCAATTCCCAATTTCCCCAATTCCAATTTTTCCACTTTCCAATTTCCCCAATTCCAAATTTCCCCAATTACAATTTTCCCAATTCCTAATTTCCCCAATTCCCAATTTTCCCAGTTCCCAATTTCCCCAGTTCGCAATTTCCCCAAATTCCAATTTCCCCAATTCCCAATTTCCCAATTCACAATTTCCCCAATTCCCAAATTCCAAAATCCAAAAATTCCAAAACGTACCTAAACTTCTATAACCGCAGTCCCGTTAATCAGCTGGTGAATCTTTCCAATACGTCACCCGTCAGTAAGTCAGCTAAATAAATAAAAATGTAGCAAGTAAAAAATTTATCCAGCTAATTGTTACCGAAGGCGTAAAAGAATGGTGGTGAAAACGTAAACAAAAAGGGTGGCTGACAGTCAAACGTCAAACGTGAAGTTTAGTTGGGAAAAATCGAAAGGGGTGATGATCGTTCGTGGTTAAGATAGCTTCCATTTGTTCGTGCCTCTCTCTCTGGTTTTTTTTTTTTTTTTTTTAAACCCCATCGTTCCGTCACTTGCATTTCAGTTACACGCACACGGCCGCAAGATTTCAAGGGAATTGCAGGACAGAGCAATTGAATGGGTGGAAATCAATTTCGTGCCTAGCAATTTGCTTTTCACCGCAGCGATCGCGTCAGGATAATAGCGACGATTCGGTGATTGTTGTGCGATAAGACAAACAACAGGTCCGAAAACGCGTCATGTCGGCTTTCTTTTGAATATTTTATCACATCGCTCCTCGCTTTGTTCCGTTCGTTGCTTGCGCAAACAATTCCTACGTCCACACTGCGACCGATGTGTTTTACAATAAAATCAGAAGGCAAACGCGCAGTTTAAACGAAACATTCCGCGGTTGAATCACTGAGGGGAAATGTGTGCAAAGCGAATGTTAAGATATTTGAGGAAATACGAGGAGGTTAATTAACGCGGGATAAACAGAATGATACTTTTTTAAACGGACAATTAATTAGATGTTTAAAGCATGTTACGTGCGTACTGATGAAATATGTGGCTGAAAATTGAGAAATGAAGAAATTCAGTGACGTACGTATTTAAAAATTGAAAAATTAAAATGCTACAAAAATTCAGGAAATCTTGATTTTTCAACCCCCAACTTCACAAGCCTAAAATCGAACAAAATTTGTAAAATATTTGTAGCAAATTTCCAAATCGAAAAACTGCTTATTCTATAGGAAAATAGTATCCAAATAATTGACAAGAGCTTGACTTTGCAACTTAACCCCATCCAAATTTTTTCAACTTGCTTAAAACTTCCAAACCTTCCACTTACAAATGTCCTCAAAATAATAGCCAAAAATCAGTATCATAACCCTTCATAAAACCCGAAAAAAGTATAGTACAAGTAAATTCGTATGCACCGTCCGATGCAAATCCTATACTGCTGAAAATCTTGTTCCGTACGAAAAGACTACGATTTTTTGTTCCTAGAAAATCCAGAACCCTTGAGAAAAAGGGCCGACGTGACCCCGGTGGTAAGTGGCCGAAATATCCGTGCAGAAATTTGTGAATAAAAAAAAAAGTTTGATCGTTTTTCCCTGCGTAATTAATCGACTAGGTTTCAGTTGTGAACACAGTGCATCAGAATTCACGTGATACGGCGATAGTGCATTATCGTGTAGCAAGTCGTGCTTTTGTACGACCAGAGATTTGGTTACAAGTACAATCGATCAGAGCGTAAGTCCATCTAATTACCGTCGACTCGCAACGCAGTGTTAATGACGTGGTACAATGATATCCGATTGATAATGCATCGAGGGTATGAATTGCAACGATGATATTTGGGGAAAATCATCGTAGCTGACGTAGCCACGGTAAACAGTATATCATAACGAATACATGACGCAAATAACACTAGTTTTCCACGGTAATGTTACAAATCGAAATTATTGTGACGCTGTTAGACCGTGGACCGTAACGATATTACGAACCATAAATTTTATTGGGCAAAGGGGAACAGCTGCTGCGAGTTTGTCGCAAACCCGGGAATCAATTCCGAAACAGAAGTCTGGGAAATCGGAAAAATACGGGTCTGGGACGAAAATAGTTCGTAATTGCATTTTCGGACTTTTCATATTTCGATTTTAGAAATTATTTTAATTTTGCATTTAGGAATTTTCGGATTTCTGGATTTTTGAGCTCCTGAATTACGCAATTCTCCAACTTGTGAATTCCTAAATCTTTGGATTTGTGAATTTTTGAATTCCTAAATTCCCCAATTCCTATATCCCTAAATTCTAAAATCCGTAAATCCCCAAACCCCCAATTTCCAATTTCTCCAATTTCCAATTTCTCCAATTTTCAATTTCCCCAATTCCCAATCTCCCCAATTTTCAATTTCCCCAATTCCCAATCTCCCCAATTTCCAATTTCCCCAATCCCAATTTCCCCATTTCCTAATTTCCCCAATTCCAATTTCCCCAATTCCCAATTTCCCCAATTCCCAAATTTCCCAATTCTAAATTTCCCCAATTTCCAATTTCCCCAATTCCCAATTTCCCCAATTCCCAAATTTCCCAATTCTAAATTTCCCCAATTCTAAATTTCCCGAAATCCCAATTTCCCCTATTCCTAATTACCCAATTCCAAATTTCCCCAATTCCAATTACCCCAATTCCCAATGTCCCCAAATTCCAAATTCCCCAAAATCTCAAATCACCATTTCCCACTTCCGAAATTCCAAAATCGAAAACTTCCAAATCGTACCTAAAACCATATAACAACATTGCCGTTAATCAGCAGCTTGTAAATCTTTCCAATACTTTTCGCCTAGAAACTCCTTGAACCGTAACTAGACGCAGTCGTAGGCGAGTATCTATTACGCGTACACGAGTTCACAGACAGATTCATTAGTATACCCGGTAACCATTAGCACGTCTGAAGTTTCGACTTAAACAAGACCACGTTAAATGATGAGTGATTCAAGTCTCGACGATTTAGCCGGCCATTCGATATACCACCGCGTTTCTCGTCCTTTCTATATATCACATTCCACGTTCTCGTTTCGCCTTCTTTTTTAGTCTCCTTTTTATCCTATTTCGTGTCCGTTCCCCCGTTCGCTCGCTGTTTTCATTTCTGAACGAAATATGAGATAGAGGAGAGAAAGCTCGTTGAAAACGTGGAATCTATGCAGCCACAAATTCCTAGAGCCACGATATATTTATACGCAGGAATTAATTCAGCGCATGGGGAGGGAATTAACTTTCTATGGCGTGCTGCCAGCCACGGAGTATGTTGATCCGACGGAATTTAACTGCCATTCGATGTAATTGAAGCGGCCTGCGACTCAGCCACCATTATCTTTTATGCTCCACGCTTTCTCTTCCACTCGCGGAAAGAAGACGTTTCTTCCTCGACGTATAAATGTTACTTAATCCGCGATTTGGACGCTCTATATATTCACCGACACATAGATCAAGCTTTCATAAAGAATATACCGCGACCTGGGATGAAACTGATATGCTCCTTCATTTTCTGCAACTTCAGAATTTCAAAATTTCACGATACATTTCGGGATTTTATAATTTCCAATTGGTTTTGTTATTCGAGGGTTCTGGAATCGGGAATTAATGAATTTCAAGGTTGATTGGAGGTTCGACAAATTTCAAGGTTAGCATGGGTTAACAAATTTCAAGGTCGATTTGAGATTTCAAAAATTTCTAGGTTGGTTTAGGTGAACAAATTTCAAGATTAGTTAGAGGATTACAAAATGTAATGGTGCGTCATGATGGGGTATGTCGTATGGTGCGCCATGATGAGGTGCGTCGTATGGTACGTCATGACGGGGTGCGTCGTATGGTGCGTCATGATATAGTGCATCGTATGGTGCGTCGTATGGTGCATCACGATGGGGTGCGTCGTATGGTGCGTCATGACAAGATGCGTCGTATGGTGCGTCATGATATAGTGGGTCATATGGTGCGTCATGATATAGTGCATCGTAAGGTGCGTCACGATGGGGTGTGTTGTATGGTGCGTCATGACAGGGTGCGTCGTATGGTGCGTCATGACAAGGTGCGTCGTATGGTGCGTCAGGATGGGGTGCGTCGTATGGTGCGTCATGAGAAGATGCGTCGTATGGTGCGTCATGATATAGTGTGTCATATGGTGCGTCATGATATAGTATGTCGTATGGTGCGTCATGATATAGTGCATCGTATGGTGCGTCGTACGGTGCGTCACGATGTGGTGCGTCGTATGGTGCGTCAGGATGGGGTGCGTCGTATGGTGCGTCATGAGAAGATGCGTCGTATGGTGCGTCATGATATAGTGTGTCATGTGGTGCGTCATGATATAGTATGTCGTATGGTGCGTCACATGATGCATCATGATATAGTGTGCCGTATGGTGCGTCATATGATGCGTCATAATATAGTGTGTTGTATGGTGCGTCATATGGTATGTCATGATGCGGTGCGTCGTGTGTTGCGTCAGGATATGATGCGTCATGGCGTGCGTCATATTGTAAGGTAAACAGGCTATTACGTAAATTGTTACAGCTAAACTGAAAATTTACAAAAAATTCACTGAAAAATTGACAATATTTGAACTGCGAGTGCGTCACGAGTGCGTCCGAGCGTAAAAACGTAACAAAACGGTCTCGAAAAATAATCGCGACTTCCGGTAACAAGTAAAGAAAACAGTTCTATAATAACAGAAGCGATATCGAACTAACGAAGAACCTATCGTCCGAACTAATGAAACAGTATCCGGCAGAGCGGGCAAAGCAATTTTCCGAAGGATCGTGAAAGCAAGCAAGCAGCACTAACCGCGCTATCAACACAATGGAAGGCCATAAAAGCATCAAGAGCAGGTAGCATGGTTTTCCGCGTAAGAAAAGCACAAAGAAACCTTCAAATCCATCCACCCCTCGATCACCTGTCGTTCGCAGTCAACATCAAAGAGATCAGGCTGAGCAAAATCGTGACAGCGAGAGTGCAAGAGCCACGTAACAAACAGAAAGAAAAAAAAAAAAAAGAAAATAACAGAAAGAGAAATCCGTGTGCGCGCAGATTTTACCGACTAATTACGAATGACCGGAGGCGGTCGGAAATGATCAAGGATGACGCGTTTCTCTGGTAAAAGCACGTATTAAAATTCCGGACACCCGGTGAAATAGTGATCTGCGTCGAGGGTGTTACCACAAAGGTGCACGTTAGGATGAGGAGCCAAGGGTGGAGAGAGAGAGGGTTTGGCTCGGGTAACAGGACGAGAAGAGGGGTTTTACAGAAGAAGGTGGTGAGATGCACTGTTGGTACTGCCAGCCCGTGCCCCAAGGGATTAATCACGGGGCATTATGGCGGCGCCGGCTCAAAAGCGGCCAAGGAACGAACAGGTCTGAATCATAACTCAACCTCCTCGATCTCCGAGCGTATCTGCTAGGACTCGCATTAATAAGGGCATAAACGCTTTGTAATTTCAAAGTAGGCACTGACGCCAACCAAAGAGCCACCCTCGCTCGGAAACTGCTCGCTGAAGCGCCCATCAACCACCTGCACAGCTTTTCGAACAACGAACCCATGTTTTACGTTATTATTTTGAAAACGTATCGTCGCATCGAATTTTACCGCCGGTTTTATCATTTCAATCCTTTACAGTATTGTTTAGCTGGATTTACATATTAATATTTTTTAGCTGGATATAGCATCATAGTGTTAGGTAATGTAATATGGTGATACAATAGTGGAAATTAACCCCTTTCTCTCACACGTAACTGTTGAAATAGAATAAATATGCCTCACATTTTTACCAGGATTGAATTTTTAATTTAATTTTAATTATAAGCCAACCATCACGATATTCAAAGTAACCCTATTTGAATCGTTCTGTCTGACTTGCCGATAAAGTCATAGGTTAAGGGGTCGATTAAAGAGAGATAACTTGGAAAGAATTCGTCAAACTTTTTAACTAGGGAGTTTTGAAGTGGCAGCCTGTTGACAGCAAAAATACTCGAGTTCAAGTGGTTAAGTTGTGCAATTTGTTTTCCTTCAAATCTGTGTTCACTTTTATAGAAGCAAAGAATTGATTTTTATATTAAATTACGTCCTTATGATGGTTCTATTTTATTGTTAGGTTCGAATTTTATGGGAAATTGTAAAATTGTAGAGTAGCAGAATGGTAGTATGGTAAAATGGTAAAACAGTGAAATAGTAAGGTAATGAAGATAGTGAAATGAAAAAACAGTGAAAATTGTACAAGAATAGAGAAGTGAAATAGTACAGTAATAATATAGTGAAATGGTGAAATAGGACAGTAAAATTTGCTAAGTAATGGAATGGTCAAATGGTAGAGTAGCAGATTAATAAAATAGTAGAACTGAAGAATAGTAAAATAAAGTAGTGCAATTATAAAATAGTGAAATAGTCAAGCAATGAAGTGGTGAAATGGTGAAATTGAAAAACAGTGAAATAGAAAAATAGTGGAATAGAATATTAGAATAGTAAAACAGTAAAATAGTAAAATAGTAGAACAGTAAAATAGTAGACTAATGAAATGATAGAACAGTAAAATAGTGAAGTAGTAAAATACTAAAATAGTAAAATAGTAGAATAGTAAAATAGTAAAATAGTAGAATAGTAGAATAGTAGAATAGTAAAATAGTAAACTAGTGAAATGATAGAACAGTAAAATAGTGAAGTAGTGAAGTAGTAAAATAGAAAAATAGGAAAATAGTAAAATAGTAGAACAGTAGAATAGTAAAATAGTAAAACGATGAATCAAGAAAGTAATAAAACAGCACAAGAATAATAGAATATCAAAGCCATAAAATACCACGGCAATAAAATAAAAGAATAATCAACTAGTAAAACGACAAAACAACTTCGAAACTCATTACAATTTTAAATAAAATCCCACACGGGCAACCCCTTACAAGAGGGTAACAAATTCGTAAACCCGTGAGTCCACAACTGTGCAGAGGAAAAACAAAATAATTCCACCATGTATCTACCCCTTCTTGAACCTCGTTCTACGTAATCACGGTAAAAGGGTGAATATAAAATTCAGTACACAGAAGATTAATAAAAGATAAAATGGTAACGAGAGACGGCTATTACGCGGATCAACCGATATAATTGACAATACAGAATTACTCAGCGTGTTAACTTAAGGTTATTAAATTAGTCTCGAATGATATCCAAGGGAAATTTATGCGTCCACGATTTACCAGAGACGTGTAATTCATCCCCCAGAACGTTTCGCATGCCTGTTGCTAACTAACTATTACGACAACGTTTCGCCACGGTGTAAATGATACGCGCGATAACGGGATTATCAAATTAATCGAATTTTCCGTAGCAGCCGAATTAATTAGAGTCGCAAAAAGTTCAATTTATCCGGATCGGTCAAGATAAACATCTCGGGCTGATGCGCCTGGACACGAACGCAACGGTGCACCACCATCGCTTGCTAATTAAGCGCAAAGTTGAAACTCTAACCCATGGTACGCCATAATCAGATTATGAATTTGGTCGTGAATGCAATATTACACGGCTGCAAGGAAACTGATAAGACAACGCTTTTGTCAACCTAATCCTTTCCCTCCTGTCCTACGGAAATATACGAAAAACCTGCGCTACGTTTACCGGAATAATTTCGACGTGTTTATCTTTGTGTAACCTGTGTAAACCTTGCTTCTCGATCACTATTAATCATTGTTTTATTCGCGGACACGAATGTAAAATTGGTTAATTGTTACTAGCATTTTTAGAATAGATAGGATTCGGTCGAATGTGGTTTTATTGCAGGAGAGAACGATGGTTTGGGGGTAGTTTTAAATGTATTCTTAAATTTCTACGATTTCTAATTAATAAAATACAAAATTTCCATATCTTCTTACCAAATTTCCATATACCCAAATTTCTACATTTCTAAATTCCTGAAATTTCAAGTTCACATATTTCCAAATATTCAAATCTCCGAATTTCCAAATCTTCAAGTCTCCAAATTTCCTAATTTCCAAATTTTCAGAGCTCCAAATCTCCAAATCCCAAAATTTCCAAATCACCAAATTTACAAATATCCAGATATCCAAATCTCCAAACCTGTAAATCTCCAAATCTCCAATTTTCCAAATCTCTAAGTCTCCCAATTTCGTAAATCTCCAAATCTCTAAATCTCTAAATCCCTAAATCTCCAAATCTCTAAATCTCTAAATCTCCAAATTCCCAAATCTCTCAGTCTCCCAATTCTCTAAATGGCTAAATCTTCAAAGTGTCAAATCTCCAAATTCCTAAATCTTCAAATCTCCAAATTCCCTATTCTCCAAATGACTAAAACTCCAAATTCCCAAATCTCCAAATTTACAAATATCCAGATATCCAAATCTCCAAACCTGTAAATCTCAAAATCTCCAATTTTCCAAATGACTAAGTCTCCAAATGCACGAATCTCCAAATCTCCAAATCCCTACATCTTCAAATGCCCAAATCTCCAAATTCCCAAATTTTCAAATCCCCAATTCTCTAAATGACTAAATCTTCAAATCTCCAAATCTCCAAATTCCCTATTCTCCAAATGACTAAAACTCCAAATTCCCAAATCTCCAAATCTCCAAATCCCTAAATCTCCAAATCTCTAAATCTCCAAATCTCCGAATTTCCAAATCTTCAAGTCTCCAAATTTCCTAATTTCCAAATTCCCTATTCTCCAAATGACTAAAACTCCAAATGCCCAAATTTCCAAATTCCCAAATCTCTAAATCTCCAAATCTCCAAATCTCCATATCTCTAAATCTCTAAATTTCCAAATCTCCAAATCCCTAAATCTTCAAACCCCAAATTTCCAAATCTCCAAATGACTAAATTTCAGCTTCCTATATCTCCATATTTCTAACAAAAAAAAATTACCCTCCCAAATCCCCACCTTCCAAAATCCCGAAATCCAAATTTCCCCGAAAAGTAAAACAATCGCAGGATTACGCTCCGTTCGAATTCCGCGAATCATCTTTAAACGCAATTCCAATAAATGATTACGCTTCCGAGAAGGGCAGATCGTTAATCCGGTTCGTTTCTCGTTGTTGTCAGTGTTCGCAGTCGGATCATATGTAAATCTCTTGCGGCTTAATTACGCGAACAGGGGGCTGTTATATGAGGTTTCAGATCGTACGTAACGCGAACCGGAACCCAATATATTTCTCGACCGATAAGAAGAAACCACCCTCCGCATCTGAGCCTCAGCTAAGCCTAAAGGCTGTTCGCGCAAGCGCCTCTTCGCGTTTCAGACAACGTGTTTCCGTTTATCTGAAACCATTTGCACGCGTGTTCCTCGAGTTTCTGTCGGGGCAACGCTGGTTTACAAGTCCTTGCACGACGATCCCTCGATCTCTGATACACGAAACTCGATTTCCCTTCCGGCCATACCGATTCCAATCAACCATCATCGCTCACGGAAACAATATGTGTGTTAATTAGCGTTTTAATATCCTGCGTTCGTTATAACGCTCCATTGTTTTTCGACACCTTCGTTGATCGCTCTTTTTCGCCTGTCCATTGGCTACGTATTTACCTGATGCGAGAACTTTAACAGCGGGCTTTTAACGAAATATATTTCATGTTAGATACGTTCTTGTGTAGTTTGGTGTACTTTATGTTTCATGTGAAATGTATCTTTCTATTTTTTATGTATTTATATTTCTGTACTAGATACGTTTTCACATATTTAGGTATCTTTCACGTTAAATCTATTTTTACAAATTTATATTTCTGAATAGGTGTGTTACATGTATTTTACCTTAGATATGTTTTCATGTATTTAGACATCTTTCACATCGAATTCGTCTTTACATATTTAGATATAATTCCGAATTAAAAATATCCCAAAATTGAGCAGCCCTAAATGCAACACGAAATGGCAGAGATCGTTCCGCGATACATTCTATATATTCTAACCCGTACACGGCTCTTTCAGATCAATGATAAACTGGAATCAACCACGGCTACGTTAATTCAACGTCCCTTTGGGATTAATCCGAATGCACAGACGATTAAGATAATTCATAAAGCAGCAGGGGATCGATGTACTTAAGTTTCAATAAAATTTCGAAAAAGAACATCTGCGGCGTCCATTAGCTTGATGACATCAAGCGGTAATTAGCGGTCATGTGTGTATAGAATTTACTGGCTCGTTAGTGCAATCGGCTGTACACACATATGTGCACATATGTCGCTGACCCATCTACAGGATGAGTTACATCGGAGATAGAGTATCATTGTGAAGAAACTATGATTGCAAACTATCTTCTCAAACTTGCTTTCTAGCGCTGGGGGTACTTTTGGACTCCAAATGCATCTTTTGGCATTTTTGACAATTTTTCAGGAGGCTTTGGAATATTTTAAGAAAGTGTGATTGTTTGAAAATGTACACTTCCTGAAGTTCTATTAGAATTAATACAGTTTTGAGTAGACAAAGTTCACATTAAACTCTGAACACTTCATGCTGAATTCCAAATGAGTAGCAGCGAAAAATCAATGGAACACATGTGATATAGCAATCTAGTACATTGTTTCTTACTCAAGATACATTATAATTAACACAATTTTCATCGTACAGAATTTGAAGCAAACTAGTACACTGTTTCTTCCTGAAGATCCATTAGAATCAATACATATTCGAATAAACCAAGTTCATATTAAACTCTGAACACTTCACGCTGAACTCTAAATGAAGAGGAGCGAAAAATCAATCAAACACATGTGATACAGCAATCTAGTATATTGTTTCTTTCTAAAGATCCATTGTACGTGCAGCGTCAGCACTGAAATTTCTTATCACCTTTTCAAACTTTTTCTTAATACATCAATCTTTAATTAATCTTTCGACTTGTGATATGTCACACTCGTGACGCACATTGCGTCATATATATTGTACGTTGCTGGAAATCGAATTCGTTCAGCTTTAACCAACACTTCTTATCATCTCTGCAAACTTTTCCTCAATACGTCAATCTTTTATTAAGTGCTTGACTTGTAATATGACGCACTCGTGACGCACATTGCGTCATGTAATTTGTATGTGCGTCACGGCGTCAGCGAGTGACGATTCGACGACGCGAATCATTAGATTCCCAACGTGTGAATATGAGTGGACTGTATCTGCACTCAAGGTACACATGACGCGCTCAAGTTACAGATGACGCACTCAAGTTTCAAATGACGCACTCAAGCCATGTACGACACACTCAAGCCACGCATGACTCACTTAAGCTACACATGACGCACTCAAGCCACACATGACGCACTTAAGCCACACATGTGAGTCGTGTCATTTGTAATTTGTGTGCGTCATTTGTAGCTTGAGCGCGTCATCTGTAATTTGAGTGAGTCTCTAGTTACACATGACGCACTCAAACCACACACGACGCACTCGAGTTACACGTGACGCACTCAAGCTATAGACGACGCACTCAAGGTACACATGACGCACCCAAGCCACACATGACGCACTCAAGCCACACATGACATACTGAACCCACATATGCACACTCAAAACTTGTATTATATGGAATTTACTAAGGTGACTTGTACTGATGTCTCCTTTCGCTGTGTTATGCATTTTAAGACCTAACAAGGTTCAGTTATTTTCAGGATTACAAATTTGAGTTTCACTCTTCTTCAGTCTTCCCATTTGAAAATTGATACTCGATTTATTAATTTTTAGCGAAGATTGCAATTAATCTATGTCTGATATTATTGAGAATGTTATTTTCGAATGGAATTATCAAATATTTTATTCCTGATCGACTTCTTTATCGAGAAACGCTATATCCGTTATTCGCGAACACGATGCAATGCACCATTTCTAAAGGAGCAATAAACTTTCTTAATATATACACTTGTCGATACCATCGTATGAGTAAATAGGAGAATATGTGTAGGGGAATAATTGATCACTTTCCAATTATACCTAACAATTCGCGAACAGTGCACTCGGTTATCCGGTGTTTCGATGAATAATAGTCGAAGTGTTTCAATCTGCACTAAACTTGGTAAATTCGCTGGATTAAAAGTCTGGCAAAAACACATGTTCCCTGCGAGAGGAAACAGTACAAAGAGGTTATTATAAACAATGAATTGTAACTTTTCATCGAAAGCAATTAATTCCAGGAATTCGTGAGCTCTTTATCTGCTTTTGAAAAAAGAACACATTTTTGACAGAGGAAGCGATGAAGTCGCGTTTCCACGAACCGGGAAAATGAAGTACGTTCGTTTATATCCTTTGGTGCATAAAACCAGTTATAACCATACTCTACAGTGTATGCACTTGAAAAACTAAAAAATTATTGATCTCTCTTTGTGAATTTTGTAGATTGAAAAGGAATGATGTTTTTGATATTGAATTTTTACAATACTTAAAGATTTCAAATTCCCTAAAATCTCACAATTCTTTAATTTCTAAAATTTCTCAAATTTTCCAAATCCACTTTCCCTAAATTCTTCAAATTCCTGAAGTTTTCGAAATTCCTTAATTTCCAATCTCCGATTTCCCCACACTCCTCAAATTCCTCAAATTCCTAATTTCCAAATTTGCCAAATTCCAATTTCCCCAAATTCTCAAATTCCAAATTTCAATACTGCCAAGTTTGCAAATACCCAAATTCCTAAATTACAAAGCATTCAAATTCCCAAATTTCAAATTGCACACTGTTCGACACCACGAATTCTCGCAGCAGGGAATCGTCAAATTGCAAAATTCCCAAATGCACAATTTGTATTTCGTCGAGTCGGTTAGCAGCTCGAACACCAGCGCTGCTCCTTTTTCGTACATATTTTCGGCCGAGAAAACAATGGCCTCGCGTTTCTATGAACCATGAAAACTACGTGTTCCTTGTTCGTCGAATGTAAACCGAGCTATTACTATATTGCCTTAACGAACAAAGCTAAACGAGAAACGCAAAACTGCGTCCTATTCGAGCGTAATAAACTGACTAAAATTAACAAGAGGTTATGATTTTTAATTCTTGATACCCATGTTTAAGTTGTCCATTCCACCAACCGCTTCCACTTACGCTTATTAACACTGAGCTCTTTAGAAACGTCACTTCTCCTTCTCATCAGTGCTTTACTTGACTGGTTACTGCGACGCCATATTGGATTTTACCCATGCTCGGTGAACTCTTTGAAGATTTTAAAGAAAATAAAAATGTTGCACAGAATTTTTTTTAAATATAAACTAATGGTAAAAGCGTTCATTTCAATTATTTAACACAGAACGTCGACTTTTCACGGCGAATTAAAATCCCACCATAAAACACTAAAAGTGGGATAGAACCAAACCTCAAAGAGTTAAACAAAGAACACAATTAAAATAATGAAACATATTTTTCCGACCACTAACTGTAAACAAATATTGTTCTCCTCTTTAAATAAGTATTATAGAATCACTTTAACGTTCACAAACGCCCAATAAAATTACAGATAGAATTCAACATGACGTCACACGTGTATAACCTAAAAATACTCAACTTTACATATGCACAACTTTTCAACCGTCGTATTCCTAATATTAAGCTTAAATTTTTGTATTCTACGCATTAAAAGCGATTAAATAATAAGAAAAATTCTGTGTGGCCCAAAGTAGAGTTCAACCATCCTTTCTTTCAGTTTCTCCGAGCTACCCGACGCTCTTTTTCCCCAAACTTTTTCGACCGCTTCTTTCGCCGTGTCGTAGATAATTTTGCACGTCGTCTGTCATCGTAAATGTCGCCGATTCAACGGCCGCAACAAGACCGACACTGATTTATTATTAATCGTGCCTCGTCAAAATACGGCATTCCGCACAATACTCGTTCTCCAAATTTCCTGTGTCGACCGTTCCACCATCCGCACTTATCCTTATCAACCCTTAGCTTATAAACCACATCACTTTTCCTCCGCGTCCAAATTCCTGATATACCGATATTTATGTACCCGATCTCCGTTTTTAGGGAATCTGGTACAATCAAACCCATCAGGCGTCTCTGATCCTATTTCCAGATACTTATGCACCCGGTGCGTTACCCTAATCGCAACCCTAAAATTCCGCATCCAGTACTACTCCCATTTTTACGGTGAAAAGCACCGAATAAAAATGGGACCCTCCGAGGACCGAGTCAGTAATCCCGTCTGCCGGTTATACCCGTTAATTATACCAAAATATAACCGTATTCGAAGCTCGAAGAAATGAAATATTTAAAACTCGTCTTGGATTCGAGCAGGAAAATTTACATTATCGATTTGGAAGAAAGAGTAGGGGAATCAGCCGTTGGTAAAAACAGGTATTTTTGCTAGCATGGTGTTCTAATTTTACGCAAGAAAAAACAAATATCCACACGCTGTGCGTAGTTTGTTATTCTGTTTCTCACAATGTTGCGTCACGAAAATGCAAATATTGTTACACCATGAAGTTTAAACACTAGCATCCCAAATAGACAGAACACTCGTTGGGGCTAGCCTGGTTGAAAGAAGATAAATGTAAGCATCGCGTGTACCTCGAGCCAGCACGTTATAACGCCATCTCGGCGAAAAAAAGATCGATCGAAGGGACGAAATTCTGATAATACTTTACACCTTCTAATTAAGATTGACTGATTAATTACTACAGATACGTCGCTTTAACGATGCTGCATGATTCGTTTTACTGCGAAATTTTTATTTTACTCTGGGGTTGTAAAATTGTGTGTCAAGTGCTTTTAGAAGTTGGCAGTGGGACGAAAAATAACTAGATAACTAAATTCCCAAATGTCAAAATCCACAAATCCCTATATTTCTAAATACTTAAATTCTCAAATCCCTAAATCACTATATTTTCAAATACCTAAATTCCTCAATTTCTAAATCTCTAGTTTATTAAATACCTAAATTCCCAAATTCAGATCTGCAAATCCCTAAACTTCCAAATTTCAAAATCCCCAAATCCCTACAGTTCTAAATACCTAAATTCCCAAATCACTAAATCTCCGAATACCTAAACTTGGAAATTAAAAAATCCCCAAATCCTTATATTTTTAAATACTTAAATCCCCAAATCCCTATATTTCTAAATACCTAAATTCCCAAATGGCTAAATCTCCAAATTTAAAAATCCCCAAATCCCCAAATCCCTAAATTTCTAAATACCTAAATTTCCAAATCCTCCAATCCGTAAATTTCTAAATACGTAAATTCTCAAATATCGAAATCCCCAAATCCCCAAATCTCTAAATTTCTAAATACCTAAATTCCCACATATCAAAATCCCCAAATCCCTAGATTTCCAAATGTCGAAATCCCCTAAATCCTATATTCTCTAGTCCCTAAATTTCCAAATCCTCAAATGCCAATATTTCCAAATACCAGAATCCCCAAATTTCGATACCACAAATCCCTAGACGTCCACATATACTCCACGTCCATTCTTCCTCTATTTGTTACGAGTTCATCGAAATAAAGAAGGAACTCATAATTTTTTCGCAAACAATAAACAAAGCCACGTACGCTCTCCAGCCGCGCACACGATGTTTCCCCGTTGCACGCATTAAAGTTTGTTTTTCACTCTTTTCCGCGATGCAATTAGCGGACGCACTCGTTTCAAGAATAATGAAATCTTGGACTAGAAAAACAGCCGGAGCTTTCGTTCCGTCGAAATTCTCGAGGAAAAAAACGGTAACTCGTTTTTGATAGGTACACGAAAATTGTCCGGAAATTACGTTTCCTCTCGGAACAGTTTGCCAAGCCTCAAAAGATAATCGAGCAAGTTAAACTCTTGCGAATTCAAGCTGAAGGCGATGTAACCGAAGTTGCCCGTATAGCGCCTAGTGACTCTAATCGAATTGCCTCCCTGGTAAACTTACGCGAGAACTAGCCAACTTTCGACCTGCGTTTCACATTTCAAAACCCCTATTTTCTATTAATCTTTCCCGTAGCCCGACCATTCGTACACCGCGTGAAATATCTCAAACGAAAGAAAAATTTGCATGTGAAATTATTTGTGACCGAAGTAGCTGATGTGGACAAAATTTTATAACCTAGCCTTTACTATTCAGCTTCTAAATATTTACCTCTTCAGATATAGAGATGCTGACATAGACGTGTGGACATTATAGTTAATTTGTGTCCCTTTATACAATTTGTAAAAGTGATCAGACATTTCTGCACACAAATAGAGGCACCTTTTCTGGTAAGTCAAAAGGAGACAGATGGAAATTGGAAGATGAATAACATAGGAATAACGTGGCAATCAACGTGCTAATTACGGGGATAATTTTGACGCGACGTTGAATATTTCTGGTTGGAGCTACTCTGAAAATGGTTCGTATCGTATTGCATTAGATGCAACATTCCCAAATGGCTTTCTACGGAACCGTCGCTGGAAATACACGTTCGTCCATCCTCACGCCCAAACTATCCGCTTAATAATCTAAGAGCTTGACCCCTCTGATAATTTCCTTCCAACGGTGGGCGAGGTCAGATCGTAATCTAATAAATGTTCCGCGATACTGTGCCTGCTACTTCTCGTAATTATCAAGTGCGGCGTAATTCCACACCCACTGCCAAATACACAATTTCCTCCAAATTGTATTACCCTCTCGATGAAGCTTATTATACGAATGCATTGTGTACCTACTTCGCGTGATACATAAAGAACGAATTGGTATTTTCTACTTTGACCATCGATATTCGGGATGATGGTGAGGATTTCAAAATTGAAGACTGCAGTATAATATATTGCCATCGTGTGGTGTCTTTATTGCAAATGATAGAATTGAATCAGTGACGCGATTTCGTGACATAAAAGTTTTTTTAAATGGTACTTGTGATACGTCAAATTAAAGGTTAGAGTTCAAGGAAAATGACAAGGTGGATGCACCTTTCGTTGCTGCTCTTGTTACGAAATGGTGGGGTGTCAAATAGCGTAAACAATGAAATCTGATCAATGGCTTTTAATGTAATTAGTCTAGAAGGATTTCATGACAGAAAAGTATTTCAGAATGATATGTGTGATATATCAAATTAATGGTTAAAGATCAAGAAAAACGATGAGGTATATGCACCTGTCGTTACTGTTCTTAATACAAAATGGTGGTGTGTTAAATATCATAAACAATGAAATCTGATCGATGGCTTTTAATATTAGTCTGGACGGATTTCATGACAGAAAAGTATTTCAGAATGATATGTGTGACACATCAAATTAAAGGTTAAAGTTCAAGGAAAATGATAGTATACATGCACCTTTCGTTACAGATCTTGTTACAAAATGGTGGACTGTCAAATACCATAAATGATGGAATGAAATCAATGAGTTTCAATATATTGTGACTTAGTCTGTCACAATTTCATGACATAAAAGTATCTCGGAATGACACTTGTGACACGTCAGATTAAAGCTTAAAGTTCAAGAAAAACAGCAACATAAGTGCCCCTTTCCGTATTAGGCTTGATGTAAGATGATGGACTGTCAAATACCATAAATCATGGCATGAAATCAATGTCTTTCAATACATTACAGTTAGTCTGTCACAATTTCATGATATAAAAGTATCTCGGAATGACAGTTGTGACACGTCAGATTAAAGCTTAAAGTTCAAGAAAAACAGCAACATAAGTGCCCCTTTCCGTATTAGTCTTGATGTAAGATGATGGACTGTCAAATACCCAAAATCATGGCATGAATTCAATATCTTTCAATACAATATAATTAGTCTGTTGCAATTTCATGACAGAAAAGTATCTCGAAAGGATACTTATAAGACATGAAATTAAAGCTTAAAGTTCAAGGAAAACAGCAGTATATATGCACCTTTCGTTACTATTCTTGTTCCAAAATGGTGGACTGCCAAACACCGTAAATCATGACATGACATCAATGGCTTTCATTATACTGTTAGTCTGTCACAATTTCATGACATAAAAGTATCTCCAAACGGTACTTGCGACACATCAAATTAAAGCTTAAAGATCAAAGAAAACAGGAACATAAGTGCCCCTTTCCGTATTAGGCTTGATGCAAAATGATAGACTAAATACCGCAGCGCACGGCATGAAATCGATGGTTGTCAATATATTTGACAACATATATAAATATATACAACAATATAAAAGTATGTGAAACTGTTAAGAGTAAATTTCCGTGAAAAAAGAGCGTTTGATGAGGATGTAAAAGAGAGGAGGCATCCTTAACGTTCCGAGCTTCAATTATCCTCATGTTACAGAGGGAGTAAAACTTGAAAGTTTAAATTAATGCGCGTGCATTAACGCAAAACTCCGCGGCTCAATTTCACGATTCCATTAACAGGCAAAAGCGAGCGAGTATGCTTGCTTCCATCTTCCAATTAAATCGTTCACAGGGACGAAAATCCAATTCCAAATGGAGCGGCGAAGGAGTATCGTGGCCCAGGAAAAGTAATAAAGATAATAGAACAATAACCGGTGCGTCGTTTGGTGGCTGAAAGCGTCGACTTTCGCAAAAGGCATTTCAACCGAGCGTGGTCTTTATAAAACTATCCTCCTAACGATTAAGCTCGATTCGACCGATAATTTCCTCTCGAATCCGCGCGTCCGAAGGTAAACCACAAAGCAACCATACGGTACGATCATTATATTTCTCGCAATTATCCATAGGATGGTGTATGGGTACTCGGTCGACTCGAACACCGGAGAGAGGAAAAAAAATACACAGAGTGAAAAGCGGAAAAACGAGGGAGAAAAAGCGAAAAGCACCAGGGGCTACGGTCGCTTCATCAGTTCGTTAAAAAGTTGCGGTCGGTGTTTGGCGGTGATTTCTCGTGTGCTGTCGCTTTTCCAACCCCGACTTCTCATTCCATGGCAATAATAACCGGTGTCTCCGACCATTTAAACCGTGGAAAATGAACAAATGACCCCGCGAGATGATAACTGGACTCGCGATCGTTCTATGACCGTTAATTTCTCCGATGTTTATTTCGCCACAGGGATGCTTTGTTTTCGGACGATCAAAATTCTGTCAGACTTTCAGATATCTACGTTAATTGTTATTACGCGATCAGTATCCATCTAATCATTAATATTTATAGTCATTTCATCCACTTTTTTTATGGAAATTTACATTTTTTTTTACTGAACTTCTGATCATTTCTTTCCACAATATTATTCGTCATTATCTATATTATAGATTTCTACTATTATTTATATAGGTATAAATTTATTAATATTATTAGCGAATTTTATTTATATCTTTAACTTATCACACTTAAGGTTTTTAAAATTAGTACAAATTTGCGATAGTATATTATCGAACTCTGTTACACTTTCGAGGTTATGTGCACATGGCATCCATTTTGTTGTATCATTTTGAAACGTCCAATCATTGTTATTTTAAGCTTCAAATCTGATATTACATAATTAACTTATGATGATATTAAATTATATTATTATTATGTCATCTGTGATATTTGAAACTTCAGAGATTTTTAAATTCATCGTTGTAATTGATGACCAGCCATTTTGTTCTTGGAATATCAATGAAATGTTTATGCAGTTGTTTTTGTAGAACTTCAAGCTTTGAATTGATGCAATATGAGGAATATTTTGAGACACTTTTATGTCATGAACTTCTTGTATGTTTTTAAAAATTTCCTAATGTTATGTGATCTTAAAAATTTCTTAATGTTATGTATTATTAAAAATGTTCTAATGTTACATATTGTTAAAAATGTTCTAACGTTATACATTGTTAAAAATTTCCTAATGTTATATATTTTTAAAAATTTCTTAATTTTATACATTGTTAAAAATTTCCTCGTGTTATATGTTCTTAAAAATTTCTTAATTTTATACATTGTTAAAAATTTCCTAATGTTATATATTTTTAAAAATTTCTTAATTTTATACATTGTTAACAATTTCCTCATGTTATATGTTCTTAAAAATTTCTTAATGTTATATGTTCTTAAAAATTTCTTAATGTTATATATTGTAAAAAATGTTCTAATATTAAATATTGTTAAAAATTTCGTAATGTCCTACGTTCTTAAAACGAAGTATTATTTTCTGTAAAGTAATTACCATGACATTGAGAAACGAATGATAATTAGTGAAATCAGTGATCATTGAACGTCAAGTTTTAAGTAGCAGCGTCATAACATTTCACAGAAAATTTCGTGTCACGAAATCGCCCGAAAGTTCGTGCATAACGAAATTCGTGTTCTGAAATGCAATAACATAACAGTATCAATCTCCGTTTTCAAAGCGAATGGTAAACACAAAGTGGACAGTTGTTAGTCCCATTTAGGAGTGAAATATTAATTCATTGAGCAAGCAACCCTAAGCCGGTTCAAACAAACCGACCCCTGTTATTTCTCTTCCATTAGATATGCAACGGAGTTCATGTTTGCCTCTGTCGAAAGATTGTTGACAATGTCAGGGAAGAATCATACTGTCTATTACCGGAATTTAGATCGAATCAAAACGGATAAATTAAATTAACTTCGCTTCATGCTCCTATCGATGGATGTTAAATAAACGACGTTGTCGGCAAAGTTGACGAAATATGAGAACAGTATGTTGTTAAACTTGTCGTACGAGTATTTAATCTTTTTAAGAATTTCTAGTTTACATTTTAATTATACAAATCACAGGTGGCAGGTATTAATGAAGAGAAATTATAATTGATTGAGGTTCGATCTTAAATGTGGATGTCTATCAACTATTATAATAGGAATGAAGTAAACATGGACGTAAATGAATGAATAAGTGAATACATAAATAGGTAACTAGATAAATGAATAAATGATTAAATAAGTTAATAGGTGAAGAGGAAAACAAATAATCAAGTAAATAACTGCATAACTAACTAACTAACTAAATAACAATCTAACTAAATAAATAAATCACCAATAAAAATGACGTCAATTCCCCAAATCAAATCCCACATACTCCAATAATCAAACCATCCTCCAAACACCACTAGAAACAAAAACAAAAACCACATAAAAATGTCCGCCAAACAAACAAAAAAATCAAGCAAATTTGAAGCGATGCACGTGTCGATATCATGGAGACAGCCACGAAATAGTGTAAAAATTTATATTCCAGCATCGTGTTTGTCAATAATTCAACTCCGTGATTGTGCATCGTGCGACGAAGTATGACCAGGCACGTGAAAAAGGAATAACGTTTAAACAACGAGCTTTCGGCAGTCGGCGATGAGTTCCGATTATCACCAATCGTTGTAGAAAAATACATTTTTGCATGTTCGATTCCCTACGGGGACAATGGCGAGGATGTCGGTGAAACAGATAGGAAAGGTCGTGCATAGAAACAACCCCGTGTCGATTCGGCGAAACCACATCGAATGGTCCGCGCAAAAATTGTATTTGTGTGCGCGCGTGTATGTAAGCGTGTATATTGTTGATGCGAAAAATGAGAATCCGGTAGGAAAACGGCGCTATACCAGCAGGTGAAAAGCAATCGGCGAATAACAATAACCGGATTCGACGGATTTTGTACAAATAATGGAATCGTTTAGGCGATCACCGAGCAAAATTGAACTGGCAATATCTGTCGAGCGGCTGGAATGTCCGCCATTTTTTTTTATTTCTCAACTTTCTGTGTTAGGGCTTCTATAATTCCTACTGCAATAACTGTTAAGTTACTTTGGCATTTTTCAAAAGTTCTGCGTTTTAGAGGTATTGCGATACAAATTTGGGATTTTTCAAAATTTGGGTTCCAGAGGTATTATGTTACAAATTTGGGATTTTTCAAAATTTGGGTTCCGGAGGTATTATGTTACAAATTTGGGATTTTTCAAAATTTGGGTTCCGGAGGTATTGCGATACAAATTTGGGATTTTTCAAAAGTTCTGCGTTTTAGAGGTATTATGTTACAAATTTGGGATTTTTCAAAATTTGGGTTCCAGAGGTATTATGTTACAAATTTGGGATTTTTCAAAATTTGGGTTCCGGAGGTATTATGTTACAAATTTGGGATTTTTCAAAATTTGGGTTCCGGAGGTATTGCGATACAAATTTGGGATTTTTCAAAATTTGGGTTCCAGAGGTATTATGTTACAAATTTGGGATTTTTCAAAATTTGGGTTCCAGAGGTATTGCGATACAAATTTGGGATTTTTCAAAATTTGGGTTCCAGAGGTATTGCGATACAAATTTGGGATTTTTCAAAATTTCTGCGTTCCAGACATATTACGATACAAATTTGGTATTTTTCAAAATTTCTGTATTCCAGAAATATTGCGTTACAACTATGACATTTTCCAAAAGTTTGACGTTCCGAAGGTATTACGATACAAATTTGGAATGTTTCGGAATTCATACGTCCCGAAGATTCCGTGTTCCAAATTTGTCAGGTTCTAAATTTGGTGAGTATACAAATTCTTATGTTTCAAAGCTTATATGTTCTAAATTTATTACGTTCCAGAGCGCCTACGTTCTAAATTTGTTGCGTTTCAAAGATCCTATGACTCAAAGTTCGTGTATTCCAAAGGTACTGTGTTCCATATTTGATATGTTACAAATTTGCTGTATTTCAAAATTCCAAAGTTTCAAATTTAATATGACCCATAGTTTCCATGTTGCAAAATTTCTACGTTCTAAATTTGTTATGTCTCAAAATTCCCACGTCCCAAATTTGCTATATCCCAAAATTCCTACGCCCCAAATTTGCTATATCTCTAAATTCCTACGTCCCAAATTTGTTATATCCCAAAATTTCTACATCCCAAATTTGTTATGTCTCCAAATTCTCACATCCCAAATTCGCTACGTCTCCAAATTCCCACGTCTCAAAATTCCCACGTCCCAAATTTGCTATATCCCCAAATTCCTACGCCCTGAATTTGTTATATCTCAAAATTCCTACGCCCCGAATTTGCTATATCTCAAAATTCCTACGTCCCAAATTTGTTATATACCCAAAATTTCTACGTCCCGAATTTGTTATGTCTCCAAATTCTCACATCCCAAATTCGCTACGTCTCCAAATTCTCACGTCTCAAAATTCCTACGTACCAAATTTGCTATATCCCAAAATTCCTACGCCTCAAATTTGCTATATCCCAAAATTGCTACGTCCCAAATTTGTTATGTCTCCAAATTCTCACATCCCAAATTCGCTACGTCTCCAAACTCCCACGTCTCAAAATTCCCACGTCCCAAATTTGCTATATCCCCAAATTCCTACGCCCCGAATTTGTTATATCTCAAAATTCCTACGCCCCGAATTTGCTATATCCCAAAATTCGTACGTCCCAAATTTGTTATGTCTCCAAATTCTCAGTTCTCAAAATTCCTACGTACCAAATTTGCTATATCCCAAAATTCCTACGTCCCAAATTTGCTATATCCCAAAATTGCTACGTCCCAAATTTGTTATGTCTCCAAATTCTCACATCCCAAATTCGCTACGTCTCCAAACTCCCACGTCTCAAAATTCCCACGTCCCAAATTTGCTATATCCCCAAATTCCTACGCCCCGAATTTGTTATATCTCAAAATTCCTACGCCCCGAATTTGCTATATCCCAAAATTCGTACGTCCCAAATTTGTTATGTCTCCAAAT
Organism: Megachile lagopoda; assembly: GCA_036983795.1. Lineage (NCBI taxonomy): Eukaryota > Metazoa > Arthropoda > Insecta > Hymenoptera > Megachilidae > Megachile > Megachile lagopoda. The sequence continues at coordinate 7,950,051 of CM072798.1, forward strand.
TCTCACGTCTCAAAATTCCTACGTACCAAATTTGCTATATCCCAAAATTCCTACGCCTCAAATTTGCTATATCCCAAAATTGCTACGTCCCAAATTTGTTATGTCTCCAAATTCTCACATCCCAAATTCGCTACGTCTCCAAACTCCCACGTCTCAAAATTCCCACGTCCCAAATTTGCTATATCCCCAAATTCCTACGCCCCGAATTTGTTATATCTCAAAATTCCTACGCCCCGAATTTGCTATATCCCAAAATTCGTACGTCCCAAATTTGTTATGTCTCCAAATTCTCAGTTCTCAAAATTCCTACGTACCAAATTTGCTATATCCCAAAATTCCTACGTCCCAAATTTGCTATATCCCAAAATTGCTACGTCCCAAATTTGTTATGTCTCCAAATTCTCACATCCCAAATTCGCTACGTCTCCAAACTCCCACGTCTCAAAATTCCTACGTCCCAAATTTGCTATATCTTAAAATTCCTACGTCCCAAATTTGTTATGTCTCCAAATTCCTACGTACCAAAATTCCAAAATTCCAAAATTCCAAAATACCAAAAGCCCAAAATTCCAAAGTCTCAAACTTCCAACATAAAAAAATGCCCATAATCCCGAAAATCCCTAAAAGTCCCCAAAACCCGTCAACAACCCCTCTTTAAAGAGCGCAATAACCCAGCAATTTGGCGGCACATAAAAGTTGTCGAAAGCCAGGCGAAAATAAATGATCCGATAGTATCGAACAACTGTCATTAAGCGAGTACATCATTAACCCAGAAAATGAAACAGAAAATATTCATAAGTATTTTCCGATACAGGAAATCTGTTCGTCGAAGGAGAAGACGGCGGGACGATACGATTACAAAATAATACGCGAGACGAGCGTGCTAACCGATACGCGATACAAATTGGAAAAGCGAAACTTTTCCGTGCCTGTAATCATTGCCGGGGCCGGTGTTAATTTACTTCTAAACGCCCAGGTGCATCCGGTTCATAATGAGAAGTTTGCCGTATAATTTTCGTTAACTTTACACGCCGTTCAAAGCTACTTTATTTACTTAATGTCCAACTTTATTCCATCAATTTAAAGGCAAGTTTGGATAAGTCCTGTTAAATTTGCATGTTACTGGCCGAAGTCGGTAGAGAGAACGTTACTTCCGCTGAAACATCAATCACCACACCCCGGCCTCTTTGTGTACACAACGGGGACGGTAGTAGTAGCTAATAAATTGGAAATATCGAATAGTTGCTGAGAGCAGCGCGATGTCGCCGCACGAAATCGATTAACTTTCTTGCAAAGTTACACGTAGATGTCAATAATTCGTTAATGCAATTTACAGCGGTACAACTTGCCAACTTTGTTTGCGCCCGCCATCAAACTCCGCCTGATTTCGCGATCATACAGCTACCGTAATTTCATTTATTTCTCTGTTATTGTAAATTGATTTCGACCGTTAATTACCTGACCGGTTACAACTTCGTTACACGATCGACAATTCAACGGTTAATGGCCGATGCTTAAGCTTCCGAGCAACTGGTTTCGGTGAGAAAATTATGAAATTATCGCCGGAGGTTCATTCATTTTTATTCGAAGCATTTCTTTCATCTTTGGTATTTTTATTTCAAGTGATCTTTAATTTGAAGTGATTTTTCAGTTTTATTCGGTCCGGTTTTCAATTTTTTACACTTTAGCTGGTCATTCGCATGTGGGTGACGCTTCAATTTACATATGAATCTTCTATATTATTCAAGAATTTGTTTACTTACATAACTGAAAATACTTGTATTAAAAATAGAAATATTATTTGTTAGAAATAAAAATACTACCTAACAGACTTTTAGAAATAAAAATATTTGTTAGAAATAAAAATATTAGTTAGAAGTAAAAATACTACATAAAAAAATGTAGAAATAAAAACATTACCTACCAGAATTCTACAAATAAAAATATCTGTTAGAAATAATACTATCTAACAGAATTTCAGTAATAAAAATACTACCTAACAGACTTTCAGAAATAAAAATACTACATAACAAAAATATAGAAACAAAAATATAACCAGCCAGAATTTTACAAATAAAAGTATTTGTTACAAATAAAACTACTACCCAATTGTAGTGATAAAAATGTTATTCTATACGTATAAATAAAAATATTCGGAAACAGAAGTGAATGTCAGTGATCGTGTAAAAGTATCTGTCCGTGGAAAGCCGCATAAAAATGCAAAGAAGCCACGTGTCATAATGCGTTAAAGATCGTCTGAAACGGGGGAATTGTTGGAAGGCAAAGGCGCAAATTCGAAGAGAAGCCACGACGGTTTCCCTTGTTCGTAAGTAACCGCCGTAAACGGGGGTTGCAGGGTGGATGAGTAGGGGTGGGTTTGCGGAAACCGTGTTTTGCCGCGAAACCTGCTTGAAACTTGACGTTGATCGGTGCAGGTCGGGGCCTTGGCAGCTTTCAAGTCCATGCAAGTTTTTGAAGTATCGCCGGTAGATTGTAACCGGCCCAGTATATGTTCGATCGATCGGTGCACGCGCGTAACGTTGCAATCGGCAACGCCATTATATCGATCGTTCCGGAGGGAGATTTACCGCGTGCATGCCAGCCGTGCCTTCTACGAACATATGTCATGTTATTTACGAGCCAGGCATTACTCTCTGCCCGATTTACTATATTTTATGTTACGTGGATGGACTCGCAATTCTTTCAAATCGGCCGTACCTGCAATCCGGTCACGTCGTAACGCGGTGCAGCCACGAGCTGCGTGTGACGTTCTTCGCACTTGCCTCGATTATATGCATCTACTGCAATTTAACACCCCCGCGAACTAACCGATACAAAACGAAACGATTATTTCAACACCGTACCTTTTCTTTACCTCTTGTAACATCGAGACTTGTGACGTTAGGGTTCCAACTTAAATTTTATTGGCGTGGAGTTTTGGGTTTGATACCAAGTGTAATTTGTGTAATTCAATTTTGGGGTGTGGGCATTTGGGGATGTAAGAATTTAGGGGTGTGGGTATTTAGGGGTGTCAGAATTTGGGGATGAGAATTTGGTAATATGAGAATTTTAGGGGTATGAGAATTTGGGGATTTGAGTAATTGGCATTTGAGTGCTTGGAATCTGAGTAATTGGGATTTCAGTAATTGGCATTTGAGTAATTGGGATTTGAGGATTTTGGGATTTGAGTAATTGGGATTTCAGAATTTTAAGGATACGTGAATTTGATGATGTGAGAATTTGGGAATATAGAAATTTAGGGTTGTGGGAAATTAGAGATATGAGAATTTGGGGATGTGAGAATTTGGTCATATGAGGATTTAGGGGTGTGAGAATTTGCGGATTTGAGGATTCAGGAATTTGGGTAACTGGGATTTGAGTAATTGGGACTTGAGTAATTGGGGATTTGAGAATAATTTGAAATTGAAGATGTGAGAATTTAAAGATGTGGTAATTTGGGGATGTGAAAATTTAGGATTTGAGAATTTTGAGCATATGTGAATTCGGGGATTCGAACATTTGCAAATGTGAAAATAGGGTTGTGAGAATTTGGAGATTTGAGAATTTTGAGAATATGTGAATTTGGGGTTGTGAAAATTTGCAAATGTGAAAATAGGGTGAGAATTTTGAGTATATGTAAATTTGAGGATGCGAAGATTTGCAAGTGTAGAAATAGGGATGTGAGAATTTATTTAATTTTGAGCACATATGAATTTAGGTGTATGAGAATTTGAAGATGTGAGAATTTTGGCATATGTGAATTTGAGAATGTGAAAATTTCAGGATATCAAAATTGAAGGATGTGAGTATTTGAAGATACGAAAATTCTTAGTTCCTCCAAATACTTAAATAGTGATCAACCCCTTGCACATCATGACGCACTCATGACGCACACCACAATTCGAATGTAACGAACTCGTATTTTTCCTGCAATTTAATATCGAAGTCAATTCTCGTTATAATCCACATAATCAAGACTAAAATTTTAATTTTCTTCGGTTGTCAACCCCTTGAGCTATGACGCACCAGGTGCGTCGGAACAAATAACAGCTACAATATTAAAACGAAGAAAGTTGAAATGTTATGTCAATTTGGTATTATACAATCGTTGACTATGAAAATTATTGAACTTGAACGTCAAATTGCGTATTAAAAATTCGAATGAAATTGATAATTGTTGAACGAGTGCGTCACGAGTGCGTCAGACTCAAAAAAGTGTAAGTGACTCTTAGATAAAAATAATTATTGAGTATGCTCATCTGAACACGAATGGTCCTGAATGCTTCGCGTTAATGTTCCTTCAGTAAATAATAAATTAATAATTCCTTCAGTTATAATAGTAAATTAATAGTTCCTTAAGTCATAATAATAAAAATGAAATATTTCTTCGCTTATAATGCTAAATATTGAATATTCCTTCAGTCGTAATAGAAAATATCGAATATTTCAGAATTTTAAGGATACGTGAATTCGAGGATGTGAAAATTTGGAAATGTAGAAATTGAGGGATGTGGAAATTTAGAGATGTAGGAATTTAGGAGTGTGAGAATTAGGGGGTGTGGAAACGCTAAAATTTCGATATCCCTTGAGACGTAACAGTGAAATTGAGATATCAGCGCACGTCCGAGAAAAAAATCAGTGTTATCCCATCGAACGTGTAAAAATTCGGTGGATCAGGCATTCGGATTGCACGTCGAGTGATTGAAAACTTCCGAATGATGGCCGCCGAATGCATCGTGGCTTCCGTACTGATATGAGGACATATATTATCGTGAGAGACGCTCACTATTCTTTACAATGACTGGCCTCCTTTTTCTCCAACGACGACCATCAGACAACGGAGATCGGTGTCTGTAATCCATCGGCGGCGAAGGAATCGAATTAGATAAAAGTAACGATTTAATTCGGCAATTCGAGAGACGCCGTTCGATTAATAGGAATTTCGATAAAAATAACGCGGCGGATTTAGAGACGGAATTATCACTCGGAAAGATTTCCGGCGATTTTATTCGAGAAAGATAGTTCGGAGAATAACCGAGTCATATGTTCGATATGTCATGAATACGTTGAATATTAATCACATTATAATTGCAATTATTCAGAATACGATCATTTCCCGACTTCACCAACTTACGACATTAACATAACATTAATTCTGCATGAAATTCCCATCGATTTCGTTTTTCTTTCAATTATTCGGTTGTAGTTGATATCAGAATATTGATTAATTGCAATTAATTGTGTTTGATATCTGCAAGTTTATTTGATGAGCAGAATTGGGTATTGTGGATATGCAGCCGATAAAATTGGGGAAATATGAGTATCACAGTTACATTTTCAAGATTCTAGTTTTCTCAATTTGCAAATTTGCAAATATGTGAATTATAAAATTTCCAAATTTTTTCATTTCCAATTCTCCAATACCCGATTTCCTATTTTTCAATTTCCCAAATTTCCAGTTTTTCAATTTTGGAACTTTCCAAGTTTTCAAAACTGAAAATTCTTAAATTTCCACATCCCAAATTCCCTAGACCTCGAATTCTCCACTACCCAAATTTTCTAATCCCCAAATTTTAAAGTGCTCAAATTCCCTAGCTCCAACACTCCCTAGTCCCTAAATACACTAGTCCCCAAATTCCCTAGTCCCCAAATTCCCTAGACCCTAAATTCTCAACTGCCCAAATTCCCTAGTTCCCAAATATTCACTAGTCCCCAAATTCCCTAGCCCCCAGAATTTTCTACTCCCCAAATTCCCTAGGCCTAAAATTCTTAACTTCCCAAATTCCCTAGTTCCAAAACACCCTAGTCCCCAAATTCCCTAGTTCCCAAATTCCTTAGTGCCCAAATCCCCAAATATACAAATTCCCTAGTTCCCAATTTCCCTATTTTCCAAATTCCCCAGTTGCCAATTTCCCTTTTTCCCAAATTCCCCAGTTCTTAAATTCCCTAGTTCTCAAATTCTCTATTCCCACATTTGCTAGTCCCCAAATTCCCCATTGGCAAAATTCCCAGATCCCGAAATGATAAAGTTCTAAAATTGAATTTTAATCTAGAAAATTGTTGATCATCGTAAAAGAATGTAACTGATATAAGATTTGAAAAAAAAAGGAAACGAACGAAAGCGTCCATTAGAGAGACTTCCAATTTCCATCCAAATTGCATGAAATTATAGAAAATTGTGGAGGAACAGAGCATTATATGGCCGTGCTTTAAAATGTAACGAAGAACGACGGCTGACGAAGCGTTTCGCGGAAGGAATCTTTTTCGCAGCCATTCAATCGGATCAGTCGAGAGCTTTCCCTCGCCGATACGAGCGAATATCGCGCGTATCAGACCGTCTACCTCTAAACTCTCTAATGTACCCGCAGCTATTATTATCCAGCTAAGAGATTAACTTCGGAGCTTCCTGCCTTTGTTCGTGTCCGATCGACGTCGTAAACAAGTTTCCTGCAAGTCTGGCGACGCGATGAATCAACTCATCCATTGAGAGATCAAAGCTAAGCTCGCGAGGAAAGTTAACGTCCGCCGATTAACTCGATCAACGAGTGATCCTCTTTAATCGACAATCGTACACGCTGATCCTTTCACGTGCGACGACGTTCACGTGAACGGGAAAAGCAAACTAGGTACACTGTTTCTTTCTGAAGATCCATTATGATCAATACATTTCTGATCGAAACATTAAACGCTGAACAATTCATGCTAAACTCCAAATCAGCAGGAGCGAAAAATCGATGGATCACATGTGATATAGCAATCTAGTATATTGTTTCTTACTCAAGATACATTATAATTAACACAATTTTCATCGTGCAGAATTTGAAGCAAACTAGTACACTGTTTCTTCCTGAAGATCCATTAGAATCAATACATATTCGAATAAACCAAGTTCATATTAAACTCTGAACACTTCACGCTGAACTCTGAACGAAGAGGAGCGAAAAATCAATCAAACACGAGTGATACAGCAATCTAGTATATTGTTTCTTTCTAAAGATCCATTGTATGTGCAGCGTCAGCACTGAAATTTCTTATCACCTTTGCAAACTTTTTCTTAATACATCAATCTTTAATTAATCTTTCGATTTGTGATATGTCACACTCGTGACGCACATTGCGTCATATATATTGTACGTTGCTGGAAATCGAATTCGTTCAGCTTTAACCAACGCTTCTTATCATCTTTGCAAACTTTTCCTTAATACGTCAATCTTTTATTAAGTGCTTGACTTGTAATATGACGCACCCGTGACGCACATTGCGTCATGTAATTTGTATGTGCGTCACGGCGTCAGCGAGTGACGATTCGACGACGCGAATCATTAGATTCCCAACGAGTGAATATGAGTGGACTATATCTGCACTCTAGGTGCACATGACGCACTCAAGTTACAGATGACACACTCAAGTTACAAATGACGCACTCAAGCCATGTACGACGCACTCAAGCCACGCATGACTCACTTAGGCTACACGTGACGCACTCAAGCAGCAAATGACGCACTGAAGCTACACATGACGCACTCAAGCCACATATGACTCACTTAAGCCACACATGACGCACTCAAGCTACACATCACGCACTCAAGCCAGATATGACTCACTCAAGCTGCAAATGACGCACTCAAGCTACACATGACGCACTCAAGCCAGATATGACTCACTTAAGCCACACATGACGCACTCAAGCTGCAAATAACGCACTCAAGCTACACATGACGCACTCAAGCTATAGGTGACGCATTCAAGCTACACATGACGCACCCAAGCCACACATGACGCACACAAGTAATATGACGCACCCGTGACGCACATTGCGTCATGTAATTTGTGTCACGGAGTCAGCGAGTGACGATTAAACGACGCGAATCATCAGATTCCCAAGTGGACTGTATTTAAGAAATGAATTTCACTTCAAACGACCAGACTTAGTACTTGAAACTTGATATTTGAAACTTGATACTTGACACCTGAAACTTGATACTTGGCACTTGATACGTACTTTTAACGACCAGACTTGTTACTGGATACTTGATACTTGATACCTGACACCCGATACTTGGAACTTGATACGTACTTTTATTTCGCCACATACTTGATGACTCGAGAGTGAAAAACTGAAGAAATTTGAAAATTTAGGAATTTGGAACTGTTCATTTAAAATCTTCCAGTTTCGTCCGAATAGTTCGCAATTGAAACATCAAAAACAGAATCTCCTACTTGTTTAAATCTTGAAGTCATCAAAAATACAATAAATAATAATAAAAACTTGAAAATAATTTGAATCCAGAAAACCCGAGAAATACACAGGAGATCGAAATAAAAGAAACGAGAGTCAGTTCCAAAAAAAAAAAAAGGAAAAAAAAATAGAATCGAGTGACTGCGCAGTAAGCGAAAATTAACTTGAGCCGAGGCGAAGTAGAATTGATCGATGAAGAGTTGTTCCCGGTTTTTAAAGTGGTTTATTGTGTTCCGCGTTCCGTGTGAAATATTATTACCGTTCAGTGGCGGACATTCAAACGATTGATTAGCTCCCGGGGTCGAGTGTTGTTAAGATTCCAGAAATTATTCGTCGATCTTGGCGCTGTTTGACGGAAGGATTTTATTAAAATTAGCCCGCGAACTTATCTAGATAAACTGTGCTGTCAGACTTCATCTCGCTCTTAACGAACCACTCTTGTATCTCAGCTCGTTAAAACTTCTCGTAATTGTATTAATAAATTCCAAATTTGTCTTTTTACGCGTATTTAATGAACTAGCCAAAGGACGCCTGGTTCATATCCGTTCTTGATAATCAGCCTTTAATTTATACTTGCTGGTAAAATGTTGAGGACAACATTTTTATTGCAATATGAAATGAAAAATGGAGAGGTTCTGCACATTTTATTTCACATTTTCGAATACGAAGTTCAAGCGATCCTTCACATTTGTAGTTTCAAATCAATCTTTACTTATAACAGCAATAAGGGAAATGTTTTATAATATTCTTAAATACTATAATCCTAAATCTAGATCCTCACATCCCAAATATCTGACTTCAACACCTAGACCCCAAGTTCCCAAACACCTGCATGTACAAATACACATGTCCTGCACATATCCCACCACATGTCCAGCGCCTCAAATCCCAAAAAACCCAGAATATCTCCACAATCATTCCAAAATCTCTACATCCCCAAATCCCAAAAGTCTGAAACTCCTAAGTTACCAAGAACATGTAAACCTTGAATCCAATATCTTCAAATCCTAAATTTCCGAAATTATATCCTACAATATTCTCAAATAAGATGTTCCTAAATGACACATCTAGATCCCCAAATCCTCACATCCCAAATATCCGACTCCAACACCTAGATCCCAAGTTCCCAAACACCTGAAGCTCCAAACACCAACAAACACTCCACATGTCCAGCTCCCCAAGTCCCAAAAACCCAGAATATCTCTACAATCCCTGCATTCAAAAATCTCTACATCCCCAAAGTCCAAAATTCCCAAGCTAAACCTTGAATCCACCTGCAACCTCAAATCTCCATAAATTAGACCGAACAGTTCACAATTTTTCAGCGAAAAATACAAACTGTTCACCGCACATCATAAGGAAGTAAAAGAGAAATGTTTTGAATGTCTGGCTTTATCGGAAGAGCGCTTAACGCGAAAGAGGTTGATTCAACCTCGGTTTCCAATCCAAAATCTCTCGATGCGCGCCTATTCGTCGGGTATTCCGTACACGTCCGATCGACGATTAATAATCTTCCTCTTTTAATCGTTCCTTTGGTTCCTTGGTGTGCACGTGTGTGCGACCACCACCCCGTTCGTTAACGAACGAAACCTCCCCGGCCCGAATCAGTCAGTTTCATCAACCGATTTCGCAATTATCGAAGAAATAAGGGGACAATTGCATTTGGCTGCGACAAATCGTCTGGCGAAACTCTCCACTGTGCACCGGTAACGGAAACAACCCCGGAAAAGTAATATCAACTTCCAACTAGATGGACCCCGCTAATCTAACGTCCTGATGATGATGGTCGAAATCGTTTTACTCATCAAGATTGACTTCGACAACGGTCGTTCGCTTCGCGGAATTTTACTGACTCTTGATTGCTTTCCTTCCTGTTACTCGCTTCGTCCCTCTTGTAACTCGTTCTTAGCCCTTGATTGACGTCGCATTTTGAGGGATATTTGATGGGTTTTGTGATTGATGGGGTTTCGTCACGAATTTCTAATTTTATACATTTTTTTATTGATACTTTATTAGGATTCTAAATTAGCGTGCAATTTGGAAAAATATACATTAAAGTAGAAAATTTAAAATTTTCCAGGTTGATAAATAATGAATTCTTCAATTTTTCAAATTAACAAATTCCTAAAATTACAGGTTACTCAATTTTCAAGTTTCTGAACCCTTCAATTTATAAAATTGTGATTTGTACAATTACAAATTACTAAATTACCAAAATCACACATTTTTTGATTCCCAAATTCCTAAATTTTCAAATTTCCACATTTCTAAAGATTCAGATTCCTACATTACCATACTACCAAATTTCGAAATTCGCAACTCCCCAAATCACTAAAATTCCACATTCATGAATTACCAAAATCTCCAATTCTCAAGTTCCAAAAATTCCAAAGCTCCCAAATTTCCGAATTTCTAAATTACCAAATTATCAAATTTCCGAGTTCACATATCACCAGATCCCCAAATCCCTAAATCATCAAATTCTCGAATCTCTAAATTCCTAAATTACAAATTACCAAATATTCAAATCCCCAAGTCGCGAAATCACTAAATTTCCAAATTCCTAAGCTATCAAATTACGAAATCGCCAAGATTATCCATTCCCAAATCCCTAGATTTTCAAGTACCTATGACCAAATCCCTGGATCTCCCAAATTACGAAGTCTCCAAATTTCTACATCCCCAAATTCCTAAATCTCCAAATTTCTATGTCCCCGATTTTCTAAAATTTTGAATTTTTTAGTTTCCAAATTCCTACATCTCGAAATACCTAAATCTCCAAATTTCTCAATCCCCAAATTCCTGAACCCCCAAATTCCTAAATCTCCAAATACCTACATCCCCAAATTCCTAAATCTCCAAGTACCTAAATACCTAAATCCCAAAATTTCTAAATCTCCAAATACCTAAATCCCCAAATTCCTAAATCTCCAAATACCTAAATCCCTAAATTTCTAAATCTCCAAATACCTAAATCCCCAAATTCCTAAATCTCCAAATACCTAAATCCCAAAATTTCTAAATCTCCAAATACCTAAATCCCGAAATTTCTAAATCTCCAAATACCTAAATCCCTAAATCCCTAAATTTCTAAATCTCCAAATACCTAAATCCCCAAATTCCTAAATCTCCAAATACCTAAATCCCCAAATCCCTAAATTTCTAAATCTCCAAATACCTAAATCCCCAAATTCCTAAATCTCCAAGTACCTAAATACCTAAATCCCTAAATTTCTAAATCTCCAAATACCTAAATCCCTAAATTTCTAAATCTCCAAATACCTAAATCCCGAAATTTCTAAATCTCCAAATACCTAAATCCCCAAATTCCTAAATCTCCAAGTACCTAAATACCTAAATCCCTAAATTTCTAAATCTCCAAATACCTAAATCCCTAAATTTCTAAATCTCCAAATACCTAAATCCCTAAATTTCTAAATCTCCAAATACCTAAATCCCCAAATTCCTAAATCACCAAATACCTAAATCCCTAAATCCCTAAATTTCTAAATCTCCAAATACCTAAATCCCCAAATTCCTAAATCTCCAAATACCTAAATCCCTAAATCCCGAAATTTCTAAATCTCCAAATACCTAAATCCCCAAATTCCTAAATCTCCAAATACCTAAATCCCCAAATCCCTAAATTTCTAAATCTCCAAATACCTAAATCCCCAAATTCCTAAATCTCCAAGTACCTAAATACCTAAATCCCTAAATTTCTAAATCTCCAAATACCTAAATCCCTAAATTTCTAAATCTCCAAATACCTAAATCCCCAAATCCCTAAATTTCTAAATCTCCAAATACCTAAATCCCCAAATTCCTAAATCTCCAAATACCTAAATCCCCAAATTCCTAAATCTCCAAATACCTAAATCCCTAAATCCCGAAATTTCTAAATCTCCAAATACCTAAATCCCTAAATTTCTAAATCTCCAAATACCTAAATCCCCAAATTTCTCAATCCCCAAATTCCTAAATCCCCAAATATTTCAGTCCCCAAATTCTTAAATCCCCAAATTCCTAAATCCCCAAATTTCTCAGTCCCCAAATTCCTAAACCCCCAAATTTCTCAGTTGCCAAATTCCTAACTCTCCAAATACCTAAATCCCCAAATTCCTGAATCCCCAAATTTCTCAGTCCCAAATTCCTAAATCTCCAGCCACCTAAATCCCCAAACCCCTAAATTTCCAAATACCTGAACTACCAAATTACAAAAAATCCTACATAAAATTTGCAAAGCCACTAATGTCTCATCCTAGCGTAGTTCATCAAGTAGCAATAGTCACAAATCCTCACCCAAGAAACCTATCTAAAACCAAAAATCTTCGCTAGTTAGATATTCTTTTGCATGTTCATCGAATGACCAACCAGACTCGCTGACTCATAGGTTAAGTGGTCAAAATCGATCGAATAACAAAACGTCGAATGGTTTATTTCCATCGAATGCTTTATTCTAACAGCAATCCCAAGTGATGCAACTATTTCCCACTTAATCCCCGAGATTTTAATTAAATTCTGCTCACGTGCCGACATTCCACCGTCTGCTCTCGCATTCTACGTCACGGCCCCATTAAAAACTTTCACTGTCATCCGATAGTCGCTAAATAACAACGGTGAAATCTATAAAATCTCGCGTGGAACTCGGTTTATTTCGAACTCATAAAACATTCGAACCAAAAGTCCAACCGGGTATCGAATGACGCAGAGAAATATGGAAAGCAGGGTGGGAGCTTGAGAAGCCGAACTAAGCAGCCTAAGTGAAACGAATGTTGCTAGTTTCCAAAAGCAATTACGGGATATTGTAACGGTGTCAACTTCCTGCATTAACCATCGACTATGGACGCGTTAACTAGCTGGACATTTCGGTCCAGTTTAATATAGCTTCGGGAATGTTTGATGAAATTCGTGATTTGAAACAAATTTGGTGTATTTGGGATGTTTGTGTTGGAGAGTGGATATTGTAGCAAATTTCCAAATTCGTAAATTGCCAATACATGTATGTATACATGTATGAGTTTATATTGTAGAGAGCAATGTGAATGTGTAATATCAAAAGTTTAATTGATTACAATTAAGGATTGTGTTAACAGTGATATACATAACAGTCATTGTAGATATACATGAAATACAGGACTAGTAATGATTCATTCGTTTTGAAGAGGATATATCTTCAAAAGTATTATACGTACACGCGCGAAAGGTGTATGAGAAGCACCACAAACTCAACAAGTTTATACACGCTCCACAAATGTTCAATATGTGCTATTTTGGTGTCACACACGTCCATAATCGAGCACATTCCATACATTTTGTAGCATAGTTCTGTCAATTGTCTGTACTGTAGTACTGTAGTTCTGCGAATTATAGTTTCGTAAAACTATCATACAACAGTACACCAAATCACCAAATGTCCAAGTTCCCATATCTCCAAATTTTCAAATACACAAATCTCCAAAAAATTCCAAATTACTATATGTCCAAATTCTCAAATCCCCAAATCTACAAATATACAAATTCCTAATTTCCCAAATGTGTAAAAAATTCCAAATTACCAAATCTCCACATCTTCAAATATCCAAATCCCTAATTTTCCAAATCTCTAAAAAATTACAAATTACCAATGCCCAAATTACCACAGGTCCAAATTACCAAATGTCCAAATTACCACAGGTCCAAATTACCAAATGTCCAAATTCCCAAATCCCCAAATCTACAAATATCCAAATCCCTAATTTTCCAAATCTCTAAAAAATTCCAAATTACCACAGGTCCAAATTACCAAATGTCCAAATTCCCAAATCCCCAAATCTACAAATATCCAAATCTCTAAAAAATTCCAAATTACCAAATGTCCAAATTACCACAGGTCCAAATTACCAAATGTCCAAATTACCATAGGTCCAAGTTACCAAATGTCCAAATTACCAAATATCCAAATTCCCAAATCCCCAAATATACAAATATGCAAATTCCTAATTTCCCAAATCTGTAAAAAATTCCAAATTACCAAATGTCCAAATTACCACAGGTCCAAATTACCAAATGTCCAAATTACCATAGGTCCAAGTTACCAAATGTCCAAATTACCAAATGTCCAAATTCCCAAATCCCCAAATCTACAAATATGCAAATCCCTAACTTCCCAAATCTCTAGAAAATTCCAAATTACCAAATACCCAAATTCCCAAATCCCCAAATCTTGAAATGCCCAAATCCCTAACTTCCCAAATCTCTAGAAAGTTCCAAATTCCCAAATTCCCAAATTCCCAAGTCCCCAAATCCCTAAATTCCCAAATCTTGAAATGTCGAAATCCCTAACTTCCCAAATCTCTGACAAATTCCAAATCACCAAATCTCCAACTTCCCAAATCTTCAAATACGCAAATCCCTAACTTCCCAAATCCTCAAATAATTCCAAATTACCAAACCATCAAATTGCTAACAACAATTTTCATCCCAAAATGTACTGAAAAAAAAGCAATAACAAGAAAACAATTAATATCACCGTTAAAAACAGCGTATCATTTTCCGTCGATATTTTGCAACACCGCGTTCATGATTTTTCCTTTTGTCAGTGCGGTTTCGTTTTTCATGGAGGTATTTCGCGAATATCGGTCGACTTAATTTTTCAGCGATACACCACGTCAGAAAGAGATTGGCTTTTGTTTTGCGGAAGCGGCGGCGGCAAATATATTTGAAAAAAATTGACAGATTCAGATATTGACCGCCATCTGCTCTCGCATATTTCGCCGCCATGTTTTTTCCTTTTTTTTTTCTATACCCACTACAAGCTGAAATATAGCTCGATGTTGTCTCAACGGATTTATGTATCGTGATCTCGTGTGAAATAAAGAAAGCTGGTTAATGAAGATTGATAGCTACATGTATCGCGTTAGACGTTTCAATAGCACTGAATCTGTTGTTCCTTTATTAAATTACCGACAGCGAATAGAACTCCTCGATTTTAACATTCGACGGTATAAATAACTCTGTACGATTTAATTTAATCGAACATTTTGGTCATTCGTTACAGATTCGTGTAAAAGTCTTCTGTATCTGATAGCTCATTTATTGTTATTTCAAACTGCTATCAAATCTGTAGTCGTAACATTCTCGTGTTTAATTTGTCAACATCTGGTATATTGTTTCTTACTCAAGATACATTATAATTAACACAATTTTCATCGTACAGAATTTGAAGCAAACTAGTACACTGTTTCTTCCTGAAGATCCATTAGAATCAATACATATTCGAATAAACCAAGTTCATATTAAACTCTGAACACTTCACGCTGAACTCTGAACGAAGAGGAGCGAAAGATCAATCGAACACATGTGATACAGCAATCTAGTATATTGTTTCTTTCCGAAGATCCATTGAATGTGCAGCGACAGCACTGAAATTTCTTATCACCTCTGCAAACTTTTTCTTAATACATCAATCTTTAATTAATCTTTCGACTTGTGATATGTCACACTCGTGACGCACATTGCGTCATATATATTGTACGTTGCTGGAAATCGAATTCGTTCAGCTTTAACCAACACTTCTTATCATCTTTGCAAACTTTTCCTTAATACGTCAATCTTTTATTAAGTGCTTGACTTGTAATATGACGCACTCGTGACGCACATTGCGTCATGTAATTTGTATGTGCGTCACGGCGTCAGCGAGTGACGATTCGACGACGCGAATCATTAGATTCCCAACGAGTGAACATGTGTGGTCTGCACCTCACAAGTGAATATTTACTTCAACCGACCAGACTTGGTACTTGGTAGTTGATACTTGAAACTTAATACTTGAAACTTGATACTTGATACTTGAAACTTGAAACTTGATACTTGATACTTGAAACTTGAAACTTGATATTTCAAACTTGATACTTGATACCTGAAACCTGATACTTGGAACTTGATACGTGCTTGATGATGAAAGCTCGGAGTTGGCCAACAATTTTTGTGACATTGCACTCAGGAGTTGATCAACGAATGAATAAATTATTGTGCGACGACAATTTATCGAATAAATCGCCTACATTTGTTTGACTTCATTTAACTACGTACGTAATTATTTGATCGTAATCCGACAGCTGATCTGTCGCATTGCGAATCACCCTAAAGTTCGTTTCGCCATAAAAACTTTAAACCTGTCCCCGTTTCGCCTTTCTTCGTTACTCGACCCTGTAACTTCACGACGAAACTTTCAATCGCTTCTGACTGAATTTTCACGCGATATGAAACCCTTTATTAACGAGGTGCAAGCTTCATGGATATTCCGGATAATTAACTAAAATTAATATTCCTGTTCCAAGCAGGAAATTAAAGGCCGTGCATAGAATCACTCGGATACATATTAATCCCCGTCTGTTAAACCGAACTTTTAGAAACGTACGAATTGTTGAAAAACTTGCAATTATAGAGTTTAACCCACTTTTAACAAATATAATTTATTCTAATAAATTACTGAAAATTAATGTAGATACACAAATAACACTTATGACTATCATTTGAATTTGCTATTTGTAGTTGTAATTTTTATAATTTTTTTTATGAAACTTTCTGATATTACAAATGCAATTCTACGCAATCACATCATATATAACAAAATGTTAATTTACAGTTTTAATTTTTATCTTCTCATTTGAGAAATCAATCTGATACTGCAAATTGCAATTCTGATAAATAAATAACGAACTGCAAAAATTGCAACTTTCACTTTCTTATTTAAACAATATTATCATATTTAAACAATATGACATGGAACTAAAGACAGTAATAAGCTATAAATTCACCGGTTTAATTAAAATTTTCTCAAGATAAATTTAAATTTTGGTTATGGGTCGATTATTCGAATATTCTGAGTAGATATTAATAACGCAACGATGTATGAGGTTACTCGTAAGCGTTACTTTTGAGACAATAATAAAGCGTTTACTGTCCGTCCAGCGCAGCCTATCTCGGATCATAAACTGTGTTTTATAACCATAAACTCTTCTCCGTAGTTTCGTTCTCCCTCGATCATCGTTCACGAATCAGAGGATGCTTTTTCGCTCTGTATACCCGCTTCACGTTTGAATTTTAAGTGGTGCTTTTTATTCCCCCGTGCAACTTTTCCGCCCGTCGATTACGTTCAAGTGGTCTCACGGTAAAATCGCGACGGTATTTTTCTATTTTCGGTCACTCCTCTTTTTCTCGGAATTAGTCTTAACCCCTTAACGCACTCGAAATTTATGGGAACGGTCCAGTTTCAAACTCGAACTAATTTACCGTACGAATTTTGATATTTAATTTCTGCGCGCAGAATTTATGTGTGTATAAATTTACTTTTTTAATTATTCCTCTATTTCATTTTTTAGATTCATATTTATCTCGGTAAAAATTAATATTGTTATAAATAAAATTTTGTAAATTTTTAAAATACGAAACTTGCGAATCGATCACTGTAATTACACGAATATCTGATTATACCAATTTCATTTGAAAAGAAAACTCACCCTTGTGGAGAACCGGACCATGCACGACTGATACTCAAACACAAATCGATGCGTTCAAAGGAAATTTTAATGTCGTAAGTGGACTCGATCCTGCAATCAAAAAATTATTGAATTAATTTAATTCCACGTTGCCTATACACATGGTATAAAATTACTGTGACTGTTACTTGTATCGTTTCAATCAAATAAATTGAGCAGAAACGCAGAAAGTGTCTGAGACTTTTGGGTCAATTCGATATATCACTTCATGTGTGAAAAAGTAATATTCATACATATATGAAAATAATGTCTGCATATGAACAAATATATTTATGTATATGAATGAAAATAATTACATATGTGACTGGAAATAACCACATATGCGAATAAAAATAATTACATATATGACTGAAAGTAATAACATATGTAATTGAAAATAACATACGTGAATAAAAGTAACTACATATATGACTGAAAATAGCAACATATATGATTGAAAATAACAACATATGTGGATAAAAATAACAACATATGTGAATAAAAAATAACTACATATGTGAATAAAAGTAACTACACATATGTATGAAACTAACACGTAAGAATGAAAATAACTATAATGTATGAATGAAGGTAACTACACACACGAATGAAAATACCTACACATACGATTAAAAATAACTACACACATGAATGAAAGTAACTACAAACACGATTAAAAATAACAACAAACGAGAACAAAATGAACGTCTACATACATAAATAAAAATACACCCGAAAGAAAAGTGAAAAGTATACAAAATTAGCCGAAGCCCGTCATCGTGTTCGTGTTTACAGCGTTTCCGTTTGTACAAACTCGAAGCCGAACGGTTTTCCTGGCAACGTAACGTTATTGATTAACTGTTAACGCGTTTCAACTGAACAACCAGCAAATAAGCTCATAAACCAACCGGACATTTTTCCCAGTTGCGAAACAGCGGGGAGTCTAAATTCGCGTTTCGTTTGGCCCAAGTATATAAAGCGAGTACATCCTATTAGCACCGTAGCTTTTCCGCGACGCGTTGCAAGCTGCTTAAACTTAATAGCGTCGAGTAAGCTTAACGTAAGACTGTTTTTATAGATTTACCCCGTTGAAAATAAATCCTTGTGGTCAGGGTGGAAAATTGAAACACCATCGCGACGGTGATTAAAACATGCTCGACAACTTTCTCGGTACATTTATCCCAAATACAAATTCGTTCCATCGATTTCAAATATTCTATGCTGGTTATTTTCATCATTTTTAGATGATACGGTTAACTTAGGTTAGGTTAGGTCGCGTTAATGTTACACGAAGTCCATGCGTTAATGCATTTTACGAATACGTTGAGTATGATCATAGGTGACCAGTGTTGCTAGTTCAATTAAATTAATTATTTATAGAAAACGTTAACGAAGAAACCTTTTGAGAATTGTTAATGTTGAGACATTGTATACAGTAGCAGATTAAAAAATGAAATTGAAAGATTACCATTGTTATTAATAATTTTAATAACGTTGATAATCAACGGTGAGTGTGTCTGATCATATGTGGCACCTACTGTGGCACTCAACGCGATTATTTAAATATAATTTCTTAAATGTAATAGTCTTAACAATTTCATTAACAATAACCTTAATAATCTTAATAATAATAATCGTAACAATATTAACAATTTTAATAATCTTAATGATCTCAATAATCACTAGTTGAGTATGTCTGACCACATATGTCAGTATCTACTTATGGCACCCACACGTTGTTAAAATATAATTTCTCGAACATACCAACTTTAATAATCTTAATAATACTAATCTTAATGACCTTAATAATCTTAATAATTTAAAAAATTTTAGCAATCTTAATGATCCCAATAATCACTAGATGAGTATGTCTGACCACATATGTCAGTATCTACTTATGGCACCCAACACGTTGTTAAAATTGTATAATTTCTCGAATATACCAATTTTAATAATCTTAACAATAGTAATCTTAATAACCTTAACAATCTTAATTTCAAAAATTTTAACAACCTTAATAATCCCAATAATCAACATATAACGTGTCTGATCACATATGTCAGTTTCTACTGTGACAGTGAACGTATTAAGTATAATTTCTTAAGTGTAACAATCTTAATAATAATAATCATAATAATTTTAATGAAAATCTTAACAATCTTACCAAGTTTAAAAATATTAACAACCTTATTAATTCTAATAATTTAAACAATCTTAATAATCTGAATAATCTATATTAAGTGTGTGTGGCCACATACGTCAGTATCTACTTATGTCAGCCAAAGCGTTAATTAAAAAATAATAAACGTCATCAACAACCATTGAAAACCCATCAAAATATAAACAATACAACATCAAAATCAGTCATACATCGCAATAAATCCTGATTGTACGTCGAGGTAATATCAATATAGCATCGAGATAGCGGGTTAACCGTTTGATATGTAACTACGCGATAGTCGTGTCGCGTTATTAGATAGGGAGATCGATGCAATATCAGAAATGATGATATTTCACGGTCCCGTTGATCGTTAAGCAATTCAGTGTAAAATGAACGAGTGCGAATTTGTCGTATGCACGTTCGTTGTTCATAGACAAACGAAATGGCCGCACACCGGTAAATCACCGACGTATTTCTGTTCCAGTATCACGCGAGAGTTATTAAAGTCCGTACATCGCGTCGCATTTAACCAACACCCCATAAAACTGTAAACACGTTGTTCCACATTGGTTTTATCGTGTTCAACTCGTTTGCGTGCATACGTTTCGACTAAAACTACCCTATTGTTCGCGTAATGGAAGAAATGATACGTTTCTAGTTTTGCGTAGATATTTGGTATTTCGGAAATTTAGTATTGTGGAAATTTGAGGGGTAGCAATTTTGGGGATGAAGATTTAGACATTTTAGAACGTAGAGATTTATGGAGGGAAAATTTGGAAATTTCGGGGGTAGAAATTTGGGGGTTGAAAATTTAGAAATTTTAGAATGTAGAGATTTAGAGAGGGAAAATTTAGAATTTTGGGATGTAGAGATTTGGGGGTTGAAGATATAAGAATTTTAGAATGTAGAGATTTAAGGAGGGGAAATTTAGAATTTTGGCATGTAGAGATTTGGGGGTTGAAGATTTAGAAATTTTGGGATGTAGGTATTTAGGGAGGAAAAATTTAGAATTTTAGAATGTAGAGATTTGGGGGATAATAATTTAGAAATTTTAGAATATAGAGATTTAGAGAGGGAAAATTTAGAATTTTGGGATGTAGAGATTTGGGGGTTGAAGATTTAGAAATTTTGGGATGTAGGTATTTAGGGAGGAAAAATTTAGAATTTTAGAATGTAGAGATTTGGGGGATAATAATTTAGAAATTTTAGAATGTAGAGATTTAGAGAGGGAAAATTTAGAATTTTGGGATGTAGAGATTTGGGGGTTGAAGATATAAGAATTTTAGAATGTAGAGATTTAAGGAGGGAAAATTTAGAATTTTGGGATATAGAAATTAGGGAGGTGAAGATTTAGAAATTTTAGAACGTAAAGATTTAGGGAGGGAAAATTTAGAAATTTTGGAATGTAGAAATTTGGGGGATTTAGAAATTTTAGAATGTAGAGATTTAGGAAAGGAAAATTTAGAAATTTGGGAGTTGGAAATCAGGCAATTTGGGAACTTAGAAATGTAGTGTTTTGGAGGTTGGAATCTTGCAAATTTAGAAGTCTGGATATTTGGGGGTTGAAAACTTGCACATTTGACAATTTGAAACTTTAGAAATCAAATTTTGATATTTGTGGCTATTAAAATTTAGGGGTTGAAAACTTGCAAATTCAGAATTAGATTTCCAAAATTCACAGACACAAAAATTTAGGGGATGAAAATTCGAAAATTTCGTAAGATATAAACATACGTAGATTCTAATAATTAAAAATACTAAACTTTGCAAATACTTAAATTTGAAATTAAAAATATTTGAATCTGCAAAATTGAAATTTGAAATTAAAAATATTTGAATGTACAAAAATGTCCATTCTAGATTAAAAATATTCGTGGCCACAGAAATCTAAATTTTAAATTTTAAATATTTGAGTCTACAAAAATTTTAATTTTAAATTAAAAACAGAGTCTACAAAAATAAAAATTCTAAATTAAAAATAGAGTCTACAAAAATAAAAATTCTAAATTAAAAATAGAGTCTACAAAAATAAAAATTCTAAATTAAAAATAGAGTCTACAAAAATAAAAATTCTAAATTAAAAATAGAGTCTACAAAAATAAAAATTCTAAATTAAAAATAGAGTCTACAAAAATAAAAATTCTAAATTAAAAATAGAGTCTACAAAAATAAAAATTCTAAATTAAAAATAGAGTCTACAAAAATAAAAATTCTAAATTAAAAATAGAGTCTACAAAAATTTTAATTCTAAATTAAAAATAGAGTCTACAAAAATAAAAATTCTAAATTAAAAATAGAGTCTACAAAAATAAAAATTCTAAATAAAAAATATTTGAATCCGCAGAAGCAAAAAAAATCCCCAAAATTTGAAGCTTCATAAATTGTGTAATAAAAAAAGTCCCTCTGCTGAAAATCCCCTAAAACTCCATCAGTTCATCCATCAGGCATCTCTAAATTTCCCCCAGCGATCGAAATACGTGTATTAAAATCGATACGGTATGCGTTTGACTGGTACAGCATGTGGCCATGGTTATTACCACACCGTGCCTCTACCTGATCATGCATACAGTAACTCTCTGGCGCCTCTATTTGCTCCTTCGTTGCAGCCCGGTCTCTCATAATGCTCCTTACGGATGCACACCAGGGAATTGAAGCTGCAACTGCACCTTGCACCGGACAAGTAACCGCTACGGTATGCCTGCCAAACGGTTCAGTTAACGGATACTTCGAGTATAGGGCGCGAAACTGTTACGAAACTGAAGCTGAGAAATGGAGGTAGAACAGAGGACGAGATGCGTCTACTCTCCCTCTACGTTCAGATAATTTCGTGGCAAGTTAATCAGACACCGCCAGAGGCACCGGGGATTCGACCAAGAGAAACTCGATGCAATGGGAAAAAAAATAAAAAACGTCACGTAACAGCTGCTGTTAATAGCCAGTTTAATCGCAGACTCGAAACCTCTCGTTCTCACGCTTAGACTAATTATAGTGACTTAAATCCGACCGTGTCGCGAGACTTTGGACACGTAGCGGATGCAAATAGCGCCGCGGTAAATGTTGGGGATTTCTAGGGGCATTGGGATGCATTTTCATTATGTTTCGAATGATGTTTAGAATTATTATTGTTAGGATAGATTCGGGGGTATTGTGAAATACTTGCGTGAGGGTTAAGGGGTGGAGTGTTTTTGGGATTTGCATATTTTGGAAATTTGTTCTGGAAGGGGTTGTTTTTATATAGAGAAACATAGGATTTATAAGATTGGTTCTTTGCATTGACTCTTTAGATATTTTTTAATTGGGGATATTTATAGTTGTGGATTTGTGGATATTTGAATTTTGGAATTGATAAATTGGTATAAATGCAAATTACCATATCTAGGAATTTTTAAATAAGTTAGGATATACAAATTGAATTTACAATATACAAATATACCAGTTGAATTTTGTAATTTTCAACCCTTAAATTTGTATGTCTACAGATACTCAAGGTTAGAAATTTTCAACCCCCCAATTTCTACATTTCTGCATTTTTTAATGTTTTAAATTTCAACCCCCAAATTTCTACAGTTCCAAATTCACAAATTTCCTAATTTTCAAACCCAATTTCTACATCTCTAGATACTCAAGTTTAGGCACATTAAACCCCTAAATTTCCACATTTCTGAATTCTTAAATATTTTAAATTTCAACCCCCAAATTTCTACAGTTCTAAATTCACAAATTTCCTAATTTTCAAACCCAATTCCTACATCTCTAGATACTCAAGTTTAGGCACATTAAACCCCTAAATTTCCACATTTCTGAATTCTTAAATATTTTAAATTTCAACCCCCAAATTTCTACAGTTCTAAATTTACAAATTTCCTAATTTTCAAACCCCCAAATTTCTAGGTCTTCAAGTTCTTAAATATTCAGATATTCTAACCCCCAAATTCACACATTCCTAAATTCCCACATCCCCAAATTCTCACATCCCAAAATTTACACATCCTCAAATTCTCACACCCCTAAGTTTCTATATTCCCAAATTCTCACAACCCTAAATTTTCACATCCCCAAATTCTCACACCCCTAAATTCCCACATCCCCAAATTCCCAAATCCCTATCTTTGTACACCCCCAAATTCTCAAAATTTCAAATTTCCAAAGCCCTAAATCTCTACACCGCCAAATGCTCAAAATTTCATGTTTCAAAGACCCTGAATCTCTACACCCCAAATTCTCACAACCCTAAATTTCCACATTCCCAAATTCCGAAATCCCTATCTCCCTACATCCCCAAATTCTCAAAATTTCAAATTTCCAAATCCCTAAATCTCCACACCCCCCTCAAAATTTCATATTTCAAAGTCCCTAAACCCCCAACGTGTCAAAATTTCATATTTCAAGTTCCCAAATTATCAACTACTACACATATATGCAAATTGCACGTAATATTTCTTGAAGAATGCACCTAATCACCTCAACAACAATTTTTTCAATTATCCCAGCAATTTTGTAGACAAAACTCGAGAAAATATAAATGAAAAATTTCAACTAGCTACGCAACTGTACACAAACAGTTTCGACGATCAAAATTACTGTTGCATGAAATTGTCTCTGTCTCTATTGATTTTCAACGATATCTCTAAATATTGAATATCAGAATGTATTTACTGTTTATGAACACACAAATATCGGACAAATTGCAGCCAAAGAAAACATTTACTATACGCAAACATCTTTATAGAGATAATATTTGCATGGGTTGATCTGACTTCTTAAAGTTCCTACATAAATCACCGAAAGAGATATCTCTGTCGAAGAAATAACTACGTAAATACAAAAATAAAAATTTTGCACTCAATTTAACAATAGATCTACCAGAGTTAAATGCACACTTTTAAAATGATGTGAAACAATAAATAAGTAATGAGACATCAAACATGTACAACTATTTGTCTCAACAACATATGACAGACATTTCGACATAAACACGACCACAAAATTTTGTATTATAAAATATGAAACTTGAAACCTGTTGCGAAGTTGGTAGTTTTAGTGTCAATATTAATTTGATATTTAATATTAATTTAATTGTCTAGGTAAGGAGAAAATTGTAAACGAACAATGACCACGTGAATACAAAAATAAAACGTTTGCACGCAATTTAATATTAATTTAATAATCAAAAACAATCTAATTTAATCGTGTAAGTAAAGAGAAAATTGTAAACGAACAATGACCACGTGAATGCAAAAATAAAACGTTCGCACGCAATTTAATATTAACCGGTACCTAGAAATATTTGTCAAAAACAATATCCACGCTACTTTGACAACAATACAACATCCAGCGAATATGATATCGGATTTTTCCACGAAATGTACTCGAGAGGTCGATGGTGCTCGAAAAACGTCAAATTTGGACATTCCAATGGTCCCGTCATCTATACCAAATAAAACACAAACAATCAAGCCAACCAACACATTTTTCTTTCTGTCTAGCCAACGCGAATAATCGCTCGAGTTTCAAGCAAGAAATTCAAATAAATTCCGGTTCTATTATGCTGGCGTATTATATCGAACGACGGATTCCGAAATACACAAAATCTGAGGCGATTTCGTGACAGGAAAGTATCGTGAAATAGTAACGATACATCAATCGCGAGTTTCGAGCTTTTAAAAATGGCTACCTAAACGATTCGCCGATATTCTTAACGTGAAATGTCTGGACCCTCTCATTCTTTGTTCACTATTTCATTTTTGGATTATTCGAAATTTTAAAATATCGCGTTATGGTGATATTCTGTAGTATGATGTAATATTGTGGAATAATTGTTTAGTATTTTATAATTGTTATATAGTCTATATGTTATAATTTGGACATTTAGAATATTTTATAGGCTGCTTGAAAATTATACAGTTATTCAAAAATGTAGATTTAAGAATTTTTCAAGAATTATTTAAAAATTGTTCAAGAATTTTTCAATGATTTTGTAAAAATTATTCAAGAACGTATATTTCAAAAAACAAGATTTTCTACAAACTAGATTTTTTCTGCAAAAAGTCGGTCAACTTGAACGACGTCAAAGAGGCGAAAAAATTGATGAATTTCAAAATAAAATTTCCTATGTCAAAAATTCGGTCAACTTGAACGATGTCGAAGAGGCGAAAAAAATCGATAAATTTTTGAAAAGAAGAAATTTTTTATTTCCAAAATTTGGTCAACTTAAACGACATCAAAGAGACGAAAAAAATCGATAAATTTCTGAAAAGAAGAAATTTTTTATCTCGAAAATTTGGTCAGCTTAAACGAAGTGAAAGAGGTGAAAACATTGATAAATTTTGAAGTTAGTTTTTTACGTAAAAAAATTCGGTGAATTTGAACATCAAAGAGAAAAATCAATCAATTTCGAAGTAAAGTTTTCTATGAGAAAAGTTCGGTCAACATAAACGAAGAGCGATGATAAAAATAAATTTCGAAGTGAAGTTTTACACATCCAAAATTTAGTTGAATGACGTCAAAGAAATGAAAAAATTGAATTTCGTGATAAAGTATTGTATGTCAAAAATTTGATCAACCAGAACAACGCCCAAGAAGTGAAAAAAATTGAATTTTAATGTAAATTTGCTATAACAAAAATTTGGTCAACTTGAATGACGTCAGAGATGAAAAATTGAATTTCCAAATTTTCTGTGTCAAAAATTTAGTGAATCAAAACAACGTCGGGGAGATGAAGAAATGAAATTTTTAAGTAATTCTTTGTGTACCAAAGATTTGGTCAACTTGAATGACGTCAGAGATGAAAAATTGAATTTCCAAATTTTCTGTGTCAAAAATTTAGTGAATCAAAACAACGTCGGGGAGATGAAGAAATGAAATTTTTAAGTAATTCTTTGTGTACCAAAGATTTGGTCAACTTGAATGACGTCAGAGATGAAAGATTGAATTTCCAAATTTTCTGTGTCAAAAATTTAGTGAATCAAAACAACGTCGAGGAGATGAAAGGATTTCCATGTGAATTTTGTTGTAGCAAAAATTTCGAAATTTTCTATGTTAAAAATTTAGTCAATCAAAACATCTAGTAGATGAAAAAATTAAATTTCTACGTGAATTGTTGTGAACTAAAAATTTCAAAATTTGATATGTTAAAAATTGAGTCAATCAAAACAACGTCGAGATGAAAAAAAAATATCAAAATGAAATTTTGTATACTAAAAATGTAATAAACGTGAAAAAGATGTGAAAAATCGATGAATTTCAGAGTGAAGAAATTTTCGACTGCGTTAAAAAATGTATAGTGAGGAAATATTGTCGAAGGATGTAAGACGAAAAGAGGAGTCAGAAAGTAAAATATGGTAGCGCGATAAGATAAAATTTTTAGAACAACAGTTTCAGCTTTCAATCAGAACCAACACATTGCATCTCATCGGTGTCCTTTTTCCGAATGTACGAACACGTGTAGAAGCGAAGAAAATGACGCTGCGAACCATTTGGCGCGTTCTTATAAATCTTTTAAAGCCGAAAGCTCGGAAACACGAAAGCTCACCAGTCAGTCGATCGTTCCGTACCTAAAGTCATAAATCATAAGCGACCGTGTTGCTTCGTTGCTCTATTGTACCAGCATCGGGTCCCGGGCGAAATATTTGAATATTTCATTGACCGGCGAAGATAAATAAAATAGCAGCGAAATTCCTGCTACGAAATCATCGCTGCGGTACAATTTCTCGCGTTGTTACGATCGTAATAAAGATAACGCTTTGTACACGCGATGAAAGCTCGCATTGCCATCGTCGACAGTTTGCGTATCGCGACGCTGAAACTGTAGAACACCGCGAAAACTCCGATATTTTCGCTGGAATAACATTTTACATCGTAACGATCCTTCTTTCATTCGCTAATCAAACGTATTTGCCGTTAAACAATGGATCGATTGTTACAGGAAACAATAACCGGTTTTTAAACGCGGTCGAACCTGCGTTATTACGTGCAGTTTCTCATTAAATCAAAACGATTTTAATAAACTCGCTGTAGCTTATTAATCTGCCACGATTCGAGAGCTGCTGGGGATTTTTAGAACGTTCAAATTAAACAACCTTATCGGAAAATTACTTTTCTTCGTTCGTCTACAATTTTTTGCAAATTTTCTTTTGTAAAGACATATGTGTTTTTATACACATGTGAATTTATGAATCTATACATATGATCTTTTGTAAAATTATAGACGCGATTTTTTACAGATTTGTGTATGGCATTTTCTATAAATTCATACTATTTTGTAAAGTGACACGTGTGATTTTTTACATATTCACACATGTGATTTTTTATGAAATCGTACGTGCGATTCTATACAAATTTGAACATGTGGAATTTCATAAATTCATGTATGTGATTTTGCACACATTTACATATGTGATTTTTTATAAAATTACATATGTGATCCTTTACAAATTTACACATGTGAAATTTCACAAATTTATATATGTGACTTTTTACACATTTACATATGTGATTTTTTATAAAATTACACATGTGATCCTACATAAATGTACACATGTGAACTTTCATAAATTTGTATATGTGATTTTGCACACATTTACATATGTGATTTTGCACACATTTACATATGTGATTTTTCATAAAATTGTACACGTGATCCTTTACAAATTTGAACATGTGACCTTTCATAAATTTATTCGTGTGATTTCTTATAAAAGTACACATATGATCTTCCATAAATTCACATATGTTACATTTCATAAAAATAAACACATAATCTTTTATAAATTCACACAGGTCATTTCTTCTGAAAAGACATATGCTCTTTCATAAATTCATATATATGATTTCTTATAAAAGCACACACTATCTTTTAACAATTTATGCATGCAATTTTTTATGAAAATACATATGTGATTTTTTACAAATTCATACATGCGATTTTTCACAAAAGTGCACACATAATCTTATAAATTTATACACGCAATATTTTATGAAAGTACATATGATCTTTTACAAATTCATGTACATTTTGACAAGAGTATGCAATCTTTTATAAATTTATGTACGCGACATTTTATACTAGTTCACATATGATCTCCTATAAATTCATACGTTGTTCACATGCACCCACTTTGAATACAAAATCCCAAAGATTCCTCGATAATAATTTCGTAAAAGAAAGAATTTGTGTTGCACCCACAATAAAATTCGAGTACATTATCGACTCAATGATAACGATCACTGAGATCCTCATTCTTTCATAAATAGAGGGATTCTCTATCAGAATTCTGACATTCTCCAAGGGTTACCCTAGGAACATTTAATAGAAAGAAAAGTTAAACACGTGTTAAAGCATAGAATCGCGAGGCAATGTAACCAGCGGTCCGACAACGGAATGGTTGTTCGTTGCATTTCGAAGATGTCTCTCGTCGAGCGGAAAGGCAATGTCGCTCGACTGCACGATCGGAGCCAAACAGCACGAGGTGTTTGCGTATTGCATATTACAAGTATACATATATCGCCGTCTCCGATGCTCAACTCCCGTCTACGAGCCGTTACTTGCTACTTTTATTTCCACGATAGAGGCTCGGTCTCGTTCGGCACGGTATCCGTTCTTTCCACCAGATTTCCGTCTTATTGTGCCGCTTCGCAGTATGCTGATAAGCGAACGCCTCGGGGATGTAGAAAGGAAGTGTCGGTGCAGCTTGTAATCTCGAGAATTTTATCGGCCACGTATAGAAACACTTTTACGTGTTCCGAGTAAGATACCGTGAGCCCGAGTTTTCTCTCTCGTTCGCAGACTTATCTCGCGGAAACGCGAGCGCCCGCCTCGACGCTCATTCTTCTTTAATTATCGATTCGAGTGCCTCCAGACATACCTCGGAGGAAACATTTTACGCTCGTTTACCGTCATAAAAATTCGAATCTACTCACACCTGACAGGAATATGTGGACACTTTGATATGTGACACCTGAATTTTACATTTTGAACAACTGTTTGGGATTTAGAGAATTGAAAATTACAATGTACTAATACAAACTTAGAACTCTTCTTTTAATAAAAAGAACAGAGTGTTACACCCAGTCAGAAATAATACACAAGCAACACTAACTAGGTACTTAACCTGCAGTCTACAAAACGCAACAGGGTAACCTGTTAAAAATTTCAAAAATATACGATGAGTCCCCCTGACACTTGAACTTTACATTCTGAAGAACTGTTTGGGATTTTGGTATTTAGAGAATTGAAAATTACAGTGTACTAATACAAACTTAGAACTCTTCTTTTAATAAAAAGAACAGAGTGTTACACCCAGTCAGAAATAATACACAAGCAACACTAACTAGGTACTTAACCTGCAGTCTACAAAACGCAACAGGGTAACCTGTTAAAAATTTCAAAAAAATATGATGATACTTTAACCTTATATGATCATAGAAACCTGTACATCAAGAACAATCCACAAAAAATGGCTTATATAGATTGTACAATGAAAGCAATTTTGATCGATGTACCAATCAACATCATCAGACTGGTCAACAGTGATGATCCACAATAATAAATACAAAAATGATTCTAAATACAATTCCAAATATTAACATCTGCTCTTAAGATTTGTCAGGTGCGTCAGATCTTCAAACTGGTCTTGAACTTCAAACTGAGTCCAATTGAAAATTCGAGCAGGATCTATCACATTCGGTGACGCACCGAAGTGCGTCAGACTTGTCAGACTACGACAAAGAGATAAATGGTTGTCAGACAGTTATGCTTCATGATAATTATAAAAATGATACAAATTGGCAATGGAAGATTTGTGGATTTTACCTTCACTAGGAGCAAGTTCAAATATTAACCCCTTGCCTCTAGATTTATTTCAGGTGCGTCATAACTTGAGACTGGACTTGAACTTCCAACTGAGTATTAAAAATTCGAGCAAGATTAATCGCAGTCGAAGTGCGTCAGATTTGTCAAACTACCACAAAGGGGTAAATCTAAAAATTAATCATTGCAAATGCAAAAAGGGGTGGAAATAAAAAAATTGTCACATGTAGATGGCAAGGACAGGTACCTCGTCAGACAGTGATGCACGATGATAAATGCAAAAATAATAATAAATAATTTTTCTATGGAATGTTAATGAATTCTACCCTCACCAGAGACAACTTCGAGTATTAACCCCTTGCCTCAAGATTTGTCAGATGACTCAGAACTTGGGATTAGACTTGAACTCGAGAGTATTAAAAAATAGAGTAAGATTTATCACAGTTGAAGTGCGTCAAACTTGTCAAACCACAAAGGGTTAATTCTGAAAATCAGCCATTGCGAAAAGGGTTGAAATAAAAATATTGTCAGATGTAGGTAATAAGTCGAACAGTGATGCATGACAATAATTGCAAAAATAGTAATAAATAATTTTGCTATGGAATGTTAATGAATTCTACCCTCACTAGGGGCAACTCCAAATATTAACCCCTTGTCTCAAGATTTGTCAGATGACTCAAAACTTGGGATTAGACTTGAACTCCAGAGTATTAAAAAATAGAGTATCCACAATTGAATTGCGACACCAAAATATGCCGAACTAAAGGGTAAAATCAGAAAGGGTAGAAATGAGAAAGGGTGAAAAATGATGAAAAGGTTGGAAATCAAATGAGAAATGGTAAAAAATGATGAGAAGGTGAGAAATCAAAAAATGGTGCACGTGGCAAGTGAAGATAGTAGGGTGTAAATGGCGCCTTAAATTTAAATCTGCCCAGCACACGTGGACAACGAAAAGTTGGGTAAATGTAAACGGCGGGGCAGTTGGCTCTTCCAACTGACGAAGGCGCAGCCAGGATTTGTGGGCTTGATTTATGCCAAAACTGGCGTCGTTTATTATCGGTACTGCTGGATGTGTGCATGCGTGAAATTGGAAACGCAGACAAGCGTCCATGCAAATTTAACCCGTCCGTCTGCCTCCGCACGCTATTCACCGCGCCCATCCGACAAAGAACGAACTTTACTGTCTAGCCTGCACGCGCCCTTCCTTCACCCACACCCTACGATTCAAGCTATAGGGTGGCCCATCAACCAACCGCCGCCTCTTTCCATCCTTCCTTCCTTCCTGGATAACCCTTTCTACACCGTGGAAACTCCCGACTCCATCGAGAAAGCCCAACGTCTCCGCGCCCTCCACTTTTAATCGTTCCTGGGGTGAGAAAACTCCACTCCACTCGTTAAACCCTCCCCATGTGGGATACAAGCAACAGATTTTACCCTGTGGAGGACACTGATTTCGAGGATATTCGGACTCCGGGGATATTGTCTACTTCCTTCATTTGTTTATCGTTTGACTAGGTTCGATTAAATTATTCGAAGGGGGGTATTTCGACTTTTGTGACATTAAGATTGAAAATTGGGATTAAATTTCAAGATTCTTAAATGGATTTCTAGAGATTGAAAGTACTAGATTTGTAAGAAGAGATTAGGAGACTGGAAAGTCTCTCGGTTCACAAACTCAATGTCCAGATCCCTATATCCTCTCGAGATCTCGAAATATTTTAATATATATCACTAAATACTTATGTGTCCAAATTCCACATTCACCAAGTCTCTAAATCTTGAAATTCCTAGATTTAGTAGTTCCTAGGCTCTCAAATTTCTCAATATCCACATTTCTGGATCCTTAAATTTCTCAGTATTTAAATCCCTAGATCCTCAAATCTGTAAATCCTTAAATCTCTCCATATCCAAATACTTGCACCCTCAAATATTTACGTTGATAAATTCCAAATTCACCAAGTCTCTAGGAACTTAAATTCCTATATTAAAAAATCCCTAGATTTGTTCTTTTCTCAATACACAAATTCCTAGATCCTCAAGTCTCTCAATGTTCAGATCCCTAGATCCAGAAATCTTTCAATGTCCAAATCTCTATATCCCTAAATATTCACATTGTCAAATTCCAAACTTAAAAAATTTCTAGATCCTCGAGTTCC
This sequence comes from Megachile lagopoda, assembly GCA_036983795.1. Classification (NCBI taxonomy): domain Eukaryota; kingdom Metazoa; phylum Arthropoda; class Insecta; order Hymenoptera; family Megachilidae; genus Megachile; species Megachile lagopoda. The sequence goes on from CM072798.1 coordinate 7,982,935, forward strand.
TAAATTGAAAAGTCCCTAGATACGCTAATTTCTCAATGTCGGAATTCTTGGATCCTTAAATTTCTCAATATCCAAATCCCTAGGTCCACAAATATCTCAATATCCCCAAATATTTATGTTCCCAAATTCCAAAGTGACTAAATTTCTAACTCCTCAAATTCCTATATTTAAAAATCCCTAGACTCTCAAAGTTCTCAATGTCCACATCCCTAGATCTCTAAATCTCTAAAACCTTAAATCTCCCAAAATTCAAATCCCTAGATCCCCAAATCTCTAAATCCCTAAATCTCTCAATATTAAAATTCCAATAACCCCAAATACTTACATCCCCAAATTCCAAGCCCCCCAAATCCCTAGATCCTTAAATTCCTATATCTAAAAATCCCTAAACTCTCAAAGTTCTCAACGTCCACATCCCTAGATCTCTGAATCTCTAAAACCTCAAATCTCTCAAAATTCAAATCCCTAAATCTCTCAATATTAAAATTCCAATAACCCCAAATACTTACATCCCCAAATTCCAAACCCCCCAAATCCCTAGATCCTTAAATTCCTATATCTAAAAATCCCTAGACTCTCAAAGTTCTCAACGTCCACATCCCTAGATCTCTGAATCTCTAAAACCTCAAATCTCTCAAAATTCAAATCCCTAAATCCCGAAATCTCTAAATCCCTAAATCTGTCAATATCAAAATTCCAATAACCCCAAATACATCCCCAAATCCCTAGATCCTTAAGTTCTTATATTTGAAAATCGCTAGATTCGAAAATTTCTCAATAACCAAATCACTAGATCCACAAACCTTTACTAAAACCTCCAAACATCCAAATCGTGTTCCAAAACACTTACGTTCCCAAATTCCCCCATCCTTATATCCCCAAATCCGTCGGTCAATCGTTTTAATTTCCTGCCAGGAATCGTCAAGTGATTCGACCGGAAATCGACAAGGGAGCGAGTTCAAAATGAAACAATCAGACGTATATCGAACTCGATTGAAATTTTATTTCGCAACGGTGAGTTCGGTTAATCAAGTCCGTCAGCTGAGCAAAACTTACCAAATAAATACGAGCGGTATTTTTTCAGGATAATATTCGCGATTCTCTACCCCGAGGTTATATATATATATTTTTTTTTTGTTTCTGCTCATCCACCCTCATTTTTCCCCATATCTCCAGTCAGGGTACCGACTTTCTTTCTCCCTCGCTCTTCATCGACAGACGGATTAATCCAACATGGAGAGCTAAACAAGCAGAAAGTACGCCTACCTGCCACCCTGGCCAACGGGAGAGAGGAAATATCTGTAGAATTTCACTCTCGGCCCGTCCGTTAATCCCCGGTAGGCCGTTTGAACTGGACGTTTGAATGGCGCGGCTTATTAAGATCCGTGTTTTTCGTGGCAGTCATGACCCCCGCGAGTTTTACAGTCGCAGGCAAAAGGCCGACAGACAACCTGATACCGTTTCAAGTATTATGCATTGTTAGCCGGGATTACGCGCCGCGTGTTTCCGATCCTTGCGATCTACTTCCCTCCAGACTTTTCGATGGCGTTTCACTTTCGAATGCGTTTACTGACCATTTTTATTTACCAACGTACGTGCGAGTCTTTTGTGAAGTGACGGTGTGAACTCGAGAATTTTTTGATTCAAGAACAGTGTTGGAGGACTTTTAGGGTGAGCTTTTGAATATGGAAATTTTCAAGTTTTCAGATTTTATGGATTGACTTATTGCTAGGTTCTGGAAGTCTACAGTTCCTAATCTCTATGTCTCCAAATTTCTTAAGTCTCTAAATCACTAGATTTTGGTATGTATATACTCAAAGTCTTAGGCTTGCAAATTCCCTAAAGTAATCCACATGTTCCAAAATTCCAAGGTTGTCAAATACATATATATTCTCCAAAATACATTCCTAAAATGTTAGATACCCAAATTGATGGATTCCTATACCCTAGATCTCCAAATCGTAAAGTCTGTAATGTCGTTAAATTCCAAAATTCTCTAATTCCTAAATCCTCAAATTCCTGTGTTCTGAAATACTTATGTCTCCAAATACCTACATTTCCAAATTTCTGAATTCTGAACTCTCTACATTCCCAATATGTAGATTCTGAAATATCTAAATCTCCAAATTCCTATACTCCTAAACTTCCAGATTTCGAAATATCTAGATTTCCAAATATTGACACTCCCAAATTCCTAGATACCCAAATACCTACATCCCCAAATACTTAACTCCCCAAATACTTAAGTCCACAAATTCCTAAATCCCCAAATTCCCATATCCTCGAAATTCTAGATCCCCAACTTCCTATATACCCAAATTCCTATATTCCCAAATCTGTAGATCCCAAAACCCCTAGATTCTGAAATCTCTAGACCCCAAAGTCCCTAGATCCCAAAATCCCTAGATCCCGAAATCTCTAGGTCTCAAAATCCCTAGATCCGGAAATCCCTAGACCCCAAAATCCCTAGATCTCGAAATCCCTAGACCCCAAAATCCCTAGATCTCGAAATCCCTAGACCCCAAAATCCCTAGATCCCAAAATCCCTAGATCTCAAAATCCTTAGATCCCGAAACCCCTAGATCCCAAAATCCCTAGATCCCAAAATCCCTAGGTCCCGAAATCCCTAGATCTCGAAATCCCTAGATCCCAAAATTCCTATCTCCCCAAATCCCTATATCTCCCAATCCTTATATCCCGAAATCCCTATATCCACAAATCCCTAGATCTTCAATACCTAGACCCCGAAATCTCAACATTCCTATCTCTCCAAATCCCTATATCCCGAAATCCCTATATCCACAAATCCCTAGATCTTCAATACCTAGACCCCGAAATCTCAACATTCCTATCTCCCCAAATCCCTATATCCACAAATCCCTAGATCTTCAATACCTAGACCCCGAAATCTCAACATTCCTCTATCCCCAAATCCCCAAATCCCAAAATCTGAACTCAACCTCCCAAATTCAGAAGCGATCTCTCGAAAAATGGCCAATAATCCACCTTAAACTCCACCAGTTGTTTTCACTCGTCATGAAAACATTCCGAATACGCATATTTACACTCGTATCGACCATTCCGCTATTAATTTATTTTTCTGCAGAAAGTCACCGCATAAGCGATGACAATCAATTCGATGGTGTTTACATTTCTGGCAATATCCATATTTCCGTCGAATCGATGAAATTCACAAACAGTTTCGAGGGAGCCGAATATCATAAATCGAGAGGAAAAAACCGCGTAAGCGTATATCAGGGGCGTACGCGTGCCGTTGTTTTACGGGGTAGTTTAATGTTCATCGATGGAGCAACGATCAATTGGTTAGGTACTAATTGAAAGAAGAGAGGACACGTTGATACGTCCATCGTCGAGCGGCGCAGCTTGCAATTAAATAAACATTCGAATCAATTTCCGTGCATTTACGGAACGCCCACAAAATTTGCAACGTGTTCGACCGACCGACCGGCTACAGTGTCATCGCGTATTTCGAGCCTTGTATTTACTGGGCAAGCTGAATTTTCGCGGTTACCATATCAATGCACGGGGAGGAGGCACAATACGCCTCCTCTCATTAACGTTTTATGATGATCCAGCCGCTTCCAAATGCGCACTGTGCCCGCTAATAAATTCTCTGTCACCATTAACATTAAAAGAAATAACCGTGCGATATATCGTGCCGTGTTAGGACCGCTATTCAAATCGACCCGCCACCTCGATTGCATTCTGTATTCGCTGCGGGTACAAACTTAGTTACCGAGGGATCACTTCATGGGGAAGATGGTGATTCGGCAAGATACCGGACAGGAATTTCAACGTGATACCTTGTCTAATTTCTTTGGAACCACGCGATTTTCGTGGCGTTTTACGAATTTAACGAGGTACAGTTCTTTCGGACCGGGGTTGTTTTTGGATTTTGTTACTTGCGGATTTTGGGCTTTGGGTACTAGGGCATTTTTCGATTTCGGTTCTTGGAAAATTAGGTACATCAAGTTTAGACTTGGAAGTTTATAGGTTTTCTCAGTTTCCTAATTTCCTAATTTCCTAATTCATTATTTCACTATTAACAAAGTACGTCACTTTCGGATTAGGTTTATGACTTTGTTTACGAATTTTGTAACTAGGGAATTTTGGGAGTTGGGTACTTGGGAATTTAAGTACATACAATCCAAATTTGCAAGTTCAAAGGTTCTTCAAGCTTTCAATTTTATAATTTACTAATGTTTTTATTCACTCGTTTTCTAATTCACTAACTTTCACTAACTAGATAAACTAATTTACCAAAACTGCACCAATTAAATTTGAAAGCACATATTACATTAAAAATCATCGATTTAACCAATGAAATTTATGAGCACCAATTTCTCCGATTCAATTTGAAATCATCAATGTAATCAATTAAATTTGAAACCACAAATTAAATTTGAGTATACCAATTTAACCAATTTAAAAGAAAAACATCCCCAGTTCAATCATCGTTATATTTTCCGTTTCGGTGAAAATATCTCGGTACAAGAAAAACCTGAAGATAAATAATTCTCGCAGAATAAAAACGTGACGTTTGTTAATGAGAGTAGTTTTATTATGACATTGAATTCTAAATAGAATAATTCCGCAGAGTTTCGGTAGCAAGAGGATTGCACCCGAAGGGAAGTCAGCGACGTCTTGAATTGCAATTCAGCTCAAAGGCATATCGCGCATCGTTGCGAACTGCAGCTCATAAAATTTTAACTCCCATTCCTCTCGTTCTTTCGCCGATACTCCGCCGATAACAGAGACTGTCTGAAGAAAACTCCCGAGCACAATGCACTCTCGCAACAAGTCGAAACTCGAAACAGTTGCCCCATAACAATTTACCGAGTTACCTGAAACGCTACGTATGACGCGGAATTTTTCCAACTTCGCCCCTCTAAACGCGTTTCCTCTGTTTCCTGCGCGGAAAGTCGCCGGAAGAATTTCGCGAAACAGCTCAACCTAGTTAACCTTTCAGTTATCACCCGTCAAAGATTTATCTTCGTCGAAATAAATTAACATTATATTTATCGGTGTCCGGGGATTTTTCGATTTTATCAATTTATAAGTTTTCAGTCATTTGCTCTAAGTGGTAGTCAGTCATTTTACATTGGAAATATTATTGAAACCTTGATGTAGGTCTTTTTGTTAATCTTCAAGCTTTAAATTGATATATCATAAGTGATATTTTGTAACACTTTTCTGTCATGAAATTATATTTGACTTTATAGGGTTAACAGAGAAGTCATTATTTGCTCTAAGTGACAGTCAGTCATTTTACATTGGAAATATTATTGAAACCTTGATGCAGTTCTTTTTGTTACTCTTTAAGCTTTAAATTGATATATCATAAGAGATATTTTGTAACACTTTTCTGTCATGAAATTATATTTGACTTTATAGGGTTAACAGAGAAGTCATTGTTTGCTGTAAGTGACAGTCAGTCATTTTACATTGGAAATATTATTGAAACCTTGATGTAGGTCTTTTTGTTAATCTTCAAGCTTTAAATTGATATATCATAAGTGATATTTTGTAACACTTTTCTGTCATGAAATTATATTTGACTTTATAGGGTTAACAGAGAAGTCATTATTTGCTCTAAGTGACAGTCAGTCATTTTACATTGGAAATATTATTGAAACCTTAATGCAGTCCTTTTTGTTACTCTTCAAGCTTTAAATTGATATATCACAAGTGATATTTCACGATACTTTTCTGTCATGAATTTGCGTCACAATTTCTATAGTTCAAAATCAGTCACTATTTGCTCTAAGTGGTAGTCAGCTATTTTACATTGAAAATATTATTGAAACCTTGATGCAGTCCTTTTTGTTACTCTTCAAGCTTTAAATTGATATCTCACAAGTGATATTTCACGACACTTTTCTGTCATGAATTTGCGTCACAATTTCCATAGTTCAAAATCAGTCACTATTTGCTCTAAGTGGTAGTCAGTCATTTTACATTGGAAATATTATTGAAACCTTAATGCAGTCCTTTTTGTTACTCTTCAAGCTTTAAATTGATATATCACAAGTGATATTTCACGATACTTTTCTGTCATGAATTTGCGTCACAATTTCCATAGTTCAAAATCAGTCACTATTTGCTCTAAGTGGTAGTCAGTCATTTTACATTGGAAATATTATTGAAACCTTAATGCAGTCCTTTTTGTTACTCTTCAAGCTTTAAATTGATATATCACAAGTGATATTTCACGATACTTTTCTGTCATGAATTTGTGTCACAATTTCCATAGTTCAAAATCAGTCACTATTTGCTCTAAGTGACAGTCAGTCATTTTACATTGAAAATATTATTGAAACCTTAATGCAGTCCTTTTTGTTACTCTTCAAGCTTTAAATTGATATATCACAAGTGATATTTCACGATACTTTTCTGTCATGAATTTGTGTCACAATTTCCATAGTTCAAAATCAGTCACTATTTGCTCTAAGTGGTAGTCAGTCATTTTACATTGAAAATATTATTGAAACCTTAATGCAGTCTTTTTTGTTACTCTTCAAGCTTTAAATTGATATATCACAAGTGATATTGGACGATACTTTTCTGTCACGAAATCATAACCAACAATGTCCAATAAAAAGTGAGTCATGTAGCAAACAGTGATAAACAGTAATTTTCTAAAAATTCTAAAAGAAACAAGGTCTATTTAGAGATATCTTAACAGGAGGAAATCGTAGGAGGTCGTTGATTCGATATGGAGCAACCTAATTGTAGCTGTCCTCGATGATCACGATTATCATAGTTAATGTAGAGGTCCCAGTTCAAAGCGTCTTAGGTCGGATTAAGTTCGACTGTACGATAATTGTGTGAAACCACTTAGGATTTTCCGTTCGTCCGTCCGCTTAATCACCGGCTGTATCAAATGTCGTGTACTGTAACAAGCGGCACACGGTGGATGGAATACCGTAGCGGAGGGAGTTGCATTTGATACTAATTAATTAGCCACTGTCACTTCCCGGCATTGTGTACGTCATCCGCCAAGGTTGCGGCGTGTACGTCACTAGCTAGATAGTAGTGCTCATAATACCTTGTGTGCAAGCGATATCCAGAAAATTAGACCGTCTAATCATCGTGGAACATATTCGTAATTACATTATCCGCGTTAACTGCTATCTGATCAAGAGTAATTATTACTTTCGTGGAACATTCGTGGGTAAACACCTTTATCGTCTCTTCGTTGGATACCTGTTCGTTTGCTTCGTTAGGCGAGATTTGTGGATTTTGGGAAAGGCATTTGGGGATTTTGGGGATTTTGAAACTTTCAGGTATTGGGACTTTGGGATATCGAAATTTTGGAATTTGGGGACTTTGGAGACTTTGGGATATTCGAATATGGGGTTTGGGAATTTTTAAATTTGAGAATTTTGGGATTTGGGAATTTGGGACTTGAGAAATTTAGAACTTGGGAAATTTTGGGATTTGGGAATCTTGGAACTTGTGAAATTTGGGACTTGAGAATTTTGGTATTTGGGAAGATTGGGACTTGAGAATTTTGGGATTTGGGAAATTTTGGGATTTGGGAAATTTGGAACTTGAGAATTTTGGTATTTGGGAATTTAGGACTTGAGAAATTTAGAACTTGGGAAATTTTAGGATTTGGGAAACTTGGAACTTGAAAAATTTGGGACTTGAGAATTTTGGTATTTGGTAAAATTGGAACTTGAGAATTTTGGGATTTGTGAATTTTAGAATTTGAAGATTTGGGGGTCCGAAAATTTGGGAATTTGGTGATTTGAGAATTTGATGATTTGAAACTTTTGAGGATTTTAGAATTTAGAGATTTGTGAATTTTGGGACTTACTCTCGTACAAGGTTGGATATAATTTCATGACAGAAAAGTGTCACGAAATATAACTTGTGATATATCAAAGCAAAGCTTGAAGTGTAACAAAACTACCTACAGTAACATTTAAATAATGCTCCTAATACAAAATGGCCGTCAGCAATTAGAACAGTGACCAAGTATTGATCACACAAAATCAGATATAATTCAGATGTAAGAATTCAATGAAAGAAAAGTGTCATACAATACAACTTGTATAACATCAAGTTAATTGCTATAATATACATTTGATAAATCAGGAATTTTTTAAAACATTAAAGTAGTGTATCAAAGCGATACGCGACAAGTATTATTCGGCAGTATTGTATGATCGAAATACCGTGAGACTTTTGTATCACGAAATCGACAATTTGACGAATAATAACCTGAATGGTACGTCTATTGTTCACAAGTGCGATAAATCTAAATCACTGTTATATTTCGGTATATCTGAAGAATGATAAATTAATCAATTGTTCTATTTATATTGGATCTCGTCGGACGATGGAAATAACGAGAGAATACGCGCAAGTTCTGATCGGTTTGTTTGACTTCCATATATCATTGTTTTCGCATTTACTCTCGCTCTTTGGGCACGCTACGAATAGCCAATATTGACCCAATATTTTTCCCTGATAACCCGAAATATCACGATACAACTTCAACATTTTTCCTGCGTTCCCCGACAATTCATCCATACGATTCTAAACAATTATCGGATATTTACGGGCTCCGAGATTTTTCTGCTTAGAATTTTCTATCTTTTCATAGTTCAGGATTACTAGCTTCGCGGATATTCGAGTTTGCAAGTTTCCCGAGTGATTCATGGTATTCGAAAAATTTTCAATTAGCTAAGTCAGTAAATTTGCATATTTCTAAATTGCAAATTACTAATTCACCGAATTAAAATATTTCTAAATTTAGAAATTCCCAAATTTTTGCATTTCTTAGTTACTAAATTTCCAAATTTCGAAATTTCCTGGTTACTAATTTTCCAAATTTCTACATTTTCAAATTTCCTAAATGTCCTGGTTACTATATTTTCCAAATTCCTAAATTCTCTAGTTACTAATTTTCCAAAATCCTAAATTTCCTGGTTACTAATTTGCCAAATTTCTAAATTTCCTAGTTACTAATTTTCCAAATTCCTACATTTTCAAATTTCTAAATTCTCTAGTTACTATATTTTCCAAATTTCTAAATTTCCTAGTTACTATATTTTCCAAATTCCTAAATTCTCTGGTTACTAATTTTCAAAATTGCTACATTCCCGAAATCCAAAATTCCCTAGTTACAAATTTCAAAATTCCTAAATTTCCTAGTTACTAATTTCCCAAATTCCTACATTCCCAAAATCCTAAATTCCCTAGTTACAAATTTCCCAAATTCCTAAATTCCCTAGTTACTAATTTTCTAAATTCCTAGATTCCCTAGTTACCAATTTCCCAAAATCTTAAATTCCCTAGTTACTAATTTTCCAAATTTCTAGATTCCCAAAATCCTAAATTCCCTAGTTGCTAATTTCTCAAGTACCTAAATTCTCTAGTTACAAATTTTCCAAATTTCTAGATTCCCAAAATCCTAAATTCCCTAGTTGCTAGTTTCTCAAGTTCCTAAATTTCGAAATTCCGAATTTTCTAAATTTCCAAAGTACTAATTTCCTGAATTCCTAAATACCCAAATTCCTAACCTTCAAAATTACTATTTTCCCGAATTCCTACGGCCCCAAATCCCTATATTCCCAAATTCCTAACCTTCAAATTACTATCTGGCCAAATTCCCAAATTGTCAAACCCCTAACTCAAAAATATCCATCCCCCAAATTCCCAAACACCCACCATCCCAAATCCAAACTTGCCAAATCTCCGAAAACTCCAAATGAACCACCCATCCCTGAACGTCCAAATTAAGAGCGTACCAATTTCATATTTCCACGCGCAACACATCTCTTACTTCCTTCCGCATCTTCGTCCCTCCAGTAAACGTTCGGGATCCCCTTAAAGTGGGTGAAAACGGTACATTTACCCCGTCGAAAAGAAGTTGGTATTTCGCGAAGAGGCAAATGGTTTGCCGGTCTCGGAACAAGCATATTTTTACGAGCACTCCGCCGTATTAGTTTTTGGTAAGGTAACTCGAGTCGTGTTGGCCGAGCAGTTGAAGCACGCAGCGAGCACATGTAATATAATCCGAGCGACTATATGCAAGGCTGTAGCACCGGGATGCACCGATCGTATACGTGTAGCGCGGCCGAAGAAAGCGGAGAAGTTGTTTTGCACACGAGTAAATTAAATTCAGCGAGGCTAGGGTGCCGATGGGAACACGTATGTGTGCACGTGTGAAACACACCGACGCACACGTTATAGTGGCATTCACACACGGAGACAGTTAACGCAAAATTCGATCGTGTAGCTAGCGAATCGTGAAGCACGTACTCTTCGGCACGCTTCGCGTGTACGCGCTCGGCGTGACGAGTCGAGGTTTTCCGCGAGAACTACATACTTCTTTCCCACAGGTTCTTCTGGAAAATTGTTGTCAGGTGGTTTTCAGCAAATCTGATTGTTCTTCGCTACCATTCGTCCTACTGCGCCGACAATTTTATCTATCGAGTTTATTGCCCAGATTCTACCACGGAATTTCAACTTGCCGCAAATCTACTACCATCTTCGTTCATGTACAAATTTTACCATTTTTCTTTTATCGATTCTACACGATTTTACAAACTTTTTCGAATTTTGTAATATCGAGATTTAATATTATTTGACATTCCTAAATTTCCTAGTTACTAATTTCACAAAATCCTAAATTTCTTAGTTACTAATTTCCCAAATTCCGAAATTTCCAAATTTCTCAATTCCCTAGTTACTAATTTTCCAAAATCCTAAATTCCCAAATTCCTAAACTTCCCAGTTTCACAAATCTACCAATTTCCCAAATTCCCTAGTTACAAATCCCCCAATTTCCCAAATTCCCTAGTTACTAATTTCCCAATTTCTCTAATTCCCTAGTTACTAATTTCCCAAATTACCACATTCCCTAGTTATTAATTTTCCAAAATCCTAAATTTCCTAGTTACTAATTTCCCAAATTCCCCAAATCCTAAATTTCCTAGTTACTAATTTCCTGGTTACTAATTTCCCAAATTCCTGAACTTCCTAGTTACTAATTATCCAAATTCTCCAAGTACAAATTTCCCAATTTCCCTAGTTACTAATTTTCCAAATTCTCAAATTCCCTAGTTACTAATTTTCCAAATTCCCAAATACCCTAATTCCTTGTTACTAATTTTCCAAATTTCCAAATTCCCTAGTTCCTTATTACTAATTTTCCAAATTCCCAAATTCCCTAGTTCCTAGTTACTAATTTCCCAAATGCACAACTTCCCTAGTTATAAGTTTCCCAACTTCCTAAATTTCCTAGTTACAAATTTCCCAATTTCCTAAATCGCCTTGTTACTAATTTTCCAAATTCATAAATTTCCTAGTTACTAATTACACAAATTCCCAAATTCCCTAGTTACTAATTTCCCTAATTCCTAAATTTGCAAATTTCTGAATTCCCTAGTCACTAATTTCACGAATTCCCGAATTCTCCAAAGTCCCTATATCCCGAAATCCCCATATATCGCAAAGTCTCCAAATCCGAAAATTCCCAAATCCCCAAATTCTGAAATCCTCATATCCCCAAACACCAATCACAATTAACACCACAAAAAAGCTCTCCATTCAATTCAGTTCGTTTAATTATTCGCTAGACTATCAACTGTATCAAATATCCAGTTAATATCCCTCGCAAAAATTCCGCCAGCAGGTACAATTTTCAAAGCACGAACATCGACTCTTTTTTCCCTGCATTCAACGAAATAATTAATATCCTTATTTGCGTTCTATCAAACGCGTACCGTGCGACGCAACCAAGCGTATCGCGCGTTCCTTTCGTTTCTTTCGTTTTCGTTTGAGAAAAAGTCGCTCTCGCAAATTCGCAATCCCGACCGTCCGTGGAGAGACTCCTTTTTCCCTAATAAATGACCGGCGAAATCCTGCTGGAAGCTTCATAATCGTGGCTCGGCGCGAAATGTGACAACAGCCGTCGAGCGGGTCCTTGTTTCCGTCAGTGCGCGCGTATTTGCGAATGTGGCGACCGCCTCTGGCTACATGCAAACCAAAATAACGTTAGACGAAGGCAAACGGCTGTTTATTAGGTTCCTGTTAAACTCCGAGACACTCTAGTCCGAAATGAGACGGCACCTACGCTCACCTACCAAATGATTGTAATCCCTCAGCTTTTGCCTCTCAACGTTTACACCGGCTCAACAGTCGCGCTTTATCAACGACCACACATTTTCCGGGATCTTTGCCGGACTTCTGCGTAATTCCCGGATTTTAGACGACGGATGGAAGCTAGTCATCCTGGATGGATTACTCGGGAAATATCCTGTTTTCGTATTTTGCTCAATGCGGATAGGTGCAAGTTGGGACTTTAGTTCATTTGCATTTTTTAGCATTTTTGGAGTCGTGGGATTTTCAATTTTATTGTTCGATGTGTTGTTGAAATGTTTGTGATTCTCATGGATGGAAGATACTGGATTTTTTCATTTCCACAGACTCTCATTTTTAGGTTTTCAAGTTTTTGATGTTTAGAAGGGAAGACGTTCTCTTGATAAGATTCTCCAAACTCAACATTTATAAATACCTACCCTAACCCTCATATCCACAAAAGTCTTCTCAAATTTCTGAATTTTCAGATCGCTATATTCCCAAATCCTCAGGTTCTCAAATTTCTAAATCCCGAAACATCTCCAAATTCTACCAACTTCAAATACATGCATCCTACATCTTCAAATAACTACATCCACATACATACTCCCCACATCTTCATAAATCTACATCCGCATACGTACATTCTCCCTATATCTTCAACTAACTACATCCACATGTCTCTACATCCCTAAATTCTTACATCCCCAAATCCCTACCTTCCCAAATCTCTACACTCCCAAATGCCTACATGCCCAAATCCCTACAACCCCAAATCCCCACATTCCCAAATCTCTACACTACTAAATCCCTACATTCCCAAATCTCGAAACTCCCCAATTTCTACTCTTCCAAATCCCTACATCCCTAAATTCCTACATCCCCAAATCCCCACATTCCCAAATCCCTACATTCCCAAATCTCTACACTCCCAAATGCCTACATGTCCAAATCCCTACATTCCCAAATCTCTAAACTCCCCAATTTCTACTCTCCCAAATCCCTACATCCCCAAATCCCTACATTCCCAAATCTCTACACTACCAAATTCCTACATGCCCAAATCCCTACATTCCCAAATCTCGAAACTCCCCAATTTCTACTTTCCCAAATCCCTACATTCCCAAATCTCTACACTACCAAATTCCTACATGCCCAAATCCCTACATTTCCAAATCTCTAAAGTCCCCAATTTCTACACTCCCAAATCCCTACATCCCTAAATTCCTACATCCCCAAATCCCTACATTCCCAAATCTCTACACTACCAAATTCCTACATGTCCAAATCCCTACATTCCCAAATCTCGAAACTCCCCAATTTCTACTTTCCCAAATCCCTACATTCCCAAATCTCTACACTACCAAATTCCTACATGCCCAAATCCCTACATTTCCAAATCTCTAAAGTCCCCAATTTCTACTCTCCCAAATCCCTACATCCCTAAATTCGTACATCCCCAAATCCCTACATTCCCAAATCTCTACACTACCAAATTCCTACATGCCCAAATCCCTACATTTCCAAATCTCTAAAGTCCCCAATTTCTACACTCCCAAATCCCTACATCCCTAAATTCCTACATCCCCAAATCCCTTCATCCCCAAATCCCTACATTCCCAAATCTCTAAAGTCCCCAATTTCTACACTCCCAAATCTCTACACTACCAAATCCCTACATGCCCAAATCCCTACATTCCCAAATCTCGAAACTCCCCAATTTCTACTTTCCCAAATCCCTACATTCCCAAATCTCTACACTACCAAATTCCTACATGCCCAAATCCCTACATTTCCAAATCTCTAAAGTCCCCAATTTCTACACTCCCAAATCCCTACATCCCTAAATTCCTACATCCCCAAATCCCTACATTCCCAAATCTCTACACTACCAAATTCCTACATGCCCAAATCCCTACATTCCCAAATCTCGAAACTCCCCAATTTCTACTTTCCCAAATCCCTACATTCCCAAATCTCTACACTACCAAATTCCTACATGCCCAAATCCCTACATTTCCAAATCTCTAAAGTCCCCAATTTCTACTCTCCCAAATCCCTACATCCCTAAATTCGTACATCCCCAAATCCCTACATTCCCAAATCTCTACACTACCAAATTCCTACATGCCCAAATCCCTACATTTCCAAATCTCTAAAGTCCCCAATTTCTACACTCCCAAATCCCTACATCCCTAAATTCCTACATCCCCAAATCCCTTCATCCCCAAATCCCTACATTCCCAAATCTCTAAAGTCCCCAATTTCTACACTCCCAAATCTCTACACTACCAAATCCCTACATGCCCAAATCCCTACATTCCCAAATCTCTAAAGTCCCCAATTTCTACACTCCCAAATCCCTACATCCCCAAATCTCTACATCTCCAAACCTCTACATCTCCAAATCTCTACATCCCCAAATCCCTATATCCCCAAATCCTTACATCCTCGCATTCCTGCGTTCCCAAATCCTTAAATATTCAAATTTCCAAATCTTGAAATCCACAAATCTCCAAATCCTCAAATTTCCAAATCGCTATATTAACTTCCTAAATCCCCATATCCCTATATTTCCACTCCACCAAATGAAATCCTCAAAAATCCCGAAACTCAAATGATTTGTCTCAACAGACAGTGTTTCTCATCCTTAGTAATCTTACTAATTTACTGATGTACTAATAATCCACCAAATTTCGCTAAAAAACAAAAAGTGTCCACAAGTGTGTTCATCGCATGATACATATTCGTACATATTGTTAAATATTTTGAAAAATCATTCTACACGTACCATTTTACCATCTGCAGCTTAAACGCGAAATTGTCTGCCGATAAAACAAAGTAAAAGATATAGCTATCCTTCGCCGCGCAGCCCGAAACACGTCTCGTTTACAGAGGCAAACTTTTCAACGTAGTTAACATTCCGTGGCAAAGTGAATTCGGTACCTGTTGATTAGATAAAACATCGCGGCTGTGCAGTCGAACGTTTAATCCGGCTTGAACGTTTAATTCGGCTTACTGAAAAAAAGGGAGAGAAACGGGCCAGGAAAAAACGGTGTAACGAAGGTGGAAAATGGAGGGGCGGAATATTACAGTACCGTGACGTTACACGGTTAAACGAATTACGATGTAAAACGCCGGGAAAAATAAACACGAGTTTGCTTTTCGACGATTGATCGCCGCGTCATATCGACCGGGCCGATTACGCCAGGCATTTTTAATCACCGATGAAAAATGTTTATGAAACCGCAAAATGGCGGACGAGTGAAATGTAAATTCGCCAGGCGATTCCGGTTTCGAGATGGGAAATATAAGCTGATAAGGTCTGTATGCAAATTCCGATACGTGCGTGTTTTAACTTTTATCGCGCTGCGCGAATTAATTTTCATTTTCTCCTGATTTGTTTACTGGCCGGACGAAATAAAAATCGGGAACAAGTGAATCGAGATCGGAATTATTTCTGCCGATTCTTATCGAGGTTTTGTTTGTGCTTTCTTATGAATTATGTGTGGTGTCTTATAAATTAGTACTTGGGACAATGACTGTGTAAAAATGAAAACGCAGTTTCAGAGTGCCTTTTCGTAGGTGAAGTACATGACTCACCTGAGCAACTCTTTTAAGATTTTCCTGCTTTTTCGATGTACCTTTTTATTTTGCTATACACTATCTTTCTGTGCACCACTTTGTATCGTGGTTTTCGCATGGAATAGAGTGGTAGGGAAAATTCATTGGCTCGAAAATTTCCAGCCGCGAAACTGCTGCTTCCGAGCGAGAATGATGACACTGCTGTGTACTCGATATATTCCGTTTCTGCCGGATTCGATTCTGTTTATTTAATCTATCGAGAGAAAACATTGCTTCCAGTTTTCATCAACTTCCGTCGATGGATCATTTCGTTCGACGTTCTTTTTCGAATAACTTCATTATCGAGCCTTTTAGCTGTGAGCGATCGTTGATTATAACGTATGTTAATTGCAAGCTTAACTTAAGTTTAATTTTGACGATCATTAATTGTAAGTTTTACGTTAATTTTGTCGATCGTTATTTCTGAGCTGAACGCGAATTGCATTGATTGTTATCGAGATTTAAAACTGGTTCAGCTGCACCATAAAATCATACCTAAAAATAAGATACAAATAATGCATCCATCTTACGAGAGCTTCCGAAGCAAAACCTGCAATAAAGATTTCCCACCGAGTTCACCAGTGCAAAGAGTTTGATGAGTGCAGTTATATGAAATTAATTGAAGTATGAGCAGACAAATGCTGTTACAATAGGTGCAGAAAGTTTCGAGCTGTAGCACGATATAATGAGGGGTGTTCATACAGCGTGAAAGACAAAAAACCAATTTAGTACTGCAAATGAACTTTACAATGGCTACACAGCATTCGTTGATATAAAAAATGAACCGGAGTGTTATACAATAATATTAATGAAAAAAATATCTGATGTGCAGTAAAAATTATAGGTGCATCAGCAGTGACGATTGAAGAAAACGAATAATTAGATTCCCAACGAGTGATAAGTGGACTGCATCTGCACTCAAATCACAGATGACGCACTCAAGCTACACATGACGTACTCAAATTACAGATGACGCACTTAAGCTACAATTGACGCACTCAAATTACAGATGACGCACTCGAGATACACGTGACGCGCTCAAGTTACAGATGACGCACTCAAGTTACAGATGACACACTCGAGATACGCGTGACGCACTCAAGTTACAGATGACGCACTCGAGATACGCGTGACGCACTCAAGCTACACGTGACGCACTCAAGTTATACGTGACGCACTCAAGTTACAGATGACACACTCAAGTTACACGTGACGCACTCAAGTCACACATGACGCACTGAAGCAATGTACGACGCACTCAAGCCACACATGACGTACTTAAGCTACACATGTGAGCGTCATTTGTAACTTGAGTACGTCATGTGCAACTTGAGTGCGTCATGTGCAACTTGAGTGCGTCACGTATAGCTTGTGTGCGTCCCAAGCTACAGATGACGCACTCAAGGTACAAATGACGCACTCAACCCACACATGCACGCTTCAAACGTGACAAATCTTACTCGAATTTTGAATAAGCTTCAATTTGGAGTTTAAGTCCAATTATAATTTGCACGGTCAAGGATTGCCGAATACAAAATTGACATAACACTTCAACTTTTCTTCTCTGTTTTAATATCGTAGCTGTGATCAGTTAGTTCCGACTGACGCACCTGATAAATCATAAGGCATGGGGTTAAGAACTAAGTGTATGTGCGTCGAAGCGTCAGCAATATTAAGCGACGATTAAACGACGCGAATCATTAGATTCCCAACGAGTATAAGTGGACTGTATCTAAATGAATTTCACTTCGAACGACCAGAGTTTATTTTGCTGTGTACTTGATGACTGGAGAGTGACTTCGAAGAATTTTTACGTCTCACAGAAGCTCGGAGTGGGCTAACAGTTTTTATGATATTGCAGAGGGAAAACAGTTTCTGATTTTCTATCGGTTTAGCTAAACTTGGTGTGGTGATGGAAATGCGAGTGCAATACCTCGACACGAATAGTTCACGGCAAACGAAAGACTCTGCTGCTAAGGTTAGATTCACAACCAGATGTGACTAACAAACCAAAAAATACTTGGAATGTAATAACTCCTTGGGTCTTGCTGTTGCGAGTAAACTGATTCGAAACTACAAATAAAGGAACGGCAAAGCGTTAAAGCATCGCTAGAAACTTGTACAAAGCTGCTCTCGCTGTAATATGCATTCTAATGTACTCTTTCTTCGAATGTTCCTACGAAAGATTTGGTTAGGTTAAACGTATGAGAATGTTAGTTAAAAATAATAGTGGCAGGGTAGTTAACATAAACGCGTTATTAAGCTCCGTAACCGTGTATAAAAAGTGCGAATGGTATAGAATGAACCAGCAGAAAGAGCCACAGGATTAAAATTCGAGGCCACAAAGAACATTTCAGGAATTGTTCTAAAATGATTATGCAGAGAATTTCCTTATCAAGCTTTCAGAAAGCAAGACGTCTACTGTTCGCTGACATCAAAGCGAGAGCAGCAGAATTCGGGCTTTCACAGACAATTTGGAGAAACAAAACTAGAGGAGACCATTCTGAAAGAATAATATGGCTGTTGCTCGCCGGAAACGGAGAACTAAAGAGCTCTTTACCTTAATGTGGAACGCTTGAATCGATAAGCTGCTTTTTGAACTACAAACGTACGATCAACGTTGCTAAACAATACCGCAAACGCGCCCAAACATCCCGGAAAATTATTATAACCTTATATACCTACATTCCTGTACCTCCCTAGATATGTAGAACTCAATATTCTTACGTACCTACATGTTCTTAGATCTTCAAATCTAGTATTTAGAACTTTGGACATTTAGATCAGATGGATTTCGACACCACATATCTGATATGTTCCTAGATTTCAAGAGAACGATATTCCAATATATCCCTAGATTCTTATAATTCAATATTTCAATATCCCTAGATTTCCTCATTTTTAGATTTCTATTAACATATATCCCTATACAGTTAACTATACAAATCCTAATATCCCTATATCTCCCTAGATTTCAAGATTTCCATGTTGCAATATCCCCAGATTTTTAGATTTCTAAATTTTTAGATTTCTAAATTCCTATATCCCTATATCCTTAAATTTCTAAATCCTTATGTTCCTATATATCCCTAGGTCTTAAGACTCCTATGTCCCAATATCCCTAGATTTCTAAATTTCTAAATTTCCAGATTTCTAGATTTCTAAATTCCTATATCACTATACCTTTAAATCTCTAAATCCTAATATCCCCATCTATCCCTAGATGTCAAAAGTCCTACGTCCCAATATCCCTAGATTTATAAATCTCTAGTTTTCTAAATTTCTAAATTTCTAGATTTCTAAATTCCTATATCCCTATACCCTTAAATTTCTAAATCCTTATGTCCCAGTATATCCCTAGATCTTAAGATTCCTATGTCCCAATATCCCTAGATTTCTAGATTTCTAAATTTCCAGATTTCTAAAGTTTTAGATTTCTAGATTTCTAAATTCCTATATCCCTATACCTTTAAATCTCCAAATCCTAATATCCCTATCTATCCTTAGATGTCAAAAGTCCTACGTCCCAATATCCCTAGATTTCTAGATTTCTAAATCTCTAAATTTCTAAATTTCTAAATTTCTAAATTTCTAAATTTCTAAATTTCTAGATTTCTAGATTTCTAAATTCCTATATCCCTATACCCTTAAATCTCTAAATCCTAATGTCCCAATATATCCCTAGATCTCAAGATCCCTACGTCCCAATATCCCCAGATTTCTAGATTCTTAGATTTCAAAATTCCAATATCCCTATATCCTTAAATCTCTACATCTCGACATACCTAAATATCCCTACATCTCCAGCTCCCTCAATCCCAATATCCCTAGATCTCCAAATCTCACAATCTCTAATCTACGAATTACATATTCAAAAATTTCACCATCCTATTTATTAATATTTATATGTCCCTATATATCCCTAGTTTTCTATTATCCCTACATCCTTAAATCTCCAAATTCCACGTAAAAGTATGGGAAGTAAAAATTGCATCAAAAAATGGAAAAAGAAAGTACGTTTCATTGGAGAATAAAAGCATAAACTCAAGTCCAGTAAATCCGAAGAGTTATTATAACCGTTAGTATAGTCGGACGGTATCGTTTGCTGTGTGAATCGGTAATTCAATAGAACGCCAACGAAACGTTTGAAACGAGCCGGTGTTGGCAATTTAATGGAGCCAGCTGACACGAAGCGTTTCCATGCCGTTCTAGGGGGACGCATTATCGAGCGTAAATTCGTTTCATTAGACTTTATTAGAACACATACGGCCATTTTCCAAGTTCCTGCGAGCGAGAGCGTACGCCAGGCGTCGCGACGCACCACGCCGGGATAATCCATGACGGCCGGAACACGCGGTAAACACGCGGTGAATGCAGTCTCGCTTTGACATTCGTTTTAAATGATGAACCACGAGTCATGATGTCCGATTCATAAACTCCGTTTTGTTGTCTTATCGTTCACCGTCACGTTCCTCTTCTGCCCTCTTTCACACGGTGCTTCTATGCTTTGCGTTCGTCACTGTCTCGTTACGAGCGTGGCCGCTGCTGATAAGTTGCGATTCAAAATTTACCAAATTTTCTATTCTTTCAATTTTAGGTTCCCACGTTTTTGGCTTTGAGGTTAGGACATTTTTAGGGAGTCATTTTCTAATACGGGATTGATGGAATACGCCGCAAGTTGAATTTTTTAATTTATTACTCTCCGAGTTGACGAATCTCAAAATTTCCTATACATAGCTATTGATAAATCCCCAAATTAACACCCAGAGCACTACTTCCAAATTTATAAGTTCCCAAGTTGGTGAATTTGGATTCCTATTCCCTAAATCATTAAATTTCCAAATCTTCATATTGTCACATTCTACAATCTTCAAATTACTATATTCCTGAATTTCATACTCTTCAAATTGGGGATTTTTATAATTTCCTGTTCTCTAAATTCCCTATTTCCAACATTGTTAAATTTTCGAATTTTATGGCTTCAAAATTTTCAAACTTTCAAATTTTTCACTCTTGACAATACAAACTTTCAAAATTCTCTACCTTCAAAATTATCAGGTTTCCAAATTTTCAACTCTTCAAATTACTAGTTTATCAAATTTCCTCTCCCCTAAATTCCCTACTCTCCAACTTACCAAATTTACAAATACACTAATTAAAAAGTTACTAGATTTCCAAACTACTACATTACCAAATCCGCAAATTCCCAAATTTTCAGGTTCCAAAATTCTAAAATCTACAAATTCACAAATTTTCAAATTTCAAAATCGCAAAATTCTCAATTTCTATTCCCAACCTCTAAAACCTCAAAATCCCGAATTCCCTAAATCCCTAATCTTCAAGTTACAATGTTTCAAAATTTCTATAATTCCCAAATACCTAAATTCCTAACTCCTCATATCCCCAACTCCAAAATCCACAAATCTCCAAATTCCCAACTCCAAAATCCTCAATTCCTTATACCCCAACTCCAAAATCCCCAAGTCTCCAAATTCCCAACTCCTCATATCTCCAACTCAAAAATCTCCAAATCTCCAAATTTCCAACTCCTTATACCCCAACTACAAAATCACCAAATCTCCAAATTCTCTATTCCTCGTACCCTAACTCCAAAATTCCCAACTTCTCATACCCCAACTCCAAAATCCCCAAATCCCCAAATTATCAATTCCTTATATCCCCAACTCCAAAATCTCCAAATCCCCAAATTTCCAACTCCTTATACCCCAACTACAAAATCACCAAATCTCCAAATTCTCTATTCCTCGTACCCTAACTCCAAAATTCCCAACTTCTCATGCCCCAACTCCAAAATCCCCAAGTCTCCAAATTATCAATTCCTTATACCCCCAATCCCAAAATCCCCAAATTCCCAAATTCCGAACTCCACATACCCCTAACTCCAAAATTCCCAACGTCTCATACCCCAACTCCAAAATCTCCAAATCCCCAAATTACCAATTCCTTATACCCCCAATCCCAAAATCCCCAAATTCCCAAATTCCGAACTCCACATACCCCAACTCTAAAATTCCGAAATTCTCATATCCCAACGCCAAAATGTCCAAATCCCCAAATTACCAATTCCTTATACCCCCAATCCCAAAATCCCCAAATTCCCAAATTCCGAACTCCACATACCCCAACTCTAAAATTCCGAAATTCCCATATCCCAACACCAAAATCCTGAAATCCCCAAATTTCCAATTCCTACTCCCAATCCCAAAATCCCCAAATTCCGAACACCACATACCCCCAACTCCAAAATCCCGAAATCTCCAAATTCCCAACTGCTACCCCCGATCCGAAAATCCCCAAATTCCCGCCCCCAAACCCCGTCTCTCCAAACTCCCACAGCCTTCAATTCCCGAAATATCATCCCCCTTACCACACC
Organism: Megachile lagopoda; assembly: GCA_036983795.1. Taxonomy (NCBI): domain Eukaryota; kingdom Metazoa; phylum Arthropoda; class Insecta; order Hymenoptera; family Megachilidae; genus Megachile; species Megachile lagopoda. The sequence goes on from CM072798.1 coordinate 8,005,070, forward strand.
CCCAGGAGAACCCTACCTAAAACAACATTCCCACCCCGATCGAAGGCGAGAAAAGTAATCAGCCGATAGGGTATCAATTTCAATAGCCGTTACAGCGTCGATATCGAGGCAGTTGACGGGGTAGTTCGCCGGGCAGAATTCGTGCACGCATCGGGTGCAGGAGTCGGTCTGATCGATGGTTTAAACGGGGCGGGCAAGGAACACGGTGCAGCGATGCATAATATTTGATTCATAAACCCGTTTTTGCCGTCTTGTCGCCGCTTCCGTGCTCGCAGCAACGCTCTGTGAAGGCTATTGTTTGTAAAGCACGTTCGCGCTGTCGTTCTCCATGGTACGCGTCCACCATGACGGCAGCATTATATTTTCGGCCGTCATTCCGATATTACGTGGCCGCCTTGTCCACTCGCCGATCCTCTCTCTGCTCGTGGGATTGCACGATTCGATTATCTCTATTGCGAGCCGGGTGTCGCTGTTAATACAAAGGACGACAGCATCACCGTATTCCTTTCACATCCGACGAACGCGGCTCGAACGGCAACGGATCATTTTCGTTGATTGAAATAGACCGGGGAAACCTGATCGTTTATACCGATTCGAAAACTTCATCTTTTATTCCTTTGACGATCCGAGAAATTAAACACAATTTTCACGTTTAACCGGCCGTGCTTTTGTTTTCCAACGCTCTTCGATACGCGATATTTTTATCTGTGCATCTACGATTTTATACTACAGTTATAATAGGTACGTCGTTCATATCGATTTGTAACACTACGACATTTTATCTGTGATTCTTGTCGTTTTGTATTCTTTGTGCTGTGTCTAAGCCAATATTATTAATAACTGCTACTGACGGCAAATCTTAAGAGCACTATAAAGGTAGCGCAGGGGAATATTTTTGGATGGACTTCGATATTAGATTTTTCAAATTCGAAATCTCAGATCTCTGAATTTCTGCATCATCAAGTACATTACCATATATCGAAATTCTGAATTCGTACATGTCCTAATTTCACTGCTTCCAACTCGCTATATCCACAAATTATATTTCCAAATTTATAGGTTCTCAAATTCCTACATTCTCAAACTTCCAAGTTCCTAAGTTTCTATAATCCTAAAAATCTAGATCCCCAAATCCTTAGATCCCCGACTCCCTAGAACCCTAAATCCCTAGATCACCAAATCACTAGATCTCCAAATGTCTAGATCCCAAAATCCCTAGATCTCAAAATCCATAGATCCCTCAATCCCAAAATACAACAAATCCCTAGATCCTAAATCCTTAGATCCCAAATTCTCTATATCCCAAAATCCCTAGGTCCAAAAATCCCTAGATGAAAAATCGCTAGATCCAAAAATCCCTAGATGCAAAAATAACTACGCCCCAAAATACCTAGATTCCAAAATCCCTAGGTGCAAAAATCACTAGGTCACAAAATCCCTAGATCCCAAATCCTTGGGCTCAAAAATCCCTAGGTCCCAAATATTTAGACCCAAAAATCCCTAGATCCAAATATCTCGAGATCCCCAAATCTCTAGATAGCGAAATCCCTAGATATCCAAACCCCTAAATCCCCAAATTCCTATATCCCCAAATCTCTTGATCCCCAAATTCCTATATCCCCAAATCCCTATATACCCAAATCCCTACATCAGAAAATCCCTATATACCCAAATAATAAAATTCTAAAATCATCAAATCTGCAAATCTTGATGAAAAGTTAATAACATTCTTGATTGCATATTAACAACTTTAAGTATATAGCATTAAGCGAATAATCTTAATACTTGACCCCCAACGTTCACTCTATTTGTCACCGAAGTACACCGAGCCGGCCACAAGAAGATAGAATTTAAACAGCGTTTTTTTGACGGCACTTTTTCCATTCGTAGAATCTTCGGGGCGAGTTTATAAATAAAATCCCGACGAAAGCTCGCGAAACGTGCACCGAAAGATTTTACGGTCGTTGTAAAGTTTGTACGAACGTTCAAGAAGCTTTAGCAGAAATTTTGAATAGAAAGAAAAGAGACGAAAGAAAATGCTCGTTTCGTTTCATAATTCGGCCCCCGAAACGATCGCGTTTTATTTTCTTCCGTTACAGAGATTCGATAGGGGAATTTAGTAATAGGCGGTGTTTTACAGCGAAATGTAAAAAGAAGAAAAATATTCGACGGCCAAGTGTCCTGTTAGCATTTTACGTTCGAGATTGTCGGGGTAACGCGCGAAACTCGGATGAGGAAATATAAAGTGGTTTATTGCGTGGTAAATCTTCTCCGCGATAGATCCGCTGAAGATAGCCCGAAGGATGCGATTTGCATAGACATTAAAAGAACTAATTAAAATGTAGCGTGTACCGGTGATACGAGCGAATCCATCGGTTTAGCGAACACGAATGACAAGTCCCCGTTATTTTAATTTGCTGAGAGGTAACGCGATCTACCGGCACGGTACTGGCAAATGGAAAATGCCATGAGTCTCGAATAATTTCGCGTGACAATGTCCGGACTGAAACACGAGGCGAGAAGAACAGAAATTGCCAATTATTTCGACGAATTGCGGCTGGAAAATCAGCGTTTGGAAAACTACTTTCGAATGAATTCCATGCATCCGGATTCGAAACATTTCGACGGATCTTGAATAGGAAATGAATACGATTCATAATAAATTATTAAATTGATACAAAAATTATTGTTAAAGAGGTAAGAAATTCTTATTAGATACAGAAGAAATTATTATTAAAGTATCAAAGCGGCAAAAATTAATCCTTTGCACTCCAAGTTTTTATTCATTCATATTACCAGAAACTCGAAGCATTTTCAATAGAAAAATCATATTCACATATAACGCAGGCAAACGTCGCCAGGGGCCGGCAATACTTTTGAAGAATTAATTTAAAGAAAACAACAACATATTTAATACAAGAAATTTAATATTTTACGTTCGTGTGATAGTCATTAAAGCAATCACCCACGTTCAATCATCACACATACCGGCTAATAACCTTTGCTAGCATCACACACATGTGTGAGCGGACAATAATAATTGTTCCGGCTATCATACACATGTTGTGTGAGCGGCCATGAAAGTGTTAAAAGAAAATTGTCCTTAGATCCATTTGTCCTTACATTATGAACAGAAAATTATTTGCATTGTCTCCATAACGGAGTCCTCGAATTTGAAGACAAATTTTAAATGGCTCCGCTCCGGAGCACTCTAGTTCAAAGGGTTAAATTAACAATGCGTCAAATCACAAAAAATTAAAACACCAAAATATCGAATCACCAAAAATGAAATTACCAAAATATCAAAACACTAAAAATTAAATTACCAAAGCGTCAAATCACCAAAAATCAAAATTACCAAGGCGTCAAAACACCAAGAATTAAATTCCCAAGATACCAAAACACTGAAAATTAAATTACCAAAGTGTCAAGTCATAAAAAATTAAAATACCAAAATATCGAATGACCAAAAATTAAATTCCCAAAATATCAAAACACTGAAAATTAAATTACCAAAGTGTCAAATCACTAAAAATTAAATTACCAAAGCGTTGGAACAGCAAAAATTAAATTACCAAACCATGAAATCATAAAAAATTAAATAACCAAAATATCAAAACACTAAAAATTAAATTACCAAAGCGTCAAATCACCAAAAATCAAAATTACCAAGGCGTCAAAACACCAAGAATTAAATTTCCAAGATACCAAAACACTGAAAATTAAATTACCAAAGTGTCAAGTCATAAAAAATTAAAATACCAAAATATCGAATGACCAAAAATTAAATTCCCAAAATATCAAAACACTGAAAATTAAATTACCAAAGTGTCAAATCACTAAAAATTAAATTACCAAAGCGTTGGAACAGCAAAAATTAAATTACCAAACCATGAAATCATAAAAAATTAAATAACCAAAATATCAAAACAGCAAAAATTAAATTACCAAACCATGAAATCACCAAAAATTAAATTAGCAAAATATGAAAACAGCAAAAATGAAATTACCAAACCATCAAATTGCCAAAAATGAAGTAACCAAATAATAAAAGCGGCAAAAGCAGCACAGCTCGATAGACAGTTAACCAAGTTGATAGCACTGCTTTGGTATCCATTTGCACATTCTAAAAGGACTAGTGGAATCAGACACGAACAAGACAGTCTGTAAAACGTTTCGTCGCAGTAGTTTGATCGTAAATGTAAATTTGAAACGATGCTCTTCTTGCATATTCAATGGGAAAGGGGGGAGAAAAGGTATCATCTCCGTCTGTAACCATAAAGCGTGCAGAAATTGAGGGGTTGTTAGATTATAGCCATGCTTTTCGAGAACACCCTTTACACCTCCGACCCTGTTCGCCCTCCGTTTCTGGCGTACCTAAGGGAGAAGAAAATTGCACGCTCGATTTGAAAGGTGTAACGCATCCATCGTCTATTTATGATTCCACGAAATGCGCCAGCGACTTTCTACAATTTCGAACGGGCCAATTTTGTAGCTCGCTTGTTCCGTTTTAGGATGATAGTTTCCGGAATATTTCAACGTGTACATTTATACAGGTATCGCAATTATTTCGACCCGTCATCGATTTTCACCCTTCGTTCACGAATCGATCATGACTCTTCCGATTTCTATCGCTCGTTTCTTTTTGTTCCATTAAATTTTTCGTACTTTTGATGGGGACTTTTTAGTTGGAAAATTTAATACGTTGAAGAAGTTGAAAATTTTATTAGGTTAAATTCATTTCTTAGATACAGTTCACTTGAGAATTGACGCTGTGACGCACACAGGTAACCATTTTGTTTCTGACAAATTTCACCGAATATTTTGTTATTCTACGGTCTCGATATTATCGATTATCGTTTAAAATTTCTGTCTTTGAATTATGAGCCTGATTGAATTAGTGTAAAAATTAATTTGCAAGAACGAATATACGAAGTGTCTAGTTTAATTAAATCTTGATCGGAAGTGATTCGAGCAGCAAGATGCGACATTAAAAAGAAATTTCAATGGTTTCGCGGAGAAAACAGCGTTTCATTTATCCGCGTTTTCGCGAGGATGTAGCCGCGTTTACCGGATAATGGAAACTTTAATTGCCACTAAGCAAGACGGCGCGACACGACAATTCGTTCGGGGTACTTGAAGCAAGGAAAATTATACTTCCGAGCTAACGCTGAGACAGCTTCTTCGCGGGCTTTTACATAAACAAGAAAATCTCGTAAATTCCGAGCCTTTGTACTTTTTACTGCGGCGACGATGCCGACTTTCTCGTATAATTATAATTGAATTCGTTTTTCTATATTTCCCGCGGGGAACGTAATAGAATAAAGGGACACTGTAAGGGTATGTTCTCAATTAATAATAGACCGCGATAATACAACTATTTTCTTTTAATACTTTATTAAGGTGAAGGCCTTTGTAATGAACATAGTACTATTATTCCGTAGTCTCAGATCTTAATATAGATCTTGGTAAATGTATAGGCACTAATATCTCTAGATTTGCAATTACAGATTCTAAAACATTCCATCTTCAGATCTCAATATTTGTAGATTTTATTATAGATACCAATATCCCTAGATCTTCGTACGTGTAGTGTCCTCAATATCCCTAGATCTTAGTAGAAATATAGGTATCAATATCACTAGATTCGTAATATTTACAAGATCCAAGACTCAACAAATGTAAGTTCCAGTATTTCCAGATTTGAATATCCCTAAATTTTAATATTTATAAATAGCTTCGTCGCTAGATCTTAATACTGATGTTCTCAGTGTCCTCATATCCCTAGATTCTAATATACACGCAGATACTAATATCCCTAGACTTTAAATATTAATAAAATCTAAAATCCAACAACCTCAGATTCCAATATCTTCAGATCTCAATATCCCTAAACTTTGACTTTTATAAATACCTATATCCCTAGATATTAAATATCCGATGTTCTCAGTGTCAGTAGATCTCAATGTCCCTAATTTTTAGTGTAGGTAGAGACACCAATATCCCTAGATTTCTAACATCAATGAAATCCAAAACCCAACAACCTCAGGTTCCAATATCTTCGAATCTCAATATCCCTAAATTTTAATATTTATGAATACCTTTATCCCTAATTCTTCATACTGATGTTCTCGGCATCCTTATATCTCAATATTCCTAGATTTTAATATACATGTAGATACTAATATCCCTAGATTTCTAATATCAATAAAATCCAAAACCCACAACCTCAGGTTCCAATATCTTCAAATCTCAATATCCCTAAATTTTAATATTTATAAATACCTTTATCCCTAATTCTTCATACTGATGTCCTCGGCATCCTTATATCTCAATATCCCTAGACTTTAATATACATGTAGATACTAATATCCCTAGATTTCTAATATCAATAAAATCCAAAACCCACAACCTCAGGTTCCAATATCTTCGAATCTCAATATCCCTAAATTTTAATATTTATAAATACCTTTATCCCTAATTCTTCATACTGATGTCCTCGGCATCCTTATATCTCAATATTCCTAGATTTTAATATACATGTAGATACTAATATCCCTAGATTTCTAATATCAATAAAATCCAAAACCCACAACCCCAAATTCTAATATCCTCAAATTTCAGTACCCTGAAATCCTAACGTTTGCAGATACCAATATCCCTAGATCCCAAATTCTCGGTTCTCCATATCCCTAGTTCTCCTTATTCTCCACTCTGAATATCCCTAGATCCCCGTATCCTCGATTCTCAATGTCCCTGGATTTCTAATACCCCTAAAGTCCAAAACCCAACAACCCTAGATCCCAATATCTTCGGATCTCACCTAAATTCAAATATCGCATTGCAATCTCGCTAAATGTAAATATCCCTAGATTGAAGTACCACAAGTCCCCATATCCTCCTCTGTAATTTTCAGATATACCACTATACGTCCTATATTACTAGATTCTAATGTCCTCAGAACTTAGCAGTCGAATCTCTGTAATACTCGTTGAAATAATGATTATTCCCGAGGCTGGAAATTTATGCAAATATTTGTCCGGACGGGGTCGTGTTCGCGTGATACGTTCCATGTGGTTTAGTAGGAAAATTGGACTCTTTCTGACGAGCAGACGTCATGCATAATACAGAATTCAATTATACACGAGACTTATCGTCTTTCCGAAAACGAGATAAGAGGAAGAAGACGACCGTCTTTGATGCCGTTCCATGCCATTCACCGCACTATCTTTCTTCCCGTTTGCTTTTTTCACTCAACTTTTCGAAAAATCCCGTTATCTCTTCAGTTTCCCGATGAGTTTAATTAAATTAATTCCTCTGCATCTTCTGCGTCGGAGAGAATCGAGTCGTGTTTCTGCAGAAACATGTTCAACCAAATTCACCACTCCTTTCGACTCTTGGAAATAAATTTAACTACGTTGACTACCATGTTACACATATGTGATACTTACATTTCCATACGAGTTAGTTAACTGTATTATTCGGAATTTGATCATTTTACTAATTGGAATTCGTTGAAATTTAACACTTTCTCATTCGTGGACAGTTAAATTTTCGTACGGATTAGTCAAATTTGTTATTGAAAATTTGTTAATTAAACTAAACGGAAGGACTTGTATTAACTACTTGTACAAAATTCAAAGAAATGACGCTTTCCACAGAAAAATTCAGAATTTTTACGATTTTGATATAAAGAGAATTTTTACTGAACACTCATCAGGAGAAAAAGGTATTCAAATTTTCTATAAAGAAGCTGAAATTGAAGTTAAATTATTGTCGTTAACCCCAGTGTTAGAACACAATAAAAGAATTCGATCATCGAACAAATATGAAAATTTTATTCGATTAATTCAACAGGAAAATTATCGTGCTCGGGGTAGCCCGAGTTAAATATAATCGATAGTTAGGTATAACTTTTATTATAACGAAACTGTAATTGAATATCGACGACAGAGCCTCGCTAATTATAACTGTACAAATTTCGAGCGTGTTTCTTTCCCGTTCGGTTCAGTTGCAGGGATTAATTGAAAATTCAACCGATCCGGCCCCGTTTATATAGATTGATCCCGCGAACGGAATCATTGCGATAAAATTTATAATTGAATGGGCCACGCCGAGGGAAAGTGAACGGACAAATTAAATATTCATGAATCAATTCGCGTAAAAGCTTGCATCACCTTATCCGATGCATCGTATACATTACCGCGGACTAACGCGTCGCAAAATGGACATTGTATTTCGCAACTTACGGCGAATGTTATGCATTCTAATCTAGGTAATTTACCTGAAACTTTACCTCGTACGTAATCACCGGAGACTCGGGGTATCTGCGTCCTTTTTCCCCTTTTTTTCTCTACATCCCCCCGGGGCTAACGTCGCGTTTCTTTTCTGGCAACGTCTCTTGGAAACAAGCATAATTCGCGTCCGAAAATCAAGCCGTTATTTAGCGTCTCTTGCAAAAATAGCATCCTGACATTTTTTCGAATAAATTTTGTCGGATTTTAATGAACCTTCGAAAAAATTGTCGTACGCGTTTCGAAGATACTCAAGATATCAAATTCTGAGATAAATGACCGGTTTTACCGATTTAATTTCACTGCAGTCGACTGTTCGTGGAAATTAAAGGGAGAAACGGTGAGCGCGAAATTAAGTTGCGAACACGCTCGTCGATAAAGGTTAAGTTACGCAAAGGTAATCGAGTGATACGGTTTAAACGATGTGCGTTCGAAAGGGTTAAAAATGATACTTGACGCGCAGCGTATAGGATCGTAAATGCAGAAAACGATTCACGAAACGTTTAACCAAGCTCATAAAACCGGTTCACGTCGTCCGGACACGTACGTGTCGATTTTCATCATTTACCTTATCACTACAATCCTTTATAGCCGATGAACAAGCGTGGACCAACGGATACGGTGGCATGATAGAGTATCGGATTTGTACATTGTGTCAAATATAACCGTAACGTATATAACCGCGGTATCGCGATCGTATTTAGCTCTTCTTGCTGGTCAAAGTGTTTCGAAAGCGTACAAGGACGGATGAAATAAAACGCTTGCACATTTTATCGGCCCGCTCTCGTGGAAAACTTATATAATCGATAGCGTGAAACACGCGGCAACTTCCGTGTTTTATAATTCCCTATTACGTCGCGCGGTTATCCTACTATAAAAACAACAAATCTGTGCGCGCTCTTGTAACGGTACATATTACTGAATTTCTACCTTCTCGCCTCGATATCCTGAAACCCGAATAACCGCAGATCTCAAACGCTGTATGCGTATATTACTGGATCTATAAATTGCTGGATACCACGAGAACTTAGGTTCTACGAATCCCTAGATTCCACGAATAGCTAGATACCTAAATCCTTAGATCTCACGATCCGTAGATCCCTATAACTTTAAATTCCACGAATATCTAGATTCTACGACCTCTCTAGATCTCTCATCCCTACGAATCCCCAAATCCCTGAATTCCACAAATTCCTACATTCTTAGATTCCTAGATCCTATATACCTCGATTTCGATATCCCTAGATCCCAATTTCCCTAGGCCCCTAAATCACTAAATCCCTAGATCCCCAAATTCCTAGACTCTGATCTCTCTGGATCGCTATATACCAAAAATCCCTAGACCCCGAAAAATCCCTAAATCCAAAAAAATCCCTAGACCCCGAAATTCTTAGCTCTTGATATCCCTGGATCCCCAAATCTAAAAAATCCCTAGATCGTAAAAATCCCTAGACCTCCAAATTCCCTAGATCCCTAAATCCCTGAACCCGTAAATTCTGATGTCCCCAAATTCCTAGATCCCGATCTCACTAAAACCCGATATCCTTACATTCATAAATTATAATATCCCTAAATCTCGAGATGTATATCACTAGATGCGTGCACTGTTAGAATCCCGTAACCCGCAAATCCCCAGATCGGGAATAATTTTTGTTGCCAGCGACACGGAGATGTTGAATTCGTAAATCTGTAAATCCCTAGACAGCCGCGTCCGCAGTAACAACGAACGAAACACGTCGATTGGTCCGTTCCGCGAAGATTGAAGCGGAAGTTCGTATGATCGCGTAATTGAAATATTTATGAGACATGCAAATGAAAGGGGAAGCAAAAGATCGTCGGTGAACGGTAAAAGAAAAGTTGAGATAAACTACTATGAATAGAGAGCGTTCGCCGTTATATTACTAATGCAAAGAGAAGAAGTTCCGTTCTTTCTTTCCTTTTTTTCCGCCCGCTCGTCCAAGAGAAGAAAAGGTAACTGTTGTCGCGAAACGTAAAAAGTCTCTTGTAGAAGATGTTCAGAAAATAGAGAGCCGAGCGTAGAGGCGACGGGACACCGGAAACGTAAAGAAACCAAGGTAAACAGCTGCGGTGTCGCAGCACAGCCGTATCCGAAAGAGAATATGCTCGATAAGGTAGAGGACCAAGTACTGTACAACGTCCCCGCAGAAAAATTCAATCAGCTTAAATGCACCGGGATAAGAGTTACGGCGAACGAACTCGCAAACCGTTGCTGTTAATCAATATTGCCCGGAAGATAAATTTACGAAGCTTTTCTTTTATTTAAGCTTCCGGTACGCATGTGTATTCTTTTATTATTGCTAGTCTAATGTGATTATGGTTGCTGGTGTAACGGTTTCTTTGTACGAGGACATATGTTGAAAGTTTATTGATGTTTATTTGTCAAATATTCGTATGAATTTTCAAGGAAATAACAGCGGCGAATAATGAATTATTTGAGTAGATGTCAGAAATACTTGGGTCACGCTGTTAGGTTGTACATAATTATCAGTGGTAATTAATTTAGTAGCGTTTCCCTGTAAAGTAATTAGCAACAGACTCGAGTTGAGTTGAGCAAAGATACACGCAAAAGAAAAAGCGAAGCTTTTAGCTAACCTCCTGACGTGGGTCCTCGGTGTCTCTTTACACATTTCGAAAGTCTTTCTTTTTTTACCATAAGATCAAGGTGCTGGCTTCATTAGACATTCTTTTCCGCGCTCTTCCACGGAAACGACAAAAGAACGACATTTAAAAGAGCGCTGGCAAAACAAAAGGACGTACGCTGACGGTTCTTTTGATTTGCATTACGACACTGTTAGGCGCCACCAAGATACACGAAATTACACATCCTAAAAACAATGGAACCCACGATGAGGGAACTAATTTCGCTTTAACGTCAAGAGAAATACGTTCACGTTCGCGTAAAGAAAAAAAAATGTGCAGCGCTATCGTAAACGATCCGATGGAAACCAACGGAATATTTTATCGTTTTATTTTAACTCGGTTTGGGGATTACTTTTCGAGTACATTTTGATAATTAGGAGTTTCCGCTTGAGAATTATCGTTAACTGTTTATTGACCATGTGGCTGATGATACATGTGCTGTTTACGTGCAATTTATGTCGCAGAGAATTAGGAATATTACAGTTTCAAATTTTCAATTTATTAATGGATCAAAGTAACAAATTTATAAATTCGCAGAGGTTCCAATTTGGAAATGTACAAATTTCGAATATTCTCAAAATTATCCTACGTTGCAGATTAACCACATTCCTAAATTTCAAACTTGTCTAATTTTCAATTGCTCAAATTCGAAATGTCCCAAATTTCCAAATACGAAATTCCCCAGATTCCCAAAAATTCTCCAAATTCCCCACATTTCTTAAATTCCTTAAATTACCTAAATTCCCCAGATCACAAAATTCCCCAAATTTCTTAAATTCCTTAAATTACCTAAATACCCCAGATTCCCAAAAATTCCCTAAAACTCCCCAATTTTCCAAATTCCCCAAATTTCATAAATTCCTTAAATCACGTAAATTCCACAGATCACAAAAATTCCCCAGATTCCCCGCAATTCCCCAGATCACAAAAATTCCCCAGATTCCCCAAATTCCCAATTTCACAAATTCCTCGGACTCTTAAAAATTCCCTAGAATCTAAAAATTCCCCAGATTCCCCAAATCCTAAAAAGTCCCTAAATTCCCGATTTACAAATTTTACAAATTCCAAAACTCCCGAAATTCTCCATATTCCCCAAATTCCCAAATCCCGAATTTCAGAAATTGAAAATTCCCCAAATTCCAAATTTAACTATTACCATTTTAAAAATTTCCCGAAATCTCAATTTCTCCACTTCCCATATTTCACTCAAAGTCCGTGTATTAAAATATTTCCAAATTCCCAAATTATTCGTCTTACAAATTCTAAGATCTATCAAACCGAAATCATCACACATCTAAATCGATCATATCCGAACGAAAAAAAAACATGTAAGTATATCGTTCGCACGAAGCAACACGTTAAAAAGATTGCTCGTACGTTTCCGTTGTTTCCGGCGCGAAGGATTAAAGGCGTAGCACGAAGCAAACGAAGAATTTGGAATTAGGTGCGGTTCACGGCGGGTATCAAGATAAATGAAATTCAACACGGCAGGCCGGCGAAAGTTTTATTTCGTTAATCAACGAGGAGCTAAAGTGCCGTTTGAATTATGCCGGCCTAGCGAACGCAGGATATTTAAAAAAATCCTGCGCGACGGAATTTAAAGCAGCGTAAACTACGTTCATTAAAACAAAGAACGGCAGCGTTGCGGACACGCGGGCAATGCGTGCACACGGCATTCGCCATCGTGAATAGAGGCTGCTAGCCGACGGCTAAAAAACAAGGGGATAAAGAAGAGAGAAAAAAAGAAGTGGAATAAACTCTGAGAAATACAACCTATGTAAAACACCCGGAGACAGCCAACGTAGCAACTTGCTAGACCGTTCTTATATTTCCACCGCGTCTAAAGCGCTTATAAAATGTAATTTCCCTACCATCGACTTTTGCTTTTTAATTCGTCGCACAATTTGCATGAAATCCACCACGCCCGACGATTACCAGCCCCGATACATTCCCGTGATCCGATTTCGTTCAAAAATTCTCGATATCGTACAATCCCTTGAATACGAATTGAAAATTTCATTCGTTCGCGCGATTAGCGGAGTCGGTCAAATTGAGAATAGTTACGAGGGGATTTTGTAAGATTTTTCTCGGTGAATAAGGTTATTGCTGTTTCAACTTATTCGAGATAGCGAGAAATACGGACAACTGTGATATATGAGGTGAAGTAATGAGGTGACGAGGGAAGTTTGTATTAGGAGCATTATGTAAATTTGAAGATTTCATGATTTTACAGAGATTTGCAAGTTTTTAAAATTTGTAAGCTCAGAAATTTGATGAATTTAGTTTTGAAAGTTCTGTCCCGACATTTCAGATTTCTGAATTTCTATATTTACAATTGCTTAAATTACCCAACTTTACAAGTTTCAAGACAGACCAATTCCTAGATTTATAAATTTGCAAATTCTCAGATCTATAAATACCCAAATATCGGATTTCCCGAAAATATAAAACCCCAGACAAATATTTAAACTTCCAATAGTATAAATCCGTGAATAGACAAGTTTCTAAAAGTATAAATTCTCAAGTAGCCAAATGTTCTAAGGTATAAATTCATAAATCTCCAAATACCAACATTCCCAAATGTATAAATCTCCAAATCCCCAAATCATCAATTCACCAAATCACCAAATCACTAAATCACCAAACTCCAAATATCCAAATACCCAAATGTACAAATCTTCGAATCCCCAAATCTCCAAATCCTCAAATCTCAAAAATCCCAAGGCCCAAATTTCCCAAGTCCTAAATTTTCCAAATCACAAACTCTCCACGTCCCAAATTTCCCAAGTCCCAAATTTCCCAAGTCCCAAATTTCCCAAGTCCCAAATTTCCCAAGTCCCAAACTTCCCAAGTCCCAACTTTACCAAGTCCCACATTTCCCAAGTCCCAAACTTTCCAAGTCCCAAATCTCCCAAGTCTCAAATTTCCCAAATTCCAAATTTCCTAAGTCCCAAACTTTTCAAGTTACAAATTTCCCAAGTCCTAAATTTCTCAAATCCCAAGCTTCCCAAGTCCCAAATTTCCAAAGTCCCAAATTTCCCAGGTCCCAAACTTTCCAAGTCCCAAATTTCCCAAGACCCAAACTTTCCAAGTCCCAAATTTCCCAAGTCCCAAATTTCCCAAGTCCCAAACTTTCCAAGTCCCAAATTTCCCAAGTCCCAAATTTCCCAAATTCCAAATTTTCCAAGTCCCAAATTTCCCAAGTCCCAAACTTTCCAAGTCCCAAACTTTCCAAGTCCCAAATTTCCCAAGTCCCAAACTTTCCAAGTCCCAAATTTCCCAAGTCCCAAACTGTCCAAGTCCCAAATTTCCCAAATTCCAAATTTCCCAAATTGCAAATTTCCCAAATCCCAAATGTCCCAGGTCCCAAACTTTCCTAGTCCCAAATTTCCCAAGTCCCAAATTTCCCAAATATTAAAATTCTCAAATCCCAATATCCCAAAGTCTCCAAGTTCCCCAAATTCCCAAATTTCTGAAATCCCTAAATTATCCAAATTTACTCACCACCTAAATATCAGCGTATAGCCCATTCCCTGCACATTGTCCCTAGGGAAATCAGATTCAGTACCGACCAAACTCGTATTTCCTATAAATATCACCTGAAGAACGACGAAGGTGCAAAAGCTTTGGATACAAATTTTGCTTGTATTTCGGCCGTTTAAAAAGTTGAATTAATGAACGAAAGAATTCATTAATATCTGTCGGGTGAACCGGTGTACGTAACACGACGAACATACTAATCTAACTCTTAACTCAGTCACGGTCATGCAATCTTTGCTACGGGCAATAACCGTCGTGCAAGGAAGAAACACGTTACCAGATTAATAGTCGAAAAGCACGTTACCATCAAGATAATTAAACATTCTATACTCGCCGGTGTATCGAACAAATTATCGATCAACCGATTAAACGGAGACCGTAATCTCCCTACGGTAGACACTCTCTTTAGTAAACAACATTTTTGCTTCGTTTTTTATCGATCCCGAGGTATTTACCGGGAAAAATTTATTCTAGTTCAATTTAAAGACTCTTTTACTCTGGGAAAATAAGTACTCTTATATTGAAAGGTTGTGAACATTTTTGAGAATTATTTAATTATTTATTGTCGATGACAATTGTTTATAACGGTATGTTTCGATGTTTAATTTATAGGTTAGTTTAGAAATATTTGAAATTGTTATATTGAACAGATGTCGGTCATTCAAAGGATTGACCTTGATATTAAATATGACATTATGCAAATTGGGGTGGATACAGCATCTGTATTCTGAACGGAGGGTTAAGTAGAGAAAGAATGTACCTATATTAAAAGCAATTAACCCTAATTAAGATTTCATTCACCCTTTCAAAATTGTACAATTCAATGGAATTCTACGTTTCAAGGAACCTGAACAGGTGGTCGATCTACGAAAGATATCTTAGAACTAGATTCACAAGATTACACGATAGTCCTACGATTCTAGTCCTACAATCTTGAAGTCCCTAATTTCTAAGGTTTCAAGACATCAAATTTGAAATTTTCAAACTTCCAAATCCCAAATTCACAAATTTCCTAATTTTATATAACAATTCCTAGTGCAACAAATCCCTAGATCTTTAACCAAATCACTAGATTCCCATATTTGAAAGTCCTCAAATTGTTAAATCCCCAAATTTCCATGGAACCAACCTACTAATTACTAGAGAGTTTCATATTCACAGATTTCCAAAATTTCATAGCACCAAGTTCCATTCCAAAGTCCGTAAATTATCAAATCCCTAGATTCCCAAATTCCTATAGATACAAACCACTAGATTACCATACCCAAAAATCCCCAAATTACTAGATTAGCATGTCCAAAAATCCCCAAATCTTCAGATACCAAAATTCCTATAAAACCAAATCTCTACATTTCCATATAAATAGATCCATATATCCCTAGATTCCCAAATTCCTATAGCACTAAATCACTGGACTGCCATATCCAAAAATCCCCAAATCCTATGATTTTCAAATTCCTATAGACCCAAATCACTACATTTCCATATCCATTAATCCTGAAATCCCTAGATTCCCAAATAGCTATGGCATTAAATCACTAGATTCCCCCAGCCACAAGTCCCCAAATCCCTATATCCCCAAATTCCTATATCCCCAAATCCCCATATTCCCAAATCCCTACATCCCCAAATCCCTATATCCCCAAATCCTTATATCCCAAATCTCTATATTCCCAAATCCCTATATTCCCAAATTTCTATATCCCCTAATTCCTACGTTTCCAAATCTCTATATCCCAAAATCCCTATATCCCAAAATCCCTATATCCCAAAATCCCTATATCCCCAAATCCCAATATCGCTAAATTCCAATATTCCCAAAATCCCTATATCCCAAAATCCCTACATCCCAAAATCCCTATATCCCACAATCCCTATATCCCAAAATCCCTACATCCCAAAATCCCTATATCCCACAATCCCTATATCCCAAAATCCCTACATCCCAAAATCCCTATATCCCACAATCCCTATATCCCAAAATCCCTATATCCCAAAATCCCTATATCCCCAAATCCCAATATCCCACAATCCCTATATCCCAAAATCCCTACATCCCAAAATCCCTATATCCCACAATCCCTATATCCCAAAATCCCTATATCCCACAATCCCTATATCCCAAAATCCCTATATCCCAAAATCCCTATATCCCAAAATCCCTATATCCCAAAATCCCTATATCCCAAAATCCCTATATCCCAAAATCCCTATATCCCAAAATCCCTATATCCCAAAATCCCTATATCCCAAAATCCCTATATCCCAAAATCCCTATATCCCAAAATCCCTATACGTCCCAAAATTAAGTTAATCACAATCCTAATCTTCCAAAGTCACACAAAATAGTCTCTTCCCAAAGTAACCTGAAAGGTCTCAAACAAAACCTAAAAATCCCTAAAATCGGATACCTGCTATTCTCCCTAGAGAAGCAAAATTTGCAGCCGACCACAGTTTATTCGAGCCGATCGTCAAGCGATGAGCGACGATCAATCTTCATCGAACGATGAGTCGTTGAATAACCGAAAGCGATCGCGCCGTTAAAAAATCAATCGGCCCCCGTTTTAAAATCGGCGATTTGTAACATGGTGGCATCCTGGACGGCCAGGAAGTGCACGTACGAGGAAGAAACATGTTCTCACAGATTAATAGCCGTCGTACACGTTACCATCGAGATAATTAACATACCGTATTTACATAGACATTAGACAAACAGTTGATTAGAAAGATATAGGCGCGCCTCGACGGCTCGTATAGGCCCCGGTTAAAGGTGCTCCGAGGGCTGCTAAGGGAGAGTTAGCGTGCCGTTGTAAATACAGCCAGTATTCCAGCAGATAGGGGGTGTGATTCATGGTGGACAGCCGGCACGATCTATAGATCCAACCCGATACCGAGACATCTCCCACCCCGTGCCACCCACTATGCGCCCACCCTGCCTCGACACACTCCTAAACCAAGGCTTTTCCTCATGCACGCAAATAGTCCATACGTTTCACCTGGATAAGGCGCGTCCGTAATCTATGGAATCCCTCAAGGAGTTAATGAACGGGCTAACGAACCAACACACCAAAAAATTCCTAACCTTTCCTACTATCGAACTTCTTAACTTGCCGGACGATTTATTTGCCAGCTGCGTCACTATACGCTGCTATAATATTAAATGCACTTTTTACTGTTGCAAGCAAACATTTTTAACCCTTTGCACTCGAGTGTGGCTCGATATTTTTCTGGGATCTTATAAATATGTCGGATAAATTGGGTCAATATATTCTCGTTAATTTACTACTTACAATAAATGAAAATTTGTCACATACTCGCACTGTTGCAATACACTCGAGTGGGAAAACCTTTCTTGATCTAATCTGTCAGGTGCGTCACTATACGCTGTTACGATATTAACACTGCACTCGTATTTTTACTATCGGAAATTTTGTTGTTGAGAAGAATTCTGTCTGCAAGAATTTTGGAATTCTCTATTAGTAAAATGACGCATTGCTTGCGTCACTATATTTAGCCACATAGGTTTAGATAGGTCACGTACATTTAGGTCAAAAATACCTTATCTAAAGTGATGTGTTGAACCGAATAGGTAAAAATGAGTAAAGAGGGTTTCGTATGACAATTTTGTACTCTGAGATCCTTGACAAAGGAAATTATAATTCGATACAAATTTCAGGTTGAATAGTATTAAAAATTTGAGTGAGGTGCGTCATGGTTGAAGCGTTAGTGTGTCACGAGTTGATGCATGATAGGGGTTGGTGCCCCAGTTGTGCCAAGCACGTCGCTGATTCAAAAGATTATGTTCTGATTTGCTGATTATTATGCGTTTCAGATTGCTTCCCTTGAAACTGAAGGGGTTTGTAGATTGGGAAATTGGAGGAATTGAATTTTGAGCGATTTGGAATTTGGAAATTTGGGTTTGAGCAATCTTGAATTAGAATATTACGGATTTGAGCAATTTCGTCTTCACGTGGTCTTCACACAGCTTACAATATACCGTACGTATAATAGTATGTGTGTGTATGTGTACACATGTGTATGCTGTCTAAAGTATGTGTAAAGTATGTGTATGTATTTGTATGTATGTGTAAAGTATGTGTATATATAATAGTAATAGTATATTTTACAACTACTACATCATTTGATTCGTAATTAAATTCTTCGTCAAAATTTCATTTCAAGTTTCAAATTATGAGTTCTCTAGTTGTACAAAACTCTCTTGGCTCAATCTAAAATCGCAACTCGGTAGTATATGAAATAAAATATGATACGATGAAAAATTGCTGTATTTTACACCGATCGTCAATTTGTTAATCGACGGTAGAGGAAGGAATAAAGGGCGGTAAATAAATAGCTACGAAGTTGTTGGCTCTCCCTTCTGTTATCGCGAGAGAGAAGATCTATCTTAATTACGTGGTTAAGTGAAATCTATGCGAGTCGATATTACCCGGGAAAGCACAAAGAAGCTAAAAAAGGATTACGAAATCTGAACTAGACTCGAACGGTATTGCACGCTTTTCTTATTACCAGAAAAACGGAGCAGCATAAACCACCCCTGCGGTTCTTTCTGCATTTACGTAGGAAAATTAATATTTCTTTTATCAAATATATTCCTTCCGTCAAAAATATTTCTTTCGTCAAAAATAATATTTCTGTTATCAAAAATATTTATTCTGTGAAGTATATTTGTCCTTTCAATTAAAACATTGCTTTCGTCAAAAATAATATTTCTGTTATCAAAAATATTTCCTTCGTCAAATATATTCGTTTCACCAAAAATATTTGTTTTGTAAAAAATATTTCTTTTACAAAAAATAATAATTTAATGTAATGAAAAGGTGAATGATCTAAACCTGTCGTGATACAAGGTAAACTATCGCGAACAGCGATTTTCCTAAAAGTTCGATAGTTTTCCGCGCTATCGTTTAATCGTTGTTTAAAGGCTCGCGATATAGCGCCGTTGTCGGTAAGCTGGAATTTTGGAAGTTTACGAGAAGACAGTCGTATAATAAAGCGAAACGGTAGAGATAGAGTACTGAAAGTATGAAGAAGCTTCAGTCAAGGATTTCTCTCTGCTCTTGTTTCGCAGTCTAACTTTTTATGCTGTTCTTAGGTAGTGAAATGACGTAGTAAATTCTTGTTTCACGAATTCAGTTCCGTTTTCTGTTGAAAGGTAAACGTATTTTCTGTTCCGTACTTTTCACACAACCAACGCTGCCTCTCGCTGAAAAAAATAACAAAAATTTCTCACCTAAGTGAAACGATCGCGACGTTCACGCGGACATTTTACAATTTTCTTCTTATTACCCGAATTCGTTCAATTATTTTATTTTCACTCAAATTTGAATTATTAACTTTGTTATTTATCTTTCATAAATGCTAAATACATTTATATGAAATTTAATAATAATATTTAATTTTCTGTCATTTGTTCGTAATGGCTGTACTTACATTATAGAGGTCGATACAAAATTGCTTTCTTAAATTTTAATTTTTTAGTTGAAACCTTGAGAAGAATTTTTCATACTAAATTTTATTTTTTAGTAGTATTAAATTTTCAGGGGGTGAAAGCGAAAAGAAATTTGTTCAAACCACCCTCTTGTAGCAAAGTATAAAATTTGTACCGAAGATTTTGTTACAATAAATTCTTATGACACTAAATTATATTTTTAACGAGTAATTCTAAATTTTTTAAGGGTGAGAGCGAAGAAAAATTTCTTCGAGCCACCCTGCGGCAT
Organism: Megachile lagopoda; assembly: GCA_036983795.1. Lineage (NCBI taxonomy): Eukaryota > Metazoa > Arthropoda > Insecta > Hymenoptera > Megachilidae > Megachile > Megachile lagopoda. The sequence continues at coordinate 8,025,303 of CM072798.1, forward strand.
ATTTTTCACAAAAATTTGTGGATTCAGTTGTCAGTTTAATATCAAAAGTGATAAATAGTTGTTGAGATGGATTCAATTATACGAAGCCGAAAAAAGATCGGTTCTTTACTCGTCGAACTGCGGTTCGTTACTCTTCGCCATCAGCACGATCAATAAAGAGACATTAATCTTCTTAACAAAATCTCACCTTAATTACAAATTACCTCCGACACCTTTACCAACGTCTAATTCATTCTCGATATTTTGACGTGAAAGTAACGATCCGTAGCTGCCTAATGAGAAATACGTTCGCCCTTAATCATTAACCTCTGCATACATCGCCTTTAATCATCAACTCTTTGCGACGCGTCGAATATATCGGGAACAATGTGCTCGAAATTCAGCTGATTTTTCACGAAATTTTCCGCAAATTTTTAACGCCGCGAAAGAGAGAAATGGTGGGTGTTTTAAAAATTGAAACAAATTGGAAATTTGAAGAATGGTTTTGAGGGTGGGAAGATTTGAAAGTTTGATGGAAAAATTGAGAAATTTGATAGTAGAATACGTTGAAAAATTGAGAAATTTGATAGCGAAACGCGTTCAGAATAAGTTTGAAATTTATAGATTTCATTTATTTTTAATGTTGAACTTTGCAAAAACTTATATGTGTATATGTGTTATCTATATGTATATGTGTTATCTATATGTATACGTGTAAGTATACATGTATGCATGTATATAATACTACAAAAACTAAATACCAAATTGAACAAAAACTAAAAAATTGCTTGTATTAAACAGAATCACCCCTTCCTACACGAAAGACGTAAAGTGTTAAATTGTTTCAAAGTAGCACCGAAAGTGTTAAGGTGGCTTAACGTCGCCGGCAAAATTAGCTTGCGCAGCGTCCGAAAATTAGTTTATTACAACAAATGGTCGTTGTCGGAAATATTTGCGATAAGAACGTGAGCAACAATACCCGGCTTGACGCTACATCCACGTAAGGTCAACATATTATTATAATTATGTTTGTGAAGGTTCAGCGGCGTGTGTCGGAAGGGAAAATGGTGGCTAACCCAAGTAGTATTTCGAAGAATCTTAGAGCTCCTCAGAAATCCCGTAAGCTCTCTCCGCACGGATATTTAGGTAATGCGTATACCTACATGTTCCAGTTAATTACTGTTGGTTCACAAGCCCCGGTTTCGCATGCTCGTTTTCGTGAATTTTCTTACGGGCTTTCTTGCTGAAACAGCGTCGAGATACTCGCCGGCAAAAACTAGCGAAATTGTTACTTTCGGAGAAAATTAAATTCAGGAATTTGTATGCGCGTGTGCATTTTTGTAGAAAAAGAATAGGGAACATGACGCTAGTGACAAAAATATCCTGAAGTTTACAATTTTCGGATTAAAAATAAAATACAATGTTGCAGTTATATTAACATTTAGACTTTGGAGTACTTCTGCATTTCAGAAACAATACAATTTTAATATTCTGATGCAATTTAATAACCTAATCCCCTGGATATATTAAAAATCATTTTTTTTCAATATTCAGAAGAAATAGTACGCCATTATTTTTTCAACCTTTCAATTTTTTTAAATTATCAGTTTTCCTAAATCAAATCCATAGATTGTTTTTAAAATATGTCAAACGAATGTAAAATAAATAATATTTTAAACAAAATGTACCTAGAGGTGAATAAGGGAATAATTCAAGTAATTATCCTCCGTCAACGAAAGTTAAGCATGTACATAATTTGGAATGAGAATAAGAAATGTATAAACCGAGTGTTAAATAAAAAATGCATTTTTATAAACGAGCAAAATGCACCCCTTTCGAATTTCTCTTCCTAACGACAACATCGTCAGACTACGAGCGTATGCTTTAAATGAAAGGGGTTAAAATTGAAGGGTGCCTCGGTGAAACAGCGCTAATACCGCATTCCATCTGAAAAAAAGAGAAGAAAAAAGAAGTGGCCAGACCGTACCAGGTCGTACCGCTTTTACTCTCGCCTAATATGCAGTAAAGACTCTCGTGGCTGGCAAGCTTCAGGTACTAATTAACCCTGCAGTAACTGCGGACCTAAAATTAATGATTTTCAGTGATACAAGCTTATCCCCATCCCCTGTTGCGTTCTGCCTACAAAACAGCAATTGCTTATTACTGAAAATGTTTCTTTCTCGGTTACTTCAACTTTCGTGCTTCACAGTTCGGTCATTTTGCGCTGTGCCTTGCAAATCTGATTTTGCAACTTTTCGAAGTTTGCTGATTTTTTACTTTCCTTCTAAATTTTCCTGGTCTTTTTAATGTGAAATTTCTTGATTTTCGACGTTTTTAATTCTGGAATTTTTTCATTTTTTGCGTAATTTGACAATTTTGTACGTTTTGTATTCTCAAATTTTCTGATTTTCTAATTTTTTCATTTTGAAATTTTGCAATTTTCTACGCTTCGAATTCCTAAATTTTCCAATTCTCTAATTTCCCACTTCCACATTCGCAAGTTATCAAATTTTCCACTTCCAAAATCTGACAATTTTTCAAATTTTGCTGTTCTGAAATTTCACCATTCTCCAACTTGCTAATTATGAAATTTTCCAGTTTCCAAATTATCAAAATATCTCAAAATTTTCAAATTATGTTGTTTCCAAATTTCCCAAAATGTACAAGTTCCAAAATTTCTATGTACACATATGCTATGTGCACATATACATATGTAAGTTTTTGCTTGTTGTATCTGAACTGTAATGTGCGTCTCGAGTGTCACAATATTTTAAGTGAAAGAGTTAAAGATAACAATTTTCCTTCTAAAATTATAAAGTACTTTTAAAGTACACACATGTTCTGACAAATGACGAACGTATTCTGTTGACAGTTTAGAAGTTAGACGTAAGTGTAATATCAGAAAGAAGAATAGATTTGTCGCGTATCAAGAGTTCGTTGTAATGGCCAATTCGAAGAGTCCGGCGATGAAAGGAGAGATTTCGGATCGATGTTCTATGACGTGTGCATAAATTGCCGGCCAGTTGGTTCTTTTATCGCGGCCGTATGATCGATGAGGGTACCGATCAACGAAATGTAAGGAAGAATGCGGTTTCAATATTTCTTTCGGAGCCCACTGACAAATGATTCTCGCCGGTCAATCGGATACGAATCTGAAACGTTATGTATCATCGTTTGTACAATAAAGCCCGTTACCAGTTTCCTCGATTTATTTATTACGACTTCTGAAAGTGATCACGTTTTGCCGAAAGCTTCGGCTTCTCTGTGGAATTCCATTCTCGTACGACGATACATTTTCCGAGGTTCCTTTATTCGTATCTATAATCTCTTCTTCGTCGATAATTACCTCTCTTATATATAATCTATTGTCTCGTCTAATTAAATACCACGGCTCTATATTCATTAACAGTAAAATTACCTATCAGTTAGAGTAATTTCAAGGTTCACAAGACTGTATCACATTTTATATTTCAAAACTGCATGAAATTCTTACTAGTGCTTTTGTCCAACTTTCCTAAAATTGTATATCTCGAAATACCTATATGACAAAGTCCCTATAACCGAAAATCTCTTCATCCTCAAGTCACTATATCCCGAAATCTCTATGTTCCAAAATCCCTATATGATAAAACCCCCATGTACTGAAATGTCTACATCCCGACATCTCAACATACTGAAATCGCTATATCCTAAAAATCCCAAAATCCCTATATCACAAAATCACTAGATCCAAAAAGCACTATATTCCAGAAATCTCTAAATCCAAAATCCCTATACCCCAAAAGCCCCTAAGCCCGACAAAAATCCCTAGATCCTCAAAAATCCCTAGATCCTCAAAAATCCCTAGATCTTCAAAAATCCCTAGATCGACAAAAAATCCCTAGATCCTCAAAAAATCCCTAGCCCGTTAAAAATCCCTAGCTTCAAAAATCACTGCGTCCTGAAATCCCTAGATCCCAACATCCCCAAATTCCAAAATCCCTAGACCCTTCAAAATCCCTAAACCGTTAAAAAATCTCTAGATTCAAAAGCACTGCGTCCTAAAAATCCCTAGATCCCAACATCCCGAAATTCCAAAAATCCCTAGAACTCACAGAACTCTGTATCCTAAAATGCCTATATCCCAGAATCCCTATACCTCAAAATCTCTATATCCCAAAATCCCCCAAAACCTGAAATGTCTATATCCCAACATCCCTATACCCAAACCGTAAAGATGCAATTTTAATTAACCCATTCTATTCCTATCCAGAATTAAAAATCAGTAACATAAAGAATTAAAATTGTTTTAGAAAGTGCCAAATTTGTATTTAGAGAAATAATTAATAATTTGAGGGGTGTTATCGTTGTTGGTTCAATATTAAAATGTACTTAGGCGAAGAGGAGCGGTAATTATGAATTTCGGGTACGGAAAGTACTCAACAAACATTATTGCCGCGTTATTCGAGTATATCGAAGTAGAATCGTAATTCGATAACTGGACGAAGCGCGTTTTAAAAGAGACTCTGACAGACAGTAGGTCTGTAAATGATTGTGGCAGAACGTTAATGGTTAACCATAAACCAGTCGTGTTTATTTTGCCGGATACTCGAAACGCATTTGTTCGGCGAGCAACACCGATGCTGTAAATTCTTCATGGCGTTACGGGTGCATCGATCAAAGCGCGTATTGAATACCAAATATATCTATCTAGCTATCTGTACAGAGTCGAACGGGATCGATTCAACCTGTTTATTGCACAACTTCTAGCTATCAAATTTTTTTTTGCCAATTAACTATCTGAACGATGACTGTCACTGGTTTTTTTTTTTTTTTAAATAAACGTACCATTTTATTCTTCGTGTCTACAAATTCATGGAGTATCAAATGTGGGGCGAATTTATTGAATGTTTAAAATTCTAGTATTGCGAATTTATTTAATTGCAAAGATTTTTGAGGGGTGTTTCATTTTTACATATGTTAGTATTTTATGTGAGCAAATTTGGTAATCAAATTTTATCTTACAATGTTTGGATCAACAGATTCCAAGCACCACAATTTCCTACACTATCAAATCGCTAGAATCCGAAATTCCTAGATTCCAAAATTCCTATATCTTGAAATCGGTATACTCAAAATTCCTATATCCCGAAATTCCTACGTACCGAAGTTTCTATGTCCCCAAATCCCTAGATCCCGGAATCCCTATATCTCGAAATCGGTATACTCCAAATTCCTGGATCAGAAATTTCTATATGCCGAAATCCCTATGTCCCGAATTATCTATATCCCCAAATCCCTATATCCTGAAATCGCTACAACCGCAAATCCCCAGATCCCAAAACGGCTAGTCCAACAAATACTCAACGTCCACAGATGGCAAAATCCGAAATGTCGCGAAATTCCTTTCATGGCGTAACTGGAATCAGCCAGAACAAACACGGAACGAATTCGCCAGCGAATAAAGAGCAACGCCTGAAACGCACGCAATTACATTTCGACGCAGCCGTGCACGAAAAGGAAAAATGAGTGGAAACACGAAAACAGGAACGGTTTTTAACGAGTTCTCTGCACCGGCCAGATAGCTATGCAAAATACGCTTTTCTCGCGCGTGAAAAGTACGACCTAGATCGAAACGATTCGGAATATGGAAAGGAATAAACCGGAACACGAAGGAGCGAAGGAATAAAGCCGGCCATACGGATACGAAAAAAAAGGAGATGTACCGATGTCAACCCACGAGTTGGCGCGGGAAGAGGCTGACGTGAAGAGCTACGATTGGTTAAAATAGAAAAATGGACGCCTCGCACGTATTTTCGGAACAATTGGCTCTCGCGGTCACGCACACCAATTAGGCGAAAAACAATGACAGTCGGCAAACGTCTCTCAAGCGGGCGAGATAGCGCGAATCGCGTTCAGCAGTTGTTATTGTCATTATTATTCTTATGCGCCTGTATGTAACGGAAGTGTTCACGGTGGATAGAGCTTATTTTACTTTGGGTCACGCGCCAACTCGTGGGTTGACATCCGTACGTAAATTATTACGCCTAAATTAAAAATTCACGCGTACCAAAAATACGAGAAAAATTGACAATATTTGAACTGCGAGTGCGTCACGAGTGCGTCGTAGCTCACGCGCCAACTCGTGAGACATCCGTACGTAAATTATTACGCCTAAATTGAAAATTCACGCGTACCGAAAATACGAGAAAAATTGACAATATTTGAACTGCGAGTGCGTCACGAGTGCGTCATAGCTCACGCGCCAACTCGTGGGTTGACATCTGTAGGTGTAAACGCGAGGAGAAGCTGAGTCCAGCGTTCACAAACGTCGGCGAAAGTTATGCGAGGAAAATCGCGGTGAAAATTGGCGGGAACCGTTTCCATGCATTCTTGCGGTAACGAAATTTCGAGCGGGTTCCATTTCCGGCGATGTACGCCGAGCTACGCTCGCAGTTTTGCCTGTCGAAAGTTTGTCGAACCGATTGCTGTCCCAGCCCGGGACTTTTTCGCTTCGACGTTGCTCGTTTAAGGGTCAAGAACACGCTCCGATTACTTCCAGTACGATTTTTGAGGACTTTTGTGACTACCGGCGAAAAATTGATGACTCTTGTTCAACTTATGTTGTTTTCAGAGAAGACAAAAAGCTATATTTTGTCATACTTTTCTTTCTGAGAAACTGAGAAACTTCTGTTGTACACAAGTTTACAGATCATGAAATCCACTGTTTTTCAAATTTCAAATTCTCTAGAATAGATTTCAAATTGTACAAATTTCCAATTCCCTAATTCACCGATTCCGTAATCTTTTAATTCTCCAAATTTTTAAATCTCTAAACTTCTGAACTCATTAATTCCCGAATTCCTAAATCTCCTATTGCGCAATTCCCCCGTTTCGTAATTCCCTAACTCCCCAATTCCCCAATTTGCTAATTTCCTAATTTCCCAATTTCCCAATTCCTGAACTCCCTAATCCTCTGATTCCTTAATTCCCTAATTCCCCAATTAGCTATTTTGCTAATTTCCTAATTTCCCAATTTCCTAATTCCCCAATTCCCCAATTCCCTATCTCCCTAATCCTCTAATCCCCTAATTCCCCAATTCTCCAACTCCTTAATTGCCTAATTTCCTAATTTCCGAATTTCCTAATTCCCCAACTTCCTAATTCCCCAGTCCCCTAATTCCCTAATCTCCCAATTCTCCAACTCCTTAATTCCCTAACTTGCTAATTTCCCAATTCCCTAATTCCCCAACTTCCTAATTCCCCGTTCCCCTAATTCCCTAATCTCGCAATTCCCAAACTGTCCAAATCCCAAAAGGCTGAAATCTCTAAACTTGCAATCCAACAGTTTCGCAATGTCGAAAATCGTCGAACAAACGGGTAATTATCCGGGTATATCGAGAAAGACGATCGAACGCGGAATTTGAAATGCAATATTTACTCGGTTGTCGGAACGGAACGATCGTATGTCGATGGCACGGGCTATTGTTCATACGTAATAAAGTTTCGGGTAATCAAAATTGCGCGTAAGCGGGGTTGCATTGTGCATTCCTTGTACGCGGAGATTCGGCTTCGAATTTCGCAGGTTGCCGCTATGCCGAGCATAAATTGCCCCTTTGTGTATCTTCCGGGATTGTGTAACAGGTTGTTGGCAACGAGGGATACGCAATGAACGACTTTGGTGGTTGGTACACACAGGACCGCACTGCCGCTGGATACAAAACACCATTTCGTCGAGCGATTGCTTTGCAACAACAACGACATGTAATTAGAATGCGTGCGCGGCCTGTACACATGTGCTCTATCGCTCTTCCATACCGGACCGTTAACACATTTCGAAATTATAATACCGACATTTTCTGACTCTTTTATTTCACCCAAATTTACAAATTCCGAATTGTCACAATTTATTTCTTTGCTAATCTCATTTTCATCGTTACCTCTTCTGATTTGGAAGTTTGGCTGTTTTAGATTTTCGACGTTTCGGGGATTTAGAGGGTTAACGATTTGGAGACTTGTGTATTTAGGGATATAGAGATTTGGAAGTTGTAGAGTTGGGGGTTTAGAGATTATGGGATTTCAAGATTTGGGATTGTGAGAAATTTAGGGAATTGTGGAAATTGGAAGTTTAAGGATTTGGGAAATTTCCAAATTCCCAAATTCCCCAAATTTCTAAACTTCCTAAATTTCAAATCCACACACACTAAAACCCCTAACTCCCCAAATCCCCAAATTCCCAAACAGTGCTCTCACAGCCCCCTAATTCCCCCGATGAAGAAGTAAAAGAATCCCCCCATCAAACAAACAATTTGAAGAATCTTTCAAATTTTTATAAATTTGACTCAGAAATAACCGACACTCGTATTTTACGATGTTCGCGAATTACATCGGTTGGCCGTATATTGTTAAACGCGGAATACCTCGGCAAGAATACAAGGCAAATATTAATCCATAAATCATGCCGCGATTTTATTGCAATTTTCGTACGTACGTTCTAGCAGTAATTATTGTGTTACGGTGATACTACCCCCTCAACGGTGGTAACAACGTGTGTTAGTGCTATCGCACCGTATAATTCCCCGGTGTACGAAATGGAATAAATTCCATTTCGATTACAATTGTCCCGTTTCGCAAATTGGTCTTATGAGATAACATGAGCCTGGTATAATGCGACGCATTACACTCACGTTTGCTGCTCTGCGCAGACATTCATCATACAATATTTCTTCTGTCGCTTTTTTTAATAATTATTAACAGTTATCAACTCGAAACTGGTATCAGGTTTATCAATTTATGTTATATGTATCAATTTACGTCTTCTCATTTATTTATTTATTTTTCAACTTTATTTTTAATTTCAAATTTCCTACATTCAAAAACGTTCTAGGTTCCAAAACTCCGCACATTCCAAATTCCATAAATTCAACACTCATCATATTTTAAATATCTCGAATTCCAAATTTCGCAGATTCCAAAACTCCCTAGATTCCAAATTCCCCAAATTCCAAATCACCCCAAGTCCCAAAACTCCCTAGATTCAAAATTCCCCAGATTTCAAATCTCACCAAGTCCCAAAACTCGCTAGATTCCAAATTCCCTAGATTCCGAATCTTCCCGAGTCCCAAAACTCCCTAGATTCCAAATCTTCCCAAGTCCCAAAACTCCCTAGATTCCAAATTCCCCAGATTCCAAATCTCACCGAGTCCCAAAACTCCCTAGATTCCAAATTCCCCAAATTCCAAATCACCCCAAGTCCCAAAACTCCCTAGATTCAAAATTCCCCAGATTTCAAATCTCACCAAGTCCCAAAATTCGCTAGATTCCAAATTCCCCAGATTCCGAATCTTCCCGAGTCCCAAAACTCCCTAGATTCCAAATCTTCCCAAGTCCCAAAACTCCCTAGATTCCAAATTCCCCAGATTCCAAATCTCACCGATTCCCAAAACTCCCTATATTCCAAATTCCCCAAATTCCAAATCACCCCAAGTCCCAAAACTCCCTAGATTCAAAATTCCCCAGATTTCAAATCTCACCAAGTCCCAAAATTCGCTAGATTCCAAATTCCCCAGATTCCGAATCTTCACGAGTCCCAAAACTCCCTAGATTCCAAATCTCACCAAGCCCCAAAACTCCCTGCACTCCAAATTCCCCAAATTCCAAACTCCTCGAATTTCAAATATCTCAAATTCCGAAATTTCTCAAATTCCAAACTTTATTTTTAATTTTAAAGTAAAATATAAATTACACGCTGATAGGTTTCTGAATAAAAAGAAAAAGTTTGTTCAATGACGGCAATAAACTCGTCAGAATTTGATGAAAACACGACTGTTCACTCGGTAACCACGGTTTTGAGCAAAGGAATTCATGAAACGAGTGTGTTTACATATTATACAGGCATACGTGGTGTACACAATTTAACATGACGTCGAGATTCGGCCTTTGAAATATTCATAGGCTGGTAGAATGAGAAGCTGCGAGACACGGGCCAAAAAGGGTACCGATAGAAAGGGGTAAAGGAAACAGCGGAGAAAACAGAAACAAGAACAGCTTTCCTTCGTTCTCCGCAAGAAAACTCGGCTCACTCGAGTGTTAAGCCGAGTTCTCACTTAAAACGGTACACGTGGCAGTTCGAGAGCGCCTCACCCCTTATTTTCCATCTTTGTTTCGACACAGAAATGCCGTTCGCTTCGAGTTAAATGGGTTTACCGGGTCTGAAGGGGTACGCGTCGAATAAACGTGCGATTAAACTCTGCTCGTTATTAGTTCGGGACTGCGAATAACAGTTGATTGGTCGTGTGACTTTCTGTTCCTTCGATATACTAAATATACAAATTATAACGAAACTCGAACACCCTTTGTTATCGAACTTTTTCGAAATTTAATGGACGCGATAGCAATTGAACGACAGAGATATTTCGCAGATTGTATCAAAACTAAGATAATTGTATTTGCTGTTTTGTATTCGCTGCACACTTAATGGATTTATGAATCTCTGATGTTTAGATTGAAAATTAAGTACAAAAATAAATAACATAAAATACGTAACATGAACTTGTTTAAATAATTTTTACAATTTAAAATATGCGATCAAGCATCTATAATGTTTAGAGAATTTAGACTACCATTAGAATGTTGTTAAAATTAGAGAACATTGTGAGGAAAGTGAAACGTTTAATAAAATTAATGAAATTTGGAAAAACCCTTTTCGAGAATATAATAACGTTTGACTTGCCAAAAAGGTGGATAGGACGAGGAGATTGCGATGGGATTTCTCGAGAGAACCAATTTTAAATCTGGTGAGAACTAAGATATAGGCAGCTCAGCCGCCATAACTTTAGATTACGCGACAGTCCCCGTTTCATAATCTATCCATTTTCTGGGAGCATGCGTGGGACAAGAAGAAAAATCATGTGAAATATTTCTTGGGGAAACTAGCATAGAGATTAATCCTCTGACGACGGTGTCTGGGTCAATTGAGACCTGGAATGAGAGCTGCGCCAAGGTGCAAGTGTATGCTGCGTGACGGCGATGGGTTGGGTCAAGTTTTGTAATTTGATCATTTGGAAATTTACAAATTTGGAAATTTTGGGAATTTCAAGTTTTCTTAGCTTTCAATTTTCTCATAATCTAGTTTTCCAATTCCTAGTTTTCTTAATTTTCAATTTTCCCATTTCCCATTTCCCTATTTCCCTATTTTCCTATTTCCTCAATTCCAATTTTTCCACTTTCCAATTTCCCCAATTCCCAATTTCCCCAATTTCCATTTCCCCAATTCCCATTTCCCCAATTCCCAATTTCCCCAATTCCAAATTTACCCAATTCCAATTTCCCCGATTCCCAATTTTCCCAATTCCCATTTCCCCAATTCCCAATTTCCCCAATTCCCATTTCCCCAATTCCTAATTTCCCCAATTCCCAATTTCCCCAATTCCCAATTTCCCCAATTCCAAATTTACCCAATTCCAATTTCCTCGATTCCCAATTTTCCTAATTTCCATTTCCCCAATTCCAAATTTACCCAATTCCAATTTCCCCGATTCCCAATTTCCCCAATTCCCATTTTCCCAATTCCCAATTTCCCCAATTCCCATTTCCCCAATTCCCAATTTCCCCAATTCCCAATTTCCCCAATTCCCATTTCCCCAATTCCTAATTTCCCCAATTCCAATTTCCCCAATTCCCAATTTCCCCAATTCCAAATTTCCCCAATTCCCAATTTCCTCAATTCCCAATTTCCCCAATTCCCAATTTCTCCAATTCCCATTTCCCCAATTCCCATTTCCCCAATTCTAAATTTCCCCAATTCCAATCTCCCCAATTCCCAATTTCCTCAGTTTCCAATTTCTAAATTTCCCAAACCCCTAGTATCCCTAGTATCCTAGTGTCCCTAAAATACCTAATATCCTAATTTCCCACATTCCATTTCCCAATTTCCATAATTCTCCACTTCCCAAGTATCCAAATCTACAATTACCTCCCCGAACTTACAAATTCCCCCAAATTTCCAAAACCCCAATTCCCTAAAATCCAAAATTCCCCGAAAATTTGGAAATCTCCGTAGAGATGACAGTGCACGCGAGTATCTGCCAACCGTCGACGGCGACATACGCCGAGTACACGTAAAACGTGAAAAACAATCGGCAGAAGGGTAAAAATCTTTTTCGCAGCAGGCTGCTGAAAAACCGGCTATTATTTACGCTCTTATCCGCGCGTGTACGTGGCTGAAAAATCTTTGCACGCGTTGCGGTTTGAATACCGCGTTAATAAAGCTGCTCGCAAGCTAAATACGAGAGCTTGGAGGATCTTTGTTCTCTGGAAGAGAAGGAGAGGCTGTAGGATAGCGGTTAAAGGTATAGAGACGGTGCAGGAGCAAAAAAGAGCAGCGTAGAAAGAGCAAAGAAGAATGCGAGGGTGGAAAAGGGAGCGAAGAAACGGGCGAGAAAGAGAGGGGAGACAGCGGTTTATGTCTGACATGGTAATTTTTATTTCCCCCGGCAAAAAGGTGGGCTTTCATGCGGTCGCCGCTTTCATCCTGGTCTCGAATGATAAAGGCTCCTGGAGAGTAACGGAGATGGTCGTAACAGAAGTAGGGGACGGGGTAAAAAAAAGCCCGTAGGAGAAGAGAAGCTGCAAAAACGTTAAAATTATGGGCCCGGCTTTTCAAGGAACCATACACACGTGGGAATACAAACAATAGACACTTCGTACTTACGTTACGGCGTAGCTTGGCTTAGCAGTTTCAACTTTCGCAACAGTTTTGTCGACCTATCTGAAACCTCGCCGCGCGTGCACCCGGGATTATCAAACGTAAAAATGACGCCGGCTAAAAATCGTCCCTCAAACTGCATAGAAACTCGACACGTTCTTCTTTCCTGCGTGTTTTCACCTTTTTTTTCTCTCTGCCGAGCTATTCTTTTTAGCTTACTGTCGCTTTTTCACAGTCGGCAGAGATTAACTAAATTGATAGTCAAACGCGTACGAGTTAATCCCCTTTTCTGACGCGACAACCCTCGAGATATGTTCAACGTTGAATAATTGCCGCGGCTCTTACTATTATAACGTACGCGTTTAGTTAATATCAAAACGTACACTTCTGCGAATAGTTGGTCTCTTCCGCGAAAGTACTAGGGCAGCGAAAAAAAATACTAGGATTTGTCGGTTTCTTCGTCGGAATTTCGAGATTCTGGGGGATCTAGGGATTTTGGTGATTTAAAATTTGGGTAGAGTAGAATTTGTCATTTGGAGAATTTGGAATTTGTGAAATTTTGAATCTGGGGAATTTTTTATGTTGGGGAATTTTTGCATCTGGGGAATTTTCGGATTCGAAGAATATGGAATTTCGGAAATTAGAAATCTAGGGAATTTTTTTATTCGGGGAATTTGGGATCTAGGGAATTTTGGAATTGAGGGAATTTGGAATCTAGAGAATTTTGGTATTTGAGAAATTTCGCATCCAGGGAATTTTGAAATCTCGATAATTTTTTAATCTGGGGAATTTGAAATTTCGGCGATATAGAATTTGTAATGAAAGTACCTAGACTCTTAACTAAACAGAATTATGACAAGTGACAAATAATGAAAAATGAAAATGTGACGAATTGAAAAATACCGGAAATTTGAAAATTATTTGTTTAAAACTTGATAGTCGAGAAATCATAAAAATTGTATCATTCTATAATCTAACAATATATACATTCGTAACAAATATCGAAAGAAAGATAATCAATAAAACGGAAGGTAACACTGCAGCCAAGTGTACATATTCGTTCCAACGAATGCACCCAGGTTTTTCAGATAGCAGGTGACAGATAAGTATGTTATCGGAATACTTAGTCGTCTACGTACACGCCTGACGAGTTTAATTAAATACCGGCCGACGATGAAAAGTCTGTATAACGTACATAACGTGATTCAGATAAAATAACCAGATAAACGAAATGAGCAAACAAAGGTAGCGAATCTCGTTTCTTTTATTACTTTTATCAGCGTTGAATTTGTTGGCGATATTTACGCGAGAACCCTTTGCGGATTTGTTCGCTGAATACCCAGTACATTTGCCGGTGTATGTTTAAAAGTGCGCAGTACTTAATTTACGACCTTAATTAACCGTAGTATCCCTCGGCACAAACGCCGCAGACGTCTCCCCAAAGGGCTACGAGAAGAGCACGTCAGCCTGAAACGCGTAAAAAATTGTTCCTAACCAAATTTGTCGCGTTTCAGAGAAAAGTGGAATGCCCTTTTATAAAAAGAAGCCTGAACGCTCGTTACCCTATTAACAATTCCGAGATCACACGGGATAATGTTTATGGCGTAACTTCGTCGACAAACTATAACTAGATGTACCTCAAACTTTACAGGGATGAGTCACGATTTTTTTTTACGAAGGATAACTAATGAGTACGCGTGTTTTATAAAAACTTGTAATCGCAGATTTTTTAACTGTATGCTTAATATTTTCAAGTGGCAATAACTTTATATTTTTATAGTTCATTTCTGAAATTTCTGGACTTTGTGCTTTTTGAATTTTTAGAATTCTTTATGCAGTTACAAGTTCTTCGATTTCCTAAATTTCTGCTTTCATAAATTCGAAATTATAAATTTTTCAAATCACTAATTCTAAATTCAAAATTCCACGCTCCTAAATTCCAAAATCCAAATTTCCCAGACTTCAAAATTCCCCGGATTCGAAAATTCCCCAGATTCCAAATTCCTTAAATTCCAAATTTCCCAGATTCAAAAATTCCCCAGATCCAAGAATTCGCCAGAGTAAAAAATTCCCTAGATTCAAAAATTCCCAAATTTCAAATTCCCCAAATTCTCAATTCCACACATTCCAAATTCCCCAGATTCAAACATTCCCTAGATCCAAAAATCCCCAAATTTCAAATTCTCGAAATTCTAAATTCCCCATATGAAAAAAATTCCTTAGATTCCAAAATCCCCAAATTCTAAATTCCCCAAATTCCAAATTCCCCACATCCCTCAAATTCCAAATTCCTCAAGTTTCATTCGCAAATTCCGATTTCCCCCAATACTTAACTCCCCACGTCCCAAATTCCCTAAATATCAAACTCCTGAAATTCCCAAATTTGCATGTATTAACGAAGTCATTTCTCGTGACAAATTTAAACACAATCATGGTCGGAGATAAATAATCGAATCGGATAAGTGAAGAAATTCCTAATAATACATCTGATAGAATCACGGGAGAAAAATGCATGCATGCATAACACGGCATGTCAAAGCGTTAAAGGACTTCGATTCCTACAACCGATAGATCGCGTTCCGTTCTAATCGCGGGCATAAAGCAGCCCGTGTTCCAGCGGCATATGAGAAATTCTCGGATAAAAATATTCCGGTGCAAAAGAAACAAGTCTCGCATCGAGCAGGTAGAATACAACCGTTCGAGGATGGAAATGGGTCGGGAAGGGAACGAAATTACAGGAACGAAATTCTGCGAAGGAACGAGGATAGATCCGCGCGCGTATAGGTTGCACGCACATGGAAAAGCACGCGTGATTTTGACTTGACGTAGGAAGAGTGGCTGCCAAGCACAGCCACTTTAAATGCAGATGCAGCTTGCACAAGCTGGAGACATCTTCTGCTCCACAATCAGCTTTTACTCACTCGAAGCATCGCACCCCTCTGCTCCACCCATCGACCACTCGACTTTATGGTTCTCCGATGCTCTTCTTTTAAGTACCAATAACTGTCCGGTTCTCTGAAGTATCGAAAGCATTCAGCGCCCCTCCGTCCATGTACATGTAAACCGACCGAGCGTGTCTACGTAACCACCATTTTCGATATCTCGAGAGCGTTTAAGTTAAACGGTGTATCTCTTACGCGAGATGTTTCCTATCGCGATAGTAACTTACCCCGCTTTTCGAACCTACTCGGCCGAGAAAGGTATTCGATGTGAGACCTGCTTACGAATCTGAACCACGTGGACACGTGGGAGGCTGCACTGGACAATATTTCAATTAGCGAATTTTCAAGAACTTTAACTGTCCTTAAATAACAGAATTTATAGAATATCAAGTTATGAAACTTTTCAATTTTTAAAATCTTACAAGTTGTAGTTCTAGTTTTTTATTTCTAAGATTATCATTTCTTTACTCTGCCAATTCCCTAGATTACCAATTCCCTACATTCCCAATTACCTAGATTCCCAGTTCCCTGCATTACCAATTCCCTAGATTTCCAAATCCCTGCGTTACCAATTCCCTAGATTCCCAACTCCCTACATGAATAATTCCATAGATTTCCAAATCTCTACATTACAAATTCCCTAGATTCCCAATTCCCTACGTGATCAATTCCCTATATTACCAATTCCCTAGATTCCCAATTTCCTACGTGAATAATTCCCTAGATTTCCAATATACTAAGTTTCAAATTCCCTAGATTGCCAGTGCCCCAGATTCCAAATTCCCTAGATTCTGAAGGCTGCGAATTCCAAATTCCCTAGATTTCCAATTACCCAAATTCTTAATGTTCCGAATTTCCCATCCAAATCCTAAATCCCTAAATTTCACATCCAATATCCCTAAATGAAATTACTATCGCTATGTTTCGTGTGCTTCGCACAACACAATTTTCGCATTAGAGGAGGAAAAAAAATGTTCGAAAATCGTGAATTCCGATAGTCGCAGAGTTTAAAACTGAATACAGGCTTGGCATACGAGTGTTTATAATACACGTGTATCGTTTTGCGTTTATTTTTAACGCGAAATGCGCTGGCCACACACGTGACAAAACACAGCCACGGGTTTACTGTTTCACGATCGCCGCGATAGCTCCAAAGGTAATGGATGAAAACCATAAATCGCGTAAAAATAGAATGCTGATTTTAAATCGAGATTACAGAAAATTGTTCTTAAGCTATTCAACAAGCTATTCCGTGTGTCTTTTGCCCTTTTTTTTCTCTCTTCCCTACGTTATTGCTCATCGTTTTTAAAACGCGTTGCCTCGACGCATTAGCTGCCGACATTTTCTTTTGTCCAGTGTTATTTTTTCCGTCAGTCGCATCCGCGCGATACAATTACACCGATAATGCACCACTGTTTTGAATAATTGCACGTTCGAACTATATTTGCGTTGCTGGAAACTTCACAGAAAATTTTCCAAAAGTTCTTTAATACATCAGATAATATGGCTGAACCGATAGTTTTTCCAATTAGTTCGGTATCCGCGATAGAATTCTACTCGTTTCATTTTATTGTTAAAATTTAATTTCATCGAGTGGATCATTAATTACAGTGAGTATAATAATTATATCGTTTTAGAGAAATACATTGTTAAACGGGTATTAATTTTCAAGTCTAATCAAACCTCGCTAGAATGATTAATAATTATGCTTCTAACGAAATTCCATTATTAATAAAAGATGAATATTTCAATTTAATTAATTAAATTTCACATAGCAGATTAGTGCCGAATTATAAAATTATAAATTTTTATTAAAAATGTCAACATTTATTAATCTTTATTTATTTAACCAAAATGTCGATTTCAACTCTTTTGGCCTACTTGGTTGGCTACTGCGACGCCATATTGGATTTTACCCATGCTCGGTGAACTCTTTGAAGATTTTAAGAAAATAAAAATGTTGCACAGAATTTTTTTTAAATATAAACTAATGGTAAAAGCGTTCATTTCAATTATTTAACACAGAACGTCGACTTTTCAAGGCGAATTAAAATCCCACCATAAAAAACTAAAAGCGGGATAGAACCAAACCTCAAAGAGTTAAACAAAGAACACAATTAAAATAATAAAACATATTTTTCCGACCACTAACTGTAAACAAATATTGTTCTCCTCTTTAAATAAGTATTATAGAATCACTTTAACGTTCACAAACGCCCAATAAAATTACAGATAGAATTCAACATGGCGTCACACGTGTATAACCTAAAAATACTCAACTTTACATATGCACAACTTTTCAACCGTCGTATTCCTAATATTAAGCTTAAATTTTTGTATTCTACGCATTAAAAGCGATTAAATAATAAGGAAAATTCTGTGTGGCCCAAAGTAGAGTTCAACCATCCTTTCTTTCAGTTTCTCCGAGCTACCCGACGCTCTTTTTCCCCAAACTTTTTCGACCGCTTCTTTCGCCGTGTCGTAGATAATTTTGCACGTCGTCTGTCATCGTAAATGTCGCCGATTCAACGGCCGCAACAAGACCGACACTGATTTATTATTAATCGTGCCCCGTCAAAACACGGCATTCCGCACAATACTCGTTCTCCAAATTTCCTGTGCCGACCGTTCCACCATCCGCACTTATCCTTATCAACCCTTAGCTTATAAACCACATCACTTTTCCTCCGCGTTCAAATTCCTGATATACCGATATTTATGTACCCGATCTCCGTTTTTAGGGAATCTGGTACAATCAAACCCATCAGGCGCCTCTGATTCTATTTCCAGATACTTATGCACCCGGTGCGTTACCCTAATCGCAACCCTAAAATTCCGTATCCAGTACTACCCCCATTTTTACGGTCAAAAGCACCGAATGAAAGTGGGACCCTCCATGGACCGAGTCAGTAATCCCGTCTGCCGTTTATACCCGTTAATTGTACCAAAATATAACCGTACTCGAAGCTCGAAGAAACGAAATATTTAAAACTCGTCTTCGACGACCGACCGAGAAAAATTCCTGGTATATTATCTATTTCGTGTTTCTGCCGTGCTATTTATTGGACGATACAACCACATCTGAAAATACTGAATGTGTATTTTTCGAACACGCTCAAAGTGGCTCACGTTTGTTGCTCTTTCTTTCGGGATACAGTGACCGAAAGTTACGAGTTTCGCTTCTTGCGCGGAGATTGTTTGTTAAACGATTCTTACTGCGAACTCCGTGAATTCATATCGACAAACATTTTCCGAGTAATCGGATTATTCGACGAACTCGAGAAGACCGCGGAGAAAATACGGAGAAAATAATTTATAGCGATATTATATTATACGATGCACTGTGTTCGTTTCGCGATGCGTTATCGAGAACGGTGAGTGCGTGGAAATTTAACGAGAATAAATTATTTATGACGATTCTGGAGATTTTTATGGGAGAATATAATGGTAAATAATGGAAAGTAATGGTCACGGGGAAGTATAGCGTTTGATTTGTAGATATTTCTGTTGAAATGGGAATTTTGTTTTGTGGCTAGTCTTAAATTTGCTAATTTGCAAGTTTTTCCTGTGTAAATCAAGTTTTTAAATATTTAGGTTTGTGGAGCTTTTCAGAGGTCTTAGATTTGTTAATTTTTATGATTTATATAATTGCACTTTCTAAATTGAATATATGTGAAATTCTATGTAAATTTCCAAGTACCTAAATACACGAGTTCTGAAATTTTCATATATCCAAGTTTTCAACATTTGAAATTTTCAGATTATTACAAGTTTATAGATTTCTAATTTTCTACATTCTCAAATTTCTAGATCCCCAAATTCCCAAATTCTCAAATCCCTAAACGTGCAAACGTCCAAATTGCAATCTTCAGGAATTCCCAAATCCCTAAACACTGTAATGATCAAATGTCCATCCTTCTCAAATTCCCAGTTCCCAAAACTCTCGACAATCGAATTTCCCAATATCTCAACTATTCATCGAATATTTACCAACAATCCACAGTGAATATACAAACACGGAAATTTCGATGGACCCGATAGGAAGGTTGAAATAGAATTTTGGGCCGAGCGCATCGCGGAATCGTACTCGTTAACCCGTTAACGAGTAATTGGGAATGGATATTTAACTATAACGATGTATAAAACGCTGAACGTTTCAAATGTTAAACAAATACTGTCGTAAACGGAATTTCACCGACGATGCACAACCCACGTCTGATCTCTGCAATTAATTAAAATGTATCTCACGTTTCAAGTATTTCACTGTTATACCGCAAACTTTCGTACAAATACTGATTTGTCAAACACCGTATGGAATAACGATACCGTAACAGATACCTGTTTTAATTTCTTTCTTTTCAATTTTTTCTTTAATTCGTTTAATATTGCTCTCGTGACGCAAGTTTGGATAAACTCGTATTAACGAGTGAAGTAAAGAGTGAATTTAAAATTTAATATTAATTATACATACTTAAAATTGCAATTTCTGCAAAATTCTCAAAATCAACAAATAAAAAATACAAAAATCACGAGAAGCGATGAAGTTCGAAACGAAAAATCTTGGGAGACGGACATTTGTAAAAAGTGAAAGAAAAAGATTGATGCTAACAGAAAAGTGGATATTTAGCTACAGCAGTGATGATTATCGCAGGAAGCATCCGACGTCGTTTCCCGATTGGAGGATTATTAAAACATAAGGCGCGAAGAAGTTTTTTAATTCGCTTCTCGGTAAATATAAGTTATAGGTTGCGTGAAAAGTTAGCGAGATACCTCCACTTAATTTTCGATCGATCGTTCGGGATTGCCTTATCGTTCGCGAAGTTGGACCCTGCTTCATTATTCATCGTCGCAAGAAAATCCGTGAATTCGCTGAAACTCGAACAAGTTGCCTCTTCCGTGGAAACTCTTGCTCTTAAGTATACGAACGTTTCGTGGCAACGTCCTTCGAATAATTACGGATATACCTACTGTTTCAGCGTTTAGTGCTTATAAAGTTAAACACTCGTCTTCCGGCTGTATGCATTTAACGCTACGATAATGACCGTACTTTTATTATTGAAACACCGCGGAAATTACTCGAGTTGTCTTACCGAAATGCGAACTTACGCTTCAGAAAATCTTCTATAGCAATCTACGGTCGGACTCGTGTTTTCGTGTGTTCGCGCTGACCGCTTCCAGACAATCTACATTAACGCTCTGTGAAGCGCACATATTTTACAGTTTTTCTTTGATTAACGGTACAATTTTAATATTTACGCTTTTTACTTTACTCTCTTTTTGTAAGGCGTCTAAATTCATCATCGATGCTCTCTTCGGAAGCTGCGGCAAGTTAAATAATTCTTACTATGTAGTGCAAGGTAATGTAAGATAATGTAAGATTTATCTCTTTCCACTTTTTCGAATTGAGAAATTTTTGGAACTTTAGTTTCACTCTCGTATTTTTATTTTTCAAATCCCCAAATTCCAAAATTCCAATATTCGCAAATCCCAATATTTAAATATCCCTAAATTCCCAAACTCCAATATCCCCAGATTCCAATGTCACTAGCTCCAAATATCCATAGATCCCAATATTCCCAGATCAATATATCGCTAGATCCCGATATTTCCAGAGCCAAAAATCCCTAGATCCAAATATCCCCAGATCCGAATATCCCTAGATACCAATATCCCCAAATCCAAATACCCCTAAATCCAAATATCACTAGATTAAAATATCCCTAGATCCAAATATCCCTAGATGCCAATATCCCCAAATCAAAATATCCCTAAATCCAAATATCGCTAGATTAAAATAACCCTAGATCCAAATATCCCTAGATGCCAATATCCCCAAATCAAAATATCCCTAAATCCAAATATCACTAGATTAAAATAACCCTAGATACAAATATCCCTAGATGTCAATATCCCCAGATTCCAATACCCCAGATCCCAATGTCGCAGATCCCAATATCCCTAGATCCCAGTATACCCAGATCTCAATAATATCCTCAATTCCCCAAATCCTAAAAATCCCCAAATTAGTGAATCCGAGTTTTGAATCGTTATAATACGATTTCGTCGTAATCAATAATTCCTTGCAACGTAATTAAAATCGCGCATTGTTAATTAATTTCCGTCGAAATTAATCTTTAATGTATTAGTTCAATTATCGTTTTAATTTGTCGCATTGATTACCGGCGGTGCCTGAATAATAAAACGTTGCCCGAGAAGCGCACAAATAAAGTCAATAAAGCCCTTTCGGCGATACGTGTACCGCGTCGTTCTTTAATTTATCAAGAATAAACGAAAGAATTTTGATGGGATCCGGAAAATGAAAAAGTTTTCGAAATTCTTCAAGCTCTTGATCTTTTTCGATGGATCGATTATGTCAAGAATTCTACAGTGATTGAATGTGCACGGGAATTTTCAAAGAAAAATATTGGGTACTTTTCTCGAGATGAACTGAACGTCCTGCAACTTTAAATGGAATAGATGCTTTTAAGATCCGCCGTGCTGTCAATTTAACTCTGTAAATTATCGATTTACTTATAACCGTTCCGACTATTCACAAATCCATTCTTCTATTATTAAATTTTACTAAAATTCACTTTTCTAATCACTTAGTTTGAGAACGTGTTCACTTATGTAATAATTTGATGAATCACTTTAATAAATTCATTGATTTTATACGCCTAAAACTGGTATCCTCTAAAAATAGCTGAGTATACGCTTTCCTGAAAATGGAATATGAAACCGGAAGTTGGTGAGCAATTCCAAATTAGAAATAATGTACAATGAGTACATGAGGGATGAAACTTAAATTAATTTATATAAATATTCTCCATATTGGCAGAAGTTAAATTTCAACATACTTTAATAATTTCTATGATTTAAAATAAGAATTTTAATTATAGCGAAAATTGAATGTGTTAAACCATGTGTTACACACAATCACAGATATTGTAACACATTCCACATATGACGTTTAAATTTCCATACTATCTTCTTGTACGATTAAAAACTTGTTCACCTACTTGAAAATACTTATATTAACTAGTTAGAATTACCAATAATAAATGTATCAAAATATCCTAAAAAAATTTGGTAATATTTGTTAAAACAAATAAAATGCTAAATTGTCAATAACCTATGGCGTTCAGAGTATCGCTAAAATAAAATAAAATATATTGACGAAAATGACCATTGAAATCTGTCAAGTTGAAACAGTTTGCTTAACGACAAACGAACGGATAAACTATTTCAATAAAACACAGTCACAGATCCCTTACTTTTCCGTCTGGGGGAAAAGTTGATACTCGAGTTCGATTCTTCTCGGAAAGTGGAACCGATATCAAATCAAACTTTCGGCCAATAACAAACGTCTGTCCTCTATAATTGATTATAACTACGTATCCATCTACATACGTATACACCGACGCACACACGTGTAACTCTTGCCTATCGGTTTCCGACAGAATTTCGAATCACCGATCACCGGTGAAAACTTTTCTCGGAAGATCACTGTCGAGATCCAAGAGACGAGCTGGAAAACTTTCATTCGAGTTTGCAAATCCTCTTTGCACCGAGATACACGCTCGCTACGACTACAGTTTTAGGAATATTATTCGCCCTCCATATCCGGAATTGCTACGAGTGTGTTTGACAAAAATTTTGAGTCAATGTAGTGGAATGATGGAATACGTTAGTGTGGCTCAAAGGACGATGTAAATCATCAGGAAGGGTGATGTGGATTACTCTTTGGGTGAGATGCATATGAACATATGGAGGATTTTCAAGTTATTGAGGCAATTTCTAAATATGTAAGTTTTCAAATTGACAAATTTCCAAAGTCATTTTCGAATCCTCAAATTTTGGAATTACTAAATTTACAAATCTTCAAGGTCTCAAATACCTAATTTCCTAAAATCCCAAACTTTCAGGTCTCCAAGTTGGAAATTAAGAAATTTCCAAATTCTCATATTCTGCAAATTTAAAAATTCCCAAATTCTTAATCCCTTAATCCTTAAATCTTGAAATCTCGAAATCTCCAAAGCCCCAATTCCGTAATTCCCCAAATCCCTATTTTCCCAAACACCCTTAATTCTCCAAATCCTTAATTCCCCAAACCCTTAATTCCCCAAATCCCTAGTTCCCTAAATCATTCATTCCCCAAATCCATAACCCCTCAAATCCCTAATTTCCCAAACCCTTAATTCCCCAAATCCCCAATTTCCCAAATCCTTAATTCCCTAAATCCCTAATTCCCCAAATCTATAATCTATAAATCTAAATCCCCCAGATCCCTAAATTATCAAATTTCCAAATCCTACCCTTCCCAAATCCCCACATCTTCAAATTCCCCTATTCCCAAATCTGACTTCCCAAAATCCCCAGATCATCACCACTTCAGATCCTCGAATTTTTCCAAAATAAAATCAAATATTTATAAATCTAAAAATTTGTAAATCAGTAAAATTTGAAACCTGAACGTGTAAACTTGTAAATGAAAGATATCTAATTACAATACAAAACATTACTTTATAATTCATTTCGTTCCGCATCGACGATTCCGAAAGGGAAACATAATGCACGTAGTTCACCATTAATTTGTTTATCAACAGCGCAACATTAATTTGACTAAATGGATTGTTTTATTCGATTCGAAGCTCATATTATGGTAGATTGTGGTTAACGATGAGATACAATCGCGTTTATCGGATCCTCAATGTTGCCCAGAAGTTCGTATTATACGTTGTCAGTCGCACGATATTATTATTATTATCGTTATCATCGTCCATCATTTACATTGACGCGATCGAATAAAATTTACAACGCTCCTCTCCCGTCGTTATCGAACAACGGCTACGAATTATCAGCCGTGCATAATCCGCGAATATTCTTTAAAACCTCTCGAAATATCAACGTTTTTAACATTTTTTTCCCTGTTTCTCTTTCCAATTCGTGTACAAATCACGATTTCATACGGGAACAAGTATTTCTCGATATTGCATAAACGATTTTTCATTTTGCCGTTTTATTTTCTCCATCGAAAACAAATTATACGTGTCGCAGCGTTTTGAGAAACGTACGGTTATTAAAATCGACGAGAAATCCGAAAAGCTGAAATAGTGACGGCTGAAAATCGTTTTGTGCACTGTTTAAACGATTCTGCGTATGTTCGTCGCAGGGGTAGCAATAGTTGACGACTAAACAACGCGAATCGTTAGATTTTCAACCACTGAATACAAGTGGGCTGTATCTGGACTCGAACCACACATGACGCACTCAAGTTACAAATGATGCACTCGAGTCACACATGACGCACTGAAGCCATGCACGACGCACTCAAGCCACACATGACGTACTTAAGCTACTCATGTGAGCGTCATTTGTAACTTGAGTGCGTCATGTGCAACCTTAGTGCGTCATGTGCAACTTTAGTGCGTCGTGTGCAGCTTTAGTGCGTCACGTATAGCTTGAGTGAGTCCCAAGCTACAGATGACGCACTCAAGTTACACATGACGCACTTAAGCTACACATGTGAGCGTCATTTGTAACTTGAGTACGTCATGTGCAACTTGAGTGCGTCATGTGCAACTTTAGTGCGTCATGTGCAGCTTCAGTGCGTCACGTATAGCTTGAGTGAGTCCCAAGCTACAGATGACGCACTCAAGTTACGCATGACGCACTCAAGCTACACATGACGCACTCAAGGTACAAATGACGCACTCAATCCACACATGCACGCTTCAAACGTGACAAATCTTACTCGAATTTTGAATACGCTTCAATCTGGAGTTTAAGTCCAATTATACTTTGCACGGTCAAGGATTGCCGAATACAAAATTGACATAACACTTCAACTTTTCTTCTCTGTTTTAATATCGTAGCTGTGATCAGTTAGTTCCGACTGACGCACCTGATAAATCATAAGGCAAGGGGTTAAGAACTAAGTGTATGTGCGTCGCAGCGTCAGCAATATTAAATGACGATTAAACGACGCGAATCATTAGATTCCCAACGAGTATAAGTGGACTGTATCTAAATGAATTTCACTTCGAACGACCAGAGTTTATTTTGCTGTGTACTTGATGACTGGAGAGTGACTTCGAAGAATTTTTGCGTTTCACAGAAGCTCGGAGTGGGCTAACAATTTTTGTGACATTGCCGAGAGAAAACAGTTTCTGAAGCAAATTCGAAAAATCTGAAAAGGTGAAATCGTGATGGCTGACATTGGTTCTGTACACTGTTATTTGCACTTTTCCGCGTTTAATCGAAAATATTCGTGAACGTCGACAGAATAATTTTGCGCGAAAGGAATTTCAATAACTTTCGCAATTAAAGCAGAGAAGATTCTGCGCCTATGTATCAGTTATTCGGTATAGCTAGACATGAGAAAAAAGAAGTAAAAATTTGTTGGACAGTGTTATTTATACAAGTGTCTTGAACCGTATCTCGCGTTAGGTTTACTTTCTTTCGGAGTAGCATTAGTTTCTTGGCTCCGCAACGCTGCTACGGTATTTCGCTTTAACGAGATGTCTCTCTTAAAAAGTTTCTCCCATTAAAAGTGTGTAATTGCAGATCTCCCCTTGTCCGTTTCCGCATTGCGACCCCGGCTCTACATTTCAAAAACATATCCCGTTCCTTTATACTAATTAAAATCACGATCGCTCCTTTCTTAATTTCACGGAGTTCCATTTTTCCAATTAATGCATATTCAAATTTTAAACTTCTTGCATTTTTGTCTTTGCAAATTGATAAGTTTCTAGATTTACATATTAACATTGACAAATTTCCAAGTATACTAATTTTCAAATTTTCTAAGATTTAGATCCACAAATTTTCAAATCTCTATTTTGTAAAATTTACAAAATCTCACATTCTCAAACCTCGACATTTCCAAGTTTCCAAATCCCCAAATTCTCAAATACCTAAATTCTTAAATCCCTACATTTTCAAACCCCAAATTGTCAAATTCCTGAATTCTCAAACCCCAAATTGTCAAATTTCTAAATTCTCAAATTCCTAAATTTTCAAATTCCTAAATTCTCAAATCCCAAATTGTCAAATACCTAAATTCTTAAATTTCCAAATTCCCAAATTTCCTAATAGCACTATGAAATAATACCAATACTAAAAATTAATGATAAAATATCCAGTAGCTGTTCCGGTTACGAAAGTGCAGCTCTACCGTCTGATCATGCACGGATCATATCACTGTTCGATATTGTAGATCAGGGAGACACGCTTCAAAGTAAATCAAATTTATAGCATGATAGGCGAAAGAGTTGAATGTCATTTCCTCGTGTCGAACAGCGGATAAGTATCGAACTGCAAAATATGCAGACTTTGCTATCTATTTTGCATTTTCACACCGAATGAATACAGAACGATTTCATCGTTTGTTACGTACATACGTTATCTCGTATCAACATCGAAAAACTGCTTCATAAAATAATATACATGATTACATTCAAATTCATTTCACAACAAAAATATCAATTTTTATTTTCTTTATAAAATAAACATCTTTTATGTTCATTACAATTTTAAACATTTAAAGACTGCATTTTAATTCAATTTTTATATTAAATTATAATTCTAACTTGATAAAGTGAACATGTAATGATCACATTCGAATTGATTTTATTAAAAAAGAATGATAATATTATTTTGATAAAATAATAAACATCTGTTATCTTGATCAAACAGTAAACATATAATAATCACATTTAAATTTAATTTATAAAAAAAGAATGATAATTTCATCTCGATAAAATAATATTTTTTATCTTGATGAAATACATGTGACAATTATGTTTGAATTCAATTTATATAAAAATTGAAAATTTCATCTTGCTAAAATAACAAGCATGTAACAATCACGTTCGAATTCAATTTATATAAAAATTGAAAATTTCATCTTGCTAAAATAAACATGTGACAACCACATGACCTCAATTAATAAAAATCATAATTTCATCGCGATAAAATAAAAGTCATTTATTTCGATAAAATAATCACGCAACAATTACAACGACAATATCGAATTCAATTTGTTATTTATGCTTAAATAAAAATTTGAAAATCGTTTCGACTATTAGTACAATTTTTTAAACGTACCGGTACTTTTTTCTATTATAATTGATAGCCTCGAACGATACAAAAGTAATGCGTAACTCGCGCAACGAGCAAACAATAGAAACTGATAAAAACATTCATTCACTTTTTTTTCGCGAGAATATTATACTGAAAGCATTCATAAAATGCCGTCATTCGGTTAAAAGCTTTTTCATCGAATCACTCTTCGGCGTATTTCAATTAAACCGAATGTGTGTTTCGATATTTCTATATGTCCGATTTTTATTTCGCTATCAACAATTTAAACACTTTTAAATTAAATAAATAACAATTCGATCTGTATATTTGTAGAACGAGATGGAGGTCTTTTTAAAGAGAATCTTTGAAATAAGGGTAAGCAAGATGCTGTTTAATTAAGTTTATTACGAAGTGAATTAACAGACTCGGCACTATTCAATTCGATGATATTGCGATGAATCGAGTTCGTATGCAATTTTACTTAATTAACGTCCGCCATTCATTACGAACACGTCGATTCCGAGTCCAAGTATTATTACACCTATCCTGGAATGATTAAGTAACCAATGTTAGATACTTCGAAACTTGTTAAGCGAGCGCTTAACAACGCGATAATATTACTTACCAACTAGGGTAATATTGTTGTTTAACTTGCCTCCCTAACGATCTTCTTGCTGATACTTATGATTGCTAGGAATTTCGGAATTAAATAAAATAATTGAATTTTGAAATTACTAAGTTTTCAGATTATTTAATTCCTCGATTACGTGAATTTTCAAATTTTTTATTTACAGATAGACAAATTATGTGTACAAATTTATATATTCAACAATTTTTGTAATCTGAAATTAGCAAGTTCTCAAAAAATTATAGTTGCATATCAGTAAATTATTCAATTCCTAAATTTCCACATACCTCAAGTTCTCATATCTATAATTCACATATCCTCAAAAATCTCAAATCCTTAATTACTCAAGTCCCTATATTACTACATTTCTAAATTCACAAATCCACAAACTCAGACATCCCCAAAAGATATCTCCAATTGTTGCATCCTTAAATTTCCATAGTTCACATATCCTCAATTTCCCATATCCACTTATTCTCACATCTCTAAATTCACATATCCTCAAATTTCTCAAATCCTCAATTACTACAATCCCTATATTCCTATATTTCTAAATTCTCAAATCCCCAAATCCCCAAATACCTATACTCTCATATCCCTAAATTCCCACATTCTCAAATTCTCACATCCTCATATTCACATATCCTCAAAATTCTCATATCCCCAAATTTTCACATCCCAAAATTCTCACATCTACATATTCTCACGTATCTAAATTCACACATCCCTAAACTTCTATATCCCCAAATATTCACATCCCCAAATTTTCACATCCCTAAATTCTCACATCCACATATGCTCACATCTACATATTCTCACGTACCTAAATTCCCACATCCCTAAATTCCTGTATTTCTAAATTCTCACATCCCCAAAAATCCCATATCCCAAAATTCTCACCCCCGTAACCTTCACATCCCTAATTTGTCACATTCTAAAATTCTCACACCCCTAAATTCCTATATCCCCAAATTCTCACATTCCAAAATTTTCACATCCCTAAATTCTCACATCCCAAAAATCCCATATCCCCAAATTCCCACCTCCCTAACCTTCATATCCCTAATTTGTCACATTCTCAAATTCACATCCCCAAATTCCCATATTCCAAATTTCCAAATCCCCAAATTCTGTCATTGCCAAATATCTCACACCCCCGAATTCCCTCATCCCCTTTCTAAACTTTCAAATTCCCAAACTCTCCCAATCTCACATCTCAAATTCCCAACCCCCTCAAATCACCCACCTAAATATCCAAACCTCTTCAAATTCTCAACCTTCCAATTCCCCAATCTCCCCAATCTTCAACTTCATTCCCACCAAAAATCCCACCACATCAAAACTTCCTAATTAAATCTTTCGAACACCGCACAATACCATCGGTCAAAATTATTTACTGCGACTCTCCTTCCACTCAATTTAACAAAGACATCGAAACCACTTTGGAAGTCGTGACATAGGCGGAGAAGCTAATCGAGCTCGAAAATTAAGTATTCCAGCCGTACAAGGGCGAACGGCAAGTATAAGTATGTCTCCGTGACATTACCGTTGTCCGGAAATGCGTGGACGGGTCGCAATGGCCCGTGTCGCAACATACCCATGCCGGCTGTGGTCATTTTCAGCACGCTAGGTTAGCCAGGAATGTTAATAGAAAATACTCGGAGTCTCCAGACTTTAATTATGAGACCGCGGCTGCAAGAAGCTTCGTAATAAGCTTCCATGATTCTCGTTGAGAGCTCGAGCGAAAGTTACGCGGAAAGAATCACAACGGGGGTAGAAAAAGATATGCTCGACGACCGCAACTCCCCATCGAACCAACAGGTTTTTCGCACTGCTAAAATTACCTCTCTGTTGCATTATTTTGTAGTTGCTTATTGGCTTGAAATACGGAAATCTAATTATGAATAAAATTAACACTTTAATCTACAATTTTCTAGGTTCTTTACAGCTCGGTAATTTTTGTTATAACGTTAAGATGAGTGAAGAATATTATAATGTTAGGTGTATCATACTGGTCCTTGATTAGGTGGATTATAATTAGAATTGATCTCAATATTCAATTGTAAGGAAAATACAAGTTTAGTTTGTTATGTAAGAATTGTAGTGTGCGTCATGAGTGTGTCATGATGTGCAAGGGGTTGTTTAAGTATTAGAAGGTAAGAATTTCCAAATTCACATATATGCAAATTCACACTTCGAAATTCACATATCCTCAACATTCTTACGTCTCTAAATTCTCACATCCCTAATTTCCCAAATTCTCCAATTCTCACACCCCTAAATTCTCACACCCCCAAATCCTCAAATCCCCAAATTTTCACATCCCTAAATTCTTACACCCCCAAATTCCCATATTCTCCAATTTTCACACCCCCAAATCCTCAAATCCCCAAATTTTCATATCCCTAAATTCTTACACCCCCAAATTCTCATATTCTCAAATTCTCACACCCCCAAATCCACAAGTCCCCAATTCTCACATCCCTAAACTCCCATATCTCCAAATTTTCACATACCGAAAATCTCACACCCCCAAATTCTCATATTCTCAAATTCTCACACCCCCAAATCCACAAGTCCCCAAATTCTCACATCCCTAAATACCCATATCCGCAAATTTTCACGTCCCCAAATACTTACACCCCCAAATTCCCATATTCTCAAATTCTCACACCCCAACTTCTCAAACCCCCAAATTCTTACATCCCCAAATATCCAAAATAAACAAATTCGACCAAGCGACAACAGGGTCAAAAGTCCTGTACCTTGCAACGTCTCGCGCGAAAAACTTTTGGCCGAATTTTCAAACGAACCACCATAGCCCCGAGTGGCGGCTATGTAACGTTTAAACTCGCGATTAAAATGCATTGCATAAAATCGACTAGACTCCTATCGCCGAGCTGTTTCAGCACCGGGGATTTCAAGCCACGCAAGCCTGCTATCATTCTGGCTCTGAATTTGATGAACAGCGCCGCTGTGCTTAAATAACCGATGGTACAGTTAAGGAAAAGGAGCGGAGATAAATGTTACTGCAGTTTCGTGAGATTTCCACGAATATATTTCATCCTTTCGCTATGGAAATATTCGATGAAAAACTGCTAACACTGATAAGAATATTCGACCTTCGTGAAATTAGTTCGAACGAGTTATAGATATTGGAATTGGCGTTGAATCTGATCGGTGTAATCATTCGTTGATGTAAAATTATCATTTTTTTAAATACATTTTTATACGTCTTTTTCTCTGTGTTTTACGTCAGGTTGACATAAAAAGTTTAGTTAAATTTCATTTCACTGAAGCAAGTTTATTTCACTGTTGTAAGACAATTGTAAATTGCAATTATAAATTTACAACGTAAATTGTCGAGTATATTTAACAATATACATTTCTGTGAGGGTCGTTACAAAATTACTTCGATGCAGTCACGCACGGCGTTGATTCACGAATAAAACATCAGACACTCTATAATGCAATACAGTGCTTGTAAATAGTATATGGGGCACGGGCACTTACAGGACCCTATTACAGTTGATTACACTGTTAGGTATTTGATGTGCTCACATCCCAGGATATTGATAAATATAATTCAGGAACTCCGAGAAGCTCGTATTTTGCAGGAAATTTTGAAACTGTACAAGATGGAAAGAGAGGAAAAATTTTAAGGAATTATGCAGGTGTTTCATGAATATTCATAGTAAAACATGAGTTATTGTATCATCTTAACTGCTGGATCAGATACTACACATTTTTAGATTAGTATACCCTTGGATTGCATATTCACAGATTTTTATATCATTTCTTTGTATTCCGACATTTTTATAATTGTAGGTGACGATATACCTACATTCCTACGTTCCTATGTTCTTACAAAGTGATATCCATATAGGGATATCCCTATACATACTTATGTCTACACATATTGCAGTATATCTACATAAGCTGTAGCAACTGACATTACTAAGGAACAATATCAAAAATCAACATATCTCGACATTCCTATGTCCCGATATTCCTACGTCCTGATATACCTATGGTCCTACATACTCATGTCCCGATATACCAATGCGCTGATATCCCTATGCACCAATATGGTTTGATATATCTATTAGCTGACATTAGGTAATATTCCAATATTCCCTTCGTCCAGATATCTCTATGTCTCCACATTCTTATGTCACCACATCCATATGTGCCCACATCCCTACGTCCCCACATCCTTATGTCCCCACACTCTTATATCTCCACATCCCCACATTCTTATGTCCCCACATGCTTATTGCGCCCACATCTCTATGTCCCCACATTGTAATATCTCCACGTCCTTATGTGCCTCCATCCCTATGTCCCCACATCTCTACGTCCCCACATCTCTACATCCCCACACCCCTATGTCCCACACCCCTATATCCCCACATCCTGATGTCCCCATATCCCTATATCCCCATATCCTTATGTCCCCACATTCTTATATCTCCACATCCCCTCATTCTTATGTCCCCACATGCTAATTGTGCCCACATCCTTATGCCCCCACATCCCCATATCCCCACATCTCCACGTCCCCACACCTCTATATCCCCACATCTCTATGTCCCCACATCCCTATCTCCCAATATCTCCAATATCTAACATCCCTCCATTCCGACATCCCAACAATGCAAAAATTCCCTAAATCCCATATTCTCAATCAAATTTCAAAACAGTAAAAGCAGCAAATTTAAAAGGAAAGATATAACGAAACGACCCAAACATTTGACCGACATTCGTAGTAGAAAATGGACGACCCTAAACAGCAAAAGGAAGAATATGATAAATCGTAATACTCAGAGCCGTTCGATCAGCGACGGGAAACAGAAACGGTACGTTACCTGCAATTTACCGAAGTTGTTTTTTTCCTTCGTATTGACCTGTCTCACGGTGAAATTCCCTTCGATTATCCTCGACTTTTGCCCACCATTGTGTTATGCGGGATATGTCGGTAATGTCTCTCGTAACTTGGAAATGGTAAGAGGGCTCCAGAGCCCTATTTTTCGCGGTGCCAGGAATTCCTTTGGGTTTTGGGATCATTCTCTCTTTCTTTTCCCCTTACAATCTCTCTTCGTTCCCATCCCCTATCACTATCCTTCTCTACCCGCCGTTTTTTTCTCGCTTCTCCCTACCGTCTTTATTTTTTCGCCTGTTCTCTCGTGTCTCGTTCACCCTGTTTCCCAACGTTTACTTCTTATTTCCGTACCATTTTCAGTCTATCTCCTTCCTCCTCTTTTTTACTCTCTACGGTAATCGTCTATTGTATCGAGTATTATTTCTAGTTCCCTGTAGATTAAAACTGTGATAGATTTTTCAAACAAGGATTGAAATCTGACAGAATTTAATTGCACGTTTCGAAGAATTATTTTTATACAAAATTATAGGTTATAACATCGGTTTTATTATTTATATATTTATAGATAGATACACTTGTTGCATCAATTAAATTTATTAATTAATTTTTTAATTTGAAAGAAAAATGAATTATCTCCTATGAAACACTTCCATCATTTATCCTAAAATTTTTGTATGAATCAATTTTAACTAATAACTCAATTTGTTAAACCCTAAATTTCAAAAATCCTCGTAACTTAAAGTTCTCTAAAATCCAACTTTCAATTCACACAATTCTCGATTTCAATTAATGTATAAGCTTTTTGAAAGTAATTCATTTGAGGAAAAATTCTCGTTTAACTTGTCTCTTTTTTTATAATCGTTTCGAAAATCGATTAAACGCCGTGTAAATATTTATCGGAAAAATACATTGAGCTGGCCGTTTTTTCGCGAATATTTTACGAACGACGTAAACGATACGCGAAACAGCCGACGAGGAGAGCATCATTATTCCCGATGAAATGAAATTATGCCGGGACGACAACTGATATTCGCAGCGGCGTGCAGCAATACGCATACAAAGCAATACAATGGGTCATTTCGATCCAAACGTATCGCTTTTTGCAGCCGTGGGCATCGAAACGAAATACACCATTTGCCAATTTTACCGGCCAGTCCTGAAGGACGGCCACGTACCGTGCTGCTTTCAGATTTATCCGAGCACGGGTTTTCATGAAAGCTTTCCTTTTTTTTCCTCGTTCTTTTAAGTAAACCATGGTATACGCGCAGTTTCACGGTGTAAGAGGAACGGACATACGAAAACACCCTTAGGAAACGGTACGTTCCGCTGAAAAATGTCGGAGTGATAAAGAATGGTACCATTCGGAAATGATTTTAGTATTATTGGAAAACTTTTAGTTCTGTTTCGAGTCCTGTAAAACCTTCCAAAATTAGTTTCCGAACTTTGGGGAAATTAGAAATATTTTTGAGGAAATTTCGAAACTTCTATTTGCTGGAGAGTTGAGCAGAAAATGTATAAATTCGCTAATTAAATACAAAAGTTTTTATTGTGAAGTTATTGCAGGTTAATTAGTATCAGGGATCATTGTATGCAGAATAGAATATATAGCACAAAAAATTATATGAATTATGTCAATGAAAACTATTCATTTTCTCTGAAATAAATTTCTAATTTCCAAAATGAATTTTTAAACAATTTCAGTAATTTTCCCTAAATTTTAGAAATTTCCTATAAAATTTCTATCTTCCAAGGTGAATTAAACAAATTTTAGAAACCTTTCTTAAATTTGAGAAATTTTCCCTAGAATGAATTCTTACCTCCCAAAATGAATTAAAATAATTTTAGAAACTTCCGTTAAATTTTAGAAATTTTCCCTAAAATTGCTACCTTCCAAAATGAATTAAAAAATATTTAGACTTTCCCTAAATTTTAGAAATTACCTTCCACAATGCAATTAAAAAATTTTAGAAACCTTCCCTAAATTTTAAAAATTTTCCCTAAAATTGCTACCTTCCAAAATGAATTAAAAAATATTTAGACTTTCCCTAAATTTTAGAAATTACCTTCCACAATGCAATTAAAAAATTTTAGAAACCTTCCCTAAATTTTAAAAATTTTCCCTAAAATTGCTACCTTCCAAAATGAATTAAAAAATATTTAGACTTTCCCTAAATTTTAGAAATTACCTTCCACAATGCAATTAAAAAATTTTAGAAACCTTCCCTAAATTTTAAAAATTTTCCCTAAAATTGCTACCTTCCAAAATGAATTAAAAAATATTTAGACTTTCCCTAAATTTTAGAAATTACCTTCCACAATGCAATTAAAAAATTTTAGAAACCTTCCCTAAATTTTAAAAATTTTCCCTAAAATTGCTACCTTCCAAAATGAATTAAAAAAATTGTCGAATATTCCCTAAATTATAAAAATTTCCCCTAAAATAAATTACCCTCCAAAGTGACCTAAAACAATTTCAAAAAATCAAAAATAACTTGAGAAGAATTTTTCAAACTAGAAATTTTGTAAACTCGAAAGATTGCGGAATGATGGTTGATCGAAAGAAATGATTTTCCATGGAAAGTACCGATTGTTGTAAAAATAATCAGATCCAGCATAATGCATAGGGAGATTAATGTTTTAATGCATGCTTGCATTACCTATGAGGGAGTATAATTAAAAACAGATTACGAATTACGTATTTTTACATGTCGCGGTAATACTCGCAAAATGTTATATATTAAAAGCCACACAAATTTCCCATTTGCCGGCTTAAATATCGGCCGGGTAGCGTTTATTCATAAACGTATTTATTTAATTCCGAATTGATATTTCTTTGATATTAAATCCACAATAACTGCATTTTATGCAAGACTGAGAAATAGGGTGATCGCGTTCGATAAATCCACGCTGATAATGGAACTTCGTTAATTGGCATGGATTTAATTAATATTAATACGCTTTCCATAGGAGACATCGCAAAACGAAATCTATTAGCCATTAATAACAAATTTTATCAAATAATCGACGAAACGATAAAATACCGTGTTACTCCTAACAATGTATCTTCGATAATTATGTATCGATATTGATCGATGTCTCGCGTCGCACTTCGCCGGTGTTAACAGCTTATAGTTTATAATTACATGTAACGAGAGAAAATCAAAGTATTTCTCGCTCGAAATCCCTTTCAGTTTATAACATAAAATAGAAGTTCTGCTAATGACAAAACCGATACAGCTAACGCTTCTGGTACACGTACACGCGCGTATGGTTAATGAGCGTCATAAAGTCCGTATACTATCGAGCAATAGTAATTAGTAAATGGACGTGAAGCTCTAGAAATTGATCTTTCATAAACAACAATCCGGTTAGACCGCGTATTATTTATACATTTTCTATCAATTATTTCTCCACTTTCCATTCTGAAAATCGCTATATTTTAGACGAAGTTCGACATTTATCATATAAAAATGAAATGCAAACGATTTCTTCATCCTGACATCGCTTAGCACGTCTTTAGATGTTTACACACATTGATGGTACACATACAGGAGGTGTTCATAGGTGGATCACTTATTTAAGGATTTTTAAAACCCGATTTGTCTGAATTTTTATATTCCTACACTTCTAGGTCATGATATATATATGTACGTATGTACTTATGTTCCCTACATACTGATATGCATACTAACGTACCTATATCCTAGACGAACTGATATATTTATGTCCCTACGTATGTTCCTCACGTATCAATATACCTATATTCCTATGTACCTATGTTCTCCACATATCAATATACCTATATCCTTACGTACCAATGTCCACCACATATCGATACGCCTATATCCTTACGTACCTATGTCCCCTACATATCCCAACATATCTATGTTCACCATATACCGACATCTCTGCATCCCTACGTACGTATGTCACCACATATGTACCTACGTATCTGCATCCTCCACATACCGATATTTACTTCTATTAACCGACATTTCTATTACCTGAAATTCTTATATATTCATATCTCTATGTGACGTCCATACATGTATATCCCTATGCTTTCATATACCTATGTTTCCATATCTATATGCTCCAATATATGACCCGATATATGTATTATCCGACATCCCTATATTCCAATATTTCTATAGTCCGATACCTATAACCTGATGTCCCCATGTACTGATACTACCATTGTCCTGATATACCTATGTCCCGAAATCTCATTGTCCCGACATCCGTATGTCCCGAAATGTCATTGTCCCGATATCCCTACGTCCCGATATCTCATTATCCTGATATACCTATGTCCCGAAATCTCATTGCCCCGATATACCTATGTCCCGAAATTTCATTGTCCCGATATCCATATGTCCCAATATCTCTACGACCCAATATCCCTATGTCCCAATATTCTCACATACCGATCTCCCTATATTCTAATATCCCTACACCCGACTTCTCCTACACCCCGATACTCCTATTTCCCTACATTCCAAGTTCGAAATTAAAGTTTCGAATGTAAAAACTGAACGTGCAGAATTTACCTTCGGTAGATACGTTAGCAAACGATCCCGATATGATTTTATTGGCCGACGAGATGCGGATACCGAATAATTGTAGTTTACCGACTATAACAATATATACATCGATGTTTGGAATACAGTATCTCCGAACAATCGAGATCAAAACGAGAAGCACTTATCGTTACTGCGTAAACAGGCTTTGTGTATAGAATTCACTGCACCGATTGCTTTCGTCGGCAATGTCAGCTTTGAAATACCAATAGCAGTCCGCTAACTAATACAGTCGTCGCGGTCGTACAATTATATCCTTTCGAACCGATAAATCGCGAACGATACAAAAATCCGTGCGGTTTCGTGCTTCGCGTGAAATACGAACATCGCAAAGCAAGGGGAGAAAATCCACGCTTTGTTTCGAGTTGATACGCTGATTCGTTCTTAAGATATCACACTTCAAACTGCACCCTACAGAAATTCCGAAAGCTCGGTGACCCACTTTTTTCCGCAGCCGCGCGTTATAGTGGTAGTAGTAATAGTAATAGTACGTGAATGAATCATTCATAAACGCGCGGAAACAGAGAGTCAATGGGCACGTATGAATGAACAGAATTGGGGAACCGAAATCACTAGGTTCATTGAATTTCTTTATTTATAGAATTCGTATATTTCATGGATATAGATTCTGTATATTTTAAGAATTTCTATTTATAATATTCCTTTATCTGCATTCCACAGATTTTTATTCCCTAGAATTCATATACTAGTAGTATCTCTGTATCCTTAGAATCTTTATAATTTCTAAAATTAGTGTATAATAGATAATTTTATTGTAATTGCTATGTATATTAATATTATTCTTTATGTTTAAGATTTCCATATTCCTACAATCTGAATATTTTCAGAATTTTCATATCATAAGATTACTAGATCCCTAGGATTTCAATGTTACTAAAATTGTAGTACTTCTAGAATTTCGATGCTCCTAGGATCCCTATACTTCTGGAATTTCTATCTGCAGATTACTAGATATTACTAGATGTTACTAGATGTCACTAGATATCATTATATGTCACTAGATGTTACTAGATGTTACTAGATGTTACTAGATATCACTCTATGTCAATGGATGTTACTAGATGTTACTTGATGTCACTAGATGTCACTAGATGTCACTAGATATCACTAGATGTCACTGGATGTTACTAGATGTCACTGGATGTTACTAGATGTTACTCGATGTTACTAGATGTTACTAGATGTTACTAGATGCTACTAGATGCTACTAGATGTTACTCGATGTTACTAGATGTTACTCGATGTTACTAGATGTTACTAGCTGTTACTCGATGTTACTAGATATAACTACGTATTACTAGATATTACTATATATTATTAGATATTACTAGATATTATCATATATTATCAGATATTACTAAATTTCTAGTAAATTAGTATTACTAGATTTTATCATGATTACTAGATATTACTATATTTCTAACAACCCTAATTTAGTAATCTTAATAATCCTAATTATCCTAAAATTCCTATACTGCTAAAAACCCTACACACAAAATATCCATACCTCTAAAATCCGCATATTTTCAACAACTGAAAATATCTAGGAATGTCTAGGAATGTGTATCTAATTCCGCAATTAAAAGAATAGAAAAGACGAGCGTACGATTTCGTACGTAAACATCGTTCACGCGTGAGTAACGATAAACGCTTCGCTCGTAACCGCCATCTTTAACCGTAAGATATATCCGCCGATATCTATCAACCCCATCGATCATCGTCATTAACAGCAGCATTAAGGAATTAGTGTAACTAATCAGAGTGTAACGGGGTATCTATTCCCCCCGACAACAGATAATGCAACGATAGATCGAACGGGGTTAACGGTGTTTTCGAGCGAACAGAGAAAAAGTTTTTTTAACTTACGTTCGCTGTCTCGGGATGTACGGGACTCGTAGACGGAATCCTAGATCCTCCAGCTTCCACTTGCCCCTTTTTTCACCGGCTCACTTTCGCACTAGCGGTAAATGTAGCGAGTTACGCGTCACTTTTCGCTTCGACGACCGAAACCCGCGCGTGCCAGAAGCGTAATGAGCCCCGTTACGAGGCTAACCAAAAGCCTTCCTCAACCACCAAGGTCGATCAGTCGCTACCTGCACAGAACAACACAGAAATGTTCAACGTCGAGTTTGTTTATAATTTGCTCGCTCGAGCGACGCGCTTATCTCTCGGGGGGTTGCTGGATTAAATATTGTACCTGCTTAGCCTATACGTACTGGAATATATTTTAACCACTTCGAAAAATTATTTTTGCTATGTTAATTATTTTAAATGTTATAATTGCAATTAATTATACAGTTATTATAGTTATTCGTTACATATTCATACAGATAACTTATTTTGCTTATCTATTTAAATAATTTATCTCAATTACTCGTTTAGGTTATTTTCATTTATTCATATAGTAATTTCGATTATCTATTCAAACTAAATAAATACGTGTAAATATACAATATTGTAAATTTGTTAAATACCAATGTTCATACAGATAACTTATTTTATCTATTTAAATAATTTATCTCAATTACTCGTTTAGGTTATTTTCATTTATTCATATCGTAATTTCGATTATCTATTCAGACAGTAAATAAATACACAATATTGTAAATTTGTTAAATACCAATGTTCATACAGATAATTTATTTTATCTATTTAAATAGTTTATTTCAATTACTCGTTTAGGTTATTTTCATTTATTCATATCGTAATTTCGATTATCTATTCAGACAGTAAATAAATACACAATATTGTAAATTTGTTAAATACCAATGTTCATACAGATAACTTATTTTATCTATTTAAATAGTTTATTTCAATTACTCGTTTAAGTTATTTTCATTTATTCATATCGTAATTTCGATTATCTATTCAGACAGTAAATAAATACACAATATTGTAAATTTGTTAAATACCAATGTTCATATAGATAACTTATTTTATCTATTTAAATAGTTTATTTCAATTACTCGTTTAGGTTATTTTCATTTATTCATATCGTAATTTCGATTATCTATTCAGACAGTAAATAAATACACAATATTGTAAATTTGTTAAATACCAATGTTCATACAGATAACTTATTTTATCTATTTAAATAATTTATTTCAATTACTCGTTTAGGTTATTTTCATTTATTCATATCGTAATTTCGATTATCTATTCAGACAGTAAATAAATACACAATATTGTAAATTTGTTAATACCAATGTAACGTTAAGACACACACGCAGTACATATGTATTTATTATTCGAATGAATATGGAATAGTTACTGTAAATTAATAAGCGATTAATCTAATATAACGCATCGGCCGAGAACGTATAAATTTACTGCACTATTCAGTGTAATATATTCCCGTATGGTTATCAGTATGAATGTTTTCGTTCCATTATGATGCGAACTCAAAATAAAGCGCTGATTATAATGAATGCGCACAGCAATTTATATTGCACTATTACTGTTTGTTTTTGATACACGACCCGCTTATTGTTCTTCGCGTTTACACATTTTGCCGCTTCGACAAGTAACAAAATTACTTGAAAATTATTTTCAAAATCTCTCGTATTATTTGTTCGGAATTCCGTTTCAGTCAATAATTCAACCCTTTGTTCAAAACATTCTTCAACGTCCACATATGATAATAAATATTTTCAATTTTATAGATTTATTTAAGAACACATTGTTTATGTACAATGAATGTATACATTTGTCACATACATAGTACATATATGTATATATTTCTTATATATAGTATGAAGTACATATTTAAGCATGTTTAATTCATGTATATGTATAAGTATACACATATCAGTATAAGTACACACATGTGTGTAATAACGTGCAAAAATAAATAGTAAGCTAACAAGAGTGAAATATATAAAATAGTATATTTTTTTGCTATTTACAAAATAATACATTTTTATACTATTTACAACGGTAAATTTTTACATAAACATATATGTATAGTACATATATATGTATAAGTATACACATATGTATGTAAATACACACATGTGTGTAATATGTGTGCAAAAGTAAATAGCAAGCTAACAAAAGTGATATAAAAAAAAATATACAAAACATAAAAAATATTTTCGGCAATCGATAAAATGTACGATTCGCCTGATTTATGTTAGCATAGATGTAACGAAAAACGTTATCGACATCGATCACCCCGATTCGAAGAAGCAGTTTCTGGCAATTAAACCGGAATTTTTCAGTGAAAGATGAAATTGATAAGAAGAGGGGCGGAAAATAAGAAAATAAAAAAGCGATAGTCCCGCGAAAGCTCGGCAGAGTTGTGCAATCCCGAACCAACTGCAAAACTCCTTTGCTTTCCCCGATAACTTGTAAGTTATGATTGAGGGTGGGAACCCTTCGTTATGAACTTACAAGGTAGATATCATTTAAGAAGTTTCTCACCTCCTGTCTATTTGCAGTTTACACACTGTTGCAAAAGGAGCTCAAAACCGACCCAACCAATTTCCATGAAACTTTCTATGGACTTATAAAGCCTTAACGAAACTAATTGCCCTATCTGAACTTCACCTATATACTTTGTTATTATTTCGGTGTTGTTCAAAATCTTAATCGCGTTGTCAACGACACCGTCGTAAAACGTGTTCCGAGATGAATCGAGCCCCCGTTAATTAATCAATAACCGAAGTAATTGAAATGATATTCGATCAGGAAGGTAAAACGAAAAGTATGAATTTCTTTCCACCCTTCTAAAGCGAACTACCGTTTCGCCATGACTTACAAAATTAATCGTACAAGATGAACGAGAACTTTTACGCCGTTTCTTCGTGCAATTTATAAATCGTCTTGTTTTATAACCACGTTGAAACTACTGCGATACCGCGGAACGAAACAAGAACAATTTCCACGGCATGAAAGGATACAAAATAATATCCAGCGATCTAAAATATCGTCCAACTGTTAGCGAACGATAAATCATATTATGGGTCAAGCATTTGCTTTTCCCGCAATTGAATACAATAAAATGCGGCCATTGTTTCATTTCTTTTCGACGAGTTTCTCCTCGAACGTTTCAACGGCGAATGGAAAAAAAGGAGTGAATTTTCGCGACACGTATAGCGCGCACAATTCACGCGCCTCTACGCTTTTGTTTTTTCAATGTATCCGCACAGTTGCAATTACGATTCGATATATCGCAGTCATTGCGAACGTATACAAAATTATGTGGGGACATGGGGATATTTGTGTATTGAGATGTTGTGGGGAAAAGGGATGGTACAATATTGGAATATAGGGATTTCGGTGTATGGGGATATGGAGGTACAGGGATATTAGATCGTAGGGATATTGGGTCATAGGGATATGGGGACATAGGGATATCGACACATAGAAACATAAGAATATAGGGATATCAGAATATTGCAA
Organism: Megachile lagopoda; assembly: GCA_036983795.1. Taxonomy (NCBI): domain Eukaryota; kingdom Metazoa; phylum Arthropoda; class Insecta; order Hymenoptera; family Megachilidae; genus Megachile; species Megachile lagopoda. The sequence continues at coordinate 8,068,507 of CM072798.1, forward strand.
TTTTTAAATATAGGGATTTTGATGTATGAGGATATCGGGGTATAGGGATATTCGGTGATAGGGATATTGGAACATAGGGATATCAGGACATGGGGATATCAGAATATAGGGATATCGGCATATTGCAATTTTGGAATATAGGGATTTTGGTGTATGGAGATATCGGGGATAGGGATATTCGGTGATAGGGATATTGGAACATAGGGATATCGACACATAGAGATATCAGAATATAGGGATATCGGCATATTGCAATTTTGGAATATAGGGATTTTGGTGTATGGAGATATCGGGGTATAGGGATATTGGAACATAGAGATATCGGGACATAGGGATATCGGGGTATAGGGACACTAGATCATAGGGATATTGGGACATAGGGACACTGGATCATAGGGATATTGGGGCATAGGAATATCGGGGTATATGGACACTAGATCATAGGGATATTGGGTCATAGAGATATCGGGACATAGGGATATTGGAACATAGGGATATCGGGACATAGAGACATCAGAATATAGGTATATTGGCATATTGCAATTTTGCATATAGGGATTTCGGTATATGAGGATATCGGGGTATAGGGATATTGAAACATAGAGATATCGGGACATAGGGATATCGGGACATAGGGATATCGGGGTATAGGGATATTAGATAATAGGGATATTGGGACATAGGGATATCGGCATATAGGGACATCGAAATTTTGCAATATTGGAATGTAGGGATTTTGGTGTATGGAGATATCGGTGTATAGGGATATTGGATTATAGAAATATCGGAATATAGGGATAGCAGTATATAGAGATATCGGAATATAGGGATATCGGGATGTAGAAATATCAAGATATAGAGACATCGAGATGCAGAAATACTGGAATTAAAATTACACAGAAATATCAATATCTAGGAACATCGAGACAATGGGACCTATGGATGCAAAAGTTAAGGGTCCCTAGATATTTAAAGATCTAGGGATCTTATTATATATTGATCTCGGAATTCATGTATTTAGTGATATAATAATCTGAGAATTCATGGATCTAGTTACATAATAATCTCGGAGTTCATGGATCTAGTGATATAATCTCAGAATTCATGTATCTAATGATATAATAATCTGGAAGTCTATAGATCCACTGATCTAAAAATATAGTAATCTATAAATTGACAATCATAAATGCATGTTTCTCTCTGAAAATTTTCAAGAAAATTGCAGTGTTAATATTTAATAATGCAACATAAGTGTGCGGATCAGCGTTCGGAATGGCAGTGCGCATGCGCTGAATAGTGCAGCGGCAAATTTGACTCTGCTTCAACTCAAACAATTAAATATAACAATTGTTCCAATTACAATGAATATACTTTGTATATTATATGTACTTTTAAACTGCTTGTACATTAATATTAATCTTATATAATTTTGTTTAATAAAATATGAAAGAGTCAGTCATTGAATTTCTTTTTTCAACGCCTCATTTACTTTTATATCTCTGTTTTAAAATGTAGACACACTTTTTCCTAACGAAAGCAATTAATTTTATCTGAAAATAACTTACGCGTCCCAGTATCTGAGTTCAGATAACGTTACTTTCAGAGAAAATTAATATACAGATGGATATAAGAATATTTGCAGTGATAAGTGTGTAATTTCCAGCGTACCCTACAATATGTAAATGTGTTTCGAATCAACCACCGTCTACAAGGGTGGCATAAATGTATTCAAGGGGTAAATATTTATTACCGTTGCGGGATCAGTTAAAAAACATTAACCGGAAGTCGCACAGTCGTCACGAAAAACGCGCTCTGTTTGGCACGATTAATATACAGGCCGCGTACTGATTTAAATATCATTTGCACGAGACACAAGTGCTCGCGGTCATTAGCGTCGAAAAGAATTTAATTGCGATTGTTCGAAGCCGCTGCCACGCCACCATGTTTCTGCGAAAATTAATCCGACACTACGGTTGTCTTAAAAAAGGAGAGAAGAAAAGCACGGTCTCTCGCTTCAACGTTAGCCCAGATTTCAACCGAACCAGTAATGCGATTTTTCAGATTTCAACGAGATTGCTTCTAAGGGTCTATTATTTGATTCGTATCGCATCGTACGCGAACAATATCGCGAAAAATGTATGCCGTAATTGTTAGCCGGAAAAAACGGCGAATGGGAACCCGGGTGTTTAAGGAAATCGAAGTAAACGAACCGCGACAATTAAAAACGTTTCAAGACTAATGCGAGGATAATTCGTAAAACAATCGACTCTTTACCTTGCCGTTCGGAAATCATGACACACATTTTCGATCATCAGATTAATTTGAAGGGGTACCAAATTATTACGTATACGAGTTGGTGTCATATGCGTGGTTACATATGCACGATTACGTATCATATGTGTGATTGCATATCACGATTATGTAGCATATGCACTATTACATATCCACGATTATGTATCATATGTGTGATTACATATCCACCATTATGTATCATATGCATTATTACATATGCACGATTACGTATCGTATACATGATTACATATCACGATTACGTATCATTACAAATCCACGAGTATGTGTCATATGCATTATTACATATCCACCATTATGTATCATATGCATTATTACACATGCACGATTACGTATCGTATACATGATTACATATCAAGATTTCGTATCATATTTGTGATTACATATCCACGATTATGTATCATATGCATGAGTACATATCCACGATTATGTATCATATGCATGAGTACATATCAAGATTTCGTATCATATGCATGATGACGTATCACGATTATGTATCATATGTACGATTACACATCCACGATTACATGTCATATGCATAATTACACATCGACGATTACGTACCCATCATAACATATCCACGAACACATATCAATCATAACATATCCACAATTATGCATCACACACCCACATATCTATCACACATACGTAATTTTACAGCACAACTAAAGAGAAAAGTCGAAGAAAATTTTGCAATCCATTAAGTGAAAAGCTGAATTCGATAAATGAAACGTTAAATTACTCTTCTAGCGAGTGAGAGCAATTAGAACGTGTCTTACTACATATCACCGTTTCCACTGTGACAATCGACGCGTTAACCCTTCTCACTGTTTTCAGCAATAAATTGAAATTGTATTGCACACAATATTGCATGTTAAAAAATATTGTCAATATATGGTCTGAAAGATATTGTCAATATTAAATTGCAATGTTCTCAATATTGATTGAACTGATGTTTAAATTTGCACAACTGGTACAAATATTGTTATGTAAATTATTATAGCTTCTAAAATATTTACAATAACGAACTGCTGTATCACGATATTCCATTTTTTGTAGTTAAAATTATTTTATAGTTGATTTTTTTATGGTGAAGTATTTTGTAGTCAAGTTTTTATAGACTATTCTGCAGTCAATTTTTTTTACTCCATTTTACAATTTTTATGAACAGGAAATTGTTACGAATAAATTATTGTAGCTTTCAAAATATGTACATCGAATTGCAATTTATGGAGCATTTGTTATATCACAGAATTCAAGTTTCCGCAATCGATAAAAATATTTTTAAGCTTTCAAAATATTTAATGTAATAGGTATTTGTTACTTCACGATATTTAGATAGTCGATCAAATAATATTATATGCAATTACAGCACGTAAAGTATCGAATTGCAATTTCTTGAGCATTTATTATATCACAAAATTGAAGTTTACAATGGATAAGAAAATTATTATATGCAGGTTACTGCATCTCTCAAAATATTTGTAATTTCCTGAATATTTATTATACCGTAATATTTGAGTTTTCATAATAAATAAAAACATCGTCACATGCAAATTACTGTATCTCTCAAAATATTTATAATTTCATGAATATTAATCATATCACAATACTTGCATTTTCACAATAAATAAAAACATTATATGCAAATTACTGTATCTCTCAAAATATTTATAATTTCATGAATATTAATCATGTCACGATATTTAAGTTTTCACGATCAATAACAATGTTTTATGCAGCTCTGAAAACATTTACATCAACTAATTTACCAAATATTTATCGTATAACATTTGAACATCCACACGTATAAAATCAAGATTGTCTTACAAATTCTCAAAACTTGCACAATATCAACAATACCTGCACTCGGTGAAAATAAAAATTCAGTATCGAGAAGGGTTCAAAATCGAGTACCCGGTCGTTCACTGTTTCGCATAACTCACCGCACGGAATTAGTCGACGGATCAAGTCGAAAATATCAAAGCCTCGGCAAGTACACAAGTCCTCGAGACCCGAAAAAAAAAATCGGAGAGATTCGCTCTTTCCTCGCACAGACAGGTGCGAAAAGAACTAAAAAAAAAAAATGGAACAGAGCACAACCGCGGCACAAAGCGACCGTAAAAAAGAGCCGTTTGACAACCGTGCGTTCGAGTAGGTGTCGAAAATGCCACTCTTACGTTTTTATCGAACGTCCAGACTTGATCGGTTGTCACTCGATTATTCCCTCTTCGCACAGAGAATCCTGGAAGGTGGTCGAAATCGCGAGAAACACGGAAAAATACTCGAGGTATATGACCGGGGATATATTCGTTAAATGACCGACGATCCTGCGGGATCGAAACGTGAAGATCGGAGGTGTCACCGCGAACGAAGAAAATCGACGCAAACTCACTGCGATGCGAGGACGTCGCGACGGCTGACGGACGCAGACTAACTGGTACACCGTCGGTCCTTGGTTTTCACGACGCGCCACGACGCCGAACGTCCCGACGCCGCTCGTCGAGGGCGCTCACGATCGTTCGTGCCGTTTCGTTTGCCCACCTTTCCGCCCCTTGTCTTTTCTCGCGATTCCTCGACGCGCACGATCTTGCCCACCGCGACGCAACGCGTCGGGACGACGCTCTTTCCTCTCGACACGTGCCGTCCCCCACTTTTTTTCACTCTTTATGGTACGTCTTCGACCGAGGCTGAAGAATACGATGGGAACGAAACAAGGGCCGAAAAAATCAACGGAATGCAACAGTTGCCAAGCTTTTGCCTCAAACGATGGAAGAACGTTCTTTCGATCTGGAAAAGTGTAAAGGGAATTGCGCTTTTGGCGTTGCGAGCGTTTTGTAATGGCGCAAAGGGTGTTATTTACTGTGCAAATTTTTGCAAATTTAATATTGTGAGGGATTATATTGGGATATGGGGATTTGCAATTTTGGGAATGTAGAGATTTGGGGGTGTAGAAATAAGTGGATGTAGGGATTTGGAGATGTGGAGATTCGGGGGTGTAGGAATTTGGAGCAGGGATTTGGTTACATAGAAATTGGGGTGTAGAAATTTGGGGTTGTAGGAATTTGGGGTGTAGAAATTTGGGAGTGTAGAAATTTAGAAATATAGAAATTTGGGTACGTAGGAATTTGGGAATGTAGAAATTTTGGGGTGTAGAAATTTAGAAATATTGAAATTCGAGTATATAGAAATTTGGGGGTGTAGAAATTCGGGTATATCGAAATTTGGGGGTGTAGAAATTTGAGGATGTAGGGATTTGGGGATGTGGAGATTCGGGAGTGTAGGAATTTGGAGATGTAGGGATTTGATTACATAGAAATTGGGGTGTAGAAATTTAAAAATATAGAAATTCGGGTACGTAGGAATTTGGGAATGTAGAAATTTCGGGGGTGTAGAAATTTATAAATATTGAAATTCGAGTATGTAGAAATTTCGAGGTGTAAAAATTCCGAGATATGGAAATTCGGGTATGTAGGAATTTGGGGTGTAAAAATTTGGGAGTGTAGAAATTTAGAAATATAGAAATTTGGGCATATAGGGATTTGGGAACGTAGAAATTGGGGGGTATAAAAATTTCGAAATATGGAAAATCGGATATGTAGAAATTTGGGTGTGTAAAAATTTAGAAATATGGAAATTCGGATATGTAAAAATTTGACGACGTAGAAATTTCCGAACATAAAACTTTGAAATTATAAAAATTTGTAAACCCTATATTCTCAAATATAGGGACACTAAACCACAGAAATACTAAAATACACCTACATACTCCAAATTCAAAATTTCGAATATTTTCACATAAAGTACATAAATTCATTTATAATCCCTTAATCACACTATTTCACCAATCTCATTAAAACAATCTAGTTCAAAAAATAAAATTTTTGATGCCTTGTTCATTATACAAATTTTAGAAAATTTGAATATAAGAATATATGAAAAATAGGACAACGTAGAAAACGGAATATGATATATTCGAAGAACGGTGTTCTCGAAAATCTGTGACTAGGTGCAAATAAAAGTTAGCAACGTAATAATTCAAGAAAAAAAGGAGAAACGGTACACAGCTGATGCTCAGAGGTACGTGTAGCTTATCAAAAGAAGAAAGTACAGAAGGAAGAATATACAAACGCACCGACAGGAAACCAGTACAGAAGTAAACGGAGAATGAATAACGCAGTTGCGAATCTTTTAGAAGTTGCAAGAACAGAAAGCAGAATTTTCCTACGTGTACTGCTTAGGTACCGCCAATTGTACCAGAAAAACTTTTGTACACGGGACTGTGTACGTAGTTGGAGTGTGCTGGCAGTAAACATGTATTTATGCTAAATTTGTTGTGACCAACTATCAATGTATTAATATTAATTTTATTTATGAAGGAAGCATTGTTTTTAGGTGAAGTATAAAATGAACTGAACTGTACTTTACCTGGAGCATGTAATACAAATCTATGTAATACAAATGAATGTCCAGTACATGTAATAGGTATTGATTAAAAATTGATGTTTTGTAGAATTTTTAAGATCTGATGATTATTGTAATTGAAATTTCAAGGTTCCATTGTTAATAGGTAAGGAAGATTCAGAAGATTAAAAGGAAAGGAATTAGAATGTTATTAGAAAGGAATGTGAAAATCTGAAGAACAAAAGATTTCAAAATTTGTGAATTTCTAAATTACATGTTAAAAAGCAAAAATTGTGAAATTCCAATGTCCTGAAATTTCAGACTTGAAAAATTTCAAAATCTCAACACGTAGGAGATTCAGAAGTCTCAAAAATCCCAAAAATCCCAAGCATCCAAGTACATCTACAATCCAACACCCCAATGTGAACATCCAACCGCGCATCACGAAAAACAGGGCTAATGAGTGGTCTTAAAATAGGTGAACCGTGTCGTCGCATTAGCACGGTGGTCCGCTGAAAAAACGCAGCATAAAGCGAGGTGAAGGAAAAATGATGCGACTGCGATTGCGAAGCAATTTTTCTTGACGCGCTAGGACGAGACGCGTAAAAGGGGTGTCGCGGGCTGGGATGCAACAGTTGCTCGTATGACGAGGACAGTTCTCGCGTCTGCTTTGGCCGGCGTCGTTGCACGTCGTCGCACAGCGTCGCGTCGCCTCGCGTCGTCGGTGTAATCGAGCGCTGTGACGAAGCACGTAAACGCGGCAGCGCAAGCTCCGCGTCAGGATGCCACCGGAAAGAGGGTGGCGTCGGTGTGGCTGTCCACGGCTTTATGTTCCTCCTGGGAATTCTCTCCCTCGCACCATCCACGTTCAGACGTTCACCCGAGAGCACGGCATTACGTACATACGTCCTATTACATGCATACACACGCGCGGAATCGCGTTAAACGTCCGGCTACCTGGAAACCTCTGACGACCAACAGTATAGGAAACTTCTAGCCGATAATTATTATTGTTGCCGGGTTAACGGACACCACCTTCCCTGACGCGGGATTACACGACACTTGCCTCCAAAGTCGCGGGAAACTAGCTGGGGAATTCGATGTGATTATGCAAACTTCTTTCTTCTGCATAATCGTTGATTGCAATGAGAAACAAAGACCAAAATTCCTCACGCAGCAATAAAGTCAAGGTGAGGTCTCTTCTCGCTGATTGACCATATCTCGTCCCTTGATATTTCGAACACCTGCCTTAACAATATCATAATCGTATGATTACGTCCATCGGGATTCCTTATAGCACATCGGCAGATCGGGATAACATGTATAATCGATCATGACTCATGGAATTGATCTGGGAACTTGGGAAATGTACGAATCTGTGTGAATCTGGCTGAACATGTGAGGAATTGAAGATGCAGGGATGTGATGATCTAAGAATCGTGTAATATGGGGTTCTAGAGAGATGAGGATGTAGGAATACAAGGATCTAGGACGTAATATACTATATAATTCCATAGATTACTGTATTCTGATTTTTCTAATTCTTGACATCCCTAATTGCTGATATCCTTAGACCCAAACTTCCAAGATCCTGATATTCCTATGTACGATATCTCTGATACCTGACATCCCTACCTTCCGATATCCCTGCGCTTCAATATACCTATGTAGTCACATCCTATGCTGCGACATACCTGCATCCCGATATATCTATTATCTGACATCCCTATATTCCGGTATTTTTGTGTTCTAATATTCCTATGTCCCGACATGTCTACATCCGAATATTCCTATGTCCATATATCCACATGTCTCGAGATTCCCATGTCCCGAGAGTCCTATGTTCCGATATCCCTACATCCCAGTATTCCTACGTTCGGATATTCCTATCATCTGACATGCCTACATTCCGATATCTCTATATCCTGGTAATCTTGTGTTCCGATACTCCTATGTCCCGATATTCCCATGCCTTCACATCCTTATGTCCCCACAACCCTATGTCCCCACATCCTTCTGTCCCTACATCCTTATGTCCCCACGTCCCTAAGTCCTCACATTCCTATGTCCCACATTCTTATGTCCCCACATCCCTATGTCCCCACATCCTTATGTCCCCACGTCCCTATGTCCCCATATCCTTATGTCCTCACATCCTTATGCCCCCCTATGCCTATGTCCCCACATTCTTATGTCTCCTTATCCCTATGTTCCCACGTCCTTATGTCCTCTTATCCCTATGTCTCCACATCCTGATGTCCCTATGTCCCCACACCCCTATGTCCCACATCCCTGTATCCCACATCCTTATATCCCGATACCCATATATCCCTGACGTCCCTATATCCCAATATACCAGTAAAACGTCCCTCAATCAGCAGATAAATAAATTTCGAAATACTCTACATGAGAATAGTATTTAAAATCCATCTCGAAAAGGAAAAATCATCGAGCGAAAAAGCACAGAGGAAAACTATAGTTGAAGCGTAGGCCATAATTTTGAGCTATCAGAAACATCTGGCTGGTATTCGTAGGAACAAGTCGCAACTACGCTGCAATTGACAAATTTCCAATGGGCTACTTCGTGGCATCCGCCTTCACAACAATTAGTCCTGACAAACTTTGGGAACACTTGGTGTGTGACACTGATGGCGATTTAACGAAGCGAACATCAACACGTGGATGTAGCTAACACAGCTTCGATATCGGAGCTGCGATGACCGTAATATTATGATCGAATTTCTTGTCGAGTGTTATCGATGATTAACATCTCCGTGTTTTGCAACATCTTAATCCACGTGATAGACTGATCTACGTACATGCATCTATTCGAAAATACTTCTACTTCGATTATTATCGAAACGAGAGTACTTACTTCACGAGAGAAGTACTCATTGAAAGTACAAGATGACCAACGCTCACTGAATATAAGATGACCAAAGTACCCAAAACAAATTTTTAGCTCTGGTAAAGATTAAGAATAAAATTTGTTTCCAAAACACGAGTCCGCTAAATGAAAGAAAAGAAAGACTTTTTGATTAGCATGACCCCCTACGTGGCCGTACTTTTCTGTCCGTCTTGCCAGGGTTAATTAACGCTCGCAGGAACTTGATAACGTGGAGAAAATCTTGGTCGAAAATTTCGCAGATGCGCGAAATTGTTTCCAGGTTTGCGCTGACGCTATTTTCATCCGGGTAACTACCTGGTGGATTATTCACGCGGGTGTAATGTAATCCAGCCCGTACAGGGGAAGCCAATAGTTTGGGTTAGGAATTGGCGGTAGTTTCTACGCGGAATAGCTGCTCTATTCTTCAGTCTGCGGTTACGTAGTGTGAATATCTTCCCGATAGATACACGTACACCCTCCGGCCCGCGAATCGTGTAATCCAGGCTCGATCTACAGTGCCAATAATTTGGATTAACCATTGACGCTGCATATATCACCTGCCAATTCAAGGTGTTCGCGCGTCATGCGGTGTTACCGACGTGTACGGACGGGTCAGCTGATAATCGCGCATAAATGATCCTTGCTTCTCCCCGATGAATTTTCGTCCTATCTTCCTTTCAAATTGCACCGATTACTCGAGGCTTTAATCGGTTTGGATGCTATCCTTTTCAATACACGCTGAAGGATATATCCGACTTTGATTCATGTCAATATTTAGATAAGCGTGTGCAGTTCGTGTCGTTAACGCATATCCCTTAGGGAATATTGCGGGTGGAATTTGGAACGTTCGAGGATATGGGGATTTTGGGGATACCGGGACCCAGAGATATCGGAAACCTAGGGGTATCGGGACAGATATCACGATGCAGGGTCTAGGAAGTTTAGCGATTTGAAAAAATTAACACGTGTAAATTCAAAAACCTGTGGATTTAGAGTGTAGGCATCTATGGATATATAGGAAGTAACCTATAACTTTAGCAGCTACAGTACACACAAGTTTTATTTGGTAGGAAAAATTTGAAGCGGTGAATGAAAGAGTTATGCAATTTGGTAGAAAGTTAGTAAGAGGTCGTTTGGATATTCGGACGAGTGAGTAGCAGCTGTACGCAACAGAAAACACAAGATAATATTGCCAAGAAGTTTCTGAATCACGGAACACAAATATCCGCGATGACTAATCGAAAGCGGAGGCTTTTAATCGGGTACAAAGTTCTCTATTATCGGTCTCGCGAGAGAAGAAGGTTGTTCCTAACGTGTTGTTCGCGTAGCGGTGGCCGGCTAAAATCTACACGGGAATTGGCTGAAAAAATAACCGGCGTGGAGCAACCATCCGGCGAGCCCCGGGAGTACGATTTGTAAATAAGTCGTACTCGTTAATGCAACGTAATACATTGAGCGGAACACGTGAATTGCACCTGCGGGCACGGTGCACTCGACAAAGAAGAGAGTCGATTAGACACACACGCGCGGAAACGGCAGGAAAAGGGATAAGGGATGCGACACAGCTTTTCGAACTTGGTGTAATCAACTGATTGTGCGAAAGCTGCTTACACGGCCGCGAGATCGATCAATATACATATGTACAGAGCCGGTGAAGCAAAACGAGCGTGTAAGAGTAATGAGCGCCTTTGTTCAACCATCGCCTCTGTTGAGTGTTTCGAACAATTAGTAAGTTAGATACATATTCGCCTTCGGCAAGCGATTTTCCTATGGGAATAGCTGTTTATGATGCGATTAAAATCTTCATTAGTTATTCTCGTTACTACCTACCATCTTATTAATCAACCGGTAATTACACTCCTTTACACTGATTTTACGTCGTCATTAACACCCTAGACCTGTCGATAGTTACGCGTTTACAGATTACCGAATTTTTTCGCTTGGAATATGGTCTCTTAATATATTACAAATTTATTGACACTGTATTCAAATTTCGAGGTTGGGATATTCTAAAATTCTTAAGTTCTTAGAATTGTTAAGTTACTAAATTCTCAAATTTTCGAATTCATAAATTCCCCAGATTACCAAATCTCCAAATTCGGAAATTTATATTTCCGATATCCCTAGGTTTCCAGTATCCCTAGATCCCGATATCCCTATATACTAATTTTTCTAAATTCCCCAGATCCTCAAATTTCCAAACACCGAAATTCCCCAAATTCCCCAGATTCTAAATTCCTCAAATTCCAAATTCCCTTCGTCCAGATATCCCTAGGTGGTGATATCCCTATGTCCCGATATTTCTAAATGCCAATATTCTTAGATCCGAATATCCCTAGGTTCTAACATATGATACTCTATATGTATAATATAAATTTGTAATAAAAGTGAAATTTGTATCCAAAAAGTTTGTCATCGATATAATAAAACGTTTGATCCAATTTTGTTGAATTATCGAAACAAATGCATATTACATTGAGAAAGAGAACAGGTAACATTTAATTAAGAGCATTAAATTACGTAAACGACGCAGTTTAACCATTCTTTTACACCCGTGGCCCACGAAATCTGTCCTATTTACGAGTGAAATAAAGCATCGTGAATAAAAATTTCCATTTCCTTTGTGATTTTTGATGCCGCCATAAACGTGCACCGTTGTGCGTTGGCCGCATCGCCATGCGTTTTATATCGCGCTCTTTACAAGAGCTTATTTTTGTTATCAGTTTCTCGGGCAGTTGAGGACAGAAAGAGCATAGTGTCACGTCTGGTATAGGTTAATCAGAATTTTTACGAGCCGCTCCGAAACTCCGGGCAATCAACATTAACCTTTACTGCCAGCTACTAATGCGCCGAGGTATCCGCGATCCATCAGCGTGTGGCTGCATTTTATTAGTCCACCTATACACGATGAGTTTAGATCGACTTTAATCGTTCGCCGCACCCAGCCTCATAATTCTGCACCGTTTAATCTACCGTTCTGATCTAATAACTCCTTCGCTTCCAAATATGCAGTTCCTACTTTCATCGATCTCCTACTTGGATTTAATCTTCTTCTGGGGAACACTTGTTCCGGCAACGGTAACCTACGGAACTACTCGATATCTTCTTAAGTAATTCATTTATTCTGGCTCTTTTGCTTGGAATTTCATTCATTAAGTTTCCTTACGAAGTTGTAGCGCACTTTCGCGTTATATCATCACACATTTCATCATCGTACGCTGTACTATTATACGATGCATCACTATGCAGCGTTTTACCACGCGTTATATTACATTGTATCGCTATGCGTTATATTACCACGCGTTGTATTACTACTCATCATAGTACCGTATATTTTACTACTACGCGTTATATCGCTAGGGGTTGTATTCTCATGTGTTATATTGCCACGCGACGATTCCATGCGTTATATCGCCACGCATCATATTGCCATATATTGTACTTCCATGTATTATATCGCAACGCGGTGTATTACCGCTGCATTGCAACACATTACACGTTCCACGCGTTATATGGCCACGTGTCGTATTCCTACACGTTATATCGCCACGTATTATATTCCCACGCGTTATATCGCCACGTGCAGTATTCCCAAGCGTTATATCGCCATACGACGATTCCATGCGTTATATCGCCGTGTGTAATATTCCCACGCGTTGCATTCCCATATATTAAGTTTCCACCCGTTATATAGCAGCGCGTTATATTACTACACGTCATATCGCTACGCGTCGCATTCCCACGCGTTATATCGCCACATGTAATATTTCCACGCATTATTTTACCATGTATTATATCACAAGCGTTGTATTATCACGAGTTGTACACGTAACACTACCACACATTATATTATTACGTAGTCTTACGAAGCACCACTACGTATATCGCCGCGCCTTGTATAACTCGCTGTATCGCAGATAGTTCATGCGTATACTCATTCAAATCGTCAAATCGTGAGCAATACAAAAACACTGCAGTATCTGTATGAAATGCAAGAATTTGTCAACTGCCTTTCGTCGCTAACACTATACATATCACATCGCAGAAGTATACTAGATAGTCGATGCAAAAGTCGAACGATGAACAGCATCGACGGACGTTTGACTTATCGGAATAACTTGAGGGACCTAGATGGTCCCCAAGGACCAACGCGTCTGGTAAGTTGGCACGGTACCAATAACATTTTCATTTCTTTCGGCTGCCAACTTACCAGACGCAGTTGTCTGGTAGTTGTTCGAATAAGATGAAAAAGTTGCCGAAAGGAAAATATCGTCGCGACTTCTGGCACGTGGGAAACTATCATGAAAATATCCAGCGCATCGGGGTTAAACGATTTTGCAGTTTAAAGTCTCTATCCTCTCGTCACAGAGGATTCTGTCGGCTAGTATACAACGGCTGGCGTGCGCCGTACAGTGGCGGGAGGGATCGTATAATACATAATGTTCTTGCCGTCCCGTAGAATGTACAAGGTTTCGGCTCGTACATCCATCTCCCGTGTCATAAGCAGGCCAACCTTCCTCCACTTGCTAGAGCTAAAACATTGTCGATTTTTCTTGCATAGGTGTTATACGTTTTTGATAAATGGTCGGTCGGCCGAGCAGCTAACCAAGCAAGCAGAAAAGCAACCTCTGGATAAGATGAGTGGCGATGGGTCTCGAGTGCCTTCAGCTTCGGGGCCCCTCTCTTTTGTTTCCGACTTCTCCTTTTTTCTCTTTCGCTCCTTACTACGGAATGTTGCCTAATAAAGCATCCGACCGGGCCGAATATCTACGTTCGCTCGCTTAATATGCACTTTAATTCCCGTTCGTTCAAACGTCGGACGTAAACTAATTTGCGGAAGCTGGAAACCTCTTTAACGGGCCAACGCATCGCTCTTCCTTAAGTCAACTTTAATTTCGAGACGCCACACAATTTGCCAGACACGCTGCTATCTTTCAGATACGATTCTGCTCGCTTGTTCTAACCGTACATTTATCATCCATACGAGTTTTTGTTTTATCGGGGTCATTATCGTTGTGCGAATCCCGCAGATGCATGGCGCAACGATACCGAATAGACGGCTGCGTATTATGGGAAGCTATGCTATTCGCGTAATCAAACTTGCTGTGTATACGGTTGCTGAACAAACTTTTCTATTGTTTTATGATCTCTGAATACAAATTCAACATTTCGGATTTGGAGATTTCGGGATTTTGGTAAATAGTAGTTTGGACATTTGGCGATATAGGGGCTTGGGAAGTTGGGAATCTGGGGATTTAGACATTTTGGAGTTTGGAGATTTAGGGATTTGGAAATTTAGTGACTTAGAAATTTAGAGTTTTGAGCATTTAGGGATTTAGAAGTGTAGTATTTGACAATTTACAACTTACAGAATTTGACAATTTAAAAATTACAGAATTTAAAAATTTCTAAATCTACAACTACAAATTTAGTACATAAAAATTTTTAAATTAAAAAATCGACAAACTGAATGTATTCACATAATGATTTATACTACATATTCCTCGTTAGACAAGATTAATTAATCCTGCATACACTTCTAAATATTACAACCTGAAGCTAGTCATTTTAATTAACTTGATACTATTTTATTCAGAAATTAGATTATACATCTTAGCAAAATCCCTTTATTGCTCGCAAAAATCCGAATTTCGCTTTAAAATGAATTCTATAAATAATGCAGCATCGTGAGCTGTTCTTAGGTTGAAAATCTTAGATGTTAGGAAGGATATTGGAAGAACTATCAAGCACAAAATGAGTGACAACCGATTTTATCAGTAAGAAATCTTTCTGTCTTGATTCGATGAACTGCCACTAGGTTTTTACGCAAATAACTTTGTTTTTAACCTTATTCGAAAGTAAGATATCGATTTCCTTTGGGAAATCTGAAGAAATGCCTCATCCAAAACTTGCTTCCTTTAATCTTCAATGTATGAAACTCTATGCAATATATTCAATAGTATCTATAATATATATATACTGTCTGTAATATATACAATATTATCTGTAATATATTCAATAGCATCTGATATGTTGTATGCTTTAAAATTATTTAAATTCATTATTGAAAGGTGTCAGAAATATTTTCCTTTCTGTCTGGACAAAAGACAGAGTTTTGTTCTAAAAAAGACGAGCAACGAAACGCAAAATTGGACAGTTAATTAGTTCATTATTTTACACGAGACAACATGCGAGAATGACTCGATCAGGTACACACCATAGAACAGTAATTGCATATCTTGCTAGCTAAATTGCTACTTCCACGAAAAGGCGGGTTGTATTAATATCGATCGTTTCTCCTGACAGGAATGTCACATCAATATCAATTAATCCTGCGGATAATAAAGGATTGCGTGCCAGGAGAAATGGAGCTCGTTCTTCCATCCCATCGATACATCTCACGTTTTCCTGCCCAGTTAACCCCTTACTGCGATCATCGAGTCATATCATCGTTCCGATAATCAATGAATGCGTTCACTGCAAATTGCCAATAATTGGAAGATTAATAATCGATAACAATGTGTGTTTTACTCGACTTTCAAAACAATTCGAACAGCACACGTAAAAAGTTTCTGAAGTGATCAAATTACAAATACATTACAAATACGAATCCAATTTTCCATATGTAACATAATTGTAGCCATAAAAGTGAAACTTTACATAATCCTAATTCAATGGCCAGCCATCAACAATGTTACAACTTTGATATAATTATTCGTGCCTTCAACTTGTTACACTACTTCTAATCTGTCGCATACTAATTACAGTTTAATATCGGTGATTGACAATGTATTCGCAAAATTAAGTTACACTTGACATTGTGAAATTGACAAAATTATTTATACAATTTATATTTGTATTCGAAAGTATAAGTCTACGCAAGAGTTGTTCGAAGCGAATTTTTACAATGTTCAGCAATTAACTATTGTTTTTCAGAAGTACAAAGCCGGTCGAAACAATTGTTGAGTTTGATCCACGCTTACATCGAGTTTCGTTATTATGTATGTTCATAGAATTCACTTCTATGCGAGTGTATACAGAAATTGTAATTTCACGGTGCATTTCCTGAATAAGTAGAAATGTAGAATCCCGGAAGTCGGAATGTTGTAATTGAAGTACATTCAAAGTAGAGAACACCGTTACGTTACACGCGCACACACCGAGATCCCGAGGGAACTACTGCTAATTCTGTACCTCTAACTTCATGCCGTCTTATCTGGCATTTTAGGTTAAACTGGGAACCAGAATAGAAATGCTAGACAGTTCGATATTGGAGCATAATGCTGTATTTAATTAGGTGTCATCGCAACACCTTCTATGTGCATCCCTCTTCTCCTTTCCGCTTTATCTTCGCTTTCGTCTCGTTATCGCGTTCGTACGAGCACTAATCCAAATCGATTTTACTGTTTAGGACTGGTATACATTTTTGCACTTGATATATTTTTGTATTATTCTTCATCAAATATTTATGAATAATAATTGAATTAAAAAGTTATACTTTTTAGATAAACTTTTGTCAGAAGATTGTCAGAAGACAATTTGAACAACTCAGTTGAAAATTAATATTGTCATTATCTTCGTCCTGTAATATTTCAGGGTATCTTATAAAAATAATTAAATGAATATCTCAATTAATAATAATTTCCTCCTACATTAGAAAGACAGTTAATGTGATATACAATGTAAAGAGATTTTAGTCACATATCTAACGGAATTAAAAAGCGAGAAAATCTTTCAGTCAATAAACGGTTAAAAAAACCAACGTTGTTTTCGTTATCGACGATTTGCGGTCGCGACTCGATTCTGTAGCATAGAACCACATTGTGGGCGTAATTTAGTAATGAATACGTATGCGCACGTGAAGTGGTACCTGCTGATATGTAGGTACGTAACATCTGGCGGCCTATGAAATGCAGGACTGAGCAGTCTGCAGTTGAACGTTACGACCAGCAAGAGTTATGAGCATCAACTCAATCTCCGACTCTAACCTGCCTCGATATAATTGCGATACTAAAATCCATGAAACGTTCACTACATCTCGTTTCGCCTTTATTCTTTCTCTTTCTAAATATTAAAACACACGTTTGTACATTTTTTAATTCTTTAATTCCGAGTTACTAAATTCTCAAATTACTCTTAAATTATATTCCTAAATTGCAAAATTACAATATTTCCAAATTCCTAAATTACAATATTTCTAAATTGCAAAATTCCTAAATTACAATATTCCTAAATTCCTAAATACATTCTCACATTCTCAAATCTCCAAACTACCACATCCTGAAGTTCCCAACCTCTCACATCCCAGAGTCCCCAAATCCCCATTTCATACCAATAACCTCAAATATAATTCCTCGATCCTAAACCAATTGACACGTTTCCCACGCTGAAAAGTTGTCTTTCCCCAAGAAAGAACGATTGAAGCGAACTTGAACAATGCAAATAAACTTATTCGATATCCCCGAAGCTAAAGACTCAAATGTTTCCACGTTGGACGTGTCTTTAATACATCTGAATCTGCCATTCAGTAGGCTAATTAAATAGCCGAGTGAAAAGCTGCACTTAACCGGAAAAAAAGTAAATTTAGTATGCACCAACGGCCTGATTCGCGCCATTTGTCGAATGAAAAAGTTTTCGAGCCGAGCTATCGCTCGTATAAAAATCTCTGCGTTTGCAAGGCTCTTTTCGTTCAGCTCGTCGACCTGCCGAAGAGATTTCCACGTTTCGACCGTTTCTTCTTTCATGTAGGACGATTTTCTCCGGTTATTTTCTCTTTTTCAGTCGCTTCAAAGTATCTTTTCGTCGTGTAGCTTAAATTCATATTTTATTTCGTTCGTAACGATCGTTTCGGTGCCTCGGAGATTTTACTGCTACTGTGATTAAACTCCTACCGGTCACTGGTAAAAATAGTCTTCGAAAAATTATACCAAATAAATTGTTCGTTTTATTATATAGTATATAAATTCATTCGCGTTTTAAAAGCCTGTATGGAATGTACGTAATTGCAGTATTAAATGAGATACCGTACATACGAAAATCTATTTGGCCTCATTGTTGCAATACTAAACCTTATTACTATTATACGCTACATTACGGCTGAAGATTATAATGTTAAATATGAAACGCGCTGAAATATTAATACCACTGTACGAAATTCGATGCAAATTCATTATTAGAATTCTAGGCTGCCAGCGATATCATCAAATATTCGCATAAACGCTTATTGGAACGTTGTAGGAAGCAACACTTCAACTGATTAGTACTTCGGAAATTCAATATTTTGGAAATTGAGAAATCTACAATCTACTAAGTTTAGAAGTCCACAGAAATTCAATGAAGTAACAAACTTTTACGAATATTTTAAAACTCCCCACTAAAAAGTATAAGCGCAGATTTCGAATGCGTTTAGCTCCATGTTAATCTCTCTAGAGCGTGGCTGAATTGACGCTTTCAAGAAACGTAATAAAGGGTGTTGGCGACACAACCAGCTTAAAAGCTCAGTGAGATAATCTGGGCTCCCATATCTTGGGTACAAATACGGGTGTTTATTTTTGATTTCAGTGCTAGTCAAATGGTACCCGTACAGAGAGGAGATTTGATTGACCGAGCATTGTCCGGGGTGAAAGGAGGTAAAATTCATCGAACTGACCAAAGTCGACGGAGAAATGGTTAAAGGCGAATAGAAACTCTTAGTATACTGTCGGAGGTTTCACCGGCCTCTCGAACATCAATAACGGACAAGATCAGAACTTAAGGCAATTGCGCACTGATACAACAAAGGGCATCGGCTAACGCGGTTATACCTCGTAAGCGAAATTCTATTGCTATATCCCATCTCGAGCGTCTATATTGGCCTTTCTCTGAGAACACAACCGTTCTCTCAACCCTCTCTTCTCGTCATCTTCCTTCGTTTCACTCTCTCTCTTCCTTTTACACGCTCTCCCTTCCTCTTCGGTACACGCTCTCTTATCCTCATGCTCCTAACTCTCTCTTTCTCTCTATCAATACCAACCTAATCTACTTTACCAGCAAATAGTGTTCACGTTCCCCAGACAATGGTTTTCTCTTAGCCGGATACCACCTTCGTATTCAATACATCCATGTAACTTTAATTTTCTTATATCACCTGATTTACGTCCTCTAACAAGCCGAAGTGTGAACGATGAGACTGGTCCTTGGTTTGTTAGACACCCATTTTGATGATGCCTGAAATCAGATGTCAAAGTTAGAATACAGAATTTTTTGCTATTTAAAATTATTAGAAATAGTATGATAATTGTATGATAATTACTTCAGCAGATGTGTAGGTTACCCAAAAGTAAAAATTCCCAAAGTTTACATATTTTTAAGCATTGTAATATTGTATAGACCACTTTGCACAAACTATTTATAATAATACTTTATACTGAGCCATTCATATTAAATACTTTGTACTAAATCATTTATATTAATACTGTACACTAAATCATTCATACTAATGCTTTATATTAAACTATTTATACTAAAATTTTATACCAAACCTTTGTACTAGTACTTTACATTAAATCATTTATATTAATGTTTTATATTAAATCATTTATAGAGCACGTTTACATGTAATAGACGAAGGGAACGATCGACCGAGGAATTCTCGAACAACGATCGAAAATTAATTGACGGTGAATGAAGGAAGGATCAAAGAGTCAAATTTTACCATTTAATCGTACAATGATTTCCTGTTTGGAGAAACCTTCGAGAAAATTGCTCGAGCTTCAGTTAGTAGAGACCTACTTCATCGAACGACAATTCTCTACCTAATTGATTCCCAGGGACTCTGGCGAAGGCGGCAATTTCGACGAGTGTTAGCAAAATTAACCCGCTAGGTGAGTCGAGCATTGATTATTACGAGGTCAAGTATCAAGCTTCCTTTGAAAGCCACATTATCCCAACGGTTTGACAATCAGCTTCGTCAGACAATGGTACCGTTTCGTCGTTTTCCTAACTATACCGGCCCACGCTTCCTTTTCTATTCAGCTGCGTCTGTGCGAATTTTCTACTATCATCGCCTCTCATCTTCCTGTCACTCCTAACTGATAATACAACTTCCCGTTCAATATCAGGGTACGGGGTATAAGTGAACAGTTTAAAAAACTAGTACACAGAACATTGACTGAGAGTGTAACAGTGATTGATAGTTTGAAGATTTACAATTATAGAAGCTTAGAAAGTATTACAATTTACCAATCTATCAATCTATCAAACTACCAATGTATCAATCTACCAATCTATGAGTCTACTAATCTATCAATTTACCAATCAACAAATCTATTTATCTATCAATTTATCAGTCTGGAAATCTACCAATTCATCAATCTACCAATGTATCAATCTACCAATGTCTCAATCTATCAATCTATTAATCTACCAATTCATCAATGTACCAATCTGTCAATCTACGAATCTTACAATCTACCAATCTACGAAACTACCAATCTACCAAACTACCAATCTACCAATCTTCCAATCTGTTAATCTACCAATCCGTCAATCTACGAATCTATCAATCTACCTATCTATCTATCTACCAATCTACCAATCCGTCAATCTATCAATCTACCAATCTACCAATCTATCAATCTACCAATCTATCAATCTACCAATCTACCAATCTAAAAATACGATAAAAGTTTGAAATAACACACCTTTGAACGCACGACTGATAAAATACTAAAATAAAAACGAATGTATCTATTATCATATAGTATTACGTTCATTTTTCCGCTAATTTACGCGTTCTACATAAGTGTGCAATTCTGTGCGTAACTTGCGTTCGATTATTTAAAATCGTCGAATTCAAACAATAGCTTCAATGAATTGTACATTATTTATCGCTGAATATTGGTCGAACAATTTAGGATAAACGCAGAGCATGGACGACAGTTAAAAGGTTAAAATTGCTGTTCGAAATGAATATATTCGGTAATACGTTTTCTCGAGCAATCACGGAACAATTGTTTGTCTGAACGGCTGACGCAATTGTATTTAACGCGGCAAAAATTATTTCCTTTTATCATTCGCTGCGGAATCATCGTAGATGGAATATCGGATTGGTAATTTGAAAGCAAAAATCAAGATGTTAATATCTGAGGAGCTAATTTAATATGTGAATATTTATAATTAAATTCTGAGGATGTTAATTAATTTACGAAATGAATGAAGCACACTCGAAGAAGCATAATATTCTACGTACGTGCAATTGAAATAATTATTTTATAAATTACTTTGCGTAAAAATTGAGAATTTATATAGCGTAACCGGAAAGGCACATCGTTTTAAATTAATTGCGCGAGTATGTACATAATTACATGAAACTCTTGTTTTTAAGACATTTTTCCTCCTTTCGACGAAAACACGAACGCTGTTATACATCATTCACCGAAAAATGTACAAATAAACCGTAAAACTCGTTTCAAGCTGAAGTTTAACATAAAAAAGGTCATAAAAGCTTGCAAGAAACGATATACTGGAGTTTCACGAAAATATCCTCGGGTAACAAGAGGCGAGTAGATTTAAATTAAGATTATCCTAGTTATCTTAGTTGGTAAGAACAAAGGTTAGAAGATCGCAGGAATGCGGTAAAAAAAATGCTTTATCCACAGAACATACTGATTTCGATAGATGTCCGTACAAAATGACGTGTCCAAATTGTTTATGTTATATCATTACGGACACTTATCATCACAATAGTACTGTAACGCATGTTGTAGCTGCCAGTTTATCTCCCAGCTGGTTAGTACCATAAAATAAATCAAATTTTAACTTCCGAAATAATATCAAAGTTTATTGTTATAGCCTGTGTATGATACCATATTACACAACTAAATTCAAAGACACGTCGCATTACTGCCCAAACTGTAAAATTTTCTTGGGAAGAAGATTCGCATCTGGAGGAGAGATGTACATCTTGCTGGATTAAATCAAACCTTTTATACTAACAGTAGAATCATTGACTTCCTTATGAAATTTACCAGAGGAAATTGAATTAAAATCAATGTTACAATCGTAATTAACAAAATTAATATAATTCAATCGCATTAAGTTTAAGCACTAATCGATTATTAATATTTGCGTTTATATTCAGTATGTACAGTTAGGTCGAATTGTACTGCGCAGTCAATATATAATTTCTCAGTAAATACAGATTAAATCAAACTAGAAATTAGTACAAATTGTCGATAACAATTTTTTGTAATTAAATACTATTTTTATCTCACCGAATAATTGTCATTTCTCGTGCTTTTAATAAAAAAATACTGCTTCGCTACTCCGTTGCACTTTGATGGTCTCCGTACTTGGCGCGTGAAACTAAAGCTGAATTTCCATGTAGATCTCGTCGCAAACCGCATCTTCATTTTTGTCCAATTCTCCTGCTTGTCAATGCTGCTTACCCAATCAGTAGCCTGAAAATATTGCAATGTAAATTAGACATAAAGCTGAACGTATTTGAATACCCGGTTCCGTGCATTGAAAGTGCCAGTCATTCAATATTTAGAGATACGTATTTTGTGCATGTTTTCTTTATTCATGTTGTATTAGATCAACCGAGAGAAATAATGGGATCAGTGCGAGTAATTAACGACGATAGTCATTTTTGGGAGGAAATAGCTCGTGCTGGTTCAAAATTGGTTGTAGTAGATTTTACAGCATCATGGTGAGATGTTTATGATTACAGTGATAGTTTATAAATTGTAAAATTGTTGCATAGTTGTATCTTACAGGATATCTAATAAGTTTCATTCTTTCTCTAATCGTTTCATCTTAGTTACAATTAATGCTACATACACAGATACTAACATATTACAGAAATACAATTTAATCTTCTTTATTTTTAATAACTTTCTTACTTCTCATGTATTAGATACTTCAAAATAATTTGCAGCGTACATCATGATATTGATAATGATTAAAATCATTTGTATTTGAAATTATAATCTATATAATATTTGTTTAAAATGTATTGTTTACAAATATGTTCTAATGTTAATATTATAATTTGCAGGTGTGGCCTTTGCGACATAATTGCTCCAGTGGTTGAGCAGCTATCAGTGAAATATTCAAATGCAGTGTTTCTTAAAGTCGATGTAGACAAGTGTATAGCAACTGCTACGAGGCAAGCAGTGGATGGAGTGCCTACATTTTTATTTTACCGCAACCAAAAAAAGGTGGGAGTGTATAGCGAACCCATCCCTGCTGAACTAGAATCAAAAATTCTACAATTTTATGTCAATGGAGACTCTGAAGAGACTGAGAGTTCAATATCTGGACATGTACGAAATAGTGATAATTTATCATTGAAATGATATTACTTGCTGCAGTTCTGTACTTCCGAAAAGTACCAATGAGAAAGTTGTGGTAACTTTGTTTCAGTGGATATTAACACTATCATAACACTTCATTAAAACAAACTTATTTAAACATGCAATGTATACATTACATTTTTCTGTCAATTGCATGTGTTTATGATTTTATAGTTTTTAGTAAATATTGCTCAGATTCTTGTTTCTATGTATCGTTAGTAACATACATGAAATGCATATGTATCAAAATGTAAAGAACTTACATTTCATCTAGATAACTTCATTCATGTTTACACATAATTCCCTGGATGTTTGTACCCAACTTTATTGCATATAAAGCTGTAAGCAATGAGAACTTTCTGAATGTGTTTCAGAGATTCATAATCATATATTTTGCAGATGGACTTATTTCCATTTATTACCAAGACACAATGTGAGTGTTTAAACGAATCTGATGAACACAACTTTTTGCAATGTCTGAGTGCCGATGATGGATACCTGGAAAGTGATTGCGACGAGCAGTTGATATTATGCATTGCATTTTCTCAAGTAGTGAAAGTACATTCTTTAAAGATCAAAGCTCCCAAAGATAATGGACCAAAAACTATCAAAATATATATCAACCAACCTAGAACAATTGACTTTGACATGGCAGACTCGAACACATGCATTCAGGATTTAACGTAAGAATAAATCTGTTCTTCTATAGAGGATTAACTTATTGAATTTTCGTTCTAACTTCGTCATTGTATTATACAGTTTATCGGCAAAAGATATCGAAGAAGGTAATCCAATTCCTTTGCGCTATGTGAAGTTTCAAAATGTGCAAAATCTACAGATCTTTGTGAAAGACAATCAGAGTGGTAGTGAGACAACGAGAATCGATCACTTAACTGTGTTTGGTTCACCGATTTTAACAACAAATATGAGAGAATTCAAGAAAGTAGCCAATAAAGAAGGAGAGAGTCATTAACAAGCAATTATTTATGTATAATGAATTGTGAAAGAGTATCTTATGTCAAATAAACTTTCCATGATCATTAATATTTGACGCAAATGATACAACAGGAAAGACATTTTATAATTTTTGTTTTTCGTTTAATGTATTCAGGATCTCTGTAATTACAAAATAGTGTATTTAGATTGTACATATAAAACATTTGATTATTAATTGAACATTTCGTCGAAGGCGCGGTATAATTTATAAAGTTTATTATCGAGATCCTGTAAAATAAATTGTAGTAAGTAGCGATTACAAATATTTCTTTTGTATACCTTGATACATTCGTTCAATATAAAAAAATACAAATAATTTTTACACATTGCTCGATAAAAGATTTTACTAGATGCAAAATTAAAAAAAAAAAAACGAAAAAAATAAACATTTACAATCGTTACATGCATAATAAATAAATAAATAATCAAATTAATATTTGTACCATTTAATGAGTTTCTTTAGATTAAGATCGTTGTTCGATTGTATGTTAAATTTAAAAAATCGTTTAATGTTATTTGTTTTACAATTTACAAAAATTGCGAGTACAATTGTTGTAACATAAAATTCATTAATGCACAACTTCCAGCAAATGATTTATGGACATGTTTTATGAATTCTCCAAATACCACCACAACGACATGCTCGTACCCATCGCTGATCCCATGCTCTGATGGCGGCTGTTCTCGTCATGTTCTGAACTTGAGCTTTTCCGCCGCACCTAAATTTTGTCAACAAATTATAAAACATCACAATCATAATAAAACTATGAATCAATATTGCTTTTTCTATTTATACCTGGTACATTGCTTAACAAGAAGTGGTTGTTTCCCAAGATACAGGTGTCTGATACCATCTACAATCTGGCCAGTGTGCATACAACCTTCGACTGGATTAAGTTCAGGTACAAATAATAGTTGTTCAGGTTCGATGCCATATTCCAGCTGTAATTACATAATCACAAGTAATCATGTGTTTAATGTCTGCGTAGACAAACAAATACCCATTTTTATATTTTGTTTAACGCTTGAAAGTCCTAACAAATTTTTTAACTTTAGGATTTTGGAGATCTGAAATTTGGAGACCGAATCTGCTGAATGGATACTTGATTGCCCACAGAATTAAAAATAAACTATAGAAAGTCTTTACCTGTAATGGGAAACTCTGATAAAAAAGTATAGGTGTAGCTATAGCCATTATGCTACTGCCCTGGTGTAATTGTGGTATCATAATTTGATTTGGTAACAGGCAACAATCATCTGGAAGAAAGTCATCAATACAGTACATGTTCAATTAAAATTACTTCTCCCCAATTTTCTGCGAATCTCAGATGTCTTCATTTTTTCATAATTAAATTATTTTAGTCACTATTCACTATACATAACGATATTCCTTATATTATTAAAAAATAAAGTTAATAAGAAAAACGAAAGTTCTAATATAACTACAAAAACGTTTTTAATTAAACTTCGAATAAGACAACTTTCTTCTCAGTGTTCTCGTCCTTAACGTCATTCTGCAATTGAAGTACTGGTTTCTCATCATTTAAATTCACACTCCACTCTTTTACTTCTGACTCTGGTTGGATCTCCAAATATACTTCTGCTTTTTCACTCCTCGGACTCTCTACGTCCGCGATGAAGTATGTTGCTTCACGTTGTTCACTCGACGTAGAAGGTTCCGATCTTTTTTGATCATTCAAATCCCTCGAAATGGCGTCCCTTTCTTTCGCAAGAAAATCATTCGGAAAAAAGTGTTTCCTTTCTACATTCGCAGAATTACCTCCCTTATTCTGTTCAGCTTTCTCCGCTTCTCTAATGAGATCAATGAAAAATAATTCCCTGGGTGAAAGCAATGCTTTCGGGGTTTTATCTGTTTCGTCTTGTGGTGTGACTGTCACTAGTTTCAAGTAACTTTTCATAGACTCTCTTTGCTCCTTCTGACTACCGCGTTTCGATTGCAAATCTTCGTCGTCGTTCTCTTCGATATTTACAGAACCTGCACATTCGACATCGTTCCCAAAATTCCGGCGATGTATCACGAGAGGCGGGAGATCTCTGTGTTTCTTGACTTTATCGTTTCGACATTCGTCGGAAATATTCTCTTTCTTCTCATGAACAGTAGTTTTATCAGAGCTCAAACGTCCATCTTCTTGTTTGATATCTTTCACGTCGTTAGATAATTTCCCGTCATCGTTAAAAGAAACCGATTTTGGGGTACCGTTCGTGCCGTACTTTTGCAGTTTCACATCGTCGTTGTGTTTAGGACCAAAGCACCTCCACAACAGCACCAGGCAAACCATAATAAAGAGCCAGATTAAAAATGCCCCTATCCAGTACAGAACGAACCAAACGGAGGTCCACGGTTTCGGTCCCAAATTGTCTGGATGATTGATTAACAGCGGCGTTATTATGATCCAGTACAAAAGGAAGATACAGCACGATACGATACAAAATAGCGCGAGCTTGTGTGGTCTCGTACACGGACAACAATAACTCTTTGTTGCACTCTCTTGCTGCAGTAACTTATGCTTCGTTAAGGCTAACGAATTCGTATGTTTCGCCGCTAGTTTCTCGCTCATTTTAAAATAATAAAACACCTTTTACGGCACTTCAACAACCAGTGATATTCTGCACTTCATATTCGAACGAATGAAAAAATCTGGAATTTCCGTCGAGGAAGTGGTATTTTATCTTACTTCCTCAATAACCAACGTATTACGATAAAGTTCAAACGATTAGTCAACAACGGTTCACGAATGATACCTCGTATTAATTTACATTTTATATGCATAATAAAATAGTTGTAGGTGGTCAAACTTTGACTAAGTATTATACTCTTCTTTACAAACATTTCAAAATTATTTTTGAAACGTTATTCACTCCTGGAGATATTATTCTGACGATGGTTGTATGAACTTTGCAAAATACGAAAATAACTGCAATTAGATAACTACAAAATAATCAGGATCCATGCTTTGCTTTTATCCAGTTGAGGTGTCGATTCTGTGTTCGCATTTGACTCAAGTCGAACGTAGAAAAGGACAGAGAGTGAGAGAGATTCAAGGAAAAAACAATCGGCAGTAACGTATCTGTGAGATAATACTAAGGCAACAATAAAACTTCGTTATTTTTTCATTTTGTTGAATGTTACAATTACAATGTAATTGTGAGGTTCTCCTGGTTAAAACAAGACCAAACACAACGTAATTCCGGACATATTTGTGATTCGCTTATACCGATCACTCTAATAAATTATTACGAGTAAATATATTTTCTATTTCGTATAGCTTACCGATTAAACCATCGTCTATCTGTTGAGCCTGAGTGTCTCCGTTTGGTTGAACCAGTTTTGATAATAAACGAAACAACAGGGCCAAAACATCGAGATTATCAGCGCTACGAAGAAATACTGGTAGACACGAAGGTCGCAATAAACCCCATATTCTTATGATTACGAGCAATTCTCTCAGAGTATTCAAAGCCTTATGATCCTTCAATAGTTCGTACTGTTGTCGGATAAAAAGAAACGGACAACTGTAATGGTTTAGATAATCGATATCGTTTAAAAATTCGTTTCAATACTAACACCTCCGGACTTCATTTGCAGTCGTTGTTCTGGCAGACGAGCTAGGAGATTCAGTGCCAAATCGGCAACCCACTGAATTAATTGTTGTAACGACTGAAGCGTGCTTGGTTCGACGGTAAATTCTTTAGGATCGAGATGCAAAAGTACCTGGCAACGAAATGTTAATTACTCAGCTATTCACTTCTGTTTTTTGAAAATAAGTAAGTCACTTGTACCTTATCTACGTCGGCAATCGCGTCATTAATCACTGCTGCTAAACTTTCAGCTGGTCCCTTATCGTGGGAAATTAAATCAGACGGTCGTAGCAATGATTTAAAGGCTGTTGCTACCGAATGTATCATAAGCAACGACGACAAATCTGCTGCTTTGCTCTGTCCTGATACTAACATTCTAAAAATAAATGTCTTGTTTAACTCAGTAAATTGTATCCCTCGTACTTTGTTTTTACATAGCACCAAACCTGTATAACGACGTTTTTATACAAAGAAACTGAATGTAATGGTACTGCTGTATCGGCTGTAGTTGTCTGTTAAATGAAACGTCCAGTCGTTCGCATAGTGGCTCGATCATCGATGATCTTAGACATAAAAGTACATCTAACCAGTCTAATCCTGTTATTAAACAATACTCCAACAATGTACAAGCGTAACTTAGTGTCAGTGATGGTCCTGTAAAGAAGATTGTTTAGCTCTTTCCTACTTGTTATTAAAGAAAGCGAATAATTACCTCCATCAGGTAGTAGTTTGTATAAGTATAAATTTCCACGGGTATCACAAACTAAAAGCACGCAACCTAACCATGATAGATCTATGCTTGTTACAGAAACCGAACTTTTAAAATATTTACTATTCGGTTCCTCTGGTCTCCATGCCATATTTAAGAACGATAAGGCTATTTCTTTTAGGCAATCACGGCTTAAACAATGCACAGACGAATCTGCCAAAGCTACTATAACGTAACTTGGAAGAGGCGATGTTGTGACTATAGGTAATTTTGTAGTTGCTATTGCTGCTATAGGAGACTGACAATGATATTGTGATTGATGCTGCCATACCTATAAGGATACATAAAGAACATGATACTATAACATATAATATAGTCTATCCTATAGATATAGATACATATGATACTATAGTTCACTACATTATTTTATTGAATTTGAACACCTACCACAATAGTTTTAAATGGTTCTAATGTTTTTGGCTGAAACATTTTGTGAACTGGTTGTGACTTTTCTCTTAATTCCCATACCTCTACAATACCTCCATTGTCACTATTAACAGCAACAACTAAAGAATCAGCATCTTCTCTAACTACAAACTTCAAATGTGTTACTTTTGTATCTAAAAAAAAAACTATCTATAATTTGAGTGCCTAATAATTGTATATATTAAAGGAAAAAAATTATTTGACTTTACATGTATTGTCTTTTGGTACACCATCCTGTAAAAAGAAACTTGGAAGTGCTTGGGATATAATTGTACATTTATCATCATTTTTGCGAACTAATACTCTGTAACATCTAATTGGTAAACAAATATTTCCGCTGCTTACAGCTACCAAAATATGGCCATCTAAAATTTTATGAAATTTTGTGTTATTCTTGCTTAAATAACTAGTTTGATAGTTAGCATGTATATACTTTTTCCATAACACAGATCAACTGCTGTTATCCTATGTCTTATGCTGCCTAAACTTTCCGTTGAAGAACAAATAGGGTTTTGAAAATCTTTTGTAATCATAACTGCACCAACCATACCCGTAGTTGATACAACTAATACACCCTCTGCTGCTCTTCCACCAAATTGTCTAACAGAAGGAGCAAAAGGTAAGTGATTAAATTTCTCACTATAGTGAATACTATCTTTTTTCTCTGTTACAAGGCCAGTCTGAAATAATAATTCTCACTTATACATTGGATTCATTAATGATGATTCTTTAACATTATAACTACCTTCTTTCCGTTATGAAACCAAGCTGCACCTAATATATATTCACCAACAAAACAGGTGGAACCAATTAATACCCAATCATTAAGAACATGATCTTTCAACATCCATAACTGAACATTTCCGGTGGAATCAGCAATAACTAATTTATCACCTGGCAAATCCCATTCTATTGCAGTAATAGTATTTTTGCTTGACAAAACCCTAATAATATGAATAATATTAATTGACCTATTAAGAACCAACTTGAATAGATATGGAGTCTATTTAAAGAAATATCATACTTGTGGGTATGCCAAGGCATATTTAAATCGCAGACGTAAACATGAGATCCCCATGTTTTTCCACTATTATCATCTAATTCCGTAGTTGTAGTGAATGCTGCTATATTACGGCTAGATAGTGAGCATAAAGATTGTCCTTCATACAGGCTAAAAATTTGATTACTGCATAAACATTAAAGGATTATATTTTAAGAAACACATTCTCGCACTTACGTGTGATTGAAAATATATTTAAAATTCATGGAAAAACTGACGACGAACTAATAAATGAGCTACCAAATAAACAGCAAATAAAATATGCTAATATATTTATTAAAATAATGAAATTTCCATCAATATTCAATGTTTATAATACATGAAATATCATCTGATATACAATCAATACCAGATTAGAATAGTAAAAATATCAAAAAGACAATTGCATACCTTTCTTGATTTATAAAAGGTTTCGGAGTCACTTTTCTATTTACAGTATACAATAAATCCATCGTTTTGAGGTTATGTTACAAGCCAGTAAACACTATAAACACGAGTGCTGGCACTCCGTTACTTCTTGCCTATTACTTTTGTGCATTGCGGTATACAAGAATATGGTATACAATTTTCAAATTACAAAAGATAACATAACAAAACTATGCCGGAAAAACGACAAAAAAGCTATGTACGCGCAAGCGGTCGTCAGTACTGCGTCATGTGATAAACTTATGTGTTGTTGTGATGTGAATCCATCCGAATATGCATTCTCCGTTCTGATTTAGGTCAATCGCAATTATGAGACATTTCCCATTATTTTTAGTTATCCCGCATACGAACGAGCTTTGAAACATTAAACTGTACTCCAAGTACAACCAATATAAACGGTACATTAATAGATTTGTTCATCGATATTATGCAAGTGTTAATACATTTTAACCTAGCTCCGTTTGTTTTGATTTGCTTTTTGCCATGCAAAGCTGACTTATATTAATAAATTCATATCTGCATCGTCTTCTCCTTATTTATTTGAATCTCCTGTACCTGTACTTATGGCATAATCAAAGTATAACATGTTGCTCAATTTTGGTCAATTTATGTTTATTATTCATTATGTTATGGTGTGGACTGTAGTTACAGATGTAACATCAAATGAATAAATTTGAAATACAAATGCATGTTTTGTAATCAAAGCTGAAATTATATGTCATAAATTGTTGGAAACTTTATGCTTATATTGTACAAGTTTACTTTGCTTCATAAATTTCTTTTCAATGATATACGTTATTTGCTAAAGGATATTAGTAGATTGCAAATGTTTATGCGTTTATGATGTATTAAAGCCTCTAAAATATAGACCTACATATAGGTTTATCTATATTCGAACGTATCATAAATGCATGAATATCTGCAGTCTAGTTATTAGTTATTTAACTAAACAGATTCATTATGAGATAAAAATATACCAATCATTATATACACTATTATATTTTGTATATGTGTAATCATTTTTGAAATGCACATAAAGCATTGAAATTCTATAGTTACAATGAATCAAATATTTAATGACTGCATTATGTAGAAAATGGACGGTGATGGGGCAAAGGATAATGCTTCCAAAACAAGCGAGAATCCTAACAATAAATTTGAGGAACCATTAGGACTAACTACAAATGTCGCACTTGAAACATTACAACGTGATATCAAAAGAGTTCTACAGGAATATGAAGAAGATTGCAGGAGAAACAAGTAATTTGTTATTTCTTTCTTATTTCTGTGTAGAAGAAAGAAAGACATTATATTTTATACTGTATATATTATGCGCAGAAAATATAAAGCTTGGCTAAAGGATACTTTACATCATCGTAGTCAGTACACAACACTTTGTTGGACTTCAGCAATTGCACTTTTAATCAATAGCATTATCCTTGTTAGTGCATCCTTCACAACCAACGATACATGGTATGAATTAAGTACTTTATTTTCTTATATTAAAGTCACTAATATTGCACAATGCTAACAGTTGTTTGTAGCTGCATTATGTATTCATATTTCTAAAATGATGCCATAGAACATTCTAAAAGCTTGAAGAAAATTTTTAAAGTGACAAAATTTGAAAGGAAATATTATGGAATAATACTGTATGTATCATTTTAGGTACCCTACACTGCCTTACGAAGGACTGACTGTCTGTTTTTTAGTAGTGATAAATTTTATTTTAGTCGTATCGGATAATAAATTACGACACGAAGAAATTCCTTATAGAGTACGAAATCTTCTTGACCAATTAGAAGGTATTCAGTCCACGTTTTGTAGAGTTTAAAATCCCTTTCATGCAAATCATTATTCGATCGTTTCAGTGGCAAAAAATATTTGCCAATGGGATCCAGAAAATTATCCACATTTATGCAGTCCATTGTCCCCTTGTTTAACGCTGCAATGGACTTATCGCAATGGTCATATAGTTAATTTGCCCTGGGCATTGTTGGTTGCTGGAGATATTATTGTGATGAAACCTGGACAACAAGCTCCTGGATACTGTATCCCTTATAATGTAAGTTTGATCGATCGGATAAAACTAAACGTTAAGGATGTGAAATAATTACAGGATGGCGATGGACCAATATTACACGCAAGAGAAGTGTACTGTCCACAGGTTCATAGTGCAAATGAAATTTTTTCCACTCCTCAAGCACGAATACCGCTGAAGAATAAAATCTACAAACTTCAAGAAACCCCATACTTGATGAATCTTAGAATGGCTCTGGATCAAGCCCTCGATAGACCAGTCACGTATCACAATCGCAAACGACACCTCTTAATGATTTGCTGCATCGAACAATTAGCTTATCCGATTCTCCTAATAATCGTGCTAGTTGTTAATTTATTTCGATACTTGTATCTTTGGGAATACTTCGGTATCGGTTACTGGAACGAAATGTTCTTGCTACAACCGATTGCCATCAGCATTCCTTTGCTTCCATTAGTATTTCCTACTTGTTGGATCTTTTTGAATTGTTTCGGTATGGCCCGATTCAAGGCTCTATTTAAACTTTATCAATCTTCGAAGAAGCTGCAGGTTAATATATTTTTAAAACAGTGAAATCTACTTGATATGGAGAATTTTGTGAAGCATTATTGTTTCAGTTTGTGGATCCTTTCGAGGATGCAGACATTTCTGGACCAAGTCATCCAGAAGTGGTGTACAATTGGATGGAATTGAAAGAGTACTTTTTTAAAATTCTCTTTGGTAAAGAGCACATGATGTCGAGGTCTGCGAGTATTCTACATGTTCTAGGATCAGTCACGGTACTGGATAGTTTAATTATTGCATATTAAGTTTGCATATCAAATGACCAATTCTGAGGTATAGAAAGTCTGAAGCACTTCGATGACTTGAACGTATCAGAAAATGGAACTTTTAGTGCACTAATGTGAAACTTAAAGTTCAAAGAATATGAGTAAAGTTATCAATATTTTGAACACAAGTTCAAAATGGGTCAACCAATTCATAACTTGCAAATGAAGTGCATATTTCAGAATTGATTATTTTGATATGTAACATAATACAATAAGAATAAACTATGAATGAAAGATGTGAACTTTCTAGGCACTGTGTTGCGTGGATAAAAAAGGAATTCTCTCGTGGCCTAATCCAACAGCCGAAAAAGTATTTTTCCTACGGAACGCCAATACCTTGTCTCCGTCTTCAAGGTAAATATACAACATAAACGTGATATGCGAGTACAAAGTTTACAAGATTGCAATTAAGTTTGATCGTTTGATAGCACCGGTAGTTTAGACAGAACTTCCGAGCCTCAGTGCCAAACTCAAACCGAGGATTCCAAACAAGACTCGAATAAAACGTCATACGTACAGCATGGTAATAGAAAAGCAAAGAAACATCTTATAATGAAAACTGTCGAAAAATGGTATTCTATTTTTTAGACATGTCTCATTCGACGGCCGAGGTTCTGGACCTGACCCACGATCATGCTTTACCATTTCGTCTGCAATTCGACGACCATTCTTGGAGGCAACATTTGAACTCGTTAAAGCCATTAGGTTTAGCAATTCTATTGAACACGTGTAACATGGACACGCAAGAGCATTATATGCAATTTTGTTGTCATGTCACTTGTGAGGCTCAGTATAACGAAAATCTCGTGCCAGTGACGAACAGACGGTATGTTTTAACCCCCGCTTCAAGTTATGTTTCTTTCGCTTATGTTTTATCACGTTACATTTCGCTCACTCCCGTTTGTTCTTTTTTTTTTTAATGCATTACTCAAACTAATTCCCCCGATTATCAAGCTAATTGCATCCAGTTAATCGTATGCATATTCCTAAGACAAGTCCGAAAGATAACACGTCCAATTACCAGTAACGTTGATCATACACATTTGTCAGCTACCAGGATCACAGTATAGAAGATAAGAGTGGGTATCGAGCAAAAGATACAATGCAAAGTTCAAGACAGATGTATTTAGACGACGAATCGGGGAGCCTTGGACAAATGTGGTCAGTCCAACCATAGTTATTTTATGTATCCACCGTGTTTTATATATTAATCCACCTGTATGGGTGTACGTGTTCTACGTGCATTATTATATATTCATGGGAATGCTAATCATGGGACAATATCATGTTTCTGTTGTATTCTCCTTCTCTTTCTCCATAACGGTTTTCATTCATGTTTCTCATATAATTTGTGTAGGTGTTTGTGCGAATTAGCGAAACAGATAGGTTTCCAAGATCAAGCGCAACACATATTCCATCTGGAGCAACAATTGTCCACATTCAGGCATGTGGTAAGTTTCGTACTGTTACTTGCTAGTTTGATGCAAAGTTAATTCGTAAGTTCGGGCAAAGTAAAATGATTGCGATATTTTTTCAGCAGCCAGAAATGGTTCGACGCGACATCAAATTTGCACGGTCTCTGAGCATCGCGACCAAATTAAAGTTTCCATTTCCGCACATGGTCGCAGTTGTGGTCAGAGAACGAACCGGTGGCGGTTTGCAATTACTTACACAGGGTACAGCGGATATAATTTTAGATTCTTGTATCGAATTTTGGGACGGTCACGATCTCTGCCCGCTTTCAGCTTCAGACAGGTACATTATAGTTCAGAAAAATTTTCTTCGACTTATTTCAGTATGTATCCTTGTATTTTAATGGACCATATTTCAGGAAAAAGGTGCAGGATTTTTATCAGAGGACTAGCTTAACATCGTATTGCACCGCATTTGCTTATAGACCTCTGACGCGAGGTATCGGTGATAAAATGTCAAAAATATACATAGAACTTCCTGCAGACAGCAAACACTTGTACGCACCTCATAGAAGTCCTACGCCGTTACCATGGGACTTTAGAAATGTTCTTGATCCCAGAGTGAAAGGCATACTGGGACAGTTTCATTCGACTGGTGATTTATAGTCAAATATTTCCGTCTAAGAAGTGGACCGTAGCCATTAATTTTCCACGTTCCCTAGATTCCCGATTACCTGCATTCTACATTCCTCAGATCCTCGATTACCTACATTCCCAATTCCCTAGATTACTGATTAAATTCCCGATTTCTTAGATTCCCTTCTAAGTCCCTAAATCCCCAATTCAATTCACTCAAATTGCTAATTCTCTAAGTTCTGAAATTTTCAAATCCTAAATTCCCAATTAGTATAATCCCGCATCCTCCCAGATTTTCCAAGTTCTAAATCTCCAAATCTCAAATTCTCCAAATATGCTTCAACCCCAATTCCCCTCAAATATCTCTGATTTATTTGACTATTTTCGAAAGTTGAAAAATTGAAAACATTTTATAGATTCCCTGTTGTGCAACGAAAACAAGGACGACAGCGTGAACGACGTTGAAAGTTGTTTCGAAATTCAATGCAATCAAGTATTCATTGGAATGGTGACTATGCAATACCAAGCCCAAACGGACATGGTAATAGATCTTTCAGCTACCGATGTTCAACGATCGAAAAAAGTTAACACCGTAGTTAAAGAACGGTGTCGAATGTTTTGCAGGTGCAACTGATCGAGCAACTGGACAGAGCATGTATCCGCTTCGTCCATTTCAGCAAGGAGAACGAATTAAGGTCACGCGTGTTCTCGGAGAAAATGGGACTGGAAAGCGGATGGAATTGTCACATATCGTTGCTCAGTGAAAGAGCTAGGTACTGTACCATCATCATTTCCCCTAACTTCGAATCAATGTCTCATAAACTACTTTGCTTCGCTTCCTTTTGCTTTTGGATTAATATGAGAAGTTTGGGGCATGTCCTCATATGTTCGAAAGTACTACAGATACGTTCTTTTTTCTATTTTTCTCTATATGTGATACATATACGTAAGATATTTGTATATTTTTACCATGTACACTGTGCTATGTAGGCTTTCGTTTATTCGGGAGTAGGTCCTGATCCCACTGTTACTTACACTCTGATTTCAAGAAACTCAGAAGGAATTTTTGAGTCCTTCAATTCTCTGGTTTTTTAGGTTTTTGATTTTTGACCTGGTCTTTGGATTCTATAAATTTTGGTTGTTTATATTCAGATTTCTAATTTTTCAAATTTTCAAGTTTCACAATTTTGTAGTTCCTTATTTTCTTGAACCCTGAATTAGTATGTTCTTAAATTTTTTTGAGTAATAATGTACCGGGTCATTAAATTTGTAAATCTCCAAATTTGCAAGTTCTTAAATTTCTAAATTTCTAAATTTTTGAATTTGTAGATCCCTAAATTCTCTATTGCCAAATCCCTAAATTCCCCAAATTCTCAGATTACCAAATTCCCAGATCGCCAAATTCTCACGTTACCAAATCTTCAAATCTCCAAATTCTCACATTAGCTAATCCTCAAATCCCCAAATTTGTAATTCTCATATTTTTAAATCTCCAAATCCCTAAATTCTCACATTACCAGATCCTCAAATCCCCAAATCCCCAAATCCGCAAATCTCCAAATTTGTAATTCCCCAATCCCCAATCCCCAAAGAACGACTCCTCCACATATATAGCCGTTTTCCTCACGAAAGCCTACCACACGTTCACCAGTGTGTTACGCTCTTATGTATGTTGTTGGTGTTAAAACTTGTTCGTCAATTAATTTTTGTCGATACGTGTCGTTCTTCAGTGTCTCTTTCTCTTCTTCTAATATCTTGTACATTTAAATAAAACAATGTTAACTGATACAAAATCTTGTTTAACTTAGCTTACTTGTCATAACTTGTGGATGCGAATGTAAAATATGCATGTACGTTACAGGAGACAGCAATGGCTGGAGAGATATCCACACATGACCCCATCGTATATGTTTGTCTATACCTCTTTCTTTCAATACTGTTACTAATTTGCATGTTTATTCGTTACGCTGTTTTCTTTCCTTATCTTTCTTTCTCGTAATTATCGTGTTAAGTAGCGTTTCTAAACAGAATGTGATAATCTTTCTTTCTTCCCTCCTCTCTTTACGTTTAAGTCTTTGTTTTCTTACGTATTTGTTATATTGTTCAACCTTAAAAATTAGATCGTCAAGGGTCAAGAGTACTAATCACTCCAAGTATGATTTTTAGACCTCTGGAAAATTGATATGCTCCAGGGATCCCTGTTTATCGTATGGTGTATTGGTCAGAAGATAAGGACAGTTTGGTTTCCAAAAATGTGTAAAAATACGACTTCGTAATTCCTTGTAAGTAATTTGAAGCCAAAAGCAATATTTTGTTATACTTTCTCAGAGATATTCTTCAGACTATAATTAACATTTGTTCCTACAAGCATCTTTTTTTGAAAAAGGGGCCACGATGCTTGTACAGATATTCAATACAACTTTATTGTACTCATATGAGTACACTCATACATTCTACTGTACTTATTTACACTGCATTCATTGACTTTCATGAAACATCAAATGCACACATGTGTTCCCAGCATACTCATATGAGTACACTCATACATTCCACTGTACTCATATGAGTACGCTGGGAACACATGTGTACATTTCAAGTTTCATGAAAGTCAATGAATGCAGTGTAAATGAGTACACTGGGGCAAAATGGTTTAAGGGCCATAAAGAGAGGTCATGGAGTTTTAAACAATTTTTAAAGGGAAACTCTCTATACGACTAAGTCTAAATATCTTTGAAAGTACAAAACCTTGCTTTTCAACTTCAAAATCCTATAATTACCAAGTCGTATTTTTACACATTCTTGGAACCCAAATACTGTTCTTGTTCCTTCTACATATAAGAAAATAAACAAGGACCAGAGTGTATTAATTTTCAGAGGTCTCAAAAATACTAGGAGTAATTGGTGCTTGATGTTGACCTGCAAGAGGTTTCGTTTTGATGGCAAGTAGTTGTTAATCGTGTTTTAAATTTCTCTAGTTTAAAGCTTGTTCATTAGCAGACACACGGTTCCATTTATTCTCGTACACTTAACAAACGATTCTATGCACATGCGTTAATATCTCATTATTTACCATGGCATACATAATATACACGAATAAATGTATGTAACTAACACGCCAATATTAGGTCCGAGAGTCCAGTGGGATGGTGGGTGAGCCAGGCAGCAGCCATGTCCTCACCCACTCCCTCGGCCCAATCTCATCAGCATAATTACTCCTGCATGGATGAGGCCAGCCACTTGCTTAATCGTGTCTCTCCTCGGTATGTTACATACTATCCTTCTATCACACCGATTTTATGAAATTTATTACACTATAATACATTCATCGTTATTTATCAGACGTATCGAGTTTCGATTGACAAATCTGCTTTCGCTTCTCGAGACGATGTTTAACCCTTTGGATTTTATTGATAGATCAGATATTACCTTGAGATAAATATTTTTCAGTAATTAATAGTATACTTCATATGTGTTTTGGTAATTAATAGTACATGTTTTAGTAATTATTGGGAATATGGAAGATTTATTGGGTTTAATGAGGGTTGTAGTTGGATGTTAAGGATTTGGTGATGGGGAAATGAGGATATGATCAAATTTATTTCTTTCCTTAAGTTCTGATGTGATAAGGTCAAAGTATGATAAATTTGAAACTTTTGAAATTTTGAAAAGTCTAAAGTTTTGAGATATGAAAGTCCCAAACCCTTAAGATTTTAAGAACCTAAAATTGTCCAAGGGTCCTAAAGTTGCAGAAAGTTCTGAAATTACAAAATTCCCAAGATCAGTATGCTCTACTACAAAGACCAAACTTCCAATTTAAAATTTGCAAGATCCAACACTTCCAAAGTACCAAAACTTCTAAACTTTCAATCTTCCAATGCCCTGAAGTTTAAAAAATCTTGAAATTCCAAACTTCTAAGGTCTCAAACCCTCAAAGTCCCAAAATTGCAAGGTCTTACGCTTCCAAAGTCCTAAGCTGTCATAATCCCAAAATTGCAAGGTGCGACACTCCCAAACTCTCATAATCCCAAAATTGCAAGATCCTACATTCCCAAAGTCTTAAACTCTCATAATCTCAAAATTGCAAGGTCATACACTCCCAAAGTCCCAAACTCTCATAATCCCAAAATTGTAAGGTGCGACACTCCTAAAGTCCCAAACTCTCATAATCCCAAAATTGCAAGGTCCTACAATTCTAAAGTCCCAAAATTGCAAAGGTCTTACGCTCCCAAAGTCCCAAACTCTCATAATTCCAAAATTGCAAGGTCCTACAATTCTAAAGTCCCAAAACTGCAAGGTCCTACACTCCTAAAGTCCCAAAACTCTCAAAATCCCAAAATTGCAAAATCCTACACTTCCAAAGTCCCAAAACCCTAAACTCTGAATCTCCCAAAACCTCCAAAATCCACCAAGGTCCCAAAAAAATTCGCAAAGCGCCAAAAATGCCAAACGTTAATCCGCAAGTAAATAGCATTCAAAGGGTTAGACGTAAAAATCGTCGAAACAAGAAAAGACGTTGAGAGCATGCTACTCGAACATTTCTGCTGCATAAATATGCTGCATCGATGTGTTTGTGTTCGGAGACTCTTGTGCATGAGCAACCCAATAACGGACGACGATCTGACACGATGATCTGTGTCACGTTATAGCACGAACCTGGACAACAGCCGTGCGATGAGTATGTCAGCCCCGAGTGCCATAAACACGGACTTCTCCACCGTGAAATTCGACGACGAGACTACAGAATGGAACGACACAGGGGCGTCACAAGTGAAAAGTGCCATGAGCCACAGGTTCGTACACTTGTGCTTCAAACTCCATCATCTCGACACTGTTTTTATAATTTTCTTCTGAATTTGCATGGCAGTCTAAGTCAACTAGTACAGAGGATCACGAAAGGATCGTCGCACTTCTCGTAATTGTTTTTCGTTCATGGTTTTCATTTTCTTAGTGGGCTAGACCTTGGTTGCTAATTGCACTAAGGACCGTTTACACTGTAAACGGTGCTTAAGAGATTGCTTAACGCTTTTATGACGATGGGAAATAGAGGGTAAATTTGATGAGTGAAGGACATTCACAGGGAACAGGACACAGTGAGAAGCGAAGACAGTGTTCTGGTGCAGAGTGTGGATTTGGGGTCTGGACAAGAAGCCTGGCGATCTTTGAGCTGCCTCACAGACAGCACGGAACAGAGTGCTCCTGTGAACTTTGATTTATCGAATAGAGTAAGTTGTAAAGGAGGATGAATTTTGGAGGTTTTATCAGGATTGAAGATGGGGTGTTGCGATTTAGGGGTATTGCTACCTTGTTGGCTGTGGAAGTATTGTGGATATTGGTAGTTTGGGAGTAGTAGTATTTAGAAATATTAGTATCTCGGGGTATTGGTATTTAGAGATATTAAAATTTAACAGTATTGGGACTTGGAGATATTAGGATTTGAGGATAATATTGGGATTTAAAGATATTGACCAGAAATGTTGGATTCTAGAGATATCGGGATGAAGATATACAGAATACTTAGAAATCTGATTATAACTGATCGATAACGTCATTCACAATGATATTAATCCGATTGCGCTAAATACATTGTAATAATCTAGTAATATGAAGATGTAAAGATACTAGTACTTAGAATTATTAATATATACGAGTGTTAAACTTTACAAGTACTAAAATCTAAAAGTACTGGATTTTAAAAATATAGTACTGTAGAGCTACGAGGCTGTACAGATATGTCTAGATTATTCATATAATTTCGGTTTTTATTTGATTATGACGAAATAGATATTTTTGTAACGTACTTTCCAAATTGCATAAGAACAAATATCTTATTTTTATTTCGTGCAAGATATTTTGATAAAAGAGTTCTTAATCGAGAGTCATAATTGTTGTCGTATTACACTTTGTTTTATTATCAAAATCTAATCAAAATCTAATCAAAATCTAATTAGAAATTGAATAAATATCTAATATGTATCTAATATAAATCTAATAAAAATCTAATTAGAAATTGAATAAATATGTAATAAAAATCTGAGAACTTTATGAACTTTTTAGGCTAAACTACCTCGAGGCATCGATAAGATTCGTCCACACATAGAACTGATAGACAATGTGCCTCTTTTGGTGTCCCTATTCACGGACTGCAACACCGCTGTTACAAGAGAAATGTTGCACATCATGCAGGATTATGGCGAAGTTGTTTGTGTACTTGGGTCTTCAGCTAATGCAGAAAATATGCCGATCTTCATGCAAGCTGATGCAGGGTAATTAATCAATCGTTATGTCATTCTTAGCAATCTGAAAGTCACGATGAATTCTTGTAAAATGCTTGATTTCACACTCGATCAATTTCATCCGATATTTATATCTTTATCTGTACACAATTATACTTTCAGCACTTTTTATTTAACAAGTTTGTCAAATTCCTAAATTCCCGAATTTCTAAACTTCCAAATTCCAAATTTCCGAATTTCTAAATTTTCAAATTCCAAATTCCCCAATTTCTAAATTTTCACATTCCAAATTCCCCAAATTCCTAAATTCCCGAATTTCTAAACTTCCAAATTCCAAATTCCCCAATTTCTAAACTCCCAAATTCCTAAATTCCCCAATTTGTAAATTTTCAAATTCCAAATTCCCTAAATTTCTAAATCCCCGCTTAAAAAATCCCTAAATATCCAAATGCCAAAATTTGTAAATTTCCACTTCTCTACATTCCCAAACTCCCAAGTCTCCAAATCCCTAAACTGTTATCCCCCAAACTCGTAATTTCCCAAATCTAATCCGTTTATCTCAACAAAACAAACATTTCAACAAGAGCTCATCAACCAAATTCCGTAATAAAAGCACGAAACCCAACAGATTAACCAAAAAACATTTATTATTAAATCATATATAAACACACAAATAAATACATCAAAAAAACTTCCAATAAAAAAGAACATCAACCAATTGCTATCAACTGCATACATTTTACGCAGAAACGTTCACAAAACGTCCAGGAACCTGATAACTCGTATTATACACAGTGTCCTTATCAATTTTCGCAGAAATAGTCGGTCGATAACGTCCCACGCGTGGCCTTGTCGATACAGGTCCTGTA
This sequence comes from Megachile lagopoda, assembly GCA_036983795.1. Taxonomy (NCBI): domain Eukaryota; kingdom Metazoa; phylum Arthropoda; class Insecta; order Hymenoptera; family Megachilidae; genus Megachile; species Megachile lagopoda. The sequence continues at coordinate 8,111,742 of CM072798.1, forward strand.
TACTGATAAGACATCTTATTGGTAGTCTGATAATCCGTTTTGAACTTAGTCCTCCAAACTTCTCGTTTCACTGGTCTTCCAACTTTAACGAATCCAAAACCTTGATAAGACTCTTTCGTCACCGTCTTGCTATCCATAGGTAGCCGCTGACATACCTTCCCCCGATACGGTTCACAAATGTTGGCTCTCGAATACCCAGGGTTCATGTACGACAACGTATGAGTGGTCTTCATATCGTGTGATCCGTTAATGGACAAACATGACCTTGGAACGAACATCTTGGTCTTGGTCAATTTCGAAAGCTGATACGAAAGTTTGTACGTCGTATCGAAATCGAACTTCCCTGGTTTCACACTTGCTACCTTCTCATGCACCCCGTAATGAAATTTGCAACGGGAATCTTTGTGGGGAACGTAAGACAAACCGTATGTGGTATCGGATTCTATTTTCAGCGTTGGTCTCTTGAAAGGTCTGTTGTACAAGAACGACCGTGTTCTTGGTGGTTGGATGTATTTATCCCGGAATATGGATTTGGGCTGGTTCTTTAAACGGGGAACGTCCACGCACTCCATTTTGATATTATGTATCGATTGTTTTTGGAATTGTTCAATGTTCAAGAGGGTGATGATTATAGGGTGGCCGTGGAACCATTGTACCCTCAAGTCTGCCAGAGGGTTCCTGTGCTGTTGTCGACGAGGGACAATCAAGGACCGTCTCCGGTCGATCTGAGCAGGGCGTTGAACTCCATCGCTTGCTCGTTGAGTGTGAAACGGGAGGACCCGATCGCCATCTTTCATTTGATCATGGAGGTAAACTTCTTTCAGTTATCTATTTACACTCGAAACCCTTTGACTCACCATTAGCGAAGAATGTGAAATCAGTTTTCAACTAAATCCATAATGTTAAGTATAGAACATTGCGCTTCACATGGTGAAACAGTAGCAATTAATCAGAAGAATTCATCGAAATCTTCAAGCGAAAGGTTTTGCTATCAGAATCCGAGTGCAAAGGATTGAAACTAGAACCAAACCGGTAAAATGACCACTCACAAGTATACATAATTTGCTTTCCTTAAAGTCTGCGTTGATTTACATCAAGTTTAATTATTATGTAGACTTCCAACCTGTTAAACTGCAAATCACCCAGCAATTCCATATTTGTCCAAATGTATATTTATTTCCCATTTAGGCCCGACATTACATGACATATCTATGGAACTGCGTGCAATTTTGGCTCTGTTGCACGGTGACTCTGTCCATCACTCAAGCTGTATCCAGCTTTTTCTTACTACCACCTCTATTCTCCGTCGATCAAGTCTTATGGCTCAGTTGTTTAATCATTCCAATGTTATCCATATCACTGATCGCCGCTCCTATGGATTCCACCATAATGCAACGTGCAACCGGTAAAAATCAGTGCACCATAAACGGACAGGTAAAGAAGAACAAACTTAACATCTCTCGAACCGTAAATAATCTTTGGTTATTTTGTAGATCGCGTTGTTCGTGTTGTGGTGTTACGGCAGTAAATTCTTACCAACTATTATAACCATAGTTCTGTCGCAGTGTATTTCCTTTTTTACTCTGTGCCCTTTGTACACGACGAACTCGAAGTGCCTGTATGTGTACCCCAACGCGAGCGGGGACGTTTCATGGGGTGGTTGGGGCGCTAAACCAAACGTTATCTTAACGATACAACATTTTGCTCTGACGCTATTGGTTTTAAATTTAGGTATGTACCGAATTCTTATCTTTACAAGGACACCCTTTAAATTTCGAGGTTAAATTATTTTACTGATCTGTTGGTACAGTAGACGTATGTGGTCAGACATATTATTGACTAATTTTATAAACATGGCAATGGCGATTATTTTATCATTGAATATGAAACAATCTAATGTATGTAGTAATCCCTCAAGATTAGTGGAATATTTTCAACCCACTCTTCAAAATTATTATCATATTTTCTTTATATAATTCTATCACATTTCCCACTCTAACTGTTTTTCGATAAACTATCAATTCTACATCTACATAGAGTGGCTCAAAGTTTTCACCCTTTAAAAAATAGAAAAGTATACGAAAAATTAAAATACACGAAAAATTTAAGTGAATAAATAATTTATTGAAGAGTTCTCATGGTTATTTATGTGATATTCAAATTAAAATTTGAATCTTGTTTGTTCACAGTAACGATATCTATAGGCTTTGTACATAGAGAGTATTCGATTTGGAAGAAACAACCTTTTAACAATTTCGTGTGGTTTTTAAGTGCATTTATAGCGTGAGTAAAAAGTTTGCAGTTTATATAAGTGATTTTGTTGTTATCGTAAATTATTTTTTAGATTATGCGCACAAGCAGCATTCTCAGGGACTGTGTTCTACACATTTTGGAAAGAAGAGGGTCAAAACATCGAAGAGTTTCCTCTGCATATTCCTTTATTTTTCTTACTTTCGTTGCCGTTGATCTTCACGGTCAACGAGTTGATCAAGTGGCAAGAAATTAAGTAAGTAGACTTACCCTTGCGCTACTGTGCGTCAGACGCATCGAACTATTATCTACAATCTCAAAAGTGATCAAGAAAATTAAGATCCCATACCTTAATTACGCAAATATTACATCTATACTGAAAATTCAGACGTAATGAGAATAAACCATATAATGATAAAAAACATATTTAAATTGCAAATGCGTCACTGTAGCGCAAGGGGTTTCCAGTAAAAGTGAAATATTAAGGAATATTTAATATTAATCGTTAAATCATTTTCAGAGTGAACGTGAGGTATCAAAAGAGAGCACGGCTAGAATTTGGTACAAAACTAGGAATGAATTCGCCGTTTTAAAGACTTTCGATGTTGAAAATCAGGAACGTGTTGATAAAAAGAGGTAGATAACGATAAAATGTGTAAATATTAAAGAGTTAAGGAAACTGAAGTACTCGAGTCTCGCATAATTATCTAAATCTTTAATTTATCAAGTATTTATTACGGAATTTCCTGAACATTGATCTAATCCAAAATTTAATATACGAATAATGTTACAAGGTATATCGATTTATATTCGGACAAGTTGTCATTTGTTTTAAAAAATGTTTCTAAAGTTTTGTTTAAAGTCGAATCGTTTGACTGCCTTGAACACGATTAAATTTCATGTTCGAACGTACCTCTGAAATTCGTATAATTGTTTGCCGTAATTCGAGAAGTTGTCAGAATACATATTTATATTTTTGTATAATACGAAAGTATTAGATTTTATATTTTATAGATATTAGTGGGTTGCAATGTGCAATTGTGCCACGTTTCGGCGATACAGTGTAATTAATTTCATTGTAATGTACAGTCCGATGCAATGTAGGCTTCCTTTCGATACAAATGTACTTCAGATTTTCACTATTTCTGTGTTTCTACATTTTCATATTCCAAATTCCCCAAATTCCAAAATTCTCCAAATTTCAAAATTCCCCAAATTCCAAAATTCCCCAGATTTCAAAATTACTTAAATTTTCAAATATCTAAATTTGCAAATTCCAAATTTCCCCAAATTCCAAAATTCCCCAAATTCCAAAATTCCCCAGATTTCAAAATTACTTAAATTTTCAAATATCTAAATTTGCAAATTCCAAATTCTCCAAATTCCAAAATTCCCCAAAATCAAAAATTCCCTAGATTTCAAAATTACTTAAATTTTCAAATATCTAAATTTGCAAATTCCAAATTCCTCAAATTCCAAAATTCTCCAAATTCCAAAATTCCCCAGATTTCAAAATTACTTAAATTTCCAAATATCTAAATTTGCAAATTCCAAATTCCTCAAATTTCAAAATTCCCCAAATTCCTAAACATTCGAATTTCTAAATTTACAAATTCCAAATCCTCAAATCCAAGCAATCCAATTCTTTTCCCCCAAAATCATTATTTTCCCCAAGGAAGCCTACGACGCTCTTGAATACACAAATACTGTGCAATACTTTAGTCTGATTTCAATGTGTCTTGCCTCTGATCTCCAAAAACAATATCATTTAATCTAATTGAACGTGTACAATTCTCATAAGCTACTTGATAGCATTTGGTATTTGTTTATACAAATGTCATCAGGTACGGAAGAAGTATTACACGAAGCATTATTAAACATTTCGCTGCTGCCTAGACCTAGTAATTTTAGTATTATTCATAGGAGAAATACAGATACGTTGTTACGTTTTATTGTCCTTGATTTTACTGTGTTCCTATAGAATATAATTTATTTTCAACGGTCGACCGCTAATGTGCTTGAAATCGAGTTCTCTTTTTTAGGATGTCTGTTTTGCATGACTAGATACCGTTTATTTTTGTGTGAATGTTTTAGACAAGTGGCTTTGTAAACTAGTGTGATCTGTAGTTTCAATGCAGAGAGATGAATAATTGAAATGTACAATAGAATGTTAGTACGCGACAAAATGATACTTCAATGCACACGAACAATTTACAGGACTCACTGCAGAGCACATTTTGTTCTCTCGATGGTATTCAAATCGATTTGATACGATTAAATGTTTTAATTAGGACTACTACGAGAATCAGGGTGTACTCGATGTATTCGAATTGTCCATGGTACCGATAGAATTCAGATTTCACCTTCGAATTCGTATTCGAGATTGTTCACTCTAATTTTAATCACAACCTGCATGCTGTATATCGTTAAAAAGTCATACACGGATAAAAGTATACATACGCGAATCGTTCCGAACTTGAATTCTACTTATTTACACAAATCATTTCTATGATTTTTTATAAAATGATCATTTTATGTATACTACTATGCTCCTTTTGTATATTTGACTTTTATAGAAACTATCAGGACGATTTAGTTAAATGTAAATGATTGTAAAGTAACAACGAGAATTTAAAATAAAACATTCTTTAAATTCACTATCTTCTTCGATTGAAAACTATGAAAAATGTCTCTAGGATCTTTATCGAAAACCCAGGTTGAGAAAAATGAGACAAGTATCATAAGATATCATCTATCACAATTTATTGCCTTTTGTAATATAATTAAAATTAGTATAATGAACACTATAAAACAAATCACAGTGGAATGTACAGCTTCATATAACAGTTTTGGTGAGAATACTGACCATACGAATAAGTGATGACGTTGAATACTGATTATAATTGTATAAATAGTCAGTGGTAAATATTTCCACGCAAGATACATTTTACTGATCCATGTAATAATCTCAGGTATACTAAAAGAAGATAAATTTAGTGAATGAACTGTTAGCCCAAGTTTGCATTAAAGCTACACTTCACTCACTTGTGCGAATACTGTGACACAGAATTATAAACAAGCAAAAGATAAGCCAAAACAGATGCAGAGTAAACGTTAATTAACATCAATGACCCATTAATTAGTGGCATGTAAGATTGGACACCAACATAACCAGCTGCTACATCGATAGTTGCCAAACTGTTAGAATTTCCCTGAAGAAAATCGATTTCATATCATTAAACAGACAAAAGCTTGGTTGAATGAAGTTTACCTGATAAAAGTAAAACACATTGCCAATCCAAGCGTATAAAAATACACTAATTTCCCGCATTATATTGTCTTTAATCACATTGTGAATTATGCTGCTAAAAGTAATTTGAAGTGGCAAAAGTAAGACATTGTGTGGTTGATGTAGCATTGCTGAAATCATGACCCAAGTTCGCAGTACAGAAAACAATGTGACCCTGAGAAACATAGTCTTTTCATATTTAATTGCTAATACTGAATGATAAATGTAAATAATGCAGCTAATTGCAAGTAAACTCCAGAAAATCTGTATTTCGTATATTCCACTGCAAAAGAAATGGTTTCAATTTATTCTGAGCAACTGTGTTTACTGTCTTTTTAGTACCTACCTAGATGGAGGGTAAAATGGAATTTTTAGTACGCTATTGTTGTGCATATGTCGAACATAAATACATAAACTAGCTATAATACTGGAAATTAATGACTGTTGCTTATGTGTTTTATCCCCATGTGTAAAATCGATCCATATCAGAAGTGCAAGACCTAAGAAAGTGGATTCTTTATGCATGTGAACATGTTTTTATCGTATTGATTTTGATAGTGATGTAATTACCAGTAACAAGCATAATAGTCATGCCTAGCATGCTTTCTTGTTCTATCAAAAACCCAGCTATATCAGGGAGATGAGCATACTTATCCCCAGTACTGTTTAGTTTCCTAAGTATCCTATGTCCTACCAGTAGCAAGAAAAGCTTAATACAATTTTGTGAATAAAACTGTTGTTGGCAACTTTTGTGGCTGTAATTTAATGTTGAAGCATTATATTTTTTAGAAGATAGCCGTTTATGCTGTACTATAGTCTCTCTTACAATTGTAACTCAGAAAAATACTTTGCAGCTGAGTTGTAAAGCAGTAGTGTAAGAATTGTGACCCAGTAAAAATACCAGGTTTGATGTTCCTCTTCCACGAAACTACTGCCACCAAGACTGATTGCATGTACTAGTGCCCCGAATATAAACAACTGCTTCTCAGTTCTATTCTTCAATTTCTATGTTTGAAACATACTTTTATTACAATGCAACTGTTTATAGCAGCTACTTGCAACTTACTTTAGGTTTTACCTCAGAAAGAGTTGAAAATTTGATGTTGCTGATTATGTAAGAATTTAGGACTAAGATAGTTACTATAAACAACAGTACAATGCAAGAAAACAAATTCCTTGAATTGAGTAATGATATGTCATCAGATTGCCAGACAAAATTTATCAGTACTACTGAAAGTATATTTAAGATGACCAAAGATAAAATTCTTTTTAATGTAGCTACCATAGGAAATATATTTCCCATCAAGATACAAGTGATCTGAAATGATTATTAAGCTTCTTGTATCTGAATAAGTGAATATAGCTATGAAACTAAATTTTAATTCTTACATGGCATAAGAAGAATATTGCTATTGTTATTATTTGAAAATCATATTTTATCATACTATTTATAAGAACTTCTTTCATCTCCTTTAGAACAGTTTTATAGGAAAATACAATATTGTTTATCATATCATTTGAATGATCCTTAGTATTTAACCAAGCACTGTGAAGTTTCACTGCTTTTAAATATTTTTGATATGCATCTACAATGATCATTTATAAAATTATAAAGATGTATCATTTAAAAGCATATAAAATTTTAGTAAATTAATCAATTTACTTACGCAAAGACTCATAATCAGCAAGTTTTTGAAAATGATAAAACACTTGTTTTGCATTGTAGTAAAGTATATACAACTTTTTGGAAATAGGTAAGTCATATAAAGTGTCTACAAAAACATTTCCTATATTGGAAAATGGTATTGGTACTCCCAAGATAACAGACAGTGTAGATGCAATATCTATTTGTGATATTTCTGTGAAATCATTGGGATTTTGAAGACACTCTCCACCAATTGCAATGAAAGGTACAGTTGTTTCTGATATTGTTGATCCACCATGACCTCCAGAATCTTTCATTCCATGATCCCCACAGACAATAAATAAGGAAGAATCATTATTTTGATTCTGAAGTTAACAAATTTACACTAGTTTTATAAATACAGAAGATGTATATCATTGTTTCTGTTCTATTAAATGCATTAACTTCACTAATCATTAAAAAAGACATAGTACACCTACCCAAGTTTGAATCTGAGACTGAATGGTAGCAATTACATTATCCATTTCCTTTAATTTAGGTTTAATAAATGGACTGAATGGTCCATGAACGTGACCAATATGATCAAGTCCTAGATAATGAAGAATCATTATAGACCAGTCATTGTTGTTATACAACTCTTGGTCTAAGTGCCTAGTTACATTGTTATCAACCTAAATTTAAACTTGAATTGAATTATGAGAACTATATAACAACTTAATGAAGACATCAATATAATATACCTCAGTAAAATCTGTTACAACAAAAGATGTAGTACCATCATAACGATTAAATATAGAAGGAAACAGTGTGAGCCAAGTATTATCACCATAAAATACCAACTTATGACCATTTCTCTTTGCTTGAAGAAGCATACTGTCACCAATAATTGGCTTACTCCCAAAATTTAGAGCTACATCAATAAAACTGGGTACTACACCAGTAGTAATTGCCTATATTGCATAAAATATTATTTGATATTTGGCAGTTTTCAAAATTATGAATTTTATTTCAAATACAACACCTTTATTCTGGGCATTGTAACAGTTGGTGGCTGTACTTTAGCACGTAATAAACATACTGAACCATTTGCTATAAGATTAGTTGTCACAGGCATTGCTACCTTTCCAACTGGCCCTGTTACAAAATCCCATCTTAAAGCATCGATAACCATAATAATCAATCTTTTTACCACTGGCTGATACAATGTATCTGTTTTTATTCTAAAATATATAATGAGCATGATTAAAATATGTCAAAAAAGAACTCCTATAACTTCCGATACTATTTCATGAAATTCAAGCAACTCACCTCACATTTTCTATTAATTTTGGAACACTATTATGTGTTGCTATAGTGTTATCATAATTTATTAAAGGGAAAAACCCATATAAAAACAATGCAACTGACAAAGGCCCAATAAAAACTATGTAAACTAATATGATAATATTTCTATCCATTTTCCATTCTGTAATTGAAGAGGGTAATATAGAAATATATCATTGAAAGAAATTATACAATTTTGAAGAGAAATTCATAAATAATTAGACATAATTTATTATTATATTATACTAAAAAATAACTGTCAATCTTTTAGTATACCTTTCATTTTGTCTCTGACCATCAGTTTGAATTTTTTGTAAATGAAAGTTATGTTGCAAAATTTTATGCATATGTCAGTTTTTGTTATCTTATACGTTTAGGTTATGTTACTAACAACCCAATAAAGTTATGAATTTTGAATTAAATCCTCTAAGATACTTATTTGTTAAACCATACAATGATACAACCTATATTTTAAATAAATATTATCTTTCTAACTCTAACAAAATATTTGATAAATTGTGTTTGACTACATCAAGAACTTCCATTTTTTATTAGTTGCAATGTTGTTTCTTTGCCGGTGGCGGCAAACTTTGAGATAAATAAAACTAGCGACCGTATACAAATATTATTTATTATCAAAGATATCAAAATGATTTACGAATACAGAGACATAAATATAATTCAATGATTAATGACAATAATATCAGCATTCCTACAATAAATAATAAAAAATATGTATTGTATATGGGGAAATCCGAAAGGGTTACCAACCGGCCGCGAATTTAATACAATTCAATTACAAATTAGTGTATATAAATCGTACTTTTTATAAAAAAAGAAATTAAATTTACTTTTCTACCCATGTTTTTGTGTATTTATCGCGTTTAGATGAAATATTTTATAAAAATCAAACGAGAATTCTTACGAAAACAATGGTAATTAGAAGTCGCGCTGTATTTCGTTGATGAAACACGAACATAATCCGATCAATAAGTGGAAGCGGACTTTATTTTATTGGAATTCACTCAGTTAGCGAACACCCGCAGCGACGCATTATGTTTCGGTAATCAGAATTTCAATAAAAGCACAGTTTCTTGTTTTTTACTTCTAAGTTGAACTACTACATTGTTGGAGTGATTTAATATACAGTGAGTATGAGAAACTAACTGAAACACTGTCCTATTTCCAAAACTACTTTCTATCTAAGTTTGCAAATTAAACAGTTTCTTCAACTGAAATGTATGTTACACTAAATGAGAAGAAAACTATGAAATTAAAATCTTTTATATGATTTTAGAGAAAAATGGCATCTATAGAAGAGAGTTGGAAAGAAGCGACTGAAAATCTTGATAGTGCAGTCTGTGATACTTGGTTTACAAAAATACAGGAAGCCTATTCAGAGGAGAAGCGTACTTATCATAATCTAGATTCGCTACATGAGAAGTTAAACTGTTATTACGAAATTAAGGACCATCTGAAAAACCCACAAGCTATGCTCCTTGCCTTATTCTTTCAAAAGTAGGTAATATTATAAAACTCAAATTAAATAATTACTAGATAATAAATTTCAATTATGTTATAGCTTTGAATATGATCCCAAAGCTTTAGATGGTGAAAACCAGAATTTGGAACATTTTAATACATTCGCGAATGAAGCTGGAGTTCCTGAAGTAATTATCATTTAATAGCATCAAATTAAGTATGCGAGCAAGAGCAATAAATTGTATGTTTATTTTCTTGCACAGGATGCAGAGTTAAGAGAAAAAGCTTGTGACCTGCTTAAAGTTGCTGCAACGCATAGTACTGATGCACATAAGATTGGTGGTGCATTTGGTGATGAAGATGCCCATTACTTTTTAGATTTGGATATGGCTGTGTTAGGCACATCCCCAGAGAATTATGCAGAATATAGAGATAAAATACGAGGAGAATATTCTTTTCTTAGCGAACCAATGTACACTGCATTGCGTTTAAAGGTAATATAATGCAACTGAATAAATGTATGTCCATCATATATTATTCTATCAATAAATTTCTTTTATAAAACAGGTTTTGCAGAACTTTGTGCAAATTCCAAATGTTTTTGCCACAAAAGAATTTCGTGAAAAATATGAAGAACAAGCACGACGAAATATTCAAACTGAAGTTGAATTGTTATCTTAGAATGAATAATGAATTTTGTGCATGGTAAAATGTATCTTGATGCAATTTTGTTATTTGATATGTTCGTTATTGGATTATAACAAGGAACAACATTCCTAGTGACACAAAATTCCTTTACTGTGTCAGTAGCAATTGATCTCCATATAGAGTAAAGTAGCACAAACATATATTTTGTGGATTAGTATTTGAAATGGTGTATGGTAAATAATACCATACACGTATGTATTGTATTATTAAATACAGAGTACACCTATGTCTTAATTCAGCCAATTGCAGTTTACTAAAGAAGAGTAATGAAAATAAAGTATTATTTATTTTAATGCTGCATCTAAGACATATGTGTAAACCTCAATGTACATTTATTAATATTATTGCATTTAATTTATGTACTAAATTCATTATTAATTTTTTAGATTATATTTTTATTTTGAAAAGAAAATTCCAAATTTCATTCGATAAAGATATAAACTTTGAAATCAAAATGTACTCTATTTATATTTTATGTTGCTTCTAAGAATAGTTACATGTGTATGACATTTGTGACTAGTAATAACAAATTTATATATACATTTAGCCAATGAAACACGTTTAAACATTGTTATATTAAATTAAGCTCATATTTATAATAGTGTCGTAATATAGGATAAAGCCAAAAAGTTGTGAATCTGTCATACATATAATTTATTTTATTCAACTAATTAGGTTAATGTAAGTGTTTAAATATGTTATAAGATATACAAATATATGGATATTTATGTAATATTTAACATCTTGTACGTATTATCCTATAACACTAACGTAAAATTCATTTTTTCAACTAACCGTAAAGCCAAATATTATTAATTATCGAACACAATTGTTATTTAAGTGCTATATTAGCATAAAAATGTATTATATACGCTAAATTTAATATAATTTGACCATTTTTGATGGCCAAAGTGGAGGCAATTTCAAAAGGTATTATCATCATAAAAAATAAATTTTTCGAATCGAACATGACTAATTTAATTAAAATTACACAATTTTATGCAATGCTACATTAAATATTATACAGAATGTATTTTATAACGTAGTAGACCAACCTTTGTAGATCATCTTCTTCTCCACAGTTCAAATTGTATCCAATTCAATAGAAACCTCGGTAAATCCATGTCGATTTATCACTATTACACCAATTATCACTAATATAATAAAAAAATACTGTCACTTTTTAATAATACACACTATTTCACTAATTATTGCCACTCGTAAAGACGGACGCTCCGCCGTCAAAAGACGCGGCTTTCGAAATGCGCATCACTGCGCATGATTTCGAGAATTGAAATTGATTCGATATATAACGTCATATATCGATATCGATTCAAACGTAGCGCGCGCTCAAATCAATTGTTACTGAAACAATTTTCAAAATTCGTTTAAAAAATTGCTTCTTAACTACTACAAAGTAATTCTGTGATTTTAATAAATGTGTCTCTAAATAATTATCTGTGTAAAAGACGCAATAAATTAAACCATGTTGAAATATAATAAAAAGCATTTGTGGTAGGCGTATAGTGCCGAAGGTGCTTTTATTGATCTTCTCCAAGACTTAATTGATCAATCAAGTTTGTTTGGCGGTATCTAAGTAACTATTCCTAACAGTACTGTGTAAATATTTGCTGATCCGTTATTACGAATTCTTTTTACTTGCAAAGCGTAACTTTATTCTTCACTTGTTATTTAGCATACTATGCCTTTCCAAACCGATTCAGAGAACTGTTTAACAAATCCAGAACATGAACAAGAGGTAAGAAAAATTTGCAAACAAGTAGTATAAGATTTTTTAATATTAATTATTTGTTTTTACACTTTGCTTATTTAATTCTGTTTATCTTTGGTTTGAAAAAGATTTCTGGTTAAAATAGCTGGTAGCTTTATCGTTCTGCAGCAACTTTCTTCGCAATCATACGAGAAAAATCAATCACGTGACGCCATTGCACGATATTTAATCGACGGCACAGATTGATCATAGATACAGCTTACCGTAATTCTAATACTACTTTAGGTATCGAGATATCAGAACACTTATCGTTTGGAAGCTCATAATCCGTTCAAAGTAGATCCAGTGGATAAGATTGTGCAAATGTTGATGACCACTAAGCTCGAAGACGTCTCCTATGACGCCGTTGAATGTCCAAAAGTTTGCGAATCAATAGCTACCGATATTAAAGAAAGGATTAAGAAATTGAACTTTGATAGGTGAATTTCTTTTTCACAGCATCATAAATAAATCTTCTTTACCTTCGGTATTTTTGTTTGTAATTTTTCGACGTTCATAAACGCTCGATTTGTTTCTAGGTACAAAATCGTAGTTAACGTCGCCATCATAGAGAAAGCGGGTCAAAGCATACGAACATCTATGGGATTTCTATGGGATGCCGAGAAAGATAATTATTCCACATTTACGTACGAGGCTCGGACATTTCACGCATACTGTTGTGTACTCGGCCTTTATTACGAATAAAACGATATTAAAACGTGTTTTGCAATTTCACGCTGATTCCTATCGTTTTATGTTATTTTTAATCTAACACATTTATCGAGGAGATTGAAATCTGGCAATTCTGAAAACCACGTTTTTTCTACCGAAAATAAATGATAGCTGTTCAAATATAAGTATCAAGATTAAAAAATTCGAACGTTTAGAAATTTGCAAGTTTAAAAATTTGAAGACGTGGAAATTAAATGACATGAGAATCCGAGAAAGATAAACTAGAAATGTGAAGTACGTGCTGTAAAATAAATTATAGGTGTCCAAACAATAAATAGGGGTGAGGGATCGTTTAAGCGACGTCACTGATATTCAATTTATCTGCTTTTACATCGTGTGCTAATATTACATATCTGATTGACGTATATCAAAGCGAGATTACACTTTTAGCATCACGTTTGAATCCCGTGCAGCTTATCAAAGCATCAAAACACGTATTGACCAGCACTTTCCAAAAATTACTATTTCACTTATTGAATCAATAAACTATCGTAGTGGTTGTAGTTTTCTTTTCATAGATTAATCATTTAATCTACAAAGAGGTTAAACACGAGTGTAAAATACGTGAAAGTTGACTGAACTTTTTAGTTGTACACTTTTTATACTGATTTTACCCTTCCTCGGTTTGGTCGACTTGAGGATGTTTCCTGCTTACGGCACTTCGTTTTTAACCACGCTTTAAGAATGGAACCCTGAGGCTACTGATATGACGCAGTCTCGGTATTTTGTTCCTATATAAAACGACAGGACTGGTAGGTTATAACACTTTTTATCTGTCAATCGCAACAGGTGAGCAATCTCTTCCTCAGTGTTTGTTGAAACACCTTCATGTAAGTACCCACTGTGCTTGTCTATTTCTAATATCTTTTTCGCAATATTTACAAATCGGTGCTTATTCTTATTTTATATACTTTTTTAATCACGCATTCTTTAATCTCTTACGAAATAAAAGTTCATTGTACTCTGTTGATTGACTCGAAATACAGTGAACGTGAAGAAAACATAACAAAATTACTGTGCGAAGGAATTAACAAAATAAGAAAATTTTGTAAATTGATTATTGAAAATTGTCAAATAAAAATTTGTCATATGTTTTATTTTTAAGAAGCTTGAATTTGGAAACACTTCAAAATATTTATAAAAATATGAATTATTTATTAATTCTCTTAAGATTGAAGTTCTTTCTTCTTTAACATCCTAGTCATCGCCACAAGAACACTAATTATCATAACAATTAGTAGGCATAATTAATTCAATAGCCTAATTAAATATTACAGTTGAAACGAATTATTAGTCAGTACTTATCGTGTGTATTAATATTCATACTATGCACTTCCGTCTAAATCGATCGATAATAGTTGTAACGGTAATTATGTTTATTAATGTTTAATATTCATTACTTATCGAGACGTGCGTTTCTTTTTTCGAATTATTATTACGAGTGCATCTAAGAATGTTAACATTCGATTCCTCGAAAAATTTTGTTGTACATTCTTGACTAGTTTTTTGATACATCAATAATTCATAGACCTTCGTTAAACATCATAAACCTTCATTTGATTATTCATGTAAAAAAGTTAAACGTCATAGTGGTTTACGTTTCGAGGAAGAATTGATGTTAAACGTTCACTTATTATTGTGCGAAGTAATATAAATTATACGTTCGTACAAATTATACGCGTTGAAATATCAGTCGACATCCACACAACTATCGTATTCTCTTGCACGATTCTTATCTTATTATCGCTTTCAATTGCAGCTTCATAGATGTCAACGCGATTGCAAAAATGATGGATATAAAAATTTTAACGATATTAATTACCGTGGTCTGTCTGAAGAATCAATTAGTTTCATGCGATGACAAAGCCAATTACTGCTACTCGGATGACGAGCACCCCTATTTACTGTTCGATACAAAAACTGCTTATCATTTCACACATGGTTTTATCAAGAACACTAGTGTGCCAAGTAATTACTTTATTCAATTAACCACAAACTTTACATTCCTTAAATTCTTTTTATTCAATTTTTCTTTAATTATAGATTGTACACCGATGCAAATTTGGATGCTGATCAGGCATGGAACTCGTAACCCAAGTTCGAAAGAGATAAAAAGCATGAAACATAATTTACCGAGGTTACAGGAAAGCATCCTTGAAAATCACGAAAACGGTGAGTGTTCATGCAGCGTGCGGCCATTTTGTTTCTAAACGATCCTCTCATTTTAGGTGGAAGTTTATGCGCGAAAGATTTGGAGAACCTAAAAGCATGGACGTTCGATAAAACCTTGAAGCACCGCAAAAAGTATCTGACAGAGCAAGGCGAGGAAGATTTAAGATCTCTCGCCGCACGGTTCAAGGATTACTTTCCACAACTGTTGCATCTCGATTCGGCCGATGCTTTGGCGAACAAGTATAAAGTACGTTCTCGAGATACTACAACGGACAAGTGTTTAAATTGCCACTTAACGTTCGTTACGCCTGATTTGCTTTCCATTTTTACATAGTTCAGATCAACGGACACTCAGCGGACTGTACTCAGCATGGAGAGATTCATCGAAGGTCTGTTTGGCCATGTTACCTTCAACGACACGGAAGTGGTGCCGATTTCGGAGGACAAGTTACTGAAGGTTTAGAACAATTTTTAATACCTCGTCACGTCATATAAATCCACTGATTATTTAATCTTTGTCTTATGATATCGTTTTTACACGTGACTCACGCTTCAATGGTGACAAATTTTTCTTGGTTTTTTAATACGATTTCAAGGTTTAAGGTTAGGTTTAAGTTCTATTAGGATTTGCGTAGTCAAGGTTTAGGAGTACAACATTGACATAATATTTGAATTCTTCTTCTTTGTTTCAATATTGTAGCTGTTATTAGTTCTGATTGACGCACCGACTGACACACCAATTGACGCACCGACTGACGCACCAATTGACGCACCAACTGACGCACCAATTGACACACCGACTGACGCACCGATTGACGCATCGACTGACGCACTACTAACGCACTGCTTGACGCACCGATTGACGCATCGATTGACGCACCAATTGACGCGCCGACTGACGCACTGACTGACGCACCAATTGACGCACTAACTAACGCACTGCTTGACGCACCTATTGACGCACCGACTGACGCGCCGATTGACGCACCGATTGACGCACCAATTGACGCACCGATTGACGCACCAATTGACGCGCCAACTGACGCACCAATTGACGCACCGATTGACGCACTAACTAACGCACCGATTGACGCACCGATTGACGCACCAACTGACGCACCAATTGACGCACTGATTGACGCACCGATTGACGCACCAGACAAATATATCATAAGGCAAAGGGTTAATAAATTGTAACCCTGTAGAAGTAGAAATTATCATGGAAGTGTCCAATTTTTATGAAGCTGCATATATCAAAAAGTAAAGGAAACTGTTTTATCGACTGAGATTGTAAGGGTTGATGGCACCCTTCAAAGCATCGACCAAGTACTCGAAAAAATGTCAATACATTGCATGAATGTTTAATTCATTTTCAGCCTTACAAGACATGTAAAGAGTGGATAAATGAAACGAACAATTCTGCGAGCAACGCCGAAATGGACGCATTTGAGAACAGCCCGAGATACGATAAAATTATCAATGATATTAGTAAACGATTGGGCTTCCAAAATAATCTGACTCTAGGTATGTAACGCTGTTTAATCATACGTACAGTCATGTGTATTATATCTGTTTTTTATATGGGATTAATTAGGTGTTGCAGTTAGTAATTAGGTTTTAATGCAGTGTAATTAGCAGGTGGTAATTTTTTCAGTCACGTTGACTGATCGAGAAAATTATTTATGTCATAATTTAATTATTTATAGTGTAGTTAAGAGGTATTTATTGAGCAAAATAATACAGTGTGTATGATTTTAATTAATAAATGTCTCTTAACTATACAATACAAACATTGTCGTATCAACTATTTAATTGTATTCAACTATATTTGTTGAATTTATTAGGTTTGATTTGTTGCTTTTATTTAATTACTGTTAATTTATTTAATTTGTTCAATTATACTTGACTTGTTGAATTTACTCAATTGCAGTTAATTTATTGAACTTGTTCAATTATACTTGATTTATTGAACTTGATTTATTGAGCTTGATTTATTAAATTAGTATAATTGTATTTAACTTAATGAATTTAATTATACTTGATTTATCGAATTTATTTAATTACACTTCATTTATAGAACTTGTTTAATTAAACTTGATTTCATTATGCTTAATGTACTCAATTTAATCAATTATACTTTATTTATATGAACGATAATTTTAATTGATTGATTATTTAGATGAGATCATGGACATGTACACTGCCTGCAGTTTTGAGAAAGCGTGGCACGTGGACAAAGTGTCTCCTTGGTGTGCCGTTTTCACGGAGGAAGAATTAAAAGTATTCGAGTATAAAAGTGATTTGTATTACTATTATCATTCTGGTTATGGACAAAAAATGAGCAGTAGAATCGGATGTCCACCATTGCAAGATATGTTCAATCGTTTCTCGTGAGTATTTTCAAAGTTATCGTCGTCATCTCTAGCACAGAACATAATATTAAGTTTAATAATAGTAAAATAACTTCACCAGCAATACATTCATTACGTATATATTTATTTCTGTCGTTTGCCTACGTATCACAAAATAGTTGAAACTATATGGGAATCAATACAATACTATCGATTAACAAATATTTCAGGAAACTTGAGAACGGGGAATCGGACGAGCCACAGGGTGTTTTCTACTTCAGCCACAGTTCGTCGTTGCAGTTGCTTTTGACGTCCATGAAAATTGCCGAAGATTCGATACCATTGAAAGCTTCGAATTACGAAACCATGGAAAACAGAAAGTGGAACACATCTCGTTTGATACCGTTCGCTGCGAACCTCGCGGCTGTTTTTTACAAGTAATAATTATTTTCTATTTCAACCTCTAAATTCTCTCTAAAAAGTATAATAATCTAATCAATCTGAAACTTTGATCAATATGTAATTGCAGACAAATTTCAAGTTTCAAGTTGTCTCACAAATTTCAAATTTTGAAAATTGTCTTAAAGTAACCTTATCTGTTTCTTCGAGCTACTAGTCCTTGAATAAATTGTTCAAATTATTTATTTGAAATTACATTTCCAGATGCGATTCCTCGAACAAAGTGAGGCTGTATTTGAACGAAGAACCTTTGGATTACGACGGCTGCGAGGGGGGTGTTTGCGATTGGGATTATCTGAAGGAGAAATTAGGGTCGAACGCGTTCAATTGCAACGTGGATTTTTGCAACAAATGACGTAACCTGTAACGAAAACCAATTATCCGGGCTTTAATGGAGTTTGTCTAATTGATCAAAGGTATTGCATCACGGAGTAACTCTAGTAAGATAATAAGGAGAGTGGTTCGAGTGATTTCTTAGAATATCAGATGTACTTTTGTCGGGGATTCTGTGGAAGAAATTACAATCTTTCAAGCTGCGTGCATCTCAAGGCAACGAAGCTGAACGACCTTACATTACTTTCATATAAATGAGGATTATGTGCTTATGCTCGGTTCATAATCGTCTCTTTTAAAACGTTTCGTTTAAAATTTCTGTAACATACACCTCTTATTCCTAAATTCCTAAATTTTGTTCATTTCCAAATTTCGAGATCCTTCAATTTTTATAACCGTGATTGTTTCTCAGATTTTTATATTCCTGTATTTCTAGATTTAGTAGACCTCTATATACTCATACCTCTAGTTCCTTCCATTTTGTACAAATATTAAATACCAAAATATTGCATTAATGAAATTTAAATAAACAGATATTGTCGAGATAAAATTACTTGAAACAGAAAATGTATCAGTTTATTTTCCTTCGTTTATTTATTTCCAACTTGAAAGTGATTGCGTATTCCATATCGGTTGTTTCGACGTTGAAGTACTGATCAATATGGTGTTATTTGATTATTGAAATCTATTTTTCTCCCCGTGAATATTTAACTATTGTTTGGTTTGACAATGTTATTTGCGGATAATTTAGGAGAAATATGCTGTTCTTTATAGAGATGTTTTACATATCGGGATAATATTGTAGGATTTTATCGACTGTTGTGCGGTTTTAACGTAGTAACAGATGCGTAGAATACGAAGCAACGAAGCTTGACGACCTTATGTCGGTGCCACCTGAACTACCGTGACAAATGCTGGTCACAGAGGGGGATGTATACTTAAATATCACAATGGTAATAATTTAACACCTAGGATTTATGATGCAACAAACCTGAGTAATCTTGGTACAATATTAATGTGATGTAATAACACGTTAGTATCATTTCATCGACCGCAATCGCATCTATGTTAAGTTAAAATTGAAATTTCATCTGGGGGTCGTCTACGATTACTCGTGAAACTTATTCTGAACACATTAGGCAATAATATATTTCATACGCAAAATAATGAACGAATGGACGTCGGATGCATGTTTCTGCAAACTGATGCGCGTGCAAATATGAAAGGAATATTGAATGAAATTCTGAAACTTGGTGAATTTAGGGAGCCATGTTGGAGATGTTGATTAGGAGGTTCTTAGATCGAGATATTTCAAAAAATCGATGTTTTGGAAATTGAAATTTGGGTTGTAGATTTGGGAATTTGGAATTTTGGAAGGTGGGAGATTTAGGGATTTAGGAGGTGGGGAATTTAAGGATGTAGAATTTTGGGATTCAGGGATTTAGAAGATGGTGAAGTTAGGGATTTAGAAGGTGGGGGATTTAGGGATTTAGAAAGTGAGGAATTCACGAATTTACCAGTTGGGAAATTTAGGAATTTAAGAGGTGGGAAATTTAGGGATTTAGAAGGTGGAGAATTTAGGGATTTAAGAAGTTAGGAATTTAGGGATTTAAGAGGTTGGGAATTTAGGGATTTAAGAGGTTGGGAATTTAGGGATTTAGAAGGTGGAGAATTTAGGGATTTAGAAGGCTGGGAATTTGGAGATTTAGAAGGTTGACAATTTAGGGATTTAGAAGGTTGAGAATTTCGGGATTTAGGTGGTTGACAATTTAAGGATTTAGGTATGTAGAAGTTTGAGTATTAAAAAATGTAGGTATTTGAAAATTTGAGAGTTGAGGGATTTAGGTATTTGGAATTTAAAAATCTGAGGATTTGGAAATTAATTTGATAACTTGATAATTTGACAGTTTAATAATTTGACAATTTGATAATTTGATAACTTGACAATTTAATAATTTGATAATTTGACAATCTGACAATTTGACAATTTGACAATTTGACAATTTGACAATTTGACAATTTGACAATTTGATAACTTGAAAATTGGACAATTTGATAACTTGACAACTTGACAATGCAAGAATTTGATAATTTCATAATTTAACAATTTGATAATTTTATAACTTGACAATTTAATAATATGACAATTTGATATTTTCCAACACAATAATCCAAAACTCTAAAAATACAAAAACCTGATATTCTTTATTTCTAAATATCCACGCAAAAAATCGCCTCTATCCATCAGTGTCTAGCGTGTGCACGCCACGTTTCGTGTACCACACCCTCGCCATTGTAATTTTTCCTCAGAATCATAAACCAAGCCATGAAACTTCAACCTTAACTCAATCCCAATTGTAAAAATTCTCAAAAATCCATACTTCTCCCAAATCCCTCCAACTCGCTAAAAACCTCCAAAAAACCTACCCTCACGTAACCTAACCGAAGTGCGTAACCCACCCCAAATGCGTAGTCTAACCGAAGTGCGTAACCTAGAAAAATTTTCAAATATAATATAAAAAATATAATCTCCAAGTACAGTGAACTATAAATGGCAATAAAAGAGGCAAAGCGTGAGTAAAGAACATTCGTTCGAATTTTCACGCAACTTAGGGGGTCATGTTACCCTCAACTGATTATCGACCGCGCGTGTTCAAAGTAACGAACCTTCACGATTTTCTAGAACGCACGAAACAGTGGGTTGTGCCAGTCCCAGGATCAAAGGCTTCAAACTGTAATACACTATTCAGGTGGTCGGCTGTCGTTGAAACTATACCGACTTTTACACAGTATACATATACGCCAGACGCAACGAAGCTCGACGACCTTACGGCAGTGGCACACGAGCTGCCGCCTCGAAAGGTGGTCGCGATCGGCATATAAAACAGAAATACGCGAGTTCCATGATCTTTTTCTCGGTCCGCTAAACATTTTCACGGTGATACTGTGCCATTGATCGGAGTCGAAAACTCGTTCTGGAAGATCGGCGACCGTGCGCGTAATTCTGTGTGTCTCTCGAAGAATGGCCAATCTTGTGTTTAGAAAGCTCTGAAAAGAAGTGAAAAGTTTCAAGCTTCCTTGCTCCGGAGGTCCTACTATTAAACACCGGCTGTATTACGGTAATTTAGCGAATTCTGTAAATTTCGAATGGTACTTTACCATCACTTTCGAGAATTTTATGAACATGGGGGGAAAAAGAGTTTGCGATAGGTCATGGGTGCGATGACCCGACAACACGAAATTTATTTTCATTCAGGTTGCGATGGAATGTCGCTTACGCATCAAGGAGGAATTTCATTTGAATAAATAAACTCGTCTGTGAATAATTAAATCGTTGAACTGGTGGTGGTGGAGATCGCGGAGCGTAACGTCGACGTCCTACTTTTGTTCTCAATTATCAAGTACAAATTACTGTGTGAGAGTAAACTGTTTTGTTCTCCTTCGCGGACGGTTCGGGTTCCGATCGAACAAAGAAGTCATCGATCGAGAATTGTCTTCGAGAAAATCGACGTGACGGTCGAATCGTATGAGTCTTTGCTGTTCGCATAATCATATGTACATTTGAAAATTACTTTAATCGTATGTTAGTTGAGTGGTTATTAATCTATTAGGTCGTTGTAATCTATTTTTTTAACATGTGTTAATGTATCACTGTATTGATCTCTCATTGATTTATTTTATTTAGCTTGTTAACACTGATTTATTTCAGATGGACTTTCGTTAATTGGCTATGGAGTCTTTTAGCTTTTATTTGAATTGTTTATCAAATAGATGGTACACTTTTTAAAATTGTCAATTTTGAGGAGTATAGATTTGCAAATACCACAGTAAGTTTTATTAAAATAAGAGACCTTTGAGGACACATGTACTCAGCGGTCCTTAGTGATCAATTGATTATTAAATTTCACTACAAAATGATGAATTAAGTGATATGTTGGCCAAAACCTTGAAATATTTAAGTTAAATATATTTCATTTGTTATTGCAGTGATTATTCTAGTTATTGGAGTGAAATTTCTAGGGGCAACAAATTATTAAAAAACCTCAAATTTACAAATATTTATTCTCAATGTTCATTACACATTTATTTCTAGGTCACCAAATTTCTGTATTCTCAAATTTCGAAATTTACTAGGTACGAATGTCTTCAAATTCTCAAGTTTTCCGACCTTAAATCCTTAAATGTTCAAATTCTGAAGTTTCCAAATTTCCAAATCCACAAGTCTTCAAGTCTCCAAATCTTCACATTGCCAAACCACATTCATACATTCCCTCATCCACACATCCCTAAATCACCAAGTCCTACAAATTTCTAAATCACCAGGTCCTAGAAATTTCAAAATTACCAAGTCCTACAAATTTCCAAATCGTCGAGTCTCTTAGGTTTCTCAAGTACCCTAAGTTCCTTAAATTTCCCAAATCTCTCAAATTCTCCAATTCTCAAACCCCTAAATTTCCAAACTTCAAATCCTTAAATTTCCAAATTCTGAAGTACCCAAGTTTCCAAATCCTCAAGTTCCCAAATTTCCCAAACCCCAAACTTCAAATACCTAGATAACTGAACCCTCAAATTCCTAAATTTTGAAATTCTTAAGATCCCAATTTCCCAAATCCTCGAGCTCCCAAATTTCCCAAACCCCAAACCTCAAATCCCAAAATTCCTTTAAACTTTCAAACTCCCAAGTTCCAAACCTCCCCAAATTTCCAAACCTCCAAACCCCCAAAACCCTAAATCCCCAAATTTTCAAGCTCCCAAATTTCTCAAACCCCAAATTTAAAATTCTTAAATGACTCCAAACTTTCAAACCCCCAATATCCAAACTTTCCCAAATTTCCAAACCTTCAAACCCCCAGTATCCAAACTCCTAAATCCCTAAATCCCGAAATTGTCAAGCTCCCAAATTTCCGAAACCCCAAACTTCAAATCCCAAAATTCCTTTAAACTTTCAAACCCCCAAGTTCCAAACCTTCCCAATATCCAAACTCCCAAATCCCTAAATCCCCAAATTGTCAAGCTCCCAAATTTCCCAAACCCCTAAACTTCAAATTCCTAAATGACTCGAAACTTTCGAAGGCCCAATTTCCAAACCTCCCCAAATTTGCAAACCTCTAAACTCCCAATATCCAAACTCGTAAATCCCGAAATTTCCATACCTCTTACCCGAAACAAAATACGTCGCAGCCCAATACAGCAATTTCGTGAAACACCACAACGAGCAGTAAAATGTTCGTCCTTCTCTTCAACAATGTTTCGAGTTAACTTGACTATTACTTTCAATTCTTCAAATCACCGCGATCCTCGACGGCACGAAAATTACATGTGTATACGAATGAACTGTCACTTCCCAAGGAAGCAATAATTTATTCCGAACGTAAGAAAACGGCGACATTCGAGCGATATCGTCGAAAGGATTTTCGAGATTTTTGCCGCAGCATTCGTGCGCGACATTTGTCACTTGCGGACACAAGACATTAACAATAAGTAGGCCAAGTAGACTTATTAGACTGAAAGAACGCTTCGCTAATCGAGCCACCAGCAATTACGCTATCGTCAACCTTACTTACTCTTGAATTGCTCTTTCAACAGCATTCCGCCTTCATAGGTTCTTAATGATTCCTTGCAAATCTTTTTCCGCGACAAAATTCACTGACAACGTGAATATTGACTGTCATTCGAACGTCGTTCGCGAATAGCTGTTGCTACCTCCGCATGATTTAACAGTTTAACGCGATAAATACCATGGAGACTCGTGAATCATCGGGGGTTCATTGTAGTGCAGAAGGCTCAAATAATTTTAACACAATATCAAATATTTTTTCAACCTCCTCGATTAACTTCGAATATATTATTTTATATATTCACATACGAAATTTGAACCTTGTCATTTGAAATTTTCTACAAAATTATTTCAAGCTTATTTAAAATAATTTTGTATTTATAGGTTGTCGGATAATTTCATATGTGATCTCACATCATTTTTTAGTTCAAGTTTATTTGAAATAATTTCGTATTCAAAGGTATTATTAAATGATTCTGTACTTGATGTTTGTATCAAATAATTTTTATGTAAGGTCTATTTCAAATGACCTCGTACTCAAATTTTGTTTCAAATAATTTTACACTTGAAGATTGCATAAAGTAATTTTCTATTCGAATTTATTAAATGCCTTTGTATTTGAACTTTATAGAAATGACTGTATTTGAAGTTTATAGGAAATGACTGTATTTGAAGTTTATAGAAATTACTGTATTTGAAGTTTATAGAAATTACTGTATTTGAAGTTTATAGGAGATGACTGTATTTGAAGTTTATAGAAATGACTGTATTTGAAGTTTATAGAAAATGACTATATTTGAGCTTTATAGAAAATGACTGTATTTGAAGTTTATATGAAATGATTATATTTGAAGTTTATAGGAAATGACTATATTTGAAGTTTATATCAAATAATTTTACATGTGAAGTTTGCAATAATTTTTACTTCAAAGTATCTGTAGCAAACATTTACCACCATTCCACATGTTAATTGTCCTTAGTACGTTAACAAAGAAAACCTAACCTTCTAGCTCCATAAATTAACACAATCAATGCAAACAAAAAAATGTATTATTGCATAAACATTCGGAGCTCGATAACCAACGTGTAACCAAAGCGTAAGGCCGAAATGATTTTGTTTGAGGAAGTGCAGTTTATGAGCAGTTTTAATGGTGTTAGGTTCCGAAAATTAGCATGTATCGTACAAAAGAGGTTAGCAGTTCCAACCATGAGTTTCGTGTCTCGCTTCGAGACAGTTTGCAACATTAATAATCTCGTAATGAAAGCTGCAACTTTGAATGTACCTGCTTGTTGCTCGGAAATTATGCAATATGCCTGCTCGGCGGAGTAATACACGAACACGTCTTAATTTTCTCGTTCATGTGAACGTTTCTCATTTATCCTTAACCTTGATGCACATGTATGGCGAACGGATTGGACAGTTCGTAAATCAAGTGCTTGTCAAATCGTAAATTGGAGAGTAGAAATAAATGAGGCGGCAAAACCAGCAAGTTTTTGTTTACTAAAATGTTATTTATGGAAATAGAAAAAAAATATACCGTTAAATATTTCAGGAATAGTTGATCAAATTTTGTAAGTGACGAGGAACCAGGATTTACGAAGTTTGCTATTTTGCATATCTTCTTTGTCCCCGTTCGAGCTTAACAGCTCTCCGTTTATCGATTATTATGTAAGCCTCGGAATGCAAGGATGGTTCGATTATTCTCCATTTTTTTGTTCTTTTACTTGATCACGTAAAATGAGAAATAAATAATTTTCCTGGTTACGTAAGACTTCACGTTTAGTTGGCTGCAATTTACAAAGCCGGTAATAAAGTAACACGTGACATCAGCACAGGAAAATGTAGGTTTACCGCTTGCCATACTCCGAATGGAACAAAGCTATGACTTCAAAATGTTACGAGCGGAATTTGAATCTCCGACTTACCAAATCGATGCCCGTACAAACGATCACGTATGCAAAAACAAACGTGACATATTTTCATTCACCAACTGTCGTCTATCGTTTTGCATTTTAAAGTGACCAGTCACTTATCGTACCCTATTAGTAAATTGAACATCAATGAATACATATTAATCTCTCTCGTTGCAGAACAAGACTTCAACCATGAAGAACGTGCATTTGTTATTCGCGATTTTCATTGTAAGTCACGTTTACGCTCGCGACGTTGACTTTTGTTTCGTCGACGAAGATGACCCATATTTGTACATGGCCACCAAGACTGCCTACCATTTCGTTCATGCTGGTAAAACAAGATTTCAGGATGTACCTAGTAAGTATATTATTATAACGTTTCGTGAGAAGTTTCTTAATTCGTAGAGAAAACATTTTGTGAGATTCCTAATGGTTCATTTATATTCTGTGGTAAAATTTTCATAAGTTTATCATTGTAGACTCTCGTTATATTGCAACGTGACAAATCGATGTATAATGATGGCGATATAGTCGTGACGATATAACGTGTGGATACATTACGTGTGACAGTATAGTATGTGATATAACACGTGGCAATATAACGCGCGGCAATATAACGCGTAGTAATTCAACACGTAAGAATACAATGCATTGTGATTTAATGCATGACACTGCAACGCGTGATAATTTAATATGTGGCAATATAACGCGTGGCAATATAACGCGTGGCAATATAACGCGTGGTAATTCAACTCGTAAGAACACAACGCATGTTGATTTAATGTATGATAATGCAACGCGTGATAATTTAATATGTGGCAATATAACGCGTGGCAATATAACGCGTGGCAATATAACGCGTGGCAATATAACGCGTCGTAATTTAACGTGTAGGAATACAACGCTTGGAGATTTGATGCGTGGTTATATAACACGTGGCAATATAACACGTGGCAATATAACACGTGGCAATATAACGCGTGGTAATTTAACGTGTAGGAATATAACGCGTGGTAATTTAATGTATGACAATGCAACGCGTGGAAATCTGATGCGTGGCTATATAACGCGTGGCTATATAACGTGTAGTTATCTAACGCGTGGCTATACAACACGTGGCGATATAAAGCGTGCTATACAACGCGTAGTTATCGAACACGTGGCTATACAACGCAATTGAACGTATGGCTATATAACCCGTGGTGATATATCGTATGATAATAAAACGCGTGACTATATAAGGTTTGGCCATATAACGCGTGACAACCCAACGCGACCTAACGCACGACAGTACGAATTATACTAAAACGCGAATGTTGAACCACAAAAATGGCAATATATCGAGGGTCTACTATACTTCGATGTAAATGAATTTCAACGACACCGGAAATACATTTAGTTAAACATTTCACGAGATACATCTGTACGAACGTGTTAAAACTATCGAACGTTTAATTATTTTATAGATTGTCATGCGGAACAAGTTTGGATGCTTGCTACACACGGCACGCAATGTGCGTCGCAAACGGAGATCACACGAATGCTCGAATTAACCGAGGTTCAAGCACAGATACTTAATAATCACGAGTCACGAGATGGTAAGTGAAAGAATATAAAAGGACGTCGTCGCCTTCCCCGAAATCGATGACTAATACCCGCGTTTTATCGTTCAATGAACTTTGTCAAGGAAACGACATTTTCTCGGAAAGGGAACGCGAGTGACATAGTTCGCTGTTAATTCAGGTCATTGACACTTTTTCGTATCGATCTTTGCCACACGTTGTTTCACATGCCGATCAATAGTTACTTTCTCAGCCGTTAACCTAAGATTTATTATACCTACGGTTGTAAATTGAAACTCACTCGTATCTTTTATCACGAACACCTCCATTTCTGTTATTGGTAAACGATACTATCAATGGATTCGTCATCGATCGTTGCGCAACGGTGCAATATAGCCCTCTTTTAGATAAGTATAAATGTAAGAGGAGAGAAGACAACACTTGTTATGGGAGATTGAATTTGGATATTTTTGTGAAGTTTACAAATTTTTTATTTTTATATTTGAAAATGTGGAAAGTTTTGGAACAATCTTGAAATTCCTGTATTCTTCTCACATCCCCAAATTTGCACATCCCAAATCCTCATATCCCCAAATTTTCATGTCCCAAATTCTCACATCTTGAAACTTATACACTAAACATTCTCACATCTGCTAATTTTCAAATTTCCATATCCTCATATCGCCAAACTTACACATCCCAAATCCTCACATCCCCAAATTTACACGTCCCAAATCCTCACACATACTTAAAACTCCAAAACTCCACATACTTACATCTCCAAATTTGTCCATTTCCTGAAACCCAAATCTTCAAATTCCTACAATTCCAAGTTCCAACACCTTCAAATTCCTACATCCTGAAATTGATTTTTGATTTTGATACATACACACTGTTCTCTCCGCAGAGGGTCACATGTGCAACAAAGATTTAGAGAACCTGAAGAGATGGAAACCAGACGCATACCTGGTCGTCGAGAGAGCGGAAGTCTTGACGCCTCAAGGTGTCGAAGATATGAAATTGCTCGCAAGAAGGTTGCAGAGCAACTTTCCTCAGCTTCTACAAACCAGTATCAATAACATAACTGCGGACAATTATATGGTATTAATAAAAAATTATAATAAGTATTGATAATTTTTCGATATAATATTGATTGATTATGTTGAAAATATAAGTATTGATAAATACAATGATATTAATAAAAAAGTAAAAATCAAATGATATGACAAATAATACAAAATATTTAACACATTCGAATTAATGGTGTTTAGTTCAAAACAACCGACGCACGTGACACCATGGGGTCTTTCATGGAGGGACTCTTCGGGGACAGACACGCTGTGGACGCCGAAGAAGTTTCTGTCAACGATACTTTACTTACTGCAAGTAACTTTTCTATATGCACGACTGTTACTTGGAATAAATGTAATAAATGTTTGATGAACGTTTGTGAAGGGATTTTTGTGAAAACGTTTTATGTAATTATCATTTTAGCCTTATGAGAGCTGCAACGCATGGGATAATGAACAGAACAACATTTCTATGGAGGAAGTGAACAGATTCGACGAAGGACCACAGTTTCAGAGTCTCATGCTGAATGTTAGCAAACGTCTCGGATTTTTGTACAATATCTCCAAAGGTAAGATGTGATTATCGTTTTTGTTTGGATTGTGGACATTATTTGGTGTGGAAGTAGTAGGTGTAGTTTATCATTATTAGATTTGAGTGAAGGGTGCAAATTTTCGTATCAATGTCGACATTCTTAAATTTATAAACTCTGAAATTTTCGGGTCATCCATCAGCATAATTGTACGAATCTTCAAATTCTAAGATTTGAAAATTATCTCTAATACACAAACTTCTTTCTTCAAAGTACTAAGATTTTCAAATTTCTAATTTGCTATTGTACAAATCTTTAAATTCCCGAATTTACAAATCCACTCTCAAATTTCTAAGTTTCTATATCTCCAATTTTCTACCAAACTTCCAACTCTCCAAATCTTCAAATCACTAAATTCCCAAATACCCAAATCCCCAAATTCTCAAATTCCCAAATTTGCAAACTCACAACGTCTCAAATCACCAAATCCACAAATTTCTAAGTCTTCAAACCTACAAATCCCTAAATTCCCAAATCCCCAAATCCCCAAATCCCTAAATCCCTAAATTCATAAATCCATAAATCCCCAATCACTAAATCCCCAAATTCTCAAATTCCCAAATTTGCAAACCAATCTCTAATCACCCAATCTTCAAATTTACAAATCTCTAAATCCTTAAGTCTCCAAATCCCCAAATCCCCAAATTCCTAAATTCCCAAATCCCTAAATCCCCAAATTTCCAAATTCCCAAATTCCCAAATTTCCAAATTCCTAAATCCCCAAATTCCAAAATCCCCAAATTCCTAAATTCCCAAATCCCTAAATCTCCAAATCCCTAAATCCCAAAATCCCCAAATCCCCACATTCCCAAATTCCCAAATTCCCAAATTCCCAAGTTCCCAAGTTCCCAAATTCCCAAATTTCCAAATCCCCAAATCCTCAAATCCCCAAATTCCCAAACCCGAAATCCCGAAATCCCCAAATCCCCAAATATCTAAGTCCCACTATAATTTACAGCACTCTGATTCGAGGCAATCTCACAAGTACCCATTTACCAGCGTCCATAAATCACACCCTGCAAATTTCTATCTGTTCTCAAATAAAAAAAAAAACACATTTCCAACGCATTTGTTAATATTTGCCAACCAACGTAATCTACAAATAGCCTCTTCCCATCATGCCGGTAATTCATGAATTTCATTTCTGCGTGACTCATCTCCGCAGCCGAGAAACTCAAACAGTGACATTATCATGCAACTTTCCGCCAAACCGGATACAAAAACAATCCATCCAAATCGAACACCGCAATATCTCCACTCGAATCCCATCCGCCAGATAATATTCAATCATAATTTTTCAGAGACTGTCTTAACGATGTACGATATGTGTCGTTACGAAAAGGCCTGGACAGTGACGAAACTTTCACCTTGGTGTGCCGTCTTCAGCAAGGAAGAGCTACGTGTGCTGGAATATCGCGAGGATCTCTACTACTATTACAAAGCCGGATATGGTCGCGAAATCAATGCTCAGCTAGGATGTACGCTGTTGCAAGACATGATGAATCACTTTTGGTAATTCTCTTGTCCTTTCGATCGAGATCCGGCCTCGATAACGACGCGATCAGAAATAATTCGATACGTTCCGCAGGAAAGTGGAACAGGATAAAAACGCGATGGAACCGAAGGGAGTGTTTTACTTCGGCGACATCATCAGCCTGCAGAATCTGCTGACCACGCTGGGCATCAACAAGGATCAAACGAAACCGACTGCCTTTAATTACAAGGATATGGCGAAACGACAATGGCGGACTTCCTTTATTTCGCCGTTCGCCGCCAACCTTGTCGCTGTCTTCTACAAGTAAGATAATCGGAATTATATCATACTTATTACGTATTGCTAGATAGTTTCTCATTTTTTTATCAGAAAGAAATCGGACAACAACCGTATTATTAACCTAAATACTAGTGAAATGCAATTAATTGTGATTTTTTATACAGATGTTCGGTTACCTTTGTTAACGTTAACAAAATATTAGGAAATTTGTTAAAAAATATTATTCATACGATAGACATACATTTAAATTTTCAAGAGGTTCGTACGACAAAATGGTCGCCAGATTTAAGGATTCTATATTAATTCGGACGCGATGCAAACACTCAAATATTGTTAGCCTTAAAATTAATTGTGATTTTATACACGGTTGCACTTGGTTAAATTATCTTTCTACAACATTCACAAAATATCGTTAACAAATTCGTTAAAAAATATCATTCATAAGACATTCATTAAAATGTTCAAGAGGTTCCAGTCGAACCTGATGATTCGAAACAAAATGGCCGCCAGACTTAAGGATTCTATTTTAATTCTCAGATGCGGAAACATTCAAATATTGTAAACCTTAAAATTGTGATTTTGTACACAAATGTTGCATTCATTTGGTTCAGTTGTCTTTCTGTTAACATTGATAAAATATCGTTAACAAATTCGTTAAAAAATATCATTCATAAGACATTCATTAAGACGTTGAAGAGGTTCGAACGACAAAATGGCCGCCAGACTTAAGTATTCTATTTTGATTCGCAGATGCGACGGAAACACTCAACCAAACAAAGTAATGTTTTACTTGGCAGAGAAGCTGGTCCTGCTGGACGGATGTGACGTAGGCCTCTGCGACTGGGAATACTTCAAGCAAAAATTCAGCCCGATAATTAATCGTTGCAATCTTAACGTTTGCTGGGACGGAAGCGGAGTCGCCGCTTCCCTTCCGAATTTTATCTTCGTTCTTCTTTCATGCTTTTCTCTAGTCTTTCTTAGAAATTAGAGACGCACGCGGTGCTGGATTAATCGATATGCACTTGCTTTCAAGCTGCACTTTTATCTTTGAAATCTTCAAATTTTATTTCACCAAACAACGTGAAATGGGAAATTTTTGACGGAGAAACATTTCTTTGAAATAATAAATTATTGTAATAAATTGAAATAATATTATATTATAATAAATTTAAATAATATAATATTATTATAATAATTTGAAATAATATAATATTTGAAGTAACGCAAATTGTATAAGCGATGTTATGGGGACCTAAAAATGTCGAGTGGGGCCCAACGTGTTGATCCAGCACTGTGTTCATAGAACAGCGCATAATTGAATTTTAAATCAGTATACATATGAAACTATTCGTACGAATTAGCTCGAAAAGAAAGCTGCAACATTCCGCTGTGCTTTTTCGTCGCCAAAAAAAATGGAGCGTATTTAATATTTTTTATTCCTATCTAATAGCTGTGTACGTTATTTATACGCATTTATTGTTGTGTTTATTGTCATCTTCATTTGTTTATATGTCACAGGTACGATATTCGTAAGGTAATATTTATGACATTTTAACACTCTAACAACGTCCGTCCGGTTCGCGAGAGATTTTAATGCACAATCGCATCGTTGCTTGAAATTTTCCTTTCGGATCTTAGTGTCGTGACAGATACGGTCAACATACATGTATACGCTTAATAAATGTAAAGATTTCAATATTAAGATTACATCGTAATTATTAAATAGCAGTTATTCGATTCAGGTTTTAAAATTTGTTTAAAAACTCATTCAGGTTTTCAACACTTTACTTTTCACTCGTTTTGAGCTTGGTGTAAATATCGTTTTGTTACATTCAAATTACGCTAGGTTCAAAAATAATGTTTAAATTAAGAAATAAAATTAATCTAATTTCGACTAGTTTATTGTAGATTCGTGTGATGTTTCGTATATGAATAAAAATTGCTAACAATTATGTGTTTGTGAACCTTGAATTTCTAATATCATCAGAAGGATTTTTTATAATGACGTTAATAAGCGACACTGACAAACGAAGGCCTTGCAATTATCGTGATTAAAAAGATCAACATACTTATAGGGGTAATGCGTCGTCAAGGATCATTTGTAGGTTTCTAGATAACTGTCGGCAAAATTTGCATTGAACGTGTAAATTACCAATAAGTGGAAGATGCTGTCAGAGTTAATTCGATATCACGCCTGCACATTGTCTGCAGGTGAATAATTCGTTAATGAAAGAAGCCTTCAACTTTATTAAAATAATTCTCGGGTGTAAACGAATGCTTTATTGCTTCATAGGCGACTAAACAAAGTTTAGCAATATCTTTCACAAATTATCGCTTCTTCAAAATTAATAACAAAAAACTAACTTTGATCTAACGAATTGAATATTTAGATATTTTATAGCCTGAGGTCATTTTATTTGTACTGAAGAAGTAAATAGTAATTCTTAATTTTTAAGTTACATTATCACAATTTGGGAACGAAGAAATTTATTTTTGAAGATTATGAATTTATAAATTTAATAATTAGGTAATTATTAAGGTTCTATTAATTACTTAAGTTCTATTAGGTTATTCTATTTTTACAAACTTAATAATTAATTATTAATTTAATAATTTAATGATCAATAATAAATTTAATAATGGAATGATTTAATAATTGATAATTAATTGAATAATTTAATAATTAATAATTAATTTAATAATGGAATAATAATTATTAAATTTGTAAAAATAAAATAAATTAAAAAAGTAACTAGTAGTAATTAACTAGTTATTAAATTAGTAAAAATATGATAAAATAGAAAAATAGAATAACCTAACAGAACATAATTAAAAGAACCTTAATAATTACCTAGTCAAAGTTATAAATTAATTAAAAATTATTTATCGGGAAAAATAGAGTAACCCAACAGAACCTAATTAATTAACGAATTACACAATCGAATGCAGTAGAATGTAATTAATATTCAAGACAAATTGCGGAAAAAAACAAGAAGGAAATTGATGTAGAAAAAAACGGGAGCACGATATACATCTCGCGGGTCACTTAAGTAAATGAAACGTGTATAAACGTAATATAACTGAAAGAACATACATATACTTTATACGCGTTGTTTTATTGTTGCAACGAAGATAATTGAGCTTCCTTCATGAAAAATTAAATGTGCAATGAAGTTAAATAGGAATTCGCTTACCTATTAGTCTTCTACCTATTAGTTTGCTATCGTCGGTGCTCGTGAATAGCGAAAAGTAAGGAATTATATTCAAACTTAAAGGCTTTTGTTTTTGTTTTTGCACAAAACTATGCAACTTATAAAGTCCATGTACACTTATACATTTCTAAATTTTCTAATTTTCTAAATTCTTAAATTTCCACATTTTCCAAATTTCAAACCCTC
Organism: Megachile lagopoda; assembly: GCA_036983795.1. NCBI lineage: Eukaryota > Metazoa > Arthropoda > Insecta > Hymenoptera > Megachilidae > Megachile > Megachile lagopoda. Next base: position 8,146,122 of record CM072798.1, read on the forward strand.
AAGTTTATAAATTTTCAAATTCACAAATTTCCCAAATTTCTAAATTTTTTAATTCTACAATTCCCCAGGTTCCAAGCTTGCAAGTTCCTACATCTCCAATTTCTCAAATTCCCCAAATTTCTAAATTTTTTAATTCTACAATTCCCCAGGTTCCAAGCTTGCAAGTTCCTACATCTCCAACTTCTCAAATTTCCCAAATTCCTTATTATCCAAACTACTAAGCCCTCAAATTCCCCAATATCCAACCTTCCAAACTTTTAAATTCCCCAAATTCCCTAATATCCAAACTTTCGAACTTCCAAACACTCAAATTCCCTAATATCTAAATTTCCAAACTCTCAAATTCCCAAATACCCAACCCCTAAATTCCACTTTCGCACAATTCCATCAAAACACATTGTCGAACAACAAAGGCTAGCTCCATAATTCATAAACACAACTTATATTCTTTCAGAATAATTTGTTCCAAGCAAAGAGTATAATCCAACAGCCATGGTATCACTTTCGCTGTACCTCTTCGTGATGCATCAAATCAACTACACAGAATACCTAACAAGCATAAATCAGCCGATCCGCGAATTATTAACCACATCAAAGTTCCCGGATGTGCTCTTCATCGTCCACGACCCAAACTCCAACAACTCCGAAATAATCGACGGCATGTACAGAACCGTGTCCCGAATTTCGCCGACCACTTTCGTTCATTTAAATCGTTCCGACACGAACCTGTCGTTCCACGTGTCTCGAAGATCCCTGATCCTGTACCTCTATTTTTCCAAAAGTCCCCCAGACGTCCACCAAACGCAGGAGATCGCGGACATCATTTCCCGCGAGGAGGCTCGTCAGAAAGTCCTGCTGATCACCGTTCTGGAAGAACCCGACTGCAACTTCGAGTCCGTTTTCGAACAACTATGGCGCAAGCAGCTGCTGAACGTTGCGATTCTGGAGCTGCCAAAGTTCGACGAGAAGAGATCCATAATGCTGCATCGATACAACCCGTTCTCGAAGGTTTACGACCGGCGAGAGTACACTTCCGGTGTCGAATTCTTCCCCGATAAGGTGAGAGACCTCCACGGTTACCCTATGCGAACATTACTATTACCCAGAGCGGGCATTCCTGACGTGATAATGGACTCGCAAAGTCGTGCCGTGATAACCCAAGGTCCAGACGTAAAGGTCCTCGAAACCTTTGCCCACGTTCTAAACTTCACCTCGGACTTACGCTACGTTCGAACCATTAATCGTAACTTGTCTTACGTTATGGAAGTTGAGAATATCGATATATCGTTATTGTTATCCCTTTTTATTCCCACCGTGTCGAACGAGTACACCGTGCCCCTGAACGACGAGAAGTGGTGCCCGGTCGTGCCGAGCAATTATTCGTTCAAACTGATCGAGCTGCAAGCCGTTGTCAGTACGTTGGTCAATTACATAATTGTTATTACGTTCTGGGCCATTTCGCGTATGCTGAGGTTCGACCGGAAGACCTGGCAGCCGCTGAAGATCTTCGGCATGATACTCTGCATGGCGGTGCCGATCAAACCGGGGAGAGCGATCGAGAAGATTTTGATATTCGCCATTTTTCTGGCGTCGTCTTTCCTGTCGACGAATCTGTACGCGGACCTGACCACGACGCATATTCAAGGCACGGCTCAGGCGGTTTACAAGGATTTCAAGGAGCTGGACAAGTCTGGATTGATACCCGTTGTACTGAAAACGTTAATGAACATAACTTTTAGGCACGGCGATGAGTCTTTCCTCGCGTTGAAGGAGAAGGCTGTTCCCACAGGCAACATGAGCCAGTGCGTTAAGCACTTGGAGAGGTACCATAATGTTACTTGTTTCATGGAAAAGAAATTGGCGGCCATGTTGATTTATTCGTACTCGAAGAGGGGAGAGAAGAATATGGTCGTTAGCAAAAACCTTTGCTACGCGAATCCGCGGGCCGCGTATTACGCGAAAAAGAATTCTCCGATCGTTGAACGAATGTCAGAGATCGTGATGAGATTGAAAGAGTCGGGTTTGGAGCACAAGTGGACCACGGATTATATCGGTAAATTTTCAGCGAGAAAAACGTACTTGATGAACGTGAATGAGGAGAAGCAACCGTCGCTGGTGGGGAAGCTGATACCTGTCGTGATCTCTGGATTTTTTCTCTCGGTGATGGTATTCTGGATTGAAATACTGCTCGATCGTACCGAAAATAACGAAGAGTAACTATCAATCGGGAAAATAGTCGTTCATGGATGCTTACTTGATGTTCGTTGTTTAATCTTTGGTGTATACTGGTTCGTGTGTGCATGTTTACTTAGAATTGTCGATCTACGTTATATGCAAAATGTTCTTATTCATTCACATAGGACCTGGTTATATCTTGCGGGTCCTTATAGTTCTTAGACTCATTTTTATGTATAGAGATTTTAACATTTTTGAGAGTTATTGATGTGTCTAGATTAGGGCGATGTACTCATATTCCAAAGTACTTATATTCCGAAATTCCTATCTAATCCTTAATTCCCATTCTAAATCCTAATTCCTATTCTAAATCCCTACATCCACAAATCCCTACACCCTCAACTCTCTACACCTCCAATCAATGCAACTGCACATCCCTAGATCCCCAAATCGACATATCTCCAAAACTGCACTTCCCCAAATTCTGACATCCTCAAACCTCTACATCTCCAAATCCACATATCTCCAAAACTCTACATCCCCAAAACTCCACATCTCCAAATCCACATATCCCCAAAACTCTACATCCCCAAATCCATATATCACCAAATCTCCACATCCCCAAATGCATATATCTCCAAATCTCTACATCTCCAAGTCCACATATTCCCAAATCTCTACGTCCCCAAATCCACATATCCCCAAAACTCTACATCCCCAAATCCATATATCACCAAATCTCCACATCCCCAAATGCATATATCTCCAAATCTCTGCATCTCCAAGTCCACATATCCCCAAATCTCTACGTCCCCAAATCCACATATCCCCAAAACTCTACATCCCCAAATCTTTACGTCCCTAAATCTTTACATCCCCAAATCCATATATCCCCAAAACTCCACATCTCCAAATGCACATATCCCCAAATCTCTACGTCCCCAAATCCACATATCCCCAAAACTCTACATCCCCAAATCTTTACGTCCCTAAATCTTTACATCCCCAAATCCATATATCCCCAAAACTCCACATCTCCAAATGCATATATCCCCAAATCTCTACATCCCAAATCCCCAAATGCCTATATCCATAATATACTCAGTCGTATACAACTCTGAATATCAGCTTGAAAATTGCACACAATATCTACGGTTAATCAAAAACAATGTCACAATACTTAAGAATTGTTTATAAACGTGTAACAAGAGAAAATGATAGTTTCGACTCGCAAGAAGAAATTCGCAGGCAGACGGAGTTGCTCGAAGTTACGAAAGACCGCATAGTTCTCGTTGTTCAAGAGTTTGAGTCTTTTGTTTGAAGATAACGAACTGATCTAATTTTAGAAAAGCATAGGATTTAATGATCTTGTACTTCAGTTGAGTCTTGAAATGCCAATTTATTTTCAGCTTGTTTGACCGCATTGCATTGCTACGATTTGTGCATGAAAATAAAGAACTTTGACGACTTGCATATTGAGTTACTACTTCTTCCCATAATTATTATTTTCCTTGAGAAATATATGTATTAATCTATATATTCATACATATGTATTTATACATACATATATCATATATGTATTATACATATGTTCATACATCATAGGTATTAATATATAAATTTCTACATATGTTCATACATCACATGTATGAATATATAAATTTCTACATATGTTCATACATCACACGTATGAATATACAGATATCTACATATGTTCATACATCATATGATCACGTAGATTTCGTCAAAAAAAATTGATATATTTAATGAAATATTTATGTATTTATATATTTATATTTATTTCAACTTATTGTATAAAATATAATGTGAAATGGTCACCTTCCGAGTGCAAGGGTTAACTCGAGTAGCCAATCGGTTTTCACTAAAATAGAGCAGAAGGTCACGAGACGGTCGATTTTCCCTGCGTAAATCGTAGACGAATAAAAATTGAATGCAACGCATGTGACACCACAGGGAAGAACGAGGGTATCATTCCCCTTAGTTCCCTTGTCTTTTCGCCGTCGCATTTTCCCTGCAAGTCCTTCGTTTTCCTCGATCCATTTGTTGCTGCTACCCCCACTGAGTGTTCAGCTCCCGCTGCGAAGCCACACAGCAAGTAGTAGGTGTACGACCAGTGTCGGACCGACCGGCATCGTGTGTAGGTGCTGGAGCCACGTTTGTCTCGTCAGTTTCTTTCCAAGTCAACCGATTACGCGAGAAACCACATAACCAACGGGAATCTGGTTGTTTCGACAATTCTGACGACACCCGGGAAAAAAAAGAGACCGCCGAGTGGTGAGTGAAGATCGAGGGTGAAGTAACCTCGAACACGTGTGTTGAGATCGACATTCGTTCGCGATCGTCCCGCATTTTTCTCTTACATCACCGTGTCGAATTCGTTTTTATTTTCGACGTGGCCCGGCTAGCCGCAAGTGAACGCTCGTCCACGTGCGATTTTTTTCATCGGCTCCGAACGAGTCCGGGTATATATGATTTATGGAGCGAAATCGTAAAACAAACACGACGGACTCGTAACGCGACCGGCTTTTTCGACGATTCGCGTCGTTGCAACGCGTGTGTTTCTCGTCTTCTAACTTCTATTTTGGTGCCGATGTAAAAATAAACTGGAAATCACGGGACCGTGGTAATCCGACAAGTTTTTCATTACACGCGAAAAAAAAGAAAACCACCGGCGCGATGGACGCTCGTTATTCCCTTCGACGTGGTTTCCGAAAGGTACGGACGTTGCACGACGAAGTTGCGGCGATGCGTTTCGCGTGAGACGTTGAAATGTCGCGCTAATTAACAACAGGTGATAGCCGTGCAATAATTCGAACGTCGAGAGAAGTGCCATTGATTTTTACAATTCGTGTGCATCTTCGCTTGCCACTCGGCCGATGTACGGAAATTCCAGCTTCGATATCGCTACATCTCCGGATTCTGATAGACGAATGTTCAAATACCTAAACTTGATCTTTAACAGTTTTGGTATTCTTGGATGCGGTATATAGGGATTGTAGGAATTTTGTATTCTGGGGATTTTGGGATATAGGGATTTTAGGATATAAGGATTTTGGGGTATAGGGGTTTTGGGATATAAGGATTTTGGGATATAGGGATTTTGGGATATAAGGATTTTGGGATATAAGAATTTTGGGGTATAGGGATTTTGGGATATAAGGATTTTGGAATATAGAGATTTTGGGGTATAAAGATTTTGGGATATAAGAATTTTGGGATTTAGGGATTTTGGGATATAAGGATTTTGGAATATAGGGATTTTGGGGTATAAAGATTTTGGGATATAAGAATTTTGGGATATAGGGATTTTGGGATATAAGCATTTTGGAATGTAGGGATTTTGGGATATAAGGATTTTAGGATATAGGGATTTTGAGATATGTGAATTACAGAATATGGGAATTTTTGAATTTTGAGATATTAGAATATAGTCACTTTGGGATATAGGGATTTTGGGATATAAGGATTTTGAAATATAGGGATTTCGGAATATAGAAACTTTGGGGTCTAGGAATTTCGGGATATAGAGATATAAAGATGTAAAGAATTTGAAATATAGGGAATTCGGAATATAACAATTTTGAAATGTAGGGATTTTGGAATACAGAGATTTCTGGATCTAGGAGTTTCGGGATATAGAGATTTCGTATTTCTAAGTATTCCCTATATTACAAATACACATATCACAATATCCTTACTTCCACATCTTCAGGTATTTCTACTCCTGCAAATCCTTATATCCCTATATCCCTAGATTCTTATATCTTTCTACTCCTATACAATTTTGTATCCCTATATTTCTATATCTCTCTACTCCTGTAAAATCTCATATCCCTAGATTCATATATCTCTCTGCTATAAATCCTCATATCCCTAGATCCATATATCTCCCTGCTATAAATCCTCATATCCCTAGATCCATATATCTCCCTGCTATAAATCCTCATATCCCTAGATTCCTATATCTCTCTACTCCTATAAACTCTCATATCCCTAGATTCCTATATCTTTCTACTTGTAAAAAATTTCATATCCCTAGATTCCTATATCCCTCTATTGCTATTAAACCTCATATCCCTAAATTCCTATATCTTTCTACTTGTAAAAAATGTCATATCCCTAGATTCCTATATCTTTCTCCTTGTAAAAAATTTCATATCCCTAGATTCCTATATCTCTGTACTGCTATTAAACCTCATATCCCTAGATTCCTACACTCTGTACTCCTCATATTTACACATCCAATAATCCCCATATTCTTGAGTCTCTATAAAATTTAGATATCTTAATTTATATCTCGAAATCTGTATCCTTATCCTCCATAATAATATTCTTATATCCGTACCCATAATAATTATACTTAATAACAAAATTCTCTGAAAATTACTAAAGTTCTCCATACACATAGGAGAATGTGATCATCCAACCTCGTACAGTATATGAACCATGCCTGATTATGTACTGGATAATTTCTGGCGTGTTCACCGTAGCCTGGTACGAGGGTTCAGAATAAATCTTCCGCCTCGGTTGAAATTGTTTGAATTTTCGAGGCGGTAATTAGCCGCCCAGTCACCGGCTAAACAACAGTTTCGCATGTCACGACTCCCTTTCGCAGGTTGTAAGTCAACCTCGGTCTGGAAATTTTAGCCCGCGGGTTCGATACTCGGCTAACCCTCTTCCTCACCCTCCGTGCAAACTTCCCCCGTTGCATTTTCTATCCTGCCCTTGTTCTGCCCTACTGAATAACGCGAGAGGAAACTTTTGCCGAGGAACACGCTGGAATACGAACAAGGAATATAAGAGAGGGCCAAGGGAAATTGGATACTGGGAACACACATTTTGGACCTTAGGAATTTAGAGAGTGGCGAAGTTTCTGAAACGTTTACTTTTGTGGGAGGAAGTGTGGGAATTAGGCAGTTTGTGGATAAGAGGACTTTGCGATTTGGGGATTTGAGGAGGGGTGAAAGTTTGGGAGTGGGGAAGTTGGGGATGAGGAGATTTCTTGGGGAGAGATTTGGAGATTTAAGCATTTGGAGATTTGGAGATTTGGGGATTTAGAAGGGTGAAAATTTGGGAATTTGGGGATTTAGAGATTTGGAGATTTAAAGATTTGGGGAGATAGGGATTTGGAGATTTAGAGATTTAGAGATTTAGAGATTTAGAGATTTGGGGATTTAGGGATTTAGCAGGGTGAAAATTTGGGAATTTGGGGATTTGGAGATTTGAGGATTTAAGGATTTGGAGAGATGAAAATTTGGAGATTTGAGGATTTGGGAATGGGAGTTGGGGATGAGTAGATTTGGAGATTTAGGGATTTGGAGTTTTAGAGTTTTGGAGATTTAGAGATTTGGAGATTTAGGGATTTGGAGTTTTAGACACTTCGAAATGTGAAAATTTGGGAGTGTGAGAAACTGAGGATATGTAGATTTGCAGATGTGAGATTTGGAGATGTGTAAATTTGTAAATGTGAGATTTGGAGTTTTAAGGATTTGGAGATTTAAATATTGGAATATGTGAACATTTGGGAATGTAAGAATATTGGTGATCTGAGGTTTGGAGATTTAGGAATTTGGGGACGTGGAAAATTGGAAATTTGAGAACTTGTCACGTAAGAATTTAGTGATATGAGATTTAGGTATTTGGAAATTTGAGGATTTTGGAACTTAAAGACGTAGAAATTTGGGAATATGAAAATTTGTTGATCTGAGATTTGGAGATTTAGAAATTTGGAGACATGGAAATTTAGAAATGTGAGAATTTGGGAATTTAGGAAGAAGACGTGGAAATTTGTAAAGGTGAGAACTTTGAGACGTGACAACTTAATGCTAATTTTTATTTTATAGAAACTTAAAAAATGCAAAAATATGGTAATTTAAAGATTTGAAAACTTGACTGTTTAAGAATTTAAAAACATAAGAATCTATAAAGCCATAAATTTGGCAAACTTAATCTTAAACTTAAAAATTCAAAAATCTCCGCACCCAGAAATATACAAATTCAGTACCCCGAAAAGAAAAATATACCAAAAAATTTCAAGACAGCACGAAAGTACAGCTATTTTCCAACAAAAAATATTTGCACCCAAAAAGAAATATCTTCCCGAAGAAGTGTGCAGAAAAAAATGTTCTCTTTCCGAAATTAAATGAACCTATATTCTGTCTGTTTCGTCGCTATTTTTACGCGCACGTGTTCCGTGAAGTTTAACCAGTATCTTTTAAGCAAACATTTGCAACGTTAAATAAGATTTGTCTAAAGCACTGTTTAAAAAAGTAAGGCCGTAATAAGGGTGTACAATCCATAAATTATCCGTGCAGTAGTCAAGATCGATAATAATCGTCGTGAAACGGCATTGACACGCTTTTGTCCGTCTGACCGTTCGCTCAGCCAGGACTGGCATGTATTTCCAGAACGGAGGGGATGCTATTGCAACGCTCGAATATCGTCATTAATGTCATTTTCAAAGCATTCACACTGTACAACCATTTATGCATTATATATATTGTCTGCACGTTAATGTAGGAAGCGCTAATTAGGATTGCTTCAATGTGCCAACTATAATGGGGGTGCAGCGACAGCTACTGAAATGACTGTCTCTAAATTTCTCATTAATTAATTTCTTTATAATTACTCTATAATTTGTGTATAATTGGTTTTGACATTTGAGAATGCTTCAGTTTATAAAGTGCTGAATACCTAGTTTTCTAGATTTCAAGATTTCATTTTCAAAGTTTTATATAGTTTGATTGGTAAATTTATATTGATTCTGAAGTCTTGTAACTTTAAACTATCTCCCATTATTCACAGAATAAATTAATAAATTTCCAAACTTTTGCATTTTCGAGTTTCTAAATCCCAAATTTCTCAAATTTTCAAACTTCTACACGTTCAATGCTTAAATTTTCAATTGACACGCATATCATTTCAATTTCTAATTTCCTAATTTCCTAATTTCCCAGTTTCCTAATTTCCCAATTTTCCCGTTTTCCAATTTCCCAATTTCCCAATTTCCTCATTTCCTAGTATCCTAATTTCCCAATTCTCCCATTTTCCAATTTCCTAATTCCCTAGTTTCCTAGTTTCATAGTTTCCTAATTTCCTAATTTCTAAATTTTCCAGCTTCCTAATTTCCTAATTTCCTAATTTCTACATTCTCAAATTCTTGTATCCCAAATTTTCACATCCCCATATTCTTACACCTACTAGTTATCATAACCTCAAAATCTAAAATACTAAAATTACCAAATTTCCACATTTCTTAATTCCTAACTCGCTAATTTCCCAAATTTCTACATTCTCAAACTCTTGAATCTCAAATTTCCACATACCTAAATTCCTACACCCTGTGATTCCCACACCTTTGAATTCCAAAATTCCCAAATTTTCACATCTACTCTTGAATTTCTATTTCCCTTTGTCAAAACCCCTGTTCCATAAATTCCTAAAACTCCAATTAGCTCTGAACTTTCTCTTACCCCTAACTTCCTACATCCACAATTTCTCACATCACCCTCTCAAATCCCCAACTTTCCACATCCCTATCTTCTCAAATTCGCGAGTTCCTACATCTGCAAATCCCTAAACCCCAATTTCTCAAATTTCCAACTTCTCAAACTTCCCCAACTCCCATCCCCTAAATTCCAACATCTCCAAATCGTTCCTGCTCCAACTTCCCTACCCTCAAATCCTTCATTCGCAACTTCTAAATACGCGATATATGCAAAATGCAGATAAACTCCAGCTCCCATTTCGGTGTCTTCTATAAAACCCTGGCTTTTCACATCCGCAGTCTGGTTATCGCAGCCCGGTTACTATTCAAGGTACGTCCGTGGCGATTTAACGGGAGGATAATAAAATGTTTATGTGTTCCAAGAAATGGAATCGCACAATGGTTCACCTATCCTCCCAGACAGGATACTTAAAGTGAAATAAAATAAGAGATGTAATAACGGATTCACGGTTTCGGCATTTATTTGAACGAGCACGCTCGTAAGATGAAAAATAAAAGAAATTCGTGTCGGATACGTCCACCGTATAAATAAATCCACGCATTCCAACAGAATCTTCGAACAACGCGTATTTGTACAATAAATTATTATACAAATGTATGAGATATTGGAAAAATACGGGTGCTGATTTCAAAATGCGGTCAAATCGAAACAATCGCGATTGCAGCAGACCTTATAACTGCTTGAATATTTACTCTGGTGAGAGTTTACGAACAGGCTTTCCCTTTCTCCGTAGTTTACGTTCAAATCGAATGCAAACGATGTGGAGAGAGTCGGCTACGAGATGTGGATTAAATGTATGCATTTGTGCTGGGGATACCTAATTGGATCATTTCAAATTAGTTCAAATTAGTACTAATATTTAGTTCAGTAAAAGGAAGTTTTCTCAATTTTTATTTCTGCAAACTTCAGGATTCTGATAGGTTAGGTCACGGTATATTTAGGTTCCAATATCCTGGATATTAGAATTTAGGACGATGATGTCCTAACTAGAGAGTGTATTAGGACTAGATCTAGCATGTGGATGTTTTAGAATGTGATATTTTGGGCTCGAGATGATTTTTATGTCCCCAAATTCTCAGATATGGCCATAATTTTACAAACTTTCTATAACCTCAAATTTATGTGTTCACATATTTCTATGTTCTTTAATTCACTCCTCCCAAAATTCTCACGTTCCGAGGTTCCACTTTATTAATTTGCTACATTACCAATTTTCACATCCCCAAATTCCTAAAGCTTCAAATTCTCAGACACCTAAATCCCTAGATTTCCAAATTCTCAGATACCTAAATCCCTAGATTTCCAGATTCTCAGATACCTAAATTCCTAGATTTCCAAATTCTCAGATACCTAATTCTCACATCCCCAAATTCTCACATCCCTAAATTCTCACATCCCCAAATTCTCACATCCCCAAATTCTCACATCCCTAAATTCTCACATCCCCAAATTCTCACATCCCCAAATTCTCACATCCCTAAATTCTCACATCCCCAAATTTCCAAATCCCCTAATTCTCACATCCTAAAATTCCCATATCCCCAAATTCCGTCTTCAAATTCCCACATATCCCAACATCCAACCCCAACTCCCATTCTATTTTTCTCCCCACTAAATATTACCTTTCTAATAAAGCACCATACCCCTAACTAACATCTACCAGCAAATTAAAATAAACTCCCCGTGAAATGACCTCCAACAACTCAGCTAAAGACACTTAATTTGCTGCTTATCGTACAACATATTGCATTCATTACAGGCGGTTTATCTAATATCGTACACGTAAAGCAACGAGCGAATTGGCAACGGTTCAACGAGATCAATTATTAGTTCTTAACCGTAGATAATTGTCGACAAGGCGTGTCGCTTTATTTAGTCCCGGAGGAACAATCAGTTTAGTTCGCTCCCAGAAAACAATCGTTGTTAGATAATATCGAACGACGCGTTTCGCAGTTTCACCGCTTATTTAAGAATATTTTTGTCATCTCACCGTATCAGATTTTGGCACGGTCCCTTTGAACGCGGGTGTATACGAGAATTTCACACATTTTACTCGTTTGATCTTTATATATACGTGTCGTAAATTATCGGTTTACGATTGTTGTAAATTATACAGAGATATCAGTCTGCGAATTTTCAAAGTGGCGGTTAATTATCCGGAATTTAATTGGTCCGCGTGATTCCACGCAACCGAAACGTAATATTCGGTTAATGTTCGTGAAATTTGTTATCGTTGTTTGATCTATCGACAGCGGTACAACGGTAATTCTCGTTCGTGAATATCGAACGGGCGTAAATTGAACGTATAAACGATTACAACGTTTGTATACGCCAAGATTCCTGTTACGATAGATTTATCTGCTTATTCTCGCTTCCTACACGCCTATATTTATTCCGTAATTACCCGATGTTTCATAAAACTTTTGCCTGTCTATTAGCTTTTCGAATAGATTCGTGAAGTTCGAAAGGGGCAGAGGTTTGTAAATTTTACGTTTCAGGATTTTGCGAATTTTTTATTGGGGTTGTAAGTTTATAAATTTTAAGTTTGTAAATCTTCTTGGTTTGAGGTTTTTAAATTTGCAAGTTTGTATATTTTATTGTTTATGAATTTCTAAATTTTCAAGTTTATAAAATTGTATATTTCTAAATTTGTAAGTAGTAAATTTGTAAGTAAATTTGTGAGATTTTGTATATTTCTAAATTTCTACATTCTCCACCTCCTCAATTTTTAATTTTCCAACCCCCTAAATTTCTAACTTTTCAATTTTGTAATTTTCTAAATTTCTACATTCTGAACCTTCTAAATTTGTACATTCTCCACTCCCAAACTTCTAAATTTTCAACCTCCTAAATTTGTAAATTCTCCATCCCTAAATTTTTAAATTATCCACCTTCTAAATTTCTAAATTTTCAACGTTCTAAATTTATAAATTCTACACCCCCCAAATTTATACATTCTCCATCTTTTAAATTTGTAAATTCTCCACCCCTAAATTTCTAAATTCTCAATCTCCTAAATTTGTAAATTCTCCACCCCTAAATTTCTAAGTCCTCCACCTCCTAAGTTTCTAAATTTCCATCCCCCTAACTCTCTAAATTCTCCACCTTCTAAATTTCTAAATTTCCAACCCCCAAGTCTCTAAATTCTCCACCCTCTAAATTTCCAAATTTCCAACCCCCTAAATTTCTAAATTCTCCACCCCCTAAATTTCAAACTTCCCAACCCCTTTCCCAAATTCCCCACCTTCAAATCCCCCAAACATGCAAATCTCCAAATTCAAAATTCAAAAATGTCTCACTCCCCCATTCCTCAACCCCAAAAACCCCCCAAAAACTCCCAAACTTCCACCTTCCATAAAATCAAAAAAACATCGAATCCCCAAATAACATTAAAAATCCCAAAATACAAAGTTCCCAATCAAAGTTCAAGTGTTAAACATCGCACCAAAACAAGAATTTAAAACAGGAGCCCAAGATCGATCAACCCGTTATGCAACAGGTATTCATTTCTTCCTGCATTATGATCTATTATGCAACTTGATGTTGAAACAGAAGAAGATTCAAGTGACAGCATAACGAAATAGCTTCAACCAGTCTCTTTCCTATTAATTTCTCGGATCTGACATTATAATTCAGCAATTTATCGTACAATTCATTCGTCACAAATCCCTCGTTTCTATTCTCCATAACCATCAATCTTTTTTCCATCGTCCATTTTTTCCGGAATCTCGGTAATAACAAAAAAAGCCTTGAGATGTTTCCGGACATTTGAATAAAAGGATTTTGTAGGGAGTCCGCGATATCGCAAAATTTTTGCGGTCAGTTCGAAGCACCGGCCTCTGAATTTTCTCACGTACGTTCGTGCCAGCCAACGAAGTCAGGAAACGTCTGTGTTTATTCGAGGAGAGCTCCCCGGCTTTTGGCCATTGTATTTATACCGTCCAACCAAAACAGACCGACTGCATACATCAGCTTTTAAACACAGCAGTTTGAAAAACAGGAGACCGCGGGAGGGGAGCGAACGGTCTGGTTAATGTTACCAAAGTTAACGAATTATCCGCTGCAATTATCGACATGGAACTCCACGGGCCTCGTTGCACGGTTATTCGATGCGAATGAATATTTTAACGATTTACCGAGGGTGTAGCCCTAGGAAACGCACCCTTCGTGAGTTAGCATCTGCGTCAATATCCACCCTTTAAATTTCCAAAGTGTCTCGGTCTTTTATGTTGGCAAGGTTTTGGGGCTTTAGGGGTTTTGAACTTCAGTTTTTGGAATTTATCAGTTTTTAGAGAAGTATTGTCAAATTCAGAACTTCCAAATTACCAAATTCCCAAATTACCACTTTCTGACATCCCCAAATTCCCACATTCTCAAATTCCTATATTTCTCAATTTTTACACCTCCAAATTCCCACATTCTCAAAATTTCCACATTCTCAAAATTGCACATCCTCAAATTCACACCCTTAAATTACCACATTCTCAACTATCCACACCCTAAAATTACCACATCCTCAAATACCCAAATTCCTAATTATTAAATTTCTAAATTTGCCAACTTCTAAAATAATAAGTTCCCTAATTTTTTTCTTAAATTTCTACCTTCTCAAGTTCCTAAATTCTCAACCCCTAAATTACCAGATATCTAAACTTGCACATCCTGAAATTTCCATACTCTCAAGTATTCAAACCCCCATAATTGTACGTACATAAATATCTACCAACGTCCTCGACTACTTACACCTACTAGTCGACTACTTACCTAAATTACCACATTTTGAAGTATTCACCCTAAAATTACCGCATCCCCAAATACTCAAATTCCTAATTATTAAATTTCCAAATTCTCAAGCTTCTAAAATACCAAATTCCTATGTTCTTAAATTTCCACATTCTGAAGTTCCTAAATTCTCAAATCCTTAAACTCTCAACCCCCAAATTCCCACATCCCTAAACTTGCACATCCCCAAATTTCCATACTCTCAAACATTCGAATCTCCAAAATTGTACCTCCTAAAATACTACCAACATCAAGAACCTACACCCCTAAATTACCGCATCCTCAACTAACCCTTAGATTACCACATGAACTACCTACACCGTAAAATAACCACCATCCTCAAATACCGAAATTCCCAACTTCCCAAACCGATAACCCACCAAGTACCAAAAGTTTCTACCCAAAGGTCAAGAATTAAACCTCACCCCTTAAGTACTTAATCAGCTAAAACGTGCCGCGTGCCTCGCAATTGTCGTAGGTCGTCGAGAAATTATTTAAAAATACGACTGCCAGAAGGAACTATTTCTGGCGTAGACTGACTAGCCGATCGTTTCAGGCTGAGCCGAGTTTACGCACGAGATCTGCACCGACACGTGTCGCCGTTCTACTTGGTGTCAATCGCCTGTTAACGTTATCCTGTCTTCTCAATTTACGTGGAAGTTACGTACGATCGATTTGTCAGATATGCGAGAGATACCTGTCATTCGCCATGCATGATCGATTAGTTCCACGAGCATTTTACTTCACCTAAATCTGAAACTCTTCTTGGACATCTTCCACGTAATCTCAATAAACGATCTATCTTTTTAAGTATTTCGATTACTTCGCGTGAAGTGGTCTTTCTATGCTGTCACCTCAATCGTTCTTTTTCATTAATTTTCATGCAGATTTAGATCCAAGTCTGAACTATCTTTTTAATTTAAATACTTGAAGTATGCATATGATGTAGGTTATGTGTTCTTTTAAATGATGTAACATATGAGTAATATAGTCTTATAAATCATACATGTTCGTTGAGTAAATACACATATGAGTAAAATATTCTTTGCAGTGATATATGTACTTATAACATATGAATAATATGTTCTTTCAAATGATATGTGTACGTGTAACATATGCATAATATATTCTTTCAAATGATATGTGTTTGACATATGAATAATATATTCTTCTAAATGTGTACATGTAATACATGAGTGATATATTCTTTGAAATTACACATGTACATATACATATGATATATGTGTACATGTAACATATGCATAATATATTCTTTCCAATTATACCTGTACATATACATAAATAATGTATATATGTGCATATGTGCATATGTTAATAAAAATGATACATGTACACATAATAAATAAATAACATATACATATAATATGTAAATATTTTTTAAAAAAGCATACGTTTGTCACATGTTAAATTATTTTTGATTGACACATAGTGCAGTTGTCAAAGAAATACATAAATACGAAAACGCGTTAAAATGTTAATATGCAAGTTGTTCCGGTCTCTATGTATAAACTCCATGATGTAACGAGGCTTTATAATATCTTTAGAATCATTTGTTTCTATTATTACTGGCTCGAAGTTCCATTAGCTGCACGATCCATTTAAAACTATTTCAAAGCGTTCGTGACTGGTCTCGCTGTCCGACCGATGTTGTCTTTTCTGCCACAATGAATTCGCTGTACGAACGCTATAATAAGTCCGTAGATCGAACGCCGATACCGTTCGAATCGGCAACAGTGGCCACCATTATTTTCGCTGATAGAAATTCGAGCAATGGTACTTTTGTGTTTCTAATTCTATTCGTCGTGGGACGCGCGTGTATTTCCGCTAACTCTAGGGCGAGAATAGCGATGAGAAGAATTTAGGAAGCCTGTAACTCCGTGGTTTTGCTTCGCGATAACAGCCATAAATTCTTCCGCCTTCCGGCGGCGATCAATCATCGAACGGGAGAGACCATGACGATAAATCGATGGACGCTTCCCTCGCTGAATCTTTATTTCTGTGTCGTTCACCTTCACATTTTTTCGTATCTTTGATGCTTCAATCGTTAAGTCTTACGGATTTTTATAATGATTTATACCCGATTTTTATAAGAATTTTACACGTGGAATCTATGAATATTCGATCCTTCACTCTTCGATTCTTTTTGCAGATTTTTATCATAATTTTTCCTTTCGAATCTAGGAATCTTTGATCCTTCGATTTTGGAGTCTTTTCAGATTTTCATGTTACCCAACCTAACTTTTCCAGATTTTCTTCTAACCTAACCTAATTTTACCAGATTTTCATATAATGTAACTTAACTTTACCAGATTTTCATGTGACCCAACCTAACTTTACCAGATTTTCGTATAATGTAACTTAACCTTACCAGATTTTCATGTAACCTAACTTAACTTCATCAGATTTTCATGTAACCTAACTTAACTTTATCAGATTTTCATGTAACCTAACCTAACTTTACCAGATTTTCATGTAACCTAACCTAACTTTACCAGATTTTCATATAATGTAACCTAACTTTACCAGATTTTCATGTAACCTAACCTAACTTTACCAGATTTTCATATAATGTAACTTAACCTTCCCAGATTTTCATGTAACCTAACCTAACTTTCCCAGATTTTCATGTAACCTAACCTAACTTTACCAGATTTTCATATAATGTAACTTAACCTTACCAGATTTTCATGTAACCTAACTTAACTTTATCAGATTTTCATGTAACCTAACCTAACTTTACCAGATTTTCATGTAACCTAACTTAACTTTACCAGATTTTCCTGTAACCTAATTTTTCCAAATTTTCATGTAACCTAACCTAACTTTACCAGACTTTCTATCATTTATGCTTTCAACTAAATTTCTGTAAGTTATAATCTACGTTTATACGAAAGCAAGGCTGTAGCTTTTTTGGTTCGAATTAAGGGTGGAACGAGGTTTGTCGTTTTTTCGTATCGAGTCTTTGATCTTTCAATCTTCCAGTCCTTTTGCAGATTTTTATCATTTTTAATTTTAAATTTATGAATCTTTGATCCTTTAATCTACGAGTCTTTTTCCACATTTTTATAATAATTTATATGAGATTTTTATAATAATATTATAAGATTTTTATAATAATTTTTACGAGATTTTCTATAACAATTTATGCTTTAAACCAGCTTTCTGTAAGTTTAACCTAAGTTTATACGAAAGCAAGACCTTTTCGATTTGAATATAGAATTCAACGAAACCATAGCTTGAAACTGTAACCATTTTTATTTAGATCGACGTAGTTAAAACTATGGTGTAATGATTGGACAAAGTGTAAACTTCAACTTTTATGAGTTAGGTTATGTTTAAACGAGGATTAAACTTTAGTTTTAACCACTAAACGAAGTTAAAATTGTAATCTTTATGTTCTAGATTAAACGAAGTTTCAATTGCAGTAGGTGTGATTTAGATTACGATTAAACAGAATTAGAACTTTAGACATAAGATGAACGATTGAACGAAGTTGAAACTCTAGTTTTTATAATTTAGATTAACGATTAAAAGTTCAAATTTCAGTTTTCGTGTTTAGATTGCGATTAGACGGAACTGTGATTAAAATGCGATTAAACGAAATTCAAACTTTCGTTTATGTGATTTAGCTTGCGATTCAACGAATTTCAAACTTTCGTTTATGTGAACTAAATTGAAATTAAACGAAATTCAATCTTTAGTTTCTATTATTTAGATTAACATTTTAACACTGAATATTTGAATACTTGAATACTTGAATACTTGAATACTTGAATACTTGAATCTTTGAATCTTTGAATCTTTGAATCTTTGAATCTTTGAATCTTTGAATACTTGAATACTTGAATACTTGAATACTTGAATACTTGAATACTTGAATACTTGAATACTTGAATACTTGAATCTTTGAATCTTTGAATCTTTGAATCTTTGAATCCTTGAATCCTTGAATCCTTGAATCCTTGAATCTTTGAATCTTTGAATCTTTGAATACTTGAATACTTGAATACTTGAATACTTGAATACTTGAATACTTGAATACTTGAATACTTGAATACTTGAATACTTGAATACTTGAATACTTGAATACTTGAATCTTTGAATCTTTGAATCTTTGAATCTTTGAATCCTTGAATCCTTGAATCCTTGAATCTTTGAATCTTTGAATCCTTGAATCTTTGAATCTTTGAATCTTTGAATCTTTGAATCTTTGAATCTTTGAATCTTTGAATCTTTGAATCCTTGAATTTTTGAATCTTTGAATCTTTGAATCTTTGAATCTTTCAATCCTTGAATCCTTGAATCTTTGAATCTTTCAATCTTTGAATCTTTGAATCTTTGAATCTTTGAATCTTTGAATCTTTGAATCTTTGAATCCTTGAATTCCTGAATCCTTGTATCTTTGAATCTTTGAATTTTTGAATTTTTGAATCTGTGAATCTTTGAATCCTTGAATTCCTGAGTCCTTGAATCTTTGAATCTTTGAATCTTTGAATCTTTGAATCTTTGAATCTTTGAATCTGTAAATCTATGAATCTTTGAATCGTTGAATCCTTGAATCCTTGAATCCCTGAATCCTTGAATGTTTAAATATCCAATTATGGTACCATCTGAATCCACAAAACTCAAAAATAATAGTAAAAAGAGATTTCAAGTAAAATTTAGACCTTCCCCAACAAATACACAATCATTCACTTGTAAATATATGTGAACCTTCGTATACATTTTATAGCTATGTCCCAGATCAAAGTGATATCGTATTCGTTTATCTTCCCAGTCACAGAACATTCATCTTCCAAGGGTTAATCTCTAAATCATAGGTTGAGTCAGCAAAGACCAGGTTCCGCCTTCCGAGGATTAAGCAACCCAAGCTACAAAGACGCACTTCTCAATGTTCTGATTTTTCTCAAGAATTTGGCTAACGACACGAAAGTCACATTTTAACGGTAATGACATTAAGACGATCGTTCGAGAAAACTTTAGCAACATCTGAACACGAGCCAACACTTTTTCCACCGATTTCTCTAAGTGCTACAACCATACTAATCTCCGTCACTCGAGAACCGTCTCCAGCAGAAATTCTTCTCGTATTTTCTTTTCTATGTTCGCCATTTATCTCGGACACGTGCAATGAACCTTTATACTCAACCAGACACTTAACCTACTAACTGGATGAAACAAGAATCATCAGTCATCAATATTATTTTAGAAATTTGACAACTGATTACAAACTTTGTAACTGATTACGAACTTGGAATATTTATTGTAAGGGAAACGATGTAGAAATAATTCTATAATACTGTACCTTTTATGGTATGAGTTATGGTACAGGTTAAAAGTATTACTGTACCTTTTATGGTAGCTGAAATTTATTGAAACTTTGTAATCAAATCTTTATATGGAGACTATGGGTCTCAGAGGCCTGAAATTCTGAAACTTCAACGTTTTGACTTCTACAATTTTTAAATCAAATATACCATACGCAAAATTTCAAGGTACCACATGTTCTCAAGGACATAAGCTTCAAAAGCTTAAGAATTCAAAAGCTTCAAGGATATAAACCATAAAGGTTATAAAGGTCCAAAGCATAGACCCAAGGGCCAAAAGATCTAGGCCACAAAGATCAAATATTTCAAAGTTTCAGGGTTGTAAATTCTCAAGGTTCCAAACTCTGAAGGTCCCAAACTCTCAAGGTTCCAAAATCCCAAAGTCCCAAACTCCCAAGATCCTAAACTCTCAAGGTTTCAAACTCTCAAAATCCCAAACTGCCAAAGTCCCAAGATCCTAAGGTCTTAAACTCTATAAACCCCAAACTTCCAAATTTCCATGGTTCCAATGACCCAAACTCCTAAAGTCTCAACTTCCAAAGTCCCAAAATCCCAAAGTCCCAAACTTCCAAAACCCCAAACTTCCAAAATCCCAAATTTCCAAAACCTCAAACTAGCAAATTCCCAAACTCTCCTAAATTCCCACTCCCCCAAACCTAGAGTCCCACACCTCAAAAATTCCCCCACAAATTCCAAGAATACGTCACCTTCCAATCGCCACGCCCCAAAATCCAAAATTTAAAAAGCGCCAAATTCTAAAACCCAGTCAATTTGAAAGTCTAATAAAAAAACCCGGAAGATTTCCCCGAACGCGCAATAATCGAAGCGTTAAATATAAAAACGAGTCCACAAAGGTGACGAACGGTTGCGTGAGAACAGGTAGGCCATTAAAAGGGTGGATGAAAGGTGGAAAAAGAGACAACGTCGCTCGGAAATAGCAGTGGTGGGTGCCGAGCGTACCGTCAGACAGAGGCGCACATTGGTTTTGTCAGCATTTATAACTTCATGCAGCTGCAGCTGCGGTTAAATAAACCGCGCGCACCGACGTCGTGCTTTGAGCTTGTAAACGAATAAAACAAAAGCGACTGCATTGACGTCACTCTGCAATGAGAAACGATAAGCATCGATAACGTCGAACGTTTAACTTTTACGTATCGTTAACGCTTTTAGAAATTCTACATTTTTATCTGGTCGATAGCAGAACTTTTCTGTACCTTTTGGTCGAAGAAAACGTAGAAGTGGCGATATAACGAGGGAACTTTCATACCGTGCGTTGGAGTTTCTAGAAAAGTATAACAACTTATTGTAAGAGTCTACGTAAAAGTTGCGATATATCAAAAGAACGTATTGTACATAAGAGTCTACCTAAAAGTTGCAATATAACGAAAGAACGTACTGTACAAGAGTGCAACATAAATGTTGCAATATAACGAAAGAACAAACTGTGTATAAGAATCCACATCGAAGTTGCAATATAAGGAAAGAACATACTGTACATAAGACTCTACAGGAAAGTTGCAATATAACGAAAAAACGTACTATAAATAAGAGTCTACCTAAAAGTTGCAATATAACGAAAGAACGTACTGTACAAGAGTGCACATAAATGTTGCAATATAACGAAAAAACATACTGTACATAAGAGTCTACCTAAAAGTTGCAATATAACGAAAGAACGTACTGTACAAGAGTGCACATAAATGTTGCAATATAAGGAAAGAACATACTGTACATGAGACTCTACAGGAAAGTTGCAATATAACGAAAAAACGTACTATAAACAAGAGTCTACATAAAAGTTGCAATATAACGAAAGAGTGTACTGTACATAAGAATCTACATAAAAGTTGCAATATAACGAAAGAACATACCGTAAGTCTACATAAAAATTGCAATATAGCGGAATAACATACTGTAAGAGTCTACCTAAAAATTGCAATATAACAAAAGAACGTACTATAAGAATCTACCTAAAAGTTGCAATATAACAAAAGAACACTGTAAGAGTCCACATAAAAGTTGCAATATAACGAAAGAACTACTGTCAGTTAAAGTGGCAATACAACGAGAGCCTATAGCAGTAACAACTTCGGTTTGCAATGCACTGCAATCTTCGTGTAGGATGAAAAAATTTGTTAAAGGGAAAATTAGTTCCAGCGGATATTAATCATTGAATAATGCAGCCTTAAGCTGCTAAGTGTATCTGACTGTTGCTTAACTGGGGCAAACTAAATAATGAAATCAAGGATAGGTTGGCTCCCGCGTAGCCTCGGTAAGAGAGTAATAAATAATTACGATACATGAACTAATTAAGAATTGATACGAACCCTAGAGAGATACGAACCCTAGAACTTACGATCTGATCAGAATTATTTCATGTAGTCGCTGTTTACGAGTGTATCGTTACATTTATATACGGGATGGCGATATTCTAGTTTCCTCTAGTTCAACGGAGTGTGAAATAGGTATTTCACGGTATTTCGATGTTGTCGGAAAATTATGTAATCGGACTATTTACAGATACGACGGTGATAAATTTTGACGAATATTGCCAAGTTCGACTCGTAACTTTCTGCACTCGATACAATATTTTTCACGAAAGTAGCTGTAGATTTTTACAGTGGAGATTATTTTTGGACGACTTCAAACGACTGTCAGTCAAAGCGTAATGAACTGAATTTCGAGCTGAAATGCTACGAACGAAATTAATCCTCCGATTAAATTGTTGGCAATGTTCGCGGAATGCCTCCCTTAATTTTTCAGGGGAGGAAAATTATGCGTTATGAAAAAGAAGCTTCGCAAACTAGGGTAAATGCCGATGATTCCACAGCCTGATGGAAGCTTTTATGCCACTGTCTTCGCTCTATCTATACGCTTGCCCGCAATTGCCCTATTAATACGATTATTTACTACCCTTATGGAGCGCCTCTGTAAAAGCGTCACGGTATCGATGCACTAGAATCGAAGTGATATAAATACTCTATAGAGTTATACTACTGAAAGGAAACAATGTCACAAAGTAAATTTAAAGCAAGGTCTTTAACCTTTTTCTTATTAGGTCGTGACGTTCTACGAGGTAAAAATAAAGCTCGGCATTTTCTATGATAAATACTTCGATCTTTCCTTCTATATAAAACTTGCTGTTTATTAGTTAAAAAATATTCCTCCAAATATTTATCCTTGTAGAACTTTTCCGCTAGGAAATTCTAGCAACACTTTTCTTGTGGATATAAACTACTTTTGACACTTTAACGACACTGGGTACCTTTTTGAAGTTGCCACGTAATGCAGCCGACATAAATTTTATTCGCTCTCGTTAGGTTAAAAAATAAGTTGAGGAAAATGTTATTGTTTGAAGTCTATTATAGTGGTTTATATTGTACGGAGTCTGTTATAGCAATTTAGATATTTTTTTAGTCTTTTATAACAATTTTTATATTTTTACAAAGTTTATTATAGCAGTTTATATTTTTTTATGAATTCTATTATAATAATTTTTATATTTTTACAAAGTCTATTATAGCAATTTTTATATTTTTACGAATTCTATTATAATAATTTTTATATTTTTACAAAGTTTATTATAGCAATTTTTATATTTTTAAGAATTCTATTAGAACAATTTATATATTTTTACTGTATCTATTATAACAATTTATAAATTTTGACGAACTCTATTATAACAAATTATATATTTTTACGAAGTCTGTTATAACAATTTTCATACCATAATTATAAATATATTTATGAAACGCTGAGTGAAAAAAATAAAATTAACCATTCTGGGAAAGTATCACAATTGCGATTTGTCGAATTATGCATTTATCGCGGAGCCACGTAGAAATCCGTATTTATGAGAGCAGCTGGCGTGAAAAATGATGCTAACGATCAACATGTATGCATGAATTATTATACACAAACGCGGCATTCAGAGTGCTTAAACTGAGCCGGTGTTACTTCATTTCCAAAATGAATTATTTCGTTCACGTTCTATCTTGATTAACTATTTTCCGAAATTCCATGTTACAATGTTAAGATCTCCTTATATCGTCTTCTCAGAGAATATTTCATCAATTTTATATTTGCTATTATTACATTTATACTTTGCTATGTTATGTTCATTACTTTTATACTATATTGCAGTCACTAATATTTTCTTTATACTTTATTATATTACATTTACTATATTAAATTTATTCTTCATATGGAACTTTTGCATTACTTACTCAAATTAATTCTTGTACTATAAAGAATGATTTAATTAATTAATACAGTGATGGAAAATCAAGTACCAAATTAATCTTCCTATTTTTCACAATCAGGTCTAGTATTTAAAAAATAAAAAATGGTCTAAGATTAAATTGCTCTTCAGCAGTCCTCACATGGGAATTTTCAATAACCATATTTTTAATTAATTAATTTTATTACATTATGGTTCACATCGCAATAAATATATTTCAACGCTGTAATTTTTATAAAAATACGTACATTTTAGTCAGATTGAATATTTTATATATTTAAATGCACATTTGACAACAATGATAAGTCAACAGTGCCAGCAACTTTAGGAACGAGTAACGAACAACCGTAATTAGAAAAATATTCGATCGGAATATATTCGTTACGAAACAATGCAGAATTTACAATCTACGATATACAATGAGATGTTTGTCAGTCGATGCTCTCTTGCCAAACTCATCTATGTCCTACAGTCTATTTTCTCTGTCAAGCTCTGGCCGAATCTCGACAAAAATCTAAAAACGATGCGCATAAATTTTCGACTTTAAAATCCCGAAATTTTGACCGTCCTATTTTCGTTTTTCGAATCACGAGACTGCGTCGGGGTATTACATTTCAGCGAGTCGATTTCGATTCGTTTACTATCGTTATAATTAGCAGACTATATACTTGTCAGAATATATGACGTAAAAAAAGATTGGGTAGAAGATAGGCGGATTATGTGGAAAAACGAAATAAATCTGGATTTAATTTACGATTTCAGGATCGATAGATATTTTGCGAATTATTCTGGTTTATTATTCTGAATTTTAGCGAAGAATTATTTTATTATTCTGAATTTTACTAAAAAATTATTCTACTTTTTATTATTAGTCTTAGCTTAATTAATATAAATCGTAGATTTAAGGATTGAAAAGCCCTGATATTTGAAGAGGAAGATTTTGTGAATTAATTCAGTTTATTATTCTGAATTTTATTCAACAATTATTCTATTTTTTATTATCAGTCTTTACATCTAGAATTTAAAGACCCTGATATTTGAGGAAGATTTTGTGAATTATTTTACTTTGTTATTTTGAGTCCTACTAATTACTCTACTTTATTATTTTGAATCCTACTAAAAAATTAATCTACATATCTGAATTTTATTACAGAATTATTCCACTTTTTCTTAACATTTGTATCCACCCTCGGACCACAATCGACTGATATATTCCCATTTACAAAGTTTTATTTACACGTCTAACCGTACATTAGCAAGGGGCACCATTAGCCATCAAAGCAAGACACGAGCTACCAATCTCAGCTTCGAAATATTCTCTATTTTCTCTTTCCCCGAAGATAACAAGATAATTCTTCGGTTAAATAACGACGACCGACGATCGTAAAGTCCCGTGAAGAATACCACAGTCCCCCAGACATCCGACTCCATTATCATAATTCTACAGTTAAAAACTTCGCTCTAGTTGCGTTTTTGTTTTCAAGTATATCAGAAGGTAATTCCGAGAAATTGGTTTAAAATTAGTCGCTGGAGAGTTTATTTATCGTGTATGAACGACAGTCGGTGTCGTGTATCTTCCGCATTATTTTTAGACGCGACATCAATAACCGTTCGAACATTAGTAATTTCGCGTATTAACATACCTGACAGATAATTTCTGCAAATCTCGATTTTCGAGCGAGAAGAAGATAAATTACAAATATTTTCATTGGTTTACGTTTAGGTAATTCGCCGCAAATCTGTTAGCGATGATGTAGCGCGACACTAGTCAAAATGACTGGTTTCGTGTTTCACGTTTGATATTACTTTGTTGCTATTCATCTCTCATATTTCGGGATAAAGGATGGTTGTGTACGTTAGTTAATTCTTCGGTATTCGCGCATTTATTATCGCACGTTATTCTCAATTTTAAAGTACTGTCTTACTTTTCAAATATTTTCTATGTAAAATTCCAAATGTACAATTGAATTTCAATAGTAGTACACCTGATTACAAAAATGATTATTAGTTCTAATATATGTTGGAATATCTTTAGATTTGTACGAAAAGTATGTGAAAAACAGCCCGATGTGTTAAGTTGTTCGGGCAGACGGTTGTAAAAGCAACACGAACGGAATTATGACACGTTCCGGCAAAAGTATTCTGTCTTGCCAAATTATTTCAAGCTCGCGCCGGCCACTCCGTGTTTCTTTTTGTTGGCTTCGTTATAACAAATACGTCGTGTCCGCAGCTTATTCTCGATTCCTCTGCGCTTTCTTCATTTTCTCGCGCGTCATTCAACGTGGCTAAAAGTTCACGCGTTTCTTCCTCGCGATACACTTCGGCCATGACGATAACGTGCTTCGCATAGTCATTAAATCGGATTTATTAAGAAATTAACTGGTAACAATGGTATTGTGATGCAAAACAAGTACTCCATAATCGCTTCTTAGAGTCACCTCTTAGCTAGATTTACGGAACCCGTCAAAATGACGGATTTTAGGTTCCTTGTTCCGAATTTTAGAAATTATTAAGAACTTTTAATCAGGCGTGCGTTAATCTAGTGATAAATTAACACATTGAATATTCCTAAATGCCTGATATCTCAAGGCCCTAGTATTCCTAAATTATTTCATTCCTAAAGTTCTAATATCTCCAGATACTTAAAATTCTTGTATTCCCAGATTTTTAAATAAGATTATAATTCCCACATCAGATCTCTAGATGCGTAGATTCTTAGATACGTGGATCCCTAGATCCGTTGATCCCTAGAATCCCAATATCCCTAGATTCTCAACATTCACAGATCCTGAATATCTCTACCTTCCAAATATCCCTAGATCTCCAATTCCCTAGATCACCAATTCCCTAGATTCCAATTCCCTATATTCGAAATTCCCTAGATTCCAATTTCCTAGACCCCAATTCCCTAGATTCCGAATTCCCTAGATTCTCAATTCCCCAGATTCCCAATTCCCTAGATTCCAAATTCCCCGGGTGCCCAATTCCCTAGATTCCAAATTCCCTAGCTTCCCAATTCTCCAGCTTCCCAATTCCCTAGTTTTCCAATTCCCTAGATTTCCGATTCCCTAGTTTCCCAATATCCCCAGATACCCAATACTCCTAGATTCTGATTATCCCTACATACCTAATTTCTATAGGTTCCTAATAACCCTACTAATATCCCTAGATCCCTAGAACTATTGTCACTCCTAGATCTCTATGCCCATAAATCCCTATATTTCCAAATCTCTGAATTCCCAAGTACCAAAATAAACGTAGCACATTTCAATTTAAGTTTTTCCCCGAACAGCTCGGATAAATGATATGGTATCACGGTGAAATGAAATGAAAAATAGGGTTTTTGTTTTCCTCTTGAAACCGAGAACGTGTGTGGTCCTGATTTATCGTTGGAGATATAAAATAACGATACACAGATCTCATAAGAAAGATGCCAACTTTCACGTGTTAAATTTGCGCTAATTCAAAGTGGGTTTTCATGCCAAAAATTGTTCATCCATCACGATCGCGTGTTCACGAAGTGTGTAGTCAATTAACGTGTTACAGACTTTCGCGTATACTTTTATTCGTTATCGCACGTGCGATCTGTGTTTCATCGTAAGTGATCGAACGTGTTTGTTTCGTTTCAGATGTTCCCGAAATCACAGTGCGATGCAATGAAATAGCGGAAGAGAAAACGAAGATTGTTCTTTGTGAATTCTAAAACAATCAAGGAAATGGAAGCCACTGAATGGAAGATCGCTGAAAACAGTGGCGAAAATCATCGAAACGAGTGCCTGAATGAAATAAGAAAAATATGTGAGAATTGAAGGGGAAAGTACAGGAAGAAAAGAAGATTTTATAGAAACATTTAACGAGCACGAGGGGGTGGAACGTTTTAGTTACAGATTTAACACGATGCATTAAAACATAAGGCAATCGTAAATCAAGTTATAGTAACAAAATATTTCTCTAATTAAACAATCGATGCGTACCGAATCTACATTTACCATAAAACTAAAATGTGTTTCAAGTTATCTTAATATCACGCTTTATAAATTCTATAAACAAGTTACAGTAAATAGAAAATTTAATACACGATTAATATTCGATCCACGTATTTAAAAACGAAGAACATGGTCGTGGGTCTATAAAATTTTTGTACAAAACTGTTCATATCACGTGACAATGTTACCTCTACAATATCGCGAAACCAGTGTGGTGGTGCTTTAATTTCGTAGAACAATTAAGCCAGTTCACAAAGGAAACGTGGAATCACCACGTGCAATCTAATTTATATTCTGGGTGCTCAAAGCTTCAAACGAAATGGCTAGTCGAATGAAGGCGTTGTACAACCAGGTATGAGATCAATTTTTGTCGCTTCGAATCTGCATCGATTGCTAGATCTACGTTCTTTTTTATTTCCTACATTATAACGCAACGTTCCAAATAATTATACCAAGGCGATCATTACATTTGACGATAACTACATTTCATCAAATATTGTTACTTTCAATTATAGCGAATGGTCAGTTACTAGTATGTAGTCAATTACTATCCTACAGACCCTTTTTATTTCTTCCAAGAAAATATTCGACCGTATTTAACAATTTACTAAATTTATCACACAGGTGATGTTTGAGAGGCGAATACTTCTGGGCTGCACAATTCTCGTGGGACTATCCGTGTGCATATGGGCAACTGCCATTGGAACCGATCATTGGTTCACCGTCGAAGCACCAAATGATACAGGACTACCCCTCGGAGATGCTGGAAAGGCTGGCAGGAGATTGATATACAAACATATGGGCCTCTGGGGAGGCTGCATTGAGGGGCTAGCACCGCAATCCGAAAATTCAACCATCATGGTACCTTACAGTAAGTCCATAATATTTTTATATAGATAAGTTATTACCATGTTATTACCTTGCTTCTTCTATTATGGATTTCCTATATCTTACTATAAATTGATTTTCCATATCTTACTATTCGACGAGTCAAATGTTACGGTAGAAGTAATCATATTTCGTGGGGGACGCGTGAAAATATTGAAATATTTTGGAATATTGGAAGGAATTGGCTGTATATTGAGAGACATACTATGAGTATAATTATGCCAGATTCCTGTCAGAGTTATGTGTATTATTGCACATTGTATTTACAGTATGTTGTTTGATAGAGAATGTAATAGTCAAGTGTTGCATTTGCTATTTACTACGCGTTGAATTTGCAGCGCGTCGAATTTTCTGCGCGTCGAATTTGCAACGCGTCGAATTTGCTGCGCGTCAAATTTGCTGCGCATCGAATTTGCAACGCGTCGAATTTGCAGCGCGTCGAATTTCCAGCGCGTTGAATTTTCTGCGCGTTGAATTTGCAGCGCGTTGAATTTGCAGCGCGTCGAATTTGCTGCGCGTCATATTTACTGTGCGTCGAAATTGCTGCGCGTTGAATTTCCAGCGCGTCGAATTTGTAACGCGTTGTATTTGCAACGCGTTAAATTTGCTACGCGTTGAATTTGCTGCGCGTCATATTTGCTGTGCGTCGAAATTGCTGCGCGTTGAATTTCCAGCGCGTTGAATTTGCTACGCGTTGTATTTTCCACCCGTCGAATTTGCAGCGCGTCGAATTTGCAACGCGTTGCATTTGCTACATGTGTTCGTCACGCGTTAATATTACCACTCGTCATATTCGCCACAGGTTCATATTACAACCCACTCTATTCAGCCACACATTACATCCGCCACTAATTGCACCTCCCACATATCACCATACACTCATAGATATACGATACACTCGTAGACCACAATATCAAAGAATAAACAATTTCAACCAATAATACATTACCCCTACATATCCTCCACTCATCTCCAGCAATATAACAAAAGCTCACAATATCCAAAGTAACCTCCGTACATCAAAGTATAACCTATCAACCTAACAAGTTCATCGAAGTGTTAAATGTATCAAAGCTCTACCTATTTCCACAGCTTGAACTCTTCCAGTCAATTTTGCGCCAATAATTAAACAGAATACGAGCACTAACTTGATCATGTGCACATCATTGTTGAGCAGAGCATTGTATAAATTAAAGAGTTCCAACAGGTGCGATGATATGCCAACGCGTAATGGCGTTGTTTCAAGATAAACGGGAACGTTTGTCAGGGTAAATGCATTATCGCAATTAACGCTGTCCGCGAAGAAATTTAATGCCATTTTGATGTAATACTCTCGAGGCTGTTTCACATTATCTCTGAAAATCGCGTTACAGATCAAGCTGGTAACAGAATAACATTTTTAACGGAAACATAATAACATTTTTTGATGTTCGGATAATACACAATTGCAGTTACAGCAAGATATATTATACTGTTTCGGCGTTGAAACGGGCACCCCTTTTCTCGCGCATGCTGTTTTCATCATTTGCCTCGAGCCAGGCCTTTCCAACCGACTTTGATTTACGGCATTGTTAGTTAAAGAAGGCGAGATATTCGTTAAATATGTCATGCGGAGTTTTACCACGCCTCGATAAAGCTGACCGTATTATAAACTCCTCGTTATACTTCGCTTATAACGTTTATTTCTGCTTCGCTCGCCGGAGATGAACGCTCGTTTTTGTCGATCCTGTCTGTTCCGGCAAAAAACCGTGGCCGATTTTTCTCTCGCAAATTTCTCCCGAAGGAGATGGACGACCAAAATAATGCACAAGAACCCCTGCATCGTTTCGCGCTTTGCAGTTAATCATCCTGTGTCAGGAACCGAGTGTTCGCGTTCGCTTGTCACGTGTCATCTCCACTGTTCCACATGTGCACTCCATCATGCACGCGTCGGCATTACTGAATTAGACAACTGTAATATCTCAATGAACTAATCTGTTCCCATTATTATGACTTTATGTTAAAGTACATTGAAATATTAGGGTCTAGATGTGGTACATATGAGTCTAGGGACACATGTGGTAGGTATCTAAGGACGCATATTCAAGGATGTCTTCTAGAGATATCAGAATACAAGAATGTAGAAAAGGGCCGTTTTATAAGAATTTAGGGATATAGGGATTTTGATAGTGTAGAGTTCTGAAGTATATTGTATGTATGTACGTATGGGGATATACTCGAGGGATATTGCGAAATAGAAATCTAGAAAGTATATTGGGAATTGGAGACATTGAAATGTAGGAATATGGAGATGTAGACATGTGGAGATATCTAGTTGTAAATATAGGTATTAACAGACCTAGACGTTTAGAGATTTGGCGATACAGAGAAATGTATCTAGAAATCCAGAAATGTAGAGATGCTGGGATTTGGAGACATTGAAATGTAGGAATATGGGGATGTAGACATGTGGAGATATCTAGTTGTACATATAGGTATTTACAGACCTAGACGTTTAGAGATTTAGAGATACAGAGAAATGATGGTATCTCGGAACCTAGAAATAATGTCCACAGATCTAAAAATATAGAAATGATAGTATCTAAAGATCTAGAGATTATGTATCTAGCAAATTAAAAAATGTATCTCGATATGACGCAAATGCATACTTTGGATCGTACCCCTTCCACCGCACGTATCAATCGATTAAAACGTCAATCTAATCATTCCATCTTCGGTAAATACTTGTGAAGGAATGGTAGTCACATAATCAAGTACAGCAATATCACTATCACAGCGAAAAATTCGATTCGAGAAGAAAAGTTTGCAGTCAACGACACTTCATGTATGAATATCGTGATTTGAAATCGAGTAGATTGAAGCTCAAGATAAATACGATACGAACATTAATTTTTATCTCGTCGAAGGCTCGAATCGCGTTTTATTGATTATGACGTTATTATCTGTTGAGCCACGCTTAAACAGATGCCCGTAAAAATAACTTAATGCGACACGCACGGGACGTTCCGGGCGAATGCAGATAATTCGAGATGAGAAAATAAATGGCGAATTGCGAGGAAAATGAAAACAAACGATTATATTCAACAAGATTATACCTCGATTTATGAATCGTATTTATCTGAAATTTCGTCTGTTCTCTTTCAGAGGAGTGCAAGAATCTGGAAATGTTCCCGACCGACAGACAAATCAAAATGGACCCTGGATTAAACAGAACCGTCGTCAGTAAGTGAAGTAAAAATCTAGCACCGTAAAATCTACCTCGAGAATTCTCCAGCTTGTTAGACCTCCTATCGATCACTTTTCCATGAATTATGTATCAAGGTCACCGTTCTAAAACATCACATCCTTTGAGCAACGCTCTCACAATTGCAATTCATAATTCCCAAGTGTGACATTTCTAAAGTGCGATACTTTCAGATTATTCCAGGACACAGGTGTCGTTCGCAATAATCAGCTTGTTCGTGATGATAATGGGCTTCTCCTTTTCGATCTACACGTTCCGCAACCCACGATACATGTTCAAGCGACTGGCTGGAGGAATACACTTTATCAGCGGTAATTAATTTACACAGTAATCGTAACTCTGCAAATCACTACTGTGATAAAAGATAAGCACTCCAGGGTCTCGTGTTTCCACGATGACTGCGAAACTATCAAAACTTTGAAACCGTTTCAAATGCAATTTCGTGGCAGCTGAAGTCCAAGTTTCTGTACGCCCCAACCATTTGATGAGATATTCTTCCAATAGCTGAACTTTTTTATTTTTAATGACCCAATGGTCTCTTTGTACAAAATGCCTTCTTTTCGTCATCAAATTGTTAAACAAATCTGCAAAAATAGAGTTTCATTATTGAAGGTCTTAGTTAATCTTCGTGTTGAAGGTCATTTGAAGAGTAACATCCATGATATAATTATAGTCCACAATATAATGCCTTTTATAAATGTAAATCATGTTGAAGACCATTTCTGAAGAGTAACATCCATGATATAATTATAGTTCATAGTATAATCATTTCTACAAATGTAAATCGTGTTGAAGACCATTTCTGAAGAGTAACATCCATGATATAATTATAGTCCACAATATAATGCCTTTTATAAATGTAAATCATGTTGAAGACCATTTCTGCAGAGTAACATCCATGATATAATTATAGTTCATAGTATAATCGTTTCTATAAATGTAAATCGTGTTGAAGACCATTTCTGAAGAGTAACATCCACGACATAATTATAGTTCATAGTATAATCGTTTCTATAAATGTAAATCATGTTGAACACCATTTCTGAACAGTAACATCCATGATACAATTGTAGTTCGCAGTATGTCTTTTATAAATGTAAATCATGTTGAAGACCATTTTTGAAGAATAAGGATAATTCGTAGAATAATCGTTGTTATTGTACAGGGGCTTGCAACATGGTGGTGATACAAGTCTTGCTATCCTCGATCGAGTTCGAAAGCAAAAACGTGAGCGCAACGTTCCCGCAGGGTGCAGTAATGAGGTACGACTTCTCTTTGATTCTCGCCTGGATCGTGTTCCTCTGCAACTTACTGGCCGGATGCGCGTTTATAGTGTTCTCCAGAAAAAGGAAGAGGGACAAGGCGCCGACAGAAGAGATCGCGATGGCCGATGAACCCACGATCATCGGTCGTTGAATTTATTCTGCTTTCTTTCTCAGATTCCCTGAGGAATGTCGTCGCGTGCACCAATGCAAATTTCTCGTCCGGGCAGTCACGCATGCATCGGCGATAATAAAAGACGTATACAATCCGGTGCAATATCGGTCTTTTATGGCTACGTAAGTGTAGGGGGAGAGCTTTCCGTTTTCTCGAATTTTTATTGGACGAACTTTAAGATAATCTCTTGCAATATTTTCCACAGCTCCAGTGTCATAAAATTTCGAAATCCTTAAGTCACAAGATTTCAGAATCCATAAGTCAAGATTTCAGAATCCATAAGTCAAATTTCGAAGTCCACAAGTCCTGCAATTTCAAAGTTCCAATTATTTTAAGGTTTCAAAGCCTCGAACTGAAATTCTGAAACTCCAAAGTCTCAGTGTTCTGAAATTGAAAATTTCCAACATCCCAAAGTTCCTGTGTACCAAAATAAATTCTGAAGACCGAAAGTCCTGAAATTTTCACAAGTCGCTACACCAAAAATTTCCAAATTAAGTCCCAACTTCGAGGGTCCCAAACTTCGAAGGTCCCCAAGTCTCAGATTCTGATTTTTCAAGGTCGAAAAATTGCAAGAACTCAAAACTCTAAATTCTCTTTTAAAATTGCAAAGTTCCCAAAATCCCCATATTTCAAAGCGCTTGTACTTAAAGAAGACAGATGAGGCCAACAGTGGTACACCTCCCCCTACACTTCCGGTAAGCCTAAAGCTGCACATAACCGTACGCATGAATCGTACGATAAAGAACGCGGGAGACATTTGTACGAGTACAGATTGTAAACAGTAAAAAATTCTTGAAGTTGAAAATCGATTATCTCGGAGATAAAAGATCTCGCACTTGCTTCTCTCTTGTGTCAAATCTATGAATACAGTTTCATCGGATATGGAAATTTACGATTAAATAAATGAAACACAGTCAGTTCACGCTTTTGATAAATTAGTAATGACGAGATGCCGAAGATACGAAAGTATTTTACTTTTGACACTGGCAAGGTAAAGAATCTCACATATTTTTAACACCTACTCTAATGATGTTCCTATGGATGTGCACGTACAAATCTTTCGATTTAATTGATATAAGACACTTTAGTATAATAGAAGGACATTTTACACTCGAAGTATAAAACTTGAAGTCAAAGATTTGAACGTCATGGAGGATTTTAGTCAAATGAATGAATTAATGGTAAATATAACGATTTCGAATCGTACAGATGAAAGTTTAACTGTCAGCGATACTTTGTTTCTAAAATCGTCGAACTGTACCGTGTTCTCTGGTCCTTGCCCCACCCCCTCACACTGCAGAGAGATTTCAAAATGCGAATTGTCTCGGAAATTAGAATAGAAAGCAATTCGAATTACATACGATAAATACATGCTATTTTTCTACTGCTTTGAAATGTTAAAATCTAAGACACTTTCACGGTGGGACCACTACATTCAAGAAATCTTTCTGCTAATTAAGTTGTATCTAATTGGAGTAGTCCTTGTGAATTCGTACTTATTTTTCTACGCAAAATCATATATTTTTCTACCCTATTCTATAACTATAGAACCGAGATACATTCGCGTAGATACAAGAGTGGACCAGGGTAGATCAACAGATCTCTGTATTTCTTCAAATTTTCAAATCTTCAAATTTCCAACTTTCCTTTCACATTTTCAGATTTCGAAATTTGTACATTATCTAATTCCCACATTTCCAAATTTCCAACCTCTTTTTCTTAATACTCAACTCAATACCAAAATTTACAAATTTTCACTAGGATCTGGTCCACCCCATTTAGCGATTGCGCTATAGCAACATATACTAAATGACTTTTGGAATCTACATGAGACAACAATTTAATATATAATATTATATGTAGTGTACACATCGTATATTATACATATTATATTGTATCTTACATAAACGTTTGTACCTATAAACGTATACTATAAAGTTTCAAAGATTAGTGTTCATCAAAGGTCGTGTTTAACGAACAAGAATTCTCCGTGCAATAAGTGAAATTAAAAATCTATTTTAGTATACTGAAGAGAATTTAATATACCGAAAGTTTTGCAATTTCCATGAAATTAGGGGGTGCGAGGTGGATTGTATGTAGGACATCGTTCAAGAATATTTTCTCGACGTAATACACTGCGATTCTAGTCGTTATCTAGTCATTTTTCTTCTCGAAAGAAGTTATCGCGCCACAGAACATTGAAAATATTTCGTCCATGTAACGTGAACCAAAAATGGTACTTTGAATGTTAGATTCTATGTTCCAGTGTCCACAATATTTGGAAACGCTCCTTGCACCACTTTCAAATTATACTATAAAAACAGTGTCTACTTTCTGATATCTCTAGTCTTATATTTATTGTACGTTTACGATTCCGCAAAACCTTTACCGCTGCGTATTTTATTTGTAAATTTGAACTGCGATGCGTTGAACAATTTGTGATTGCCAGTTTGTTCCCCTTTGTTTCTCGAGATTATGAATCAACGTTTGCTGCTCGTAATCATTCTGCTATGTTACTCATATCTAATCTCTCAGGTAAAAAGTAGTAATAAAAATTGTCTTAGTCTCAATTCTTATCCGATATTAAAAGCCACGTATTGTTCGGTGATGCGAAAAGTTTTCGACAAAAGTTTATCGTTGAATCGATTAGTAAGCGTTGATTTAAAGAATGATTTACACGGAAGTGTTTGGTTGAAAGTTCCTTCGCCTTTTGCTTGTTCGGTATAAGCAGTTGCCCACGCGTTCTAATAAAAGACATCTACTTTATACACATATAAGTGAACACGAGAATTAATTGTAATTGCTCTTTTCCATGACCGAAATAAAGCGTATTCACGTTCACCAATAAAATTTTGTTTGATCTGTGAATTGGACTTCATTTGAAGATCTCCTTTAAAAACCTACAGAATTCTTTTTCTGTGCGAAATAATCCTCATTGTGAATTATTTAGATGACAATCTCGTTATATGGCGCTCACAGTTTTTCTACAGTCTCAGGACCATATCTACTCTATTGTAGAAGATATATACAGTACCAAACTGTATTGCTTACAATATTAATTTCAGATTCCTATGCTTAAATTGACGATTCCAGTAGCCATCCATTTGAATTATATCAAACTTCCCCTAAAATATAACAGTTCCACAGATATATTATACACACACAGTTCTCAATTTTAATATGTTATACAATAATGCTATTTGTTAAACACAAAAAGCACAGAAATATTTATCTATCTTAAATGTAATTAGGTAAATAGACATACAAGTTATTTATGGATTTATACATTTTAAACTGCTTACCTAGTGGCGCCATCAGGCGAACAATTGGCAAAGCAATGCTAGGCGCGAAATTGCAGAATCTATTTCTGAACGAAATTACACATTTTTTATGACACCATTGCAAATTTAATACAGACGATATAAAAAAATTAATAAGCAACAACTACCAGTAATATTGCAGTAAATACTGCATATAATTATGACAGAACATAATGATAAGAGTTAGTCATCACAAAATTTCTGCATGATTGGATATACCTCTTTCAGTGTCAAGATCGTCACACGCGTTACCATAGACTATAGAATATGCAAAATCAATCCATTTACATATAAATTTACGCATAGAATATGTAAAACAGTATGTGATTAATACACGCAGAAGCAATGAAATCGTAATAGTTTCATTTCGTTTTCCAATTTGAAGTTTCCATTTGGTTACGAAATGACAGTATTATTAATGTGTGTAATACTGGTTGCCGTTAGAATTTTCTTTAACTTGTTTCGTTATTCTATTATATTAAATTTATAATACCGATATGTATTTATGATGTAACTTTTGCATCTGTTTTGCAATCTGACTTGCGATCGGTATCACCGTTCGGAACGAACGTTTCGAAAGGGTATTTCCAAATGATTATAGCACCGTCTGCGCTTATTGTTACGATAAATTTTCCGGATGGAGCAAAAGCGCAACCGGTAATAGCAGCAGCGTGAGCGAGACTCACGTGGAGAACATTTGCGGTACGATACTCCCAAAATTTCAGGATACAATCGTCCGATCCGGTGATAAAATATTGCCCATCACAACTGATACTTATAGCGTTTAACGTACCAGTTGTTGAACCTTCGACTTGACGAACCATTGAACCATCCAGGGTCTCCCAGTAAGCTACATTTCGATCCGAGCCACATGTTAGAACTTGCGTACCATCGGGAACGAAACACGTTGCCGCATACATCGTATCTCCTCTCAGTGTAAACTTACGCTCCAGAGTTCTAAACGACAAACGAATAATCGAACGTCATACTGATATTTCCTTCCTTTAGATATAAACGAACTGTATCTAAGCATTACCTTAGATTCCACATTACACAGGTTCCATCCAAGCTAGAACTGATAAAGCTTTCGTTGTCAGGTGAAACTTGCAGCGACGTTATCGGACCTCTATGTTCCTTTATAACATTCAATAAATGACGCGCTTCGGTTTTTGCGTGCCATAGTCGTATCTGAATGAACAAAGTTGACGAAGTTGGAAACAATCGAACGTTGATTGAAAATACGGGGTTTACCTGTCCATCGCAACCACCGCTAATCAGTTTACAATCATCTTTTGTAATCGTGATTACCGTCACCGGTTTCGTATGCGCGGAGTTGATCGAAAATACAAGTTGACCGCTATTCGTAGCAAATCCTCGTATCGTGCCATCGTTCCACGCTTTCTCCGACAAAAAGGACATATTGTTCATGCGATCACAATTCGAATGCATCGATTAACACTTACCAGATATTATGGAACCGCCAGTACCATCGAAACAGAGACTAGAACAAGAGAAATTCGGTACGGTGATTCGAAGCAATTCCTTCGGCTTTACCAGTTTCCATATTCGAATGTCATTTTTACCAGCCGTTGCAAATATCTCCGAACAATTACTAAAAATGTAAATGCGTCAGAGATTTCCTCCTTTTCCTTTCATGAACCCTTTAGCTACCGCGTGCTATTGGTGTTTCTCTCTAACTCTAGCACGACGCAATCTCACAAAGTTATTGCACTGACATAAATACCTGTGACAACGGCAATAATTACATCGTTCGTTTCCCTGGTCATTTTTATTTATCCGCGTCTCTTTTATGCAAATTGGTAACGATTACATCGTATCAAATTAAGAACGTGCGATGAGTGGCAAGGTATGCAGCGCAGCGGATATGTAGCTATATACATATACCGATCACATCGTATGCAACGTACATACCGGTGAAGCGCATTGCACGACAAAACTGGTCCGCATGTATTAACGTGCACATTGATACAATATAGCTCTGTTTAAAGAGGTAGCCAAAGGGTTGATCACCTATCGAAATAGTTGTACCATTCTATTTACCGTGGAAATACCACAGCCTGTATAGCATTAGTGTGGCAGGTGGCGATTAGACGCGTTCGGAAGCTTGACAGTTCGATTTCGTGAATCTCACACAGGTTCGTCCCCACCAGTATGAGACCGTTTTTGTAATGGACCAACGATGTTACCGCGGCGCACACATCCGCGCTACGACGCTGTCGGGAAAGTTAATTACTTCACTCGTTGCTGTACTTCTTTAGCATTGAAGTATCGTATCACTTACCGTTACTATACACGGTGTAACCATCAAGTTTTTCTTCGCTTTGCCTTTGACAGGGCTCGGATCTTCCGTTATCTCGATCCATTCAACCGTTCCATCGCCAGCACCAACGATCAGCTTCTTGTTCGGCAAGAACAACAAATTTCTCACACCGCCAGAGAACACTTCCCTCTCGCTCGGACTTCTCGTACACTTTGGTACCTTTGAGTAACATCCGACCATCGACGGGTATTTACCCGATTCTTGTATATTCAATCTGTGTAGCAGATTAACATTACCTTGTGATTTTACTTTGGTGTCCGATAAAAGGACAAAAAGAAACCTTGCTTTGATGATGTCGCCGGATGTCGTACCGCAATAAACATGTTCATCGTTTTCGTCTACGACGGCGCAGTTGATAGTCCGTTTGATTTTACCGATTTTCACATCGGTCCCCTGTACTTTTCGATTTTTCTCGTCTATACACCACAGTTTCATTGTCCTGTCGCCCGCAGTGATGAAATGCCTACTAGAAACATTTGTTCGCGCGATTATTGTAGCGTTTCCGAATATTTCGCTGCCTGCGAACGTACCTACAAATAACGCTTTCGATAGAAACGGTGGAGAAAGGAAAAAATGATTCTGAAATAGAGAGAGAGATTGAATACCACAAATTGGAGTCTCGGTTTGGATATCCCACACCACTATACATCCATCGTCCATGCCTCCGAGACTAATCAGATACTGTTCGTCGCTCGTAAAACACACGTCCTCAACTCTGACTTTGTGCATTTCGTAACTGGCCTTGACTTTACGCGTCGCGAAATCCCATATGATCACCATTGCCTGCAACAAAACGTCGATTTAAATTTCAGCCGATTTTAACCAAATTTAATGGACGAATAAGTCACCTTGAAACCATAATGATTAACTTGACCGGAAGCTACCAGATTTCCATTGGACGAGATACACATGGCGGACACAAAATTCGTATGTCCGGCAAGGAAGAATTGCTCGCTTGTTTTCGCATTTTTTATGGTGACCTTGTTGCCCATCGGATAGAGAAGATGCTCTCCGTCCGGATGCACTCTTAAAGCGTTTCGTGTTATGCCTGAAAAAGTATAATTTTTAATTTTCTGTTTTGGTCAAACCATTCGCAATATTTCTGCCTATTTTGTCAACGAATTCGAAAGATTTACGTTCCCGTGAATGTTTCGCCAAACATGAAACGTAACTTTTCTTTTCTGTTTATTAAACTCGGAAGCTTTTCGCTGAACCGAGCTTACGTTTGCACATGTTCGTTTTTTATTTCTTTGTCGGGGTCATGTTCTACGTAACGTGTTATTACGTTCTAATTTAATGAAATTTACAACGAAATGAGTGTTACATCATGAAATCAAAACTATTCACACTCGATAAAAACTGCTTATAAATCATTGCCAAGCACTGACAACTTTAAAAGGTATTCCTCTTACGTAACAAAGTATAATTTATTGTTACCGTGTACGTTGCGAGCGATTAAATTCTTCTTACCTTTAAAACATTAAAAGCATATTTTGTAATATCATACTAACCATCGAATGCTATTATGCTAAATATTTCAAGCTCGTTAACGTCCATAATGAAACAGTCGATGATGCTATTATATTCTTATTGCGTTTAATTCGATTCTATGGGGTAAACTGATCGCGAACGCATTAAACCCTTGACAAAACAGCAGTTATGTTGTCATGGTAATTACAAAGCACAATTAACGATAGTTTTCACGTACATATGTACATACATGTATATTGTTGGAGGTAACAATGTATATGTACTTACATGACACTTAAGTAATTGCTTCGAGTTAACAGGAAAATCAAATAGGAGGAAAGTGAGGAAATTTGAAATCATATTTTTCCGTTACTATGGAAATGATTTACGGTGTTTCCGCGTCAGGAAATAAAAATGCGATACCTAACGGCGAGTAATACTATTAAAGAATGTAGCGCGAAGAGACAAAATTTAAATTTACCGCCGCAGCACGTCGAATACTCATTACGGAATTCTGAGATGAAATTAGTAACAACTTGTATATTTTGTATGTATATATAACGACTAAAAATAGAAGTTTTTAACTACCTAATCAAAACATTCATTACATGTTAAATTCGTAAAAAAAGTACTTTTTGATTTCAAAACATCTTGGACGACATCGCTAAAGAATAGTTTCAAATTATAAGTACAGATAGCAGCAGCGACACTCAAGTTTGCGCGGGACGGAAAATTCAGTAAATACAGCAAACGACGCGATTATCAGTTAGCGGTGTGTTTCAATTTTTGTCAAATATTAACGGTATTAGCCTGTCCAAGTTTCAACTTTGTTTATCCAGTAATCATGGATTTATTACCGTAAGTAACTGTTTACATTATCATTCATTATTCTGTAATCTTTCACGGCTATCGCTTTTCACTTGCCAGATGTTTATCATAACCTTAACACGTGAAATTAGAAATATATTTCTGTTTCTCTATGTCAGAGAATTAAGCTCGACGTTTTGGAAAGCTGGTCGATTAAAAACATTTGAAGATTGGCCGTTTCAATCTATCGATGAACCATGTAATCCTGAACAAATGGCTTCTGCTGGATTCATCTTTGTAGGCAATAAAGACGAACCTGACCTAGCTGAATGTTTTATTTGTTCCAAACAATTGGACGGTTGGAATTCCGACGACGAACCATGGTATGAGTGATTCTCCATCTTTTAATTGTTCCATGTTTTCGCTGTTGTAATTTGATTTGTTTACATCTACCATTAATTGTTTATAGGAATGAACACCTGAAGCATCAGCCTGAGTGTCCGTTTATAAAATTAGGAAAACCTAATGAAGCTACATGGACTGTACAAGATTTGTTCAATTTATTTAAAAAGTATACAGTAAAGGAATGCGTAAGTATTTTCTTTATTTGCTTGGATTCTGCAAAGAAAGTCCTAGATGCTAGAAAATGTTTAAAAACCTCTGTATATTTTACAGAATAATGAATTGGACAAAGCTTTAAGTAAGGCGAAAGAAGAAAGCACCAAATTGGTAGATGAAATACCTTATATCTATAGGGATCTAAAAAGGAATCTTAAAAGCTAGAGTTAATGTATATTCTAGAAATTCACCGAAAACTGATTTTCTACCTTTTATATTCGATCGTAAGTTTTTTCTATTTTTTTATTCAATAAATGTTACATTTTTTGATAGAGTGGCTGTTCCTTTATTTACAAAATCTTCTCTCTATTTCTCTTTGTTGGTCAAATTAAGATATCTAGGATCAAAGTAAGGATGAATGAATTGTGAAACAATACATTCTCATCAAATTTATTTAATTTTGTCAAGACAAAATGTCTGGTAGCTTGACATAAAAAGATGAGTGGTTTGTTATCTTTAATGTCATATCGAGAAATACGACCGCATAATTTTTTATACTTGTTCTATTGTTGTATCGCTATCTTTATGGATAATAACGATAAAGCGTAAGGTGATTAGAAACAGGTAGATTATTCGAAAAAGTATTTGACTTTCTATTATAAAAATGTGTTGGTTTTTAACAGTTCGAATAATCTTACAGCTGGATATGTCCTACGCTCGTTTGATTTCGGCTAGAGTGATCGACGAAGATACGGGACCGCTATCAACTCGATTTTCGTACGAAAATAAAATCTATAAACGGTATGCACGTATGCGAAGAAATGTGACGGGTACTTTATTTACTTTACGCCGCGTTCGTTTAACTACATCGTAAGGATCACATTCTTTATCTGCTTATCGATTTAAGCCTCCGACTTTATAGATTACCTTCATCTTTATTAATGCTTAATTTCCTGGTAAATTGTGTACAAGGATTAAATAAATATTAAAGATGATCTTTTCGAACATGGTGAACAAAACGGATTTACGAAGTAAAAGATAATTCAAAGGTCGATGCATCAGAAGAAACATATCTGCGTTCTCGGAGAAACCGTCTGTTTGATCCCTTATTTTTTTCCGCTTCTAATACCTTATTATGATTGTATTAGGTTCCCTTCATTACAGATAACACGGAGTACAAAGTATCGAAAATTAGTACGTAACAGATCGCGTTATCGTTCCTTCTCCTCCTCCTGCTCCTCCTCCTCCTTTTGCTTCTCTTATGACCCCCTCTACCTTTTATTTATCGGTTATGCCTTGTCCATATCAACTTTTACCAGTTCGCGTGGCCTTTTATCCACAATTCCTTTCCCTTTTCGCGTTTATTGAGTAGCACGTGTTCCACCAGTATAAAACGAATTCGCGCGGAGAGGATCGATTCAGTTACTCTCAACATGTGGCCAAGATACATGCAAACTAGCTACCGCTCTTGATCTATAGATTCTCGTGAATTTCGCCTACCACGGCACATTCCATTTTTTCTTTTTCCCCTTCGCTATAATACAGTTGAAAGAAGTGTTCGTATGCCCGTAATTCGAATGAGAACTGTGCAAGCTGTTCTTTTTCTCTTCTTCGCCTTTTGCTTCCGGTCGTTCTAATACTTGTCTGCTTCGGTTCGCGACGACCGATCGTGAAAGAACGTGTCCAACGTCGGCGCGATGTTGTCCCTTTGGAGAACATGTTGTAAGTACCACCTGTGTTCGCCGATCGCGATACATTTACTTTTTTGCTCGCTAATGACGTGCGATTTGAAAAGCAACTCTCGGAAATTTAGTTCGTACATGTCGCGTTGCGATTTAAATGCTACGTTTGTACTTCTTCGATACCGATATACGAAAATATGCATATTTATAATGGTTACCGTATTTTTAGTATATTTTAGTTCTATAACTGTGAAATAGTTGCAGTGGAAAGTGATGTATAGGATGCTTAAAATACAGGTGTTTCGGGAGTGAATCTGTTGATCGAGTTTACGCGTTTATCCTAAGAAAAGGATCCTAGAAACTATTTTATTATAGTCTCAGGTAAACTATTTTATTCCTTTTATACTTACTTTATTATGGTCTCAGGTAAAAATTTCTTCAAAATCTCCGCTTTTTCTCTAAGGTAGTTTTATTTTTGGATCGTTTAACTATCGTGTACTCGACAGTGATTGCTAATGTCGAATAATTTCGAGCATCTACGTAACGAATCTGTCAACAGATTCTGCGCATAGTTGAAATTTTTGAATGATTACGAAATTCCTTGATAAGCGAGCTTGTATATAAATTGAAGGTGGTCATTTCAAACACCTTCTATGAAGATAAGCTTGTCATGGATTATTGAAACGGAGGTGACGATAACTTGGAAACAAGGCCGAATTCAACACATACCTAAATCTTTTTCGTCGCTTTTATGGGCCTTGTTTTTTTCCTCGAACGGTTGCTATGTGTTATGAAACACCTTGTATACATATGCCGGCAATTATGAAAACGAAGTAAATTATTTATTCTTCGAGACGTTTTATCCTTTGTATCTAATTACAAAGAAGTTCGAACAACGTAGACCGCTTTAAAAATCAATAATATATACCAGTAA
The DNA here is from genome assembly GCA_036983795.1 of Megachile lagopoda. NCBI lineage: Eukaryota > Metazoa > Arthropoda > Insecta > Hymenoptera > Megachilidae > Megachile > Megachile lagopoda. The sequence continues at coordinate 8,190,863 of CM072798.1, forward strand.
CAAATTATTTAATTGCTACAAGCAGTTGGTTCAGGTATAAATTATCTGAATTGTTTTCTAATGACAATGAGAAAGTAATTATGTACTCAACGCGAGTGACATTAGAATAAGCATGTAACTTCGTTTAACCACGACCAATTGTAATGTAGAAGAATATTTAAAAATGTCTACAATGATAAAATTTTACTCGAGATATGAACATTTTAATTTTTCGACCACTAATGAGGAAAAATATTACCGCAATAACAGACTATTGATTTAGCTCGGTAATTTCGGTGATATTCGTCATTATTGATGCAGTAAGAGAGAAAAAAACTGTCGGTTAACGAATTGAAAAAAACAGCCTTCGCGATACGTTTACGGTTTACGACAGAATCGAAGGATGATAGGTTTTATTACATCCTTCGTAGTTCTATTTTTACGGATATTTTCGAGAGAAAATACAAGCCTAATCTTTGTACGAAAGGGTGAGAACCGAACGCGACGCAAATTCGAATCGAAAATGGATGCAAGAGGCTCAACGCGATGACACGCGCGAAATTGATTGTTTTACGTCAGTCTACCTGTCGCATCGTAATAAACAAAGCGAATATCGCTCTTGATTGGAACTGGGAAAATAACTGGCTCCGCGAGAGAGGATTACAGCAATTAAGAAGGTTTATAAGTGTATCTGATACAGAATGTGGAGCAAGCCACTGTCGCTTCCTCGTTATCGTCGCGACAAATCAGCAAACGACGCGTCGATATAATCAGCATTGTTGGTAGTTTTCGGCTTCTTATGTTTGGGTTTCTCGCTCATCGTCAGATAAGATAAACTCGTTGGTGCTGAGCTTAATGGCATTTTGTTTAATCCGATCGAGAAGAAGAAAATTGATGGGTTTATCGTTGATTGATGGATCAATAGATCGATCTTAACTGAAAATGTTTACGGAACGTTTTAATTTATCTTCTCTTTCGGTTTTATCAGGAATTAATGCACGATCTTTTTTCTGACGTTTTTTTGTTTTTCTTTGCCGATCGAAGGTTTAGTTTGCTCGACCTCTATTCGAACGCGGATTTTCCTTCCTCGATCGCCGCGAATTTCCATGATCAGTAATTTCATTACCGATGCAACGCGAGATTAATTTATCGTTGAATCTCGGCATTTCGTAGCACGAGTTACGGTACCGTTTCTGTTCGTTTTTATCCTTTTAGACAAGATGATCGCGCGATAACGTTCTTTTACGCGTGATTTTTCTATTTTCTCTGTCGTTAAACTGCTCGGCGATTCGTAAGACGAGTACGCGGGGAAAAAATGTTGCGGTCGATTACGAAACACTTCCTTCCGGACGCTCGTTCTCGGATGACTAGATGCTTACAATCGAATCACGAATTACCGAGGATTCACCGCGACCTTCCTTTAGAATTCAAGGTCCTCTAGTTCACCCAAAATTTCCCCCCTCTCTTATCGTTTGTCCATCTCGTTCCTGTTTTGGACACAGTTTGACGTTGGCCGCCTTCTCAAGAGGCACGAGTCGAAATCGAAATTGTGCTGATAGCCGAGTCAATGATACGTGCAAGGAATCTGACCTTTACCTAGATAGGTACGGCTCGTTAGACAGCTGCCAATAGGGAAAGGCTCTACTAATCGTAATTCCTTCCGCGCCGTTGACCTCGGGCTTTCTTTGCCGTATCGTGAGTCTATTATTTATCGGTGCTGTTACTACCGCTTATGTTTACCGTACGCAGGTGGAAGAATACCGCAACGATGGATATTCGCGATAATGGGATTTCTGGCACTGTTCAACGCCTACGCGATGAGAGTCTGCCTATCGATTACGATCACCGAGATGGTCATCCCGTCGGTCGAGACGAATGAACACGATGACCAAACTTGCTCGAACATGGATCACCATGAAAACAATCACAACGTAACGCACTCGTCGCAACGATACGATTGGGACCCAATGACGCAGGTAAATCTATTTTTACCCATCCCTTTTGCTCCAATTTCAAGCGCAAAAATCATCAGGAAGTTTCTCTGTACAGGGCTTAATCTTATCGTCGTTCTACTGGGGCTACGTGGTCACGCATCTACCCGGAGGAATGCTGTCGGAGAGATTCGGTGGAAAATATTCGTTGGGTCTAGGAATCCTGGCGACCGCGTTCTTCACATTAATCACGCCGGTCGTGGTGGAACACGGAGATTCAACGGGTTTGATCGTCGTACGCGTGTTGATGGGTCTCTGCGAAGGTACTACTTTCCCGGCGTTGAACGCGCTGTTGGCTCAATGGACACCACCGGAGGAGAGATCCGTGATCGGTTCGTTGGTATTCGCCGGTGCTCAGCTCGGCACCGTGTTCGCCAACTCGTTGTCCGGTTTCATCATTTTCTACTTCAACTGGCCGGCCGTGTTCTATGTGTTCGGTTGCGTTGGGGTAGTCTGGTTCCTGGTATGGTTGATCACGTGCTACAACAGCCCGGACAGCCATCCGTTTATTTCCCAGAAAGAGATCGACTTCTTGCATGAAAGGATGCAGGCGCATACTCATAAGAAACCACCCCCGGTACCGTGGAGACATCTGCTAAAATCGGTGCCGCTTTGGGCACTGATAGCTGCTCAGGTTGGCCACGACTGGGGCTTCTTCACCTTGGTCACGGACCTGCCCAAGTACATGAGCAACGTCCTCAAGTACCCGATCAAGAACAATGGACTGCTATCCGCTTTGCCCTATTTGACCATGTGGATTTGCAGCATCATTACCTCCTATTTAGCCGACTGGATGATCAGGACTGGCGTGATGTCGCGTACCAACGTTCGCAAACTGGGAACGACCATTGCCTCGATTGGACCAGGAGCGTTCATTATCGGCGCCTCTTACGCAGAATGCGATAGGACGGTTGTGGTAGTAATGTTCACTATCGGCACCACGCTAATGGGTAAGCGGTAGTAGCTTTTTCGACGATCAACCGATATTCTGTTATTTGATATTGATTTTTTGTTTAGGCACCTTTTATCCGGGAATGAAGGTTAACGCTTTGGATCTCAGCCCTAATTATTCTGGCACATTGATGGCGGTCGTTAACGGAATTGGCGCTTTCACTGGTATTATCACACCGTACCTTGTCGGTGTATTGGCTCCAAACGAGTCTCTTTACGAATGGAGACTGGTGTTTTGGATCGTATTCGCCGTGTTCGTAGTGACTAATTTGATTTTTGTACTTTACGCGAGCGGAGAAGTTCAGTATTGGAACGATCCCGACTTCGTCAGGCAGGAAAGAAGAGAAAAGCGGTCGAAAGTTGAGAAAGAGAAGAAAGGAAACATGGAGAAAACTCTGCCGTGAAAAGTTGATTCGAACCTGTTTGATCGTTCCACGAATCAAATCAGAGTTTTCTTCGGTCATTTACACGCATCCACATCCATTATATTTACATTCAGATCATTTTATCGAAAGTATGATTGGAATGGCTTGTTCAATTGAAACGGAACAAGTAGCTCTCCTACGGTTGATTCGTCCATTTTCGCGATTATCCTATAGGAGCTAATAACTTTATGTTTTATGTAAACTTATTCTCCCAACGGCTAATTTGTCGAAGGCCGTTAAACCCTCTCCTTTTTACCATCTAGTCCGAATTCTCGCCGTGTTCTCCAAAAACGAGATCTGCACGAAACGTACGGCGAGTGAAAAAACTAGCTTTGTCGGAAAAACACGCAGCAGAGCGAGAATGAAATGCACCTTACATTGACGTTACATCGACGTGTTCTCGCGAACGAATTTCAACGTACCTGAAGATATTCTTACGTTTACATTACATTGTCCGTCGATTAGATCCATACAGTCGGAACGGATATATATGCTTACACGCATCTGTTTTATCTTTTCTTGTTTTTCCGAATAAAACGGATGTGCTTTCGTTTGTAAGCGTATGTATCAGTTTACGAACGTGCGTATGAATCGTGTAATTTGCGTGTAAAAGTTGTGAGCGAAACCATTTGGACATGTTAATTCATTCACCGTCCCGCCGTTTCGTTACTTACTGCGATTATACAAATTACGTAAAAAAGATAATTTTATCTATTTCGGTTTAAATCGTACAATGTATCGTATTATAAATATCATCGTGCCTCGTTTCATCGAACATACACGTTGCTCGAATTTCCATTAAATATATTTGTTCTATTATTATCATAATTATTTTTATTATCACGGTAATGATTTATTTTCGTTTACAAACATTCGTTCGTCGTTAATACCTTTGTTATATTTACAAATATTTGCACCTGTTCATATGACAGTTCCCTTATTAAAAGAGCACATACGACATTTAGTGTCCAAATGCACACAATGACTCGTGTCGTATGATTTAAGGAAACAAATTAGTTTGTCGTTTGAGTCTGCTTCAACCGTATAATACGCCCGACAGCGTAACATACGAGTTAATGTGATGCGTTGATTCGAATCGACGACTTCATTATCGATCTCTAGCTCGATGGCAAAGTCCACGTAATTGGTACGTTCGTCTTTTTCTTCTCTTGTTTCCTTCGTTGACCACGATAACGTGTTCTGTTAGGACTCCAGTCGATACTATCGCGAACTCTCCAGGATGTCTGTGATAACGTATCGGTAGTACAACGTATACTATTAATTCTTCCTCTCGACTCTGAATTGCAAGTAGTCACGAACGCATAATCAACGTGGTAATAATCTCTCAGCGTTGATTCCTCTCTGAATGCTTGCATCGCGCACCAAACATGCGAAAGTAAACAAGGAAATCTAGAAAGCCAGTAATCGGTGAACTTGTCGGGAATATCTCCGAGACTTTCTTGCGCCTGTGGACTCAGTTCTCTGTAGTGATGTTTCTACAAAAAACAACGACAACCGTTAATCATTGACCTGTTCGAAAATAAAACAACGATCTTTTCCTATTAACTGTATCCCTGCAAAATGGTACCTTGTTTCGTAATGCTCTCAATAAGTCCCGAACACTCTCGCCTCGATAACTTCTATACTTTCGAAGATCCGTTGCAACTTGTACATCGATCACAAGTCTCCAATCTCCTTGCACAACACGGTCGTTGTCGGTTTCCAGCGCGATCAATGCCGGACTATCGGCCTGCTCTTTCTCTACACGATCGCTTACGTCCTAAATAAAATTTACAAACATTGACAGTAAGTGATAAGTTATATAACGTAAATACAACGATCAGTTAGCTAATACCTGGAAAAATCCGAGAACTCGAACAGATTCCCAAAATATCGGATGATCACGAACAGCCATAACAGGCGGTCGTTCTGATGGATTACTGGAGATCATCGCTTTAATAAGCACTAACGCCAGTTCTTTATCGCTTTGGGAGATTCCATCGTGAAGAGCTGATAAATCGCACTCTCCACCTATCATATCAAATATGTCCAATGTGAGAAGTTATGATTACACGAAAGGTAGCAAAGGAAGAAGGTAATTTTACGCGCATCAAGGATTTTACTTTTTAAGAAAGTAAGAGAAAGAAAACATGCAAAAATATAGGTTATATGACGCGTATTACCAAGAATGTTAGCCTGCCGTCGTAACGGGTCTCCGAACGGATGTTTTCCATCGGACAGAACGTAATAAAAAACACAGCCAAGAGAAAAGATGTCCACGGCGCAAGTTGTTCTGCTCCCATTTAACATTTCTGGTGCGATCCAACCATCCGTTCCAGTTACACCGGATCTACGTGAAAATGACACACGACCTAATTGAAGCTTCTTGCACAAGCCGAAATCGGATATCATGGCTCTAACTTCTCCACGTGGTCCAGGCGTCGACAGCAACACATTGTGTGGTTTGATGTCTCTATGCACTGTCGTAAAATTGTAATGTTCAGAAAATATCAAGCGGCTGAAATTCATGTGTCGGACATTAATTAGTTCAAATTCTCACCTATATCGAGATAATGTAAATGAGCCAGACCCGACGTTGCCTGTCGCAAAATACTTTTTACGGATATCTTTCGTCTATCGTATTTGCCGGCAACGTAATCTTGCACAGTTGCTTCGGCTAATTCCAAAGCGATGTATCTGAACATTCTGTCCTGCTCAGTGCAAAAATATCGCACCACGTTCGCGTGGGCATCTGATTCTCTGAGCAACGCTACTTCTCGATCAGCGAAGGTGAAACAGTCCGGTAATAAACGCTTCACCGCCACAGAACGGCCGTCGAACTCACCCCTGAAGAAACAGAACGGGTTCAACGAGCTATCTCGTGTCCTTGTTTAAATAAACCGAAGGACAAAATCATCCTAGTTACCTCTACTTACCTATACACGAACGTTCCCTCGCATCCTTTGCCTAAAACTTGGCTGGTATCAAAAGTTATCTTTCCAATCTTCACTACTCCTTCGCCCATGTCCTCTGCGACTGCGAGCAACGCGTTTGATCCATAATAATCGACGCTTCTATTGCTTCCCCGAGAACTCTGCTGATAATTGATTGCTTAATAAACCAATCGAGTTTCTAAAAACACTTAACTTTACTCATATATAACATTTTTATATACCTGTGAAAGTTGTTGAAATTCTTTAAATTGTGCGTTCAAATACCAAAACATTACTAATATGCATCCCAGCAATAAGATCAATGTTAATTTTAGTCCTTTATTTTCTTGCTGGCTAAACCAACTTTTGCTCGTGGTGTAAGTACTCCGTAGCATCTCGTGCCAAGATTTGCTGGTCACGTCATTGTTTGATTCATGATCGGTTTGCAGGCCAAACGAAGATGGTTTTCTTGTTGTGTTCAAGAACCGTGGAGGCAATGTTTCAATCACGGGATCGGACCGGCCGGTAATTTGAAGCGGCTGTTGATCTTGTAATTTATATTCAGCCGGTATTTCGTAATAACCTATTTCAAGATTTATAAAGAGTGTCAAGGTAAAGCAATCGCTACAGAGTACTTAGATGTTTAACAGTATCAGTATTATTATCAATATGTGGTAAATTGATTCTTTCTTTTTTATTTATCACTTATCGGTACCTAAACTTATAGCGGTTTGATATTCCATTTGAGTAGAAGTATCGGTGCTGGTGACAGGTATGCGATCGTTTGATAAAGGATCGTTCTTGTCGCTGTTTTCGCTTAACCGAGGGACCGACAACGGACCTTCGAGCAACAATTGTCCAGTGTTACTCGTCGCAGCCGTTGACGAATCGACGAGAGAAGGTAGGGCATACAATCCGTGTCTATGCTGGCCGATGTACAACATTGGACTACCAAAAAAAGGAGAAATTAAACCAGCAGTTCAACAGTTTACTTTCCGTGTAACAGATTAAAACAGGTTTCCTTTACTGACAATAACTGAATGTCGCTTGGTTTCTTTGCAAAACGTTTCAGAAGCAGATCCAAAGTTTCGTCCGCAACGCTGGTAAAGGGAACTGTTAGTAATCCACCTTCCTGTACAATGTACACCGCTATTACTGGACTCTGTACATCGAGTTCCCATAAAACGACTCCCAATCTTCTATCGACGGTAACAATACGTCCGGTCGAACTGGTTGTAAAATGCACCAATTCTGTAATATGAAGATAATGTTATGTTTCGTGATTTATACATCGATGTATGGCTATTAGATCGCTACTAAACCATAATCTTCTATTCCATCGGGTTCCATCTTCGTAGCAGAATAATCGTAAAATGTGACGTTCCACTTGCGATTTTTTTGTTTGCTATCTACCATCATGATATTGTACTCTGTACGTCCAACGAAAACAGCATTCTGCATTTCGAGAGGACAAGTATTTTTAACCTTATCAAATCCAAGAATTTGTTCCCTTTCCCCAGTTCGCGGATCAACTCCGAACCAAGTATCAATCTTTCTACCGGTATAGAATATTCCATCGCTACTACGGCAAGGACTACTTGCTACAAGTTGTGGAATGGTAAATGGTAGCTTTTTAAGAGTTTCTGTTTCTTTTCCAAATATGTACAAGGAACCATCTTTTGGATCAGGTAAAAACATGGGCCTGCAAGAAACATAGGAGTTATATGGTGGAAAGCAAATAATATACTTTCGAAATAGTAATGGCAAAAATACATACGTAGAAGTTGTTGCCAAATCAAGCGGTACTTTAACAATTGGTTCTGCAACAAATATTAAAAAGTTGTACTATACAAAATCAAAAGTGCTATTATTCGATTAATTGTACCTATTAACAGTACCATCTCTTTGCTGCCAAAGCACTTTTCCGGAACGTTGCTCTATGCCAATAAGAAAGCCGTCCAAAGTAGAAAACATCAACAGAGGATCTTCTTGCTCGGGTATCAATTCTGTGTATTGCCTATGTTCATGCTACAGAAAAATTTCTAATAAGTTTACCAGAAGTTTTATTATCAATATATCAAAGAACATAAATCTATATACTTCTTGTTCCAAGGATGACTGAACATGATTTGTCTGTGGTCCCGATTCCTTGGTTTCTTCGACAACAGAGGCATACAAAGTAGTGGTCGTCAAAAGAATTGATATAAATAAATTGAATCTCATTGTTAACGAAACAGATTGTCAATTGGTTTTAAAGAAAGAAAATTAAAATCCAACACCCTTCGAAAAGGAGATCCAAGTTTTATCCACACAAAGGACAATATTTCATAATTTAAATACTCTCTTCCAATGAGTAATCATTTGATTGTACATATTGTTCCAACACTTATGATCCTTACGAATCTTCGGTAGCCTTGATCGTAAACCTTAATTTGTTTTGCCATGTATATAACACTGTAATAACGTGTTGAATATTACTGTCAGTTTGACAAAACTTAACGCTGCCATCCATGCGTGTAAGATTAGGATCCAAAACGATAATCATTGTAAAACCAAACGTCACACGGCACAATGTTTCAAACGAAAACAATGCGGAGTTTATGTGTACCCACATGCATGAATATACATACTGCATATACGTATATATACACATCTATTTATATCGAAAACATGACTGCAATGTCTTATAATCCATGTTAAAAAAGCAACGATTTCAAGTGATGTAAAAAATTTTAGTGTTTCACTCGTGGTAAATAATGTTTGAGCGATGCGTCGCGCATGAATCCAAAGAAATACGGTAACGTCATAGACACGTGGCTCATGTGTGTTCGCGCAATGATAGAATTGCATGCTTCATGTATGTATGTGTAATGTATACGCCTACAAAACACAAAAGCACAATTTTCAAGTGTTTTGATACTTAAATGTATCAGTATGTACATATATATTAATTAGATCCACGTCACCCAACATTATTTTATCTGTGCATCTGTTAATTTTAACACGGTTAATTTTCGAAATCACCGCGCACAAATATTATTCGAACTATCTTCAAAAGTGTCATTATCCACAGGTGGGGAACTAAATAAAATAGTTGTGTCTGCCTACTCAAGTGCAAGCTAGTTTTCCTAGAGTAAATGGCGATTAAGGAGAAAAAGTCCCTACCACCATTCATTATATGCATAATACCTAATTTACACTAACCTATATACAATACAATTTTCCTAAATCACTTATAAAAGCATTGTGTAATAAAAAATTAACTATAGCCTGTTAATTAATTTTAAAGGCCCCGTTTTAAAATGTTTTTAAAAACTTATATTTACGCGCGTACTATCGAAAAATAGTACCACTAGTACCATCTGGCGGTCAAACGTGAGACTATTGAACCATAAAACTGTGTTTCCCATAAAATAAGGCATTTTTACGCTTTATTTATGCTCGCAAATTGTTCTACGACGACGTTAAAATCAGGGAAATGACTTTAGAGTAAATTCAAGACTTAATATTCGAAAAATAAAAAGAACTTATTTCGTGGACTTCAAAATGCTTAGTCATCTAGCGGTAAAAGGTGAGAACTAATAGAATTAAATTTGAAATACCTTACCTTAAAAAATTGATTTTTTCGACATATTATACAATTGTATGCTTGAAATAGCAATATTAAATGGTTTCAAAATGTTTTATACGTATATTAAGATGTGTTAAAATGTTTTATACGTATTAGAATATCCTATCTTGTATTTAAATTTCGCGGACAAGGTTAGCGTTTGAATATAGTTATAATTGTGTTTGAATCACTGTTACCATATTAAATGCTGCAACTTCAGGATCTAGAATTATATGGATGACCTTGTATACAAAGTTTAAGGCGCTTTGTATTGGTGAACAAACACATTGATCACATCTATGAAACACATAGGAACAGGGCTTTGGATATTACTACTAATTTGATAGTTTTAATTAAATGTTACATTATAGTCTATATAACCTTACGCTTAGAGTTTATAAAAGATATACGTATTTAAGAAATTGGACGTAAAATTTGACGCATTATATCTCAATAAGCCTTGTTGTGTTTCATCGTGTGTGGTTAAACACGCATGAAAAGACCACTTGAAGATTACGCGTCAATAAAAGACGCTGACATGTCATCGTTGTCGATTGTTGTTGATCGTTATTGACGATCATGGTGGTTTTGTGTAATTTCAACGCAATATCGCGCGTTGATCGTATACATGTACAAAATAACCAAAATTCGTTGTTATAATTATTCCATAATGTTCACGTATTGATCGATCATCGAAATAAATATTTTGTAATCATGAACACGAAGCACAGTCCGAGGAAAGTGACGTTGGCCATGATAAAAGGTGAGAAAAATTAAATCAATAAACGAACATATGTAAAATGTATCTGTGATCGCGACGCAACATGTATGTATATTGTATACATGATTGATGTACATTTTATTGTTTCTGTCTCGTGCAGGTAAACCCATTACGACCTCCGTTCCTGTGATTCATTATCATGCCAGCGACGATGAATTGGAAGAAATATATCCGAGTTCTGAGGATGAGAAGAGATTGACTCCAGAATTTGACCCAACTGTCACGAAAGTAACCTCAATTTCACCGAAATGCATCGAAAAGAGGTCTGTAAACGAATCAGATATTTCGGAAAATAATCCTGATACACGATCTGTCGGTACAGAGAATGTGTTACTGGAAGGTACTCCACCGTCTTTAGACCCATGGAAAGTATTCTCAGATATAAAAGGAAAAATAACAAAAACGTTTGAGGAGAAATTGTCCGAAATAAAGAGCGACAAAAAGAAACGGCGTCACTCTAAAGCAGAAAGTTCAAGTATTAGCGATTTAGAGGATCATGGATGCATTACTCCTTGCGAAAAAAATGTCGAAGGTAAACGAGTAAACGACGAGTTATCAAGCGCGGTGACAACAACGACAACGACGACAACAATGACGACGATAATCAGTCGTCATCAAAGAGGTAATCCGGTTAGATACGTAGGTTTCTCCGACGTAAAGACTGGTTTAAAAGACAAAAGTTTACAAGACGACAGCGTAGAGAGTGGCATTGAAGCTTCTGAATTTGCTCAAACCATTAACGAAGATGTTGTTTCCTGCCCAGAAGATGATCGTCCAGCGGCGAAAACGTCTAACGGGGATAACTATGCTAGCTTGCAACATCGTTCGTGCATGCGTTTGACCGCATTTCCGAAACGGATAGATTTGAAAACATCGTTTTTACACTCTATTCAACAGTTATTTTTTGGAACAACATATAAGTCTGTTGCCATTTTCATTGCCATTTTTTGTATTTGTTACATAGCTCCTTTACCAGAATATTTACTTGGATTTATAATGGGTACCTTCACGACAGTTACCTTTTACAGCATATTAACGAAGCTCAAAAGACTATTGACAACCTTGTCAGAGGAGAAGTTTGTCCCCAGTTCGATGATACCTGTTCTAGAAATTCCAGCGGCAGAAGAACATTCCGTGATCGAGAGGTTCCAAGGCTGGTTAAATGAACTGCCCTATAATTACGAACCGAACGATTATCACGTTGCACGTACAAAGTCAGTTTTTTTTAGATTGGAAGGAAACATTTTGCGTATCATGGAAACCAGAATGAAAATACCAAAGAAGGCTGTCTGGGACGAGCCGAAACATAAACTGAAATTTGTTAGAAGAAGGGTTTACAACTTGACCGGGGCAAGGATAGAACTTGTTCCTTACGGACTCGCCAGAAGAAGAAGGTGGAGTAAAAAGTATCCTATTTGTATAACCATTAAAAAGAGCGCCCTAATTTGTAACGTAACATTGAAAAATTTAATCAACGACGATCGTTCGATCAACGACTATTATAAGGGAAGTTCTAAAGGACGAATGAGATACAGAGCCAATAGAAAGAAATGCGTAGCGAATTGGAGAGAAGAAAGGCTGGACGGGGACGAAACTCGTTTCATCGACGCAGATGGGGATGATAACGGTGACGAGTCGATGACGAAACGAGACAGAAAGAAAGAAGATGAGAAAGGTGTGGAGGATGACGATGACGATTCGTGTTACGATTACGATACGAATAATGATGACATCGACGACGAGCACGTAGAATACGAAGAATGCTTTTTGAATAATGGAGGAGTAACGGAATACAGGGTTGAGGAGGACAGAAGAACGAAGGGTAAAACTTATAACAAGGAGCAGCAATGGGAAATTGACAGAATACGAAGGAACATACTCAGAAGTTACCACCTAAAAGATAAAAGAAAAAAGAAAATTGGCAAAAGATCGAACGTAGAAAAGAGATCTGAAACGAAAGCGGATCGCGAGAAAGATGACAAAGAACACGATGGTAAGGAAGAGGAGAATAAGAAAGAAAAAAGAAAAGGGATGGAAAGAGGTGGTTTGGTGGAGGTAAAAGAACAAAACGAAGAGGAGTGTGAAAAGGAAGATAGGAACGAGGATATCGAGATGGTGATTAGAAAGAAAGGGGATGTAGACGATGAAGACGAGGAGGAGGAAGAAGAAGAAGACATGGAGGAGGATTACGAAGAGTTGAATCTGGAAGACGAAGAACTGGAGGAGGATGTAGATGATTATTACGACATTGACGAGGATGACGATGAATACGATGACGAAGACGATGATGACGAAGACGATGACGACGACGACGATGATGACAGAGTAGACGAGGATGAACAGCAGCTGGACGAGAGCATGAAGGACGAAAGCTTGATCGGTAAGGGAGACGAAAAAAATAGCAAGGAGACAGATATGGCGACAGGCGACAATGATAATGATGACATCGACGCGGAAAAAGAGGGCGGAAAGAAAGACGAAAAAGTAGAGTCGTCAAACTTGAAAAGCACTTTAAAGAAATTAAAAAAGAAATCGAAGCAAAAGAACGAATTGAAAATATTTGTTTTCGCCAGAGCTGACCGTGAAAAAGAGGATTGGTATAGACGTTTGGTTTCAGCCGCGTCACGACGCTCCAAAAAGCGAGATTCATTGTCGTTTACCATGAACTCATCGTCCACGTCGAATACTTCGCTAGCGACGCAGAGAAACGTCATCGCGGAGTCGAAGAGTTCCGTTTCCGGTAATAGCTCGCACGAGAAAAGTGTGCCCGATCTTAACTATAACGCTTACATGGGAAAATATTTGGACCCCGGCGATTCTTCCAGCAAGTTGGAGAACGCATGTTCCACCGACACACTTTGGTTCAATTGTTTGGTAGCTCGCATACTGTTCGATATACACAAATGTCCAGAAACTATAAATCTTATACAGGATAAGATACAACGGAAATTGTCTAGCATAAAATTACCGTATTTCATGGAGTGCCTTTTAGTTTCGGAGATAACGATAGGACAAGGATCGCCCGTCGTTCGCAACGTAACGAAACCGATAATCAACGAACGAGGTCTTTGGCTCGATTTCGACGTAACATACCAAGGATCCCTGACCATGACGGTCGAAACGAAACTGAACCTGATGAAGTTGACGAGGGCCGGATCGGTCCCGAGTAACAGCAACGTAATAATTTCTTCGGAGAAACACGAATCGATGGTGAGATCAGCGATTTTTGACAGCGACTTAGAGGACACTCCAGAAACGTCTACGGAGGACGAGGATGCTTCGAGAGCACAATTATACAACACGGCCAAAGAAGCAACGTAAGCGATAACGAAGTGGTATCAGCTACGATTTCATTTCTAAGCCGATTTTTCTTTGCAGCGGTATACAACAGTCGTCTGGGAAAAAGTTTCTGAGCATGGTCGATAGGATAGCTGCAAATAAATATTTTCAACATGTGAGTTTGCTCCCTCTTTTTCCATTTGCTATTTTTACATCATTAATTTATTTATCATGGCTATTCGATACTCGTTTTACCATATTTTTCAATTGGCAGGCAACGGAATTGTCTTACGTTCGAAGGGCGATGGAAGGTGTTTCGAACACGGAAATTCGTTTGATGGTTACCGTCTCGAGCATAGAAGGTTGTCTGTCGGTAAACGTTCCACCGGCGCCGTCCGATCGTTTATGGTACGGTTTCAAACCCGTGCCGAAAGTAACTCTTACCGTAAAACCTGCGGTTGGCGAGAGAACGGTTAACATCGTTTATGTTACCAAGTGGATAGAAGCCAAGTTACTCAGGGAATTTGAGAAGCTCGTCGTTTTACCGAACATGGACGATCTCATAATGCCGTTGTGTCCTAATTATCCTTATACGACGATGCGGTAGTCGTTTGCGAGCAAACGGTAAGGCGAGGTAAAGTAAGGTAAGAATATCGAGTGTCTTGTTTTTTCTAATCACGATCTCGCAACGTAGATTCGGCCTGTGAACGACGAATACCGCTGTGAAACATACATGTTTGTTACATAAAAATACAACGTAACTATATTTAATTGCGGTACACTCGGGTGCAATTATTTCTCTTAGGAGAGCTTAGCCATTTTCTAATTTTATTAACTTCTAAATTTCTAATCCGCTCTAAAAAATTTCCACACTCTCCCACTTTTCCAATTCCCAAATCGCTAAGTTTTTGAATTTGTAAAATTATAAACTTTCTCCAGAAGTAACCAGATTTGCACCCTAGCGTACGTGTAACGTAACTCCGATATCGTCGCTTCGCAAAGGTGGTGTTCGTTGAACGAGAACGTCGGTGTACGTATTTGGATAGCACTTTCGTTTTTTTTAAACCGTTTGATCTTTGATCATTTTCTTGGGACCATATGCCGCGTTGTTCATTAGAACGTTTGTTGCGGATCGTTTACGTTTACATTTACGTTCGGATCATGCGTTATGCTTTCTGCCTAGGCTCGTTCTCGACGACGCGACACCGAGGTATGGACATCGAAAATCGATCTAGTCGACTTCGGCAGTAAAATCACGCATTTATTCGGATCGTAAGTGTTTCTTGATAAGAATCGCGAAAATATCGTTGTAACTAACCGAAACTGTACGTTGTTTTGAGCGTGTATCGTTTGTTCGTTCAAGACGTCGTTATATAATTGTAAATTACGTTTGTACGCTGTGATTACGTGTATGTAACGCATATCTGTTGCATATTTTAAAGGTCGAATTAGAGATTGTAACGCGAGCGAGCGAATCCTTTATCTTATATGCGAGTACGAATCCTATATAAAAAATCATGCAAGCTGCTACTCGTGTGCGTCATTACTGGAATCCCTTTACCCGGAATAATTTACGTGAAAGGAACATTGAGGATGTTGAAAGGGCAGCAGTGGCAGGACAGAGTATGCACGGTACAGGAGTCGAAGCGATCACCGATCAAACACGGATGTACTCGTTGCTGAACAGATGTATTTGTTGCGATAAAATTTCTACAAAACAATATCACAGTTCGGAGATCGATAATTCGCGTGGTAGAAAATAGAAAAATATTAAGTATTTACAAATATCTGGTTGGAAATGTGTGGCTAGCGAATTGGCTAACTTCGAAGAACACAGGGCGCCGTATCCAGTTCGTGGACTGCTTTTACCCAAGTCTCGAGCCTCGGTGCGCAGACGAGAACAAGATCACCAAGTCGCCGTTTGGCCATTATCACGAATTCTCCCTGACCGTGGCGCGCGTCACAGGCAGTAGGTACCCTTACGCGAACCTTTTCTCGATCGTACGATTCTGCCGCATCCGCGTCGTTGCTTCCCTGTTCGAAAACAATTCAACGAGGTCATTTCTACCGATTGCTTACTCCTCGGTTTCCTCATTGTTCACGAACAACGAGTACAACACGAGCAAAGTAATAAGAATGATATAAGTATTATGTTCTAAAGTCTAGAATTTATTATGTAAAGAAATACTGGTCTGCCAATGTAAGCGGTAGATATTATCTTTCGATTGCTGGTGACTGGTGGTGAGAGTAAAGAAGGAGAAACTGTGACGGAGTAGGAGTGGTAAATTTGAATAATAGACGGTACCTCGTTCTCTTCGATTCGGCGCAACATCTTGGTTACTCCAAGGACGAGTTCGGCAGCTTCCAAACTTGGTTGTTTCTCGACAGCGCTCACCGTACCTCTGGCTACCAAGTCGCTTTGGCAATAAGCTTTAGCCAGTTCATCCATGGAACACGGTCGACAATCCTCCTCTTCCTCGTCGCTGAACAAACGCGACCTCCCGTCCTCCCGATCGTCCACGTAACGCAATTCCAGATCGTATTGCAATTTTGCATCCTGACGGCGTTCACCAGACGCACCCGTTTCCTCCGCCTCTATGTAAAGCGCCGCGGGTTGCTTTTTCGCGCGGAAGCATCTGTGCGAAGCTTCGTGCTTGCCGTCTCTCGGAGAATATACCGGTCGAAGCTTTCCATGAGTCTCCAAGTATACTCTTATCGGTCCTGACACCTTGGTGCACGTACGGAATCCGGATAATCGAAAAACACCGTCGTCGCTGATCGAATTGGTGTCGATGTTGCTACTGTTTCTCCTCGCTTCGTATTTGCTTCTTTTGCCAATGAATTCGTAGTGAACTTTCGAAACGAATCCGGTCGATACGGGGGGCGATAAAACCACCCGTAAAGCCCCGCGTGGATAACGCCAAAATACGGTTCCTCTCGAGCATCGAAGATACACAGGTCGAACACCTCGGCCACCACCTCCGCTGCAATACAATCAGTACAGAACAAATATTTAGCTATCTTTTGTAAGATGTATATTTTATTCGCATTTTCGCGCCTTTAATCTTGTACGTATTTCACCATTTGATTTCGTCCTTGAACGAAATCGAGTTATCAAAAATTCTGTTTTTTTTTTTTATGAACGACCGTTGCTATTGCTCCTGCTGCTGTTGCTGTGGACAATCACGATTGACCACGTAACCGTTCCTCCGCTTCGTTTCACCCGTATACGTTCATATGCATACCAGGCTTGCCCCTTATTCTTTCTTAGAAAGGAAAGAGACGGTAAATCGAATGCTAGCTCGCGCGTTCCTTCTCGCCTTTGCTCGTAGACTGACTGGACGTGGAAAACCGGTTTTAAGGTAAGTCGTGCGACTGGTTTCGTGTTTAATAATGGTACACGTTTTCGTTCCCCGTTATCAAACTACGTTATAGATACACGAATCGAGAATAAAGAAAGAAAGAGAGTGAAATACAGTTTTGTCTACCAACATTCCCGAGTAAATCGAACTAACTAATCACGCGCAGACTTAGTAACTTGTTTAAGAGTTAAGAGCGAGGTAAAAATAGAATAATCTTAGGAAAAGTTGCTCTGAATATCTCGATTGACTAAATAAAGTATACTAACCTTCCGATCCAGTCGCACTGGTCTGCAATGGTTTGGAGAGCAACGTGTTCGTAGGTTGGGGCCGATGACACGATGCTAATAAGCAGCAACGAAAATAGCAAAAGCAACGAACGAGCGTCGAAAGTGAGCATTCTTGTTTCTCCTTGATTACGAGTCGCTTCGCTTCGACTAAATTTCGACGGCGCACATTTCAATTTCCGTGCGTTTTATCATCGAATCCTTCGATGGAATTTTTTGGTCCATGTACGCGTGATCAGATTTTCGATGCAGAGTTCATTCGTTCCGATCGGAAGACATTCTCGTACTCGTAATCGTTAGTTTTTCAACGTTCGTTGCAGAAGATACCGAACGTTCGATGAAACCGTTTGTTAAACAAGAGATACGGTTAAAGATAAAGGTATTTAAATCAATGACAGAGTTCACATTTAGTCTTTGTTTTTTCGGTTCTAACCTTCCGCAGTTTTAACGCGATACCATCATTATTGCCATTTCTGGTAAACGTTTCTCAAAACCATCACCATCGTTATCGAACGAGACACGAGTCCAAGATGAACGTTCGTTAAAAATGTTCGACAGATTATGGACAACTTTGTTGCGCACTTCACTCTCGCGAAATGCTTGCTCTCGTTTCTGCACTGTACCTTTCAGTCGCGCGATCGTACGATCGTTTATGCGCAGCTAACCACGTCGAATATACCCGAAGAATCATGCTTACCGTGCGACGAACGCGTGAAAATCTGGTCGCTTTCTACCGAATGATCGTCTGCGACCGATCGTACGAACTCTGACACGCAACTGGTACATACGCGATTATTTTCTAGTACGCTATGCAGTTCCGTTCCATTTCATTCCGTTCCGTTCCGTTGTTCGCTTTCTACCTTCCCCGTTATTCTTTTCACACCGATGCTGGTTACTCGTTTCCTCCGACTCAACTCGTTTGTCTTCTCGCTTTCATCTTTCTTCTCTCTTTCCTCTCCCCACCAACTGCCATTATCATTTCTCCCTTTTGTCCGCTCTTTGTTTCCTTCCATTGCTACGTCTTTCAGGATGATAAAAATATGCATTCTGGTTCGTGGGTGTTGCGACCGCACGAACGTTTATGAATATTGCAGAATGAAAACGATAATAAATGACTGTTCTCTCTTACTGTACCATTCTCTACCATTCTTATTTCCTGTTTTTCCATTTGATCTTCCTAAACTATTTTTATGAATGTCGAACAGTTGCGCTTGTGATAGTTACAAATTCTTTTTCCAAGCAACTTAACCTGAAATCAACCGAACATTCTGTTTAAGTTTCTTGTATGAATTTTAACAACTTTCGATGTATGTAAGTATAAAGAGGAAGAAAGGAAACGCTTACGCCTCCGCGAAAAATGTTTCTCGATCTACGTATCCTGGTACACGTTCAACGGGACAAGCGTTGTAACATGATATACCCAAGGTTTTCATTGCAATTTTATAACGATCTAGCGATATAAGATCCGAGGTACCAGGATTAACATTTTCAAATACCGCCTCGATGTGGCTAATGTAGAAAATGAACTTAAATTCGATATTATTTCAAGTAGATGTAATATGCGTATAGTAC
Source organism: Megachile lagopoda (assembly GCA_036983795.1). Lineage (NCBI taxonomy): Eukaryota > Metazoa > Arthropoda > Insecta > Hymenoptera > Megachilidae > Megachile > Megachile lagopoda. Next base: position 8,210,030 of record CM072798.1, read on the forward strand.
CTCTTCATCCAAAATAGTCGTGGATGTTTACATCCTGATCTGAATAATATACAATCGTCGAGTAGTTGATGCAAGTATTCGATAGGATATGTCGGTCGGTTAACAATCAAATGACCAAGAAGAAACCGGAATAAATCGAAAATTTTTCTTTCCTGTAGATAGTGTCGAGTTGCGGATATCGTTCTGATCGTACTTCCCTGTAATTACATGTCTCATAATTTACGCTCGTCGAAATAAACTTGATAAGCGTATCGGAATAATAGTTCCGCAACATTTACTTCCGTAATCGGTTGCTGAAATTCACTTTTACGCTCCAATTTTTCAATTTCATCGCACATGCAACTCTTGACATTATTATCCATTTTCTTTTTCTTCCTTTTCTTTTGTTTATAATATACTTATTTATTCTTGTTATATTATAATTATAATTTGGATACTTTCGTTTTATAATTAAGTACAATCTGGAAAAGAAAGTAACCGGAAAGACAAGAACGTGAATGTTCTCGAAAAGTATGTACGATCGTAACAAATATACTGATTTTATTTTTAATTAAAGTCGTATTTTCATTATCATGTACGTCTTGAAAGTGAAGAAACTTACATACTATCATGAGTAGTAGTTTTTAGTCTCGTATTCACGAGACGAAATATGTATTTGCTGCAATTAAATTTCCAATTCGATGTAGGTGTTAATTTTGTAACATTCAAGTAGAATTTTACGTGTGCGCTAAATGGACGTAAAGAACCGTGCTGCTCTCTGTAGACTATTATAAGAACTATGAAATAGAAAACGGCAAGTTCAGGTTTCTTCATAGTATGAACTTAGTAGCATTTTCATTTTCATCGCTTGGTTCTGCTGAGTACTGCTTGATCCTACTGTTTTCAGTGTATTTAGTTGGTGCATGACAATCGTTTTTCGATCATGTGTATACCATAGAGAGCATTACATTCTTACAGGTTTCAGAATAACAATTTACACGTAAAAAAACGTACTTCTGTGTGAAAGGTGATTGCTCGCTGCTTTTAATTCAATCTAACGATTTATCGGAGGTTGAAAGTTACATACTTTGTATCTTATAAATATTTCAAACGAGTTAAATCGGTAAGTTATCACATATTTCACGTGTGACTTTGCATGATTCATATTTATTGTTTCAATCGATATTCTTGAACAGAAAATATATACACCATGCCTGAAAGTACCATAGATACTGGTAAAATCGTAAAAATGGACGTGGATTATAGCGACAATTGCGATACCAAAATCCCAGAATGTAAAAAACTGGCACGAGAAGGAAAGTTACATGATGCTTTGGATCAGTTGCTCACTTTAGAAAAATTAGCAAGAACGGTAAAGTTTCGTCATAATATTCTACTTGATTGTCTACAAGTTTCTCTCTACGTCAAGATAGTTCATTGACATCTTGTGCATATTTTAGAGCACGGATGTGTCATCTACATCACGAATTCTTGTAGCGATTGTTGAGATTTGTTTAGAAGCAAAAAATTGGTCAGCATTGAATGAACATATAGTCTTACTGTCCAAAAGACGTTCTCAGTTAAAACAAGCTGTTACCAAGATGGTCCAAGAATGTTGTACTTATGTGGATAAGATGCCTGATAAGGAAGCAAAAATTAAATTGATAGAAACTTTGCGTGCAGTTACAGAAGGAAAGGTAATCTTTCTCTATCAATATTTTAAAGTTATTGTCTTAAATATGTTTTGAGAAATTCATATAATTGTCTGGTTTAAGATATATGTTGAAGTCGAAAGAGCTAGGCTTACTCATCGTTTGGCAAAAATCAAAGAGGAGGATGGAGATATATCAGGTGCTGCTGCTGTTATGTTAGAATTACAAGTACGTGTTTTAAAAGAAGATGTTGATGTATTGAAAACTCATAATTAATTATATTACTGTATATCTCGTATAGGTTGAAACATACGGTAGTATGTCGCGTTTGGAAAAAGCGTCTCTTATCTTGGAACAGATGCGATTATGTTTGGCAAAGAAAGATTTTATGCGTACTCAAATAATTGCTAAGAAAATAAATATTAAATTCTTCAACGACGAAAATGATGAAGAAACGCAGACCCTGAAACTAAAATATTACGAGTAAGTGAACTATCTCGGAGTATCTGGGTTTGAGTGAACTTTTAAATATGTTACACAATTGATTATAAAGATTCGTTTATTTTCAGTCTAATGATGGAATTAGCTCGGCACGAAGGCTGGCACTTGGAATTGTGTAGGCATAACCGTGCCGTGTTAGAAACTCCAGCCGTTAAAGATGATCCGAAAAAGAGGCACACTGCTCTTTCTCGAGCTGTCCTTTATCTCGTACTTGCGCCACACGAACCGGAACAAGCTGATTTGACACACAGACTACTTACGGATAAACTTCTGGATGAAATACCAACATACAAGTACTATACATTCACTTTTTCAAAAGTCCAGAACAGTTAGTTTCTATTTTCTATGCCAACGAGTATATATACGTACGTATATATATTGATACTTTCTAGGGAGCTGTTACGCCTTTTTGTAAATCCAGAATTGATCAAATGGTCTGGTCTTTGTGAAATATACGAGAAAGAGTTAAGGGCAACCGAAGTTTTTACTTCTTCGACCGAAGAAGGTTGTAAACGATGGACCGATCTTCGAAATCGTGTTGTGGAACATGTCAGTTTGTTAACTTCCGAAATCTAACATTTTCTTCTTTTCATCATTAGTTTATCGTTACACCTCGGCTCTGTTTTCGTTTGATTTTACAGAATATCAGAATTATGGCTAAATATTACACAAAAATCACTTTAACTCGAATGGCCGAGTTACTGGACTTACCGGTTGAAGAGACAGAAGCGTGTCTTTGCAGTTTGGTAGAAACTGGCGTAATTAATGCTCGAACGGATCGTCCGGCTGGTGTAGTTCGTTTCACAGGAACTCAGGAACCGGCTGCTCTGTTGGATGCCTGGGCCGCTTCGTTATCAAAATTAATGAGTCTTGTAAATCATACGACGCATCTTATTCATCAAGAAGAAATGTTGGCTGTTGCTCAATCCTGAGAGGTAAATTTCACTTTCCCGTTTTCTTTATTCCTCCTTCTATACCGCTTGTTTTTTCTATAATCCTTACGCATTAGAAACAGTGCATTTTGTACATTAACAAACTGTACGTGTTATTTTCGTTGGACGAAGGAATTGTGTAAAAATATCTGTCTCCTCGTTGTTTTTAATGCGTGTACTAAAAACAGAATAAACGGTGTACGAGACATGTAGTGTCTTTTCTTAAAAAAGAAAACTTTTCTGTTTTTTTATTCACCTTACCAATTAATAATAGTTACAGTTAATGGTCCTGTACATTTTGCCAGTAATAAGATTTAACGCTCGTTCTTATCCTGTTAATCGTTATTATCGTACGATACGTTTCATAAATTTCCGTATATTAATGCGATGTATCGTGTTTCATTTAGAATACGAATAAAACGTTTGTAGGATAAAAACTTCAGAAATGCAGTACTGCATTCTTATCATATAATTATGAAAGGTTTTAACGTTAATTACTTGTAATCATCAGTATCAACTATCAAATATTATTAACGTCAACTATTGATAGTAAATAGCGTAGCACGATTCAAACTATTCGTTCGTTTCGACTGGTTAAATATGATTCAGTTAAATAACACATTGTATAAAAATATTTATATGTACAATCCATCGTTCTTACGAAAATATCTAAACCTTAATTACGAATTTACCGATATTAAATACTCGAAATAAGATTATCGTGTAAGTTTTATTTTACACGTTTTCGGAATTAAATCATTTCGAGTTTATCGATTATCCAATCGATATTTTAACTAAGTACGAATGTGCTGATTTTATAACGATTTACCCTTATTTGTTTTTTAATACGCCACGCGATGGAGAAAATCCTCCTTTATGCGTTAGTTTTGTGTTTATGGTAAAAAAGAAACTTATTCAATGTAAATAGAAAGAAGAAGATATAAATGAATCCTTCTTAAGGCAGAAGGGCAAATTGTTATTGTTTGTAGCCATCGATCTATTGATCGAAGATAGTATCCATTTCAAGGTTTGTGCCTGATATTTTGGGCAGTAGCAATACCATTATAGGAGACAGATCCACAATTTGTTTTGGCATCTAAAATGAAAATAAAAATGTTTATTGTGTATCCATTATATCTTGAAATGTAATAATAGATTATAATGAATAAAAGAGTATTTACTATTTTCTATAGTCTTATGTACAAGAGCTATTGCTTCTTCGTAAGAAGGCGGAGGTAATTCGTTGGATGTTTCATGGGCAATCACTTCGTAGGAAGGTGGATTTGAAGATATCGTACCAATATGCTGCATATTACGAGTACCTGCTAATTCCTGAAAATATAAAACACTGAAACTATATGTATTGTAAAAATGAATGAATTATTTTTATCTTAATTTGACATTATACCTCAATACTTTTAATATCCGTATTATTATGTGTGATTTAAATTATACATATATTTATCGTTGGTTAATCTAACCTTTCATGTCTGAACATGAATATAATACGTACATAAATACGATTTCAGAAAATCAATCTGTTTACAAATTTAAATGCTGTATAATTGATAATTATAGATTCGTTGCAAAAAGTGTAAAGTTAATGTCGTTGAAAAGAAATGGCCGATAAATAAATATTTAACTTACCGGAACAGAAGCAAATTATATACACGTAATACTTACTCTAAACAATTGTCGTTGATGAAAAATTAGTTGTATAACTGATTTTCTTCGAAGATAAAGCATACACTTGACAGCGACCATTAATCCAGAACAGATGAATATTGGACCGATAAACCACATGTGACCAAGTTTCAAATATATGTGTCCCTCTGCGATATCATTCAAAGAGAAAATAGTGATAGCTGTACCAATAGTAAATAGAATGACGCTCAAGGCAAGATAACTATAACTGGTACAATCGCATCTACCAAAAGTATTTGCCGATTCTTCATATTGTTCTTCGATACGATGTAATCTGTTCGATAAGAACGAACTTTCGAAAACCGTGGCCATATTTCTTTGACGGTAACCGATACAAAATATAAAAGACTGAAATTGGTTCAATAGAAGCAATCCATAATAAACTACTATCTATGCCCTACGATCTGCTATGGTGTATTTGATTCTTTGCCTTAATTGTGTACACGTACATATAAATCCATACGTAAACTAAGAATTAGTTTAGCACACATTCCTTTCTGCAAATAAGAAAAAAGATCTGTGATTTCAATCACATTTTATTTCGGTAATAATTAAGTAAATAGTATGAATGTTTATCCCGAAGATTAAAAATATCTATGTATACATAAGTTATAAATATATTTGTACAGAATTAGTCTTAGGTATGTAAATCTTATTGATTCTTTCAATGATAATTATGATAATAAAATATGACAATTGTTTGTTTCTTTTTACCAGGAAAATCATGGTTATATAGTTATATATATTTGCACAACAACATCAAGACTTATTTTATCTAATTGGTTGCAAGGAAATATATAACTGGTATTTTGGTGTAATAGATTATAAAACAAAGATGCGTTGCTATTATCATGAAAATATAAATATGTATAGATTTTTATTTCGACAACAACGAACATTAGTTACGACTCCAGTACTGAGAAAACCAAGCAAGGTGTCAGCTGAGACAATTAAATTGAAAGTTAAATTGAAAAAAAAAAGTAAATATGCAGATACCGTTTTACTTCCATACACATGTTTTCCAGCACAATTATTAGGAGACAAAAGAATATTGGCAGACAAATATCTGACTGAAGTGAGTAACTTTACAACAATAAAAGGCTTCTATCAATTACAAGCATTATGTAATCTTTTATTGAATTTATTTTTGGTACCATTATAAGAATCGTGGTTTCCTCAATTTATACGAATGGCAAAGAACCAATCTTAAAGGACCAGATTTTGTTTTACATGATGGACCTCCTTATGCAAATGGAGTTCCACATATGGGGCATGCTATTAATAAGGTTTAACTTAATACACAATTTGTTTTATTTAGAGAACAATATATGAGTGTAATATTAATATTTAATTTAATTTTTAAATTTTTATGCAGATACTTAAAGATATGACATTGAGAAGCAAAGTTATTTGTGGAAAACGAGTTCACTATGTACCAGGCTGGGATTGTCATGGTTTACCAGTTGAGTTAAAAGCTGTTAAAGATAATAATATAAATGATCCTTTAGTAATTAGACAAAAAGGTATGATTAATGGGTTATTATTTGATAAATTTGATTTTTTCGTTTAAACGTGTTCAAAAATAATACTACATAAGGATCATAATTGCATTTTATTAATTGTATTTTCTGTACATGGATGTATTTAGCTCGTAAGTATGCAAAAGAAACTGTTATGAAGCAAATGGAGGCTTTTCAATCATGGGGCTTGATGGCTGATTGGAAACAATCTGGTTGTTATTTTACTAATCAACCCTCGTATATGAAAAATCAACTACGTCGGTTTATAGACATGTATGAGAAGGGTGTCGTGTTTAGGAGCTTTATGCCAGTCTATTGGTCTCCTTCTTCTAGGTAATATACCAGGATTAATTCTTATTTTGAAAAATTAATATCCCTCTAATTTTTTGAATCATAGAACAGCACTGGCAGAGTCCGAATTAGAGTATAATAAAGATCATCGAAGTAAGACTGTGATTGTTCGACTACGCATCAGTGATTTACCCAAAGAGTTGAATTCATTCAAGGATCGTACTGTATACGCATTAATATGGACGACTACACCGTGGACTTTAGTAGCTAACCAAGCTATAGCTTTCTGTAAGGATGCCACGTATTGTCTCGCGGAAGATGTTACAGGAAATTTGAACATTATTGGAGAAAAATTGTTAAAAGATGTAGAATCAAAGATTGGTGCTTTGAAAGTAGTAGCAAGTTTGGAAGGTGAGTTCAGTGTATCATTTGGAGTCTTTTAAATATATAATTTTAAACTGCTAGTAACGATATTAAGAATTTTTTTAGGCCAACAATTGGAAGGTGGCACATATTTTCATCCTTTCAATGAAGAGAAGTTACCATTTTTAGCTGCGAATCATGTGACAATGGATGTCGGAACAGGCCTAGTTCATACCGCCCCCGCACATGGTCCAGACGACTTTTTGGTCGCGCTTGAAAACAACATGAAAATCGTAACTATTCGTTCATATTTCTTTTTTGTCTGTTCTGAATTCTGTTCTTTCCATTTATTTGAAATGTCAATAATTAATGACATTGCATTACAGACGTCTTTAGTGGACGCAGAAGGTCGATATACCGAAACTGCTGGTTCGAAGTTTTCTGGATTGAATGTATTAACAGAGGGAGTTGACAAAGTTTTGAACACTATGGCTCAAGATGTATTGCACGTCGAAATGTTAACACACAGTTATCCATATGATTGGCGAACGAAACAACCAGTAATTATTCGAGCTAGCGATCAATGGTTCATTGATATTAATCGCATCAGAGACAAAGTTATCGTAAGCTATTTCTGTTAACTCCGTAAAATGATAGAAATACTTAATAATAAAGTAACTTACTTTAATTTTATAAGGATAGTCTAAAGGATGTAAAAATATATCCAAAATCTAATGAGTCATCTGTTATGAACGCTTTACTCGCTGGAGTAAAGAATAGACCATATTGGTGTATTTCGCGACAACGTTGTTGGGGAACACCGATACCTGTACTTTACAGTAGGACGACAGGGAAAACATATACAAATAAGTAAGTATATCGTTATACCATTTATCCGACATTGTAATGTACATTTCTACGTATTACTTTTCATCCAATCTTTATTTTTTACGTTTTGTTCTTTTTTTACAGAGAATTAGTTGAAAGTTTGTGTAATTCAATAGACCGATACGGTCCTGACTGTTGGTGGCAATACCCGGTGAAGGATCTGATAGGATCAGATGTTTTTCGAGGATTGAATATTGATGTTGATGACGTGGAAATGGGAAAGGTGAATTTGAGTTAAATCTTTATTTCACAATATTTAAATGTATGTCCATGATTTTTATTTGACGACTCAAAATTCTTTAGGACATTATGGATATTTGGTTTGATAGTGGCATTTCGTGGTCAACAGTTCTACCAGAAGGTAAAGCAGATCTTTATTTGGAAGGACACGATCAATTTAATGGTTGGTTCCAGTCGTCCTTGATAACGTCTGTAGCTTTACAAGGTCATTCACCCTACAGGTAACCATAGATTTGAAGTTTGAAAATGGAATATAACATTAATGTAGAGTCGTGAAACCGATACGTATTTTGTTTATTTATTTTTTAGTGCATTATTTGTACACGGATTCGCGGTAGATGAAAATGGCATAAAAATGTCTAAATCAGTCGGAAACGTGATAAATCCCGAAGAACTTTTACAGGGTGGGTCGAGTTTGGAGGAAAATAGAGTATATGGTGTCGATATTCTAAGGTAGAAATGTGATAGTAAAACAAACAAGTTTGAATATGATGAAACGAAATTTCGAGTCATACTGTTTCAACGTTTCGATATTTTTTTAGGTGGTGGGTTGCTAATCATGGATCTCAGAACGTTCAAGTTCCAGTTTCGAAAACGTTACTCGACAATTGTGAGGAATGTGTTAATAAAGTGCGCTTGATACTACGTTTTTTCGTAGGTAATTTGCATCATCGTTGTCAAGATGTGAATATCAAACCACAATATCGAATTATTGACAAGTACATGTTGTACTCGCTTTATCGTTACAGTAAGCAGGTAATATTGGTTAAAAACATGATGTGTATGCCCACTACAATAAATCTAACAATTATAATAACAATGATTATGTGTTATTAGATGCAAAGTCATTACGACAATTACGAGTTTCATACTGCAGGCAGAGCTACAATGCATTTTATAGCGAATGATGTATCTGCTTTATACTGCAATCTAATCAAAGATAGACTTTATTGTGATAAAATAACATCCCCGGAGCGTATTTCCGCGATACAAGTTGTGGAAGCAATTTTAAATGTTCTTCTGAGAAGTATTGCTCCGATTCTACCTCATTTAGCGGAAGAAGCATGGCAATATTATCACAAAAATGACGGTAATATTCTTAACAACAAAATGAAACAAAACATAGAAACATTTCCGTAATGAAAATGAATCTTTCTAATCACAGAATCAGTAGTACCACTGTATCATACATCCTACAAAATATTGGATTCTTGGAATCAACCAGAAACTGCAAACATCATGAAAGCAGCGCTTCAATTGAGAGACTATTTGTTTAATAATACTAAATCCAGTAAGTGGAGGCTGCATGGTATCATACAAGCAACAGCAGAAGATTTTTTCTTTCTTTCTGTAAGTATATGTAAACAAAGACGAAAAATGGAAGAATGATACTGAATCATTTTTTGTTTGTTTGCAGCAACTTCATCCAGAAAAACGGTCGTCGGTATCTGAATTGTGTGAATTACTACAGTTATGTTCGATAACGTTAATGGAAAATCAGTCGCTGAAAGAAACGAAAGTCGAATTACACGATACTCAGATTGCACTATGTAAACGATGTAGGAGATTTATATCTCAAGGGGACGGTTTATGTCCGCGTTGTGCCGATGTAGTTGGTAAAGGAATCTCGATGACTGCGAGTTTATAATACGCTTTATTTATTTCCGTCGCTCGAAGATGCACGATTGATGTTTTTCACCAATTACAAATGAATAAAATAGTCAACGACAAATGAATGTTTTCATGATTTTATACCATCGTGGAAAGGTAAATTTTACTATATATAATTTGTAATTCCGAAGAAAGGAAAAAGGTGAATATCGCAAACACATACCGTAAGAAGCAAGTGATAATTGATACAGGATTTTGGAATGAGAACAAAATTTATTAATGTTCCGAAGGAGTTGCCGAACCTCGGTTAGTCTTAACGGTTATATCATACAGATGGTTGATGTTGAGAGCATTTAAAAAATGCATTAAATGTGGTTGGTATCCACTTGTAGCTAATTTAAATACAACATGTGCCATGTATGCTCGTAATTCGCAAAATGCTCGATACATTTGTTCCAGTTTTTTAAAATTGGGATGTACGTATCCTGAAGATTTAGCAACCCAATTGTGAGATCTCAATCTATTGTGAAATTTCAAAATGACTTTGAATATGTTGTTCAAACAGACGCGTACTTTCTCGCCGCGACTATTTAGCATACATCTGTAAAAAAATCAAACAAAAAGAAAATAGGAAAAGAAATTAATAAAAAAAATATATCAATATGTTTTTAGTCTTTTTTATACAATCACAAAAGAGATTACAAATGACTTACCGTGAAAGTATCCGTTTTATGTAGTTAACATGTGACAAATAAATTTGATCGACGGTCAATGAGTTTTCCAAATCTACTTCAAATTCGGCCCAACTTGCATGTAAGATACTACACGTTAAATAATTGTGCAAAGCGTTCATGAACTGTGTCATGGCGTGTCTATATAATTGCAGCTAGAACCAAATTGAAAATTATCAATTAGAACTATGATTAAGGAAGAAAATTAACTAAAGTAACTATATCAAACGTATACGTGTAGTACATATCACGTACTTTATGATATTGCTCCGATTTCGTTGCTTTTCGTTCCCTTTTCATTACGTTGAAGTCTTCTTGTAACACCCATGAGACACGGCCGCTTGTTATCAAAAATTTAAATATCCTGCCGTATTGTTGCATGACCGTTTCGTCAAGTATGATATTGAGTGGCCAACTGATTTTATAATTAAGAGAAAGACAATCCAGCGCAGTGGGATCGGATATCTGTAAAAAAGTAACCATGTTGAAGAAGTGACAACGAAGAAAAAGAAATTGGGGAGATAAGTGCAGAAGTCAAATTTACGTGTAACTGAGCCGGCGTATCCGTCGCTGAAAGACTGAGTAGTTCCGAGTTTACATAAGCATTGTTAAAAGAATGAACGAGTGCTCGTTCCAGAAGATTAGTCAACGTGGCTGAGTTAAACAATTCGATAGGCACGGAGATTTCGTACAAACGAGTGTAAAGGGAATCCGTTAAACTTTTGGCAAATTCTCCATTTAATAAGAAGAAATAACTGCGAAGACTGTGCAAGTGTGAAAGCAAGTTATTCTCTTTGAGAAAGTATTTAATGATGGCATTGTTAATTAAACGACTTTGTATGTCAAGAGGAATACGAATTGATTTTTCCAAATAGGTTTGAAGAGAAGTATGATCGATTATCTCGACATCGGCTACGGTTAAAGGAGCTGTTGCTGATGGCGATGCGAACGTGACACTCGGTGTTTTAAGCATACGAATTAATCCAAATATCTCTGGAAACGTTGTATCTTCTTTTGTCGTTACGGGAGATTTCGTAAGCGTGTACGAGGAGTTCGATGCGACGGTATTTGAGATCTCCATCGGAGATACGCAATCTTCCGTATTGCACAGAGTGGAATACTGTGAAACGGGACTCTGGGCTGACCAAGCAAAATTATCCGTAGTGGTACACGACATCGGTGTTTCCAAACTGTTTTCATCAGTGAAATTTGTATCTCTGACATAATACACGTCCTTTTTCGCCGACTCGAGTGCGATTTTCATCCGCTGTACGTCAACCTCGTTGTTATTTGGTGTCATAGTACATTCCAACGGTACTAATAACACTTTTTGATTGGTTTCCGGTTCAGTCGTTGCATCATTAATGTTGAGAATGTTTAAGAAAGTAGGTCTTTCAATTTCTGACGATCGATCCGTGCAATCGACCGAAAATTGTTTCAACGTAGTTGGTCCTGCTATTTCTTTAAAATCATAAAAATCATTACATTCATTATCGTTTCTCATCATCTCGCGTAAGTGATTCAAAAAGGAAGATCAGTTTTCTTGATTACCTTCAACGTATGGTTTGAACGTCACATTCGACGTAAACGCTTGATAAGTTGTTCTTGCATAATTTTTATTCTCGTCTTTGAAGGCGGTCTCATTAACAGAATTACTTTCGCTAATTATTTCCAACTGATCTCGCGATTCCAGTTTCGATAAAGTTAACGCATCGATTCTTTTCTCGAAGAATGTCATTCTTTTGGCACGCCATTGAGAACGCATACAACGTTTGTCGAGATCGTTATTCAGATTCTCATAATGATTTAATATATCTGTTTTCTGAGCAGCAATCAATGAATTTCTGAAATCACAATCAATAGTTTTGAGTTCATTCAATTCGGGTAACGACTATGCTTGATTACTTTTGTACGATACCGTTCAACGTCATACTGTGAATTTTCTTTTATTATATTGCCCTGTTTGTCGAGTTCGATACGTAACAGCGTATCATCCGATGACTTGTTCTCTTTCTCTATCTCTTGCTGTTGCAAGTTACTCGTTGATATTTGATTCTTCTCCAATGTTTTTAATATATTTCCTGGTTCTTCTGAAGAAGAACCAAATTTTGTATAAACATTGAACTAAATATAATTTGGTATTGATTTGCTATAATTTAAAAATTAAATTTTCCTCTTACCCTGAACTCTGAACGTTGGATCATTTTGTGCGCGAACGACGACCTTTGACATATTCTTTTCCAGTATTTTTTGATTCGAAATAGCCGTGGAAAGAGAAAACACTGGACCAAGAGCAGATTTACCTTTCCTTTCGTATTCTCGGCATCTTGATAATTGTTCACGTAGCGTGTTCACGCTTAAACAAACTTTTACTTCGGGTTGTTCGGTTGTGCAAACACGACACACTGGATTCTAAAGTTTCACGATTTTGACATCGACATGATACGATCTTTTCTGGCGAACAACATTAATACGACATTCGTACGTTATGGTCCTTTGAGTATGCTTACCTTCGGATCACAAGTTCTTAAAAGTCTTACTGTTTTTCCACACTGAAGTATCGATTCCGTTAAATCGTTTAAGAATCCTGGGACTGCATCGTTACAAACGCCGAAACTTTTCGTCCAAAATTTGTGTCCTCGGTTACGCAGATACTGTGGTCGAATTTTGATCATGAATTCTCCGTAAATGTCATCGCATATTCCTTCGAATATCCATTTCTGTAAAAACCTAAAACGGATTAGGTTTTATTTTATTCTTAGCACTTAAGAATGTTTATGGAATGGACATAAATATAAGTACACGCGTTTCAATTATTACGTTTCTTACTATTCTTCAACTAATACATACCGAAAGTAAACTTCACAGCAAGATTTTAATAAAGAATAGAATACTAAAGCGAGTTTGCTGTCGGTAACTTTGATCGCTTCGTTATAAATCCTCGTAAGAATTCCATTTCCTTCTCGGTGCGTGTTCTGATGTTGTTTGTAAGGTTCACAAACTTTGGCAAGCTTAGTAATTAACGTGGCTACGGAACGCACATTTCGTAACAATTTCAGTAATGTCTCAGATTCGTTTTCGGAAGTAAAAATTCTTAAAAGTACTGCTTGATAATAAAGCAGTACTTCTTTGATGCTTGTACACATGGCCTAAAAATATTGTGATAAATTCACGAAACATCACAATCATGAACTTTTCTGTCTCATATTAATCAAACCTTAAATATCAGTCCTTCTTGTTGCAATTTACTGCTTTCTGATTTCGATGTAAGTTGGGATAGTGACATAAAGCAGTTACCCCATTTTATTGCATCCTGACAAGTTTTCTCTAACGATTCCGCATATATGCCATATACGCAAATATTTTTCCGCAGGGTAAATCCCGTCTACAAAATTTCCATTGATTAACTGCGTTTTACGGTAACGATAGATACACATACATACCACTTGTTTATACTGAAAAGAACTTGATTCTATACCGAGTAACATTAATTTCAAATCGTTGATGAAATCCTTGGCCGAAACTTCTTCCGGAACAGATACAGAATTCATGATCTGCATGAAAGAAAAGATAATTTTTTTACTTGTATCATACGTTTAATGTTGCATATTTTACCTTTTCCGAAAGTAAAGGCAAACTACTTGTTTGGTTCATTTTCGCCAAATGTATCGCTGCAGCTAACGTGTCGGTTACAAACATTGGTTCTTTAGGAGACGCGATCTCTCCAAAATATTCCCACGTTTGGTAATCCAAAGAGGCTGTATCGCTAAAGTCAACCCGGTTACACGCAGAATTCCAAATATCCGAGGTGGTAACCGGTTCATCATCATTATATTTACTAGATTTCCACGCCTCCGTAAGATTTTCATTTTCTTCGGTAATCTGTTGCGTAAAAGAAAGACATAAATAATTTGTTTGAAATTCTTTTTCCCACGGACTAATTTTTACGATTTCATTCCTATTTCCCTTAATCTAAAAAAGGTGTATCGTTTTAAATAAATACTGTGCCGAATCTAGATGCTACTTTTCTTGAACATGTCATTTAAAAATTATTTCTTACCACAGTGTCTTGTAAAATATACAAACTTGATTCTGAATTTATTGTAAAATTTCCACTTGGTGATAATAATGCTTGTGATGAGACTGTATCAAATGTATGATTGGACATGAAACCTGGTGTAATAGATATACTGGAACACATGAAAGTAAAATTAAAAATATTTAGATAATGATAAATTTACTTGTGTTTCCTTGTTACTGCTTACTTGTTGGACTCTATTCCAAGAATGGTTTTGGATTTTTTTGCATCATGTAAAAAATGTTGTTCATTAATTGCATTTGAAGGCATAATTGGTGTAATTTGAAACCTTTCTGTTTTTAATGTTGCTTCAAATTTATCCGATGATATAAAACATTCCATGGGATATACTTGAAACGGTGGTACATTATTGGTAGTATATGTGATTTCGGGTATAGCAGGATTTGTTTTGCCATAGTAAAATATATTCTAGAAATTGTAATGAAGTACATGAAAATATAAGAAATTTTATCCATAATTGCTACAGTTAACATATAATCTTTACTATTATTGGTTCAGGATCAGTGGTATAATTTTTTAACTGCATTAATAATTGTAAAGTAGAAAGAACTTGCAACTCAGAGTGTGAAAATTCTTCTACTTCTTGTAGAAGATTTTCCAATGTAATAGCATCGTTTACATGCCTTAATTCTAGTTTCAACACAAAGGCATATTTCTGTGCCTCTAACAATGGATCTACCTGCTCATAATCCTTGTAACCTGTACAAACAAATAATAACAAAGATGAAAAAGTGGTTGATCACAAAATAGAACATACCATGACAAAACATTAACACTGCTGGATCTACAAGTTACTTACCACTATTCTTTAACAATATTTCAAATGCTTTGGTTCGAAGATGTTTAATCATTTTAATATCATGTTCATAACTAAATGGAATATTTCCATAAACAGATCGATATGTTTGCAATATGTGTCTACTCAATTCGGTAACGAGACCGTAGACACTGGTATCGTCTTCTTTGTCGTCCATAATTGTTTACGATTTGCATTCGTTAACGATTAAAAAATAAAATTTAATACAATACAATGATCCGTATGTGTAATATTTCGTAGGATCTGTTATACTGTCTTTAATTTTAGTTGTTGCATATGTATACACATATAAATATACATTATGTACACTTGTGTAATTGCCTAAATGTCAACGAGAAGTGAGGTTATACCAAAATCAATAAAACTGTATATGGGACAGTTGTAAACAATGGTACTTCGAAGATACGAGACGAATCGTATTTAATTGGAAATATACAATTTTCGATTATTCTGTAACTCTGACAAAGATATTTAAAAGATATTACAATTTCTATTCATTAACTTGACAACTGCCAGATATCTTATCACGTTAGCGCTATTATTTTGCGTTCAAATTGAAAGTTACTGCGCGCCTATGAATCACGTGATACATTTGTATCATTCGAATTATAAATCATCAAACAGCAAGGTATGTTTCTTCGTGTAAGTTGAACAGTACGAAACAGCAAGAAAGCACAGTCGTGGTAATACATGCGTACATTGTACTCGTAAGCAAGTGAAAAAGAAAAGTAAGTATTACTCATATATTATGTCTATGATATTACCTGTGAATTCAGGTTAGTTATTTCATTGTATATAGTATATATAGAGTCTATTATATTTACTATATTTATCTTTCGACTGTAAATAATCAGTATCTCGAATATCAACAACGTGACAATAACAACGTCGGTAAACGGATGACATAATGATGAAATAAATTATAAGATAGGTACACATGTTTTCTTACTTATGTACTTGCGTTTAAATTTGTATAAGAAAAACTGATGAAACTAATAACTAACCTATCGATATTTTTTATGTTATTTTTATTTGTATTTTGAATGTTGATTTATCGTAGTAAATTTGTAGATCGGTTAATTGGTTGATTAGTCGGTCAATCGATCAGTCGATCGTTCGTTCGGTCGGTCGGTTGGTCGATCGGTCGGTCAGTCAGTTGGTCAATCAGTCAGTTAATCGATCGATTACTCGATCGGTTGCTCAATGAATTTAGCGAATATTTTCGTTAGGTTCGTAGTGAAAAGTAACGTAAAATTTTCATGTCTTTCTCGTTAATGGTATTATCGATGATATTGACCGATATCAATCCATGGCCTGGGTCGGATACTAGAATTTTGACTCGTCATTCTTACTCCTGTCCTATTCGTACAAACAGTGTTTCTTTCTCCGGCGGTAACTCACTCGTTCTCTATCCGCCATCCGCGTCTATGTATCTAGTTATCTGTTCGGTTATCTGTCTATCTATATCTATCTGTCTGCTTGTCCTTTTTCTCTCTCTCATTCTATCCCGAAGGAGGGTTTGCTCACTCGGTGCTATGTCTACGTACTCCCGTACTCAGGAGAGCGACGCGTGGGCCCTTCTGGCACTCAAGTCGGCACCGGCCAGTCCGACGAAGATGCAGTGGAACCCGGAGGCAAAGGGTGCACCGATTGCACGACTGGAGGGTCGCGAGTTTGAATACATGGTTAGACAGCGACGTATCACTATCGGACGTAACAGCAGCAGGGGTGAGGTCGACGTCAACATGGGCCACTCCAGCTTTATCTCGCGACGGCACCTTGAAATCTTTTATGATCACCCTTTTTTCTTTATGATTTGCAACGGTAAAAATGGAGTTTTCGTTGATGGAGTCTTTCAACGAAAAGGCGCGCCTGCCTTTCAATTACCAAAGACGTAAGATATATTTCCAACTTTTTACCTAGTCAACTTAACCTTTCTTGCACGTTTCTCGCATGCCAGTGGCACTCTCGTTGCAAGTTACTTGCACGATGTCTCCCATAGCCAGTGGTACCGTTTCGATTCAATCGAAACGGTACGATTTGTCATCGCTTTACCGAACGAACGTTTCTGTCTTTTTTTTTTCTTAAATCCAGTTGCAAAATTTACATAGTAGTAAACAACTTACAATAGGACTTATTCTATTCTGTTTTCAACAGAAAAAAAAATTTCAGAGAATTTCTTTCGGTCAAGCACAATGATACGATCATTAGCTTCAATTTCTTTGAGGATTCTCTTTAAAATTTATCTCTATGTTGATTAAATGTTCAACTGAACGATATTGCATGTATCGATTGCATTTTTTGTTACAGATGCACATTCAGATTTCCAAGTACAAATATAAGACTGGTATTTCAGTCATTAGTAGATGAACAGGAGCAAAATAATGTACGCCTACCTTCTCCGCCGAAACATAGGGCACCATTGCCACCTTTACGTATCAATATTCCTGATACAGGATATAGCAGCCCGTTTCCTTCTCCTACTGGAACTATCAGTGCTGCCAATTCTTGTCCTGCTAGTCCACGTGCAGGTCAGGGAAGGAGAAACATATCGGCAGACCTTCAAATGGTGGCAGTGTATGCAGCTGCTGTTGCCAATGATCCGCAAAATTCAAACATGGAAAGACACGACGGAGGACAAAGTTCTAGCAGACAGATAAGCCCTGAACTTGGGGTAGAATCAAGATACAGGGGTGGAAGCAGTTCTGGACCAAATGGCACGACAGCAAATTGTAGTCCTCCAAAGGATGACTCTAAACCACCATATTCGTACGCGCAGTTAATTGTTCAGGCAATAGCGTCTGCTACGGACAAACAGCTCACTTTATCCGGCATTTATTCTTACATTACCAAGAATTACCCATATTATAGAACCGCAGATAAGGGTTGGCAAAATTCTATAAGGCATAATCTTTCATTGAATCGCTATTTTATCAAAGTACCAAGAAGTCAAGAAGAACCAGGAAAAGGATCTTTCTGGAGAATAGATCCTCAATCGGAAGCAAAACTCATAGAACAAGCTTTTAGAAGAAGAAGACAGCGTGGAGTGCCTTGTTTTCGAGCTCCTTTCGGTCTCTCGTCCAGGTACGTGCGTTTTTCGTACGTTGTAGTTAGTGTATAATGCGTAGAAAAAGAAAGTGAATGTGTCGGTCGATGCGACGATCGAAGGGGAAAAAATTGAAGTACTTGAAATGATGTAGGAGTGCACCCGCTTCGCCGTCTCACGTAGGAATTAGTGGGTTAATGACACCGGAATGCCTCAGTAGAGAAACGTCGCCAGGCCCAGAATCTTACCCGGATAGTTCCGTACCTTCTCCGGCTGGTCAGTTGACTAGTCAGTCCGCACCAGGATCACCCGGTCATCCATACGCGCCTTCGAATCAATCGTCTCATAAGGGTCGTCTAATGCAACAGATTACCGTGGTTACGAACGGTGTTACGAGTGATACAGCTAGAGAAGGTAATGTTTATTTTTAATTCGTCGCTCATTTATTAACCTTTTAACTGTGTCGCTGTTGAGCCAGAATCTAATCATTTTTCGCACGTGATAAAAAAAAGAACGACAAATAATTTCTTCGGTATGCGAAAAAAGATAATAAATTAATCTTTAATTATAAGCGGAAACGATACAGTTAAAGGGAAAAATGCATTATAATATTTTGTGTGCTTCTTGCTCGATCGGCAATTCGTTATTCATAGTTAAGAGATTAATTTTATTTCTGATCAAATGCCTATTCGTGGTGTCTTTCCACGTTTGTGCAATAGTCGTCATTTAAACTGTATTTAAATTTTCTTTGTAGATAAGTACGTCGTATCCGGGAATGTCACAGAAGAACATTCTCTTTCACCGGCCGGTCAGTACAGTCCGGCTCCTGTTATCGTACAAACGACGTACAACTACAGGTTTCGTATCTATACTTATTTCGTATGTATCGTTCGGTTGGATCGAACAGCGAGAATTAATGATTATTTTCTGGTGTCGCGTGCAGCGGAAGCTTTATTGGTCCCGACGCAGGCGTCGGAGTTGCAAAGCGTTCGCACGAGGAATCGGATAGTTCTCCTGGTTCACCAGCCCCGCTCGCTATCGTCGAAAGTCCCGAGCCATCCGAGCACCAACAACCACAGACGAAACGTCAACGCGTTCACGATATGGACGATCATTGAATCGTTGTCCTGTGGCATCGTTACGTAGGACATTTGTTACATTGCGCTAATTCGTTCATTGATAAATATATCTGCACGCGCGTGTACCCCCTCATACCTGTTCGTGCGTACGCCCGTAAACGGGTACACGCTTTATACCCGAAACGTCGAATCCATGCCCATATCCATATCACGTCTTAAATTCACGTACACCCTCATGTTTGTGCGCGCGCGTACAAATACGTACTACACGTACACGTACACCCAATGCTGTACTGTCATTCATTTTATTACATAATGATTAGTTTAGTCCGCGTATGGATAAATACTCGACCCAGTTTATTGTTTTACGCAACAAGTGGGGACATTTTCATGCGAAGAAAGCGAGAAAACAACGTATTATTCCCACGTATCGTGTTCTAACTTGTATCGACATTCAGTTTGTCGGATCCTCTTCTTTTCTTCTCCTCCTCCATTTTTCTTTCTTTTTTTCCTTTCTTTCGGATCTTCTTCCCCCACCCCAATTCCATCGTCGACAGTGTGTATTATATACGTATATGGTCAATCGAGTACATTTCCTTCGTTTTTTTATTTACAGTGTTGGTACGGGGAGACGACGCGAGATTTTGCGTATTCGTAGAAAGGAAAGGATTAATCGTTGCAAGACGATCGCATAGAAACGATATTGGATGAAACTTTACTAGGATGCGTATAGAAGAAGCAGTCGAATCTCAGTAGAAAAGAAAGGAGACGTTGCGTTAGAGCAGCCGATGTCGTTCATCGTTAGTGGTGCGCAAAAAAAAAAAAGCGAAAGATGTTCCACTATCGTTCGGAAACGAATAAGTATATTCTTTGATTCGAGATGGATCAAGTCGATGCAAAGCCGTAAACGTTGAAACGCGAAGATCGTTCGATCGAGTCGGAGACCCGATTACTCGTTCGCGAATCGACTCGGTTGGTTACACGTAACTGTTTTCGAATTTTCCTGTAAACGAGTTTTGGTCGAGCATGCAACTATCGGCGAAAAAAGGCTGGTACCCGTCTGTTTCTGTGATCCGGACTCGGTCGTCATCGTTTTGTCGGTTGATCGATCTATTGCTGTCGATTATTATGCCGCTAATCATGTTCATCGAGATGCTCGCAAATCATAGACACGAATCGTAGATCATAGTTGTGCGTACGATTCTACCAAGTTTCTATTTAAAAAAACAAGCAATAATTTTACGCTGAATACGTCGATCGAAATTTCTTTTTGACGTGCCTGTTTATCTAATGAAGATATTAACGTACTATAATCACACACAGGAAGAGGTGATAGTATTTTTGTTGCCACTTGTAAATAAACTCTTAAACGAATAAGTATCCGTCGAGCTGTTTTCGTACGTTACGTTTCTCCTACGATTTTCGTACGTCTCCTTAGCGTTACAAACGATAATTGTCTAGAATTTGTAAAGGCTCATTCGACGAAGACAAATTATCATTTTGTTATTCATTTTCGATAAATAATCCGCGGCCGCGTCGAAACGCGCGAAAATTGGAAGATGGATAATGGTCGCCCGTTTGAAATTCAATTGCGACGAAGACTTTTCTCGCTAGGACAAGTTTATATAACTTATATTAATCGGTTTCGAGTAATGTATAAACTGGACACGGTCGGTTTTCTTATTTCCGCTCCGTTCGATCGAGTTTCCGAAAATCCGCGTCGTTGAAATCTTGAGCTGTTCGAACCTCGGGGAAAGGAACAAAGTTTCCGTTCGATTTGGAAGGGTTCACGGATTGACCGCATCCTGATTAACGAAACCTCTTATTTCTACTTGTAGCAGTCGCTGTTTTGTTATCATTCATCCATACGTTTGATCTTTGCGCAGGCAACGATCCCGACGCGCGCGTACGGCGTGCGATTACCTTTTCCTTTTTTATGTTTTTCCTCGCGGGCGGTTATTCGTTTAACGTGTATCGCCCGCTCGTTAATACTTACCGATCGATTTCGAAAAAAATTGGAAAACTTGCGGAGGGACCTCACGACTTTTGAAACACCGATTTCATTCAAACTTTACAGATTCATGGACTACATTAAACGTAACAATTCTGCAAAACCATAGCGCGCAACTCTCCGAAACGAGAGAGAAATTTACGTTCGAAGTTGCTCTGGTTTGGTAAAATTTAATGTGCTCTATAATTGTACAGAATAAAATTGGTCCAAATGTCACGGGGTCTTGGCAGAGAAAAAAGAACTCGTTAAGATCGAAACTGGAGTACTCGGACTTTGATCAATTATTTGATATCGTCGATACGACACAGTGCACAAAGGATTCTAGGAATATGTGCGGTTGTCAGTTTCGGGACGTGTATATTGGCCGCGGAGGGTCGGACGTAAAAGTACTTTTGAAATAGACGCGAGGGTAAAAGGGAGAAAAAGAAAAAAAGAGAGAAAAGGATCGTTAGAGAAAGCAGAAGCGAAACAGAGAGGGAAGCGAAGGGAGAAGCGAGGGAAGGCAAGAGGGAAAGCGAAGATAAAAGAGGGTGTAGCGAGTTTGCGCGACGTTCGACCCGAATCTCTCGTCGAACGATAAGCTAGCCAGCCAGCCAACCAGCCATCCAGCAAACCAGCCAGTGAACCAGCCATCCAGCTATCCAACCATCCAGTTAGCCGGTCAACCGGACTGCTCTGATTTAGCCAACGTTCGAAGCTTTCGAGTCAGCCATTGATGGAAGCTCAGCATTCTTGCAACCGGTACAGTAACCGATACAGTATTTTCCATTCATCTCGATTTTCTTACAAAAAGCCTCATCATTTCGTTCCACTTCAAATTCTCTCTGCCATTCTCCCTCGGTATTCCTCCTCCTTACGTCGTTCATTACTCGTCGGCTTTAAAATTCACTTTGATCTTTTGTGTATAATTGTCTCGTTGTGTACGTGATATGTGAACAGGGTATTTACGTTGGCATAGCAATAATTTGGCAAACGTCTAAAGATTCGTCGTGGTAAACACGAGAGAACATTGATAGGGATCAAGGGATCGAAAAAGTTTTTCGCTACAGATGAGGAGTTTGCCGACTTCCTGCGATGTGTAGGACAGATACAATGAATGTGTTCGGTATCTGTGCCGTGGTCCGGTGAAGGAACCGTGTCCGCGCTCGCGCAGTGTTTAGCGCGTATTCGGTGTGCAATAACGCGAGATGTGAATAGGAAAAAAAAAGGAATTCGTTTCTGAAGTATTTACGGACGATCTTCGACGAAGGTCGAATTCGTGGAATTTCTCAGAGAATCTCGTACGTATCTAATACGCAAACGATCGAATGTCGACGTTCCTTCCTAACAAAATTCGCAAATCGTGTATCGAGCCATTTCCATGTTTCATAGCTTCGTAACAAATGCGTGCAACGTCGACCTCGTTCTAAAGATGGTACCCTGACGTGCAAGTTTGCCGCGCATCGATATAATTCACGTAGTACATTATTTACAACATTCATTTGACTGTCAACCTGATTTTCAGATATAGTAGACGATGTCAGAACCACGTGTTCGCTGGTTCGGTGTCAACACGACGATATTAATTATTCGTTTTCAGCAAGACCTTCCCTTATTTTCACCTTCGAATTCGAAGCTTTAACCTGTGCTATTTCCCCATTGTTTCGCGTTCGATTCCGTTTTGTTTCGCTGGGAAAAGCGTCGAAATCTCGAATGAAAAATACGTGGTAGAGAGAGGAAGGTGGGAGAAAGCGAGCGTTGTCGCGCGTAGAAAAGTGGGAGGTGGAGAACACATGTATATGCGATTTGCTCGGTCCTGAATTGTCAACAAGAGGAGAGTTAACACGAATTGAATCAATTATAGCCCCGTTTTGGAGTGAACGGGTGAATGACGGAACGAGCAACTTCCGGGCATGGTCAATTCATATAACGAGCAAACGAATGAATTTCTGTTGAGAATCGTCTTTGACGCAACTCGCGCGAGATTGATTTTTATAATGTGTTACCCGTACCGAGTAAAACCTCGATTCTTTCCGAGGCTAAAACCTGCGAATACTAACGCAATTATGGTTGCAGTTGCAGGTGGACGATAGAGAGGAACGAGCGATGCTAAGGAGAGAAATTGCAAGATCGGATTAAGGGGACCGAAGCGGCGCATCTACCTTGGAATGGTTATACCGGTAGCTTCGACCACTTGGGGCTGGGGATTCTTCGTTCTCTTGTTATTTATTTTCGCTAGCCCCAGTCCCGCGGCTATTCGCAGAGGTAACTCGAAATTCGATCGAAATACAGACCGAAGAAAGTAAACTTACACGATCGATTTCAGCGGATCGTGACCACTGTAACAAGACGGTGGACACGTACGAGGATGTATCGAGTCCGGCCGTGACTTCGGCGAATTGGGGGAAACCTCTGTCCTGTTGGTATCGTTTCCGCGTGAACCGTGCGACTTCGCGGGATTGCATTCTGCGAGTCCGTTTCAAAAAGTTCAAAGTCGGCGTGCTGGAAAATGCCACCACTTGCTCGGGTGGTTACTTGCAGGTAATATTCACTTGCTCTATCATTCATAATTAAGAAACTAATGTATAAAATTCACAGATCGTGGATGGGAACGTGAAAACGGAGGTGACCAATCGAAAGAATCCGGGAGTATATTGCGGCGAGTCGGAACAGCCGCAAACGTTCATCTCGGAAACGTGTTTCGTCCGGGTGATATTCCACGCGGACAACTTCACGGATCAGACGTACTTCAGCCTCGATTCTCGAGTAGAACAGGGGTTCGAAGTGTACTTGAGGTACGGCCAGCATCCGGAATTGTATCCGAATCGAAGGGGCGAAATCGTGCGCGGGAGCTATTGCGAACGAGTGTTCAGGGACTGCCGGCTGCAGACGTGTTACGTGCAGAGCCCGGCCTATCCGGGCATTTACCCGCGCGCGTTGCATTGCAAGTACTGGCTGAACACACGGTCACCCTTCATCAAGCTGTACATCGAGAACGAGGAGTTCAACATCGACGGGCAGAGATGCGAGAACATAATGACTTGTCCGATGAGACCGATAAGCTCCGGATCGGAGTATTGCCCGTACGATTACATACGCGTTTACGACGGCAAGAACGAGAACAGCACGGCGATCGGCACCTTCTGCGGCATGGGCAAGTTCCCCTACAGCATAATCGGCACCAGCGAGGATCTTTACGTGGAGTTCGTATCGTCGCCCGCTGGACCGCTCTTGAACACCGGTTTTCACTTCAACGTCGGAAATTGGCCGGGACACGCGGAACTCGCCGGCGTTCGGAACGGTACTTGCAACTGGTTGCTCGACAGCGAGTCCTTGCGCTCCGGTAACGAGGGTATATTCCTCTCGGTAGCGCACTGGTATCCACCCGACACCAGTTGCACGTATCTCCTGAAAGGCAGGCCCGGGGAAATAGCCAGGCTCTACTTCCCCAGCTTTCGGGTGAACCGTATCGAGTCACCGATAGAACCGTACGACGGCGATTGCGGCGAAAGTTTGACCCTGTACGACGCCGACTGGTCCGACGATGCAAAGATTATCAAGACGTTCTGCGACACGTTCAGCAAACCGATGGAGAAGCACGATTTCGTCTCGACCTCGAACGCTCTGTTCGTCAAGTTCGAAAGCAAAACGGGCAGTTATTCCGGGAGTTCTCTGTACTATTGGGCTCATTATGATTTCTTCAACGCGACCAGATTCGGTGTGCACGTACCCGGCACCGAGTGCGACGAGACGTTCGCTTCTTGGAAAGGACGATCGGGCCGACTGCGATCGCCGCTCAATACTCTCGTTTACAAGCGCCCGGGCGATCCACCGGCCGACCTTTCTTGCACTTACTCGTTCATCACGGACAAACGATTGTACGCACGTGTCATCCTCACAATAGAATCTGTCTCCTTCAAGGAGCATCCGTACGCACAATGCGGTCACTGTTGGGACAGTCGAGTCGATCGGTTGATCGTTCAAGAACCACCGACTGCGGACACGAGCGATCAACCGCAACAGCAACAGCGACAACAGGAGCAGCACCGTCAGCAGCAACAGCAAAAGGATATCGGCATAGGTAGAGGTCGTTGTATCTGTCGATCAACATCCATCGGTGAATCGAACGGCGATGGACAACGATCGGCGCTTCGCGTCGTGTCTCGAGGAGAGAGACTCGAGTTGAAACTGTTAGTAGACGGAACCCACGCCGCGGCCAACTACTTCAAACAAGCTACTCCGCTGTTCGAGGCTAGATACGAGTTCGCTCACAGCCCGCTGTGCGGGCCTGCAATTTTGCACGCCACGACCGACGGCGAGATCGAATTCCCGCATTACGAGGCGCTCGGATACGTCACTCCGCCCCGATCGATCAAATGCATATGGGAACTACGCGTGCACCGAGACCGAGACGTGTGGCTGCATTTCGACAAGATCAAATTCGCCTCGAGATCCTGCGAGGACGGAAAACTGGAGATCTTCCTGCCGAGAAGCAACGAACCGTTCATCGGTATATGCGGCGAGAACGTGAGCTCCGTCGGAGAGATGCCGATAATATCGGCTGCGCAGATCGCTCCTTCAGGATTCGGCGAGCGTAACTCTGGCCCGAGCGGAGAGCCGAATCTCGGGCAGACAAACTCGGCTTCGCAACCGTCTTCGTCGACGGATCAACGACAAGAGGAGTTGGACGATTGGCCGACGGTGATTATTCAATTCACTGGCTCGATGGCTCCTGCCAGGGCGGCCTTCAAGATCGCTTGGACGGAGTTGTACCATTTGCCGCGCGACTCGACGGGGGCTCTGAACACGCAGAAACTGGACGAGTACTGTGGATTTCAGTGTCCCGGTGACGCCGGTTGCATTCCGGCTAGACTCCTTTGCAACGGTGTGGTCAATTGCCCCGTACCGGAGCATCGGTCCGTGTTTCGGAACACTTACAACGGCAGCGGCTCTTTAAGTATCAAGGAGGAACCGAACGACGAATCGCTGGAAACCTGCGGAACCGACGCTCTCGGTAATCGAGCGAACGTCGCCGGATCCGGAAACGGCGTCGGCAGTTTGGCGAGCGTCGTGGGCTCTGCCGGATGGGCAGGCGCCGGTTTGGGCGCTGGTCTTGCTGTACTCGTCGCCCTCGTCTGCTTGATAACCGTTTGCAAAATCTGTAGACGACGCGCTACGCCTAGAGACATTCACGTACCTTACTGACACGCGTGCGAGTACGGATTTATAAAGCATATCGCGGTTCATAAACGCGGACACCAGTTTTCTCTTTTTTCCTTCGCGAGTCTGATCGATGGACGACGCTTCGCGCGTCGCGTCGCCTCCTCGAATCTAGCGTAGACTCGTCGAGCGGAATTTTACCGAGCTACCACCGTTATCTTCGTTTGTTCACTTTCGTCGGCGAGAAACAGAGAGAATAGAGGAAAATTAGTTGGACGACTGATTAAATAGGTATAGCTAGGTAAGCTAGATATATATGTTTTCGACCGTCGCGTAGAAACGAATACGCGGACCGTGAGGTGATAGGACGAACATCGGATGGAGAAGCGTGTGTTTTCGACACAGACGAGCGAAATGCGTTCGCAGGAGTTTGCGATGTATAGGTAGCAAGTATTGCGATGGCGGTCCGTGTACGATTCGATCTAGGTAGACGCGTTTGGTCGACGCGAATCGCGATTTATTAACTTGTACGCAAGGTAGTCGCGTTACGCGCGTTAGCTAACGAAGAGAGTGCCTGCGAATGTTCGCACGTGCGCGTCACACACGATACGCGCATTATTTCTGGAGAATATGCCGACGACAAATTTGTATATGAATACATACACAGAGTGTGTCCGAAGTCCTACAACGATCAAAAACGCAAGCTTTTAATAAAAATTGTATCGCAGAATGCAAGTGTCTGACCTTGAAAAGTTCTATGCAAGGTCATTGTTTTTAATTAGGATGGTTTTTAAACGTCTCCAAATATTTGAGCGTTGCCGAACTTTTCACGCACTCTATATATATATTTATATATACGTATGTACATGTACATCTAGCACATAAGTATCGATTATTTTAGGGAATAACCGGTACAACACCGACCGTGTAATCCTCGAAATAACCATTGAACAAAGTGTCGTACAACGCGATACGACCAAGAAAAGAAAAGTCATGTTCTTTTGTACATAGTTCGCGTCTTCTCAAATTAATCTTAAATATCTATAGATCACGCGAAATAGTCTAACGAATCTACCAAACAAACACGCGTAACATAAGCGTACTTCCCTTTTTCATCCCTTCTCGACGTGCATGCGGCTGCAACATGGGCTTCCTTTGAATAACGATATGTGAGGTTGACAATTTTAAATTCCTACATTTCTTTCTATTACAAAATCTCTGTATTCTCATATACCCATGGACCTTCCCAGGTTCTTTCTGGATCTCCAAATACTTGTGTGACAAAATTCCTAGGTCCCTGTATTTCTGGATCTATAAATGCCTACGTTATAAAATAACTAGGTTCTCTTTTAGATCTCGAAGTACCTAGGACCCAAATTCCTGGGGCTACCTTTACATCCACAAATTCCTAGGTTCTCAAATTTCTAGATCCCCAAATTCCCTAGATTTCCTAAATTTCCCGAATTACCAAATTCCAAGTTTCCATTTTCTAAGGTACCTCAGCCATCCCTTGGAATTTAAAATCTCTAAAAATGCACAAGGAGAACTGTTCATAATCGTATTTAGAGGAAGCCTGATTTGCTCTGGATTGTACGCGAAATTTGAACTAGGAAGTATACAATACTCTTCGATATTTGTTCGTTCGTTTCGTCGCTACGAATCTTTCGTGGGTTCGTTGATTCGTGGTTTTTGATTCGCGACAGCCACCGAATCGTTCCCGACAATCGTGACCCCTTCATCCAGCAACCTTGTCGACCACTGCTCAATCTATATCCGCTCGAAAGCTCCAACTATCCGTTGCTCGTTGAACGCTTTCAACTTTTTAAACCTTTTTTACCACTGTTGTTTTTTACGTTAAACGTTTCGATCGGTGCGACCTGTTTCTTACGTCGCACGTATATATTATCGTTACAATAATTTATCATCGTTGTATTTAAAGTAAGCGATCATCGTCGTCGATGTCGTCACCGTCATTATTACCACGATCACGTGAAACGTCATCGTTGTATCGTTATCGTTATCGTTACCGTTATCGTTATCCTCAATACCGTTTCTCGTTGTTTGCTCCTCGATACCATCGTTGCAGACATTATTGCTACTGCCAGTAACGTGTCATCATTATATTATTATATTTTTTACAAATAAAGAATATCCTTGGTGACGAGGTGAAGAAAAGTTGAACGTAATTGAACGAATCGCACGATTAATCCAAGTCAGTAGAGTTTCAGTCTTTTTCTCTTGGATGCGATCATTCGCAACGTTTCAATATTATGGTCAAAGTTCAAAAATTATTGAACTCGCTAATTACACCATTATCGAAGTAATCGTGACCTGAGTTTCATAATGATATGAAATGAAGAACAAAAAGAGTTGAACTACATTCGGAAGAGTCGATATCTTGCAGATCGACTTCTATCGAGAACATCGCGTAACCTTTGATGTCGGGTTACGTCCTCTTGTTCCTTAATCATCCTAACTTTATTTTCTGTTTCTTCCTCGTTCTCCTCCTTCGCCGAGACGAAAAATTGACAAGTACAGTACGCGGAATTTAAGGGAAGATTTAGCGGTTTCGTGTTCGGCCGAAGAGTGAAATGAAATTGAAAGATGCTGCTAAGGGCAAACGCGTACCTTGTGTCGCCTACCGAACGAAGACGACGATGCCGAGTGTCGAGGTAATCACGGAAAATGTGCTGGTGCCAGTGACGAAGACCATTTTCACGAAACGTCGTTGCACGAATCGTTCGAAGAGAAACGTGAAACTCGTGAAACCGTGCCGATCCAACGATAACATAGGACCACTCTTGAAACGACCATCGAATGGCCCCGTGAAAACGTGCGCGGACAAACTGCTCCG
Source organism: Megachile lagopoda (assembly GCA_036983795.1). Lineage (NCBI taxonomy): Eukaryota > Metazoa > Arthropoda > Insecta > Hymenoptera > Megachilidae > Megachile > Megachile lagopoda. Next base: position 8,239,487 of record CM072798.1, read on the forward strand.
AATCGAACAGGTGTCGTTTGTCTCATGACGCTTTTTAAGGTGGTTGTATCGCGGTATTAAATTTCTAAAGATATCGGAAAATAGGACGAAGTAATTTTAGTCAAAAATTGGTTGAACCATTTTTAATGTAATATCGATGCAAAGTGAGTACAACACGAATATAAAGCAGAAGTATTTTTCCTGACAATCATTCAATGTAGATGAGGAATGTACTTGTTCATTTTGTTCAGCGTAATTCATGTTTTATTCTTCTATGATACTTTAGTTTCTTAAGGAAATTTAGAACAGCGTCATCCGTGCTAGATTAGATAAAATAAGTACATGCACACGGAAATTTGTAGAATTTTTCAATATTTTAGAAATGTTATTTTGTTGAACTCTGCTTAACATCATTCTGCCATGAAATTACAAATACATTATGTGATTTAAAAAGATCAAGGTTTCACTTCTTGTAAACGACTTTCTTTGGTAATTGTCATTTATCATTTCTTTTGTGAGAATAGTCCCAAGATTATTTAAAAAATTTAGGATTCCTGAGTCTTAATCCAACTTAATATACCTTCAGCAGATACTTTTTCTATTTTTTATACGTTAAGTATTATGATTTTTCAATCTTAAATTACCTGTGATACAACCATCTTAGATTAACACTTTTTCAACACTTTGACCATCATGTTAAATACGATAAAAATTTTCAAGAGTAATTTTTTGATAAAACTTTATCGTTTATCCTGACATTCCACTCTTTATTACATTTATTATTTAATTTCATATATTTTATCAGTGTTCCCCAAAAAATGGGTGATTCCAGCTCAAATCCATGCGTTGTAAATATCATGGCGACCAAAGTTAAAGTGTAAATTTTCCCAACAATAATAGAGAAACGTAACGCATGTTTCCAGAGTGACGGCAGATGGAACCGTGAAAAAAGAAAGAAATCAAAAGAAACGTTTCGCAAAACCGGAAAAAGCTCTAAGCTTCGCGCGAACGGCCGCGTCGAACGAGTTCGTCGACAGACAATGACTCCGAAGGAACGACAAAAAGTGGCATTACCGTTTCCCTGTCCAATCTCTGCTCTGCCGGAAGCTTCTTTAACCGAGACGCGTCCCTCTTTTCCGATGGGCGGCACCATCGAAATCTCCAACGCGAAGAGAAAGAACGATAAAGTCGGAGAAACCAGAAAAGCGAACACCCGTGAAAAAGTCGGTCCGAAGAAGAGAAGAAACGTTGTCGCGAATCAGTCGTTCGATCGGGACTTTTTGAAATCATCGGCTAGAAACTGGAACGTACCGATTACGTCGAGTATAATTACGACTCCGGCTGCGAGTATCAGTAACGATATCGCAGCAGGATATTGCCTGATTCCTTATCGCAAATCCACGTCATCGAAAATCGACGCAATCGGTAAACGAGCATTATCGACCAGTGTCGTTGGTCCAACAATAAAATCGCCACGTGCGGTGGAGCTTTCATCGTCGGCCAATGTCCTGAAGACCCACGATCGGACAGCATCGTTGCAATTGTCTGCACAGAATGTTAGAAGTTTCGGCGGTGATGTGGTCGATCGTTTAGCATTCAAGCTTCTCGCGGGAGATCCAACGAGGTGTTACCAGAATACGCGTTTCCCTGAACCGGGACGCCCCTGCAAGATAAAGTATTCATGGGAGGTGATCGGCAGAGCTTCGCAAACGTCGCGCACGCTTTTGGAAAGCTTAATCGAGACGAGCTTCGACGAACCGAGCCAACCGTGTCGCGTGAAGTATTCCTGGCAAATTATAGGAATCTCTACGCAAACTTGTGAAAGAGATTTCACGGTTGGGGAATATCGTTCGCTTGCTCCGCTCTTGAACGCCAAATCGCCGCGAAATCGTCGTGACGCTACGCAAGCCGATTCTGCGCAACCCAGTACAGTTTTGCGAAACGGCAAGAGGTACATCATATTAAATAACCAGTGCACGCAAACGTTCGCTCATAAGGCGAATCAAAGCAACTTCGCTGAAATGCACGCGACGCATCTCTGATGTATGTTTTTTGTTCGCTACCTGAAATCAAAATAATTATCGGGATCAGGATAAGACCATGGAGAAACAATGATGAATAATCAATAACCAGGGTTACCCGTTTTCTTTTCTGATTCCTGTTTTATTCTATCGTGTCACCTTCCGGGTCAACTAGTTTAAACGATTAAGTAAAAAATCTCTTGTCTTGTTGCGCGTAAATGATTGTAAATCATCACGCTGAAAGAACGGAATACATGTTTGCCGTATTTTGTTAAGACGTCAGCGAGGTTTTATTTGGCGGTGTACGCGCGCGTGTTCGTTTACGTTTCGATCGGTCGCGCGACAAATTTAAGGTGGAACATCCGCAATTACACGACTAACAACGTCGTATCAATTTTTGAGCTGATACTTTAGCCGGTCCTCGATAATGTTTTCACGGAATTGCGTAACAAACGTTAACGAGAATGATAAAAATAAAAGACCGATCGCGAGAGACAATCGTTATCCTGAACAACCCCTGCAGCCGCAATGAATACACTCCACTATTCTACCCTCTTCCAGTTTCCCTTTTGGTACTCGACAAATGCAGTTGGTTCCAAAATTCGTGTCCCTAGTCTGGATGCAGCGTAGACAGCACAAGTTTTCGTACCCCACTTTCTTCCATTTGGCTATCAGATTTTTGTCCGCAATGTTTTCGTTCAAGCAATAATCGTATAATTCTGAAAAGAAGAAAAATGTAAAACACAATTCGATTAGATCAAGAAAGGAAATTGGAACAATTGTTTAGGGTAAAAACATAATGAGCAGGTATAGATCATGAAATAGCCAATTATTTAGCTGACTAAGAATACATGGAAGCAACTAACTAATTAGTTCAAGACACAATTGACTAACAGATTTAGCTAACCTTGATTAACTTTATTTTGTCGATCTGTTAGACTTCCACAGAGATGGGCAACACTGCGAAACACCAACAAAAGTTAACAATTAAGGGACAAATGTATGCACCTATTTGTGATGCAAAAATGAGGAATGTTTAAATAAAGAGTAATTAAATTCTATGTGATAGAACTATACTACACATACTGTAACCTGATTTAACCTAATATTTAGCCAAATATTTAGCACAGCCAAAATCTAAAAGTGACCAGTATGTTTTTACCTCTAAACCTACTTGCTATATTTTTACAATTACTTACCGCGACTAATGGCTTTTCGCCTATAATACAAGTCGTAGATATACCGTGACTTTTGATGATGAATTTTAAATATCGGCCATAAAGATTCCTGTTTCCGTTTGCCTTCGTGAGGCTCTGTTTCAGCTGTAATTCAAACAGCGAACAAAAAGTTAGCCGGAAGAGTGTCTGTCGAAAAGAAACAGATTTTCTAATCGTAACCTCAATGACGCGTCATCGTTACCTTCTCGCATTTTTTGTTCCAATTCCTCCAATGTTGGCTCGATCAATTCCCAACCATCCGGTGGAGGCTTTTTACTTCTTCGGACTTTCGGCATTTCTTCTGGACACTAAAACTGTATTTAATCGACAATGTTCAACGAACCACAGAAACTGACGTAACCGTACCAGCTATAACTTGCAGTTTACGCGAACATAACCTAAACTCACCAAACATAAACTGCGCGCGAAACAAATTGAACATGTCGCTGATGGATTATCGAGTCGAATCGATATTGATAACGTTACGATTCGAGATAATTCTTCCCACGTTCCATTACTACATTCTAAATTCAAAGATTTCGATTTGAAAAACTTCGTGCCACCTTCACACAATTTATGGTCACTTGGTACCTACTTCCTAGTTGCAGGATTGTGATTCGAAAAATTTCTGAGCAGCCTCCTCGTAACGTATAGTCTCCTGATACCAAATTTCAAATTCGAGGTTGTTTTTCTAAAGCAATTTGATGAATACAGATTAGAAACTTGTCTAGCCAACATTTTTTCTAAAGAAACCAGACTCGAACTTGAATTCACACAAAATACAGGTAAGAAAGTAAACGAACATCAGAATAATTACAGAAATAAGATTTATTATAAAATAGAAAACATGTTAAAGACGATTAGTTCAATATCCAATTTTCGAAGATAGGTCAAGGTAAGCTATGTGTACCTACAAGCTTATGTTTGAGAGAAAAATCAAACGAAGTTGTTCAGTCTTCAGGTAACCATATATCCGACGTGCAATCGCCTCCCGGATAGCTGGAAAGAAAGGTCGAAGTTGTTACGAGAAATTACGATGGATAAAGACAATAAAAAGGAATTTTACCGCATTTCGTGTGCGAGCAAAATGTCGTCTTTGTCGGTGCCAAAGTCAATTAGAAATTGTTCATCGAGCTTGAGGCCTCCATTTTTAACATCGACGTCCAGTTTGACCATGGTCGAACCGTTCCTGAGAAATTAAATTATTAATTTAATTAAAATAGTAATCATTCGGTAAATATAAAAAACATAGGAAGCCGATAATGTACTTGACGTGATCAGGATAAAATTGTTGATCCCAAGGTTTGAAAATTGACGTTGTCACATATAAACGTGTTCCATCGAGACTCAATTGAAGCATCTGAGGAGATCCATAAAGACGACGACCCTTAATGTAAACGGGATCCGGTTGACTGGTCAGTTCCTGGTCTTGAATCACGTGAACTTTTGAGTCGTTCACAATTGATCCACCGAGGAATATTTGACCTGTCAACTTTGGCTTGTCAGGGTCAGAAATATCGTACTGTCTGATATCTCCGTGGAGCCAATTGGATAAGTAGAGATACTTATCGTCGAGGCTGATTAGGATGTCGGTAATCATTCCTAAAAGCAAGTTGGTAAAACAGAATGATCGACGGTAGGTAACTTAGTACATCATTTCTGAAATACAAAAGTAAACGCGTACCTGGCATCCACGAACCGAGCCAACCTTCTACTTGTTTAGGTGGAACTTTCACGACCAGCTTGGCATGCCATTTTCCTTCTGGTGTCTTGTCGAATTTGAAAACATTCGAAGACACCGCGCATCCGACGAAGCCTACACTGGACTTTGGATCGTGCAGGAATCGAACTTCGAGAGGAGCTATTCCTTCGTCGCCCAGATTCACCACCTGCTTCAGCTTTTGTTCGCTCCACGAATAAAAGTTCAGACTTCTACCATAGATCGCTGCGGAAAGAATCGTATTAAGAACCGATAAAATAGATCTGGAGAGAAAATGAAAGATGGTAAGAAATACTCCAAATTTTTTGCATTCTTATGTCATTCCCTATATCATCGACGAGATACAGTATAGTGTGCAAACTGTTCTGAACATATAATCCACATTTTCAGGCCCACGGAATATATTGCGAACAGCATAAAATAAATATATAACAAATATATAACATATTAAACAATAAAATCGATATTAATTGAATTTTTACGAAAATCGAACAAGTGGCGCCATCTCTCCGACGAACAGGGTGAACTACACGTTTTTGAAACTGCAGTTATATTAGTTCCCACACACTGCCGCTAGAGGGAGTCTTGTGTGCTGCCGCCTAGCGGTAGAAAATGAGAACTAATTAAAGTACAGTTTCAAAAGTGTGTAGTTCACCCTGTTCGCCGGAGAGATGGCGCCACTTGTTCCATTTTTCCGAAAATTCAATTAATATTGATTTTATTGACTTAATTTATTAAAATATGCATCAAATTACATCGGAATGCAAGACTAATTAACTTCAGAATGTTTTGATTTTATCAAAATTTTTTTACCAAAAGTAAAATTTTTCCGAAATACTAACCAGGATCGGAAGTGTTGGAAGGAATGTATCCTCTTTTGAAACTTCTAGGCACTGCCCATTCGGACGCAACGAGTACATCATGATACGGTTGATACCAAAAATCGTAGCCAAAAGCAGCTTTCTTCTCGCCGACAGTCCACGTTCCCTTTACTTCGAACGTTTGAGCGTCGATACAAAGAAAATCTCCCTCGGCATCATCGTTTGGTTTACCCATCGAGGAGATCATGATTTGCCCGGTTGGCGCGCAATGGGTAGTGTGCAAAGTCGATACTCCATGTTTGTGTACTTCACTCGCTTCCAATACCTTTTAAACAAGAACTTGAACTATTAGTCAATGTTCAAAACGTTTGGTGGTTCATTTAAACGCGTTCTTTTTTAATTCGAGTTCAAATTGCACGATAAATTTTTATCTAGAACCTTTTTGATAGACGGAGACCGCTCACTGCTCGTGTCGATAAAGTAGACACGATCCGACACGAAACCAGGAAGCACTAGCGTATCCCGCTTGCACGGTTTATCGTGACAGCTACTACACACGTTCCAACCAGAGTGATGCAATTCGTCGCCAACGTGGGGCATTCGCAGTTTGTGGACAATCTACAAAAAATAACAAAAACATTGTAGAAAGAGACAGGGCTTTACCAAAGGGCCTGATGCAAGGAATTTTTTTCTTCTCCCCTTTTTTGGGGTCTGAGTCCTTCGCACCCCTCTGTGATCAGCTCTCAGAGATAAAATCAAACTAACAGAATTACGTTCCCACCTTACAGTAATCGTTGCTTTCAGGATCCACGTCCACGGTGCATAGAACATCAGCTTTTTTTGGGTCTGTGTGAATGCAAACGACGTAAATAAGCTTCTCACGCGGGCCCTCCAGCATCGCAGCCTTCGGCGATCTGTAGCCGGGACCCAGACAACTCGAGCAACCTGAAATTTATCGTGGTAAAAAGACGACCCATTCTGCACGTCATGACGACGGTCTCTACTGTACCTTTGTTTTTTAGCATGTTGCCACCGATTGCGAGGACCGTGACACCGTATGTGAGAGACCGATCGAGAAGATAGGACACGTAGTCTTCAGAGAACGAAAGCTGTGTCGACTATTTCGGGAAAGAGTTGGAGAAAGAGACGTGGATAACGGTGGCAATTGCGACGCGATACTAACTGCCACAACTCGACTGGAAGGGGACTCATGTTTGCGATAACAGTGTACGTTTAGATTCGGTAGCTACGGTCGAATCGGTCAGATGTATCATCACTTACGTTGATTAGATAATTTCTATTCGCAGTTTTGCTCGCTATATTCGAACGATCAAGATATGTATTCTAAGCAGTGATGCGCAGTCGCGCGATTTCTAGTACATATTAAGTAAAGCAGCATTTCAACTACGTACTTACGTTTCTTAAGTATAAGGTGATCGTTAGGTCCCACATCAAAAAGGCACATGCAGGAAATTTTAGAAAGGGAAGAAAGTTTCAATGAATGAAATAAAATGCTACATAAATATCAATAAAATTTATTACACGAATACAAACATTTGTTGTGAGGATAAACAAAATATATAAGCATACATTGTTACGTAGTATAAATGTATTTATATATTTTGTTATACTTTTTAAGATACTAAATGACAGATTATAAAAATACGCGGGCCTCTTTCATACGTCTAATGTTGCACTGAATGTACAGTCATGGTGGCACATGATGACTCTAGCTGTGACGTTGTTCATGTACACGCACACAACTCTTAGTGAGGAAAAATCCCGCAACAGCGCATCACTGATTCCGAACGGGTGTGAGCTTTTCGCGCATTTCAACTACGCTAGTAAGCTGCTCCGTCACTCATGTTACTCCCTCTCGTGACGCACGTTCATTCATTTATCATATATACGGTAAATAAAATATACGAATAAAGATGTTACGCGAGCACGAGCGTCGTGATTCATTTATCAAGACGCATGAAGAGTAAGAGGGTAGGAGGTTAAGAGGTAAACGATTCGTTGTCACGATACAACGGTTGGATTCCCCGATTAATTTCAATTTTCGCGTGCACAACCTTGAAGATAAAGCATTACAAGTTAGTCGAGTTTGTATTTGTACAGTCCGATGATCAAAACGCTGCACGGGACAGTGACTCGTTCAGATTGAGTTAAGCACTAAACGTAATTAACAACGTGTGGCTAAGTGCCATGTGTCTCACCAACGCGCGTTATTTTCAAGGTGAGATATGCCCATTCCCGTTGCTTTTCCTCTTATCAGAGCTCCATTTCTTTCGACTCTGTGTAAATATTGCGCATACCAGTAGATTTTCACGATGTATCCTTATCAATCGCGCCAAACGATTTTTTGCCAAATTCGTCTGCGTCGTTATACCTTCATATCCCGAGTCGAGCCTATCCAGTTGCACGCTGACGTTGTCGATCGCTTCGAGTAGCATCCCATACTGTTTTTGTAATTGAACTTGATGCGTCTTCGAGACTAACAGAGTCGCTACGCCGAGGACGATGAGTATAACGACACAGAATCCGAACAGAATCCTTTGGGTCAACGTTGTCATCGCCTGCGAGACCCGCAATTATTTTTCATATATTCATACTTTCAGCGATACAGTCCAATTCTCTGCGAATTACCGACGAATCGACGTTATCTCTTGAATCGAGGAAATTTTTTCCTTTTCTTGTTTACTGCCTGTAAACGCGTGACTGTTAATCGATAATGTTCCGTCCGTTTGCGATTTACGGAACGCGTGGAAGAAACAAAAATGTACGGAAAAGAACGAAACGGTCGAGTACTCTATGTTTCGGTTGACTTCTTTGCATCGCGCACTGCTTGCTGACACAACGATGAATCCGCGGCGGCGACTTTTCAATGCACGATTCTCAAATTTTCGAGTTAAACGAAAACCGTTCCGCTTTGTCGTTCTTTTTCTGGCACAACGCCCACGTTTTTTGTCTATTATTAAAAGGGCGATGCGTGGTATGATACGGTCCCGCATATTTCGCTCCATACGTTTTTTAATCGTCATCTTCTCGCCTCGTCGATTTTCGATGCGTGCTTCCGGTGCATACGATATTTCTTCCTGACAGCGTAGATATAGGTATTTATGTTTGGTAATAAATACTTGTAAGTATTTACATACCAGCTATTCCAGTTTCTTTCACAAAACTTAATAAACATCTTAAATTTCTTATATCATAAGCAGATTAATAATAGTGAATTTCATACTGAAGACATTACGGTAAAATACTGTTGTAGAATACCAATATCATGTTATAATATATTATTAAATCATATTAATGTCTTTTCGCGATTCTAAAATAAGTTTTACGATTTTAAATTTAAGACAAGATGTCATGTATATTATAATGTTCAGAGTTGACTTTTTACTTATAGAATATGTTAATAGTTTTGTGAAAAACGATTGGAACACCCTGTATGTGCAGCATTCCGTTACAGAAGCGATTCAATTAGTCTGTCTTTCTACTCACAGATGGCTACAGTCTTCGAGGTGCATGAATCAATCGGTTTCTGTTAATTTTCGTTCGATGGTGCCACTATTTACTTTTCTAGAGGCTGATTTTGAAAAATAATATCATTTTGCAAGTAAATTTTGTTCAGCGTTTAGAAAGTAGGTCCACTGTAATTAGCAGCCGTTACCATAAACGAACAGAGACTTTGTTGACAGCGATGCGATTACAAAACCGATGATCATTAACGATCTCCGTATGTCTCGAATGCGTTTAGATCGATCGACGATCAGAAAAGGCGGCGATAATGAATTCGATGGAACAAGGAAAGCGTGTTAAACGCTCGTTGGACAAGATAAATTGGCGCGTTCAAGAGACCGGTTCGGGCTCGGTGCATTTACATATATACCTACAGACAAAGGGATATTCGGTAAGCGAATGCGTGTCGGGAAGAGCGTCGAATCGGTAGCAAAAGTCGATGAGCCGAAATCGGAAGATAGATGTAATGGACGGTCATAAAACGAGGGCGTACCGTCGAGAATAATTGGATGTTGGTGGATATCGGTATAGAAGCAGAGTCGCCATGAGATTCCTATAATTTTCAGGGTTCGCGTTTCACGAAATAACGATTAGGTGGGTGGGTGTCGGTTTTCACACCCGTGGCTCGGTGGGGTCCCTTCGGAGAATGTAAAAAAGGTCAGAACTCGAAACCGGTCCCGATGAATCTTTCTTATACGGTTTTACCCTCCCGTCCGCTCTCGTCTCTCGCTTCACACCGAATAAGGATCGAGCGTGTCAGGAACGTAGCTATCGCCGTCGAACACCTTTCCTCGACTCGAGTCGATTTGTTTTTTGCTCGATGTTCGATTCGATGAGGTTCATACTACAACACCGCGTCAAATATCTCTGTGAACAATAACGAAACGGAAATTGCGTTCGATCGACTGAACCGTTTGGATCAATTAAAGTCGACATTGTTATTTCTATTCCGATCGTTCGTTTTGGAGTCGCGGTCGATCGGCGGTAAGCTTTGATCGAACACCGGTGGCCCCGATTCACAGCTTTTACCGATAAAGCTGCCTCTAAAGATATCGCTGGCCCGAACGCGTCGACAGCCTAGTCCGAGAGGACGAAAGGGAACCGTTATCGCGCCGCGGAGTGTAATCCACGGTTACGCGTTCGATTGGACCAATTTATTTCGTTCTCGTGTAACTCGATTTACGTTTCCGTTTATGGTTCACGTCTTCTTTTTAGCGAGGCACACCGAGTAAAAAAAAGCAACCCGCCGCCATCGTTCCAGACTATCCGTAGAGGAAAGGATCAAAGAAACTCGTTTTGAAGAAACATGGAACGGTAGATTGCAAATAGATTGTGAACGAATAGTCTCGTAACGATGATCGATGCTCTCGTACTTAAACGATCAAAAACAACTCAATGTACTTATCTGGACGATCAAAAACATGCGTACTCCTTTCGCGGGATTATAGTACTGCATAAATTGCAGATTTATAAACTGTTGCAAGAAAGATAGGGTATCTGAGAGTGGTACACTTAAATGCAGTGCAGGCTCTTTCAGATAGGGACACATAAACTTGGTAATTTTCATCTTTATAACTTTTTGCATTCTTGAGTTTTTGAATTCTCAAATTTTCACATCCTCGAATTTCCATATGAAATTCTAAAATTTTTAAGTCCCCAAACTTCTAGAGTTCTAAATACACTTTCCAACTTTCCTCATCTTAAATTTCTAGATCCTGAAATCTCTGGGTTCTCAAATTTCTAGATCCACAAATCACTGGATCTTTAAATTTCTAGATTCCCAACCTGTGGATCCTCAAATTTTTAGATGCCCAAATTTGTGAATCCCCAAATTCCTAAATCCTCAGGTCACAATATCATTAAATATGTCCTAAACTACCTACATCCTTAAATCCCTACATCCACAAATTCCAAACCTGCCAAATCTCAACGTCTCCAAATGTGTAGACCCACATATGTAAACACCCATATCCCTAAGTCCAAAAATTTCCAAATATGTCCCTGAATTCATAGGTCCAGAAATTTCTAGATCCGTAAGTTCTTTCATCCACAAATTCCTAAACTATTTCCTACATTCCCATATATAAATACTCAAATCCCAAGATCTCCAAATAGGTCTCCAAATTGTACCCCGTCGAAAAATTGTAAAATTCCCAAAGTCTAAAAACGAACGAGTAAGAGACCTTGTCTCCGTTGATCGCTATATTTTCTGGGAAACCAGACTTGTTGTTGATCGTACGCGAGAACCTGATACTCGTGTTGCGGTTTAACAAAAGCAGGTTGGCCGAGCTGGTCAAAGACGATTTGGGTTTGGCCTGGACCGTGCTTGTTAACTTCCATGCGTGGAATGGATTTCGGCCTTTTCTGCTTGAATAAATCGTCTGAATAAATCGTCCGCGTTCGAGCGAACGAAACGCGTCACGTATACCTTCAGCTGGTGCGCCCCTTGTAACTGGCGCCGAATGGATCGAGATTCTCTATCTCCCACATACGCACAAGCGTGTTTATACGCACGAACGCGCGACCATACAAGCGTCCGTTTTCTTTCGCTCCAGGTTTGTCGACCATTCGCCGATTCCCGATGTGCCAAACGATCGCAAACCCCGAGCTCGTTCCTTTCGCTTTCCATCGACGCTTCTTCGATCTCTTTTCAATCGAGCAACGGTAACGGTGATGCGACACCGCTACGCACACAATCGCGACTCTTTGCGTTGACGAACGCGAGAGCGGACTGTCAATAAGTCGGTAAATTAACGAGCCGGTCGATGAATGAACCAGTCCATGGTTCCTAGTCGGTTAATCGTCGACGACGCGTTTCGCGATATACACTGTTACGATGATCGTATTGCTACTTTATCTTATCCTCCGTAGTTCTCCTTGAGTAAGCGCGGTTATGGCGCCTCGACCTCGCTTTTCTCTGCCCAGATAGTAACGGACGGGTGATCCTAGTCGCGCGAGATCAAAATTTGAATAACCGATTTTGTAGTCTTTCAAAAATTTCAACGTCCAAAAATTCCCTCATAACCTTCGGGAAGGTAAAATAAAAAACGGGGAACAACGTAGATAAAGAGAAATCATGCAAGTAGAGATGACACGATTAGGCACGAGTCAATCTGGGTCATAGATTCCGTGTTAGAAAGATACGTGACTTTCCAGATATTTAGGCCGATCGGAGATTCGTCTCGCCTTTGGATCAGTTTCGTGATCATCGATTGGAAGTATAAGAACACGGGTTTGAATGGAAAAGGAGATTAAAGTCTTAAGTCGTTTGAGTAATTTGATTTTGACAGTAAGGTGAAATTATATGTTTCACGCACGCGCACGTGCACGTTAAGTTTTCAAATCGCAGCGTGACGCGCGCCCCGTGCTGCGCGTACCGCTTCGTTCGATCGACGAAACGGCGCCGTTCGAGCGCGAATGCACCACTTTCGAGACAAGCACCACCGCCTTTCTACCCGGTTCTTCTTCTTTTTTCATCTCGTTCTCTTTCCATCCCACTTCCTTCGGGTCGTTCGACTTCCCCTCCCCTTTCTCGTCTTTCGCCTCCACCTCCCTATTCATCGCTCTTTCTATCGGATTCGAGTTACAGCGCATACTGGTCGATTTTGTTAAAAAGTTGGCCAAATCTCAAATTTTTATTAGCTCTTTGCCAAGGTTAATATTTATAGGTTTTTTAAAAATACGTTATGTAACTTTCCTGTTAGCCAAGCAACGAGCACTTGGGCTTTACTTGTAAAATATATTCAAGCTATAAACGGAGAATGCATTTTGGCCAGATGTTTGTGCGACGTCGATCGATCATCGACTGTTTATCGAGTCAGGAAAAACGGGCAGGTGTAGGCACGAAAGAACCGGATTCGCTTCGTTCGATATATTTCTGGCATTCGAATTATAATAGTTGAGATAAAACTAAATACTAAGTATCCAGTTCCAGCGCGTGACCACGCGGCCGAGCATAAACGTTCGCGCCTTTTTCTCTCCTTCGTTCTCCGTACGGCTCCCCATGATTCGTTCCGGAGCGGGTCGCTATACCGTGCTAACCTAACCATGGTCGATGAGAGAGAAAAGGTTCGTGGAGGCCGCGCTCGACGCGGCACGGTGGCGCCCGTACGAAAGTACTCGCGAGAATGACGGATCAGGAGCGTAACTCGAAATTTTACGTTCCCACGTTCGTTGAAAGTACCGATTCAGATAATGCACATGCGCAGAACGCATCGTGGCCCCTCATCCTCGATTCGAATATCTACAATTCTATATAAGAAATTTTTCAATAGTCGCAACGTAACGAAATGAAAAAGAAGGCATAAATGAAAAACAGAGAAATGTGAAGAAAAAGAAAATCTCTTGAGGATCGGACGAGTTGTTTGGACGCGCAACTTTTTGTTTGGAGTTTGCGTTCGATCTTTGTCCGTGGATCGAACGAGGAGGCGGGTTACTCCGAATTCGAGATACGTCATCGATACGCCGCCCGTGTATCGTTGTCTCAGTCCATTGGTATATTGTGAATCGGCCTCTTCGTTCGAGAGCCGACGCGCTCCGATCTGCCCTCCACTAGTTACTAGTCCTTTCCGTAAACCGACGGAAACACCCGAGGCAGGACGGCCTGCGCTTTGCGAGCGACGCGAACCGCCCTACGTCACAGTGAAGTATGTGCTCTCGAGTGTAGAAAATGGCTGCGCTCTCCGCTACCCCGGGTCGGCGCGGATGTAAATACGGCCTGTGGATCAGCTTCGGAGCGTTTATCGCGAGATTCGTTGGCGGTGAGTAAATGCGTGGTTCGTTACGTGATCGTGGACATTGAGTGTTCGTTTCGTGTCCAAGCGGTAAACGCGTAACGCGCGGTGTACCACAGAATCGATCGGATGCGGATTTTTGGTACGATTGATGCTCGCTATCGACTACCGTTCGCCTTCTGCTAAACGGATGATGCCCTCTTCGTATATCCCCCTTCCCCCCTCAACCCCACCCCTTCCCCCAACTTCATCACCCCCTCCCCCTCTTCGCACTTTGATCATCGATGTTCCAATATCGTTGTTTTCGGCGCATCAACGAAAACAGTGTAAGTACGCTGTACACTGTACAGTGTTACACGGTTCTTTCACGAAAGCTTTTTATCCGAACCATCTCTGCCGCATAGTTCTCTAATCGTTTAGAAAATTTCTCTTCGATCAGCGAAAAGGTTACTTCCGCTAATTCCTGACATTGTTGTTGAATCACGTTTGACACATTCGAGTACAGGGTTCGACGTTTAGCGAAACGTCTAGGCGATTTTCACGGTAGGAATTCTCGTGCCGAAAATGTGTGTATAGTCATTTCTTGTCCGTTACGAGACAGAAAGAGAAAAGAGAAAAAAAAAAGGAGAGAACTCGAAAAAGGAGTACCAGCAGAAGCGTGTGAAAGAATGAACGAACGAGCGAGCGAGCGAGCGGGCAAGAAAGGAAGAAGGAAAGAAAGAAGAGAGAGGTTAGGCGTTAAGGTTAGGGACTGAAATACCAACGAGGATCTCGCTGCTTTTGCTGGCCGTAAAGTCTCGTCTCGCGGTACCTCGATCTTTTTCTACTCGTCTTCGTTTCTTCCACGTGACTTGCAGTCTCGCAGCACGTTCGAGCCATCATTTCACGCGCGGTTATTCCGTATTTCTGTCTGGCTGGCCGTTTCTCCGCGACCTCTCTTTGGATTAATTTTAGCGGGTGCTATGATCGCTTTCTCGAAACGATCTCTCGATCGAACCGTTTCTCCTTCACAGATGTACACATACTACATACATGAGGTGTCGATCATTCGATCGCAATGCATACGGCATGATTTCTTAGAAAGAGCGACTCCGGGAAAAGGAGTCGTATTGCTCGACTGGTAAATTTGGAGGATGTTTTTTTCGATCACGTACGTTTTCAGCGAAAGTAAAAAAGCATTATCGGATTAACAGCGATGTTTTGTTCCCAAGTTAGAAGCGTGTGCGGAAAATATGTTCGCTTTGGAAAACGCGCACGCGCGTACCAGAAACGGGTTCGTTTTATCGTCACGTATCGGATATTAAAGACTAAATAGATAAGTACGTATAGGTATCAGCGCGCAAGGATTTCGTGATTGACGACGACGTGACACGATACACGTTGAAATTGTCTTAGGGTTATCGACTGCTCAATGAGGACTAACCCTCCGGAGACGAATATTTAATACTCGTTAAAGGCTGATTTTTGAGTTATGTCATTACTGCAGTAGAGTGGTATGTATCAGACGACTTCAAAGGGTTAATGGCGCGAAGAGAGTAAAGACGGTAAGCTCGCTGACCGAACAAAATTGGCTGGATAAATCGTTCTACGAACGCTCTCTAAACGAGCGTTGTTTGTTGGCGTGGCGCCGCGCCACATCACGTCGTACTGCACCGTATATCATCGTGCCGGTCGTCGATCAATTGATGCGAACGCGATCGAGGCGTATTTCTCGCGCCTATTCGCGCCTCGTTTTGGGCAAACGATTGTCACGATCTTCGCTTCGTTATCGTCCACAGAACACGACGTATCATCGATGGAAAAATCGTCGACGCGTCGGGATGTTTTTGCCCGGATCGTCGAGACACGCGACAACGAAAGAAAACGTCGCGTCGTTGAGAGCCGAGGCCGGTTGGCAAGTCGCTACGGAACGCGTTTACCTCCGTTGGAAGGTATATAATCGCACGGCGATTTCCTTGTATGGTACGATCGGCGCAGAAGTACGTGGCGTTACACTGCGTGGCCCGAGCGTTGCTGACAAACGTATTGCCGTTCTTGGGAAACGAATCGTACTTGATTAGCGCGTTACCGTTTAAAAACCGCGACCCGTTTAGGAAGATATGCTCGAGCCGTCGGTAAAAAGTTGTCGAATCGAGTTTGCCAAAACGGGAGAGTAAACGAGCGAAAGGTCAGGCGGTATGCATGGTACACTCGAGTACAGCGTAGGCTTGCCTGGATACACGTGTAAACTACTATTTCTCTGTTACAAAATTTTCTTGTTCTCTTATTCATAAATATTCAAATTTCTAAATTTCCATAGGCGTACATACATAAACTTCAATTTCTGGGTTTGAAAAATTCGCAAAAATGAACAACTCGTATTTCTGGCATAATTACCATATATTCTCTAGGGAAGATTTGACCTTGACTGATGAAGGTTTGATGATCATCGACAAGGACTGATTATCGACATCGATGAATATCAGAAATCTATTGCAATGTCATTAATATAATTGAAAGGTGGCAGTAGAAATTTTCCAAAATGTTGTATTTTTTGCTTCGTTAAATGTGAATAAGGTGTCGATAAGATACCGGTAAACGATAGTCACACCTCCGATGTACTTGCGTGGCTGCGTACGGTTCAAGAATCGATCCTTCGTCCAAATACTTGAGGACGATATAAATAGAACGGTCACCGTAAAATAGACGCGAGGGAGCAATTCCGCGACGTAACATACGTGGCCTACCCGGCTGCCTAAGCGTATTTTCTCTTTCTCTCACGAGGGAGATCGCCGTCACTCCTCATCGTGGATCCATCCTGGCCATCGTCGAATTTCGACGTTAATGTCGCATCAAACTCTCGTTCGCAGCATACGTGAACTTTGTATTTGTTTACTGCTACGACATGCTTTCCGGTCATTTTTACGCGCGTTAGATAGATAACCTTAAACCAACTGGTTGCTGGTGCGTATTTTCGTACGTGGATCATATCTTTGGTATACCCTGTTAACCGTCCATTTCGTTCCTTCTCTCCTTTTCACCGATTGCGTCGAATACGGAAAAGTGGCGAACCACGAAGAAAATTCTCATTAAAACGGAATTCCGTTATACGCGGCTATGCGTAGCGCGCTGCTTCCACGAAACTTAAAAAATGATCCGCGTATCGTCGACCTCGATCGCCTTCGCGTTCGACTTTGCGACCGTGACGCGTTTCGTGAACGAATCGCGCCCTTTCCGATCATTCTAATTCGACTACCGATTTTGCAACGACGTGTACTACGTTGCGACACGTTCAAATTCTTGAATTCCTAAATTTTCAAATCTAATTCTAAAATTCTCAAACTCCTGAATTTGTAAGTAGACCTCCAAATCTTTCTTCATTCATAAATTCAAAAATCTATTACCCCATCTACAAATTTTTGAACCTTCCCCATACGTAGAAATCCCTAAAAATAATAATTGCATACTTTTCCCTTTTGCTGTATATTTCCTATAGCACCGTCAGTTGATCGAGCAAGCTCAAAGAATCACGAAAGGGGCATCTTATTTTCAATAACCGTATCACAACATATCTTATCTTATCGTATCGTACGACTCGCAAGGATAAGCTCAGTGGTCTTTTTTCAATGAACGTTCGGTTGAATGACGCTAACCACAAACACGCAATTATAAGAAAAATGCATGTCAAATTAAAGTCCTCGAATATTAACGTTTGTCCATGTCGATTTCAGCATTAGGAATAACTTGCTACTGCGAGGGACACTGTCCGGACGATCGACAAAATGGGACGTGCGAAGGGAGACCCGGCGGCCATTGTTTCAGCGCCGTCGAGGAAGTTTGGGACGCGGAGTCGGGAGAGTACGTGCCAGAATGGTCGTTCGGGTGTCTACCGCCGGACGAGCAGGGTTTCATGCAATGCAAGGGATACCTAGTGCCGCACTTGCAAGGAAAGAGTATAGTGTGTTGTAACAAGAGTGCCCTCTGCAACAAAGACTTGTACCCCGAGTACAAACCTAGACCCACCGCGGTACCGAATCCTATGGCCATAGCGTCCGGTGCGCCGCTGATAATATTGGCCACCGTTCTGTCGCTCTGCCTGATGTTAGTTTCGATAGCCATGGTGATGGTGTATCATAGGTACAGAAGGAAAGAGAGGGGACCCTGCCTGGTGCCCTCTCAGGGGACGTTGAAAGATTTTATTGATCAGAGTAGCGGATCCGGTTCGGGATTACCACTTCTGGTACAACGAACGATCGCCAAACAGTTGGCCTTGTCCCAGTGTGTCGGTAAAGGACGTTATGGCGAAGTCTGGCTTGCCAGATGGAGAGGCGAAAAGGTCGCGGTCAAGGTATTTTTCACGCTGGAGGAAGCCTCTTGGTTCAGGGAAACCGAGATTTATCAGACGGTATTGATGAGGCACGATAACGTACTGGGCTTCATCGCTGCCGACATAAAAGGAACCGGCTCTTGGACGCAGATGTTACTGATCACCGACTACCATGAAAGAGGATCGTTATACGATTACCTGCAGACCACCGTCCTCGATCACCCCGCGTTACTAGCAATTTGCCTTTCGATCGCCTCTGGAATCGCTCATCTTCATACCGAGATATTTGGAACCCGCGGCAAGCCTGCCATCGCTCACCGAGACATCAAAAGCAGAAATATTTTGGTCAAAAGAAACGGCGAATGCGCGATCGCCGATTTCGGTTTGGCGGTAAGATATATCAGGTAAGCGATCTATACTTATACGCCTTGTTTATCAGCGAACTTGAAATTATGTGATACGATCTGTTCTGTTAAACACGTGTTACTTTGCAGCGAAAGCGGGGAAATCGATATTGCGCCGAACACCCGGGTGGGTACCCGTCGATACATGGCACCGGAAGTTCTGGACGAAACTCTGAACGCATCCTCCTTCGATGCGTTCAAAATGGCGGATATATATTCGGTGGGCCTAGTGCTTTGGGAAGCGTGCAGGAGATGCGTGACCGGTGCTAAAAATTCGATCGTCGAACCGTACGCTTTGCCGTATCACGACGTCGTTCCGGCCGATCCAGATTTCGAGGATATGCGGTTAGCGGTTTGCGTGAAACGGTTACGCCCGGTGATACCAGCGCGATGGGAAAATGACACGGTAACGATCAAAATCATCGTATTTCGCGCGTACAACAACATACGCGATATTGATACCGATACTGATTCTTTTCTTTGTTCTCCCTTGCAGATCCTATTTGCTCTGAGTAAGCTTATGGCCGAGTGTTGGCACGCGAATCCTGCCGTTCGTTTGACGGCGCTACGCGTGAAAAAAACGATATCCAAGTTACACATCGACAACGCCATCAAAATCGTGTAGCGCTTGGCATCGTTGGTCGAATACGTTCTATTACTTGTTCTAAGCTTACCGACTATTTTCCCCCTGTACATATATGCTCCTGGTGTACATAAGTTTATCGACAGACTGCAAGCCCGAAGACTGAGTACTAACATTTATAAATACACGACGATGTATGAACGCGAACATTTTTATGATCGATGAGTGATTGGGTTTGGTTTTGGTTGTCGTTGTCCTTGTCGTTGTCCTTGTCGTTGTCGTTATCATTGTCTGTCATGAAAGCGGTTATAAGTGAGTATGTATCGTGTGCGAATGCTTTTCTCTCCTTTTTCTCTTTCTTTTCTTTCCCTTTTTTCTCTTTCATTTTCTTCTTAACCAGAACGACCGACGAAACGCGGTCGTTTTAACGCTCTTCGAGTTCGTTCAACGTAGTCGATGATGGTTACTACTTATTGTTAGGAAAGGTAACGTTGTTCTGCCAAGAAGTAGGAGTTGTTGGAGTATGTTTAGCTAGCGGTTAAAAATCTATTCGTAATGGAAGCGATGGCTTTATCGTTTTTATCCTAGTGTTTCAATTTATCGTAACGTTCAATTCGTGCGAAAATTTATGCTTGTGCGTCTAGAAAACAATCATCGAAGAGGAATCGAAGATGACTTTACCGATACGATTGAAAAGTTTCGAAGAATACATTCAGGTTTCGCATCGTTCGGGGATACGATGTTGTGAATGCGAGCTTTTGACGTTACAAACGTTCAGCGAAAGCACAACGTTTACGTATTCCAAATATTCTTCCGTGTCGGAATATCTTTCGTTTATAAAAGAATTTCATACGATTTTTCGTATACCGTTCGCTTCGATACCGTTTTCTTTCAATCGATCTTGTTACGCTTATTTTTCACTTTGAAAGCAGGAATTGTGTTTCATCGAACCTGCAGTTGCGTTGATACGTACTTGCACACTCTTTACTTTTCTTCTCTCTTTCGTTTTCATTCTCCTTCTCCTTTTTCACCATTTTTGTACGATCCTGTATTATCTGTACAGTATGTAATTTATGTTTTTAAGTTGTACAAATGAGATATATCGTTTAGCTTAAGAGCAATTAGAGATATAAAGTATATTAAAAACGTCGATTGCCTAGACTTCGAAGATACTTTTTAACGACGTGATCGGCGTAACGATAATAATTTTTACAGTTTAATAATCACCTATATCTATGTATATATATTTTTTATTTTTATTTTTTTTTTTTTTTTTTTCAAATTTTAAAGATTTATTCGAATACGCGATAGTTTGACGTATTCGTGATCTTTGTAAGATGCACGGATTATGGAAATCTCGAACGAAAGGTTTTAAAGAACCGTTGCCATTAACTTGAAATCATTGTTACGTCCGACTTCCGTATACGCGCCATGTAACGGGAGTCACTGTTAAATAGTATTTAAGTTTCTGTTCGGGAAGATGAATTGTAATTGCATTAAAAATCATAGCTGATAGTTGGCTGATCGCGGACAATGAAATTTATATTTTTAACGAGTATTAAATATTATCGTCTTTTTCAACGGGTCAATTTTTATTTATTACTTTGACGACGTACGATATTATCCCGTTTTTATGCGTGCGCCGTTGCCTAAAAATGGTTACACGCGTTTGCGAAACAATTTTATTACAAATAAACACTTGAAAATAATAGCATCGTAATCATGAGATCGTAAAATCGCTAAAGCTTGAAAGTCATCGTCGTTATCCAATTGCCTAGGTCAACAACAACATCATTCGCTATTCATATAGTTCACGATCCCTAGTAAGATTTATTCACCAACACGTTGCAGTGAAATATTTACGCATTATAGAAATACCTGATGTCGTAGGAAAGCATTATAACCCGATACGAATATCGGTCGTTTTATTTTTGACGTTTGTATGTAACATATATCTTGGAAGCATAATCCTTACATAATACTTACATAAATTTTCCGAAAAGTATAACAACTAAATTTAAGATATTTTCAGCATACATTTCTTAAAATACTACTTGTTCAACAGCAGTAATTATAAAAATAATGATGATGACGGCGATGACAAAAGATTTTTGTTCTTCAATAGTTGGCAACACTGCATTCTGAGGAAGGGACGCCGCTCTTCGCTTCCTTGCCGCACCGGTCTGTTTCAGTCCGCCATTTTTTTTACTTCGGGAGCGTGTAGTTCAGAGTCGTGTTTAATCGTGCTTTTTTTACAGATATACTGACTTGGTAAGTATCTGAATAATTGTAAACTATTTTATACGTAATCCGTTATCGCGTGAAAGTAGCAGGTACATTCGGAAGCGTAGTTTAATCACGATATTGGTCATGATGTCGTATCGCTGACACGCAGGATACTCGACCACGCCATTTCACGCTCGCCGAGTTCTATTTCGTTTAATGCTACGGACGTTTGTGAGTGTTGTTTCCGACGAGCCTCGAACATACCGATGTTCGATCTGGTGTAACCCAAAACGTATCACGTACAGATAGAAAAACGATTTCGATCGTGTTACGGTCGCGTATAAGGTAAATGCGCGCGTGTGTGTATGCGTCATCCTATCCTCTAATTCGTACCTCGTCGCTATTTACGTAGCCTGATTTCTTACGGTAATTTTCCATGCAACTTTTACGACACGCGATTTTCTAACTGTATTTCACGCGTAACAGATTAATTTTTGTTCTCGATTATTACCGTTAATATCGATAATTGTTCGTTATAGAGACGATATTTTCCTTATCTTTCTTTTTTGTCCTCGTATACATTAAAAACGTGTTATCATAGATACATTTATGACGAATGTTGTCTTAACATGGTAGGAGTAGTTTAATCGTTTCGACGAATTGAAGTTGATAGTTTAACAAGATTCATAAAAAACGATGCTTGTGTTATGAGTAATCCAAGTACGCGTTATTATGCCCGCATGAATGAAAGGGAAGGGAACGTAAACGTAAACGTTAGCATGCTTATAGATCGGTAGAAACGAGCAACTTCCGTGCAGGGTTACCAACTGGAAAAATTCAATATTTAGGTTTTTGGTGCGTGAGTAAAGTTTCTGATGTATTGACATACACCAAATTTATTCTGTCTGACGTATAAAATAACACGAAGAAGCTTCGTGTCTACTTTGTTTTAACAAAAGAAACAGTAGAAAAGATTACGAGCGAAAATGAATAAAAGTTCCAAAATCCAGATTGGTAACCCTGTTTACGCAACGAATTATATTAGCGTACGAAATGAAGATGGAGACGGTTCATTGGTGGTAGGTTTTCGAACGTAATTTGTCGTGCCGTAATCGTTCGACAGAGGTCGCTGCTCGTACTAGCCTTGGTATTAGCTCGTACGAGCGGACGCGGCTAGTAAGACGCCATTGTTAGATCGTGTTCACTCGCGTCAAGTGTTGCCGAAGTCGTATACGCGATAGTATCGACGCGAGATTTTTTGCTAAAACTTGTTTGCGATAGATTTCGGTGAGTTGCGTGAAAAGGTGCAATAGTTTGTACGCGTAGGGTACGTAACGATCATTGGTAAACGTAATTACGCGTATTCGGTGAAATTGGTGCGCCATTTCGACAAGGTCGGTACGTTCTTTGTACTTACTGCGTGTTTTCGTACCGTGCTAAGTATTTTGGGGTCGCGTTCGTTCCTTTCCTCTCATCGAGTTACTAATCGGATAATCGAACATGTTTCACGCGAGTGATCGTCGCTCGAAATCATTTCGATTCGTGATTCAAACGATCGAGCAAAATCAACGAACTCCGAAATTCGAAAACTTGGATCGTCGGCAAAATGGTGGAAAAGAAGCATCCTAGAATGGGTGGAGAGTGGAGAGTGGCGAGTGGCGTGTGGCGCTTGTAGAGGGGTGAGGGGAAGAGGGGTTCTAAACAATCGCGTCACCATTGAGTATCCTCGACGAATTTCTTGGTTCGTTTCGCGACGTTCTTTCGCGCGTAATACTAAATCGCTTAAATAATATCTCGGTAACTTTGACATTATTTCGGCTAAATGATATTTCCGTGATAGGAAAGGACCGTGTGATTTTTCACGAGTCGATCGCGCTCCAAAGGGCATAAAATCGAAAAACATTTTGATATTCTTAACGTAGTTGCAACGCGTCATAATCTTTCTAGCGTGGCGCGTAATACGTTGGTAAAAGCAACACGCGAATAGGCGGTAAATAATATTTGTAATGTTTTGTTTGTGAAAGCAGGTTCTAGAACGAGCCGAAAATGCCAGGTTTTAGTAGCGTTGGCACGTTTAAAATCTTTATCGGCAATTTAGCCGACAAGACGTCGAATGCCGATATTAAACCGTTATTCGAGAAATACGGAAAGGTCGTAGAGTGCGATGTGGTGAAAAATTACGGATTCGTGGTAAGTTTGAACTTTTCGATACGCAGGATCTTTTTTTTTTTTTTTAAATGTTTCGGAACGTCGTTCGAACGTTAACGCGCGATTACGATAGATACGTTTTTTCCTTTCGTACTGTCGTTACCAAGTAAACGAACAAGCGATAATATTACGTATTACGTTTGATAGCATATGGAAAATGAAGAGGCAGGGAGAAACGCGATACAAAATTTGAACGGACAAATAGTTCACGGGCAGCCGATCAAATGCGAGGCCGCAAAGAGTCGTAAGGGGCCAAACACTCCTACGACAAAAATATTTGTTGGCAATCTGACGGATAACACGAAAGCGCCGCAAGTGCGCGAACTTTTTGCTAAATACGGCACGGTCGTGGAATGCGATATCGTGAGAAATTACGGATTCGTCCATCTGGAAGCGACGGGCGACGTGAACGACGCCATCAAGGAACTGAACGGACAAATGGTCGACGGTCAACCGATGAAGGTTCAGATTTCTACGAGCAGAGTACGACAGAGGCCAGGAATGGGGGATCCCGAGCAATGCTACCGATGCGGTCGCGGCGGTCATTGGTCCAAGGAATGCCCGAAAGGAGGAATGGGAGGAGGTCCGGATAGAAATGGATACAGGGACCGAATGTTTGGACGCGACCCGTATCCTCCACCGCCGCCACCACCGTTCCTTCGGGATCGGCTAATGGGTGGTGGCCGCTTTGGAGTGAGTATTTTTCTTTACGTAAACACTCGTCCATGAACGATGACGCGAACAGAAAAACAATTCACCAGTATATCGATAATTAACGTTTGCGTTTTTTCCGTGTGTCGCAGGATTACGAAAGCTACTACGACAGAAGGGGCTTCGAGGACACCAGGGATCTCTACGAGAGGCGGTTTACGGGTATGACAGGGCCCTGTGACATGGGAACATCCATGTGCGGGCTTGACTTTCCACCAATGACAATGCCACCTCTACCTCCAAGACGAGATCCAATGCCTCCTATGCCTCCTCTAGGTATGGGATCCATGCGCGACACTGGCTTCTCCCGTGGGAACGAGTATGGCATGTTCAGCCGCCGATCACCCCCTCCAAGTGGCAACAACGGCCGGTTCAGGTGAGTACAGTCATCGCTTACCGACTGCCCATTCGTCCGACTTAACATTGTGAACGTTCCAGGCTGGATTAACAGCTCATGCGAATTGGGGTTGATCGGTGATTCGTCGACATTTTATATATCATCTATTTATCTATCTATATATATTTATACAGGGTGTTCCATGCGGCCAGGATAAGCCACGGCGTTTAGACGGTAGAAGCTAGAACAAATTTCATCAGGCAAAATTAAACTGTTTTCAGCAATGCATCATACATGTGCCTTCTCCGAAACTGCTGGCGTTTCAAAGAGACTTTAGTTCTATTTTTTTCCATGGAACTATATTTGAAACGTCTGCAGTTTTGGAAAAGATACGTGTAACACGTGATGTGCTCGAAATAATTTAATCTTTCTTAATGAACCTTTCGCTGTCTTGTACCATTTTAACGGTGGCTTGTCCCAGTTACTTGGGCCACCCTGGATATCGTATTTCTTTTTCCGCACGAATCGTAGACTTGTCAAGTCACGTACATGTACATCTATAAGTATATGTACGCGTGTACACATCGTGTCTGCGATTTGTATCGCGTATTCATTACGTAATCTTTCGGGCAATATTCGGTTGTACTTATTACGAACAATGAAATTGAACGCGTAGTCGTTGCTATTTTACGTTTGGTCGTTGAAGCGAATCCGTGCGTGGCTGGGTCTTTATTTTTTCTTTTTTTTCTCTCTCTCTTTCTGGCACGAACACAGGACGTCTCGGAAAGGTCGTACGTCGCGAGAACTGCAGATTCTTTGAAACGCAAAGTACTTCATCTAACGATTCGCGGTTTCGTTTTCGAGGTACGGGTTTCGAGCAAACGAACGATGTGAAATCGTTCAGAATTTAGCGTTTGTCGAAGAGAGACAATGGAACCTTGGTACCGTTTGGGTAAAAGACGGTAAAAGGTTTTTCCTGTTCGTTTTTGGCACGGAGAATCTGCGGTTTTTCGGACGATGCAACCTAATCGATACTACACGGAGCGTACGCTTCTTTCACATACAATTCGAGACGATATAATTGGTATTTTTGTTGAAATTCGAGTACGAGTGTCGACCCGATGCCCACACGAGTGCAGAGTCTGCGTAATAAAATGCTAATATAATATGACGCTTGGACGTTTCTGTACATTCTAAATTTCAGTGCACCTCAGGCTGCGTACCATCTTTGTCCATGAACGCGGGCAACCCTAGAGAGACAGTCCCGGGCCAACGTTCAAGTCGTGCAAGAGTAAGTCTTTGACCACATTTGTTAGCGAGTAGTCGTACCTCGTTGTTGTCGGTAAACGCGCGTTCTATACGAGCAGCTTCCCTCGTTTTCGTTTCACGCGAGAAATTCCGGGTCTCGACTGATCGTACCTTGAACATGTCGACTGCTCTTCTAGGGATGTCCCTGTTCATAGACTCTCTTGATCCATGGCGTTAACTGCGAGATTGGCCTGTATGTCTCTCATGAATCCTTTGTGTTTCAAGCGCTCCTTATTACGTACATCACTCGACCGGGAGTGGCGCGGAGGCCTGGGATGAAGAAACGTTCCTAAGGAATGCGAACTAGATTTCTCGATCGCACCACCGCGAGCCAGGATGCGATCCTACGCAATTCTAACGAACTCTCGTACGCTGTAGATAGAAAAGAAAAACGAAACGGAAACGAAAAACACGAAAAAAATATGAACGGAAAAAAGTAAGGGTTGGCGCGATTTCTAGGAATGACGCCCGTCGATTATCTTTGAAACGTTTCGTAAGTAGAAATCAGCTCTCCAGACGAACGGGACAGACAATTTGGATATCGCCGATTCGCGGTCATCTCCGCTCTGTGATCATCGAGGCTCGGTTTTGCGTTAGAGAAGAAAACAGCACCTGCGCGTGTTCGAACGACGAGGTTCGTCGAGACGTCCCTTTTCACATTCTTAGATAATTTCGAATTTCGTCCTCTGACGGTACCATCTGTCCTTGCTATCCTCTTCTCGTTCCGCTCACTCGGCGTTTTATCGAGTTCAGTTCCGACGAGGCATCAGAGATCAAAATCGCGTTAATTCGAAAGATCGATACGATGGTAAGCTGCAAACGCGACGCGGCACAGTGTGGCAAACGCGGTGTCGCTCGCGTAATCGTACAAGCTTGGAAATTACGATCCACGGTTCTTGGAAGCTGACTTCTACTCGCGAGGTTCGAAGCTTTTCATGTATGTAAAATTCATTCGCAAACTTTCAAATAGAAAACAGAGTTGATTGAACTTCTCGATCGTTCTGAATAATTTGAATTTGTTGTTGCACGTTACCTTATTACCCTACATGATCCCAGCCTGGGCTGCAAACGGCTCGTTACGCTCTGATCTTTCGACTCGAACAATCGCATGGGTTCGAAATCCAGTCTACCGCTGCCTGCCTCATATGACTGGCCGATAAAACGCGGACCTCGTATTTTCGCCGTTACCGTATCTTTAACGCGTGTACTCCAGCGTTCGATCGTTTCGATCCCCTCGAGGCCGTGTCTCGCGTCCACCGAAGCGGATAGTCGGAAACGACTCGCGTGCAATTTAGGCGGGTTCGAATTAAGGATAGATCAGAATCGAACTATGATAGTCCTTCGATCGGATACGACGTTGCTCCGAGTGCCGCTAGTTTCTCGTCGCATCTTCATCGTTGAAAATTCTCGTTCCAGGCGTTTTTTGTGTGTCGCGTTCTTAGAGAAAGAGAGAGAGAGAGTATGAGAGAAAGTTGAAAGGTGTTAGCGCGATCGAAATTCGAATGAACGATCACTCATGAAACGACTTCATCCTCCGTTTCTTCACCTTTCTTCGCCTCTGTTAACACAGTCATATTAGGCGGCACGCAATCATTTTCCTTTGACTTTGAATATACAGGGACTAATTCACAAAGTTAAGCCTTGGACAAGGGAGCAAGTTACCGGTATACGTTGATCTCTGATCATCCGTAGATTCGATTATTTATTATACCCGCTGTTATAGTAGAGGCATGTACGAGGACTTCAGCCGAGATTCATTCGAAGAGCGTAGGTAAGTAGACGCGTAACGAACGGGTCGCGTCATCCCGAGTCGTCGAAACGTTTCTTCGTACTCGATCGTTGTCGCGAAAATTCATCCGGCTAACTTTATCCTCTTTACGAGTCGTGCTACGCCGTCGCAGCCCGATCGTCTCGCTTCTCAATCACAACCAGGTCCTTTTTTCGTTTTTTGCTCGAGTTAATGGCCATTTAGAACGTAGCGAGACGACGAAGAGCGAAGCGTACGGTTTCGTAACAAAGGGTATCGTTTCTTATCGGTAAGAAACAGTACAGTCAAGAGCAAGTCTGGCTTCCCTAGGGAGAATGGCAACTGTCTCGGTGATTTTTAGACATTTTTCAGTGGTTCAACATTTCAAGATCTTTGGTGGTCTCGATATTTGGGGATAGGAATTTATGACTGGGGATTTTAGGAGATATCTGGGGACTTAGGTATTTGGTGGTCTAGACATTTGGGGATCTAGAAGTTTTGAAAGATATTGAAGGACTAGAAATGTTGGGACATAGGAGGGCATCTATTGGCTTGGGGATTGATGTAGTAAATTTAGGAATTTGGGGATGTGGAAATTTGAGAATTCAGGAATGTAGGAATTCAACAGTTTGTTAAATAAGAAATTAAGAATTTAAAAATTTGGTAAATGAGAAATTAAGAATTTAAAAATTTGGTAAATTGCGAATTTAGTAAATAAGAGATTAAGAATTTTGAAATTTAGGAATATTAAAAGCTTGGGAACGTAAAAAATTGGTGAATGAGAGTATTGAGAAATTTGCGAATTTAAAAAATTGAAACCTTCAAATTGAGTCAATTTGAAAATTTGTAAATTTCGAGATTTGGAAGTAAATTAAAAAATAAAAAATTTAGGTCATCGACAATCTATAAATGTAGGTATTTGAAAAAGTTGTAAATCTGGGTATTGAAAGAAAGTTTGTCATCCAAAGGAAGCCTACGTTGCACCCGAGTGTACAATCTAGATAGCGAGAAAAACGAGGAAGTCCATGGTTGAAATTCGCATAATTTTCTTCTTCCCCATTGCGCGCATACGCGTAATTACCATTCGAGCACGCGTACGGTTTTACGTCTCATTCGCGACGATCGGTAGTTCGCGTAGTTCTCTATTTCCGCGGTACCATGTACCCTTGTCTACTTACCTATCTGCCCTGTCTCGTATCTCGCGAGTTCCTCGCCGTGTATTTCGTAAAACGGTAGCCTTGGTTAGCAGACCGGTATTACGAGGAGCATCGTGTCGGTTCGCGCCATATTAAATCGTCGCGGATCGGTCGGTCTCCGCGTGTCGCTAGCAGGAAGCCTCGGAACCGAGATACTGTGGTCTATCGTTGTGCACGTGCCACCAAATCGGAAGACGTTTTTCCTCTTTGCGCTCGATTCGGGAGCGAGATTAGGCAGCAAATCGAACGAAAAGAACACAGTTTGATCGAGTCGCAAGCCTTTCTTGCGCCCCCTTTATTTTACCTTTATTTCCAGTTTTCCTATCCCCGACACGTAAAATTTTTCGCCGCCGTCGCCGTTGCCGTCGCCGTCGTCCCCACCGTCGCCGCCAACACCATCGTCGTCGTCGTCGTCCTTCTCTTCGTCCTCGTCATCGTCGTCGTCGTGGTCGTCATCGCCTTCGCCGCCGTCACCGCAACCACCATCGCTACCGGTACCGTTATCGTTCGTTGCTTAACGCCTACCGTTTACCGATACCTTCAATCACCGAACGCGTCCTCTATTCGCACCTTTTTTTCACCCCGTCGAAACTGCGTCCAGTTACGCGTCTTATTTTTTACTCGGTGTCGATGCGATGGGTTCGTTTTCTCGATGTAAAGCATCCTCGGCATCCTCCTACCGAGATGGAACTTCCCTCGATCGCTCAGGTTTTCCATCGGATAGTACTTTTCAGGCTCGCAGAGCGTAAGGTCCGTTTCGGTAGGATGATGCTCGCGACGACGATACCGTACATTTTTGATGCTCGTTTTCATGACGCGCACGCGAACACGCACCGTTCGTATTTTTTCTCCGCGAGACACGGTTCGGTCAATCGTGAGATCCTCGGTAACGGAACGTTCCCGATCGAACATGTCTGAAGTTTCAGCGGAATGCGTCGCGTTCGAAAACGATCGAATCGGAGGAACGCGCGTTGCGTCGAATCGGCTGCGTTTTCGCGACGCGTCGCGATCACGAAAATCGGATCATCGTGTGAATAGTTGTAGCGCGCGCGATGATCGTTTCGATTACCGATTTCGCGGCTCGGCCTCGTACGGACTTCCTTTTACGTGACTCGTAAAAGGAGGGACTTTAATCGAATCGTTCGACGTTTCGAGCGTATCGTGCGTATCGTAATTTTCTTGCTCCCGACGATATAAATTGAGAATTTCCTACTAATTGCGCGGCATACACATACACGTACATTCGCAATTTATCTATAGTTAGCGGCACTCGTATCGATAAGCAAAAACGCGCAAATAAAGAAACGGAGTTAAACGAGAGATACGCCGCGTTCGGCTTCCACCTCAACGATTTCTCCCTCTCCCCGAAAAACGAAAGGAGGAAAATGCGTGCAGTTTTAACCAAGTTTCCATTACGAAAAAGCGTACTTTGATCGCTTCGGACACGCGAACGCGGTAGATCGGTAGGATGCGTTAATTGGGAATTTGAACTGGGTCGTGCGAACATTATATCATTAGTCTGTAGCCACGTAATATCGTTTTATTAACGTACTAGAATTAATTAACGTAAAGAGTTAGCGAAGATTAATAACGCGGTAATCGCAAATGCGCTCTGTTTAGCTTCGGCGCGTTAGTTAAACGCGCACGTACGTCGACGATCACAGTTTCTAGTTTCAAGACAGCGTGTAATATTTTTTCGTCTCGTTTTCTCTTACGCCTCTTTTTTTTTCTCTCCTTTCTCTTCGACGATACGACCTGTTTTTTTCCATGATAGTTACATTAATAAGAATCGTACCGATAATGGATAAAGAAACCAATGTAATAACAATAATGTACTTGTGGAATTCACAAAAAACCAAACGGAGTTTCGTGTTCTTTAATTATATCACTTGCACCGGTTGCGTCACGCAAGCCCACCCTTCGCCAAAGTGTACATCCTTAATTCTTGATCCTTCGCGAGATTTCTCTGGGTCGCCGATGGAAGGACTCGTAGTCGGTTGACGGGAACGAAACGCGCGTTTTCCTGGCTTCCTGCGCGTCGTCCGCGCGCGTTGCGATGTCTCGCGATCGGCCACGATTTTCGATCTCGCTTCTGCACCATCTGTCTCGTATCCCTCTCCTTTCGTCCACTCCGTTCGCGACCACCCCGCGAACGAATCGTTTTATTCTTTTTAGTCCAACATGTTGGTAACCCCCGTATCCGTATTCTCTCGTGTACGGTTTTACCGGCAATTCGTCGTTCCGATTTTGGAATCCGTTGCTTCCGGCTTGCCGTTTCCGGATAAAAATAATCGAGCCTTTTTCTGTCTCGACGAGAGGAGCGCGGACAAAAATACATTCGGTGGTTCTTGAAACGAGCGAGCGAGCGAGCCAACGAGAAAAAGAATTCGAGTTCTCTTTTTCATAGTACAGCCTTTTCAGAGAATGGTCTGGAAATTTGCTAGGTCACTTCTTTTATTTTTATTTTTATTTAATAATACTATTGGGTCCGACGCAAATTTTTCGGAGTACATTATAGAAACGTGTGTCGTATACATTTTGATGAATTTTCCGAGTTTTGCGGTAACTATTTTTATACACGCGAAATACCGTAGAACTCGTTTATCTCGCACAGCGAGGTTTTTTTTTTTTTTTTAGAAATCTAGTCATTTTCCTTAGCTCGCATAGCGCGTGTGCGTCTGTGACTGGAGGTACAATGCGAAAAAGGCACGGCGTGAGAGAAAAACAAATGGAATTTGCCGATCGAAAGAAACACATAGATACGGGTAATTTGTCGTCGTGCAAAATTTCAGTATAAAAATGTACAACTTGATCGCACGATGATCCGCTCGATCGAGTCGTCGAAGATCACGTCGTACCGGAAATCACGTCGATAGGAAACCCACGGGATAACTCGTGCACACGCAATCTCTCGTAACGCTATGGACGTAATGGCATTTGGTAGTTTCGATAACGTTGCCTCGTTCGGCCCGTTGCTACCGGTCAAGTTCGCAATACGTCGTCCTCGTCGCCGCCGCCGTCGTCGTCTTCGTCGCCGCCGTCGGGATGTGTACCCGTGCCGAGAAAAAGATCGACGAGACGGAAATCACTCGCAAATCGAGACACGCACCCACGCACGCTTCGAAAGCCCGGAAACACGTATACGGAATCCCTCGACTGAATGACGGCTAAAAAAAAAAAACGTGATGTATGCGCATCAACCGTGTCGCGTTGATAGATGACACGTGGTCGCGTTGATACACGCGACTTTTGAGAGACGGACGGGTCGTGAGAACGGAAGATGCCGGCCGGAAAGCTGCTCCACGTATTCGAGAAAAACGGAACGGAACGAATGCACCGATCGATCGGGGTAGAAATCGGACCATGCGACGATACGTGCGTGGTGCGATATCAACCAAGTATAAATAGTCTGCTACGGGAATCGGGACGTGTAATTCTTCGCAAGCCTGACGGATAACCGAACGTGTCTCGTGCCGGGTCGTCGGTTGCCAATTACCGAACGAAACGAAAAATCCGAGAGACGCGCCACGAAGAAAACGTAAAAAAGATACCATGCGTATTGTAATGTGATGTATGATATAGGACACCGTAGCCTCTACCTCGCACGCTTCTGGACACTCGTGGAAGGAGCTGCCGGCCAGTTTCACGGTGTATCGGCTACGAAAGGGGAAAGAGAATGATGTAAAGCGATGAAACGAGAAGAGAACGTACACAGACAGAAAAATCTGGAGAAAGAGAGAAAGAGAGGGAGGAGGTGGAAGGCAGGTGGTTCAACGCGTACCCTTACGTAGCAAGGTAATTGTCGACCAGGCAGGACACCGTTTCGTCTCCCGTAGATCCCGCCGAGCAGATAGACGAGCACACTGGCGTTAAACCACGTCGTATCAAGGCAAGTGTCCATAATCGAGTCTATCGCGTCATTTTCATTCGCGTGTAAAGCGAGTAAAAAGCGAAACCCGCATCCTTTGACGGTATATCAAAATCTCTTACGACTGTTCGCAGTTTTCTCTACCCACAGATCGTTTTGAGAGCCATGTTTTCTTTCTCAGGAGATGCGGTTAAGCGCACGACGCACGCACGCACGTAAGCACGCACGAACGAACGCGCGAACACGCTGAAATCTTCGATGCGAAAGACTTGCTATGCGAATACGCGAGTCCGGAAAACGCCGACGCTGCGAACCTACGCTTCGACGCTTCTTTGTCATAGCTAACGATGGATTTTATTATGTTTTTGTCTGCTGTGTGAAAATACGAAGGTACCGTAAGGAAAAGTAAAGTCTCTGTGCGTCCAATCCTTTCGTCCTTCTTATTCGTTTCGTGCGCAAAATCGACGATCTGATTTTCTTTTGTAATTACGAATTGTATTTTTCGCCATTTTCTTTGTTCTCCCATTTCTTTCCACTTTATTTTCCTTTTTTTCTTTCGCGATGTACGATTCAAAGTTGGAAAACGTGTATCTCGTCGGAATATCTTGCGCGTTATGTATCGCGCAATTTAATCTTTATAAATTTCCGAACGTGTATTCAAATTCTGCAAATCTTAAAGCGGTAAGTACGATAACAACGATACATTCAGGTAAGGTATAGATGCTGTTACGAATTTACAAAGATTTTGTAAATAAAAAGAACTCCGGATTACACGTATATACTTTTCTTACGACATGTTATATCAGACCCTGCTTTCCCGCTAATTTGGTAACGTAACGTAAACATGACGTAACTATAATACGATCGTATTAATAGCATCGATTATATATCTTTATGTATACGGCGTAAGACGTACATTTTACAGAACAGAGACAAAAAATTACGTAGCGTTCCGTGTGTTATTTTCCGTAGGATACAAGCCAATTATCATCTACTTGTTACTTATCGAATTGAATAAAGAAGATTATAATACTTGTATATTATGCGTTTATACTGATCAAATAAAATGGCCCATTTTAATTAAATAGTTTATTTCGTAAAGTGCACACCGCAATTTGACGCAACAATATAATCCTTACAAGATTTTTAATCTATGATTAGGGTTAATTTATAAAACTTCGTAATGAGCGATATGTTTAAGATACCAGTGTGGCTTTTCGAAGCTAACTCGTAGGAATTGTGGTTCACAGTTCACGATGCTTTGTTCGTTTCTTGACGCAAGCTTCTAAAATCTGTTGATGTTTATATCAGTAGCTCATTGTAACGTAAAAAAAGATAACCGATGATAACGTGACTATGCAAATATCGCTAAAAATAAACGATATTTCTATGACTAGCGTGAGTCGTGAAATACGGAACTGGTTGGTTGCGCGGCTCAGTGGCGCAGTGTTACCATTCGCGAACGTTACGTTTCGAAACATTGTTCTTGGTTGACTAAATTTCTAACAAATGGCTGTGGATTTACGGTACGATTGATTCTTGCAGCGAGTAGTTCATATTTCATTGATTCTCTTTTTTTTCTCTCGGTAATGTCAGTGATTTTTAACAATTTCGTTTCGAGGTTAGGCTAGGTTGAAAGTGTGTCAGGCGTGCACGTTTCGTGCACGCGGTTGATCATGTGCTCGCACGTTTCACCGTTATATGTGATGCTATATCGACAGTTATGTAATTCGATTGCAAATTTTTACGACATTACTTAAAAATTTGTGATAGACAATGCATGACCGACTTTTTGTAATTCTATTTATGCATATAACGCATATTTTACGGTTTTATGTGACATACGCTGTGATGAGAGAAAAAATTTGAGGTTTTGAGATTCTCAGTGCCGGATTATGAAGATTGAGAACCTCGATCGTAACGCGTTTTCTAAAAATGCATTTTTCGTATAGTCGTGGGAAATATTTAAAACTGATGGTAAACATTACGTTCCATTTGCAAGCTATCAAATGGTTAGTATAAAAATTGTAAAATGTTTCAGAGAGGGTCTACTGCTAGGCATGGGTAATCCCCTTCTTGACATTTCAGCAACCGTAGACGACAATTTTTTAAAAAAGTACGAATTAAGTTCGAACAATGCTATTCTTGCTGAAGAGAAACACAAATCCATGTACGATGAATTAATTGAACTGTATAAAGCAGACTTTATTGCTGGAGGTTCTGTACAAAATACAATGAGAGTAGCGCAAGTAAATACCTTATACACTTACAGTATATACTATTAGCTCAAAGTTGCAAGCATGAATTGTTAAATATTCTTTAGTGGTTTCTGGAAAAACCAAGAGTCGCCACTTACATGGGTTGCGTTGGGATAGATAAATATTCAAAAATTTTAGAGGAGAGAGCTAAAGCTGATGGTTTGAACGTTCGCTATCAGTACACGAACAAAGAACCTACTGGTACCTGTGCAGTCCTTATTACTGGAAATAACCGTTCTTTATGTGCCAATTTGGCTGCTGCCAATTGCTTTTCCCTTTCACACATAGAAGAACCTGAAAATAAAAAACTTATAGAAGCAGCAGAATACATTTATGTCTCTGTATGTATAAGTATTTGTATCAGGCCTATCAGCAGAGTAGTTGAATGTTGCATTCTATTCACTGAATTAATTTACAGAGTTTCTTCTTGACTGTCAGCCCAGAAACGATCCAGGCAGTTGCACAACATGCTAATGAAAAAAATAAAATGTTCATGATGAATCTGAGTGCTCCATTTTTATGCGAATTTTATAAGACACCAATGCTGGCAGCTCTTCCTTACGTCGATATTTTATTTGGTAATGAAACAGAAGCAGATACATTTGCGAAACTGAATGACTTTGGAACAACGGATAGAAAAGAAATTACATTGAAACTGTCGCAAATGCCAAAAGTAAATGAGAAGAGGCAAAGGGTTGTAGTGATAACGCAAGGAGCTGATCATATATTGATAGCCAAAGATAATACAGTGCAGGAATTTCCTGCTATTAAACTACCAGAAGAAAAGGTTGTTGATACAAATGGAGCAGGAGATGCTTTCGTTGGAGGTAAGTTAATCATAGGTCTTTGACACACCTTAAGATAAGACGGTATTTCTAAGAAAATGTTTTGTTACAGGTTTTTTGGCTCAACTCATACAAGGTAAAGACATAGAAGTTTGTATAAAATGTGGTATTTGGGCAGCGACACAAATTGTACAAAGATCTGGATGTACTTACGAAGGAAAACCTACCTTCACCCCCTAAAAATACTTAATCAAATAGTAACAATGAATTTTGTACTTAATAAATGTACCTTAGCACTTTTAAGTTTGTTTCTTTGAATCATTAAACATTTATTCTTCCTTGAACCACATTGGAGAAGCATAGCTTGACTTATTGGTACATTAGAACCTTGCAGTGGTAAGAATTAGGCAAGAATATAATTAGGCAGCATTTGATGAGTATACGAAAGAAAATGTTTTCATATCAATTTTCTATACCGATGATTGCATGGTTATATTTGATCGATTAATAAAATTGTACAAATTGCGTGCATGAAATACTGATAGGTGATTTACTTTTCGAACGATACGAACGTTGAAATCACATTGTACGTAGACATTAGTTATATAGGATTGAAAAATCAATAGAATCACCTACAACATGGTCGGTTCATCGGATGATCACGTATCACATGAAATACAAGTATAAAGGCACGCAGGTCACAACAGTGAAAAGAAAATAAAAAGATCGAATATGTGGCATAGCGCGCCTGCGCCACTGAATATTTGTATGTGTTTATCGTAAAATACATAGAGCTGAATGAAGATGAAAAGATAAGGATGTAGATGGTCGAAATACTATACGGTAAGAATAATCAAAAAATGAAAGAGAAAAGTAGTAACGAATAATTTGATCAGAAAATGGTACATAGTGTAAACGTTTAATGCGATGTAAAGTCAAGAAAGAGTTAACAATAAATTAATCGTATTCGCGCGACACGGATTGATTATAATTCTATTGAAAATATCGAAGCAAACGGTATAGAGCGATAAAAAATTTCCAAGAATGATTAATTGGAACATTCATAGTCACGTGACTCGAATGAAAAATATGCAGAGTAAGAAATTATTGGTCGAAGTTAGTGGTAGTGTCGAACACCAGCCGCGTCGCTACCGTGTCCATATAGTAGGTAATTGTAAACGGTGATATGGATCGGAAAGCAGGAGATGAGCGGATCGAAGCGAAGATAGAAAAAAACAAGTATTTGGTACGGAGCAAAAGATGTACAGAAGCTTGACGACCGTCCGGCGCGAGGTCGGATCAGCGGTTTCAATGTTCGTTTTCGTTACGCCTTGCATTTCGCAGCCGAAAGGTTTTTCCTAGGTGTTGAACGGGTCGACGGGACACCGCGTGATGTACTAATAATCGTTGTACGTACGAACAGTCGGTTCGTTCGTGTGCGGGAAAAAGGAACGAAACGGGATGCACGTGTGACCGGTAACGAGAGTGTGCGAGTTAAAGCGAACAGTTTGATTGGTTGAGGAAAACGCATGTCGCTACGCCGCTACGACTGTTTCGTGATTCCGCCGTAGCTACGAGCGCGGTGTGCGCAGTGCGCTCCCCACCGCGTGCGCATAATATGTAACCCCCGCAACCGCCATCTTTGTCAAGTGGGTAACCTTTGTTGATTTGTGTGAAATGTGACGCCGTTGTTGCAAGATAATCGGTGATCGTGATTACGCGTCCCGTGTTTCGGTAGTTAGTGATTCACGGATTCGTTCGATCGTGGATTTATACATGGGATCGCCTTGATCAGGTAAAAACAATTTGGCTCTCGATAAACGTTGCAAGGGAACCACGCGAATCATCAGCCGACGCATACGGGCCAGCGGGTCTGGTCGCTAGCTCGAACGCGAGAGGGAGCGAGAGAAAGAAAAAAAAAGAGAGAGAGGGCCTCGAGAGGGGCGGAAGGGAGGGTGCGAGAGAGACGGCGCGTACGCGCGCGTACAATCGAGAAGGAGAAAGAGAAAAAGAGAGAAAGAGAGAGCGCAAGCCTGTCGGAGCGCGAAAGAGAGGAAGACAATGTTCCGTACGCAAGTGTTTCTCCTTGTACTTTCTTGACGTTTTTGTTGGATCACGCGCGAACAGACAAACGTTCGAATGCTATGGAATAGCTGCAGGTTTCTCGATGGATCGAAGCGACGCGATATTTTAGCCGAATTATGGTTTCTGCGCGCGAAAAATTGTGCGAAACAACGGAGAGTTGGCCGTGCCTACCCAAGATGGCTGCCCGTCGGGCTTCGAGAAACTCGCGTTCTCGTCGCGTAGTTTACCGCGATTGCACGGTGTCGAGTTTTTCATGGTTTCGCGAGGTGCGCCGTGTCTCGAAATAAAAGGGAGAAAAGCGTGTCCCGGTGTTCGTAGCGATCAAAAGCAGGAACGATCGGAAATAGCGCGGAGACGAACGACGGACTGGTTCGTGGGCGACGGCCGTCGCTGTTACGTTTGCTGATTGTACAGTGTTACAGTGTTACGACGGAGAGGTGACTCGTAAGGAATTGCGATAGTTATCGGCGAGCTATATCGGTCGAGTAACGCGAACCATGTCAGAAGTATGCGTATCAAAGTTGACGATGTAAAATGGCTACCGACGGCAAGGAGTTCGCGGTTACACGGAACCGTATCAGGCGTACGATCGTTTCGCGATTGGCAAGCTGTAACGCGGAACGTCACAGTCGGTGCGTGGTTATCGTTTCGGTTTCGGTTTCGGTGCCGGCGATCGTGGATCGTCGAACGGAGTAGCATCGATTTCGGTAATATCGACAAGTGTTCGGGAAAGTTTGTCAGAGGAAAGAAGCGTGTGCAGAAACGAGGAGTGACGAACAAGAAACGAGAAAGGAGAAACGAAACGAGAAACGAGAAAGGAGAAACGAGTAACGAGGAACGAGAAGCGACGGGCGGCGGTGGTTAGAGCCGTTCGGTAACCGTCCGTTTTCTCGGTGGCAGCTGCTCTCTCTCCGCTGGCGTGTCCTCTCTTTTACTCTCCGTCGGGTGAGAGGGGCCCCGGCAAACACAGTCAGCCGGCCCGACTGGCCTCTCTTCGTCCTCGTCCCCGTCATCGTCTTAGCCGGAGGAACGACGGACAAATAGACGGACCTGGTGTCGGTCGTTCGTTCGTTCGTTCGTTCGACCGATACTTACTTTATTCCGCTCGATGCGATAACGAGTCGGAACAGGCGCAGCCGTGCATAGCGACCGAGAGAAAAAGGCTCGTCAAGTCTCGATAAATTTAGGTAAATCAATCGGATATTCGTTGGTCGCGGTCGAGGCTAAGTCGTTTCGCTGGCTCGCTCTCGTACGCTCTCGCTCCCCTGTTATTCCGTAAGATCGTTGGAAACGTGCCGGTGATTGGCCGATTAACGAATTCGAGCCAAGGTCGATATTTAAAATTCAAGTTATCGTGGAAACTCTATTGCGTTCCAAGTATCGCGACGCGGTACACGACCGTATCTTCTACCGGTACAGTTTTTCCAAGCTCGAACGGTTTCGAACGGGTCTTTTAGGCCGCGTAACGTACGCCGAACCGTATTCTCCTAACCGATCAAACCGTACGTTTACATTGCTCGAAAATTACCGCGACAAAGTCCCACGAATCGAACGCGTATTAATCTAATTGGTCGTTCGGTTCAAAATTAACGTTATGCCGGATCGATTCTTCTTTTTAATTAGAGGGGAATAACTGCGCGGTAGTTCGCGATGGCGCGTTCGTGAGAGGCGTAGTAAAGCGAAAAATCGCGCAAGTCAAAATACGTATTCTGTTGGTGGACAGCGCGACGTGCGGCGTTTAGACACTCATCCGTTTACGAACTGTTCGCACGCTAACAATATAATACATACGCATCTCGTACATCGATCAAAGAGAAGATACTTTTGTTCGTTTCCAACGCGTTCTCGCAATAAAACATAGCTTCATTACAGTTGGCGTTGCTTTAATAAACGTCAAGTTTCACCTTTCCAGAATATCGTTAACGTCCGACACGCGCAGCACCCCGTTTTCGCATCGCGTTCAGTTTTACTCGTTGTTTACAAATTCGCATCGACCGAGCATCGTCGCGTTTAGAGAAATCCCCGCGAAATTGAAAATTGACGTTTGTGCGAAGCAACGGGCTCGATGTGTTTTGGCGGGAAACGACGTCCGGGTCGGGACGATAGGAGTTTGAGGCACCGCGTTTGACGGTGACGTGCAACAGTGAATGCCATGCCGATAGACACGTTCAACCGTTTCCCATAGAACGATTTTGAACATTCGAAACTGCGCCTTTAGGCGAGCGTGCTCGAGAGCGAACGGAGCGGACGATAGGTCGCAACATCGGTCGAGGTTAACATACGCTACACGGGACAGCATTTAAGGAGAGTATTTTCGTCTTTTTATTTAGCCTGCTGAACGCGAGCTCGACGCGAACACGTAGCTAGGTCGAAACCTGTTGCCTGGGTCGCGCGTCTTGGTCGGCGTTCGTTAACTCGGTGCAGTTGGCGGGAAAGCTGAAAGTCATACGCGATTTCTTTTCGTTGGATATTCGTCGTTCGATTAACGCTCGCGGAGACAAGTTTACCGGTGACCGGCGTACTTCGTGGTGGGAGAGTTCAGCTGCGTTCGTGCATCGCCGGTTTACGCGATTGATTTAATTCGTGTCCGTGGGTGATTTCAGGCTGCGCGAAGAGCACTAAACGATTTCGAATATTTCTCTCTCTTCCACGTGCACGCGCACGTTCTCGAAGCTGACTCGCGTCGAGGAGAAAGTTCACCGCTTTAGGGGAAAATTGGCCAACCGTTTTGCGGCCAGGCTGAAAATTGAACGGTTTCGAATGTCGGCTAATTCGCGAAACGGTATAGGACAGCCGTCTCGTGTGATCGCGTCGTTGAACGCGAACGGTATGCTCAAGGAACGTTCCCGGAGTGTCGTGCGGTCGATCGGTGAAAAAGCGGGGCGGGAATCGAAACGGAGCGTGGGTCACGACCGTTTAAACGGGTCTCGCGTGGCTGTTCGATCGTCGCGTAGTTAAAACGTTAGTTAGCTCGCTCGACCGAGTAGGAAGCCGATCGATAAATGTCGCGCGTCCTTCTTGATGTTAATCGCGTTTTTGTACGTGGACGGGACGGGCTGCGCGTTAACGATGGCGAGAAAGGAGAAAGAGGAGGAAAAGACGCGGGAGCGTTGGCTGATGAGCGCGTGTTTTGATTTTAGGATAAACGCTAGAGGAACGTGGCGATCGTAGGCGAAGGAATCATTGGGAAAATCATTGGACGAGTCGCGCAGGATGTGAACGCCGTAGCGACGATAAGAGGACCGACCCGAAGACGCTCGAGGGTCGCGTTTAAACGGGGGCGCGTACTCTGGAGAGGTACGCGATCGTCGTCGCCGGCGGCGTCAGCCTCGTCGGCAGACGGCCGACGAAGTCCAAAACACCAAGACGAAGACGAAGAAGAAGGGGCGGACGAAGACGAAGAGGAAGAAATGGACGAACCCGAGTCTGCCGAAACGTGGTCGGCCTGGTTCCTCGACGCGATCCGGAAGATTCGTAGTCAGAAGCAGAGGCCGAGCGTCGAGCGGATATGCCACGCGATTCGTCAACATCACAACTTCCACGAGGAGGAGATCGCCGAGCACCTGGAGGTCGCCGTGAAACGCGGCGCCGTGCTTAAGATCTTCAACAAGGGTCAATCGTCGTACAAGGACCCAGGTGGTTTGCAGTCGAAACCGCTCAAGGTCGGCAAGGCGTCCGATCTCAGCAAGGTGCTGGGCAAGGCCGTGAGAGAGCTCGGCGAGAGGGAAGGCTCGACCCTGAAGAACATCGAGAAGTACATCAGGCAGAGTCACACGGTCGAGGAAGAGGCCGAGGGCGATTTGAGGACGGCGCTCAGGCTATCGGCGAAGAGAGCCGTCGACCGAGGTCTGGTGATTCAGGACGGCAGACTTTTCCGTCAACCGGACAGGCCACCCTATGCCAAGAAGCAGGGGGAACACGCTCAAGCTGCTTTACCGGAACCACCCGTCCCCAAGGTCAGTCCTTTATTCCCCTTTAACGAAATTCGCCGATCGATCCAGCGTTCTATATTTCTGTATCATCTGTTTTTTTTCTCTCGCGACACGTAGCAGGTATTCCAGAGAGCGGAGTAGAATAGCAAGATTCCTCGATACTATCCGCGATCGAGAAAATGGAAAGAGAGCGAGAGAGCAGGAGCAACCGCGTATCCAGTTGCGCGGCTATCGCTAGAATTTCCACCCGACCTTGAACTCGGAAGAGCACGAGTCGGAACAGAGTCGTTTGCCGCGTTATTCCAGTGCGCCCGCGGTTAGGCTAGGTTATAAGAAACGCGCGCGCGTTCGTGTACTACGTAAAACCGCTCGATTCGTATCTACCCGTCGCGTTCCAACTTTTCCTCGGCTATTTTAGCCGTAGACTCGACGTTCGAGCGGGCGCGCAACTTTCATCGTGGCCGGTGAAAGAAACGGTCGCGATACGTTTTCGTGGCATGAGTCACGATTTCGTAATGGCGCGTGACGGAAGAGAATAGAAAAATAACGGATGATCGAGACGTCGGAGGAGCCGATCGGCTCGGATCGGCGAAAGGCCGACGCACGAGCGAACGTGTTCAATTACGGGAAAGTTGGCAAAGATGGTCGAGCGGTATCGCGTCGATCGCGGCGTTGTCGACTCGCGGGAACCAACGAGGAAAATCCGCGTTACGTTCTCGTTACGGGCCTCCGTTCGCGACTGGGGAGTCACGCCGTGTGCCCACGCCTCGACGTGGTTAGTCGTGACCAAGAGGCAGCGGAGAGCGCGAACGGCGAAAGATCACGAAGGGATTGGCTGGGATCGGAAGGGGGAGAGGGGCGCGCGTGCGAGAAAGATACCCGGAGAAGAGGCGCTATCTTGTTCGACTTCCGTCGCGGCGATTCGTTCTCTGCTTCTCTTATTGATTCTCTGCGCACGCGAAATCCTTCTCTCTTCCGTTCATCGCGATTCCTCTGTACGTTGTTTCGTCATCGCTCGATTCCCTCGCCTGCCCCGTCCATCGCGTTTCATACGCGCACAATCAGTCGGCGAACACGAAAAACTTAGTCATAGAACGATCGCGCCGACGCGATGCGATTCCTCGCGATTCTTGTATCGTTTCATTCTCGATCCCCGGTTACGCTCGCTTCCGCGTCGTTTCCCGCGCTTTGTTCGTCGCGGCGCTCGGCAACGATCGTGGATCGTCGCTCTTATCGCCCATCTAGTCATTCGAAAAGTAAATCGTTTTCCTACAACGTTTGTCATCGAGACCGGTGGACGGTTGTGTCTTACGATCGTTTCGATCCAAAGCGTATTCTAACGAGACAGTTTAACAGCGATATGATCGTGTATCGATGATAACGCTTATGAACCGTAAACATTTGGTCAACGACATTGCACGCGTTATTGGTCGAATGATTCACGTAATAACGAACGTCTTTTGCTCGTAAAACGTTTATTTTCATGTCACCGGTTAAACCGACCGCGTTTAGTACTGGCATACGCGTCTTCGAAAGCGGTACGTTCCCTTAATAAGATGCACCCTCGCTGATGCAGAGATATACTAAAGCTGGGTCGCATTATTATCGAAACGAATAATTACGCTCGTACGCAACGACGTTTTTCGTACGTTGGAGTTTCGTATTCCGAAAGATCGAGCGACGAAGTAACCGTGCAATTTTCGCGCGGGAAGTTTACGCTTTGATTGGTCTGTTACAGTTACCGGCTCCGTTGCCAATATGCAAGGAGTGTCTCGGAGCGACGATAGCCGGAAACAATAACGCGAAACGGAACGGCACGGAAAAGCTGAGCCGATGTAGCGTGTGCGGCGCAGCTCTGCACAATTCTTGCGCACCGCCGGAACTCTCGATCCTGGTCGACAGGGGCGTAACGTGGTCCTGCGACGACTGCTCGCCAACCTGCGCCGGCTGTCAGTTGGAACGAGAGTCACAGAATTACCTGGTGAAATGCGCCGGCTGCGTGAAGTGTTATCATCCCACCTGTCTGGATCCTGCGCTCGACAAAAAGAACAAAGCACCCTGGAGGTGTCGACACTGTCAGACGGCGCATACACCGCTCTCGAAGGATGACGCCAAAAGGAGCAAAACGCAGGACTCGAGTTCTCCCGATGACGCGCCGACTAGCGCGAGGAAGAGACTCAGCAAATTACGCGAGAATAGAAAGTAAGCAAATATCTTTTCGTACGGTGGGAACAGTTTCTAATCGGGGTTGATCGCTCGTGTACGGTTACCACGTGTACCGAATCGTGTCACGATACTTGGACGATTCGATGATCGAAAGACTCGGCGGTGACCGGTGTTCTCTTTTGCGCGAGATCAATTATCGCGTACGAGTTTCGGAACGGAGCGAATATTTGAAATCGGGTACACGCGGGGGTGGGTATCGAAATCGAGAAGAGGGTGGTGGTAAGCGATAAGAT
The DNA here is from genome assembly GCA_036983795.1 of Megachile lagopoda. Lineage (NCBI taxonomy): Eukaryota > Metazoa > Arthropoda > Insecta > Hymenoptera > Megachilidae > Megachile > Megachile lagopoda. Next base: position 8,283,916 of record CM072798.1, read on the forward strand.
AAGAACGAGGATAATGCTTATTCCAGATCGACGGTATCCAGGAAGAGCTTGACGAGTACGAGTCCGGGCAAGAAAGGCGGTGCTGGAGTGGCACAGGTGGACGGCAACTCGGACGGTAATGCGGGTGTTGTCTCCCCTCGTCGACCACCTTTGATATCCTCTCCTTTACCACAACCCCCCACCCCACTCGCAGGCCAGGGTAGGCTACTCGAAGAAAAGAACGACCGAATCTCCAAAGAGAAGCAAAAGTTCTTTAGACTGAGCGCATTTAACGCGGAGCACAATAAATTGAAGCGGGTGGGGGGCGGTGAGAAATTTAAATCTTCGCAAAACGTTAGTCCTAGGTTGACTCGAGGTAACGCTGCTGCCGCCGCCGCCGCCGTTGCAGCCGCTTCCGCGACCGCGACCACGACCGCGACAACGATCTCGACCACGACCGCTACCGCGACCGTCGCTGCCGCGAGCAAGACCGAGAAGCAGCAGACGGTGCCCGATAAAAAGGCACCGATAACGTCTAGCAGCAACAACAGTAACAGCAACAGTAGCAGCAGCAGCAGCAGCAGTAGCAGCAGCAGCGACGCGACCGATAGCGATTCCTCCGAGGCCAGCGACACTACCGACAACGAGGACGAAGACGACGAAGAGGGTAACAGTTCTAGCGAGTCCAGCGACTCGTCGTCCGCGGACGAGAGCCAGGAACAACGATTGCCGGTCGAATCCCCGAAACCGAGGGGCCCGTTCTCGTGCGATTTCAACGAGGACAAACCTTGGGGATTCGCCGCGGCGGCTGCTGCTGCTGCTAAGTTGAATATGGAATCGCCGTTTTTCAGCAGCATCACCAACACCTTCGGCGCTCCTTTACCGAAACTGGACGTGAGCGGTACGCCGACGTTCGGTTTGCGCATAAGAGAACCGGCGAGCGTCGATTCACCGATGCCCGACGAGAAAAAGAAACAGAAGAACGATCGCGGCGTAGCGACCGGTTTCACCACAGCGGACGGCAAAGTAAAACCTGGCGCCGGCCAATTGAAAGGCCTGTTCGACGGTTTGAGTCACTTTTTTTCAGTACCTGGTAGCGGTAGAGCGAGATCTAGCGCGCCGACGCCAAATTACGCTCCCGACAGGAGAAAACGGCCTAACGCGGATGACGCGTCCAGACCGAGCAAACTATCCAGAGGGATACAGAGCAACAGGAGGGTCAGCTTGCCCGCCACCGGTAAATCGAAGGAGAAAAGGAAAGCGCGGGAAGAACCGAGCGACGAACCGAGAATACCTCGACCCGGAGTCTTTCTACCTTCCGACGAGGTGTTGTTCGCTGGTCCGTTTGCCGAGAAAATGACCAAAATGACACCGTCTAATTTGGTGAAAACAGCGGTGAACAGCAAACGACACGAACACGAGAGGAGAAAGTTAATGAAAGACGACCCGTCGCTGATCAAATGCGCCGCGATGGATTTATCGGCATCACCGTCTACGACACTGGCGCCTTTGCGTTCTCTATCCTCGTCCTTGACGTCGACGTCGACGCCGTCGATGTCGATGTCGAGGCTCGACCAGTGTTCGCGAAAGAGAAACGCGCTCGTTGACGACGCGTCGAATCAAACACGCCACCCTGTGCCCGCTATTTTTAAGTCTGGCCCGTGTTCCGATTCCGTGAAATCAAATCCTAGCCTAAAGTCCATTCCACGAGCCTGTACTAGCGCCACCACCACCAACACCACCACGACACCCCGCGCGACACCCTGCTCCACCAGGAAGGGTAAGAGTCTACCCCACCCGTTCACGAGTCCTAACCTCGATGATGCACCCAATTCGCAAACAATGATTCCCTCTAATCTAATCCTCGCTCACCACCACGTGGATGTGTTGGCGGTGTGGTGTGGTATGATGCGTATGCACGTATGCGCGTGTGCTTGCTTCTGCTTGTACGTAAGCGTGCGTGTGACTGCGTCCGCGTGTACGTGTACGCCCGACGTAACTTCTTCCAAGATAACGTGATTGTTCTACCAATGGTCAAATGGTTGTCAAATGTTCGACCGTCTCTGCTTATCAAATCGTTTAACCATGCCTTAACGAGAACAATCAGGTTTCCCGGTAGGATGATGTTCGTCGTTGTTTGTGCAGCGTGAAACACGTGGAAATCTTGTTTTTACTCGATTCGTTGAATCTCTCTTGTTTTTCTAACTTTTGAACCATCTATTGCCAACGAGTTTCATACGTTTTATGCTGCACAAACTTTACCTGGTTACTGCATGTTTATTACTAATATTATTATTATTACTACTATTACTACTACTACTACTACTATTACTACTATCACTATCATTATCATCGTCGTAATTGACCATCATTGCCATAATTATTATCATCATTTTATTACTTGTTGGCTCTGGCATAACTCTCCCTCGTTTTGTCTGTACCTTACATTTTTTTGTAGAGAACACTTTTAGAGTGCACGTAAATACAAACGTAATCGACTAGTTACAAGCATTTCGCGTAGCATTTTCGTTTCGTTAGCTCGCCTGTACGCGTCACGAATCTATACCGAGATCCCTGTTCGCGGAGATTACCGTCGATGCGATCGTTTTCGTCGTGGAAAGAAGAGCCTTCGAATTCGTATACGGTGCACGAAGCTTCGACGGGAATCGTCGTAACGCCTGATCCCGCTTAAAGAAGCGAAGAACCGATAATCCACGGTCCGTTTTCAAGATCGAAGAAACGCGGCAATGGCTGGCATATACCTCGCTCGGCGGCCTGATATTAATCCGATAACTTAAAGTGAACCTGCTGCCACTGACGTTTAGCAGGCACACCGTTGTAACGCTTTCTCACCGCCCTCCTCCGTCATTCGTTACGAACCAACATACTGGAAAGAAAGTTGTCTTTGCCGAACAGCCAGGTTTTCATATTCTGCCAACACATCCCGTCAAACCCATAGCTATCCCGCAGCTTTGCTTTGGATATTATTTCGCCATGTTAACACGGTTGACTAAATATCATCGCGCGAACGGGTACCACTTAACCCAGGTGCACGGGTTCACGTTCACGCTTCGCGATTACAGTACTTTTGCTTTACCACCCTCTCCTCCCTACCACCCGAATTTACCGCGAACGTTACGAAACCTTTCAAGACCGCGTCACATCCGGATACCGCGCGAAATCTTTGCTGAATTTGCTTTTTACTTTACTTCGCTCCACTTTACATCGCTTTATTTTATTTTACTTTTACCTATACTTTTTTATTCCACATCGTACAGTTCTGATCGTTAAGTGGTATCACGATATCGCGTGTACATTATCGGACGATGATACTCGAACGGTACATCGGCACGCGTCTAGGATTATCTCACGTAAATGATCGATTCCGTTAAGGCTCGCGAAAACGAATAGGCGAAATTTCATTTCCTTCCTTGGATCGATCGCGAGGAAGCCGTTGGTAAAAACCAGTTGGTCGATTCTGTTTACAGAGGAACCGATTCTGCCACAGAGCCTGCCACCCGGAGTTACTCAGAAGGACGTGGACCTGTTCAAGGAAGCTCGAGACAGGGCAGCTCGGTTGACCACCGTGAACGGAGAGAGCGAGGAGAGCAACGACGCGTCCGTGAACGTTGGGACCACCGGTGGCACAGGGACGACGGCGACTGCGACGACGACAACGACGACCACGGCATCGGCTGGAACCCGAAATCCTGCGGCCATCGTTTTCGGCCGATACGAAGTGGAGACCTGGTACTCCAGCCCGTTCCCTCAAGAGTACGCAAGGTTACCGAAACTCTTCTTCTGCGAGTTCTGCTTAAAGTACACCAAGAGTCGGGCGGTTCTCGACAGGCACATGGACAAGTGCCAGTGGAGGCATCCGCCTGCCACCGAAATCTATAGGTGTAACGGGCTATCCGTCTTCGAGGTGTGTACCCCTTTTTAAACATCATTTTACGGATGAAACGTGTGTAACGATTGCATGAGCCGTTATCTCGTAAATTAAACCAGGCGACGAGAATAACCTGTATTCTGTTTTGCGTTTCAGATCGACGGTAACGTGAACAAGATCTATTGCCAAAACTTGTGTCTGTTAGCGAAACTGTTTTTAGATCATAAGACTCTGTATTACGACGTAGAGCCGTTTCTGTTTTACGCGGTGACCAAAAACGACAAATACGGTTGCCATTTGGTGGGTTACTTCAGCAAAGAGAAACATTGCCCGGCGCAGAGGTACAACGTGTCGTGTATCATGACCCTACCTCAGTACCAGAGGCAAGGATTCGGAAGGTTTCTCATCGAGTTCAGTTACCTTTTGTCCAAGGTGGAGGGAATCCCCGGAACGCCGGAAAAGCCGCTTTCCGATCTCGGCCGAGTGTCGTACCACTCGTTCTGGAAAAGCGTCGTGCTCGAGTATCTCGACGCGCATCGAGATTCCACGGAAATTAAACTGGGAGATATAACGAAGGAAACCGGCGTGTCTGCCCACGATATCGCGACAGCGATGCAGTTGTTAGGGTTCGTCAGATCGGTCCATCTACCCGGCGAAGGGAACTCCAAGGTGGCCGTAGTAGTCGATTGGAGTAAAGTGGACGCTCACGTTGCCAAGGTGCGGAAGAGTTCGAGGATCAAGTTGGATCCCGATTGTCTCAGGTGGATACCGTTGCTCACGCAAATCCCGAACCCGTATCAGAGTCCGGAAGAAAGCGGCGACACCGGTTCCGAATCTTCTCCCGCCGCGTCCGAGCCTAAACACGTGGCCGCCGTCGTCGAGAAAATCCAGAAGGTGAAGATCAAGAGGAAACCCAGAAGCAGGAGGCTAGGACAGAGGAGATCGTCGCCGTTGAAGCAGAGAACTCCTCAGAAGTCTTCCGTGCAGAAAGATACCGCTTTCAAAGTACCAAAGGACACGAAGGAGACGAAGGACGCGAAACAGCTGAGAGACTCGAAAGAGACGAAGGAGACGAAGGAGTCGAAGGACGGCAAAGAGGCCAAGGAGACTAAGGGGACGAAGGAGGGCAAGGAGACGAAAGAACCAAAGGAACCAAAGGAACTGAAGGAATCGAAAACGGCGAAAGAGACGGAAGAGAAAGAGGCACGAACGGCCGTTGTCCCGGAGAACGGTAAAGTGATGGAAGTCGAATCGAAGCACGTCACGACGCCGAGGAATTCTCGGACATTGGCTGCGTCGAAAAATGCGAGCAGCTTGGTGAATTCAGGGAAATCGACGCCTCTTTCGACGGTGACGACGATGCCGAGGCGAAAGGTCAGGGCACCGAAGACCCCTCTAGTCGAATCGGTAACGACGCCTTTGCGAAAACGAAAACATTCCGAAAAGACTGAAAGCGAAGACAGAGAGGAGAAGTCCGAAGCGAGTTGTAGAAAGAGGACTCGTGAGTCGCTGAGAGAGAAAGAGAAAGAAAAAGAGCGAGAAAAGGAAAAGGAGAAAGAGAAGGAGAAGGAGAAGGAAAAAGAAAAGGAGAAGGAAAAGGAAAAAGAGAAGGAAAAGCCGAAGGAGAAGGAGAGGACAAAAGATAAGGACAAGGATAAGGACAAAGAAAAGGATACGACAAAGGAGAAAGACAATAACCGGGTGGTGGAAGGAGAAAAAATGTCCTCTAAAGAGGCTGGTATGGAATCGACTCCGTTGTCCGCCGTTCAGAAGCCGGCTAAAAAACAGTGTAAAGTGGACGACATCTTGTTGAAGATAACCAGTCGACAAAGCAGTAAATACCTGCAGACGAAACAAGGGAAGGAGAAGAAGTTGTCGGAGCAGAGTCAACAATACAACGGGGGCAAAGAGGAAACGAAGGAGGTCGTTAAAGCTTCACCGGTATCGAGGCGCGGCAGGGCGAAAGCCGAGAAGGACGCTTTGAAGATGCCGCAATTGAAGCCTGAAACTATTCGCGCGGAGGAGAGGGCGGATAGTCCCGTCGCGGTGGCACCTCCTCCTGCCTTGTCCCCGTCGCCGGACACCGACAAGACGGATCCTCCCGCGACCAACGAACAACCCTGTGCGTTGGAGTCGAACTCCAGCAAGGAGCAGGAAACGGTGGAGACGAGTAAAAGCGACACCACCGTGGACAACGGCGATGCTAGTCGGACAACCGCCGTCGTTGTTCCACCGGAAGCGGAGGTAATCTCGGCCAGTCCCGGGGAATACGAGGGAGGAGACGAAGACGAAGGGGAAGAAGAAGTACCTGCACCGAGACCGAAATCCGTGGCGCGGTGTTCGAGCGCCACCGCGGACATCGACTCGAGCGAACGGATCGCGAAGACGGAAGAGAAACCTGACGAAGAACCGAAAGAGGACGACGGTAAACCTTTCGTGCGAAGAGTGGAATCTGAATCGGAATCGGAATCGCAGTCGCAATCGCAGGTTGCCGAGGATCGGAACGAGGAAGTCGTGAAAGAGCGCGATAAAGATTTAGAGACTGAACAAGCAATTTGTACACCGGATACGTTGAAATTGGTACCTGACGTTCCTTCGCCCAAACGCGAAGAAAACGAAAAATTAAAAGTTATCGCCGAGGATAAGGACGAGGATAGTTGTAAGGAAGACCCGATTCCCGATCGGTTAGCGTTAAAGGATTCGAGGGAAGATTTCAAGGAGGAGTCGTCGCAGGCGCAGTTGGAAGTTTGTCAGACTGCTCCTGTGGAAAAGAAAGAGTCGATTGTTGTTTCAGACATTGCTTCGCCTGAAGCGGAGCCACGCACGCCACAAGAGAAGGTTCTTCCCGTCGTCGAGGTTCAACAACATCAGCAACAACCGCAGCAGCAGCAGCAGCAACATCAGCAACAGCAGCAGCAGCAACAACAACAACAGCAGCAGCAACAGCAGCAGCAGCCACAACAACCACAGCCTCAGCAGGAGAATTTGCACGTTCAAACTCAATCGGAAGAGTTGAAACAGAATTCTCCCGAGAGCGGTAAAACAACGCCTCATTTGGAGAATCCAGGCTCTGTGAAACGCACGCCTCCTTCGCAACCGGACCTACCGTCGATGGGAGTGTACACGCCCGATTCGACCACGAATTCGGTGCACTCGTTGCATTACGGTCATTGCGATTTGGACGTTAGTCAGCTGGGATTAGAATCTCCTACTTCGATCGCGAGCGATCTCGCGTCGCAGAACAGCGTCGAGAGGCCACCGAGCGCTCTGCCCTCGATGCCCGCATCGGCGACGGTCCCGCCCTCCGTGTCCATGCAAATAGCGACGCCGGTTACTTCCGTGGCCGTGAATATATCACCGCAAGTACAATACTCGGATTGCTCGATACCTCAACACGCGCAGCCGGCCCATGTCGGCATGCATCCGATGCAGCACCAGCCGCATACGCCGCAGCCTCTTCAACAGCCTCGAACGCCGCAGTCGCACACGCCTCAGAGTATCCCGACGCAAAGTCCTCAACCTCTTCCCCAAAGTCACACACCGCAACCGCTGCCTCAGTCTCATACTCCTCAACCTATCCCCCAGTCTCACACGCCTCAGAGTATACCCACGCAAAGTCCACAACCGATGCCACAAAGCCGCACCCCGCAACCTTTGCCCCAATCCCATACGCCCCAACCGATACAGTTGTCTCTGACTCAGCAACCACAAACCCAAAACATACCGCACGGTCAGTCTCAACAATCTCAATCTCAACAGCAGCAGCAGCAACAGCAGCAGCAACAACAGCAGCAGCAGTCCCAGACGCAGTCTCACGGTACGAAGAGAGCCAGTGGCTCTCAAACCAGCCACAGGTCAAGGTCAACGCAGCAGAGCAGCAGGTCGCATCGAAGCACGCCTCCCGTGTCTCACGCTCAAGCCTCTTCTCAGCATTCGAGCTCTCACAGCAGTCACGCGAGCTCTCACACCAGCCACTCCAGCGTCGCGCACTCGGCGCACGTGCCACCTCAGTACCAGCAGTCCTCGTCGATGAGCGTACCGCCCGTACCACATCCGCATTCGCACGCGCACGCAACACACTCGCACAATATGGCCGTTATCTCGCAAGGGAATTACATGGCGGTCGCCTCGCAGAACTTTCCGACGCAGAACACGTACGTGATCCAACACCGTGGCAGCAGGTCGGGCGCGCCCACACCCTGCACCACCGCGACCAACTTCTACATCCAGACGAGCGCGATGCCACCGCACTCGCACGCTCCGGCGCCTTCTCTGTCCGCCTCCGGAAATCATCAGACCAGCAACTCCTGCAGCCTGGCGAAATTGCAGCAACTGACCAACGGTCTGGAAATGATACCGCCGACGCCTCCGCCACCGTCGGCCATGAATCTGACGCCACCGCCGCCGATACCGCACACGATGACCCCGCCGCAGACCTCGCGACAACTGTCGACCCCGCCTCAGGTGCCTCTCGGTTACCCGAAGAATTATTACAACGTAAACGCGGTACCGCCGAGCACGCCCGGCCCACCCAGCAGGTCCGCCTCGAGGTCCTCGGCGAACGCTGCCAACATGGCGTCCCTTACGCAACCCTACCCGAGCGAGAGTCTCTATCGGCAAACTCTTGATCCTGGAAGTACCTGTCCTCAGATGCAGAGCGCGGCCAGCAGGGTCAGCCCCAACGTGGCCTTGAACACGAATCTCATGGCTCAGTACGGGTATCGAGTGGCGCAGCCAGCTACCGGTTACATGAACCAAGCGGCTCAACTCGGCGGTTTCATGAACCAGGCCAGTCAGCTGCCCGTCGGAGTCGTCAACGTACCTGCGCCGTATCCCCAGGATCCTCATCAACAAAATCCGGCGGCGGTCTACACGACGTATCACGGTTACATCAACGGAGGCCTTATGCAGCCCCTCAACAGTTCGATGAGGCCGCGTTAGTCCCCCGATGGGCTACACGCACATTCTCTTATCCGCATAAAATCTCTGTCTCTGCCTTCGCTTCTGTCGCGGTTTGCCGACTCAACGATCGACTTGTCGGTTAACTCGATGCTCTCTTTCGCGATGACTTTCTGTCGGAGTAAAGTACAACGGGAGCTTGGCGGGACCGTCGTGGAATCTTTTTTACTTACTCACGTTCGCTTCCGCGAAGTCTATCTTTCGAAAACACGATGCACTGTCCTTCTTTATTTCTTCTCTGCTTTTCGTTCTTTCGTGCTCTCTATCCGTCTTTCCTCTTTTCTTTCATTCGGGCGTTTTAATCTCTTTTCAGAAATACGCGTTATCTCTTTTTATCCGCGATACTCTTCGTGCTTTGATATCGTCGAAGAGTTGCTCTATTAAACCGATTTTTAACTCGTCAGATGTGTGGGTGAATGATTACGGATAGACGAATGAGAGTTGTGTACGCGAATGAATCGACGAATGTACGGACGAGAGTGGATTGTAGTTACGTATGTTTGAATGGTAATCCGCAAAGTATGGGTTCGTAAGTTGTGCATTTAAAGTGATTAACGATACGCCTTGAAGGTCGATTTATCGATCGATCGATGTAAATATCGATCGTCGAAACGAAAACCTATTTTTAGTAGGGCATTCCCTCTCGAAATTGCGACGGTGTTACGTTTTGTGTATAATAGGATACGTATTATACATATATATCTTCGTACACGCATGCATATATACATACGTGTATACACATATAACATTATTTATATGTATGTATATACGCGTATGCGTGTCACTCACGAATACTTGCAAATAATATTCTGTTTGATATTATCGATTGTTGAACGTTGTTGTTTAATTTTTCTTCGAGGCACACTGTACTTTATTGTATCATAAAATACTGGTACCGCTCTGATACTTCTAATTGTATTGTTGCAAATTAATTATACGATCGCTGTTGGGATCGTTGTCGAACGCGTTCGTTGTCATCGACCGGTAAATCAGTATCGACGACGCGTTTCTCGTTTCCATCTCTCTACGCGATATCGTTTTTATCGTAATCATCCTCCGCGTCGTTATCATCGCCATTATCGTTTCTTTTATTATTGTTATTATTATTACCTCTATGATTATCATTATAATTATAATTATTATTATTAATATTATTATCATCGTCGCCGTCACTATTATCATTTTTATCTCCGTAATCGCGTCATCGTCGTCATCGTCACCGTGATCATCCTTCGTAGAATTATACTTTACTCGCTGTCAGTCCCTGGATCCGTCACGACGCACCGAGCGTAGACACGATATAAAAAAATACGCGGATAAGGAAACCGAAACGCATTCGTTCGTTACTATGTATTATACGTATGTACGTAACGTTTCATCGTCTACGCATTATATATATATATATATATATATATATATATATAGTATATATATTATGGAACGAGGTACTAGGGCCACGTACTAGTTTCGAGAACGATTACGGCTGCGTAAAAGAGCTCTCCACGGAGCGTCGTAAAAAAAAATTGATGGTAAAATTATTTTTTGTATTGAATCGTGAGAGAAAGCGAGAACCTGATCCCCGGTTTAGCCTGTTCGTGGGAAGTTTTAAATGGTGCTCGTTCGTGTACTTTGAATCGTAATTAGTAATTTCCCTCCCTTGTGACGCTTCGAGGAACGATCGCGGACAAATAATATATTTATAGTACGTTACGAATTTAATTTTTTCAGACGAGACTATAAGAGAGCGAGAGGCAAGTATTTGCCTAATTTTTAGCGTAACTATTATACGATAAGAAAAAGTTATGAATAGTGTAAAAAATACATCAATATTTATTGTACATAGATCTAAAAAAAGACTACTAACAAATAAAAAGGAATGAAAAATACGAGCTTTGCACGGATACAATTTACGCGAACCTGTTAAATCACTTCACACATTCGATGGACTTGTTTCTTCGTTCACTCTCTTACTCTTCTTCTAGGAGAAAAATCGGAACGATTAAATTATACTCGGAGCCGTTTAACGGTCCGTTTACCTATGCTTTCGCTTCTTATTTTTCTCTTCGCGCCGTTTTCTCTCAGCGTTTGCCAAATCGATGTACTTTTTCCTCTGCTCGGGAGTCATTCGAGTCCACAATTTGCCCGCCGCTCGCGCGATCACGGTTACGTGTTCCTTCGGTTTCTTGCCGCGTAATCGCAAGAAAAAGATGATGAAGGGATTAGTGGTTCGATACTTCAGCAACTCCTTTCTGATGCGCGCGTCGGAACTGTTCACGACTCTCTTGGTCTTTCCGGTACGATCATCTACGCTACCCAAAATTAAAAAGTGCAAACCACGTTGTTTACGTATTAACTTCCACGGGTTTTCAGCTGCGCGTTCGCGGACGAGTCGGAAATTGTCTTACCCGTCGTTGGATTCTTTCCTCCGCTCCTTCCGAGTTTTCGATTGCGCGGATCCGGCGTTTCCCATTCTCCCTTGATACCTTCAAATCCCTCTAGTGTACCGCATTACTTGACAATTTTCTCTGAAAATTTTTCCTTAAACCCGAAATTGATGCAAATCACCGAAAACCATCCTTCCGTTGTTTCGTCGAAAAGAGAAACAAAAGAGCAGAGCTCTTCGCGGGAAAATTAGGTTGGAAAAACGCTCAGTTTTATTTTCTACGTTTCTATTTCGAATACAAATATAAAACAACGGGTTGATAACGCAGTTTCGAACGGGATGAAATGTACATGGAAGAAAAACGGGGCATTTTTTTACAAGTCTCCGCCCGCTTGGGCCGCTCTTTTCGGTTTCTTGTTCCTGTTCCATTTATCACCGCAGTAACAAGCTTCTTTCTGCGCGTCCATATAACTTTTGCATCCCAGAGCCGTGGTGCCTGTAAACAGCATTTTCGCGGCGGTTTTACATGTGTTGATGATCGCGGACGTCTGATATCCCTCGCAATACTTGTACAGGCATCTCTTGAATTCTAAATCGCACTTCTCCTTGTCAGAATTGCAGGTGTCGTAGCAGATGTCGTGCGAATCGCAACATTTTGTCATTTCAGCCAGCGGCAAATACTCTTGGTTTATCTGAAATCATTGCTCGATTACGTGTCTCGGAAAATATTTGCAATTTTACGTAGGAATGCCTACTTCGATTCCCAGCGAACCGCATCCGTTACTCTGCGGTTTATGATTCCAATCTGGTTTCGGTGTGATTCCTGTAAAGATATTCGCGCCATACAGTCAAAGAAAGAGGGAGCTAGACGGTGAAACCAATCAAGTTCGCACGCGTCAGAGTAACGCCGTTTTTCTATAAATACACGTTACATATTTCTATAATAATTTTTCGCGAAACGCGTGATTGTCTCGTGAAAATTACATAACGGTGAGTTTATTGGTTGCAGGTCACGACATTTTAACCAATAGCATCGCTTTTTAAATTCATTATGAATCGACTTTAACGTCCGAGATAATGAAACATTGTGCACGAAAACCGTTGATTTATTGCTTGTCGAAACGGATATAAATACAGACGACGTAAATCACCCCCAGACTCGATGACTACGTGCTTTTTAAAGAACAGTCTAGAATCACGGAGAGCGGACGGATTCGTAGACACTTACCTCCAGGACATTGAAAGATGCAGTTTTCTTCTACGGCTGCGTCGAACACCTCGTGTATGTCCTTGATTTTTCTAGCCACTGTGATCGCGTTTTCGAACAAATCCTCGAAAACCGACTCTGCCGCTAATACAGCGTCCTTTAAATTCGATAACAAACCAGCTCCGTAACCCGACCAGGCGTACGCTAAGAAAGTTAGAACGTAGATCAAGGCTTTCCGATACCGCGAAAAATCCATCCTTAAGACGTTTCCGATGCACCACTCTGTTACAACTATCCGCGGATATTTTTAGGTAAATCGAGTCGCAAGTACATACGCGATCACGGCCACGTGGGAACAAACGACGGGATAATTTCTCGAGTTACACTTTCGTTGCACGATATATACACGTACACGCATACGCGCGCGTTATGATGGTCCGAATCGAAACTACGACGGTGTTTTTAACACGTGAATAATTACCGGTGAATATTATCGAGTTAGTAGCTTAACTCTACGTTGGTCAATCTTACGAGAAAAAGGTTACTTTCTTTCGCGTGAACAAGTGTTTTATTCGCTCGAACAGAAGTTTTCAAGTACATAAACAACAATTATGTATAATATTCGGTATACAAATAACTCGTAATATAAAAACGAATATGAAGAATTAAAGCTTCTTCTGCAGCTCTCCACTGTCGAACAATTTCTTTACGTCGGTACCACCTCCCAAGCATTCTCCTTTTACGAACACTCTGGGTACCGTTCTAGCGCCGGTCATGTCGCCCAGTATACTTTGAATATCATCGCCGTCTTCTCTCTCGTCTAATTCGATGGCGGTGAATTTCTTTTGCAGGTTCTCGAACACCTATGGAAATACTGGTGTTAGTAATGTTAAATTATTAAATTATTTGCGATCAACTTACCTGTTTGGCCATTTTACAGTACGGGCATTTCGTTTTGGAAAATATCACGATGGTGTCTGAAGCAATGAGCTCCTGCACTTGCTCTTTAGAGATAGGCATGGTTGCGTCTTGTGCGCTGGAAACTAAAAACCGGACTGTTAAGACGTTGCTGAGACGATGATCCGGTGACTGTCCTTCTTTAGCGTGTTATCGCATTATTGAAGACAATATTAATCAATGCATACCGCATTCCGCAAAATCAATGATTTTCAAACCACGTCACCTGTGTTACCATGTTCCTCCCAAACTGGACGATCGGGATCTTTAACAGCTATTTTTGTCGTATCGCCAATAAACACGGACATAATCGTAAACATTCCGAGTTGTAATTTCTTTTTGCAAAAGGTATACATTTTTGACAACTGTTTTCAACTTTAATTGATTTTTCTACTTCCCAAGTTATCGAGCAAACAAAACACTGTCACACGATATTCGAAGAAATCGATTCTCAAGGGAACGTTCGAATTTTGAGTTCTATGATTCTTTTTTTTCTTTTCTTCTATTGCATCTTAAATATACAATTATCTTTTTACGATTTGATCGATCATTGTTTGTTCTTTTCGTTATTCGTTATCTGAAAGCTTTTTACTTACGATTAATCAATGTTCCTTAAGACTTTTACACGTGTGGCGAAGTACGATATCTCGATAACTGACGATGTTCGATAAACCGTAAACCGGAAAAAATTTTCCGTCTCAATCCAGCGTTTCCATGAAGAGGTCGGCATTGGTGCCTAACCTAAATTCATCGTTTATTCGTAAATGCATTGAAATTTCTTGGGAGCATATGAAATATATTTATGCAATGTGATCGATATCGTTCAACATATATATATACGTCCTAAAAGATTAATAAAATAAACCTATAATTAACGTATTAGTATAATTGTATTATGGTATAATAAAAATGAACCTGGATCTAATGTACAATTTTCACGGTAGATGGTAGGTCGATCGTGAGGCACGCGCTAGAGTTCGTTGCAGTTAGAAGCGTCTCTTTAAAGCAATGAATCGATGACTATCGCGTTGGAAGTGCTCTGGTGTTCCCTTGACGTTTGACGTTAGGAATAATTATCGAACGAGTCGTAAGGTTTCCTCGGAACAAAGATGGTATAAGTACAAACGGTGTAATAAAGATGAGCAGGATAGCGAAAATGGCCTGTCCTGGAGGTGGCTTGTACGTCCTCGAGGGCGAAGTCTGCCTCTTGGCGACGGCTATGAAACGGGGCACTCGATGGTCTTCTCATTCCCATCAGGTTAGATTACTTTTCGAATAAATTGGTCGTTTCGCAATGAAACGTATCATGTAACCGATCACTTAGATCGTAATTCTAGTTTCCGTCAATTTGTTGTTACGTTTATTTAAGGTTAACGCGCGAATTTGCTTTGATCGTTAACGAATCAAACAGGTTGTAACGAATTACCGTCTGGTTCGGTGATCGGTTAAACGAAACGATTCTTATATTTTCGCAATGACGTATAGATGGTGTCTTAGGTTCAAACTTCACCGGTATGTTCTGTGAATAGAAGGAAAAAAAGTGGTATATAAACATGCATTCACAAACGCTGTAATTTAAAAAACATAACAAAATTGTAAAATGTAAGAATAACAACTGGTTCTATGATACATTACAATGTCACTATAAACTGTCTATATATGAGAAATCTACTTTTTTCAATGTTTGCTGTTTAAAGCAATAATTGTTGGAATTTAATTTTTTGTTTGGAAAACTGAGTGCATAATGACTTTCCAACTTTGTAAGCAATACTTTACCAGATATCCTGAGAAGAAGTTTCATTCTCTTGTCATTGTACATCACTGTCAAGCGTATTATACGAGACTCGTTAGAAAATGATTACATGAACATTATCGTGAAAGATAGATTAGTCAGAGGATACATAATTTAACCTGCAAGACTGCTATATTTTATACTCCTAGATTTTTATCTGTGCAGAATAATGCAAGCAGTTGTGTTTGTATAAGACTTAATTCATGACAAGCACCGGTTGAAAGAATTAATAGTGCATTCATTGAACCAAAACAAAATGTGATAAACTTGATTCTTTATAGTGTCAAATTTTCATTTAAAGCAGAAGATAGCATTTTAAAGTGGAAACATAAATCAATGTTTCAAGGTAATGAAATGTTTGTAAACCTATGTTTGTATAACATTTTCTTCTTAGTTCAACTCATGGAACAGACAGATGAAATTCAATGATTTAAACCTGGGACATCTTGTGTGTCTAAATTCATACGCATTTCCTTATACATAATTATTTTTAAGGACGATGACCAAGATGCTCTTTTAAAAGGATTGTACACCTTGAAGGAGGCTTTGAATGAGGCAAAAGATTTATCTTATTTAGAACCAGGGGTGTTTCTAGCTCCATTTTTAGAAATTATAAGGTCAGAGGAAACGACTGGACCTGTTACCAGTCTTGCATTGTCTGCAGTGAATAAAATCATATCTTATGGTCTAGTTGGTATGTATTGTATAATCATGGTAACTCAAGGTAGCTCAATAACATCTATTAAAATAATGTTGACTGTAGATGCTGATCATCCAGCAATAGCACAATGCGTGGAAGCTGTGGCAGATGCTGTTACACACGCGAGGTTCGTTGGGACCGACGCGTCGGGAGATGGAGTGGTTCTAATGAGAATACTACAGGTTTTGAGAGCTCTCACGTTATCGCCTGCAGGAGATCATCTTTCGAACGAAAGTATTTGCGAAATTATGCTCAGTTGCTTCAGGATATGTTTTGAAACGCGTCTCAGCGGTAAGAAAGTTTCCAGCTGTTTAAATTCTTTCTTATTCGTACGTCATCATCGTTTCTCCGGTTGCAGAATTGTTGAGAAGAACTGCCGAGCATTGTTTAAGGGACATGGTGCAACATCTTTTCACTCGGTTGCCACGATTCGCGGACGATACGAGGGTTCTGTTAAATATGAATGTAAGCTATTACGAGTGGTTTGCGAGCATAATGTTCTAAACCCGTTGTCTGTCTTTGTAGAAAATGAGGGCGAATAGTATGGAGAACGGTCGCGGCAAAAACAGGAGAAACAAGAATCATTCGAAACAAAAAGTTAAACCAAATACGGATAACGTAGGCGATGGCGAAACTCAGCTTTCGAGTCCCGTCGACAGAGTCAGACCGAGTCATTTGCCGACGACGCCCGTCACTAACACGGGAAATATCGTTGATATGCAAGGTTCTTTCGATCACGGAGCAGTCGAAAAAGCGGACGAGGAAAAGAACGTTAATAAAGACGGTAAAAAGGACGCAAAGGATGTGGATGAAATTAGGAAGCAGAAAGACGAGTCAAACGCAAAGATAAAAAGGGAAGACTCAAAAGATATGTCGCGGTGTAAGGAAGGTAACGAGAATACGGAGAACGAAACGAGTAGTTCCGTAGAAAAAGAACAAGTTTTACGGGAAGAAAATAAGAGCACGGAGAAGGAAGAGGCGGACGAGCG
Source organism: Megachile lagopoda (assembly GCA_036983795.1). Lineage (NCBI taxonomy): Eukaryota > Metazoa > Arthropoda > Insecta > Hymenoptera > Megachilidae > Megachile > Megachile lagopoda. The sequence goes on from CM072798.1 coordinate 8,300,771, forward strand.
GAACGAACGAAATGAGACGAAGAAAGAAGAATCTGGAGGTATGTAGGTAGGCGCGTACATCGGTCGCGTTTCGATGGAATTATCGATGGATAGTAAATGGAACGTGACTGTCTATAACTTTCTAGAGAGTCGGTCGGTGGATGACGAGAAAAACACGGATTCGATAGCGTCTCCTTTGGGAAGCGTGGAAGATTTATCGGTAGAAGAAAGCACGAACGGTTCACCGAACACGTTCAAGAACAAGGAGGCTGAACAAGTCGAAGAATACATAAATGCTCAAGGAGTTCGTTTCACGTCGCTCCAACAATTGTCCCCGTACGGTGCTTTGTGCGTCCGTGAATTATTTCGGTTCCTGGTGTCTTTGTGTAGTCCTCTCGATAAACAGAATAACGAAATTATGACCCATCTAGGTCTCAGTCTGTTACAAGTGGCCTTGGAAATTGCTGCCGATGCCCTCTCCAATTTTCCGTCGTTGCTTGCGCTCGTTAAAGATGATCTCTGTAGAAATCTTATTCTGGTAAGGATATACGCAACGCATATGTCTGTTCGGCATTTTCTTTTATCTAGAATCTAGGTAAATTAGTCGAGAGCACGTGGGATAATTGCGATCGTTTGTGTTAGCTTCTTAGCACCGATCGGACGTCCATTCTCGTAGCCGATCTGCAGGTGTCGTTCCTGTTATTCGAATCGCAAAGAGAGCACCTAAAATTTCAAATGGAACATTATCTAAACAAATTGATGGATATAGTGAGCTCGGACTCGAACCGTATATCGTATGATCAGCGAGAGCTAGCGCTAGGTACGAATAGTTGGAATTTCTCATTGCATGTAAGCTATTTCATAAGTTGAAATTATTTAAACCTGGACCTTATTTTCTTTTATTTCAGAGGCTATCGTAAGATTATGGAAAATACCTGGGTTACCAGCGGAACTGTACTTGAATTACGATTGTGGTTTGTATTCCACCAATTTGTACGAAGAGTTGATGAAAATGTTGTCAAAGGTAAGTTTTTGTTTGTTCAAGAAGTTGTAATAGAAAACTTGTGCTGAACTAGTTAACATATATTTGATGTACTTACCTTGTTTATAGAACGCTTCCGCATTAATGGGCAATATGCATAATATGCAGTTCATTTCCTTGGACGCGATATTCGCGTTGATTTCTGGGATGGAAATCAGATGTAAAGGGTACAAGGAATTGTATAAAGCTTCGCGACATAACGCTTCGCCGAATCTTCCGACGCGAGAAGAATTGCTCGCTACAAAGGCGAATAAGCGGGTTCGTAAATAATTTTATCGTTTCTTTCCTTCTTTCCTTTCTCGTTTATTCGTTCGATTGCTTTCCGCACAATGAGTCGAATAATCGCAAGTTTTCTGTCGAGATCAGTGGTTGGTACTCGGCACGGAAAAATTCAATGAAAATCCACGCGAAGGGATCGCCAAACTCACGGAGCATGGCCTGTTGGGTGGAAGTCCGGGTAATCCAGATCCAGAGAAGGTAGCGAAACTGTTGAAGGAGAATCCTGGACTGGATAAGAAAGCGATCGGCGAATACATTAGTAAAAAGGAGAATAAAAACGTTTTAAATTGTTTCGTTCGTAGTTTTGATTTGAAAAACACGCGAATCGATCAAGCGCTACGTCTATATTTGGAATCCTTTAGACTTCCTGGCGAAGCACCGCTTATCTCTCTATTGCTCGAAAAGTTCGCAGAACACTGGCACGTGAGTACGTTTTGCGTTCCGTTCGAATAACGCACGAACGATTACTTAACACGAAACGAGAGCGCGTTTTAAAAATTAACACTCTTGATGGATGTTCCTACCAGGACAGCAACGGTAAGCCGTTCGCTTCGGCCGATGCCGCCTTTACTTTGGCGTACGCAGTGATCATGTTGAACGTCGATCAGCACAACTACAATGTGAAACGACAAAATAATCCCATGACTGCTGACGAGTTCAAAAGGAATTTAAAAAAGGTGAACGGTGGTGCTGACTTTGACCAAGATATGCTGGACGAAATATATTATTCCATCAAGTAAGGAAGGGAGAGAAAGATAGAGTGAATTTATATGCTGTTTGCGTGTGGGCGTGTTGACTGTTAATTTTAAATTGACATTAATTGTATTAATTTCTTTAGGGGCGAGGAAATCGTGATGCCTGCTGAACAGACTGGTTTAGTGAAAGACAACTACCTGTGGAAAGTCTTGTTACGCAGAGGTGTTGGCCCTGAAAGTTTGTACCTGAAAGTAGGAAACTCTGGTGAATTCGTGGACAAGGAATTGGCGGAACAGGCATGGGCTCCCATAGTGAGCGCGCTTTGCAGAGCGTACGACAAAGCACCCGACAGATCGCTGCAGCGTCGGGTTGCCGAAACTTTTCTTCGGTTTGTTACATTTCGATGATGTTTATAAGGAATCCATCCGCACAAGTTGGACAATTTGATGGTTATGATGACCTTTTTCTTTTTTTTTTTCAGTTGCGCATCCATCAGTGCCCATTACGGTATGAGCAGCGACTTAGACACGCTGATGGTTAGTTTGTGCAAGTTTACGGGGCTTGCGACCGGTGGCGAACCCGATCAAGTGGTCCTGCAGCTCGGCGGAAGTAGCAAATGTCAATTAGCAGCCCGTACGCTGTTCAAAATAACTCATATGCATGGAAACGCCATAAGAGCTTCGTGGAAAAATATCATCGACTGCCTGCAATCGTTGTACAAAGCAAGGTTGTTGCCAAAGAGTCTCACGGAAGGGGAAGATTTTCTGGATCCGTCCGGGAAGGTGTCTTTGATCCGAGAACCGGCTACGCCGAAGCCAGCTCCGGTCGATCAAGGAATATTGTCCAGTTTGTATTCGTACATAGCTCTGGATACCTCAAGAATCTCTCATCCGGCCGAAACGATTGCGAGGAAAAGAGCCAACGAATTCGTGGCCAACTGTTACTTGAGACAAATTATCGAGGAAAGCAAGTTTCTGCAAGTGGAGTCTCTTCGTTCAATGGTCGGAGCTCTGGTATTTGTCAATTGTCACGAAGAGGACGCGGCAGTATTTCTATTAGAACTGTTGTTGGAAGTAACGATTCAGAATCGTGATCGGGTGACGTGCATCTGGCCGATCGTTCAAGCCCATTTGGACGGATTGTTAACTAGCGCGGCACGAGAAAATCACCCGTATCTGTTGGAAAGGGTGGCCGTTGGAATGCTGAGGCTAGCGATACGACTGTTGCGAGGAGAGGAGTGTGCATGGACCGTTCTACCCTCTCTATTACCGTTGACTCATCTACCTTCGGTCAGCAGCGCACCGCTCGCACGACAGATCGCCTATGGTCTGTTCGAGTTGCTCAAAACCGGCGCGGCGAACATTCACAGCACGGAAGACTGGCGGGTGGTGTTCAGTCTGCTCGAGTGTGCCGGTGCTGGAGCGTTGTCGCCGAAACAGTCCAACACCGTGCTGGATGAAGCGAGCAGTTGCAGAACGTCGGTGTTGGACACAAGACCGATCAGCCCGGTGCCGGAGTGGGTCCTGGTGTCTCCTACAGGAACGGAAGCACCATTGCCGGTCGCTGCCGACACGATCGTGTTGGATCGGGACTTGCAACCGCACGATCCTCACGCCCTGGTCAAATGTTGCGAGAGTCTGACGTTCTTGGTCCGCGACGTAGCACACGTGACGCCCTTCAACTTCGAATTGTGCATTCGTTGCGTCAGAACGTTCGCCGAAGCGGTTCTGCAGTGTTCCGGCAAACGAAGCAAGGTGCACCTGACCGGGGAGGAACCAGCCGGCTATCAACAGAGTCCCATTCAATTGTTGGACCTGATGCACACGCTGCATACGAGGACGGGCCAGGTGTTCCGCTGGTGGGCCGAAGAGGGTAACGCTATGGAAGGTGTGTCGCTTTGGCCGCAAGCTTGGAGACCTCTGCTGCAGGGTATCGCGAGATTGTGCTGCGACGCTCGCAGACAGGTTCGAACTGCAGCGATCACCTATTTGCAGAGTACTCTGCTCGCTCATGACCTAGCTCAATTGTCCGCGGTCGAATGGTCCCAGTGCTTGGAACAGGTGTTGTTCCCCTTGCTAGCGCAATTGCTGGGACCCATAGCGTCCAACGATCCCATCGGCGTCGAGGAGACCAGAGTCAGAGCCGCGATGTTGCTGTCCAAGGTGTTCCTTCATCATTTGAATCCTCTGTTGACCCTTCCCGGCTTTCTACCATTGTGGTTGACGGTGCTAGATTTGCTACGCGCCTACATGCACGCGGACAACAGCGAGCTTCTCTACGAAGCTATACCAGAGTCCTTAAAGAATATGTTGCTGGTCATGTCCTCGGCCAATGTATTGGCTGCAGATTCGAATCTGTGGGCTCCGACCTGGAGAACGATCGACGCTTTCTTGCCGAACTTAAAAGCGGAACTATTCCCGGAACCTGCTCCGTCTCCACCGCCTCCACCACCTCCTCCGCCGCCACCTCCGCCACCACCACCACCGCTACCCTCACAACAGTGGGAAGACACCGCAAGAGTAATCAGTTTAGTCGAACAGCAGCAGCCGTCCTTCTCTGGATCAATAGCCCCCCAACCGGAAAAGACCGGATCTATTGAATCGTTATCTCCGACCTCGGTCGTGCCCTCTACGGAGCTCAGCTCTGATGTCCCATCGCTACCCATACCTATTCCTAGCCTTCCTTTTAGTAAGAACAGCGAACCACAACGAGTGATCACCTTACTCGATCAAAGACCACCGATCGTGTCGAGTCCGGTAGCCGTGCAACCGGTTACGGTACCACAACAATCTGTTGATGTTTCCCTTGTTGTCAACGATTGGTCCAGCCCCGAAGAAGAACGGCAACGACCCCTTCGAATACCGATAGACTCGAGTCTGGACCCTACGTTGCCAAAGATTAGTCGGAATAATGAGCCAGAAACGCTGAGCAAACGAGAGGAGCAGAGGCAACCACAGCAACAAGTTTCATTACAGCCACAGTCCGTGCAACTGGCCGGAGCATCAAATTTCTTGTTTCGAAACAATTCCGAGGTGAGCGATTTATGAATGTAAATCGTTTTACAGTCTACCGGATAGACTTACTTCCTGTACTGTTCGACGTTATAATATATTGATTTTTCAGACGACGAACATGGAGTCCGTGACAACAACCATGTTTAATTCCGCTGCATACTTCAGCGAAGATCCCGCCGCTGATCGACTGTTCGCAGTCACCAACCCTTGACCACTGTACATTCGTTATGTATATTGTATCATTTCCACGGAGAAGAAATTTTCGAACGTACTTTTAAAAGAATAATCGATAGATAGAACTTTGTCCTGTACATTTGGCATCGCGGTATATTAATAACAATAGTATATTACGATGTATATTTAATATTATCACTAATTATATATACACATGTTCGCGCGTATGCATTCTCTTCCCTTTGCTTCCAGTAGAGAATGAGAGGGATGGGGGGAGAGAGAGAGACATGTAAATGTTACATTCATAATACAGACGTAAGTATATATGTATATATAGTATGTGTAGGTACGTAACGCGCGTACACATGTAACACGCGTATACGTTTTCGCGCGCAAAGGCACGTACAAATAATTACATCGAAAGTATATGTTAATACAGCGTCGCTAAACATAGTTGGAACTGTTGATTTCTGACAACCGTATTCTAGGTACAGGCCGAACATCGTTCACTCTTATACTCGTACATTTGTAAAGCGGCGAACGCGATCCGGATAAATAAACGAAATTAGATTATCGATGCGTCGTAAATTCTTGAGAATTGAGATTGAGCAACGGTAACGAACATCAATATTTCAAAGTTTTGATACAGTTCGATTTTCCCTACTTCGTTACTTCGCGTTGATCTCGCAAAACGGATGCTCCCACGAAACATGTTCAAAACACCAGCCAGCTATAATTAGCCGACGAAGAGAAGACGCAGTATTGTTAGAAGCGTTTTCTGAAAGCGATAAGTTCAGTTTTCTGGTCCGTCATTCAGAGACTTCTGTTTCACTATATTCGGTTATCGGTCCATTCATCCACTTACCTTGTGCATTTCGTCCAGACATGATCTTTTCGACAGTAGTAACCTAGAGTTTTGCATTTCTCACAGAGGTGCTGCGGATGGGCCTTGCTCTGGTCGGACACGTCCAACCCGTCCGGCGTTTGCAACGGCCTCTGAAAACACGCGGAACGTTATTCGCTAAATCGCGGTTCGCCGGAAAATAGTTGTGCACGAAACGCGTCTTCGCTGCCAAAGGTGCTAGTATTTTGAAACTTTTGCTCTCTTACTAAAAATACTGCGTTCGATCCGAGACCGCCGGGAAAGAGACAGAAAAGTAACGCGATGTAAACGCGCTCGTACCTGTTTATGAGGATAGACGTTCACGCGACACGTTTTACATTCTTGGCCCATATTGGCCCAGCTGTTGCCCGACATCCATTTGCGTTGACACTTGGGACACTTGAACTCTCCGAAGCAGCGATTTTTCCCTTGGTATGGCGTCAGACCCTTGCCCTTTGACTGTCCCTGTAATCGAAAAATAAGAGGGGCTGAAATGAAAGGCAACGACGTTCGAGATTAAGGGAGGGGGCGGTGTTGAACCGCGCCGGCATCACAGAGTCGCTTTCCATAAACTACAATGGACATATTCATATTATTTCACATCAAGTATCTTTTCCTGGGATGTAAGTATCCAGAGACGACACTCTCTGTCGACACCTTTCATCTTTCGAAACCACTGTCTAAGAGTATCCTGATACGACAAAATTATTAGGACTGATTTTTATGTCCTCTTGCGGTGATTTGCAGAAGTTCGTCGACCTTTGTTTGTTCTATGTTGTTTTTGGTTAGGAGAGAAAACACGTATTCCAGCAAGCAATGGTTCTTTGCGATAAAGTTCAAATTTCATTACAGATTTAAGAAATCCAACATCGAGAAACCGAGACACGTTTCACGATGACGTTCTAATTGACTGGGTTAGTCATTCGTGTATTTTAAGAAGCGCCTATACGCAGACCGTACAGTTGGATCGCTGCACTCGACGATAAAAATGAGCCCGTAATAACCGTAGCAGCAAAGAAAGAAAGAGCGCACACCTGCGGGCAATTTTTGATGTAGTGACCCTTGTTGAAGCAGAGATGGCAGAGATAAGTGGGCGGTGGTCTCTTCGTCGGTTTGGCGTCCAACAGGTTCAAATCGGCGAAACGATCGGTAATATCGTCACCGATGTTCTCCACGAAATTGCCCGGTATAGCCGCAGGCCCGAGGGTGGGCCGTTGCAGATAGGACCTGCTCGGGAATCCGTTCCAGATCGTAGGCACCAGTTTGCTCTGAAGTCAGAAGTACGAAACGTTCGAACGAAAGGAAACGACGAGTGGCTACGTGGCTCTACCTGATCCGGCGACGAGACATCGTGATCGGCGATCGCCAGGTAGATCCAGTTGAGCAAATGTGGCGAGTAGTGCGGTCGCTGAAGAGATTTTTGTCCCGGGCTGACCAGGTCGTTAACCGATCGCAGTTGGATCGGTTCTTGGAGCTGGTGCAGCTGTCGAATCGACTTCGGATGGCAGGTGGCCATGCCTAGGGTCTAATTCACCCTTGCCCCGCGCGATCTCGCAGCGTCGTTCTCGGACATCCTCGAGGGTGTCCGTATTTTTATCACGTGAAACTACGATCACTGCACATCGGTATTTTACCCTAACTCGATGTTCGATGCACGTTCACGGCACCGCGGAGTACACTGATGCGTACGAATTGTTCGTGACCGCAACTCCTACGTCCTCCGTTTATTTGCGGAACGTCGAGATAAGTAGCTCTTCTTCTCGAATTATTCTCTGACTCGATTCGCGTTCGCTCGTTTTCTTCTCGAGGTTGTTACTCGAGGACAGAGTGGGGACGCTTCTTCGGAAGATTCGACTCCGCTTGGCCGACGTCAACGTTTCCCGATACCCGAATACGTTAAATACGTCAAAACGCGTTCCGACGAATCTCTGCCGTCGACGACCCCCGCCATATGGCGTAGCTATTTCGGTGCTCGCTATCTACCAACTACCTTTTGTACATCGTACGACTACGCCATTGAGTCTTTCGGTTATTAACGGATTCTGGATCAACCTCAGTCAAATATTTACAAGCTTTCTCAATTGTCATTCAGTTTCCATTCAATTTTCCTCCGCAGAATTTTCGTCGAACCGCCGTTTGGACCATGACGTGAAATCGAGTACTCTCGTTTGAACAAGAAGAGTTTCGGATGCCTCGCAAGCTTTGACGCTTACAATCGTGCCCTTCCGCCCTCGCGCTCGAGCCAGACGAGCGTCAAAACTTGGCATCCAGCCTAGCCTTTCGACCTTTCGCACCTGCGAACAAATGACTTCGTGGTTGCAACCCGTTTTAACGGGACGTAACAGGTAGTAACGCGAACTATTAACCCGATTGGATCAGATTGTAGAGAAGTTCATTAAGGGTGTGGCAATCTATTTTTATTACAGTTCTGTTTGTATTACCGGGCTTTTTGTTATCTTTTCATGTCGCGAAGAAAATACGAATTTTTAGTATCTACTTTATTTTATAATTCATTTTCGTTCAAGTTTTTGTTTTACAAACATATTGATTTTACATTATTTTAAGTGTTATCAATCAGTAATATGTTATGAATCAGAGATTGTCCAATGATTTTCATTAATTTCTCAAAAATTCCAAGTAGTCAACTTTTGTAACTTCAGAAATATTCATAAAAATTTTGTATTAACATGTAGAAATTTGCAAATAAAAGTATTAATTGTATAACATCATTTTTCCTAAAACAATTTCATTACAGATTTCTGTAGTCAGTGATTTCATTCACTGAAACAGCTATTCTGATAGCGGGATCATAGAACAGCTGAAGAAGTAAATGAAAGATGTTGGATTAGCGGGAAAGCATGTTACGGGGAAAATGTAACAATGTTTAATAAACAAGTTCCGATAGTCTGGACGAAGTTTTTTAAATAAAACGTCTCGGATCACATTCCTCGGCTGTTACAGTGATTCTTTATTTATACTGGTAGTCTCGTCATTCATATAGTTCAACTATATTTAGTTCAACTATTTCTTTTGTTTTGTTTATTTTACAATTTTTGAAGGAGTAAGGTTCTTGCTATCATCGTGAATATAAAGGTATAGAAGAGAGTATAGTATATCGAGAAATATGTTCGAGATATCGTATCATAATGAGGGAATCGACAGGTCCGAAAACTGCGCCTGGTAGCAGGATAACAGAATGTGCAAGGAGGTGGCACGTTTGCCGACCGCAGTCTGCGCAGAAAACCTGCGCAATGGTACCTATGCGCAGCAGAGGGTGCGCAGTGGATAGACAGAGTAACGAAATCTACGGGCCCGAAAACTACTCCTGGTAGCAGGATAACAGAATATGCAAGGAGGTGGCACGTTTGCTGACCGCAGTCTGCGCAGAAAACCTGCGCAGTGGTGTTTATGCGTCGTAGAGGGTGCGCAGTAGACGGAAAAAGTAACATGGTGGGAGAATTGACAGGTCCGAAAACTGCTCCTGGTAGCAGGACAACAGAATATGCAAGGAGGTATACCGTTCATACCGTCTTCCCGCCAAATCTCTAAGTTACACAGATCGAAGAATAATCGATAATTACGCACTTACGACGATTAAAATCTGAACTTTTATGATTGATTATTTAAGAACGATGTCTGTTTGACTTTCTAATGCTATATTTATGCATATTTTGGTTGTATTTATTGAGATAGTAACTATTACAGCAATAATATGGGTGGTATCTGTGTTAAACGGATATTGAATTTTTATTCATTATAATGCACAGATAATTTGTGGCATTTTATAATCGGATTAGGAAGAGGAAGGTCTGAACTATATTCTTTAATGGTTTTTAATGACATTTGGTGTGTTAGTTGTTCGTAAATATTAATTTGTCGAGTAGTAGTATTACTTGGTACGCAATGTCGGGTGGTTGATACATGTGAACCGTGTACCTGCGTATTTTATTAATTTCTCAATTCTACGAATCATATCATCAACTTTTATGATTGGGACATGAAAATCAAGCTCTACACTAATTTCTAATACCGATTTTATACACATTTGCAAAGTATTTACATTGTAATTATTCATTACTTCGACACTGTTTTCGAAGTCACCGTACAGTCACTCCTTTGGGAATTTTCATTAATTTTTCGCGAAATTGAAGTATTTTATTACCATTTATAATTTACACAAGTACTATACAGTCCAGGCAATTTATCCGTATCCAATTTTATACAGAAGAACAATGCAGAAGCGTGGCTATTTGTAAATAAAGTTCTTGTTTATATTGTCATTTATTCATAGATCGATTGCAAGAGATTTCTAAAAATGGCGACTTTGTCGGTAAGTCGACGGTATGTTACCGACTCAGAATCGATGGTAACATACTGAGTACGTCGATAACTGGCTATGGACAAGGCTAAACTTCCGAAAACCTCCATGCTCCAAATTGGCTGAAATTTGGGGAATGGGTTTCCTTTTAATAAAAATAATGATTCCGAGAAGGATTTTTGGCGACTTGAGAAAAAGTTTTTTATCATTTGGGTGTCATACATCAAACACGAACAAACTACGCGGAACATGTGTACGTATACATAAAAAAAAAATGCAACAGAAAAACACGTGAAAGTTGAAAACGAAACATTCAATACATACATTAATAACTTAACGAACATTTACTCAAAAATTTAAAATAATATAAGAATTCACAACTTATATTTATCTTTTGATATCATATAAAAATGTAGTAATGAACAAAAATCTTGTAACCAATATGCACACATAAAAGTTACTAAAAATAATAAATTTTAATAGTTGTAATAATTTGTTAAACACATAAGTGAAACATTAAAATTTTAAATAAAAAATGTCGATATTGGAAATACAGTTATCGACGTAATTACCTGGTATTGGTGGATTACATGATACCTGATTGGTCCACGGATCACCTATCTGGTAGCTTGATAAAGGTCATAGGTGTTCAGTATTGTTCAAGCTGCCTGGTATTGGTACATTGACATGATTGGTCCGCGGTTCACCTATCATTCTTAACTCGATGAATGTCACAAGTGCTCAATATTGTTCAAGCTGCCGAAGTGTTCGGATCGACCGTGACATCTTGTACCGGTACGAGTCAAAGTCTTAATTAACCGATCGTGTGTTCATCGCTGTGTTATCTAGTGTTTTAGTGCAAGTGTCTAGTGTGTTTTATCAAGTGTTTTTTAATAAATACGGGGGTGTATTAACACGATTTATGGTGTGGTTCTTCATGTGTCAAAGTGCTTACTGAGGTGTTTTAATTTATAATTGTGCGTGTGTATACGAATACGTTAGTGTGTTTTATAGTGCTATTGTACAAGTGTTTTACCGTTATTTTACAAATGTTTTACTGGGTTTTACGGTGTTATTACATAAGTGTTTTTACAAATTATTGTGGACATTTAGTGAGATTTACGGTGTGGTTACCTACGTGTTTTGACATACTGGTGCAAGTGCTTTAGTGTAATTTACTGTGTAGTTATACAAGTGTTTTACCGTTATTTAACAAATATTTTACTGGGTTGTACGGTGTTATTACATAAGTGTTTTTACAAATTATTGTGGACATTTAGTGAGATTTACGGTGTGATTACCTACGTGTTTTGACATACTGGTGCAAGTGCTTTAGTGCAATTTACTGTGTAGTTATACAAGTGTTTTACCGTTATTTTACAAATAATTTACTGGGTTTTACGGTGTGGTTACCTACGTGTTTTGACATACTTGTGCAAGTGCTTTAGTGTAATTTACTGTGTAATTGTACAAGTGTTTTACCGTTATTTTACAAATATTTTACTGGGTTTTACGGTGTTACTACCTACGTGTTTTTACAAATTATTGTGAACATTTAGTGAGATTTATGATGTGGTTACCTACGTGTTCCGGTATATTTTTGCAAACGTTCTAACATATTCTACAAAGTAATCACCCAAGTGTTCTAAAATTAATTTCCAAATCTTTGACAATATTGTGTATTGATAAACGTTTGCAAATTTATAACCGAATTCCGTAATGTAGTTATTGTACCTAGTTCTGCATGCATGTTTATATGTTTGTACCCCTCAAAAGCTTATTAAATGTTTGCACAAGTAAAGAATGTGTCGAAAAAATGTGTATGTTGATCAAAATGCAAATCGATAAACACAGTTGATTAACCGTTGTGATTCTTTTATGATTACAGAAGGTCACACCAACTGACAAACCGCCAAATCCAGATCTGACGAAAGCAGCCAATCAATCAAGCAGACAATCAACCAAGCAGCCAGCCAATCAGATATGCCGTTCCTCAGATGCTTTGCCGGTAAAACGATCGCAGTGATGCAAGTCAGCGATCGGTGAGTCGCATGCTTTACGGTTCCTCCGGTTCCCATCATGTCGTAGGACGAATGGTCCGAAACGGCACGGGAACTGGTTGTATTTTTCTATTTTTGAGCGAGCATAGTGACCACGACTGTACGATCGTGCAATATTCGTACAAACTGTATTTCATTTATTAGATCAGGTCAGGGTTTTCTTGTACATCGCGTTTCTTTTACGAATCGATAAAAAAGCTACATAGAAGTCGGATGACCCTCCGATTTCACGGTAGTTTATCGATTCACTTTCAATTTTTCATGAAATCATTCAAAATATCAAATATTTTTCAAGTACAAAGTTTCACAAATTTTGTTCAAATACAAAGTTTTACAAACTTTCTTTCAAATACAAAGTTTTATATACTCTTTTCAATAGTATCGCGAACTATTTTCAAATATGTACAAGAAAGTTTCGCGAAGAACAGATTTTGATATCAAAGTTAATTATGAATGTTTGTCATTTAGTGAATTTACTTTGATATTAAAAATCTGTTAGAAATGAAACAATCGATATACTTAGATTTTTGCAAAGTGTTCTTCCATTTTCCATTTTGAAACTTTAGAGTCAATTTTTGTTGGAAGAGACACTTTATTAGCATGTTATTAATCATGTTTCTTAGCTCAGGATTTTCAGCACACATGAAGAAAACTGGTAGGTGAAAATATTGTTGGCCGTGTTCATTTTTATGCTCTAAACTCATAAGCGTGCTTAGATGCTACTCGCATGAGTTAGGGCAGGTGGGCACGGTTTAGTTTTAAGATGTTTTGGCGATCGACAAATTGACAGTGAATTATCGACACAAGTTACACGTGTGTGTGTGGTTAGGTCGTGGACCTTGTGTCGATCATAAACTATTTATTGTAAAAATTTTGCAAAATTTGATGCATACAAAATGCAAGTCGAGTAATTTTTAAATTATATAAAGAATTAGAAAATTGTAGTTACAATTATGATTAGTTACAAAATTATTACATGCGCATATTACATTGAATATTCGAAAGAATAAGAAAATGAAATATGTAAATGTTCACTGTCGATTGTCGATCGATTTCAGCAAAAAGGTATGAACTTAGAGTGTGAATGTTGTATTGAACTCGGGTGTCGGAGACGTCCCGGGACGTACTCCCTAGGAGTAGGCTTTTTTGCACCCGGGTGGAGTGTATGAGAACCGTGGAGTGTGTTTTTGTGAGAATGGACTTTGCATTTTTTAAATATAGCGATAGGCAGGCAGGTAGCTTACTTCTGGTGTGATTGAGTTAGTTTTAAGTAGGTAGGGCCAGAGCAAGCTTTCATGTTTCTCTGTCCTCCGTCAAACACACGTGAGATGCTTGCATCTGGGGGGTTAACGAAAAATCGAGAAGAGAAAATCTAAATTTGAATTTATTCTATTTAATATTCTCTTGAACTCGATTGTTCGTAAGGCCAGGCCTTTTAGTTTGTAAGTCGCAGTCGTGGTTCTAGACCCGATTGCAAAAATGAAGTATACAGTGAAGTGAAGTGAAGTGCTTAAAATATTCTGCTCGGATATTCTTTTACGGACAGCGCATTCTGAGAATCGCTGGTCGTATATTTTTTAACTTTTAATTAAATAATTTTTCATTTCGAGAATTTTATTCTTTCTTACATAAAGAATTTTCTTTATTACAAGAGTATTTTCTTTCTTACAAGAGTTTTTTGTGATTTGTTATATGTACTTTTGATTTCATTATTGGTCAAAGCAAATGGATAGTTCAGTTTTATTTCTATAAAATTGTCTATCTGTTTGCGGAGATCGATACCGAAATTGAAAGTTTATGAAAGCAAAGAATATCCGAGTTACCGTAAAATTTCGCGAGTGATATTTGTGAGGCTGTGCCGAAGAAAGAAGAGGCTATATGCCGAAGTGCCCCGGCAAAATTTGCCAAAGAAGAGGGGAACTATTAATGGCTGTCCATCTTCGGATGGAGAGTCATTTTGTCACTATGCTCGCTATTATATTTTTTGTATTTTACATGTGCTTTTTACGGTACGAAAAGTATCGTTGAACGCGTTTTGCTCGAATTTCGACGAGCACACGATCTTAAAGTCGCGAAACTCGAAATATAATCGCGAATCTATTTTCACCGCGATTCCTCTTTTTTGATCATTTCTTGTGTTAACTATATTTTTCTGTTTCAGAGATTGATTTTATATAAATTATTTCGTTGTTCATTGTTCTTAAATTCGTCATTTCCTTTGCGATTTCTATTTTTCATGATTTTGTTTCAAACGAAGCAAAATTTCACTCCTCCCACAATTTCGTATGTTTTATATGTTTCAGAGTTTGATTTTTGGTAAGTTATTATGTTGTTCTCTCTTCTCAAATCCGCAATTTTCATTGCGTTTTCTACTTTTCGAAATTCTTGTATGAAATAAAGTAAAATTTCACTCCTCCCACAAATTTCTATGTTAATAAAATTTTGTATGTTTCAGAGTTTTATTTTTGGTAAGTTATGTTGTTCTCTTTTCTCAAATCCGCAATTTTCATTGCGTTTTCTATTTTTCGAAATTTTTGTATCCAATAAAGTAAAATTTCACTCCCCTTTCTATAATTTTCTATGTTGATAAATTTTTGTGTGTTTCAGTATCTGATTTTTGGTAAGTTATGTTGTTCTCTCTTCTCAAATCCGCAATTTTCATTGCGTTGTCTGTGTGTCGAAAGATTTGTGCCAAACAAAGTAAAATTTCACTCCTTCTCCCACAACTTCCTATGTTAATAAGATTTTGTATGTTTCAGGTTTTAATTTCAAGTAAGTAATTTAATGAGTCATATGTGTCTCAATTACATTTGTATGTTACAGGTTTTGATTTTAAGTAAGTAATTGAATGTTTCGCAAATATATTGTTATTTCATTTGCATGGTTTCCTCGAGTCGACTCGAATTTTATTTCATTTTTTTCCGAAAATAAACATTCGACTTATTTATCGAGTGTTTCGCGAGTGAGTGTTGTGAGGGTTTTACCCGAAGAAAGAAGAGGCTATATGCCGAAGAGAATCTACAATTTTCGTACCAGAACGGAAAGTATGAGTTATACATGAACATTTATTATAATATTACTAATCTTGCATCTGTTTTCTCCTTTCGCATATTGTTTCTGATTGTTACAGCATAGGTAATCATCCAGGACTATCACAGGAAGATTTCACCGATGGATCCGCTAATTTTAAGTTAATTTTAAGTTGCGTACAAAATATTGTACTACACTGTAGTATGGAAGAGTGCATGTGTGATATGCGTATATACGAAACTTGAAGATATCATCGAGGGATCATCGAGGGATGCGTGCGTTAGTTTTAAGTTAATTGTAATCTCGTGGGAGGGCGGGTGGGTCTCTGTAAGTGCCTCTAATTCTAACTTGCACTCGTTTTCACAATTGGTGAACTTGTTACGCGTTAGATTGTAGTATAACCAGTTATTTTTTGTCAATTGGTCCGAACCCAAGTGGATCATTGGGGGTTGGTAGTGCTGTGAACACGCGGCAGGGTTGAGCTGCAAGTGCTGGTGTAGCGCCAGGGACACATCTCTGCGAGGCATTTTGATTGATGTACCATCTCGATCTGCCGCTTCACGGCGTGGGTTTCCTCTCTGCTGTTAGACTCCCTTTCAACGGGAGCGGGGAGAAATGGGAAACCCTTCGCGGATGTGTCACTCGTTCTTGCCAGTATTTTCGGTTCAATTCGGTCTCGTGGTTCACGTAAGCCACTATTCGACTACCCTTTGACCCATGAGGGCGAGGTTCACTTGGCGAAAAATACTGATCCACCTTTTAGTAGAAAGTTCTTCTAACTTTCTTATTTTCTAGTAGAAAGTTCTTCTAACTTTCTTATCTTCTAGTAGAAAGTTCTTCTAACTTTCTTCCCTTGCCCCTTGCTTTTTCACATCGTTATAGATCATACGAGTGCAATCTTAGAATAAGAGGTACGCGTGCGGCGTTTAGAATAAGTATGTTAATAAGCGTGTGCGTATGCGAGTACTGTTTTAAATTGCACTCATTTTAATTCGTGAACTTTTTCCGCGTTAATAGTATTAGTTCCTATCTTCCTTTCTGTCTCTCTCGTTTAACGTTTCATTTGACATGATGCGAGTGCAATGTTAGAACAGAGTGTGTGTGTGTGTGTGGGATCCCACGAAATTAGTATTAAGTTTATAAGTGAGTTGAGCGCTTACAATTCTAACTTGCACCCATTTTCACAATACGTGAATTTTTTGCGCGTTAGAGTGTAGTATTAATCGGTAATTCTCTGTCAATTGGTCCAGACCCAAGTGGATCATTTGGGGTTGGTAGTGCTGTGAACACGCGGCAGTACTGAGCTGCGAATGCTGGTGTAGCGCCAGGGACACATCTCTGCGAGGCATTTTGATTGATGGTCCATCTCGATCTGCCGCTTCACGGCGTGGGTATCCTCTCTGCTGTCAGACTCCCTTTCAACGGGAGCGGGGAGAAATGGGAAACCCTTCGCGGATGTGTCACTCGTTCTTACCAGTTATTCTCGGTTCAATGCGGTCTCGTGGTTCACGTAAGCCACTATTCGACTACCATTTGACCCATGAAGGCGAGGTTCACTTGATAGAGAATGCTGGTCCACCCTTTTGCGAAAGTTCTTCTAACTTTCTTGTCTTCTAGTAGAAAGTTCTTCTAACTTTCTTATTTTTTAGTAGAAAGTTCTTCCAACTTTCTTATTTTTTAGTAGAAAGTTCTTCTAACTTTCTTCCCTTCTCCCTTTGCTTTTTATACCGTTTTAGATAACACGGGTGCAATCTTAGAATGCAAGCGTTAAGTTTGGTGTGCCTGTGTGTTATAAGTTAGTTTTAAGAAACTTGCGTGCGATACAAGTTCTTTGCTATACTATAGTAAAGAACTTGTATATTTTTGCGAGCCTACGAGCTAAGTAGAGTTAGAACTCATTTATCCTTCCGATAAATGAGATTGCAATTGGAGGGTGGACGGGATTTGGAGATAGGGTGGGTCACGAACGTAGCCACCTCCACGTGGTGTGACCTGGTAATTGATATTATTCTCTAAGTATTTTTTAAAAAATTACCTTTAGAGAATGATATCGAGCTAAGAGCTACGAATAACTTAAATTTTCTTTTACGAAAATGTTATGGACTGAAGATATGTGTGCTAAATGTACCATTCGGAGTTCCAAGAGTCGTGCATTAAACGCGCATGGATCATGTAAGTATTTAATGGTAAGTATATATTATAAGTTCTACATTTATCCAAATCTAGAAGATTTATAATTAAAGACAGCATTCAATTCAACTACATGAATGATTTATTATCTATTTCCAAAATTTTGTTTAATTTGCAGCATCATTTTCTGAATAGTCGACTGTCAATAAGGTAGGAAATGACACAAAAATGGTAAAAAATTTTTTCGAGTTGCCAAAAATCGTTTTCACAGATGTTTCCTTTCTTATAAAGAAGCTTATTTGCAAAATTTGGAGTTTTCCGAAGTTTAGTCCTATCCTGTTACCGACAAAGTAATTTGAGTAGATTTTTACAGAAGCATTTTATTAATTTTTTAATCTATTATTGTGTATATATATTTTCAGGTTCAATATTTACTATTTTATTCTTAAATAGATACATAGGAGCGTAGAATTTATTAAATGATTTATTTATTTTGAATTGAAGGGAAAAGAAATTGTGTAGTAGTATTATTTATTATTGCATTATACATCATCATAATGCATCATAAGAAATTAACAATATAGCTGTAAATAAAAAGAAGTTGTTATTAATATTTACCTTTTGCAAAATTATTACATTTTTTTGTCCCATACAATATGCTTTGGTCACAATGAAATCATTATTTAAATCGTACTTCGTCGATGCATTGTTTTTTATAATCTAGAATTAATTAGCAATTTTAGTAGATATTCCTTTTATGATTTTCTGTTTCAATTAATATATATTTGTTGCTTGTTTTGGAGGTCTAATGTACGATAACAGCGTATCATTAGGTCATGTATCAAGCTATTTATCTTTGCCTCCAATGATGTTTTAATCTTCATTAATTAAGAAGACCAACATAGGGAAGGAGGCAATTACTTCTGCACAAAAAATGAAACATGTACATACCTTATCTTAAGCAACTTTTCATAAACCCTTGTTTTAATTTTTTCATGTACCAACACGTTGCAATACCTGCAACAGATTATACATCTTACAATTGAAACCATAACAATTATACATTATATTAGAAATATTATTTGTTAAGTATTGCAGAACTGTGTCAGACATGGTTTAGCTCAATGGTCATCACCCAATGGGTTCCAAAGAGAATATGGAATATGCCTGACCTCCTTGCTACCTGCATAAGCAGTGCATAGAGTTATTGTTCGACACAGCAGTTTGAACCATACTGCACAATATCAAGCAGCTCCTTTACCGCAACCAAAGTTGACTAACACATATTTGTGTTTATCAAACTGTGGTCATTGTGTCGCATAATACAGAACATATAATAATGTTATTGAATATTAAAACTATACATAATTCAAAGTATTGAAGATCTTATATCTACTCACTTCATACTGGATGATCAGCTTCCCTGATCACATAAGTCAATCAATGTTATAACCAATGAAAGTCATTCAATGAATTAATATGGATCATCTTCCAGGAAGGCCTTAATTTTACCACAATGTCTTCAGGATCCTTTTTTGGGATAAAATTCCATAGACCCATGGCGAGGTACACTGAATTCCTTGTGTGACTATAATAAATTTTGTGTTAAGCATATAATATATGATAAATATATACAGATATGCAATTAATAACTATTAACTGTTTATTCTCAATTAATATTTAATATAGGCATACGCTTGTCATGCGGTGCGTTCGCATTTTACGATTTTACTAGATATTCTGATTAATTTATTTAATCAAAGATGGATATGGGATGATTGTAATGTTAAAGAGAATGTATTTTGTATATTTAAGATGTTTGTTTAAATATTGTAAAGATCATTAACAGCTGTACTTACCATCATGCTAGAACCAAGTGTTGGTTATGTTATACCCTCTCCTTGCCAACTACCTTTTGCAACGGTGCTGCCGCCACAATCGAAATAGATCAAAGCCATTACAATTGAAATGATCAGACAATTCATATTCCAGTAATTTTCAGCTAAAAATTTTGCAAATAATTCCTACTATTCTTCTCAAATTGTAGTAATTGGTAAGATAAATTAATAGTAAGAGTCCGTGCGAGTACAATTTGATTACAAGTTATATAATTAATTTATACGAGTTTATACTAATTGCTAATCTACAATTTCTAAGCTGAATATTATGTGCAGCATCTACTGTCGACTCACGAAAAATGTCAGCTAGAAAAACGAATAAAATTTGACTTATATTTAGTTTCAAATCACTTTTTGACAGATCGCATATAAATGTTATACAATTAAACTCGATTGTTTTGACAGAAATTGTTCTCAATACGACTGGAAGACTCCATTATCATTTCGATACTTTTGGTAACAAAGCAAATAAGATGCAGGTGCATTGAACATCTGAAACATAATTTCTACAGGAAGGTATATACTACTTTTATTTAAAATATAATCGCGTATACGTAACATTGTGCCACAATAGTCACAAGTGTTTCTTTTTTATTATCTATTTAGTATTATATACAGATACTGGTATGTTGTCTCAATAAAACACGCACGCACACACACACACACACACGCACGCACACACTCAACACATGTTTCGCTTTCGTAGTATATATTGTAAACGAATACATTAACACGTATAAAGAGATCGTATTATCATTTAGTCATTTAATCAATTATAAATTCATTTTCTATGAATTAATACCACCGTAATGTTCCGTTATTTTTTTATAGATTGCTGAATTTCCAAGAGACTTTTTCCGGTTGTTTCCGGTATCAGAAAGAGAACGTACGGTATTGCGAATATCGAGCAAACACTGAAAGTCCAATACACATATTTTTCACCAACTACGTCCAGAAACGGCTGATAAGTTCTCGCACTGGCGAAAGACATCAACGCGTTGTTGATGTTCACACACGTTGAAGCTATAGTCTTCATGTTCTCCGTGAACATTTCACCGAGCAGAGTGCTCGGTATCGGTTGTAGTCCAATGGACATGGACAAATTAAGCATTAACATGGAGAATATAGGTAGCCACGTTAAACTCGCTGCGTTGTAGTCCAAAGAAAGTAGATGAAAATGTAAGCCTAACAATGCTAGAGATATGGACGATCCTGCGCCAGAGATGATCAAAAATAATCTTCTATCGAATTTATCGACCAGTATCGTACCCGCTGCACCAGCCAGAATCGTTGAAAGTCCAAGAATCGTCACCACCAGACTGGGTGTCACGCTAATTTTACTTCTTATGAGAATTATTTCTGAATACGAGTTCAGAGCGGAGTACCCAGTCATGTAAGAGAAACAGTAAATACCGACCACGATCAGAGCTTTTTTGAAGTTGCCTAAAACATAATAGGAAAACGTAAGTGTAAAGGAGACAATGAAACACCGTAAACGGTCAAAGAAAATAATGGTAAATCACTTGGCATGAGGAACTCCTTCAGCTTGACAAAATTGTTTGTTTCAGTCCCGTTGACGAATTCCTGAAGTTCTCGTATCTCGGTTTTGACGTCAGTCTCTCGCCTGAACCATTTCAAGGATGCTTCAGCCTTGTCGATATCCCCATGCAGGAGGTAATGGTAGGGTGATTCGGGTATCATGCTGAAGAGGATCATGAAGAGGATATTCGGAACGAGACTCACGTACCCGAACATCTCCATGGACAGATAAGGACCCATTGCATTTCCCAAGAACATACCAACGGAAGATGCGTTCACGTTAAAGGATATCTAAAGACGTGGACCACAAGCATGATCTTTATCAAGACAGGTTAATTTAATTGGGAATGTATGAAAACATTAAAAGAATACTGTACAATTAACTCGATACAAGAGATAGACGAAATAAAATTTTTCTATAGATTGCAGAAACCTGTTGATTCCGTATGATGGACGTAGACATTGGCGTAACTATGACATTTATCTAGGATCAGGTACTCTAATTTTATTAACAGCTTTTGCAAATTTTGTAATGTCCAGTATAAGGTATATAGCGTAACGACTTTCACAAATATAGGTCCACCTTGATCCCTATCCAGTTACGCCAAAGACGATAAAAAACGTATATAAGGATTTACCAATGATCCACGGATGCTGGGATCGGCTATCTCGCTTAAATACAAAGACAGCGCACACCATGTCATTCCAGAGCCAATTCCTGAGCAGAATCTTGAGGTGTACAGCCATGCGACCGATGTAGCACAAATACTAAACACCCAACTCGCAGCCAACGGTATTCCACTGAGCAGGAGCACTTTCTTTCGTCCGGTGTACTCTAAAGATGACGTTGCGACACGTTAAAGTTACATTTACCTGAGAACAAGATCACCACAACTCAGAACCGACGATCCTTTCGTTGGATCAAAGAATATGATTTAATTTTTAGTTTATTGGTTTGCATTGTCTTTGTCACATACCACGATTTCGTGTCAGGTTTTTCTACGAGTGCTGAGTCGTGGCTGCCTTGTTCTTACCGAATTCTGGATTAGCAATGCCGAACACCATTGCTTGCCCTGTTTGGTTACTTGACCGTGTGCTGTAAGAGAGGATCGATCTAATCAGAAATGAATATCTACCTGTTCGGTCGATCTCTGATGGAAACTGTTCTCGTACGATTGTACATTCCATCAGTGACGTGTATATTATTAATAAGTTATAAATTTCTAAGCAAACTGTAGGATTGCTATTTTTAAGAGTAAAATCTTTTGCAAATAAATTTTCAGATTACGCATGACTGTAGCGAAAGAATCGACGAATCTTGCCAGACAAATTTTCTATCTGACAATGAAGAAACGACTTTACCTTGACACAGTGCACTGAGCAAAGCGCCGGTGAACCGGCCAAGATTTAAAAGGGATGCCACCCAGGATGCTTCGGTGTCTGTCAGTCTCAAAGGCATGTTCGCTTCCGTTGATGTCAGTTGAGCCAAGTACGGTGATGCCCAGCCATTCGCGAGGCCACTTCCGATAACAACTAAGCTGACTGTCACAAACGGCCATGAAACAGTTGTGTCAACGGATGCGAGAATAATTTCATTAGCTCATTCATAGCTAGAGGTCTACAAACGCCTTGATGTGTGGGACACAGTGCATCTTGATGTACCAGTAATTACGTTAGAGCACCTTAATCGAGTTTCACGTCAATCGAACACCTTGCACGTGAACTTTCAGCAAATATGTCGTAACTGTTTAACTTTCTTCTTAACAGGTTCTATCTTGGTTCAGTTTTGTATAATTACTCTGATTGAAGGGTCACTTGCAAGGTATTCAACATCATTGCACGATGATGTTATTAAATGGGATTTGTTACACTTTTCTTTTTTTTGTTATAAATTGATGCAGGGCTAATGGAACATATTTGGAACTTTTCAAAAATTTTACGGATATTAAGAACTTTTAATTAGCAAGGAAATTAAAGATAAGCTTATCAATTGGTAATGTACTTGTTATATCAGTCACACGATGGAAGAATTAAGAGGGATCATTATAAATTTGATTATACTTACGTGTGCATGCAGCCAGCCATTGTGGCCAGACCGTAATCGTTTTATCTCCATTTTTCTTTGGATTTTCATGGGACATCCCGATTTTTGGAGTTAAACGAGATGCACGGAACACAGCGGTTGCCTTGACTGTTCAGGAGATGTTTTCAAACCTGAATCAGGCAATCTCGACGAAACTTAGCAGGAATATCCTAGCGGAGATCGGAAGATTTGCATTTCGATAAGACTCCTGATGTATTTATGCGCTGTGTGTAATAATTTGATTATTATGTGTGTTGCATGTGTTTGTTTTGAAGCGGGGCCCATAAAAAATCGTTATCTCGGAACTTTACTACGGTTACATTTTTCTTATCTCTGATCTATCCTCTTCTGCTTTTAACCAGACCAACGGCTTCAAGTTTCTGAAAAACAGCAGCTTACGCAAACATCGGGTAGCCGTGATTGACAGTTCAGCATCGTTATCACTGGATCTTGTCATAAATAGCACATCACAAATGACGATATTAGGTGGCACTGTTTCGTTGAGAAATTTATTATAGCTACTTGGAAGATTGACGCAAGAATACCGCGTTGTAAGCTCGTTGAATAGCATTGTGCTACATAGTCACAATTGTTGTCGAATGCGGAAAAATACAGACTTAATTGAAATGTTTTTCTGGGATCTTGAAATTTCGAAAATTTACAAAGTGAATTTAAAATACTAAGCAGAAAACATTGTACAGAAATGTCAATTTTATTTGAATTGTTGTAGTTTATTCATACAGGTATTTACTTGTACAGTACATATGAGTTACGCAAACACCGACGAGCTGTTTTTACAAAGTTATTGAAAATAAATATTGCATCGATACTGAGAACAATGTAAATAGAAAAGTTCAAAAACTTGTTTGCTTGTGGGTTGCCGGCTGCACAAAGAACTACTAGCTTTTCCTTCAATCAATTTTTAGCAAACGATTCTAAATTATCTTATGGTTGTATTACAAGATTTAGAGGATAGGTCAAACAATTTTTACTGTTCACCCTGTATCGATTGAACGTAGATTGTCAATTAAAATATGATTTAAGGTTGTTTTCTTTCAGGATTGGAGAATAAAAATCGTTTAAAATGGAAAAGGAACGTTCAATGATAAGCAATACAAGTATTCCAGATCCGCTAAATACTTTTGCGAAAAAAATTGGGAAAAAGATTGATGTTCAGGATGGTAAAAGGTAAGATAGTAGTAAACTAAACATAATTTCAATGAAAAGTATCGTCCAGCAAACAGAATTTTAACATCAAAAATGTTCAATATCAATTTCTTCAGTAAAGAAACTTTAAAAGAGTTGCTTATAACATCTCTCATGCCGACTCACCATCGATTAGAGTGTTTACCTTACACAACTAATGTGGAAAAATGCGAAGAAATAAACGACGAAGTTGAGAAAGTTTCTGAAAAGTCTGACAATGATAATGAAAAGGAGCCGGAAGAAGTTCTAAAAACACTGGTGGGTAAGTTAAACATTAACAAAATTATAAAGAATCAGCTATTAAAAATTCATTTAGTACAAAATAAAAATTTCATTTCTAAAGAAACTAGCAAAGAAGAAGTGAAAGACGAATGTTCTTCTATTGACACGGATGAAATACTAATGTCCCCTGATAATAAATGGTTAAAGGACCATTTTCAAATACCATTAAAAATGGCAATTAAGGAAGTGGTATCGAAGAAGCCGTACGATCCGGTCAAGTATCTCGGATTTTGGTTGCTGCACTACAAAAGATGTCAAGAACGTAATCAATGTCAATTAGAGAAAGATCAGGAACTTAATTATATTCGATCCCTGATTCAAGAACCGGTAAGTGTATTGTTTAATAAATTATTTGCAAGATTTAGGAGATAATGTACGATAATATTCCAGACATTAGAAGATGAAGAATGTATTCCCTCAGACAGGGGAGAAGAAGAGCAAATGCGAGACTGGAATTTTGAACACTACGACGCAATTTGAGCATAAATTCCTGGTAAACTGGTCTTTCCCATACCGACTAAGGTAATAATAATGCAAAGAATCAGGTAAAAAATTAAAATTAAAAATATCTCCAAACATTTAACATGGTTTCTGAATCAATTATAAACTGTTGGATTTAAAACGTTGATTGTCATGATGGTCGATGTTACAGATTCAGTTAAGTTATTTAAAGGAGAAACAAAAATGAGACTTTGAGTGTCAATACTGAGAGAACAATATACATTAATAAAGTGAAAGATGAAAGCGGAAAATTAACTGTATTCTCAGTAATTTGCAATATGGCGTGTTTGATCATATGTATACATTAAGTTTCGCTATAACAGTCAACGGGTTGGAAATGTGTTTTATATCATGTTTGATTATGTACGTCTAGTATTGCTGTGGTAGTGCACGCGTTAATAATATGTATTATATGTAGTGTCTCTGACCATGTATGTCGAGTTTCACCGCGACAGTAAACGTACTAGTAATCTCTACTGTGGCGTGTCTGATCATGTATGTCAAGTTTCCCTGTGGCATCGTACACGTTTAATAGTCTATTTAGTTTGTTTGACCACGTATGTCAATTTCCACGGTGGCAGTCAACGAGTTAAAAACGACAAAAGAGCAAATTGCAATACGTTTAAAAGTACTCAAAGAGTCGCAAGTATCGTTAAGAATACTATGACGATGCAAGTAAATATCGCTGTTCGATTGAAAACCAATCCTTTGTCGATATTATTCTATTCGTCTCGGCGTCGTTTGCATTTGTGCAATCCAGTTTTCAAGCGAATAGGTCGCTGTCTGACCATACGATACGTTTCATCCCTTAAATTGGGTTGAAAGTTCCATATATCGTTTCCAGGTGTCTCGACGTTCAACGAGCTCCATTACGGAGACGTTCGTTCGAACTCGTGCATTTCCGTGCTCGGGTCGCGGTTCTCATGCAAAATTGTGCTCAGTTCGAATCGCGCAGCTGCCACTCGTAGTTCCGTTCGCGGTTAATCGAAAACGTAAGAAATCGCGAGTCGAAACACGCCGAGATATTAGAATAGTTTCCGTTCAGCGATTATCTTGGAAAAATGAGGAGAATAGGCTAGCGAAAGAATGACGCTAGAGTGGCAGGATGCGGTCAGTGCAGCGAGACACGCGTCGCGTGTCACTCGATTGTTATTGACGCGAGGGTTGGTTGCGCGGCCATGGCAGTTGTCGGGTGATCATTTTCCTCGGCAGATGGCGCGGCGTTCGTTTCGGTCCACCCTGGCTGCGCTGGAATGCCCTCAACGAGGAGCCTCTCGAAGCTGTCGTCTTTCGTGGAGCTTTTTTCCACGCCACGATCAGGTGACCGGGCCCCGGCCCTTCTTGGACCCCGCGAAACGAGCCCGCGACGTCAGTGGTCAGCCGTGAAGGGACGCGAAGCCGTGAAAACGAACGTGTCGACCCGTCAGCCGGATGGTCCACTTTACACGTAGCCTGATGTGTTGTGTTGTGCACCAAAAGGCGGTTCCAGTGCACTCGACTCGATCGTGATCTTCGCCGTATCCACGATTCGACAGTGTGATTCCATACAGGATTCGTGTTAACGTCGTGCGTTTTGGCAGCTGTGTCACGCTCGACGGTTGTTAATCGAGGGAAAAGGACAAGGCCGTGGTAGCGAGTTAAAGCGGAACACGGGAGTGTCGTCCACCATTTTGGCTGCGCGAGGTTATTCGATGCGTGCACCGTTCTCGTCGGTACATTCGCTGTTTTCGTGTACGAGTTCGTGAAAGATCGTTCACGATGTTAGCCGAATCGTCATCCGATCCGAGCCAGGATCGGGAACGATGTCCCGAGAGGTAATCGGGTAACGTGATTCCGTAAAATCGACGCTTAAATGGAGCAAGGCGAGGGCTGTTTTCCCCGTCGCCGTCTCGACGCTGTCAGCTGGCCGTGTACGAGTGGCAGTGCACGAAATTGACAGTGATTACAAGTTCGGTGACTCGTGGACGCGGATGTACGCGATTCGATAATAGTCAGGATCATCGGCGGAAGGGAAAAATATGCCGATGTCGCTCGAAAGTGGGTTACCGTAAGTGCCGACCCGGTTGTTGCTGAGTTCACGAGGAAACTCGTGGCTGGTGTTCACGATATTTATTTTTTCTTCCCTTCTTTTCCTCGATATTCATCGATTAGCGAGGTTAGTGCAGCTGATCGGGAACGACGCGTTCGAGGGAGGCTGGAGCGTCTCGAGTGCCATTAACCTCGTTTCGTGGCCACCTCGCGGCCGCGAACGAGCCTGCTTCCGCGATTTTCCACGGACTACCCTTGCCACGGACTTCGTTTCTAAGCGATGGGAAGCGTGATCGACGAACCGGAGGTTATGAAGTGTACGCTCTCGTGCCACGGACACGGTCCACCAAGTAAGTCGTTAATCGTCTTTGAAACGCGGGAAACGACGATGACAATCGTGATGCTTGATTAATCAGAGAGATGTGTGTTCGATCGTTCGCGTTTTCCTCGTTGAACCATGATATAACCTCTACGGTGTACTGTATACGGTGGTGAATTGCATTGCAGGAGGAGGTGGATAAAATGGTGAAGTAGAACTGCTTCCGGTTCGGAACTCGAGATGGAGAAGTGACTGGTTCTTTTTTTTATCCTGGATGGAATCCTTCGGAGTAGTTGTAGATGTTTCGTGCGATTATTTGACCAAAGTGAACTACTGGTTTGTTGTGCTGGATCAGTGCTACGAGTGTGTGCTGTTTTTGTCGCCGTTTTGACCAGGATTAGCTGTGCTGCGCGAGTTACTTCGACCCACCAGACACTTGTGAGTACTTTTCGTGTGTTTTTATCATGGACGGCCGTACATTTTATGGAAATAATAAAGTTTAGCCGTAATTTGTCGTAACCCGAGCGAGTTGCGTACTAAAATTGCAAAAATTGCTTAATGTCGCGAGCTTTGATATTGTGAAGTTAAACTTCCGGTGGCGCGATACAGCGCGGCAGTGTTAATTTATTTGTCTAATTAGGAATATCAATTATCTGAACCTCGTTTATATAAAATACACGTTATGATTAAAAAATGTCTAATTCTTCTTAAATGTGAACTAGTTCGAATGAAATATACGACCGTCTAGGAATTAATGTATGAACACGGTTAAAAGGAATCGCATGTTCAAACATTTCTTATCACGTTGTAAAAGATCGTAATTTTACACGAGTACACACGATGTTAACTGTCGTATTTCATTATTTATTGGAGCGTTGCGATTCAACTGGATATTTTCTTACACGTGTTTGGAGATAATTTCTGATACGACTGTTAACGTAGGAAAATTTGCAATACTTTATACATAATAGAAAACCATTTGCGCGCTCGTGTAGTCCACGTTACATTTGAGCATACGTGAAACCAGCTGTTTGTGGTCAGGCATGTCTGATGCCTTAAAGAGCTAATGTCAAATCAAGTATTTAAATTTTTCTTTTAAGATTAGACTTATCTATTATTCAGATAGGAAAGATAAGATAAATGAACATAAAAATCGGGCATAAATATGGTTCACGCACAGGAAGATTTTAATTATACTGTTCATTGTACTATCGGTATCATAATGTTTTGTAGCAACGAGCAACTAGTTTGCATTAAAAGTTCCATTTACCTCCGTAGCAGTTTCTTAGTGTTTAAATATTCATACAATGAAAAAGTTAGCGATTCTTTATGAACATTTCTTGCGAAACAAGCTTCGTATATTTCGTACGGAACGTTACATGAGAAACGCTCTCGCAGAATGTCCGTTTAATAAAATATTCCTTTATCACCGCTTTGATAAACCTTCGTTTACCATTCTCGCGACATCCACCGGTCGGCCGTACATTTTAAGTTTAATGCGAAATCATCGAACATGGAAAGCTGGCGGCATTCCAATTTCGCCTACTATCTCTCAAATCCGTTTCTCCTACATACAACCCTTTATACAGTAGTAGTTCACGTAACACGTGTTCAACTGTGTACGTGACATACGTTGCGGGCATAGGTACCTGCATAACTGCACAGGAAACCGAATTATTGGGAATGCAAATTGAAAGTCAACGTCTCTTAGATACATACGTACAAGCTGTATGCTATAGTAGTCAAGGCTAACAAATTCAGCAAAAAATTTGATATTTTCGAATTTGGTTGAGTCTGAATTTAATATAATTTATTATAATAATTAATAACAAGACAATTTGGAATAACGTTATCATTAGGTTGGCAACTAAATGATTATTTTGTTTCAAAAAGTGTTGAAATTTGATCATGGACAGTGGCGATGTAGCGTGAGGTAATATAACACATGAAAACATAATGGGTGGAAATAATACATTTGACAGTACAAGGCATTGCGATATACTGCATAGAAATACAATATGGGGAGAAATGTGTGGCAATATAACGCGTGGGGATATAATCTGTAGAAGTACAGTACGTGCAATATATCGTGTGTAAATATAAAGGACAATGTTTAGTGAAACATAATATGTAGCGAAATAACGCGCGGTGGAATAACGCGTGGTAATGCCACGGGTGGTAATAAAACGCGCGGTGATATAGTGGCTGGCGATATAATGCGTGGATATCACACGTGTAGGAATTCTACGCTTGATGAAATACCGCGAGGATATCCTATGCATGGAAATTTTACGATTGGCGATATAACGCGAGTATATCCCACGCGTAAAAATTCCACGAGTGGCGATATAACGCGAGGATATCCTACGCATAGAAATTCCTCATGTGGCGATATAACGCGAGGATATCCTACGCGTAGGAATTTCACGAGTGGCGATATAACGCGAGGATATCCCACGCGTAGAAATTCCATGAGTGGCGATATAACGCGAGGATATCCTACGCATAGAAATTCCTCATGTGGCGATATAACGCCAGGATATCCTACGCGTAGGAATTTTACGATTGGCGATATAACGCGAGTATATCCCACGCGTAGAAATTCCATGAGTGGCGATATAACGCGGGGATATCCCATGCGTAGAAATTCCACACGTGACGATATAACGCGAGGACATGCTACGCGTAGGAATTCGACACGTGGCGATATAATACGAGGACATGCTACGCGTAGGTATTCCACACATGGCGATATAATTCGAGGATGTACTAC
Source organism: Megachile lagopoda (assembly GCA_036983795.1). Lineage (NCBI taxonomy): Eukaryota > Metazoa > Arthropoda > Insecta > Hymenoptera > Megachilidae > Megachile > Megachile lagopoda. Next base: position 8,331,005 of record CM072798.1, read on the forward strand.
GCGTAGAAATTTCACGATATAATGCGTGGGTATACGTGAAGGAATTCCATACGCGGCGATATAACGGGTGGTATCACAATTAGTAGCGATACAACGCGTGGTAATATCATACATGAAACAACGCATGGTGCAACAGCACGTGCAGTGGCAATAGTGCAGTGATTCAACGGGTGGTGATATAATACGAGGGTGATGAATTTAGTTGCCAACCTAATACTGTACTAATAATGCAATATAACGAATGTAGTGGTTGAATTTCCAGTGCTAACGTTCAGGAACGCGAAGATAGAAGAAAAGTTGTTATTTTTCTTTTTGGTAAATCTTTTTTAGTCATGTTCTTATTTGAGGAGAAAGGGAGAATGTTAAATTACTGAAGTTTCGGTAAGAAACGTTCGCAGTTAAGGGGAAAGAACTATTCTGCGCTTTATGCAGTTTTTGCGTTCGTTTTTTTATCCCCGTAGACGCTTTAATTACCGGCACAATTTATTGTTGCCGCCCGCAACGACAGCAAAATTAATGCCTGTTAATGTGGTGCGCTATAGAGTGGAAATTTAAAAAATCAATAAACCGCAACAGTGCGTTCCTCGCGTGCCTTTCCTAACAACTTCGCGTTACTATGTTACAAGTAGTTACATTCTTCGGTGTTTAAATTGTGTAACGTGTTATTGCACTTTCGAACTAGTTCTCACTTCTGATGAAGAATTACCTTTTCGAGAAACAGCTATCGATGCGATCGGGACATGAAAAGTGCATGAAAAGTTTAAGGCAGGACTTTTAATTCTTCAATACTGAAATTTTCCAAATTATCAAATTCTTAAAGTTCTGAAATTTTGCAAATTACCTATGTCAGTTCCAAATCTCCAAGCTCTCAAATTCGCAATTTTCCAAATCACTAAATCCTCAAATTCTCAAAATATTGAATATTTCGACTCTGAAATATTGACGACCCGCCGTTCAATTATTGCGTCGCAGAATTCATGTTTGTCACTCAATTGAGTCGATCTAATGGGTAAACAGCAATCCAATAACATGAACGCAAAATAAAATCGTCGAAGTACATATTTCATGGATATGTACATATATATCTTCTAAAAGCATCCCGAATTGCTGTTTTTCCCTCTGCACGTACAAAGTGATTCGTCTCTCGATTACTCGTTTGTCATCGATACCGTTCGACGTTTCCCTCCTTCGTGCATCCCCTTTTTCTTTCATCCTCTTGAATATCGTGGTTGGCCACGATTTATCAAGGAAAAAGGCAGCCGGGGGAAACGTTTTCAAGAACAAATGTTCCTGAATTTCACCTGACGTAGGACTGAAAAAAACCATTCTCATTTTTTCTGCTAATCTTTCTCGTTCGAAACTTGTGCTTATTCAGCATCTTTATTTCTTAGGTTCTTTTACGCAACTCGAAATTTCAGAATTTTTGAATTTTGGGAGTTGGGGAGTTGGGAAGTGGAGATTTGGGAATTGGGGATTTGGGTATTGGGGATTTGGGAATTGGGGATTTGAGTATTGGGGATTTGAGTATTGGGGATTTGGGATTTGGGGATGTAGGGACTTGGGGACGTAAGATTTTGAGTATATAGGGATTTGGGGACGTAGGAATTTGGGGACGTAGGCAATTGGGGGGCGTCGAGATTTGGGGACGTAGGATTTTGGGGATGTAAGGATTTGCGAACGTAGGAATTTAGGTATATAGGGGTTTGGGGGCGTAGGGATTTGGGGACGTAGGAATTTGGGGACGTAGGAATTTGGGGGCGTCGAGATTTGGGGACGTAGGATTTTGGGGATATAAGGATTTGGGAACGTAAGAATTTAGGTATGTAGGGATTTGGGGGCGTAGAGATTTGGGGACGTAGGAATTTGGGTGTATAGGAATTTGGGGACATAGGGATTTGGGGATGTAGGAATTTGGGGACGTAGAGATTTGGGGATGTAGGACTTTGGGTATATAAGGATATGGGGAAGTAGAAATTTGTGGACGTAGAGATCTGTAGATATACGGATGTTGGGATATAAGGATTTGAGGACGTAGAAATGTGGAAATATAGCAATTTGCAGATGTAGGAACCGGGGATTTGAGAATTTGCAGATTTGGGAATTGGGGGTTCGAAATTACATTATCGTGCAATTGCAGTTGTTAATGAAAAACAAAAAATCGTATCAAAGACAGCATGATAATAAAAAAATACCTGCAGCATAGGCAAGCATTAAAGTTACTCGTGTGTTTACACCTGGGTGATAGAGACCCACAGTCGAATTACTAATTATCCCGGATAATGAAGCGTGCATTAATGCCCGATCAAATCTGTGGCTTGCAGTCGGACTGCAGTCCGCAGGAACATAATTACATAAAGCTAACGAGACCGATACACGCTCCAGGGACTAACAATACTCGTTGTAAAACACTCGTCAATGCGATAGATTTGGCTGATGATAGCATTTCAGGCATACAATATTCTCCTATGGACGTGTGTCTATGAATTAGCTTGTCAATCGTGGGCAAACATTTGAATTGGGCACGATCCAAGTAGACACTGTAGTTGTGGCTCATCGATCTTTTCCAAAGAAATTTTGTTGCTATGCAAATCCATGAAGTACCTTCATTTGATTTATTTCATCATTGTGATCCTTGTGTGACTTTGGTTAAGTTGGATCATGTAAATTGGGAATAATTTAAGTAGTTGCGTGTATCATGTTATTCTTAGAGTTTTCGAAGGTTAAGGTTAAGTTAAGTTATGGTATCGTATTTGGATTATGTCAAGGTTGCTCATCTTAACGAAGGTTCGACAAGATTAACTTTGGTTTAAGTTAGGTTATACTCAAGTTCGGTTCAGTTGTCTTATGTCTATCCATGTTGGGTTGAAGTTAGATTATGTTAATTTTATTCATATCATGTCACTCTTTTTATGAATATTAATTAAACAGGCTAAATTAGAGAACTAAATTAACGATATAAAAGCAGAGTAGTAAAACATGAGCACGCAGATTATTGAAGTCGATGGTACGAATGTAAATTTTGTTAAAAAACGAAGCGAGGATTTGCACAACTGCCTGACGATTATCCAACCCCATTTTTACGCGACAATCGACGGAAAATACACAACCTCTAACTGGTTTTACCTAATTTGTAGTGGAAAGCCGCTTTTTCCGAATCAACGTTCCGCTCGATTTTCCCCGAAAACCGATCACCGAATACTTCACCCATCGGAAAAATCTAAATATCAATTAATCCTGAATAAATTGGGATTTTACCAAAAATCAATAGCACGCACTCTCGAAATTTCAAAACAGGATTATCCGTTCGAGTATTTGCACGATGCGATCGGGAATAAATTTAAGGGAAAACAAATAAAAACAAGTAAAAATTTTGAAATCCTAAAGTTACAGTCCACCCTTTAAATCCTTGTATTTACCTTTTCAGTTTAATACGCGCACGACATTTGTATTTGTCTGCTTGTTTTTTCGTAGAACGAAATTTTCACGCTAATTTTGTAAATTTATTCTGATAAAATCTGGATTATTATTCGTATGAAAAAGATTTAATTTTCACACGTTATGTTGCCACACGTGGGATTATCACACGATGTAGTGTTATGAGTTGAATTTTTCCACGTTATATTGCCACTCGTGGACTTTCTATGAGTTATATTCTTAGATGTGGAATTCCAATGTGTTGTATCACCACGTGTGGGATATCCACGCGTTATATTGCCATACATGGAATTCCTGTGCGTTGTATCGCCACGTGTGGGATATCCACGCATTATATTGCCATACATGGAATTCCTGTGCGTTGTATCACCACGTGTGGAATATCCACGTGTTATATAGCCACGCGTGGGATATCCACGCGTTATATTGCCACCCGTGAAATTTCTATGCGTGAGGTATCCTCGCGTTATATCGTCACTCGTGGAATTTCTACGCTTAGTACTTTCTCGCGTTATATCGCCATGTGTAGAATTCCTGCGCGTAGGATATCCTCGTGTTATATAGCCACTCGTGAAATTTCTACGCGTGGGACATCCTCGCGTTATATCGCCACTCATGAAATCTCTACGCGTAGGATATCCTCGCGTTATATCGCCACTCATGAAATCTCTACGCGTGGGATATCCTCGCGTTATATCGCCACTCATGAAATCTCTACGCGTGGGATATCCTCGCGTTATATCGCCACTCGTGGAATTCCTACGCGTTGTATTACCAAACGTAGAGTATCCACGTGTTATATAGCACGTGGACTTGCTACGCACCACCACTTGTAGGTTACCGAGGGGTTGTATCGACACGAATGGGATCTCTACCCGCTATATCGCCACGTACGATAAGAATTGTGAAGATCTAGATGGACATGTTTCTAGGTCAGAAATAAATATTGAAGGATAAGAGAGCACAGAAGAGGAGGAACAATTGTTCGTGACACAAGCGACAAGGGAGATTGTTCTGAACGTTTGTACATATTCGTAATACAGTAAAAATATGTACCCTTTTCCATTTTTCTCTTTCTGGCATCGCTTTCTTGAGTTCCATCCGCGTCGTTTCCACTATAATTTGAGAGCAACCAGCAGCGCTTGAGAGACCTCCTTTCGGCTGCACTTTATTTCTCACTGAAATTTCTCAACTTGTTCATTAAAATTCCGCGTGTTTTACGAGACTAGCCAACTTCCTTGGCCGACTCGCGACGAACTTGTTTCATTACTCGTTTTTACGACGGCCGATCATTTTCGAAATTGGATAACGCGCAACCTATTGCTCCTGTGAAACTACGGGAATGTTTTGCGATCACGATGAAAGCGGAGATTTTTGGAAAGATGACAATAACTGGCCTCGTAATTAGTTCTCGGTTACGATGCTCTTAGAACTGTTTATTGCACACGCTCGTATAAAGTTAGCTCGTACTTTAAAACGATTATAATATCCACTCTTTTATGTTTCACATCCACATTATCTGCACTTAACGGAATCATCACTTTCCGTTAAGTATTTTAACGCAGAACAATTTCTCTAATTAAACAAAACTCGAGAACTATTTATCGGAGTGGCAAAATGGTGGTTCCACGGAGACACGTATTATCAGCTGCATATCGGTACGTTTCTAATCAGTAAACATTTAAATGCAACTTCAACAAAGGTTCTCCCAAGAGGCAGGAATTATTAATCTCTGAATAAACAGTGCTAACGAAGGACGAGTCAGGTTATGTACATAAATGTAGGGATCAAGCAAAGTCGGGATTGCCCCGGCAAGTAATCAATCTCCTAGAAACAACCCTCTTTGATGTAATATAACATTGTAGACCATCTGTGAATCCTACACTAGATCCGATCAGAGTAATTAGTAATTACCTTTAATTAATAACAAATATTTGCACTACTCCACACTTTATAGCGCCAGCAAGTCATTCTTCGTTTGAATGAACACTCCATTTTTATCATTTTTATGTCTAATGTCATACATGTGATTAGTCATACATATGTTTACATACATCACATATATTAAATTTTTTAAATTTATACATGTGTATATGTACACATATATTTACATTATAATATAATTATAATGTGTGTGTATACATATAAATATACATATGTATACATATGAATATTAATATGTGTATATGCATATGTGTGTATACATATGTGTGTATACATATATGTATTAATATGTGTGTATGTATACGTATGGGTGTATGCATATGTGTGTATACATATGTGTATACATACGTATAGTAATATGTGTATATGTATACATATTAATAAATGAGGTTCATATTACTTAATCGATGACGTACAAACGATATGACAGACTTGTGAAAGAAAAATGGTGTAAATATGGTAGAACGAAATATGATTAATTTGTTCAATTATGTATAAATGTCTTTTACGAGTGTACTCGCGGACGAAGTAGGACGTAAACAAGCGAGTGAATGAAGGTTTGAATTCAAAAATTGAGTGAAAAACGAATGCGAAGCGATCTATGGAGCGGAAAACGGAAAGAACGTAGTGAAAAGCTTTTTCCCCGACGAAGGGAAACGAGAATTCCATTTACCGCCGTGGTGAATCTAATTCACCACGTTAGAAAATAATGCCACTCTGGGTTTGTATTAAAATTGAACGCAACGGAGAACCAGCCGGTCGACGTCTTTCTGCCTTGGTAATCGCATCGCGTGTTTTATGAAACAAAATTCTGTGAAAACGCTTGACAAAATATCCATCGCCATCGCGGGAACAGCATCGAGAATATACAAACATTATAAACAAGCAACTTTCATAAGTTTGATGGTTCGTTCTATAATTTGGCAAGTTTAATGAAACAACTTTTCTTACGGTATTCACCGTCTGGCTTCATTCGGATATTTTTCAACTTTAATATTAAATTTCTCGTGACCGCACCTATCGCACTCGCCGGCAACGAAGTAATTTAAAATTTCGTAAACAAAAGAATTGAAATTCCGTTTAAACAGCCAACGATATTGTGAAGTCGAAACTCGCGAAAGTCTGGCCGGTTGTTCGGACTCGTCGGCGCGATTAAAAGAAACGGCTATAAAAGAAGGATCTCGTGGAAACGTACGACAAAGAAACAAATGCAACTTTCCGCGACACCGACTCGCGAGAAACAGATTCGGAAGGTGCTCGAGTAATTATCTGTTAATTAAATTCGCGATTAACGCGTATGATTCGTTTCGGTGATCGTTAACGTTCCGAATGGTAAATTTGTAATTAACGTCGTTGCGTGTTTGTTCTATAAACACGCGGACGTTTGACTAATACATAATTTACGCACAAACACGACACTTTGTTTATGTAGAATATAGAAATTGCAGATATAGGTATTTATGGGGATATAATGAAGGGTATAGGAATATTTTGGCATAGTGATTCATGGGTTTAGGATGTTGCTTTGAGTGCAAGGTTAAGACGTTAATTCACAGTTCCAGTTTCAAGTTACTAATTAGTAGTTCGAGTGTGACTAAAACCAGTAGTACTTCCAGTTTCAAATCACATGCATTAAACAAGACACAGTAATACTAAATAAAAATATAGAGTAACCTAGTCACGTTAAAAAAAGACATTGGTTGTTAAAGTATTAAAGGTTTTAACCCTTTGCGGTTGGAGCAGTTTGAAAGTGAACCCTTTGTGGATTCAGATTACTAAGATAGTCATCGAAATAGTCAGGTCACCTTACAATCGTTCTTCACAGCTAGGGGAGAATATTCAGCGGCCGGACAGTTTAATGGTTATACCGACAACCGGATTCAAATTTCCCGCCAGTCATTCGATCTACCAGAAATTTAATATCGGTGTTATTAGAATGGAAATCGAGCGCGAATGAGACGAATTGATTCGCGTTGAAAAGACAGTGGCTGCATTACAATCCGAGTATTTGTTGGTATATTAGTCGCAACGGGTCGTCAGAAACTTAAACCTTAGCAGTAGAGTCTTTCGCTTGCAGTTTTCTATTCGTGAGGTATTGCTTGCTTTTATTACTTACTTAGGTCACTGCGGGGAAAAGACACGATTCACACGTCACTCGCATTTCCATCTCCAGCCGAATTTTACCTAAACCGATAAAAAATCAGAAACTGTTTTCCCTCGGCAATGTCACAAAAATTGTTAGCCCACTCCGAGCTTCTGTAAAACGTAAAAATTCTTCGAAGTCACTCTCGAGTCATCAAGTACACAGCAAAATAAACTCTGGTCGTTCGAAGTGAAATTCATTTAGATACAGTCCACTTATACTCGTTGGGAATCTAATGATTCGCGTCGTTTAATCGTCGCTTAATATTGCTGACGCTTCGACGCACATACACTTAGTTCTTAACCCCATGCCTTATGATTTATCAGGTGCGTCAGTCGGAACTAACTGATCACAGCTACGACATTAAAACAGAGAAGAAAAGTTGAAGTGTTATGTCAATTTTGTATTCGGCAATCCTTGACCGTGCAAATTATAATTGGACTTAAACTCCAAATTGTAGCGTATTCAAAATTCGAGTAAGATTTGTCACGTATGAAGCGTGCATATGTGGGTTGAATGCGTCACTTGTAACTTGAGTGCGTCATGCGTAGCTTGAATGCGTCATGTATAGCTTGAGTGCGTCATGTGTAGCTTGAGTGCGTCATGTATAGGTTGAGTGCGTCATTTGTAGCCTGGGTGCGTCATCTATAGCTTGAGTGCGTCATGTGTAGGTTTAGTGTGTCATGTATAAGTTCAGTGCGTCACGTGTAGCTTAGGTGCGTCATGTGTAGCTTGAGTGCGTCATCTACAGCTTGAGTGCGTTACCTGTAGCTTGAGTGTGTCATATTTTGCTTGAGTGTGTCACCTTTAGCTTGAGTGTGTCATATTTAGCTTGAGTGCGTCATATGTAGCTTGAGTGCGTCATATGTAGCTTGAGTGCGTCATGTGTAGCTTGAGTGCGTCATGTGTAGCTTGAGTGCGTCATCTACAGCTTGAGTGCGTTACCTGTAGCTTGAGTGTGTCATATTTTGCTTGAGTGTGTCACCTTTAGCTTGAGTGTCTCATATTTAGCTTGAGTGCGTCATATGTAGCTTGAGTGCGTCATTTGTAGCTTGAGTGTGTCATGTGTGTTTTGAATACAGATACAGCCCACTTATATTCACTCCTTGCAAATCCTAATGATTCGCATCGTTTAATCGTAACTTATTGACGCTATGATGCACACATGGAAATTTTAGAGTGTCCTGTACATTTCAAGAAACAAGTTACGATGACAGAAAATTGAAATTCTACGTATTTCTTTGTCAGAATTGGAAGTTCAGTCGCGGCACATTGTCGCTGCTTGGCCCAAAGTTGGAGTTGTTAAAGATTCAGATAACTCGTTGATGTTTACCGAGTAAACAGATGATTCTTTAATTATTTCCTTGTTTGCGTTAGGTTGTAGTGTTGAAACAGGTTCAACTTCTAGTGCTCAGCAAATATTCGGGTCGTTAAAGTCTCGGTAACACGCTCAAGCGTATTTCGATAAATCGTTCCCCGTCGACGGTCGATTTACCTTCTCAAATATACTTAAGCACGTTGTAAGAGTTGCAGCTGCGATTTGGGTCGGAGTTCATCTTCGCGAAAATATCTTCGTCGTGGAAGATCGCGTATCAAAAGTTAAAATAGTTTCGTAAATGGTACGATCAGGTTTCTCGCATTACTCTACCTTTTATTATAGTCAGTCATCTTTGTAAAATCAACTAAGATTCCTTTTTTCTTGTCTGCGTGGTCGATTTTGAAATATTGAAAGTCTCGATGATTTTATGGCATTCAATAATATTCTAAATCGTATTAAATGCATTGTTTGCTTTGACATGTCAGCTATTCTTCGTTAAAAATATCGACGAAACGTTGCAATGGTCAGTTTTGTTAAGGTTTAAGCTTCAAATTGACATACGATAAGCGCTATTTGCCGTCACTTTTACGTCATGATATCGCATCAAGCCTTTTACGTTTCGTAATTAGCAACGCGTATCATTAAATGTTCTACGTCTACCTGCTCTTACATCTTATTGCTACCTACAAATATTCGCAGAATTTACTGTAATGGTACGTAGAGTAGGTTCGAAAGGAAGTTTCGTCCTCAATTTGCTAAAATTTGGTTACAACTTGATGAAAGCGTCGTTACAAACTAAATCGATTTGCTGACTGTAAGATTCGAGCTTAATTATCAAAGTTTCTCGTGAAGTAGCGTTTCTCCTCCTTCTTGTCGATCCTCGTGCGGCTTTCAATCTTTCCTTTTTTCGAAATTGTCAACATCCGAGAATTACGAAGCTCTCGAAGCCGCTCCAACAAAAGAGAAACATTCTCCAACTGGAACAGTTTCTGTCTTAGGTCAACATCTTCTCAAAACTTTTACGTTCTACAACCATCTGGTTACTAGAAAAAGATAAACCTTGATCTTGCTTTTGCGGAGCAATTAGTATACTCTGCGGTAACTGCTCACCTTGTACTTTTCCTTGTATTCCAATCGTCAAGCTTTATTTTCGTTTCTCTTCGAATATGTATTTCGCAATATATTCTCCATAATCACTTTCGCGTTATCTTTGTGCAGTTTCGAATATTTGCAGATTTCCTCATGTACTTGTGAATATAAATCTGTACAAGCTTACGAATTTTCGAACTAGTGAATCTCCAAATCCTCAGAAGTCTTTTGCAAACTATTAACGAAGTTCGAAATGAGATCCCAAGGTCGAAATTTCCAACACAAGTTGTTTTGAAGGAACGTTCGTAGACTGACTGACCAAAAGCTCTCGGTATTTCCACAGTATGCGGCATTATACGGTTTTGATTTGAATTATTGGTACGAGTAAGGTGGCTGTTCGATTTGCTATTGAATAACGATGTAGCTATTCGTGGCTATTGGCTGCAATATCGTAATATTCGATCGAGTTCCTCAAATCAAATCTGCCTGCTACGACTGCGTAAATACACTTTGTCGTTTCCTAAACGAAACTGTTCGTTCTATACCCGTTTTATACCTCGATCGATTCTTACCAATAGCGTCATTTCAACGTGCTATAATAACCTTGCCACCTAAATTAGGTACGTGACAATGGGAACCTGAAAAGAACAAGAAATTTTGAAATTTATCTTTTCTCTCTAAAAAACATAGAGCTACAGATTTAGGTTAGAACTGAAACTACAAGTGACGCATTCAAGTTACAGATGACGCACTCAAGTTATAGATGACGCACTCAAGCTTCAAATGACGTATTAAATCCACACATGACGCACTCAAGTTACAAATGACGCACTCAAATTGCAGACGACGCACTCAAGTTACAGACGACGCACTCAAATTGCAGACGACGCACTCAAGTTACAGATGACGCACTCAAGTTACAGATGACGCACTCAAGCTTCAAATGACGTATTAAATCACACATGACGCACTCAAGTTGAAAATGACGCACTCAAGTCACAAATGACGTACTCAAATTGCAGACGACGCACTCAAGTTACAGATGACGTACTGAAACTAAAGATGACGCACTCAATCCACATATGCACGCTTCAAACATGACAAATCCTACTCAAATTTTTAATACGCTTCAGTATGTAGTTTAAGTCCAGGTAAGAATTGTATATTCTCCACAGTGTCCACTTAGTTTAAATTATTTTCAAGATAAAATACAACCTTGAAATGTTGTATCCACAGTGTCCTCAGGAAATTTGTTTACTAGCATTAAATATGCTTTCGAATGTCAGACAAAGTCTCATGACTTTTTCTCACGAAGTCTGTCTTCAACCGCGTTGAAAAATTCGATGTTAGAAACATTTTGCACATATTTTCCAATTTTAAACTCTGTTAGTCGAAAGAGGGACGAAAGAAATTGATGGCCCGTCTGATGTCTACCCGAAGATCGATAGGACAGGCCGTTTTAATGTTTGCCACGACGACTTTCTTCAACAAACAAACGGTCTTTATTTCGCCTGATTTACCGGCGTCCACGAATTTATGCTATTTCCTTATGAGAACACTTTTTCACCGGGCGGTTGGCGCGAGTAAATCTGACAATAAGAAATTGCCAGGGTAAAGCGAAACTTTTTCGATGCTCCATTTTTCAGGGGAACGAACAGTTTTCTTAGCCGGAGTAGCGTGTTTCTCGTCGTTGCCTCATTCTTCGATCGCGGATCGATGGTAAACGATACGTCGTGCATTTTGTACAAGGGAAATTAACGAACGTTTGTTATTTTCTTTGAACACGGCGCTTTAAATCGATACGCTGCAACCATTTTGCGACAATTTATTGTCACGATTGTGCTTTTCAGTCAGACCAACGCCCCGTTGCTTGCAAATACATTGTGCAGTTCCAATGTTTTGTCGAACACGAGTGAACAGCGAATTTCCTAATTGACAAAGTTATCGGAAACGTGTCCTTTTTGAAAGTGTAACATTGCAATATTGTGTAATTTATCTTCAAATTTCCGTATGAAAAAGTATTTGTTATTCATAAATTTTCTTATTGACGTTATTTGGCGTAACAGTGTATCCACTTTTATTTCAGAAGGTTTAACACTGAAACTACCGAAACGGTCAAATGACCTCTCCACAAGTCTATGTTACACAATTTAAGATAGCTTGATTTTCAAAATGAAGTATTAGTATGATTGTATGTTTAGTCTATTCGACATCATTTCCAATTTTAAATGAAGTGCACCAATACGCAACAATACTATACTCTTGAACTGTAATTGAAGTCATCCACCCTCCGGTCGAAAATGAAATGAAAGCGGATAAAATGAGACTTCCTCCGCAAAAGTGTTTTTCAAAACAGTATTCAACTCGTACGTCTAAGATTTCGGGAAGCCGCGGGCTAAAGCCAGGAAGAAAGGACATTGCGGTAATCCCTCGAGAATTCAGGATACCTTATCTCCGGATCCAGGAACGGTGTAAGGAAGAATTTTGGGGAAACGGTCTCATCCGTACAATGGATTCGCTCTTCCAGCAATGGAGCTGTTACAGTGAATATTATTGTCTCACATCCTAACAAAGATGATTGTTACGCTTCCATACGAACGAAAAATCTTATTTGATATTAAATCTACGTATATTAGATGAGACTGTATCGTATACAGACATTACTCAGGTTCTTTCAAGTTTTAGTAGCTGCACTATATTCATAGAAATCTTCTATATACAATTAATTCACTGGAATCTTTTATATGTAATTAATCTGTTCATAGCAGTCTTATATTCATCTTTACCATCGAAACGTGACTCATCATTTAGTTTGAAATAAATATTCAAACTCATATTTATATTCAATAAATAGTCGAGAAATCTATACGTGATGTGTAGACATACGTATCAGCAGACAATTATGGTAATTAATGATAGATACAGTAATCTTAAAAGAAACGTTTTAAGTAAAAAGTTCGAAGGTTGATATTTTGCTACAGCAAAAATACCTTTGAGTGCAAGGTTTAATACAGGAATCTTCTATATCCAATCAGTATACATATTTGTACGAATCTTGCTATAAGAGTCTTTCTACATATAGGAAGATGTATAGGAATTCTCTATATAGGAATATATCCCACACTTGGTTTGCGAATACCTCGATTCTCCCAATAACCCTAGATACTTGAGTACCTCCAATTTTCTCATGTTCTTGGATCAACTTGGTACCACTCCTAGATTCTTCAAAATCCTGAGCATCCCTGGACCTATAGTCCCAATATTTCCTGACTCCAAATATTATTAGATCTTAAGTGTAGCCTGAGTGCGTCATGTATAGGTTCAGTGCGTCATCTGTAACTTGAGTGCGTCACGTGTAGCTTGAGTGCGTCACTTATAGCTTGAGTGCGTCACGTGTAACTCGAATGCGTCATTTAGGGATTGAGTGCGTCATCTGTAGCTTGAGTGCGTCACGTGTAACTCGAGTGCGTCATGTATAGGTTCAGTGCGTCACGTGTAGCTCGAATGCGTCATGTATAGGTTGAGTGCGTCATTTGTAGCCTGAGTGCGTCATTTGTAGCCTGAGTGCGTCATGTGTAGGTTCAGTGTGTCATGTATAAGTTCAGTGCGTCACGTGCAGCTTAGGTGCGTCATTTGTAACTTGAGTGCGTCATTTTCAACTTGAGTGCGTCATGAATAACGTGAGTACATTATGAATAATTTGAGTGCGTCATCAATAATTTGAGTGCGTCATTTGCGATTATTAGATTTCGAATGTCATTCTCAAATATCTTTGAACTCCTAGACCTCACATCTGTAGACTATCTTTACGACCTCGAATATTTCTCTGCTACGAATATCCTTAGACGAATATTCTTGTATTCCTTATATTTGATAAAAGAAACCTTCAAGACGATCTGTATCCTCAGATTTCGATAAAAGACAAAGAAACGTTAAAGACGTCCATCCGAAAATTTGCAGGGTCGGCAAAGGGGTCGACGAAAATGTTTCTTTGGATTAATTCAACTCGGTACGGTCGCACAGTGAAATTTCTAATGGCATTAAGGTCTTACAGGCACGTCCTAAACCTGTCTGAAGATATTTCACGCAGGCCGGGATAATTCATGACCACATCCTGTAGAACCGGTAATATTCCTGGTTTTCCCTTGACACCTTCCACGATGTAAATCACCTCGTCCATCCCCACTCTTAAACCGCCATACCTTCCGGTTATGTTGCAGGGGTCAAGTAAAAGTGGATGGGAAACTCCGGATGTCAGTTTTCGTGAAAATAATTCGACCAGTCTAGTTCGTGGTTTCGTCTGGTCTTTTCCATTAAAAAGTTTGATTCGTGGATTCGAGAGATCCATCCGCGGAATGGAAGTTTGTCATTTTCTTTTCCAACGGATTCCAACGTCAAAGATGTTCCGACTTTGGGCTACCATCAGACGTTTCTGCTCGACATAGATATGCTTATACATAGACACGTATATGGTTATACGTCGCTTTTATTTCGGGATGTATCGCCGAGCTTGTATTGGAACAACCAACAAGTCAAAAGTACTGGTTTTACATGTTACACATCGAGTTTCGCGTGTTACCAAATTGCACTTTTGTCGAAATGTCTGTCGTACTTAATGTCTAGCCATTATTTAGATAAAGAGTGGATGTACATGTTGGTTGATGTTTCAGTATTTATCTTTAATTTAAACGTAAATGCTGCAGGTAGTTTTAGTGTTAAACATTACTGAAACACTTTAACGTTTGTCTAAAACATAGTGGTACGTTAATAATAATTATAACAGAGTCAAGTAAATTGAACATTCAGAACAAGAGTGAACGAAAATGTTAATAAAAATAAATTTGTACGTTGATTTGTTTATATACTATATGTCTCTCACAAGTTTTTTTCATAGTTTTGTATAATATTTGTTTAGAAGTTAGTAATATGAAGCTGTAGTTGAACAAGCATGTGTTTGCAGCGCCCCTGCATCTCTAAATCTTGCCATTGTTCAGACAACAATTTATCATCCTTATTTTCTCGCTGATTTTATCTGGATTATGGCTCGCCACGACAGCTATTCGTCCCATTCATTCGTGGTTGCTAATTGCTCGGTCCCGAGCTTCTATAGCATTGAGAAATTTGCAAGTGAGAACAATGTTCCGTGGAATTTTCGTGTTTCGCGACAAACGATCCGTCGAAATGTCGGCTGTACTCGCAGCGACGGTATACGAGTGATAGAATTTTCTACTACGAGACGTTGTATGCGGAAAAAAGTCGATTGTAGAGGTTCTTTCGGTGGAGATTGTTTCATCTATTCTAGGAATTTGGAAATTTAGGTATTTGGTGACTTGGAAATTTGGAGATTTGGGATTTTGGAGATTTAGGAATTTGGAAATTTGGGGATTGAAGATTTAGGGATTAAGGATTAGGGATTTGGGAACTGGGGATGTGAGGATTTGGAAATTTAGAAATTTGAACATTTGAGAATTATTATCCTTCAAAACTCTAACTTACAGCCTACTGCACATTCATAAATTTATAATTTGTGAGCATCAGAAAGTTTGAGAACTTCATTCCTAGAAATTCAGTAATCCGTAGATGAGAAGTCGAAAATGAAAAATGTTAGGAAATACGATTTGCTGTAATTAATATGCAATCGGTGATTTCTGGTACAGGAAAAGTATTAACAAGCAGATATTCAGAAGCAGAGTTACGACCAAATCGATACGGTCGACGATTAGTTCAGGTTTAATCAACGAATCTGCAACGGGTAAAAGCTACACGTGATCCAATCAAACTTTGTAGGATACTTCAATGACGGACGATTGAATTTTAGAGGAAAAACCAGCATGATGGTGAAAGAAAAACTCGTGTCGTTATCAGTCCAGTTAAAGTTCTGGCATCGAGTAGTCTTCAAGAGGAGATGCAACAAATTTTCACCTTAAAACGAAATAAAAATTTTTGTATAAAATTTAATTTAAAATTCTAATCTCACTGCAGTGATTGTAAATTTAAAAAAACAATTAAGCGATGCAATTTTCTCCAGTAGCAAACTGGCAATCATCAGCGCCATATAACATTTTCGAATATGAAAATCAATTTCGTTTGAATGACGGTGCAGTGCCGGAAGAGTACCTTCTTTGCACGTACGCACTTTTCATCAACGTTACGTAAGGATGAGAATGTTCAAAGGCAGAATAGATTCGATGTACGTGGCAAAGTGATACCGGTGGCCTGTTTTCACGGAATCGATACACGTATCACACACGTGTATTTTGTACAGGTGCTCGAAGCAGAGGGGTGTGCATTCGCTTAAATGGCAGGATGCTCTATGTTTTCAACTAGGACGTGCCATTTTCCTACACTTTTGCGTTTTTCCCTCTTTCCGGTTCCGTGCCCTTCCCATCTACGCGTTCTCGATCTTCTTTTTCCCTCTTCTTTTATGTGTTGCACGTATATTGCGAGTCTTAAACGAAGAAGCAAGCGTTTCGCATCTTGGAATTTCTGGATTCAGGGATTTGGAAATGGGAACTGGGGATTTGGGAAGTGAGATGTTATTTTAGGATTGGGGTTCGAGAATTTTGGGACTGAGAGATTTGGGTAGTTTTGGATGGGGGTTTGAGAATTTGGGGAATGGGGGATTTGGTTAGTTTGGGATTGGGGTTTGAGAATTTGGGGACTGAGGAATTTGGTTATTTTGGGTTTGAGGATTTGAGAATTTGGGGATGTGACAATTTGGGGACATGACAATTTGGGGATGTGACAATTTGGGGACGTGACAATTAGGGGATGTGACAACTTCGGGATGTCACAAGTTGGGGATGTGACAATTTGGGAACTGAGAAATTTTGGGGTGTGACAATATGAGGATGTGAGTATTTGGAGATCTGAGAGTTTAGGGACGTGACAATATGGGGATGGGACAACTTAAGAATGTGAGAGTTTGAGGACGTGACAACTTGAGGAGGTGGCAATTTGAGAATGTGACAATTTGGGAACAGAGAAATTTGGTTATTTCAGATTTGGGGATTCGAAAATTCGGTTATTTCAGAATTGGGATGCAGGATTTTGAAAACTTTTACCAACAATCGAAAGATCTCTGACCCGGTCATCCGCTGCAACCTCTATCCGGGCATCACATAACTTCCCATTAGCGGAGCACGTTGTATCACGGTCTGCGAAACTGCAGCAGCGAGATATACAATTTATCTCGTTCCAAGTGGTAGGAGAGATAAGAAGCAACGAAAGGGAGACC
The DNA here is from genome assembly GCA_036983795.1 of Megachile lagopoda. Classification (NCBI taxonomy): domain Eukaryota; kingdom Metazoa; phylum Arthropoda; class Insecta; order Hymenoptera; family Megachilidae; genus Megachile; species Megachile lagopoda. The sequence goes on from CM072798.1 coordinate 8,348,171, forward strand.
TATCTGTCTCAATTTCTTCTCACCGATGCAAGTACGGAATGGAAAGGTTGGCAGCTTCTTGGCGACCCTTTTTCGTTCGGAAAGTCCGCGCCACCCCGGGCTCGTTCTTTCGGCCAACAAGGAACGCGCTCGCTAAACGACGTAACTTTTATCGACGAGCATCATCTCGACTTTGCAAACTGAGTTGTTACAAGAAAACCGGGCGTCGGCTGATGGGCAAAAGGTTGAAAGAGGTTCGATGTCGTTTAAAGTTCTACGAGGGTTTGACGCTCGACACCTCTTTTTCCCTTCTTCGAATCGCCCCGAGACATGCCCGCCGTGAAAAATAACGACAGTACAGGGAAAGAAAGGACAGACGGCTCGGGATGCAGTCGTTTCTTCATCCAGACATTTGCGCACCTTTTTTTTTCGGTAAACGTTGCTTAATGGAATGGAAAAGAGCATTCATTCCGCGAGAAAAGCAGACTTTGCTTAACCGTTCCATTATGCAAATGCAGTCGATCCGGTGTAATTGATCGTGTCTCAAATCTGTGAGAACCGAAAAGGTGATTCGATTTTGTTACTGATTTTTTATGCACCGATGAAATCATTCTTTTGCAATGTATATTATTTTGAAACATTACCAACATGTTTATAAGCAAGATTAAATATGAAAGAATCTAATTTAACTGACCAACCTGATACTTTTAATTGCGCCAATTGATTCCTTTATCGACGCGAAACTCGTTGATTATTCGATGCAGTATGCTGTTTATTATTATTACTTAATTATTCAACAAGTGCTTCCATCCGTAGCAAAGAGTATCAACGGCCGAATGTAATAATATAAATACATACTTTACAGAGTTGTAATTAATTGTAAATTAACAGTTGCAACGACGACTTAATAATTACAATGCTAATTGCGGTATATTATTATTATAATGTACAGGATTTATTTTCTCTCGATTAAATTATGCGCTTTAAAGCACGGTTTGTTAAATGTTCTCTTTAAAAATGTAAGTGTGGGCGTATACGGTAAATCGAGTTATTATTGCGATTCAGGTCGATGAATTTTGAAATAATACGATTCGAGTAATCGATAGAACTTGAATCGTCAAATTTCGAGTATGCATGTCGAATACATGCCGACTCGATTCGAACCGATGCATCTTGAATATACACGATCCGATTCGTTCGTTCCGAGTACACGACGTATCCCGAATTTACGCGATCGAATTCGGCGAATCCCGAACGCACCGATCTAACTCGGTACGTTCCGAACTCACGCGATCCGACTCGATACGATCCGAATCCACGTGATCCAACTTGATACGATCCGAACCGACGCTTCCCGAATTTACGCGAGCCGACTCCACACGATCCGAGTTGTCGCATTCCGAATCCATGCGAACCGACCCGATACGATCCGAATCCACGTGATCCAACTTGATACGATCCGAACCGACGCTTCCCGAATTTACGCGAGCCGACTCCACACGATCCGAGTCGTCGCATTCCGAATCCACGCGATCCAACTTGATATGATCCGAACCGACGCTTCCCGAATTTACGCGAGCCGACTCCACACGATCCGAGTTGTCGCATTCCGAATCCATACGAACCGACCCGATACGATCCGAATCCACGTGATCCAACTTGATACGATCCGAACCGACGCTTCCCGAATTTACGCGAGCCGACTCCACACGATCCGAGTCGTCGCATTCCGAATCCACGCGATCCAACTTGATACGATCCGAACCCACGCTTCCCGAATTTACGCGAGCCGACTCCACACGATCCGAGTCGTCGCATTCCGAATCCATGCGAACCGACCCGATACGATCCGAATCCACGTGATCCAACTTGATACGATCCGAACCGACGCTTCCCGAATTTACGCGAGCCGACTCCACACGATCCGAGTCGTCGCATTCCGAATCTACGGGATCCAACTTGATACGATCCGAACCGACGCTTCCCGAATTTACGCGATCCAACTCGGTGTATCCCGAATTCACGTGATCATACTCGACACGTTCCGACTCGTCACATCCCGAATTCAGGCGATTCAACACGAACCGATCCGAACCGATGTATCCCGAGTATCACTATCCCGATCACTCGAATACCAACGCGATTCTACGCAACCAGTGTCAATTTCCATTCGAAATTTACAACCTTATTCAAACTTAATGTACTCTTCGAAATGTAAGTGTAGGAAGTGTACTTGTATCGTAAGGAAAATTGTTGGAAAAATGTTCACGAATGCAAATGTTCCGTTTACAGAATTCCTGGCATGCGTAGGCCGAAGGAGGAAGCAGGGGGTGAATTGAACAGGATCGTGGAGCATGGCGTAGCGTTCGTTTTGGGGGTTGCTGGCAGATCAAAGCAGACGAAAGAGGGTCTGTTCGCTCTCGAGCGATTCGAGGGCCGGTGAGCATCGCGACGGGGCGAGCAACCCCGTTGCCTCGGCCAACGCGTAACAACCCTCCTCCCGTCTGTCACTGTCGACGAACAACAGAACAGGTAAGAGATGCAAGCTTTCTATTCCTTCAAAAGAATATCCTCTACCTCGGTGCATTACCCTTTGCCGGATAAATGAATCTTAAACGATAGTTAACGGAACCGTATCTTCTTTTTAATGCAACGAGCACTTCCATTTCACCTTGTTACGAATCTTCATTTTAATATCAATTTTATCATTTGAAAATTTATATCGTAATTTATTAACTGGTCTCTGTTTAACTTCGTGTTTTATTACTCGTTTATTTATACTCGTTTCGGGAATATTGCGCGATTTCTTTTGAAGATCACTTTTTTATGCACCTGTTTTTTTAAATCAATTTTATGTACGGTTGTCCATTTATTTGTAAATCTTACGTGAGTCTCTTATATTTAATTTATGTACATGCTGATTATGTATGTTTTACACGTAGAAATTTAATGAGCCATTTACAATGTCATCCCTTTCTTAAGAAAGTTGATTTCGTGCATTTTTAAAGTTTTCTCGAAAGGAAGATCCATGATACACGTATACATGGATCATTCAGAAAAGGATTTTTGAATGTATAGAACGTGTGCGATAGAACAAAATATGCAACATAGAGCGACAAAGGATTGTAAATGTGTAAAATATGGATAAAGCATTAGTCCTTGTACTTTCAATTTTACTGTGCATCTAAGAATTTAGAAAATTTAATCGTCCCAGACAGTATAGATATATTCTCAAGCACGGGATCGCGGTTTAGAGAGTGAATTTCGTGGTTTAGCATGCCGACCTGACATACCGCCATGGAACGTTTGGTGACATGCAAACCGCAATTGCGGCTGTGTCGTCTCAACACCTCAGCAAAAGCCACGTTATCTATGCTATAATAAGAGACTCGGACCGAGGGAAAGAACGTCATAGATGATAAAATAACCCCTTGCCTTATAAATCTGTCAGGTCATTAAAACCAGAGAGAAAAGTTTAAATCAATTTTGTATTTGGTAATTCTTGACTATACAAACTATTGGACCTTGCCGTGCTATTTATCAGATGCGTCAAAATTATTCAGGACTATAACAAAGAACATGTGAGTATCTTATAGGGATTCTTGATGATGCAAATTATTGCATCTAAAGATAAAATTTGAGTGAGGTCGCATTTGTAAGTGCATCACGAGTCGTTAAAGTACGGGAAGGGGTTAAGTGTACTAATTCGGTAAGATTTGTTAAGGTTGAAGTGAGTGTGCAGATACTGTAAGGAGTTAGTAAGTTAATAAGAAAATATATATCCGCGAAAACCTTATGGGACACTTGATCATATAAAGTCGGGGCAAAAGTGGGTCAGATAAGTCAAATGTGAACTATAAATGTGGAAAGATATGGGGTTGAAAAAGCGCAGCATGAATCAGATGGCTAGGATTTTCGATTCTCAGATTCATATCATTTTTAGCATCGATCACTTGCTGATTGTTCTTGATATCTTGCATTCCAATGTGAATAATACTTGGGAGCGAATTTTTTAACCGTTGCACTGGAATATCGACTCTTTTCATCACAATGGGAGTTTGGTTCAATTACAATCTGCATAATGAAGAATCATGGAGGCAAAATGTGTTTGACATTTTAATCTTTTTGTCTTAAGAATAATTAATTGGATGTGAATGACGCAACTCGGTAGAAAATTGTTGAAGTCTCAAAGCTTCTTGAGCCTCTAAATATAAACTTAAAAAATTCCAAAATTAGTGTCAAAATTTCACGGAACCTAAAATGTAAAAACACCATTTTAATGTCGAGTCCATATTAAAAATTTCAAGATTTCAAAGCAGTAAAATTTGAAAATTTACAAGCTAGTAGAAATGAATTAATGAACCTAAATACCGTTTTGACTAGATCGAAATGAAACTTAGTCAGCTGTTTTTCGGCTGTTTATCAGGGTGTGTCGTTAGTTGTTTCTCGATAGCGCTGGTAGAATACTTTTGTGAAAGTTTTCTGTTTAAACAGTGTTAAATTATTGGCGGGCACGCGAGTCTCCCGCTGGTACACGAGACCGATCGATAACTTCTAGTATGGCCGTTCCTTTCTGAAACGCGATAGTGAGTCAGTTGATTGATGGGATTTTTATTAACCGGTTTATGAGCCGTTCGACGGTACATTTGAATTTGAGATTCGATGTAACTCTTCGATTAAAGGTAAATCAAGATAATCGCGATCGAGCAAAAGGTAATAAATGGTGGACTTTTTGAACAGGGTAATCAAATTTATTAGCAGTGGGTAATCAAATTTATTTCGTAGAGAAATGAGGGTGGTGAAATTATAGTAATGTAGGACACTTGAAGTAAGACACTTTATTTGGTAATAGGTCAATTCGGTAATATTTGGTTAGCTAGCTATTATTAGATATTTCTGTGTTTATGGAATTATATTATGGAATTTTAGAGTTGGGGATTTGAGAAATTGGGAGATTAGAAATTTGGGAATTTGGGTGAGAATTTGGGGATGTGACGATTTAGGGACATAATAATTTGGGGATTTGAGAATTTGGGGATATGACAATTTGGGGGTGTGACAATTTTGGGACGTGAGAATTTGGGAATGTGAGAATTTGTGGATGAGAATTTGGGGATATGACAATTTTGGGACGTGACAATTTGGGGATGTGAGAATTTGGGGATATGACAATTTGGGGGTGTGACAATTTGGGGATATGACAATTTGAAGGTGTGAGAATTTGGGAATGTGAGAATTTGAGACGTGTCAATTTGGGGATTTGAGAATTTAGGATCTGAGAAATTTGGGGATGTGACAATTTGGTGGACTTTTTCCTAATATCCCTAAATTTCTAGATCCCTAGACTCCAGATAACAATGTCCTCAACTCCCAACACTAGATCTCCAGATCTCAGCACCCCTATATTCCACAAGATTCTATCAAAGCGTGGTTATATTCGAATATTCCTAGATTCGCAGTCGTGTACAAAACATAATCGGTCTCTACAACCGTTTCATTTGTAAGAATTGTTCGGTGAAAGCCATGAATTACCGGTTCTTCTCGTACGCCGTCTTTTGCAGCCACAAGAACGAACTAATGGATGTTTTCGCATTAATCATCGCGTTGAAGCCGGTGGTTGGTGTAATTTCTAAACGACCCTGCTTATTGTCGTTCGTTTCACGGAGACGGTGGCACACGCGAACCCATAGACGGTTACTACGGAGAGAACCTCGTGCTATTCTTCGAGTGGTCGCAGAGAAAGTCAACGGACATTAATGCGACGTTCGTGCAATCACCAGAGATTAATTCCTCCGACCCGTTTCCTATTGGTTGTCGACCGACAAAGGATCTTGGATGGGTGGTTTTGATAGAATCGGAGCTGAAACAAGACTCCCGGGAACCCATTATGGGCTTGATGAAGGAGAAAAAGGGGTTAGAAGAGGCGAACCTAAATACTCCTTTCATCGGGCCTTTTAATTCGGTTGGAAAGTATCATCTGACGATCAACCGACTATATTGCGCTCGAATAAATCGCTAAACAAATTTCGTTGAGCAAATTTAACACCGAGTTTACTCGCAATCGAAGATTTCTGAACATCGGATTTCTAATTGAATCTATACTACAGTATATTAATTCAATACTCGCAGAGAAAAGTATAATCGGAAGCAACCTTTAATCCGAAAGTGTTATTTGAATTTTTGTAGAAAATGAAAAAGCGTTTTGTGGAGAACGGGTTCAATTACGAGTTGCTTGTTGAAAGAGAGGACGGTGGAAAATAACCCGATATTTTTCTTTTTGTTCCTTTTTCGAGTAAAATTTAATACGTTATACACGCCCGAATTACGCTAAGTAGCATCATTCATAAGCTCCTTCGTCGTATGCAAAAAACCGATAGACATTAGCGCGATGAACATTTAATCCCATAGGATTAATTCCATCCGAGCCTGCATATTCGCAGCTTCATCTGCTCGTAGTTGCTTTCTGTTAGAATAAAATACTTCCGACATAACAAGTTTACTGTTTACTCGTCTATTCGTCGATAATTTGCAAATTATTCTACTTGCTAAATTTGATCGCTCAATTTTTTATTTTCAAATTTAAGAGTTCCTCAAATTTCGAATTCTTAAATAGATTTCGATAGATAATAGATACTCAGATTACCAGTTTGTCAATTTTTCTCAAAAGTCTTCTATCTTTTTTTTATTTTTGCAATTATTCTTTACATTCGAAAGGTGGCGCACATTCACTATTCAGTTTAGTACAAAAATTTGAAATAAATATTTTTCAACTAAATCTATGCAAATAATTGGACTTGAACTCCAGATTGAAACGTATTCAAAATTCTAGTCAAATTAATCACAGCGAAGTACGAGTGCGTCATAAGTGCGTCACTAGGGCGTCACCAGTGCATTATAAGTGCATGACGAGTAATTCACGAGTGCGTCACGAGTGCGTCGCGAGTGAGTCACGAGTGCGTCATAAGTGCGTCATAAGTGCGTCACGAGTCAGACTCGTGAAAATAGTGCAAAGGATGAAAAGAAGTTAGCAAATTTTTCGACTAAAAAATTTCGATGTCGATATCTGGCAAAAATACCTTGAAGGGTTAATTCGTTTAAATTAGCGATAAGATATCGTTAAACGGGCAAAGTCATAAATGCAAATAATAACATTAATGGGTTACTGCATATCCTTCGTAGCGACGATTATTGTAAAATAGATTTATACCAGCTGTTTTCGGAAGTGGAGCAGATTTAAAAATCGAACGCGCACCGATTCCGTATCTATGCGGATAATTAGTCGTATAGTGTAACAAGCAATTACTACCCGTTATGTTGCTCTATTTATTATGTAATGTTTATTGCCCTCCCGAGTGTAATTTCGAGCATGCACATTATAAATGCAAATGAATCGCCCGCAGTGTTCTTCGAATACGCGTGCAATGCTGTATGCAAATATTATATCGAACTTAATCGTGTACGATTTTGCAGGGATGTCAAAGGAAGAAAAATATTTCGTTTAATTTATCTGGGTAATGAAATCTTAGCAATACGGCTTTATTCCGAGTAGAATAATTAAAAATATACCTTTATATTCGGATTTTCCTTCTCGTTTCGTTCGTATACGTTTTCAACGAACGGAGTGAAATTTTTGATTCAGTCGATGAAATTTAATTAAGCACAATTAATTCGCGAAAGTTATTAAACGTTTATGAAAAATCGAATTTTCCCGCTAAAATTTAGCCGGAAATCGCTCGTATTGTTTAAAAACGTGTACCAGGGTATAATTAATAAGACTTGCAATTTGTCAAATTACATAAGAGAAGTTGAAGAGGAACTTATATTTTCCCTGTCCCTTCTTCTCGAGAATATAATTAAAATCCCGCGAAATCGTATTTCATATTCAGCTTTTAAATTAAAACTGACATCCACGAATAGATGGTAATGGTTTATTCGCTCGAGTGTTTTAAATCAAGAGATTAAAGCTTTCTATATTATTTCGTCCTTCTCTCGGATTATTTGTACAACTCTTACACTCGAGGATTCTTCAAGTAACCCTCGGTTTCAAGAATTGACCCTTCAGTTATCAAGCCGAAAGTGCGTTTCAGTCCCAGAATTGAGTCGCAACAAAAATTACCGAATAACTAAAATTTAGTAAACATCTCTACGAAATAATGCTAGTACTTTCGTTGATGCGAACATGGTTCCCCGTTCTTTCCGTTCTCGCATACTCCTTCGATTATCATATTAATGTCCTTATTACTGAAAATTTACCATTTTCCTTATAAAGCTTGCAGCTAAATTTTAACGATCTTGTGTATCTTATCTTGTTCCTATATGCTCTTCCATGTTTTCTGAACTTTGAACACTATACTTTCTTAACTACCTGATTTTCTACACGATTATGCAATATGCTAGGTTTAGACGCTGGGTCTCGACGCTTTGGATGCTGGAATTGCTAAGTTCGTGCAGGAATATTCGCTGATTAACATCTTTCAATTTAAGTAGGTTCTGGTTCAGAGTTATTTAAAATTTGGAGATATTTAGAGAACAGGGATATTTGAGGTCTAGGGATACTTGATGACTATGGGTATTTGGAAGTTATGAATATTGGGGGTTCAGGATGTGGGGGAGAGAATTAACATCTTTCAGTTCGAGTAGTTAACATTTTTGATTCAGAGTTATTTGAGATTTAGGGATATTTGGAGATTAGGATATTTGAGATCTAGGATATTTGACATTTAGGGACATTTGAGATCTGCAGATGGTTGATGACTATTTGGAAGTTATGAATATTGGGGGTTCAGGATGTGGGGGAGAGAATTAACATCTTTCAGTTCGAGTAGTTAACATTTTTGATTCAGAGTTATTTGAGATTTAGGGATATTTGAGATCTAGGGATGCTTGATGTCTATAGTTGTTTGCAATTTATGAACATGGGGGACTTGGGATGCGGGGAAAGAAGAATGTGGGGATTGGAGACGTGAGAATCAAGGGATACGTGGACCTAGGTACACATATGTGGTGCATGGGGTATTAGGGACATGTGCGATCAATATGGGGAATCTAAGTATATGGGGAATCCAAGTAATCAAGTATCCAAGTATATTCTGCAACTCCAGGTATATAGAAACTCTGAGTATATGGAAAATCTAAGTTTATGAAAGTCTCTGTACATAAACAACCAGGACTACAGAAAATGTATTAATCCACATAAAGATACAATTAGAATGAAAGAATTAATTATGAATAATAATTGTAGCAATGTGCCAATATTTTCAAATCTCATTCTTTCACTCCTTTATTCCTAACAATTCTGTTAAATACACAAGAATTTTTGAAAAGAGTAGTAAAAAACAGATCATACAGCAGTTGAATAAATCGCGCCCATTTTTCATTCAATTATTATGAACACGTAGAGAGTTTTATCAGGAAATGTCTACCGTTCTCCCCCACAATAAAGAAAGTTCTGATCGAGAAAGTAAAGAACAGAGGGTGACTTCATTTCCGATTCGAATAACGGTGAAAATGAAAGTCGTGTTTCTTGGAGGGGTCGTAATCGTCAGGGAGTGGCAATTCGCGAGGGTTCGCAACTTGTCTTCCATTAATTAACGAAACGAAGTGCGTTCAGCGAGATAAATCCAACAGCACGAACAAACAATTAATCGCGTATTATCGATTATCGGTTCGGAACGGTTTTATCGTCGGTGCTTTTTAAAGAAATACTCTTTTGATCCGCAAAGAGATTAGAGAAGTTAGTAATTTCGAGGCTGGAGCTTCTTATGAAAGGTTGAAAGTCGATTGGTTGCAGGTTCGTTCATCAAGCAGCGCTCGGTGCGCGTTTCATCCCTTTGCTTTTTATCCTTTATGCGCGTCCCCTCGACTTTCGGTCGACGTTCAATATTGTAGTTCTCGAAATACCAGCCGGGGAAAAAATTTTATTCCTGCTAGTTGTTATCCACGAGTGAATCGTGAAAATTCGCGTTTGATCGTTAATTGCGTGGGCCTGCAGCTACCCGCGAAATTGATTTCTTTTTTTCTCTTTTACTCGTTTCGCCGAAAAATCTCAAAAATGAACTATCGATTAACGCGTTCGTACACAATTTTATTACAACCGATAAATACCATAATTTGTAAACTTGTCTACCTGCATTACTAAATAAATACATTTTCAATTTATTTTGTATACTAATATAAGAAATGTTTAATTACAACTAAGGAGTTTAAATTTAAACCAGTGTGTTAAAGCAACAAAGTAGGGAAACTTAATTTGCCGGAAGTTAAAACCAGGTTAAATGTTGGTCATTGTGCGGATTTAAATTCTTCCTGGAGGCAGGAAGATTTTACATAATTCGTAAAGGGATCACGGTGACGTTATAAAAGAGGAGGCTTTCGAGAGGATAAATATTAGGGGATGATCTTATTACACGTTTAACATCTGTTTACTCTTGAACACTCATTTTTAATTTCTTCTCTTATAAATGTACTATGTGGTGAGAAGGCGTAGCGATTTTAATCACGTGAGCTTTTCAGTTCATATGTGACCTAAAAAACTCACGTCACATCTGTGATGCAAATTCAATATTTTATGTGGATAATTAGTAAAATATTTTTGGTCTGATATTACTGTACAGTTTGTACATTCATTTTTATATTGGTGCAAATGTTGGAAATTATTTATATGTGGTTGTTATGTACTTGTATTACACATGTATTGTTAGTATATTGTTCATAATGTAGGTGATATTGGTATATCACTTATATAACACATGTAGTATTGGTATAGTACACACTACATATGTTATTAGTACATTACTGATGCACCACATATGCTACTAGTACCTTACTCATACGCCACATATGCTATTAGTACATTACTCATACACCACATATGTTATTAGTAATATTACTTGTACTCCATATATGCTACTGGTACATTACTTATACACCACATATGTTATTAATAGTATCACTGGTACATCACATATGCTATTAGTAATATTACTTGTACACCACATATGCTACTAGTACCTTACTCATACGCCACATATGCTATTAGTACATTACTCATACACCACATATGTTATTAGTAATATTACTTGTACTCCATATATGCTACTGGTACATTACTTATACACCACATATGTTATTAATAGTATTACTGGTACATCACATATGCTATTAGTAATATTACTTGTACACCACATATGCTATTAGTACATTACTCATACACTACATATGTTATTAGTAATATTACTTGTGCACCACATATGCTACTAGCACTTTCCTCATACACCACATATGCTACTAGCACCTTCCTCATACATCACATATGCTACTAGTACCTTCCTCATACACCACATATACTACACTACTCCCCTACTACATCACAACTAATATTCTACTAATACACCAATATTCTAAAATGTTTGAATATTTTAAGAACAATATCTCCAGATATTTAGTTGGCAAAATAGTATTGAACGAAGGTAAAGGTAAAAGTTAATCAAGATTCATCAGGCAAATGTACGTTTACGTTTGCATTGAAATGTTTAACAAAGGTAGCCTTGAAATTCCGGGAAGAATTATAGGGAGCCAGTTTTCAATCGGGAAAGACGAATGAAAGGTTCGAGATACATAGCATGAATAGCTGAGAAAGTTGGAATACTTTCTAGAGACAAAGTTTCGATGGTTAGCTCCTGCCGAGAGATGAAAGGATGCTTTAACGATGGCAAAGTTCGTTTTAATCGTCGGAATTTCTGGTCAATTATGCGTTCTTCTACCGGTTGCGAATTTCTACCAATATCATTGCTAATGTTATTTAACTTCAATTTTTATTGGAAGCACGACAAATTTTTATCGACTTCGTTGTATTATTTTACAGTAAAGATTGTCTTTGTGTATTGTCTTTATGACGAAGAATATCTGTAAATTATTTGGTCAAAAACATAAATTTGATCAAAAACATCGTAACTGGTGGACAGATAACTCAATCTTTTTTATCTGACTTCATACTGTTAATTCTATTACTAATGTTAATTTTATAACAGTCTTAATTATTATGGTTATTCGTAAATCAGTAAAAAGAAATCAGTAGGTAGTTAATGTCTTTTGATTAGAAAAGTTTGAACAACCTCGAAATGAAAATTGATTTAAATAACATGGACAATAAATATATCCGACGAATGAATATCCGAGCGTAAAATACAATAATATTTTAATATAAACAATTTATCGAGGGAAACTGCGAATAAATTCGATCGTATATCTGGAATCAAAGCGTATTATATGGCGGTGGCCGATAATCGATACTGAAAGCGACTTATAAGCCCCGTTAAATTGCATAGTGAAAAGCCCTTAAGCGAAGCTGCCGATTCACGTTAAAAATTACATTACGTTCCCGAAGAAAAGAGAATTGTGCTCTTCGATCTTTCAGCTTCTCGAGATTTATTCAGCCTCCATGTCGGTCTTGATACGAGAATCTACAATTTCATCGACACTCGCTGGAATTGCATGACGTTAATAGGATTTCTTTCACGACAGTGATTTTATTCCATCCAATTTCGTCCCGCCAATGCAACGAATTAATGGATTACAATTTTTCTATACAACCTTTTATCATAATCCGCGTAACCGGGGGCAACGTTCGCGCGATAAAAGACGGAATTACGGGACTGAATTTCTGTCGAGTCCACTTTCTGCCTTGCATTTTATGTCGATAACTCGTAAAATTGCTGTAATAATCCAGTTTATGCGATGAACGATTTTATACTGGAATAAACGTACCGATATTTATCGGTTAGTGGCATCGATTATTAACCTCTTAGGCACCGCGGATACCTTTCTGTATGACAGTCCACTATAGAATGTCGTAGATTGCATACTCTATGGAGATTTGATGAGTTTTGAAGAGTGGGACCTTGGGTGTTTAGAGTTGACAAAAAATTATCAAAGTTAATCTTTGGTAAAATTATAATTTAGTCATGAAAAGCTTGATTCCAATGTACACGTGGAGAATGTTCATCTGGAGAACAGCATTGTCACATTGTAGTGCTGTTCACGCGTGGAACTCTGCCGTACAGGGAACCGTTCTGATATCGCTTCATGAATTCTCCATTAAATATCTTAAATGTAGAGGGAAAAGAGGAGAAGTTAAAGACGATCAATACATCATTACGTCTGTTCGATCAAGGATTGTTCGATATAGTACGTTTCACCGAATCGCTGAAGAGTATCGAAACGTTCAGGTGTAATCATTTCGCCATCACTTCTCCCGAAATATCGAAACTGTTGATCGATAGAGCGGGATCATTCGGTTCGATGGATCGAATCGTATTCTTCGGATGGGAGCACATTACACGTCGATACCAGGAAGACTTATATTCCCGGTAAATTGCATCCTAAAGGTGAAGTCCGCGATTCACGATAGTAATTTAGTGAGAAAGTAGGTCCCTGCGTCCCGACCCGTCCCATAATGTTCTTTCATCCGCAGAAGACAATTTAAATTGTCTGAAATCCGTAGTAGAATTACTCCGCTCGGTAAATTGCACGAACATTCTGCATGGCTCATTCAATCTTCCCGAACCTACAATTCGTGACATTTCCCTGTTTCGGGGATCGCGTTGCAGTCGGTTCAACCGAAATCGCCATCGCTCATTTTGAGTAAATTATAATTTACTCAATCGTATTTTACCACTTTCCTGTTTTCCAATTTTATAATTATCATATTACTTTCAACCTATTTAGCGACAAACACTATATAAAATAACTTGTTTATTACCTTTTCAACCTCCAATTAATTGTCAAACCAATTAACTTTCAGTGTATGATAGTAGGTATTCTTGTATCCACATACTTTTATTAAGAGATCAGACTGAACAATCTCTAAACGTCCATTATAACTTTGGAGACATACATTTGCAAATGTCTTTTGAAAGAAAACGCTTTGAAGTCAGAATAGATGTTCAGGTTAGGTTAGGTTTTGGAAGACATTTGCAAGAAAATGTCTTAAAAGTTATAATACATGTTTAAGTTAGGTTAAGTTTTGCAAGACATTTGCAAGAAAATATATGTCTTGGAATTTAGAATAGATGTCCAGGTTAGGTTAGGTTTTGCAAGACATTTACAAGAAAATGTACATCGTAGAATTTAAAATAAATCTTCAGAAGATGTAGAACTCAACAAACTGGTATTATCTTGAATTGAAGCATGGTTAGCAAATTTTTGGTGAACATTGCACGTATCTAACCGTGTCTGCACAATCGCTGATGCTCGCAATTCGGTTCGAGCCATTGTAAACAGAACCATTTGTCAGTAGCTGGCTAGTAGACGGTATTACTTTACCGTAAACTCTCCCCAACAGCTCTCCCTTTTCAGACCGCGTCAACAAACTTCGCCGTCGAATCTGGTGTCTGTCGCTCGATGAGGATCAACCTCTCGAACAATGCTCGCGTATAAGGTACCGGAGCACAATGCTGGCTCCCCAAAATGTGTCTATTGTCGAGATATGTGCGAAGGCAGCTTAACACGAACACCCATTGTTACTGTATCGAGCCACCTAATAAATTTCCACCTGTTCAATGCTACTTTGCTTCTTATGCCTCGAAATGTCGCTTGCGGGTGGAGTTGATTATGTGAAAATCGTTGACGGAGCTCTTTTTGAGGATCAGGGGAACATTCTGCTTTTGCAGCTGTGGCGATTTCACGCGTACAGATTTTAATAGTAAGAATGTTAATTTATGAACTCAACACATAATTTAATGTGTGGAGATTTAATGCGTAGAGATTCAACGCGTAGGAATTTAACGCATAGGGATTCCACGCGTGGGAATTTAACGCGTGAGATTTCCACGCATGGGAATTTAACGCGTAAGAATTCCACGAGTGAGAATTTAAGGCGTAGGGATCTAACGTGTGAGATTTCCACGCATGGGAATTTAACACGTAGGGATTCCACGCGTGGAAATTTAACGCGTAGGGATTCCACGCGTAGGAATTTAACGCATATGGATTCCACGCGTGGGAATTTAACGCGTGAGATTTCTACGCATGGGAATTTAACGTGTAAGAATTCCACGCGTGAGAATTTAACGCGTAGGGATTTGACGCGTAAGATTTCTACGCGTGGGAATTTAACATGTAGGGATTCCACGCGTGGGAATTTTACGCGTAG
Source organism: Megachile lagopoda (assembly GCA_036983795.1). NCBI lineage: Eukaryota > Metazoa > Arthropoda > Insecta > Hymenoptera > Megachilidae > Megachile > Megachile lagopoda. The sequence continues at coordinate 8,363,301 of CM072798.1, forward strand.
GAATTTAACGCATGTGGATTCCACGCGTGGGAATTTAACGCGTGAGATTTCTACGCATGGGAATTTAACGCGTCAGAATTCCACGCGTGAGAATTTAACGCGTAGGGATTTGACGCGTAAGATTTCCACGCGTGGGAATTTAACGCGTAGGGATTCCACGCATAGGAATTTAACGCATAGAGATTCCACGCGCAGGAATTTAATGCATCGGAAATTCAACACTTAGAAATTTAACGAATAGGGATCCAGCGCGCAGGAATTTAACGCGCAGGTATTCAACGCGTAGGAGTTTAACGCATAAGAATCTACCACGTACCGATTCACCACTAATAACCTTGACCATAACACACGTGCGCAGTAGCTACCAAAGAACAATAAACATGCGCAGTAAGGTTACATTCAACAAACATACCTTTACAAATTATAATAAATTCCCTGCGCATAATAACCGTATACAATTACCGACTGCGCATGCGTTCTATGGAAGATTACATAAAAATTATGCATACTCGAATACTTCGTGCGTCACAGTGTCGAATATTCTAAAAAGCTTTCCAGATTTTCCGTCGTTTCCACGGAATATCCATGAAAGCTTGAAATTTCGAGGAAATCGTGTGGATCGTATCAAACGGGAATAGAAAGCGTCGATGGTGAGAAACGTAACACCGTTGGCCGACGATTTCGAGAGAATTATCAATGACTGCAGATGCTTTTACCGGACCGTTTGTTTTACGATCGATATTATTCGTCGACCGGGGTGGGGCACATGATAAATGAACTGCGGAACCATGAGGTTTCGTTGGAAAACTTCCGTAGTCTCTTTGTATCTGTCGGGGATACAGGCTATTTCGCGGAAGACTGCCTTCGAATTTAACCTTCGTTCTTGTTTATTATCCTTCTGGTCTGGTCCTCGCGAAACACCGGGGGTAAATGCGAATCCTTCTCGGCTATGTGTTAAGCTTTCGGTTATCTAGAGCCGCTCGATTTAGCAACGCTTCTTATCGAACCGTGCTTCCGAACAGAAACTTCTGTTTCTATTTTTTCCTTTTTATTCGTTCCATTCTCTTATTCGCTCTCACGACGCTAGAATTCCCTACGATATCGGCGAAAGCCCGGCAACTTTTCACCTGTTAATTGCTATTGAAGTTTCCTATTGGATATCGTGGAAGAAGCTAAACGAAAGGAGTTAACGTTCCTGGCCAACTCGACGAGCACGTTTGAATAATAATTTCTTAAATAACACCGCTAGTTAGTCCGCCAAGTGGTACAGAACTAAAAGCTTCCTCGATGGAAATTGGAAGGGGCTTTAACTGAACCATTTGAGAACTCTTGTAAACGTACGGTTCTCTTTTCGTCACTATATCGCACTCGAGTGCAGACGTCTATTCCAATTATGCCTTTTATTTGTCTGCATCGAAGACAAATTTATGCAACATATCTAAGAAAAACAATTTCTTTGTCTAGATGTCATCAAACTTTGCTTCTTATACGTTGCACTATGAGTAGATGTTGCGACTCAAATTATTTATTGATATGTTGATACAAAACAAGGATACAAGTATGATATAAAACAGTAGAGTATGACATAAAAGACACTTCCATAAAAAAATAGGAATTAAAGAAAATTGCAGTTACAGTCTTATACAGTTATTGCAGTTACTCCTCAGTTAATAATCAGATACTTGCAAAACAATTTTATACAAAAATTAGCGAGATGCATTCTACAGATAGCGAGATATCACGTTTACCTGAAAAGTTTTCGAAGGGGATGTATAAAACGTATCCACGGTATAAATGGAGCGAAAATGGATGATGAAAATCGCGTAAGTGTCTGTAAAAGGAAGTTTCATATGGCCTACAGTGTCGGCCAATACTTTTCGAATGACCCGTGACCCCCGAACGTAACGGGCTCCGAAAGGGGTGGCTTTGTCGACCTCGACACTTGAACGAGTTTTTCAAGTCGTTGGTGAACAGCCAGCTGATCCAGTTTCGAAACTTTCCGATTCTCATTCTTGCGCCGGAGTTCTCGTAGGAAGAGCAACAAAAATGTTTCGGTACGTCTAATCGGTTTAAAGTACCGGGAGATGAGGAAAGATTCACCCTGAAGTTTTATCAACGGATACCCGAACGGAAACTTTGCTTTCGTTTAATGAATCGCCGTGATATCGATATCTTTAATTATTTAACACGTTTTGTACAAGTGAAAATTTTCGTATAATTTGCAATTTTATGTTCTCAAAACGTTTTTATATCTTCCATAAAATTTGGGGAAATTCGGGAATTGGGGTGTTTAATTACAAATTTGCAACATAGGAAATTCAGGAAATTAGGAGCAGTTTTAAGGATAGTCAAGTATAGTTAGCAATATGTGAAGTGGGTTGGGATTAAGCTGAAATGTTAAGAATTAAGATTGAAGAATTTTATTTGGAGCTATGCTATATGTAGATACATGATTTGATCAGTGTATATAGACATCTTACTTGTCTGACCACCTTTCATTTACTGTAGGTCTTATTATTTGTCATATACTACTCGTCTGACAATCTACCATATACTACTTGTCTGACCACTTACCATGTATTACTTGTCTGACCACTTGACATATTCTACTTGTCTGACCACCTGACGTATTCTACTTGTCTGACCGCCTGACGTATTCTACTTGTCTGACCACCTGACGTATTCTACTTGTCTGGCCACTTCACGTATTCTACTTGTCTGGGCACCTAACATATACTACTTGTCCGACCACCTGCCATATACTACTTGTCTGACTACCTACAATCTACTACTTGTCGGACCACCGACTATATACTACTTGTCTGACTATCTACCTTATGCTACTTGTCTGACCACATACAATCTACTACTTGTCTGACCACCTACCATATACTACTTGTCTGACCACATACCATCTACTACTTGTCTTACCATCTGCCATCTACTACTTGTCTGACCACCTACCATATACTACTTGTCTGACCACCTACCATATACTACTTGTCTGACCACATACCATCTTCTACTTGTCTGACCTCCGACCATCTACTACTTGTCTGACCACCGACCATATACTACTTGTCTGACTATCTACCATATACTACTTGTCTTACCACCTATCATATACTACTTGTCTGATCACTTGTCATATACGAGTACTACTAATTTGATCACCTGCCCTATACTACTTCTTTGGCAACAGTGATCAATACGAAAATTTGGGGTATTGAGAACTGTGGTATTGCTAATGATTCTCTGCTGTAAAACATGAGGTAATGAAATGTATTTTCCTACAATTTTAAAGTATTAAGAGAACTTTCAGTCGATTTGAAAAGTTTGAGTCACGTCCCCAACCCTTTCTAGGACTTACACTAATCGTGAGACACCTAGTCAAGTAACATTAAAAAGCTTAACTAATCCTCAATCAAATATCAACCCTGCCATCAGTTCCAATTATAAAAGAAAGACTGATAAATGTATAGAAAAATGTATCGTCGCAAAAATCGATACCACTCCCTTACCAGTCACGCACCCCCGTAATTTTCCCATCTCATCCACTTTTGTCGGAGGCGGATCTAATACCATTGATGACTGCGCAAGTAATTCGTAAGTTTCCCCCCAGCGCATAAGGTTAAACAATTATCGCATTGTTCGCGAAAAGGTATCGATCGGGTGGGTTTCGAGCGTTTGTATCAGATGTAGCGAGAGCACGCAATGGAATCGTCTCGTTTGGAGGAAGAGCTCGTTAATTACGGAAAATAATTGGCCGGCAAGGCAGGCCAGACAGTAGGGGGTTGCGTCTGGCCTCGAGATAAGGATTCGAGACAACTCGGAAGGGGTAGAAGAAGTTTGCACGGGTGGAGGGGGTGTAACGAAGGGTGTCTAGAAGAGAAGTTTTTTTCTTAAGTCCGCGAGAGGGATGATCGGAAGAGATGGGGGTGAAATTCATTTCCCTAATGGAGGAAGGAATATCGCGTCTAACGATGCCGCCAACTAAACAACCCTCATTCGCTCTTGCTTCACTCTCGCCCCGATCTTCACCCTCCGTTCCGTGCTGCAACATCTACACGGCCAATTTTCGAGATGTTCAAGAATTTGTCGAAAACGGAGCCGTGATAACGTTTAACAAGATAATTTTAAGTTTGCGTTAGAAAGTGTCGGGGGAATTGTTGCTCTTAACTTTCGAGAAACAGGTCACAATCTACTGCGCCGTTCAAAACTCTCAGACGTTTGATTTTCGAAGAAATTTTTTCCTCTTGCAAATTTAACTTGGTTTATTTTATCGTGACTTGATGTATTTTATTCTTGTTTATTTACAAGATGACGGATGTTTAAAAAATTGTTGGGTATATGAGCATAAGAATGCATGCAATTTGTGCTGCCTACATGAAGGGGATGAAAATTAACCTCTAAATGTTTAGCTATTTTTCGATTTTATTTTATGACAAGTAGCAGATAGAAAAAAAGTTTCAAGACAAAAGTTGTTCCTTTTAGTCTAATAAATTTGTAGGTTACATATTGTCACCCATTTTGCTACAGGTTTCTAATATATCAAACTTCATCCACTCTTAGCTATTTACCTTCATATTTTCATTTAGCTTCAAATTTTTTCTGTTGACAATTTGTATCAATTGAAGAACAATTGCTATTATAAAATCTCACAATTTGAGTACGTATTATAAAAATGCCAGTACAAATTGAGTAACGAAATTTGTAACGAGAATAGAAGTAAACATAGGAAACGATCAGTACAAAATGAAAATGGAAAGTTACATAATGTTCCTGGTTCTTTGTCCCGCGTAGACCGCGAGCTTTGTAAAAGGAATCGTACTTTTTTGCTTTGGAAGAGAAAAATATTCGTAAACAACACGAAGCAGAGGAAATAAACGTGGGCGAATGCAATCCAGAACAATTCAGCAAAGGTATTACCTCGGACGTAGAGACCAGCATTTTCTGCAAAATGAAACTGAACGGCAGAGCCGTATCGTCGTAAGGATGGAAAATGGGAGAGGGTGAAAAGCAGTTATCTCCGAGGAAGAAATTGCTTTCGGTTTTATCACGCGGTTGCGATTGATATAGATTGATGGTTCGCTGGCTCTCTCGTGTGTAGATGGAACCGAATGATGTGGGTTACTCAACGTTGTCCATTGAAAGGCAAAGTGATCGCTGAAAGAACCCTAGAATTTATTTTTCTACCCTTCCACCAAATTTCGATACTTTTCCTTTGCAGTGAAAACGTTTCCATGTTTCGATATTTTTGAATTCGTGCATTTTTAAATATTTGGATTCGAAAATTTCTTCATTGTTGAATTTCTAGATTCTCATACACACTCTTTAATCCAAGGGTCTTCAGGTACCTGTGTCTCTAAATTAGGTTCTCAAGTCACTAGGTCACTGAATTTCCCTCAACTCCCTTTGGGGACCCCCAAATTCTCAGATTACCAAATTCATAGATCTCCAAATTCTCAGATTACCAAATTCCTGGGTCTCCCAATTCTCAGATTACCAAATTTCTAGATCCCCAAATCCTCACATCCCCAAATTCCTACATATACAAATTCCTACATCCCCAAATTCCTATGTCCCCAAATTTCTACATGTCCAAATTCCTATATCCCCAAATTCCTATGTCCCCAAATTCCTATATACCTAAATTCTTACGTTCCCAAATCCTTACATTCCCAAAATCCTACGTCTCCAAATTCCTACGCCCCCCAATTGCCTACGTCCCCAAATTCCTACACCCCCAAATACCTACATTTCCACATTTCTATGTCCCCAAATTTCTACATCCCTAAATTCCTATATCCCCAAATTTCTACATCCCCAAATTCCTATGTCCCCAAATTCTTAACTCCCCAAATTCTTAGATCCCTAAATTCTATGTACTGAAATTTCTAGGACCTTAATCCCTAAATTTGCTATCCACACATCACCAAATACCAATACCCGTAACTCACTACGTCCTCAGATTACTGGACTGTGAAATATCCAGTGTGCCACATCTCCAAATTTCTACTCCAAGTACATAATCTACCCAGTTTCACATATTCTAGGAAAACTCCCTAGCACTCCCTCACAGTGAGGGTCCCTTGTTTCCATATTTCACAAAAGACAGATATGATCTAGACCACAGTGAATTGAGATCCATAGAAATTGAAGTACCATGCTTGGCGAGTGGAATAATAATAGAAACGTTGTAACACGATTGTTTGTTCAACTGTTCTTAATCACAGAACGAAACTGGAGGTTGTAATTTAGCGGGAATTTAAATTTATGTCTCCTTCTTGCGCTTAATTTGTTATCTAACTACCCGTTGTAAATTTGTGTAATAGTTAACCTCGTTCCGCGTTAGCGTATCAAAGTTTCAGTACGAGTTATTGAATTCCACCGGCAAGAAAGATACCCCGTGCAGGTTTTCGTGCCTGGCCGTGCGATTTTTAGATAACTCGTTATTTATTTTCCGCGGCTTTTGAATTTTACACGAGGTTATTCCGAGAAAATGAAAGGTGATTCCTGAAACGAACGCTTTCGGAATCGGGAAAGTTGTGGCGAGACTAATTGAACACCGTAAATTTCTGGAATATCGAGCTATCGGGACGTCGATATATTACGGATCGGTCGGGGCTCATTTTTTCTCGGAACTTCTTTTCCAACTTGCTTGTTCCATTAGTTCCGAAGAAACTTTTCGTGGATTACATTTTTGCACTTTCTTCTCGTATTCTGTTTCGGGAAGCTGTAAATACCGTGGCCGTTGTATCGGCAAATCGTATCGACAGTGATAATCGTCGAAGTTCTTGGACTCCGCTCGAGAGATAAAAGTTTGCAATTTAAATCGTTAAACGGTGAAAATTCGTACCGGAAACGCGATAACGATTCCGTAGTTGAAATTCCGCTGCAACACGAACGTTAAATATTGATTCGTACTAGACGCGAATCAGAAAATTAATTACGGTCGCGTATAAAATTGGATACACGGGAAAAATGCGTACACGGACCAACAACGTTCGATGTTTCATAAATTTTACTCGCAATTGCATATTTCTCCTACGATAACAGGGGCTAATTACGACAAACGTAATCAACGCGGGGAATCTGCGGCGATGGGTTTCATTATATTATTGCTGGACGCCCTTCGTTAAAAGCAGAATTTTACAACAGTCATTAGCGTACGCGAATATTTCAATTTCAACTTTAATATCCGTACTTGTTCAATTCTATAGCTTCTTTCGACGAACAGCTTCGATCGCTATTTTGCATTCTATATTCTCAAAACCATTATCATATACTACTTGTCTAAGTACTTATGATTTACTACTTGTCTGATCACTTGTCATATGACACTTTTCGGGCCACCTGGAATATACTACTTGTCTGACCACTTGGTACATACTACTTATCTGATTGTCTGTCATACTCTACTTCTCTGACTACCATATACTACTTGTCTGACGACCTACCATATACTACTTGTCTGACCATCTGTCATACTCCACTTGTCTGACCACCTTCTACATACTACTTGTCTTACCATCTGGCATACTCCACTTGTCTGACCACCCACCATATATTACTTGCCTGACCACCTACCATTTACTACTCGTCTGACCATGTGTCATATACTACTTGTCTGATCACCTGTCAACTTGTACGTGTCTGAGTATCTATCATATGCTACTTGTCTGACTACCTGTCACATACTACTTGTTTGGCAACAGTGAAGAATGTAAAAATGTAGGATATTATCAATTGTTGAGTGCATAGTCTGAAGGTCAATATTTATTAACAACTAAAAAATATCTACAATATTGTACATATATTGATCACGACGTTCCTGAAATATTGACAATACCATGTTGCATTGCATGTTGACCATTTATATATATTGGATCATCCGAATCGTGAAATATTAATCCTTCCCGAAACTCATAAAACTCTGCCATGTATCAAATAGTTGTATTAAAACGTAATCGTCGAATAAATTCTCCATATAAGAATATAAATGATCGAAGAACGTTATGAGATCGATTTTCCAATCGACTACCAGCCACCGAATTGCGCATAACCCGCGATCGTAATGTCGCGCATTAATGGATGCAATTAATCCCGGATAATTAATGCAACCGACAGCCGTCACATGTGTGCTCGTGTTGGTCGCAGACGCACTGCTGCCGCCACCCTTAGCCATCGTCCACTCACCCTTTTCCGTCATATTATTTATTACTGCAACGGCCGCGTTATATTTCGCAGGAATCGACCGTTACACCGCGCTACTACCAGCTGCCTTTTGCATTTCCTCTCTTTGGACGTTGCATTTAATTGCATTCTCTCGTCAGGCATGTCGCCTATGAGGATTCCTTATTTTCCTGCGTTATTACGGGCTCGCCTCTTATGACCGGTCAGCAAACCGGAATTTCCTTTTCTGATGCTGGAATACAGCGTGGAACCGTTTTATCGCGCGGTCATATTTTGTATAGAGCTTCGCTTGTACAGTTTTAGTTGGGGAAAGTTTTAATTGATTTGGAGCGTGGTGAGGTGGTTCGTTGGAAGATTGGGATGTGTAAATACGCGTTAGATCATTTATTTTCTTTCAATTGGCTCGCGTTAGATTACCACCCGCTAGATTATCACACGTTCGATTACTCCATGTTCGGTTACCCATTTGAGAGTTTGTAATACGCTCAATTATTACAATATGTGAGATTACCACCCGTTAGATTGCTATCTGTTACATTACCACTTGTTAGATTGCTACCGTTTAGATTACTACCCGTTAGATTACAACTCGTTAGTTTACCACCCGTTAGATTGCTACCTGTTACGTATTGCCACTTGTCAGATTGCTACCTTTTAGATTACTACCCGTTAGATTGCTATGTTACATATTGACACTTGTCAGATTGCTACCTTTTAGATTACCACCTATTAGATTGCTACGGGTTACATATTTGCACTCGTCAGATTACCACCCGTTAGATTACCACTCATTAGACTATCACTCGTCACATTACCACCCTTTAGATTACCACACGTCACATTACCACTCGTTACAGTACTACTCGTTACATTACCGCTTGTCAGATTACCACCCGTTAGATTACCACCCGCTAAATTACCACTCGTGATATTACCACCCGTTAAATGACCACTCATTAGACTACTACCTGTTCAATTTCTACGCTCCAAACCTCAACGCATTTAATTTGTACGTGTCAATCTCCTACATGTCAAATTCCTATGTCCTAATTTCCTACGTATCAATACGCTACTTATTAAATTCCTACGCGTTAGTTTCACACGTTCCAGATTCCTGCGCGTTACACTTCACGTCCCAAATTCCTCCACCATCCTGTTTCAAATCTATTCCCTAAATTCCTACGCATTGAATCCCTACAAATACATATTCTATCGTCGCGTGATAAAGGCCGTATCGTTAAATACGCGTGTGGCGATAACCCAGCGGTTGCGTAGCATAATTAAATCCATTTAGATTGTTTTGATTTTACCGGACGAATTAATGGGACATTTAGTGCGCAAGAATCGGGGAATAATTGCGCGGAAGGAAAACAATAAACTACGTCCACTCGTTATGAAATATAGTCGTTATTATACCGCTGAAGGTTCCTTTAAATTGAACAGGAATTTGACGGAGACAGTGACAGCTCCATTGTGTTCCGTGCGCGTCGTTCTTCCGCCGCTGGACAGAATAATGCCGGAAACAAGCGCAACACAAAGGGCCAACCAGAAGGGTTTGGATGAAAACGTTTCATAAATGTAGATTGCGCAACCGACGTAATACGAGAATGCTCCTTGCTCCTTTTTACGAAAGTATTATACAAATTCTGCTGGGTCTCAGTCTTTCTCCTGTTCATTTCGAATCCCATTATTTTTCTGTTCCAATTGATTTTCGCTAACCCTTTCCCGTGCCATTTATTTATCAGATGCATCAACACTATTCAGGGCTATAATTAAAACGAACAAAGAAAATGTATTTTATATTCAGGGATTCTTGATAATTGTAGTTGGACCTAAATTTCAAGTTGAAGAGTATTCAAAATTCGAGTAAGGTCACATTTGAGCTGTAAGTGAGTGAGACTCACCACGGGAAGGGGTTAATTGTTACTCGAGTCATCATTTGTGGTAAAGTTATCAATAGAGTTATTCGAAGCAAGCAGAAATGTATTGAAATGCAGAATTTCAGAATGGTAGCAGAAGAAAGAGATCAAATCCGTTGGATATTATTAATCGCTTTCGCAGGTGTCGTGTGGTTGAGCTAACCACTCATGACTCTGTTAAAAGCGAAGCTTTTAAGGACAAGGCTCTCGTAGCAGATGTAAGACGTCATTACGTTACCTTGACTAAAACTTCGCCTTTTGTTCAAAAGCGGAACAACGGCCTGAGTAGCTGGTTAACTTTGTTATGGTCCTTTGTAAATGCACTGGTAGGTCGTGTAGGAGAACGTTTTACATGGAACGTGTTACGCGAAACACGGATACACCCGAACGTTATGGAAGAATAATTAATAACTCTATAGGAAGAGTGAGATGGCGATAGACGAAGACTGGGTACTGACACGGAGATATAGTTATGTACGATATAGGGATTTATGGACGAGGAGATACGAGAATGAAGGATCTGGGTATGTAGAGATTTTGGGAGATAGATTTGGGGGTGCAGAGGTTTAGAATTATAGGATTTTAAGAATGTAGAAATTTGGGATTATGGGAATTTCAGGACCTAGGGATTTGCCGAGATCTAGGATTCTAGAAATCTGAGGACCTAGAGATTTGGGTTTGCAGTCTAGGATCAGGAATCTCAGAACACAGAGATATTGCAGAGAGAATTATATAAATTTGAGAATGTAGAGATTTGGGTTTGCAGAGGTCTAGATCATAGGAATCTGAAGATATAGAAATTTGGGGACCTAAATCATAGGAATCTCAGAACAGAGATATTCCACACATCTAGAATGATAAAAATCTGATACAAAATCGTGACATTATTCTAGGGATTTCCATGTCTCTACAGAGCAATTATACTCTCCGTACATTTCCAGCTTTTACAGTAAAAACTTTCGCATTAACTTACGTAACTTACGTTGTGTAACTTACAGTCACAATAAGGTTTAATCAGCATTATGAAAATTATGAAACTGGACTCTGGTTGTGACCTGAGCCTTTCGTTGTCAAGTAGAAAGCAAGTTATACCTATTCCCGACGAGATTCACTGCCACGCTAAATGTGGTTGTAACCCTTTCACAAGGAATAATGGCGCACATAATTTCCAACATGGAGTTCTCGGAGTTTTCACGGGGATCGTTCGTAAATTACTTCGTCTTGTAGAATTTTGCCGTCGCATGAATTTCGTTTTATTTCGAAGTGGAACGGTTTTCCTGCTTCCATCGTGCTAATAATGTTTCCGCGGCGAAACAGCGCCGTTGTTTGCAGCGTTGTTGAAGGAAATCCTTTTCGACGGGGGTAACTCGAGAGTAATCGAAAGTTGAAGTAGAACGGCAGGTTCTGAGAAAGTCATTAAGCGATCTGATAGTCATGATCAAGTATCGAATCGGTTGAAAGCAGAAACGTGTTGAACGACAGACGTGTAACGATGACAAATCACAATGATAGATCACTTCTGGTTAGAGTAGTATTGTTCAAACTTCTCACGGGGTTTGAAGATTTCAACGAAAAGATTCTTAGAACTTGTTCCGCGAGATTTTTCAGAATCAGTGAAACGTTTCGTCGGATGCAGGAAAATTCTGATATAAAATTCGTCACGAACTGAAATATTGAACCTGGGAAACAATAATAAACACTGGAGGGGGAAACATAAATTACGAGCGAACAAAGGAATATATATTGGTTAAAATAGGGGTTGTATCCGGAGCGGAGAGGTTTCAAGTAAAATCCGGACAAAGAGCTGGCAACGACGAGTGGTTCGATTCTTTTCTCGATCCTCGCCCGTCCACGAAAACGCGTTCCACCAATCATCGATGAAATACGTACACGATGACCCGTAAATATCCACGCTACGGTGGTCCACCCTCCGAAAACTACCCTCTCAGCAGGATAGCTCAAGACTTTCCTTGAAATCGTACGGGATAAGACCCACGGTGCCAACTGTGTCTCGGGTATGACGGTAACTGCTTCCCTTTCCGATCGTAAATGTAGAAAAGTGGCCGAGAATGTTGCACAAAAGACTTTCTTCTTGCAAAGGTATTAATCCATCGTTAAAATTTAATGTTGGTTTGAAACATCAAATATAGTTAGCGATATATCAAGGTTAGGATTAAACTGAAACTTTGAGGATTAACATTGGAGAATTTTATTTGGATTATGTATTATATTCTACTTGTGAAAGAAACTGTTATATCGTACTTGTGTAATTTTCATTTACTGTACATTTTATTATTTATCATATATACCTTGTCTGACCACCTAGCATACACTACTTGTTTGACCATCCACTTTATACTATTTGTTTGATCATCTGTCATATGCTACTTGGCTGATCATTTGTCATATACTACTTGTCTGACCACTTTTCATATACTACTTGTCTGGCCATCGGGTACATACTACTTGTCTGATCACTTGCCATACACCACTTGTCTGACCACCTGGCATATACTACTAGTCTGACCAGCTTCCATATACGAATTGTCTGATCACTCGTCATATATTACTTGTCTGACCACCTATCAGTTACTACTTGTCTGACTACCTGGTACATACCACTTGTCTGACCACCTGTCATATTATACTTGTCTGATCACCTGTTATATACTACCTGTCTGATCACCTGCCACATACTACTTTTCTGACCATGTAGCATTTACTACTTGTCTGACAACCTATTACAATCTACTTGTCTGATCATCTGCTCATCCTATTGCATTTCTCAATATCCCAGGCTATTTGTCTGACCATCTGACCATCCCATCCTACTTGTCTTGTCATCTGACCATTCCAAATTAATTATCTGACTATTGTAACCATCTCAGACTATTGTCTGAACACTTGAACGTCCCTTGTTTGATTACCACCCTGTCCCAAACTACTTGTCTGACCACCTTTTTTGAATGGTGCTTTCAAACGCTGTTTATTATAACGTTATGAAATGACCAAAGTTATTGAACGTTTGGACAATTGTTTATTAGTCGCTATTGCAATTCGCACGATTATCCGGAGGGTCATTTTGATCGAACAAAGGATTGTATTCGGGGGGTCTCTGTGAATGGACAGTATTCGCTTCTTGGGTTCGATAATTGGAGTTTGAATAGCAGGCTAATAAAATACGTAAATATCCGGACTCGAGGGTAGTACAGAACAGGCTATATCATTCGGCTATTTAGATATCCTCCCATTTGTATTATATTTGTTGAGAAGTGTTATTGCTGAGAGTTTCGGATATCGATATGGGTTTGGAAATAAAATAGAATTTAGTAACAACAAAATGGAAATGCCATTCACGCTTCTAATTTTATTGCCGATATTTTAACCGGGTCTATAATGTTTCGTTTTCTTCAAACATTATCGCAATGATATTTTTATACGTCCCTGTCTTCTAAGTTTATCTTTTACTTTAACTTCACCCTGAAAGAAAGTGCAATGAATTCCGTTGACTGGATGCTGTTAAGATTTTTATCGCCGCATGAAAAATAGAATATATAGCCTAGAATGTGGTGTCTGCGCTTTAATAGCGGCAGTTTTATGATCTTCGAAAAATATGTATTGCCAGGGGAAGAAAATTAACAATTTACTGCCAGAGAGCCACGGTGGGATACAGAGATTTAGTGATGTAGGAATTTAGAGATGCAGTGATCTGGGAACATGGTGATTTGGAGACGTGATCTGGGGTCATAGTGATTTGGGGACGTAGCGATCTGGGGATGTGACGATTTTGGGACATAGCGATTTGGGGATGTGATGATTTGGGGACATAGCGATTTGGGGATGCGAGGATTTGGGTATGTAGCGATCTGGGGATGTGACGATTTGGGGACGTAGTGATTTGGGTATGTAGCGATCTGGAGATGTGAGGATTTGGGGACGTAACAATTTGGGGACGTAGCGATTTGGGGATGTGACGATTTGGCGACATAGCGATTTGGGTATGTAGCGATTTGGGGATGTAGCGATTTGGGGACGTAGCGATCTGGGGATGTGACGATTTTGGGACATAGCGATTTGGGGATGTGATGATTTGGGGACATAGAGATTTGGGGTTGCGAGGATTTGGGTATGTAGCGATCTGGGGATGTGACGATTTGGGGACATAGCGATTTGGTTATGTAGCGATCTGGGGATGTGACGATTTGGGAACGTAGCGATGTGGGGATGTAGCGATCTGGAGATGTGAGGATTTGGGGACGTAACAATTTGGGGACGTAGCGATTTGGGGATGTGACGATTTGGGGACATAGCGATTTGGGCATGTAGCGATCTGGGTATGTAGCGATTTGGGGACGTAGCTATGTGGGAATATAGCGATCTGGGGATGTGGCAATTTGGGTACGTGGCGATCTGGAGACATAGTGATTTGTAAATTTGTAAATATCAGAATTTTGGAATTATAAAAATCTGAAAAATGTGGGATGAAAGAACATAGTCATCTGAAGTGTATAAACTTGTGGATGGACCAATCAATTAACAACCCGATAACGAATGCAAATTGAGATCTAAAATAGGAATGGAAGTAAGTGACGTGAACGTTGACTACTTTACTGGAGTACACGATTTTAAAGGAAGTTCCTGATTTTAAATAAACTTTGCACTATTTGGCCGACTGTGCCAGATCAATAAAGAACGGTCCGCTATTGGAAAGCCATCTCCTCGTCTCTTTTTCCAGAGTTCTCTCCTCTCATCTTTCGTTTACATACTCGAAATAGATTGTGCATCGCTGTCGGTTTGCATATGCCGTTCTCATGCTATTTTGGCGACGTCGCGGTGTTTATATTCTATTATACTTGACGCGACGTCTGCTTGCATTCTCGGTATCAATACACTTAGCGAAACTTTCGATTAAGATACTTTCACGAGCACAGAAGCTCGACGATGGATTCTCTGCCGTTATCTCCTTCGCGGACGACCTCTTTTTGCGGGTCGGATTTAAAAACTGCTTGATTTAATTTTTCATTTCGCCGACGAGATTCTGCACATTTTATTTCGCGTTCGTTTCTGTGTGCTCGTTTTACAGGATATCATTCGAAAGCTCAATTTTTGTTGGACGTGTTTCACTTATTTATTTCAATTATTTCGGGTTCTATAATTACAGAAAATTACTCGTGGCAAGTTTAATTTAATACAGTTAATTGACATGCTGACGCTCGAAATTATATGTGTTTCTGTAGTAATTACGGTGCAGTATTTTGGAAGTGGCTTTTGTCGTTTCGTATAAAGGTTCATTCACATTTGTTCCCGGTACCGTTACAAAGGTGTCTGGCGCATTTATGCACCTCCTGTTTCATCTTTTTGTTTCTGTACACGATTGTACACCTCTACATGCTTTTATAAATACCTTTAATTACCGAATTTCTGTCCCTTCGCTTTTCTTGCATCTGATTATCCTCAGACTTGCTTTAATTACATCGTCGATGAAGCCGGTCCTCGACGAACGCTTCATTGACCGAAGTGAAAAGGGAACAATTAACGTCGCACGATAAACGCGTGCAATTAATTTCGATCGAGGCCGTGACGTTTACCGGATAAATCGTTTCCTGTCTGAACAACGATGATTTTTGCAATCCTCCTCGCTGAAATCGCACTAGCTGATTGCAGTTCATTAACCTTTCGTTTCTACATACAGAGTACGATATATCACGTTGGTTTAATTAACACCAAGCTTTTATTAATTTAATTTATTAATTAACTGTGTGACAAAGTATTTTCTAATCGTAGAATTTGCTATTTATTATTTACGACCGATGG
Organism: Megachile lagopoda; assembly: GCA_036983795.1. Taxonomy (NCBI): domain Eukaryota; kingdom Metazoa; phylum Arthropoda; class Insecta; order Hymenoptera; family Megachilidae; genus Megachile; species Megachile lagopoda. Next base: position 8,379,230 of record CM072798.1, read on the forward strand.
AAAGTACTCGTCTGATCATTTTCTGATTTATGTTACTCGAACATTTCCTGACTTATACTACTTGTCTGACCACCTGCTGAACGTGTAACGCACATCCGTTCATCTTCTGAGAGTATAATACTTGTCTGACCACCTACTGACCATGTTCCGCCAGCCTGATTAATCCATGACCGTTCATTACTTGTCAGGCTATGTACCACTATCTACTTGTCTGACCACTTGCTGCAATCTACTTGTTTCAGTAGCTGTTGCGATGTACTTCTCGGACTGACTGCTATAATCTACTTGCCTGACCAAATGGTACTACCTATTTGTCTGACTAAATGGTACTATCTACTTGTCTGACTAAATGGTACTATCTACTTGTTTGACTAAATGGTACTATCTACTTGTCTGACCGACTGTTGCAATCTACTTGCCTGAGTAAATGGTATAATCTACTTGTCTGACTAAATGGTACAATAAACTTGTCTGATTAAATGGTACCATCTATTTGTCTGACTGACGGTTACAATCTACTTGTCTGACTAAATGGTACTATCTACTTGCCTGACCGACTGTTGCAATCTACTTGCCTGAGTAAATGGTATAATCTACTTGTCTGACCAGATGGTACAATAAACTTGTCTGATTAAATGGTACCATCTATTTGTCTGACTGACGGTTACAATCTACTTGCCTGAATAAATGGTACAATCCACTTGTCTGATTAAATGGGACTGTCTGCTTGTCTGACTAAATGGTACAATCTACTTGTCTGACCGACTACTACAATCCACTTCTCTGGCTAAATGCTACGATCTACTAATCTGACTTGTTACAATTCATTTTTTAACAACTTGTTACAATACACCTGTCTGACAATTTGTTATAATACATTTGCCTGACAAGCTTGTTAAAGTGCACTTGTCTGACAACTTGTTTCAATTCATTTGTCTAATTGCTTGTTACAATACACTTATCTGACAACTAGTTGTAATTCATTTGTCTGGCAACTTGTTACACTCTGTCTGTCTGAATGCATGCTACTTGGCTGACAAGTTACCTCAATTTACTGGTCTGACAAGTTACCTCAATTTACTTGTCTGACAAGTTGCTACAATCTATTTGTCTGACAAGTTACCAGAATCTACTTGTCTGACAAGTTATCGCAATCTACTTATCCACATTTAAATTGCCTAATCACCTGATATGTTCAATTTGTCTGGTCATCTGCAACAATCTACTTTGATTGTGTTCTGTAATGTTTCGGAATGTTTCAGTCTGACAATCAGTGATTGTCTGACAATGTTCTGCTCTGACAATCTTCTACAACTACTAGTCTGACCACCTGCCACATTCTACTTGTACGGCTAGCGATCACAATTTAATTATCCGATTATCCGCTCATTGAATTACTTATCGCCATTGATTTCCTGCTCTCCCGTCAAATATTGCTTCTCTATTCCATTTGATACATCGAGTCCAGTATTTTCTCTTGAACGTACGTAATTATAAATTAACAAACGATTATAAAATAACATAATATGAGCGATCCGCAAGCATCGAAAGCTTAGTGGAGCGTAGATCCGTGGTTAGCAACGAACGAAAGTGGAAGTAATCGTCACAGAAGGGAAAAAGCTCCGGGTAGAGCATAATAGTGATTAGGTTCAGGGAACCGTTGATGACACAGTGAAATTTCCTTGCGAAACGCACGCCGATGAAAGCGATAGAGGCGGGTTTCATCAAACTTTTGTAACTTCTGGCCACGTGGAATATCGGTGGAGAAAATATTCTTGATTACGGGAAATTACAGGGGGTCTCGTCGCGAATTCCCGTGAAATCCATTCGTCTAGGATCGCGATGTGTCGTTCTGACCGAGACAGTCACAGGGTGGGGAAGATACGTAGGTGGAGAACGCTTAGCTTGATATTGATCGACCTTCCTCCCCCTCTAAAATCCTCCCTCTTCCACCCCTTCCACGTTTCCTCGCTCTTTCTCTTTTCCACTTTAATGGCCGCGTACAGGCTGCTCCATTTACGTCGATCAACACCACGGTTTCTTTTCTCGCCTCGTTCTGCTGACACTGTCGATAGACGAACACACTTTTTCTACCGCTGGATAATGCTTTCACTGTTGTTTTATCATTCTGCAATCGAATTGTTTATACGCCACGCTAAAAAGTCGGACGTCCACTAATACCGTACTGATATTTGTCGGATTATATTTGAAATATGTTTTAAAAAACTTTAAATTTTGTTGTTGACTGTGACTATCAATATTACTAATTGTAACCAGTTAGGTTTCACATATTATAAAATGTCCTATAATTTTATATTACAAAATGTACACAATATGTTCTGTTATACATGTGTATGACATGTTGCATGTTATGCAATAAAGTAACGATGTAATATGCACACATGTATTTTTATAAATATTTTAAATGTACTAGGAGTCGCATATGTTCCAATAGCAATAATGACGTAACATATGTAATCCTAAATATATGTTGTGTATTATGTCAAAAATGTGTTTCAATAGACACAATAGTGTAACATATGTAATCCTAAACATATGTCGTTTATTATATCACACATGTGTCTGAATAGTCATAATAGTGTAACATATGTAATTCTACACATGTGTCGTTTATTATATCACACATGTGTCTCAATAGTCATAATAGTGTAACATATGTAAGTCTACACATGTGTTGTTTATTATATCACACATGTCTCAATAGTCATAATAGTGTAACATATGTAATTCTACACATATGTTGTTTATTATATCCCAAATGTTTCAATAGTCATAATAGTGTAACATATGTAATTCTACACATATGTTGTTTATTATATCCCAAATGTTTCAATAGTCATAATAGTGTAACATATGTAATTCTACACATATGTTGTTTATCATATCCCAAATGTGTCTTAATAGTCACAATGGTGTAACATATGTAATCTTAAACATATGTTATCCATTCTATCATAAATATACTTACATCATATACGTCACAGGATATATTTCTAATCCCCCAAACATCGATTGGGACTGATTGGTATTGCAGTATGAATTTTCAATTTTCCCTAAATGAATGGTATCGGAAGATTTTGAAAAATAATTGCTTGAAATTGAACATATCTCGTAACAGATCCCAGGTGTAGGTAAAATTGAACCGGTATCGTACTATATGGTGGTTATGGACAAGAATTGATTGGTTTCCAGAATAGTCGATTAATCTCATTCGATTAATGGAACCAGTTTCGTACCAGTGATCTCGATACCTAAATAGGAATCCAGCGAGTAAATTGAACGTGTAACGTAGCATGCAGATGAAAATTCAATCGTACGATGATATGTTAGAGTCTTCGTTTTTTTAAGGTAATTAGCCCGGCTATTATCTTGATACCGAATTTCAGTTATTTTTAAGAAGATTGCACACGGTATAATCGTAATTTCATTTCTCGACCGGCGGAGGCCATATGAAGAACTCGTTCAACAAAGTTTTTAACGCCCACGAGAATCTCTTGATCCCCGGTTCTAACTTCTCGGGTTAAGAATTTTATCGCTGCTCTACGTTGCTAAATTCATAAGTTAAGTGTTTTAGGAAATTAACTCTACGTTTTGGGTAATTGATTTTCTTTTCTGGCTCTCTATTTTTAATTTTCTGAATTTCTACATTTTATAGATTTCTAGATTTTCCAATTTTCTAATTTTTCAACTTTCTAATTTTCAAATTTCCCACTTCCCCAATTTTCCATTTTCTCAAATTTCGCCATTTCCAAATTTCTCACTTTTCCAATTTCCCATTTCCCCAAATTCTCATATTTCCAATTTCTCATTTCCCCAATTTCCCATTTCCCCAATTTCCCACTATTCCAATTTCCCATTTCCCCAAATTCTCATATTTCCAATTACCCATTTCACCAATTTCTCATTTCCCCAATTTCCCATTTCCCCAATTTCTCATTTCCCCAATTTCCCATTTCTCCAATTTCCCATTTCCCCAAATTCCCATTTCCCCAATTTCCCAATTTCCCAATTTCTCATTTCCTACACTTCTAGATTTATATATCTTCAAATTTGAGCACTCATTCAATTTCTCAAGGATTAATAAATCCCTAAATTTCAACTCTCCAAGTGTCTAAATTTCCAGATTCCATCTTCATATCCCTAAATCTACAAAAATTTCCCTAAGTTCAAAAACGTCCACTTTCCAACCACCCAAACTACCACAAAAGAATATAAAAACGAATATCTACCACAAAGCAAAATATTAAAATTTCCCAATTTCCCAATTTAAATTTGTACAACACTTGGGTCATCGATATCCACGAGATGGAGGTGTCGTGTTTCAATATGGCCCCAGTTTCTTTAACTTGCAGGTGATGTTAAGTGGATTCGATCGATCAGAAAGTTTCCTCGCACCCTCGAATGTCAGAAATTATCCGATTTGTCACCGTTGGTTCAACATGCATAAACTTTTGTCCCGAAGCAATTTCGTCGGCTTGTTCCGGTTGGTCCGCCTCGTTTCGAGGGCCATTTCGCGATTTACTTTCTCCTCCGTGTTTGTCTTTAATGTACTGGATGTTGCCGCATGAGAGGATCGTTTAATGATCATTTTTTCTCGGTCCGTTGTTTGCGTTGCATTCAAACAGCGTTTCTTCGAAAGCTTTCGAGCTTGTATTTATAACGTGGAATTAGAGACAACTTATTTTAGTGACAGTTCAACACTTTATGTATTTGGTTTTGGTTAAGATGGTAAAATTGGATCGGCTTTCGTATCTACGATGGGGATCAGATTGCTCAACGTGTTTTCTACTTTTTGGTGGACAGGATATTAAGAGACGTAATTATGGAATGGGAAATTAAAAGGTGGAAAATAACGAAACGGGAAATTAGATGAGAAGGAATTACAAAGTACGAAATTAGATGACAAGAAGTTACAGAGCGGGAAATTACATGAGAAGGATTTACAGAGCGGGGAATTATAAAAAATGAAATTGGAGATTAGGCAACTATCAGGGTTTCATGTTTGAAAATATTGAAAAGTTTCATAAAAGACCAGTGTTGAACACATCGCTTTTGTTCGAGGAGTTGGACACAGGAAAAAATGTTATTTGATTGGATTGTTGTGTCTGAATCGGAAACCATACGTACGCTACAATCAATTGTTCCGTCTGTCCATTGATACTAAGCTTGGGATTTGAAAATTGTCGCTGTCTACCTTGTAATAGCTTCTGACTGTGCTTCGGACATTATAATCATCGGTATAAGGATAGTTTCGAGCAAAGTTGAAAAATTTGGCTCTAGCTTAATTGTCACATCTCAAGTCCTCGCAAGTTCCCATGTTTTCAAATGGTACAGCTTCAAATCTTGACATTCTCAAATTCTCATATTCTCAAATTTTCACATCCCCATATTTTCACGTCCCCAAATTCCCACTGACCCAAATTCTCACATTCCCAAATTCTCATACCCCCAAATTCTCACTCCCCAAAATTCTCACACTCCCAAATTGTTATATCCCTAAATTTTCACACCCACTAATTCTCACACCCCAAAATTCTCATTCCCCAAAATACTCACACCCTCAAATTCCCACACCCCCTAATTCTCACACCCCCAAAATTCTCACATCCCCAAATTCCCACACCCCCTAATTCTCACACCCCCAAAATTTTCACTCCCCAAAATTCTCACACCCCCAAATTTCCACACCCCCTAATTCTCACACCCCCAAATTCTCACATCCCAAAATTCTCACAACCCCAAAATTCTTACACCCCCAAATTCCCACACCCTCTAATTCTCACATCCCAAAATTCTCACACCCCCTAATTCTCACACCCCCAAAATTCCCACACCCCCAAATTTCCACAGCACCTAATTCTTTCACCCCCAAACTTCTCACACCCCCTAATTCTTACACCCCCAAAATTCCCACACCCCCAAAATTTCCACAGCCCCAAAATTCTTTCACCCCCAAATTCCCACAGCCCCTAATTCTCACATCTCCTAAGTCACACATTCGAAACAGCCAAATACGTGACTGCGCCACAGTTTCCCAATTATATTCCCGCGGAGTATTTCGACGATCCTCGAAACTCTATCGGCACATCGTTATTAATATGTTGAACAAACAAGCTCGCAGGTTCTTCGGAATTGCCGTTCTTCCGGCCAACTTTCCGCTGGATTCAATTGATTTTCTCAGTCGGCTCTGGGCTACCTCTCTTTCCAAGTTCCTTCGTGTCTATGAATCGCGAACAGTTGCATCACGTATAATTGTGCGCATCGCGCATCGCGTGCATACAACCAGAGAATGGCCAATTCAAAGTTTTCGACAACGAGTCAGTAATTACCTATGATTGAATACACTCCCCCGCCGCATCATTCATTCAACATCCGCACGATCACTCGTTACTATCAATTTCATATATAAAAGCCCGATCAAATGCTTTTCCATAGCTACGCCTTTTATTCGGCTCCAATTAATTCGCATTTGTTAGCTAATTAATTTTCAGTCATTATTAGCCAATTAGTTCGGATTCGTTATTAGCTAATCAATTTTGATCTACCATCTAATTAGTCTCATTTTGGCGACATCTAATTAATTTAGAGTTATCTAATTAGTTTTGATGACATGTAATTAGTGTCACTTTTGGAATTTTGTTAGTTTCATTTCTGTATCTAATTTAGTTTGAAAGTTTAATAAATAAAATGCATAAAACCCTTTCAAATTGTATGAAAATAAATATTTAAATAAATTATTGATACAATCCTGTAATTAAGAAGAATTAAGTAAATTTTAAATGAATTTTAGGCAATTATCTAAAACAATGTATATTCTGTAGTTTTACATATTTTACACTGTCAGTCATTGGTGATGCCTGAATGGGAAGTTCAGTGTCACCGGTGACTGACACTCAACACCTCAGTTTTTATACTGTCAAACTACTACATATTCATAGCTCTAAAAACCAGAGAAACCGTACCAATAAGCAATTTAGAAACGAAACAGTAAAATGTCCCCTCTTAAAAAATGGTACCAAAAATAGAAACTATAATATTTACCATGTTGGCCAAGAAAAGATCCTCACATTATTTACCACACAGGTTACGTCAAAGATCGTAATGTACCAGTGGCAATCTGAGCGGCAATATAGGTAGATGTTTGTAAACGTTTATCCAAAGATGGCGTGCACGAAATGAAATCGTAGTCTCCTTCTCCGTGATACCGGAATTGTAGGTAGGATGATACGTCAATTCCGGTAGAGGCAATCTCTTCGGTCGATGTGGAGCAGCAACGACACGCTCCGTTGCCAATTAATTTGCCCGGCGATCGAATTGATTCCGATCCTCGACGCATCGTGTTACTTCGCTATGCGAATAGGAATCATCGGCCTCGAAACCTCCTGCACTGACGTGCACGGGACAGTTGTCAATTGATTGACTTGCCAGCCATTAGTTTCCCCTCACGGTCTAATGTATCCGTATACCTTCCCGGGAATGCATATTCCTACGAGAATGCATCCCGTCACGACGCTGATCCGATTCGGTATGCAAACTCGCTTTCAGAAGGCTACGTCGCGAAATACGCCGTCCGTTTTAATCTCCGCATTGTGCGCACAGGTATTTGATTGATTAGCACACTGGGACTTCGAGGGCTTAGGGCTGCCCGAGGATTCGGAGCTTGGAACTTTGCAACGGGGGTGTTTTGGAGTTGCGGAGCATTGGGCTTCGGGGAGTTTCGGGTAGTGGAATTTTGGGATTTTGGGACTTTGGAGTTTTGGGAATTTGAGATTTAGGGTCTTTGTAAGTTTGGGACTTTGAAATTGTAGAATTTTGGAATTGGGGTTGGGGTTTGGGGAGTTGAAGATAGTGGGACCTTGAGATTTTGGAATTTTGGGGAGATTGAAATTTTGGGACTTTGCAAGTTTGAGACGTTGGAGTTTGGTTTGGGGATGTTGGGGAGTTTGGGGTAATGGAAATTTTGAGATTTTGAGATTTTGGGATTTTGGGAATTTGAGATTTAGGGTCTTTGTAAGTTTGGGACTTTGAAGTTGTAGAATTTTGGAATTGGGGTTGGGGTTTGGGGAGTTGAAGATAGTGGGACTTGGAGATCTTGGAATTTTGGAATTTTGAGGAGATTGAAATTTTGGGACTTTGCAAGATTGAGACGTTGGAGTTTTAGAATTTTGGAATTTGGGTTTGGGGGTGTTGTGGAGTTTGGGGTAATGGAAATTTGGAGATTTTGGGATTTTGGGATTTTGTAAATTTGAGGTTTAGGGTCTTTGCAAGTTTGGGACTTTGAAATTGTAGAATTTTGGAATTGGGGTTCAGGTTTGGGGAGTTGAGGATAGTGGGACTTTGGGATTTTGGGGAGATTGAAATTTTGGGACTTTGCAAGTTTGGAACGTTGGAGTTTTAGAATTTTGGAATTTGGGTTTGGAGATGTTGGGGAGTTTGGGGTAATGGAAATTTGGAGATTTTGGGACTTTAAGATTTTGGGACTTTGAGATTTTGGAACTTTGAAATTTTGGGACTTGGCAAGTTTGGGACGTTGGAATTTTAGAATTTTGGAATTGGGTAGGGTTTGGGGATGTTGGGGAGTTTGAGGTAATGGAACGTTGAGAATTTGGGACTTTACAAGTTTGGGACGTTGGAATTTAAGAATTTTTGAATTTTGGGAGGCTTCGATGATTTAGGGGAGTTTGGGGTAATGGAAGTTTAAGATTTTGGGACTTTACAAGTTTGGGACGTTGAAATTTAAGAATTTTTGAATTTTGGGAGGCTTTGCGGATTTAAGAGAGTTTGGGGTAATGGAAGTTTGAGATTTTGGGACTTTGTGATTTTGAGACTTTGCAAATTTAGAACGTTGGAATTTTAGAATTTTTTAATTGGGCAGAATTTGGGGATGTTGGGAAGTTTGGGGTAATGCAACTCTGACATTTTGAGATTTTAGAGCTTTGCAAGTTTGGAACATTGGAATCTTGGATTTTTCGAATTTTGTAGTTATGACATCAGACGTTGACGATAATGGGACTTCGGAAGATTAAGGTTTTGGGACTTTGCAAGTGTGAACGTCAGAATTTTGAATTTTTTTGCATTTAGAAGTATTTGGGGCATTGGAACCTTGGATTTTTCAAATTTCGAAGTAATTATGACATTAGAAGTTGAGGACAATGGAACATTGGAAGATTGGGACTTTGGGAAGATTGAGATTTTGGGTCTTTGCAAGTGTGCACGTCAGAATGTTGCATATCTTGCATTTAAGAGTATTTGGGGCATTGGAACCTTGGATTTTTCAAATTTCGAAATAATTATGACATTAGAAGTTGAGGACAATGGAACTTTGGAAGATTGGGACTTTGGGAAGATTGAGATTTTGGGTCTTTGCAAGTGTGCACGTCAGAATGTTGCATATCTTGCATTTAAGAGTATTTGGGGCATTGGAACCTTGGATTTTTCAAATTTCGAAATAATTATGACATTAGAAGTTGAGGACAATGGAACATTGGAAGATTGGGACTTTGGGAAGATTGAGATTTTGGGTCTTTGCAAGTGTGCACGTCAGAATGTTGCATATCTTGCATTTAAGAGTATTTGGGGCATTGGAACCTTGGATTTTTCAAATTTCGAAGTAATTATGACATTAGAAGTTGAGGACAATGGAACTTTGGAAGATTGGGACTTTGGGAAGATTGAGATTTTGGGTCTTTGCAAGTGTGCACGTCAGAATGTTGCATATGTTGCATTTAAGAGTATTTGGGGCATTGGAACCTTGGATTTTTCAAATTTCGAAGTAATTATGACATTAGAAGTTGAGGACAATGGAACATTGGAAGATTGGGACTTTGGGAAGATTGAGATTTTGGGTCTTTGCAAGTGTGCACGTCAGAATGTTGCATATCTTGCATTTAAGAGTATTTGGGACATTGGGTGTTCATGACAATGAAACTTTGAGACATTGAGGTTCTGGGACTTTACAAGTCTACGACATAGTTTTTGATTTTTCTTATTTGGGAGTGTTTGAGACATTAAGGATTTATGAAAATGGAACTTGGAGATATTTGAACGTTGAGAAGATTGAGAGTTTGAGACTTTGTAAGTCTGACATCAGAATTTTTTATTTCTGGTATTTGAAAATATTTGGAACAGAAGTTCATGATAATGGAACTAAGGTTTTCTGGAAGAATGAGATTTTGCGACTCTGCAAGTATAAGCAGTTGGAAGTTCAAAACTTCGGAGCCTTGAAATTTTTGGATGTTCGAAAACTTGTGACTTTGTATCTTTAATATTTTATCAAGTGATCTTAAAGATCTTGTCACTTTTTCAACTTCGAAATTTTGGGACCTTGAAGTTTATAAAATTGACACGAATTTTGGTATATGCAAAGTTTGGTATGTGGAAACGTTCAATAAGTTCATTCGCTCTGTTATAAACGCTGATCGAGCAATCCGCAACGTATTCACTAAATTGCGTGATACAGAATGGTGAATATTGTATACAACTTTGCCAGGTATAATTGATTAGCCAACAATTCTCCAACATTTAATTGTTCATCGTATCGTTGGCAAACGTTTGGCGTTTACACATTGTGTTGCGTGTTTGTCGATGCGTGGAAATTGTAAATAACTACAAGTCAACTTCCACTGACTAAACATCAGAGCAGTATGTGTTCTAACGTTAATTTTCATCTCAATTTTTTGTGTACCATTAAGAAGTTCATTAAATGAACATTTATTAAATGATCAAATGTTTAGTTGTTCTTTGTATATATTCAACTACTAAAATATTTAAATATAACCATTCGAATTTCCAATTTTCCAAGTACTACAAATTTTAGATTTCTGAACACCTAATTTTTCGGATTTTCAATTGTGTAAGTAGTCAAGCTTTCAGACCTCCAAACTGAGAAATTAAAATGTGTATTTCATACATTACCTCAAACGGAAAAGCTCGTCCGAAATTGACCATTCCTTCAATTACCGCGTCCTAAATGAATACGTACGCTCATAATCTGTGTAATCCAGCGGAACTAACTAAACACGAAGAGAGGAAGGTAAATGGAATACTTTTTTTCCTGCGTGCACTGAAAAATTCCATGCATCCGTGAGTACGTGCACGTTCCAGGCCGCAGTTCGGGGAAAGTTGAATCGAATAAAACTGTTGTTCCACTATTGTTACAGATAAAAACGCCCGTCATCGTAAAACTTGCTCGGTAAGAAAGGGAAATTTTTTGCCACGAGAACTATCCGTTTACCTGCTACATAAAGAATTCTGCCTGCAAACGCGGGAAACGTTTTAGAAAACTTTCCCGAATGAAGATATCAAGTCGATCGTATATCCTCCTGAGATGTCTCGTAAAAAGAAAATGCAGTTTCCTATAAATTGATTCGTAACCGAGTATGATTTCCTCAACAGCCTGAAACGTGAGTGGGGAGAAGTACAAATTTTTAGCGGTTTATCTTTTATTTGTAGTTTCAAATCAATCTTTACCCCTAGCAGTAAAACCCGAGGAGTCATTACATTTCGAATATTTTTTGGTTTAGTCACATATGTCAGAACCTTTAACCTTAGCAGTGGAGTATTTTATTTGCAGTTTTTTATTTCTAGCTATTGCTGCTTTCTTACTTGCTTAGGTCACTTTGTGGAAAAGACACACTTCGTACGTCACTGGCATTTCCATCTCCGCCCGAATTTTAGCTAAACCGGTAGAAAATCAGAAACTGTTTTCCCTCGGCAATGTCACAAAAACTGTTAGCCCACTCCGAGCTTCTGTAAAACGTAAAAATTCTTCGAAGTCACTCTCGAGTCATCAAGTACACAGCAAAATAAACCCTGGTCGTTCGAAGTGAAATTCATTTAGATACAGTCCACTTGTACTCGTTGGGAATCTAATGATTCGCGTCGTTTAATCGTCGCTTAATATTGCTGACGCTGCGACGCACATGCACTTAATTCTTAACCACTTGCCTTATGATTTATCAGGTGCGTCAGTCGGAACTAACTGATCACAGCTACGATATTAAAACAGAGAAGAAAAGTTGAAGTGTTATGTCAATTTTGTATTCGGCAATCCTTGATCGTGCAAATTATAATTGGACTTAAACTCCAGATTGAAGCGTATTCAAAATTCGAGTAAGATTTGTCACGTTTGAAGCGTGCATGTGTGGGTTGAGTGCGTCATTTGTAGCTTGACTGCGTCATGTGTGGCTTGAGTGCGTCACTTATAACTTCAGTACGACATCTGTAGCTTGAGTGCGTCATGTGTAGGGTCAGTGCGTCATGAGTAGGTTCAGTACGACATCCGTAGCTTGGGTGCGTCATGTGTAGGTTCAGTGCGTCATGAGTAGGTTCAGTGCGTTATGAGTAGGTTCAGTGCGTCATGTGTAGCTTGAGTGCGTCACGTGTAGCTTCAGTGCGTCATGCGTACGTTCAGTGCGTCATCTATAGCTTGAGCGCGTCCCGTGTAGCTTCAGTGCGTCATGCGTAGGTTCAGTGCGTCATCTATAGCTTCAGTGCGTCATGTGTAGGTTCAGTGCGTCATCTATAGCTCGAGTGCGTGAGCTATAGCTTGAGTTCGTCATCTGTAGCTTGAGTGCGTCATGTGCGTCTTGAGTGTGCCATGTGCGACTTCAGTGCGTCATGTGTAGCTTGAGTGTGTCATCTGTGGCTTGAGTGCGTCATCTGTAGCTTGACTGCGTCATTTGCAGCTTAATTTAAATTTAGAATTTGGGAATCCAATTGTTCTTTATATTCTTTAGCTTTCTATACGTTTTCATGAAATCTTTTGTTATCGTTTATATCAGGTACTTGTATCGCTTGGAGAATACACAAAAGATTAATGGAAAACTAAGGAAAGCAAAGAAGAAAGATGATCCTTCTTGAAATGGGTGGATATGTGTTGTTATCGAATTCATGAGTTGAGCGAGGAAACGATATTTAGGGATTCTTTTCTTGCAACGAGAATAAAACTACCATTCGGGAACAGTAAATTTTAGATCGCTTTATCTGCACGAGCAGAAAGCAAACACGATCACGGTATTTATCCCTCGGGATTACAGTACTCGGAGGAAACTACCGTATATGTTTAACGCCGGGTCGTAGATTGTTTAGTAACGCGGTTTCAAAGATCAACGGCATACTGCTTCGACAACTAAACGCACAACAGCTCGCAAACTTACAAATTACCAAATTTTACGAACTTCACGTTACATTATTTACAAATTGACGATGTAGCGGGCTTCAAATTATTGCGCTATCACATCTGGATCTTTACAAGTTCACTTCGTTTTTCGGTGTCTTACAATATTAAAATTTAGCTGTTATTCTTACAATGATTCATTGTGAAATCTTGTGTCATTGTTTTTCTGCTATTTGTACGTGGTATAAAAGAAAAATCTATAATAGTAGATTAGCTAAAGATTAGCTAAACATGAGCTAATAATTTATCCAGTAACATCTGACTGCATTACGGTTGAAAAGTATCATCACAAATATTGTTAATGGGTCATTTACCCTCATTATTTAATTTGTTATAAACTAGATAATGTTAGCGCTTTTACTTCGGTAATTTGAGTCACGCTTCGGTTCTTTCCGTGTCGCTTATCTCTTAAGCACTCGAAGCTTCTTTGTGCAGCTTCGTGTTTTTAATTTGAACACGTCAGACACACCTGCTGGCTTTTTCCGCTCGATCATGGATCTCGGATGCATGTACCTACGCTCGGTAAATAGAAAGCATCTGGAAAGCCCTCTGGAGGCTTCCAAAAGAATGAGACTGGCGAGGATGAGTACAAGGTCGAAACGAAACAACTTGTTCCTTTCCAAGGTGATGCTTAATGAACTACTTCGTCCCTTGGTTACACTTGCCGTACGAAAAGTAACGACCGTTTGCTAAAAACTTCTTTGTGAACTTGTGACATTGAAAAAGATCCGGGAATTTTCGAGAAAATTATGCTCACGGTAAATACCACCCTGACATTATGACACTCGCGATCAATAAACCTTGTTACGTAATACTTTCTGTGACAAATTCCTTTGATAATAAGTCACATAACTTGGATAATATTTTACACAACTTGCGTGACAATTCAGATAACCTGAATAACAATTTACATCATTTGGATAACAATTCAGATGACTTGAATTATAATTCAAACAATTTGAACAACAAGTTAGATAAGTTGAATAACAATTTAGATCATTTAAATAACAATTCAGATTAAGTAACAATTTAGATAATTTGAGTAACAGTTCAGATAATTTGAGTAACAATTCAGATAATTTGAGTACCAATTCAGATAATTTGAGTAACATTTCAGATAATTCGAGTAAAATTCAGATAAATTTGCCAATCTACCCTTATAACTACACCAATTTACACTTAAATTAATACAAAAATTTGAGAACATGTTTCTTCATGTAAATCAGTGAATTATCAAAGATATTTCATTAAATAATTTTCAGCGTAATTAAGTGAATAATAGAAAATAGGTTAAAATGGAAATGTTCGATTGGACTGTCTTTTGCGGTCGTATGTTATACCGTACGGTGCAGTTTTCTGGTATTTTCTAGCATGATCCGTTGTCGAACGAGTTTCAGCGTTGTGTCAGAATGGCAGCACGCCTAAAAGAAGAGGCTCTTCGTCAATTAACGTTGCTCGGCAGGCAGGGAATGCATCAAAAGCGCATTGCGAGTGCGCGTTGAAATCCAAATCCATACTTTCGCAGCTTTCAAGGCGCGCGTTCCCTGGAAAACTGGGTCGCTTAACCTACACCAACCGTAGATTAACGGGATCTCTGTGCCATGCTGCTAACGTTTTGTGCTTTCCACGACATTAGTAATTATTAATACCAGTAATTATGTTGCTGGCGTTGGCGCGTTGACGGTAAACCGTAAACTGACGCCTATACCAATTATCGGAAATAGACGCATACCTTATAGAAACCTTGCTTTCTACAGGGTGTTTCGAAACAACAGAACTCTTCTCGTCGAGTTCCACATCTTTGACTTGAACCTCAGATTTAATCTGAACTTTCGAGTTGAGATTCGTAAACTGAGGAAATTTTTGCAACTTTGAGAAATTCGAAATTAATATCGAAGCCCAGAAATGTCAAGTTCCCAGAAATCCAGCACATCTAGAAATAGTCTACAATCTATCTAGAAATAATAGAAAATCCATCTAGAAATAATGTACAATCTAGAAGCAATCTACAGATTCTCTTGCTTGTTTCCGTAAAAAGAGAACAATAAAATTTTCCGAACCGTTCGATCTTTTATCGCTTAACGAACACGTAAATGGTTCTGATAAAACAATGAAGCGGAAAACGTTGACTGGTTTTTATCGCGTCCAGTGTAGTGTACGACACGGGGTGGCTGTATTACCTGGCACAAGGTTGTTCGAGTAGAAGGGATTTATTTTCCCTAACGAAAATGAACGGCATTGTGTCCGATCGTTCGTGGTCTGAAATTCTCGTGCGAACGATTCTTGAGGGTATGGTTTGTGGCTGGTCACTGTTCAGTCGCTTTGTTTGCACGTTTAATTCTCTCTGCCGTTTTCTTCGACGAGATGGTCCATTCCAGTTGCATGCCGAAGAAAATTAATTTCCTCTGTACCTCTGTCAAGTTGAACCACCTAAACATTCCTCTTCCTTTCTCTATTTACTTTGGATACTTCCAAGTAGATTCCACTTCACATTCCGGGTGCTATTCACGTTTTTTCTGGTTATTAGGTTCAGTAACTTAATTCTAGGTTAATGTTTAGGTCTGATGTAGGTTGCTAGCTACGTGGATTTGTATCTAGTTAGGTTCAGTTATAGTTAGTTGGGTTCATAGATAGGTTCACCTAGAATCATAGGTGATTCGAGTCATACACCTAGGTGCCCATAGATTACTAGATTCATAGGTAGCTAAGTCAATAGACATAGGTCTATAGGTATTTAGGTTCATAGCAAGATCCAAAAATGTCTGGGTCCATAGGTATCTGTACTCAAATATTCTTAGGTCTATAGATACTTAGGTTCATAAATAGCAAGATCCAAAAATGTCTGGGTCCACAGGTAGGTCCAAATATTCTTATGTTCATAGCTAACTAGATTCAAAGATGCCTGGGTCCACATGTTTGCAGTCTTCCATCTGCTAAGTCTTCTCCACATCTCAAGCTTCCTGAGTCCCAAGTTCAGATAGTTGTGCATGAGACACCTATTCAGGTCCTAAAGTGTCCACGTCCAAATGCAGATTCCTAAATTTGAATACACAAGATCCGTGGGTCCACGTTCCTAGCAGGGTTTAAAGGATTCGTAATAAATCTTCCATTCTGGCCATCACAGTTTAAAGTTCCGAGGAGGCGATATCGTACTCCAAAGGATGTCCCGCGGATAGCAAACTTATTTTGAAAGTGTCCCCGATGCTTCCGGTGCTCCGGAAACTTCAGAAACGATTTAGTAGTTATGCAAGGACGTTGTAATCCCGTTGGTGGTTATACATTGCGAAAGCAAGAGGCAGCAGTCGGACACCGTGGCTCCTTAATTAATTAACGTTAATTAACAAACATGCTCCACTACCGTGACGCAACACCGTCGTTTCTCGTTCTCCTTCCCTCTGTGTCTGCCACTTCTCTTTCCGTTTCATTTTCTTTCTTTCTCTCTTGTACCAGTTAGAATTCTCTGCGGACAGTAACAGTTTCATGGCATTCTACCATGGATTCCTCTCAAATTTTCATGACATCGTGACACTTGTACGATTCCTCGTATTGTCAAAGTCTGCGCTTAAACATTAACGTCGATAAAAGAGATTGAAAACTCACGTTTGCGGGAAAGTGTTTATAAAACTGAATTACACTGGAAATGTAAAAAAACTGGATTAACTGAATAACACGCTAATAAAACAGTCTGGCCATTTACGAGTAATTGAATAACATGCATAACCAATTTAATTTAAAGTTTAACCGAGCCAATTGGTTACATGTAATAATTGTGAATATTAATCAATTGTTAGCTCCGCATATATCAAAGTGATAAGAGTTCGAAAGTTCCTATAGATTAATTCGTTAAGTTCAGTCGCACATTCAAGAATCCCGAATATTTGGAAAAGCGGTGGAAACACAGGAACGATAGTAGCCAGTGTAATTTCCTGGCATCGTCGGTGGTCTCCCATTCCCCCGACTGCATCGTCAAACTTTCATCTAACAAACTTGAAACTCGGCCCCGGTCGAATCACATAAATTTCCTTCCAATCATCCAATATGTTCCAAGTAACAGAATCGAATTACTTTCGCCTTCGTTTCCCAATCATTTTCTCGGGGTTTCGATTAAAGAACCTCGATAACCTGACCTCGCATTCGTGATTTTGAATCGAATCTCGATTATTTCCACTGAAACGGAAAGAATGGTGTTCTGGACCTAGAATCTTGGAGTCTAGAAGTTCTATGAAGATACATATGGAGCTAAGAATATTTGAACATGGATACATGTGCACTCAGAAATTTTTTTATCTAGTTATCTGTGGATGTGGATACCTAAGGACATTTGGATCTATCTGTGGACCCAGGAACTTGTTGATGTAGCTATCTATGGACATGGATACCTATGAAGCTAAGAATATTTTGATCTACATGTACACCCAGAAATTTTTTGATCTAGTTATCTGTGGATGTGGATACCTAAGGACATTTGGATCTATCTGTGGATCCAGGAACTTGTTGATCTAGCTATCTATGGATATCGATACCTATGAAGCTAAGATTATTTTGATCTACATGTACACCCAGAAATTTTTTTATCTAGTTATCTGTGGATGTGGATGCCTAAGGACATTTGGATCTACCTGTGGACCCAGGAACTTGTTGATGTAGCTATCTATGGACATGGATACCTATGAAGCTAAGAATATTTTGATCTACATGTGCACCCAGAAATGTTTTGATCTAGTTATCTGTGGATGTGGATACCTAAGGACATTTCGATCTACCTGTGGACCCAGGAACTTGTTGATGTAGCTGTCTATGGACATGGATACCGATGAAGCTAAGAATATTTTGATCTACATGTAGAACCAGAAATTTTTGGATCTATCTGTGGACATGGATACCTATGAAACTAAGAATATTAGGATCTACCTGTGGGCCCAGAAATGTTTTGATCTAGCTATTTATAGACATGGATATCTAAGAATATTTAGATCTACCTATGGACCCAGAAATTTTTTGATCTAGCTATCTGTGGACATGGATACCTATGAATTTAAGAATATTTGGATCTACCTGTGGACCCAGAAACTTTCTGATCTAGCTACCTATAGACTTAGGAGTCTATGGATGTAGGAATCTATGGAGCTAAGAAAATATAGACCTAGTAATATGTGGACCTAGATACATATCGATCTAGAAATCTATGGACCTAGTAATTTATGGCTTGAGACATTAACCCTAGGGACCTAGGAATCTAGAAACCCACAAACCTGTGAACGTAGGTATCTAGGAATATAGGAACCTAGTAACTTGTGAACCTACAAACTTAGAAATCCACGAATTCTTCTTAGATTTTTATATATTGACTCATCAAAGTTTAAGAAGGTTCAAGAAGAACCTATAAAGGGACGAAGACAGAAAATTGAATTGAAGTACGTAAAAAAGTAGTAGTAAGACCGCAACGAAAGTCCAGGAAATGTGGCATGTTCCTGGAAATGTTATTCGGTTACAGCGTATTTTTCGGTGAAGGTAAATCGAATATTGGAGAACCATTTCTCTTTGTCCAATTAACACTGTTACGTTCACGTATTGATAGGGAAGCTACAAAGTGATCTTGGAAATGGCGTAATACGTTATTGATTAGAGTATGTTTGCCGGGAAATTGGGATCGAAATATTAGTCTGGACCAGATACGGTTAATTGACGAAATTTCTCGTGTCCTATATCCCATAATCTGCCATTACCTATTCCACTATTATACCTGAAATCACGTTCACTATAGATGTACCCTATTTGCTGTAATTCGTTATTTAGATAATTAATATACTTATTAATTTTTATTTACGAAAAAATTTGTACGAATATTACTTGTTTTTATACAATATCAGGTTGGGTTAAACGAAAGAATTAATCGGTTAGAAAATAAATTGAGCTAAACTTTTTAGTCGGATTTATCTCGGTATCTGAGCGTCCACTTATCACGATTCATCATAAGTTTTTAGTCTCGATTTGTACAATGTTGTCCGATCAAATAAGGATTTGTCCAATTACACGTTCGCGTGCGCCTGATATTTCTAATTAGAAGGTGCAGCAACGTGTGCTAGGACGTTCGGAAACGTGTTAAAGCGAAATTCGTGGGGAGCACACGTTCCCGGATGAATGTAAAGCCCTTAAACCCGCCAGAAAAGATCGCGTTCGTGGCGGAATTGTAGTATGTCCGTGAAATTAGTCCGAAGCTAACAGCCATCCGGTCGAGATGGAACAGATCTCTTAATTAAAGAGTCACGCGGATGAATTAGCCGCTCGAGTGTCGAAGCTCGCGCGAATTTTAGATTGGAATTCAGTCCCGGTTTTGTATTCGCGGAAATCGATCGATATTTTAATATCGTCGGGACGTTTCATTGTCCACGCGTTTGCGCGAGAATTTTCCGAGTCTCGTTTCGAAAATCATGAACTGCGATATGAAGTCCTTGCTGTTGGATGTGCAAAAGATCCTGGTGAAAATAGGTGCTCGAATGTGTGGGACTCGAATTGCGAAAGACTCGAATGAGTCGATTTTTAACTCGTTTAACGTATTACATTTCTAACAACCCGTACATTGTCGCCACAGTTGAATTGTTGGTTCGAATAACTTTATCATGTGAAGACATTGTAACAATTAGTTGACTGTAATTGACGTAACTTCGTAGAAAATTGTAGGTGAACGAGTTAGTGTCGTTTATCGTTCATCTCTTGCCGTATAACATCGTGACGCACTCTGCAGTTCAAATGTCATCAGACCTATATTTTAATCGGAATTTAACTCTGGGTTCAATTATGATTACGAACCGCATGATCAAGGGTCTTCAAATGTGGGGTCTTCCTAATATTTCGACTTTCTTCATTTGTCTTCACATTGTAGCAGTAATTAGTTAGCTACGAATGACGCATCTGCATGAATCATAAGTTAACCCCTTGCATGATGTATTTGTGAGGTCTGTCAGACAGAACTGATCACAGCTACAATATTACAGACAAAGAAAGTTGAGATGTTATGTCAATCTGGTATTATGCAAACGTTGACTGTGCAAATTATTGGACTTGAACTATTGATTCTAGTAAGATTGATCATGTTGAAATATAAGTGAGTCATAGGTGCGTCGCGAATGCGTCACGGGTGCGTCACGGGTGTCACGAGTGCGTCACGAATAAGTTACATGTGCGTCGTAAGTGCGTCACGAGTGCGTCACAAATGAGTCATGAGCAAGTCACGAGTGCGTCACGAATGCGTCATAAGTGCGTCACGAGTGCGTCACGAGTGAGTCACAAATGAGTCACGAATGCGTCACGAGTGAGTCACGAGTGCGTCATGATTGCGTCACGAGTCAACGAGATAAATGGTAGACGTAATGTTCGAAAATGAATAAAAAACGGATGAAGCTGATATACACTTGTCACGAGAAGAAAATTGCAGTGAACGTTGGTGCAACGAATTGCAGGATTTCAACGAGATACGACAATGCTTGCGCCGACTAATGAAGCGTTAATAAACTCTTCCGACGAGCAACGAGACCTGTTTTTCCTTCGAATAATGCTCTCACGGGCTGTTAAAAATTCTCGTATCGCCTCGAAACGTTACGCGACCATTCGTCGAATGACACTCGATGCAACGCGTTGCACCGCGCAGTCGTTGCACTCGCGATTAGCTACAGTTGCTCTCAAAATTAGGTCACCGTTCGATTAAAAAAGAACACGCGAATCGTATATTTTTTATGTGTTATGTTAATATGATTTTGAATTAAGAACAATTGAGAACTGCAAATTGACAGTAATTTAAATGTACGAACAAGATATTTGGTTTATTAGGAAAAAGGTCAAATATGTGAATTTTAAGTATGTGCAGTCATTTTTCGACTGCGAAGTTTTGTAAAGGTTAGGATGCAAAATTCGATGGGAAGTTTCTAGTTTCTTAAATTTGCAAGCTTCGAAAGTTTCAAATTTCTTAAATTAGTAAGCTTCGAAAGTTTCGAATTTCTCAAAGCTGTTTGCCTTGAAAGATTCAAATTCCTTAAATTAGCAAGCTTTGAAAGTTTCAAATTTCTTAAATTAGCAAGCATCGAAAGTTACAAATTTGTTAAACTTGCAAGTTTTGGAAGTTGAAAATTTCTCAAAATTGCAATGCTTTGTAAGATTCAAATTTCACTTGGAAGTTCTGAAAGATTCAAACTTCTTAAATTTTTCAATTTCCAAATTTTTTAATTCTGAATTCTCAAATTTCTCAAATCTCTAAATTCTCAAATTCCCAAGTTTCCAAATGTCCAAATCCCCAAATTTCTCCAGGCTCTGAGCTCCCAAATTCCCCAAATTCCCCAAATCTTCAAATCCGTAAATTCCCAAATTTCAGAATCCCCAAATTCAAACTTTTAAACCTAAAAATTCGAAAAACTTACAAACTCTTCCCTTCCAAAAATTTCCCAAATTTCCAATTCCCCAAATTTCCCAAATTTGATCTCCAAATCGACCAATACTTCAAAGCCAAAAAGAAATCACGCCAACTCCCAAACAAGATAAAACGAAAACCAGTTTGCAAATTTCGCTAAAAAATGCAGGAGAAGTAAATAAATTATATCGGTAGCGATAAAAAGATATTCGATAGCGGCAGTAAAACGTGTGGATGCGTACGTGTCGATTCTTCAGGGAGTTGCAACGTTTCCGCATGCTTCTTGCGTTGCCTCGATAAAACCAATCGGGATATGAAAAAAAGTACGTGAAAGGGATGCTGACATGCGTCACGGTCTGCGACATCGGATCATCACGATCGAATTGATATGCACAATGTACACGAGCGAATATCATTTTAGGAAAATTGAAACGAAACTTGATTCTCTAGAAATCAAGCGATCTGACCGAATCAATTTGCTGCGCTACTCTCTGTCTATTGAAAAATCGGTCACACGCCCTTTGTGTTTGCCCTGTTACGTGCCCGGCTAACGGTTTCAATTTTCAATGAACCCGCCGGAAAGATAAAAGAATTTTCTATAGATTCTGTTACAATTTCACTGAGTGCACGATCCAATGGGGAGTGTATAAATAAAATGGGAGACAGGAACGGTTTTGCTACTTTATTGTCAATTTTTTAGGCCTCGTTACTTTCCCAGGAAATTGCGGGATTTTTGGAGGATGATGTTTATGATCTTCAGATTTTTCAAAAATTTTAAGTTGTATGATTTCAAAGTTCTGATATTTATGAATTCAAATTTTCAAATTGTATTTTCAAGTACGTAGATGATCAAATATCTACATTTTCGAGTGTTCAGATTACCAAATATCTACATTTATAAATGGTCAAATTATGAAGTATCTGCATCTTCAAATTCTCAAATGTCTACATTTGTACAGTACATCTGAGGTTCAGATCACTTCATTTCTAAGCTTTAAAATCCTAAAGTACCAAATTCCCAAATTTGTAAATACTTAAATGTACAAACCTTCAAACACCAAATATGCCATTTGACAAATAACCAAATTCCTAGATTTTTAACTCTAGTATTCCCCAAACACTCAAATTTCCAAATCTCTAAATACCTAAACCTTCAAACCCCAAATCCCCAAATTCTCAACTCTGCCATTTCCCAAACACCCAAATCTGCAAATCCCACAAGTCTAAATTTCCCACCTCCCTAAATGCCCAAATTCAAAAATTTCATAAATCCCCAATTTTCTAAGCTTAAATCCCGAATTCGCGAGCGAGTTATTTGTTCATCCAGAAGACCTAAAATTCTCGTAAACATGCTGCAGATTCGCCATAGACATTGCTGCAACTGACATAACACGTATTTGCACGGATTACTTGTGCAACTTCGCTATACTAATTCTCATTGGTGGATTCTCTGAACTTTGTATCAGACACGGTTTAACCAACGTTTCGGTAAACGTCGACTGCAGCCGATTTGCGCTCCTCTGATGTTCCGCAAAAATCTCAGAACAGCCACGGAATGTTTACGAGCTTAAATAATCTTGAATTATAAAAAACAAATATCGTCGTTCTGTAATTTAATAAACGATTATTTACAGGCTCTTTCCATCGAGCACACGAGTGATATCTTTTATTCGAAAAATTGAAAGCGACGTAACAAACGTGTTAAAAGTTTATTCGTTTTAATAGAATCTCTGATATTTGATTGGATTTCACCGGCATTTTTTAATACGGATGGAGTTAATTAAAACGTGTAATATTGTCTGCGGTAGCTGCGGTTCGCTGTTTTTCACTTTGCGTCTGGCTGCAACGCGAGGACTTCAATTTTATTCTTTAACAAGGTTTTCATAATGCTTTTTATCGCTCATCGACAACGCCGGAAACTGCACCATTCACGCGAGAGTGTCGACGCATAAAAGAATATTCCGACAAAATACAACTAAAATTCACTAATAATGATCGTGCAGATATTTCAAGTAAATCCATAACGTTTAAAAATGATTCGGTTAATTGCGTCTCTGTTTTTTTAAAATCGACCATATGAAACGATTATCAAAGGCTTGTCTCGCGAGTGTAGCCGAAGCAAATTTAAAGTGGCTTCAAATATTGATAAAAATTAATACGTACAAATGGAAAATTTAAGCAACGTGCACGATGCAGAATATCATACATGTTTAACAGTACGATCGATAGATTAACGAGCTTGAAAT
Source organism: Megachile lagopoda (assembly GCA_036983795.1). Lineage (NCBI taxonomy): Eukaryota > Metazoa > Arthropoda > Insecta > Hymenoptera > Megachilidae > Megachile > Megachile lagopoda. The sequence goes on from CM072798.1 coordinate 8,403,075, forward strand.
TGAATTAAAATTGAAAATTTCACAACTCGCTGTAATTCTGCGATTAAATGATAGGCTCAACGGATTATTTTTGCAAAGGAACAAGTACAGAATCACGTACAATCCCTTTCTGGATGTAGCACCCTTTGCGAAGACACCTGCTGTAAACCTGACGTATCTCCACTCAAGTTACATATGATGTACTCAGGCCACACATGACGTAGTCAACTCACACATGATGCAGTCAAGCTACACATGACGCACTAAAGCAACAAGGACTCACACGTGAGACTCTCAAGCTACAGATGATGCAGTCGAGCTACACATGACGCACTCAAGCCACACATGACGTAGTCAACTCACACATGATGCAGTCAAGCTACACATGACGCACTAAAGCAACAAGGATTCACACGTGAGACACTCAAGCTACGGATGATGCAGTCGAGCTACACATGATGCACTCAAGTCACACATGACGTAGACTCACACATGACGCAATCAAGTTACCTGTGGCTCTCTCAAGCCACACATGACGTAGTCAACTCACTTGTGACGCTATCAAGCTACACATGACGCACTCCAGCCACACATGACGTAGTCAACTCACACATGATGCAGTCAAGCTACACATGACGCACTAAAGCAACAAGGATTCACACGTGAGACACTCAAGCTACGGATGATGCAGTCGAGCTACACATGACGCACTCAAGCCACATATGACGTAGTCAACTCACACATGATGCAGTCAAGCTACACATGACGCACTAAAGCAACAAGGATTCACACGTGAGACACTCAAGCTACGGATGATGCAGTCGAGCTACACATGATGCACTCAAGTCACACATGACGTAGACTCACACATGACGCAATCAAGTTACCTGTGGCTCTCTCAAGCCACACATGACGTAGTCAACTCACTTGTGACGCTATCAAGCTACACATGACGCACTCCAGCCACACATGACGTTGTCAACTCACACGTGGCGCAGTCAAGTTACACATGACGCACTCAAGCCACACATGACGCAGTCAAGCTACCTGTGGCGTACTCAAGCCACACATGACGTAGTCAACTCACACATGACGCAGTCAAGTTAGACATGACGCACTCGAGCTACAAGTGACGCACTCAAGCTACACATAACGCACTCAAGCTACATATGACGCACTCAAGCTACATATGGCGCACTGCAGCTACAAGTGACGCACTCAAGCTACATATGACGCACTGCAGCGACAAGTGACGCACTCAGGTTACAAATCACTTAATATCTAGTCACGAATAGTTGCACTCAATGTACAAGTGACGCACTCAAGCTACATATGACGCACTCAAGTTACATATGACGCACTCAAGCTACATGTGACGCACTGCAACTACAAGTGACGCACTCAAGCTACAAATCACTCAATATCTCGTCACGAATAGTTCACTGCAAACGAAAGACTCTACTGATAAGGTTCTGACAACCAGATGTGACTAACAAACCAAAAAATACTCGGAATGTAATGACTCCTTGGGTCTTACTGCTACGGGTGAAGATTGATTTGAAACTACAAACAGAGGAACAGAAAACTGTTGAAGTATAGCTAAAAGCTTGTACCGAGGTTTAATCCTCTTGCTGTAATATGTATTCTAAGGACAAGACTACAAGATTCTAACAAATATCGTCTCGTTATATAAATGGCGGCGTTATCGAACGTTTACAAGTCGAGACGATTTCGTTGACGGAAATGAAAGGTTCGTTTGCACGAAACCGGATTGATAACGGTAGATATGGAACGCTTAGCAAGAAATTTGTTGTATGCGTGACTGGCATTTTCAGGGCCGACACTAAGGGCTGATCCGTCAACCAGAAACCCACTGTCACTCTTTGTCGTCGCTTTTAACGATCGGTTGATGCATGTACTTGCTGACAGCACCCCGTCCCTACAAACTTCGCCATTGCTGCTCCCATAAATCACTTGCCCTTTTGTCCAAGGTGCGTGTCGCGTTTACCTGTACACTATCCTTTTACACGTTCATTTTTCTACCACCTTCGCATCGATGCGCTTCGATCGAGAATTAATCACAAACATTCTGTACAACTTGGTAATTTTGCAAACTGGGAATTTTAGAAATTGACTGACATCGAATCGAACTTGTGTCTTTACATTTTACTCCCTTGGAAATTTTGTAATTCTTCGGGTTCTTAATTTTCGAGCTTGCGAATACAGGAACTTACGAATTTAAATTGTTAAAAATAAGTAAAATTACTTAATTATACTCATCAAACTTGAACTACCACGTCACCCATATAATACTTAAATTTCCGCACGAATCACCTAATTTAAAAATTTCTTTACTCACATATCCATGAATGGTAAATATAAATACCACAAGAATATTTGGTAACTTTAAAAATAAAAATACTAGCTAATATTTATAATACTAGCTAACATTATACTACCTATAATGTTACTGCGTCAACGTGTTAATTATTGTTAATGTCTTTCAAAGGAATTTAGAAGGCATCGAAGTTCGATTGTACTCGGTCTCGAAGATAGCAAAGCTTTTCTCTATTTCCTTTTCTTTCTTTGAACCGCCGTGAAATTTACGACCACGTGCTTTTTGCGTATACCTCACGGCTGTGCTATAAATCGCGAAAAGTCCTGATAACAACTCTCGCACGAGTCCATCCTCCTCCTGCTCGACCACCACCGACACATGCACTATCGACCATTACTAATGCGATGATTTTATCGAAATAACCTACAGAACCCGCACGTGACGATATTGTTACACAGAATAACGTGTTCCGAGAAATTTCTAATCGCTTTCTGACGCTGTCGATACGTTACATTCAATTTCTCCTATCGATTTTAATAGGGTCGCAAATTAATTTCCCAATGACCGCATTAACTGTTCTATGGTTACTAATTAATTTTGTGATATATGCATTTTCAGTTTATAATGATTACACTTTCATTAGTTAACGGTTACATACTAATTTTGTAATTGCTGCACATTAATTTTATAATTACATATTAGTTTACAAATGGTTATTGATTTTACAATGTTTGCATGTTGTTTTCATTGGCTAAATATTTTCTTTGGCATATTTATTTTACAATGGTTGCAAATTTTATAATGGTTGCAAACTAATTTTATAATGGCACATTAATTTCACAATGAATGTAAATTAATTTCGTAATGGATTGCAATTTAATTCTGCAACGATTACATGTTAATTTTACAAAATGAAATTAGTATTACCCTAAATATCACTTGAATAAAAGTGATGATGTCGCAAGGTTTCCTTTCCATCGGAATTTATAATTTGAGAGATCATAAGGGGAACTTGCGTGAAATTTCCGAGAGAAATCTGTTCCGTGAAGTTAATATTTTTAAATTATACGTGAAAAGATATTAGAGTGAATCCTGAGGAAAATTGTACTTACGTATTTTATTAACTAGGTGGACTGACAACGAGAAGGTAAATCCGAAGAGATATTTGCTTTGGAAGATGATTTTGCGAGTAACGTTATTAAAACCTGAAACTCCTCGGCTATAGAATTGTGACCCGGATTAAATTTTTTTTAATGAACAACCTCATAACTTTGATATTCGCTAAATTATCATCTCTGACTTTATTCCGATAATTGCGAATGTTGTCATGAGACAATCATATAAATTACTATTTTATGCAGTATTTAAAACTTTCATGCATCATTTTTATCAGAGTTATGAGATGGAAAAAATTTGTTTATAATTGTGCGCAACTATATGTTATAACATGAAATACGTCTTGTCGCATGCAGCAATCAAATTTATTTTAATTTTCAATTCAAATAAAATACATGAAATGAAATGAATTACTAAAGAATATAATGCAACAACTACCAGTAAAAATGAAAGCTGTTTTCAAAATTAATTGTTAATCTAAGAGGTACGTTCGGTTACTAATAACTTTAATCACCGAGGCTAATAATAGCGTAACGAAGTTAAAGAAGAAACCGGTCAGGTTTCATGAAGCGACTGCCGCTAATCGTAGAGCATCTTTAACGATTAATTAACGGAAGGAGAGGTGGAAAGAAGACGATAAAGGTTCGTGAAAAGTTCGCGTACTAGAGTTTCATCTTCTGGCGAGTTAAAGGGCGATTCGCGTGACTGGGTCGGCAACCTCCAATTTCGTCCATTTTTCTTTCTCGGTTCTCGCGTCTTATCCGCATCGTCTGTCCACAGAGCCAGGATATCAGCTCCTTATCTCGAATCTCGTGCATTGCGAATTTTCCAACGGTATCCGTGATAACGACGCGTTCCGAACCAAAGATTGCGAGCCGATTTCTTTCCAGAAAGATAAATGAACCCATCCGCCGAAGCTTGAGTGCCGCTAATCATTTCGCTTCTTTCACGCAAACCCTTACGATACTTTATGCAACTTGCTATTCAGTTTTATTATATTACACGCACTCTCTTTTCGATTCTCTTGATGTACGTTTTTGATAGATTATAATTTTCTTATTTATTGCTACAATTAACCCATTGCACTATTTTGACGAGTCTTGTGACGCACTCTTACTTCAGACCCTTGTACTATTTTGACGAGTCTGACTCGTGACGCACTCGTGACTCACGCATGACGCACTCGCGACGCACATGTAACTCATTCGTGACGCGCTCGCGACTCACTCATGATGCATTAATTACTCATTCGTGACGCACTTATGACGCACTCGTGACGCACTTATTATGCATTCGTGACGCACTCGTGACTCGCTCATGATGCATTCGTGACTCATTCGTGACGCACTTATGACGCACACGTACTTCAGCTGCGATCAGTTTTACTTGAATTTTGAATACGCTTCAAAATACAATTTGAATACAATTGAATTGGTATCGAAAATTCCTTATGCAATATGTCACATATGATCTGTCGAGTCTCACACCATGTTAAAAGCCAAGGGGTTAACTAATCACTGCTGCAATCTAAAGACAAATAAAGTCGAAATGTTAAGAAGACTCCGCGTTTAAAGACCCTTGATTGTTCACAATCGTAATTGAATCCATATCGAAAACTTTGTATGTATTATGTCACACATGATCCGTAACGTGCATCTGCAATGTTAAATCTAGCAATGAACAATTAAGAATTGCAGGAACGTAAAGTGATTCAGGGAGTAATAGTGTGTTTGACGATAACGTCTGGTAAACGGCAAGGCGTAACTTGGGTCTAAGATGTTTGGTGAATCGCATACGCGCACACATAGGGCTGCTGATTAGCCCGAGATGCATATAAGTGCATAGAGAGAAGAGGGCGTGTACGCGACGTACGCTCGTGTCTATGGGAAACAATATCACGTAGCAAACGGCTAACGAGGCTGCTGCTGCGGCTACAGGAAGCACGATCTTACCGACAGCGTACAACTTCCGTTTTGTAATTAGAGGCACCACCACGTATGCCGGGTTGATGCGTTTGCGTGCACGAACTGGTACACCCTCTACGACGATTAATTATCCGGGATAATTAAAACGGAAAGGGCTTATGCTACGCTCTCGTCATTTCTATCGATTCTTTTTTACTCGTTTCTTTCGACACTGAGATTGCCTTTGTGTTCTTTGTACTCCTTCTACGGTCATATTCTTTACATTCTTTCTGCTTGCATTCACGCTCTTTCTACACATTCTTTCTACATATTCTTTCTACACATTCTTCATATCATATTGTCTGGTGAAATACATTTTTCAGATTTTTCTTTAAGGCAATTCTTCTCTTTATTTTTCTCTCTATTATTTTCGACTATATTGCCAATATTTCCAAGATTTTTATTTGGATATTTGAGAATTTCACGGAGTTAGGCACTTGGAAGTCTAATTCAAAGGAAGGCTATCTGATTTAATTTTGACTGAAAATTCAGAAATGTACTCATTACATCGTCGATTATTTACGTCTCCACTGAAGTGTATTTTCAGATTTTTAGATTTGGACATTTGAGAGTTTCAAGGTCTCGTATTTAAAAATCTTTGCATTTTATTATGTCTTAGTATCGATTAAAAATGAGGATGTGTTACTTCATTGAATTCTTTCCTACTCTGACGAATTTGAAAAGAGTGCATATTATATTATAATTGTACATAATTTCTATATACTACTCGTACAAAAGTAAGAAAATTTGAACGAGTACTTTTCTGTCTGCCTATACAAGCGTAAACATTTGATCAGAACTGTTTGAGAGATTGAAAGGGAAGAAAAGCAATGGAAATCTTCATAATGAATAAGCGTCGATGCTTACACGTTTCTAGGATAATTGATCCCGCTGAAAAGTTACAGGTGAATCCAAAAGAGTCGAGATAAAGCAGAAATTAATGAAAGCGATAAATAATATCGAACAATGGTTGAACGACCCAGTTTCCGCGCGGTCGAAAGCGAGAAGAAAAAAAGGAGGAAAATAAGGGATGCCAAAGGAACGTTTTAATAACAGATATTACAGAGTGAACAAACGAAATGTTATGGCGTCTTTATCGGACTGATAGCTGGAGGAGGGTTTTATTCTCGCGTTGAAATCACGGATTCCGCGGAACGGTGCTTATACCTCGATAAACACTGTTCAGTATTTAGGACGACTATTAATATCGTTTCTCCGCGTTGCCCTGGGACTAAACGTGGCATTGATAGATTGACTACGATGCTTATCGTCGAAAGAAAGACGGTTAAACGTGTAGCCACCAACGGCTACGTATGACCTACTATTTATACAAAACCGCTTGCAATTTTCATTCCGAATCTTTCTATCGATTCCGGTATTTAACGATTTACCGAACGCGTACAGAAATATCTGCAGTTGGGACTTGGGGGTTACGAGATTTGGGGATATTCGCATTTACGATCTAGGAATATTGGGTTGTGAGGATATCGGGGTCTAGGGATATTCGGATCAAAGGATATTGGGGTCTGCAAACATCGAAGATGTCGATATCAAGGGTTAGGGGATGTCGGGATATCAGGATGCAGAGATTTAGGTACTTTGCAATTTAGGATCATCGGAATATAGGATTACAGGGATTTGGAGATAACGATTTAAGGATCTAGGGGCCTAGAGGTAGTGGAATCTAGGGATATTGTAGCTAGGAATATCGAGAGATGGAGATTTGGGGTTTAGGAGTAGCTCTATGGAAGTATCAAGGTCTAGAAGTATCACGATTTAGGAATATCGGAGTCTAGGATTACAGTCGTAGTCCACAGGAAAATAAGGATCGAGACCCGAGCACGGATAATTCAGGCTGATAGATTTACTTCTCGTTTCCCGTATGGTACGCTCTCGCATAATACCCGGATTGTATTAAATCAACGGTTGGAGGCGCCATTTATTTCAGCCTCGCGGAATGACCCAAGTTCCACGGAGGAAGCGGAACGGTGTGCAGCTGCGCGGACACAGTCGGCTAAATGGCCATCATTAGTGATGTATGAAGCTTCGAAAACAGCGGAATAGTAGAACGAGTCGATCGGGAATATCGAGTCCGAATGAATGGTAGAAAAATTTCGACCGGCAATGAGGTCGACAATCCGAAACCTTATTAGCGCGGAAATAACCGAATTCTTCAACCTGACAGCTTTTACAGCCACCTTATATACCGCTGGGTATATGCTGGTTTCGACATTTCCGTAGCCATTTTCTTCGTATCGATGTGGACAAATGTGGGGAGAACAGTCGAAAGGAGTTTCGGAGTTTCCACATTTCTCAAACTCTCCAAATCCTCGAAGTGCAAACCTCCAAATAGTTAACCCTTCCCGTACGTATGCTTTAGGGCCTGGCTGTTGGTAATTTTATGGGTGACATAACATTATAACACAATGTTATGGTCTTAAAAGTGAAATTTTCGTACGTGGTCCTAATTCGATGCCCAGGGACTGTAATATGATGACTTTGGATAGACAGCTAGGAATTTCATGACTTATGACGCACTCGTGACTCACTCGTGATGCATTCGTAACAAATTCGTGACTCACTCGAGTTACGAGTGCGTCGTAAGTGCGTCGCAAGTGCGTCATGTGAGTCGGTAGTGCGTCGTAAGTGCGTCGCGAGTGCGTCATGTGAGTCGGTAGTGCGTCGTAAGTGCGTCACGTGAGTCACGGGAGTGCGTCGTAAGTGCGTCACGAGTGTGTCATGTGAGTCGTAAGTGCGTCACGAGTGCGTCATGTGAGTCGCGGGAGTGCGTCGTAAGTGCGTCAAGAGTGTGTCACGACGTTATATGGCAAGAAATGAACAATAATTAGAGTATCCAGGGAGAGCCTCAGATTTGAACAAGGAGTCCAAATTCACAAACAGTCAAGTGTCCAATTTTGTACATTTGCTAAGGGTTTAATTATGATTGAAAATATTCGAATCAATTAGATGAGCGATAGAAGGTTGGAATTAATATTCCGATAAAAAATGCCCCGTTGGATGACAGTAATTCAAGACCTCCATAAATCTGGAGTCGCTAGGTGGCAGGCTCTGTCGGAGCAGTTATTTATGGGAGTCGATAAATAAGAAGAAAGTATAATAAGCGACACGCAGACCCACCCATAGGGTTCTTTTTTCGACCGCCATCGTCAATTGCTTCCCTGATTCGCGTCTGCCGTGCCTCGGAGATGCTTTCTGATAAATTGCTGTCCCTTTTCAACGGGGATATACCTTAGGGTGCTCGCCATCGTCCGAGGGATACACGCGAAAACTTATCGCTAAGTGAATATCGTGGGGAGAACATTGCTTCCTTTTGTTATATTTCTTGTTAGGCCACTGCTAATTTAACGAGCAGGTAAATGAAAGTCCTGGGTATGTAATTTATTATATGTAGCTAAAGTGATAGAGCGTAGTGTATTGTTTTAAACTTGTATTAATTTAAACTTGTCTAAATTGCTAGACTTCTGTATTCTTGGGTCCTCATATGTGTCCTATATTGCTAGATTTCTGTAAGTTTAGAAGTAGATACTGATTCACATACCTAGAACTAGATACTGATTCATAAACCTAGATGTGGATACTGATTCATAAACCTAGATGTTCATGTACTCTAATATTCCTGTATCTCTGTATTTTCGTATATATATTCTGCTGCATTCCTAGATCCTATTCTCCCTAGATTTCAGTATGTGGATCTGCGGTATCTCAGTATCCCGATACACTTAACACGTTCATCTGACGGCACTTGGTTCACTGCTTGTTTTTCTTATTACTGGGTTGCGTATAGTTTACCACAGAAAGTTTATTCTTCTGGCAGCACTTCAATCACTGCTAATAATTATAAAAATTAGATGTGGACCATGTTCACGTCGTCAGATGAATGCAGTGTTTGTGGACCGGTGATCCACGCCGAGTTGAACGTGTTAAATTCCTACATCACAAGATCTATATTCTGATATCCCTAAAATCCAAATAGAGCTTGATATCTCCACATGTAGATATCCTTAGATCTCGATATCCCTACATCCCTTGATATCCTTGGATATATTCCTACATTCCGGTATTCCTGAAAGACACCTCAGAGCTTGATATCTCCAGATCCAGATATTTCTTAGATCCCGACATACATGTTCCGGTATCCTTAGGTCCGTATACCCTCACATCCCGATCTTCTTAAAATCCCGAAACCTTAGAGCTGGGTATCTCTGCCGATATCTCTACATTATCAATGTCTCTATATTATAATACCTTTGGGTCCGAATATTAATATACAACATCTTTGGATTTGGACTTCTCTACATCTTGACATGCTTAGGTCCAAATATGCCTATACCCCATCTTTTGATCTGAACTTCTCTACATCTTGACATACTTGGGTCCAAATATGCCTATACCCCATCTTTTGATCTGAACTTCTCTACATCTTGACATGCTTAGGTCCAAATATGCCTATACCCCATCTTTTGATCTGAACTTCTCTACATCTTGACATACTTGGGTCCAAATATGCCTATACCCCATCTTTGTATCTGAACTTCTGTACACCTTGAAATGCCTAGGTCAAAATACCTCTGCATCCGACATCCCTAAAATCCCAACACCTCAGAGCTGTACACCCAGATATCTCCAGTCCTAAATATCCTTAGATCTCAACATCCCTACACCTGTACATCTCCATATTCGTAGATCCCTAGATCCCTAAAACCCGACATCCACGCGTATACCGTTGCCATGTAGATAGCAACGTTTTTTATTGTAAAAGTCGTCGGTAGACTTTCGCCGATCGTTTCTGACCCGCGAATTCGTCGTTACTTCTGGTTCGATGTCGTTGTAGCCAGGCGTTTCGTACTTTTATGGGGGAATTTACGCGATTTCCAATACAAAGCTCGTTGTCGTTTTATCGCGCTGCCGTTACACCAGTCTGCGGTCGTACCCGGTGTCTGCCCGCACGTCCCCAAGAAAATCTGCTCGATCGACCTTTTACCGATCCCTGTGTTACACGCGTGTAAATCACTTGCCGCCTTCTTTTGTCCGCTTTAAATTGCTCGCCGTAACCGCGGATCTTCTGTACGGTGCTGCGAATGTGTTTCTGAATAAATACGGTGACCTCGTTTCGCTACAACCTCGCCATTCTTGATCACATTTTCGGAGAATTTATCTGATGTACTCTTTGATGTTGAATGTTCACATTTTTGGAGAATTTACTTTATGACTCTTATGTTAAATGTTGAAATGTTCATTGATAACTTGTATAATATTCTTACATGTACATATACATTCTTACATATAGTATTTAAGATGTATCATGTTGGTCATTTTGTGTTAGTTAAACAGGACAAAATTGTTGAAGTATGACAAGTCTTCACAGTTTAAATATGATAAATTTTCCTGTAATTTTTAGTACATTTTAATTAATAGTTTGAGTGCAAATATTATTTGTACAGTCAAGTACAGTATAAAATCCTAAAATTTTCGATTATCCCGGAAATTTAATTCGAGCCGCAATTGAAATTCAGGCGAGGTTCCACGTGTTCGTCAGCGTGAAATACACACGGTAGCGAAATTTTCTAGCGAAAACCTGAAGGAATGCGGAAACGGTGGAGGAGGATGAGCAGGTAGAGATAAGAAGAAGGCAACCTTACGGATGAAATACAGAAAGGGAAGGCGATTGTCAAGAAATAGGAGCGTTTAAGGATCGCTTCCACCGAGTGCCCTCATTCCATGCATAACAAAGGAACGTCGTATGACCCCAGGATAATCTTTCCGCTAGAACTACGAGGACACTTCAACCTTCTGTCACTGATAACCTAACCTGTGTATCCGCATCATCCGCTCGGAAACACGACGATAATCTATCGCTTCGCAGTTTTCGCTTGTAATTGAAACTTATTGCGGTACTCGCGATTTGTCTCCGCAAAGGATTTTGTTTGATTAAAACGTGCATTCTTTCGGAGATTCTGTGATTCGCATTCTAGACCGAATATTTGGGTAATCGTGAAAGAGATATTGTGTTGGCTGCATATTTTTGCTGGCAATGTTAATACTTTGTGATGGGATATTTGGGAATTTGGAGATTTGGAGTTCTGGTGTAGATGTAGAGATTTGGATTTTAAGGCGGATTGTTAGGAGTTTAGGAATTTAGGAATTTGGATTTATCAAAGTTTGGGAAGTTAGGGATTTGGATCGTGAGAGTTTGGGAAGTCAGGGATTTGGGTTTTGAGAATTTGGGAAGTTAGGCATTTGGATCATGAGAGTTTGGGAAGTTGGGGATTTGGATTGTGAGAGTTTGGGAAGTTAGGGATTTGGATCATGAGAGTCTGGGAAGTTAGGGATTTGGCTTTTGAGAATTTGGGAAGTTAGGGATTTGGATCGTGAGAGTTTGGGAAATTAGGGATTTAGATTATGAGAATTTGGGAAGTTAGGAATTTGGATCGTGACAGTTTGGGAAGTTAGGGATTTGGGTTTTGAGAATTTGGGAAGTTAGGCATTTGGATCATGAGAGTTTGGGAAGTTGGGGATTTGGATCGTGAGAGTTTGGGAAGTTAGGGATTTGGATTATGAGAGTTTAGGAAGTTAGGGATTTGGATCATGAGAGTCTGGGAAGTTAGGGATTTGGATCGTGAGAGTTTTGGAAATTAGGGATTTGGATTATGAGAGTTTGGGAAGTTAGGAATTTGGATCGTGAGAGTTCGGGAAGTCAGGGATTTGGATCTTGGGAGTTTATGAAGTTAGCGATTTGGATTGTCAGAGTTTGAGAAGTTGGGGATTTGGATCTTGAGAGTTTGTGAAATCAGGGATGTAGATCTTGAAAGTTTGGGAAGTCAGGGATGTAGATCTTCACAGTTTGGGAAGTCAGGGAAGTGGATTTGAAGTTTGAAAGTTTGAGAAGCTTGGAATACGGATTTTGAGTGTAGCAAGTTGGGGATGTGAATTATCAGAGTTTGTACTTTAATGGATTTGGATGTCTGAGAGTCTGAACCTACTGGATACTTGAGAGTGTGGGCCTTTAAGGATTTAAACTTTTAAGACCATGGGAACTTATAAAAAATGTGAATTCAGAGATGTAGATTTTTATATTGGGATTTGATGCTTGTATCTTTCGGAATCAGTAAGGTGAAATTATACATTTGATAATTATAGAAATTTAGAAAATGCAGAGAGTCAAATTCTTGATCACAGTGCTGCACCATGAATCACATGTTAACTGGTAACTCTTACCGATGTTAAACATGGAGATACAACCCTATACCAAATATGAAAGCCACCGTAGTTTTGCTCATGCAAAGGACACCTTTGTTAACTGGACACTAAATCCACTGGAATAATCGAATGAGCCATTAAAAAGGTTGAAACAGTATCGAAACGTGCATTAAGTGTCATCTGGAACATCGGGAGAATCAGTCTCTCTATCAATCACGGAAATCGTATTCGAACATTCTAATAGTCGGTCGATTGTTCGAGATTGCTATTAATTCGTTCAACGAACCGAGCTGCATCCTTTACGAGCGTCTATCCTTCGTCGCTTGGCACGACGTCGCCCGTCAGTTGGACTCACTCCAAATTGAATCCATTTAAATACTTGGCCTTCTTGTGCCTTCTGGCACCTTTTAATTCTCGATTGTATGAGAATCTTCGATCGTTAAAAGCCCTCGGTGAAAAACCTATTAATGCACAGCGTGTCTTCTTCGGAGACTGTCTCTTTCTGGACACTCCACTTTTCATCGTACCGATAGAATGAAATTCTGTTCGATATATACCTGTCCCTTAACTTCCTCCATTCGCGAAGGTACAATTTTCTTGTGTACTCGTTTTCTTAATTCTTTACTGTTAATTAGGGTAATTATGCAGATCTTTTTTACTATGATCGTGTTACTTGAAGAAGAATATTAGATTATAGTACATATTTTGGGGACAAACAATTGGTATAAGAAATTATAATTAATATTGATTATACATGATTAGAATTCATATTAATTATAAATGATTATAATTCAGATCGATTATAAATGATTATAATTCTGATTGATTGTAAATGATTATAATTGATATTAATTATAAATGTTTATAATTCAGATTGATTATAAATGATTGTAATTGATATTGATTATAAATGATTATAATTCAGATTGATTGTAAATGATTATAATTGATATTAATTATAAATGATTATAATTGATATTGATTATAAATGATTATAATTCAGATTGATTGTAAATGATTATAATTGATATTAATTATAAATGTTTATAATTCAGATTGATTATAAATGATTATAATTGATATTGATTATAAATGATTATAATTCAGATTGATTATAAATGATTATAATTGATATTAATTATAAATGATTATAATTCAGATTGATTAAAAATGATTATAATTGATATCAATTATAAATGATTAGAATTTATATTAATTATAAATGAACAAAATTCACATTGTCTACAAATGATTATAACTCCTCTGAATTATAAATGATCATAATTCATAAAAATTATAATTGCTTACGATAAATGTAAATTATATGACTGGTACCTCAAGATGAGAAATAATTGTACACATTATTTAGTGTCATCAAACATTTATCGATGCTTCATCTAAAATTAACTGTACAATCAAGAGCTAAACAGAGTTTAATCGATTACAATTTAAGATTAAAAACTTCGCAACCGTTTCCATTAAAGTTGTCCACTTCATACAATTATTATAGAACCTGAAAAAGTTTGTCCATATCTGAAAATCTGAAACAATACAGCTGCGAGCAATTCTAAAACAATGCAAAGGCAATAAAAATGGTAACGTTCGAAGGTGTAAACGCAGGCCGGTCGTATCGCAGCCATTAAGCGACGTGTTTGTTCGACGATCGTCTCGCGAGAAGGAGAACGCGAAATGAAACCGAGCTGCTCGTTTGGGGGTTATTTTCGTGGAGGCAGTTACCCGGAAAATTTGCATCTTTTTCTGCTCGTCTTTCCCGGTCGTGGTTCTTTTCATCGTCGAACGAACGACTTGGCCACGAGAGCGACAGGCTAGATAGCACCGTGGCAAATTTCTTGGCGACTCTTATCGCGAACCCGGAGCTACGTTCGTCGTTTGCTATCCGCCGTCATTTTCTTTCGACGTACCTTCGGCTCCTGATGTTTTCGACCGAGACAAATGCTTTTTGTTGCCCGCTCTTTTTCCTACGCATCGCAATTCCGTCTGTAATTACTGTCTTATTAACCTCTTAGGCACGGCTGAACTTTACGCTGCTTCTCTCTACAGAATTCAGCGCTGCAATGTGTGACGATGTTCTCTACGCGAGTACATTGGAACGAAATTTTTCGTGATTAAATTCTAATTTTATCAAAGATATGATATGCTTTAACTTTGACAATTTTTTACAAAATTCACAAAATATGTAATTTCTAAATGTTTCCAATATCGTGTATTAGTGCAAAGAGGTCCCATAGTGATCAATAAAGGAGACATCAGATTAAATGTACGTTCAACTATTTTTGACGTTGCACTTGAAAATTAATGAAAAAGTTTAAATACTTAGACCTTGCTCAAAAATCTCTGAACCTTGATGGACAATAAAGAGTGAAAGAGTTTAAAGTAATTTCTCATTTTGAACAAACTGCAAATAGACTTCATTCAACTTAACATCACCCTTCGAACGTTCGCCGAATGATGTTTGAAGATCGATGAATAACCAGTTTTAAAGCGTTAGTAGAAAAAAGCTGACAGAAAAAATGTGAGCGTTTGAGGTTCATTAAAAATAATTGAAGCTCAAAGTGGAATCCGGGTCGTCCTTCAATAACAAATCGACGATCGTCGATTTTGAAAATAGGTCAGCAGAGAAACAGTGAGACACGTAACGAGCCGAACGAAACAAAGAAATAAACTCTGTCGAAAATCACGGTTCTCGTTCGAATGACAGCAATCGAGATCCACCTCTCTTTTCCTCACGCTCCGTCGTTGCACTTACGCTCGATTGCGAATTAATTAACTTACACGCGCCAGAGAGACGCGAAACAAAACATATGTAACTCAAGTATTATCCAATAACGGAAGCAGATGGTTGTATGAGGGTCACAAGTAAATCTGTGGCAAACTGCTGTTCAATCGAACACGAGTCTCGTTTACACGTTTAATCGTTCTACCGATTCTTTCACGGTAACAGAGATGGAGAACGATCGATAATCTACTTTATTTGCTTATGGTCTGAGGACTTTTGAAGTTGGGGACTTTTCGGGGTAATGAGACAAATGACTTCTCAGATTTCGGTAGTTTGGAACTTTTGGAATTTGGGAGATTGGGACTTGGGAGATCTTGGAAACGCAAGTTTGAGACTTGTGAAATTTGGTAAATTTGGGTCTCTTGAAATTTGGAGATTTGATGAGTTTTGGAGATTGGGACCCTGGGGGTTTAGAGTTGTCAAGTATGGGACTTCTATAATTTAGGAGGTATGGAACTTTTGGAATTTGGGGAGATTGGGACTTGGGAGATCTTGGAAACGCAAGTTTGAGACTTGTGAAATTTGGTAAATTTGGGTCTCTTGAAATTTGGAGATTTGACGGGTTTTGAGATTGGGACCCTGGGGGTTAGGAGTTGACAAGTTTGAGACTTCCATAATTTAGAAGGTATGGAACTTTTGGAATTTGGGGAGATTGGGACTTGGGAGATCTTGGAAACGCAAGTTTGAGACTTGTGAAATTTGGTAAATTTGGGTCTCTTGAAATTTGGAGATTTGATGAGTTTTGGAGATTGGGACCCTGGAGGTTTAGAGTTGTCAAGTATGGGACTTCTATAATTTAGAAGGTATGGAACTTCTGGAATTTGGGAGATTGAGAGTTGGGAGATCTTGAAAACGCAAGTTTGAGACTTGTGAAATTTGGTAAATTTGGGTCTCTTGAAATTTGGAGATTTGATGAGTTTTGGAGATTGGGACCTTGGGGGTTCAGAGTCGATAAGTTTGGGACCTTTAGAATTTAGGGGGTAATTGTTTGAGAAGATTGGGACTTGGGAGATCTTTGAAATTTGGCAAGTTTGAGACTTCTGGGATTTGGAGATTTCATGAGTTCTGACGATTGGGACTTTGGGGTTTAGAGTAGACAAGTTTGGAACATCCAGAATTTAAGAGTTTGAGAAGATTATTGAAGCAAATGTATACACACATGAATCTGCTAATATAATGTGAGCAGATCGAACCCTAATGCAACCAAATTTAATCAAATTAGTTAATGGATCAATTCAATCAAACTTAACGTAACGTAACACAAACTTAATCTATCCTAATGTCTAAATTAATCTGAAACCCAACACAATCTGATCTCATCTACCTAATCCTACATATTCTAATACCTAACCTAGTCTAACACAATCTCATAACCTAATCTAACCCAACAAAACCCCACATATTGTAATATCTGACCTAGTCTCACCTAATCAGAATATAATCTTCCATAACCTAATCTAACCCAACAAAATCCAACATATTGTAATATCTAACCTAGTCTCACCTAATCAAAATATAATCTTCCATAACCCAATCTAACCCAACAAAATCCAACATATTGTAATATCTAACCTAGTCTCACCTAATCAGAATATAATCTTCCATAATCCAATCTAACCCAACAAAATCCAACATATTGTAATATCTAACCTAGTCTCACCTAATCAAAATATAATCTTCCATAACCCAATCTAACCCAACAAAATCCAACATATTGTAATATCTAACCTAGTCTCACCTAATCAGAATATAATCTTCCATAACCTAATCTAACCCAACAAAATGCACCTTATCCTACTATAATCCAGTCTAACCTAACCACCCGAAAAAGTTTGATTGCAAAAATTGGAATTTGAAAGGGTGGGACTATCTTATGTGGATATCGAGTTTCAAACGAAAGACAAGCATGCCAAACACGACGTCGGATCGTACGTCATGCAGAAACGAAGAAGAGCTCACTCGTCGATTTGACGGGAGTAAATGGCTTTAGCTATGTGGCGAACGGCATGCTGCCAGAAATAAGAGGAGACAAGGCACGAAGCTGCTCCCTCTTACATGTTTCGGATAAACAGACCGCTAAAAAGATGTTGCTTCCTGGGAGACCTCTTCAAGATGCCACGAGAGTGCTAGTTATTTTAGATTCATGCAAAATTCGTGTTTCGACGCCGGGACGGAACATCCGTCGAATGATACACGAGTGTCATCGAGACTGAAGCTTTTCTATGGACGCGTTATTACGCCAGAATTTATGGGTTAAACGTTTGATTGAAATTTACCTCTGATTAATATCGACCTTGACTAGTAGATTTTGATGGAAAAGTTATTGAAGTATGCAAGTATACAGGGTTTGAATATGCAGGGTGTCCCACAATTATTGTAAGAGCCGAAAAAGGGTGGTACTCCATTGGTCAGTGTTTTTTGCTAATAACTCGAAAATGGAGCCTCAACCAATATTTTGGCAAAGGAAAAAGTTGTTCAGAATCACCACACCTATCACCCCTTTGAGACCTGTATATATAATTTAACATAATATAATATATAATTTAATATAATTTAGCGAAGTGAAAAGTGAAAAGAGGAATGCTGAAGATCGTTCGAATTATTAATTAAAAATTGAAGTGAAAGAGTGAAGTAGAAGATTGATGAAGGGTTGTTTTTTGTTTAATGAATCAATCTAGACGGGATATTCTTGAAGTGTAGGTTAAATGGAGTGGATAATAGACTATTCGAGGATCAGACGTCAACGGGATACACCGAATGCCAAATTACTATTCAATTGCATCGGATGGTAATGGAAAAGGGCGAAACTCGATATCGTTTGAAAACGGATTTTTAGCGAGGTACGGGGTGATTGGCTATAACGCCGCGGATTTACCTTGTAATAAAACGACAATTCCCCAGATGACTCAGAATCGTTCTCGAATAACGCTACTTTCGTGCGAAGAGGTTTCGGAGGAAAGTGCCAGAATGTGGAATTCTAAATTTTATTCTCTAGATTGATCGAATGTTATGAGTCATTCATATTAAATATATGAATTCGTCGCAATTTTATGTAAAAGATTAATTATGTCATAGTTAAAGAACATTGTAAGTTTGGTCAGATAATCTTAATTATCAGATTTGAGATACTTTGATTGATCGGTGCGAATTAAATCGCCACGCGATTGTCGTGAGTTGCGGGTGCAGGTTGCGACACGTTGCAGTTTTAATGCGCTGTAATTCCGACGCATTTTGATTGAAATGCGTTGTACTTTTCACGAGTTGTAAGTTTGGAGAGTTGTAAACTCGGTACGCTGAAATTTTGAAGCGCTGCAAGCTTCGAGTAATGTCGTTGTGTTGTAATTTCGAAGTGATATTACTTTAACGCATTGCAATTTCACCGCGCTGTAATTCTTATGCATTGTGATTCCGACGCGTTGTGATTTCGACGCACGGTAATTTTAGCGCGCTGTGATCTCGATGCGTTGTAATTTCGACGCGCTGTAATTTTGGCGCATTGAGATTTCGACGCGCTGTAGTTGCAACGCGTTGTAATTTCGGTGCGCTGTAATTTTGGCGCATTGAGATTTCGACGCATGGTAATTTTAGCGCGCTGTGATCTCGACGCGCTGTAATTTTAGCGCACTGAGATTTCGACGTGCTGTAGTTGCAACGCGTTGTGATCTCGACGCGTTGTAATTTCGGTGCGCTGTAATTTCGCCGCGCTGTAATTTTGGCGCATTGAGATTTCGACGCGCTGTAGTTGCAACGCGTTGTGATCTCGACGCGTTGTAATTTCGGTGCGCTGTAATTTTGGCGCATTGAGATTTCGACGCGCTGTAGTTGCAACGCGTTGTGATCTCGACGCGTTGTAATTTCGGTGCGCTGTAATTTCGTCGCGCTGTAACTTTAATGCGTTGTGGTTCCCACGCGCTGTAATCCCGACGCGTTGTAATTTCGACACACTGCAATTTTGGCGCGTTGTAGTTTCGACGCTTTATAGTTTTGGTGTGCTATACTTCCAACGCGTTGTAATCTCAGCTCTACAATTCCGTCGAGCTGTAATTTCAGCACATATACTTCCGACGCGCTGTAATTTCTAACTAATATAATTTCAACGCGTTGTACTTAAATTCCTTGCAATCACAACACGTTGAGATCTCAACAATACAATTTCTGAGCGTTGCAATATCGACGAGTTGCATTCGTACGCTTCTAGTTCACCGTACTGTGATATTGAATCGTAAATTCAATGACCCTAATTTCGAAGAATTATAATTACCGTAATTACTCGTAATCTCCACCGGTAGTAATTACAGCGCATCGCAATCCCTCTATAAATAGTAATTCCTAGAATACCGTATACAAACGTCTCACAAAACAAAACATAGACTCGGAGTGTCTTGAAAACGCATAAAAGGCATTGTATCGCATTCGTATCTCGTCGACAATGAAGTTACGGGTTCGTTGTAAAAGCTTGCGTTCTATCTTGTGCCATTTTTTTTAAGCTTTATTTTAGTTTACCATCCAGCTCGTTAATCCGCAGCGTGGAAATCCGTGAACCGTGCAACAAAAGCAACGAAAGGAAACGACCTCGGACGTATCGGCTACACAATCGATACACGGCAATAGCCGCAACGACGACGGCTACGACGTCAACGCCCTACAGTAATTTGCCGTCTCATATTTCCGTCCTCATTAACCGGCCCTGGGTACCAAAGGATATATTGTCCACGAGATTTTCCGAAAATTGCATCAATGTCTTCTCGCAGTGTTCCGATGATGTTTCAAGAAGGAACAAGTAGTATCGATCGGTAGCAAATAACCCGTTTCACGAAATAATCGATAAATTGATTTCTCGAGAAACTTTAATACGAGATAAGGGTGGGAAAAAAATAAGATTTCCATTATCGACGAAGAAATCGTATTCCAGCGATTCCTCGGTACGCTCGTGGAAACACGTTGAGCGGATTTATTGGCGGAAAGTTGCGTGAAATGGATTTTCTCTGGTGATCGTGGCCTTGAAGCGTTCGTATCCCGCGGGACCTCGAAACGACACCGGCAGAATGAACTTTGTATCCGAGAGAGTATATATCGAAAGCGCATCAAAAGCTTTCCATAGCAGAAACGGCTATTCTACGTCGGAGACGTCTCGGATCAACATACCGAATGGAATTGAAAAATCTCCAACTCCGGTCGAATTCCCTTCTCCAGGAATACCTCTCATAAACTTACATTACTCGACTTCCTGATCGATCTTCGAGAAATTCTCGGACGGAGATCTTATTACGTTCGTTATTCTGACGATTTCGAGGTATCGCTCTTTGTGAAGTTCTTTTCATAATCGAAGTTGGTAAGAGTGTATGAACGAGTTTGGCAAGAGTAATAATGAAATCAGATCTTGAGTTTAATATCTCACAAACTGGCCGAATATGGAGCGAATCTGACAAATATTCGATTCGATTCAATTTTATGGAACGATTAGAACTTTTGCTAGCTTTTATTGTTCAACTTGTACGATTTGTCAGGTGTGTCAGAACTAACTACTCACAGCTATTGCACTAAAATAGGCGCAAACCAGGCGAATATGGAGCTAGACAAGTATCGCGACTCAATACCATTCAATTTTACAGAATCTTTTGATGGCTTTTTTGTTTGACCCCTTGTACTTTGTCAGGAGCGTCAGACAGAACTAATTACAGCTACAATTTTAAGACAAAGGAAGTTGAAGTGTTCTGTCAATTCGGTATTATGTAATCGTTGACTATGCAAATTATTGCACTTGAACTGCAATTTGTAACCTATTAAAAATTCCAGTATAATTGATTACAGCTGACGCACAAGTGTGTCAGAAGTGCGTCATCAGTGCCTCATAAGTGCGTCACGAATGCGTCACGTGCAAGTCACGAGTGCGTCATGAGTGCGTCACGTGTAAATCACGAGTGCGTCATTAGTGCGTCGCGTGTAAATCACGAGTGCGTCATGAGTGCGTCACGTGTAATTCACGAGTGCGTCATGAGTGCGTCACGTGTAATTCACGAGTGAGTCATGAGTGCGTCACGTGTAATTCACGAGTGCGTCATAAGTACGTCACGAGTGCGTCACGAGTCAAACTCGTCAAAATAATGCAAGTGGCTGAAGTACGAGTGCGTCAGAAGACTCGTAAAAATGTAGTTAAATTATAACGAAGTCATGTTTTTGAATATAAGGAGAATATAAAATTTGCCGAGTTCCTCGACGCAGAACGTCGCGGAATTCAGTTGGGTCTGACGGGAAACGGCGATCAGTTTGTATTCTCATCCCGCGACGGTATCGATCGAGTATGTTTTTTTTCCCGTCGGATAACGTCGAAAGATTGTTGGATGAAAATTCGCGGAATTCGGTGCGGCCGGGATATCTAACAGGCGTGGAGACAGGATCCGTGGAAGGAGATTTGACAAATGGTTTTATCCGGCAGTTGACGCCTCGGTTGACGCCCGTACGTGCAGCTGACACGTGTCGCGTGTGTCGCC
The DNA here is from genome assembly GCA_036983795.1 of Megachile lagopoda. Classification (NCBI taxonomy): domain Eukaryota; kingdom Metazoa; phylum Arthropoda; class Insecta; order Hymenoptera; family Megachilidae; genus Megachile; species Megachile lagopoda. The sequence continues at coordinate 8,424,978 of CM072798.1, forward strand.
TCGTGTGACCCCGGTTCCCAATGGGAACCTGAGAATATGTCATTCCTCGACGTTCGTGAAATGGATGGTGCGGCTTGACGCACCCTCGATGCTGAAATTTCGGACCAGAAGGTGATATGCCGATGCCGTTCCTATATCACCCGGTTGCCGATTTCATGCTCTTTCATCGACGCTAGTTTGCCCGAAACAATTTCTTCGACGATCCGATTACTCGTGTAGGACACCGGACAGATTCGATGGGACGGTGATTTAATGCGACGGTTTTATTGCGGGTGATACAACGCGTGGTCATATAACGGGCCAAACAATGCTGCCACATGCATCTCGCAGATTCGGTATTTGCGGAGGGAACGTTTGGAGAGGACGTTTGTGGGGTTTTGGAAATTTTTGGGCTTGGAATTTAAGTATTTTGGGGGTGTAGAGATTTGGAAATTTTAGTGTCTGGAATTTGAGGATTTTGGGGATGAGAGACTTATGGATTCAGGAATTTAAGGGTTTAGGGATATAGGGAGTTGGAAGTTTGTGAATTTGGAGTTTCGTAATTTAGAAATTAGAGAATTATAAAATTTAGGGTTTGAATTGTTTCAGAATGTACAAATGTGTGAATTTTGGGGGTGTAAAGATTTAGGGATGCAGAGACTGGGAGAGTGCAATAAATACAAAAAAAATAACGAAGTGTGCAATTCCGTCTCTGTAACATTATAAAACCTAGAAATTTAAACCCTGAACCCTCGGGTTTAAAAGTTTGCAAAGAATTTTTTCTCCGCCTCTCCTCATTCACGCTGTCAAGTGCAATAGGTATAAAAAAAGATCGAAGCATGCAATATCGGACAATGTTTTAATTAACGTTAGGTCGGAGAACATGGCCGCGTGTTTGGCGTTGCGTGTCGAGCATGGCATGCAGGGAAAATTGAGCTTGAAAAGCGATCAAGAACGGCGGTGTCGGTCGAAAAGTAGGGGAAATGGGGTTGCGGGGGGTGGCATAGTACGTGGTGAACTCACTAATTGCAAAAACTTACTGTAACAACGTCCACGCTGTTCTTCGAACGGTTCTTTCGCCGGCAAAGAAATTGCGGAGCAGCTGAAACACACGATGTATTTGGCCAGCTTGGACGTTCACCGTTGCTCGTTCACGCGTCATCAGGTGTTGTTGGTTTAATTAATTTTTGCTTCTGTCAACATCTCGGTTTTCTTTGTTTGATCGGCTAAGAATTGCTGTTCTCGTGTAAACATCACGATTACGTGATCTGCAACGTCTGGGAAATTTTACATTTTGACTTTGTTACAAATATTTTTTCTTTGTAACATTTTGAGTAGCATTTGTCTAGTTCATTTCCTGTAATTGCCTAGGAAAATTTAATGAGAAAACACGTGGTTGTGGATTATTCTAGTATCGATTTGTGGCGGAGTCTGTTGAATGATGTACTGTATGTTTTGTGGAATATATTTGGCAGTTCTTACTCTTGTGTTTACAGATTTCTACGTTCCTAGATTTTTATGTCACTGACTTTCTGTGTTCCTACATCCACATATTCGTAAGCCAATATGTTAGGTTGTCTACATGTGGTTGGCCACATGTGTCTAGGTATCTACGTTACCATATCTTTACACCCTGTATATACATTAATTCCTAGTTTCCTATGTTCCTAGATTCTTATGTCACTGACTTTCTGCGACCCTACATCCACATATTCGTAGACCAACATATTAGATCCACATATGTCTAGATATCTACGTTACCAGATCTTTACATCTTACATATACATCAGTTCCTATGTTTACAGATTCCTATGTTCCTACATTTCCATGTCCCTAGACTCTTATGTTACTGACTGTCTGTGTCCCTACATCCACATATTCATAGACCATGTCCTCAGACTCATATGTTCCCAGATAACTACATTACCAGATCCATGTCTTTGTATCTTTGTACCTAGATACCTGCATCTCTCTGTCTTCGCATCTTTACGTACCTAGATAACCTAAAATACAAAAGTAACCATTTCTAGAAACTTTGCATATTCTGTTCTAAAGAATCATAAAGCAAGCAGGGACTGCAAGCATAAAATATAGAAGCAGCAATTAACGTTTAGAAATAACAAGAATAAGGTAGTCGATATTTCAGTGAGGCCATCGTGTTTCATGGTGAAACGTCGGATCAATTACACGGTTCATTCTGTTCACGAGCGACTGTAGGTCCCAGCTTCGCTTCTAATACGGGGCCAATTAACCCTCTGTCTGCCTTCGTGTCCTTTGTACCTCGGTACATATGATCGAATTATCCCTTTCGACTTCCGTAGAATTTCTGCGTGAATTATTTTTCAGCTAGACGAACACAGGAAACATTGTATAATCACCGTATCGCTTAATCAGCTTACGATTAAATTTAACGCGAAAGCATGGTTAGTTAAACCGGGGGATAATTGACTGCCACTCGGATTGATTCTTTCGCGAACGGGATACATCTCTTAATTAATTTCGCCGCCGGCACCTGAATAAAGATTAATTACGTGCTTTATCATACTTTCCCCGTGGAACTTGCGGGGAAAAACGTTCGATCGGACTGTAACTCCTGGTCGAAGTTAAATTTACTTAAAGCATAGTTAGATCGGCGAAAGATAAATTAATTGGGTAGTTCGAGTATTTCGTGTTTGATCGTGGACACTTCCTACCTAATATTTGATATTAGAATTTCATTTCCCCGATACGACGAATTACCACCACGACCTCGACGTGTTAACTATTAAATGATCTCTAAAACACGAGAGATTAATTGTAGTTGAATATGAAGTTAAATGATCAAATCCGATGTATCACTTTGGAATATCACGTTATATAGAGCAGTACGTATATGTAAAATTCGAAGAGTCGGTCGATACCCTTATTATACTAATTATACTCATTATAATTTCATATCTAATATTTATTATTGGACCTGCATTATAATCGCGTTCGAAATTGTACATGTTGCGATGATAATTATAAGTATGATTATTCAATGTATGATAATTGCAATTATTCAGAATACTAACGCTTAATTTCGCAGTTTCATTTGTCGACCTGGAACTTTGCAATTTATTTTTCGTTTCAAATATAGTATCTATGACATAGCAACGCAAAAATCTAGAAATACAGGCGCAATTTAGGGATATTGGGCACTAGCGATATTGGGATCTAAGGATATTGAAACCTAGCGATATTGGGATTTAGGGATATGGGGATATTGGGACACTGGCATTTTAGAATCTAGGGATATTGGGATCTAGGGATATTGAGATGTAGGGATATTGAGATCTCGGGATATTGAGATCTGGGGATATTGAGATCTAGGGATATTTATATCTGGGGATATTGAGATCTAGGGATATTGAGATCTGGGGATATTGAGATCTAGGGATATTGATCTCTGGGGATATTGAGATCTGGGGATATTTAGATCTAGGGATATTGATATCTGGGGGTATTGAGATCTAGGGATATTGAGATCTGGGGATATTTAGATCTGGAGATATTGAAATCTGGGGATATTGGGATCTAGGGATATTGTGATCCAGGGATAATGTGATCTAGGGATATTGGGATTTTAGGATCTAGGGATTTTCAGATCTGGGGATATTGGAATCTTGCGAATTTAGGATCTAGTGATCTTAGGATTTAGGAATCTAGTGATATTGTATTCCTGGGATTTATAGATTTGGTGAATACAAAGTCTAGAAGGTTCGAAATTTTGCAATTTATAAATCTTAGAATACTGAGATTTTGCAATTTCGAAATCTTGGTATCTTAGGATCTTAGAATCTTGGAATTTAGGAATGTTGAGATTTTGGGATTTTTTTAATTCTAGAATACATATTTTCCAAAGATTTCTCTTTCATATATTTTCTCTTTGAAATGACTTACGACCAAACTAAATTTTCCACTCTAAATATTACGTTACCTACTACCGTAATACTTCACTGTATTTACGACTATACGAGGAGTCAATGATCTGTTAATAAGTACCGATGTAATCGAGCAGTTAAGAAAGATACAGTATTATCGATAACTTTCACGTGGAGGAAACAGAGACATTTAAGAGTTCTGCAATGCGTCGATTACACAGCGGTGGGAAAAGTTTGCAGAAGGTGGAAATTGCACGCGTTGTCGGTGTCGTAAAGATAAAACGCAGCTGGCGTTCCACAAAATAGCGAACAATTCACGGACCATTTATGTTCTTTTTTACATTTACCGTAGATCGTGTAATATCAGCAGAAAGAAACGATCCGAGATCCTGTTAATTCTCCTTACATCGCAGAAAATACGACGTGTCGTGTGCTTCGTTTTTATCATAGTGTCCTTTTATTTATTTTTATACATTTTTTGCTACAGTTAAAATATTCGCAATCAGTTAATTGAAATGTTCAGGCTCTCGATTGTAAATCGACAATTTGATTCGCTATTTTACTTAACTTCTCTTTGTGTATTAATACAATATTTTAATATTAACGTGTTATACAATATTTCTGAAATTTTTATCTTTGATGAAGTATGAAAGATACATGATCTTAATAATTTAAATATTTATTTTGTTTACAAATAAGAAACATTAATTTCTGTTCAAATGTAACAGAGTAGAATTGATAGCGAAAATTCGTTCTTGCTTTTATATTGACCCGTAGCGAAAGTTTCATGGGCCGAACAGCCGTGCTATTCAATACCCTTTGGGGGATTTAAGCAGTGATCGATGAAATCGTTGTGTTTCGCAGCAATTCGCTGCAGGCTTGCCAGTGGTTACGTATGACCGCACGCGTCACTCGTTTGGACATGTTTGAGTATAGCGAAACGCGGCCAAGCGGAATCTCAATTTAATTTGCAATCGATTATACGAGCTGCGTTTTAATGTCACGTAACAACCAAATCCTGTCTGCCTCTGGGTCATATTTCTGTATTACGTTTCGTCGTTGCGAAAATTAAAGAAGCATCGCATTATCTCGTTTCCCTAAAATTTCTAAATCTTCAAGTTACAAAATAAGTTGTACTCGAATGAAAATATTTGGAATAACGAGAATATGTATTAATGTTCCAGATGTCCTGACAGCGGGCCCCGGGCCACCAGGATGCCGACAGACGACGACTATGGCCGAAGAGAACGTCTCCTACTGCACCAACATCCGATCTCTCAATACGGGTCCTCGTCATCTCCGGTTCCAGGATCGAACACCGGGGCATCCGGAAGCGTGGGCTCGCAGATCGGTTCAAACGGCTCCTCAGATTGTTACAAGCAACAGCAGCAGCAGCAACAACAACAACAGCAGCAACAACCAGCGCAACAACAGACGGACCTACGACCGGTCGGCAATGCATCAACCGGTCCTGGCCAGGATCGTTACCAATCCGAGCAACAGGGTCAAAGTAACGAGCACGTTGATTATGGAGGCCGCGAACGGATGTCCGGCATCGAGCGGCAAGACAAGTCGACGGACAAGCCGACTATCGACGATTTCCCAAAATCCTGCCCGGAGAGCCGCTCGATACAAGCCGGCTGCGAGCGGTTCAGCCATTATCAGAATCAAGAGAGATACGGTCAGTCCTCTCTGCAAACGCACCATCAGTTCACCCCGGGGAGATCGGGCTCGTCGAGCGGGCAAACACTGTCGCAGACGGTTCTGGGCGAGCGTTTTCCACGATTCAACGAGCTGGCCGGTCTGCACGGCGAGCAGAGACTATCGCTGGCCCCGAGCGAACGTTTTCAGCCGGCTGCCGGGGCCGAGTTACGCTTCCACCATCCCGGGACGGAGCTGGTGTCGTCGGGGAACGAGTACGCGAACGCCAACATCCTGGTGTCGGGATGCGCGACAAGTCCGTTCTCGTCAGAGACGTTTCCCTCTCCGCCGTCACCGGCGCCCGCGAACGACCGTTTCGTGCCCCCGCCGCCCCTGTCGCCCAGCCCGAGCGAGAAGTACGCCTCGACCCAGAGTCTGGCTGGTTATTCTGCTGTTGATAGGATTCTGCCCCCAAGTTCTCCAAGCGCCCGATATGGCGGCGGCACGGCACCAGGCTCCCCGATGCCAGCTAAGGAACGATTCTCCTCGGCGGAGCGATTACTGGCCAATCAGCAGCCGTCGGGCGGCATGCACGAGTCCAAGGATCAGCAACGATACGCTGGAACCAACGATCGACTGTTGTCCGGCTCGTCGCCGGTGCTCGGAAGTCTACAGGGCGACAGGAGCGGCGTATACGCGGCCAACAAGGACTCTGCCTCGAGATACGGCGCCATCTCCACGGACAGGTTGCTCTCCTCGTCGCCTGTACACGCTCCGGTGCCGGAGAGGTTCGCCGGCAAGTCGACGGACAGGTACATCGGTGATTCGCCCGTTCACGAACGATACCACAGACAGGAGGCGTCGTCCGGCGTTCATCATGATCGTTACACGACGATATCGTCGAACGCCGAGAGATTCCTCTCGAGCTCACCCAATCCAGAGGCCCCGCATCAGCGATACTCGTCGTCGGAGAGGTCTCTGCAAGCGTCCAGCGGCGCCAACGAACAAAGACGATTGTACACGGACCGCGGAGTCGAAACGGTTTGCCAGAAGTATACCGATCGATCCAACGGCTCCCCCGTGCCCACGGACTTCGGTAGATACTCCAGCTTTCAAGAAGTCGGCAGCACTCAGTCCAGGTACGTCAGCACCGGCGATCGTTTCAACGAGCTCGCGATACAACGTTGCGGTCAGTCGCGAGCCAACGACCGATTCTGCGTGTCCACCGATCGCTATCTGGCCAACTCCTCGCCGGGACACGACGGAAGGCTCACCGGCACCGACGCCAGGTACGCCGTATCCGCTTCGTCCACCGAACGACTGCTCTCGGCTACCTCCTCCTCGTCCTCGTCCTCCAGTGACACCGTCGCCAGGTATCACTCATCCTACGCGAACACCACCGTCACGCAATCGTCCTCGTCCAACGACCGCTTCACCTCCATCTCGCCCACACCCGACACCGGAACCGCCGCCCTCAGAGTCGGAACCTCGACCGCGAACTCGTCCGCGACCGCGACCGGAACACCCGGTTCCAGCTATCAGACCGCGACCAAGACCGGCGTGGACAAGTACCTCCAGGTGTCGAAGTCTATACAGAGCTACGGTAACGATCGCTACAACGTGGCCAATCCCGGGGATCAGTTCGACAGGCTCAGCCAAGACCGGTACGACAGGTTCTCGAATCCGGTCAGCAACGGGGATCGATTCACACCTTCGACCACCGCTCCTGATCGTTTTCACTCTGCTGCTGATCGATACTCTCCGGCTCGTACCGCGGACAAGTACTTGTCGCTGCCTAAGCCCAAGGACCGATACACCGGTCGCATAACACCGATCTCCTCCTGCGGCACCTCGGTCGTCGCTGCCGCCTCCACCGACCGGACTTATGGCTCGTCGAACGCGACCGGAAGCTACGTACCACCGACGGCCCATACACCGGTCGAACGATACGTGCCTCAGCCGCCTCCGGAGGTGCTGTACCCGGACAGATACGTCGACAGGTACGTGCCACCCTCGGCACACACGCCGACGGATCGTTACGTGCCCACCAACGATCCCGGTGACCCGTACATGAGACGAGATCTCGGCTTCCACCATCATTACCGGCTACCACCGCCTGCCGGATATCCGTACCATCAGTCGCACTTCCGGCTACGCGGTTTCGCTTACGCGTCACCGGGTCGCCTGGGAGGGAGCCCTGGCTCCAGTAGCTCCAGCAGCTCCGCGTCCAACCAGAGAGACGGCTTCTCGATGTCGCCGTTGTTGAGACCCAAAGTGCGAGCGTCGGCGGTCGAATTCCCGACCACGTCCACGGGTGTCGTCGGACGTCACGTTTGCACCAATCCACCGTCTTGCTGCAACGAGGCTTCCGGAAACGGAAGGTCATGCTGTCAGGCGATCAGGAGGTCCCTGCCACCTGGAGCTCTGCCCTCGATATCCACGCAGTCTTCTTGGTGAGTGAAATCTTTATCTTCTACTCTGATGGTGCTGGGGTAGATCTTAGGATGTGGACTTTTGATAGGGTTTATCCTCTCAAGTCCTGTGTATGTAACACTGAATCAAGAAATGTGTGTTATGATAACCTCTGCTGAAGAGGTATCTGTTGTATAAATCGTTTGATGTCTTTAATCGGGTCTGAAAGAGTTAACTAGTGTACGGAATTTGTTGAATTATAGTCATACGTGTATGCTGTTGCATGAGTTTCATATCCCACGTGTTGCATATTCCATATACTAGGTACACGTTATATCACCGAGTATTAGATCTGATCTTTATGTAGGGTGGGAATGTAGGGCGTGAAAAGTTACGAGTGCAAAGAGCACCCCAATGTGTATATACAGTGTACACGTACGGTTCAGATTTGCAAATAACGGTAAAAGTATCTTGACCATCTCTTTTTGTGCGGCCAAAAAAATTGCACCACACCTCTCACACCCTGAATGATCAGTAATGATAGTTTAGCAGCGTAAAAAAAACCGATCGATTCACTCATGATTCCCGTGAGATCCTTCATCCCCTGAAGTACTATAAGAAAAATAACCTTGAACCTTTTGCTTCTTATATAACAGAAGGAAAGTAACTAACGATCCAGTGAGTATCGTGAAGCTAACAATGGAGATTTTTTTAACACAAACGTATTACGTTAATCTCAGAAACGGGGGGAAAAGTGGGTAGAACCGGGCAAAAAGGAATTAATTGCAGCACAAATGAAAGTCAGCGAACAGATAAAAGGATATTGCACGAGTGGACCCGTGTAGTCGAGGATTAAGGAGAATACAGAGGGATCCAGATAATATACGTGTTCCTCGTAATCATACGCTTTAATGTTAAAGCTCGTGAATTAGAAAGGGCGAGCTTTAATTGCCAGATGAATGCTATTTACGGCCGGCGAAAGAAGTTACTATTCACCGTGTGGCTAACGGGGGATGCGTCGTATGTTAATTTCAGTTTCCTTCGATATTTACGCGCCGGGTTTAACTTTTCACGGTGCGTGAATTCATGCTGGCCTTAATAACCCGTTGCTGACGCGTGCTGCATTTTTGCTCGCTAACCCGGAAGTTTACGCCGTATTGGACTCTCGATGAAATTGATTAAATTCAACCGACGGTCAACCTTCGATTGAAACGTATTAGGCGCTCGCTGGAAATGTTATTTCGCCCCAATTTGTCTTTCTCTTTCGATACCTTTGCTTTAGAAAAATTACCTCTGTATTGTTTGTAATTTTATTTGCACAATTTGATCTTGCTACTGCATTTCAACAATTTGATCTTTAACTAAGGGTTTTGATGAGGATTTGGGGATTTAGGGACTTGGGAATTTAGGCGAACATTTGGAGCTCGGAGGGTTTGGGAATTTCGAGAGGTGGGAACTTGGGGACTTGGGAAAAGTTTGGATAATTATGGGTTTAGGAATTTGGAGAGGCTGGAACTTGGAGAACTGAGGACTTAGGAAATTTAGTTGTCCATTTGTCGCTTCGGGTTTTTGAATAATTGAGGGTTTAGGAATTTGAAGATGCAGAGACTTAGGAATTCATTTAGTCGTTCATTTGCAGCTTTGGGACTTTGAGTAATTGAGGGTTTAGCATTTAGAGATTTAACAACTTGAGGAATTAGAGACTCGGGAAATTTAGTCGTCCATTTGGAGCTTTGAGGCTTTGGATAATTGATTATTTAGGTATTTGAAGATGTAGAGACTTGGGGAAATTGGTATTTGAGTATTTGTTTCGTTGATGATTTGTTATGCAAATATTTGTGATGTACCTGGGAAGGAGACTTGGGAATTTGGGTATTTATACATTCGATTATTTGAGACAGAGATTTGAATGTTCAGAAATACCTCCAACATGAAAATTGAGCAATTTGGAAATACTCAAACATGGGAAGAAATTTTATGCTCCCAATTACCCATTAAAATTCGAAACGCAATAGGAACAATTAGATGAATCCTCCTAAAACCTTGAAATAAACCTCCCATAACGCAATTAATCGAAGCTCCAGGCGTTTAACAAGTGTAACAGTAGGTTGAGGCGTCCAAGAGGACTTTGTTCTACAGGCTAACGATAGAGTTAGTTTAAAAGAACGTTAGTAGAAAATGGACTGGAATATAGGCCGTGTCCACATTTAGCAATGGCGCGGAAGCCGCGGGAGCGTAGAAAGGGTCGTTACTTTCGTGGTAGTAATCAGGTTAATGGAGTATCGTGGCCCACTTTATTTTTTCATCTTCATCGGATCGCGCGTCCCTCTGACTTTCGCGCAAGCCTCTTCCTTTTCTCGCGTTTCAAAGTCAATGATGCATTACAATCCGAAGCTTTAGCTCGCTACCCGGCCACGGAACCTTGCAGATTTTTTAGATGCATTGTCTTCCGCGTGCACGTACGCTTTTCAACAGAGGCATCTTTTCAATTCGGAAAAAGAATAAAGCTACGTTCTACGCAACTCTACCTCCGCTCTTTAGCGCAGTTGCTTATGGAAACATTGTTGAAAATCTTGTTCCCTTTCTATTGGGCGATACATTGTTTCCGATCGTTACTTTTTACCGTAATTACTAGCCTTTATATTTTTATTCCTTTCTAACATATGTAAATTGGAAATTTTTGAAAAGTTCCTTTTTTTGCTCAGATGATCAGGCTGGCAAACCCTGGTACCATTCTATCCTCTTTGGTGCTACTCGTTGCACCGCAAAGATAAAATTAGGGTTTACCAGCAGCCTATAATCAGACAAAGAAGCAGGTAAATCTAAACGCAGGGTGATTTTAATCCCGTCTCGTTAGTGGCAATTTCCTGTTAACCGGAGGGCTGTTTAATTAAAGTCCAGAAACGGCGTCAGCAAATGTTCGCGCCGGAAAACAGACGGATACCGGGATCGGGACAGGGGAGTTCCAGTTGAAGTGTACCGAAAGTTGAGGGCACAATGGACCGACAGTTCCCCTGAAAACCGGGCCGTAGAAGGGTGATTCCTTTCGATCTGAAAGGGTGGAAGAGATTACGTCGGCACGCTCGTTCCGCTGAACGTTCAGTTTGCTTTCGGATATCGGCTTTACCCTCGCGAATTCTCTGCGCGAGTTTGCCGAAAGCTTTGTGCTGGCCAAGCCGATTCCGACGTTCCTTCTCTCTGTCCGACTGTCTCGACTTTGTTCCGTCGGGATAAAAAGGGTCTGGCAAATCCGGACGGGTCCACCTCTTCTTCGAGACATTTCTTTTCTTCACGCAGTGCCGGATTAACGTTCTCGGGAGCCCTGGACAGGCGCAATTATGGCTGCAAATTTGAATGTTAATGTCGGCTTTGTTAGTCGGCTTTGAAATTAGAGTACTTTGCATAGGTCATTGGGTGTACGAGTATTCGTATAATCATGATGAATAGATATGTGGTAAACACTGTTATGTCGGCATTGAAAATGACATCATTAAGAGTGACATATGGGTACAGGTACATATGTGTCATACAAATTTGAGGGGATTTGGAGATTTGGTGACATGGGATGTTAGGACAAGTATTTGGAGATTTAGGGGTTTGAGGGTCTAGGGATTTGGGGATGTAAGAGTATGGGGATCTCAGAGTTTAGGGTCTAGGAATATGGGAACGTAGGTGTTTGACGATCTAATGATATGGAAACATAGGTATTTCTAGGGATTTCATAGTTTGAAAAATTGGGACGTAGGATTCTAGAGATCTAGGGATTTGGGAATTTAAGAATATGAGAATTCAAGAATTTGGGGATGTAAGACTGTGGAAATCCAACAATTTGGGGATCTAGGAATATTGGGATGTAGGTATTTGATGACCTAGGGATTTCAGGATCTAGAAATTGGGGAGGTGGGAATCTAGGGATCTAGGGATTTGGATGTAGGAATTGTGGGATTTTACAATATGGGAGTCCAAGAATTTGGGGATACAAGAATGTGTAATCCAGGAATTTGGGGATATAGGAATATGGGGACGTAGGTATTTGATGACTTAGGGATTTCACGGTCTAGAAATTTGGGCCGTAGGAATTTGGGAGTCTAGAAATTTGGGAATCTAGGGATATTGTGGTCTAGAAAGGTGGGAACGTAGAAATTTGGGTATCTAGAAATTCGGAGACGTAGAGGTCTAACTTTGGGAAGTAGAAATTTGGAAATCTAGGGATATTGGAATCTAGGGATATGGAAATCTATGGGTATAGAAACCTAGAGATATGGGAATCTAGGGATATTAAAATCTAGGGATATTAGAATCTAGGCATATGGAAATCTATGGGTATAGAACCCTAGAGATATGGGAATCTAGGGATATTCGAATCGATGGATATAGGAATCTAGGGATATTAGAATCTATGCATATGAGAATCTATGGGTATAGAAATCTAGAGATATGGGAATCTAGGGATATTCGAATCGATGGATATAGGAATCTAGGGATATTACAATCTAGGGATATTAGAATCTATGCATATGAGAATCTATGGGTATAGAAATCTAGAGATATTGGAATCTAGAGATATTCGAATCTAGGGATTAAGGAGTGTATAAATTTGAGAATTTGCATACTTGTGACTATAAAAATTTCGGAATAAAAATTAGAATAGGATTCTGAATATTAAAAAATGTTCAAATTAACAAATGAACCTTGATTAACCTTGTGTTAACCTTGAACACTCAAAAACTAGTAAAGAGTCAAGTTTCTATGCCATTTGCTCATATTTTAATTTAAACTTGAAATTATCTATAGATCCGCAAAGAGCTTAATAACATACCCATCCACACACATAGTTTTTGTGATACAGTTGAGAAGACAGGCGATTTAAGCGCGTATTTGATCAGGGAATAGACTTGGACGAACTTGAAGAAACTTGGTTGTTAGGTTTCATCTTTCATGCATGAGAATTTTCGTTCGGATCAGCCCAGTTTCATGCGAGTTCAGCCGTGTTAGCAACGACGAAGAGCCGCACGATGAAAGTTCGATATCCACGCTCGCGATACAGCGGGATTAACGATGCTATTAGAACGATGTGCAGGTATTTCTGAAATGAGCTGAGTTAGGATTACAGTTGTATAATTAGAGCGGTACTTGGGAAAAGCTGGACAGTTATTGTGAAACTTCTATCACCTCTGCACTTTAGATATGAATCTTTAATAACCTGCTATTCGGGTACGTTAATGCGGGACTTGCTACAGGATTATGTCTGCGGGATCAAAAATAACAGACTTTCAGTGTCAGAAATTGCTAACTGAACATCGTCAGTATTTCGCAAGATATTGTACAAAATAAGGACTAGAAATTTACCTGGTCTAGTTAACCGAGTTAACTCGGGTAGATCAACTAGAAGTCTTCCTTGAAGCGTATAATTCCTTGTTTTATATTATTATTTCAAAAGTGAAATCGATGAACACGAATTGCCTGAATAATTTTCTCCAGATTATGCCAGTTTGACAGCAAATGTTCGACGTGTCCACAAACGACGGAGCAACGCTTCCGGACGCTCAAGCTGTTTCTTTCATTTCGTAGCTTTTTCGCTCGGACGAAATGAAACTCGTTAACAACAATCGTTTCACGGCGTAGAAAAGAAAAATATAGCCTCCGACCTCTCGACGATTTTTCGTTTCTTGTTGGAAACGCGTCGTGCATTAGCCTCGGTGCAGTTCGCATAAAATCAACATCGCGTTCAACGAAACTAATGAAACACTTGCCACACGGAGGCACTCTTGATGCGACGGAATTTTAAATTCATCCCGCGTACACGTGAATTGTGAAAGGTGTAATTCTTCGAATATTACAAACCACGGACGATTTATAATCCTCTGCGAGATGCATCTGTTCCTTAATTACAGAGTTAACTGTACTTTCGAGGAGTTTAATCGTGAATTAATCTCTGAACATCGAGAAACTTGGATGTAAATTGTACACTTGCGAATAGTTTGAAAATGATCTGATTCGGTTATTTTAGTACCATGGTTATTCTAAGTAGGTTAAGTATTATTTTGGTACTTATTTATGTTAATGTTTAATTTATTTAATATTTGCTACATGGGTATGGAGGTAGACTAAGAGGTGTCTTTTATGATGCTTGTTACTTTCGAGAGCTGTCATCAAAATTAAAATAAAATAACTGTGTTAATAGTAATAATAATAACTCCTCTTTCATGTAGAAAATTTAAAATATAATATAGTTCTTATTATAAAGATATAATAAATGACAATTTAAATTCCCAAGTCAAATGCATCGGGCGTAGAGTATTTTGAAATGCGCATGCGCGTAGCGCACAAATGCGCATGCGCGTAGCGGTCGAAAGAGAATACTTCAAACCTGCACACCAATAATTTATTTGTAATAAACATTTCGTCATTTCTCTGTAACACATTCATCTGTATTTCCTCGTGATTTTTCACTTTCTTATAAGTTTTTAATAATCATTTCTGTACTATGTTTGATTTAAATTTCAAAGTCTCCTTTGTATGTAGTTTATGATAAAGTAGCAGGTACATTTATTTCTGTACAACATCCGTTATTTTGGAGAGGACATCACGTGAACAGTATGCGAAACACGCGTAAATTTGGAAGCAAAGGAGAATCAAGAGAGAAAATAATTTGGCAAATACAAAGACCGCTTGGTAGGAAATGGTTTAGGGGAAGTATTGTATAGTAGAAACGAGGCGGAAGTCATAAGGGGAAACATCGTCTGGCGTTGTCTTCCGGAAGCAACGAGTTTCCACGTGCCGTTGGCAAGTTCGGTAATTATGTCGCGTCCTTCGTCCTACGAAATTGCAATCTGACACCGGTCGTTTCCACGCGAGACCATGCTCGCCACTTTCAATTAAGCCTTTTTATTTCCCTGCCACCGAAAATTGCACGCTCGTGAGACGCTTAACAATCGCCGTTTTCGAAACAACACGATTATGGTATTAAGTGGCCTTTGGGGACGTTATTAAAAATCTGGAAAATATTTCTTTGGAATGGTTTGGAGTGGTCGGTTGAAATTGATACTAGGGTTGGGAGTTTAAATTAATTTTGAAGTAGGGATTTTACGGGAATTTTTGGGGGGAGATTTAAGGGGGGCATTTTTGGAGGTTTCAGGGGTGGATATTTGGTGGTTGAGGATTCAAGGTTCTGATATTTGGAGATTTAGTAATTTGGAAATTTTAGGGTTTTGGAAATAGGAATGTGGGAACTTAGAAATTTGAGAACGTGAGAATTTGGGGATTTAGGAAGTGGGAAATTGAAAATTCGGGAATTTAAGAAGTGGGAAATTGGAACTTTGGGGATTTAGGAAGTGGGAAATTGGATATTTGGGGATTTAGGAAGTGGGAAATTAGAAATTTGAAAATATGAGAATTTGGGAATTTAGGAAGTGGGAAAATGGAAATTTGGGGATTTAGGAAGTGGGAAATTGGAAATTTGGGGATTTAGGAAATGGGAAATTGGAAATTCGGGGATTTAGGAAGTGGGAAATTGGATATTTGAAAATATGAGAATTTGGGAATTTAGGAAGTGGGAAAATGGAAATTTGGGGATTTAGGAAGTGGGAAATTGGAAATTTGGGGATTTAGGAAGTGGGAAATTGGAAATTCGGGGGATTTAGGAAGTGGGAAATTGGATATTTGGGGATTTAGGAAGTGGGAAATTAGAAATTTGAAAATATGAGAATTTGGGAATTTAGGAAGTGGGAAAATGGAAATTTGGGGATTTAGGAAGTGGGAAATTGGAAATTTTGGGATTTAGGAAGTGGGAACTTGGAAATTTGGAGATTTAAAAAGTGAGAAATTGCAAATTTGATACTGTCGAATTTTGAAAATGCTAATTTCGAAAATTAATCCGAATTTCAAATTTCCACAAAAGAATTAAGTCACTCACTTTGAGAATCTAAAAATAAAATTCAAAAACGAACAAACTCAAGATAAAAAATGTTGAAATTTTCAAACAAAACTGCATTTGTCTGCAGGAGAGTTCAATAGGATATTACTGTATTTTTTTCGATTACGTTCGAGCGATCAATCGAGTTAAACGGCACACGAATTCCAAGCTCCTAATTATGCGTTCTGGATAGCAATCAAGCCGGTGAGTTTAATTACTCCCGATAATCGAGTAGATCCTTCGCAACCTCCTTCTCAAAGGACCTGCCGAGCAGATTGCACCGACTTCAGATGCTATTCTGACACTGAACTGAAAATCAGGGAATATAAATGAGACATCCTTGGCGCAAGGGATTGCTTGTTCACCCTGCGATTCACGCTTCGAGCTGAGAAATTTGTACTTATAGTACGAAATTAAATTAATTCTATTATTTTCAAGTGACGACGCATTTCTATAATTAATACTTTTTTCCTGGATCATAATTATAAATTTAATCTGTATAGTTTAAAATACATTATGTGTTCAATTGATATTTATGTATTGTCTTTTATCAAATGTACGTATATAGTCTTATAAATTTGAAATTTACAACAAATTTTGCAGTTTGAAAATCTTTCAAAATTTTGACTATTTGCAAATTTTTTCAATTAGGACAATTTAAATCTTCAAAATTTGGACAGCTTGAAAATTTTCACAATTTTGATCATTTTAAGAATCTTTCAGATTTGGACAATTCGAGAAAAATTCGTACATTTGAGACTTGAATAATTTAAAAACTGAAAATTTGAAATTTGAGAGTTTAATAATTGAAAGATTGCAAAATTGTGAGATTTAAAAAGTTGAAATAGTGAGAAGAGAAAAATTTGGAAACTAGTAAATTAGAGAGCACGAGAAATTGCTATTAAGTATTATTTACGATAAGCGTAGTGCATGGGTTGGTAGCATAAACGACGTCAGAAATCATTTGTAACATCGAGCCATTGTCATACGCTATAGTCTGGCGTTACAACATAAACTAAAGCGGGTGGTTTCTAGGGGGATGCAAACATGACCAGGGGGGGTAGCTTTACTACTCCATAAATCGCAAGACATCGGACCAGTCGTGTTTGTGACGTTGCTGAATTCAGAGTTGGACCAGATATTTATTGCACGACAAATAATTTACGACAACGACGTAATAAATTTCCCGATACAAAAATTTTCTGTCTCATGACTTTTATTATTCTATATTTCTTACGCATTAAGGCTTCACCGTGTTCTATATTCAATTCTTTCGTTTCGATATGCATTGACATTTGCAAAAATTCATATCCTACATTCAAAACATTTTTTGCAAAATTTTGCATTAATCAATCTTTTTGGAGATCAAAAGGTACTTGTGGACTTTGGAACTCGACAGCTTTTCATTAAATATTTACTCGTGGACATTTGCGAATTTGGAAACCTCTAAAGAACCTTTGCATCGTGGTAAATTGGTAAATTAGTAGCTTTGCAAATTTTTAAATTGCAAGGTATAAAATTTTCAGATTTGAAAGCCTTTCGTTTGTGAATTCGAAATTTTTTAAATAAAGTTTGTAAAATAGCTTCAAAGCTTTGAAGCCAACAAAATTTGTGTAGGTTACCTACAAACCTGTGAATTTTAAAATTTGCCTATCCCAAAATTTATAAATTTAAAATTTGCCTACCTAAAAATGTATAAACTTGAAAATCTGACCCAAAAATTCCGAAATTTAAAACTAAAGAAATGTTGGAAACATCGTGAAGAGAGTTCACTTTCGATATGACAGAAAATTTGTGATGCCAGTCATGTGCAAACCCGACAACGTTCAACATGTTAATTACAAGTTTGCTCATCAACATTCGGAACGTCGGAATTCTTCGAATCGCGGTTTATCGAGTAACAATGAGGGAAATTGTTTACAAATTCAGGACATTCCCCGGTGGATCTTAGTGTCCTGTTGCAGTCTAGAGTTTACCGTTGGCTCGTATAATGAATACTAATACGTTGGCCGCATCTGGCTAAGTCTAGATAAAGGAGACTGTCATCCCTTGTTAGTTTGTCGTTGATTGAGTCGGCTGGCCGGAAGAGGCGAAACTTTTAATTAGTTACTGATCCCACGGACAAAATAATTCCTTCCTGCGGAGGAAGCATGACGGGAATAAATTGAAATTGCTTCGGTGGGTTTAACATACTCTCGGCTAACTCCTCAGCTTAACGACCGTTCGAAAAAAAGTGCCTCTGATAGAGCGCTGTATTATCGACCGATCGATCGTGGCATGCCTCTGTATCAATAATCCTCTGTTTTACGAAAATAAATTTAGGGAGGTCTTTCGACTATTTTAATTTCTTCAAAAGTTCACTCAATCTAACAATTCTTTGACTTACATCACACTCGTCACGTTAGGTACAGCAGATAAAAATTCGCATGATTGAGCTTGGACTTTCAATTTTCCTTAAGTTTGCAATAATTAGCTCTGACGCACCAAATCAGACTACAAGAGGTATCAGATCTAACAATTTTAGCAACTCACAGTCAACTACAAGTTTCCAAAGTAACTGTTAGTGCCTATATTCTACAAAATATTCGAATAAGATATCCAAAAGGTCCATTTATTTAAACGACAGTATGTCAGTAAGCAGTTTTAGTAACTTATGTATCAGACATAGTGAAAGATCCCTGATGATGTGCTTCATACGTAAGCGCAGTGAGTATCGTTGACAAGGTGCAAATGCCGGATGGAGTTTACAGTAACGGAAGTAACATCACCGTCTAACTGCGAATGCTGATCCACAACGGTTGTCCTGGACACGTTTATGGACAGGATAATGGCAGGATCGTCGGAAGGCGAAATGCCACGGAATGAGCTTGCGTCCGACGAACGCGAATATTCTGTTCTAACTATGAGGAAACCCGCAGGATCCGACCACTGAAATCCTTCTGTTATCCTGGTTGCATCTGCACGTGCTAGGACAGTGCGGCAGGATCTTCGAACCCTGTAATAATGAAATCGCTTACCAGATATAGAGTTTAATATTTCGCAAACTGGCCGAATATGGAGCTAATATAACGAATATTCAATTCGATACAATTTTATGGAACGATTTTGGTGGCTTTTATTGTTCAACTCGTACTATGATTTCTCAGATGTGCCAGAACTAACTACTCATAACTATTATAATATTGCGACTCGATTCCATTCAATTTTACAGAATCTATTGTCTTTTTTGTTTGACCCCTTCGTCAGGTGCGTCAGAGATAATTAATTATGGCTGCAAGGTTAAGACAAATGAGGAAAATTGAGATGTTTTGAATTTAGGGATCCCTTATGCAAATTATAATTGGTATTGAACTCCGGACTCAGTCGGCTGCGAATATAATTTTGATTTGTTGTATGTGAAGCGTGATGTGCGTCACGAGTGCGATATTATAAAAGGGTGAATCTCTTGTAGTATGTCAGGTGCGTAAGTCAGAACTAATCACAGCTACAATTTCAAGGCAAAGAAAGTTGAAATGTTCTGTCAATTTGGTATTATGCAATCGTTGACTATGCACGTCATTGGACTTGAACTGCAAATTGTAACGTATTCAAAATTCCAGTAAAATTGATTACAGCTGACGCACAAGTGCATCACCAGTACGTCATAAGTGCGTCGCGAATGCGTCACATGTAAGTCACGAGCGTGTCATAAGCGCATCACGTGTAAGTCACGAGTGCGTCATAAGTGCGTCACAAATTTGTCACGTGTAAGTAACGAATGCGTCATGTGTGCGTCACGAGTAAGTCACGAGTGCGTCATTAGTACGTCACGTGTAAATCACAAGTGCGTCATTAGTGCGTCACGAGTGCACCCCGAGTAAGTCACGAGTGCGTCATAAATACGTCTCAAGTGCGTCATAGGTGCGTCACGAGTAAGTCACGAGTGCGTCATAAGTACGTCACGAGTGCGTCATAGATACATGACGAGTAAGTCACGAGTGCGTCATAGGTGCGTCATGAGTAAGTCACGAGTGCGTCACGCGTAAAAAATTTTAAATTTGAGTCTTGCGTCGTATAGTCAAGCAATGTTAAATTACTATGAAAGCAATATTATGCACAGTAATTGCAACGCGTTGTAACAGCGATGCGCTGCAATGCACGGCTTTGTAACTATATGTAATTACAGCATTGTTATAACGCGTAGTGCTTGCCGGGGTTTTATTTGTCTCGTGTTTTATTGCAAAGCACTGTAATTGCAACGCACTGCAATCGCAACACGCTGAAATTGCAACTTGCTGCAATTATAACTCGCTGCGATTGCTACGCGTCGCATGCGCTGCAATTGTAACGCGTTGCAGTTGTCTCGTGTTTTATTGCACCGTAATTGTAATACTGTAATTTTGATCGCGATGTTTTATTTCCTCTGTATCGGTATACATTGCGATTACCTTGTGTTCTATCGCCATTTATTGCATCGTAACTCGTTATATTTGTCATATTACTCATTCTCCATATTTTTAAAAATAATTGCCACTACTTGTCGTATTAATCATTCTTCGTATTTTTAAAAATAACAATTGTCATCATCACATGTTTCGATAAAAATAATTTCGAGGTTTTGAACCGAGAACTTTTAGATCTAATTTTGATACAGATGATTCTAGCGTATGTTTAATTACGCGGGGTAACCGAAGAAGATTCAAGACGTGTCATAAATATCTTCGGTTTTATCGTGTTGTTACATCTTCTAAACCACTTAAGAAGTTGAGCTAAATTCCGCTTTATCCTATTCCAGACAGAATTCTTGTCCGCTCGTTTAGCTCGTTTTCTCATTCCGAGTTCGCGAGCTTCCCAACTTTCCTTTTTAAGTTGATGCGTCAGATCGGACGACGGTTTGCTCGCGGGACCCCGGTAAAACTATAAATCTTTGCATATAAAACGTGCCGGCCGTAAAATGAACAAAGCCACCGCGAAATAATAAAGAAAGAAAAAAGAAACTTCTGGAAGATTATTCAAATAGCGGTAGAATTTAATGCTCTAGAAGCACCTGGGTAACCGGCAGAGTTCTGAACGTTATTTCCGATATCGTCGAATATTTTCCGATATCATGCACGCGCGTGTTACGCTGCCGAATGAAAAATAGCCAAGTATCGATAGGTTTAATCACCTTTCTCGATTGTTTTACAACCATCCGATAAATTTCGTCGACGGACTTTTGGAAAATCGAAATTATTTAAAAGGCGCCGGGAATTTATCGCACCATCGGTACCAGAATTTGTTTAGAAAATTTCCAATATATTATACAACTCTTACATTTCAAATATAAATCAGCAAATGCATTGTTTCATTCTGTCTTCAAATTCTTGCAAATACATCAACTTTTTTAATAGAATATACTTACCAATTTTTGAATAGAATATATTCATCGTTATTATCTTATTGGAGTTACAAAATGTATTGCAGGAGTTACAAAATGTATTTTTAATTTACAAATTGCAACAAAGGTGTCTCAATATAGTAATCGAAGCAGCAATTTCCAGCGTGTCATTTATCTTGCAAGCAGGTTTATCATACTCGTAACTTCGGAACAAATGATTCATCCCTTCCAATTAACATCGACGTTCCGAAATCTCGTTAGATCTTCATGTTCGCGGTAATAAAGTTCCGTGGGTCATCCATCAAACCCAGCTCCGGATAAATCATTCTTCGGCGTGTTTGACGGACGAAATTCGAGTTTTCGCGTTCAAACGGATGTCAGGACATCTATAAGTCTCCGTAACTTATTGCTAATCGCTTCCTTGTACCGTTTATCCGTCAAATTTTTTCCTTAACCGTGCAATCAAAGCTCGAACATTCGAAGCTCTCTTCCGAAGATTTCGACCAGGAGCATTACCTCGATTATCCAGGTATTTGCGATAGTAATCGTTGAGGATTTTCGACGGTCGATTGAGTGAAACACTCGCGTCGAATGCTAATGACCAACATCAACCCGCCGCATGTACGATTCGATGATGGATGTACACGTATCAATTTGTATTCAGTATAAATAAGTCGCCCATGTGGGCGTTGTGTCCTAAATGCGCCCATATGAATTGTTCGAGTTCAACGTTGCAGTGTAACGTGCAAATCAGTCGTGTGATAACCGGGCTCTGGATAATAACATTGTTCACGGTACAGCTGTATAATTTACCCTTATCAGACTTGGTTCACGAACAATATCGTTCGGAAACAATGCTTCATATCGCGTCTCAGAATGAACGATTCCATTTTATTTACCGCGGTTGTCGGCAACCTTTTTTTATCGTAACTGGGTATCTGGGGGTAGACGGGAAATAATGTAGGGTGCAAGAAGAGGGATCTAGACGTGTAGGAACGTAGATATTCAGCGACGTAGGAACTTAGGTCCGGAGATACCTACGGATGCAGCTATTTAAGGGTATAGATATCTAGAGACGTATGTATCCAGGAATGTAGCTATCCACGAACGTAGCTATCTGGGGATGTAGATATCTAGGGACGTAGATATCTAGGAACGTAGCTATCTAAGGACGTATCTATCTAGAGACGTAGGCATCTACGTACAGAGGTACCTACATATGTAGATATCTAGGGACGTAGGTATCTAGGGACGTAGGTATCTAGGAACGTAGCCATCTAGGGACGTAGATATCTATAGACGTAGGTATCTATAGCCGTAGGTATCTAAGGACGTAGGTATCTAGAGACCTAGATATCTAAGGACATAGGTATCTAGGGACCTAGGTATCTAAGAATATAGATACTTTGCAATGTATTTACCTAGATGCCTAAGAACGTATTCAAGATGTCCATAAACTTAGGTACTTATTGCACATCGTTAAAAATATCATACCATAAATCATTATTTAACGAGATAAGAAACGTAATTATGCAATTTTTAGGCAGAATAGTGATTCGTCAAATAAATATCGACCACCTGTCGCATTCGGTAGGCCTAATCAGTACTCAGAAGTTAGTCATGTCCACCTGTCGGATTTCCTCGCGAAACGTCCGGCACATTGCTAATTAATTGTCCGCAGTTTCGATCAGTCAGGCGTAATTAAATTAGGGTGTCACGCGTCACCTCCGAAATTCAGCGCTAATGCGGTTAACAATTTCGTAGTCCCCTCTAGGATCTCTTCACCGTGCGCATAAATTATTTCATTTAAATTTCCAGACATCGGAATCGTCTTTCAAATGTTATTCGTCCTTTAAGTATTCGCCTTTGAAATACTGTTGAAATATTGAGGGTTAAATACTCTTATAGAACGGTTTTTAGACGTTTTTCTCTATCGTAATAGAGAAGTTAGTTTCAAATCAGATACAGTATTTAAAAGTGCGCCGGAGAACCGAGGAAATAGTATGTCATTGAGGTCATGTTCTCTCGCTGGCAGTAGATGCCTTTCACTGGAAATCTGTTCGTGTCCTCGATATTCTCTCTCTCGTTTCTCGTCTCGTTTCTACCATCGGTTTTAAAACCATAGCGCAATTTATATTTCCCCTTCCACGTTTATGCGGCGTGTATTTTTTACGCGCAAATCAATACTTTGACAGCTTACAACTTTTTTAAATTCTGTCGCATTGTTCTGACCAATTATGACAAGTTATTTACGACAATGCATTAATTGAAACTGAACAGAACAATTAAAACTCGAGTATATAAACAATATATTTTTTCAGAGATGAATTATGAAGTATCATAATAAAAATTTAACTGTACGACGCCATATTGGAACAGTTAACGATGCATTAAAATCGAATGCATTATGAAAAGGAAAGTCAATAACTTCATAATTCATTCGTTGAATGCATACGAATATCAAAATAAACAGAGAATTACTGTTAGTCATGTTAAAAGTCATTGACCTGATCCTTGACGAATCGTTGGAATAGGATTAATATTAAGAAAGACGAGTCACAGCTGGGCTCAGTGTGTATTCAACCGCGATTGTAGCAAGCACGTGTATTCGTCTACCGCGCATCCGTTCTGCGCAGTTGATCAAGAGCCATGGTGAGTGATACATCGTGTCGATCGCGTCGTCAATTTTTTCGATCGTTCTAATTAACATAACTCGTAATAATCATCGACACGTGATACATCGTAACGATAAATATTTACAGTTCGTGTTGTTTGTGCGCTAAGTGTGATTTTTATTAATAGAATCGCGATAGTGCGGCAAAATAAAGTGACAAACCGCGCGTCTTGAAGTGTCAGGCGTTCGAACTACGACGTGAATCAAAACAGTATTGGTAAGTGTTTGAAATATTCTTTTATTAATTGCTAAATTATACTGACGACATCACAGAGATAATTTTAGTGACTAGATACATTATTTTGAATTGGCTGTTGGTTTGTTATTTTCGTCATTGAAGTTTTAGAACGGTGTTTATGTTTGTACTTGATGTGCGTCGTTTGTTTGAAAAGAGACAGAGGGCAATGGCCGCCCAATGACGCGGTTTTATTGAATATGACAGAAAATTATTTTTTCGAGCTTTCTTTATGAATAGTACTGTTATAGTTTGAGTATATAACGATTTCACTTTTAAAAATTTTTACTGAATGTCTTAATATTAAAATTTTGCCTGATAACGTTCTGTTTTAATATTTCTTCTGTTAAAATGAAATATTGAGAATCATATTATCGTAGGTAAAGGTGGGAATATCTTTCAATTCCTACCGTTATCTTGCAAGGTTAAGTTACGCGTATCATACGATAAGATGAGAATTTGATATAACTCTCTGAGGAAGAAAGATAATCGTTCTGTTTAAAGATTATAGTGATTCATATGTCAATTTGTGCTGATGTACACTGCTACGATGTTCGCGAATATTCTACGTTTCAAAGTTATTCAGTTTTCCTCCTCAACGTCATTTGTCGTTCAATTAAATTTATTTAATACATTATTTATATAAATGTATATTTGATATTTTATATTATACTAAATTTAATTACGGTATAGAAAGATAATAGCTTTGGACAAGTCAGTACTTCGTCTGTGAAATTTTTGTTCCAGACATTTCTATTCATAAATTAGATAATAATATGCATCGGTTTGTACAATATGTACATAAAAAGCGAAACCATTTGTCTATTTGTATAAATGTTCGTTAAAATGTTACCACGCAGAAGTTCCATTCATAACATGAAGCTTTGAAATTGTATTCAAGGATATTCTTTGCGTGTCGAGAGTCGGGACTTTTGTTTTGTTATTTTCTATGGAATTACGAAGTAGCGAAGGCCCGCGGCACAAAAACGGAGAATCAAAGTTCGCTGTATCGCTGTGCCGTCTACCCCAGACAATTCGCAAAACCGCAGAATCACATTCTTCTCGTTATATTACATTACCTAAAATTGAACAAATGAAACCGTTCTAGAAATAGAGGCAGTCAGCGTTGTATCTAGCTTTCGTTGTTCCTGGTTCATTCATAGATTATGTGCAATTGTGCCGCTTTCCTCGAAGAGAACAAAAATGAAATTGTATCCTAAAACGTGTAATTTGTTAGGGACGTAAAGTGAAACGAAAGCGGCGCTGTGTCGAGTGTTCCACGAAACAAGTCCTCAACGACCTTTGACGATGTCGATGTTGCGATTCTAGCTGTTTCTCTCGCTACAACCGGATAATGTGAGTAACAGAAACGATATTACCATACTTTTCCTTATTGCGTCAGCTTCACGATGTGTAATTATTTTAAACGATCGTGTTTCCTTTTGGAACACCTGAAACGTGAGTAGCAACTTTAACGTCAACCTTTTTTATTGTTTTATTTTTGCGTAAGATCTTCGATTACTATTTTAAAATATAATTACCTGTAATTAACTGTATGCATAGAATAGGACGCACGCGATGAGTCGCGAATTTTTTCATCGATACTTAGCATAAGATGCATACGGTGCGTTCTAGGTTCTCTAGCATATGACGTATGCGGTGCGTTCTAGGGTCTCTAGTATATGACGCATACGGTGCGTCCTACATATTTTTGTACACGACGCACATGATGCGTTCTAGCTTCTATAATACATGACGCATACGGTGCGTTCTGGGGTCTCTGGTATATGACGCATACGGTGCGTTCTAGGCTTTTAAGTATATGACACATACGGTGCGTCCTAAGTTTTCTAGTATATGACGTATGCGGTGCGTTATTGATTTTCTCAATACTAGCTGCTCTCTCTAACATGCTTCTCATCTGTTGAGTCCCATATGACACATCCGGGGCGTTCTAATTTCGCTAGTGTACATAGTGTACGACGCACATGGTGCGTCTGAGGTTCATTAGCATATATATGACGTAAACGGTGAGTTATCGTGTCTTATACGTAGCATACAACATACACAGGATTATACGAGTATTCCCAGAGAATATATGAACATTCCCTTCTATACATATACATACAATGCGTAGTTGGGTCTCCATACGCACCTGGTGCGTCATTGATTTGTTCATATATGCATCTAGTGTGTCGTAGGAACTATTGTGTACATTGCATACCGTAGAATCGTACGGCTTCGTAGGGTCTCTCATATGTGTACTGTACGACACATACGGTGCGTCGCGTAAATATAGCGTAGGACGCATACGGTGTGTCAACGACTGTTTCATACAGGTAACACAAACGCATACGGTATGTCGGACATTTCCTCATATAAACAGAATGCACAACATGCCATGCATGGTCGATTATCTAGGATATATAGTCTCGGACGCATATGGTGCGTCATCAGTCTCGGATGCCTTAGTGATTAGCATCGTGTGTACCATCGCCTAACACATCTGATGGTAATGTGTACATCGTCGTCGACGGTGATACATGGAGATGTTGATCTCATTTCCGGTTGCGGGTACACTTGAGCGAGTATGTTGTCGTGATACACGTGCGTTTGATTTACTCCTCTCTCCTTTCTGTTGCGGTTGCACGTCGGGTCATATGCGTCATTTCGTGGGATTTCAAAGGATCTGAATTGTTTCGGGTATAAATTTGTATACTCTTAATCGGCTATCGGTTCATAGAAATAAGTCGTAAATTTTCATTCGGGTGAAACTGCTGCAATATTTGTACAAGTTCGGTATCTTAATTAATCTTGGTACGGTAAGAAAATTACGAAACATCCGGGGACTCTGGAGAGTCCAAAAATTAACCGACAAATTGTGACCAGGTCTACAGCAAGCAATTTGCGAGTATCAAATGAAGATTGCGGGAATTAAAGAGCTCGAACCATTTTGGTCCCAATTGAGCCACCTATATAGTACGACTAATTTCAATTATTTTACACAAACGTCTCTAAAGCTTACCAAATATTTTACAGTTTTAGACTTTCGGGGTTTCTGTATTTTTACATTATTAAATTGCTGCACTTATGAATTTTGTTTAGATTTTCTCAACATCAAAATTTAAGAAGTAATAAAATTAGATTACGGAGATGTGGAAGAATATTTCAAGTAGACTTTTTTAATTTGTCAATTCGTTTGATTCACACTAGTTACTCGGTTTCCGATGCAAGAATATTCTCTAGTGTCCAAGTTTCGAATAAATTATTGCAGCTGCGTGGTAGTAACGATTTCGAAATGAAACGTAGAGGGAAAAGTCGAACGCGGAAAAGCGAGGTTCGTGTGAACGACTGGCTTGGGAATTAGAGGTATAGTTGCAGGTGTCTCCTTTAAAAGTTGCTGTTATTAACTTCCGCTAACTTATTACTGCCTCCACTGTCACGAATAGCGCCTAGCAATCCTTGCATTTTTAACGCGTATTACGGATAATGCACATACGCACAGTTTGTTTTAAACTTCGAGACAACTCAATTAACTGTTATTTCTGTTGTATGTATAACCGAGACGTAGGAGACACTGAACCTTTCTGTTAATGTGATGTGATATCTGAGGATTGCGAGATTTGCAAATAAAAGAATTTGAGAATTTTGGGATGTGAGATGTGGAATTTTAGAATTTGGGAATTTGAGAATTCGAAGACTTGACAATTAGAGGATTTAAGAATTTGGGAATTTGAGAGTTTGGAGACTTGACAATTTGGGGATGTGAGATTTGGAATTTTTTGAAGTTGAAATTTGGAAAGTGGGAAATTTGGAACTCGGTAATTTGAGAATTTGGGGACTCAGTAATTTGGAAATTTAGGGATTTGGGAATATGGTATACAATTTCGAAGTATGAAAATTTGAAATCCAAATGCCCACAATCTTCAGAGCGAGCACTCGATTTGCCCATCGCCAACAGAGCACCAGTTTCGGTTGTTTCCGTCGATAAGAGTATCGTAATTCGGTTCGATGTTTGCCTCGATTCCTTAACGAGGCAAGTTTTCGAAAACGATCGATGCCGCCGTATTGCCGCGGTTGCTTCTTCATTATTTATTCTAGTGATTTGAATAAAGCGACCGGAAATATCTTCGAACCATCCGCAAACACTTGGCAAGTTCGGCGTCGACTGTATAATGTCTTCGTGGTTGTTCTCTCCGGGTGACCTTATATGCCGATATCTTTCCGTAAGCCGTGAAGTAGAATTCAAAACTTTCTCGTTGCCGATTCCTTGCTTTATTTATACGACAGTCTGCAGTCGTTAGACGTTGCGGATGGAATTCTGAATTAAAATTCTGTATATTGATGAGCGGATTTCGCCGTTCGAACAATATTCTGGAGATTGGAAAACGTTCAGGGGTACGCCGTTTGCTGAGGGATAAACAACAACTTTAACTATCGTGTTGAAATATAGTCATCGAACTATAGTTGTCTCAAATAGAGCAAGTTAGGGACTTGGAAATTTGGAAATATACAGATAGATATAGTTGTGAAGATTTGGGGATATAATTTAGGAACATGGAACTTGGAGGAGAGTTAGAGATATATCTGTGAATATCTGGGATGTGGAGATTTAGAGATATAGATATTTAGGAATATGGAACTGGGGGGATGTGGAGAGTTACATATATAGATATCTAGGAATATTGAACCTGGAGGATATGCAGATTTAAAGAAAGTATTGAGAAATTTGGAAATACTTGCACATATTGTAATTCAGAAATCTAGAGCTCTAAATGCGTAGAGATTTGAGACACATAAAGGGGAGAATATGTGATTAACAGATTAATAATACAGTTAATAAATTTGTAGAAATATATAGAAAATAATCTCGAAGACACTAGCTCTCTATTACATGACGCATGTGGTGCGTCTTAGGTTCTCTAGTACATGACCCATAAGGTGCGTTCTACGTTCTCTAGTATATGACAGATACGTTGCGTTATTGATTATCTCAATACTCGATTTTCTCTAGGTTGTCTAGTATATGACGCACATGGTGCGTTTCAAGTTCTATAGTACATGACGCACCTGGTGCGTCCTGGGCTTTCTAATATATGCTTGAAAATGTAGAAATCAAAAAATAATCTTAAAGAGACTATCAGAGATTAGAAGTATAAATCATATAACAAGTATGTAGAAAAGTCGGAGAATACGGAAATTATACAGGTTCTCATTTTGCAGAAATAAAACTCTAGTGGTACGTTACTATACATAACTGATCAAGACATTTAGTCAACAGCTTTACCCCGTAAATATTAATACCGAAAGAGTGAACAATGATAAAACTTCCGTGCTTAAGCAGCTAAAAACACGTATCCGGCAAAGAGATATTTTCACAAAGAGGGTATCCTCGTATCCATCGGATATTGCAGGGGTTTCAAGGAAAAGGAACCGCGAAATTATGCGACGCACACGCAGCAGCCGGCTTTTTCATTCTCCGAGAGCGCACAAAGCAGCGGGGTGTTTGAAAAAAAGGAAGGGGATGAAGTTTTCGATACACGAGTTACGTATGAAATATTCATGGAACCACGCGAAAGTCACCCCCCCTTTCGGCGAATCCACGGGTCTCGAAGGGTGGTTGGCCACGTTCAACCGTAGACAATCTTGTTTTCGAGGGGGATGCAAATCGCGAGGCCCTCTCTCGGTGCACACGCTCGAAATCGAATTTCGGATAAATTCTTGAAAGCTCGCGCCGTTTTGTAAATAAGTCATGGGAATAAATCGGCGGTTTGTTGTTCGGTGTATATGCACAGTTTGCGCAGCGTGCTGTAACCGGTGCGAGTGTAATCGAACAGCTCAATTTCTGTCGGATAAACGCGGCAAACGGCTCGTTTTCTGGGATACATGGCCGGCTAGATCGATGAAAAATAGCAGTTTCAGCGTGTCGCTGTTCGGGAAACAGACAAAGGATGTCCCGTGCAGATAGGGACTATAGTTGCAAAACTGGCGGTGATTGGGCTTTCAATGGTGTCTAGAGCTCGACGTTTCAAATTATTCTCCAACAAGCTTCCAGTGAAAGTAAAATATTGAAACCACGGACTCGTTCTTTTAATTGGAAGTTTACGAACCTGGAATCAATATTTCGAACGATATTTAAATATATATGAGGTTCTATAGTACATGACGCATACGGCGTGTATACGGTGTCTCTAGCATGTGACGCATACGGTGCGTTCTAGGTTTTGTTATATATGACGCGTACGTCAGTAATTTGCAATTTGGGAACATTCTTGTTTGAAAGATCTCCAGAATAAGATTTCAAAGCAATGTTTTGTAGTTTGTAAAAAAATTTGATTTCATCTGTTATCAACAAAGACTCGAATCACTCAGTATTTTAATTGCATCAACAAGTTTTTCTCCAAGCTCAAATTTTAGTGGAATAATTTGTTGTTAACCTGTAATCACGTTTTATTCGAAAGATTCGAAATAACGTCTGCATTGATCTGTCGTTTTCGGATTAAACAAATTCACTATAAATTTCAGATATTTTGGTCTCTCGATATCCATTAAATTAATTTAGTTCGGGTATCATTTAAATTATATTAATATTGATTATGTGCTCGTGAGCTTGGTTGAGCTTTTGGCCTTTAAAGTGGAAATTGATCTCTTTTCAAGCAGATTAAACTTTCGCCTAATATTAATGCACCGAATATTATCTGCAGTAATCTTAAAGAAATTGAAACAAATTAATTCTTGAAAAAATTGTTATATTTGACAAAATGTTATTAATGTGTTCTGTTCTCTGTAGCAATAATGTTCTCCAAAAATGAAAAAGCGTGAACAGCCCACGATTTAAGTTAAAAAATGAATCGTTAATTTCATCTCGACACCTTTGTACGTAGAAAAAAGTTAGAACGTATTGATGTAGGTAAATTATGGAGATTTATTGAAGAAAAAGAAATTTGCATCTCCTCTTTTTACGTAGAATATTACCAACAATCTAGCTACGTAAATAAAATTATGGAGATTTATTAAAGATAAAGCGTATTTGCATTCCATCTTTTTACATGCAAATACCTGGCGAGGAAAAATTGTTCGTTAGAAGTTGCTGTTGCTTTTTTGGCGCCTCCTGGAGGATTATAATGAGCTAATATTTTGGCGTCTGCTTACTAGTAGAAGCAAACTTTTCTCGTTAAACTTGACAATATTTTTCGAACTAAAATATTTTATAATAACATCAACACGCTATTCAATTACCGAATGTTCTCAGTGAGAGAAAGATAAATCTTTTGAAAAAATTTCCTTTAAAAAGTTTTAAAATATTGAAGCTAGCTTTCAAATATTAGTACCACACATTATGCAAATCATAAATTTCATTTTATTGAACATATTAGTGATCTACTTTATCTTCCTACAATTTCTATTTAAAAAGTTGTTACTGAAAATCTTTTATTATTAACCCCACGTACAATTTAATTGTCAGTCAGGACTCATATCTCCAATATTAAAACAAATAACGAAAGTTTAAATGTTACGTCAATTTGTGTTCAAGTATCCTTGACTTTGCAAATTATAATTGGACTTCAAATTGGAACGTTTTAAAAATTCGAGTAAAATTCGTCGTGTTTAAACCGTGAGTGCGTCACGTCGTCAAAGTACATCAGAGAGTTAACATTAATTCCATTATGATCACACGTTATTCATTACAATTATAAATTTAAATAACTACTGCCGATTAATCGAATTTAATCCCATCGAGTGAAACAGAAAACAGCTGATTACAAATGGCGAAAATAGTATCGGATTATTTAGGCATGTTTGTACGCTGCTTCTCTGTACGACAGAGAATTACGCGAAAACAGCACTACAATGTGTGACAATGCTGTTCTCCACGCGAGTACATTGGAACGAAGTTTTTCACGATTAAATTGTAATTTTACCAAACATATTTTTTAACTTTGATAACTTACTTTTTTCGAAAGTTCACAAAATATGTAATTTCCAAATGTTTCCATTATCGTGTATTAGTGCAAAGAGGTCCAAACTTGGCAGCTTTTATTTACATGTAACATACTTTTGTGGGATTTACTCAGGAGAAGGCAAAAAGGTGCGAACCAAAACATGTGAAAAGATATTGGATTGAAACGGTGAGCGAGTGAGCCACTTATAGTGAACCGTAACAGAGAGATGTTATCCGCGAAAGCCACTATAGTGCCTAAGAGGTTAATCGTCGAATCACAATAAAGATTATGCTCGGGGCAAAGGGGACGCATGGTCATGAGGGGATCAGTGTTTTTTCCCGAGCACAGAGGGTCGGTTAATTAATTATTGTCAGGGTAACGTCGTTAAACGTTGAAAAATGTGGTTGGCCTTGGGTGGGAATAAACGAGGCAACCCCCATGAGCGGCGACGAGAAGAGTAGGCGGATAAATGACGGAATTGCGGTGGTCCCGGTGGCCACCGAATAAATGTGGACCGACGCGAGACAATGAGCATGTCTGAGGGTAATCTCGGAGGAAATGAGTCTGGGATTTCTTTCGCAACGAAAAAATCCTGCGCTTTGTTGCATGCGCCAATGCGGCTAACAGAACTGGCGCTCGCAATTACTCGCGTATCGATCGAATAGTGAAGTAAATCGACATTTAATTTAGAGAGATTATAATCCAACCGATCGGATCTGAGATGGAACTTTTGGAAATTTGGAAACTTTGCGAATTTCCGAAGTTGGAAGTTTCGAAGTTATGGTTTTTGGAATGTAGACTTTGGGGGTGTGGATATTTGAGAATGTAGAGAGGGATTTGGGGAGTCACTTAGGAATTCGGATATTTAGAAATTTGGGAATTTGGAGGATTTGGCGATCTGGAAATATGGAAATTTGGAGATCTTGATTTGGGAACTTAGGTATTTGTAAATTTGGGAATTGAGAAGTCTAGGCGTTTGGGGCTTGGAGAATTTGACGATTCGAAAATATGGGAATTTGGGAATCTAGATATTTGTCAATTTTTAAACCTGAAACTTTGGGAAACTGTAACTGTTTAAAACCGACACTTCCAAAATCCACGAATTTTGCCCCGAGGAGACACATTTGAAGCAGCTGGCTTTAAAACGCATTGAGAAGAAAGAAGATCATTTTTCCACAGAGATGTTGTTCGTCGAAGAAATCAGGTGAAAAGGATTTACACACTTTGAACCGGTGGCCGAGGCACATTTGACGATGTAGAAAATGTCGGTGCAGGGTTCTGGGTAAATCGATAATGCACGGTCGACGTATACGTAGCTTGGTTCTCGCATATCTGCATCCATTCTCCCAGTTTCTCAGTCATTTTCCTGCTTCCTGGCGAGTTCTCCAGTTCTCTCGAGAGGCAACGCTAGCACTGTATCCTCGAATTCCATAGATGTTGGAAACATTCTTCCCAGAGAATGGTTGCTGAAGTATTAAAACGAAAGGTTCAAGGAAGGAGGCTGCCACCCGGCGAACAACGCGCTTGCAACCTTTTCATAGGCTTCTTTCACTTTTCAGCGTTGCATCAAACGATTCAAACGGCTAGACGAAGCTACAAATCGAGGGATTAGACAATTCTAAAAATTCGCTGTTTACGTTAATGATTTACGATCACAAAAGTACGTGGAATAGTTTTTCGTTGATTCATTCGTAATTCCAAATCAATCTTTACTTGCAGCAGGAATGAGACTCAAGGAGTCATTTCATTCCGAGTATTTTTTTATTTGTTAGTCACATCTCAGAATTCTTAACTTTAACAGTGGAGTCTTTTGTGTGCAGTTTTCTATTCCTGTCGGAGTATTGCTGGTTTTATTACTTGCTTAGGTCGAATTTCAGCTAAACCGATAGAAAATCAGAAACTGTTTTCCCTCGGCAATGTCACAAAAACTGTTAGCCCACTCCGAGCTTTTGTAAAACGTAAAAATTCTTCGAAGTCACTCTCGAGTCATCAAGTACACAGCAAAATAAACTCTGGTCGTTCGAAGTGAAATTCATTTAGATACAGTCCACTTATACTCGTTGGG
This sequence comes from Megachile lagopoda, assembly GCA_036983795.1. NCBI lineage: Eukaryota > Metazoa > Arthropoda > Insecta > Hymenoptera > Megachilidae > Megachile > Megachile lagopoda. The sequence goes on from CM072798.1 coordinate 8,459,100, forward strand.
AATCTAATGATTCGCGTCGTTTAATCGTCGCTTAACATTGCTGACGCTGCGACGCACATACATTTAGATCTTAACTCCTTGCCTTATGATTTATCAGGTGCGTCAGTCGGAACTAACTGATCACAGCTACGATATTAAAACAGAGAAGAAAAGTTGAAGTGTTATGTCAATTTTGTATTCGGCAATCCTTGACCGTGCAAATTATAATTGGACTTAAACTCCAAATTGTAGCGTATTCAAAATTCGAGTAAGATTTGTCACGTTTGAAGCGTGCATGTGTGGGTTGAGTGCGTCATTTGTAGCTTGAGTGCGTCATGTACAGATGAAGTGCGTCATGTGTGGCTTGAGTGCGTCACCTATAACTTCAGTACGACATCTGTAGGTTGAGTGCGTCATGTGTAGGGCCAGTGCGTCATGAGTAGGTTCAGTGCGTCATGTGTAGGTTCAGTGCGTCATCTATAGCTCGAGTGCGTCGTCAGCTATAGCTTGAGTGCGTCATCTGTAGCTTGAGTGCGTCATTTGTACCTTCAGTGCGTCATGTGTAACTTGAGTGCGTCATGTAAGGCTTAACTGCGTAATGTGTAACTTAAGTGTATCATCTGTAGGTTGAGTGCGTCATCTGTAATTCGAGTGCGTCCACTTGTATTCACTTCTTGGGAATCTAATGATGTGCGTCGTTTAATCGTCATAACTCTTATCACCCCTATGTGGAATATTGCTTGGCATCACATTTCTCTTGAATCTCATAAATAATTTAGATAGAATAAATTTGTCGAATATTTGCATTTACGTTACTGCTTACAATAAATGATAGATATGTCCACAAATCCGGCCGAAACTTGCATGGATTTGTTTCGCGATCGTTTTTCGTCCGCCTGTTGAGGAAGTGCAAATATATTCCGACTCCTCCTGAACCGAGGGGACTATTAAGAACGGAATCGTGAAAAGCGAAAGAAAGGATACCAAAAAAAAAAAAAACGAACTGTCCGCCAATCGATTGGCCACCTGGCAACCGATTTTGCCTTACAAATTCGAGCCAGCGTCTGAAAAGAATCTTGCTCCGCTATTATTCATGCGACCATTGCATCATTATCTTGGAGTTACTTTAAACGGTCGTTTTCGTATTCAACAATTATTGATTTTGACCACGCGGCCACGCGAGCTTAAAAGGAGTTAGGTGATAGCTCGAACAAGAGAGAGAGAGAGGAGAATGGAAACAACGATGAGCTCTAATTGGATTAAAATTTCATCGACTGGATACTCGTTCTATTTTCCCATCTCGTCCTAGTATTTGGATTCCACTTCCTCGATGAATTACCAAATACCTAGTGCAAAATCTCCTTTCTTCGGGTCTGTTATAACTATTTATGACAAGCTTGTGTTTGTACTTTTGAATTTTACATGTGCGGATTTGGAATTTGGAGGTCTTCAAGATTCTGGGGGGAGATGGTCAGAGATTTGACCATTTGATTATTTGGAATTTCTGAAAGACAGGTGTTTGGGAATATGTGTGGATCTTAGCATCTAGGGACCTTTGGGACGTAGGAATTTCGACATATTGGGATTTCGGGGCGTATAGTGATTTTGGGACACAGGGATTTCGGGACATAGGAATTTTCGGGTATAGGGATTTCGGGGCGTAGAAATTTTGGGATATAGGGATTTGGGGACATATAGTGATTTGGGGACGTAGAAATTTTGGGATATAGGGATTTCGGGACTTATAGTGATTTTGGGATGTAGGGATTTCGGGACGTAGAAATTTTGGGATATAGGGATTTGAGGACATATAGTGATTTGAGGACGTAGAAATTTTGGGATATGGAGATTTCGGGACGTAGGAATTTAGGGACATATGGATTTCGGGACGTAGGAATTTCTCCATATATGGGAATTTCGGTACATACTGATTTCAGTGTATAGAAATTTCTGAACATATGGATTTCAGTACATAAGAATTTCGATACACAGCTACTTTAGCGTATAGAAATTTTGCAATCCACTGATTTCGTGACCTAAGTATTTCAGAATGTAGGAATTTCGAAATCCAATAATTTGAATCCACTATTGGAAGACCCACAAATTTGAGGATGTAAGGATCTCAAAAAATGTACAGAAAGAAAGTACATCTTCGATCTTGAGTCATTCAACGAACGTCTCTTTCACGGTAACAGCCGCTTATTAAAAATAATTTAATTGTTTCCCTGACAAGGGATGTTTACGTTGTTTGCACTGAAAGGATCGGATCTTGTTTGTCCAGTGACCAAAGGGTTAATCGAACAATTGATTCAATTAGACCAAAACGACTCGAGCGAAATTTCCACGGTGGATTAATTAGCAGGACGCAAGCCTAGAGGCGTGTACGATTTATAAAGGGAACTAATTAATACATGCCACTCGTTGCGCGAGAAAATTAATGCTTTCACGCGTTTCGAGAGGAAAAATCAAGGGGTTCGAATGTTCGCGATAATTTCCGGGCTCGTTCCGAAACTTTCGATTCGGCATCACGGTGGAAACTCCTCGATTTCACGTCTAATTAATTCTTTTCGAAAGCCCGGATTTTCTGGATTCTCCGTAAATGTAAAACAGAAGAAAAAAAAAACACGGGGGATGTCCGTGAAAAACTTTGATTTCGTCGCGTAACTTTTCGCGGAGCAACTTTATTCGGCCTCGGTCGGATCGACGTGGAATAATGTCGTCGCAGACACAAGCAAATTTCACCGGGTATATGAAACGCCATCCTTTGTAACGTGTCAGAAAGTCATCCTCCGAGTGCCGTTGTAAATTACATCACTCGTATACCCGTGGGAATACTTGTCGCGCACGCGATCCTCGTCAAATTCGAAAACCGCCAGTTTCTCCTTACATTATCAAGTTTCTCCGCCTACAGTCATCCACTGGGATCGCATTTTCCCAATTTCCCAATTTTACGGATTTCGTGCTAGATTGGCGAATATCGGGTGTCGGATAGTGATTCGCACGGCATAAATCGTTGTCATGTTGAAGCTCGATGGTAACCCTTTGCACAACGAATTTCATTTCGTTACCAGCAGCTCCCAACGCTTTTAAATGTTTTATTCAAAATTTACTTTAACTAAAAAATGAGGCAATTTAAATAAATAGATGAAGAAACAAATTCACTTAAATATCAGTTTTATTTACACTATTGTCATATTTTGAAATTTTCATGCGTATATCTTTTGAAACAATTTCCAAAATGTTGCTTTGAAACAACATCTATTTATTTGGACATGAAAAAATGTCGAGTGGGAGCTCCTGAGGTAAAAACCAATGTTGAGTCACAGTCGACACAGGAGTGCAAAGGGTTAATCGAACTTCACTGGTATCTTTAGTATAAACTGATAGACAGAAAGTTTCTAGGACTGAGATGATTTGATGAGGAATTTGTGTTGAGGACATTACCAGAGGTTTATATGATCGACTTCGATGAAGGTGTCCCTTAGGTAACATAAGTGGGACCTATGTGATGAAGTTTTATATGATTGAATTATATCAGATTTTAAAGACAGAAATTCAAATCGAAATGTTATTAAAACATTTATGCAGTCTTCACTACACTTCAAGTTTCATATTGATACAATAATTGGTCCTTTAAAGTATCATTATTTTAACAATCCGTATGATACTCAAAATATATTCAAAATCTATAATATTGTTTTATAAACGACCACCAGGCACTTTGTATTAAGAGTCAACTTAATTTTGTTTCTTAAACTTGCGATTGCTGTTTTGTATCAAATACTTCTTCAAATCATACACATTAGTATAACGATAAAAAATAAATTTCTAACAATAACTGTATATGGTATAGTATAGTTATGTAACCTGTTTGATAGTAATGTTGGAATGGAAATGATGTTCAGGAAGGGTGGATAATCTGAACGGACAGAAATTCCGATCGAAGGATGTTGGAGCGACTCTATCTCTATTATCAAGCGATGCGAGCCCGATAAAAGCGCGTGCAACGAGTTTCGTGATCCAGAGTTCTATTTTTCGCGGGTATAACGAATGTAAATCTATCGCTTGTTCGTTCGACTGCAGAACCGTTTGTCGCGATTCCCCGTACGACTTAACTCGTTCGATGTTCCCCTAACTAACTGGAAATAATGTGCATTGTTCGGAGAATTCGATGAATAGCTACCATACTTTATTTACTTGTAGTTCGTTGAGAATATATGGATTTGTAGATTTGGGGATTTTAGAATTTGAGGATTTTGGGATGAAATATTTGCATCTGGGGAATTGGGAATTAGGGGATTTGGGAATTTGGGAATTTATGGGTTTGGGAACATGGGGTTTTACGGATTTGGGGATTTTAGAATTTGAGGATTTTGGGATTTGGGAATTTGGAGAATTGGAAATTAAGGGATTTGGGGATTTAGGGGTTTGGGAACTTAGGGATGAAATATTTGCATCTGGGAACTTGAAGATTTGGAGTTTTGGGGATTTAGGAATTTGGAAACTTGGAGATGAAATATTTGCATCTGGGGACTTAGAGATTTGTGGATTTAGGGGTTGGGAACTTAGGGATGAAATATTTGCATCTGGGGACTTGGGGATTTGGAGATTTAGAGATTGAAGAATTTAAGGTTGAAATATTTGCATTTGGGAATTTTAGGGTTTGTGGATTTGGGTATTTGAAGACTTGGAGACTTGTGCATGAAATATTTGCATCTGAGATTTTGAGGATTTGGGAATCTAGAGATGTAGGAATTTAAGGATCTAGAATTTTGGGGATGTAGAAATTTACAAATATTCGAATATACGAATTTAGGAATTGAAGATCTAAGTATTTAGAACCGTACATACAGATATGGGTACTTAGGGATTTCACACTCTAGGATCTGAGAGATCTATGAAAATAGATATAGTAACGTAGGAATGTAGGAATCTAAATTCATGCAAATCCTAAAATTTGAGAATGTACAGATCTACTCTTATTGGAATATAGGTATCTAGATATTTGAGACACTAGGAATCCACGAACATACTAATCTAAAATATTAATCCTATAAATCCAGGGATTTGAAAATCTAGTAATTTGAGAATACTACATACATCGATATGCATCTAAGAATCTAGTGCAGAGATCTGAGAATATAGAGATCTAGAATCTACAGATCTAAGTATCTATAAATCCAGAAGCGAGTAAATGAAGGCACAGTTAAAGGAAGCCGTTCTAAATTTTCTCGCAATTAGAATTAATCGATCGTTCGGTAAATGATGTTCCGTAAGTTCCCGAATTCCCCGAAAACACTCTTTTTTCCTCGATTTTCGAACCGGGAAATTACATGGAAGAAGTCGGTAAAACTTTTCACATCCTCCGCGTATATCACATCGTTCGACCGGTCGTTCCTTTCGAACGATTTTTCGTAACCGTGAGGAAAGTGCGGACACGAAACGAGCGAACTGGAGATAAAGAAACGAGAGAAAGAACACGAGAAGAACATTCTTAACCGGGATTCTGCTGATCGGTGTAGCTTGCGAACAGAGTACCGAGATTTTCTGAGGAACAGAGAGTAATGGTCTGTAATACCATTCCCGTGTCTATACATTATCGACTACGAAATTGAAATCATCCATTTCTCTTTTGTGTCGAAAGGAAGATGCCTCGCGAACGCAATGCAACCTAATTTATGCGTCCGCCAACTCTCCCTGCAAGAAAATGTGCGTCACTACATATTTTAAACACAACACTTTCGGTCGCAAGTTCTATCTATTCTGTACATTCTGCAAATTAAAAGGATCTTTCTTATATTTGAAATTCTGTAAATGGGTTGCTTATGTTCTGCTTTCTGCAGACATTTATACAGGGTGTATTCAGGTATCTCCAAAAATGATATAAAATAAAACTCAATTATTGCCTGTTAGTAGTATTGTCAGTATTGTCTGTTACAGTATTGAAGTATTTTGATAGGCAATAATAATTTTAAACAGAAGTTACATTTGCTTTACAATATACCTGATGAAGGTAGATTTTTATATGAACGCATAAAGATGTGATCACGTTTGTTCTTTAAATAGAATTACATGTTTTGTAATGCTTTCATGTACCTTGTTATTATACAACATATATAGTATACATTTGTAATATGCATTTGTAATGTACATTTGTTATGTACATTTGTAATGTACATTTGTAATGTACATTTGTAATATACATTTGACATGTACATTTGTAATATACATTTGTCATGTACATTTGTAATATACATTTGCAATATACATTTTTGGAAGATATTAGCAGGTTGATTTAAGTCAAGCCTTATGTACGGAGACGTTTCCAGCCTGGATAAATTCCGATACTTTAAAAATGAATACCATTTCGTATCAGCTGCAACGAAGAATCTATCGACAATCGATAAATAGTTCCCCGTTCGAAAATTATACTCCGGCTGAAATTCGTACGCGGAGTTCATAAAAATTCTACGAGCGATTCCGGAAGAGCATTCGCAATATTTTCGTGGAAAGTTTCGAGAATAATGCGAGGGGAAAGTTGAAGGGGAAAGTAAAAGTAAGAATCGTTTCTTCGGAGCGAAAGAAGTACATAGATGACACGTGACGCAGCCTGAAATGGCGGTAATAAAACGGACACAGGAAATTTCGTGAAAAAACGAGCGCAGAAGAAAGAAGAAGAATATCATTTTTACGCGAAACCGGTGTCTATTCGTCTTCGAGTGGAAAAAAGCGACTTCGCCGCTAAAAGGGAACCGATGAAAACGTAATGGTGCTCGACGTTCTCGTTCCATTATGCTCGTAAAACACGGATCGCGGCTACGACCAGCATAAACGTTCAGGAAACGTCTTTAAGAAAAAAGGAGCCTATTCGTGGTGCTCGAAGGCCGCGATGACTTGGACGTAATTCGTGGAGATGTCCTCTGAGCGCAGTTTAAACATCCTGCTTTACGATTTCGAAAATTCCGATGCCGGTTTTTCGTCGGTTTATGGGATATATCGACTCGGTATTTTCGACGTATCGATGAAAACGCTTTTAACGCTGCTACGATGAGGTTCTTGAAATTTAGACAATTTTCAGACTGAGGGAATGGAAATAATTACAGAATTGTTATTCCTAACATTACTGATATTATCATTGATTAGGGTCTCGGTAAATTAACATTCAGCAAGTGATGTTCACATATTTAAAGTTATTTGTAAAGGTATTCAATTCTTCTCATAAACTTCATATCATATCAATAAACTTCAATTCTCGTCATAAGTGCGTCACGAGTGCGTCATTATTGTGTCACCAATGCGTCATAGGTGCGCCATCTGCGAGTCACGAACGCGTCATAGGTGCGTCACGAGTGACTCACGAATGCGTCGTTAATGCGTCACAAATGCGTCATAGGTGCGTCACGAGTGAGTCTCGAGTGCGTCATTAGTGCGTCACAAGTGTGTCATAATGTTATAAGAATATAAGAATATGACTTTGATCGACCGTAATTCGTCAGGCTTGGATTTAAAAATAATCGTTTCCGTCGCGTCGTTTTCCCTAGGAAAATCAGATCGTCGGGTATAAGCGAGAACAGCTTGGTCAGTTTTTCCGTAGTTTTTTTCGGCCAGTGGACAAGAGGAAAGAAACGTACGAGAAAGACGAGCCGTGGAAGCGTAAAAATCCTCATGGGAAAAGGTTAATCCGTACCCAAGAGCAATCTTTTGTATCTTGCCCTATCTCATGGACCTTAATGGATCGGCGTGGCTGGTTTTACGCCGCACCAAAGGGGTTGTTTTCCGTCGAGTTTTCTCCTCTTCCGGTCTTACTCGCCTCTCATTCTTTCCAGGCAGAACCACAAATTCTGCAGTTTTATGTGTCTGTCGGTTGCAGTCCCTGTGTTCCGTCGAAATACACCGACAACGATCTCGATAATAAAACTTTCACCGACCTCGCGGTCGTTTTCGATACAACGGACAAATTGTGCCTGGAACGATCGTACGAAAGCTATGCATAAAAATGACTGGTCGAATATTTGTTTTTCTCCGAAGAATAACAGAGTATTGTTTATTGAAACGCGGACTTTGATAACTGTTCACCGGTAAAGTGAACCCATCATTGTATATGCAAGATGGGTCGCTTGAAAATAATATTTCTTTACAAACATATTCTTTGTATAAAATATTCCCTGTCGATTTATCGTTTCTGCAAGATGCTTGCAAAATGCTTGCAGGAATATTGAACAGCTAACCACGTTGTAATTTCAAGCTTTTGTCTCATTTTTCAGTTGATATCTGTTTTTATTCGATCACGGTAAAGAATATCTTGGGTTAAAAATGCATGTAATAAATTCGTCGAGAGGTTTCCTTTCTCGTATTATTTCGATTGGAGAGCGAGACGGGAATTTCGCATATTCGTGATAGGGAAAATGATGTCGGATCATTTGCCTGTCACACGATATCGATCACATTCTCTCGATTCGATGGCTGACCTATTTCTCCGTGATTGCAATCGCTTTTCTACTGAAATTTAAATGTTGCTTGATCATATGATAAAATTGGTAACATATATGGACTTTTCTCCGATACTGATGTTCAAATTTCATACATTTTTCTAGTACTTTGCTAGGTCTCTTCAGGGAAAATGATGACTAAGAGATTTCGAAATTTGACGGTGGGGACTTCGATATTCTCGAGAAATTGTGTATTATGAGAATTTGCAAATTTGGCCCTTTGCACATTTGGGAGATTTATATCTTAGGCAAGTTTAGAAATTTGGAAGATTTGTAGCTTGATGTTTAGAAATTTGGGCGGTCAGAAAGTTTGGGATTTGGAAATTGGGGAGATTTATACCTCGAGAAATTTACACATTTGGATTTGTAACTTGACAAGTTTAGAAATGTGGACGTTCACAAATGTTTGCCTTCGGGCATCCATCAAATTTATAGCCTGACAAATTTAAAAACACATTGCTCTAAAAATGTATACCTCTATAAAATACAAAAGGTTAAAGACTTAAAAATACAACCTCTTATAAAATTAGAGATTCTCGTTCACATAATATCCAAAAGAAGACAAGTAGAAGCAGGTAGTTTTCGTGGAAAGGAAGTGGACCGCACTCGAATGTACATTAGTCGGTAAGTGCAGGGTCGAACAAGTTCGATTTGATCGAAACTCGGAGCATCAGGCATCTAGTTTTCGAAACGGATGTCCGGTCGGGATTGTATCGGTAGATGGTCGAGGACAGGCTGTCGATACCATCGATCCTCTCGACTTGGTGGTTCCTTCCGCGCCGAAATAGCTGTACGGACTCTGTCACGGATATCCGGTTCGAGGATACATTTTCTTCCGGGATAAATGTCACCGACCGGTATTCTCCGCGCGGAATATTTCGGTCCGTTGGTCAGCTAACGTTTGTTTATTTTAAACGGAGGATTACGCGATCAGGCGGGTGGAGGAAACGCCACGTTTGCCTTTCGGATAATGTTACATTTACACGCGGGATCGTTTCGCGCAAGAAATTTCGGAATTTCTAATAAATAATCAAGCACTCAAAAAGCGACCTAATTCCTCAAGAATGATACACAAATGATTGTATACGTAACTCTCTTAAGTCTCCGTTATAATCGACCTGTACTACTATCTATTGAACTGTATTATTACCTACCGACCTGTACTACTAACTATTGACCTGTACTACCGAATTCCAATCAGTCATTTGAAAAGACAGTTCCCGACGATTCATCCCTCGAAAAATAAAGGGAAAGTTAGGACAAAATACCGAAGAATAGCAGTAAAGTCAGCGGAAACATCAGGGCACAATAATTCGCAGTTTCGAAGGAAAGAAAGTTTCTTTGCATGCAACGGGCGCTGTTAAAGCGTGCCCGTGTTCAAAGCTCGCTGCATCGTGTAACGATGCCATTTCGAGTGCAATCTTCTTCTCTGTTTATTGCGCCCGTATTTTATCTTGGAATTTCCTCGAGCTCGCCTCGTTGCTTAACTGCTCCGCGTAATCATTGAGTGTATAAATTGGGAGAATTATGCCGAGGAAATTAACGGAGCTTTAAGGAGGACGGTAACGATTTCGCGAATTCACGGAGGCACGAGCATTCTTGCTGTCTCTCCTTGTCTCGTTGTTCGTCGCGGTTACATTGCGAACGTACTTTATTACGAAATTTCGCAGAAATTCGCCTGGCTATCGGCTACGACGGTAAATTTTCTTAATTGTTAACATGTAATTGCTTTTGGAACAGTAATGTGTACTCGATAGGGAGGTTTATAATACCATTTTATAGTATGACTCTCTGAAGCTTTGTTTGATGTGATGACTTGGGATGAGTAGACAGCTAGGAATTTGATGATTTAGCCTTTTTATTTATGGAGATCTTTGGGAAATGTGGACACTTGAGGACTCAGGGATTTTGACAATCTCAGGTTTAGAAGAGGTCATAAACACCTAGGTTGATCTAGTAATTCATAGCTGGTGGATCAATAAACTTAGAGTTTGAGGAAAACCTTTGCAGAGAGTCAGATTTATGAAGGAGGACATAAGTACCTACATCCACTAACTCAGCCTCTGGATCAACAAACTTAGAGTCTGAGGAAAACCTTTGCAGAGAGTCAGATTTAGGGAAGAGCACCTAAGTACCTAGATCTAGTACATCATCCTCCAGGATCAACAAACTTAGAGTCTGAGGAAAACCTTCACAGAGAGTCAGATTTAGGGAAGAGGACATAAGTACCTACATCCACTAACTCAGCCTCTGGATCAACAAACTTAGAGTCTGAGGAGAACCTTTGCAGAGAGTCAGATTTAGGGAAGAGCACCTAAGTACCTAAATCTAATATCTCATCCTCCAGGATCAACAAACTTAGAGTCTGAGGAAAATTTTTGCACAGAGTCAGATTTATGAAGGAGGACATAAGTACCTACATCCACTAACTCAGCCTCTGGATCAACAAACTTAGAGTCTGAGGAAAACCTTTGCAGAGAGTCAGATTTAGGGAAGAGGACCTAAGTACCTAGATCTAGTACCTCATCTTCCAGGATCAACAAACTTAGAGTCTGAGGAAAATTTTTGCACAGAGTCAGATTTATGAAGGAGGATATAAGTACCTACATCCACTAACTCAGCCTCTGGATCAACAAACTTAGAGTCTGAGAAAACCTTTGCAGAGAATCAGATTTAGTGAAGAGGACCTGAGTATCTAGAACTATTTTCCTAGGATGAAGAGTAAGGAAAACCTTTGCAGAGTCTCAGTTTTAGAAAAGAGGACCTAGATCTAGTATCTCAGGCTCCGTATGAACGAACAGTCTAAGGGAAGCCTCCGTTAATTTTCTTCAGAAGCTGGAGTAAGTAGCTCAAGATTTAGGTAGTGAAAGGTTCTCGCCATGGTATTTAACTCGTTAAGACGTCGGCAGTCCCTTGAAACCCTGAAAATGAATGCTCGGTTGAAATTGGCCAAATTCGCCAGCTCGTTAAAAGGGAATCTCGAGCCTGGCAGACCTTGAAAAGAAAGCTTCCGTTAAATGCTAATATCAAGCTTCCGTTAAATGTCGCTTCTAATGTCGAGCATCGTGTCGATGGTGAACCTGTCGTTTTTTTCGAGATTACTGAAAGTTGGGACGCGGTTTGATGCGTGAATTCTGAGCGAAAGGAGGCTCGTACTTTTGTGTCGGTCCTCGTTTTCAAGCGAGCGTTATTCAAACTCTTTCATCGCGGTTTCGTGACGGTAGCCGAGGAATCTGTCGCGGATGGAAGGAGAGCGACGCGACGACAGCCTGAATTATGAAGTTCGGAACTCGAAGAACGGACAAAAGGAGAGCTTTGTGGAGGCAGTCCTATGGGGTCCCAAAGAGGGATTTGCTAAGGTGGTCGGCCCTGCCTGTATCGAGGCTCTGCTCTGCGCTCTGAAACGGGCTTAAATATGCCAGGAACGATGAATCTTTAAGGACCTTCGCTTGCCGCAACGACCCTCTCCGCAGCTCGGATCCGTATTATTGAAATCGCTCTCCAGATTTCGACCGAGTTCTTTCGCGTTCTTTTATCAGTGTCGATCACTTACCGATATTTTACAATATTTTAAAATATTTTAGGAGGGAGGAGCTATGGGGACACATTACCTTGAAATTTTTCTCAAGGACAATATTTTGAGCAGTATTTTATATTGGACATAGTAGAGATATGAGGATTGACCCTTTGCACTCCTCAATTTCACCTACCGACTCCTTAATTTACAAAATAGATCAAGAAAGGGGTTCTCAATAAAATGTATTGAGAAGACGGATACACTCTTCTTTTATTACAAGTAGTAGATAAAAAATATACATATTCAATCTATTTATGAGATCCAAATGTCGAGCTGCACTTGACATAGTGCAAAGGGTTAAATTTATACACCATATTCAAATCTTGTATACAGGATAGTGAGGTTTGGAACAGAACTTAATTATTGTACCATACCAAAGGGTCCTCTTTTAAATGTTCCACTATATATTCTCAAAAACTTGCAATTACCAATTGTATTCTTTTATAGATAGAACAGTTCCTCTTAACCGAAAACTTTTTTCCTCAAATACACTCGTGAAAAACATGCTCGCACGAACATGTTTATATCCTTTTTGAATGCCGACCCGTGTCGGTTCTAAAAATGTCGGTGTCTCGGTCACGTAACCAACGAATGTAAAGTTTCCCGAGTGAAACTACCCCGAAGAAGAAGCACATCGTGGAGAAAAATTTGCGGAGTTCCCAGCTGCACCCGACGACGTATATATTCTGATCGAATTGCAACTGTTCCTTTTCGCTCGTTCATATGAATGCGAATTATCGTTTTCCTATCCGAACAATCGATGAGAAAGGTTGTTGGAACTTTTTGCATGCGGGGAGTTGGATAATTGAGACCTCGAAGTGTATTCGTCGATGGAAATCAATTTGAACTGTTTATACGCATTATGGAATTATACAATTGGGTGCGCGCAGTTCTCTGATTGGTTCGTGTTGCTTAATAATTCGAAGTTGGAGCTTCAAACCCCATTTTTGCAAAGGGAAATGTTCAGAGTGATGTCCTCTATCACCTATTTCTGGGGGTTACACTAGTTGTGAGATACCCTGTATTATACAAGGATTATACAATTTTGTATACTGTTATGTATAATGTACAATCTATATGCACATATGTATATTTTACAATGTGTACATTGTGTACATATATGTACACAAGGTTTATATATATTATATATACAATTTTATATGCAATTTATATGTACATATGTATATTATACAATGTGTGCATGTGTACATTGTGTACATATGCATATGTACACGAGGATCATACATGTATGTTATACAAGGATTATATTTATAGATTATATTGGTCAAGTTATTGATTATATTTATACATTATATTATATAATTATACATTATATTGGTCAAGGATTATGAAGAATTATGCAAGAAGCAAAATTTGCGAATGAGAATATTATTTTTGGTAATTGAACGTAAAAGGGGAAACGTTTTAAAACATTTAGTGTCGCGTTGGAATAGAATAAGATAAATAAAATGGAAATGGATGTCCATACGGTTTGATGGATAGTAAAAGGATATAGCTGCGATAAAGTTGGAAGTGCCGTAAAGAGGGACAGTGCAAAGAAAAAATGGCGACTTTATAGTAGGATTAGTTCTTTAGAATCGGTTCGTGAGCATCAGTTAAAAAGTTATTCGATTCTTAGAAAGCTTGAAGGAGTCTTGTGAGATGTACTTTTTAACTCTTAATAAATGTTTGTTAACATTGCACAAGTCATAGTGGAAGAGTAAGCCTTTGAGTTATGTCACACTCGTGACGCACATTGCACTCCAGATTCGATAAATAAAAATTATATTTGTGGCACGACTGAATTTTAAGATTAATATCAATTACTATTTGCATAATCAAGGATTGCTAAATACAAATATAGCTAATAGTTCAATTTTCTTTATTTGTTTTAAAATTGTAGTAATAATTAGTTAGCTGTGTCTGGCGCAACTGCTAAAGAAATGATGGGTTAAGGGGTTATAGAGCTTTGTGCACGGATTGAATTGACATTGAGTTAACATTGAATTGCCATTGAGTTAACATTGAATTAATATTGAATTGACAGATTATTAACATTGAAAATTATTCATCCACAAAAATATTCACAGTTGTTCATAAATTTTGACAACGAAGATTCTCGGTAAAAGCAAAATTTAATTAACGTGTTATGGGAGCATTTGACTCGGTGATATTCGCACATGCCTACCGTGCTATTAAACTGTCAAAGGGTTAATTGAATTTCTCCGAATCAACCGGACTGGATCGATCACGTCGGAACATCATCCCATAGGATTTGTATTTTGCAGAACGTTCATCAGGAATGAACCACTTAAGGGATTAGGCCCACTTTAGGGTCTGGAATGTGTGTATGATATTCTGTGCTACCTTTGACCTGTAAATTTAAGCTATGGATTAATAGGATCTTCTTTTGAAGATTTTATTGATCACACTTCATTCAAGAAAATTGTAAGAAATTGAGTTTGTAGGAAAATTATACAAAATTGTGGTTGTAAGGAAATTTTAAGAATTTGCAATTGTTAGAAGATCATAAGAAATTGGGTTTGTAGGAAATTTATAAAAAATTGTGGTTGTATTGGAAATTTTAAGAATTTGCAATTGTTAGAAGATCATAAGAAATTGGGTTTGTAGGAAAATTATACAAAATTGTGGTTGTAAGGAAATTTTAAGAATTTGCAATTGTTAGGAGATCATAAGAAATTGGGTTTGTAGGAAAATTATAAAAAATTGTGACTGGAAGAAAATTGAAAAAGATTGTGATTGTAAAAAAATTACAAGAAATCGTAATTGTTATAAAAAGTGCAAGAATTTGTGATTGTAAGAAAATTACAAGAAACCATGATTGTTAAAAAATTGCAAGAAATCCTGATTATCACAAAATTGCAAGAAAATTACACAAAGTGATAACTATAAGAAAATTGCAAGAATTCTCAGCAAATAATTTACAATTGCAAGAATTCACCCTAAGTAATTTCCAATTGTAAAAATTTACAGTAACCAATATTAAAAATTTTAAGAAATGGCAACTATAAAAAAATGGCGAATGGTTCTCTCAATCCTTGAGACCTCCACGTTTTGCTATAAATAATCTCGTTTACTTGCGTTATCCTCTTTACACTGTCTACGATAAGTTATGACGTTATAAAAGAGTAAGACGTTAATTCGTAATGCGGTTATCGTGTATCATATTCGATAAGCATGGCCAGTCCGTGAACGACTGGCGACTTATCGACAAAACTAATGCCCTGCTCGATCGTCTGAAAAGGAGCAAATAAATGGAACGTGTTCACACAGGATCGTGGTAAGCGTCATCCATTTTCAAGGGAATATTAACCGTGCTATGCTTTTCAGTGGCGTGAGTAAATGCTCGGTCGAGCGTGCAGGGATACACATATAGGAGAAGGCAGCCCGAAGAAAAAGAAGATAAAGAAAAAGTGCGAGCTCGTTTCTCACTTCCGTTCAAAGAAACGAGCTCCGCCATTTTCTTCTTTTAAAAACACCTTCGATAATTATTTGTTGCCACGTCATTTCTAATGGAATGCGATTATGCGAAATTGTTTTATAAGTGGATAATATCGATTCCACTTAAAGATTGCACTTCAATTCTATTCGAGTATTTGGAATTATTATTTATATTTGCGTTGTGTCATAGTAAGCTTGTTATATGGCTTGGTGAATTTGTAAATGGGGGAAATTGTAAAGTGAATTGTGATAGTAATGTGGAGAATTTGGAAGTAAAATGAATACATTGGTTAAAATGGAAAATTTGGGTACATAAATTGGTAAAGTAGGTGAACTTAAAATTGATGAAATAGCCATTTATGAAATTTATGAAGTAGTAAATTAGCAAGTGGAGAAACTGAGGGAATTTGGGAACTCGGGAATTCGGGAATCCAGGAATTCGGAATTTAGGAATTCGGAAATCCAGGAATTCGGGATTTAGGAATGCGGGAATTCAGGAATTCGGAAATTTAGGTATTTGGAAACCTGAGAATTTGTAAATTTAAGAATTGGGGAATTTAAGAACTCGGGAATTTAGGAATTTGGAAATTTAGGAATTCGGAAATCCCGGAATTCGGGATTTAGGAATTCGGGATTTAGGAATTCGGGAATTCAGGAATTCGGGAATTCAGGAATTCGGAAGTTTAGGTATTTGGAAACCTGAGAATTTGTAAATTTAAGAATTGGGGAATTTAAGAACTCGGGAATTTAGGAATTCGGAAATCCCGGAATTCGGGATTTAGGAATTCGGGATTTAGGAATTCGGGAATTCAGGAATTCGGAAATTTAGGTATTTGGAAACCTGAGAATTTGTAAATTTAAGAATTGGGGAATTTAAGAACTCGGAAATCCCGGAATTCGGGATTTAGGAACTCGGGAATTCAGGAATTCGATAATTTAGGAATTCAGGAATTTCCAAATTTAGGCATTTGAAAATTTGGGAATTACGAAATTCTGGAATATAGGAACTTGGAAATTTAGTAATTTGTAGAAGTGTGAAGTAGTAAACTGAGAAATTGACAACGTGTTAAATTTACAAAAAACAAAACAGTAAATTGTAGAAATAGTCAAATAACGTTTCCAAACCTTGCCTCACCCCGAAAAAATTGTAACAAGTACATCCAGCAAGAGAAATGTTATCTAGTTAGTGTATTCATGCAATTTTCAAGTTTCCCCGTGTTTTTCAATTTGAAAAATTTCCAAGCACGTTGTGCCGTGTTTCTCGCAAGCGAACGAAGAAAATTTTGTACATTCCCATGTCGGGAACATTTTTCGAATAACCGACAATTAGCGAAGGCGAATGTTCGTGTTTTCGGTAGTTCGTTTTTCTAAATTTTCCCTCGTTTGACTGTGCTTTCACTTTGGATAATTCTAGACGTCGCGTTTTGCGTGTTTCTTGCCGGTCGACACGTGGTTTCTACGGAAAATTTGTCGGATCGTAATTTCCGGCATCGCGAGCATTTCGTTTGCATGAAAATTTTCCACCGTTGCTTCGGCTAAACTCCCACGTTGATTAAATCTTCTTGCGCGGTGGCTTTATTTATTTCTACGGTCTTCTACGTTATTTACACCGAACGTTTCGTATTGTTATCGCAACTGCAAAATGGCGGATGTGGTTTGGTCACGGACTTTATAACCACGCTGGCAAATTTGTCTCTGATCGAGCATCTACTTAATATTCTGTTATTCCGAGACTAATCTGTTTGTTCAGGATACAAGTTTTGGGAATTCATCCTCGTACAGTTACGAAACTTCGATGAAACATTTAACCTCTTGCCTTGTAGTCTCATACATGACGCATTCAGTCCACACATGATGCACTGAACTCACACGTGACGCAGTCAAACAATACACGACGCTTTCAACTCACACATGACGTAGTCAACTCCTACATGAGGTACGCAATCCACACATGACGCACTCAAACCACACATGAAGCAGTCAATTCACACATGACGCACTTCAACCCCATGTGACGCAGTCAATCACCACATGACGAAGACATCCCCCACATGAGGGACTCAATGCACACATGACGCACTCAACCTACACATAACGCACTTAAACTACACATGATGCATTTAACTCACATATGACGCTGTCCACCTGACGAAGTCAGCTCCCATGTAAGACAATCAATCCACACATGTCGCATTCAATTCACATGTGACGCAGTCAATCCTCCACATGATACATTCAAGTCATATGTGACGCAGTCAATCTCCACCTGACGAAGTGAACTCCCACGTGAGGCACTCAATCTATACGTGACACACGCAATCCATACATGTCGCAGTCAACTCACACATGACGCATTCAACTCATACATGACGCAGTCAATCTCCACCTGACGAAGTCAATTCCCATGTAAGACACTCAATCCATACATGAGGCACTCAATCCACACATGACGCAGTCAATCTACACACGATGCACTTGACCTACACATGACGCACTCTTATCTCTTAATTCTGCTACGGGTTGATTTGAAACTACAAATGAAGGTACACAAAACCGTTTATGTATCGCTTAAAGCTTGTACCGAGGACTAATCTTCTTGCTGTAATATCCACGACCTAACACCAAGCACGAAAAAGATCTAATAGAGCAGCGTGTGCGTTGCGTTTTTCGTATACCGCGAAAAATACTTTCGCAAAAAAACACGTTGATTGAAATAAAGCAAATTTCGTACCCGTAAAAGTAATCGGTTGTAGAGATTGCAAAATCGAGTTAACGTTTGAAAATTGCCGAAAAATTCGCGCAGCGCTCGGAATATTGACGCTACGCGTTAAACGTTAATCGAGTTTGTTATTACTTTTTTACCAGCTGACGCGAGTGTCCGGTCATCCTTTTATTTTCAATCGAGCCAAATATTTGAGCAAGAAGAAACCTACAAATAGCGTTGATCGTTTCAATTAAATGGCCTGTAAAATGCTGATATTTTAGCTGCTTCTGGCGTCAAATTTGTTGCCACCTTCTTTTTCTCTTCGGGGAAGAAAAATCGCTAGGAAGGATTGCCGGGAATGTTGCGACGATAAACAGTGCGCAAAATATTCTTGTTATCTGCGCTATTTGTTCGGCTGAGATAGAGTTTATTAGGCAAAGCACGCAACGTTCGCGTGCTCTTATCGACCTTGCCAGAATATGGCTACATTTTTACGGAGCTGAGTTCTTTAAATATTCTTATATCGCAAACATTCTTTATTATAACGAAATTTTGTGGAAATTTACAGGGTTGCCAGAAAATTTAACCGGGTATTTGTATGTTCAGTGCAGTAGGAAGGACATTTAGAAATTTTAGAAGTATAGGGGTGGCAAATTCAGTAGAATTTTGGAGATTTGGTGGAGATTTGAGAATTCGAAGATTTGGAGACTTAAGTATTTGGTAATATGGGCATATAGGAATTTCGGAAAGTCGAGAATGTGAAATTTGGAGATTTGGAACTTTGGGGATTTAGGAATTCAGGGAATTAGGGATTGCAGTGTTTGACAATTTAGGATTTTAGGAATTCTGAAATGTAGGAACTCAGGAATGTAGGAATTCAGGAATGTGAGAATTCAGGAATGCGAGAATTCAGGAATGTAGGAATTCAAGAATGTGAGAATTCAGGAATGTAGGAATTCAGGAATGTAGGAACAGGGAAGTGTAACTCGGAAATATTGATATTTTAAAATTCAGGAACTGGGAAATTTAATAATACGAAAGTTTAGAAGTTTGGATATAAATTTCGAAAAACCTGCCCCGAGCAAGTAATGCTATTTAATCCATAATAAGTGACAAGAGACTCGTTCTAGGTAATGGATACGATTTGAGAAAACTCATTTTCAGAATTAAAGAATTATTCTATGATATTCCTGGTGCTCGGAGCGAGGATGCTCGGCAGTAAAGTCACGTAAGTTTTCTCAATGCAAATGCGTTCTCGGAATATCCGAGAAGATAAATTCTCGGAGCTGTTCGTCTTGATTCGCGCATGAAACGTATCGTGAAATTATTCTCTCCCTTCCTATTCGATCATGATTCCCTTTGATAACTCGACTTTTACGCTTTCGTTTTATAACTAGCTCCTATCCACTCATACTTCTTCATTTTCGAAGAAATTTCAACTTTCTCTATCTTATTACCCACCCTTCGATTCTTCAATCACTATGATTTTCTCTATTTTCGAATTTTAAACAGACTTTTATATTAATTACTACAAATATTGATTCCTAATATGTTCTATAGACAATTTCTTGAAAATTGATGTTTAATGTGTTTCTAGTTTTAAAGTTGATTTTTAATGTTTTTATCAGATTTTAAAAGACAATGTCGAATTACTAGATCGTAGTAAAGATTGAATACCGTGAATTTACAAATAAAAATAATAGAATTTTTGTTGTCAGCAGAAGAATGTAAAACGTTGAATAGTAAATCAGGTTATCCGTACAGAGATATCTCCTCGACCGTGTTTATAAAGCGTTCATGTAATTTTCGAAATTCTACAGAGTTTTCCTCTTACCGTCTGCACTCACGGTCTCTCTTTTTACCCGGTTCTTCTGTGTCTGCTCGTTTCTTCGGTACATTGCACGTTCTCTGTATCTGACACTCGGCAGACGTGATCCGAGATCGAGCAGAAATTCTCTGAATTAGATATATCCAGTGAATTTTTTAATCTAACGTCTCCGTACTGGGTCGTTTACGATTTTTATGATATAATTATGAACACCGAAATTCTCTAATCAAACGGATCAAAGTAACGTACGGTTTAATATTTCTGCGCTTTGAATTAAATCTCGTTTGCATTTTTACGCTCGACGGTTTAAACCATCGCGAAATTCGATTTCCGACTGGGAAAATGGTGAAAATGAGTTGGCTGCTACTCCGAGTTTTACCGGATCAACTTTTCTGGATGTTCCGAACAAACGTCACACGGCTCCTCTCTAAATTCAATCTCACATTCTGACATTTTTCAGACGATAAACCTTCGCTTCTGGTCTGCGAATCAAAATTTTCGATTCCCTGTCGTTCTTTAATATATATATGTCCGATGTATATATGTACTTTTGAGGAATATTATCATGTTGCGAATGACAGAATTATTCACTATTAAAAACGATGAATACTCTTCTTGATAAAATAATTTTCATTTGTAGTGTTAGGTCGTAAAATATATATTGCAGCGAGAGGACCTCGAGAGACACTCGAATAAAGTGCGTAGCAAAATAAAAGTACGTATCAAGTACCAAGTATCAGGTTTCAGGTATCAAGTTTCAAGTATCAAGTTTAAAGTGTCAAGTTTCATGTATCAAGTATCAAGTAACACGTCTGGTCATTAAAAAACGTACGTATCAAGTTCCAAGTATCAGGTTTCAGATATCAAGTTTCAAGTATTAAGTAACAAGTCTGGTCGTTCAAAGTGAAATTCATTTAGATGCAGTCGACTTATACTCGTTGGGAATTTAATGATTCGCGTCGTTTAATCGTCACTTAATATTGCTGACGCTGCGACGCACATACACTTAGTTCTTAACCCCTTGCCTTATGATTTATCAGGTGCGTCAGTCGGAACTAACTGATCACAGCTACGATATTAAAACAGAGAAGAAAAGTTGAAGTGTTATGTCAATTTTGTATTCGGCAATCCTTGACCGTGTAAATTATAATTGGACTTAAACTCCAAATTGAAGCTTATTCAAAATTCGAGTACGATTTGTCACGTTTGAAGCGTGCATGTGAGGGTTGAGTGCGCCATTTGTACCTGGACTGCGTCGTGTCTAGCTTGAGTGCGTCATGTGTAACTTGAGTGCGTCATCTGTAGCTTGGGACTCACTCAAGCTATACGTGACGCACTCAAGTCGCACATGACGCACTCAAGTCGCACATGACGCACTCAAGTTGCACATGACGCACTCAAGTTGCACATGACGCACTCAAGTTGCACATGACGTACTCAAGTTACAAATGACGCTCACATGTGTAGCTTAAGTACGTCATGTGTGGCTTGAGTGCGTCGTACATGGCTTCAGTGCATCATGTGTGACTTGAGTACATCATCTATAGCTTGAGTGCGTCATCTGTAACTTGAGTGCATCATGTGTAACTTGAGTGCGTCATATGTAGCTTAAGTGCGTCACGTGTATCTTGAGTGCGTCATTTTTAACTTGAGTGCGTCATTTTTAACTTGAGTGCGTCACGTATAGCTTGAGTGCGTCATTTGTAGCTTAAGTACACATACAGTCCACTTACGTCCACACTTTGAGAATTTAACGATTTGCGTCGTTTAATCGTCATTTGCTACCGTTTTCACTGTAACCGATATACAAATACCCTTCTTAACAGTACAATTTGTATCCGTAGCTAACGCAAAGAAAATTGGACAAATTAAGTAAACAGTAGCATAATTTTGAAGAGAATAACGGTCGAGTTAATGGTTGACGATGTCGGACGAAATGATGGAAGGGAATGAATCGATCCGTTCTAATTTCAAATCCGAGCTATAACCTCGTGAGAATATGGTTTCGGTGGCGAGTCTGAGACCGACTCCTGGAATTCCATGAATGGTTGGCATAGTTTTGGACGATGGTATTTAGTAATTAGCCTACTGCCATCGGAGCATCGTGCTTCTCGTGCTTGCACGCTCCAGAAAGCCGAGCTTTCTTTCGAAACGGAGGAACCACGGTTTCACCGCGTCCAACGGATGCATTTTCTTTCGGCAGAGTTCGTCCTGAGATTTTTCTGTTCCCTGCTTCTTCGAGCGTGCGTCGACAAAAATATTCTTCGGGATAAATAAATTCCCTACCAAAATTTCCTTGACAAAATTTCCTAGTTGTCTATGAAACTTTTTACAGGTTGACACGTTCGATTAGTGTATTCGATAGCATTTAAATCGTGCGGTTATTGGCTGATCTGATTCAAATTTGCTTCCGGTTCGATCTGAATGTTTTATGAAGTTTGATATTCTTCGAGTAACCACTGTTCGGTGGTTTGACCTCAGTTCAACGATCTGATTAAAATATTGATATGTACTGACAAATATTGATTTTCCAATAATTAACTCTGGGAATATGGCTGTAAAATAATCAATTCATTAACGAATCGCTCCGTAGCTATTGATTACTTTAGACGTTCAATTCATTTCGTTAATTATGATCAAGCGCTCAGCAATGTAATTATTTACCTATTTTTGTTACAAGCGCGAGATTTGTAATTGATTGAATTAAAATTAGTGAAATAAATGATTAATCTATATGAAATTATTTATACATGAACAATATGTATGTTCCGAAATTTTCACGTTCTTAAGCCTTGAATTCCAATGCATCTCTAAAACTTCTCTAGAATTCCAATATGTTGAATTACTACGCATGGAATTCCTGCGCGCCGAATTCTTCTGAATGGAAGTCCTACATATCGAATTTGCACGCATGGCATTCCTACCCTCGAAATTCTCACACATGAAATTCCCACGCTTGGAATTCCTGCATACGGAATTCCCACGCTTGGAATTCCGACATACCGAATTCCCATGCTTGGAATTCTCACGTATGGAATTTTGCAGACTTGGAATTCCAACTTACCGAATTCCCACGCTTTGAATTCCTACATACCGAATTCCCACGCTTGGAATTCTCACGTATGGAATTTGGGCTCTTGGAATTCTCACGCTTCGAATTCATTTGTGCCAAATTCCCATGTGTGGAATTCCTATGTACCGAATTCCCACGCTTAGAATTCCATGTATTGGAATTGGAACCTAACCTAACCTACACATGGAATTCTTGCGCATGAAAAACCTTATTTCTACACACAGAATTCTAACGTGTGAAATTCATATGTATGTTAAATTCCAGCATATCGACTCTACCGCGTGGGAATCAATGGTAAATTAGTATTCATTTATACCATGTGGCGTGACTCGATTAAAAATAGGTCCGAATCGAAAACAATTCTCGTCTGCAACGTACAACGAGAAAATGACACATTTAGTAGATTTGACGTGCGATACGGGTAACGTAAATAATCACCATGCAAGGGAATCATTGATTTTGATTTCACGCATGGAAACCAACGCGAACGTTTCATGGATCGAATGAATTATCGCTTTCGCATTGTTTGCGCGAAGTTTCATATGTGAATCGCACACTACGAAATGTACTTCTTAAATCACTGGTATCATTCGTTTGATACAATATAATTAACAGGCATGAAATTTAATTTCAATATGGGAAATCAGTCGATCGAGAATTTCATCGTGCGTGTTACAAGGAAATTTCATAACAGATATTCTCGTATTAATTGGCTGGAATTATAAATAACAAAAACAATGGGGAGTTATGAAAATGATAGCGATTGTTCGAAATAAAGATACTTTCTTTGAGAATACCTGACGTATCGTTACGTAACAATAAACGTCCATAAATATGTAGATATGTATGAAAAACGTGTGTGTCTGCAGACGTATTTCAGAATGTTTCTCCTCACGTTACGTGGAAATTCAACCGATTGCATTTTCCCCGGAATAACCGGAATCGTCAGTTTCGCGCACGTCAATCACCGGCGCCTGCAGAATGGTTATTTTATTTTTTAATGGTCCGTATTCCAGAAAGCTAAACAATCTGAATATCACATTGTGCTTCGATACTCGACAGGATTTATAATTAAATTCCTTTGTGCAGGCATAAATTTAACAATCAAAATTGTTCTGTCAAGTTTCATTTGGAGAAATCAGAAGATTCACATTTGTGTACCGATTTTATCATTTAGGCGTCGGATGTAAGAATTCAATGTGTATTGTGAAATTTGATGTGATGGAATTTAGAGCTGAGTACGATGGAATTGTGTAGGAAAGTCGACATGTAGGAATTTGGGGATATTGGAATTCCGTTGGGTGGAATTCCGTGTGTTGGAATTCCACGCGTTGGAATTCGTCACATAAGAATTCGATGAATTAGAATTCCACACATTGGAATTCCTCACGTAGGAATTCCACGCGTTGGTATTCGATTGGGTGGAATTCCACGAATTGGAATTTGTTACGTAGGAATTCCACGAAATTGGAATTCGACACATAGGAATTCCACGAGTTGGTATTCGATTGGGTGGAATTCCATGAATTGGAATTCGATCGGTTGGAATTCCACGCATTGGAATTCGATTGGTTAGAATTTCACAAATTGGAATTCGATCGATCGGAATTCCACGCATTGGAATTCGATCGATTGGAATTCCACGCATTGGAATTCGTCACACGGAATTCGATCAAATAGAATTCCAAGAGTTGAAATTCGTCATGTTGGAATTCCACGGATTGGAATTTGTCAGATTGGAATTCCATACATTGGAATTCATCGTGTAGGATTTCAACACAGTGAAATTCGATCGGTTGAAAATCCTTGCTTTGTAATTTGTCATGTAGGAATTCAAGTCAATGAAATTCCTTCAGATAGAATTCCACGCTTTTGAATTCATTGCACAGGAATTCAGTACATACAAAGTCCATTAGTTCGAATTCCACGCGATGAAATTCTTACTGCCAGAATTACACACATCAAAATAAATGTACAATTATTCATATCAAGTTAATTTACAATTATTAATATAAAACAATACAAACAACTCGAAATCCAAAAACGTGTTCATAACGCGTGTAATAATTTCGCGCTATTGAAGATAAAGATACGCGTTAAGATTGCTATATAATCAAGGCTGATGTCCAATAGAGAGGCAGGATTATTCCCTTTCTGGAAACTCTTCGAACGTGCGAAAAATATTGTTGTTTTCCTCGAGAGTTCGAACAGGGTGAATAGTGGACTTGAAAACTCATTTGGCGATTTCCCGCAAGTTTCCCACCGTAGCCTCAGGCGTCCTTAATAAACTGACGATTGGAGGCTGGTTTCCGACGCTGGAGAAGTTGAATTCTCTTTATTACCGGTAGCGTTTAGCGCTTTTAATTGCGACCAATCGATGGCGCTCCTCGAATTTCATCGAGTCTGCTACACTCCCCGGAAAGTTCAATCAAATATGTATTTATACGCACCGTTCATACTTGAAACTTTCGCACGCAGTTTGTGTATGCAGTTTAAATATAGAATTTATTTATGCAATTTATAGATGCAAATTTATATATTCAATTGATATATGCAGATTTATACAGCGAATTTATATATATAATTTATGTATATAATTTCTGCATATAGTTTATACTGTATAGTTCATACTGTACTGTGCAATTTATATGCACCATACATACAATTTATACTTGCAGTGCATATGTGCTATGTACATATGTGCTTATATGTATACATATTTATAAACTTTGTACTCCTATAAAATTGTACAAATATTGAGGCACATTTAAGATTTCATTCATATGATAGAACTAAAAGAAGCATATCAATGTCATTTTATACGCAACAACCGTGAAGGTTTCTAATTCCCCGAAGGAAATTTAATAACGAATTTGGTGACAGAGAGTGAAATTCCAGAACGATCGTATATCTCTCAGGGGGGCAAGCAGATATTCGCTCCCATAACAATGGCTTAGGTTGGACACCATGATCAGATAATGGAGCACCAGGAGTGCATTATACTGCACCTATAGTGAAATTATGCATTTCTGAGAGTGTGCTGTACTTGCTTATCACGTACACACGTGGACATACATTCGTGTTGACCCGGGTGACGTTAAACGTGTACAGATTTCGTCTTCGAAAGGTCGAACCTTTTTGGTTGATTTATTCCGAAGAAAATATTACTAGGATTATTTCTCGTTACTCTCTGTTATCTCTTCGTTTCCTGTGTTCAGTTATATTGCTAATTATCTCTAATCCTCTTAAGGTTAACTTTTCTCGTGAAAACCTCATAATTTCCATAAACGAGAAGGTACGCCAACCTATGAGTTGGCGCGTGAAGAGGCTGACCCTGGTTCTACATATCCTTATGTGTCGAAATGTAACCCTGGAAGTGTTCACGGTGGGGATAGGCATACCTTTCTTTATTTTGGGTCAATCTCACGCACCAACTCATGGGTTGACATCCGTACGTAAATTATTACACCTAAATTGAAAATTCAGTACCAAAAATATCAGAAAAATTTACAATATTTGAACTGCAAGTGCGTCACGAGTGCGTCGTAGCTCATGTGTCAACTCGTGGGGCATCCCTACATAAACTATCACACCTAAACTGAATATTGACGAGTACCAAAAATATCAGAAAAATTTACAATATTTGAACTGCAAGTGCGTCACGAGTGCGTCATAGCTCACGTGCCAACTCTTGGGACATCCGCACATAAATTATTACACCCAAATTGAAAATTGACGAGTACCAAATACCATAAGAAAAATGTCGAATATTCGAACTGTAAGTGCGTCACGAGTGCGTCTTGCATATCTCACGCGCCAACTCGTGATTCGACAACGGTAAGTCATTTTGTCGAGCAAAGCCTAAATCCGACTCCTGTTCGATACAACGTGTATATAATCAGTTGGCCACGGGCCAGGTAGATCTACTATCCGACAGATTCCTGTTTTCCTGCGTTTAGTCGTTTGCAGGCAGCCACGGAGATTACAGACTAGCCTGATGGATCTCGTGTTTCATAGTTCCTCTCTTAGCTCGTTAAAACTTTCTGCCTGTGGCGGAAAAACTCGATCGAGGTTCTCGAAACGTATGCCCGGAACCTTTGTAACTCGAACGGTAATCCATTTTCAATTGCACGCGCGATTTTCCGCGAATACTCGAAACTCGGTAACGTTCGCAGATCGTGCGAAACGAGCAACGTCAAGTTTCTATCGGTAGAATTTTTAGATAACACGCGAACTTGAGGCTTACCGAGATTAATGCCGCGCGATTTATCGCGGGGGATTTAGGGTCGTTTCGGAGGGAACGTTCCCCTTCTATAGAAAATGATATTTTTGGTTAAAAATGAGCGATACTTTAAGCGAAGGTTAGGGGAGTCCCTGATAAACACCACTGATACGAGCGACAAAGAATTTCAGTCGGGTAGAAGTTAATTTTTTAGCAGTATCAGCTGTATCGCTTCAACTTTCTCTGTAACGAGTGGTTTTTACTGATACAAGCGCTGTCATTTGGCTCGTGGTAATTTAACGCTGTGTAATTCGACGCTGTGATAATTTGACATGAAGTAATCGACGACGTGGTTACTCGGTGAGAGGTATTTCGACTCGTGGTAATTCGGCGCGTAGAAATTCAACGCGTGGTAATTCGGCGCGTAGGAATTCGACACGTTGGTAATTTGACGCGTGGTAACTCGACGCGTGATAATTCGGCGCGTGGTAACTCGACGCGTGGTAATTCAGCGCGTAGGAATTCGACCCGTTGGTAATTCGGCGCGTTGGAATTCGACGCGTGGTAATTTGGCGCGTAGGAATTCGACCCGTTGGTAATTCGGCGCGTTGGAATTCGACGCGTGGTAACTCGACGCGTGGTAATTCGGCGCGTAGGAATTCGACCCGTTGGTAATTCGGCGCGTTGGAATTCGACGCGTGGTAACTCGACGCGTGGTAATTCGGCGCGTGGTAATTCGGCGCGTGGTAATTCGGCGCGTGGTAACTCGACGCGTGGTAATTCGGCGCGTAGGAATTCGGCGCGTAGGAATTCGACACGTTGGTAACTCGACGCGTGGTAACTCGGCGCGTTGAAATTCGATACGTGGTAATACAGCACGTGGTATCTCGACGCGTGGTAATTCGGCGCGTAGGAATTCGGCAACTGGTAATTCGACGCGTGGTATTTCAACGCGTGGTAACTCGACACGTTGGTAATTCGACGCGTGGTATTTCAACGCGTGGTAATTCGATACGTGGTAATTTCACGCGTGGTAATCCAACCCGTGGTAATTCGCCGCGTAGAAATTCGTCACGTGATAATTTGACACCTTGATAATGTCATACGTAATAATTCCACGCACCCTAATTGAACATACAATAATTCAACGCGTGGTGATTCAGTGCATTGGTAATCCAGCGTATGTTAATTCAACGCATTGATAAATTGTCTCATAGTAAATCGATCCACCATCTATAATTGACTGTTAGGAAAACCAGTGATAAGCACAATTGATAAGCCATGTTCAGCAGATTTCAGTGAAGTAGACATTAATTTCCCAGCCGTACCACTTCAACTTTCGTAATAACGGGGATCTTTATTGTACCGTGATTGATTTCAACGAATTAATGAATGATATTGATCACGCATTTGTGCAGCCATTCTCATTAATTTTATGTCTCAATTTGATATTTGACAACGCTTCCATGTAATGAAATCGTGTATCAATATCCTTTATTTGCTGTGCGATAATGTAATTATTATTTCTAACTACGAACCAGTCATTTCGTATTAACGAGATGAATTTATGCTGTCATTTTCGCGAACCTTTGTCTTTTAATTTGATGCAGCATTTAATCATTTCTATATTACTTTTGTGTCGTGAAATCATACTTGGATATCGACTATCAAATATTCAAT
This sequence comes from Megachile lagopoda, assembly GCA_036983795.1. Lineage (NCBI taxonomy): Eukaryota > Metazoa > Arthropoda > Insecta > Hymenoptera > Megachilidae > Megachile > Megachile lagopoda. The sequence continues at coordinate 8,488,114 of CM072798.1, forward strand.
TTAATACAAATCTTTCTTTGTCACTTATTTAATTGTATTTCATTTATGATTCCAATCAAGTGCCTTATGGTACTGAAATTATTATGAAAATCTAGTATTATCATTTTATATAACTTTATTAATTCATTCATGAAATTAATTTACTGTGTCAATCAGTTAAAAAATTACTTGAAAATAATGATTGAAAAATAAACAGTTTTAATTGCAAGTCCACAATCATTTGTACCAGAGCTTTATCTTCGTCTCCAATTGGTCTACCCACAAAGCAGTATCGAAAGCTCGCTAGAAAATTGGTGAAATTGGTTTTCCCGCGACAAGAAGCATCGACGATACTGCTTCAAAGAGAGAGCCACGAATATCAGACAACACGAACGGATCACTCTTAAGTTTTTGTTTTCTCACAAATCGAAAGGTACTCGAGAGTTTTCGAGGCTTTCATCGACCGCGCGATTTCAAAGATTTTAATACCTAGCAAAGCTTTCAACAACGTTGAAAATCTTTGAGACCTCCGGTCGTCCTCAAAGTGCTTGACAACTTTTCGATACCGCCGGAAAACCGATGTCATTGACGGTTTCTCTCTTTGACCTGCTTCCATTGACGCTGAGAACGACAGTGAAATGATCAGACTCATTGAACGGTCTTGTACTTATCGACAGAATATTTCCTGTAATGTTGCGAAGACTGTCTCACCGCTCCACTTTTCATTTTTATGGTTTCGGCTTGGGTAACGCTCGGGGATATGGGTTGTGAAGATATGGAGTTTTGGGGATCTACGACTGGGAGGTTTTAGGGATGTGGGATTTGGAAAGGTTGAATCTTGGAATGTAGGATGTGGAGGTTTAGAATTTGGAGATGTAGGATGTGGAGATGTAGGATGTGAAGATATGTGAAGACGTGGAGAAGCAGGGTGTGGACATGTAGCATGTGGAGATGAAGGATGTGGATATGTAGAATGTGAAGATGTAGATTGTCGAAATGTAGGATGTGCAGATGTAGGATGTGGACATGTGGAATGTGGACATGTAGGGTGTTGAGATGTATAATTTGGCGATGTAGAATGTGAAGATATGTGAAGACATAGACATGTATGATGTGGAGATGTAGGATGTGGACATATAGGACGTGGAGATGTAGGATGTGAACATATGTGAAGACATGGACATGCAGGATGTGGAGTGTAAGATATGGGAATGTAGAATTGTGGGATACAGAATTTGGGATTGTAGAATTTGGAAATCTAGGACTTGAGAATGTGGAGTATGGGGTTATAGAATTTGGGAATCCAGGACTTGGGGATGTAAAGTATGGGGCTATAAAATTTGAGGATGTGGGTTTTAGAGGTGTAGAGTATGAAGTTATAGAATTTGGGGATGTAAGATATGAGAATGTAGAATTTTGTTACATAGAACTTGTAAATGTAGGATATGAGGTTATAGAACAAGAAATTTTGCAATTTTCGCAATTACACAACGAAGAGTGAATTCGTATTGACTTGTCAACCAACAGTTGGCAAGAGTATCCACAAGAACCGATCAATCGCATCAAAATCAGAAGCTGTTCAAACTGAAATCCCTTGCAGAGATTGTTCTGAATAGTTCGGCTCGAAATTCCCTCCCTCTTGGAGGGAGTACAAGGTACCGATTAATTACGCGACGCGTTATCAGACTATTGTACATTATCGGGTTCCCATACAAATCTGTCATCCTGTCGGATACGCGTTTCTCATTGAATAGACGTCGAATCAGGCCCTGTCCATCGAACGTAAAAATTGTAACTCAAACTCACTGATTAATCAAATAATTTGCCTGTTTGCAACACTGTAATTATTATTCGTTAACAGTAAACTTTTGCCAACACATTCATTCATTTTGAAAAATAATGTAATTAATTTTGAATAATAATATAATTATTGCATATTCATTATTATATAATTACTTAATATTATATTACTGCATAATTGTAGGCTTTTCTATGAGTTGTTTATAACTGAACAATTCAGTCCAGTGTTTTATATCAATATTTCTAATGACCTGATTAATTAATATTTTTAGTGACTTCATTCTTTTATAATCAACACAGTTCAAGTGTTTCTTTGACTTTATTATTTTACAATCAACTCACGTTCAAGTATTTTATCTTTCCATTCTGTTTAATCTCGATTTTAATTAATCGACTTGCAAAATATGAAGTGTACAAAACTGTGTCCTTGTTTTTCGACGTTTCGAAATCTAACAACCGTAGGGCGCAAAATCGCAGCTCGTTAGTCACCGAGAAATCTTAATCTCGGGTCGAATGCAAAATCGATAGTATGCAAATCGACGCCGATAAATCGCTGGTTGCACCAGCCAAGTTAAGGCCCTCTTTACGGTTCTCGTGGTTTGCTTGTGTACCAGTTGCATCGGTTACTTCTCGTCGATTGTTGTTAATCGTTACGGTGTTCTAAAGCCGGTATTAAATTGGCATTATTGTCGCATTGAGTGATATCTCGCTATTTCGACTCCTCTGATCGCGTGCTAAGCTGTAATGAATCATGCGCAAATTCTCGTTAATTAGCGATTGATGCTCGAGATTATGTTATAGAAATTGTGCAGTTACATTCAATCTTCAAATACAATTTTTGCTAAATTATGCTTCATTCGTATTACATGTTTTTAATAAATTTTGTTCAAATTATTTTTATTTCGTGAACGTAATATTTAGTGAATTTTAATTTACTCCATTCTATTTCATTTGTATTATATATTTCTAGTGAATTTTATTTTATTAAAATGTTTTTTAATCATTTTTATCTTATGAACATAATGTTCAATGAATTTTATTTTACTTCATTCTATTTCATTTGTATTATATTCATCATTTCTAATGAATTTTATTTTATGAAGCTGATTTTTAATCATTTTTGTCTTATGAACATAATGTTCAATGAATTTTATTTTACTCCATTAAAGGAAATCTCTTTAGGGACAACTTTTTACAGCTTCAAATGTTGGGTCTTTTATCGAGCACTCATTAAAAGTTTGGTCATTTTAATTTATTCAATTAAAATCACGCTACTTTTATACATTTCTTAGTTTTTTACAAAGTTGTGATTTTTGTCACATTTTTGTAAAAAGTTAAACAGAAAGATATCTATATTAAAATGTCACTAACTGGTTGTTTCTTAATGTTTAATTATCGGTTCGAAAGTTCGTCATTGAACTTCGAGCACATATATAAATTTTTAATCGTCGAAGAAACTTTTGTAATATCAACTTGGGGTGGTCGTTCAACGAAATGAAGTTATTTCAGGGAACTTTAAAAAAACGCTAGATTTTCATAGCTGCAGCTATAAGTACTCGGGAGCGAAGGTGTTTTCCGTTTCCGGACCTTGGGAAACTTTCCTAGAGTTTGAACTTCGCGTGCTAACCAATTTGCATAATTAAATTGCTTCTGGTTACCACTTTGTAAAAAACTATTCGTTTAACACCACGGGTCGAATATAATAAACTATTACTTTCTTTTTATAAATTCGCCATTTTCATTGTGTTCGCGAGTGCCTACAATTATCTCAGCTACAAATATTTTTTTAATTATCTAACTGTCTTTGGATATTTGCAAGTATAAATCGGGATAGGTAAGAATGAAAATTCTAAAAACTTTGAGCAACAAATTTCTGAAAATACCTTTAAGAAACTTTCAAGTTTAAAAAATTCCCAAGAGTAGAAATAGAAGTTGAATATCTTATGAATAATTTTAATTGAATTTCCTTACAAAATGAACAATCTGTAGTGCTCTAATATGCAATTTGAGATTCGTATATTCCGTTAACAAATGATTTGGCAGTAAAAACGGAGGAGATATTTCATTGAAAAAGAAAACGAAGCGTACACCATAGAATTACGGGTTCCCGTTAAACGATCGGCCGTTCGATTTTCACGGGACGTAAATATTCCATTGGAAGTCAAAAGCTTCCTTAATCCAACAGTTTTGTCGCTAAATTTATCCTCCGGTATAAAGAGCTTATCCCACAGGCTATCTATCTGGACTATCGACGAGGTCCCTATTTATTTCTTTTTTCCCAGCGTCGTTTTCTCCGTTGCCCTTGCCTTGTTCTTTCATCCCTCGACGAACGATGAAACGTTCATGTCTCGAACCTTCCTGTCTATCCACCGATGGTACGATCGTACCACGATCGATTTATTCCCGAGATGGTTAGTCAGCCTTCTGGAAACGCGATAATCAGTTTCCGACACGTCAGGCTGCATAATGCACAAAGAGGGTCGGAAGTGCATTCCGTTTTATCGAGTCCCTTCTCTTTCAATCTACGGTAAACACCCTCTTACATTTCTAATCTTCTTACGATCTCGTCTTGCTTGTTTGCGCTACTCAAACGGGATTGATATATTGATTGGGTTATTGCTCAGGCAGAAATTTAATCGCGCGATTTAACGCGTGATCAATTGGCCGCTGGTTAACAGAGACGTGATTATTCGTCACGTGGTAGCTTATTGCCTTGCAAGTAATGACTCAGCGTGATGACTCAGTGCGTTGGTAATTCCACGCGTGGTAAGTCGACGCATTCATAATTCGGTTCGTTGGTAATTCAACGCTTGGTAATTCGATTCGTAGGAATTCGGCACTTTGGTAATTTGACGCGTTGATAATTCGACGCGCAGTGACTCAGCACGTGGTTAATTCGACGCGTAGTAATTCAGCGCGTAGGAATTCGGTATGTTGGTAACTCGACGTGTAGAGACTCAGCGCGTGGGTAATTCGACGCGTGGTAACTCGACGCATTGGTAATTCGGCGCGTGGTAATTCGACTCGTAGAAATTCGACACGTTGATAATTCGACGCGTAGTGACTCAGCACGTGAGTAATTCGACGCGTGGTAACTCAACGCATTGGTAATTCGACGCATGGTAATTCGACTCGTAGAAATTCGGCACGTTGGTAACTCGACGCGTGGTAATTCGACGCGTAGTGACTCAGCGCGTGGTAACTCGACGCATTGGTAATTCGGCGCGTGGTAATTCGACTCGTAGAAATTCGGCACGTTGGTAATTCGACGCGTGGTAATTCGACGCGTAGTGACTCAGCGCGTGGTAACTCGACGCATTAGTAATTCCACGCGTGGTAACTCGACGCATTGGTAATTCGACGCGTAGTGACTCAACACGTTGGTAATTGGATGCGTATTGACTGTGCGCGTTAGTAATTCGACACGTGGTAATTGAATGCGTTGGTAATTCGACTCGAGGTAACTCGATGCGTTGGTAATTCGATGCGTGGTGATTCACTGCGTTGGTAATTCGACACGTAATCACTCAGTGCATTGGTAATTCGACTCCTGGCAACTCGATAGGTTGGTAATTCGATGCGTGGTGATTCAACGCGTTGATAACTCGATACGTGGCAACTCGATGCGTTGGTAATTCGATACGTTGTGATTCAATGCGTTGGTAACTCGATACGTAGCAACCCAGTACGTTGGTAATTCGATACGTGGTGATTCACTGCGTTGGTAATTCGACACGTAGTCACTCAGTGCGTTGGTAACTCGACTCCTGGCAACTCGATAGGTTGGTAATTCGATGCGTGGTGATTCAATGCGTTGATAACTCGATACGTGGCAACTCGATGCGTTGGTAATTCGATACGTTGTGATTCAATGCGTTGGTAACTCGATACGTAGCAACCCAGTACGTTGGTAATTCGATACGTGGTGATTCACTGCGTTGGTAACTCGATGCGTGGTAACTCGCATTGTAATTCAACGCGTAGTGACTCAACGCTTCGATAATTGACCGCATGATATTTCCTCGCGCGTTAATTCAACCGTTGGTCAACACATCGTAGCACACAAAAAGCCACATCCCAAATATCTCTCGAACTGCCATCGATGCAAGCTTGATACCGTAGATGTTGCGCTTGTTTCGACCAAAGTAGAAAGTGGTTTGGTACATTGTTGGGCGAGATCGATTGGACGTAGAGTAATCGTGTTTCGTGTGGACGGTGTGTTCGAGTTGAATTTCGTTTACTAGCCAATTAGAGTTAGCTCGACGGAAGGAGAAGGAGCCGAGATCCTGATAACCGGATAGTCGGATATTCAGATAAGCAGGCTTTCAAGCCCCGACGGTGTCGTGTTAGATTTATAGAGTGAAGGTATTCTCGAGTCGTAAATTCAGGTGTGCAGCTTGATAGGCAGAGTCACGAGGAAGCAAGCCATCGAGTTCCGGTTACAATCGTTCAACAGCTGGATAGCCACTCGCGTGTACCGTTATCTCGGTTTGTTGTTTTAGCCGCGCCGCCTTCTTCCGGATAACGGATCATTACTTGAACGGTTTACTTTCGCAGTGTTCATCATTTCACGGCATCACACTTCATGGAGATATTTCGCGAACGATCGAAATCAATCCTTATTAGATTTACAGTTTATCAAATCTCAAAATCGTCCTTATTACATTCGCAACTGTATACATTCAGTTTCTGTTGCACGTATTGCATATTTTCCTGTTTCATATGTGGACGAATTTTGTCGCTTTATTGAAGAGGTGTTAGAACTAAACTTTTGTCGAATGTTTTTTGAAATTATTATCTCTGTATAACAACATGGTTCATATTGATATTGATCTCCATAAAACCACTCTTTTGTCGACAGCATTTGTTTAACAGGTGGATTGTCACACTGAAGATTAACTGTGGTCAAATACATTGTAACACAGGTAGTTCAATCCCCAGATTTATTTTGAAATTTATTATACATCAATATATTGAAACGTATTTATCAGTACATGTCTGTGAAGCACTCAAAAGTTTCTACCTCCTGTGTTTCTTTAAAATAATTGATTTTACCCCCGTTCACTCGATCAAACGGGAAAGAAGGGAATAAGTGAAACTCAGTGGAGCATAGTCGTGCAAATATATAATGGAAGGAAATTGCGTTAACTTCGAAATCAATAAAAGCTTTCTGTCGCGAGGTTCACTTGAACGGTGAATCATAATTGACTGATTTCTTTAAGAGATCGACTAAGTTGCATAGTAAAGGAAAAAGACAGTTTATAAATTTCATGGAATCGTGTCTTTTTATTATCATCGCTCGTCTTTTATTGAAACAGTTGTCGGGAAGTTTTCATCGACGTTGCTTTTAAGGGAGTGTGAAATTTTTAGTTCGCAAAGAAGAGACCGTGAGGAAGTTTCTACATTCAGTTATCATCCGGATAGTCTTCGCTTGTAACTTAACGCGATTTGTACCAACTAACTTTCTCCATTGACGTCTTAACCCATTAAGACTTCGCAGTGTCGCGGATGCAGTTTGTTTTTCTGAGCATTTTAACTTTACGGATTGCAACAATATTATTGTAAAAGCAGTTTCTTTAACCGTTAATAGTAATTCTTTAGCTAAACATTTGTATTTTGATGCACTTCAAACACATACATACTTTGTGGCACACTTTGATAAATATAAATTGAATTCTTGTTACAATTATTTAAAGCTTGTTTTGAGAGCGAATTTAAAAATATTTGGTGGATAAATTGTTTCTTGAACAATGGGAGGTGATGTGAAATGGGTATGTGGACAGACAAGTAGTATGAGTTCGTGGATAGTCAGACAAGTGGTGCAAAACCAGACGAGAAGTTGATCAGACAGCCGTGATACGTACAGGTAGTCAGACAAGTAGTATAAGACAGTCAGGTGGTCAGACAAGTAGTATGAGACTGTTAGATGGCCAGACAAGTAGTACGAGATTGTACGGTTGTCAGACAAGTAGTATGGGACTGTTAGGTGGTCAGACAAGTAGTATCAGACAGACAGGTGATCAGACTAGTAGTATGAGACTGTCAGGTGTTCAGACAAGTGGTATGATATTTTCAGATGGTCAGACAAGTAGTATGAGACAGATACATAGTCAGACGAGTAGTATGAAACAAACAGTTGATCAGACAAGTAGTATGAGATACTTAAATGGCCAGACAAGTAGTATGAAGTAGTTTAAGTGGTTCGAAAGGTATTATAGGCTATATCAAGTGGTCAGACAAGTGATATGAGGAATATCTGTAGTGAAACAAGTAGTTTGCGCCGGTATATATACTCAGACGAGTTGTTCAACGTATCTACCACCTAGAGAAGTGATATGATGTCCGATGCTAATAGGACAAGTAGTGCGCATATACAAGTACTATAGCACGTAGGGCAGGCAAGTAGAATAAAACATGAGTGATTCTAAAAGTAATATGTACGTGCTCAAAAAAGGTGAACCGCAACAATCAGAAAAGTGCATCAGAGCACTAAAAGGTGGTAAATGAATAATTTACAGAATGTTAATAATTTTATTCGAATCGTAACACAATGGAGTTACAGCAAAAAATTGAATCGGTTCCGCAAAAACACTCTTTGCAATTCTGCCATTTCACCGCGACTCGTTTGGAAGCTTGATTTAGAAACGAATTGCATTAACCCCTCTCAATTGAATTCCGTTTCTCCGGTTATCGCGTTTTGAAGGTTTCGAAAGCGTTTGATCGATGAACGCGAATTTCTACGAGCAGTGACCATTCTTCGAGGCTAATAATAAACGATACGATCGCGTGATCCGCGTAATCGTAAATTTGTTCGTGGCTCTATGGTTTTGTGTCGCGTTACCGTAATCATACCGCGATTCCAGTCGGATTTCATCGTTTTTCGGTATCAGAGACTCATAGCCGTAAATAATTTACTCTTTCGCGTTTAATAAGCCGAAATTAGGGCGCACGAATAACTTTCGCTCAATTATCATCTCGACTCTTTTATGCTGCATAATGGTTGACCGAGAGGTATACTCACAATATAATACTTTTCTTTTCGCTACCGATTGACCCAGCTCCATCGAAATTAATACGGAATTGTTTAATATCTCGATTTCTTCTTAATCATGTATTTCAAACACAAAGGAACAGTTCACATTCGCTAAGATGTGGACGCTCTCGACCCAACTTCTGACAAACATTTATTCATGATCGAGGTTTCCGATTTTCTGACCTCGTGTCTGCCATGTTTGAATAATTAACACGAACTAGCTGCTTGTACATCCTCGTTCGTCTTTCCGTCGTGTTCACGAAACTTTGCATCCACTGTTCTCTCCCTCTCGGCCGTTAAATAAAGGTAAAAGAATTCGCGATAACCGTAGCGGAAGATGAAACGGGAAAACAGACGAAATATTTCGTTACTTCGTAGCAAGTTCCTCCAAGTATTTCATAAAAGAATTTTCATATCCCAGATTGTTCTTCCCTGGATTTGATTCGGTCAGCTCTGTGTTTGGGGAACAAAGTTGCGAACATGAAATCCGGAAAATTTTTAGGAAACTGACACAATCGATGAGACAATGTTGCAAGGTTTTTTTTTAGAAGGAATAGGAACTTCTTGTCGAGGGGATTTTTTTTCTACCGCCGTTTCACAGTTGCTTGCGACTAACTTTCGAACAATAGTAACGATGGCTCGTTATTTTTCCTCATGAGAAATCTTCTATGCTCATTCCTGTCGACGATTTCCGCCAAGAGTTTGCTCCCGTTTCTTGGTTATTGCAATGATTACGTTCTGTTTAGACTGCGTTAATCGTTAATGGGTCAGTCGCGGTAATACTTCATATCGTTTTAGCAATTTGAGTCAACAAATTGAAGGCATTGTTCGAACTAGGAATTTTATGATTTCCAAATTTTTCGTGTCCCATCTTTTTTATAATTCCACTCGTTTTTATTGGAAATTTAGAACTACTTTTATTCTAAACTTATAGTTATATTTTATTTTATTTGAGACTACTCTTTTGTTAAACTTTCTGTATTTTTTTTTCTGTATGTCACCCTAAATTTTACACAATTATTTCTGGTAAACCCAAACTATTTTGTTATAATTAATGCAAGCAATTTTTTGACAAAATTATTTAATGCTTCAACAAAGAAGATCGAAACGGGAATAGTGGATATTTAAACGAACGTAACGAACGAAAAATTTCCCTCCGTTGAAGAATTCCGAAACATTTCTGAGTTTTTTAATCGGAATGGGCATATTTAAGTGGCTATTATTCGTTTCGGAACAACGTTCATACGCCGGCTGTTTCAATTTCTGGCTTCGAGACTCCGCAAGAGAGTAATAACGAATGAAAAGGGCAATAAATCGTCGACGAAGCAATATGAAAAGGGAAAACGACAGTAATAATAGCGAGAGAAAGAGTGGGGACGTGGAATCGGTGAAAATATGACAAACTGTCGGAGGTAGACGTAGAACGGTGTAATAGCGGCATCGCATGAAATATAGAAAGTTAGAAAATTAGGTTGTAAGTGAAGTTAATCCCTCGGTGTGCTTAACTTTCGCGCGTACATGGAATATGAAATTTCCGAACTCGCGGGAATTCGGCTTTGATGTTACGTTAATGGTACATCGCTTCCGATGATAATACGAATTAGACTACCATCAGTTCCAACAGTCTACGATATCATTATATCATCTTCAGATAATTTTAACATTATTTCATTCCTTCGAAATGTTCCTGCAAATATTTGGAAACATTTATTTTGGGACTTTTATATAGGGGAGACAATGACAGTGGTACAGGGTGGTACAGAAAGTAAATTTGAAAAGCTCCCAATTCCTGTCTTAAATTTTCAGAACTCCAAATCTTCAAATGCATAGATCTCTAAATTTTCAATTCTTAAAATCCCAGAACTTCTTAATACTTAAAATCCTAGAATTCTACAAATTCTAGAATCCCTAAGTACTCAATTCTCCGAATCCCAAAATATCTAAATACTCACTTCCCCAAATTCCAGAATCTGAGAAATTTCTCCAAATCCCAAAATTCCCAAATTTTCGCCAGAAAAATTCTGCAACAAAGCAAAAAAAAGGTTCGAAGAAAAAAACTGTAATTTCAGCGGCGATAACAAGCTGACAGAAACATTTTGTCCTGTTTTTCGTGCAGATCGATACCAGATAGGGTTTCAAAGCCGACATCGTTGCGTTGAGTTATAATTACAGACAGTATCTAGCCATGTACATTCGTCATTATTATCAGTTTCCATGCAACGTCCATCTTTGTCGACGATCAAACGAGTACAAAGCGATTCGACGCTTGGAATAGTTTGCCGGTGCGATTGTTGTCTGCGCTAAAATGTCGAGGTAATAAAATATTCCGCTACGTTATCGTGCTACTGTGAAGATAGAAGTATGCGATATTACGCGTTGAAAGGGATGTGTAGCTTAAAATTTCAATTATCTTTCTTTTCCGATAATTCTACCGTAATATCGCGGAATTGTTCGTACGGGACTTTTATAGTTATCGGTTTTTTTTAAATTGTTACGGAAAAATTTGTGGGGAGATATGTAAATGATATGGTACCGTGTGTAGATACAATTTTTATATATTTATCTAGGATTCTAGTATGTACAATCATCTACAGGTATCTACAATTATCTACAGGTATCTAGAACTATACAATTTCAATTACACTGTGATAATTTCTACAATTTTTATTTTTTTGCAAATGTAGAAAAATGTAAATGGAATACTCATGCATTTTTTATGTGAAACAGTTCCTCCAAATATTTTGCATCAGAAGTACTAAAGTGTAATTGTGAGTAGTTAAAAAATAGTGAGTTGTTAAAAAATTAAAATAGCGATCAGTTAAAAAATTCATACAGTGAGTTCTTAAAATATCAAAACAGTGAGTAGTTAAAAAATTAAAATAGCGATCAGTTAAAAAATAGTGATCATTTAAAAAAATGAAAGAGCTGTTAAACTTCCATAAAATTTCATACGAAAGTTAACAAATTTTTGTATATAAAATTGCAAGGATGTTAATAAATCCGTAATCTTAATTAATTCGATTCTTCTCTAGTTGTCGAGTCATTTTAATTTAGCACAAGACGAGAGAATATTCGCGACAGTATTTGTATGATTAATTATGAAGGCAAATGGTTAAATATTCGTGTTAAAAGCTCGTTCATATCTTCGAGAAAGAATCGGAGACCAAGACGAAGGAGCAAACAGTAAGACCGCCGTTCGTGAGAGAATATTTAACGAATTTCACTCAAGTGCTGCATCAATAACGGTGATTTAAATTTTAATTAGACCAGTCCTGCACGATTTACATCACTTTGAATATTAATCGTTACTCCAACCATAGGCATGATTTCTTCCTTTTTCATTGTTATTCTTACATGCTTACGAGCGTCTTACGTTTACTGTGTAATCGTTAACAAGCTTCGTAGCTTTCAATATAATATTCAATTTTAATGAAAATTGCAGGGGAACATTCAAGTTTAATATTTTTGTTAAAGTGGTATCAGAGATGAAACAGTTTTAATGAAAATTCAATTTCTTTCAATATTTTCAAGGTTCAGTATTCAATTTAAAAAAATATTTTAAAATATTTAAGTCTAATATTTTTGTTAAAATGGTACCAGAGATGATACAGTTTTAACAAAAATTCAATTTCTTTCCATATTCAATTAAAAAAAAAAATATTTTAAGTTTAATATTTCCGCTGAAATTGTATCAGAGATGATTAATGAAAAATTTCCGGGAATACACGTGTTATTTTAAATATCAAATAATATTCATGATATTATAATTAATAATTTTGGGAATATTACTATGAATTCGATTTCAAGGAATGACATGGGATATGCAATATTCTGTTACAATAGTATTGCGTTATTAATTGGGAACTTTTTTGGGCGATCAAAATTTAATTCAGTGATAATACAAGCTTGTATGGTCTCATTTTTATCAGGAATTTGATATTAATTAAAAGTTGCGCACGACGTTACACAGTCAAATAATCAAATCATAAAATTGAAATCATTAAAATCTCTAGGGTTAACATAGCTTTTATCCTTCTATCATCTTGTAGTCTATAATGACTACAAGATTCAGATAATGACTACTAATTCATTTTAATATTCTTTTCACACTTTCAAGCAATTATCAAGATGTCTACAAAAAAAAATTTAGTACATAAATATCGACAACAGCCCCTGAGGTATTGAAAGTAATAAAACATGTAAAATTCATACAAATGTGCAATATATCAAATAACCGAATAATTCGGTATCTATAAAACCTGCTCACGCACAGTCTAGAAAGCTTGATTTTCCAGCGCAATATCTGTAAAAAGATGGCAACTCGAAGCGGTTGTAAGTCGATCACCACTGATATCACAATCATTTCGAAACCATTTCATGTTGAAAGAATGCGGGTAGTGGTGCCTACTGGCTAGTCGCATACGCAGAAGGTCGAGAGAATAGATAAAAATTGAAATACGGAAATGGAGAGAGTGCGATCAACATGATTTCTCGCGTGTCAGTGCAGGGTAACGTGATCGTCGACAGTAGAACAAGCACTGCTGGCACGTCCGCGAAAGTATCGAGCGACAACGCTCTTCCTTCGGGTTGTGGGTTGGGCGAGGGTGGTGCGAACACGCTCGAACCAGCACGATTTTACCCGATCTCAGCCAACTATGACCCAAGTAACTCTGGGTCAGGTCAGCCAGGTCAATCGCCCTGGCTGTTCGTGTCGCGAGGGAGACCTCGACAGTTCGGCTCCCTTCGATCGTTTCACCCTTTGGCTCTACTCTGCGCGCATATGGTATACGTCACACTGCTCTCCCTAATGTTAATACACCATCCGTATACTTTTATTCGCTCCAACTCCCATACACTTTCTGCTACTTCCGACATCTGGGGACTTTTCGCACGACCCGAGCAAATTCTGTTACCTTCGACTGCAACCTTTCAGTATTCGGACTTTTAGAATTTAGGAATTTTTAACTTTTCGATTTGGAAATTTTGTTGGTTTTTGAGATTTTGGAACTTTGGGATATAGGGAATTTTAGGATTATAGATCTTCGGAACAGTTTTGGAATTTTGGAGTTTTGAACACTTGGGATTTTACAATATCTAGACTAGGGAATTCAGGAATTTTTTACTTTTTGATGTGGACATTTTTTTGGGTTTTGAGATCTTGGAACTTTGGGATATGGGGACTTCTGGGATTACTGATATTTGGAACTTTCGATTTTTGGAATTTTTGAGTTTTGAACACTTAGGATTTTACAATATCTAGACTAGGGAATTCAGGAATTTTTTACTTTTCGATGTGGAAATTTTTTTGGGTTTTGAGACCTTGGAACTTTGGGATATGGGGACTTCTGGGATTACTGATCTTTGGAACTTTGAATCTTGAGAACTTTGGTACCTTCGCATTTTGACTTTTAGAATGCTTAGACTAGGGAATTCAGGAATTTCGAACGTTTCGACGTGGAGAATTTTTTAGTTTTGATACCTTGGAATTTTGGTACCACTGATATTTGGAGCTATAAATATTGAGAACCTTGGAACTGTCGGTTATTGGGACTTTCACAATACCTATACTGGGGAATTTCGAAATTTTGAACGTTTCAATTTAGACAATTTTTAATTGTTGAGACCTTGACGCTTTGGAATACAGGGAATACCGAGTTGACTGATTTGGTATTACTTTGGAACTTTCAATCTGAAATTCAAAGAATTGAATTTGGAATTCCGTATTGTTAAACGAGGTAATATTTGAACTTCAAAGTTACAGAAAATTGTTTCTAGTCGTTTGGATCTGAAGAATATTTGAATTTTAACACTATGTAGAAACTAAGAATTGCATTTCGGTCTGTGAACTGCAATTTGAAAAATAAGGAATGTTTAATTATATGATCAAAAGAATTCTTAGATTTTTGGACTCTAGATCTAAAGTACTTTAGGAACATTTCTCCACAACGTGTCTCCCGCTGCTTTAGAAAGCAGTGCTATGAATTTCTGACGCGACGTCTGACCAATGTTGGTTTACACCACTAGCACATGCAGCGTCATAAATATTCCGTTCGCTCAAACTATCGCGCCCACTAATAAACTGCTAATTTGCAAACGTGTACTAATAACCTCCTTATCCGATCAGTACTTAATTAGTAACTGAATAAAATTTGCGTTTAAAACTGGTAAGTAGATCGAACGATCTAGGCGAAGCGATTAAAAACCGGTAGCTTCATGGAGTAGAATTTTATGGTGCGTTTTGTATCAGATATCGTTGCAGGAAACGTGTAATAGCGTAGCAGAGAAACGGAACTGTTTTCAGACCACTTTAACTCGTATAAAACCGGCGTGACCCCGCAGTCACGCAATACACCCACCTCACGCAAGCTGCATCTCTAAGCCGTGGGATTATCTAACCGGTAGCATGCCGAGCGACAAAAATAATTTCTACTTTTCACTTCCACCTCATTTTTTCGCTGCCCTGGAAAGCTGACCTTGTTCAACAAGTTCAATATCGTTTCATTAGCCTAATATTCCCGCTTCTTCCTCGCACGTTATATTTGTCCAACCTGAATAAATTATTACCTCGCTCTTATTATTTTAAACTGGGTACATCGAGATATGACAACGTAGAGATTTGGAATTCTAGGGATATAGCTACTAGGTCGGATTGTCTAGGTTGAGGGTATGAGAGATCTAGGGATATCGAGGTGTATGTCGGACTGTAGGGATGTTCGAAACTAGGAATATTCGGATCCAGATGGGTTGGTTTCCACAGATATAAAAATGGAGGTGTATCAAGAGATCTGTAAATCTAGGGAGATAATTAGTTTCTAGGGATCTAGGCATCTAGGGATATAAGAATGGTGGATCTAGGGATATCTGGATGTAGGTACTCGGGGTCTAGGGATGTTAGAAAGTAGGAATATTCTAATCTAGATAGGTTGCCTCCTTCGGATATGAAAATGGAGGTGTCAAGAAATATAGCAATCTAGGGATACTGGTATCAAGGGATATGGGAATCTAGGGATATTGGTATCAAGGAATGTAGGAATCTAGGGATATGGGAGTGTAGGGATGTTGGTATCTAGGTAACTAGGGGTATTGGAATTCGAAAATATTTACATACACGAATATGTGGATGCATAATTTACATACACGAATATGTGGATTCATAATTTAAGAATCTGGGGGTGTGATATCTAAGAGATATTGTTATTGAGAGATACTGTTATCTGGGACATTGGGACCTAGATATATCTAGGTATATTTGGTTCTTGAAGCATTGGAATCCAGGAATATTCAGATCTAGGTATCTAGATTTATCTCTAAGTTTGTAAGATTTCTGGATTCTAGCCATACGAAGTTCTAGGTATCTATGAATACCTAGGTGCATATGTAGAACTATATACATTGTGAACTAGGAATATGGTTATCTACAAATATAGGAATCTAGGAGATGCCTTAAGGTATATCTGCTTTAAGGTATCCGTGTCTTTACCTTAACTAATGAATCAAAATCGATCTACATTAAATACCAATAAAATATTTTCCCAAGTAGCATGAATGCACACAAATTGGATGTCAAGATAAATACTCAAATGTAAATTGCTCCCTGCATCTGATAGGCGAATAAAAATGTTAAATAGGAGATGGCAGCGTTTCCCGGAATCACGACGTAGAAAATTAATTTCACTCCGCGAGAGAACTCTAGTTGAAGCTCGTTTAGGAGAACGTCCAACCTATACGCCTATCTGCAAGTAACATCCAATCGCTCTCTAGGAAGCGTGTTTACACGGCTGCTACTCTGATAAAGTGGCATCAGATGGAAGAGATCATGCAGGATGGATCTTAGTGGCTCATAAATCATTGACGATATCATTCCTGGAAGTGGATCGACCCATAAGACATTGTCAAGGAAGCTACCGTTCCATTCCATCGCGATAGCTCATTTCAAAGCTTGATATTAATCGCGATATGCGTCTGATGCCTCGATTCCTCTGACGTTACGTAATTTTCACTGGCTCTTATGAATTCCATTCCTTTCAAAACATTCATTTCGGATTAAACATTCGGATTTTTCAGTTCACACGAAAGCTGTCCTGACAAATTTGAGAACAAGAGTAAGATTATTCTCGAATTGTTATATTTATCGATTTCGTAGTTCAGTTCCCACGTCTCCATCGCATTAGAGTCCTCTTCAAAGCACCGAACGTCGTTAGCCGAAATCGATTTACACCCCTTTCGCAAGGTCTAAACAGGATAAGCACATTTTGAAGTTTCTCGCGGAGACGTGGTAGCTTGATTCGAGTGTCCCGGTTGCAATTTTCATCAGGAAGCATGTGTGTCTCGGACAGTTTCCCAACAACGCTCGGAGGAAATAGAAAAATTCACGCGAATCGAATCACGACACGATCGTGTCGAAAATCGACGACAAGTCCCTCGTTCTCTGACTTTCCACTTGGTCCGATAATAAAGACAGATCGTGGAAGGACTGACGCGTGACAGAAATTTCTAATGCCGTTTGACGAACCCTCTTCCGTCGATGCATTGGAAATTCCTCTTGATACTTGCACGTGCCTTTTTACATCCTAACTCGTACCGAATCCCTGAGGAGCCGCCTTAAACGTCCAGGAACACGAGGATTGTACCGATATACTATTCACAACGTGATACGTATCGTACGGATGTCCCATTTAAATCGAATGGCTTCGATATTATTGATGATACGAAGTGGTTCAAACAGAAGTGGAAACATTCAAAGTATCTGACGTGTAAAGATATTTCTGAATGCGTCGTACTCTCAACGAGCATTGCGTCGCTTACGAGTTATTTAGAGTCCATGTCAACCATTTTTCCTGATATGGGAGATTTGGGGTTTGGGAGATTTGGGATTTGGGAGATTTGGGATTTGGGGAAGTTGGGATTTGGGATTTGGGATATTTAGGATTTGGGAGAGTTGGGGTTTGGAGAAGTTGGGATCTGGGATATGTGGGATTTGGGAGATTAGGGGTTTGAGAGATTTGGGATTTGGGGAAGTTGGGAAATTTGGGAGAGTTGAGGTTTGGGAGAGTTGGGGTTTGGGAGATTTGAAATTTGGGGAAGTTGGGATTTGGGAGATATGGGATTTGGAAGATTAGGGATTTGGGAGATTTGGGATTCGAGAGATTTGGGATTTGGGAAAATTGGGATTTTGGGAGATTTGGGATTTGGGATATTTAGGATTTCGGAGAGTTGGGATTTGGAGAAGTTGGGATCTGGGATATGTGGGATTTGGGAGATTAGGGGTTTGAGAGATTTGGGATTTGGGAGATTTGGGATTTGGGGAAGTTGGGAAATTTGGGAGAGTTGAGGTTTGGGAGAGTTGGGGTTTGGGAGATTTGAAATTTGGGGAAGTTGGGATTTGGGAGATATGGGATTTGGAAGATTAGGGATTTGGGAGATTTGGGATTTGGAAGATTAGGGATTTGGGAGATTTGGGATTCGAGAGATTTGGGACTTGGGAGTGTTGGGGTTTGGGAGAATTGGGATTTGGGAGATTTGAGATTTGGGGAAATTGGGATTTGGGATATTTAGGATTTGGGAGAGTTGGGGTTTAGAGAAGTTGGGATCTGGGATATGTGGGATTTGGGAGATTAGGGGTTTGAGAGATTTGGGATTTGGGAGATTTGGGATTTGGGACAATTGGGATTTGAGAAATATGGGGTTTGGAAAGACTGAGATTTGGGAGATTTGGAATTTGAAAGAGTTAGGATTTGGGAAGGTAGGGATTTGGAAGATTTGGTATTTGGGAGAGTTGGGGTTTGGGATGGTAAGAATTTGGGAGATTCAGAATTTCATAGAGTTGGAATTTGTGAGATTTGGGGTTTGAGAAGGTTGAAATTGGGGAAAGTTGGAATTTGAGAAAGAATGTCAAATGCAATTTCTGAGGATCTCACTTAGGATTTGGGAAAGTTAGGGTTTGGGTTGGTAAGAATTTGGGAGATTCAGAATTTCATGGAGTTGGAATTTGTGAGATTTGGGGTTTGAGAAGGTTGAAATTGGGGAAAGTTGGAATTTGAGAAAGAATGTCAAATGCAATTTCTGAGCATCTCACTTGGGATTTGGGAGAGTTAATGTTTGTGTTGGTAAGGATTTGGGAGATTCAGAATTTCATAGAGTTGGAATTTGTGAGATTTGGGAAAGTTGGAATTTGAGAAAGGATGTCAAATGGAATTTCTGAGGATCTCACTTGTGATTTGGAAGAGTTGAGGTATCAGAAATATAGAATTTGGGAAAGATATTTGGAATGTGAGAAACTTAGGGTGTACAAAATTTGGAACCTTGAGAATGTAGTTAGTCAGAAGTAGGTAGGCAGAAAAATGGAATTTGTGGAATGGACCTGGGAGATTTGGAACAGTTGGAATTTGGGTAATTACTATTTTTTCCTCGAAATTCCCAGAAGTATCCTGTTCATATGCAAACAGGCAGATTAAAAGAGATTAGACAGGAGACGAACGATCTTCTGGCTAACTTTTGCGTCTTGTCTCGTTCATTTTCGGTTTCAATTTTCCAGCCATGCCAATGCATTATGTTGCTTTCTTGCCCCCCTCTCGGCACGATGACAAAGTGGCGCTCGTAATTCATCTAGAATTGCGTTTCTTTCGTGTCTGCGTTCCTCAAACCCGCGATAACAGTGTCGTATTATGGCGTGGTTAAAGTATTGGTCGTTCGATATTACCCGAATTAAAGTCCAGGGGGAATGTATGGTCCATAAAATGAGCCGGGGCTTTCGTTACTTTTGCAAATTGAATGCAATGATTTTAATTAATTGGAAATTGATTATTCGTAATTATCACGTTGTGATGTTACGGATAGTCTATAGGTAATTCTACGAGGATGTATTGAATTCATGTGTGCAGTATTTTTATCCGTGGAATTCCTGCATACTTTCTGTGAATTCTTGTCATTGGTCATAGAATTCCAGCACTTTGCGTTATTGTATGTTGAATTTTCTACACATTGAATTCTCACGCGTTGGAATTCCTATGCGTTGGAACTCCTACATCTTGAATTCCTATGCGCTGAAATTCCTACACGTTGAATTCCTATGCGACCAATTTTCTACGCGTTGAATTCCTACACATTGGAATTCCTACGCGTTGAATTCCTATCCTTCGAAATTTCTACGCGTTGAATTCCTACATTTTGAGTTCCTATGCGTTGGAATTTTTACGCGTTGAATTTCTATGCTTTGGAATTCCTACGCGTTGGAATTCCTATGCGACGAATTTTCTACGCGTTGAATTCCTATCCTTCGAAATTTCTACGCGTTGAATTCCTACATTTTGAGTTCCTATGCGTTGGAATTTTTGCGCGTTGAATTCCTATGCTTTGGAATTCCTATGCGTCGAAATTTCTACGCGTTAGAATTCCTACATTTTGAATTCCTAGGCGCTGGAATTCTTGCGCGCTAAATGCAGCTTGAATTCCCATGCATCGAAATTCCTTCGCACAAAAATTCGCACCTATTCCTATACCTGTATTTCGCAATGGAAACATAACGGAATTCTCAACTTATGCAACGATTCACACTTATTATTACGGGTGATAAACCTTGTTATAGAGTATTGATTAATAATTATAGCTAATGGTCGATGTACTCCTACGCTGATCAAATATAGTCGGAGTTCTGTTTGTTTTTTGGCTGTTTGCTTTCTTTTGCAAGGGAGGTCCTCGTTATGGAATATTAATGAACCTTGTCATCGTGATTATTAATGACCATCCCAATGAAAAATGATGGATAATGTGTCACCGTTCGATGGTCAGTCTTGAAATCTTATTTCTACTATTTTTTCTATTCCTTACATTCATGTCACTTTTGATTAATACTTTGGAGCTTCGATTTTTATATTTTCTTATGCAAAACTGTCTTACTAAAATTTTAATTGTACACAGAATATTATTACACATGTCCATAATAATTTCTGTAATATTCACATATGTACACGTATAATAATTTGTATAATAATCACACATATACACGTATAATAATTCATTAATATTACACACATGATATATAATCATCACATATGTACGCGTACAGTAATTTCTATAGTAATCACACATATGTACGTATAATAATTCATTAATTATTACACACATGATATGTAATCATCGCATATGTACACGTACAGTAATTTCTATAATAATCACACATGTACACGTATAATTCATTAATTATTACACACGTAATAATTTCAGTATTCTGATTTAAATATACACATCTATAATTTCAGTCTTTACATATTTTGATCTTGTTTACACGAAATAAGTATACGATTATAATCTTTCCTAATAATACAGTACATATTAAAATCACATGAATATAATATTAAAATTATACAAAAATTGAAAGTTTTGAAGGGAACAATATCTCATCGTCGTAATCATGAGGTTTGAACAAGTAAGATTTCGGCGATATGTCGCGAGATAAGATTGCAAGCAGTGGCACAGGATTTCAATGAACAGATAAAGAGGTACATAGTGCACACTGTAGTTTCTATTTCGAACAATATTGCATCGTATCCGATAACCGCTCTAAGGTATCATCCTTTGTTCTCGCCGCAACACTTATCAGGTATCCGATATTTTCGGGAAGCGAGCTTTTCATCCTCGGGACATATTGAGCTTAACTGACTTCCTCGTCCTCAGACACTTTGACGATGTTATCCCGTTTAATCTGTTCATCTCTTGTCTCCTGGACACTCGTCTCTTCTAATTTCAACACAATCTTTTGCATCATTCTTTCGATGCGCTCCATTAGTATTTATTTTGATCTTGTATTTCTTTTATCTTTGGAGTTGTGTAAATGGTGCTACAATGACACTTTCTTTTATCTTTCGTACATCAATTTTGAGTACATTCAATTTTCACTGTATTTAATTTTATCTGTTTGCAATTTTTTTTGGTCTCTAGATTTTTTGCAATTTGGAGTGTTTTGTGGGTTGATTTTTAGTGCATTTAATTTTGGGTTTCAATTCTAAGTTGTGCATTCAAGTCTGAGCGTTTTTAATTTTGGGTACTTGCAATTTTCACTGCACTCAAGTTTGAGTGTTTCTAATTTTAGGTGTTTGTAATTTTGGGTGCATTCAAATTTGACTGTTTTTAATTTTGGGTCATTGCAATTCTCATTTCATTCTAGTCTGAGTGTTTTTAATTTTGGGCGCTTACAATTCTCATTTCAATCGAGTCAGTGTTTTTAATTTTGGGTCGTAATCCTCATTTCATTCAAGGTTGAGTGTTCTTAATTTTAGGTGCTTGCAATTTTCAGTGCATTCAATTTTAATTGTCCTTAATTTTATGTACTTCCACTCACTGCTCGTAATTTGGTTTGTTCGTAACTGTATGTCCTTTCAATCTTCGGTACATTCAATTTTATGTGTTCACAGTTTCAATCACAATGTTAGATGCACTTCAATTTATCCAACTATTTTGTGCAAATCCATAAATATCATGAATTTTATAAAATGTTCAAAATGCAAGCTGGAGTCTCATTGCCTACTTACAAACTCACATTAGGTATCCTTTCACCCCAAAAATATTTAACACAATTTCACATTTTTAGAATATTTCAAAATATTTGCATAAATCATGAAACAGATCATTCGCAATAGAGTTAGCTCGCAACAGATTCGATCAATCTAACTTCGATTCACTGGCAGTTCTAATTTTATTTTCTGCCCAAAACAAATTACATTTTGGTTT
Source organism: Megachile lagopoda (assembly GCA_036983795.1). Classification (NCBI taxonomy): domain Eukaryota; kingdom Metazoa; phylum Arthropoda; class Insecta; order Hymenoptera; family Megachilidae; genus Megachile; species Megachile lagopoda. Next base: position 8,510,651 of record CM072798.1, read on the forward strand.
CCTCGTTATCGCCATCGTGTAGCTCAACACGAGCGCCCAAAAGCCGCAAATAATAATTACGATCGCGTGCGTGTCGGTTATTAGCACGAGTACCGGAAACTGCCTCCGTTACTAATGATTATGTTCGTTATTCAAGTACCACCCACTAACTGTGCCACTTAATCAGTACCACTTTGCGCGCACATTGGCTTGGTAAATCACAACTGGAACCTATAAAAGTGCTGAACGGAGACAGTGATTCTTCGAATGACAATTCTATTCGTTCATACTTTGGGGAGTTTTTATAAAACATGCAACTACTGGGAGTTTTTATAAAACATGCAATATAAAAATATACCTGGAACGTGCACAGTGAACGTAGCATTTCGTACAAATTTCAAACTTTCACCAAATTAAATAATTTCACAGCTCGAAAAGATGGTAATAGAATTCTAACAATTTTAAAGTTGTTCCCCAATTTCATTAGTCGTCGCAGGAGTGCAAATTTAGAGAATGAAAATTGAAATTTGAGATTTGTAAATCTGACTTGAAGTGTCAGAGGGTAGACATGAAAATTTAATATTTCTGTTTTCAAATTTGTGACAAATTGAAACCCGAGAATATTCTGTAAATTTGCAGTCTAGGAGATTGGTATTTCTAGAATTCTATTTGTTACGAGTTTCTTTTGTATTTTGATGGGGTGTTTTTTCGGGGTTGATACATGTGGACTATGGATCGGGCTATTATCGCAAACAACGATAGCCGCATTGCGTAGGATGTCACCTCTAGTTGTATGACGTAAATGTACTATAGTGCCAAAGGAGAAAAAAGTCGTATGCGCGTTAATCTACCATAATTGCACGCCTACGGTTTTAATGCCGCCATTAGAAGAGCATTATTATCAAGGGACGTGAGCTACATGAAACACAAATGAAATCGCTCTGAAGCACCTTCTTTTTACGGAATTACGTGACATTCTTCACGTAAGAACCGCTTGCTGAAACCTGGGGAATTTTGGATTTAGGGATTCGGGAGATTTGGGAAAGTTAGAATTTGGGAGATTTGGAATTTGAGAGAGTTGGGATTTTAGAGTTTAGGGATTTGGGAGATTTAGGGTTTGGGAAGATTGAGATTTGGGAGATTTGAGATTTGGAAGAGTTGGGGTTTGGGAGGTTTGGAATTTGGGAGAGTTGGGGTTTGGGAAGATTGAGATTTGGAAGGTTTGGAATTTGGGAGATTTGGAACTTGGGAGAGTTGGTGTTTCGGACAATTAGGATTTCAGAAATTTGGGACTTGGGAGAGTTGGAATTAGGGACAATTGGGATTAGAGAAATTTGGGATTTGGGAGAGTTGGTGTTTGGGAAGGCTGAGATTTGGGAGATTTGGAATTTGAGAGAGTTAGGATTTGGGAAGGCAGGAATTTGAAAGAGTTGGGATTGGGAGATTCAGAATTTATCATAGTTCGAATTTGTGAAATTTGGGGTTTGAGAAGGTTGAGATTTGGGAAAGTAGGAATTTGAGAGAGGATCTCAGTTAGGATTTGGCAGATTTGGTGTTTGAGAAGTATGGAATTTGGAAAATGATATGAGAAATTTGGAATTTGAGAAACTTATTATTTGGAACCTTGAGAGTATAGGTCAGAAATAGGTAAAAAACTGCAATTTGCGGAATGGACCTGAAAAATGCCGAAATTTGTAAGCGAGGAATTCGGTAATCTTTTCAATTAATCCATTGATTGCAAATTCCCTGAGCTCCAATTTTCCAAATTCCCGAACTGAAAAAGCGGAACAAAAGGTAGAATAAAAAGGGGATATAAAAGTTCGAACGGAAGTGGCTTTTAATAAAGTTGAGCGAATTTCTTTGCGGTCGATTATGGTGGTTCATTCTTTTCAAACAAAAACAGTAATTATTGTTTTCATTTGTTGACAGTTGTAACGCGAAATAATAACGATGCCGTTACTTAATATTATGCGGAAAATGTACATTCACTTTTTTAGAATATCTTTTTTTTTTATCTTCCGTGCAAACGCAAAATTGCATTTCCGCGTAGCGGAAATCTCTTCTCTCTCACTGTTATACAATAAAAAAAGTATCTACCAGTCTGCGTTCTTTAAAATAGACTGAATGATCCGTTTTAATATCCTTTCTCTCTTTTTACGCTGTTTCGGTCAGTGCATATACGTGAGCTGCAAAATTTTGTACAAAAGGAACGAGTGAAAATTGAACGGTACTATGAACACGTTTTGACATTTCACTTCACGGAAAGAACGCCGAGATTGCACTGAAGAGTGGCTGCGCTTATGGTTTTGCGATCGTTCCGTGTTTATTGAAGATACCATCGGATTTTCGACGAAAAAATATATCAAGAAATTTTGAAACTAGGATTTTATATGAAATATATTAAGAAATAATAATAGTAGTTTGGTAGAGGATGTTATATTCAATACAGATCATTTTATTGTTTAAAATATTACCACTGATGTTTGTCATGTATTAATGTTAGTGGTAGCGCAAGATGTATGTGAAATTGGTCAGACAAGTAGTATGAGAATGATCGTCTGGTCAGTTAAGTGATATAAAGTAGGTATATGGGCATACAAGTAGTATACCACTAGTTGGTGGTCAGACTAGTAGTATAATACTTGGTGGTCAGACAAGTGATGCGCAATAATTACGCGGTCTCATAAGGAGTACTAAATGACTGAAGTTTCGAATAAGTAGAATTAGATGTGCATCAGACGAGTAGTATGTGGTCAGACAAGTAGCATGAGATACATAACTGGTCAGACAAGTAGCATGCTCCTCGTACGTGACTAGACAAGTAGTTAGAGCCAACTGAGTGAGTGGTCAGACAAGTAGTTACAGCCAACTCAGACAGTGGTCAGACAAGTAGTTACAGCCAACTGAGTCAGTGGTCAGACAAGTAGATACAGCCAACTGAGTCTGTGGTCTGACAAGTAGTTAGAGCCAACTGGATGGTCAGACAAGTAGTTAGTGTGAACTCTGCCAGTGGTCAGACAAGTAGTTAGAGGCAACTGAGTGATCAGACATGTAGATGGCCATAAAGTAGTACAATCAGGAGATCCAGTAAATAGTATGAGAAGCATACGTAGTCAGACAAGTAATATTCTGTGAATAAGTGGTCAGACAAGTAGTATATCACCTGTAGTTTCAAAGTAATACAGATTCATAACGAGTAGTACAATGTCCAAACATGTTTTCTTAAACATGTTTATTTAAAAACGATTAACATAATTCGTCAAACCGCTTAAAATATATTTCTCTTTTGCGATGCAAATGACCCATTAATCTCCCCGAGATAGAGTTTACCGAGACGACGAAAAACAACGCGGTCTCGGTTTATCGTTCCGTGGTCTCGCATCGAAATTTAATCTGCGAGCAGGTGACGAGCAGAAAGGTATAATTATGAAATTTATAATTACTGGCGCGAGCGGCTTGCAAACATGTCAACCGGCTCAGGCAGCCTGTTACAATAATTAGAAGGATTTTTCGAGAGGTGGCTTAACGCGAGATTTTTACCACTTATCCCTCGATGGTGGCGTTTTGAAGGGTCATCCGGTGAAAAATGCCGGTCTCACGAGCAAATGCTCGCTGAAAAAGTGGGGTAATAATGCCCCTAGTCACCCTGCGTCGACACACCCTGTCGCGGTAACTCGATTTCACCGGCGAGAAGGGGCGAATAATATTTCTCATTTTTACTTCAGCATCGTGGAAAATGTGTGACCGTGTTATTTTCCGCCTCCTCTCTGCCTTTTACGATATTCACCGAGGGTGCCCGTGTATACCCGCGTTTCGAAGGGTGCGCATTTTCTCCCTTTAACTATGCTCTATGCAAATTTTATGGCTACTTACGGAGATGTTCATCCATTTTAATGAACACGAAAATGTACCGGATAATTCGATGACGCAATCTATAACGCTATAGAAATTTATCTCTGCTCGGATATCGCTTCGAATTTGTTCCCCCAGCATTTCAATCTATTTCGCTCTCATGCGATACTCTCGCGATGCTTTACCTATCTTCCCACTTCTCATTTATGAGATTCCTTAATTGGTCTAATGATCGCGCTCGAAAATAAAGTAAAAACCCTGCTAGATATAATTCTGGTCGCTCGCCTCGCTCCAGTTACATTTTTTTTCCACGATTCCGGTCGGCAGAAATTCTAAAGACACTTATTTCGTGAGCTTTGGCCGTTCCCTCGTGTAACAATGACTGCACTTTGTGCCAACTTGACCTACTTGTCGCTTTTTTTTTTCTTCCTATTTATTTTAAAACTCGAGCCTGACTTGCTGCCGCGATTGACACACACCGTCAGAACAAATTTCCCATTACTTCTTCGACTTTCCTCTTTTTTCCCCAAATTTATTTCACGCTGCATCACATTACCAGGAATCAAAACCTGTTGTGTAACCATTAACATCGCAACCGAGTAAAGTCGCAGTCTTGACGCAAAATCGGAAAATCGGAACGAAACAATGACGTATCTGAACAATTCAAACAGCGTCGAATCTCTATAAAAATATTTGACTGATCAGAAAAAGTCGAACAAAACGGAAACGCAATAAAACATTTGGTCGAAGAATAAAAAAGAGAAATATTGAAGTTATCGCAGTTTTCGCATCTAGCGACTACAGTAAAGTTTTATCGAAACACGAAGTTTGCGTGGTTGTGCTGGTTCGCTGAAAAATAATGTGTCCCTGGGATCATGGTTCACCCGTGGATATCGTTGTCGAATGTTCGGACTGGAAACGCGGATACACGGTCTAAGTTTCGACATAAATACGTCGAGGTGTCGCGAGACAAACAGGAACCAACGTCAGTATTCGTTTCGTTATGGTTGCACGGGCCGGAAATTAAATGTAGATACCTCGATGCTCATTTCCAGCGGTGCAGTTAGTGGCTAGTTTATCGTGATACCCGCTGCTGTTCGCGTTCAAACTATTCGAATCAATTGTGCGAGCACTTCGATTATTATTAACAGCTAGCTGGATGAAACACGCCACGTTTTTGGTGAAGAATTTCATACGGGATTTTAAAGCTGGAGTTTGTTTAAGTCGCTAACGATGTAAATCTGTAAAATATTTCTCTTGTCATCGTGATTTTGTGAATCACCAGGAATCGAGAAACATAACTAATTAATAACATGCTGATCGCTCTTTAAGTTACAGTAGTAATCCCAAGAAGGGTTGCATTCCAGCAATAAATTCAGTACACGAATATCCGTTTCATATGTATGCAAATTCGAAAGAGTTGTTGCTGCTTTAATATAAAATTTGCCGGAAAAAGCTCTCCAGCAATATATGCATTTCAAACGTATCGTGTGTATTGCAACAGCCTTTACTATCGCAACACTATGTCTAATTTCAATGAATGTGAGTGCATCTGGTTGCAACTTTCAGATATTCGAACATTCAAAGCCTTCGTTCCCAATTTTTCGTTCCATTGATACAGCCTTTTCAAGTTTATCGTGATCAAAAGAAAATATTTCAGCAGGAAAACATTCGTCGTTATGCATGTAGATCATTAATGATCAAATAAATAATGTGAAATGAGGAACTTGTCAGATAAATAGTATTGAACGATCTTGAAAAGTGTATGGGACCCAAAGGTAGTCAGACAAGTAGTATTAGACATGTCTGTAATCAGACAAGCAGTGCTAGACCTATTGGTGGTCAGGAAAGTAGTATCAGAAGTATGCAGATAGTCAGACAAGTAGAATGAGACATGAAAGTGGTCAGACAAGTAGTGTGAGACATATGTGGCCAGACATGTAATATGAGATAGTATGCAGATAGTCAGACAAGTAGAATAAGACATGAAAGTGGTCAGACCAGTAGTGTGAGACTCACATGTGGTGAAACAAGTAATATGAGATAGTATGCTAATAGTCAGACAAGTAGTATAAGACAGGCCAGTGGTCAGACAAGTAGTATGAGCCCTGCAAGTAGTCAGACAAGTAGTAGAGATACGCAAGTGGTCAGACGAGTAGTATAAAAGGTATATGTGGTCAGACAAGTAGTATAAGACCTGTAGATGATAAAACAGGTATTGCAAAATAATTAGTACGAATAGGTTTTCTCCGAGACAAGTAGTGAGTAGATAGATGGTCAGACAAGTAGTATGAGAAACATAACTGTTCAGACAAGTAGTATAGGAAACTTAATTGGTCAGAGTAATATTAAATATCCAGACAAGTAGTATATATTAACATATAATCAGTTTAACAAGCTAATACAGTATAATTAAACGTAGCACAAAAGTGGTCAGACAAGTAGAGGGAGGTACTCGACTAAACCACATACCATTAAAATGAACAATCGATAAATTTCTCTCCGCTTTAATTCTCGAAACGAGCAAAATCAACAGCGAGTAGTAAAATTTGATACTCCCATCGAAGCAAGAATTAGCATAGTTATTGTAGAAATTTCAAACACGAGTGAACCACGCGGTTTCCTTTTTTCTCTTCAACGACGAAGAAAGGAATTTGCCGGGAAACTCGGCGACCAGCCGCCAATTTCCTTCCGTTTTCTGCTTCCTATTCGTACGTTCCACATTCGCATCGGGAAAAGTGAGCTGTGGATCGTGCTTGCCTCGTTTGCACCGCCGGATATTACAGTTTTATTGTCACGGGACACAATTATGCCTCTGTCTATCATTTGTTCTCTCCCGGTCACGTGTGCGTAGATCCATCTGCGAGGCTCGTGAAAATCGTGTTCCGCGTTTGCGATATTCATTTCAAAACATCTCTGACTTTTGCGCCGAAATAATTTGTTTTCATAAAATCTGAAATTCCGTGTCCTCGAAAATATCTGACATATTTTTTCACAAATATATTCGCACCTTTGATGACATATTCGCCGTGTATAATGAAATTGAGTAGGTCTCGCGCAAACGGAATATTTTAATTCATCAATTTGACTACGTTGGAGGATGAGAATGAGAAGCGATACTACCTAATTTCCAAAAACATCCCCCATTTTTAAACGTCCGCACAGTGTCTCATCAGACTTCCGGTACCCGACTGTTGTCAAGCTTGCCAGAATCTCGACAGCCTGTACAAGAAAATCCCGTAAAAGAATGTCGGGACACGGAACCATCTAGTCATGAATAGATGAGAGGCAGATAAAATTGAAAAGTTCCATAGGGATCCTGTACAGAGGGTAGTTGCCAGCCGTCACTTTCGGCCAGCTTCCTATAGCTGGACAGGGATTATGCTCTTCTTCTTTGGTCATGCCGGGATTACGTCGCCGTGTTCATAAGCATGTACATTCAAGCACGGAAACGCTTCATCCTTGTCGTGATTTTTGATCTGGCTACGAACAAAGAAGCATGGACCCTTTTTGGTTCAACTCTGCGCTTTGGATCGGTTAAAAGGGATTTTTTAGCATTTTTGGGGAGGGGATTCTTGGTGGGACAATTTGGGTAAGGTGAAGTTTCATGTTTTGGGGGTTTTGGACTTATTTGGGAATATTAAGGTGTATGTTGGTTGATGATTGAGAATCTTTTACGTGTCAATTTGTCGGGTGTTGGAGTGGCGTGTGATGGATACCTACGTGTAGAAATCCTACGCGTTTAATTTCTACGCGCCGAATTCCTACGCGCCAAATGCCTACGCTCCGAATTCGTACGCTTCGAATTACTACGTGTCGAATTCCTACGCTCTGAATTCCTATGTGCCGAATTCCTACGCATCGATTTCCTACGCACCGAATTCCTACGCGCCGAATCCCTACGCGCCGAATTCCTACGCGCCAAATGCCTACGCTCCGAATTCCTACGCTCCGAATTCCCACGCGTAGAATTCCTACGCGCCGAATTTCTACGCTTCGAATTACTACGCGTCGAATTCCTACGCTCCGAATTCCTATGCGCCGAATTCCTACGCTCCGAATTTCTACGCATCGATTTCCTACGCACCGAATTCCTATGCGCCGAATTCCTACGCTCCGAATTTCTACGCATCGATTTCCTACGCACCGAATTCCTACGTGTTGAATTCCTACGCGCCGAATTCCTACGTTCCGAATCGCTACGCGTTGAATTCCTACGCGCCGAATTCCTACGTGTCAAATGCCTACGCTCCGAAATTCTACGCTCCGAATTCCTATGCGCCGACTTTCTATCTGCCGAATTCCTACGCTCCGAATTCCTACGTGTTGAATCCCTACGTCCCAAATTCCTATGCGCCGAATTCCTACGCTCCGAATTCCTATACGCCGAATCCCTGCGCTTCGAATTTCTACATCCCGAATTCTCACGCATCAAATTTCTACGCGCCGAATTCTCAAGAATTGAATTTCTACGCGTCGAATGTCTACCTTCTGAATTTCTTACATTTCTAATAAGACCTATCGATTAATATAAAAAAAGTTTTGACTAACAATGACATTTTGTGAAATGTTGCAGGCAACCATCGCCAGGTTCCGGCACAACAGGCACGTCGACGGTGTCCACAAACGCCCCCGACACCGAAAATGGCCAAAATATCAGTTTGTACCCTGTCGGGAGTGTGGGTCAAACACCAACGGACCCCACAACAGCGACACCGAACACAACAACAACAACGATACCTTTGGCGAGTGCTTGTACCGTTGCTGGTACGGCAACGGGAACTAACATCACCAGAAGTATATCAGCACCCAGTGCACCGAGACCTGTTGTCCAGGTGACCAGCTCTGCTAGCACTGCGGGGTCTCAGAAGCCCAGGTTGAGGAGGACTATGAGTCGAACAGAAGCTATCAAGAAGTATGTTGATTTCATTATTAAAAATATTTATTTGGGGATGCATTACTCTAGTCAAGCAGCAAAAAAGCTTATATTTGATAATTAATTCATAGTAAAATTATTTTGCATACACTTCAAAACTGTCTATTAAAGATTTGAGTGGACAAAAAGTTGTCTTTTAAAAAATTGCACTTCGGTTATAAAGAGGGTGTTCATATGAAGAGTTGTATGATGGTGTTAATATGAAGTATGAATGAAAATACACTTAATAAAAATCTGCTAAAATTGTTTCCCCGTATCACCGCAGCTATATTTATGTGCTGGAAACACTGTTGAGATTGAATTGAACGTGACGTGAGTTTTACTTATCGAATTAATTCGAGTGGCATCCATTCGTCTTTCGAGAAAAGACCCAGCAGAAAATATTCGATTTCATCGAGCGAGTAACTGGAACGTTGCTTTATTTTCTGTTTCAGCTACATCAGACGCGAAACAGCACAGTTCTTTGGGGTGGACGAGGAGTCCGAAACGATAGAGAGACAAAGATGGCTGGATCGAAGACGGAGAATGGCGTCGAGGAAATACGGTGCCCTTGTTCCGGAACACAGACCACCGGATCCCGATATTACAAGGGACGTGCCGGATACTACGGATGTGCCAGAAGTAAGTTCTCAGGTTATCAACCTCGCACGTTCATAGGGTGAACGTTCGAGAAGTTCTAGGGATACTTTGTGCTCAAATTTCTTTCGCACCTCTTCGAACACACTTCAAATATTACTACATATTACTGCAATGCCATACGTGAAAATAAATAGTCATATTTTGTAATTCATGATGTTTATTCATCTACTATGAAGGCCATCTAAGCAATGACCTTTATAATAATATTGCTATAAAGGTTGCAGCAAGTTAGAACCGTAAAGAGAATTCTATTAAAACTTTGAATGAAGTGTATGAGTGCAAATGGACCACGTGGTCAGACAAGTAGATTATGCCACGTGTACTCCAGCAGTAGTTCCAACCACATGTTGATTGACAAGTGATGACTTGTCCAGATAGCCAAAGTGATATGAATATCTGATTGATCAGATAGGATAGATCTGATAAGAAGTAATATGGAGAACACAGGTAGTCAGACAAGTAGATTAATGTGTGATTATACAGTGCGTTTGACAAGTAGTTCAATATAGTCAGGGTTGTAACTGATAACATGTGCAGTAGTATTTACAGTGGAATGTTCAAATATGATTTGAGCATGTGTTGAGGTCATATATCTACATGTTAGTTAAGGACGCATAATTAAAGGAGTTGTACTATTCCAGGGTGTTACATTAAGAAGATGGCAGCAACCGGTCAGACGAAAAGATTCTGTGGCCAGAATGACCCTCTCAGGCCTCCATTACGTCGTCGAGGTGAGTCCACATTACAAAACGTCTCTTTCATAAAAAGAGAACGTTACTCCAATTACTCCATTCTGCAACGTTCGCGTTGAAATTGATTGGCAGAAAGTTATTAGAGATAAATTGCCGGAAAAATACATAGACGATGAAGGGAAATGATACGCGGAGGTCTCGTATCGTCCCGTTTCCTGTTATTACCGATGGAAATCAAGCTAAACGAGTAAGCAGTTAATCAACGTTTCGTTATCGTCAAGAGACGCACTGTTCGGCCACGAAACGAGGCTAAGTTTCCTTCGAGTGAAGTTGTACGTTTCGACGGAAGTCTGTACGATCATTAAGCTAACGAGGTAGCGGTAACCACTTCCGGAAACCGTACATCGTCTTGCTTTGGATTGGCTTTGATATCTGGCAAAGTTGCGCCCCCTCGGCTCGCTATTCCGAAGCTGCGTTAATTACCGATTCACGAAATGGCGTTGATTAGAAATTTTGCGAAATTTCTACCTCCTACGGATCACGTTCGCTCGTTTCCCTCTCTAATTAGCCTCGTAATTTCTGCGTTAATACGCACTTGTCCTGGGTTAAATAAAGTCACCTCAGTGCATTGTTCGCGGAAATTTGCCGGTTTGCAATAGTGGAAATTTAGGATTTTGCAGGTTGTGAATTTGGGAACTTTGTATTTGGGGAATATTTGCATTTGGGGACTTAGGAGTGGGGCAACTTGGGTATTTGGGAATTGGAGGACCATATATTTGCATCTGGGGATTTTAGGATTTGGAGACTTAGGGATTTGGGGATCTGAAAACTTGGGGACTTGGGGATGAAATATTTGCATTTGGGGACTTAGGAGTGAGGGAACTTCTGTATTTGGGGATTGGAGGACCATATATTTGCATCTGGGGATTTCAGGATTTGGGAACTTGGGGATTTGGGAATTTAAGGATCTAGAAATCTATTTAGGGGCTTGAAAATTTGGGGATTTGAGAATTTGGGATTTTGAGAACTTGCAAATTTGGGAATTTTTGATGTTGATAGGGTATTTGATTTGATAATGTGAGGACTTCCACATTTGAGGATTCGAAAAATGGGGAATTTGAAACGATAGGAACTAGGAAATTTAACGATTTGGAAAATTCTGGGATTTGGTGACTCGATAATTCAAGTATTTGAAAATCTGGAATTCAGAAATGTTTTTGAAAGTTTGAGTAACGAAGTGCCACTTGATTATACCAATTATACCTGACTGTCCCAATTAAAACTCGTTCCTCATCGCGTCCTCTCTATTTCCCGCATAAAATCCTCCCAAAATGATTGAAACCGTACACATATTTCCTTCTAATATTTTGCAGTATAATTTCTTCCATCGTTCTTATTAATACAATCGTTTTCTTTATCCAAATTTTAAAAGCACATCTCTTCGTATTTCCATCCACAATACAATTCTGAACAAAGTCAAAAAGCCAATTAACCGTGACTAAAAATCCTTGAAGATTACTTGCGAGAAACGGGTACTCGACAAAAAGTTGCATTCGGGCAATAAAACGCGAGGTTAATTCGAACGAAAATACTCAACAAACTTGAGCGTCGCTTAAACGAAATTATTTAGTAATCGAAAATCGATCGGACGATGTTTCTAACTCTCTTAACCGACTGATTTGTGTTAATTAACAAACTTTGCAAGCTCGTTATAAAATGTTCGACTTCATCATTCGATTACATCGATTAAACGTTTTTTCGTGTGTAAGTTTCTCCGAGGAAATAAAAACTTTCGAACACCTTCGTATCAGCACGAGAATAGAAACAATGAAGTTACTTAAGGGGTTGTTTAGCTGATTGTCGAAAAGTACAGCGAACGACGTCAGCTCGAAGACACTTTGTTTCGTTTTCGAGACTGTTATTGAGCCAGAAAGAAGTCCCACGTCTGACTTGCCAGATAGAATGACACTTCTGCCGCTTTACATCGCGCTGTGAGCACAGGCTCTCTGTGCACGAACGACAAAGGGAAGTTTTGTCAAGAACCAGCCGGTAAAGAAAGTAGATTTAAACGAGTGACAATGTCTACGTGTAAACTTACTTTGTTCCTTTTCTACCCAATCTACTTTCGTTCATCGTCCGATCGATTTTTGCATTAGAGAAATTGCTTAAATTCTTTCGATACTCGTTCGCAACATACAGCTCTCGTTTCTGTATTCTAATTAAAAACTTTGCCATTTTGCAAGCATTTCTCCGAGTTCGAGTTGTGCTGATAAAATTTGAGAAATATTGGGAAAATGTTATTGTAAAATATTTGTCTATGTCTTCTTGAATGTATAGCAACGTCATAACATAATACAGGATTTTTCACTTATATCATGACACACTCGTGACGCACATTACGGATACAGCAAACAAAAATTATATTTATAGGACGAGTGAGTGTGGAGTTGAATACGAATAATCAATTTGTTTTATTTAAAGAAACTTATTTTTTAATGAACACTTACAGAATTTAACTCTGTCATATCGTGACACACTCGTGACGCACATTATGGGTACAACAAACAAGAATTATATTTACAGCACGAGTGAGTGTGGAGTTTAATACTAATAATCCATTTGTTTTATTTGAAGAAACTTATTTTTTAATGAACACCGAGAATTCGAGTATCGTCACTTGGACACAGAAGGAGGAATTGTTAAACGGGAACAAACTCCGATTTCGTATCCTGTTAACGCGAAATAAATGAGTGTATCGTTAAAAGAAAAACTCATTAAAGTTGGAATTTCACATTTCGTTTCCGTGTCGAGGGATGCGTTTCAATTCCAGCAAAATCGGGGATCATTTCCAGCGATCCGTGTGCACCAAAGAAACTCATCCAGAATTTCGCATATTTTTTTTTTTAATGAATCGAAAATCTTTGTCCTAGATTTCGCGAGCATTCGACGACATTATCTTGGTATTTTCATCGATTTCTCGCGCGGAGAAAGCGAGCTGACACGTGTAAGGATCTCTTCGTGTTTAACCGCAAATATCGCGAAAATTGGAATTATAATTGGATCGTGCGGAACAATAATTGCCAGCCAGAATAACGTTTGTTCGGTCAAACGGTTTCACGTTGCCCGTTCAATCACATATTTTACGTGGACCGTCGTTCCCGTTTCGGTTTTCGGATAAATCAAATATGTTTCAAATGGCGGCCAGAGAAATTATTTTCTTTCGGAGATGTTCCAGTTTATTTTAATTACGGCTCGATAATTGGAATCGATGGAAGGAGTAATCGGTAAATTGGGAAAACGGAAAATATTGTGGACTTTTATTAATTAATCTTCGTGGAGCATGTCCTCTTCATTTAGAAAAAATAACAAATAATCTCATATCTATAAAAAATAACAAATATCACAAATAGCAAATAACAAAATTGAAAAGTATGTAGGTTAGAAGGTTTCACAAGTCAATTATTAAAATTATTAAAAAAAAAAATGAACAAATAACTTTTATGAAAAGAGTGTAAAAAATGAAAAGCATCGTCCTCAAAATGTAATAAAAAATATTATTTTGTATCACACATTTGCATGAAAATATAACAAAGGGTTAATTCTGTGGATTCAACAAAAACATTCCTTTGATATCACAATTTTTATAGAGATATTCGAAGAAACAATGGAACGAAATCATTTTACGAAATATTGTTTACGAGTGGCAATATGAATATTTTTATCATCCATAACAATCCCTGTACATTGCAGATATTTTTATTTCATTTACACGTAAACCGAATATTTTGCCGGATGAATCGTTTCAACATCCTTCAAAGTCAATTAATTTCACGTATGCCTGTCCAATATTTTAATAAAAACTTATTGAATATTGATCTTCCAGTGCAGTTTTATTTAAATACACGGTGCTTCAATATTAAAATATTGGGTCTAATTTGCTTGAAATCAGGGTATTTAAAAAAATATCTGGAAAATTGATCGTATTTTGATAGATTAGAAATCATTTTTGTGTCAACTGGATGTTGAATGGTTTGCAAATTAAATTGCTATTGAAATGTTTGTCAGGCATTTAATAAAATATCTGTAATTGATCATATTCTGTTAGCTTAACAATTAAAAATCACTTCTCTATCAAGTGGATATTGCAGACGAATATTGAACAGTTTGCAAACTAAATTGCTATTGAAATGTCTGAGTTATGTTTAGATATTTAAAAAAGTATCTAACGAATTTATGATATTTTGCTAGATTAGAAATTATTACTGTATCAACCGTATATTGAAGAATATTGAACAGTTAGCGAAGTAAATTGCCATTGAAATGTTTGGGTTATTGGTTGTTCGTGTTACCGTGTGATGACACTAAATAAATGTAGATCCACCGTCGTAATTTCGACGGCTAGGGAGGAAATTGATTCCCGACAGGATTCACCTATTGTTCCTGTATTTGAATGCTTCCATTGTACCGGCATTCTGTCTATTCCCCGCGATTCACTAGCTTCGCGTGTCTCTCTTTATTACCTGTTCTTTGTTCTTGCTCATAATGTGCTATATAAACTGATGCGCAAACATTTTATGGGGGAAAAAGATTTCATTAGGCACTCAATGGAAACGTGAACCTGTCGATGCTTCCTCTTTCGTTCCCTCGTTTTTCCACGTACAACGGCATAATAGGGGTTTCTGGGGGAAATGTGGTGGAAAAAGGTCTGTTCATTGCTGCTTCTTTATTGGAAGTTTTCGGATTTTTGCGGGTGGAATATTCCTTGTTGGGAAATTTTGCGATTTGCAGATTTTCTGGCTTGGGGATTTATAAGTTTGGAAATTTGGAGTTTGGGAAATTTGGGGATTTGACGATTTGGAGTTTGGGGATTTAACGGTTTGTGAAATTTGGGGACTTGACAAATTAGAGCTTGGAGATTTGGGACAATTTGGGGTTTGGAGTTTGGGGATTTGAAGACTTGGGAAATTTAGAGATTTGCCTATTTGGAATTTGGGGATTTGACGATTTCGTGTTTGGACATTCTAGGATTTTAGAAATTTGTAGACTTGAAGATTTGGGAAGTTTAAGTACTTGATGAATTAGGACTTCGTGATTTGAGGATTTGGGGATTTGAGGATTTTGGAATAAGTTCTAGAAATTTGTGATTTAAGAAACGTACATTCTCGAATTACATTGACCAGAAATTTAGGAATTCGCAAAAGTGGATCTCCAAAAATCTATCAATCTGAAAATTTACGAAATTCTGCTTTCGAAAACCTTGCAAGATTGAAAGAATAAAAAAAGAAACAATTTGAAAACTTGACAAATTTCAGAATATGAGCACAAAATTTTGAAAATAAACTCAGAAATCCTACAAATGAATGATTAAAATCAGCTAATTTTATGATCTCCGTACCAAGAAACAAATATCCTTTTCAAATTAATACTCCAGAACACCGAACAAATTATTTCAATCAAGCTATTATGTGACTGTTCTTTCCATAATTGTTGAACGCAGACGATGGTAATGCAAGAGTGTAGCAACTTATTCGTTTCAGAGTTTAATTACTCTATTGATCGTTGGGTCATGTTTACTTTCAATTAAACAGTACCGCTTGCTAATGCATTCACGGCAGGTAGTTAGGTCTATTGTTAAACGTTCATTGTTGTCCATATAAAAATGAATGTTTGTTTTAATACCAATTACCAGCTGCTCGATTATTGCGATTGATTCGGTCTTTTGCAAAATTACATTCAATTATACCCCGGAGGCAAAAGTCGCAAAAAATCAGGTTTTATAAAAAAAAGTGCAAGAGACATGGTAAATGATTTTCACAGAAATTTTATACCTTTGTGTTAAAAATTGCAACGCGTTAAAACAAAAAACGTTATTCCACTTTGTTTTTGATTTTATTCATACACGAAATTTGATCTGGGTACGAAATTGCGAAAGTACATGAAAGAGAATGTTGCTTACATTGAGAAATTGAAAAAAAAAGGAGTTTTTCGAGAAGTTCGAAATAAAGTTCTCTGGGAGTGTCGTACTGCACCCAACGGTGCCTTAAATTTATTTCTTAAGCCGACATCTTTCACAACTTTCGTGCAAATAAATCTGCGGTATTCAGGCAATGGGGAATAGGTCGAAAAATTAGCGTGACCCAGATATAACTGCATTCTCTCCGGGATTTATGAGAGGATCAGCTCTCTGAATGCTTCTTAATTCTCCATGGTTATGGTATTGTTGGCTGCGAGGACTTTTTCATGATGACTTCTGTGTTTTGCGGTTAGTTCCACTTTTGGGACCGCTTTGGGCATTATGGCCATTTTAGCATTTTATGGTGCAGTTTTTTAGTTTGGGACACTATAGTTGCGGAATTTTTTCATTTTTGCGTCCTGGGTTTCGGAATTTTTTCATTCTTTTACCGTGGGTTTTGGAATTTTTCAATTCTTGCTCTTTGTGTTTGGGAATTTTTTAATTTTCTCATCGTTGGTTTTGGAATTTTTCAATTCTTACACTTTGGATTTGGAAATATTTCAATTCTTTTAATGTGAGTTTTAGAATTTTTTAATTCTTACACTTTGGATTTGGGAATTTTTCAATTCTTTCAATGTGAGTTTTGGAATTTTTTCATTCTTTTACCGTGGGTTTTGGAATTTTTCAATTCTTGCTCTTTGTGTTTGGGAATTTTTTAATTTTCTCATCGTTGGTTTTGGAATTTTTCAATTCTTACACTTTGGATTTGGAAATATTTCAATTCTTTTAATGTGAGTTTTAGAATTTTTTAATTCTTACACTTTGGGTTTGGGAATTTTTCAATTCTTTCAATGTGAGTTTTGGAATTTTTGAATTCTTACACTTTGGGTTTGGGAATTTTTCAATTCTTGCACTTGGGGTTTGGGAATTTTTCAATTACTTCACAGTGGAATTTGAACTTTTTAAAGTCTTACTCTTCGGGTACTCGAAATTTTCAATTCGAATAAATAAATAAAAATAATAAATGTTACAAGTAGCATTTGTACACTAATTAAATAAAAATGATATGTTACAAGTAGCATCTCTACAGTAACTAAAAAAATAATAAATGTTACAAGTAGCATCTGTACAATAACTAAAAAAAAAAAATAATGTACCAACAAACATCTTCACGACAGTAAAACAAAAACCAGCTGAAATCTCATCAAACAAGAATAACTGCAATTCCGCATGCAGCAAAATTGCAAGAAAAGCTCTTTATGTCCGCGAAGGGATTTCTTCGAAATAATTGAATTTCGAGTTGATTCGTCCACTTGAATTTATGGGTTAAGTGGGTAAGATCATGGGGTGGATTAGCATAGTAACTGGCTGTTCTTGATGCGTTTTACCGAAGGCAGGATGGAATTAATAGCAGCGGGCATATTGTATCGTGGGCAACGCGTGTTACACGAGTCGAACGGGAACACAGCCACGCAATTCCGTTGAAACTGAGGTTCACTCCAGTTTTTATTGAAATTTACATCGTACACGGCCGAGTAATAAGAAGACCGTGGACTCATTTATTAGCGGGAACCTTATAAGAACGTTATTAACCGACATTCGCGTTACGTTAATCACAACGCCTGTTATTAACGCCGTTTCTGACAAATCTATTGAAAGACACATTTTTAATCGTGATTGGAAATTATTTTCTGAGTCATTCTTCCGTCGGTAATTAGAATAAACGTATCTGTTTGGAGTAAATATTAGAATGAACGTATCTGTTTAGAGTAAATGTTAGACTAATTGTATTAGGAGTAAATAATTGAAGAGCAAAGAATAAAAGCAGCGTAGTGAAATATCGAAGTGCAAAATCGTAGTATTATCGAAGGGAAGACAGTTAAAGAGCATATCAACAAAGAGGAATACGTCTTTTGATCGTACGAGATGTCGATAGCAAATGTCAGGCTATAAATTCCGTGGACGCGAATCTGTCGTTGTATAAATAAAAATGAATAGAGAAATACATAGAACGACGCCGGATACTGTGTATTTTCGTTATGGTGCATTTGTGTATGCATGCAGAAAAATGTGACATTCAGTGCGATATGAATGCGCGTTTTTCACTGACGATATTTTCTCATGGCAAAATACATAGCTACTATTTCACGATATCAGTATTATTGTTCCAGCCACGAGTGTCGTTTTCCCGATAAATCTGTTCCGTTGAATTTCATAATCGTTTGTTGTATTAATATTTCATTTACCTGTTTCTATAGCTGTGATACGTCTGCAATGTACATATTTACGTTATATGTTTCTTCTATATCGATCATACATACACAACATACAAATTTCATTAATATCGATTAATATTAATAATTCGATTATTAATTTGTGAAATTTTTTAATTTCCAAGTCGTCCAATTGGCAAGTTTGGAGTTTGTGATTTGGAAATTTAGGAATCTGGGATATTTGGTACTGTCAGGAATTTGGGGAATCTGGGGAACTTAGGAATTTGGGAATTTAGAAATCTGGGGAATTTGGGAAATCGGGGAATTCGCAAAAGTTAGAAATTTGGGAGATCTGGGGAATTTAGGAATTTGGGGGATTTGGAAATCTGTGGAGTTTGGGGAATCTGGGAATTTAGGAATTTAGAGATCTAGGGAATCTGGGGAATCTAGGGGAATTCGGGGATTTTTGGGGGTTTGGGAATCTACAGAATTTGAGGAATATGGGAATTTAGGAATTTGGGGAATCTAGGGAATCTAGGGGAATTTGGGGATTTTTGGGGGTTTGGGAATCCGTAGAATTTGGAGAATCTGGGAATTTAGGAATTTGGGGAATCTAGGGAATTTGGGGAATCTAGGGGAATTTGGGGGTTTGAGAAGCCGTAGAATTGGGGGAATCTGTAAATTTAGGAATTTGGAGAATCTAGGGAATTTTGGGATCTGGGAAATTTGGGGAATTTGAGAATCTGGAAATTTAGGAATTTGGGAAATTTGAGAATTTGACAATTTAGAAATTTGGGGATTTTTGAGAATTTGGAGAATTTGGGAATCTAGGAATTTAGGAATGTAGGAATCTAGAAATCTAGGAATCTAGGAATCTAGGAAACTGGGGATCTAGGAATCTAGGACTCTCGAAATTTAGGAATCCAAAAAGTTAGAAATCCAGAAATATCAGAATTTCCAAAAGTTCCTCTTCAGCAACTCATAAATTTTGAAATTCCCCAGCTCCCAAATTCCCAGTATCCCAAATTACGAAATATCGAGCCAGCGAGATTCCCAAATTCCCAAATTTGCAAGCAATCCCGAAATATTTTCGAATATTTCGCCACGTTCCGGCCGCGTCGGCAATATTTCAATACATCCCGTGCGCCGTAAGGTCCGAGGGCAGCGTTGCGTTTTCAGTCGAATGCCATAATTCGAGCAATTTAAATGCATGCACCCGGGACTGGATAGACAGCGGCAGATATCTCGAGAGCGCGTCTACGCGTTTACGTGCGTTGCATCGAGTCGATGTCGAGGATCAGCGCGAGATATCGTAATGAATTGTATCGATTTCGAGCAGCCAGTCTGCCTCGCTTCTGAATATTTATACTTTCATTATTGCGAAACACAGGGCGCGGTCACGCGTTCGTAACGAGTGCACGCGTCGACGACGAGGTTCAACGGGGAAATCGATTTGTACACAATTACCTCTCTTGTTACCATATACCATGACCTGAAAACATGATATTTTCGCGGTACACGTGAAACGTCTACGTGACACGGTAATTACCAGAGAAAACGGAGAGAGAAAAAAAAAGAACGACCTCGCTGCAACGATTCTCCCGCCTCGTTTCGTCGATAGTGTTGTTTAAAGCTCCGGCTCAACTGAATATACACACTTTGTGCTCCTCTCGCGAATATTCCTTTTCAGCGTTTTGTGAAATCTTAATGAAACGAACGTGCTTCTTCTCTTTGCACCGTCACGTCCTTTGAACACGGATTTCCCGCACTTGCGAAATCTTAAGACGATTTATCAGTATATTCGCTAAAATCGCGCGTGGATTTGCTCGGAGAAGTCAGGGCAAATTTTAGTAGTTAGAAATTGACTCCAAAGTGGTCGACACTGTTCTTGAAACTATTGTTTCTAAAAAATCCCTGTATATTTGCTCGAAGAGAACGTAGCTGCAAATTGAAATATTTAAAAGTTGACTCCGAGTCAAACACTGTTAAACTATTCTTAACTCTGTGGTAAAAAATCGCTGTTCAATGTGCTCGGAACATAGCAAAAAGTATTTCAGAATTAAAATTACAAAAACTAGAATGTTTGAAAAATCGAGAAATCCGATTTGTAAAAGCCGTGAATTTAAGGAATCTGGTTCTTCCGTGTCTTGAGCGTTGTATAATTCAAATATTAGCCAGGGAACAACAGCCACGGGGTGGACTAAGCTTTCTTCGTTCTAAACAGAGGAAACACACGAAGTTCCGGTTTCCTGTACGGTAACAGTTGTCCACCGGAAGTTTGGTCTACTAAAGTTGCTACAGACTCCCACTGTCGACCGTATTTCAAAACTTGCCACTTAGCTCTACTGGCTGAAACAAGCCGGACAACGACCGGTTTCGTTCCGCTGCCTCGTCTCGCTGTTCGAGCCGAGAAAAGTGTGTCGTTTGTACACACAAAGCCCCATTAGAATATTTTACGCGTGACCTAGAAAAGAATGAACGCTCAACCGAGTGTTTTTCACCGTCTCGAGGATTCTGCATTCGTTTCTACCACTTTATTTTCCCTCGCAACCTCAAATACAATTTTTTCATTTCCTCTCAAACCTCCTTTGCTACGACACTGCCGCGTAAATGTCCGGTTCTCGAAATTTACAAGTTTAATCTAAATTCACTAGTTAATTATACTGCTGGTCATATTATTCCGTCAGGAGAACTGATTTTTTATGTACTTACAGTTGTGAGTCTTCATATCTTTGAAAATACTATTACTGTATGAGTAATTTATTATTCATGCTTAATATAGTATAACGCGATGAAAACAAAAATGTCACCTGAAATTTGAAAGTTTGTGAGTCGTGGAGTATTTAAATCGATAAAGTTGTCAATTGAATTCAGTCGATTTTGACAGTAAATTCTGTAAATGCCCCAAAAATGTTTGAAATTTCCCGTTACGCTAAGTTATCATAGTGTCCGATTAATTTGGAAGAGGTCATAGATAGCAGAGATTGGCGAATACTGCAATGGTTAATCGTTACGCAGCTATTTGCAAGGCATTACCGTTCATCGCGGTTCGAATTCACACGCGAGAGCATTAATTACGAGCCACGTCCTTTTCTGATGTGAATAATCGTACGCTTAATTGCGCCAAATAATTCGCGAAATCGTAATCGGCCAACGTAAAATATCATTACTCCAGTTCAATCAATTGCTCGGGACGGTATTGTTAGCAGACGAACGCCACTGTTTTAATATTAATGAATCGCGTTACTATACTCGCAACTACTCCCTGCTAAATCGTACAGTGTCCTATAGTTGTCCGCCGGAATACGTTTCTGTTTCGCGAACGGATATAGGTATGATACAGATTAACGATCGATTAATAAACACCGGTACTAGCAATATTATGCCGATAAACATTATTCCCAACATTCTGCTAATGTCTCGAATATTTGCGATTATTGCATTTCGATAAATAGGGTGTTGTTACATTTAATATCGGTTGACAAAATATTTCGATATACCAAACTCCCGAAGCTCCATTAAAGTTTTCTGCTCTCGTAAATTACTTTGACTTGGAACAAATTTTATGAATTACAATTTATTAACATCTCATTTGTAACATGTATATATTCTAAAGATTATTGCAAAATACGTGCAAAATGACAAGAATGACACGTGAATGAAATTGATTGGAAGAACACCAGAATATGATCTCTGGTTGTACCATAAATATTGATACACCCTGTACAATAATTTGCTATTTAAATGAACGATTTTAATTACACGCTGTAAACCGTGCACGCGTGAAATGTCTCGAGACATTTATTCCGCTGAAGTTAACGACCTGTCGTGACAGCGTGTCGTTTCTTCCGCGGCTTCGATCGACAATGTCCTAACTCCTTGCGACACCTTAAACTTTAACTCTTAACACTTTGCTTCGCCTACTTGCATACTGTGTTCTCTTAAAAGACTTAGCGACTTTTATCAGGTGAATGTTTAAAAAGATCGATATTACACGCGAAGTTTTACTTCAAATTGCTGAACTTTCAGAATTTGAGGGGTTGAGGATTAGATTTGAAGTTTGGGGATTTTGGCATTCGGGATGTCGGGAATTTCGGGAGTTGGAAAGTGGAGGATTTGCGAATTTGGAGAAATTGAGGATTTGGGAATTTCGGGAATTTCGGGATTTTTGACAATTTCAGGACTTTAGGAATTTGGGGTTTTTGAGAATTTAGGGAATTTGGGAATTTTTGTGTTTTTGAGAGTTGTGAAATTTGGGGACTTTGGAAATTTGGGGGTTTTTGAGAAATTTAGGATTTGAGAATTTAGGAATTTTTTAGAAATTTCATATTTGAGACTTTAGGGATTTTTAAGAATTTGAAATCGTCAAATATACGAATAAAAAATGTATACTAGTTATATTGCCAAATAACGCGAATATAAAGACTAATGACCTGCAGTCTGAATCTCTGATTGCGCACATAACACGTGGCAATATAACAGCATTATTCACTCACGAAAGCAAGCAATCTCCGCCTGCGCATATAATACGCAATATAAGAAGATTGATCTCTCCTAAAGTGAAACAATCTTCGACTACGCACAATATAAAAAGACTAATGACCCGGAAACACGAGCAATTTGTGATTGTGAGACTGAAACACGTGGCAATATAAAAAGACTAACGACCCAGAAACCCGAATAATTTCCGATTGTGTATAATTCCATACAACCGGTTCAATCGATCGATACATCGGAATCGGGTCGAAGTTTTTCGCATTCGTTGGCAATCATTTCTGAAACATTATGTAGATTTGTGTTTAATTACGTGACCGCGGGGTAACGAACGTTTCTAGCGAATATTCGTTAAGCGTGTCATGTGTGTCGCCAGGGTGATCGATA
Organism: Megachile lagopoda; assembly: GCA_036983795.1. Classification (NCBI taxonomy): domain Eukaryota; kingdom Metazoa; phylum Arthropoda; class Insecta; order Hymenoptera; family Megachilidae; genus Megachile; species Megachile lagopoda. Next base: position 8,533,796 of record CM072798.1, read on the forward strand.
TTAATGACGAATCAATGGTGTAATCCAATACGATCGGTAGCCAACTACTGGTGATTAAGGTTTGCGAATTAATATGAATTACCGCAGCAGCGTTATTCCAATTAAAAGCTAAATTCACCGCGTGAAAACACTTTCGGCATAATTGATTTCTTCTACCATTTTCCTTTTGTCTATCGATAATCGAAATGGCGAACCGATCGGTCGCTTACAGAGCGGAAAAATCAAACGGATTTTACGGCGGTGCTCGATCGAACGTGAAAATAACAAATTATTCTGTTCTTCCCTCTCCAGCTTCCCTGTTGATCCTTTTTTCGGTTAGCCAGGATTAATCGAGCGGGCGTGTAACAAATGCGATTAAATTGCTGGCTCGGAAATCTTTTCCACGATGTTCCCTCGATCGATGCCAACGTGTAAAATGAGCAGAAAATTCGCGGGGATTTTATCCACGCGGTTTCTTCAAATTCCATACTGAAGTATTTGATAATTGCTTTTCTTCTGTCACCTACTTCCTTCCACTAATTTTGCAATTTCAAGAATTTCGGGATTATGAACTACACAAGATGTGGACACTTCGATGATTTTTATCATCAGACAAAAATAATTAACTCCCATTACACGAATGTGGATGATTCAAGTCCACGTAACTGAACTCAAGAAATGATCATAAACAATGTCCTTTTTCGTTCTGGTACTTCCTAAAATGTGAGGGGACCTTGTTCTAAATGTGGAGGACTTTGTCTAAAAACGTAAGATGACTTTGACCTAGAATGTAAGAGAACTTGTCCAAAAACGTAGGATGACTTTGTCCTATAACGTAAGATGACTGACCTAGAATGTAAGAGAACTTCGTCCAAAAACATGTGATGACTTTGTCCAAAACCGTTAGACCTTGGTCCAGAACCATCAGACGTCTTGTCCAAAAACGTAACATGTCCTAAACCACACGATGACTTCGTCCTAAAACGTACGAAGCCTTTGTCCAAAATACAAAAGGACTCCAAATGTACCCCCAATTACCCAAAAGACTCTAAATGTAGAAAATTAATTCTGCCTAACTGTACGAGGTCTATATAAATAACAAAGAAACTTCTTTTGTGGCAGTCATTGACGAGACAACGTTCCCGAGAGAGGTCAGAGACACGTCCCGAGACCCGAAGTTTTCCACCAAGCGTAATTCCATATATGACGAGGACAGAGACGGCGTCGTCTCCGGAAAGCGGCCAAGAAGAAGAGGTATCGTTCTTCGACAGACCACCACCGCCTCCCCCGCCACTACCATCGGCATCCTCGCAACAATCGCAGTCCCAGATCGATCAGGGTATCGGTGGACTGGTCAAGGACGAAGGAGACACCGCGAAAATTGCGGATCAGCTCGATTCCACGGCCGAAAGAGAAACGTCCGAGGAATTGGTCAGGTAAAATCTTTGCTCACCTCTGATTCAGGAATTTGACTCGCAGAGGACGTTTTTACTGACGTTTTTCTGGGGATTTTTTCCAGATTCGCCGCGCAGAAAGACGAGAGGACGACGATCGACGGACAGATCAGACGACCTCGTCACATCCCGAGGGACCATTACATTTCAAGGTGAGGATTACTCCTTGGTTTGGTTGAACGAAAATGCATTTTGGTAACGATTGGTGACGTTCTATTATAATTTGTTTGAAAAGTAATAGCGAAAAGTTTCTTGGTCGAGGTTGTCATTTTAACGCGGTGCTTGAATCTGAGGTTCAGACAGTTTGAAATTTGAACATTTGGTCGTTTGGAAAGTGCAGATTTGAACAGCTAGAGACTTGAGAACTTAGATACGTAGAAACTGATAAATTTCTAAATTTGAGCAAATCAAACCATACCATTTAGTTGGAAAATATTGTCCAAATCTGACTCAAACCGTCCCAAATCAACTCAATTCACTTGAAATTCACTGAGACCAAATTTGACCTAACTACGTCTACTCCAAATCTATCTCAAACCATCCCAAATCAACTCAATCCACTTGAAATTCACTGAGACCAAATTTGACCTAACTACGTCGACTCCAAACCTATCTCAAACCATCCCAAATCAACTCTATCCACTTGAAATTCACTCACACCAAGTCTAACCTAACTCCACCGACTCCAAACCTATCTCAAACCCAAACATCTCCAAACAGAAACCTCTACCATACATTAGAAATATTACTACACCTTACCCTTTTGATCACCCGCACTTGGTCAAAGTGAACACATGTCCCAAATGGCTCAGGCACCGTGTGCCTAAAACTTGAATACTCATCCATTGTCTAAATTCGATGACTTTCATCAAATTTCAAAGTGATGTCATTAAAATGAAAGAATGAATTTGTAAATAATGAAAAAGTAGTTACTTGATGTTGGATGAGCAAGTTCAACGTCAAGTATGATGTACGATGATCTACAACGAGAAAGAGATTACAGAAAAACGAGTTGGAGCAGGTCGAGGTACGATACACCATTGGGTGAAGTAACTAGAGTGCAGCAGGATGAGGGGGTGAGCCTTAGGAGGGATTTAACGGGTGGCAGGAGAATTTCTCCCAGCACCATAGATCGAATATTCGACAACAGCAATAGGAGGCAGTACGGCATGGGAATCGTTGGCAGATTTTTAGGGTGAGTCCACGCAAACATAAAGGTCCATGATTTTGTGATATTTAATATTGATCGGTCATATACAGGGTGTCCATTTCAATTGACTCACTCATGCACTGGGTGTTCTTTTTAAATTAACTTGTTCATGTACAGGGTTCTTTTTAAATTCACTCACTTATGTACAGGGTGTTTCATTTAAATTGACTCACTAATGCACAGGGTGTTCTTTTTGAATTAACTTTGTTCATGTACAGGGTGTTCTTTTTAAATTAACTTTGTTCACGTACAGGGTGTTCTTTTTAAATCTACTCACTTATGTACAGGGTGTTTCATTTAAATTGACTCACTCATGCACAGGGTGTTCTTTCTAAACGAATTCACTTATGTATAGGGTGTTTTATTTAAATGAACTCACTCATGTATAGGGTGTTTCATTTCAATCGACTAACTCATGTACAGGGTGTTGCATTTAAATCAACTCGTTCATGTAAAGGGTGTTTCATGTAAAGGGAATTTGAGAAATTGTATATATAAATTCAGTGTATATATCATTCAGGTAACGTATTCAAAAGACGTCCCATTATTTAATACATTTATCAAGCTTCCATATGAAAGTTGCACGAGTTTCAAAACGGTGAAGCCATTTGTAATATTTACGTTTCTTTCGTATGTAAAATAAAGTGGTGCAGGTGCATTTAAAATTCTGGACACAACATTTCCCTTTATAAAAGTATCATCAAACATCGGTTCGTGGAATAACAGCATCGATTTATTCATGCACGAATGAAAGTTGTAACAATGAAAGGTATCGGAGTATGTACTTTAATGGGACCTTATGTAAATATTTCAGCCCGGTAATAAAATGCAGTAATGAAAATATTTCGCGAGATCGATTTCATTTAATCGTTGAACGTGCCCGCAATATGTTCGTTTTTAACATCGTACGTGGATGCGAAAAAAGGAAAAACAATGAAAAATCAGAGTTTTCCTGTCAGTTTATTTTGGCATCCTGCGTACACGTTTATCAGATATTGGACGGTCATTGTGTATCGTGTATTGATGCAACCGTTGTTCCACGTCGATGAAGAAATTGATTTTGGAACGATAATAAATGAATTTCCATATAAATAATTTTATTGGCCGATATTTTTGTCGGACGTCGTAAAAATACGTATTCGATGACAATTCGTTACCGCGTGAACGTTGAATGGCAAAACCAACGGGAGTGGAATAAAAAATATGCAAACGAGGAAACATATCAGATGTTACGTAAACTCCATTACTCTGTTACTTTATTTTTCTTTATTATATCTTACAATTGTAATTTTATTTCTTGCGACACACTCAAATTTTTTAGTAACTCCTCTATCTACATCTACATTTCAAATATATTCAAATTTCCCGCTACTTTTATCACGTCTGAAAGTGTCTTCTTCCCCTTTTCGGAGAAGCCATATACCTTTTTATTCGGGCCTTTTTTTTTTAGAAATTCTATACGTTTGTAATACATTAATTTTGTATACTTTATTCTTAAAAATTGGTATACTGATTTTGTTCTTAAAAAAGTCCTTAATTAGTATGAATCTTCGCTGTTTGTTTCCTTTGGTTCCTTTGTTTCGATAGGACGATGTGGCTTTATTAAAACAACTTTGTCCCTTATACATTTCTCTTTTACGACTGTATGAAGGTTTTATTCCACGACCCAGTTGGAGGTAGACGCGAAACACAAATAACAAACGTGGACAGGCGGCAAATGTCAGAAATGGAAAGAACCGTGACGCAACTCGTCTTGCCAAGGAAACGTGATATTTAAAAATGCCAGCGGTGATGTGCTTCAATTATCGATTCCATCGTGCAGCTTTTATATTCGAACACAGATATTTCAGAGATAAAACGTCGGATTAGATATTAATGATCAATAATTATTCAAATATCGATCAATATCGTATGTCCAGTTGTACGTCATTGCATATCATATTAATTATGTCTAGTTAAACATCAATTATATGTCATATATTAATTATTGTATACAGTTAAAAATTATTGCATATTACATATTAATTGTATCCAATTAAACATGAATTACATATCATGTATTAATTATATCTAGTTAAACGTCCATTACATATCATGTGTTAAGTATATCTAGTTGAATAATCAATTACATATCATGTGTTAATTATATCTAGTTCAATAATCAATTACATTTCACACGTTAATTATATTCAGTTAAACATGAATTACATACCATGTATTAATTATATCTAGTTAAACATCAATTACATATCATATGTTAATTATACCTAGTTCAATAATCAATTACATATCATGTGTTAATTATAGTTCAATAATCAATTATATATCAGCTATTAATTATATCTAGTTAAACAATTAATCACATATGGATTATATCCAATTAATTCTCATTTACACATTACGTATCAGTTATGTGTAATTAAACATGAATTATATAAAATTTGAAATTATTGTAAAAGGGTGCCCAGAAATTTTAAAAAGAAGAAAATATATTGAAATACAAGAATTTTTTTTAATTTTAGAAGTTCATAGGATAAATTAAATCTGTTACCAGGAAGTGAAAAGTGATGTTTTTTGTGTTTCTGTTTGCAGTAGATCTTTTCGAAAAAGCGTGTCACAGAAACCAGACGTCAGAAAGCAATTGGATGATTTTGAAGATCATCGACCATACTTTACGTATTGGATCACCACCGTGCAAATCCTCATTTTGATAATATCTTTGGCGTGTTACGGTTTTGGACCCGTTGGCATGGATCTTAGCCATAGATCAGGATTGGTGAGTTCATGTTATACAAACTTTTATATTCAGGGTCACTAATTACTATATACTTTTTAACAATTTGTAAGTATTATGAATTAGAGGAATCAGATATTGCACATCAGATTCAATACTAATCATGGAACATGATTACAGTAATTTTTGTACACTAATCATGGAACAAAAATATTAGACATGTTACGAAATCAAAACAGCGAATAAATAAAAATATTGAATAGTAGATGGAAATAAAAATATCATAAAGCAGAAATATTCAATAATGAACGTCACAAAAATATTAAATAAAAAATGCTCCAAAGTAGAAATACCTAATAATGATTTCACGTATAGAACAAAATATTCGATATTAAATATTAAAAAAGAGAGAATTGCAAGTCAAAAACGTAACAAAGATGTCGGATATTAAACATCGTAGTAAGATACCTAGCGAAAACACGGAATATTAAACATTACGAGATATGAAATATGACGGAATAAAACGGATGAAAATCTCCGAGTGGTGGGAATATTTCGTTTACAGGTTCTCGTGACGAGCTTATCGTTGCAACAAGTGGACTACCAGGAACCAGCGAATTTCTGGTTCGGTCCTAGAGCCGCGGACTTGATTCATCTGGGCGCAAAGTTTGCCCCGTGTATGCGTCGGGATATTAAAATTTTGAAGGAGATCGATGTGTGGCGGGAAAGAGAACGAGACACCGCGTGCTGCATCAGAAACGACGACTCTGGCTGCGTGCAATCCAGCAAAGCCGACTGCTCTGTGAGTTCTTATTTCATCTTCTCCGTCAAACCATAATGCAACGATTAAACTCTCCTGTAAATTTCATCGTGCAATCTTTATAATATAACCTTCTCTTTTGCAAACCAATTGGTCCGGGGATTGAGATCAACCGCTACGGTAAATTTAGATGTTGCTAAACTTTGCGTTTCTCATTTCCTTCCGTTTATTTTGTATTATGAAAAAGATCGAATTTATCCGTTGATAACCGAAAGTTTATGCAAACAGAACACAATATCCACGTGGAAAAAATGGGGACCCGGGGACAGCGGACCAGGTGGACGAATAAGCGGATCAGTTTGCGGTTTGGATCCGAAATTTTGCGACGCCCCGGCAAGCATAGCACCATACGAATGGCCAGATGACATCACCAAATGGCCCATTTGTCGGAAAACCAATTCGTTCAATCAACGCTTTAGGTAAATCGTTAAAAGTTGTTATTCCCGGCTCTTGTAATTCCCATGAAACTTTCTTTTATTTCATCGCGCGCGGTTCTATGGGCAAGATTAACGATTCTATTTGCTTACAATAAATATTCTGAAACAACGCGTTGGCAAGCTTTTATTGCACGAGGTGCCAGATTTCGAAGCGCAAACTTTGACTGCGATTTCATGACGTAGTTTTATTGAATCACCAGTGATGTGTCAATTTAAAGCTTGAAGTTTGGCAAAAATTTGAGTGGCTCGTTGGTTAGCACAAAATGGCTGACTACTAAGTAGAGTACACTGTAGTCGATTTAGAAGTTTTGGTGCAATTTCATGACAGAAAAGTTTTATGGAATCACAAGTGTAATACATCAATTTAAAGCTTGAAGTTTTCCAAAAATTACTGTGTAAACGGCTGGTTAATATTATTAACACAAAATGGCTGCCTATTAATTATAGTGTACCACGGTCGATTTAGAAGTGTACAAATGCTAATACAATTTCATGACATAAAATTATCACTTTATGACGCTTATGATATATCAAATTAAAGCTGAAGATTTACTGAATATAACTGTATAAAGGAGCACATAACATTTTGGGATATAAAATCTTGAATATTCTTTGATGACCAGGAGTCGTTTTTGAGGGTCTATCGCTTATCTTAATGAACAATCATTTTTCGTTAAAATTATTCATGGGGCCTTGACATACTCATTTTCAGTAATCTTCAAGCTTTAATTTGATGTATCACAAGTGCTATTTGACGATACTTTTATGTCATGAAATTGTGCTCGACTTTTTGTCTTTCAGAAATTTATCGTTGATACATATAACGAAGAATAAAATATTTTATATTGAGAATATTAATGAGCCATTTATACTCTCATGTTCACTAAGTCTTTAGCTTTAAATTGACATATCATGAGTACAATTTAATGATACTTTTCTGTCATGAACTTGCGTCAATTCAGAATAATTTCATATGCAGCTATATAACATTAACAAGATATTTATTATATTTGGTCTATTTTTTTTATTTTAAGGTATTGTGGATGTTATTTAATTTTGAAGTGGAATATGAACAATTTTACTTGTGAAATATCCATATTCGTATCTCTGGAATAGCCTAATATCGAGAAAAACATTTGACGCTTATCAACAGTAGAAACGGGAGCCAACGGGGCAACACCAACTTCCCAGTGGGTCGGTACAAAGATAAAATGGCGGAGCACATGGTGTGCGAAGTGATAGGACATCCGTGTTGCATCGGTATTCACGGAATGTGCCGGATCACGACGAAAGAATACTGCGATTTCGTGCACGGTTATTTCCACGAGGAGGCATCCCTCTGTTCCCAGGTTGAATGTTTGCACGACGTTTGCGGCATGATACCGTTCCTTCATCCAGAATGGCCAGATCAATTCTACAGACTCTTCACAACAACCTTTCTTCATGCTGGGTAAGATTTATTCCATCTACCTTCACACATTTCATTTCTCATTTTATTTTTGGTAACTGATACTCAATTTTATTTACTTGACTAAAATTTTAACTTGTTTTTGTAATTATTTTCTAGTAAAAGTTTCTTCTTGCGAGTAATATTAAATTGAAAATAAATATTTGATCCGTTATGTTTGAGATATTAAATATAATTGAAAAATTGTGACTGACTGTGTTTGTATTTTGATTACAGAATTATTCACCTGTGTATAACGCTATTGGTTCAATATTTCCTGATGCGGGACTTGGAGAAGCTGACAGGCTCGTTGCGAATTGCTTTGATTTATTTCATCGGAGCACTTGCGGGAAACCTGGCCAGTGCGATATTTGTTCCCTATAGAGCCGAGGTACGTTTTCAGAACTGTTATTCAATATTCTACTCATCAGTAGTCTATTATAACAGTCCATTTCAATAGATTGCTCTTTACCTCATTTGGGAAATTCTAAGACATAATTCTAAGAAATTCTAAAATATAGCATATGGAGCTCTCAAACGAAAACGTCTGCAGAATCAATAAAATTTCAATATAAATAAAGCCCGTCCATCAAAGTGTCAATAACGAAACTGTGAACAGGTTCGTTTAGCGAAGGCGTCAGTTCAACAAACTCCGGCAGAAGATTATAGATGGAAGAGCGGTTAATAAAGTAGATATCTTTAAAAGCCGGAAATAATAATTTGGATGAAAATCAGTGGTCGATTATTCATTGAACCAAGACGCTTTTATTAGTCTCGTCACGGTGAAGTTTTAATTGGATAATCTCACGGGACGCTTAGCGGTGCGTTTCACTGTATATCGTCGATTTAATCGACGCTTTGACCCTCCAGGGTAAAGTAATTGCTCGGGGGGCCACTGTGACTTATATCCATGAAAGGGGTTAACACTATAACAATCGTTTCCTTTACGGCGTCGTTCGCGCGCCCTCGTCCTATCGCTCGATAGTTTACCTCTTAACACTTCGCTAAACTCCCGAGTTATACGTCAATTCCGTTTCCACTGTTTCCTTTCTATCGGGACCGGTACATCGGTTGAATAAAGGCACACAGAAAGCTGCCGTCCTCGTTTAACTAATACCGTCCAATTTGCTCTAATTAGTTTGGTTAAACGCAACTTACTTCCATTTGCTAACAATTCTCTCACGAAATATACTGTTAATTACCGTTCTCTTATTGGCTGAACCTACAGTCACGCCATTTTAATCCTATTTTCTAATCCTTTTAATTTATTGCCTCCATGTAAGTTTCGGTTATTTACGGATTTCAATACAAGGTCTAATGGGATTTCATGACAAAAGTGTTTTTGGACTGTCCTCAAACTGTATCAATTTTAAAAATAAATGACTGTCTACATGTTTTATAAATTTTTTCAGAACAAAGTGTACACCTATGTATCAATTGAACAAGTAATGCACAGTTCTGAAGCATTGGATAATCCATTCGTTTAACAAACCAGCCATTTTGAAATAAGAATATTGATAAGACGATCATGTTAGAAAAACCTCCAGGACCTTTTTCCCTTTGCCTATTATAAGTTATGAATTAGTGTATCATAAGTGACATTTGATGGATGGACATCTGAAAGAATTAATATAGAAACAATTACTCTATATTCTATAATAAGCCAGTCTTAAGTTCAAATGTAGATATAGTTACCAATTTGTCCTTCATAGTTCCAGAAGTTCTCAAGTGTAGAAACGTCTCTAAAATTACCTAACAGTTCGCAAACTTATAAAAGTAAATCAATTACAAGGAAATGTAATCTTATACCGAATAATTAATAAGTAAATGATTGCAGGTCGGACCAGCAGGAGCGCACTTCGCCCTCCTCGCCACGTTGATCGTCGAAGTGCTACACTGTTGGCCAATGTTAAAGCATCCTCGACGAGCATTATCAAAGCTGATCTTCATCCTGTTGGGTCTTCTGCTCCTCGGCATTCTCCCGTGGGTCGACAACTACGCTCACCTCTTCGGTTTCATCTTCGGCTTCCTCGCCGCGTACGCTCTGATGCCTTTCATCTCTTTCGGCCACTACGATCGTCGTCGCAAGGTCTGGTTGATCTGGATCTGTATGATCCTGATCGTGGTACTGTTCACCCTGTTACTGACCCTGTTCTACAATGTGCCGGTGTACGAATGCGAGGTGTGCAAGCTGTTCAATTGCATTCCGTTCACCCGCGACTTCTGCGCCTCCCAGAACATCAACTTCAAACGAGAGGAGCCCGTATGACACACGGGGCCGTGCTTCGAAGTCGAGCTCGAATCGTCCTTGAGCCTGAGCCAGGATCAGACGGACCTCTGGATGCTGGTCCTGCTGGCTCTGCAGTCTGGGATCGTGAAACGAAAGCACGGGCGCTGAGAAACGCGGGGGACACCTCTGCACGCGTTTACTGCCAACGAGGAGCTCGTGTTCGTCGCTGAACGACGAACGACACTGCCTTAAAAGTAAAATAACAGCCAAGGATCACCGGTGCTCCCTTGTCCAACGGACTCCCTGTGTGGTCCTCGCTCGATTGTAAATAATATTAGACACACGCGCCTTTAACCGAGCGACCTAGTGGATCCAGAACAAAGTGTGGAACTTTGACGTGTGGTGGGACTAGGAGAACGATCGATCGACGTGCATCCACCCCTTGGAACTTACTCGTTCGACGAACGAGTTGTACATAGAAACGGAGACTCTTGTTACATATACATACTCACGATCTAAGAACGACCTTACTAAGTTTAATTTTCGAAGCGTGATGTAGATGACGATGAAAGAGCGTATGCGTGTGTGTGTGTGTTGCGTGCATGCGCGTGGGTTGAGTTTCATTTATGGTCGTACCTCCGACGCTGGAACGATCTGTGATGGGCCACACGATTGTCTTCAAGAATATTTTTCATAACGTCGCGCAGCACAGGTGCAACATCTAAGGGATCCGTTACCGTGAATCGGATGAGCTTTAATTTTTAAGGGTCGGAGGTGGGAGGGATGTTCAGAGAGAGGAAGACGAAGAGGGAAGATATTTATTAAGTATATCTTGGTGAGATACGAATCAATTTTTTATAACGGCGTGCGAGAGCGGGAGAAAGTGAGATTATCAGAGAACACTTTAATCAATTTCCATCTTGTATATAATTAGAAGGCGAGTGTTGAGGCTAGGAGGATGGAGGATGAACGAGATGTACGTACGAGCGTGTTCAAGGGTTCATTTCGTGTTAAGGTATAAACAAAGAAACAACAACAAAGCACTGTGACATTCGTGAATGTGTATTTTATTATAACGGGTAATGTAAATGTAAGGGAATGCTGTCTGATAGGGGAAATAAGGGAGAGAATGGGTCTTCGTTTGCGTCTTGTCTCGTGTGAACGATCATCGTATTTACGAATTATCAATAGCGAACGTGATGTGCCACAACGTGGATCGTCGCAAGTCTGAAAGTGATTAGAGGCCGTAATTTCAATCTGTCGCGATTTTGTTCTAGTGTTATTTTAACTAGTTCATCGGTCACGTTATGTTGAACCATTTGTGGTATTTCAGAATGGAAATATAGACTATCCTGTTTGTACGTGGGCATAAATCGAAGATCATCGACTGTTCGTTTATTGACTTTTAGTATTTAACCCGGTGATATAGCGATAGTCTGTTGTACCTGCAAGTATAGTTACATGAGTAATCTCTTTTCCGATATACAAATCAATATAAAAATACAAAGTTCAATTCCATAAATCATACTGAGGCTTTAAAAAGAAAATAAATTCAGAATTGTTCTTCTTTCGCATCAATGAGAGAGATCAGTACAAATATTTTACCAACGTTGGTGGTAAGAATATTTATCTGCAGACATTGCAACTATAATTTCAATTGAAAGAATATAATGGCGTATTGAAATTAATTGCAAAGGAAAAATTTAACCCGTACAAACAGAAACGTCGTTTCCATCTATAAAGAACGCCTTTTATAGTTTTTAAGAAGTAGACTCTTAGCAATTTAATTTTGAAACTTTATTAATATAATGGCATGGTTTTTCATCTTCGTACATGTGGAACATGTCACATAGAATAAAACGTCTTTTAAAAATTTTCAAAATTCATCAGAAAATTCTTTTTAAATTTAAATTGGAAATATTATAAATATTACGTAGTTTTAACACATTAAATGTCACAGAGGTTTTATTACAAACTTAATAGTATAAGTTGACAATTAAATTCTTTCTTATTATTTCAATTCCATCGTGTAATAAAAGAGTTACTATTATATAAACGTAGTAGAAAATTAACGCCTCGAATAGTGCTTTGATCGAAAAAGTTATTCATAAGTTTAAATAAATACAAAGGTCACGAATTTAATTGCGATTATAATAATCCTACAAAGTAAAAGATCCAAGGCTAGAAATTTGAAATACGAAGATTAATTATTCCTATTTTTGATAATATTTTCCCTGCAACGATTAATGTGTTAATCTATACCCGTAGTAAAACTCTACCTCGAAGACGCAAAAAATGACGGAAAAACTCATCCGTTCTCGAAAGATTAATCAAACTGTGACAGCGTTAAATTAAACTAAGACGAAAGCAACGATTACGATAATCGAAAACCATGCTATTCAAAAGAAAACAGTTCGACGAATCTTGACCAATCTTGCCTTGTATTTCGTATCACGATGTGGTCATTCATGCTTCCCTGTTGAATATTTTTTACCGTTCGCCTGAGCCCAGGCAGTGCACAAATTTTTTGCCTCGTACACCCCTAACGATCGGTCGGCACGAATTCACGTGTTTCTGTGCGAAGAAAAAAATCAACATTATAAAACGATTAAGCGAGAATTAATGGAGGGGCGGGGCGTGTTCTAGCGACGTTTAAGAACGATGACTTTCTCTTTCGTAAAAAAGGAAAAGGAAAAAACGAAATGCTTTTATATTTGGTCCCACAATTCGAACGCGAAGACCGTAGACATCATTTGCCTCGAACATTTTCGAATTTTCGTTTGGAAAACTCTGTAGAAAATCTATTCGGATTACCTACCGTTTATCGAAATCAATCATTCTCGCTCGCTCGTTCAGACGAACGAGCATTCGAAACTTTTTTGTGATACACGAGCGAGCAAGCGAGAACGAGACGAGAATAAGGGGTGTGAGAATAGACGTGAGACAAAATGGACAGGAGGGGGTCCAGGACCTTTGAGAAAAAAGAGAACACACACCAGCGACACACTGAACTTTTCGGATTATATAAATATATAAATATATAAATATGAGTATATATAAATATACACGTATACATAAAGAAGTAAAAAAAAAATGTGAAGTACGAGTTTAAGGTGCGAGAACGGGGTGGACGATTGTCGACGAGTAACATATTGTTATTATTGTAAATGTGTCATATACAGGTAATAGCATGCCATACAAAGAGAAAAACCAACGGTGAGAACGAGGAAAACGTTTGAGAATACCTTCGATATTTCCATACCGATCACGGCGAGGTGGAATATCGTCTTTCGCCCCGGGGACGATGAGAGTTGACTGCGTTATGCTCGTCCTTACCCTTTTAATAGAGGGTTGACGACTGCGAGAACCGAAGCTAAACGCTTCTTCTTTCGTTACAGGAAAATATAATGATTAATTACTTCACTTGTATCACTTTTGATTTCATATGTTCACTGCTATTACATATTATTTTTTGAAAATGATTCATCTTTGAAAATATTCAGTGATATGTTGAAGAATTAAGAAATATGTTAAAATATGAATGTTCAGAGTGCTGTAAGAGTTCAGAAGGGGAGAGATCTTTTATTGAAGGAAAGATTTTAACACTTTTATAGAAAATCTTAGATTACTTGAAGTCTATACGTTCAGAAATAATAGTATTTCTTGTATAACAAAACATAACCTGTTCACATGTTAAATGTATCATGTCTTTTACTTGTGGCAGTGAATAATTTCAAGGTAGCTGATCAAGGTTGATGAATAGGTTATGTAGTGTAATTTTGTACAATAACAATTGAGTATCACTATCGGTTCAGTTCATATATTAATAATCTTCGCTTTTGTTCTCAACAGCAAAATATGTGCTTCTGATTTTGTGTACTAAATTTGTAATTTTCAATGTATGTCTAAGCTAAATCTGATCCAATGTACAAATTAAACGGATCACAGTGCCGAAAACGTTAGCGATCGTTAGAGAAATAATTAATCAGAATCAGAAATGATCTCGCAGCCCGATTCGTGAATGAATCAGCCCTCTGTTAAGGGTAGGTTTCGGCCAAAAGTGCTTAACATTTAATCCGACGAAGAACCATCCGATTACTGTATTCTTTCGAGGTGCTCGCTTTTCAACGATTCGACGAAACGTGCCGGTTACAAAGCGAATCGCGTTAGTTTCTCTCGATTTATCCACTTGTCGACGCGTGATAACGATTTACACACACGCAGTTAATCTCTCGACGATTCGCTCTCGATTCCGAGGACACATCTAACATAAAAAAGAGAGAGGGTGGTTGATGCACGCACCAATGAGAAATAAAAAAGTAATAAACGTCTTGTAAATAAAACGTATGCGTCGAAAATGGACCAAGGACCTAAATAGTGCAGCTCGTGTTGTAAAATTGATATCCCGATCTCGCTAATCACGTAGACGAGCTCGGATGGTAGGATCGTTAAGTAAAGCTACAATTTATCTCCTAATGTTGTTTAAAGTGACACACGGTGCGATACTGGATTGTAACGCGATCTGAAATTTTCTCGGAAACTATCGTCACGAAAAATTTGTGATCTTAATCGAAATTTTGCGTTATTTCTTATATTTATGAGTAGTATTTTATTCTTTGAATTTTGTAATAATTTTGTTTGTTCTTTTAAAATTAGAATTCTTTCACAAATGAAATAGTATAGCGAATTTCTGTGATTTTAGAAATACTGCGAATTGAAATCATTTATGCTATGCAATATAAAGTTTAGTAGGAGGTTAGTTTTATTTCGAATATATTGTAATAATTTTGAAAATTGCACAAGGAAGATGGAATCGTGAAAATCGAAACAGAATTCGACAAGTTTGACGGACCGATATTCTTCGAACAAATCGATACGTTCTTTTCACAAAGTTCTCCTAACGATGGACGACGCATCAATCATGCGAGCTACAAAGAGGCAGTGAAGAAACAATTGGTGTTGAGCTACATCCCTGAAATATCCATTCATCTATTTCAGCTAAAAGACACGTCCATCATTAATCACAAAAAACTGTACACTCTAATCGAAAGAAAAATCGCTACACTTTATCGTGTCTGGAATAAATTCTGTTCAACAATTCCCGTAGAAATATTGGATAACAAATTGACTTTTAAAGACTATTTTTATTAGTACAAGTTAGTTAGGTTAAAATTGGATTTGTTAGTTAAAAATATTGAAAGAAACAATACTTCTGCAGATGAATAAGTTACTGTACTGAAATTCTCAGAGCTCTAAATTTTGTATGTTTTTCAATGTTTATATTTGTAAATTTTCAAATTGTGAAGACTCTCAATTGCTATTCCCAGAATTTGAATTTTGTATGTTTTACAATGTATATATTTGTAAATTTTCAAATTGTGAAGTCCCCCATTTGTAAGTTTTTAATTGTGAACTCCCTCAATTTGTAAATCAATTTCTGTTTCTAAATATGTAAATTAATCTTTCAATATTTAGATCCCTAAATATCTTAAGCTCCAAAGGAGATTTTTAAAGTCCCCAACTTGTAAATCTACAAACCCTCAAATGTGGAACTTCTATATTTTCAAATTTGCGAACCCCAAATTCTTTAATTACCAAATTTCAAAACTGCAATTTTTAGAATTATGAAATTATTGAATTCCCCAATTGGAGAACCTTAAATTCTTGAATAGCCACTTTGCTAAGACTAAATTTGAAAAAATCTGCTATGACCAAGATGCTACTTATAGTAAATAATAAAGCGAAGTAGGAGATCAAAGGATCTGCAATAAAGACTAGATCACATTTTCGTGACGATTCCGTGTTTCATTTCGGTTGATAGTCGACAAAAAACGGAGACAGAGCGAATCCATGCGAGAGTAAATAAATAAATATATGAAAAGGATTCTAATTCTAATGACAGTCCTCGATCCCCTTTTATAATATACATATATATATACATATACATATTACACGTGCACAGAATATATATGTATACATATATATAAATGTAGTGGAAGAAAATTCCACCACAGCCGCGCGGTATTATTTTTCTGTATCCCTGTATCTATAACGAGTGATATAAGTATTAAACGATGGACTTAAGGGTTACGAGTAATACGACTGTACTATTAAACGATCATTACGATTACTTCGCCAGTTTTTGTTTTCATCTAGTAATCGGTAAGGTTTTCGATTACGATTATTATTACTGATCATAAACGATGCATTGTAATTGTCGCTGTTATATACAATACATACATACGTGCGTAAATATAGACATATACGGTGTGTGTAGAAACGCGTATGTGTACGCGTGTACGTATGCGCCATGCACACACGCGTATATGTGTATAAGTCTTGAACAACATATTAATTTAATAACAATAAAGAAAACGTGAAACTCATTTCATCGATGTTTCATTCAACGCTTTCGTTTTAATTGCATCTTTATTATTTTTTGTAAATGTTAGGTGCATGAGCGATTAATTACAGTTGTGTTGTAAGCTTTGATTTTGAAAAATTGATGTATGTTGATTAATTGTTACTTTGTTGATGTTTGTTTATTTCATGTTATGTTTCATGATTCATTGCATATTTAATGCAGTTATAAGTTGACTTATAAGTTGATTTGTATGTTGTGTTCAATGAATTTCTGTTAGGCTTAATGTATGATTTCTGGATTTTATATACGTGATTTCTTTTTTGTAATGATTTATATTCTTTTGTACGACTTTGATGGACATTTGGGAATTCAAGGAATAAAGAGTTTAATGAAGCTATTGTGATTTATTTATCCTTGTAAACTATCCGAAAACAGTGCAGCACGTGCTAATAGTAGAACTATCGAAAAAAGGGTTTTTTATTATAAAATATGCGTCGAAATTTTGTTAACTTTCATATATTGATATACAAACAAATTAAAGTCAAATAAAAGTGTAAAAAAATCTTTAGATACAAAAATTAAAAAATTTGAATTTTATGGACCAAAAAAAGTGCTGCCATCTAGCGGTGAGCGGTGGAACTACCGATTCAGAAAATTGCGATTTTCTTCAAAATTAGAGGTCTTTTCGCTTTTCTGAGGACACTAGCATGTTCTACGAGCTGGATTCAATTAGAAAAATGGCATCACAGAGCGCTAAAGCCATCAGAAAAGAAAATGAAAAATATTGCATTTTATGGGCTAAAAAAAGTGCTGCCATCTAGCGGTGAGCGGTCGAACTACTAATTTAGAAAATTGCGATTTTCTTCAAAACTAGAGGCTTTTCCACTTTTCTGAGGACACTACTATGTTCTACGAGCTGGATTCAATTAGAAAAATGTCATCACAAAGCGCTAAAGCCATCAGAAAAGAAAATGAAAAATATTGCATTTTATGGACTAAAAAAAGTGCTGCCATCTAGCGGTGAGCGGCCGAACTACTAATTTAGAAAATTGCGATTTTCTTCAAAACTAGAGGCTTTTCCACTTTTCTGAGGACACTACTATGTTCTACGAGCTGGATTCAATTAGAAAAATGTCATCACAAAGCGCTAAAACCATCAGAAAAGAAAATGAAAAAAATTGCACTTTATGGACCAAAAAAAGTGCTGCCATCTAGCGGTGAAAGGTAGGAACTAATGGAACTAAATTTCGGAAAAAGAATTTTGCATTTATCGATGTTTCCAATATGGAATTACCTTTCAAACATCCTAAATTCAATAAATACTGTATTCTGGGTCGTATTGTGCCTAATTCTGCTGAAAAAATTAATATTTAATACATAAGTATGAATAGAAAGTTTCAGTATCGCCATCTAGCGGCTGCGCCCAGAACCTACTCCTGGTATCAGGATCACAGAAAAGTAGAAGAGGTATGCGGAGTAAGAGGTATCCCGCGCAAACGGCGCGCATGCGCAGTAGCCTCGCGTCTCTCCGTATATACGAGGTATAGGCGTAGAAGAAACACTAATTACTCGATTTCTAAGCACAATTTATGAACTTTCATGATCGAAGAATGTTCAGTAATTCATTAGCTACTTTCTCATATCGAATTTGTTCAGATATTCATTGTATTTAATTAGTTATTAATATGCAAACACAAGCCGTCGGGTCTCGCGGTACACCCGAACTCGTGCTGGATAATTACTTAATTACTCGTTATCTAAACATAATTTATGCACTTTTATGATCGAAGAATGATCACTGATTCACTAGCTCCTTTCCCATATCTCATTTGTTCAGATTACTATTGAAATTAATTAGTTATTAATTATTGTTCCACTGAAAGTCGCTGAGTTTCCCGGTATATATGAGCTCATTTAGAATAATTAATTACTCATGTTCTGAAGATAATTTATGCACTTTTATGATTAAAGAATGATCAGTGATTCAATATCTACTTTCCCTAATTAGATTTGTTGAAAATTTTATTGTAATTAAAAAGTTATTAATATTTTACGACAACGTGTATAATAGTACAATAGATAGTGCGCGCATGCGCAGTAGCGTCGCGTCACTCCGTATTCTCGCAGCATAGGTGTAGAAAAAACATTAATTACTCAACTTCTGAGCACAATTTATGAACTTTCATAATCAAAGAATGTTCAGTGATTCATTAGCTGCTTTCTCATATCGAAATTGTTCAGATTTTCATTGTATTTAATTAGTTATTAATATTTTACGGCAACCTGTATTGTAGTACCGTAGGTACTGCGCGCATGCGCAGTAGCGTCGCGTCACTCCGTATAGACGGTAATATGCAAGACCATGCAAAAAACATTAATTGCACATTTTCTAGGCACAATTTATGGACTTTTATGATCGAAGAATGATTAGTGATTCATTACCTACTTTCTCATATCAAGTTTGTTCAGATTTTCATTGTAATTAATTAGTTATTAACATTTCACTGCAGACGGTACCGAATGACGCGGCGACTTGCAGTCGGATATTCATTAATAACTAATTATTGCCAATAAAAATGTGGGCAAATGTAATATGGGAATACAGCCAAAGAATCGCTGATCATTCTTTGATCATAAAAGTTTATAAATTGTGCTTAGAGAATGAGTAATTAATGATTTTTGCATAGTCTTGCTCAGTATCGCCTATATGGAGTGACGCGGCGGTACTGCGCATGCGCGCAGTTTGCGCGGGATACCTCTTACTCCGCATACCTCCTTTACTTTTCTGCGATCCTGATACCAGGAGTAGCTTCTGAACCCCAACCGGTAGATGGCGCTGTATGAATTTTCTAACCGCGGCAAATCGATCGTTTTTAAAGATATTACTTAATAATAAATTATCGTCTGTTATATATTTTAGACAAATTGTATAACTAGAATTCTTTAATTATGGGTCTTATAAATAAACAAAACAATTTCTATTTAATACAACTTTTAATATGTTCATTTCGAATTACGTATTTTACAAACAGTATCAGAGTTTTATTAAAATTTAAGTCTGTTATCAATACAATTATTACTTGTATTTATTGTAGAGTATAATTAATAAATAATTGAATAATGAATCTTAAGCATAGTAATTAAGATTTGCTTTCTTCTTTGCTTGAACTTCGTTAATAGCTTCCATTAAATCTCCATGAGTAACTGCAGTTGCATTACGCAACTACAATCACCGGTAAAGATAAAATTTTTACGACAAAAGTGTGAGAGGTTTCGACAATTGTTAGAATTGTAAGATAGAAAATAAATTTGTGAATGTAGTTCAAACAGGAAGTTGATGTACGGGCAATGGCAGCAAATTTAATAAAGTAGAAAATTTTTCGACTTTTCCAAAAAGAGCTGTTCACGTCGGCGAGGAGTAATTCAGTTTCAATTCAAAGACAATGCAACTTCATTTTTCTCATTCTGCAATTCTTAACTTGAAGACTATGGTGTCGAGGAACATTGCTTACGAAAGTGTGTTAACAGTTAACTGACAAGTTTAAAAAATAGAGGGTATTATTCATTGAAGAGGGTATTAGAAAAATAATTCGGTTGCAGATTTGCAAATTCGGACATTTTTATTTATCACATCCTTTGAATTCTATTGGACATAAAATGAAATATACAAGTAAATACAGAATGTGAACATAATCATGAACTGTGAACATAAACATTGCATGTAAATATAAACATTGAATGTAAACATAAACATTGAATGCAAACATAAACATTGAATGTAAACATAAACATTGAATGTAAACATAAACAATGAATGTAAACATAAACATTGAATGTAAACATAAACATTGAATTTTAACATAAACATTGAATGAAAACATAAACAATGAATGTAAACATAAACAATGAATGTAAACATAAACATTGAATTTTAACATAAACATTGAATGTAAACATAAACAAAGAATGTAAACATAAACATTGAATTTTAACATAAACATTGAATGTAAACATAAACAAAGAATGTAAACATAAACAATGAATGAAAACATAAACATTGAATGTAAACATAAACATTGAATGTAAACATAAACATTGAATGTAAACATAAACAATGAATGTAAACATAAACAATGAATGTAAACATAAACATTGAATGTAAACATAAACATTGAATTTTAACATAAACATTGAATTTTAACATAAACATTGAATGAAAACATAAACATTGAATGTAAACATAAACATTGAATGTAAACATAAACAATGAATGTAAACATAAACAAAGAATGTAAACATAAACATTGAATTTTAACATAAACATTGAATGTAAACATAAACAAAGAATGTAAACATAAACAATGAATGAAAACATAAACATTGAATGTAAACATAAACATTGAATGTAAACATAAACATTGAATGTAAACATAAACAATGAATGTAAACATAAACATTGAATGTAAACATAAACATTGAATTTTAACATAAACATTGAATGAAAACATAAACATTGAATGCAAACATAAACATTGAATGTAAACATAAACAATGAATGTAAACATAAACATTGAATGTAAACATAAACATTGAATTTTAACATAAACATTGAATGAAAACATAAACATTGAATGAAAACATAAACATTGAATGTAAACATAAACATTGAATGTAAACATAAACAATGAATGTAAACATAAACAATGAATGTAAACATAAACATTGAATGTAAACATAAACATTGAATGTAAACATAAACATTGAATGTAAACATAAACATTGAATGTAAACATAAACATTGAATGTAAACATAAACAATGAATGTAAACATAAACATTGAATGTAAACATAAACATTGAATTTTAACATAAACATTGAATGAAAACATAAACATTGAATGAAAACATAAACATTGAATGTAAACATAAACATTGAATGTAAACATAAACATTGAATGTAAACATAAACAATGAATGTAAACATAAACATTGAATGTAAACATAAACATTGAATTTTAACATAAACATTGAATGAAAACATAAACATTGAATGAAAACATAAACATTGAATGTAAACATAAACATTGAATGTAAACATAAACAATGAATGTAAACATAAACAAAGAATGTAAACATAAACATTGAATTTTAACATAAACATTGAATGAAAACATAAACATTGAACATAAAGGTGCATGTTTAGACTTTTATTTTACTTGAATTTGTCTGTATATCAATATATGAAAGTGAACCAAATTTTGAAGCATATTTTATAATAAAATCATTTTTTTCGATATATCTGCAGTCGACTATTACCGCAAGATGTACTGCTTTCAGATAATCTACATGTTTCTACCGTTCCCCGTTAGCTGCCGCCACGATACAGTTCCAAATAATATTTCATATAAAAAAAAATAAAATAAATTATTCTTAATTATCAAATCATAGATGAAACGTTAGGGATATTCATTACAAGCATCAATTTTTCAATATACATTCATTTATTGTGAAATAGGAGTTGCACGCAAAAAGTGCCGCTATAAAACTCGGATTTTAATTAAAGGTTTTCTCCGTCACTGTGCATCCTAGCTTCGATACGTCTTCACATTTCATTTGCCATTGTTATCTATGTTCTGCCATCCTCTTTTATGTCGTTCCATCTTCGCTGCCTCGGAAATAGGGACACTAATAAGGCGAAGTCCTCCATCGCTAGAAAAGAAAGAGGGGAAAATATAACAGTGTACAAAGATGAATACACAGGTACACAATACAACAAAGTATACAATATCATTCCATATTCATCACACAAAATATTCTTCATTAATATTCCATATTAGCCACAAAATAATTATTTTTATTCATTACTCTCACAAAGCTTTGGAATTCTCAATCATGAACTAAGGCTACAAAGAATGCTTCTAATAAATAAAATTATATACTAAAATATTTAGAGCAAATTGAAAAACGTTTCTAAGATTAATTTTGTTAACAAACACAAATACACTTGTTATATTGAGAGTGTTTAAAAATTTCTTTAAAATATATTTGCACATTACACAGAATATTAATTTGAAGAATATATACACTTCATACAAATTCAATACAATTAATACAATTAAGCATCTTTAAAATTATTTAAGAATATCAATTGATAAGAATGTGAATAAAAAGTCATAAAATTTGAAGGTTTGACAAGCAAAGTGGTGTAAATGTATGCAAAAGAACACGAGTGTTATGGGAAGTTCATAAATCTGCGACGTCTGTTATGGCGAGTCCCTTTTCTTTCTACGGTTCGCTCATGGTCAGACCGACACGTTTTCTTGGTATTTGACCGCGACGAGTGCGGCATATTTTACGCGACATAACACCGTTTAGTATGCCGAAAGAAATATGCTAGCAAAACACATCCGTCGATGGAGAAAAATGAAGTGTCCTCGTTCGATTTTACCAGCCCTAACCACCGGAACATGAAAATTTCAAGAGAATCTATAAAACGGACATTTACATCTTAAACTTCGGAAACTGCTAAAACATACGAGTCTCAAAATTTCAGATCGATATACGACAAAAGAATTTAATGCTGAAGTCAACAGTGTGTTAAAGGAGAAACCTCTTATTGCAACCTGCAATATATCGAGCTCCTAAGTTTCTTAAATTTCAAATTTTCTGTTTCAAATTCCTAATTCGATAAGTCTCAAGTTCCCCACATTGAAAATTCCCCAAATTCTAAATACCCCAAATTCCAAATTTCCCAAGTATCACATTTCTGGAATTCCAAATTCCCCAAATTCCAAATTCCCCAAATTTCAAATTTTTCAAATTCTAAATTTCCCAAATTCCAAATTGCCCAAATTCTAAATTTTCAAAATTCAAAAATCCCCAAATTCCGAATTGCCGAAGTTCTAAATTCCCCAAATTCCGAATTCGACAAGTTCAAAGTTCCTGAAATTTCAAATTCCCCAAGTGTCAAATTCCTCGAATCCCCTATTCGAGGTATATGGCGGTCACTTAACTGGTTTTACGACCCTTTCGATAGCACGTCGCAATAACGGTACAAATTAATCGATCTTCATATCGATAGTCATCTGACACAACACAATTTTATAAACAATTTTGCTGAATTTATCACCACTCAGACAATCTGTTATTATTTTCCGTACAACTCGAACGAAACAGTGATTAAATCGTGGCAAAACACCCGGTAATTTTTGCCCGCGGGTTCTGTATCTCGCGGAGGTGTGCCGATTTTATCGTTCCGAGATCGTTAACGCGGCTTTGTTCCGAATTCACATCGCACTGCATTGCGGGTAGTTGTACACGGTGGTGAAAAACTTAATTAATTATCCCGGTAGCTATTCAGCTTGTTCATAAATCGGACGAAAAAATGGGCCGACCAGTATGAAATGGAATAAATTTTCGCGGATACTCGTCGGCCGCTTTCGTATCCGATGAGGTGGGGGGGAAAAAAGAGGAATAAATAGCCGTAAATTTTTCACTGTGACTTGCTAAAATTATCGCCGTGCCTCAACAAATGAGAGACGCGCATTATAAACTTCGTTATATATGTTCGCGTTAAACGTCGCCTGCGAGAACGATTTACATACAAATTTATAAACAGCATTTCTATGTTTAGGTTAATAGATTTAATCTTATTAGTGAAAAGCTTTATGGTTTGGGGGAATGATATGGTATGTTTGACTTTGGTTGATGTAGGTGGGCAATGTGGAATCTGGCAAATTTGGTATTGGGGAATTTAGAATTTGGGGAATTTGGAATTTGGGGAATTGAGAATTTGGGGAATTTGGGGAATTGAGAATTTGGGAAATTTGGAATTTGGGGAATTTAGAATTTGAGAAATTTGAAATTTCGGGAATTTGGAATTTGGGGAATTTGGGATTTGGGGAATGTGGAATCTGGGGAATTTGGAATTGGGAATTTGGAATTTGGGGAATTTGGAATTTGGGGAATTTAGAATTTGGAGAATTTGGAATTTGGGGAATTTGGAATTTGGGGAATTTGGAATTTGGAAAATTTGGAATTTGGGGAATTTGGGATTCGGGGAATGTGAAATCTGGGGAATTTGGAATTTGGGGAATTTGGAATCTGGGGAATTTGGAATTTGGGAAAATTGGAATTTGGGGAATTTGGGATCTGGGGAACTTGGAATTTGGGGAATTTGTAATTTGGGAAAATTGGAATTTGGGGAATTTGGGATTCGGGGAATGTGAAATCTGGGGAATTTGGAATTTGGGGAATTTGAAATTTGGGGAATTTGGAATTTAGGCAATTTAGAATTTGGGGAATTTAGAATTTGGGAAATTTGGAATTTAGGGGCTTCGGAATTTGGGCAATATGGAATCTGGGGAATTTGGGATTTGGGGAGTCTAGAATTTGAGGAATTTGGAATTTGGGCAGTTTGGAATCCGGGGAATTTGGAATTTAGGGAATTTGGTGAATTCGGAATGTGTGGAAGTCGGAACTTATCGAATTTCGGACTTGAGAAATTTAGAATTCGAGGAATTTGAAACTTGTAGTAGTTGGAGTTCGTCGAATTTGGAGCTTGAGAAGTTTAAAGTTTGAGGAACTTAAAATTTAAGAAACTTGGAACTTGTAGAATTTGAATTTGAAAGTTGAATGTTGAAATTGAAGAATTTGAAACTTAGTAGCTGGATATATTGCAGGTTGGAAGGAAATAATAAAAAATTTGGTAGGAAGAGAACCTTTTCCTTCGGCACGTAACAGAGAGGTGCGTGTTTGCGCACGTAGTCAGCAAGCGAGCAGCACGCTCGCGGACAGATAACGCTTAGGCGCATCCGGGCTGCAGGAACAATACGGATTGAATGGAACCGGCGAGAGTGCTGATACGCGGGGATGCGAGGGAAACACAGTGTGCAAACGGGCTTTGCGCGAACCTACATCGTGTAGATGGAACACTGAGCCTACAATATGTCCACTAAACCTTACGTAACGCGATCTCCTTGCTCCCTTGCCTCTGTGTTTCCGTGCGTACGCGTCACACACCGGAAGACGGCTCTTTGGTCAATGCCGCTGTTACCATTGCGAAATTTCGCACTTTGCTAATTTACCAATTTCGGTGCTTTCCTCGTCGCCGATTTGGTTACTCGCAAATATCGTGTTATTGCGGTTGAAGGGTGCATATTTCGCAAGTTGGGGAATGTGGAGAATTTTGGGAGACTTGGGAGAATTCGCAAATAGGAAGAATATCGAGGATTTTAGAAAGTGGGGAAAAGTGGATGTTGGATGTATCGGTTAATTTGGAATTTGCATTAGGTGGTGTTTCAATAATTTGGGATTTGGGGAATCTGGAAGTTGGGGAATTTAGAATTTCGGGAATTTGGAATTTGGGGAATTTGGAATTTGGAGAATTTGAAATTTGGGGAACTTGGAATTTGGGGAATTTGGAATTTGGGAAATTTGCAATTTGGGAAACTTGGAATTTGGGGAATGTGGAATCTGGGGAATTTGGAATTTGGGAAATTTAGAATTTGGGAAATTTGAAATTTGGGGAATTTGGAATTCAGTCAATTTAGAATTTGGGAAATTTGGAATTTGGGAAATTTAGAATTTGGGAAATTTGAAATTTGGGGAATTTGGAATTTGGGAAATTTAGAATTTGGGAAATTTGAAATTTGGGGAATTTGGAATCTGGGGAATTTGGAATTTGAGAAATTTAGAATTTGGGAAATTTGAAATTTGGGGAATTTGGAATTTGGGAAATTTGGAATTTGGGGAATTTGGAATTTGGGAAATTTGGAATTTGGGAAATTTGGAATTTGGGAAATTTGAAATTTGGGGAATTTGGAATCTGGGGAATTTGGAATCTGGGGAATTTGGAATTCAGGCAATTTAGAATTTGGGGAATTTGGAATTTGGGAAATTTAGAATTTGGGAAATTTGAAATTTGGGGAATTTGGAATTTGGGAAATTTGGAATTTGGGAAATTTGAAATTTGGGGAATTTGGAATCTGGGGAATTTGGAATTCAGGCAATTTAGAATTTGGGGAATTTGGAATTTTGGAAATTTAGAATTTGGGGAATTTGGAATTTGGGGAATTTGGAATTTGGGGAATTTGGAATTTGAGAAATTTGGAATTTGGGAAATTTGGAATTTGGGGAATGTGGAATCTGTGGAATTTGGAGTCTGGGAATTTGCAATTTGGGGAACTTGGAATTTAGGCAAAGTTGGTTCTCGACAATTCGAATTTTGGGAAAATTTAGAATGTAATGAATTTGAAACCTCGAAAATTTGGCGAATAAAACAATATATCTACCAAATCCTACGAACCTATTCCATTAATTTATTTCTCGATTAACAAATAGCTGTATAATGTTTATGCAGAAAGAACGTATAGAAGTACGGAGTGAACAGAAAACATTTTACAGGGGAAAATAGCGACGTTAACGGAACGAAAGGAACGCACTAGCGTTAAAACGCGTACGGCATCTCGTCTCGTTGGAGAACAATCCAACTGGGACGTATATATACGTTTACATAACTGTCTCCTTTGGAAAGAAGATAGGCTTCCACGCGATGCGAAGAAACCGAGACGAGTGAGACAAACTGGTTGGATCGAAAGCTTTTTCACGCTGATGCACATCGCGTGTAACGTCTGCAGTGACGAACATTAGAAGCATACGATTAAAAGCTTCCGATTGAAAATCCCATCGCACTGCAAAATCGAATACACTCGAATTGTATAACGTGTCAAATTGTGCGACTGAAAGATTAGTCGAATTCATAAATTTTATCAAACTTTCCATCCCGCAGTCATTCATTTCCGAAACATGTTAATTAGTGTCGTGAGGAGATGGCGCGTGAAGAAGTTGGTCCAGGTGCTCTATGTCTTAATACAAAACATCTCTAACAAAATTTCTCGTAACATTTTTTTAAGATATTAAATTTAAACGAGGAGGATCAGTTAAATTAAAAATCTTTCCAAAAATTTCTCCTGTTCTCCCATAGCGTAACGTTGATCAGGTACATCGCAACAAACATTAAGAGGCAGAATGAGTATCTCGGTCGATTAGCATGCGCTTGAGAATTCGATCGGAAGCTACGTGTTATTAATACGTTATTTTGCATAATGCATGATGGAAAAGTATCCTCTTCTCGATCGTTCGCGATTTAACTCGTCCGTCTCTGTCGCGCTAAATCGTGAACGGAATTTGGAGGTCCTTGCGAGAAGACGTCGCTGAGGTGAAGCCTCAGGTTGAAACGTGCTTGTGCAAGAATCGTGGAAATAGAAGGACAACCGGATTCCACTAGTCACTCGTCGATGACCCATCATTGTTTTTCTTTCTTTTTTTATCTATCATTATCGATTCCATCATTTTTCTTACTGTGGACTCTTGTAATCTGCTGGGGATTTTAGACTATTACTTTTCAAGGTCTCTCAGTTTATTTTATTGTTTAACTTTTATCTTTGTAATTTGTTAATTTGTAAATTTGTAAATTTGTGAATTTGTTAATTTGTTGAAAATCGGAGAACCTTTCTATATCGAAGAGGTTTTAAACTTTCTACTTTGCACAAGAGTGCAACCTAAACACTTTGACTGCCATGTCACCCATATGTGGATGACACTTCCCACATGGTACAGTTGCCATACAGATCTACCACCTATTAAAAATTTGTCCTTTTACCTAATTGAAAATACTCGTATTAACTCTTGTAACTACGAAAAATAAATATAACAAGTTATTGTAAAAATATTTGGTAAGATTGATTAAAAATGCAAAATACTACTTAATGCAATGTTCAGCTGCTTCAGTGTGGCAGTCCATGTGTTAAATAAGGTCTACAATCTCTGTTCGAATTTTCCCTAGATTCTGTACAATCGTAGAAATATACTTATAAGATCACAGTTAGAATACGAGAACGTATTATCGAATGACAGACACGATCAATGATGGCGGCATTGCTAAGACGTCACATTTCCTCAGTAGAATTAGCATAGGTAACCTCGACGAGACAAATATCAGCGAGGAAACCTTAGGAAACACGAATCGCGTCTAATGTTCGTGTTCAGGTGCTTTTAATGTACCGTGCACATCGCTGTCGCATTATCCGACAGCTACTTTGCTTCGAGCATAATATCCGCGCGTTAATGGCGAAAGTTTGTTCTGCGTTTTCGTTCCTCTTTTCTTAACTTTCGCTTCTTAATTGCGTCGCACGACTCTGTACAAAATTTTTGAACTATTCGATGTACATTAAATGCAATTATTAATAGGGACTCTCCTAGTGTTCTACAGCAGACAATATTCAATTTTTATACGTGGACGCCATTTTGTCATAGCTACCACAAAATGGCGCGTCAATTTACAGAGTAATACAATGCTACATATGTAGCGTAAGTACGTAGTATAATACATGTTATAATTTAAAGAATACTATGCTACATAATTATGTACATATAACTGTGTACATAACTACAGAGTGTATAACTATGTAGCATAAGAACACGATATACTACATGTTGTAATTTAAAGGATAATACTATGCTACATAACTATGCAGTTGTAACTGTGTACATAACTACAGAGTACATAATTATGTAACATAGTATTATTCTTTAAATTATAATATGTAGTATACTTTGTACTTATGCTACATAGTAGCGTAGCATTTTATTATGCTTTAAACTGATGCGCCATTTTGTGGCACCTATCACAAAATGGCGTCTACGTTCAAAAATTGAATATTGTATGTTTAAGAACATTAGGAGACATGTCGTTATTAATACCGGCAATATTTTTGAAGAATTAA
Organism: Megachile lagopoda; assembly: GCA_036983795.1. NCBI lineage: Eukaryota > Metazoa > Arthropoda > Insecta > Hymenoptera > Megachilidae > Megachile > Megachile lagopoda. The sequence goes on from CM072798.1 coordinate 8,563,255, forward strand.
TTTAAAAATCTTTATATAAATTCATGCAACAATTGAACGTGTGCGAACATACACATAAAACAAATGAAAAGAACAATTGCGACACATTTTCCCTTGTGTGATCATTATTAAAGCAACCCCTACGTCCATCAATCAGACATGTTGTGTGACCATTAAAGTGTTAATAATTGCATTAATTAAAATTGCAGTTATAAGAGCGTACATAACTAGAGGGTAATGTACCATAGTAAAATAACTACATATAATTACTATACCACACAGTAATTGTAATTATGATATACAGTTATGTAGCATATTAAGTGACTATGTAGTTATCAATGCTACATAACTGTGAAAAGAAAATGTATAGGAGCAAGCATAGAACGCGAAAGACAAGGCTAAAGAACGAGTCGAATTTTGAAGTCAAGCTGTCGCAATTCCGCCCCTTATTGAGTCGACCTTGAAGGCTTTTTAGGGGGTTGCATCCCGTAGAACTCGAATCCCTTTGTCGAAGATCGAGGGGAAGGTTTCAATAACCTAACGCCATCGCTTCGGGGCTTGTCTTCGTTCGAGCGCGAATAAATTTCCCGGCCAACTACTGTATCCATTACTTTCCTCTTATCGATGGGTCTCCACAAGGTGAAGGAGTACGGCACGTGACCGTTCGCGGCTGACGACCAACAAGACTAAATAAGCTGTAAAATATTACGGCGTCGAAGGGGGATGCATCAAGAAGGTACAACAACTAGCTGAAAAGCGAAAGAACCGACTTTCGATTAGATTTTCATCGGGAACAGGAGAGCCTGCCTCCGAGGGGTTCTAACGGCATCCATCACGCGACCTGTCAAACCCACGTGGAATAAATGCACCCTGCAAGACGCGGACGTCGAGACGCCCGCGACGAGACCTACACGCGACGGGGGATTGCCTGTTAGCATACCGTTGTCCCGATTATTGCTGTTAATGACACGTGAATATTATTTATGGAGTTTTCGCCGGTGGAATTTGCGGAGACATTGCGTACCGATGTCAACCCATGAGTTGGCGCCTGAGCAGGCTGACCCAGGTGTTTGGAAGACGGCTGCAATTCAGAGGATTCGGAATTTGGGGTGATCCGAATGGGGAAACTTCGAATTTAGGGTGATCCGAATTGGGAGGTTTAGAGTTTGGGGTGATCCGAATTGGGAAATATAGAATTTGGGGTAATCCGAATAGGGGGATACCGAATTTGGGGTAATTGGAATAGAGGAATATCGAATTTGGGGTGATCCGAATTGGGAAATATAGAATTTGGGGTAATCCGAATAGGGGAATATCGAATTTGGGGTAATTGGAATAGGGGAGTATCGAATTTGGGGTGATCCGAATTGGGAAATTCCAAATTTGGGGTAATTGGAATAGGGAAGTATCGAATTTGGGGTGATCCGAATTGGGAAATATAGAATTTGGGGTAATCCGAATAGGAGAATATAGAATTTGGGGTAATTGGAATAGGGGAGTATCGAATTTGGGGTGATCCGAATTGGGAAATTCCAAATTTGGGGTAATTGGAATAGGGAAGTATCGAATTTGGGGTGATCCGAATTGGGAAATATAGAATTTGGGGTAATCCGAATAGGGGAATATAGAATTTGGGGTAATCCGAATAGGGGAATATCGAATTTGGGGTGATCCGAATTGGGAAATTCTAAATTTTGGAAAATACGAATTGAAAGATTCAGAATTTGGGGTAACCCTAATGAGGAAATTTCAAATTTGGGGTGATCCCAATTGGGAAATATCACGTTGAAGGCTTCTTTTACTTTGGACCTCACGCACCAACTCGTGGGTTGGCATCCGTACGTAAATTATTACATCTAAATTGAAAATTCGCGCGTACCAAAAGTATGAGGATAGTATACAATATTTGAACTGTGCGTCACGAGTGCGTCATGCGTGGCTCACGCGCCCCTCACGTATTTTTGGCAGTAAAACAATTGCCTCGAAATTAGGCGAAAAACAAACAGTCGCAAATCGCATCTTCAATTTGCAAATCCTGCAAATATCACGAAGTGTAAATGAAAATTAAAATAACATTCGAACGTAACATACCGAGAAGTTAGATTAAAAAATTGATGTGTGTAACAACGACATTTTCTCAAGAGGAAAAGTGAAGTGTACAAGATTGATCTAACAGCAGCGATAAGATACTAGTCGATAAGATGCAGCGATAAGATACGAGGTAGTCTATTCGCAATCGATAACGTCATATTTCGCACGAAGTTGATTAAGCGATAAAATAACTTGTTAAAATTCACATATGAACAATATTTGTGAAATTAATTACATGTCGTTTTAACGAGTTCATAAATTAAATTTCCCGTGATAAAATACTGCTTTATATTAAGTTATTGTTAAAATCGTTAAATGGAAAATGATCGAAGTATCAATCTTGTTTAATTGCACAGATGCCAGTGCAACGCTTTGTTTTCTCACAGATCAACAAATACATTGAAACTCATCAATCATACGGGGGGAACAGAGTTTCTCTGGAAAGTAATCTTTCATGTCGAATACATTTAACTTTTCTTCGACTCCGTAACTCGAGTAGTACCTTTGCATTGTACAAACAAGAATGTTTCGAATAAAAATGAAGTACAGGTCTTTCGATAAACTGAAGTGACAATCGTAACTTTTTACCTGAAAATAATACGGTCGAGGTAATTAAAGACGATCAATTACAAGACGGTGATTGTATGAACATTCCTGCACGTATGATATAAATGAAAATGTATAAATTCAATGTTACATCACGTCTGAAATAATTGGATTAAAAAAATTAGTCAGTAGGAGGATAACAAGAGGCGGTTTGGAAAGTTCAACCACGAAGTATCGCACGACTGCGAACTTAAGCAATGCGTCTTATTACTTAAGTTAGTTGGTGGTGTTAGGGGCTCTTAAGTACCTCCGTGTTTCTCGGTAACACCATAGCAACGATGAATCACAGGTACACAGCATCGTGGCGCAGATACAGCGTCTGTTAAGGGGTGTCGGACATTTCTCAGCCACCCTTTGCAATTTGACCTATCTCTGCGAAACACGTTTCCAACGAATACACCAGCGAATGCAACAGAAACGCTGTTTACTTGTATCTCTAACCAACTTATGCACAATCGTACAGGCACTTCGTACACCAAGACCGTGTAACGAAAGAGGAACTAAGCTTATCTCCCTATCGCTTTTCCGCGAGTTTCTCGTCGGAAGTTATTAACTTGTACGGTAACGCCTTTAGTGGCGAGGAAACGGAGCGTTTGTTTGCCACCATTTGTCAGTATTTGCGTGATTAGAACATTCGAATGTTTCACATTTACAAATTTTTTACGTTACGAATTTAGAAACTTGGAAGAAGTTTGCTGAAATCGCAGATTTCACGATTTAATACGTTTCGTGATTACAGATTTTGCGTGGGATCATTTGACGCGTGGTTATTCGACGTGCACTTATCTGACGCGCAAATATTTAGTGCTTGATGGTCCAACGCAAGATTATTCAAGGATTGGTGGTCTAACGTAAGATTATTCAGTGCTTAGTGGTCTAACGCAAGGTTCTTTAACACGTGATAATCTATTCGTGAGTAGTTATTCGACGTGCAGTTACTCGACGTGCAGTTACCGGACGTGCAGTTACCGGACGTGCAGTTATTCAGCACTTGGTGGTCTAACGCAAGATTTCTTAGCGATTGGTAGTCTAACGCAAGGTTATTCACCACGTGGTAATTTAATGCAAGGTAATTTAATGCGTGATAATCTACTCGTGAGCAGTTATTCGACGTGCAGTTATCTGACGCGTAGTTATTCAGCACTTGGTGGTCAAATGCAAGGTTATTCAACATTTGGTAATTGAACGCAGGGTTATTCAGCGCGTGGTGATATTACGCAAGGTTATTTAACGCGTGGTGATCGAATCATGCGTAGTTATTCGACGTACAGTTATCTGACGTGCAGTTATTTATCACCTGATGATCTAACGCAAAGTGCTTGGTGACCTAACACAAGGTTATTCAGTGCATCGTGATTTTACACAATCTTATTTAAGTACGGTAATTTACTCGAGCATATTCGACGTGCAGTTATCTAACGTACAGTTATCTGACGTGTAATTATTCAGCGGTTGGTGCATAAAGTTATTCAGCGCTTGTATGTACAATGCAAAGTTATTTAGTGCATGTCTGTTTCTCGCGTGATAATTCAATACAAGGTTCAGCGCGTGATTTTGACGCAATATTATTTAACACATACTAATCCAATCACGCGTGGACATTTAGCGCGTGGTTACTTAACCCATAACGATTTAACATTTAATTATTCCACGCACAGCGAATCAGCGTGCGGTTATTGAACTGTGGTGATATAACACGTGACAATATTGCGTAACATAAACAACGGTACTACGTTTTTATTTCGTACACTTAGAACAGATAGGTGAAAGGAAGAAGGATATTTATCGCCACAATTATAGAGTACCAGTACCAACGAATCGGTGAAAGTTTACGAGCAAAAGGCGCGCATCTCGAGCGGATCGTCTGAAAATGACGAATGTAAAGAGTGCAACGCGAAAGTGCTAAGGTTAAGATTTCTGCTGGCAACTCAAGGCGAAATATTTTAACAGGCACGTGCGAATGGTCGAAGTATTTTCGATGGCTTCGTACGATAGTCACTCTACGCATGTTTCTGGTGTGATTAATGGGTCGAATGGCGAGAATTTCGCAAGTCAGAAAATATCAATAAAATCTGATCGTTGATTTAGAATCTTAATCACAACATATCTATGTATTGAAGTAATACTCATAAACACTGGGTGATGAAAAATAAAAAATATATTCACACCTCATCAACGAAATGTACATTTTCAGTCACTTTTTAAATTCATGAAAAGTACATCTATATTACATATGTTCACATATGAAACGGTACTTAAACGTCAGTTAACTACTTCAATGAATACTGATAAATCGATTAATATTGAAAAATCGACGGATTAATGTTCGTATGATATATCTCGCTAAAACTTGCCGAGTACCTAACCTAACACCTTGTAATAACCACACCTAACGATGACGAAGTTGCGACAACTTGAGTTGACGCACACGTCCGTAATTTTGCATGCTGCTACACGCTTCGCGTACTTCTCAAGATGCTAGAAATTACCGGTGTCAATTACAGCGTGTTTCATTAATAACTTCGGCGTCTCTCAAATATTTTCTCAGAAAAACCCAGACCAATCATTTCTGATCGTTCAGTCAGTTTCGCCTCTCATTAAATAGATTTTATTAAAAAATTGATTATTTTTATTCAAAAATTACTTTTAAGGAATTTTTGCAATTTTATGAAAGACATTTAAAAAATTTGTAATTTTAAACGTATAATATGTGTATGAATGCTGTATAAATAACATGAATATATACATACGTACATGCATTCATCCACACATACATGCATATGAATGTTACATACACACATACATATGAATCTGTACGTAAATACATACATATGAATGTGTACGTCCATACATCCATATGAATATGTACATACACACATTCATATGAATATGTACATACACACATGCATACGAATATGTACGTACATACATACATATGAATGTGTTCGTACCTCCATACATATGAATGTGTATATACACACATCCATATGAATATGTACATACACACATACATATGAATATGTGCACACATACGACCATCCACATAAATTTAAAATCTAAAAATTTATTATAGTTTCAGTCCAAACCACATTCATCCCGTAAAAAGCAAATGCCTAGTTGAAAAAAAAACAAAATAAATTTGGTCGAAAATAAAAATGAAGTATTACACAACGAACAAAAGGATTTGTGGCAAAAATAAATTTGGAAAGTTACATATATAATTTATAAAAATGTACGCGAATGTCTTTTGTGGACGTCCATCTCGAAAGGACTGAAAATGTCGGCGCAAACGAGAACAAACGCGTTTAATAATGAATTAAGGACAGCCACTTTCACTTATTCAAATTAAAGGGAACGCAATTGAAGCTGACGAACGGTGAATGAAATTGAAGTGGAATTGGAACGACACGCAAACATTTATTCGCAAGTGCAACGAACCTCGGTGTAAATTTGTTTTAGCCGTTCGCATGAATGCGATTAATACTCGATCAGGTTCGATCGTGTAAATTTAATAAGATTTCGCCGGTTTCTGTAGATACCTGGCCATCGAGCTGGACCGCCAGAAAATTTCACTTTTATGACTACAATTATGTCGTATATGGAAAATTAGGTTATGCAAAATTAAATACGTTGATAGCAACTGATTTGTTGTTGTCGATAATAAATTGTGTGGGTGAAGGGCCGTTAGGAGTATCGATAGTGAGGTGAAATTTGGTGAATGCCATAGAAAATGTCTGCAGCTTAATTTACAACCCTCGAAAGACTATTTTACAACCACATATGGAGGTATAAAACATATCGACCAATCTAAGGATAACTAAAAGCAAAGGAAATACAAGATATTAACATGTGTTAATGTTACGTGCAATAGTAGTATTAGTAGCTGATAAATTACAATGTGAACAGGTCTTTTAATTTTAGAGAAGACACGTACAGTGCTGAAAATTGATAATAGTCCGTGTACTTGGCATAATTAATGCTATAAGATAAACAGATGCAGAAACGGACCGTATCGATCGGTATAATAGAGAAGAATTTCGAAATTGTTTGAAAACCGTCTGTTTAGATTAACGTGATTTGCCTCGGAGCAATCATTGCTGAATTTAATGAAGCATAAGCTAGCCTAATCAGAGCGGGTTCAGGAGGAAGCTGTTCCGTCGCCTGCAGCGTTAACTCGTTGAAACGCGCCCAAACGACTTCGCAAATTGCAATTCAACGCGGCGTAGGAATGATCTTCGTGGAATGTAAAATCATGGTTTATAACTGCGTTTCGAGCATGCGATTTTTTTACGACTGACGAGTATCGTTGGAAAATTTGAACGCTACGCAAATTGGATGTAACGTTACGTATGTGAATGTCTGCTGTTACCGTTTGGGGGAAATTGGAATTGGGGGTAATTCGAGTTGAGAATTGAAGTCGAAGGTAATTTGAATTTGGGACAATTTGAATTTGGAAAAGAGTTATTCAAGTTGAAGAAAATTGAAATTGGAGGTAACTTGATTTCAGGAAATTTTGAATTTGGGAAAATGAAAATTGAGTAACAATTTTTGAATAATTTGAACTGAGAGTAATTCCAATGAAAAAAATTGAAATTGAAAGTAATTCAACTTGAAGAAAATTAAAATTGAACACAACTTGAATTCGGATAAATTAGAACTGGAAGTAATTCGAATGAAATAAAATTAAAATTGTAACACTAATATAATTCTAATCAAGGAAAATTAGAATCAAATGTAATCTAAAGTAGCATAATACAAATTACACAATTTCCAATAGAAACAATTGAAATTGCGAAAAGTTTGTAATGAGATATCCTTAACGATCGAACCAGGGAACTGTCAACAATAAGTTAAGATTAATATTTCACAGGAGTATAGACAATTTAGGTGATGTGCGTCCAATTTATCACGAACAAGCACTGTTTGTCAGTACGAAATACACGCAAGTTTAATCAAGCTTGATCAGATGACATCACGATTAACTCACACCACTGGCTGAAACGTCAATTCAGTTGATGGCGTCAAACGAGTGTAAATTCATCCGATTTGATACGCGATTACCCAAAATGTTCCATAAAGCAGTTATATTGGCAGATAAATTCCATTTATACACCGTGTAGAATTTCGGTATCAAATAATTTTCAAGTTGAACGAAAGATTATTCCGCACGTAGCAGTTTGCCAATTAACTAGGAAAGTTGCTGCGGTGAAAAGAGGACTTTGATGCACTAAAAAACACGCAATTTCTATATTGCAACTTTCACTTTTTTCTATTTTTTTTTTCTAATTACGTACTAATTAGGGTATACGGTATGATTAATAATATATGGTTAATAGAAAACATGGTATTTCGTAGAAAAGATTACAGTAACGTGGAACGTAGGAAAAGTACAAGGTTGTAGATTTTGAGATAACTTGGAGTGATTCGAATTGGGAAATATCGAACTTGGGGTAATCCGAATGGGGAAATATCGAATTTCGGGTGATCAGAATTGGGAAATTACAAATTTGGGATAATTCGAATTGGAAGGTTCAGAATTTGGGGTAATACGGATTGGGAAATATTGAATTTGGGGTAATCCGAATGGGGAAATATCGAACTTGGGGTTATCCGAATGGGGAAATATCGAATTTGGAGTAATCCGAATGGGGAAATATCGAATTTGGGGTAATCCGAATGGGGAAATATCGAATTTGGGATCATCCGAACGGGGAAATATCGAACTTGGGGTGTTTCGAATGGGGAAATATGGAACTTGGGGTTATCCGAATGGGGAAATATCGAATTTGGGGTAACCCGAAATGGGGAATATCGAATTTAGGGTAATCCAATTGGGGAAATATCAAATTTGGGGTAACCCGAATTGGGGAATATCGAATTTGAGATAATCTTAACTGCAAAAATTCAAATTTGGGATCATCGAAATATGAAAATTTCAAATTTGGAGTGATCCGAATTGAAAAATTCCCACTTCACTATAACTCTCCCTGGAAAATTCCAAACAAATAAATCACAAAATTCGTAATTCATAAGAACTCGAGTAAAAATCTCCGAAATTTCCTACAATCCAAATTAAGCGATTCCAAAACACCTGAAACTGGACCACGCAAATTTTTCTATCCTCCGAGTCAGTACTTTTGTACACGTCCGTCGAAACGTCACCGTTAAAAAGAATTCACTACGCAATTGTTCCTGTTTCAATTAGTTTCTCGTTGCCGGACCCCAGTGATTTCGAGGCATTCGAATAAAATTGTCCGGAAGGACAGAAGAGAATTAAACGGATTTGCAAGCGTTGACGCGAGTACAATCGAAGAATCGGGATAAGTCGCGATTAACGCGTGCACTCGTGTTGGTACACGTTAAACGACTACGTAAATTGTAGCTCGATCCGATGCGTAACGAACCGATGTACCGGCATCCCCTCGAACCTGTTCGAAACGGTGTACGCACACGTCCCGCGCGTGTAATTAGGGAACATACGTGCCTCGCTTGACAGTTCGTTCTATTCGACCAAGTGTTTTCAGACCGATTCGCAAGGGAGATTCCAATTCAACCGCGTCTCTCTTCGTTCTGTTCGTTTGCATAGCGGACTGAACGAAATATACATTTTTTAAGAACAATCGTACAAGTGAACATTTCGTTTGTGGTTGCTTTGTCTGGTACGATGATGCAAACTTATATTTTTATTTCACTTGTTTCACCACACGACTTGTATCGAGTATTTTTAACCCTTAATTAATTTTTGTTAAAGTAAGGAAACATAATGAGACTCGATACATATTTTATTAGTAGGTGATACAATTCAGAAAAGTGCACAATATGTACTAAATATATGTTGCACTTCTGCGACTTCATGTCACTACTCACAATCAGTATGACATATTTTAAAGCAGTTGTTGCAGCAGAAAAAAATTCTAAAATTATACAAGTTTGTAGCAATAACATTTTATAAAATTATAAATAATAAATGCGGAAATACGATGTATTTAAATATTGAATAAAAATGAAATATTGATAGAAAAATTTGCAAAATTTTAATAGGATTCAGTGTAATGAAGAAGATAAAAGTCGACAAGTTTAAATCCTCAGTTTTCGGGATGATCTTGAAGGTAACGAGATTTACGAGCGCTGACAGAAAATCGATATTTCCTCAAAAGAATCCCATTTAAAGGGTTTTGAAAAGTCAGCGTAGAATAACCAATTAGTAATTTCTTAATAAGGAAGCTACCAGGAAAGAGTAAGAAGAAGAGTCTTACGAGTTTCATCATTAAAGTTTCACCGACATTAAGTGAAAGCTTGCTGAGGCGTTTCAAACTTTTCAAACTTTCGTTGTAAAAGAATAAACATCCATGAATTTTTCATTTACGAAATCAATTTACAACACTGAACACGACATTAATTTATAAGACTAAACACGACGAAATTCGTTTATTAAATAAGACACTTATCAATTAATGGTTGATTATAATAATCAATTTATAAATGAGCTCAATGTTAATGCAAGAGAAAACGAATTAATTTATCTAATTACATGCTAACATCGTTCGTTAGTCAAACACATAAAAGCAAAATAATATGCAATTAAAAAAAGAAACTATGGAATTAAAAGATACTGAATTAATCCGTCGTTCATTTAACTAGCGGTCACCACAGCGAAGCAAGAGTTAAAGTAAGAATACTAAAGTTGGTCAACATTCTTTTTAAACATATTCCAGGCACGATTTCATTGAAATTTGTGATTATTATACTGCGAGATAAAAAAGAAAGTTATGGAATTAAAAGATGTTGAATTAATCCGCCGTTCATTTAACTAGCGGTCATTACAGCGAAGTCAAAGTAAGAATACTGAGGTTGGTCAACCTTTTTAAACACATATCACACATGACTTCGTTCAAATTTGTTATCACTCTAATGCCAGATAAAGAAGAAAGTTATGGAATTAAAAGATATTGAATTAATCCGCCGTTCACTTAACTAGCAGTCGCTATGCGAAGTCAAAGTAAGAATACTGAGGTTGGTCAACGTTTTTAAACACATATCACACATGACTTCGTTCAAATTTGTTATCACTCTAATGCCAGATAAAGAAGAAAGTTATGGAATTAAAAGATATTGAATTAATCCGCCGTTCACTTAACTAGCGGTCGCTATGCGAAGTCAAAGTAAGAATACTGAGGTTGGTCAACGTTTTTAAACACATATCACACATGACTTCGTTCAAATTTGTTATCACTCTAATGCCAGATAAAGAAGAAAGTTATGGAATTAAAAGATATTGAATTAATCCGCCGTTCACTTAACTAGCGGTCGCTATGCGAAGTCAAAATAAGAATACTGAGGTTGGTCAACCTTCTTCTTAAACACATTCCAAACACGATTTCATTGAAATTTGTTATCATTCTAATGCCAGATAAATATTCCAAGGTACCGACTCCATTAGAGTGGAGACAACCAGCTTGGAGGTTGTAACAACCGGTTGAAAGGTTTTATTCGGCCTTCATTCCGGCCTTTACCACATTCCAATGAGAGTCGATGAATTCCATCGAGTCCTCCTTTCGATGTGACCCCATAAACACCAAGGCACCTGCGGTCAAACGAGGCCAGACAAATAATGGAAGAAGATAACCGAGATAACGAAACTGTTTTTCGATAAATCTCTCCTCGAATCGATAACATCGGTTCGAAACGACTGTCCGCGGATCGTGACAAACTAAAAATCGTTGTTTAAAGGAACGTACTCGGGTATGTACGATTTTTAAAATATACATCCGACGGGCAAATTGAAAAACGATTGTTGGTCCGTCTGTTATCGCCGCGCTACGAGTACTGAAACTAATATTTTGTTTTAACGAAACATCGGAAACAAGCGAGACATGCTTGTTTATTTCATTGATTTCCATCAATTTGTTATGGAGTATTAATAGCCGCGATATATTTTTACGATGGGTAAAAATTGAACGGATAAATTAATTTTGCAGTGCGGGTTCAACGGGTACAATATTTCGTGTTTAATTTTGGTCGAGGGGAGGAATTTTAGATGAAATGGAAATATTCGAGTTTGGGATTTTTGTGGTCTTGGAGAATTTTCAGATTTTGGGACTGGTACTTTGAATTTTTTAAATTTGTTGATTTTTTTACTCTTTCTGTAGAGTTTTGGGATTTTGGGAATCTGATATTTCTCGAATCCCATAAATCTCAAATTCTCTTTTCCAAATTACAGAAATTCCCAAATTCTCAGATTCTTAAATTCCTAAAATCTCAAATCTTCAAATCCCCAAATCCCTAAATTCTCAAAGTCCCAAATCCCCAAATTCCCCAAATCTGAAATCCCCAAATTCTCAAAATTTCAAATTCCCAAATCCCCACAATCTCAAATTTCCCAAATCCCCAAATTCCCCAAATCTTAAATTCCCAAATTCCCCAAATCTGAAATCCCCAAATTCTCAAAATTTCAAATTCCCAAATCCCCACAATCTCAAATTTCCCAAATCCCCAAATTCCCCAAATCTTAAATTCCCAAATTCCCCAAATCTGAAATCCCCAAATTCTCAAAATTTCAAATTCCCAAATCCCCAAATCCTCAAATCCCCACAATCTCAAATTTCCCAAATCCCCAAATCTCCCAAATCCCTAAATTTCTCAAATTCCTAAAATCCCCAAATCTCAAATTCCCAAATTCTCAAAATTTCAAATTCCAAAATTCCCTAAATCTCAAATCCCCAAATCCCCAAAATCTCAAATTTCCTAAACCCAAATTTCCCAAATCCCTAAATTTCTCAAATCCCCAAATTCCCCAAATCTCAAATCCTCAAAATCTCAAAATTTCAAATTCCAAAATTTCCCAAATCCCTAAATTCCCAATTCCCCAAATCCCCACTTCCCAAATTCCACAGTGACAAATTTGCAAATCTAAAAATCAACGTAAACTTCCTGTGATATTTTCCCTAGAGAACGTAAACTCTCAGTTGCACATCTCACCTGTTCGAGATATGAGTCACTAATACTCACCGGTAAGTAGCATGTCCGTAGCATTAAGAGCGACAGACGGGTAACCATGTTGACTATCGAACGTCGTTGGCACGATTATTTCGCGGGTCCGTAAAGTAACGTGGTTTTGCAACGTGGTCAGACTGAATCCTTACGATGTTACACGAGCGACGGTCTACATCCGATTCGGACGAAGTCGGCTGGTCTGCAGCGACTCCGTCGCTCGGCGCTGGTTCAGTCGCTTCGCGCGCCTCGTGTCGTACGCATCGATTTTTGTTCGCTCTTCGCGTAAATCGCCGATTTCGTGTCGTGATTTATTCATCGAATCTTACGTTCGTGCGAAAAATCCTTTGCCTACGTGATATTTATCGTTGGTGATCGTTTCGTCCAGTTCTTTGTTCTTCGTTTCGGAAGGGGTTCGGTGGCCGAGGTGAGTAGCGCGATACTTTTTTTTTTTCAAATGCAATTCGATCAATGAAATTATTCAACTTGCCTTTGAGAATTTTAAAATTGATTCATGTGGCCATTTTCTTCTCTTGCGAGTGATTTGACATTTATGAAAAGGAATACGTAAGTGGGACAAGTGTTGACTGGAGAATCGCGCGCCTGGTAGTGCGAAAGGAGGCTTCAGAATCAATCACTGCAGTTTTTTAATTTTTTTTATTTATTATCATTGAACAATGACGAGCTTAAGAATTTCTAATATTTGTGATTTGATGTAATAAAGCACTAAAAATGAAACGCAAATGTGAAGGGAACAAAATTTAATACACGGACTTCAGCATATTTTACGAGGGATACTCAAAAAAATGCTATATTTTCGAAAACAGCGAAATTCATGTGAAAGTGACAAATAACGGCAATCGGAAAGTTCGATTTTGCGTCGTGTTACATGAAATATGAAAACGACACCGTTTTCGATCACAATACTTCGTTTCCAGAACGAATATGTTCGGCGTCCGTGTTTAAATACACATTATAGCTACGGTACAGACATTTCACGGTGACAGTGCAAGGATCGTGAATTATTTGTTATTTTTTGTAGGGACATAAATTCCGTTTTAGAGTTGACGTTCGCTAGTGTTCGATACGCGTTCGGTCAGTTATTGTTCATCTCGCAGCAATAATTTCGAGTTATACGTCGTATCGGAAAGAAATAAAAATCATACGATTGACATTATTTCCCCTGAAACAGCACCGGTACAAATTTCACCCAAAAAAAGAATCAATTGCCAGCCTTTTGCGACAGTATTCAAATGTCTTTGACAGTCACCGTTTTATATTATTTTTGTTTAGTCATTAAAAAGTGACTTAGCAGATCAAAATCGTGGCAGTTGGAGACTACATCACTCTTATAGCTCCTTTCTCTGTATCCGCGTAATACAGGACGCGTATAAGTTCGTCAGAATGATTGATTGCCGGGGATAAGACGAAACAACCGAGCGGATTTCTTCGTGAACTTTTCGTGTTTCACGTTAATCGAAAAGAGCTTCTTATCAGGGAAGAGAACGCACAAGTTGAAACTCAATTTCTGACGAATCACAATGCGAGCCGTGCACGAACGTTCACCGACTGTGTATCGAAGCCACCAGGGCCGCGTTGGCGACTACGGACTTCAATTTGCGGTGTACATTAAATGAGTCATTAACCGGCTGCGTTAAATACAATATTAAAAGTGAAAATAAGAAAGAAATTGAAAACTCAAGAGTAGAAGCACAGTTGGTCATATAAGTGGCGATATAATGCACAGTAATTCCTCGTTTGCTGATATAATGCACTACTCCACATTTTGCAATATAACGCCTGACGATTTTATATGTAGCACATATCGACCTCATGTCATATATGATGATATAGAGAATGATTACATATATTGCAACTTTACGTGTAGTAATTCCACACATGGCGATATAACACGTGATGATTCTACAGCCAATTCACAAATCGACCCCATATGTAATGTCACATATGACGATGTAGAGAGTGAGAATTCTACGCTTAGCAAATTCGTATATCAATCCCATGTGTTGTCTTGTCACATATGACGATATGGAGAATGACAATTCTGTATATTGCAATTTCACGCGTAGTTACTACACACATGGTGATATAGCGAGTAACAATTCTACGCATAGCAAATTCACATATCGACTTCATATGTAATGTCACATATGACGATATAGGGAGTGAGAATTCTACGCATAGCAAATTCACATATCGTCCCCATGTGTTGTCATGTCACGTGTAGTTACTACACACATGGCGATATAGAAAGTAACAATTCTACGCATAGCAAATTCACGTATCGACCCCATATGTTGTCATGTTACGTATACATCTACATCATGTGTTACATATGATGTAAAGAACGACGATTCTACACATAGCAAATTCACATATCGACCCCATGTGTTATTTCACATATGACGATATAGAGGATGACAATTCTATATATCGCAACTGTACATGTACTCCACATATGTCGATATAGCAAGTGACAACTTTACGAGTAGCAATTCGTGTACAAAACCCATATGTGGTAATTCTACATGTGATGATACAATGACTATTTCACGCGCGCCAAGGATTCATAATACCATGTTAGAACCTGTTTCCTGACAATTTCGCTCTTTATAACATATGTGGCCATATAAAATTTCCGACTTTCTCCATTTAAAAATATCAAGGTTTGCAAATTAATCTGAACATTCAGAAATGAATTAACTGGAACCATAAGTTAAAATTTTCAAACTCGACATCTTGCAAAGAATCTACAGAAAACTTGATGCATAAGATTGTAAAAATTAAAATGATATATGAACTGAATTGATTTGTCTAGTAGGTGAATAAAACGTAGATTCATTGAAAGCATCAAGCAGTTTAATTAACGCGGAATGAATGGAAAATTCGACGCTCGATCGTAAATCACGAGTGAAAAGTCGCCGGCCAGTTAAAGAAAAGAATCGTTTTTTGATATCCGAAGAAAGTGGTCGCGGGTAAGATGGCACGTTAATAACGTAGCATTGGAGGCAACTCTCCGGAGATTGCCTTTTTCCTATTTAGAAGCGCCTTTTGAAGGCTTCCCTCCTCACGTTCCTTTTTGATTATGCAAATAAACCGGTTGCACGAATATTACGTTTCACCGAAAGCAGCGGCGTTTTAACTGATGTCGTCTTAACTGGAAAATTATCGCACAGATGATGAAGTTTCCTTTCGAAGCGATCGCTATCTACGCCTGAAAAACTCACCTGTAGCTCGTCTAATGTATTTAAACGTTCCTGAGGAAACTCTATGAAATCCTCATTTTTTTCAACGCGGACAAAAAGTTTATTGCGATTTAAGCGTTTAGGACGCGAATTTCTCGGATGATCGCGTTTTTATGGCCTTTTTATTTCTACACCGAAATGGTTTGCACTTTACGCGAGCGTAGTTACGGTAGTCTCGATATTTTCCTGCTGTGGGGGCTCCAGGAGATTATTCGCAAGGGGAAGTTATTTGAAGACTCGATAAATTGTTACGGTGACAAAATTGTCTTGGTAGGATTAAGAGAAATGACAGAAATATCTTTGAATTTAGGAAAGAAAAACTTGCGGGTTAAATTTGTTGGGGACTCGGGAAACGTTGAAAACAAACTTAACGGAGATCAGGGAACAAGAATGATACCTCTGTAGAGCTTCCAAGAGCAATTAGGAAGCTTCAATTAGCCGAGCGAAGGAAGGAAGAAAGCCGAGAACGATAATACGACAGACTACGACACGCTTTTGTTTAAAAGTACCGGCTTCCCTTTTGTTGCTAAAACGAACGTTTGCGCCACGCGTCACCGATTAAGAATCAATAACTTTGGGACTTTAGATTAAGATAAATTACACTTTTCATTTACTAGGGATTTTGTTAAATTTTTACTCCTAGTCTTGGTATTTTGGCAGGTTGAGAGATTTGAAGTTTAGAATTTTAATGTTTAGAATTAAAACCCTTTGAAATATTAGGTCCTTGTAATTTTGTAACTTTGAAAAAATGATCAAGTTATAATTGATCTCATAATTATTCTACATGAACAATGTATTCAATAGGAATGAAGAACGTACAGAAGTACCCGATATTTTCCTGCTGTAGGAGCTCAGTCAGATTTATGAAGCCCTGAAGTCTTCCGATCTTGAAATTTCGTAACTTTGACAAAATGATCAAGTTATAATTGATCTCATAATTATTCTACATGAACAATGTATTCAATAGGGATGAAGAACGTACAGAAGTACCCGATATTTTCCTGCTGTGGGGGCTCAGTCAGATTTATGAAGCCCTGAAGTCTTCCGATCTTGAAATTTCGTAACTTTGACAAAATGATCAAGTTATAATTGATCTCATAATTATTCTACATGAACAATGTATTCAATAGGGATGAAGAACGTACAGAAGTACCCGATATTTTCCTGCTGTAGGAGCTCAGTCAGATTTATGAAGCCCTGAAGTCTTCCGATCTTGAAATTTCGTAACTTTGACAAAATGATCAAGTTATAATTGATCTCATAATTATTCTACATGAACAATGTATTCAATAGGGATGAAGAACGTACAGAAGTGCCCGATATTTTCCTGCTGTGGGGGCTCAGTCAGATTTATGAAAATCTGAAGTTTTCCAATCTTGAAATTTCGTAACTTTAAAAAAATAATCAAGTTATAATCGTTCTACACGAACAATGTAATCAATAGCGATGAAAAACATACAAAAGTAACGATTTTTTCAAAGTTTCCAGCGAAGTAATTTGCATGTTTAAGTCCTGACTACACTCTGAGAAATTTATGTAGATTCCTGATAAGATTCCGTGCAAAAGTTGGCGAAAGGCTGTGTACACAGGGACCACAAACATTAGTTTCGAATGTTCATCAACCGATTTGTTCATTTTCCACGCTTCTTTCGAAACGAATTATTCCGATGAAACATAAAGGATTCTATAGTTCGCGTTAACTCGATCGATGGCAAAACAACTGGAAGTAAATTGTACGGGATGAACGAGCTGTCAGAAGCTCTTCATATTGCAGGAAAGCAGACACTATATTTCAAGCAGCTAAAGAACAATTTCCTTCGAAGTCGCGTTTGTTCTCATCTCGGTCCATTTTATCCTCTTGCGATCGTAATTTCTTTCCTTAATCAAAATGAATATTCCTTTTCGTTGCGAGCGTGTTTCATCCCAACGGGATTGCAATCTTCCCTCTGGCAGTGCTATTGCTTTATTGCATCGGTGGTACATTTTAAACTTCGTTTGATAAATTACGGGTTCCCTTAATATTTGGTTATTAACGATTGTTACAATTTTCACGCATTTTCAGATTTTTGAAATCGACATTTGAGTTCACGTTTCAGTGACAACATTTTTTCTACGTTTGCAGATCTTTATGTACAGGAATTAAGTTACCGAATTTCTAGATGTTTTCTATATCCCCAAATTATACTTCACATTTTCTAATATAGAAATTCACTTTCCTAATGTGTAAATTCACAAATTTCTAAATATATAAATCCACTAATTTCTGAATTTCCAAGTGTAACAATCCGAAGGTTCCAACCGTAATTCCACATACCTAAATTTCAAATGTCTGCAAATTCTTATATTCCCAAATTCCTACATCTCTAGACTTCCACATCTCCCAATTCTAACAGTTCCAAATTCCCATATTTCTAAATTTCCACATCCCCCAATTCCCACATCCCCAAATTTCTACATCTCCAAATTTCCACATCTCCCAATTCCCACATCCCCTAATTCCCATATTTCCAAATTCCCACATTCCCAAATTCCTACATCTCCAAACTTCCACATCACCCAATTCCCACATCCCCAAATTCCTACATTCCCAAATTTCTGCATCCCCAAATTTCCACATCCCCCAATTCCTACATTTCCAAATTCCCACATTCCCAAATTCCTACATCTCCAAACTTCCATATCCCCCAATTCCCAAATTCCTACATCCCCAAATCTCTACATCTTCAAATCCCTACATCCCCAAATAGTCAAACTCCCAAATTCTCAAATTTCCAAACTCCTACATCCCTAAATTTCCACATGTCATTAAAAGTCCCCCAATTTCCACGACCCGAATTTCTCAAACTTCCACATACCAAATTTCCGAAATATCTCTGGAGCATGCAAATGTCCACCGGAAGTCCGGAGCATATCAGCGATATAGCGAGTAGCACACCCAGTGTAGACACAGTTTGCTAGAAAAGTAAGTGACGTGTAGCACAAAAGAATGTTGTCAGGCACAATCAATGGCTGGTGTCTGTTCACCGTGCGGAGATCGATAACGTGGTTTCGTTTAAAGGGTGTATTATCATTCGCTGAGCAAGACACAAAAGCGGCACGAATATTTCTCGTGATGGCAGAGGGATGATCAGAAGAAACGAGTAGAGGGTTGAAATCGTTGGGAAATAGGTTGCGTGGGGTGAATCGGAGGTAAAATGGTAACGTAGTTCACGTTAAAACAATAAAGTTACGCGATTCTTGCTACGGGGTTTCGTCGTTTATCCTGTTTATTTCAATTTCACGGTGGAGGGGGTAGAAAAAAGGAGAACAGACGGGACAGTTCTCGCGATATTGCCGGAGAAATGCATGCTATTGCGTCCTCGGACGCGTGTTCACGATCCTGGAAAATAAACGGGACAATTATGTCCGGGCGCGAATTATCGTCGGAACAGAAACGAAATCGAATCGGATTGCTTTCGAAAATTTCCGACCAGGAACGAGTGATTTCACGCTGATAGATTTTTCGCTGGATAATTCATGTTCGAGTATTAATTTCCTCCCCGAGCGACGAGAGAATCGAATGAAATTGAAATTTAACGTCGACGTCGGACTTTACAAATTACACGTTCATTATTAAAATTCTGATTCCGCCTCGTGAAAATATGGAGAAAAATCCCAAAATACACTCGGCTCGGTTTAAAAAGGGTTGCATATGTATCAGGTTGTTAATGTTTTATTTCTCGTCTATTTGATGACAGGGGCTGAATTTCCGGGATTTACAGTCCATTACTTTAAACTCGAATCCATTTCGTTAAATCAAACGAGATGTTAATCGCTGCAAATTTATTTAAGAGTCAGTCAGA
The DNA here is from genome assembly GCA_036983795.1 of Megachile lagopoda. Taxonomy (NCBI): domain Eukaryota; kingdom Metazoa; phylum Arthropoda; class Insecta; order Hymenoptera; family Megachilidae; genus Megachile; species Megachile lagopoda. The sequence goes on from CM072798.1 coordinate 8,583,026, forward strand.
AAATTTTGTGCACGATGGCTGGTTCTGCAGAAAATTTTCGATAATTCGTTTCGTGTTTTAACGACTTTTATATATCATCTTTTATTCAATTATTTGGCAGAGATTACTTTTATACAAAATTATCGTACCTGTTTTACATAAATTTGTCACTCACTTGTTTTATGTAAAATTATTGAAAACATGTTTCAGGTAAAATTATCAATAACGTTTTTCAGATAAAATTATCAATAACTAGCCTCACACAAAATTATCAATAACTTGCCTCATATAAAATGATCAATAACTTGTCTCACATGAAATGATCAATAACTTGTCTCACACAAAATTATCAACAACTTGCCTCACACAAAATGATCAATAACGTGCCTCATATAAAATGATCAATAACTTGTTTCAAATAAAATTGCGAAAAACTGTTACAAAAAGCTCGATAACTCGTTTCACGGAATTTCTTCTAGGAAACGAAAATTTACAGTTGTGAAAGATGTTTCTCCGGATAAAACCACGAACAATTTGGTAGAATAGCGGTTTTTCGTGCTTCCCTAGCAAATAGTGCACGCTTTATGTGAAGACCGTGTACATTTCCCTATATAGCAGCGTACCGTAATGAAACGAAGAAACAAACAGTAAGTGGTGCGCACTGTAAAGTTTCGTGAAAGCATTTAATTAGAATTACACATTATCTCAAGCTGGCGTTGTGTACGGTGTAAGCATCTGCTTCAATTAACACTGCCGAACGAGTCGACGGAAATTGAACGGTTTCGAGCGAATTTCAGGCGCAATTTACTCTCAGGTAGTTTCAATTTAAATGAATGCCATGTGACTTTATTTTTCAGTATGGACGCTTTTGTCCGGGAATAATTAACCGAATGAATAATGGGCCGTGGATTTTATTGTTTTTCCGTGTGGACTTTGTCGTGGAATTTCATCTTTCATTTTTGAAAATTTTAATACTAAGAATCTTATAGAAAAATATCTTTTTATGGACAGCGGACGAACTATTTGGACATGTAGACAAAATTCATATTACGTTTATTTTAACTCGTTGACTCATGAGATCGAGTCGTCACAGCTCAAATATATAGTGCGTCATGACGCACACCACAATTCAGATATACATATAGTGCGTCATGACGCACACCACAGTTCAGATATACATATAGTGCGTCATGACGCACACCACAGTTCAGATATACATATAGTGCGTCATGACGCACACCACAATTCAGATATACATATAGTGCGTCATGACGCACACCACAGTTCAGATATACATACAGTGCGTCATGACGCACATTACAGTTTAGATATACATATAGTGCGTCATGACGCACACCACAATTCAGATATACATATAGTGCGTCATGACGCACACCACAGTTCAGATATACATACAGTGCGTCATGACGCACACCACAATTCAAATATACATACAGTGCGTCATGACGCACACCACAGTTCAGATATACATACAGTGCGTCATGACGCACATTACAGTTTAGATATACATACAGTGCGTCATGACGCAAACCGCAGTTCAAATGTACAGTGCGTCATGACGCACACGACATTTCAGATGTACAATGCGTCATGACGCACAAAGATCTCTAAATTCAAAGTATGCCTAACATTCGAAGTTTTGTTATTTATTATAATATTACAATCGTGATTATTTCTGTCTGATATAATTGTTGAAAAAATCGTGGGTCAAGGGGTTAATTTCGCAAATTTCGCGGGTGTGGTAGAAGGTAATTTACCTCGCAGGTGTAATTCGAGTGAAGTTCGAAAGAATTCGTAGAGACGAATTTCGTAGCGGCAAGACGAATGGCCGCGTTAATAAATAGCAATAGCAATTTGGAAAAGGTAAAGTAGAATCGTCCGGTGGAAACGGAAGGCGCGATAAATTTGCCGGCAAGGAAAAGCGATTTCCGTATCGATGCACCGGGCTTCGAGGTGATACTTTCCGCGAGAAGCTCGATAAAACACTTCTTTCTCCGTGAGAAAGGTGTAGCCGGCGGAATTCAGGACAAATTCTTGGTCGCCTGCTGTTATCCAGCTTCTTTCGTCGCAGGAGAGAATAAAATACGGAAAAATGGAATCCGCGTAGCATGCGACCGGTGACTTTTTTTTCCAGTATTTGCCGCGGAAGAGGAAAAATGGTAGGGGGAAGAATTTGCGGGATAGTAGGGGAAAAAAATGTGTAGAAGGCGCGGTCATGGAACGAATTATCGGGATACGTTGGTGAGGTCGCATTCAAATCGGGCCGACGATGGAATGTCGTCCTGCCTCTTCTGTCGTAACAGTTATAAAACGGTCCTGATATCCTGCAGGCAATAACGCACCGCAGTGTGTGGCTTCATCGACGCTACTGCACCTGTCACGCTTCTGTGTGGGCGTCCCGTTTGCATCGCTACCGGCCCGAACCTTGATATTTCGCAATATATCATCATTTTCTTCTTTTTTGAGAGACGGCAAGTTTGCTACGCTTCAGGATTTTCAAGTTTTGACACGTAGAAATGAGGACATGTGTGAATTAGGCTGTTTGAGAATATAGATACGGTTGACTTTCAAAATGTGACTTGGATGTGATTCAGAATTTGCAAATGGGGGATTTCAAGGTTGGGGAATTAGTTAATGGGGATTTGAAAATTTGGGGATTTTAGGAGCTAGAAATTTAGGGATGAGGGATGAAGATATTTAAGGTTCCTAGGGATCTATGGTTCGACCTAGAGATCTAGGGACTTAGAAATTTAGAAATTCAGAGACTCAGAAACTTGAGAACTGTTAGATTAGCAGTTTCTGAGAATTATGACACAGAAAATCTACTGAATTATCCAAAAATTTGTCAATTTCATTACACCTGTGTAAATCTGTCGATTTAACAACCTAGAAGACTTAATTTGTCATTTTTGCAATTTTTGGAAAGTCGACGGTAGAAAAGATTCTATCAGATCAGAGATTCTAGAGTCTCCGGATGAAGTCATATATTCCGGTTAAGAAACGTCGTTCTTCATAAGAAATATCGCGTGTATCAATGACGCGTGTATTGTCCGTCGCGCAGCAGTCTACGTGTTCGCGTCGAACGCGTTTTATTCGCTTTCATCGTTACGAAATGCATCATTGTTACGTGAGAGCCGAGGTGCGAGCGAATATTATTTACCAGACCGGTCGATAACCCGTATCTTCTCAAATCAACGTTCTGCTCTCACTTTTTCCCGAAGCGTTAGCCGCCTTTCTCCAATGGAATAGAATTTCTCTTCTCGACGTTTCGTAATGTTAAATAACCAATATCTTTCTCCTGCTTCGCCAGTGTCTTGCTCTCGCGTTCAAAGAGGCGAGCGCAAGAATGCAGTCGCGAGAGGAAAGTGCATTCGAACGGGCTACGCGTCGACACGATTCTATCCACTTGGTCGAACAACAACGATGCCAAAGGAATATTAAACGCAAAAGCACGGAATTTTATGCAGCCTCTAATGCTGTTTGCTCTACGTTCCTTCCTGACACCTATTTTTGACTCTACCACAAATTGTCTGTGACGAAAGTGCATTTTTCCTCACGCCTCACCGGCTTATGAATATTAATCAACGTTCGATTGTCCGCCATTTCATTTATGCCCGACTGTTTGTACAATTGTTCGCCAAATCTACCTGTGTACAATATTTCGCTATTGCCTTGCCACTTTCACGGTACTTTCACGTTCAAATTAGAGTGATGTTTCAACATTTTCAACTTACATTTGAAGATTTTTTACTACGTGTGCATTTTTAAATTGACAAATTTGCAAATTTCAAATTCACAAATTTGCACATTTTTAAATTGACAAAGTTGCTAATTTTTTATTTGCGATCCTTTGATTTGCAGTCATAAATTTTCGAGTCTCGAAGAAACGGAAATTTTCGCATCTGCAATAGTTTCGCTTTCAACGTGACGACTATGCGTGCAATTTTTTATGGATAGTCGTTACGCGTCAAATCGATCATTTTTCGACGTCGACGTCAGAATGAAATATGTGCTACACGCGAAATTAGCGGGGGTTTAAGTCATCGTTACCCTGGTTTCGAATTTGTTTAAATAGTTCCATGAATTTTACCTACTCGAATTTTTACCTCGAAAACTGTTAATCTTCTTCAAAAATTATTCTTTCTTCTAGAAACCTTGACAAATTCTACTAATACTCGTTTAAACTGATTCTACAAGAAATCTGACGAAAGTAAACTTTCTAAATTTATCGTAACAAATATAATAAAAAAAAATGTAACTTGTTTAAAATGCTGATTCTGTGCAAAATGTTTTGATATTCGTTTGATATTCCCCGGCGCGTAAGTTTGTTTCGTATTGGTTAATCGATAAGGGAACTTCCTTTCTCGAAAACTTCTTCAATTCCTCCGGTTCCGTTTCCCATTTATGCAGAAATTTGCATTCAAACACGCGCAACAAAGTTCTCGAATTTATCGTCGAAAGTTTACGATTTTTGGGATTAATAAAATTGAACGAACTTTCTATGCAAATACTGGAAGATTACGTTGCATTCGATAGTTGACAACTTGTGACAAAACACAGTCGGTAATTTATAAATTTCCAAAACCTCAAATCCCCAAATCCCCAAATTGTCATATTCTCAAAGTCTCAAGTTCCATTTTGGTATATTCTCAAAGTCGACGAATCCCCGAATTCCCCAAATTCTCTAAATTTCAAATTTCCAAATTCACAAAATCTCAAATCCCCAAATTGTCATATTCCCAAAGTCTCAAATCCCCAAATTCCCCAAGTCTTAAATTTCCAAATCCCCCAAATCGCCACTTCCCAAATTACCAAATTCCGCAATAACAAATTTGCAAATCTAAAAATCAGCTAAACTTCCACTCCTGTCATCCACCAATACTGGAAGATTACGTTCGGTTGTTAAAAAGTAGCAAGATATTAATAATGCTTAATTAAAACGGTTCCGATCGGAAGGAAATTCAGTCGAAAATCAGAGGGAACATATTTCTGCAGAATGAAATATTTCAAGTTTATCGAGCTTCTGCTAAAAGAAAAACGTCGGACCAAACGAGCGAGCGTATCGAATGAAATTCCGAAAGTTCGCAGCGTGCGTGGAACAAGCCTAGCTACATGTGATTAGAGAGATTAAAGGGAAACATTTTAACGTAAACGTTCCGAGAGAATTTAATTCACCTGAAAGCTTTCGGAGGGTATCGCCACGTTTCCAAAGTTACTGCAAAATTCACTTTGGGATGGGAGCGGTGCAATTGCAATATTTTCAATAATACGATCGGGCTCTCGAGTTTTTATCTGGGACAGAGTATACAACTTAGAATCTTTCATCGACCTTTCTTCGAGATCTGTCAACGATATTTCATTTTCATTAATACGTTACTCATTAATTGGACATTTTTTAGCACACATGGCACAATTCTTAATACCTCATTCCTTAAATGAAAAAAATTGTACTAAAATTTTTTAATACTTCATAGCACAAATTGTAAATTTAAACGTGCAAACCTTCATTTAAATTTACTGGTGGTCAAGTTTACATACGTCTACGTATACAGAGTTTTAAATTTTTATGAATGTCTACAATTTCTAAGTGTCCTTAACCCCTTGTCATTTCGTGACGCACACGTAACGCACACTACAGTTCCTACTTGATAAATTTTCATTTAAATTTACTGGTTGTCAAGTTTACATACGTGTACATGTACCGAGTTTTAAACGTTTGTGAATGTCTAAAATTTTTTAAAGTGTCAACTTGTCATTTCGTGACGCACTCGTGACGCACAGTTCATACTTGATAGACTCGTAATTGAATTTTGGGTTCCTAATTATAATCTGTATAACGAAGGATCACTGAAGGCAAAATGTGCTTAACATTTTAACTTTCTTTGTCTTATCGTTGTAGTAATACTTAGCTAGCTGTGTATGATGCTGCCTAGAAGATTATAGGTTAAGGGGTTAAAATTTTTGAACGTATTGCAAATATCTGTTGCATCTTCAATCTCCGTTTATAGGTACATGTAATAAAGAATGATCTAAAAGTCCAGCTGTCAATGCAACTATTCTATCAATATTTTTCGCTATAACCTATCAATTTTCCAATGTTCAGCCATAGTGGTCTCAAGAGACTTTTGTTCACGAGTATGAAGAAGAGTAAGATAAATAATAGAGATCGTTAAATCTTCTTCGTTGGCCATTGCACGTTGCATGCTTTCACGATTTCTCGATGTAGAGCTGCTCTCGAATCAGGTTGAAAACCGACCGACCGACTCTCGATCGTCGATCCGTGACACCTTAAGCGTGCTCTGCCTTGACTAGACACACACACAAACACATATACAGCCGGTGAAATAAAACGAGCAAGTTATGCCACTTTTTCCGGCTTGATCTCCCTCTACGAACGTTTACGGCTAACACATACCGGGTGTCCTTGCGGAATGAAAGTACAGCCGGGAAACGTGACTTCTCCTTCTACCTATGAGTAACGCCGTTCGAACCGCAAGTTTGCCGATCGATCGGCGATTATACTCGTATCGAGAGTATTTAGAATGTTCCTGGGCTTTCACGGACGGAAAAGGATCGATCGCGGCCGATTTCGAGAGAAAAGTTGCGAAATTGTAGCGCGTTCGAGCCTCGATAGGTTAATTAATAAATTCGAACGCATTCCGTATTCGTTACGAATCGTTGATCACATGCGGGAGAAATCCCTTTGCGTCGTGGTTTTCGAGCAATTGCTCGGATAGAAAGCGTAAAACAATTCGGAGGATATTGGAAATTCTACGAGTATTTGTATACGCTGTTATTATTTTAAACATTTTCTGAGCCGGATACCCTTAAATCTTCAACTTTCCAGCCTTCGGTCCACAGCCCTAATTCTCGCAATTCTGAACTTCTAAAACTATGAGATTCAAATACTAAGATTTCTAAATTTTCAAATTTACCAATTTCTAAATATCTCAAGAAATATGCTCAAGTTTTTAAATTTCTAAATACCCAAAATTCCTAACTTCGAAACTCAAAAATTCCTAAATTTTCAGATCCTACAATATCGAAGTCACCAAATCCTCAGAGCATTGAATATCTAAATCTCCAAATCCTCAGATCCCAAATCTCCAAATCTCCAAATTCCAAAATTCCCCAAACTTTCATCTCTCCTCAGAATTCCATCCGCAAACCGCGAAAACTGAAACTGAAATGTTGCAAATAAGTATGCAAATATTGCCGAGGCAAGTATGTCCCGAATCAACTGGGTTCTTGGCGTTTGAATTAATATAAAGAGGCTTAACAAAGTCGAGGCAGTTGCCAACCATGCTAATGCGTCATGCTGATACAGAGCTAAGTGAATTTAACCGGTATTCGCGAGAGAAGTTGGCCCGGGACAACGAAATTGCACGAATTATCTCCTAGACGTTGTAGCAGGCCAGCTGCAATAATTCACGAGTTAACCGTCGCATTTGGAATAACAATCTACAAAATCTTGAGCGGCGAGTTCAACGATGCTTTTATGTTAATTCTGACGCATTAGAATTCCTGTCGCGACAGCCGAAGGACATCAGATGGGCGCCGCTGGACGGCGATGTTGCGAATTTTATTTCTCTCGACAAATGGCCACTTCGCTTCGTGTTACGTTTGCTAACCTCTCGCATACGTAATTCCAACGATTAGCAACGTTCGATAAAGCTGGGAAAGTCTCGGAAATTTGGAAGTTAAGTTACGACAAAATGGAAGCTGAAAAAATGGCGGTAGATGTGCAAATTTGAGAATTTAGAAATATTCGAAATCCAAAAATTCATGAACTCGAAATCGTGCAAATTTGCGAAAAAGTCAATTGAACAAACTAGCATCGAAAATTGTAATTTCACAAAAGCTTGAAAAAGTAATTCCACGGCAGGGATAAAACTATATCAAACTAAATTGCAAAGTGTCGTAAATCGTTTTATCCAGCTCGTGACTCAAAACGATTTATCTGTACCGATTACAACAGCGCAATCTGTTACGTAACAAATCAATATCCCGTGTACAAAAGTATAAATAAACGTTGTTCTGTGATTGCAGATTCGGCGGAAGACGATAAGCGGCTCACAAACAGACTGATCGATTTCCGTACGATCGATTTCGCGAAAGTGGATCGACTAACGTAAGATCCGGTCTCGGAAGGACGGCAAAATATGAGCATCTCGTGAAGTCGGTTTAAAGTGCAGCTTTTAGACATCGAAGGAGTACACGATGGAAACCGACGAGCTCACCAAACTCGTAGACGAGATTTACAAGGTAAGATGGCTCCGATTGTATCGATCTCGAGAGATAGTTTTAACCTACTTACGACATCTTCGATTTTCTCCTGAACGAGAGAAACCGGTGACAGGAAAGTTTTGCGACACTTTCGATCGAATTGTCCAGTGAAATCATGCGGTAATTGCGTAATTGACATACATCTCACTTCTGATAAAAACTTATCAGCTATTAGTTTTTAATTAAAACAGATTTCTGAAGATAAATGATTGAACGTGTACAATTTTCCACTCGTTACATCGTTATCGAATAGCTTTCTGATAACTATCTACACAATTAATTCATCACGAATTGACACGCAGGCTTGGTTCAGCAGGGTGTACAAAAGTTGAGCATACGGTGGCTGATCCATCCGTTTACCCTCCATCTGTCCCCCAATTGCGTTTACGGGAAAGCAACTAGATACCAACACACGTTCACCACAGAATTTCCCGATAATTAGGTGTCGCCCCGGAAAATTATCCGTCGCGAGTACAAGCGTCGGAGAAGTAAAAGCAAGAGGGTAGGGATCGAAGAGTCGTAAACGTTGTACGGCGTTCACGGGAGCGAGAATGATTAGGCGGAAGGTAATCTTATTAGTCGTTCGACAGTCAAGCGTTCCTTTAAACGCCATCCCCTTGGGTAGAGGTGGAAATTCCTTCGCGCCCCATTATGCACGCAGACGTAGCCACTAATGACGAGTATTTTGCTGAAAATACGAAAACCGGTAATACTCGCCGATTAAATCGCCTCATAAATTTCGATATATTAATATTTGAGGGTGTTTTTGAAACGGAAATATATTTTAACATATCGAAATTTTCTTATTTCTGCCTTTGTTTGCAACGTAATTAAATTTCACAATACTTGGAAACACGAAGCTTTTAAACTCCGAGCTTTGTTACGATCTCAATGAAGTCCGCAATCGAAGTAAAAAAGCAGATTTCCGCTGTAACAACTTAACGATTGAATAGTACAGTTTCCCTTTGTCAACTAAAGAATCTTTGCAAGAATCCGGACTCGAGTCCAGACGAGCAATATCCACAGTCATTGTAACAGATATTTAAAGAATTTCTTGCAACTATGTTTTAAAGAGTTCATTCAATTCTCCATAATTTTCTTGCCGTAGCAACAATCAAATTCCGTGACATAATCGGTAAAGAAGTCGAAGGCAGGAAAAATCTCGAGCTGTTTCAAACATCGTCCCGGAAACGAGATTTCTATGAAGCTTATTATATCCGAACATAATAAGCAGTCCGCCGTAAAGAGAACTGTTCTCATAACGAAAGAAAGTCTAAATCTTTCAATAACCTTCCAGGCGCACTTAATGCGAGTTATAAAATTGTTTACACTAATTATCCTCTTCCTTGATGAAGTTAAGGTGTTCCTGCACGAAGTGAGCTCGCGAGAGACGAAGAAGGAAGAGGAAACAATTACGGGCTCGATCGTCGTTTTATTCCGATCGGAAATCGTTAATAAAATAAATTGGAGAAACTGGGTCCAGGGGTTGAAGACCAATTAAATATGACCGAAGTAATTAATATTTCCGTGAATTGGTTCGTTAAGACACCCTGGCCGAGAATTAGTAACACTCTCTTCCACCTTTTCACTTTCTCCGCAAACCCACCACCATAAATTCAGCGGACACTGAAGTTATTAACGTAATTACCGGTGAAAAGCTTATAGGGGTGGACTTCTAATTTACACCCCGGGTAATCGATCTAACGTTCAGACGAAATAAATTCTGTTACGGCAAACTTTTTGCTGAAGGTAGAACTTGAATTAGATTGCTAGATTTTTGTAATAGTAGGTGTCTATATTCCTGAACTGACAAATAAATTACTAAATTTGCATTAGGTTAATTTATGTAGGTATTTGCATTTATATTAGACAGTCCCTTCTCCTAAGTATCTGGAGGAATACACCTTCCACCCCAATATTCACTCTAGTGTTAGAGACATACTACTATTCCTGGGTTGACCTGGGAGAGTAGTATTTCATCGATAACTTCTACTGAAACGTAGACCAAGAAACAAAGTACCAGAAATCAAGAATTACCATTAACCATACCCGAAATACATCTATGTTTGATTACATCGATAGTATGTGTCACCACTAATTATGTGATTATCACTCTCCAGTAGAATAGTTCAGTACAAAAGTACAATCGATTATGTCCAAAGGTACCTCGAACAGATTCGAGGCATCCGTTAAACGTCCAAGAATTTACATGCGAATTACGCAACAGTTACCGGTGTTGATTATTCAGTTAACACGGGAGAACGGTTACAGGGCACTGCGAGCGATTTTCAGGTTAAAGTACACGTCCGTGATCGGTGTCCGGGATGCTGTTGTGTCCAGGGTAATCCCAGATAATCCTTTAATTTTTGCGAACCCGATTTTACACGCGGATCGTCGAGACGGCGAGTATACAGCCGGTTAACACTGCACGCACGATGGCATGCAAAGACCGAGTTATTTGAATCTGCTGACGCATATATTAATCATACCGGTCCATTCGTGTATCGACACACGTGCCATTGTATGGAGCTTCATATAGAGATGTACAGATCGAGAAGCACGTGTTACACACATTCATACTGTGTTAATATACACATTCTTTACTTATATGCACATATGTTCTCATAAGTAGAATCACACATCAATCGCTGTTGCATACTATGTACTCTGAAATGATCGTACACGAACTTGACATGATCTGATAGGAACTTGACATGATCTTATACGAACTTGACATGATCTTATACGAACTTGACATGATCTTATACGAACTTGACATGATCTTATACGAACTTGACATGATCTGACACGAACTTGACACGATCTTACAAGAACTTGACATGACCTTATACGAGCTTGAGATGATTTTATACGAACTTGACATGATCATATACAATAAATTTGGCATGATCTTATAGTTAAACTAGCCCATATATATCCTATATCTTGACCATATGTATGTCCTATATTTTGACCACATACCAATGTAATATAGTCTACATTTATATCCCATATCATAGTCCACATTTATATCCTATGTAGTCCACATGTAGTCAACTTCTACCAAATGTAGCAGAAAATATTTCACCAAGTATTAACCCTGCATCTTACCCCATGCAGAAAGTAAACAAATATGGAAGTGGACAAGCAATGATATCCAGATCAGTGAACGATATAAACTGAATTGTTAGCATTGAATTGGATTATTAGATGTTCTAAATAAATTACTGAGGTATTTGTGTAGCGTGTGCAGGTACACGGTCACAAATGCAATTTGGTCAGGGGTTGCAACGCCTCGCGGGCACCTGTTTCATGGGGTGTCTCGATGGTGGTCTCGATGTGGATCGGAAGCCAATTAATATCCACCGACATCCTTCTCTCAGCCACGGTTTCCCTATGGTGAGCCACCGGAATATACCCCGTTGAAACATAACTGCGCCGTTCGTGATATACTCGCGCCATGGGGCTCTCGCTTGTCGGCGATGGGACCCCATAAACCTCGTCATGCGATAACGACGTTAACCTGTAGTTACCTCGTTATTTTCTAACAGACCGATCCCCCCCGTCGCCCCCACCGGAAATCGAGATCGTAACGAGACACGAGCGATAGTTACCTACTTCCTCCTTATTCTCTTCCTTCTCTTTCCGGAATCTTTCCTGTGATTTACCTCACTCGCTGATTTATCGCCGCGATTTCCCAGCGAAATTTATTAGTGCCCCCGGAGACCGCCTTTGCTTTTATTTCACCTTATCGAACAGATTCCGATGCATACTGCATGCTTTATGGCACTTATTACGGTTGGAAATATTGTTTTGGGCATACGATAGATAAGTTCGCTGCGGAGCTTTTTGATATATTGCATGAAATCGAGGAATATCGGGACAGAAATTATTTTGAATACATGGCACTTGAAAGACCAGAATATACAAGTTAAATTTTTAGGTTATACAAGTTTCTATATTACCAATAATCTCAAATTTCAGATGTCTCAAATACTTCAAGTTCTGAAATTTGTACATTTAGGTTTTCGAGTTGAGACCAAAAATATACGAGTTAAATTTCAGCGTGAAACTTCTGAAACCTCAAGTTCCGAAATTTCCACGTCTTTAATTTTAGAAGTCATACCTGTAAATTAAATTTCTTATCGTTCAAATTAATGTTTCAGTGCTCCCAATGATTCACTCTTCCAAATTTTCAAAATTAAAAAGTTACAAAATGATGCAGGTGTTAGAAGCAAGAATTTTATTTCCAAGAAAATCGGGGCTCAGGTTAATTTATCGCGAACGGCAAAAGTTTGACAGCGTTAAATTAAATTGCATGGCAAGCATTCTTTTCTCGCGCGCATGTTGTTGAGAATATTAAAAAATGGATTTCCCCGGGCCGTTAATGGAGGAAGGGATGCGGTGAACGACAAATGGTCATAATGAATGTCCTAATGAATATGCACAATGAGCAGCCCCTCGTTAGGACACGTGCCATGCCCGCTTGCCCAACTAAACCACGTTAGTCGTTCGGCTTACCAGCCGTGGCAGGGCTTGCTCACCTTTTTAAAGGTTATTAATGGTGTTGTAACGGGCTACCATGAAAGCTCTGCGTCCCATGGAGCATGGCTTATTCTACTGCCTCCTTTTTTCTCTTCTAAGGACTGGGTAACGTTCATTCTTCTCACATTATCATTTTTACTTGCAATTAACTCGTTCCCTTATTTACTCATTTATTTACTTATTTATTTACTTTTTGATCTGTTTCTTTATGTATTACTTATTTATTTAGTTAAGGAAATCAATTGTTCGATATTGCATGGCTGCAAGGTGTATGTACGAGTTAGCTCCAGTAGTATTTTTTAAAGCTCTCATTTTTTAATTATCTTCGATAACGATAATGATGATAACGAGGTAGATATACTGTCCGTATGAGCTGTATTAAAGAGGTAAGTCTACATTCCCTGATTATCCAACTAAATATGTAACTAAGGAAGTATGAAGTTTCGAATTTTTAATTCGATCATTTCTTTCGATATCCAGGTTCGCGAACAGAACATGCACATCTTCAGCATTTTTAAACCGATTCACACCAATTTCTGAGATCTCGTAACGCAATAAAAGAGGAATGAAATTATGCAAAACTGTTCGGAATAAATACAGATAAAAAAAAAAGTAGGCGAAATAGAGACTAGCGTCGTAAAATGTTGATAAAGGGCGCATATGCGCTCGACTCCCAACCGGGGAATAGTTAATAACGAAATCTGGATGTAATTTCGATAAAATATCGTTCTCGCGCCGGCGGGCGAGCCTCGAGAAAGCACGTGTTATATCCCGTCGAATAGTTAATAACGTGGATAATTTTTTTCTTTTTAATCATTCGTTATCACGCTCTTTAATACGATCCGGTCCGCGACGTTGTTAGCGACGCGTATCCAATTAATGAGGCGAATATTTTTTCGAAAGCGTTGGTCGCCGAGACGGCGTTTCGTGTCCCGATATTTTAAACCGTTAATGAGATAGAAATAGTAATGAAGCGCTCGTGGATGCTTTCATGAAGAGTTGATATCGCGCGAATGAGACACGAACGCATCGCCACCGGCTTTCATTTTCACTTTCTTCCCCTACGTTCTTTCCAACAAACCTTTTCACCGACGCTTATTGAGCCTTTCTCGATTCTTTTCTCTCGCGATTCGCAAAGAACCACAGGTTTCAGTATTATGGTGCTTTTTAAATATTCCACATTCTTTGCGTGACTTTGTGGGCATTCGGAAAAAGATCGAACAGAATATGTTATATTTACTTTTTCATATAACAAAAATAAGATGGGTGCTGATTTTGTAAGTGTTATGTTTAAAATTGAAAGAAAAAAAATATGTCGAAAATATAACGCCATGCGTGGTAATTCCACGCGTGGTAACTCTACGCGCTGTAATTCCACGCGTGGTAACTCTACGCGCTGTAATTCCACGCGTGGTAACTCCATGCGCCGTAATTCCACGCGTGGTAATTCTACGTGCTGTAACTCCACGCATAGTAATTCTACGCGCTGTGATTCCACGCGCCAAAATTCTACGCGCTGTAATTCCACGCGTGGTAACTCTACGCGCTGTTATTCCACCCGTGGTAATTCTACGCGTTGCAATTCCACGCGCCGTAATTCTACGCGCTGTAATTCCACGCGTGGTAACTCTACGCGCTGTAATTCCACGCGTGGTAACTCCATGCGCCGTAATTCCACGCGTGGTAATTCTACGCGCTGTAACTCCACGCATAGTAATTCTACGCGCTGTGATTCCACGCGCCAAAATTCTACGCGCTGTAATTCCACGCGTGGCAACTCCATGCGCCGTAACTCCACACGTGATAATTCTACATGCTGTAATTCCATGCGTCATTACATGAACTGTATGGCAAATAGAAAAGAATGGTCAGTCTGAGCTTCTTCTTAGCATCACACTGCAGTGTACACATGACCAGTCCAGTGCCCAGAGGGCACACGAGCCCTCCACTGCCCCGAGTGTATCGATTTCCTTCGAATGAAATCAGACGATATTCGGTAATCTCCTTTCGTGGTTAGCGGATGAATCAGCTCGAATCTATGCGCATACCCGTTATCGTGCCGACAGCAGATTGTCGTCATTTGAGAAGGATACTGATAGAGAAAGGAACTAGAAACTGGCAATTAAGGGCGAGGATACCAGGTTCTGCGGTCGCATACCTCAGTGACCGGATAACAGACCTGTCGACAAATTCTCCGGCCATTTTTCTATCATCGATTCTGAACGCTCGCGAATTAAGCCTCGGAATCGATAACTGCAGGTTATAGGGAATCTTTGGGATTCTGTCCCGATAACGTAATTTCGCGTTGGAATTTGTGGAAAGCGATATCGATTCGCTATTATGTGAACTCTCGGTGTCGTTCGAATCAGATTCTAATTGATGTTAATTGTTAACTTAACGATTAACTTTCGTTTCCGTAGAACCGACATCTAACGTTAGCGTAATTGAATCATGCTAATTATACTTGTAATTTGATTCGTTTGAGGTTCTAGTTTCAATCGATGTACCGTTAGTAATTGTTGCTTAATTAATTCGAGTTTACAAGCATGCATAAATAACTTGTCAGTTATACCGAACAATTACTGTGTATAATAGTTTTACAGGTGTTACAAAGCTTTTATCAGAAATTTATGATTCGAGATTGCTGGTAAAACTATTTATGGAACTTTAGTAGTTTCTGAAGCTCCCATTAGAAATTTTCGAACTGACCCTTTTATCTAACTGAAACCATTAATATACCGTATACATTTTCCGTGACCTTTCCAAATATCCTCCGAGTGGAAACATGTTTCCCAATTTCCAGCATTTAAACAGGTGTTCCGGGCTTCCCTGGCAATTAATTGTCAAGGTAGTCAAGCTCTCCGAGGCATGTGTTTATATGAAGAGCCGACATGCAACTGACGTAACCAGAGGCTACGCATTGAGGGTCCGAAGTGGCAACCAGTAAAAAAGTAGAAATACCATCCTCTTGCTGAATAAATCACATTCATCACGAATAGAAAAACCATGCCAAAAATTTTACATAGTCTTTTACATCTTTTCTAGAGAATTACATTAATTTTGGATCTCAATTATTTTAATTAATTACACGTGTTTATAGTTGATGTCAAGGACAGGATTCAAATTTTTAGATAAAATATTAACTTTACGAATTTCTAAATTTTCAGATTTCTGTGTAGATTCATAAATTTTTACAAATCCAAGTTTTTGAATCTTGAGGTTTCCATATTTAAAAATCTTTAAATTTGCAGATTTCTGCAACTTCAATTTTCATTTTCATTCAATATTTGCAACGTTTCTAGAATTTTATAACTGCAAATTGCTTAATTTCCAGATTTCTAAATTTCCCAATTTCTGAATTATCAAATTTATAAATTCTCAAATTTGTAAACCTCAAAATACGTAAGTCTCCAAATCCCTAAAACCCCAAAAGTGGCCAGATTCTTGCAGAAACTCCACTTACCGTAATAACCCATCCAGACACACTTATCGCCCTCGGATAATACATAAATTCAAATTTCTACTTCTCGCCCGCTAAGATATTCATAAAACTTTGACGGTATCCCGCAAATTGGCTCTCGCAGGCAGCGAAACAGTGATGCGAAATGTGGCAATTGAAATCAAAATTCGTGGCAGCATAACGCGATCGAACGTGGAGCAAGCGTTGCAGACATTGGCTCTCGGCCAATTATAAATTTGCCTTTATGCAAAAGATGGACCTGCGTGCGTCTCTTCATGCAAATTTTTCAACGCAATGCCAAGCTCTTCGCTGCACGTCGAGAAACTCTCGTCCATCGTGATCCGAATGAGAAAACATGAAAGAATGGACTGACACGTAATTGCTAAGGTAATCATTTATTTCAGAGTGGTTTTATTAAAAGAATTTAGGAATTCTATAACTTATTATTATTAAATTTCAATAACAGTTTGTCAGATTTGGTTAGATTGTTGATTCCAGGTTCAATCAGAGGAAACTGGAGTTCAACTATGGATTATTAGGTTACATTAGGTTAAATTTAAATGATAATGTTTGGATGTCAGGTTCGATCAGAGGAAACTGCAGTTCAAATACAGATATATAAATTATGTTACATTAGGTTAGGTTAAATTTAAATGATACTGTCATGGATTTCAGGCTTGATCAGAGGAAACTGGTATTCAAGTATGGATTATAAATTATGTTACATTAGGTTAGGTTAAATTTAAATGATACTGTCATGGATTTCAGGCTTGATCAGAGGAAACTGGTATTCAAGTATGGATTATAAATTATGTTACATTAGGTTAGGTTAAATTTAAATGATACTGTCATGGATTTCAGGCTTGATCAGAGGAAACTGGTGTTCAAGTATGGATTATAAATTATGTTACATTAGGTTAGGTTAAATTTAAATGATACTGTCATGGATTTCAGGCTTGATCAGAGGAAACTGGTGTTCAAGTATGGATTATAAATTATGTTACATTAGGTTAGGTTAAATTTAAATGATACTGTCATGGATTTCAGGTTTGATCAGAGGAAACTGGTGTTCAAGTATGGATTATATATTATGTTACATTAGGTTAGGTTAAATTTAAATGATACTGTCATGGATATCAGGCTTGATCAGAGGAAACTGGTGTTCAAGTATGGATTATAAATTATGTTACATTAGGTTAGGTTAAATTTAAATGATACTGTCATGGATTTCAGGCTTGATCAGAGGAAACTGGTGTTCAAGTATGGATTATAAATTATGTTACATTAGGTTAGATTAAATATAAATGACAGAGTTATGGTCAGGGAAACTGTAGTTCAAGTATGGATTATAAATTAGGTTTCATTAGACTAGATTAAATATAAATGACAAAGTTATGGATATAACAGGTTTAGGTTAGACTTGAATGATACACTAAGTAGATTCCATTAAATGAGATTAGAATAAATTTAAATGACCGAATTAACCAGTTTCAGTTAAGATCTGACACTGAAATATTCATGACTAAATTAGACGGTATCCGAGTCATTGTAGGTATATCGATTAAATTAGAAGCTCAAACGAAGGATAAAATTACGGATCGATAAGTTATGGATAATCGAGCGCTCTACTGCGTGGCAGTAAAAGTATTAATATTAATAACGGGTTCCTCATACTCGTTGCAAGCGAACGAGTTAACTGGACATTCGCGAACATGAATAAGTTCTGAAAAGGAGATATGCTAAGTGGAACGAGAACGGGAATATTTTCGCGGTTCAAATAGCGTAAATCTTTCTTCGAAATACAGTTGGAAAAGAACGGTACATGCGTGATTTGTCACGGGATCTTCTCTGAACGTCTCCTATAGGATTAAAATCGTCAGATAAATTTTATGACGTGTCATTGCATGAGCTGTATGGCAAACAGAAAAGAATGCCCGCTCGATTGTCGTAACTCGAATCTCTTTATAGCCTTGCATGTGAGCTTAGCTTCTCGGAAGCTTGGGTCTTATCGCTTGCTAAGAAGAGTCCACAAAACATTCTGAGTAACCTTCCGTCGAATTTGCCTTTCGAGTAATTAACGAACTTGCAAAATTAACAATTGGAAGAGGTAAAAATTGAGAATCGTAAAAATCCGATTATTTGAACATTGAGAAACCTGAAACTGAACATGTACAATTTGATGACAGAAACGCGAATAATTCTGCAGCTATGAATAATTCGATGCTTTGTATTTACACGCTTGCTAATCGAACGCTTTGTATTTCCATGTGTGATATTTTTACGCGCTGTAATTTCACTTGTAATACTTCTATGCAGCGTAAGTCCACGCATAATACTTCTACACACTGTAATTCCACATGTGGTAACTCCAAGCGCCGTAACTTCACGCGTGGTAATTCTACGCGCTGTAACTCCACGCGTGGTAATTCTACGCGCCGTAACTCCACGCGTGGTAATTCTACGCGCTGCAATTCCACACTTGGCAACTCCACGTGCCTGTAATTCTACGCGCTGTACTTCCACGCGTGGAAATTCTACGCGTGGTAACTCTACGCACCGTAACTCCACGCGTGGTAATTCTACGCGCTGAAATTCCACGCGTGGTACTTCCACGCGCAGTAACTTCACGCGTGGTAATTCTACGCGCTGTAACTCCACCCGCCGTAACTCCACGAGTGGTAATTCCACGAATGATAATTCCATTTATCATTGCATGGGCTGTATGGCAACTAGAAAAGAATGCTCGATCGATTGTTGTAATTCGACACTCTTCATAGCATTGCATACGAGTTTAGCTTCTCGGAAGCTCAGGTCTTATCGTTCCTGATAAGAGTCTACACAATTCCTGGTAACGTCCCATTTGCCTCTAAAGTAATTAACGAACTTAAAAATGTAGAAATTTAAAAAGGTAAAAATCCGATAACTCCAACGTCGAAAAACCTGAACCACTATCAGATAACAGAAATGGAACGTGACGTTATATAAATAAAAAAACAATGTTCGGGAATAATATAATCGGTAATGATTTGGTGTATTATGCAGAAAGGACAGAATATATGAAAGATTGACGATGTGGAAGGGAAACAGAGATTCCATCCAATGCGGTCAGGAGATGGTCGCTCATAAATATTCATACAGAATTCCTGAGGCCAGGAAAACATCCATTTCTGCAGAAGCGCACGTGTGCCCCTGTGCATTCGGCAATTTTGTGAACGTCGAGTGGGACAAAGAAGGGG
Organism: Megachile lagopoda; assembly: GCA_036983795.1. Classification (NCBI taxonomy): domain Eukaryota; kingdom Metazoa; phylum Arthropoda; class Insecta; order Hymenoptera; family Megachilidae; genus Megachile; species Megachile lagopoda. The sequence goes on from CM072798.1 coordinate 8,602,553, forward strand.
GGAAAAAAAGAGAAGAACGGCAAAGAGAAACGAGGGAAATTACCATAGGCCAATTTCTGATCGGTCGTAACGGAAAAAGGTGGCATACAGGAATAAAAAAAAAAAAAGTGGCCTCGCCTTGCTCGGCTACGTTCAAGTGCGGCGTTCAAGTTGGAATTGCCAAGGAAAATGTGGCATAAATGACGGATATGGAGCGGAGAAAGTACTCGGAGAGCAAAATTCGTCGAATTGCTCGATACTCGATTAGATTCCAGGGTATATCTCGTTAATCGATTCCATTTCTCACGATTTTCTGTGAAATTCTTTTCCGTCTCCGGTTGCAAGAAACCGGTTCGTCTGTGAGCTCTAATGTTACTGTGTGATCTAGATTACTATTGTTAATTTTAATTGGGAATTGTGACTAATTATTAGATAACGAAATTGCTAGTTCGAAAATTGCAAGTTGAAAATGTGAAAGTTTCAAAATTGTGTATTTTTATGGAATTGAATTAACAAGATTTTTTTATGGGAAGTGAAGGATAATCCTTAACATCATTCCTAAATCTCTAGATTCTACATTCATAAATTCCTGAAGTCCCTAGATTTCTAAATTCATCAATTTCTGGGATCATAAATTCTGTAGAAAGACTTTTAGATTCTTGAATTAACTCTATCAATCTTTAAATCCCTAAATCACTAAATTTTTCATTCTTAGATTCCTAAATCAGTAAGTTACTAATTTTAGATTCCAAGGTCCCTAGATTTCTAGGTTTCTACACTCTTAATTCCCCAGATTCGTAAATCTCTAAGCCCCTAAATGACCCAATTTTCCATTTCTAGATTCCTAAATCATTAAATTATTACTTTTTAGATTCCCAGATCACTAAGTCCCTAGATTTCTAGGTTTTCTACACTCTTAATTCCCTAGATCCATAAATCTCTAAATCACTCAATTTTTCATTCCCAGATTCCTAAATCAGTAAATTATTAATTTCAGATTCCAAGGTCCCTAAATCCCTAGATCACCAGATTTCTACGCGTCTAGACCCCTAATTCCCTAAACCCCTAAATCACTAAATTTTTCATTCCAGTATTCCTAAAGGAGTAAATTACTAATTTTAGATTCCAAGTTCCCTAGATCCCTAGATTTCTACGTGTCTAGACCTCTAATTCCCTAAACTCCTAATTTCCTAAACCCCTAAATCCCTAGATCCCAAGATTCTCAAGTCCATAAATCCCCAAGCTTGAAACTCCCTATATTCCTCAATCTCTAAACCCAAAAATTTTCAAATCAGAAAATTACCAAACTTCATTCCATAACAGGTAAATCCAAACGCCTAGTAACTTTCCACCGACTTTTAAAAAGCTCGTAACTTTTCTAAGGAAGAATAATTTCGAGAAAGGTAACTGCGCATCGTTCAATCTCAACAAATCAGAGTACACAATAGCGATACAATGTATTTGTACACGTTTCGAGATAAAAGTAACCAGCACGGTTACTTATCACGCGAAATAATGCAATTTCCTCCCGCGAACGTGAAATCTGGCCGTGAGTCATATCTGGAACCGATATAAATTGCTCGAGGGGGACAGTTCGGAACTGAAGCATTAGAGTCTTGTTTCCGACGTGGAAAAACTTCTCTCGGTCTTCTTTTTCTCATGGTACCTCTATAACTTATTTTCAGATATAGATCGAATTGTCACCGACATTTTTCTCTTATTGGATCTAGTTCGATCTATTAGAAGTTTGCTGAAAAATATCTGCTTCGTTTGTCCTCCATTCGGGGAATCGTTCGCAGATCCTCCAACGAAAAACCGGACACTTTCGACAAATCGCTCAAATATTTCTTCGCAATTTTTTTTCTTATTTCTATCGTAGTATCGTGGACATTTTTATGGAAGCCGAGTTTTAAACAGAAGGGGATTTTTCGGAAGGAAACCTTTGGCCCAGTTCCTTTCACGGTTTACTTCTTATTCAACGCAAAACCTGCTCGCTCTGCCGGAAAATGTCTGTTTCGTTTCCCCGGAACGGAAAATTTCTAAAATTTCTGAATACCCTGTCCTAAATCGCGACGCGAAATTTGATCGCGCTAATTTCGTTCCGCGCGGAATGGAACGCTCGAAAATTCGCTGCAATGTATTCCTCCAATTTACTATTGTTCTTTGAACGCACGCTTTTATTTAATTTCTCGATAACCAACCTCGTTGCGTCTCGTGCCTCGAGTTCCAATAACCGTTGCAAGTGCAAACAACAATGAATCACCGTTTACTTCCTTTCGCGATAAAATACAACGCTCACGAAAATATTTCTACGCGAAAGTCCATTTTACGCGCTAGAACATTAATAACAAACTTTCTATGCTTTCGAAAATTTTTACGTAACGAACCAAGAAAAACTGACCGAATGAAGTTAGCGTCTATAAATCATTGAGCGACGAGTACAATGTAATTAAAGATGAGAAGAAAGTATCTACTTGCTACAAGATTATAATTTATAATTTTATCAGTGATCGAAGCTTGAGAAAGATGAACGATCTTTAAAGGAATTGAATATTTTCATTCAAATGACTGAATAAAGTGAACAGCTATATCAACAACAATCAATCATCGTCACGATTTATAATTATTTATGAGTAGATTAATATCCGAATGAAAGAGAGAAATATATCTAACGACTCAAAGGTTATCCATCATTGATACATAACATTTCAAATTTCAATCGAATTATTTAATTAACTGCACAATAACGATCAGACGAAAAGAAGCATGATCAACATTTTCAGAAAATATGGCTAAAAGAAATATATTTGTACTTGTAAATATTGCAACTGAATTAGTGAAATGTAGTCGCATAGCACAGATTTCTGGATGTGTTGCAACAAATCTGCAACGTGAAATCACAGAAGAACTGAACAACCTAGTCAGAAGTTACCAGCTAAAAATGTACAACACTAACATCTGAATTAATTTAATTCACTACGTAATAAATATTACATGAAGAGAAGTATAATCTGTAGAAAATATGACTGAAATATACTTGCAATTGTAAAAATTGCAATTGAATGACTAAAACGTAGTCCCAATTTCTGGATGCATTACAGAAAATCTGCAACGTGAAATCATTGAAGAACTAACAATTTGACATCTCAATTAAATTAACTATGTAATAAATATCAGATGAAAAGAAGTACATAAAAGAAGAATAAGAAGTATAAAAGAACTATAATCTGTAGAAAATATGACTGAAATATAATTGTAAATATTGAATGACTAAAACGTAGTCCCAATTTCTGGACGCGTTGCAGGAAAGTAACACGAAATCGTTGAAGAACTTGGTACAAATTTTGTCGGGATTATCCGTGCAATCCCATCCGTTGCAGGTCAAACAGCAAACTTTCTTCCAATATGCTTATCGCGACCAGTTTCAGGATACCAATAAAACACTCGTAGCAAGCGTACACGTCGTGGACGTGCTGTTCGTTTTGTCGAGTTTCCCGTTTTGTAACAGTACCGGCTGGTAAAAGTTGCTGGCCGATTCTCGCTCCCCGATGAATACACGCTATCGATATCGTGGCTTGTTTATCGGAACTTTCCTGGAATTTTCTAGCCTGACTGGATCATCGAAAAGGAACTCATCATTCGAGAAAAAACGCGATCGTCATCGGACGAAATAATTCAATCGAGTTTCAACTTCGTATTGTCAAATTTGCATTTAGACACCGCGTGTATTTTATTGTAAATATTGAAAATTATTCATTGTTCAGTTCTAAAATAAATACTATCTTAGACTGAACAATTTTTGTCTATGCAAAATTGAAATTTGTAATTAAATAACTTCATTGTTCAATGTTCAGACAAGATGAAGAGAAAGATCATTTTCAGAATTATTAGTGAAAGTAATCTAATTACGCGTGGTAATGCAATGCGTGGCGATATAACGCGTGGGAATGATAATGCGCGGCGATATAATACGTGGAACTAGTAACGCGTGGTAATACAACGCGTGGTAATATAACGAGTTGAAATAGTAATGCGCTGCAATATAACGCGCGGCGATATAACACGTGGCAATATAACATGTGGAACTAGTAACGCGTGGTAATACAACGCGTGGCGATATCACGCGTGGAAATAGTAATGCGCTACAATATAACGCGCGGCGATATAACACGTGGAACTAGTAACGCCTGGTAATACAACGAGTGGCGATATAACGCATGGAAATAGTAATGCGCTGCAATATAACGCGCGGCGATATAACACGTGGCAATATAACATGTGGAACTAGTAACGCGTGGTAATACAACGCGTGGCAATATAACGCGTGGAAATAGTAATGCGCTGCAATATAACGCGCGGCGATATAACACGTGGTAATACAAGACGTGGAACTAGTAACGCGTGGTAATACAACGCGTGGCGATATAACGCGTGAAAATAATAATGCGCTGCAATATAACGCGCGGCGATATAACACGTGGAACTAGTAACGCGTGGTAATACAACGCGTGGCGATATAACGCGTGGAAATAGTAATGCGCTGCAATATAACGCGCGGCGATATAACACGTGGTAATACAACACGAAATAGTAAAATTCAAAATTGTAATTAAACAGCTTCATTATTCCATGATGAGACAAATTCAGTCAGTAACTAATTCTAACTAACTAGTAAGTAAAATTAATTCAGTAACTCTCCATAACTCAGATCACATAGAAGTATGTCGAAATATACTTCATAAAAGTATAATTCGATTAATCACTCGATAACGATAAGAAGATTAGTGAATTACATAAGTTGAACTACCGAAATACTGCATCTAAAGAAGAGGATGTATTTAAAGAAACGGAAGGAAGGTAAGAAAGTAATAAAGATCGTGGAGGAAGATAGTCTGCGGTAATAACGGGTAATATCGCGTGAATCGATGGGTAATATAACATCGGCGATAAAAGTTAAACCCGCGGATAAACGGGACCGGTGGCTATCATTTTTCCAAGCGTTTAATCGTTCGCCGACGAAGAAAGCTTCCTCCGTTTTGCATTCCTTTCGTCCCGCAGAAAACTGCAGAGATTACTGTTGGCGGAGCTTATCACGGCTACGTTCCGAATCCCGTGAAATTTTATACCACCGTCTGCTTTTAAATGCCGCGGGACATTGAACGGGGAACTCTCTTTCGAGGGCAACAGGAACATCCGAGAGTCTTAATGGGAAATAATAAGGAACTTGCTCGTGCGCTCGATAGCGAGCATTGCGACGTAGATACGAACAGGGACGTACAATGGTAACACGTTCACCCCGATTTTTATTATTAAATTTGCGGATTCGCGGAGTTGGATACGGTTGTGACTGGGGAATTTGGGTAGTTATTTCATTTTGGGGGCTTTGGAGTTGGGGATTTTGCAATTCGGGGGATTTAGGAAGTTGGGGAACTTGAGGACTTGGGGGTTGAAGTATGGGGGGATGTAGGATTTTGGGATGTAGAAATTCCGGATTTAACATTTTAGAAATTTAGGAATTGGGAAATTTGAGAATTTGGGGGTTGAAGTACGGGGGGATGTAGAAGTTTGGGATGGAAGAATTTGGGGACGTAGAAATTCCGGATTTCGGATTTTAGGAATTTGGGAATTTGGGGACGTAGGAATTTGGGGATGTAGCAGTTCGAGATTTAAAAATTTGGGGGCATAGGTATTTGGAGATTTAGGAATTTGAGGACGTACTAATTCTACAATTTTTACGCTTTCGAGATACACATTTAGTGATTTATAAACTTGAGATATAGGAATTTTTGAAATTCTAAAATGTGATTTGGAAATTTTGTATATATAAAAATTCATGAATTTGGTAAGTGACTTGCTAATAAAGTGCCAAAATAAACTCCCACCAAGAAGAAAATTGTCAACAAATAAAACTAGTTACGTAAAACATCATTTCTTTCGTAATCTAGCGTGGAAAGGAAGTTCTGGACACATGCGGATAAAAATCGATCGATCGTTAAGCGTTAGATAAGGATCACGTGAAATCGAGCATTCGCAATATCGAGAAAAGAGCGGATCTAAAGTTCTTCCCCGACGGTGTTAGGTGGAACGCGATAAAACCGATAAAAAGAATAATTGCGTAGACGGTGGACTCCCGTTTGCGCTTACGGTCCTGGACTTACGGTGCAACATGTTTTAATGCCCACGAGAAGCGGCCGATCTCCTCTCGAACAACCGAGCGAAAGCAACTTTCTCGTCGCGCCGCGTGATCTTTCGCTTCACGAGTTCCTCCACCAACGACAATCCTACGCGATTTTCCATTCGACGAACACGTATTTTCAGCGAGCTAACCGGTGACGTTTTTTGCCGGCTGTTCGACTTCGATGTTTCCTACGATCGTGCAGTTACGGTGTTCTCATCGTTCCACGTTCACCGTTTCAATCATCTAATGCGCAATTCTTTCGTATATTAATGAGTTTTCAGTTTCACGAACTTTATTGCTATGCGTTTGCTAATTCTGTTGCTATGAGTTGCTTGTTGCTTTGTATTTTCGTGCTTGATAACTCCACGCTTCGTATTTTCATGCTTGATAACACCATGCTTTGTACTTTCATGATTGCTCAGTGTTTTCATGCGTTGTAATTCTACTTGTAGTAAATGTATGCATCGTAAGTCCACCCACAATACTTCTATGCGCTGTAGATTCACGCAAAACACTTCTATACATTGTAACTCCACGCGTGGTACTTCCATGCTCTGTATTTCCATATGTGGTATTTCTACATCCCGTAATCCCACGCGTAGTATACTCTATGCGCCGTAACTCCACGCTTGGTAATTCTACGTGCTGTAATTCCACGCGTGGTAACTCCAAGTGTCGTAAATCCACGCGCTGTAATTCCACGCGTGGTAACTCGAAGCGCCGTAACTCCACGCGTGGTAATTCTACGCGCTGTAATTCCACGCGTGGGAATTCTACGCGCTGTAATCCCACGCGTAGTATACTCCATGTGCCGTAACTCCACACTTCGTAATTCTACGTTCTGTAATTCCACGCGTGGTAATTCCAAGCGCCGTAACTCCACGCGTGGTAATTCTACGCGCTGTAATTCCACGCGTGGGAATTCTACGCGCTGTAATCCCACGCGTGGTATACTCCATGTGCCGTATCTCCACGCTTGGTAATTCTACGTTCTGTAGTTCCACGCGTTGTACTTCTACGCGCTGTAACTTCTCGCGTAGTAACTCCAAGCGTCCTAACTCCACGGGTGGTAACTCTATGCGCCATAACTCCACTTATGGTAATTCGCCACGTTGCAATTTGCCCCTTGATACTTCAACGTATATTTCCACGTCGCACAATATCCCATGCTTGCATTTTCACTCGTTATAACTCAACACCAAGTATTTTCTCGCATGACACTCTAACTTGCAGTATATCAACGAGATATCTCTCTATAAACGGAACAAGTAGTGATAGTTTGCGGAATAATTGTGCAACTAAAAGTGCACCACTGAATCGCGAGAAGGTCGTAGGTGTTCTCAGGTAGGTTAGTCGCCCAACAGGTTTCCATCGTGATCAAGGATCTCCTGGAAGTAGCGTGGAAAGTCTTCCATTTGCCATTGGAGAATACGCAAGAATGTCTTCCGGAAAAAGAAGAGCTCGCATTTATTTACATTTGTTACATGCCTCACCGATTACGCGTGTACAACCCTTTTGCAACACTTTACGGTGAATTCTGATTAGTTCTTATCCGGTTATCTGCTATTTCTCAGTTCTTGGCATCTCAACTTGTTTGATTACTTCATCACCTAATAACTTAACACTTTAACCTCTTAGTTATTTATCCAAAGAAATTTGTCTTTTGTACAAATTTTGTTTATAACAGATACAAGCATCACTTAATTTGTTTTCAGGTGATTAAAAAGTGATATGTGATTGAAAAGATTAAATCGCGTGAACAGTTCACATAAAGTGTTAACATTTAGATAACCATGATTACCTGTATTAATTTCTTTTGGAAGATTTGTTACGGTAGAAAAGGACGCATGTATTACGTCGTGTCTTTACAGTACATAGTTTATCGGGCAAAGTGGAACAGACAACCGTAGTTTTCCCGATCATTATTGTCGATTATGCTTGTGCAATCGTGACTGCAACGCCGGCAGAAAGGTCAAAGGTACCTTCAGATAACTAGGTTGAATGGCGGGTTTGCGGCATGGCGATGTTCCTATAAGCATTGTTCCCTTTGTCATGCAACAATGGTACAACAATTTCTTTAAAATTTATAATTCAATTCTCTCTTCTACTTTTAAAAGATACTTCAGAAACTTACAGTAATTTTTGTGTGGAAAAATAAGGAAAGATATGCGGCCAAAAATTGAACCTCTTATAATGAAAACGGTGTAGTTGTATTTTTCAAGAAAATTTTGTACAAAATATAGAAAACAAATTTGACAAAACCGGAGCTGCTTCATTCTGCAATAAACCACTCAAATTATTAATAACTTTGGTTAATTTCTGGGAATACATTTTTAATTTAAGTTTGACATCTGTTAGATTATTTCTGAAAATTATAATGTTCAATTTTATGTGAATTAATTTAAGGAGATTATTTCACGAACAAAATTCCAATGAACTCGACACTGCGTGAACTTGCATATAATTAAAAAACTTGAAGTTTCACGAATTCGTAAGAAAAAGAAAAAGGGATGGTCTTTGTATCTTTCGTTGTGTTTCCAGTGTTCTGACGAGAAGTACGATCAGAACAAAAGGGTCGTGAGGAGTTGGCCATGTAATATAAGTTTTCGCTACGTGGCCATGCAATATGAAAAAGCGGAGGTTTTTTGCTCGCTGGAATTTGCAGAAATTACATTTCCGTGCAAACAGCAGCTCAGAAATGCATGCCAATTTTAAGTCGTTGGGACAAATTGCGCCAAGACTGCGTTAACAGCTTCTTTGCGAAACCGTTGCTTTACATTCATCTTAGTCATTTTGTGTCTGCCTACAATTTAGCATGCGAAACTTTTCAGGAATTTTTAACGACACGTTGAATTCCATGATGATAGAGTTTCGTGTGCAGGAGCAAGTTAATTATTTTCGTGGACAAATTTAGGGTTTTGTGAATTTGGAGATTTGGGGATTTTTTGATGGAGATATTAGGAATTTTAGAATTTTGGAGATTAGGGTTTTGGGAGTTTGTGAATTGGGGATTTAGGAATTTGAGGATTTAGGAATTTGGGGAATTTAGGAATTTGGTGATTTAGGAACTTTCAAGCTTGAAATTTGGGGATTTAGGAATTTGGGGATTTAGGAACTTGCAAGCTTGGAATTTGGGGAATTTAGGAATTTAGGGAATTTAGAAATTTGGGGATTTGGGAACTTGGAAGCTTGACATTTGGGGATTTAGGAATTTGGGGAATTTAGAAATTTGGGGATTTAGGAACTTGCAAGCTTGGAATTTGGGGAATTTAGGAATTTAGGGAATTTAGAAATTTGGGGATTTAGGAATTTGCAAGCTTGGAATTTGGGGAATTTAGGAATTTGGTGATTTGGGAACTTTCAAGCTTGAAATTTGGGGATTTAGGAATTTGGGGAATTTAGAAATTTGGGGATTTAGGAACTTGCAAGCTTGGAATTTGGGGAATTTAGGAATTTAGGGAATTTAGAAATTTGGGGATCTGGGAACTTGGAAGCTTGACATTTGGGGATCTAGGAATTTGGGGAATTTAGAAATTTGGGGATCTGGGAAATTGCAAGCTTGAAATTTGGGTATTTAGGAATTTGGGGAATTTAGAAATTTGGGGATTTAGGAATTTGCAAGCTTGGAATTTGGGGAATTTCGAAATTTGGAGATCTGGGAACTTGGGGGCTTGACATTTGGGGATTTAGGAATTTGGGGAATTTAGAAATTGCAGTTCTAGAAATTTTGTTGATTTGGGTACCTGACGATTTTAGGAATCTGGGGGATTTCGGAAATTAAAAAATTTAGGAATGGTCTAGAAATTTGTCAATTTAGAAACTTGAGGATGTTGAGAATTTGGTGAATTGAGAAAGTGGAGATTTAGGTATTTGCGAATTTAAAGATTTAGTTATTTTAAGATCTAGAGATTTAAATATTAGGAAATTACAAAATTTATAGAATTTGGGAATTTGATGATTTGAGAAGTTAAAAATCTGGAAATTTGAGAATGCTCAAATATGAAACTAAAAATTAAGAAATTCACAAAGTAAAAAAATTGAGACTTCTCCAAAACAAGTCTTCAATTTCAAATCTTGAAGCTAAATTTTCTCCCTCAAAAGTTCAAATCCCCTCCTAAACATAATTCCCCATAAATTTTACCTAGAAACGTACATACACAAAAGTTAGCACCACATTCTCGCGTTCGATAGCGCAATTTTATTAGTTGGAAATATTTAATAACATGGCGCTAGCGAACGATCGTGACGAAATTCGTGTTTGAAAACACCATAGAAAGTTAGTTTCCGAAACTCAATTTCGCATGAGCTCGATGGCTGTCATCGGGCGAAACTTTTAACGCCATCGTGGATTGCATCGCGATAAGCAAATTAACTTGGTAGCGGCTAAAGTTTCGTAGTCAAAATTTGCGGATTAACGACGGGTAGAAATTTTCGAGGACCCATGACCGATCCGCTAATTATCCTCGACTTCTTTTGAGACGCAGAAGTGGCCGGTTAATTAGTCTGAACGGGCATCAAAACGAGCGAGAAATCACGCAGATCGATCTTTTCAACGTTCCCTTTTCATTTTACTTCTTTTCGTTGAATAAGTTCGTGAAAGGACTCGATTCATTGGAGGACAAAAACGTGCGTGTACACCAGCACAAGTTCCACGGAAAATGGGGGCATTTCTGGGAATCGATTTGACGGAATTTTTTAATTGGGATATTCAGAAGTTTGGAAATTTTTGCTTTGTTCGAAGTTTAGAAATTTAGACAATTTTTTAAGTGACAGGGTTTTTATTCTTTCATTTTTAAATTTAGAAATTTATTTAGAAGTCTTGGAAAATATTTATGAAAATGTGTTCATTAAAGAGAATATTTTAAAAAATATTTATGAAAATGTTTTCATTAGAAAGAATGTTTTAAAAAATGTTTATGAAAATGTTTTCATTAAAAAGAATGTTTTAAAAAATATTTATGAAAATGTTTTCATTAAAAAGAATGTTTTAAAATATATTTATGGAAATGTTTTCATTAAAAAGAATGTTTTAAAAAATATTTATGAAAATGTTTTGATTAGAAAGAATGTTTTAAAAAATATTTATGAAAATGTATTCATTAAAAAGAATGTTTTAAAAAATATTTATGAAAATGTTTTGATTAGAAAGAATGTTTTAAAAAATATTTATGAAAATGTTTCGATTAGAAAGAATGTTTTAAAAAATATTTATGAAAATGTTTTCATTAGAAAGAATGTTTTAAAAAATATTTATGAAAATGTTTTCATTAAAAAGAATGTTTTAAAAAATATTTATGAAAATGTTTTCATTAAAAAGAACGTTTTAAGAAATGTTTATAAAAATCTTTCCATTAAGAAAAATATTTAAGAAATGAAAACATATTTTAAATTAAGAATGTTTGAAGATTTGAAATGTTGACATCTTGGAATTGTGAAGGCACGAGAAAAGATTCGAGGGTGAACTGAATGTCCCATAGGGGTGTTCAGTACCCCATAATTTTTCTCGGAAATGTTTATTCGTGTCATGCATACTTTCGAAGTCTGCCAGATAAATCGTACTCGGTGTGTTACTTGCACTCGAAATGGGATGTCAAATCGTGCATTGCAGAAGTTTTCTTATTCGGATTCATCAGTTTGCAGCATGTTTGAGCACGCAATATCGAAGCGATTTATAAATACTTTCTACGTACGTTCCGCGAACAACGTAGACGATTTTCGAGTTAATGGAAAAACGCGACAATAAAAGGTAGAAAACCGTAACAAGAGAATACCGAATGCCGCGGGGTTCCTTCATTTTTTATCTCCGTAAACATCCGTGCAGACGATTTCGCGTCAATGCCACGACTGGAAAATAAATATCGTTCGCATTTGAAACCCGATCGGAAATAGCCGAAACGTGGATCGTTTTAACGCGGATTGCTTTTCAAATTTTACAGATTTTTCCATGCGAAAGAATCCGCCTGGGTTTAGTTACTTGTCCGAACCGGTAACAAAATCAAAAAAAAAAAAAGCAAACACCCGATCCTGTTTTGTCGTTTACACAGTCGCATTATTTCGAGCGATTTTTCCCCCCAAAATCATCGTTTAAAGCGCTTCGGCTCGCGCGATCGCCATTCAAAGGATTTCGACGAAACGTTTCATTCGTTTTTATTTTCGTCCGCGTTGTGGCAGTCTTTTATTCCAGATATCATCGTTTATCGAGTAAGGGAGAAAACGTTTCTTCAATTTAATGATTCGAGTTTGCATATGTTCAAGTTTGATAAAAATTGTATTCTTTCAAAAAATACGTATCAAAAATAAAATTCATCGGAATGGGCGAATTCTGTGAATAATATTGACCCTTTGTACTCCTCCTTTCACCTATGAATTCTGCAATTTACAAAATAGCGTGTGGAAGTAGTAATGCGTGGCAATATAACGCGTGGCAATATAACATGTGGTAATACAACGCGTGGTAATATACCACATAGAAATGATATCACATGGAAATAACGCATGCAACTAGTAAAACGTGGCGATATAATGCGTGGCACGATATAACGTGTAGTGATATAACGCGTGATGATGTAACACGTGGTAATGCATGCGTGGTAATGCAACGCGTGGTAATACAATACGTGGAACTAGTAACGCGTGGCGATATAACGCGTGGAAATAGTAATGCGCGGCGATATAACGCGTGGCGATATAGAACGTGGTAATACAACGCGTGGAAATAGTAACGCGTGGCGATATAACGCATAGTAATACAACGCGTGGAAATAGTAATGCGCGGCGATATAACGCGCGGTAATACAACGCGTGGCGATATAACGCGTTGAGCTAGTAACGCGTGGCGACATAACGCGTTGAACTGGTAACGCGTGGCGATATAACGCGTTGAACTAGTAACGCGTGGCGATATAACGCGTGGAAATAGTAAGGAGTAATATTTTAAGTGCCTCCCTGTGTATAACAAGAGAAAGTTATGCAAAATAACAACCTTGACAAAATAAATTTCACAGAATTTCAAAATGATTGAAATTGATGAGACGTATCCAGTTCTACCGAAATATTTTTCACTAAATATTATTTATAAGAGGAAAGAATGGAAGAGAGGAGATAACTTGTGACGAGATAAGGTGACACGCGATAATGAAGACAAAAGAAAGAGGTAAAGAAAGCAAGAGAAGATCTATAGGAAGAGACGAAGAAAGAAATGTGGGTCTCTTGGGCACGACCTCCTGATCCCCGCCAGTTCAGAATAGCCGATTGTCATGCTCACCTTCCACACGAAATAAATCTCGGAGAGTTCGCCGATAATTTACTAGCAAGTGGTTACCGTTAGAGCGAGCCACGGCTACGTACGAAAAGCTCTATCTAGAGAAATTTATCGAGAACCCGTGCGGTGAAATGCAACGAGGCTGGAACGTGACGCTGTCACCAACCGGCTTCTGCCTTCCAGCAATTTATTCGCCGAGATTCAACGATACACGCACGGTCATCGTTAATTAAGAAGAGAGAGATTGATGCTTGAAAATAGCTGGATTTTCTGACAACGGATATTGGACGTGTTTAGGACTTTTAGGAGACCTTTCTAGGGATATTAGGGAATTTTTGAAGTCGAGTAGGGTTTGGGGGTTTAGGAATTTAAGCATTTTAAAATTGGGGAATTTAGGAATGTGGAGACTTAGGAGTTTGTGTGTTTGGAAATTTGAGGAATTAGGAATTTGGAGATTTAGGAGTTTGTGAATTTAGAAATTTGGGGTCATAGGAATTTAGAGATATTAAGAATTTGGAGATTTGGGTATTTGGAAATTCGAAATTTAGGGACGTACAAATTTGGAAATTCAAGAATTTGGTAATCTAATCTGAGGACTTAGGAATTTGGGAATTTAGAAATCTAAGGGTTTAGAAATTTGAAAAACTAGTAATTTGAGAATTTAGAAATAAGAGATCTAATTTGAATATTCAGCGGTAAGAAAATTCGTCATCTGCAGGTTTAGGAATTTCTGAATGCCTAGTGAATTTACTAGATTCCAAATATAAAATTTCGAAGACTTAGAAAAGCAAGGAAGTTAAAATTCCTAAATGTCGTACTTCCACCTTTTAGCTCCAAGTTCGCCAAACGTTCTCAAATCACTTGCTCCAATAAATGACGCATCTAATTAATCCATATGATTACACGATTAGTTTGACCGTGGCAGTCAACATTTGACATTAAACACCGGCTTGTACGATGAAATAATTCATTTAGAGGATTCGTATCCCGGCTGGTAAAGCATAATTAGCGTTAATTGCCAGCTGAGGCACAGATTGCTCGATGAAATAACGATTCGAGACGGTCGAACGGGGAAACCGTAATAAAATAGCTGGTAACACTTGATTCGAGTTGGATCGTCGTTTCGCTAAGAATCCCCTACTATTTCCGTCAGTTTTGTTTCGATTCTCGTTCTATTTAATCTAACCGGTGCTCTCGTCGGAAGTCATTAGTCACCAGACGGAACGTGAAATTCTTGGATTAACGAATTCCTGGATAAACGGTACAACGCAATCTCTCGAATTACGATGAACCGTTAAGAGCCGAGATGAAACGCTGTAATTGCGGCTGTAATTAATTACATTCTTGCACGTTATCCGAGAACCGTGCGCAGCGAAAGCTCGGATAATGTTGTATCGACTCCCATAATTTATTGCTGTCCTGTTCGCTAATTTTTACATTTTTATAACGAAGAATCTTGGAAAGGTGGAGGTTAATTACTTTCGTCGGCAAATTTAGGGTTTTGGGAATTGCAAGTTTGGGGATTTGGAGATTTGGGAAATTTAGGTATTTGATGGAGATAGGAGTTTTAGAAATTTGGGGATTTGGGAATGTGGAAGTTTGTGATTTGGGGATTTAGGTATTTGGGGAATTTAGGTATTGGGGGAAGTAAGGAATTTGGGGATTTGGGATCTTGGAAGTTTGTGATTTGGGGATTTAGGTATTTGGGGAATTTAGGTATTGGGGGAATTAAGGAATTTGGGGAATTGAGGAATTTGGGGATTTGGGAACTTGGAAGTTTGTGATTTGTGGATTTAGGTATTTGGGGAATTTAGAAATTTGGGGATGTGGGAACTTGGAAGTTTGAAAGTAGTGCAAGTATTCGATATCAGATATGAGAATATAGAGATTCAGTAAATTACTATAGATAAATATTTATTTGACGCGTATGAAGCGCCAGGGTGCCTTCTTGGAAATTCATGTACGAACCTTGGCAATTTTCCATGTGGATAAACCCCGGTTACGGCTACCCTTAAAATTACTCCATACATGCCCGATGCAATCTTCTGAATCTTTAAATCTCCGATTTGATATTCGATAGATAATTCTCGATAGACTACGATTTTTTGCTTGCAGTTATTTACGATTTTAAGTCGGTTATTTGGGAATTTGGTGATTTGGAAATTTATGAAGTTGACGATTTTGGAATTTGAGGATTTAGGGATTTGACGACTTGGTGATTCGAAAATTTAGGAACCTGTTGTTGAATTGAAGAGTTTGAGGATTTGGAGACTCAGACATTTTGGTGTTCGAGAATTGAAGGAAAAATGGAGAATTAAGGCATGTAGGGATTTGAGAATCTAAAAATTTAAGAATTTAAGAATTGGAGGATTCAGAGATGTAGGGAGTAAGAGTTCAACAACTTTGAAATTGTAGTATTTAACAATTTTTACATTTAAAGATGGAGTACTCAGATGTTTGAGCATTTGCACATCATGACATTTGAGAATTTATCAACTTCAACATTTGACAATCACGTTATTTGACAATTCAGAAATTTTCCGATGATTCTGACAACTTTGTACTTCAAGTATTAAAATATGTCTGTATATTGCAAGGTAAAAAATCTAAAAATTTGAACTTCAGCAAACATGCAATATATGAAACATAAACCTCACATCCTAAGCATATTAGAAAATGATCAAAAAGCACTGTTCTGTAATTACCTTAAAGTTGAAACTTCGTTGCCTAAAGACAACAATCCTGACAACAAACACAATCGCAAACATAATCATCGGAATATCCGGGAAGAATGAGCCATTCAATCAAGATCGAGCGTCCAGATTGCGGAAATGATTTCTGGAACGTCCCATAAATTTGTCCGATGGACTACGAATCAATTATACGTTGGCATTTAACCGGTGGCTAGCCCATGTACTTGCCGAAGTACTTTGGTTAAAGTATTAAAGGGAGTTTAACCGACAGCTTAGCCAATCGGTTTGAAGGAGCTCTTCGGTTAAACTTCGTTTAACGGTTCGAAGTGAGCTCGGAGAAGGACTTAGTTCTCAGGGAAACGTACACAATCGTACAATCTGGTCATGTTTAGATCTTGAAACATCTGTGTGGAATCCACGCGAAGTTGAATAAACTTGAAACCGCAGTTTCGAAATTAGTTATTGCATCAACTGTTTAATGCAAATGTATTCGACGCGCTATCCTTCGGTTGCGCGATTTTGTTTACACGAGGGGTGAATTTATCCTTCGTATTAATATCGTATTTATTAATTATTCGCTGTTTGGTTGCGTGTCGAAAGAACTGTTTAATTTCGCCGTTAAATGGAAATGTTTAATCAATATTGAGGCTGGTAATTGGTTGGAGTCTTATTGATTAATGTGCTGACCAGACATAGTACAATTTTTATGAATAACGTATACTTCTGTGTATTTCATAGAAGGGGCTGAGAGGAATTAATTAATGAGAAGTATTGCAAAACTGGTAAGAAAACTGTACCATTGTTTTGCAGTTTCTTAAATAAAAATGAGAAAATTGTGAGCAATAAGGTTGACTTGAGATAAGAAGAACGATGTCTCGGAAATAAACGGTATAAAACTGGCGAGCATGAAACGGTGAACATCGATCGAGATTTAAAGCCTTTAGTTTTCGAAACTCCTGAAGCATAGCGTAACAGTTTCTCTTCCCGTTAACGATAAAAAATGACCGTTTCCAAAGGAGTGTTAAAAGAGAAACGGCATACCGACGAAAAAAGTCAATTGCACGGTGATGGAGAAGGAAGTACTTATCGTGTTTTTCCGTGTACCCGATTGGAACGTTCGGTCGAGAGAAAAGGAAGGAAACAAGGCGACAGCAATCGGGTGTACCGTTAGGGAGGAGGAAAGTCGACGTGTTAAACCGGTCCAATTTTTGGGACAGTGGATTACGGTGATCGAGTTCATTAATAAATCCTGTTTGACCCTGCACGCGTGAGAATATCAACGGGTGGCGATGCGACGCGTAGTGAAATAACGTGTCGAGTTATCAACCTGTGAAAATCAGAACGAGTGGCGATACGAGTCAAAATAGTAACGCGTGTCAATACAATGCGTAGAAATAATAACACATATAAATAACGCGTGGCTATATAACACGTGGTAATATACCGTGGACAAATAATATCACATGGAAATAACAACGCGTGGTAATACAACCCGTGCAACTAGTAACGCGTGGCGATATAATATGAGGAAATATAACGCGTGGTGATGCAACACGTGGTAGTACAACGTGTGGAAGCAGTAATGCGCCGCGATATAACACGTTGCAATACAACGCGTGGAATTAGTAATGTGTGGTAATACAATGCGTGGCAATATAACACGTGGTAATACAACACATGGAACTAGTAACGCGTGGCGATATAACGCGTGGCACTATAACACGTGGTAATAGAACACGTGGAACTAGTAACGCGTGGTAATATAACGCAAGGCGATATAACGCGTGGAAATAGTAATGCACGGCGATATAACGCGTGGCACTATAACACGTAATAATACAAAATGTCAAACTAATAACGCATGGTAATGCAACGCGTGGCGATATAACGCGTAGGAATAGTAATGCGCGGCGATGTAACGCGTGGCGATATAACACGTGGTAATACAACGCGTGGAACTAGTAACGCGTAGTAATACAACGCAAAGCGATATAACGCATCGAACTAGTAATGCGTGGCAATATAACGCGTGGCAATATATCGCGTGGAAATAACTCCCGGTGAAATAATGTGCAGAGATAAAAGTGTCTAAAATATGAAACTTGCCTTTTTATTGCTGTACGTCCGAACGGTACTTTTTTGGAAATATCTGGTTACCCAAGAAACAGTGATTGAAATATTAAACCGGCAATGTATGAAGATTTAATGTAATCGTTAGTGAACCTGTTTACTGTGTACCGCTGCGAAGACCGTGTTCCATAAATTCGAATAACGTGTTTATTATACACCGTTCGCTGATTAGAATTACAAACGGCGAAGAACGAAACTAATTCACGTCTGCCTAGATGTTCTTCCGAGATATTGCCTGTGAATGATTGTGTAATCATCAGATACAATGTTGGGTGGCATCGTTTCATTCATCAGCGCAACCTTGAATCTAAATGTATCGAAATTATGCTACTGTAATATTCAGAGACCCCGATAGAAATGTATTACAGAATAATGTTGGATTAAAATGTTGCTCTTTCTTCGACAAATTAGTAGCTTACTTTTGACGTTTATTATCGGACAGGATTAATCGGAGATAACAACGTGCACTCCAAAGTTTGAAAAATCCCACCGATATAATAACACGCTCTTGAAAAACGGCTGTATAACGAGAGTAAACTGTACATTAATTCCACAAAGCAAGATTAAAAAAGTTTGAACTAAAGTGTAAGAAACACATGTTACCTCAAGTTGAACGAGACAAGTCGATTTTCAACACGGCAGAAAAGTAAGAAGGAATTAATCGCAATCACGTTTTATCAGCAAAGGCTCAGCGTTAATCTCGGAACGTTCCGCGGAACATCGCGTTAAATGCTACAAAGGAGAAGCAGAAATCTGTTGGCAAAACGCGATAATTTCAATGATAAAATTTCTCATTGAACGGTACATGCTGTATGCGTGAAGCTTAATTGAACACATGAATCGAACCGACAAATTTGCAATTAATTATCGATAAAACCATTAACCGATACGCGCTCGGTCCTTGATAATGCCGAATATCATCTATCCGATGTATCCTCGGGTTTAAAGCCTTTCATTCTTTTATCAAGCTCACCTTATCGTGGCAAGAATACTTGCGAGGTATCTCAAGATATGCTCATCGTGAAATGTTCCGATACCTTTTATCAGTCTAGAAAACACAAAGTGAGTTATCGTACTGATTGATCAATCTAAGATTAATACAGAACGATAACCATTGTATAAGCATTGTAAAAATCTAACCTAAATATTCCTATAATATTTTTTTTATAGGGAATATAAAGATATAGAGATATAGGGATTTTTGAGATTGGGGATTTAGGAATTTTGGAATATGGAGATTTTTGGGGGCCTAGGGATTTTGGGATATGGAGATTTTTTGGGGTCTAGGGATTTTGGGATATAGGGATTTCAGGGTATGGGAATTTTTGGGGTTTAGGGATTTTGGGATATGCAGATTTTTGGGGTCTAGGGATTTTGGGATACAGGGATTTCGGGATATGAGGATTTTGTGGGGGTCTAGGGATTTTAAGACATTCAAATTTTGGGTTATGGGGATTTCAGATTATATGCATTTTGGGACATAAGGATTTCGGGACATAGAGATTTTTGGATATAGGGATATTTGAATGTAGGGATCTTGGGACATAGGGATATCGGAATGCAGCAATTATGGGATATGGGAATTTCAACATATAAAAATTTGGAGACACGGGGAATTCGAGATACACAGATTTCAGTATATAGGAATCTCGGGATACATTTCGGGTTCTAAAAATTTAAGAAGTATATAAGAAGTACGACATAAGTGTACGACATATACTAAACACCTTCATACAGATAAAATAAACGATAAGGAGTGTGAGAATGTTAATTACATATATACAACGGGACCCAAGTGCTCAAAATAAGCCAACGAACTATAGTTTGAAAAGACCGTAGTGGTTTAACGAGCGGCAAAAGTCTCCAAGGCAATTAGCTGCAGCCGAGGCTGTCAGCAATTATGCGATCGAGAAAGGATTTCAGAGGCTCGTCAGAGATCATGCTCGTGTCCGACGATCGCTCCTCCAATTTACATGACATGAATATATACGATAAGCCGAATTATTCGCCGGAGCCATTCGATTGTCCTGCGTCGCTTGATTGTGGGCCGCGAGACGTTTCTATCGCATTAAACGGCGCTGGCAAACTTTTAATTAGATTCTGTTAACGCGAAGAACTCGTTGTTCCGCTTCTATTTTAACCGCCGGCGAGGAAGATCGCTGGGATTTTCATATTTATGAGATTTATCAAACTTTTCGTGGCCGAGAAACGCGTGACGCTGTCGTTAACCCTTTCACGCCGGATTAGGACGAAGACTTTATCTTAAGATTTCTTCAACAATTTTCTTGTTTTATTCATTCGAGGATTATGTACGAGTCGATCACTTATTCCCTTTCGATTTCATTACACATATGGAGACTTTGATATATGAACA
Organism: Megachile lagopoda; assembly: GCA_036983795.1. Lineage (NCBI taxonomy): Eukaryota > Metazoa > Arthropoda > Insecta > Hymenoptera > Megachilidae > Megachile > Megachile lagopoda. Next base: position 8,623,168 of record CM072798.1, read on the forward strand.
CTTTGATGTATGGACGTACGAACACTGACTGCCACATTGAAGATGTTGAATTTGAATGCATTTGAATTAATGGAATATTAGGTAGAATTTTGGTTTATAGCAATAGCAAATTTTGAGAATATTTGCAGTTTTTATGTACTCGTTTCCCTCAGAGTTTGAGCTGTAAATTGACGAGCTACTATTTAACTTCAGTTTTATGTCACGAAATCGTGTCGAACAGAGCAGATGTTTTTCTGAAGCATCCAAGGTGCAAAACAAATAACAGATAAACAGCAGCACTTTTTACCGGAATAAAGAATGGCAGTATCGAAAAGAGAAAAATGGCCGTACGAGGTAAAGATTTTCGTTGGAAGCGTTTTTCGCAGTGCGAAAGTTGAAAAACTGGAAGTGGAAGTAGGAGATGTATGGCGTCCATCCTTCCCGTTCTATCCTGCGCCTCGAACGAGGGATTGAAAGCTATTGAAAGCTACAAAGAGGATACGCGTTTATACAAGAGTAGAGCAAGGGGAGGGAAAGCGAAGCGCAAATGGAAGAAATCTTGCCGGTAGCCTGAAATCCTCCGAAACAGAGGGGATTGTTATTTCTACGTGTCTATCTGTTGCGTCATCCTCGTTCTTCTTTTACAAAGGCGCCGGAAAAGGACAGCCTCGTGAAAGAAAGCTCCGTGCGTCTGACGCAGCTGAAAATTTCCCATTCTCCTCCATTTTAGTCGAGCTGAGTATCACATGCGACTCGAGCTTCGCAGCTTTCAACCAGACTTACCGTCATATTTGACCGGAAGCGTAGTGCGCCGCAAGATGAGCCTGAGAGAACTGTGATTGGTTAAAACGTACGCGTGTGCTTTTTTTATGGGGTCTGACTACTGTTGTCAGACAGATTAAAAAACAGAGAGTAAATTTATCTCTTTGAAAAGACATCTTGTGATGAGGGTATGGCAAGCAGGAATTATGTGGGGGTGGAATGTGTGGGAAGAGGGAAATTTGAAAATTGGGAATGTGAGCAATTTGGGAGATTGGGAATTGGGGGAGTAGGGAATTAGGGGGATTGAAAATTGGGGAGATAGGAAATTGGGAGGTAGGGAATTAGGAAGATTGAGAATTGGGGGATAGGGAATTAGGGAGATTAGGAATTCGGGAGATCAGGAATTGGGAAGTAGGGAATTAGGGAGATTTAGAATTGGGGAGGTAGGAAATTAGGGAGAATGAGAATTGGGGGAGTAGGGAATTGGGAAGATTAGGAATTGGGCACGTAGGGAATTAGCGAGATTAGAAATTGGGAACGTAGGGAATTAACGAGATTGGGAATTGGGGCAATAGGGAATTAGGGAGACTGAGAATTGGGGGATAGGGAATTAGGGAGATTAGGAATTCGGGAGATTAGGAATTGGGCACGTAGGGAATTAGGGAGACTGAGAATTGGGGGAGTAGGGAATTAGAAAGATTAGGAATTGGGCACGTAGGGAATTAGCGAGATTAGAAATTGAGAACGTAGGGAATTAGCGAGATTGGGGCAGTAGGGAATTAGGGAGATTGGGAATTGGGAAAGTAGGGAATTAGGAAGATTGAGAATTGGGGAAGTAGGGAATTAGGAAGATTAGGAATTGGGAACGTAGGGAATTAGCGAGATTGGGAATTGGTGCAGTAGGGAATTAGGGAGACTGAGAATTGGAGGAGTAGGAAATTAGGGAGATTAAAAAACATTTGGAAACTGGAAAATTGCAAACTTGGGGAATTTGGAAATTGGTAGATTCGGGTATTGAAATTCGTTGAGAACTTGAAATTTGAGAACTTGCAAATTTAAGGGAAGTTGCAAAATTTGTAAACTAGGGAACTTGCAAGCTTGAGACTTTGAAAATTGAGAAATTAAACCTAGAAAAATTTATGAACAGAAAACTTGTGATATTATAAAGCAACTTCAACCTAACCTAACCTATAAAAAATGTTCAGTATCAATTCCACTTTTACTTAGAGTAAAAGCACTATTAGTAGAATGGATAAGAATTGATTCTGTATCGGACATAAATTTTGATTGGAATAAAATTGTAATATCGTTGAGAGACGATATTTTCGAGGGAAACAGTAGTAATGGTACTTCATTGTTTACCACACGTGAAATCTAATACTTCAGATTCCTGCATTTCATTCGGCTACTCAATATTAATCTGGCAGATTGCCCGAATACCAGAGAAGGCTGGTGCACATATGTTCCCTGTGCGTATTAAACGTTCGATATTCATGATATTTTACAATTACATGTGTTCGCTGTTGCTGTTCGATTAAACGTTTTTGTCGAGTGGATGCAGGAATCAACGTTGTGCGTGACTTTATTGGACATGAAAAATTGAAAATAATAAAAGTGGCAACCTTTGGGAATTTGTGGAACATAAATTTCTAAATTTTCTAATTTTCCAGTTCGCTGATTCAATTTTGATATTTTCTAAAATTTATTAGTACCTTGGTACTGAATTTTACTATTTTCTAATTTTATGAGTCTCCATGTTTTCAATTTCTTAACTTACTAATTTTTCGAGTGTACGATTTTACAATTTTCCTATTTCTCAATTTCCAATTTTCTCAAATTCCCATTTTCTCACTTTCACCTCGATCAAAAGCGCAAAAATTGAAACCCTAATTTTTGCCTAATTTAAACCTCGATTAAAAATGAAGAAAATACATTGTACTCTCGACTGCAATTATTCCGACGTTTGTTAGCGACAAAGGAAATAATTAATTACAGGCACGTGTTTTTCTGGATTTCGATCGAAAAGCAGGGTCGCCGACCACTTTCTGGAAGTTGGTGACGTAGCGAAAGTTCATTAACAGGGAGACATCTTGGTAATTAATATCATAAACGAATGAGGGAATGTCTCGGGCTTTGCTGGCAGTCTTAGCATCGAGTTAGCGGCGCGTTTACATAAGTAAAGTTGGATTCTTTTGATAAACGACCTGCAGACATTTTCGCAAACTGTTAAACAGCTTACTTGTCAGACGATAAACGAATAAAATAAACAACCTAAGGTACTTAAAAATAAATTACAATACCAAATCGGTATTATATTCGCTTCGGCGTACAAATGCGATTTGATATTATAGAAAATGAATAAATTTATCGGAAACAGTAACCGTCGAATATCGGATGGCGTTTTAATCGAATTCTGTGCAGCAATCAAGGTGTTAATATTAATTAATTTTAGTCGGAATATTGTTAAGCATAATATTGAAACGATATCGGTTTGAATTTCAAATGGCCAACAATTAATGGCTCTGGTAAGTCTAGAATTTATTCTGCTGGTATCTGGCACGTTGGAATGAATCAAATCGAATAGGTCAGCATTCAGATAGACTGATTAAGCGGAGAGAAGCCAGGCGTGAAGTAAGATTTATACGTGTACCACGGATGCGTTGTGCACGCAAGCAGAAATCTGCACACATGAATTTCTCGGTGTTTTATCGACAGAAACCGATACACGTTTTACAGAACGTTCGAAAATTATTCCGATTATTTCGTGAATTGTGCGATTTTTTGCTGAAACTTCTTTCGAAAGATCACGCTCGTCTCAATAACTTCAAACGTCTCTTGTTTGCCAGTATTTTGCCAGTTTCATAGTAAGCTCGTTTTATTAATGGCCGTACATAAAACTGCTATGGAAGAGCTACGGCGTCCATTTAACCGAACATCGATACATGCTCCGTTAATCACTTACGTTAGATAGCGAGAAGCAGCATTTGAATATTTAGTAGCGTTATTTAGTGCAAGACATACATTCTGCTACTTTAACACGTTGGCAAAACACACATTAATCTCATCTCCGATGTCGCGATGTTTGTTCTTGATTAGATTGCTGTTTTCTCGACTTTCTCATCGATTGTTCCTGTATTTCATCATTTATTTTCTGACGAATTTAACGAATTAGGGAAAATTATGGAAGAAAGTGGGAAAATGGCAAATTCGAAATATGAGAATTTTCGGATATGGGAAATTGAAAATATAAATTGGGGAAGTGGGAATTTGAGAAAATTGGAAATTGAAGAAATGGGAATTTGGAAATCTGAGAATTTGGGAAAATGGGAAATTGAAAATATAAGAAATTGGGAAGTGGGAATTTGAGAAAATTGGGGAAATGGGAAATTAGAAATCTGAGAATTCGGGAAAATGGGAAATTGAAAATATAAGAAATTGGGGAAGTGGGAATTTGAGAAAATTGGAAATTGGGGAAATGGGAATTTAGAAATCTGAGAATTTGGGAAAATGGGAAATTGAAAATATAAGAAATTGGGGAAGTGGGAATTTGAGAAAATTGGAAATTGGGGAAATGGGAATTTGGAAATCTGAGAATTCGGGAAAATGGGAAATTGAAAATATAAGAAATTGGGGAAGTGGGAATTTGAGAAAATTGGAAATTGGGGAAATGGGAATTTGGAAATCTGAGAATTTGGGAAAATGGGAAATTGGGAAAATTGTGGATGTAAGAAAGTGGGAAAATGGAAATATGAGAATTTTGCGAAATGGGAAAAGTGAGAAATTGGGGAAACATGATGATGCATTTGGAATCTAGGAATTTTGGAATGAATTCAGAATTTAAGGATTTTTGGATGAATTTAGAATCTAGGGATTTTACGATAAATTCAGAATCTAGGAATTTTTAAAATAAATTTAGAAACTTAAATTTAAATGAATTCGAAATTCCGAGATTTTTTGTATAAATTAAAAATTCAGAAACTCAAAAATACAAAGAAGGTTTCTATATCTCAGAAATAATCGCAATTTTCTAATGCGACGTATACTGGAACTACCGTAAAGAGAACGAGTGATCCAAAGGATCGCATAGATTCGGGTGTTGCCACAGGCAAATGCAATTAAGGATTACGCTTGCGAACGTAATCGTTCGAACAATGCCGGACTTTTACTCCTGATATTATCACGCTATTGTACCATTGTATCCGGTGTGATACTAAATCGAGAGATAAAGTTGAATGTTGAATGAAATAGGGGAGGCTGCTGAGTTTTATAGTATCTCTGCTGACTAACGTACACGTTAATATTTGGGTAGCTGATTTACGGCTTCATACCGTGTTAATTTACATATAACCTTAAATTATGACTTTTAACATATGCTCAAAATTTCTTATTAACATACTGAAATACCTGTACGAAAACACTTGTTTGTTTCTTTCAAACTTTGTCACTTTGTCCTTTTGAAGGAAAGAAATGTTTCATTCTAATAAGAATTCCAGAAGAAAATAAACAAAATTCCTATAAGAATGTAAATTTGTATAGGTATGTAAATTAGAATGTCTTCTAATTTATTTAAAAGTTATACAACACCATTTGCAAGATTTCAGAAATTATAATTGTACTTTCAAAAGACGCGAAATTACAATAGGAACATTTTAATCACATGCATGCAATTTTATCAGGTTCTATTCGTTCGTGTTCCGCAAGATGCACACAAGTTCATATGCTTTTTCTATGCACGTAACAAGGCGTTATCTATTAATCCACGTCAAGGTAGAATGCAAAGTTTATGCGAAGTTTCGCTCAGCTGGCGATATAACGGGACGATCGCTGAAATTCAAGCTTCGATTTCCATTCGCATTATAAAACTGCAGAAAAAGTAATATTTAGTTTAAACCAACTCGCAACCGTATTAACGCACAGCAACAGAGTAATATTCCCGAAGCAAATTAGAATGGAGATATTGTTACTAGCCGGTAAACGCGATCGCATAAATTGCTATCGGAAAGAAAGAGAGAGGGAGGATAGGAAAGCAACGTGCATTATAGAGAGAGGAAGAAAGAAGTGAGAGGGAAACAGGATTGAAAGAGAAGGGTATATCCCTTTCTCGAGCGATAGTAAAGTCTAACCGCTCCAGGGCACTTAGTTGCTTGCGTAATTCTGCCAGAGCATTCCATTGGTCCACTGTTAGCAATCTGTCGGACTATCCGGATCACGACTGACCGATTGGCAAACAGAATAGGGTTATTCGCTTTGTCCTCCGAGTCTTTTGACGATTCGGACTGTGCTCAATTTTCACCAGTCTTAAACGATAATTGCTCAGAAAGTTATCTACAGTTTCTGTCCATCGGATGACCATTATGAATTTTCAGAAATATTCACGTTCATCGTGAAATTAAAAAGTCTATTCAATTTGTCGTTATATAATTAGCTATTGACATGATACACTACATAATACAGATTATACTTTTAGACTTCATAGTTCATACATTTTATACAGTTCATACACTTCATATGATTATATAGTTTATGCAGTTTAGCTTGGACAGTTCGTAGTTTGTATAGTTTGGACAGTTCGTACAGTTTGTATAATTTGGATAGGTCACGCAGTTTATACATACACATATGTGTAGTTCATAAAGCTTATACATATATTTGTAGTTCATGTAGGTTATACACATTTATGCAGTTTATATCGTTAATACACATTTATGTAGTTTATATAGTTCATAGACATATGTGTAGTTTTATAGTTTATATACATATGTGTAGTTTTATAGTTTATACACATATGTGTAGTTTTATAGTTTATACAGATATGTATAATTTTATAGTTTATACACATATGTGTAATTTTATAGTTTATATACATATGTGTAGTTTTATAGTTTATACACATATGTGTAGTTCATATAGCTTATACACATTCGTGCAGTTTATATCGATTATACATATTTGTGTGGTTGGGTAATTCATATAGTTTATACACTATGTGTAACTCATATAGTACATACACATATGTGTTACTTATATAGTTTATACACATATGTGTAGTTCATATAGTTTATACACATTTATGCAGCTTATATCGTCTATACACATGCATGTAGTTTATGTAGCTTGTATAATTGATATACATATTTGTAGTTCATATAGTACATACACATGTATGTAGTTCATATAGCTAATACACTTGAAAGGATAAAAATGTCGCTAATTGAGAGTAGAGGATTATATTTAAATTCTTACAGCACTGAATTTTTACATTCAAATGTTTAAGTTTTGAATAGCAGCGAGTTTTTAAAGAAACGTGTTTATGCGACTCCATGCTAAAACGAGCATTAATCTAAATTTCGCGCTAGTGAAACGAGCTTGGGATGTACCATCGAGGGTATTAAGAGAAAGTAAAGCACGAATTTGCTCGTTAATTGGGGAAAAAATTTCCCGATAGTAAGCAGCACGAAAGAGAAAAAGACAGAGTTTCGCAACGTGCTTGAACAGGGAGGGGGTGCGTTTGAAACGCGCCTTTGAAGTTCACCGTTTCAACTAACGGTGAGATCCATTAATTTATCTTCATCGGGTTTTCCGAAACAAAATTACACGCCGTCGAGACGCGTTGCATCGGATACCTCCTTTTTGCCGATCGGCTTTAAACCGCATCGGACCTGCCGCGGACGCGTCCTTGTCATTATTTAATTTAATCCTCGATTGGAGTTCGGCAGAGTAGCATGATGAGAAATTTCACGTGCGCCCCGTTCTCTCGGAATATCTGCAACGTCATATTATGCACACAGAGATGCGGATCGGCGAAATTGAAGAGAATAATTAGAAGTTTTAAGGCTCATTCGAACCCGTCAGGATTTCCGCGATGGCTGAAATCTGTTCGCAATTTCCACTGAAACCCTTTTTATCCTCTCGTTTATACGGGATATTGAAAAAATCGAACTTCGAGGGCTGCCGAGATTGACACTCGTTAAATTCTATCCCCCATTTACGGTTGCAACTAAACCCTTTTTCGCCTTTGTTTGCGGGCATTTATTAAATTCTGTATATTATCATTTGTTCAAAATTTGATAAATTACTATTCTTACTGTTTTGAAAATTACTATTTTCAGTGTGTGATAACAATTTTATAAATTGCAATTTGAAATTAATTATGCGTTTATTGCAGTTCTAATTCAACTATGCATTTATTGCAATTCTATAAACTGCACTGTTCAATTTACATTAATTATGCATTTATTGCAATTTTGAATCAACTATGCATTCATTACAATTTTATAAACCAGTCTTCATTGTGCGCTTAATACAATTTCATCAAGAATTCCATAACTTGCAATTTTAACTTAATTATGCATTTCTTGCAATTGTACAAACTTGAATGTATGATTGTTAAGAATTCCATAAATTGCAATTTTAAACATTTGCTATTCTGTAACCTAGAACATTCAATGTGAGACGAATAGAATTGCTCTAAACGTGTCACTAAAATACAAAACGCATTGTTATAATATTTCTCCGTAGAGAACATTTCCCCGGTAACAATTTATTTCATCAGAATTTTTACCTTATATTCAACATTTTCATTAATCCAAGTTCCTTGCTCCACATTTCAGGCGTTTTCATTTCAACTTTCAAGTAGTTCTTTCTCTTTACAATTCGACGCGAAAGCACACGCCTATGCATCGCGTTATAAAAATCATAGAAGCGAAGTTTCTTTCTCTTAAACGAGTACAAGTTGAAGTGGTGTTTCACGTTCAATCCCCTTTGCTGTTACAACTCCTTTTTTCAACCGAGATCGCACCGGCGGATCGGGTTAACAAGGAACAATGAATTTATACACCACAGAAATTTATCAGACATTTAATCAAATCCGCGTATCGAAGACTTGAATCTCTGCTCAGAGATTTCTCACGTAATCAAGAAACGTTTCGAACGTATTAGTTTTATTCTTGTCAAAGGCATGGACGTGCTTTCGATTCAATTTTCCCGCGAACTTCTCGAGTTCTGTATTTTAGAACAAGTATTTAAAAACAAATAGTTTTTTACAAAACTCGAATGAGTTCTTGTGTATTTTAAAAAAAAAATTTAGGAACCATTGATATTGATAATTACAGTTTTATTGAAATTGTCAATTTTGTAAGTGGAGAGAAAAATGACGTGATTACTGAACATTTCTTGCAAAAACCTAAAATTCTCAAATAAATCTGAATTTCAGAAATTCCAATAATTAAACGATCGCAAGCTTCAAAGAATCAAATGTCGACAAAGTCCAAATCCTGAAGACGAAACCCTACAAAATTCCAACATCCTCTAACAAAAATTCTACATCTCGAAAATTTCCAAGGTGCACAGAACCTCCACAAAAGTGAGCACAAACCAGTACGAGAATATCCAGTTAAGGTAAAATGCACATTGAACGCGTGGAAATTGTCGAACGATCACAAGCTTCAAAGAACCAAATGTCGACAAAGTCCAAATCCTGAAACCCTCCACAATTCCAACATCCTCTAACAAAAATTCTACAACTCAAAAATTTCCAAAGATCTTCCCCAAAACCCAAACCAGAGAATATCCAGTTAAGTTAAGGTAGAATACAGATTGAACGTAAAGCTTGAAGAGTCAAAAAGGCGAACACAAGAAAGTAGAATCCTGTGGGTATCAAAGCGTGTATGCCGATCGCGGTTAATCCCAGAAAGTCCGTCGAACATAACTCATTGTTGGCTTATTGAGAAACGCGAAGCTGCAAAGGCTGGTCATCCAGGCATCTATCATCGTTATTACAGCGGCGACATTCGAAAAATTACATTCGTTGCAAGTGTCCCCGTGCTGACAGATCATACGTCCCAAGCTCGAACATTACTTAGCGAAGCGTGGGCTCGGCGAATCTGAAATTCAGATCGACCGATGCCGTTCACAGATAGTCAGGATGAATTCACGGATAGACAAACAGAGGATCGAAGAGCCACCGGGGCTTTTGAAAACGGGGGATAGAAACACGAGAAGAGGAAGGACCGACAGATGTATCAACGATTCGTATACCCAGCCACGGTTTAACGATATTCCGTTCCTCTTTGAAGCTGAAAAGCCGCGGAGGAAAAGGGAAAAACTCGAAGGGACACGGGAAAATACGCGATATATCGTTTCAACGAATTGTTCGACTATGAAGCCTGCGCTTTACCCACATTTTAATCTGCACGAATCAAATCCTCGTTCACGATCCGCTTTCTCGTTCGATTCTACAACTTCCATTGATTTTTCTTCCGGTTTATTTGCAAAATTCGAATTTTCGATTATCAGGATTCTAGGCAAAAATTTACCAGTTTATCTGTCCAAAATTTAAGACACGTCTAGTTGGGTTTTATGCTGAACGTTGGATTATTCGATCAGAGTACTTCTGGTTAATATTTGATGTATCTTGCGATCTTAGATTTCCAAACTTGTCATGTCATGTATGTCCGTACATGTATCTTGTGTAACTTAGGTGATCTTCGACCTTAAGTCAGAGGTTGCTTGAATCTTCAGTGTCATGAATGAATCTTCCAATTCACTTGATTCCTCGTAAAATAGCAGAGATCAGTTTACCCAAACTGTAGATGTTCAGATTTAGCATCTTTGCACGTTGATGATTTAGAATCATCTATCTACCTGTACTTCTGGTTAGTATTCGATGTATCCTGCGATCTTGTCGTTAGATTTCCAAACTTGTCATATATGTCGTGTATGTCATGTATGTCCGTACATGTATCTTATGTAACTTAGGTGATCTTCGACCTTAAGTCAGAGGTTGCTTGAATCTTCAGTGTCATGAATGAATCTTCCAATTCACTTGATTCCTCATAAAATAGCAGAGATCAGTTTACCCAAACTGTAGATGTAGATTTAGCATCTCAAACTATCTTTCAGATAGTATCTTTCAAATAGTAATATTTACTTTCAGATCTTTCAAACAGTAAATCTTCTAAAATAATTTTGAACAGTAAAGCAAGAGTGATTAAAAGTGCGTTAAAGACGCAATTATCAAGATGACAGTTGTAAACGTTTGTGAACATGCAAGGCATACCTTTTTACCGGGATGACGTGTAGAAAAGCGCACACAACCGCACAGAAAATTCATGCATCGCGTACCGTTAGTCGACATTCATTGGCTTCTTCATCTCCGCCTTCTAGCCTGGTTCTGTATCGTTTTCTCTCTTCCGCATCCCGACACCTGTCTCTCTTGTCTTCTTCCACTCCGCTTCTCTCCTTTCGTTCGCTTTTTATTCCCGAGGACGACCAACTGGTTGCCAATAAGAGAAACCTTCTTGTTGCTTCCATTTTCTTGCCCGGCGCGCTCAGTTATGTCGACTATAACGGAATTGGTGTCGGGTTAAATTTAACCTTGCCCAGCCCGATATTGACCTTCTTCCATGCTGTGCAACCTTCCTGGCATCCTTGCACGCGAGTGGAATTTTTCATCGCTGCCTTGACGACCGTTCGTTACCCACAATGGCTGTCCACTTTTTTTCGAGACTTAATTCATTTTGCTTGGTGGTCACCTCTGGCTCATTGGCGAATGCTCTGAGCTATTCTGAACACGATGGAAGGACAATTTATTAGAATTTGATAATGACTGGTGCTTGCAGATTTCTACGTTCTTAATTTATAAATTCAGTTTCATGTTTACTTTATTTCAAGAGATAGAGTGGTGGTCGAATTACCAGGTCTGTAAATTGATAAATTCGACATTTGATACTTCTATAATTTCCAATTCCAAAATTCTTAATTTCTACATTACCAAGTTTGTAAATCTATAAACGTAAATATTGTTCCTAATTTTCTAAATTTCAAACAGCAATTTTTGATCTCTCAAATTTTGTCCAAAACTTGATTTGCTTCGAATTAAATCTCCAACTTCCAAAATTGGTCAATTCCACCGAGAACTTCCATCACTGTTTTACACTACAAAATTTTTATTAGAATTTCACGCAAAAAAATGCAAAATTAGAACGATAATTATAAGTTATAACGGTGACATAATTATAGCAGTAACTGTCAAAAGATTATTTCAGTGAATCACTTTTGTATCGTATCTTAACGATGTTCCAAACGACATTTCCGTTGAATAAAGTTCGTTTACCTTCCTAAACGATCTGTTTATTGTAGAAGGAGAGAAGCGACAGACAAAAGAAACAGCAGAATATGAAAACGCACTTTTATAAGGAACAAAACGTTTTCAACGTAGACCGTTGTACAATCGATATAAAAGCGTACTTGTAACAGTATTGGCCTGAAATCAAGCTGTACCGTTCGCCTCTGTTCCATTCGATTTCATAACGATCCATCTTTTGTTTGGACACCGGGGAATGTGACAGCCAATTTTAGTCAAACTTTGAATCGATTTTTTTTCGAGTTAAGGGAAATACCTTTATACGATAAAAAACGGTATTTTGAACAATTTGTTTCTATTTTTGCAACACGATGTTCTCACACGACATATGATTTAATTTTGTTAAACTCGAGTCCTATATTTCGTACGAAATGTTTACAGTATTATTCGTAATTTAAATTTGTGTTCTCTAACAAACCTAATTTGCAAATTTCGAATTTGTGAAGAAATTGAAACATATTAATGAAACAATTCGTACTAGAACTAAATTCTAGAATAAGATTAAAATAACAAATACTTGAAAATATTAAAATTCCAAAAATACTAAAAACGTCGATATTTTAATAAAAAGATATTAAACTGTAAAATACAGCAGAGGTTTAAACGAATATTTCTGAATTTCGCACACATAATAAAATGACGCAAATGACCCAATTTATCCGGAAGATATGAAAAAATATGTTCGGCGCAGAAAACGCCTCGTCCATTCGCGCACATAATCACTTCGACCGGAATATCGCGTTAATTCGATAAATAAATACACGTATAAATAATACTCCCTAATGGAACAGATTCCGCGCTCATAAAATGGCGAACGATAAAATACAGGAAAATTTTCGAGCCAGATTTATGCTTCTCAGTTCGTGCAGCCTCCTTTATTATACAACATTTTTGTCTAATGTTTGGCCTGCTAAAAAATAACTCGGCAGTCCGACTCGACGGTGAAATATCGCGTCGTTACTTCTCTCGGTTCCGTTTATTACAGGAATGTAATGTAATACGACATAAAATAAGCTAACGTGACATGCGCGAAACAACAATTCGCATCAAGCAAAAATGTCCGACTGTAACATTTCTCTTGTGCCAAATTAACATTCCTTCTATTAACATTTCTTTTCGCGTTGACACTGTTGGTACACAATATCGATTGAGCAATAGAGATTTTTATCTGCTAACATATTTTTAGCGCGCATTAAATTAGCATGAACGATAGGTGGTTTGTATCGGCGTACGGTACTTTGAAACATTTTTTCAACGCCGTGGGGTCAAGGATGATGTGCTTTCAGGAACCGGTTTCTAAAGGATTACGGTTAAATTTGCAAATCAGGTACACGCGGTTACACAGTTACTATTCAATGCAGAATGTTACAAAGTTATTCAAAGATTTGTTAAAAAAAATATTGCATAATATTTAGTACTTTCTTTATCGCTTTGTTACGTTATACGTGTCAATGAACTGCGACAAAAAATGTCAATGGTTTATCTTACATTTAAATCTACATTAACCTACCTTAATTTACATTAGTGAGTCTACAGTTGATTCACTATTAACGTATTTGCAATATAAGTAATTTACGATGTTCTTATAATATTTACTGTACATATCAGGTACAGAGGCGTCCACCTATGATTAGAAAACTTAATGTTCAGTTCTGAGAATAGTTAACAAAATTTTACTTTGTACGCAGAAACGAATTTGCCGAAGTGGACCTCTTCACTTGTGACGCACTTCGTGACGCACTTCATGACGCAGTTCGTGACGCATTTCCTGACGCACTTCGTAACGCATTTCCTGACGCACTTCGTGACATATTTCATGACGCACTTCGTGACGCATTTCATGACGCACTTCACGACGCATTTCCTGACGCACTTCGTGACATATTTCATGACGCACTTCGTGACGCATTTCATGACGCACTTCACGACGCACTTCGTGACGCATTACTTGAATATGACAAACCTAAACTGTATTTGCACAAGGAATTTTGAGTTCAACATTGATTACAATCTATGTAATCAAAGACAGAAGTACAGAACAGAACAGAATGTTATACTTGCAAATGAATAACAAAGACTAGTTATTATTTTTAACTTAAGAGTCTGTTAATGACCAGGTTTATACATTTGATCACCCAATTTGATCATCTTTGGTCATTTTGGGCATCTCAAAAGTGTATTCAACAGTGCTAGCAAGCCTTTAACAATGCTACCAAGTATTTAATAATGCTAGCAAGTATTTAACAATGCCATCACCGACCACCACCTAAGAAGCGAAATTCCCCACGGATCACGACAGCGTCTTTTGGACGACACGTCCATAATGATCGTCAATGGCGGAGATTTGGAATTCCAGTGAGCATCGATGCACCAACGGGACCGGTTACGCTCAGATATCTTGACCGTTCAAACTGACCCTGTTTCTCGCCAAATTACATAACGGTGTGATAAGCAAAGACATTTCCTCAGCTGACACGAATTGTCATTTCGCCGGAGGATACACGCTATTATCTAGCTCGTGAGCGTGCCGTATCATCGAACTGGGAACTACAGTTCCCGAATCTGATTCCAACTTTAAATGGAACATTCGGGTCTGCAGGAGATTGCAGCTTCTTGTATCGATTGGCTCATTCACTCGATGAAGATAATACTATTAACTTAATTTTATTAGTAATTTTTTAATTAGTAATATTTACAAATGTCAAATATCAAGGGTTATTGAGAAGGGGTTGCAAAATCCCTAATTCTTACTCGATTGTTTTATAGAAATTTATAAACCTTGAAGTTTTGTAAAATTTGTTTGATATTGTAACTGGAATATCTGGCTTGCAGACACCATCCGTAGCCGTCATTTTGTCCCCCGTTTCCAATCGCTCCACTTTTCCGTCGCACGGTTCATTACACGGGACATGACACACAGGCCACCGTTATTAACATTCTTCGCGGTTCAATTTGTTCCGTTTCCATGTGCCGGGATAACCACGCGACAACGGATGATGGATCAACCGCGGCCCGATAAACTGTTCCACATTGCTGCTTCTCTTATTAACCAACTCCAGAATTTCCATCAGGTTTTTGCCGCTAATGTACTTCTTAGCCAATCGTGAAACTGCTTGGTTAATGGCAAACGCATACATGTTCGAGTCGATTGTGAAAACCTTTAAAAATTAAGCAATTACACATGTGCAAATGTTGCTCTGCTATTCGCTACTATAAATTTGACGGGATATTAACAATTGGAGCGATCCTAGTTCGAAAATTCTCAAATTTATACATTTTCGAGAGCCACCACTTTGAATCAAATTTGACAAATTCTCACATTCGCACCAAATTTTCAGATTTAGAAATCTTCAAATCCCTACATTTCCATTTGCATATCCCTAACTCTTCAAATCTCCAAATCCGCAAATATCAATCTCCCTAATTCCTTAAATCTACAAATCCTCAAATGTCCATCTCCATATTCCTAACTCCTCGAATTTCCAAATCTCCAAATGTCCATCTTCACATCTCTAACTTCTCAAATGTCCATCTCCATATTCCCAACTTCTGGAATTTCCAAATCCCCAAATTTCTATCTCCACATCCCTAACTCCTCAAATTTCCAAATCTCCAAATGTCCATCTCCAGATCTCTAACTTCTCAAATGACCAAATCCCTGAATTTCCATGTCCACATCCCTATCTCCTTAAATCTCCAAATGCCCATCACATCCCTAACTCGAATCTCCAAATCCCAAATTTTCATCTCCTTGTTCTCCAAATCCCCAATTTCCCATTCTTCCCCAGTAAACTTAGACCATCGATGTTTAAGCAAACGTCTCGATAATTGGAGGTATTTTCCCTGGACCGTATCGCTCGACGGACGGCAAGCCGTCTAATCGGTGCTGGAAAGTAAACCGAAACAATGTCACCGGAAATTTGACGGGTTGCTCGATGGCCGAATAAACAGGACTCGTCTAAAGGATGCAGGAGGAGGACGAATAACGAGAGATAAAGGTCGTGGTTGCACGTTATCGAGAGAACGCCTCCGGCATTCCAGCTTTGAGGACGATCCTTGCTCGTCTTCCTGAATCTCTCTATTTGCTTCTCTCCTGTCTCTCTTTCTCTCGCTCTCTCTCCTTCTCTCTTCTTGAACCTCCTTTCACCTGTTCAAGATGGCGGTTTCTTGGAGACTACGCGGTATCGCAGACGAAACAGCTAACTATCCGAGATAAAGGTCCAATGGTTACTATTAAGGTTTAGTTGTGACGCAACTGGGGAATCTGGGAAACTGGCTTTGGGATCCAGATGTATCTGGAAATTTAGACTCTTGAAAAATTGTAAATGTGTATGTTCAAAGATTCGAAGTCTTATAAAACCTGAGAACTTGGCTACTCAAAAACTAGTAAGAAATCACACATTCAAAACTTGTCTAACATTTCCAAACTCAAATTTCTAAAATAAATAAATACAATTGAAAACCACCTGATCCCATAGAAATTTGACACGCCTTAAATTCTCAGCGTGTAGTTACCCTTGTAACGTTTTCAATCGATGCATAGAATTCTTCTGTAACAAAGGAAACATAGAATGACAAATAAGAGGGAAGGTTATGCTAAGAATGTTTCATAGACAAGTTGCTTCAGAGACTGCAAATTCCTTGTTCGAAGTGTGCAACCTACTACAAAGCCAACCGCATTCCGCTACTGAATGATGACTTTTGCTCATGCACAGGAAACTAATCCGTCGTAATGACGTAACCCGATTAGCTCATGCTAGTTAACACTTGCCAATATGGCTGGCAATCGATCAAGGTCCGATGAAGATGTGCGAATATATTATGCACGATCGAATGGACGCAATTGCAATTGCGTAGTTAACTATTTCTGTCAGGAAAATCGATGATGTGATTATCGTAATCGAAAGATTTATGTAATTTGTATAACTCCGCTGCGAAAGTCGATAAACATGGAATACGAATTAAAGATCAACGACCAAATTAAAAGGGATGACTTACTCGTGTTCGACAACGATGCACGTTGTCGATAATAAAATTGCACGTCGCGTTACTTTTGATCGATCTCTCGTGATAAATTACATGCTTTAATTGCAATCCTTCACTCGCTGTCGTCTATATTAGGGATATTTTGCGGGAGACGAAAGCAATGCTGTGTTTGGCTATTATTTTTTCTTTGGATTTGGGGATTTCTGGATTTGGGTGTTGGGGCTTTTGAAATTTAGGAATTGTGGAATTTGGGAATTACAGAATTTGGAGATTTGAGGAATTCGAGACTTGGAAATTTGGAGACTTGGGAATTTGGAGATTTAGAAATTTGGAAATTTAAAAATTTGAAGAATTGGGAATTTGGAGATTTGGGAATTTGGGAATCGAAAGCTCTGGAGATTTGGGAATTTGGAGATTTGAGAATTTGGAGATTTGGGAATTTGGAAATCTAAGGATCTGGAGATTTGGGAATTTGGGAATCCAAGGCTCTGGATATTTGGGAATTTGGAGATTTGGGCATTTGGAGATATAGGAATTTGGAGAATTAGAAATTTGAAGATTTGGAAACTTGAAAATCAAAAGCTTTGAAGATGTGGGCACTTGGAGTTTTAGGAATTTGGAGATATAAGAATCTAGTCGATTATACTTGCATTCGAGGATATAAGAATCTGTGTGAAAATTTCAAACTCTAGGAATGTAATTAATTTGAGTACTTAATTTATTTGTGAGTTAAGTATAAAAAAATTTCTAAATAGATTAATGAAAGAGTTCCAAACTTGAAAGCGATAAAATGATAATCACCCTTGATCCCCAGCTTCCGCGGACAATGCAGAAAATTTTCAATCGGATCATTAACCGCACCTCATAAGAACGTTTCATATTTATGATTTCAGAACATCCTGGACAAATTCAATCCAGGGGCGAGGCAGTTGATCAATGCGGGGAAAGCGTATTTGAAAGCTCTTCATGGTGAGTGAATTAAATTGAATCTTTAAGAGAGGGTGGGTTGTAGATGGGGCATAAGCGATGCCCTGACAAAAAGCCGAGCAAGTTCACGGGACAAATAGCGACAGCCGAACGATGCTGAAGTGTCGTGAAGGGGAATAGGTGAAAATGAAGAAAGGAAGAAAGAAAGAAAGAACAAACGAGCTTGGAGTGAGCTTTATGCCGTCTCTTGGGTCCTGTTTCAGGATCGAATTGCCAACTCGTCAGAATTGTTCACCGGAGGGGTGTCAAGCTTCTATTTCATTCTTTCTCTCTCTCCTCTTTTTCGACCTTTACATCGACTGCGTTCGATTTGCTCTTTTTCTCATCGATTTCCCTCGTGTTCCTCCCTTTTCACGGAATACGTAAACAGCGTTTATTTCAATTCTCTCTAGTTACTTATTCGATGGAATTCTTTGCTATTGAAATCTTTTAACGTGTTTTTATCGTCGATCTAACTCTTTTTCACGTGAGAACAAAAAGGTACGTTCCGATGTTCGAAGTGGGGAATGTTCGCAGTATGTGTCCCTAGGCTCTCTCTAGATTTTCGTAGACTCTTATGTCTCTCTGGAGGCTACCCAGAATCTTTTACACTTTTGTAAAGTCTTCCAGACCTGTATAGGAGTTTTATCTCTATAGCCTTCTTAGATACTTCTACGTTCTTGTAAAGTCACATTAGGCTGTTCTAAATTCCTCAAAAATTTTTTTAAATCTTTCTGGACTCCTCTATGTCTTGTTAGAGTCATACTAGACCCCACACGTCATTTAAAAATCTTTCTAGATTCCAGAAATAACATTAAGGTCTCCCTAGACTCTCCTAAGTGTCTTCAGAGTCATTCTAGATTACAGTGACTTCAAAATTTCCCTAGACTCTCCTCGATCTCCTTAAAGCTCTTCTAGATTTCTATAGTCTCCTTAGAGTCTACCAAAACTTACTGAAGACTCCCTATCTTTCTAGATCACTATGGAATCTTACCAAAACTCTCTAAAATCTCCCCAAAGTTTTCCTATACACCCCAAGTCCCTGAGAAGTTACTAGAACCTCCCTAGACTTTCCGAGATCTCCCCAAAGTCTCCCTAAATCCCTATAGTCTCTAGATTCTATCAAAACTTCTTAAAAACCCCCAAACCCAATTTTTCCTATACCTCCCAGACGTCCCTAAAATTTCCCTAGAATCTCCATACAGACGACTAATTAAAATTGAAACGCAGCGTTTGCCCGAGAGACGCATTATGAAAATCTGAAACGGTAATTAAACTTTTTGATTTGAATTCCAGCATCCAACCGTGCCCGGTTTTTGATACACGGTCCCATAAATATTAATCTTATGATTTAAAATTGAGATATATAAACTTTATCTCGGCGGTAATTAATTCTGTGGGTAATTCAGTTTCCGAGAGAAAAGTACGGGTCGTATCGCATTCGAACTTGGCCGTGTTGCTGTAAATCAGATTAATTTCGATGCAGGCGCGGAATGCACGGGGATATTACGGGCCACTAAACTGTTGGCGTTCAAGATCAATGCACAGGAGGCTAGTTACTCTTGGACGTTAATTAAGTTCGATAACAGTGTCGTATTTTTCGCTGCTCTTTAACTTTCTACCATTTTGTTCGTTTCTGCCGTTTTCCATGCTTCGTTTAAAAACTTGCACTGTGATTTGTTAAGTGCGGCAAAACTAATGATGGCTACAATATCAAGACAAAGAAAGTTGAAATGCTATATCAATTTGGTATCAATGTTAATTGGTATCGTTGACTATGCAAAGTATTAGACTTGAACTTCAAATTGAAGCGTATTCAAAATTCGAGTAAAACTAATCACACTGAAGTACGAGTGCGTCATAAGCGTGTCACGAGTGCGTCAAGAGTGAGCCATGAGTGCGTCACGAGTGTGTCATAAGTGCGTCAACAGTGAGTCACGAGTGTATCCTAAGTACGTCATAAGTGCGTCAACAGTGAGTCACGAGTGCGTCAAGAATGTGTCAAGGGTACGTCATAAGTGCGTCACGAGTGCGTCAAAAGTGAGTGACGAGTGTGTCATAAGTGCGTCAAGAGTGAGTCATGAGTGTATCCTAAGTGCGTCATAAGTGCGTTAAGAGTGAGTCACGAGTGCGTCAAGAATGAGTGACGAGTGTGTCATAAGTGCGTCAACAGTGAGTCACGAGTGTATCCTAAGTGCGTCACGAGTGCGTCAAGGGTACGCCATAAGTGCGTCACGAGTGCGTCAAGAGTGAGTGACGAGTGCGTCACGAATGAGTCACGAGTGTGTAACAAGTGCGTCAAGAGTGAGCCTCGAGTGCGTCAAGAGTGAGTCACGTCTAAGAGTATAATCTACTATATCAAGTATAAGAGTGAGTCTTATAAGCCAAGGGGTGAAACACCCTCTTCTGACAGGGTTTCAAAATTTTTCGAGATACCAATAACGAAAAATATCCCTCAAGGTAATTAATTCCCTCTGTCTGATCTCCTTCACCGTTTAATTAAAACGGAAAATATTGATCAAGCGAACAGTTACAGAGATCCCGTTTCACGTAACAAGACACAAACACAACGTCGGTTTTCTTTTCGTTCGATATCCAGTGGAAAACATCCGAGTGTTTTTCCCTAAATCCGGCTGCCTGCTCCCTTTCCGAACCCGCGAAACGCAGTCTATTATAGCTGATAACAAAACGTCACGGGGGTAGGAAAATCGTTATGCAGCAACGGCATGTAGTAAACCCTGGCGAATTCGAGCCAGCTGGAAAGCTCCGACTCGTAAGCGGAGCTTAAATCTGGCTTTGTCATGGTGAAAACGCACACGCGAAATCGAGGCTCGGGCCGAGGCGATGCTTGCACCACCTGGCTGAGGGGATGATAGAGGGATCAGAACAGAGGGTGACCGAGCCCGAGAGGGTGGTTGTTGCACTGACAACGATAGATAGCGACGCGTATGGAGAAACGATAAAAGAACCCTGATGAGAACGCAGGAATAGGTAGATAACGGGGGTTGCTTTAAGAAAAGGGTAAAATGCCTTCGTTCATTAACAATAGGCTCTTAGAAAATCGATCGATGTCTGAATGGTTACCAACCCTGTCGAATTTTTCACTTTTGAAGAAGTATTTTTCGGATATAATTTTTCTATCCTCGGACCTAATGACAGTAAGGTGACAATTGAGATTGAACTTTGGAGATTTAGGAATTCCTTAATTTAAAATTTGGAAACTCAAGTATTTAATGAATTTTTTTTTTAATTCACTTCATTTAATAAGAATTTCTTCAGTTACCGGTTCATTAAATTTTATTACTATTACTAGTATTAGCAGGAGCAATCACATTTTACTTACTGTCGTTAGGTCCTAGAGTTGAAAAATGATATCCGATCAGTATTTCTTCAAAAGTGAAATATTATGCAACACAAGGTTCACCTTTTGGTAAGTAAGATACTTCCTACATAAGTTGCTAAACTTATCTTCCATATTATTATTTTGTAATTCAATGTTTCACGAAAATGAAGTTAAGACACGCCGCGATATTTAATGAAAGTAAGAAAAAGAGTAAGGGTAGAAAATAAGAACGTTAAATTGCGAGGAGACAAAAGCAACGCGAGGAGATAAAGGAAAGGAAGATGGATATTGTGAATCGAAAAAACGAGTTCAAAGGTGGTGGTGATGAGACAGAAAGGGGAGAACGGAGGAAAATGGAGGCGCTATTTAACGCCGGAATATGGATTAGACAGAAAATGGGAGGACAAAGAATATACAAAGGAAACAGCAAAAAAAATTGTACGGAAGGGATGAAGCTAAAGGGTAGAATACGCGTTCCGGGTTCAAGATCCAGCTGACATCAGCCAGACATATCGACGTATTTATTCCTGTAAATTTATGGTGAATCCAGGATGGAAGATTGCGAAATACCCGTGGAACTAGAATAAATATACATGTATTTCCATGATTTATGGCCGTAATATCGTGACAGCTTGCGTTCAATTTCATTTCGACAATTATTTATCTGCTGACAATAAAGATCTGACGTTTCGTTTATGCTCTTCGATAAGGCAATATTCTTGCATGAATTTTCATGATTGCGAAATGTGTTCGTAGAAAATTTTAATACGAAACAGAAGTGTTACCATATTTGGTAACATCGTGTGTACATCAGTTTAGAGTTTGAGGTTTAATAACCATGCAATTCCTTTGTTGATATTTTTAATACAAAATGGAGGAGTAGTTATATCAAATAATGTCCGAAAATGGGAAAGTTTAAGTTTCATTTTTTAGAAAAATGTGTGGGTTAAAATAGAGTGCAGCCCTCATGTTTCTAGGTTTGAACCTAATTTACGACACCTTCCATCTTTCTTAGCAAGCTCGTAAATATCTTCCTTAAACGCTTCCTTTCCTCCGGTATTTACTCTGCAAACACGCCTAATATATTGCCGCTGCAGTCATCATACTTTGCAAACATACGTTCCTTACGATATCTTCTAATCTCCTGCAATTTTTTATCGTTTCGCCATCAGAAACGAGGTACGATATCAACCTCGAAATTATGCAAGCATTCTTGATGTACTACTTTGCACGCGAAGGACTAGTAAAACGAGTAAAAAGTAAGCGAAGAAATTCTGCAAATACGAAGTTTAATTTTGTGTAGAAGTCATTAAGAGTTGGCGGATTTTGTTTAATCTACACCGAACGGTGTTAAAACAACGAAATGAATTAGTAGATGTGCCCTTGTTTCTCGAGCTATTAATCGTAATTCGCGAATTTCCCTGAAGCGTGAAATTCATCGGGGATAAAAGATCGCGAATATTCCTCGGATTATCTTCCCCAAAGATTGGAACATTCATTCCTCATTTCCTACGTAACTTAAACTTGCAAAATATGGTACTAATCTCTGGAAACTATTCGAATTTATAACCTAAAAAGTTCCCTTAAAAAGTGGGAAAGGCGGTTTAATAAATGTGACTCTGAAATATGCGGGGTCATTTCGTCTTTGAGTTATGGAACAATTTTACATTTGAAACTTAGTAGAATTAGTCACTGTTTTCTGCTATGGGATTATAAAAATTCGATTAATGAAAGAATTTTTAGAATTAATAATCTCACGTTGTAGGGTCAATGTTTTGAAATCGTGGATTTTGGATTATTTTAAGAGGTGGGACCCGGTATTTCCCTGCCCTGGGGGCTGTCACTTTCAAGGGTCAATATCTCAGTATTTAAAAGTTCTTAAATTTTGAGAAGTTGTAAAATTTGAAGGTTCTAAGGTTTGAAGTATCTGAAATTAAAAAATTTTGGAAGTCAAAATCTTGGAATCCTAAAATCCTAGAATACTAGAATCCTAAAGTCCCAAAACCCTAGAATCCAAAAGTCCCAAAATTCCAAAGACAAAATTTGGACCCAAAAGAAACGATGTCACCTCCATAATCTGAAACTCGTTCTTTCCGAAAAACAGCAGCATCGCAAGATATATCGCGTAACGAGATGTGCATGTAGCAGCTGGTAAATTTCTTACCTCGCCACACGCTGCACCAGAGGAAACAATTTCTCCCATGATTTTCTTGCTAGTCTACTAGAAACGATGCCTGGATAAACCATTTTCGACAGCGTACTCTAATTGCTATTCTCCGTTGAAGTATCAGCGACGGCAAGAAAATCCAATAAATCTGCAAGGACGAATCGAACGAATCGAAGCTTGCAACAAAAACCTGATACTCAAAGACGCCTCCTGCGTCGCCTGTTTCGTGCAGCCAGGGAATTTCGGGAATCACGATTAAGAGCTCGCGAAACAAGGTTGGAAACTGCGAAGTGGTTGCTCCACATTTTGCATAATTTATCGCAATCTCGCGGAATGTGTTTCGTGTAAGAAGCCAAGTTGGGAAACCGTGAAAGGGAGAACTGGATGGGATGCTCCGCGCTTTGAATAAGTTAGAATACCGAAAAAGTGTCGCGTTCTTTGTACTCTTGTTCTTAGGGCATACGAATGCCAAATGCTATTCGCAACTATACGAACTTCGCATTTAATGACTCAACTTTTCAATATTTAGTATTCCGAAATTAAGGGTGAATTAATTTGAACAGAACGTCACATATGCTCCTTGCTCAAATCAGCTAAATTCACGCACAATGTTAGGTATAAATTAGATTCTGTTGGTACTGGATTTATGTTGTATCATCGCCACACTGAAGGTTCTTAGCCTACAATGTTCTGTTACGTCATTCACAACTAGCTAATTATTGCCACAATGCTAAGGTAACTGAAGGTTAGAATGTTTAACACATACTGCCTTCAGTGATCCTTGATGACACAAATTATAATTAGAATTAAATCCAACATACAACAGCAGTGAAAATATGAGACTGGCTTATCCCCTTCCAACTGAGCGTCACGAGTGCATCACGATTGTGTCATGAGTGCGTCACGAGTGAGTTACGAAGTGCGTCTCGAGTGCGTCACGAGTGTGTCAAGGTATGTCTCGAGTGCGTCACAGTTGCGTCCCGACTGTGTCACAGGTGCGTCACAGTTGCGTCTCGACCGTGTCACAGGTGCGTCACGAGTGCGTCATAGTTGCGTCTCGACTGTGTCACAGGTGCGTCACAGTTGCGTCTCGACTGTGCCACGAGTGTGTCAGTTGCGTCTCGAGTGCGTCATAGTCGCGTCTCGAGTCAAGTGACTCCAGTGCGTCATAAGTGTGTCACGATTAAAATCGAACACCAACACGAAAAATGAAATGAAGTACACGCGGTGAAGTAAAAATATGAATAGAAGAGAGCAGAGCAGATTTTGCGAGTGTATCTAAGTGTCCTATCGAGTACCCAAATGTAATTGTGCCCTTTGAATCCCGCGTGCCGCCTTTGTCCTCGAGTTTTCGTCCTTACGGAATTAATTTGTTCCGTTCCTTTAGCAGTCGGAAGGAACTTGCCGATAGAGGATCCACCCACACCATCGAGATTTCAACTCCGCGCCATTACGCCGCGTTTCTGTGGAATCCAACGTTGGAGCAGTCGACGACAATTTATAACGAGTCGTTGAGCTACTTTGAGGGTCCTCCGATGCTCCTCCCTCAAAACCTCTTACAACTTGGATCATCCTCTGATCTGCGTCTATACCTAACGATGCCACTTATCATGGAAATACTTTTTTTTTCGCCGATCGTCGCTGACATGCACGTTTAACGAGCTAATTAAATTTTCTGAACCGATCTGCTTCAAACACTGCTTTCCCGTTTTTAGAGATGCTCGGTTTCGAATCCGATGCAAATATCTTTGATGTGACGTTAGGGTGATTCTGTGATTTCGTGCGTACGAAACTTTTTGATATATTTTTCTATATTTCGGGAACTGATGGACTAGGAAATTTGACAATTTTAGAATGGACAGTCGATCATTTTGAAATCGAGAAATATAAGTTTGTTACGGGTCATGGGAGTTCAAAAAGGAAGCGTTGTGTCGAATTTCCAACCGAGTCTTCCAAATAAATATTTAACGAAATGTCGAAAAGTCCATTAAGAAATTCAAAAATATCTCATCAGATGTCTGCTGTCGAGTTATAACACAACATATAGATATAGAACATGCAAGTAGAATTCGATACAAGTAGACGGTTAAATAAATAAAGAAGATCCCTTTCATAAGGGATGAATTTCCACAAAAAGGTGTTAAATCTACCCTTCTTCGCTTACATCGCCATTATCGTAACGAGAAGGAAACGGCCATTAAAGAGTCTGAAACACCATCGCACAATACCGGTACGCACGTCGAATGGCAATTAACGTTTTAACGATGTACTCTCACGACCCCTGAAGCTTTTGCGTCGAAAAGCGCGGAAGACTTTTTTCGCGAACGTTGAAACACCTTCTCCGAAATGCTCAGCAGCGCAGCTTTTAGCGTTGAATATGCAACATTTCCGCAAACTCGGAACTAAATCGCCTACGTACACGCCACACGATACACCCTATTGTGCCGGCTCTCATTTGCACCCCGAAATGACTTCCTTACTCAAGATTTATAGTTTTCTGACGTTTAAGAAACTGTCTTTAAAATTTCTTAAAGTAACTATTCTATGCTGACGAGACACATTACTTTCATTAATTATGGCGTTAATTAATTATGGTGATTATTGTATCCAGTTAATTTCGGTATTCGCTATATTATTTTTTGTTTGTATACTGATATAACTATGTTAACAAACATTTATATAATAAAAATTTTATGAGTAACTCGGACAAAAATTTCCTAAGCACGTGTGCTTATATTGATGTGCACATAATTGAGAGTATGATAAATATACATATAAGTGAAGATATCATATAAGGTCCTGATCAATCATATAATTTTTGATCGATTAACAACTAGACTTATTGATCAACATCTGTTTCAATTGATCCACTAATTGTGTTAACGTTAAAATTAAAGTTGCCATAATTTTCTATCATTTCAGAAAATATCCAAATTTCCCTCCAAACGAGACAGAATAAGAAAAATATTTCGATGCTGTCCGCAATAAAATAATTCGAAAATATTGACAGTAGACGTGTCCGTTTTGTAAATCACATCGAAAAGAGTGAAAAGGATAAAGGATATAAAATACGAGGCGAGGGGACACAGTTATACGTATTAATGGACGTGCAGAACAAATTCGTAACTCGATATTCGTGGATATTTTCGTGAGTCGAGTGGAAATCGATCGAGCAGAGTCAGAAGTGGTCGACGCCAGTCAAAGCGGATGGTTCTCGAGTGGGTTCGATTGAAATTGCAGGAACAGGTGAAAGTAGGAAGGGTGTCCAAAAGGCAGCCGGGGAACGACAGGAAAATCGAGCCAACGTTTCACCTGCGTGGATTCCATAATTAAAATCAGTCGGATCCCCTCCTGTCATTGTCTCACGACGCTCGCTCGTCCACTTTCGCCTCTGTTCGCGACGCTCGGCGTCCCATGACCGCGTACCGCACGCGTTTTGCGCAATTTAACGAGAAAACTTTTCAAATTACATTCTTCGGTTATCCTGGCTCCCCGCTGCCCCGCGACGACCATTGCTTTTTTCCCTTCGACTTTTTTCTTCGTCCTCTCTTTCGAGCTTCCGGACATCGAGATTTACTTGCCAAGTTGTCCGCTTATGATGAATCTCATTTGTCTCTCGCCACTATCTTGTAATAAGGAACATCTCCAGACGTTTTCGAGACTACAATTCCTTTGTGCAATGGGGAAAAACGTGATCCTGTTGCTAACCTGGATATTCAATATTCCTCTGGCTTTAAATCGAAGAGCTTCTGCATTCCTTAAATACTGCGGATATTTGATGTCCTGGGAATTCGAACACTGGTTCTTTAGATCGATATCGGGAGCATTGGCAGATTTTATCGAAAATTTCATTTTCAGTCATGCGATTAGAATTTGAATCTTAGCTAAGAATATTTGAAGATAAAATTTATTGAATAAATTCAAGAGTCAAACATCCCTCACAAGGCCTATCAAACGTCATCCACTTTATGGTGCCAAAAATTTGTTGAAGAATCCTTGGAACTCGAACACTGATTCTTTAGATCGATATTACAATATTGGCAGATTTCATCGAAAGTTTGATTTTCGGAGTCAATTTCAGCCTAGAATATTTGAATGTACGATTATGAAAATTTTAGAACGTTTCCAAATTCGAAACCCGAGTTCTTCAGATTAATAGCTACTAGGTCAAACATCTCTCACAATAAACCACTTCAGAAACCCCTTTAATAGACCAGTTTAAAATTCACTTTATGTCTACAATTCATCATACATTTACTAACCGTATTTTATCGGAATATGGAAATAAAAATTTCGACAGGATTTCAGTATGAGGTGAAAACAGGTGATTCTCGAATTGATTAGCATATCTAATAATATGGTAATTATGAGGAGCTTCAAAGTTCCAGAATGACTTCACTTATTTCGCTGCTCTCTTGCTCCCATTTCTGAGCCCCTTAGCTTCCTGCAGCCTTGTGCAAATACTTGTGGAAGGAGAGTAGTCGATATTCCAGTTTGTTCGCGAACGGAAAGTGACACGAGGAGGTTGGTTTCTTCTCATTAGCAGAAGAAAATTGCTGCTAATTATATTTACTTTATCTGGTCTGATAAACGTGTCGGCTGAGAAACGATAATTCGATTCTTGGGTTAATAATGAAATTCATTAAGAGGAACAATGGATCAGAAATGATCTTAAATCGCGGTTTATCTATGATGAATTATTTGAAACACGGTTTATGCAACGTTTGCGCTTCTCACGAAATTACAATTTGCATAATCTATTTTTTCAACTATGTGTTTACCATAATATTCTGGTTTTCGTTGAGCAACAAGTTGTTCTTTGAAATTAATTATACTCGTAATATTTTATTGTCAGCGACATTTAATTGCAGCGAAAGGGCAGTTCTTTTATATTCTTTCATTTTCTTACGAGGGATATAATGTTCCTCTGCAAAGAAACGTTTAAGTTGAACGCCGCCGGCTGTTCTATCGGAAAATTTTGCTTCTCAGGAATTCTAATTAAAATCCGATCTGATAATCTTCCTTGGAGTCTTAAAGAGTTCTTAATGTGAGTTGCAAACAGGAACGGAAGTTCAAATATTCCTTTCTTCAATTTATCATCCGGAGAACTTTCGATGGACTGGCTGGAATACTAGTTACCGTAACAGATCCGAGGATGTTCCAATTTTCGAACAGGAAAAAAGTACCCATGGTCTTACATTATCGAATTCCTTACGTTTTTCACCTTAAACAACTTGCAATAACTTAGAAAGTACATTATTTACTGGAGACATCGATAAGAGAGACTCTCGCTATATTGCATTTGAGCAGTAGGAAATTGTTATGACTTTGGTTTTAAATTCACTTAAATTCTAAACTAAACTTAGAAAATACATCGTTTTACTGAAGATTGAGATGAGAAAGTAAACTCTCGCTATATTGCATTAGACGGAGCAATAGGAAATTGTTATGACTTTGGTTTTAAATTCACTTAAATTCTAAACTAAACTTAGAAAATACATCGTTTTACTGAAGATTGAGATGAGAAAGTAAACTCTCGTTATATTGCATTAGACGGAACAGTAGGAAATTGTTATGAATTTTGCTTTAAATTCTCTTAAATTCAAAACTGAACGTAGAAAATACATCGTTTTACTGAAGATTGAGATGAGAAAGTAAACTCTCGCTATATTGCATTAGACGGAGCAATAGGAAATTGTTATGACTTTGGTTTTAAATTCGCTTAAATTCTAAACTAAACTTAGAAAATACATCGTTTTACTGAAGATTGAGATGAGAGAGTAAACTCTCGCTATATTGCATTAGACGGAGCAATAGGAAATTGTTATGAATTTTGCTTTAAATTCTCTTAAATTCAAAACTGAACGTAGAAAATACATCGTTTTACTGAAGATTGAGATGAGAGAGTAAACTCTCGTTATATTGCATTAGACGGAGAAATAGGAAATTGTTATGAATTTTGCTTTAAATTCTCTTAAATTCAAAACTGAACGTAGAAAATATATAGTTTTGCGAAAGATATTGATAAGAGAGTAAACTCTCGTTATATTGCCGCAAACGGAACAGTAGGAAATCGTTATAAATTTCTTTGAAAATGTTTCATTCATAAATGAAGCTTTTAAGACTTATTTTATAAAAAGGCAAATTAGAATGGAAATCGGATATTTTCGTGATAAATTTCCGATTGCTATCGATGAGAAATGATACTTTCACCCGATACTATTCTGATAGATAGGATGTGGAGCAATGGTTCAGGGATCTACTTCAATTTCGATTTAATCGCGAATACCTTGCCTTACGTAGCCGTATTCGCATACATCATCCATACCGGGTGTGCTAATGGAACCATTACGCGAACCTATTTGATATACGTCCATACATCGATCACTTTCAACTACACCGAATAGTCAGACTACTCTGGACTAGTTACGGACGTAGTCCACTTTTACAGGGGTAATATTCGTGGTCGATTCGAGCGATTCTATTTCTTTACATTTATCTTCGTCGCGAACATCAATTGATTCCATATCGATTCAATTGATTCCATATCAATTCTAAAAATAGAAATTTGGGAATCGAGGGATTTGGGGATATATCAATTTTAGGGGACATAGGGGGGTTTTAGGATGTAGGGTTTCGGAAGAATAGGAATTTGGGGAATTACAGATTTGGGGATTTAGGGATTTTGATATAGAAATTTGGGGATTTAGGGATTCGGGAATATAAAAATTTGGGAATGTAAGTATTTGGAGATCTAGGGACTTTGGGATATAAGTACTTGAGGATACAGGGATTTAGAAATACAGATATTAAAAACTAAAGAATTTGGAGACTTAAGTAATCTATAATTCAATGTACTGACCCATAGTTTCCATAAATTCGTAAATACTCAAGTCTGGTAACTTGAATGGCAAATATCAGAATACAGAAATGCACTTTACTGAGTCGCCAGAACGCAAAGTGTCAAAAGTCTTGATTCTATCCGTAAAATTATTCCAGCAGAAAAATGCAGGGGATAGAAAAGCAATGAGAAGATAAAACGTACGATTTGCAGTGTATCGCGACAGGTTCCGTTATCGAAAATAGAGCGGACAGTGCAGTGCCGTTCGAAAGCTGTCAAGATCTGGCTAGTAAGCGGAGGATTTCGTAAAAACACTTTTTATCCCCGTCGAACCTCTGAATTTTCTCCGATTTTCTCTTCGTGACATCTCCTCCTTCTCCTCGGGGGAGGAGAGAAAAAAAAGAGGCAAGTGTCAGCTACCGCTTTCGACGAAGTATTTATCCGAATGGAAGGGCGAACACGTGCGAGGGTGAAACGTAAAAGCAATCAGTCCCTTTAAAAGATTCAAGAACCTCCTAAGGGAGTTCAGGATGCGCCATTATAGATTCTATTATGCACGTTTCTGAAGAGAGTTAAAGAGCTTGAATAATTCCGACTTTTTAGGTCATGCAGGTGAAAAAAATGTTTAGCATCCCTTTCCATTATCCAATCTCTCCGCCACTTTTTCACAATCGGTTTCTTCCTGCTGGCTAATGCATTCCGACATTTTGCTAGTCGCTTTTCTCAACGTATTGAAAGTGTAATTGTAATTACACTTTCTTCGTAATTAAACGAAAAATTCTGATAATATTAACTCAGACACAGTGTACTCATTTGAGTGCATCGACTTTCATAAAATATGTGTACACATATGTTCCCAGTGTACTCACATGAGTACTAAAGTTTCTAGTATGTGAAAAGATATATTATTATTTTTATTATAACAAAAGGTTTTGTTTGCTCAATAAAGTTGTATTGAATTTGCTTCAATTTGTCAGATATGATATTGTATTATTATTCCATATATTATGTTCCATATATTATTACTGTACAATTATAACTGTGACGGAAGGGATGAAATGTGAACGATACGAGATATTAAATTTTTGAATATCAACACAAAATAAGAAAAATAATAACAGTAATTTAATTCCTATCAGTAATTTTAATTCTTTAGTCTGTTCCAAAATAGAATAAAATGCAGAGGGGTGGAATGATGGACCCACGTATCCAGCAGAAGGGTAGGGTGACCAATAAGTAAGGAAGATTCAATTATTTTTGGTTGGTGAACAGTAGAAAGTAGACCCTTTCATCGACAGGATGGGAGAAAGATTCGTATGATATCAAGGTTTCATCCCCAGTAACGATGAAAGGATTCCGAGCTTTTCATTCTGCTCGACTGTTCTCTCTTGATACAAAAGAGCTATTTTACCGAAAGATATATTATTGCTTGCTGGCTCCTGCTGTATGCTGACTTAGAATTATCGAGGGTTGTTTCCTCCTCTTCTTGTGGACCTCTTGCGTGAGTCGACAGAAATTATTTTCTACCAAACGATTTGGACTGTGTTACAATTTATTGCATCTTCACGCGTGCTGTGTTTTAATAATATTAATTGATATATGAGAGATGGGGGAGGTTCTAGACCTTACAATCTTTCAAATTTCCAAATTACTCCTACATTTCTAGATTTACAGTTTCAAGCTTTAAGCTTGCACATTTCTACGTTTCGTAGATTAATAAATATACAAATTTGCAAATTTTCAAAATGATTTATCTCTAACTTCCTAAATTCTGGAATTCAGGATCTTGAAGTGGACAAGTTCCAAACTTCCAAATGTACAAATTCTTGGATTCCCAAAGTACCAAATCACCAAAGTGTCAAATCTCCAAATTCACAATTCTCTTTTCCTAATCTACAAACTCCAAAATCTCCCAATTCCCAAATCTCTAAAGTCTCAAGTCCTCAATGTGTCAAATCTCCAAATTCCCAAATCTACAAATTCTGAACTCTCCAAATTCCCAAATCTATGAATTTCTAACCCTCCAAGTGCCCAAATCTCCAAATTCCTAACTCTCCAAGTGCCTAAATCTCCAAATTCACAAGTCTCCAAATTTCTGACTTTCCAAGTGCCCAAATCTCCAAATTTTTAACTCTCCAAGTGCCCAAATCTCCAAATTCCTAACTCTCCAAGTGCCCAAATCTCCAAATTTCTAACTCTCCAAGTGCCCAAATCTCCAAATTTCTAACTCTACAAGTGCCCAAATCTCCAAATTTCTAACTCTCCAAGTGCCCAAATCTCCAAGTG
Organism: Megachile lagopoda; assembly: GCA_036983795.1. Classification (NCBI taxonomy): domain Eukaryota; kingdom Metazoa; phylum Arthropoda; class Insecta; order Hymenoptera; family Megachilidae; genus Megachile; species Megachile lagopoda. Next base: position 8,655,641 of record CM072798.1, read on the forward strand.
TCCAAATCTCCAAATTTTTGACTCTCCAAGTGCCCAAATCTCCAAATTTTTAACTCTCCAAGTGCCCAAATCTCCAAATTCCTAACTCTCCAAGTGCCCAAATCTCCAAATTCCTAACTCTCCAAGTTCCCAAATCTCCAAAGCTTTGGATTCCCAAATTCCCAAATCTCCAAGTTTCTAAATCTCTAAATTCCCAAATCTCCAAATGCCCAAATCTCCAAATTCCTATATTTCTAAATTCCCAAATTTCCTCCAAGAACCTGAATCATTGCTACAATTCGCAATGCACAATCTAGTCTGAACAGAACCAGTGGACAGTTTGAATTGATTTTCGCTCGTGTGAGCACTCAACCTGCACCAGACGCTGGTTCGTTGGTAGATTAACGACACCACCTACATTTAATTGAACAAAGAAGCAGCAAACTTCCGGCAGATTAACATTTAATTACAAGATTCAAATAATACGCTCTTTCCTTTCCCTTTAAATGCTTCTTCGCCACTTGACCGAAGAAAAGGCGCGATTTGCAATTACGCGCTAATTAGGAATTCACTTAGCTGGTCATAGCAAGGTTAATTAAATCGAATTTCCTTACTGTTATATCCTTTCGTTTTACTATTTACGTGCGGAGTTCGAAAGCAATTTATTCACTTTCTCATTTTTCTTTGTTATTCATTGGTTTTCGATATTTTTGATTCATTTCTATTTCATTGTTTGCGTTTAATATTTAATTTATGATTTTTGTATATGAAATCATTTTAGCGGATTATATTATTTTATTCATATTGTCAAGTACGGATTTCAGTTGCATCATTTTGAAAATATGCTAAATTCATATTATAATTTTTGAAACATCTTCATACTTCTTTAGCAAAAGAATTGTGTTCCTCTTTAAAAGTCGCTGGTTACAGAATCTGCAGAGTATTCGCAAACGTATCGTTTGCCGCAACTTTTTAATGCACCCTGAGTATTAATCATGTGCTCTAGCAGCTGAAAAGAGAAAATTACAGTTCACAAGTTAGAAAGAGTCTTGGGCATCTGACAGTTTAATAGCCTCTTCGCAAAGAGACTCACTGGGCAATATCCGATGGAATATTTATACTTCATTACGTGGTAATTAATGTTTAACCTCAAAAAAATACAATTTACTTGTAAAATGAATTCAGATATCATTACAGCAAATCAACTAGATTGAAAAGAAATCGAAATAGTCGAACAACTTTTTTCGAATCCCATATACAGCGAAGGGACTCGAAATGGAGGTTAGCTGGAAATAACCTCAACGTTTAATTTGCTTAACGTCATTTAGCGGCACGTGACAAAAGGCATTACGTCGGTGGAAGAGACTTGATAAGAGCAGAACGGTGACGGTAGGAGAACAACAATTACTCGAGTTAAACAAATTTTCGTGTCGTTGAATGAACAAAGCACCGGAGATACCTTCCGTCGCTTTATCATAATGCAAGCCGAGCACTCGCAGTCTCCTCGTTGGGAAACAACCGAGCAAACGTTCCTTCGCAAAAAGAAAGAAATATAAAGAGGTAGAAAAAAAAAACTGAAAGAGTTTTCGCGTTTAATAAATATGCGGCGAAAGAAGTCGTTGGACTTGCAATGAATGAACAAAAGGCGTTTGCTTTGCGCTACTCACTCGAGCAAGCTATTGTCGCGAGAATGTTTGTTTCGACGGATTGAAATCGTTAAGAGAGAAATGAGAAACCTCGACACAGATTCCTTAGCGTAAACAAATTCAAAGGAGGGTTTATATGAGCCACGATTTAATAACGTTATGTTGACGTTGGTAATTGTAACTGAGCTAATAGACGGCCATTTTGTTCATATTGTGTTTAGTCATATAGGGACAATATAGGGATGATGAGATATACGGGTCTAGGTTATTTAGAGTGTAGGTCTATTCAGGACACCTGTCTCAGTTAGAAAACAGTTAGGTCTTAGAGATGTAGAGAGCAAGAGGTGATAGGGATCTGGAAACATAGGTATCTGATGATATGTGGATCTGGGAACACAGAAATTCGGGAGCGTAGGGATCTGATGACCTAGAGATCTGCTAATGTAGAGATATGGTCACATAGCGGTCTAATGTCATAAGGATCCGGGGATATAGGGATCTGGGAACATAGGTATCTGATGATATAAGGATCTGGAAACATAGGTATCTGATGATATGAGGATCTGAAAACACAGAAAGTCACGTAGGGATCTGATGACCTAGAGATCTGGTCACATAGGGGTCTAATGTCATAAGGATCTGAGGATATAGAGATGTGGGAACATAGAACTCTCATAACGTATGGATCTGACATAAAGACCTGTCACAAGGATCGAATGCCACATGGACCTGATATAGCAACCTAGAGACAGAGATTCATAGCAATGTTGTGACCTAAATTAATGTCTATGAAGATACAGCAAAATAGAGAGATGTAGAGATCCTTAAATTAAGGAACGTTCCTAACATAAATTAGAAAGGTCTCTCAGTATTCCACGATTGTCCTACGAGAAGAAAAATGTTCTGCTCTATCGCTCTCTAAAGGGATTCCCTATAATCCAATTTGCCGGTTGAACGATATTAATGGCCCGGAACAATATCCAGCATTTTCCCAGGTAAATTATTCCGAGACGTAATCCGGGAATATCGTGCTTAATGGTATCGAGATTTCGGCGATTTTTCTCGTCGATACCTTTCGTTTTCTCGGCGACGTTTTCTTTTTGCCTTCACCTCCGATGCAAACCCTCCAGCGATTAAGAATCCCTCGACGAACGAGTCAAGTGGTTTAACGTCGAATATCGCCGGGAATTTGACGGGAAAACGATTTTGATTCTTCGTCCGCTTAGCGAGTTTATAGTGACTTTCAATGCCAGACGGATCCATCCTCGCAGACACGATTATGCCAGCAGAGGAGAATTCGATCGGGGTGAAATTAAAAGTGCTTCAGATATATCGGTAATCTTATAATGCCTCGTTTAATGGATCGCATGTCAAACAATATCGATTCGTGATTTTATCCGGTAAATTGTTCTGTGATTTCGTTCATTTATCGTCGAATATGTCGATACTTGTATCTCTTCGATTTATGGTTTAATTATACGTGCCCTTGTATCTAATCGAAATGATCAATAATCAGATAAGGTTATATATGAACGAAGTGACAGAAGATATTTAAGAATCAAGATTAATCCACTTATCGCCAAACAATTATTTCAACATGAGTAAAGTTGTATAAAAACTTGTGTAAAATTTTACATAAATATTTTATACATTTTATACAAAGTTACGTATCATGAGTTCGTGCTGTAACACAACATACTATTATGAACAGTACAACAATAAAAAATTTTAACAATTTTCGGCTCTGAAGAATAAACAGAATTTATCGTACAATTATTTCATGAAGTGAACGAACAAAAATTTTAACATTTTCATCCCCTAAAAGTAAGCAGAAGTTATATAATTTTATGAAGCGAAGAAAAATAAACTTCTTCTAAATTTTCACTCTTGAAGAATGAATAGAAATTACTGTACAACTATGTTATGACGTGAACAAAAATTTTACCAATTTCGACCCCCTAGGAATAAACAGAAATTGTGATATAATTTCATGAACCGAACAAAAATAAACTTGTTCCAAATTTTGTATCTCTGAAGAATAAACAGAAATTGCTGTACAACTATGAAGTGAAAAAAATTTTACCAATTTCCACCCCCTAAGAGTAAACAGAAATCCTATAACTCCACGAACTGAACAAAAATAAACTTCAAAATAATTAGAAAAATGAGATTTACTACAAAACAGTAATGACCAATTCTCACCCTTGAAAGAGAACTGTCCTCCGCACAAAAGGGTGTAATTCGTCGAAGCGATTAAACTGATTTGTCGATCCTCGATTGTCTTGCGGAGCCGCAGAAGGAAGAAATTGCGGGTCCAGGAAAAAAACGAAGGTTTCAGGGAGGTGACAGAATAACGAAATTAAAAGCGTCTGCAGTCACAAGCGGGCGAGGGTTGCCTGGGGGCTAACAGCAGTAGGAAGACTGACGCTCGCTTCGCTGAAAATAATAAAATAGTACGCTGACAGCCGGTATTGTCCGGAATAAAGTTTACGTTTCGTTCTCAACATTCGTTCTACTCGTGACACTTTTTCCCCTCCTGTCTTCGTGTCAACCACCCCGAAACGGGTGGTCACAGTTCTCGAACGATCCTGTCTCATGTTTCCATTTCTCTCTCGAATATCTTTCGTCAATTCGATGACGGAATTCGCTCTTTTGTTATTTTTCAGCTTTTCATTCGGCATTTGAATCGGATCGAAAATTCGATTCGGGTTTTAATATGAATTTCCACGGTAATCGCTTGCGAGCTTACGCTCGATTTTTACTATTCAAGTTTAATATCGCTTTATTGCACTTTTAGAGGATTTCGGTATTCCTTTCAATAAGCTGTTAGTTGCTAGGGTTCTTTCAACCCCCTAATTCTTAACCCCTAGATTTCTAAATTCTTGAATTGTTAAATTTCTTGATACTTGAGTTTTTGGATCTGTAAAGCTCCTCAAATTTTCAGATTCACAAATTCGCAAACTTTCAAAATTGTATAATCTCCCATTTTTCAAATGCTATTTTCAAACTCTAATTTCAAGAGTCTCAGATTTCAAACTCTAATCCTGAAATATTCAGATCCCTAGATTTCTGCATTTCTGAATCCCAAATTTCTCTCAAACCCCAAAGCAATGATATTCTAAATTACCAAGCTATCAAATCCCCAAATTGTAAGGTTCTTAATTTCTCAAACCCCTAGCTTCTCAAATCCGCAGATTCAGAAATCTTAATATTCTTAAACTTCAAACATCTAATCCTCCCAAATCACTAGATCTCCAAATCCTAAATTTGCAAGTTGTCAAATTCGTAAACTATCCCCAATACTCAAAGTTACCAAGCTCTTCAACCCCCAATTTCTCAAATTTCTATCCCCAGATTCAGAAATCCTAAAATTCTTAAACTTCCAACCCTCCCAGATCCCTATATCCCCACATCCCTAGATCCCTATATCCCCAGATCCCAAATTTGCAAGTTGTCAAATTCGTAAACTATCAAATCTATCAAAACTAGAACTCTTAAATTCCCAAAATCTAACTCTGCCAGATCCCCAGATCTCCTGATCCCTAGATCCCAAATTTGCAAGTTCCCAAATTCCTAAACTTCCACATCTCCAACCCCCTAATCAGATTAAAGTACCGTATAATAATCTGCAAATAATAAAGTAGAATGCTATTTGCTGTCCAAACATTTTGTTGAAAGTTCGAGCTTCAGCATCGTGGATACCAGTGCAAATAAAATAACGAAACAAGTTGAACAAACGAGCCGTCAGGTAAACAAATCCTGGGTGCTCGTGGCAATTGCAATGATGAAAAGGAAAAAACTACAAGGGAGATGAGTCGAGAGGGGGGGCTCGATGGTGGGAATGATTCATCGGAAGTACGTGACAGTCTGTTCGCAAGCAAATGCGAGTGTAACGATATTACTGCGAACTCCACAATTGCGGTATTGTTAGGCTGTTGGGGTCCAACGAGTAGACGCGCAAATAATGGGGAGAGAAACGCTCGTCTGGCTTGCTACGGGGACCCATAGAGAACGAGGGTTGGAAAAGTACCGCTCCGTCGTATATCTTCGACGCTAGACGCGCTGACGGAAGGTCAGGGGGTGCAAACTGATTCGAAATGGAGAAAGAATGGCGGACTATGGGTTACCGTGATATTTGTGCCGCTGGAACAGCCTCTTTTGCTTCGGTTTAAGTGCCTTCTACAAAAGGGCTTCAAACAAATTGATTCCGGAACGCTTTATTTTCAATGTCAGCATGATATATCCAGTCGTTACATTTCATGACATCTTTTCGCCTGATCTCCCGTTTAATGTCATATGTGTCACATATGCGACTTCTTGAACGTCTTCAACCCGACAAAATCGGCGTTTTTATTCTGACAGTATGACTCAGAAGTTTTCAAGCTTTCACTACGATAACTGTAGTGGGACACTTGCAGATCCAAGTTTAATTCCACGCTTCTGCATGGATGACTTTTTTTATAAACAAAGTGACACGTGGTGATAACACGATTTTTAATTATGATTGTAATTTCTTCTTGCGAATGAGGCGACGGAGGTGACCTCTCATGAAAATGACTTTACTCAAATGAACGAGAGTACCTATTTTTTATTGATAAACGATTGCGATTATGAAGCTGAAGTCTTCCGTTTTTTATGAAAACTGGCATCCAAGAAGCAATTTGCTCCGTACTCCCCGAAATTGAAATAGATTATTTATCCTCTTTCATATTTAATAGCGGGCAATTTTTCAAGGGAATTGTTGCTCAAGATTCTCGCTGGCGAGGAGGATTTGAATCGGGATAAGACGAGACAAGCTCGCGCACGAAAATATCAGAGATATTCAGAAATGCTCGAAGGAACTGGTTTCTCGTAAACGATATATCGACTTACAATCGTTGCACGGGGATACCACCAAGAGAACCGTCGAGTAGGCGAATAAGAATCAGAAAGGGAAACACGGAAAGCTGGGGCTGCAATAGGGGATGATTTAGGATTTCCTGTTACTACCCTCCGGATTTTTCCTTGCAAGACTCTACGAAACATCGTGTACACTCGTGTTCGACACGATGGATACTTCAACCAACTACCATTATCAATGTCCAATTTAAAAGAAATATTGATTAGACTGCTATAAATTTTTATGACGTAGCAGTTTTAGAGGTTATTTTTCAGAGATGAGTTCATTTGCAGAACTAAATGAAAGTTCTTATAAAATAACCTAAATTGATAGGTAATTTATAATTATAAATGTTTAAAATACCTGTGTAGCTCTGTCATTTATTTATCTTAAGACCTATTTACATTTTGCAATAAAATTAATTTCTTTTGTGAAAGAGTGACCGTAATTAAATAAAATAAATACATTTCAAACAAGACTAGCTTGAAATAAGAACCCTTGTAAATTAATAATTAATTGTTCTTGTTATATTACTCGTTGACTATTAACAGAAGTGCACAGTAAAGAAAATAGAAATACAAGGTGAAAATCGTAACGGGTGAACATGAATTAAAAGAGCTTCAACCCTTTGCAGAGCTCCGTGGAATAAATGGCATTCGTCAATGGCGTATTTAGGGTAATTTATTCATAGTCGATAGTTATTGCGAGATTGACGAGAACAAGTAACCGTTTCTCGGTCGCCATCGAGGGTGGTGCGGGGGTCGAGTACGAGGCACGAATATTAATTGGTCTTAATTATGCGCGGCGGAGGGCTCGTTTTAACGCGACCAAAGTTTTTCGCGACACTCGCCAACCCCTTACTTCCTTCCCTTTTCTTTTATGGACCCCCCGCTTGATGCGAGGGTAGGTACACTCTGACTTTAAAGGAAGTTACCGCCGCGACGAGGAACGAAAATGGTCCCTCGACGAGTTTTGCCATTGTGGTTTATCGAATTTTCTCTTCTTTCGCGAGAGAAGTTTCGAGTGTCTGGCTACGGTTACGCTCGCGCCAGACACATTTCAATTAACGTTCGGCTCTTTCAACAGATTTCTGATTAACTTTGCATCCCGCGCGAGAAACGAACGATAACTGGAGGGGATGGAAAATTGAACCTTGAACTTCATTTTATATAACCGGTGCCGGATCAAGAAACTTGTATTATTTCGAATTAGTTTCATATTCGTCGAGGAAATTCTTGAATAATCAGGGACTCGTAAGGGATGACTTTTCAAAATTTATACTAACTCACTGAGAAAAAATTCATTTTCAATTATATTAAATTGAAAGGAAGTTTATGTATTTGTTCAAAATGAAATGAATTACAATTGTGTTGACATGAATTAAAAAATGGCTCACATACCTGATTTACGTATGTAACACGTATGGTTAATTTACACATAATGCAAAATATTATGAATTCTGTATAACATAGAAGAATTTGCACAAAATATAAATACACTTAATATATATTGTATATACAACACATGTATAAAACACTACACTTTGTACACATGTGTACACATGTTACACGTGTACAAAAAATACGAAAAAGTCTCACAAGTATTTATAAGGAGTTATAATTTTAACACGAATGGTCATTATAAGTGATATGAGTCATAAGAATCCTTCAAATATCCAGAAAATAAAATAAAGTTAAAGAATCTATATAAAATTAACTTCCCAGAGGAAATTCTCTCGAATTCATTAAATTTACGAGTGTAATAAAACCGAGAAAATGGTGGAAGTCGCAATCGAAACGGATTAATAATTGAATGAAAATTGGTAGTTGTTCGACGATTGAATTTGTCCGCATGAAGTGACGAAATTCTCATTGCTTTTTTCCCGCCCAACCCCTCGGAGAAGCCTATTTAGCTCGCACGATGTAAATGCAGCAAGTTGCGGAAGCGTTTCCCCCCGAAACTTCCAATCTCCCCGGGCGAGAAGGAATGCGATTAAGCGTTGATGGCTTCCTAAATGCAAACAACCCCCGAAACCGTAATCACCGAAGACAATCACGCCGCGATAAAGGGTAGACAATGTTTCGCCCTAGAAGAATAAATGACAGAAGCATACCGAGAAGGCTGTCAATTAAGTGACACCTCTTAATTCGTGGCCCTCCCTTCAGGAAACAGCTTTTTCATCCCTTACACGCTCACAACCGAACGTGACTAAATTCACGGATTTCAAAGGCTTCGTATGATCTTTTATCATTATTCTAACCGTGTTTCATACCCCTTTTGGTTATTTTAAAATTTATACTTCATGGATGAACACTCGATTACTATAGATGACTAATTTATGAGACACGTTAGGGAAATATCTTTGTCACATATGAAATTGTTTTATGTACATATATATATATCATATATATCATATGTATATTAAAATGATGTATGCGTTAATTGAATTTTGTTATCGAAATTTGTCAATCGTGAAACCATATGTGTATTATGTACACGTGTATATCATGTGTATCATATGTATGTTAAAATGACACATGCATTAATTGAATTTTACTACCGAAATTTGTTAGACATGAAACTATACATATATTATATACATATGTATATCATGTGTATGTGTAAACCATATGTGTATTATGTACACATGTGTATTAAAATGCGTTAAACGAATTTGATAAAAATGTGTAATTTCGAAGTTTGGCAGCAGCGCAAAAGCTTCGAGGGGTTAAAAATGGATAGCAACCCTCCGACTATTGAAACGGTAACCCCATTTGGAATAAGAACGAGCACTGATTTCAAGCGGAAGTCGCGTTACAAAGCAAAGAAACGAAGAAAAGGTGCCGCCGTGTGTGTTATTGCGTATGACACGCTCAAACGAGTAGCGTGGCTTATCGCGAAGCGTAGGAAGGGTGGTTGGAATTCGGGGGTTACTTGATCTCTACCCCTTCGACGTCGCATAGCATTTCCCGACGTGCTGGCATCCACCCTTGACTATCCCGACGACGTTGAGGTCTTCGTCCTCCTCGTTCTCCTTATTCTGTATTAAAGCTGCCCACCCTCGACGTGACATAATTGACCCGCCGTCTGTGGAATCGAAGGGTCACTTCGATCCTTCCAAAAATTCGATTATGGAATATGGGTTTATTGCTTACTGATTCGCAAATTGTGGATTACGTCGTTTTGCAAATTTGATTTTCATGTAGCCATGTTGAACATCTCTAGTGCATCACTTGGAAATCTGATTTCTAGCTTTCTACATATTTTTCTAAAGTCCCTAATTTGCAAATTTTTACGTCTGTAATTTCTGTATTCTTAAATTTTTTAATTTCTCATGTTTCAAATACATAAATTTCCAAATCCCTAAATTTATAGGAATCGGTGTTCTCCAATTTTCCTTCCTAATTCCTGGATTCGTGAATCTCTCAATTTTTAAATCCCACAATTTCCAACTTTCAATGTTGACAGATTTGCAACTTCTCAACTTTCTAAAATTTCCAAATCTTCAAATTTCTAACTTCCCAAAATTTTCCAATCTCCAAATTTCTACATTCCTCTGTTTATAAATTTAAATTACTAAATTTCGTGTGTGGTACACGGAGGAAAATAAGTACAGAGTCAACTTCGTGCAACGGTATTAAAAATATTATTCAAGATACGAAATCGTTAAAGTTCTATTTGATGCAAGGCCAACAGGATTTGTACCGGAGAAGCGCAAACTAATATTGGCTGTAAAGCAGAAAAAGCTTCCTGTTTCTTGTTTACCTTTCATGTTTGCAGACCTGCTCGCACATTCTGTTCTTCGTGTTCTTCCTCGAAGCGAAAACACTTTGACTGTCAAGAAAAGCTGCAAATATTACAGAATGCCTGGAATATTATAGAACGATGAAATCTGTTTCGGGAACCTTTGAAAAATTAAAATGCTATTGTAACTTCATGTTCCTATTTCAAGTAAATTCGCTGAGCTGGTATATAATTTAATGTTAGTTTAAGAAATTGAATTTTGAATTTTTCATTATTCCAGGTTATAGTTTGGTATATTTTCTAGATCTCTGCATTTGAAAACTTAAGAAATTTGCAAATTTAGTTTCCTAATTTGTTCATATTCTCTGGGGTTAAAATTTCTCAAATTTTCTAACTTTACAATTTTCCACATCCTCGTTCTCAAATTTTCGAAAATTTCCTACGTTCTGAATTTCCTAAATTTTCATAAATTTTCTACATTCTGAATTTTCCAGTCTCAATTCCTCAAATTCCCAGAAATTCTACATTTCTAATCTTCCTTTCATCCATCATCTGAACACATCGTAACCTAACCTAACGCGCAGCAACATTAGAAGTTCAATGTAATAATACAGAATAATATTAGAAACGAAACCCAAGCCTATTAAACACGAGGTAATAGTAGGCATGGGAATAACCTAGTATTCTACAGGAGAACGTGTAGAATAATTATCTACCCGCCGCCATTATTATTCCGTTGATTATCATAATTTGGCAAGGGTGTAATTTCGTTCGGAGGAAGAAGCAACAAAAGGGTGAGGATCTTTACGGTCGGAAAGAAGCGTCAGAAGTTGCGCGACTTTTCCGCTAGAGAATAACGGTTGTTAGCGAGGTAATAGGAAAACTTTTCGGTATCGAAGATTTCCATTAATCTGCATTAATCTTAGGCAGCAAGGGCAAGCGTTTCTACTCGTTGAGTAGCTCGTAACAGGCCACGATAAACACCGACAACTAATCAACTCGTCGAAACTTCTCGCTGGCGATAATGATAAACGATGATGTCTAGGAAAACCAACTCTTAGACTTCATAAGTTTCTATCGATATATAGCTTGAGTGCGTCATATACAGCTTGAGTGCGTCATATACAGCTTGGGTGCATCATTTGTGGCTTAAGTACGTCATGTATAGATTGAGTGCGTCATCTATAGCTTGAGTGCGTCATATGTAGGTTCAGTGCGTCATGTATAGGTTCAGTGCGTCACGTGTAGCTTAGGTGCGTCATCTATAGCTTGAGTGCGTCATATGTAGGTTCAGTGCGTCATGTATAGGTTCAGTATGTCATGTATAGATTCAGTGCGTCATGTATAGATTCAGTGCGTCATGTATAGATTCAGTGCGTCATTTATGGATTGAGTGCGTCATCTGTAGCTTGAGTGCGTCACGTGTAACTCGAGTGCGTCATGTATAGGTTCAGTGCGTCACGTGTAGCTTAGGTGCGTCATCTACAGCTTGAGTGCGTCATATGTAGGTTCAGTGCGTCGTGTATAGGTTCAGTGCGTCACGTGTAGCTTAGGTGCGTCATCTACAGCTTGAGTGCGTCATATGTAACTTGAGTGCGTCATGTACAGCTTGAATGCGTCAGCTGTATTTGTATGTTTCGGAAATTAGAAGGCTGGGAAAATTGGAAATTTGGAATATTAAAAGGCTAGGAAATTGGAAAATTGGGAACTTAGAAAATTAGGAGATTGGGAAATTGAGAATTTAGGAAATTAGAGGGCTGGGAAATTGAAAAATTGGGAAATGGGAAAATTAGAAAATAGACAAATTCCAAACTTGAAAAGTTATCAAATGGAAAATCAATATAATAAATATCCATCATCATCCAGAATCCACTAATTAGATCTCCTCGTATTAAATCCCGAACGAACATGAATCTTGCTATTATCGACGCTTAAAATTCGCCGATATTTTTGCAGTTTTATTTGCACACACGATGCAAGTCACGTATAGAAGCAATATTGTTTTCCGTGTAATATACTCGATACGAGTATCCCATAAATCACCGTGTAGCCTTCGTGAACGGAAGACTAAAGCAAGTCGCATCGAGCTGTCGATGTTCAGATCAAAAAATCCATTTTTCACGATTTAATACAGCTTGGTATGAGAGTCTTGGCTGGGTAACAGCTGCCGACATCTGCAACCTTCCTGTAATATGGCGGAGTAAAATTCGAATATCAAACGTGTGCATATGAATGCGGCTGAAGCGAGCGCATTTGCAAACAGAGAACGATAGAAAACCCTGAATTTACCAGCTATTCTCTGTTCAAGATTTATCCAGGATCGTAATTTGTAAAATTAATCGAAATGAAATGAAGTCTTCAAAATTCAGGAAGTTCAATCGAAGATAAATTGTTCATTTGAAGTTTTCGACCTTCTCGAAATCATTTTGAGAATTGACAAAAATTAATTTAGCAAAGTTTTACAATTTATCGTGAATTTATGTTCGAACGATAAAATACATTAAATTCTATTTGAACAACGCGCATGCGAAACAGTTGATACGGCACCCTCGGTGCATCGGGAACACCATAAATTTCCTTTCCAGTGGAAAAATAATAAATGATATGGTAGACAGCTTGTAAAACGCGCGACTAGGCTCGAAATAAAGCGCGAACAGACGGGTAAGAAGGGATTCTCTTGTTTCAACGGGAAGTTTCTTAAGGAACGAACGGATTTACACGTAAAACTTCACACTTCGCCCGGCGAAACAGCGGTAGAGGAGAAACTTAGTTTCCCGCTCCGTTGCTCGTAAAAATTTTAATACGGTGCCTACAACTTCCCCGCGCCTCTTACTGCGGTATTCTAATAATAAGAATACCGGTTGAAACTTTTCATTCGGTTTGTTATTTTTCCAACAGGAATATTCAACGACTTGTCCGAACTTCCTTTTAACCTCTTAACTCCCGCATTTTTATAACTATGAATAATCAACATTCCACCGTTATCTGGAGCGTTGCTAATGTTTCTTAACGTCCACATATTTCACGTTTTAATCCGTTCCACTCGCAATCACCGGTTTGTGCAGAATCGATGTGCAGGATGCAAATGACGCGAATCAGGATTTACAACAAGTGAATACAAGTAGACTGTATCTGCACTCAAGTTACATATGACGCATTCAAGTTACGGATGACGCACTCAAATTACACATGACGCACTCAAGTAACACATGACGCACTCAAGTAACACACGACGCACTCAAGTTACACATGACGCACTTTTTTCCCCTTGCAAGAAAATCTAAAGAGAAGTTAGAAAACAATATCTATAAAGTGCCCAGATGAGCCAGAAAAATTGTCCTAAACAACATAAGTGCCTTTTCCTCCAAAATTTTCTTGCACCCAAAATTGCATGATTTATCGAATGATCCCCAGCCCAAATCAACAGATCCATTTCTCAAGCAGGAATGTGCAGCATCTGCTTTCGTAGGTTGATTCCACGCCGAAGGGAAAGGAGATGACTAGAAACGGGATAGAAATGCTGAGCAACCCAGGAATAGCCCACCTCCTTGTTTGCGGGCAACCTAGCGTGGGGCACAGTCAGCTTCGTCTGAGAAGCAAAGGCGATCTGGAACCGGTTCGATAGCGAACGATTTCGTCTCTCTTGAAGTTCGGTAGCCAAAGGATCCGTGGACACTGTCTTCGAGCTGTCTATCTTGTCCGAGTTGTTCCCAAAGCCAACCAATCATCCTTCGTCTTCGTTCTGTCTTCAACTATCGAGAAAGTTTCGCCCACAGAAATGGACGTGTCCTCGGCTCTGATGGATCAACCTCCAATCGAGATCTTCGGGACCTTCGATATCGAGGTAGAGACCAGCTGGACATTTCTGGCAGTTGCTTTACACCGGACATTGTTATTCTACTCGTGACTTGTGGACATTTTGTAATTCTTCGACGTTCTGCATTATTACCTTCTTCGTGTTTAGATTCATTGTTTCTTCGGAAGAAAATATTGGGTAGGCTCTTCTTCGAAAAATGTTTGCAGTTGACTTGAAGATATTGTTAGGTGTGTTGACTCGTTGAAAGTATTGTTGGAAGGCATGTTGACTTTCGGTGAAATGATCCTCTCATTATCAATGAGGTCATCCCTTGTTCAAGGACTATTTTTGCTAACAATTCAATTTATTTGTCATTTCAATATGAAATTATATTTCTGAGATGTGACCTGCACAACTGTGAGAAACTAGAAGTAAAATCTAGATTTTATCAAACATATGGCATGTTATATGTTCATATTTGAGTTTCAGATCAATCAAATTTAAGTTGCATCCACAAAGGGTGAAGAGTCTGACACTATTTTGATAGTTTGATAAAAAATATTGCTCCTCCTTGATCATCGTTAGTGCATGAAGGACTTTTAACCTCTACCTTAATAACTAGATCAATATCTTGATTAAAGAGCACCTAACTTAACAGACCCTTGACGAACGTCACTGCATTAGAACACGAAATACGTTTAATCTTGATCAAAAATTACTCTTGATTTAACAGGCCTTTCAAGAAACTCCCTTAGAACATAAAAGACCTCTTTGACAAGTCAATCAAAAATATTGCCATAGTTTATGCAGAGCTTTTAGGAATGTTGAAAGATGAGGCTCGTCTTAAGCGTTTGATAGAAGAATATGAAAAAAGACCGATACGTTGACAACAGATTTTCCACGATTCAAATCGAGAAACACAGTTCCAGCAGTGCAATTTCACGGGCAAACGAGTCAGCCGTGAAATGAAAAGCCCTGCTAGAAGCGACGAAAGGTACAATTGAAACCGTTGACGTGTTCGGTGGCTGCATAACGAGAGCCATTCCTCAAGCACGAAACTTTTGCTGAAATAAATGGCGTCGATGCGTTCTTTTTTTCTTCTTTCCGTTCCCGATCCGTCCTCGACTGTTCCGCAGTCTCGATTCCAGCTACGCTCGTCAAAACCCCGTCGATTCGACGATCGTAATATCGATTTTACGCAATAAATAAGAGTACACAGAGGTGACAAGGAATTCCTGCGGATTTCGTTCTGGTTTTAACTCGGGACGGCCATTGTGAAATGTTAATAATTGGCGAAATATTCATTTGATGGAAAGCTTGACAATTTTGGAAAATTGGAAAATTAATAAGTTGGTTCGGGTGAAATGTGAATAATTAGGAAGGTTTGGAAAATTTGGAATTTGATGTGTAGGGAATTGGGAAATTAAAAAGAAATGTGTCATGTGTAGCTTAAGTGCGTCATACGTAACTTAAGTGCGTTATATGTTACTTGAGTGCGTCATGTGTAACTTGAGTGCGTCGTCTGTAGCTTAAGTGTGTCATACGTAACTTGAGTGCGTCATGTGTAACTTGAGTGCGTCGTCTGTAGCTTAAGTGCGTCATACGTAACTTGAGTGCGTCATATGTTACTTGAGTGCGTCATGTGTAACTTGAGTGCGTCGTCTGTAGCTTAAGTGTGTCATACGTAACTTGAGTGCGTCATGTGTAACTTGAGTGCGTCGTCTGTAGCTTAAGTGCGTCATACGTAACTTGAGTGCGTCATATGTTACTTGAGTGCGTCATGTGTAACTTGAGTGCGTCGTCTGTAGCTTAAGTGTGTCATACGTAACTTGAGTGCGTCATGTGTAACTTGAGTGCGTCGTCTGTAGCTTAAGTGCGTCATACGTAACTTGAGTGCGTCATATGTTACTTGAGTGCGTCATGTGTAACTTGAGTGCGTCACGCGTAGCTTAAGTGCGTCATACGTAACTTGAGTGCGTTATATGTTACTTGAGTGCGTCATATGTAACTTGAGTGCGTCATGTATGGTTTGAGTACGTCATGTGTAGCTTGAGTGCAAGTAGTATAACTATTCCACTTTGTCTACAAGTGTCTATTTGTTCACATCTACTTATTGTCTTCTCAAAAATAAGTCAAAGTGTACCTACTCTCCCTGAAACTACTAACAAAATCTGCAAATTCACCTTAAAATAAGTGGAACATGTCCTACCTCGACACAATTTGATAATCCTCGTTTCCAAAGCGAACCCGAAGCCGAACGCTGATCGAATTGCAAGGGAACTTGGCTGTCCCATATACGAACGAGATGCGGAGACACAGAATCGCGGAAAAGTAGAGGAAACGAAACCGTGATCGTGGTCGCAGCGGGATTCGGCGAGTTCCCAGAACACGCGAGAAGCTCGGCATTAAGCTGGATAACAATAAACGCAAAAGTTCGCCGGAGAAACGGCAGAAGTGTTTCCGCTACACTTGCTGTTACGGAATAATCCACGGACCTGTTCGCCAAAGCTCAACGTTCTAACGTGAAAATGGCCCGGAACGTTGAGCAACTGTTTGAAATTATTCATGGCCAGCGGTTAGGCCACTGTGTCTTTGTAATTTCATTTTCTTCCGCTACACGGGATACCGCGCATAGTTCCCTGGAATTAAAGCGATGGTCCAGTTAGATTTCGATGAGAATATCAGGAGGAAATTTTGCGGCGATCAACCGCGCTACAGATAACGGGATTATTTAGCTTCCTCTTGTCGGTGCTTCTAACTTCTATTATTTAGAATATCTACTTATGAAATGACTGGTCTAGGATTATTTAGGATCGTCAAGATTTTCGTGGAATTTAGTAACTTGAAAAATGTGTACATGGGTGTTGAAGATATCACAAAATGAATTTTATTGTGAACTTGAGAACTTCTCAGTTCCACTTAAATTGTAACAGTAATTGTAGAAACGTGGTAAAATTAAATTCGTATTGAAGTGACAAGACATTTCTGTCTTTATTTTCTTGCAGAGTCCTTATAGAGTGAAATAAACGCAGAGATAAAAGTTTGATGCGCAGTGAATGCAGAAACGGAACGATAAAAATGCGGAGGTAAATGGGATCAACGTAAGCAGAATGATGTGTTTACGGATTTATGCAACGTGAAAGAGTACTATTAATGTTTCACCATTATTTTCGTGTTTTCTTTCGGTCGAGAGAAGCTTGAGACCACTTTTTCCGCCACTTTTCAGCTTGTTTTAAAACGCGTTATTTATCGACCGTAAGAGAACGGTGTGTTGGGAATAAAGAGCGTAAAAAATGCGGACATTCTGGTTTTCATAGGGTTAACATTGACAACGATAAACATCGGAGTTTAAGGAAGGACCGTGGAAACACACTATTCAATTTTGTGCTTTGTAAGAAACGTGTAACGATATTTTTATGACGGCACAAATAAAGTTCTTCAATTATCGTAGTTACCGCAATTAAGTATTTGCGAGGCTGAAAGTTTCACGGACGCTCTGTCAACTTAAATTAAATTTTTCCTTCATGGCTGAGAGAAAAACGAATATAAAATATCGCGACAACTATGAATACAGATTACCTTATTTCGCCATGTTAAACTCGAACAAAGATTTATCTGTTAAACTCGTTACCTATGGAAAATATTTTAAGAACTCAAAAATACAAATTTTCATGTATATACATTTAGAATATTTGATTCATCTCAACTTTCAACGCTCAATTCTAAGTCTGACTCGTGACGCAATTATTTGCATACTTAACTAAATTGATGTAACATTTCAACTTTCTCTGTTTTAATATTGTAGGTGTGGTTAGTTAGAATGACGCACCTGGTGAGTCATGGTTCCCAAGTTCCCTAATGTCGCTTGCAAGGCTTACAAGTTGAGAAATAAGGTCCCAAATCTCCAAAATTCTAGAATTGAACTACCCCAAATTTCCCACATCTCACTAATTCCGAACTCTGTAATCCAGGAATCGCGAAAACTGTAGAATTGCAAGTAGTAAAGTAGACAAAGTACTTTGTATAAGCCCGATTGTAAAATTGCAAGTAACAAAGTACTCTGTACGAGTCCCGCAACCGTTGCAAGTAGCAAAGTTCGTACGCATATTGCCCCCAGCTCCCCAGTAGAATAAAATAGAAACTAGATTAAACACATTGCTCTCACGCGAGAGCACATCGAGCGTTAACCAAATTAACACTCGTAGGCGAACAAACAGAGCACGGTAACATCCCTGTTACATTCAGCGAGCGTTCCCGGTTTTCCCGTAGCTAAACGTCGAGCTTCCTGCGGATCCAAGACAGAGAAAGGATGCGAAAAAGGCGCGGCTGAATTTATGCTTCATTCGTAGAGGTTATGTACACGCGAGGAGGGAACGAGCGAAGCGTAAATTATGGTACTCTTGAACGCGAACACGAGCCTGTACGGTTTTCAGCTCGACACGGCGTTACTCGTTACGGGGTGAGGGCCCGTTGTTTCCAGCGGGGGTGCACCCGTGTCTTTTATTTATTGTTCCGAAGTAAGCCGCGAGACCACCCTTCCGTCTATCCCACGGTGCGAGAAATTTCATTTGAAAAAATACCCTCTTGTTTCTCCTCGTTCGTTTCTTCTCGTTCGCCGGTCGACACGAACGAACACTCGTCCCTCGACTTTCCTCCAAAGAGAGTGAAAAAGAGAAGACCCGCGGCGGTTCTCGCGAACGACCTCTTCTTTCTTTTTTCTTCTCGTCGAGTCTCTTAAAGCCTCGTTTCACGGCGCACTGTCTAGCCTGTTAATAGACAAACGAACCGGCTGTGAATCGAAACGCTCGCGAAACGCGTTTGCGAGCCTTCAACTCTTCATCCGTGCTTTTCTCCTCAATTAACCATTCGACTTTTCAACCAAGGAAGATCCTGTCAGCTCCTCCGTTTAGATTTTGTTGCCACTTGCAAATCCTGTGTTCACGTCGCTGAAAGCTACTTTTCTTCATATTATTGCTTCCCCGAGGAATGTTTCATTTAAGGACATTCAGGGATGTACAGTCACCGATGACGGTGAATTTAAATTAATCCCATGTTCAAGGTTAACCTACAATGTCATGACGCACTCGTGACGCACAGTTCGGATACAACTAAATTCCCTGAAGATCCCTGAATCTAATATTTTGTTTCTCCTAATATTGTAGCAATGATTATTTAGCTCTAACTGCTAAGAAAATCATAGGTTAGTGTTGATATGGTGCATTGCAGATTTCTATAAATCTATGATAAACACGATCTCTTCACATATAAATTATATATAAGTTAAATAGCTTCGAAATTAAGTTCAATATAATTTAACTTATCAGTAAAGTTGAATTTGAAATAAAATTCCATCCTAGACGAATTATTTGCTAGTAAAGATGTTTCGTCAAAAATGAGACAATCGTCTCGTTTCGTTTCAAATAAATGATCCCAAAGATGATTTCGAAAAATGAGAGAAAATAACGAGTTACTAAATAAGGAATAAGAAGGGTGGAAAATGTAGTATTTCGTAGAGAGTTTCCCCCAGGATCGAGATTCCTCTCGCGTCGTTCGAGCGAACAGCGAGCGGAAGGCACTAATTGACTGGCTCCGTCGCCTCCGGTTTTTGAAACGAATTAGTTGACGACGAATCCGATTCAGTCGCGTCCTTTCAGAACCCCTTTGCTGTTTACCCACCCTACGTCTCATCTTTATGACGAGAAGCTTCGTTTTTCACAACTACATCTCGTTACAATGTTCACGGACGAATGAGAACGGGGCGGAGGGTTTTTGTTAAGCCATCGAGAATTCGAGTTAATACGCCTGGCGTCGCGTCGCGTCGGGACGCGTAGAATGCATAACGCGCCACCAGATCATGCTTAATTAGCCTGTCCTCGAGCGCGCGATTTAATACGACGTCCCTATCGGGGAAGGTTTCGATTGCACCGACTGTTTTCCCTCGACCCTTTTACCGGTGACTGTAATTACCTCGGTTCTTCATCTACGCGTCGACACGGGAAGAAATCATTCTTTAAGGGCCGAAATGGTTTTCAGCGTGATGGACACTGGGTAACGCTCGAAACATCTCGAGAACCTGCATACCTTACAAATTTATACGTTTCACATCCTAGATTCTTCATCCACCAAATTTCTCAATCTCTAGGTACCTTACATTCTAGGTCTCTCAATACCTAACTCCACAATTCCTATAACTCTCAATCTCTAGATCTCACATTTCTCAGACATCTCAACTCCCAAATCTCTCAAATTCTAGGTCCCTCAAATTCTAGGTCCCTCACATCCTAGTTCTCTCATTTCCTGTATCACTCAACCCTCAAATCTCTCAATTCCTGGTCCCTCACATCCGAGATCCCTCAACTTCCAACTACACAATTCCTAAAATTTTTAATTTATAGATTCCACATTTGCTAGATCCCCCACATCTCCCAATTTCTAGGTCCCTCACATCCTAGATCCCTCATTTTCTGTATCAGTCAACCCCCAAATCTCTCAATTCCTCGTCCCTCACATCCGAGATCCCTCAACTTCCAACTACACAATTCCTAAAATTTTTAATTTATAGATTCCACATTTGCTAGATCCCCCACATCTCCCAATTTCTAGGTCCCTCACATCCTAGATCCCTCATTTCCTGTATCACTCAACCCCCAAATCTCTCAGTTTCTAGGTCCCTCACATCCTAGATCTCTCAATCCCTAACTCCACAATTTTCAAAACGCTCAATCTCTAGATCTCTCAATTCCTAGACCTCTCGACCCCCAAATTCCTCAATTTCAACGTCCCTCACATACTTGATCCCTCTTTCCTGTATCTCTCAACCCCCAAATCTCTCAATTTTTAGGTCCCTCACATCCTAGATCTCTCAATCCCTAACTCTACAATTCCCAAAACTCTCAATCCCTAGATCTCCCATTTGCCAGACCCCTCAACCCCCAAATCTCTCAATTTTTAGGTATCTCACATCCTAGATCTCTCAACCCCTAAATCTCCAGGTCTCCACACCCTAGACTCCACAACTCCTAAGTCTCGAAAATTCGATATCTCTCAGTTCGAAACTCCGTCGAACCCTAGACCCTCAATATCTAGATCCGTAGATCTCCATCTCCGAAATCCTTAGATCCCACCATGCAGATTCCGAAATTAAAGAACGCAGAGCGTAATGGGGAAAATGTTGAGTGCCAGTCATCGAGGTAGCGAGACGCGTTTTTACGCGGGAAAATGGCGAGAGGTGAAACTGAAATGAAGCGAGCGAAAGGAAGGAAGGAAGCGAAAAAAGACGAAAGTTCGCGAAGTCTGAGTAGTCGGCATTCATGCGGAGGTTTTGCCGTAAGGTCGGAATTCACGTACGGCGATAAAAGAAACGCGCGGAGCTGTCGGTGGTTACCGGAGGGGTTGCTAATACCCTGAAAATCTGCTTCCCTCGTGTCATATTCGAAAGGTACGCGGCCGGTATCGTGGGGTTGCCCTCTTCGAAATTCCGCGTCGACATCCGCTTGATTACGCGCGTCTCTTTTCCGCTTCATTTCCGCGCAGGGACCGGGGATCGTTGCTGAAAATTTCTCACCCCAGGACCCTTTTCTCGACATCCTTTCCGGATCGGATTCCGAATGATTTCGCCCCACGAGAACGATCCCTCTTCACCACCGCTTTTTTTCATGCAAATTGGACAACCGAGATTTTTCTCCTAATACACCTTCGATTACCCTCGACTTTAATACGTTTATTTTAACGTATTACTGCACCGAGCTTTATCGGTTTTTATTTTACCTGCATAATTTGTGGCGAACGTTGCCTTTTTGCGGGTCATGTTCACGTGAAGCATATTTTACTCATGGCGCAGCTTAAATATCTTTAATAGCCTTAATATATTCTGAAATAAAAGGGGTAGTGAAATTTCAGAAATTAGATACAGGGTGATTTATCAGGGAAATTTTTTAAAATTTTGCAAATTTGAATGTTTAGTAAGGACCTGAAGATTTAGCAATTCGAAGAAAGGGATCATGAAAATTTTGGAATTTAGAAAGAAATCTGAGGGTTGAAAATCTGAAGTTCCTTTTGTTTGACGACAGAAACGTGATTGCTTTTCGTACAATATTCTACTCAGATTCGAATTAAGGATACGGATAGAAGTCGTATTCTCTCGATTATTACAATTTCATTTTGTCCCCTCTCGATATTGGCTGATAATTGAAGATTAAGCTTCGCGACAAACTTTCGACGAATAAAACTAGATCGATCGGTTCCTCGAAATTACATTTCCCAACGAATGTAAATACGATGGGTCTGCGCTTCGCTCTTTCCTCTTGGGAAAATCGATCAGTCCATTTAGATGGAAACGTATAAAACTGCTTTCTTTGATTACGTCTCGATATAATTTCCCTTGTCTCGATAACGAACCGTGAATATTTTACACTTGATCGCCGTCTTCTACCTCTTTTATTACGTTACACCCTTCAGATACTTCAGGATACACGATTTGGTAAATTTACAAAATCAATCTTTGAATATGAAAATTTAGAGACACAGCATACACAATTTAAGAGCATTAAATATACAAATTTAAAGACAGTTGCTACAGTATTGATAAAAATATAATAGCTCGAATGTGTATTTATAAGCTGATGAACATATAAATATGTTATAATAAACATCACATGTCTATTAAAATATTCCTGAATAATTTTTGATGGAGATAGCTCATTAAGAGACATACGTAATTTGTTGCTTAAATGAGGAGTTATAAATTATTGATTAACGTATGATGTCCATTGAAATATTTATTATCAAGTTCCGATAAAAATAAAAAGCATTTTCATAAAATATAAAATATCCATTAAAAGATGAACTATACATTATTATGAACTATCCACAAATGCCCATTAAAATATTTATTGTCAATTTCCAAAAAAATGACATATATGAAAAAGTATATATGACATGCTATTTATCACACATATCAAAAACGAGCTATACATAAAAAATGTGATGTAGTGGTAATAAAATAGCTCGAAACGAAAAAAAGTATTATCGAATTAATTAAAAGTTCATTTAGGAAATTGATATGTGAAAGTTATGTACGCAATGAGTGTAACGAGCATATATCTGCGATGTAGTTGGATTGCATCGTGCGGTTCTACCGGCGTTTTATGAACGATTGCGCATAGCTTCATTAACTTTTCTTCATACATCGAGTGCAATTACCCGTTTACCGTTGAACGAGAAATTGGAGGTGAAAAAGTAAACTCGTGCAGGGCGAATAAAAATGCTGTTAGAAGTGGTCTGGTTATCAATAAAGAACGATCATTTCCCACGAAAGCTCCTCGTTAAAAGCTATGGGGCAGAAAAATTGGGACGGTCCTAGGGAAGAACACTGAGAGGGGTGGATCGGTGGAAATTGGTGGTGTGCACCCTGTTTCCTACAGCGTACAGGGAATCCCTCATAAATACGGGGTTGTATGGTTCGTAACTGGCCACCGTGGCACAGAAAAAAAGACGGAAAAGAGGGAATAAAAGGTCGGACAAGAGTGGCAGGATAGGAACGTGGTGTATCTCGAAAAGAACGGCTCTGTATAGAAGCGTAGGGGTTGTTTTACGGCAAACTCGCTGCGGATCGTTCTCTTTCAAGATCAACCCTGTGTTCTTCCGACAGAAAAGTGGACTCTTCGGATTTAATTGTAACGATGCGAACGCCCAAAGAGCTGCCATTCACCGGCGAAAAGTTTTAGGTGTTTACTTTTATCGAATCAATGCCCTTTCAATTCGGGGCTTACTTTTTAAGCACCCGTTTATGAACGTAAAACCTTTTCAAACGAACTTGTAACAAATTCTTTGCGAGGGGTAAGTCAGGGGTAGCAACAACCCTTAGAAGTATATTTACAATTTTAAAAGTAAAGTCTTGCAAAGTATTAAGATGTTGCAAAGTTAAGTGAAATTATAAATATAAAATCTGTTATCTCTTTTCAAACGAGCTTGTAACAGCGAGGGTCAACTTTGTCAGGGGGTAGTGAGACAACCCCTAGAAGTATATTTACAATTTTAAAAATAAAGTCTTACAAAATATTAATTTATGTAGCAAAGTTAATTGAAATTGTTAGTCATTGTTCAAGATAAATTACTAACAGGGTAAGATAAAGTTCAAGATAAATTAACAAGAAGAAGAAAGTGTACAAAATTCTACTAGTACGTCTCTTGTGAGTTTAAAGTTTTTTAAAGAGTAATTTTGAGCGAGTAACAAAATTACCCCAAATTAATCCTCCTCTCTCGGGAGAGGTAATTTCAAGAAAACAGTGTTTTTCATTTTCGAGGTATCAGGAGAACAGCTAGCGTGAAATTGACGAACAAAGCTGAGGAAATCGTAATTTTTTGTCGAGCACATTGTTCCGAATCATCCCCTATCTTGTTTCACCCTTCCCGTTGGAAGTTTCCGTGGAAGGACTTTTCCGGCAGATCGAAAGATAAAAAGAGGAGAAAAAAAGAATACAACGAGACTGATCCGGTCCAGCCATTACGTTTTCCTCGAAGAAAATCGCTCGTTCTTTCTATTCACCCCTGTTGAGACAAAAGCATGGCATTAGACGAACACCTCCGCCGAATACCAATGCGTTAAGCTACCGAAAAGCTCCGGTATTAAGTCGCACCCTCTACTTTAATCTTTTCTACGCTCGTGGAGTCGGTTTCGAAGTTGTTTAAGTAACCGACGACTTCCACTCCGTTCGAGAACAGCTTCCTCTTAATGCAATCGAGTGTGCAAACTTTTGCAATCGGATATATTACATGAGAATTTTAGAGAAAAAATACAAAAAACTGAATAGACGAATATCATGGAAATTGCAAGAAAAAATACTTGGGATTTTGCAATTTTTATGTGTACAACAAATTAGTGGTTTTGATGGAAAATTCTAATTGAATAAGAAAAATATTGTATTCATCAAATAGAACATCCTCGAACTATTGAAATAATAAATATTAAAATTGAAAAAATAAAAAAATTTCTGAACAGACAAATATTTCAAAATACCCAAATTATCAAGTTTCCGAATAATTTCCTAAATTGTGGAAATATTCAAATGTATGAGATTGCAAATGTTATAATTACGAGATTATGAAGTATAAAGAAAAATAGGTACGATGGAAGTGATAACGTATAGCAGGAAAGAGTAAAAAGTTAACAAACGCACGATTGTTGAACAATTCCCGGTGGAAATTAAACCGATCTGTTTTCCCGGGGACTCGATCGAAATTTCCATACGATTAAGAGCTCGTATATTATCCCGTTTTAATTAAAGAAAAAGTGGTGGAGGCGAAGCGTTGAATTATCGGCGAAGTAGCGCGGCAAGGAAAACAGAAAAATATAGAAAATACGTACACCTGGTGTTCGGTCTGGCTATATTTCGAGCGTGTTTCATTATTTTCCAGGTGCTGCAGCAGCATCCCGGGTCTACGTGGACGAGTTGTCTAAATTAGCGCGGCAGGCGCAACTGGGAACATGGGGTGGTTCCAAGGATATCGGTAAGTTTTCTAATTTTCTTATTATACTTGCTTACAAGGAAATATTGCTGAATATGAAGACTCATGCTTATCTACCTTTTTAACGTTTCTGGGAACGTTATTTTCAATCGGCGACTTTTAGGGATTTTTGTGTAGTGAAATGTTTTGGGGTGCGTTGAGAATTTTGGGTATTTAGGAATTGGGGAAAATAGGGATGTGCGTGGGGATTTGAATATTTAGGTATTTGGGGATTTTGGAATTTGAGAGTTTGGGGTTTGAGAATTTGGGGTTGGGGAATTTGGGGATTTAGGGGTATAGGGATTTAGGAATTGGGAACTTAGAGGTTGAGGATTTAGAAATATGGGAATTTAGAGGTTGAGAAGTTAGGAGTTGGGGATTTAGGGATTTGGAGATTTGGGAATATAGGGACATGGGGACTTAGGAATTTAGGGATTCAGAGATTTAGGAATTCCAAAATTTGAGGATTTAAAAATTTGTGTAATTCCAGATTTGGAAACATGAGAAATTGGGGATTTGGAGATTTAGAAATTTCGGGTTTTGGGAATTTAGAATTTATTTAATACCTTATAATTCAGATTTAGCGATTTAGATATTGTGAAATTTGAGGATTTGAAAATTTAAAGATTTGTGGACTCTAGACTCACTTGAAAAATTGGGGATTTGTGAGTTTGAGGATTTAAAAGGTAATTTATGCATGTAAATTCTCCCTCTTCACACTCTTCTAATAATTTTACTTTTCATCTCCCAGTTTTATCTCCTCCATGTCAAAACCCATTACTAAAATTTACTATTACT
This sequence comes from Megachile lagopoda, assembly GCA_036983795.1. Taxonomy (NCBI): domain Eukaryota; kingdom Metazoa; phylum Arthropoda; class Insecta; order Hymenoptera; family Megachilidae; genus Megachile; species Megachile lagopoda. Next base: position 8,681,988 of record CM072798.1, read on the forward strand.
ATTACCAAAAAGCTGAATGAAAATTCACTTGCATATATCATCGAAAGTACGAATAAAATTTCGACTTTATTATCGACATTAGGTTGGAGTATATTACGCAACAATTTTCCCCTAGTCAAATGCATAGAAAGTGAAAGAGAAATTCGCTGGGTAACCCGAAAACGGCACACAGCAGGTTGGTAGAAGTAATACGAAGCGAGCAGCAAATAAATCGAACTGGATCTCCCATTCCACTCGAAAAACAAATAGAAGTTCGGTCGCACTTGGGCAGCTTCCTAAGAGCGGCGGTCATGTTCCTTTCTTATTTCGAGACTCTCTAGCTCGGCCACGAAGGTTATCGACCCGGACTTAATACGTACACTTATCACGCTGCAATGATCCTGTTAGCAACTTTTCTATCCTTCTCCCGTACGCTCGGAGCCCCGAGCCGGTCGACGAAAGACAGAGAAAGACTGTTAAACGGGTGAACCTTTATTGGCTTTGGAAGCCACGAAAGTGCTCGTCCAACGTTCGCGCCGTCGGACCAAACTTTGTCGAAAGCGAACCTGGAGAAAAAACGAAATTCCCCGCAAGTCGTACGCTTCGCGACGAGACCCTCGTTTCAAATTAACCGACCGGAGTGTTAATTTATTTTCAGAGCATGTGCACATTTTCTACGGTTAAACTCATTCTATTAATTATCGGGGACCTTTCAAAGCGAGTACATTTTTCTCAACTTTGTGAATAATGTTGGAAACTACTGTTCAGAAAAACTGTTGATGGTAAAAAGCTGTATGGTACAGGGTTTGATGGACCATTTAAAGGTTAGGTTAGGTTAGGTACGAGTAATGTTATAAAACTACTCTTGATGTGGTGAAAAGCTGTCTGGTCCTGGGTTTCGTGGACCATTTAAGGCTTAGGTTAGGTTAGGTACTAGTAATGTTATAAAACTACTGTTGATTTGCTGAGAAGCTGTCTGGTACAGGGTTTGATGGACTATTTAAGGTTTAGGTTAGGTTAGGTACGAGTAATGTTATGAAACTACTGTTGATGTGATGAAAAGCAGTCTAATCAGGATTTGATGTATCATCCAAGGGTTACGTTAAGTTAGATCACTTTGAAGGTTCAGAATTATTTTTTGAAAAATCTAGAGAACATATGAGAGGTCTGGATGTGGTCATTGAGATTACTATTTGAAGTCCTTGAACTTTCTCCTAAAAATTGAGTAAAGATGCTTGCTACATTTGATAACAATAAAACTTTGAATATTAGTAATTAAACGAACAGATCTCAGAAGCGTGGTATTTTGAAAGATAATAGAAAACGAATTCTCGAACATGCCAACATTGCATCCGTTGCTGAAATAGTGGCCGAAGTTAACTGCAATCGGTGGTTAGCTAGAATATCCGAGGCTTGGATATAACCCCTGTTAACTGCATACGAGACACCCCCAGGCACATTCCAATTTAAACTCTGCACCACGTGTGCAACCTCGAAATAGGGTTACCACATTATTTGTCGTTCTAACTGGTTATGGCTAACAATAATGCGGATAAATTATACCTCTGTGAGGACTTTCGTTCTCTTTCCTTTGTAATTCCGACACTTTTCTGCTGTAAATAATTCCTCCTAATTAGCTTTGTTTAATGGGAGGAATATTATATTTGGAGTTTCAACTTTTGCTATTGGGAAGTTGGATGAGGGATTTGGTAATTTGAAATTATATGAATGGTCAGTTGGAATGTGAAGGATTACTTGGAGTATTGTGATGGATGATTACTTGGAATATCATGAAGGATGATCACTTGGAACATCACCAATGATGGTCACTTGGAATGTCACGAAGGATGAACACTTGAGAAACATCACCAATGATGATCACTTGGAACATCATGAAGGATGGTCACTTGGAATGCCACGATGGATGAACACTTGAGAATCATCACCAGTGATGATCACTTGGAACATCATGAAGGATGGACACTTGAGAAACATCACCAGTGATGATCACTTGGAACATCATGAAGGATGGTCACTTGGTACATCATGAAGGATGATCACTTGAAACATCACCAATGATGATCACTTGGAACATCATGAAGGATGGTCACTTGGAATGTCACGATGGATGAACACTTGAAAACCATCACCAGTGATGATCACTTGGAACATCATGAAGGATGATCACTTATAATATCAAAACTGATCATCTGAAATATCACGAATTTGAATAGTTAAGTTTGAAATGTTATATCAGCAATGTTGCCCACCTGGAATACCACAAATTCGAATAGTTGAGCTAGAAAGACCGACAAATTACAAATGACTAAATTTGAAGCTCCATCTGAAGGTCCAAAAACTTGAAACCCCTGAATGCTACAAATTTTGACAAACCCTCCAATAACTCGAAACTCGAATGCCAACTTTGAACATTCGATTTCCTAAACTCGAATGTACTTGAAAATTTCCCCCAGAAAATCTCTAAAACCCAGAAATTTGAAACTTAAAAAATTCTACAAAACTCTCGAACTTCATTGGCAAATTCCTCGCAGCTCCGCAATAAAAACAACGATATTATTCCTGCAGAAAAATGACGAGTGTCCAATAAAAATGGAGAAAGCAGAGCGTTTAGTCAACATTGTCCGATCGTAAAGTTCGCCAGGCGTGTCTTTAACGAGTGCAAATTGGCGAACACTGGAAAACTGCCAAACAGCCAAAATGGAGGATAATAAGATATTCCGGTCCGCTAGCCATCGATTGTTGTAAGAAGCTCCGAGTGTCCTACGAGTGCAACACTTTCCTGATGAGAGTCAATTTTCCAGGAGTTTACCTCAACCTATCTCTTGCGGCAAACCCACTTACCTACACTGAAATTGGACGTTCCTTCGGTTACTTTGAATAACCTATCTGGCGAAATTACGTGCAGAACTCCGTTATGCTTTCATTTTTACTCCACGGTACTCCGAAGAACGAATTACGAAATCAATCTTTAGTCACTTAACGGCAGTTGCGTCAGCCAACTATTACTGCGATTTGTAAACAAGGAGAATTGAAATGTTGGGTATATTATGGATTTGGGGAGCCTTGATTATGAAAGCAATTGGTATTGGTATCTGCTGTTCAAGTGCTGAGAAAATAATTTTATTTCGTTGAAGCGTCATGTGCGTCATCCACACTTGCTTTAAAATTAGAAATGAAGTTGAGAATTTTTCAAGACCACAGATTTCGAAATCACCTTAACAAATTTTGTAACATAAAACCTTGTCAAATATTTCACCACTTCTGTGAGTTTAGTGTTATATTGACCATCTCGAGCCATAATCTCGAAGGATAAACATCGGTTACACAACAAAGCGGTTTCTTTTCCCCGAAATAATTAAAAGTTAAATTTAGTTTGATCAACGGGAAGGCGTATAAATTGAACGAGTTTGTCTCTGGCGTGTGTCGTTTCGCAGTTGACAAAAGTCCGTCGATTTAAACTTGAGTCGACGGATTCCTGGGTGAACAAGTTTGAAAGGTTCGTCGCAACGGCAAAGGAAATCTCAGCTCTATTCAGGGAACGTCTCTGTCGAATCGAGCTGAAACGATCTTCTCGAGAATGCGATAGCTGAACTTCTCGCGTACGAGGCTAATCGATGTGCCAGGAATCTGCTGATAATTACCGTCGGACAAAGCAGTTTGCGCAAACTTCGGTCGTTTCCTCTCGTGTTTCATTTCTTCTGTTACGATATGTCATTTTGTGCTAGCTTCTGAAAGCAGAGCGTGGGAGGAGCGTAATGGGATTGAGCCATCGTGGTTTACTGTAAATAAGATTATAATATTTGTATTCATAAAATAGAACTTGAGTCCTTCAATTTTGACATGTACAACGAATTATGGAAAATTCTAATTGGTTTACTAATAATAGAAATGACTGAAATTATGATAGAATTAAAATTGTGAGATTAATGATATTTAAGAAGCTTTTGATGACAAAATCACAGAGACTGCAAGAAAAATACTTAAGACTTTTGCAATTTTTGTATGTACAACAAATTAGTGTCCCTCGTAAAAAATTCAAATTATAGCTTAATCAAAATGAAACCGAAATCAGTATAACTGCTTCTATTTATATTTCTGCCGAGTGACGAGATTAATAGCTGACGGAGTGTGTTTCGTAGCATGAAACTACCAATTGTAAAAATTGAAACTAAATTTGACGTAGTTGAAATCGAACGTGGAGAGGTGCTTGTAAAAACAGCGATGGCCGGATCCGCTTCCCGTTACAACGTTTCGAAAAGTTCGTTTTACACAATTGACACAAGTGCAGCAGCGAGAAACAAAGGGATGGAAAACAAAGACAGAGTAGCGGAGAATGGAAAAAGCGACATCGAGGCAATTGGAGAAAGTTTCTCCACGATAATTGGAGGGTCGAAATGGGAATCGATGTAAGTGTTATTCGAAACACATTGTTGCTCTCACGTGAACTTGTATAAACAAAGGGTAGTTCGATGCTTCCTTTGTTCGGTTGTTCAGCCCATTAATGGACAACTGGGACTGCAAGGAAGTTCGATATTCCTACGCCGCTGACTTTCGAAATTGTTCAATTGGTATGATCATTTTGAGAGTTGGTTAATTGGGCGATTGAAATTTGAGAGGCTGGAATGTTTGTGAATTTGGTTTGTAAGTTTGCAATTTAGGTAATTAGTAGATAGGTGGTTATACATTAATTTGGAAATTTTTAAGGTGGATTATTTTGTGGTTTATTTGGGAATTGGAGAATTGGGAGATTATTACATTAGAAAATTGGGAAATTGGGGAATTGGAAATTTGGGAGAGTAGGGAATTGAAAAATTGGGAAATTGGAAATTTGGGTAATTGGAAAACTGAGAAAGTGGGGAATTGGAAAATTGGGAAAGTGGGGAATTGGAAAATTGGAAATTTGGGAAGTGGGAAATTGGAAAATTGGGAAAGCGGGGAATTGGAAAATGGGAAAATTGGGAAATTGGAAAATTGTTAAATTAGAAAATTGGAAAATTGTAAGATTGAGAAATTGGGAAATTGAAAAATTGGAAAGTAATACAATAAGGACTGTAACCATTTACCCAAACCTCTCCTAAAACCTCCACTACTCACAATTTCATTTGCACACCTTCAAAAGTTTACAACAAACGTTCGTTTGTTGAAAAAACAGTTTCAATGTAAAGTGGTTAAAAGGTAGCTGTAAATGTAAGTCGTTCACCTACTATTTCCCCGATCTTCCGCCGGCAAATGGATGGTAATAGTCAATATTTTGAAAAGTCTTGAGCGTTTGGAGAGGGAAACCGCAATTTCCATAAGTAAATCGAGCCATTGAAATACTAAAGTTCTTTCCGTATCGTTCGATCCCTGGAAAGACTAAAACTCGGTTGGATTTTCCAGTAAATCGAGTCACTGTATTAAGCAGTTCAATTTCGAGAACGTTGTAGTCAATGTCGGCCACTTGAATCGATAATTCGGCTGACACTGCTCGTTCGAACGCAAATATCTGAACTTGGCATATCTTAACCGGGGGGCTGGCCTCTTTATTGATTATCCGGTATTATGCACTCTGTTCAAGCATAATTAGCTCATTAACTTTTAACTTTAATCGACTATCAAACGAAATTGATACTCTATAGATTTGTAGGCTCAGATACACAAAAGGTAATTAATTATTAAGGCATCAGAAATTATGAAAATTGGAAAATTAGAAATTTGGGAAATTGGAAAATTGAGAAGTTGGAACATTGGGAAATTGGAAAATTCAGAGTCAATAATTTGGAGAATTGGATGTTTAGAAAATAAGGAAATTAGAAAATTTACCATTTGGAAAATTGGGACATTAGGTGATTGGGAATTTGGGAGATTGGAAAATTAGGAAATTGGAAAATTAGAAGGTGGGAAAATTGGATAATTAGAAATTTGGGAAATTGGGAAGTTGGGAGATTGGGACGTTGGAAAATTGGGGAATTGGAAAATTAGAAATTTGGTAGATTGAAACGTTGGGAAATTGGGAAAGTGGAAATTTGGATAACTGTAGAATTGGAAAATTAGAAAAATGAGAAATTGGAAAATTTTTGTTTACTTTAACAAAAATCCTCAAAGTGTCGAAATTTTCTGAGAATATCAGCAATTTATTAGCACTTCCTGTTACCGAACCCCATACGGTGATCTAGGTCACCAAAATGGTATTCAAATAGGGGTGGATCGAGAATTGTTCTCGATCAATCTGTCGAACACGACTTTTCAATTTCTCCGGGTCGTGGAAGTCGAGGGTCAACCACCGTGGTTCGGTGAAACCCTTGAGGAGACCGCTGTCAGGAAATCCAAGCATCGACTTCGGGTTAGAATTAGAAAGGATTATCAGATCAAACGATGGCTGCTGACTGTAACTCGCAACGATAGATCTGATTGATGAGGAACTCTTGATTGAATTGAGTGACCCACTCAAAGGTACACTCGTAAAGCTGTCTTTAACCCTTTGCAGGCTGAATTAACTACCCTATTGCGGCCGAATGGATTGCACTAGACGCAATGGCGCATTCACAGTCCAAATTCTATTATACTGTTGTTATGATAACAACTTTCAACATCTCGATGTTCAGACGATTTCGAGTTAGGCTCGATTTTATGATGTTCAAATCTCTGATTTCTTAATTTCACAAATAGCTAAGTCATCAAATTTTTGGATCCCCGAATGTTTAAATCTCTATGTGCTAAATTATGAAATTTTCAATTTCTACAATTCTTAAATTCCCAAATTCCTAAAATCCCTAAATCTTCAAATCTCCAACTTCCACAACTTTCAAAACTGCAAATTCCTAAATTCACAAATCTCCAAATTCCTAAATCCCTAAAAACTCAAATTTTTAAATCCCTAAATCCCCAAAGCCCCAAATTTCTAAATTCCTAAATCTCCAAATACCTGAAATTCCTAAATCCCTAAATCTTCAAATCTCCAATTTCCAAATCCCTAAATCCCCAAATCCCCAAATCCCCAAATCCTAAAATTCCGAAATATAATTTAAACGGTAAAGCAACCTTAATAAACACCCATAATAATTACAATTAAATGCAGGAATCGTTTAACTGATCTTTAATGAAGCTTTTCCATAAATCCAATTGTTTCGCAATATTAAGATCGAAACAAAGGCACCGATTTTGCATTCGCGTATTTGCATTATAAATTGTGTCAGTAATATTTATTTCAGCTATTTCCATTTTCCCGATGTTTGTCTTAATTTTACTAATTGCCACCATTCCATATCCAATTGTTTGCCGCGCAAATATTTGTTATCTCGTGAATCGTTTCGTGCAGCGCGAAGAAAACTGTTCGACACTGTTGGGATATTTTAATATGTATTTAACTTATTTACCTCCTCTTTAAATATTCCAATATTTTTATATCAAATTATTTGCACTGCAGAGAATATCAATTTATTACACGTTCTACAGTATAATTATTTATCTCTCGTTAACTTTTTACTGTTTTACGTTTTCTGGTTACATTCGTGTTTTCTATTTGTTCGTTAACGACACGTTCGATAATTCCCTCTGGACAGGTCCCTTTACGTCATTCACCAAATATTTTAATTTCCGAAGCATAAAAATTCACATGCAACTTTACTGATACTAACTCGAATGTTACTTATTTTTAAACATAAATGATATTAATATCATTTCACGTAAGTGAAATCACTTGCATCATTTCACTTATATCAAACTATAACTTATAACTTATATCAAACTGTAACTGCACTAGTGTCAAGATATTTATTCAACGTAATTTCACTGTTACTGCTTAACCATTTTACTAGTATCAGTGATAAACATTGTTAATTAAAAAAATGTACTGAAAGTTACTGTGAGCGTTTCGTGTGTAAACGAAGTTTGTTGCATGTAATGTAATAGGATCATAAATAATTCCGTCTAGCAGGGTTTCATTTGATGGTAAGGCAGAAAGACAATTGATCGAACGATAAGCCTATTAACAAATTAGGAAGCCGACACACATTATTCGCGCAGGTAACACAACACCGTGTAACGTGTATTGTGTCGATCGGAAATCCTATTTCTCCGGATTCGAAGGCTTTGTCGCGACTACGCTTCAATTTATCCTATTAAAATCGTCCGTGTGCACAGTTGATTCTGTCAGTTGTTATCGAACAATGTTTCATGATTCTCTCTGATAAGATTAAGGTTCTCTGCATTTCTGTCAAATTTCGCGAAACAATATCCCCTCCCGGTATCGATCTTACTCTTTCTCGTCTTTCCAATTCTGACGGAACACGCGATTAAATGACGACAAATTTATTCGAATAAAATTCATTCGACAAAAACACATAACAAGATACAATAATGGGTACGTAATACACAAGTCCAATAATTTTCATAATTAATACCATTTATCCTGATGAACATATCCTTTCATAATTTCATAATTATTAATAGCCTCAATAATTTCGTTAATCACATTAATAATAACATTATTCGTTTACGTTCGAACAAGGAATGTTTTAATTTTGTGTTAATAATTTTGCAAACGAGGGTACAAAATTAGAGGTTGTTGAAAATTGATTAAAAGTTGAATGTTCTTATTGACCCGGGCGATAATTGGACATTATTAATTATTATCGAATTCGAAGGTCCATATTGCGGCGACAGATTTTTAACGCAAATTTCGTTGGCTCGTTATAGCGGGTCGTAACGAGTGAATTTACAATAATTTGCTATTAATGAAATTACTCGACGCGCAGTGATTGTTTGTTCCCTTGCTGCGCGGCAATCCGTGCACGGCTAATTATATGTATAGAAGAGCAAGCAAACTTTTGAATAACCATCGAACATTCGCCACCGGAGCTTCCTGTTTGTCGCAAATAAACATTATCGACGAATCAACGAGGGAAGCATCGATTAGCGAACTGAACAATCTCCTTCTGTTTACGAGAAGGGGAACTTAAATCTGACTGTATAACCGAAACATGGGGGTGAGTCCACATGTGGTTATACATGTATGTCCCACACATATATCACAACGTATATTCCTTTGTTTATCTGTATAATTTACTTTTGTACATCAGTAGTAGTTACTTTTATACATCTGTATATTCTTTGTAGATTTGTATATTCTACATTTGCATATGTGTGCATTTTATGTTAGGTCCACACATATGTTACGTCAACGTATGTTCTACCCTTGCTTATCCGCATAATTTATTTTTCGATATTTGTATAATTTATTTTTGTATATCTATTATATTCTACCTTTGCAGATTTGTATATCCTACATTTACATATGTGTATATTCTACATATGTGTACGTTCTGTTTGCCAAATGATATAATGGCCATAGTACATTTACCATATCTGAGATTATAGAATTCTCTTTCATTAAATTTATATTGATTTTCCCTTCCATCGAGAAAAATTGACCGTTTGAAATAAGTTTACCGAGCCGAGACAAATTTCCTCTGCTTCTATAAATTAATAGCGAATCGTTGGCGACAATCTTATTACAGCGTCGAGGAGGGGGTAGTTTTTCAGCGAAAGGAAATTCGGTAGAACGGAAAGAGGGGATACGATCGATTTTAGGGAAGAGAGAGAAACGGTAGGGAAAAGTCGCGATATTGCCAATTTCGCTATCACACTTTCATTTCTGCGCCATCCTGCGCTAACATCGTGAGCATCGAATTTTCCCTTCGCGTCACGCCGGAAAAGGGTGGGAAAACGAATTTTCTTCGGCACCGTCGTCGCCTTCGCTTGATACGCGCGTTTGCAAATGTGTTATGTTATGGCAATCGTGCGTAACGCGATCCAGCGGCGAGAATTATTGAAAAACTCTGACCCGTTTGCCGAAGGAAATTGATCCGCCTGGAAAAACATCGACGACAGCGTATGTTTCGATAGCGAAGTCGATTTTCTTCAACCTTGTAAATTTTCTGCGATCACACCCTGTACTCACACCTACTCCGTTCTTCACTGAAATGTACTTGATTATCCATTATCCATAATTTTTATTAAATCTCATTAATTAATCAATTTTATTTAAATCTTATTGAATTTCCACATAATACTCCATTCTCAATGGGTACCACAGGGTACGACAGTAGAATAATTTGACCTTGAAGTTCAAGGTCAAGGACCATTTTCATACATTTTTATTTACAAATCTTTGCCTATCTCTTTTCATCCCCTCAATGGGTACACGATACGACAATAAAATAATTTGATCTTGAAGTTGAAGGTCAATGTCGGGAGCCTCTGTACACTTAGACTTTATTCATCTCGTTTCAATTTTGAAATAGGCAGTACAGTTTATTATATGGTATACATGGTAAAAACGTAATATACGTATAAATACTTGTAGAGTACAGAGAGCATTGCACTTAACATCGAACTGAAAATTCATAATTATGAACATGCGATAGGGGTAGTAAGGTATCCGTTTAATAAAAGTCTAACGAGCGAATTCGTACGATACGTGGTCGGCAAAGCAAGGTCTCCACTCGTGCTAATCGACGGAAACGTATGGCCGTATAATGATTGAAAGTTCGCGAAGTGGAGAGGCAATCTGTGCTCGTTTAAAGCAGCGACCGATAATTTGGAGCCCGTAATTTTATGCAATTATGCGTATTACCTCCGCCACGCAGGTTTGTACGTACGTACGCGGACAGACGTGCGGAGGGTTGGAAACGCAGCTGGAATTCGGTGGGTGGCGCGGAGATGGGAGGGTGGATTTCGGTGTCCACGTGTTATCACGAGCCTCCCTTTAGCCAACGACCCCCCGGGATGACCCCCGTTGTCCCGCGTCCCTGACGGCTAACGTCGCCTCGACGCTGAAAATGTCGCGTCGCCTCGTTTCACGGTAAAGTGACCGCGCGCGTTAACTCCCATTCGTTACGCGTTTACATTATTATTAAAGCGCATTTACACGAACGCTGGCTAAAGCGCCTGCTGGAATTTTAATCTCTAAGTCCACGCGAGCAGAGTGCACAAGGCATATCTCCGGTGATCTTCAAACCCGGAAGGAATTAAACGCCGCTGAAATTCAAGGATATTTGCTCCATGGTCCTCTTTGTGGACTTTTCGTAAGGACACTTTTCCGTATCATTAGTTTTCCTAGATCTGTCGTATATACAGTATGAGGTGTATCTTGGAAGACTTAGGTACACTATTTTAATTCTGAGTTCTCCAGGTACCTAATACCACCTCAGGTTCTACCTAGCTCTATTCTGATGCTCCTCGGATTCATTCTAGGTCCATTGTATGTAAGATCTCCCTGAGTAGATCATAGGTAGCTCCTAAGATACCCTACCTACGCTACCCACAAGTTAACTTTAGGATTTCTCCAGAATTTCCTAACAAAATTCGAAAACCTGAATAGGGAAATTGGCAAGTGTGGAATTGAGGAGATTTAGAAATCTGGAACCTAGGAAATTGGGGAAGTTTGAAAACCCAGAACAGAATTTGAGAACTAGGAAACTAAGGTACTGTGAAGTTCCAGAAATTATGAAGGACTTGGAAAATTGAAGAACAGAGAGACCTAAAAATCTGATCCACATAATCAAACATTGCATCCACAAGTCCCACATAAGTTTCCCACCGCACCCTAAGTCCTCCATCTTGTCAACAAGCTGACCAGAATAAAACGACCTGGCATGAACATCATGAAAATCCAGACTTTTCCCTAGCAGTGATCAGTTTAGATCAACTATTCAGACACGTTCACGGCATCCAATATGACGGCTCGTGCTTTGCATCTCTTATCGCAAATTCGCACGAGTTATCGATTGAACTAGAAGCACGAAACAAACATCAGCAATGTAAATGAAAGCGTGTCCACGTGGTTCAGCGGGGAAATAAAGTTCCGATGTATCGAGAACATCGGTTCGGTCGCATTTTCAGCGATGCTGCTCAGCTTTCACGCGGAGCTGAATGGCCAGGACGCAATTAACTGGTATTCACCACTTTGATGTTGCAAGCATCGCGTTATACAGGCATCTTCTCAATTGTGGCGGTGATCTGAACAGATGAAAGGATCGCCGACTGTAACACAACCTCCGCAGACACGGCAGTGTTTATCGAACACGACGGGATATCTGCACTCGGATCGAATATTGGCTCTCGGACCACCAAATCGATCTGCAGTTGCACGTTGCAGCGGAATTTGCTTAGCACTCGGTCGGCAATTCTATTTCCTTCCTATTTCACCGGCTACTCGAACACGGTACATGCGACGCGAATACTTTTTCGGAACATCGTTCGCTATCCAATTAGATTACGGAACTTGCACATTTTATTTCGGATAACATTTGCAAGTTTATCTCTACGGTGAGCGAGGTTTCTGAACGTGGAGAAAGGGGATATTCTAACCTATGTATAAACATAGTGAACTAGATCAAACTTTTCAATCAAGTACCTTCGAGTAGTATTATACATACAACTGTTACCTAACAGCAAACCTACCTTTTATTTAAACATCCCTCATACATGAATGACACTGTAGTTAAAGTGTCAGGTGTAAATGTACAAATATGTTTGATGTTTCTATAATAGTAAAATTCATCAAACTTTTCCATCAAATACCTTCGAGTAGTATTATACATATTGCTACCTAACAGCAAGGCTACCTTTGACTTAAACGTCCATCATACATGAATGACACTGTAGTCAAAGTGCCAAGTGTACAAATATGTTTGAAGTTTCTATAACAGTAGAATTCATCAAACTTTTCCATCAAATACCTTCGAGTAGTATTATACATATTGCTACCTAACAGCAAGGCTACCTTGGACTTAAACGTCCATCATACATGAATGACACTGTAGTCAAAGTGCCAAGTGTACAAATATGTTTGAAGTTTCTATAACAGTAGAATTCATCAAACTTTTCAATCAAATACCTTCTAGTATATACCTAACTACGTTTAAGTAAAACGTCTCTCACGCCACAATAGTCAAAATACCAAGTTTGCTAAATAATCGAAACCATCTGCAAGCAGACAGCAGAAACAATAACAAGTAATTTGCCATAAAGGAGGCATTCAGAGTCAGCAGATCAGTGGGCCAAGTCTGAGAGTGGTCTAGCCAGGACAAGTAAGAGGACAACGAGGAAACGAAGCTGTTCGCGTGGTTTCGCCATTCTGGCAGTCTTATCTGCCAAGGCAGTCGAGCACCGTGGTCCTGTTGGCCCATTATACGTGCAATGCCGGCCAGACACAATTAAGCGGGCCTCGCACCACCTCCGGCTAGCAATCTCATCCACGGAAGGATTCCACTGGTGGAAGAACGTGCCAGGAGCAAGGACACGACCGATATCCTTTACGGTCCGTCTACGTTTCCGATGCTACTCCCTCCAGGATCCTCTGTTTCTGACGTGTGAAGCGAGTCTGGCTACCAGCAACATTAACCCTGGCTGACCACCGGTCATTCACTCGCGAGTTTATACCCGAGTTGTTACTCGTTTGCAATCGAGGGATTTTTGGAAAATTTTCGGGACGTTCGAGGAGCGAATGGTTCGATGCATTCTGAGGTAGTCTGACTCTGACGAAGAATTGTTTGTTGATTCCTGTGTCTTTAGGTCCTCGTGTCACCTTCCGATTAGCCATATCTTGCAGTCTTAGTTGCAACCTGATCCACTGACCTAAGTCAGTTTTCGTGACCTTGAAACGAAGTTTATGTTCCAGCTGAGATTTACGGGACACTTGTGTAAAACTAGACAAGTGATCAGTCCAAATGTAAAAGAAAATTTGCATTTGATCTCCACAATTGAAGAACGAATTTCTGAAATGTTAGATTCGATGAATAGTAGTTCGCACGGAAATAAGTGTGCTTTATCACGATACGTAACCCGAAGCCTCTGGAATCAAGCACAGTCCACGAGTGTCTCTTCGCAGATGTTATAAACATGGGAGGAGCGGGACGCATCCAGGCGAGCATCAACAATTCAAACGTTGATAACGAGCGATCATTCTAACAATTCCATTGACGTTCGTCGAAGCGTGCGAATATTACTGTCGGGACGAGTAGCTCGTCGAGACAGTCTAAGGTAGAAATGCACTTTGTGTGCATGAGTTCCACTGAAAAATCTGAAGCACAGACACTGAACCTTTGTACCTGCTGACAGTTCCATCCTTTCACGATTTCTCTTCCGTTTCTCTAATTAGGTTTTTCTTCGTCGGTGTCGTTATCAAACCATAATTATCTTCCTAACGTTTGCAATTTAAATTTGTTTCAAACTTCTGATTTTGTCTTCTTGCTCGTTTCTAGATCTTTGTGGAATGATTTGTGGCTGCAAAGACCTTCTGTTGTTTTGCCCTTAGATCACTGCATATCTGTAGACTCCTACATTCTTATATATTCCTGTATTCATATATCATACTTCAATATCTTTAGACCCTGACATCTCTACATTCTATCTGTCTCGATTTAGGTTGCGAAACATCTAACACTGCAGGTACCTACTTCAAATTGAGCTAAGGTTCACATCACCTATTAAGAATTTCACATACGTAGTTGGAAATGAACCACCATGAATATTTGGAAAGTTTTGTCACGAGTGAAAATACCTGATCAAATTTTTGATAGTTTAATTCGACGGATTGTGTGGTTAGGTATGAGAAGTTTAGGAATGTGAAAGCATAACATTGCCGCAAACCTTTTGTGGACGGGTTCATTGTTTGACTTTTACCTAACAGATTACACCGACGATTCTAAAGGAACAGAAGCGGCACGGTTTAGCACTCGAGTTTTCTGCGAACAACACGGCTCGTGGGCGGAGAGGGCGTAGGAATTGGTCAGGCGTGTGACCGGATTGTGGCCAAAGCCCCCAAAACCATCCCTCTCTAGTATCCCTCGGGTGCTGGACGCCTCCCCCGCTCCTGCACGGCCGCTTTTAATCCACGTGAATGACTGGCCTATCCCATTGCCGTGAACGTTGTTTAAAGCCCCGATTTAACGCTTCTGCGCTCATTCGTGCGTGCTCCGCGTGGAAAAAGGGCATTTTCGCTCGTTCACCGCAACCTTGCTCTCCTCGAACCAATAGTTCGATTGGTTTCGACCACTGTTCTTCTCGCTGTTCCATTCGCTTGGTTCTGCCCCATTTCGTTAGTTACTGCTGTTTGCTACGCACTTATAGAAACACATAAAATATATACCTCCCGTTGAACAATGTACTTGGAGTTACATATGGACAGGAAGTACAGAAACTTGGGGTTAAATGGGCTGGTTGAAGTTTATAGTCATGTTGGGGGTTCAACCTATAAACTGTGATTCAGAAAGTGATGTCAATATTTCGTCAAGTTTGTTCGTTTAAAATGGATGCTTCTTTATTGAAGTATTTGTTTGGTTGAGTATGATGATTTTGAAGCAGCTGGCAATTTTTATAGTTCATGACATAAAAGTACCACAGAATGACACTTATGGTATATCAATTTAAGGCTTGAAGTCTGATCTAAATGCCTGTGTAAATACTTTATCAAGTTTGTAAACATAAAATGACAAACACCTATTTGTATTAATGCAAGTATGCGGTCACTCTCGACAAATCATAAGCTTCAAAGGTGCTTTGCAACAGAATAACTTGATTCATTTACCCTGAAAAAAATTAGATGTCCTGAAAATTTAAATTTCCATGACTCTAACAACGTAGCTAATTGAATATTGCTAAAAATTATTTAGAAATATCAAACAAATTTGCAACTTCTTAAACTTGAAATGACGATACGAATAAAATGTTTCTGTCTAAAAAATAAAAATACGAATAAAAACTTTCCGTCTAATCTTTGAAAATGTCAACAGTAGCAACATTGAAAATATTGAAAATATCGCAACAGTTTGGAACAGCTACTGGCACGTAATTAACTTCTGTGATACCCAATTTCGATTCGCGGCCAAATTAACTTCTCGCCCTCATTATATTCGGTCGCATCTGCTGAAAACGCAAGAACAAAGGAAGCAGAACGCGAAGATGAGAACAAGGATACCCCGTTTCAAAGAGAGGAAAAGCTCGCCCCTCAAAACTGCGTTTACAGTGTTCCGGCTTGCGCATAATTAATCCGGAATAATTTCTTTCTTTCCCTCGTATCCCGTTTACATCGCGGTCCCTTTGATCGTGTCACACCGAATGCTCTTCGAGATCGTTTGGGTACACTGTGAAAAAAATCTACGGAATTCGCCATAATTATCGTTCAATTTCTCTGTGGGGTAAAATCAAGGATTCAATAATAAATAGCACTTGTGGTTAATACTATACTATTAATACTGGAGTTATGTACGGTGAGTGAGGTTTCTGAAAGTGGAGGAATATAGGGGATATTCGAATAGATATTCGGGACTGAGGAATTTTGGGACGGTGGAATTTCGGGACAGAGGAAATTCGGGACGGTGGAATTTCGGGACGGTGGAATTTCGGGACAGAGAAATTTCGGGACGGTGGAATTTCAGAACGTAGAAATTTCGGGACGGTGTAATTTCGGGACAGAGGAAATTCGGGACGGTAGAATTTCGGGACCGTGGAATTTCGGAACGTAGGAATTTCGGGACGGGGGAATTTCAGAACGTAGAAATTTCGGGACGGTGGAATTTCAGAACGTAGAAATTTCGGGACGGTGTAATTTCGGGACAGAGGAAATTCGGGACGGTGGAATTTCGGGACGGTGGAATTTCGGAACGTAGGAATTTCAGGACGGTGGAATTTCAAACGTAGAAATTTCGGGACGGTGGAATTTCAGAACGTAGAAATTTCGGGACGGTGTAATTTCGGGACAGAGGAAATTCGGGACGGTGGAATTTCGGAACGTAGGAATTTTGGGACGGTGGAATTTCAGAACGTAGAAATTTCGGGACGGTGGAATTTCAGAACGTAGAAATTTTGGGACGTAGGAATTTCGGGACGGTGGAATTTCAAAACGTAGAAATTTCAAGGCGGTGTAATTTCGGTGCAGAGGAAATTCGGGACGTAGAAATTTCGGGACGGTGGAATTTCGGGACGTAGGAATATTGGGACGTTAAATTTTTGGGGCGTAGGAATTTTGGGACGTAGTAATTTCGGGACGTAGGAATTTCAGTGTGTAGGAATTTCGGGTCGTAAGAATTTTGAGACACAGGAATTTCGGGACGTATTTCGGTAAATATTTAATGTAAAATTACTTGTTATTTTAAGAAAATAAATCCGTAGAGAAATTGCAAAATAAAACGCCGAGGGTAAATTCAGTTCGAAAATGAAGGCAGCGCCAGAGAAAAACCGCGTCGATGAAAAAACATAGCGTAGGTGGTTTTTATGTAAAAACGTATAGCACAAAGGTAGACTATCATGCGCCGCTAAGTTTATTTGCGAAACCACTTCGGCGTGTTCCTCGAAACAGGGTAAAAACAATTTCCGAGACAGCGAACCGTATTCGGTGCGATTTTATAATGAAATAAACTGAACGCAATAATACTAGGGATCCCTGGTTGCACGTGTGCGCTTCTTTCACCCTTCTGGGGTAACGGCGGCGCACGGTTTTCGCTCGTAACTCGATTGTGTCGGCACGCGGGCAAATGTCGTGTACAATAATTCCGAATCAATTACGCTTCTGGCTGACTGGGTTCGTCGCGTCTAGTGCTTGAAATACACTGCTTCTCTAACAATCCACTTTCGAAACACTGTACAATAGACATACTTTCAAAATATTTCTGCTTATACAATATAATATGATAGATATACATAAACGATAGCTATATGTACAAATACAATGACAATGTACTATATGTACAAATATAATGGCCATGTGTGGAAATTTGAACTTTCATTACCGAAATGACATTGAATAGTGACTGCCTATTGTTACAACCCTCGTTTTAAATTTCGAGGATGTTAAAAGTAATTTCTTTAACAAGTTCTGTAATAATTTAAATATATTCGCGTAACTCATGTGAGGTTTTAAGAATGTCCTCAACATTCGTCCTGAGACCACCCCCGTTAGCATAATCGTAGGACAATTAGGAAACATCCCTTAGGAAGTGTGCTTACGGCACTTCAACTGATTTCTATTTTTCTAACTTGCTTTTTCAGAAAATTACTCTCAGTAAGGACAATTGAAGGAAAGTTTCTCTTGTTTGCAGAATTATTTCACAGTCGAAATAAAATTGTGGACCACTTGGTATAATCATAAACACTTGGTATAAACGGATAAACAGTTCAGGGTCGTAATCGGGAATTCTGCGTATTCTTCATAAAGTGATAGGGGTAAAGCATTTCCGATTGAACGGTGATATTCGGGGAGAATAGTGTTGTTTCAGTTTCAACTACAACGGGAGCCCCGCAGCTGTGGGTCGTTTATAACGCAGCGATATTCTATTAACCTCTTCATTAAACGCTCGCTAATCTACGTTTCATGCTTCCCACGGCTATGTGGTTTTCGCGCAAACACCTAATTTGCGATAACGAAGACGAGTGCGCCGTGTGCAATTACACGATTGTTAAGGGCACAAAAACTAGCCCGGTAACAAGATTGCAAAGCTATGTATTTTACACGACATTGACCGACACTCAGAATTTATCTCACGTCATTTATTATTTCCTAGAGGAAGTCAGAACTTTAATATACATAATGAGTTGAAATGAGTTGTACATATTTTTACACAATTTTTAATAATTCTTTGTGGTATGATGCAGAGTAAAATTGGCATATAATTTGTCGAAAAATTCTGTCACAATCATGGGTGAAATTTTTGTACATAGAACTGTTGAAAGTGCCAGTCATTTTTTTATTATAAATCGAACGCCATTGAACGCTATCCTGTATTATTAATGTGAAAAATTGATTTAATTCTAAGTACAAACATGAGTTCACACGTGTCAGCAACGATGGGCATGAAGATACCAACAATGTTTCCACCAGTAATTCAACCGATTTCAAAATTTTCTACCAGTTTCTTTGTAATAAATGTTATTTCCCGAACGGACACGTGTTCGACGAAACAGGAAATTCGATATGTGTCCCTTTGATCAAATATCATCGATAATCCTAAAATTATCGGGGGTGTAAACGCGGCGGTGGTCATCGACAAGCGTTACAAATATATCGGCAACAAAATATTCGCGACATTCGATCAAAGGGAGCGCGATAATCGCGAGAGAAAGGGGAATTTACAACTCGAATGAGAATCCAGAGGATTACGACGTGCAACCACGAATTCGACGAGTACCGTGTTCATTGGACGCGACAGAATAATCCTTTGTCAACGATGAATTTAGAATTCAATTCATCCTAATTTCGATGGCGCATTAAACTCGTCGCGCGGAGAAAGGGGAAGATTCGAAATTAGTTCTTTAATCAGGAAATATTGAATTTTTCTCGGGTTCGTTTATGACGCGGTACAATTTCAAACATAATTTTGTATGAAACGTGATTGGCAAAGATACACGGAAATTCTACTGAAACTTTGTGAATTTTCAGCAGCAATTATATAGCTGAAAATTCTACACAAAAATAGCCAGCACAATTTAATTGAAAATAATTAAAAAATAATGGAGAAATTGTGCAGTAGAAAATAGTGAGCAAAAAATAGTGGCTGTTGTAGAACTGAAAATCGCAGGAAAATAACGAATGGAAAGTATCAAGCGGTAATAGTGATTTACCAAACTTGGGTGAACAAAAACCCAGCAGAAGATATCGAGCAGGAAATATGAAGCAAATGTAGCAAAATTGAAAGAAGTGGTTATAAGTGAATGATAGCGAATGGAAATTATCTAGCGGAAGTTACAGAGTAGGAAATAACCGGAGGAAAATAACGAATTGACAGTATCAATCGAGTCCATAGTGAACAAAAATCCAGCAGAAAATATCGGGCAGGAAATACTAAGCAAATGTAGCAAAATTGAAAGAAGTGGATACAAGCGGATGATAGTGAATGGAAATTATCTAGCGGAAGTTATAGAGTCGAAAATAATTATAGGCAAACAATAACAGTGTATGAAATAATGAACACAAATTACCGGATGAGAGACTAGTGCAAAATAGCCACAGCAAATTACGGAACATGACCAACAAAACGAAGGCAATAAAAAATAGGAAATTACCGAGCAGGAAATAGGACAAGATTAAAATCCTGAATGAAATAGAGAGAAAATTGTAAATGAAGCGTTAATTGAAGGTATCGTTGCCCGCTGTATTAAACAGTTGATAAAGTTTTCATGTATCAAAGCAGAGAAAATTGATCGAGAAGGTAGCAGTTACTATGATCAGCGTAGCGTGCCGTTGAATGTCGAGTAAACATTTATTACGTGTGTCCAGCGACACAAGTGTACACACAAGATGTTTGAAATTTTGGGTAAGGGGTTCGCCCCAAAGACAAACACCAGAATCTGTCAAGCTGACTTGGCAGTAAACCATCGCACGGTTTCTCCATTCGTCCGCAACGCGCGCACCAGGCAAATTACTCGAGGATGGTAATTAATAAAGCCCCTAATAGCGTCCACACCGGTATATCGTTCCGGGCCGTGTTCTCCAGCTCGTTAATCACCTTAACGAGTGCTTTTGTTAATGCCACTCCTACTACGTCGTCTCGGCTTCCTCGGCAACCTTCGCTACTTACCGAAGAATCGGAACTCGTGTGAACTCAGAGTGGTCAGAGGGTCATTCATGACCCTCGTATAGGGAACGTTTTTAAATTTTCATGATCGGGATTGGAATCATTACTTAAGCATTGTGGTTCCAGTACTCTTACACTATTCTACTCTTTCACTATTCTTTATTATCTATATATAATTCATGGTTTCACTGGAGAGTTGCACTACTATACTAGCATTAGATTTTATTGTATTACTTCCACTATTCTGATAGTTTTGATAGCTCTGGTTTTACTATAAATCTATACTATTGTTCACTTTTCGTCCACTGCTCCAATCCTTCACTACTTTGATATCCTTTCACTACTATTTCATTCTTTGTTACTATTCTATACAGCTATTCTGATGTTTGATTGCTCTGGTAATTTTACTATAAACCTATATTGTTTGACTACTTGTTCACTGCTCCAATACTTCACTACTTTCTGACACTACTACTACTACTTTTTATTTCATTCTTTATATTACTATTTTACTATACAATTCTTTCACCATTTATACACTATTCATCCCTAACTATATACGTCTATTTCAGTATTCATTAAATCTAATTGAACAACCCTACTACTCTATTGTTCACTTTAGAACCCATAAAATTTATCTCTATTTTGGGCACTAATTTAGAACATAAAAGTATCATAAATAGTAACTACATCAATTTAAAGCTAAAATCCTGTTACAATAACCGTATAAATTCTCCGTCGATGTAAACACAAAATGGCGGGTGATCAGTTACAGCAAACAATGGCCGATTTTGAAGTCTATGAAATTCGCGTTATCTCCACTTCACATAATTGCGATTGCATAACATAAAAGTGTCGCCAAATATACACCAAATTAAAGCTTGAAGTCTGACGAAAAAGAC
Source organism: Megachile lagopoda (assembly GCA_036983795.1). NCBI lineage: Eukaryota > Metazoa > Arthropoda > Insecta > Hymenoptera > Megachilidae > Megachile > Megachile lagopoda. The sequence continues at coordinate 8,703,442 of CM072798.1, forward strand.
TGTATAAGTAACTTGCTAGTGAAAGATATTCTGAAAAATGCATATGCTAATAAAGATGGTTCATTTCATCAGACCGATGTTTCACTGAAACATAAATATTAAAAATATGTATGAAACGTTTACATAATTATTTTCGTTGAACTTCAAACTGAAATATAATTGTCATTTATGGATACTTTATGATATGAAATTGTGCGATACTTATGGAATCGCAATTAGCCATTTGATTTGTAGATACGCACGCTTTAATTTGCTTAATGATATCGTTATATCGGGAATTTAATAATCGTCGTTCGGCCCGTGTAGTTTCATTCAGTCAAAAATCTCCGCGATAGGGTCTGAGTTGAACCGTAATAAAAACTGGGGATTAATTCATGCGTGATACGGCCGCGTGTTTTAGCATATTGCAATTGATGCGAGCGCGAGTCGGCACGGATTCACGAGACCGTTTTAAATAGCCTATATCGTTTTGTGATAAATTTGAGAGGATTGCACGGGACGACGAGGTAATATCGTAATATAAAATTTATAACATTTTAACGCCTGGCAAAGCATTTTACTACGCACCTGTGAACACTCGCTTCTGCCAATTAAAAACAAACGAAACTACAAAACCGAACGAAATGTATCAGATATTAAAAGATATTAAAATATAATAGAATTTCATGTCTTTCTGTAACTATGAGTACGTTCACAAAAACCTTTGTGTCACCATATACTCAGAAAATAAACTTTGACATTTTGCTGATAACAGAAGTTTATATATTAATCATTTTTATAACAGAATTGTGATTTAACGAGGGAATACACTCGTATAACAGAAGTTGTAAATAAAAAATTAAATGGGTAAAGTGTCATATAATTTTGAATATTTGGAAAAAGAAATTTGAGAGTTGTAAAATGAACGTGTCAGAGACAACCGATTCCGGTTAGGTACGTTTTAGAAGCTTATCGGAAGAAGAGTCGTCCAGCTGTGTCCGCAGACCGATAATTACAGCAAAACCATCTGCAACGCGAACGAAAACGTTACTTACACCGGAAAATCGAGCGGAGAGGCGAGAAAACCTTAGTTTTCGAAACGAGATAGGAGCTACGGATACCAGGGGGTTGTACACGAGGGAGGCTGCTTCGGAATTTAATCTAAAGTAGAATCGCTCTCCCCCAGGAAAAGCTCGCTTACACTTTATTTTATTTCGTTTTCTACCTTTTTGCGTGTCCGGAATGGTAGTTCTTCTCTATAATATCCAACTACCAGAGTAGCATTCAGTAGCATTTATTATTTAGAAGCGTGCACTCGAGTGTACCTTGTCATCGTTCTCTGTGCTTTTAATTATGGTTTAATGTAGGGGACCTTGGGAGAAATTTCACTCTTTGGGGTATAATATCGTGGCACTCGTGAGCCAAATAAGGAGTCAAAATTACATTCGCGGCGTGATTGAGTTTGGAAATGTTTCAATTTTTAAAATTGTAAATTTGTGACTTTGCAATTTGTTCAATCTCCGAATTGTTCAATCATCAAATTGTTGAATTTTTACATTGTTAAGTACCGAAATTGTCAAATCTTCAAATTTTCAAATCCCTGAATTGTCAAATGCCTAAATTGTCCAACACCTAATTTGTCAAATCCTCAAATCCTTAAATCTTGAAATTCTCAAATTCCAAATCCCCAAACTCCCAAATTCTAAAATCCCAAAATGACAAATTACAATTTGCAGACCCAGCAATCCCAAAGCTGTCTTCTATCTATCAATCCGTCCAATATCGTGAAAAATCAAACGTGCAAATTGGACAGAAACACAATACGATTCGACATGTTTTCATATTAAACAAACCCTGCCTTCAGATACAAGCTGAGCTTTCCAGTTCTGTGATACGGCCCTTTCGTTTATCCTGCAATTTTTACACTCGTACCTGCAAGTGAACCGGTGCATATTTGCACAAAAAGAATGTTAAAATAACATGGGTCGATAACGAAAAATAACGCGTGCGTGAATGCTTGTATCTGAAGGTACAAAATAAATATCGTTGTCAAGAAACGTGGCTATTTATCACAAACGTCGAAACATTTTATTTGAAAACTACATTTACAGATGTATCAAATAACTTAAGGAATTAAAGAACTTATACATTTTTTTATAATTGTTTTATACTTTCAAATTTTGTGTCAGATATATTGGGAAATTCGTATGCTGAGAAATTGTAAGACTCTAAAATTTGGAGTGCTGAAAATTTCGTATGGCTAATACATCGCGTGGTCATATAACTTGTTACGGTACGCTTTACAACGCGGTTATGCAACACGTGGTGATGCAATACCCAAGAATATAACACACTGTCTTGACACACGTCAATACAACACGTGTTCATAAAATAATCCAATACGTGAACCCAACTCAGCACATGAGCATACATCGCGTGGCTATATAACGCGAAACAATCGAACGCGTAAAATTATGAGTAAAATTATGATACGTCAATACGTGTTCATCAAATAACCTGATATGTGAACCCAACTCATCAGTACACACGGCGTGGCTATATAACGCGAGACAACCCAACGCAAGACCCAACGCGTAGAATTATGAGTAAAAGTATGATACACCAATACAACATGTGTTCATCAAATAATCTAATATGTAAACCCAACTCAGCACATGAGTATACATCGGCCATATAAAGCGAGACAACCCAACGCAAGACCCAACGCGTAGAATTATGAGTAAAAGTATGATACACCAATACAACATGTGTTCATCAAATAATCTAATATGTGAACCCAACTCAGCACATGAGTATACATCGGCCATATAAAGCGAGACAACCCACCGCAAGACCCAACGAATCGCCCACCCAAAAGTTGAATTAAGTGTAGAACAAAATAATTTCGCGTAGCATGAAAAATGTTATCTTTGATCTACAATGCATGTGCGATGAACGCGAAATTTCGTTGAAAGTGTATATACATACGCGAGTAGAATACGGCGAAGGAAGGAAGAGCAACGCGTTACAAGACGTTGAATAACGAAACAGCAGAAGGATCCGGCACGTGCGTTCTCCATCCTTCTTCCTGACAGCTCTATCTTGCGCTTATCCGGCGAATCTACCTTCCGTCTTTCATGGGAATGCATCCCCTCTTGGCCTTGCCGTCTTATGAACCATTACTCCCATGGAATACCGAAATCTTTCGGGGGACTCGAATTTCAACGGGGCTGCCGGCTCTCGAGGATCGCGCTGCCAGACCGAGAAGAAAAAATTATGGCTCGGCGAATCTTTGAGGTCGTGCATACACGCGGACGGGGATGAAAGTGTAATGAGCCGTAATCTCGGTATTCCACCGGGTTTATTCGACCGAGTTCGATGAATTATGCGACTACGGAGAATTGTAGCTGCTACCATGACTCTGTGTTTACGTTGCGGGACGCGATGAGGAATCTCGTGCTTCACCGTTTTATGCGGAGATGCCATCTTCGGGTTGCAATTTAGCGCGGTTCTGCATTCGAGCGTTTTATTATCTACAAATTCGTTTAACTGTGTTTGAATTCATTACGGATATCTTATTATGGCTGAATTCGTGATGTTAGTTATGATTAAGGGGTTTCATAGTTTACTTTTAGTCGAGAGTTGTGGGCGTTCAATGTGGCGGTTGTTTTCGATTTTTTAAATAATCGCTGTTACAGAACTTGATCAGTGATTTGTGGACAAACAGCACTCTGATTTTGAAACAAGTATAAGTCGATTTATGAGTAGGAATTGTGGTAAAATATGTATCACTGATTCTACTGTAATACGTGACAATTTTAAACGTCTGTATTGTCAGCTAATTCCATTCATTCGCAAAATATGTATAGAGTCTAGTGCAAGTCAATTGTCATAGTAATCATTGACCTATATCACTAATAATCCCACTGCAATTTCATTTACCATGACAACATTAAACCCCTGTGATCTGTTAATTAGCTAGATTAATTCCTTTCTGTCAGAAATCATAGGCAGCTGCGTGCACGTCTCGGTATTCATTGACCTGTATCACTGATTACTCCGCAGCCATTGTATTTTCCACAAGACTCAGATTTCTGCGTTATATTCATTGTACTTAATTGGTAAACATGCAGTCGTGTATGAATATATCTTGATAAACATTGACCTGTATCAGTGATAATTGTATATTCTCTCTTTTGACAATTTCAAACTCTGTTTTGTTTATTCGTCATGTTAATCGTAATTTGTTACATGTAAATAATCCGGTGTAAATTAAATGTCCTGTGACAAATATTGATCTACGTCACTGATAATTTCACCGTATTTTCCCCTTTGCATGTAACAACTTCACATTTCTGTTCGTTATGTTAATCGCGATTTATGTGTACATGTAAATAAACGAGTGTAAATGTGATAATCATTGATGTGTATCACTGACAACTTCACTGCATCTTCCATTTTTCATATAACTTGAAATATATTTTTTATGGGGCAGTTACAATTTATTGGTACAAATAGTCAAGTGTAAAATGTGCTGCAATAATCATTGACCTGTATCACTGATAATTTCATCGTACTCTCTCGTATAACTTGAAATTTTTCTGTTTTATTAATTGCATGCGTTAATTGTATGTTACTGGAACATTACTGGCTGATTGTTAGAATAATCATTGACATTTTAATAAAAATCTTGAAAGAGTCATATTAATTGATCGATTAATAAAGGAATATTGATAAAAATGATCATTGGAGGGTATTAATAGTGGACTAGTATTACTTTTCGTTAAAATGGTCTCCGATTGAAGACGATCGAGTCCTTATCTCGGTCGAATCGAATCCAGCTTCGAGTAGTCCTCCAGACGCAGTTCAAGCAACCCTCGGTTAAACCCTCTCGGTGGACACTCGATGAAGTATCGGGTTCGTAATGGCCCTTTAGGTCAATTATTCGTCGCAACCGGAATCCCGTTGGAATGCCTTTCCCTCTCGTTTTCCCACTTATAACGCGAACAGCCTTTTCCGTTATCCCGTTTCTTGACACGTTCGCCAGAGGTAACCGGATACTTTCGGCGTTCCCGAAGTCGCTGTTTCACCGGGATTCCGTAACAAAGGAGAGCCGAAGGGAGAGGGGAGAGAGCACCAGAACACGAAACCCAAGATGGCGCCATTGAGACGTGTCGCAGCGAGTTATGAAACAAAAGGGTGGCGCGACGACCGTTTCTGCGGATACACGGAGCCGTCGACGGAATCTTAGGGTGTATTTCCATTTCAAATGCGCTGATACGGGGAACACCAACGGAACACCCACTCGTGTTACTATTTACTCGCGCGAGTCGAGATCTTGCCGCTTCGCTTGCTACCCTTCTCCGATAGACCCCTTCGCATCGTCCTCCGCGACCGAAAATGCAATTTGACGTAATGAAACGCTTCCAGTCACACTTTTCTGGGACACCCAATTAACGTAGCTTTTCAGGGATATTTCAAATCTCTCTCATAACAGAGATATATGCAAGGAGTAGAAGTTCAAACTGACTACACATGTGTGATATTTTGATACGCGCAGCTCTATTACAAATATCAAGTAACGTGTAATCTGATGTCCGTATTACACAGGCAATAACAGAGTGCATGTTCGATGAAAGCAGGAACAAATTCGCAGTAAGTTCAGCTGCGAATTTCCCTCCGGATATCAGTTTTCGTTGTAACAGCATTAAATTCACTGTCGGCGATAAACTCCGAGTAAGTTCAGCCCTTAAGACACGAATTAGTCTCGCTGAAGTTGATTCTTCGGGATCTCACCGTGCCATACCGTAATTGCAAGTATGAAGAAAACATAGCAACGGCTCTGCGTACATAGACACCGTTATCAGCCAATTCCATTATCAAGATTACATCATCCACTCGTCCCGGAGACGGCATTTCAAGGGGTATTCTCCCCAGACGATCAGGGTTGGTCTGTTCACGCGATAATCCCTCAGTTTTCGTGGCGTGGCTTTTATTCGTCCGTGCGCGACTGGCTGCACGGTGTCCCACGTTAATTAGTTCGAGACGGTCGAACAGGATGAAAACTGTTTGCTTTGCCCTTCTTCCAGCGGTGCTAGTTAGCCGCTGGGGATAACTGCCATGCAATTGCTGTTTCATTCTTTCCGAGCCAACCGTCCTTGTTTTCTTCCCTTCCGTTCGCAAAGGGAGATGGTTAACATCGGCGGACAACAACCGTTTTTACGGTGGATCTAGCCACAGGTGCGGAAAACATGCCTGAGTAGGATACTTTTCGACTTCCGTGACACTGAGTCGTCCATTTTGTTTCCTTCTCTTGAACGAAGTCAATTAAGTAACGGAGGCGTAGTGAGTTAATTAAGGATGCGTACGGCTAAGGAAATTTGCGTGTCAGACATTTGTGAAATACGCAAGTTTGATACAAGAGTCAGCATTGTATATTTTTGTTAGAAGATTAAGATGTTGGCTTTGCAATATTGAGAGCTGTATCTCCACGCTCTGTATTTTCACGCACTGTATCTCCACGCGTCGTATATCCAGCTGTATTTCCACACACTCTATCTCCACGCGTTGTATATCTACGTGCTGTGTTTCGGTGCGTCGTAACTCCACGCGCTGCGTTTTCATGCGTCGTAACTCCACGCGCTGTACTTCCACGCGTCGCAACTCCACGCGCTATATTTCCACGCACTGCAATTCTACGCTCTGTACTTCTATGCACCGTAACTCCACGCATTGTACTTCTATGTGCCGTAACTCCACGCGCTGTATTTCCAAGCGTCGTAACTCCACGTACCGTATTTCCACGCACTGTAATTCCACGCTTTGTACTTCTACGCGCTGTATTTCCACGCACTGTACTTCTATATGCCGTAATTCTACACGTTGTATTTCCACGCGCCGTATTTCTACGCGTTGTATTTCCACGCGCCGTATTTTCTCGCGTGAAATTTCTGCACGTTCAATTTCTATGCACTATATCTTTCCATACAGTATTTCTACGCATGCTACCGCGTTCTATGACCACATATTATACCTCTAAAGGACCCTATCCCATCTCCAATCATTTTTCTGTACGTCCATCTCTACCCGCAGCAATATAACAAGCATCCACAGTATATTCGGCTAATTCAAACAAGAGGCTTCATCGGTATCCCTTTCTAATCGAGGGATGAAGAGGATATCGAAGGCGATTTGAGCAGGAATCAGATAGCTAGGGGATAGATTGACCTGCCTCCTTGGTTAAACCAGATGATTGATGCTCGCAGATGTTTGATAAGCGAATTTCGACTAGTTTGTTTAGGGGAACACAAATTGATTTCAACAGACACATTCTTGTACTTGTTAGTAACGTATAATGAATAACGAAGAAGTGCTAGTTTATGAACGAATGGAAACGTCAATCCTGTTTAAACGAGAATCAATTAGCAGGTATCATACAATCCTTTTGATCGCAACACTCGTTTAGCGATGCAAATTATTCGCAGCATGAGTCGCGAAGCAACAGCCGGGCTTATTTCGTTTTAATTACAGTGTCTGTATCAGTTGTTCGACGGAAATTAATGAACACAGGAAACCTGTTAATGAAGATTTATTGTCATCGATTGAGCTTCGTTTCAATCTCGGATTTTCACGAAGTCGAATATACCGTGATCGGCGTACATATTTTTAATCGTTAATCGATACTTTGATAAATATCGCGGAACAATAGCGCGCGGGCATTAAATTACTCACAATGAAATATTATTCTCGTTTTTATTGTTTTAAGGAGTCGTGTACGTAGTTGTTTCGCGGAACAAGCTTCAAAATCACCGACGAAATAATAACCATTCTTGCACCCGCGACAATCGTTCCAAATTAAAATTCCCTATTTATGGCCGTGGAAGGGTTTTCATGCAACGCTTGTTTGCACTCGCATCTCGTTAAAAACTGTGTTCCCAACACAATCAAATTATCGCGTCAGCCGATAAGCTGTACTCCCGAGAAGTTAAACGTACAGAAATATGAAATGTAACAAAAAGCTTTCAAAAAATGATACACGGTTTTAATTAAAGGCACGGTAATTAATTAATACGAATCGTAGGAACTCCCGATGGGGTATCGATGTCTTTTAAGGAGGTCTCCTTTCATCTTCTAGCAAATTAAAACATTCGCCACTTCGCCGCGCAGCTTACATATTCTGCTCGATTCATTAATTAAGCGTCCCAGAGACGTTTCGTGTTTACGTGCCGCCTTGTCGAGTTTCGTCCCCGTGTTTTGCTTGCCCCATCTTCAGCCTCTTCGTGTCATCAGACAGTCGAGTAATTTTATTTGTCTTGGCCTTCAGTTTTCGCGGCAACCCCCTACGACTTCGATCTTAATTAGTAGATAGGAGCACATCAAACGCTCCGACGGAATGAAATTACCCTATCGGAGAAAAACTGTTTGACTTGCAGTTCAAGAGTCACTTTTCTCTGTCTCCTTACAGCACCTACAGCTTTCGAGGTTATCGTCAGAAAGTTACAAATTTTTTTTTAATTTAGAGTTTTGAGGAACAGGGGAGATATTTGCAGGTTTTGTTTATGGTAGAAGAGGGGGGGTTGGAACTTGGAAATTTAGGGATTTAGGCATTTAGGAATTTGGGGATTTAGGAATTTGGAGACTTGGGTATTTACAAAATATGGGAATTTAGAGATTAGGGATTTATGGATTGGGGATTTAGGAGTCGGGGAATTAGGAGTTGGGGATTTAGGAATTGGGAATTTAAGGGTTGGGAATTTAGAACTGGAGGATTTAGAAATTTGGGAATTTTAGAATTTGGGGATTTAAGAATTTAGGGATTTAGGGATTTGGAAATTTAAGGATTTGAGAATCTAAGATTTGAGAATTTAGGGACGTGAAGATCTAGGGATTTAAGTACTTCAATTTAGTAACTTGAAGATCTGCAAATTTGAGCTTCTGAAGATTCAAAGTCGTAGAAATTTCAAAACTAGACCTAGAAACTTTCAAATTTAATAAAGATTCAGAAATTTGAAAATATAAATTTGAGACGTACTGAAATTTAGCATATTAATAAATTTAGTACGTATAAAATGAAGGGCTTGAAAATTCACTAAATTCTTCAAACGTAAACTAACTTAAAAAGACTCAAACTTTAAAGTATAATTTTTAAAATGTGAAGTTTACATTCTTGTAAATTATCGAGAAGTCTCAGGTATACTAAAGAAGGGATTTGACTTAAAATATGAAGTTTCACAATAAAATAGTCATTAATTACGTTTTAGGATCAATTGAAGAATGATTAATTGCTTCCTGATCATTTTATTTTCTCGTTAGAACGTATCAAGCAAACCTCTTGAGGAAAATGAAAAATACAAGCAATAACTTCACGTACCTGAAACGTTCAAGCAGCTTTTCTTGAAGTTTGCTTTTATAAACGGGATATCGATAGATTTCCTATTATATGTTCTTTCATGTAAACTGATACAAGCATAAAGGAAAAATACGAAAGGAAATTCTGTTTATACACACTGGTGCAATATTGATTGCTTGCATTCGCTTCGGGGTTTGTTCTGCTTTTTGTTCGTATATTATTGATCCCAAAACTGCCCAGTGCATCAGAACAGCAATTTACATTGTGCCGTTTGTTATTTTGTTGTAAATTGAGTAGTACCGAGTGGACTCCAGGAAATATTCCACAGCGAAGTTGGAATTGTTGAAATCGCACGGGTATCGATCACTTTCAGATGTCTTTGTGTTCAAATCTCTTCACGTTATATCGCATCTTAAATTTTATTTCTACCTTTACTGTATTCTACATTTATTTCCACTTCTATTTTATTTCACCTACAGATTCTGTTTGTATTTCCTTTTTATTTTACTTTTGCTGCTCCATTTGTATTTCTATTTTATTTTACTCTTGGTGCTCTATTTGTATTTCTATTTTATTTTATTATTGACGGTCTTTTTGTATTTTTATTTTATTTTATTGTTGATGCTCTATTTGTATTTCTATTTTATTTTATCATTGATGCTCTATTTGTATTTTCATTTTATTTTATTTCTGATGCTCTATTTGTACTTCTATTAAATTTAATTTTCGTTGCTCTATTTGTATTTCTATTTTATTTTATTATTGACAGTCTATTTGTATTTTTATTTTATTTTATTGTTGATGCTCTATTTGTATTTCTATTTTATTTTATTATTGATGCTCTATTTGTATTTCTATTTTTATATTATATTACATACATCTATTTTTATTTTATACTACGTATCTCTAGTTCTATTGAATTTTGAGCTCTATCTCGACTCTTATTTTATAGTGTACAACGTTCTGTTATGTCTAAGTGCGATGTTTAATAACGAGATGCATATACTCGCAGCGCCCGTTGCTTGGCTGCGCAGAATACACAAACTATTTAAGAGGATTAATCAATGATCTTGAAAGGAGTTCCCATTTAGGGCATCCTCTTAGCATCATAGAATTTAATTAATATAATCCCTCACAAATTAGATCCTGGATAAGTAGAACAGATATATCGATACACGACTACAGAGCGAACCATACAGTTCATCAGAAGCTTCCGAGCTGAGCAGCAATTTATTCAAGTTCTAAAATTCAAAAATTCTCGAATTCCAGCATTCAACTCCCTAAACCCCCAAATTCTGCAACAACACCATGAACCTTCAAATTTTTTAATTCTTCAATATGCAAGATCTGAGTGTCCAAATCCCCAAATTTCTCAAATCTGCACATCATAAAATTCTGCAACACTGAACTCCCTGAAACCCCAAATCCCTAAATTCTGAAATTCTCAAATTCTTTAATATGCAAGTCTCCAAATCCCCAAATTCTCAAATTTTGAAAGTTTCAAACCCCTAATTCCCGAATCCCTAAATTTCCAAAGTCCCAAATTTCCAAGTTCTCAAATTCCTAAATTCCCAAAGTCTCAAATTGCCAAATTCCCAAGGTCTCCAAACCCCAAATCCCCAAATTCCCAAATTTTTAAAATCTCAAATTCCTAAATTTTCAACGTCCCAAATTCCTAACTTTCGAAGGTCGCAACTCTTTAATTCCCCAATCCCTAAATTTCCATCGCTCCAAATTTCCAAATTCCCAAAGTTTCAAGTCTCCAAATCCCGAAATTCCCCAAACTCGCACACCCCAAAATTCTGCACTCATATTCCGAACATTAAACACATCCCCTAGACACTCAAAAAGAACGAGTCCACATTGACCAGTAATTTGCCAAAAGCGTCCCGTACGTTTCCCAGCCGAGCATTTCGTTTCTAAACTGCGAGGTAAAACTCCCGACACTTAATTGCGCGGTGAACGCGACGGGAAAAAGCAGCTTAAAAAAAAAGCTAGCATGTTTTTCCAAACGGCGGCCCTCGAAAGGGTGGCCGAATAAATATGAAAGAATAACGGGCGAAGGGGCTCCTATGGGGTTGCAGCGTCCCTGCTGTCGGACTTCCGGTGTTTCGCGAGCCAAGATCATAAACATATTCATCCGGCGGGCAACGTTTAGTCGAAGCCGTGGCCGTTCGACGAGAATGGCCACGTAAAACATAGCCGTGCACGTGACTTGGCTCTGGCGGAAAAAATGTGCAAGAGGAATTTAAGGCGTCGTAAAACGGGATGGAAAGGACCCAGCCTATAAAAGGAAGGTGCTTCGTTGAATATTTGATGTCCCGGGAGCGGTCCGCGTCGATCTTTCGACCGACGACGAATGTCCTCGGATGGTCGTCACGAACTTCCGTCTTGCCTAGCCATTCCCGACGAAACTTCAGCCGGACGCCAAGCTTTCTGCGGTTCCAGCTTTTCTACGCTCCCGGGAGAACTTTTATTCCGCGGATGTAAGTGTGTTTACACGGTGCATCATTTATGGACAATCGTCGAGTACCGAGTGTTTCCACGGACCACTTCGATACGGATCGCCTTTCAATTTTACTGGTCCGCTTCGAATCGTGATGCTTTTTTTATTCCGTTTCAATGCTGTACAAATCTAGGGATGCTTTACTTCTGATACCAGGTTTTGAACCTTTGCACTCCTTCCTTTTTCTCCCAACTATTTAATTTACTACACAGATCGAGGTTCTCAAATTCCCAAAGTCCCAATATGGAAACGTAAATACACGATACACGTCCAAACTGAAATAAACAATTGAAACCGAAAATAAAAATGATGAAGTGATCAGCAGTAGAAGAAACATTTGAGCGTCGAGTATGATAAAGCCCATAAACAGTCCCGATATATGGAACATCCAATTAAAGGTCAGAGAACAGAAGGTGTATCCCGCGGATTCCCAAGAGGTCAATTAACATCGTAGCCCCGAAGCGAAAACGAGTGTTTCGTTGGAAAGCGATAGAAATAAATTTCCACGGTCACCAGAGTGCGCGTCTGTTTATGTACATAGATATATACGGATGTGAGTAATTTTGGCATCGATGGTAGGGGGATGTAACGCGGCGTAACGATGCTTATGGGGCTTTAGCTGCCGATGTGCGGCTTCGATGGGGTCGGGTTTAATGCTCGACGCAAGGGGTATAACGCGTTACGTAAACAGCCGACAGTGCTGAATCTATGGCAGCAAAACGCGATCTAGCAAACTACACGAGCACATAGATCCAAATTTCGATTTCAAGATGCGACACTTCAGAATAGGGTTTTTCATTGTTCTGAACAATCTTATCTTTCATTTCTGGAGAATTTGAATTTTTCAATGTAATGTAGTTTTGTTGCAGAGAGAAACTTGTTTAAATATGATCTAGCTTTTTGAGATAGTAGGTGAAATATTTAGATCAAATTAATAAATGAACACCAGTTAAACTGTTCAAAGAAAATTTGTTGCCCTGAAGCTGCTACCCCTGAAGGGTAGTTATAGTTTTTAAGCTTTATATCTTTTGTACCGTACGAAAAATTTTGAAAAAAATCAGGGATATTCTGCAATATGACGTACAGATTTGTGAATTTTTACAGAATTTTTCAAAAATTCTAAAAGTTTATAAGTATTTTTTAAGAGAAATTATTAACTGACTTCAAATTTTGAAAGACAGTAGTAAAAATCAAAAATATCAGTTGAAAATTGTCAACAGAATTGTTTATTTACTAAATTGTCACTGAATTTTGGTAGTCAACCTATATCGTACAATTTATAACAATAGAATTGTACGATTTAATGCTGAGAGTAATTACAGAAAGAATCCTTGTGACAAGGTGTGAAAGACACTTGAAAATAGAAAAATATAGTGGTTCATTGGATTAACTGCAGTGTGCAGTTGTGTAATCGAAACATCGATATCCTTCAGATGCAATGCGTGACCATGTAATCGTGATACTGCCAGGGGTGGACATATTTGAAATAGGATAACGGATCATTGTTTGAAACGATCAGTTATTGGGGTGTGAAAGTTCTGTGGGTGCGGAAACATTATGCTGTGGCTGATTGTTCGATGTCAGCAACCAAATTCTATCATTCCTGTGATTTTTATGGTAAAACGACTGTCCTTTGGTTGCAGTTATGCAAATTTCCGAATAATCAAATGTTTAAATTTTCTAACTTCCACATTTCTAAATTTCTAAATTCTAGGACTTTCACAACAGCAAATTTTTCAACGACTAAATTGTAAGGTTTGTGAATTGCTATGGATTCAAGTTGCAAGACTTCCAAATTTATGAGTTTGGGAATTTCTAAATTTCGCGTTCCCCAACTTCTACACCCCCAAATTCTAAATTCCCAAATTTGTGTATTCCAGAAATTTTACATTCCCAAATTTCTAATTCACCAAATACTAAATTTTCAAATCTACGAATCCCCAAATTCCTACACTCCCAAATCACCAAGACCCCAAATTCTGAACTCCCAAATCTCCAAACCCCCAAATTTCTATATTTCCGAATTTCTAATTCACCGACTACCAAATTCCCAAATTCCTCATTCCCCAAGTACCAAATTTCTAAATCTACGAATCCCCAAATTCCTACACTCCCAAATCACTAAGTCCCCAAATTCAAAATTCCCGAATCTCCAAATCCCCAGATTCCAAAATTCCCAAGTCCCCAAAGCGTACCAATATACCCCCTAACTTGTACCCCCAACCTAACCATAAGAATTCGTCTAAACTCAACAAAGCTCAAACCCGTGAAAAGAATCCGCTCTTCAAAAGACACATCGGTAATCGTTTGATGCACGTTTCCCGCGAAAATCTACATGCCACGTGAAATATCTGTGCAGATGTGGATGTAAACGAGCGCAGAGCTTTACGTATGGCGAGGGATTACGATACTGTATAGCCAAGATACGAGACGGTACGGTTAGATAGATCTCGGTTTCCTTCGTCCCCTTTATCCGCGGGATTCCTCTCGGTTTCGCGCCAGCCACCCCTTCGACCTCCCCGATTTTCCTGCACCTTTTCGCCCTCCATCCCTTAACTCTTCTTCTCACCTTCGACCTGCCGTGCCGCAATTTCACCGACCTCCTTTAACCCGGTTTGCCGAGACAGACGGTTAATTCGCGGTACGCTGTACAATTCGTGGCGAACCCCGAATCGACTATTCTAACTAGCTGTCGTCGGGAAGGCAACGAACACCTCGTGGTTTGCTGCATTCTGCTCTTCGAATTCTGTCTTGATTCGAATCCTGGTTCTACTGAATCGAGATTCTTCGTCGTCTTTAACGGAAACGAGGGAGATATGGAGTTTAGGTACTTTCGATGATCTTGACCTCGGAGGTTCTTCGTCAACGTTTCAACGGAAACGAGGGAGAATATGGGGTTCAGGTACTTTCGATGATCTTGACCTTGGAGTTTTTTTTATCAAGGATCATATTCTGAACAAATTTCCTTTCCATGTTTTCTTATCATTTGGTCTTAGTTTTCGAGATATTCGCAAAAATGTAGTACTACATTGCTATCGTCCAATATTCTGTGTACACCAAACTTACATTAAAAAATATTAAAAATTATATTCAAAGTGAAATTTAATTAATGAAATTTACAAGGTAATTTTACAAGATCTCTGAGGTTATTCCTATAACGAGATTAAAAATTTGGTACACGTGTGTGATTGAAACGTGAGAAAATATGTGAAGGTCTTGAGAATTTAAAGCGATCGTTGTCGTGGACAATATTTGTCAAGTATTTTTGCGAAACCCTTGAACGAGGTTAAGAGGAAAGTTGACCAGGGTTGGTTTCACGAAAGAAGCCTCTGTACGATTCATATGGGGTTAAGCGTAACGAGGAAAGGATATCCCATATGTTGTGAAGTCCCATCGGGCTACCCTCTTTCCACATATATTAACTCCAAAATTGAAGGGGCTGAAGAGACAATCCCTCGATAAGATTTTGATCTTCCTAATCCTTTTCATTGTACTTTCATGACGCTTTCACGAGCCATTTATCTATGTCGTACTCTTTATCGACTCTATTATTACAGAAATTAGAAAGACACATGCAGCAGTTAGCTGGACAACCTTGACAGCTATCAGACATTTTTTCTAAGCCTCTTTCATTCTGTGATGAATGTTCCTGCAAATGGTAGACGAAATCCTAACCTAGTTTTGTTTAAATACCTGTCTTAATAACCTAACAAATTCTAATACTGTAGGTTAAGTAAACTGTTACTCATTTTTATTATAGAACTACCACTTATTTTTATGAAAATATGAACAGTGAACCAGCACCTATTCGTCCTCATATCTGGTACAATAATTTACTTTTGAAAGAACTTATACCTCGAGTCAACTAAAAATATTAATTCACTTACAAAAAGTGTACATCAAATTTTCGTTCAATACATTTTGACAACCAGCAAATCTTTCTCTCGAATTTTAGTTAGTTCACCAAAAGTTACCAAAAGTAACAATACAGTTGCGGAAGTTCAATAAAGACTACAGTAATTAAGAACTGTAGCAGAGTTTGAACATTACCTCCGCAGACCGCGTATCGCAGCGTTCCAATACATTACCTGAAATATTACCTGTTCCACGGATTTGGTTTAGTCACGTTAAGATATTTATGCACGGCGAGAAAAAATGGAGGGAAGATGTATCTTGGATATACATTAAGCCCGACGTTGATGTACGAGCGAGAGAACGAAGGGTTATAAAAAGATTCTGTGGACGGGACATTAGAGAGTTAGTTGTAACGCGACGATCATCAGGGGACACGTTAATTAACTAGTTTGAACTATTAATAAAAATCAAACTTAATATCCCAGCAAGCTTCTATGGACAACATTGAAAATTACTTGTAATTCACTGATATAAAATTTTTACATTTCCATTGCAGCTTCATCAATTTTATTGTGGATATCTTAATAATTTAATTTAAAATTAGGACTGACGTTTTTTTAAATTACGTCTGACGTTAATGTAATTTCGTAACCTTAATTACCCGATCAAACTTAAAAATATTTCATGTTTCAATTTTACTGAAAAGTTCTACGATTTTTCTCTCTGACTACCCTTGAATTTGAACTTATCCAAATCTAACCAAGTAACAATCATCGGTATGCTTTAAAACTCCTAGGCATTAAGTACTTTGCATTTGGTTTTGTTATGAGACTATAACAGAGTTATAAGACTATAATTAATAAGATTACAACGAAACAGTAAACGATCCGACATTTGACGACACATAAACGTTTTCATAGGGTGATACCCGATAGAGGTTATCGAGTCCGAATGGAAAGAAAAATTCCTTATGGACTCGTAAAGTATCGGACAGGGAAAAGTTGGAAGCGGAAGTTTCGCGATCGCGGTTACGTTTTTCCCCTCTCCCTTTCTTTCTACCGTCACACGCTTTCGGGAGCTTTCGGGTAGCAAAGTCAGTCGAAAATCAGCCGCAACCGCTGGAACGCGTCGCCACCAACTCTCGCGGTTTCTCCTCTCCCTTCTTTCTCCGGGGCCGCAACCCCCTTAACCGTGGATTAAAGTATCGAGGACAGCGGCCCGCGACTGAATAATTCAGCGGCAAACTTTCAACCGCAACCGATGGGAAAGCTCTTCATACTTCGACGAGAATCCCCACCTACCGTGGCAACATTTGAAAACGATGGAAATTCGGTTTGTGTTGCAGGATTGGCGCTGATGAGAATCGTCGAGGTCTACAAGGAGATCCAGGAACAGGAGATGAATATCGTGAGTATACTATTCATATTATCTGCACTATCAAATTGAGAGACTAGGGGAACATTGATAGACATGGGAGCACTGTAAAAATCTTGGATATTGCTAGATCAAACTGAAACTCATTTAATTCACAATTTTGTTAAGAGGGTATACTCTAGGGTTAGATTTATGGCAGGGTGTTCGTGTGGATGCCAACGATTAGTACTGTGGAGAGTGATCATAAGTAGTCACCACTTGAGACAATACTCACACTTAATTTAGGTCTTAATTTCAACCACCTAGGTTATTGTCCTTCCACAACAGAAAGGGTGCACTGAGAGAGCGTGTGAAGGTCAGACAAATTTTGACTTCAGTTCAGCTCAGCTTAGAGTACAGTTCAGTCCAGATTTCAGTTCAGTTCAGATGTCAGTTTACCTTGATTCTTTGACTAATTCAGTATACTCCCCAACACAAATTACAGATTGTAGTTGATACATAAGACATACAAGTACACATTCACATACTACATAATAATGACATACTACATACTACATAAATATTCAATATCTGAATCAGTTCATAATTCTGGTCCAACTTTATTAATCGAATGGTTCAACTTGTGTAGTATTCTAGGAGCTACTGCTATTCGACCTACCAGGAATATAGTATTTGAAATAACATCCTTGAAATTAAAACAGAGGAGTAAAACTAGAAGAATGAAATCATAAACAAGGTCGGTTGTAAAGAAATTATGCAGACGTTCGGATGAATTGTACACCTAAGATAAATCTTGTTCCACGTGTAGATTTGGTGGGATAAATGTTTGGAAAATCAAACGTTGAATAGTTGATAAGGATCCTCGAAGGGATAGGCGAGCGGAGGTGATAACGCGTATCTTGAGGAAGAATAAATCTTGCAAACGGACAGAGCGTTTGAATAATTTAAATAAAAGGCCACGAGCGACGCAATTAAAAGTGGCGAAGATTTATGCGGGACGCGGTAGAGAACGAAAATAGCAGCGGGTGTGAAATCGTGACAGGAGGAACCGACCGCCGTTGGAATATTAATTGGAAACTGAAAACAGAGAAATTCGTTCATTTATTCGATCCATTTTGTTCTCTCTTTTCTCTCGTCTGATCATTTAATTATGTTCTTTTATCCGGGCCATGTTACGACGTTGTCTTTTGCCTTTCTTCGTCTCTTCTATCCGGCGTCCCGGGGACTGCATGGAAATCTCTTTGATCCTTCCACGAGGTTGGTTCGCCTCGGGGGTGAGATTACGCACCTGCAGACGTCTCTTTTGAGGGTGAAAATTCGTTTCAGCTGTAACGACATGTTATTACGATTTCGCCCCGCGGACACTGATACCGGTTGCTGTGTTTTCAAAATCGCGTCCCACGAGAGAACTCTGGCCAGAACCTCAAATCAGACGAGATGGAGTTTTACGGTCTTAACGTGTACCGAGCCCGGAAAAACTTGAACAGATTTCACGGACGAAAAGTACGACTTTCGCGTACTTATTTCAAATCTTGCGAACTCGAGTCAGTTGGGACTTCAGATGTTTGGGGAAAGAATATTTCTTGACAACATGAATCTGATGGTCTGCTGTTGTTAACTTGAAACTTCGGTGGAGTCGTACTTTGTTAAATTGGGGATTTGGGGATTTGTAGAAGTGGAGAGTTCGGAAATTAGGGATCTGGGGATTGGTAGAATTGGATGTTTGGGGATTTGGAACTGGGGATTAAGGAATTGAGGATTTGGAGATTTGTAGGGATGGAGACTTGGGAAATTAGTGATGAACTGAATATTTGAGAATATTGGGAATTGGGGAATTAGGGAACTGGGGAATTAGAAAACTGAGGAATTAGGGAACTGGGGATTTGTGAAATTTGTGAAATTAGGGATTTGGAGATTTGCAGAATTGAATATTTGGGGATTTGGGGATTTGCAGAATTGGAGATGTGCGAATTTGGAAAATTAGGGATTTGGAGATTTGTAGAAGTGAATATTTTAGAATTGGGGAACTTGAATTTGGGGATTTGTAGAATTGGAGACTCGGGAATTTGGGGATTTGTGGCACCGAATATTTGTGAGTATGGGCAATTGACGATTTGTAAAAGGTTAAAAAATTTGAAAATTCTAGAAATAATTATCTGAGTCTATAATACGCAAATCTAAAAATGTGTAGACATAGAATTTGAAGAGCGTTTGACCTTCCAACCCCACAATAGCGTGTTAGCAAATTTCGTCGATTCGCACAACAAATTGACAAGCAATTATCTCACATATAAATTGGGTATCGGATATCGTGCCACGATATGATTTTTAAGCTACGCAATTTACATGCGGCAATTTTAATTGGAGGTTCGTTAGTGCTTAAAAATCACAGGAAGTTAAGCGAGTGATAGGTGGAACTCGAAGCAAATAAATTATCATAATGTACCGTGAAACGTTCGTGTGCTGTGTGTTTGAAAGTAAAAACAAGAGAAATACAATGTTCAGCTGAAAAAGAAATTCATTAGCGAGTGTTGAAGCGTTGGTAAATTTAAAACGTGCGTCACTGTTGAAACATTTTTAACATTTTTTTCACTTCTGTCGGCAAATTAAACTTCGCTGCTGCATGACCGAAAAAATTCCGATAAAATAGCCGGTTCCATTTTGCTGGATGTTTAATATAAAAACTTTACAATGCAGTTCATGTTGGTGCATGGTTATCGGATTTGTTATTTAACAATTGGGTTCAGAATTTAAATGGTGAAAATGTTGGATATTTAATTTGAACATTTGGAGATTTAGGAAGTCGGAATTTAGGGGTTGGGGATTTAGAAATATGGGAATTTAGGAGTTAGGGATTTAGGGGTTGGGGATTTAGAAATATGGGAATTTAGAGGTTGGGCATTTAGGAGTTGGGGATTTAGGGATGGAGGATTTAGGAATTGGGGATTTAGTGATTTGAAAATTTAGAATTGGGGGTTAGAAATTTGGGAATTTAGAATTAGGGGATTTAGAGTTTTGGGTATTTAGAATTGGGGATTTAGAAATTCGACAATTTGGTATTGGGTGACTCAGAAATTCGGGACTGTAGAATTTGTCCATTTAGAAATTCAGGAGGAATTTGTCAATTTAGAAATTTGTTAATTTAAAAATTAAAAATGCAGAAGATCTTGACTCTGAAAATGAATTCAAGAATGACTCTGAAAATTAAGAATACATGAATCTTGTCGAGAACATAAAAATTATTTACATTAATGATCACAATGATCCGCCAACATAAAACCTCCTCAAAGAATCATAAGGATTCGTGTTTCATGAAATGCAAAGTGACCTGTTGGCACTAAGACTCGGTAGCGTAATCTCGTTACTTTAAGCGTGTCTCGGTGGTTCATCTTTAAAGCCATAAAACTGATTCCAACGGGTGGACCAAATTGTTCTTCCACTGTGTATTTCCGCGCGATTAGGCTTGCCAGGGTTGGTTGTAGCTGGTAGGTGCGAGACAGACAGTCGAAACGGTGCGAAAGGACATCTTTACGAATGTTGCCAGACGAGACCGAGGTCGAGACTGACGTAATCTCCGGGAATGGAAGTCGAGGGTTGGAACGAGGAGGGAAAAAAAGCGGGAGAGAGAAGAAGAAAAAAAAGGGAAAGCACGGGGGTGAAGTCGATGTAAGCGCGTTGGTCTGAGACAACGACCTTTCCTGCGTAAATGCCTTCCGATATGCGTTTCCTATAACATACGCGTATATAGCGCTGTATGGGGTTGCAAGGGTGCACCGGGGTGGTAGAAACGGTCCCGATCGTTCGAGGGGCCTCTCGAGGATTCAGAGAAAAGGAAATGCAAGCGGCGAGACATATGCGCGATACGCGGGCTGGAAATATTAAATGGATGAAAGTACGCGTAAAATGTGTACGAAGCCAGAAATGTGCTTCTCGCGAGTGCAAATAATTCATTCCGGGATTTCACATCTGATTTCAAACGTTGCCATCTGAAATTGGGAGATAAAACGGAAAATTTAGTGCTGATATTAACCATTCCTCTTATGATTTAGTTTATGTATTACATTCTTATATCACTGTACGGATGTTCCACGAATTGGCGCGTAAACTATGACGCACTCGTGACGCACTCGCAGTTCAAATATTATAAATTTTTCTTGTGTAATAATTAAAAAATATTTCAAATCGAACTACGGTTCAATGACCAAGTGCACGTCCCTCACACTGTTACATTTTATCAGCGAAAAATCTCTGCACGAAATACTCCCTATCGATTCCCCCGACCTCCAACATCTGAACCGTTATCTCTAAAAAGTTTCGCGATCATTTCACGAATACGTCGCCGGTAGACTCTCCTCGTCGAATGACTCTACATCAAGCAATATCACCTCACCACCAGAAATGCTCCGCTGGTTCTTTCGAGTTGTAAAACCACCCGCAGGAGCAACGACGGAAACGATTACTTTCCGGACGCCGTTACAGGAAGTTATCGACCACGGTCACGTAAGAAACAATTAGTTGGAGCGGATCGAACGTTCCGCTCGCGCAGCTCGCGTTTGCTCTCGCTCGAACAAAGTATACAAGCGATCCCGGATTCGGTGGCGGCAATTCCGCGAGGATCACACGAGCAATAACAACGAATTCCCTTTATTGCCGGAACATTGTTCGTTCGCTCGGAATGACGCAGTGTCGCTACGAGCGATCAAAGCCGCTCGATCTTCCAGACTTTAACGTTCACCGGGAAACGATTCCGACGGGGATCGTAAGATCGCTCATAATGGTACGGATCATTGTTCGGAACTCTCCATGAAAGAAAACACGATCAAATACGCTTTCGGGAACTCGGTGAATTCTAAACTCTTTATCGCACCGCTCGAGGAACATTTTCAAATTTAATGAAATACATCAAATGAACCATACATGTATTAAATGAAACATACACATGTACATACACGTCTAGATGTATATATGTACATACACATACAGATGTAGATATCTTCCATGAAATCTTGAAATATCATAAATTTCATAGCTGTCGATGAAACATACATATGTACATAAACATCTAGATGTAATTACACGTGTACATACACATGTGTAGATACACATCTCCAATGAAATCTGGAAATATCATAAATTTCACAGCTACCGATGAAACATACATATGTATATACACATCTAGATGTAATTACACGTGTACATACACATGTGTAGATACACATCTCCAATGAAATCTGGAAATATCATAAATTTCACAGCTACCGATGAAACATACATATGTGCACATACATCTAGATGTACATACACATATACATACACATGTACATACACATGTGTAGATACACATCTTCAATGAAATCTGGAAATATCATAAATTTCACAGCTCCCGATGAAACATACATATATGCACACACATCTAGATGTATATACACATGTGTAGATACACATCTCTAATGAAATCTTGAAATATCATAAATTTCACAGCTGTGGTGTTCAAAATTATAGACACTCGACTATCTTATAAAAATATAAGAATTTGCAGATATACAATCATATAACACTATCTTTGTAAATACTGATATATTGCATATACGCTAATTAGATCCAGAAGTGAACGGGTATAACGAAGAGACAAAGGTAGTTTGGAGAGAAGATAACGATCGATCGGGTTTTATTAAGCGTTATCAGTAATTTCGAAATAGCGGAGTAGGATGAAAAGCGTGGATGCAGTTGGGTGAAGGTTTCCATGGGCGACTGTTCCCGAGGGAGGGCTCTTGTCCGTTCTGACAGTAACTACATATCGAACCGTGGTTTTCATTCTTTCCCCTTTTTTTTCCCACGCTACTTCACCGGCGATCGCGGCCACGAATTACACGTCACGAGAACCATATCTCAAAAGTTCTCTCTCGTTTCTCCCCGGAGAAACAAACGGAACCGTTCGAGCTGGCAACACACGATCAATCGATGCTTCCCTATCGTAACAATGAGAGGGAAAAGAATCGAAATTTTCATTAACTTTTTTTATCTCTATTCTTAGCCGAAAGGCGATTGATGGAATCAACGAGAAAAATCGCGTGGAAGCGTCCTTTTGTTTCGTGTCAGCTGCAGCTGCGACCTTTTGTGAGTTAGCTACTCTTCCGATTCGACGGATATTTGCGTGTGATTTATTAGAGATTATTAGGTCGCTTTGACGGAGGGAGAATTGCGCTTCCTCGGTTCGAATTCGACTCGCCGATAAAAACGATAAAAATGCAAATAAAGTCACGGAAGCGGAGACTCAATTAGTTCTTCCTCATTTCTTCTTCGTTTTCGTGTCGATGATTATCAGGTGTGTCAACCACGGGAAAAATCGTATTAGAGATTTCATTAAAACCGTAAATTCTCGCTGGTGCGGTACAGTTAATTGAGTCCGGAATTAATTTAAATTACCGTCGAAACTGATATTAAATATTTTCCGCGCAGTTCCTTCGAGATACATTCATAATGAAATTCCGTCGCCTATTAAACAACGCTATTAATTCGACAACCAAATTTTCGAAGCATCGAATTTCCTAAGAAACATCGAAGAAGCATCGAAGCATTTTCTGAGGAGCGAAAAGTTCATCTCCGGGGTTAAATTCTCTGTACGGCGCAGAACTATCATGAAAGTAAACAGGAGGGGAATATATCTCGTCGCAAGATATATACAGAAGAATTTATCCCCATGATAGTCGGAACATTTATCTATTCACGGTCTCGAAGATCGAGAGGCAATTCGACCTTCTATTTTCCATCGTCGCTGTTCTTCCGCCTCTACGCTCGCTCTGCTACCTAGTCGATTTTCACTCACGAAGAAAAATGCGATAATGCCTCTGACGCTTTCCAGATATCACCCTTCCAAATTGAATTAGTCGCCTCGGACGGGATGACGAAAATGGCCTCGTTTATTCTGTTTGCTCGACCGATTTATCGATGATACAATGCTAAATCAGAACGTTCACTGCTATGGCAGCTTAGCTCATTCTGGAGTTCTTGACAAAATTTGATAAATTTTGAAATTTATTGTTTATGAGATAAAGTTTGTTGTAGAAATATGTGAAGCTGCACGAAAATGTAAGAACATAATTATATAAGGAAATTATTGCATCAGGAAATTAATTCCAGAATGAAGTGAAAGATCTACTTATGGTCAACATCAGTTAGGTTCGTAGAAGCCTAAGTGTCGTAGAAATGTTTGAATCTGAAGAACAAAATAATTTCGTAAGAACATAATTATATAAGGAAATTACTGCATAAGGAAATTCCAGAATGAAATGAAAGATCTCATAGCCTAACCCATCAGTTAGGTTCCTAACTAGGCTATGAATAGTGTCGTAGAACCCTAACTTAGTGTCGTAGAAATGTATGAATCTGAAGAATAAAATAACTGCGTAAGGAAATGATTATATAAGGAAATTACTGCATAAGGAAATTCCAGAATGAAATGAAAGATCTCATAGCCTAACCCATCAGTTAGGTTCCTAACTAGGCTATGAATAGTGTCGTAGAACCCTAACTTAGTGTCGTAGAAATGTGTGAATCTGAAGAACAAAATAATTGCATAAGGAAATTCCAGAATGAAAGATCATAGCTAACTCATCAGAGTAATAAAAATTTCCATTGTGTGAAAGAAATAGTAAAATAAAAGAACACCAACAATTTGATGCTCTAAAAACTTGAAGTATACGACAGCGAATTTCGATGAGAACTTGAACGTCAGTATATTAGATTCGATATCGACCATAAGTAAAAAGTTTTCGAAAAGGACATCAACACTTTCGGTTCGATTGGCGCGTCTCGAGAGCGCTTTCGTAGTCGACAATAAAAAGGGAAAACAAGGCTCGGCGATTGGCTTTCTTCCAGCACGAGAGTTTCTTCGAACAAAAAACTCGGCGTATCGTACCTTTTGCTTGGCACAAAAACCCGAGACCGGCTAATATATTGAGGCAGTGTTTTCGCTGATTCATATCTTGGAGATCTGCTCGTTTAAGAGCGCGATTAATGGATCCGTGAAAATTCATAGCGCCCCTCCGTTCTGTCGAGTATCAATCGGAGATTCGACAAAGGTGCGATGTTTATAATGAAGTTTCTGCTACGGGAGACTTTGGAAACTTTCGCTTTGCGAAATTCGCAGACTCGCTGAACTTCCAAGTATTCCGGGCGAGTTTGAACGCCTTTCAGATCGCGTGATCATTAAATAACTTGTTGCTGAATAAGCCTCCTGTTTCAATCCTTTAGAAATGCCAACCGATCAGATTGTCCATTGCTCTTAACCCAAAGTAATGCTATTCAAAAGTGCTTCGCTTATATGCAACATTTTGTTCATATAGAATAAATGTATTTTTAGAAGCTTTCGGTAAATTACAGAAAATAACGTGAAACAGACAGATTCGACGTTCGATAATGGTTCGATTGAAAAAGTTTGCGAGGGGTCGTGCTGAATAACCATATCGAACACCATAGAAAAGAGTCGCGACCTTTCACCATAGAGTATTCGCCACTATTCTGGGGTCCATCGGGCCTTCCCCTTTTTTGCAGACGATCGTTTCATCGGCAATAGCTTCAAAAGGTTCAAAAGGTAATGCAGAATTTGAGCCAGACCACTCGAAGGATTCATCTTCGCTCACCCTTCGGCGAACCCTTTCCTCTCGCTCGCCCCATTTTGCCAATCCATTTAAGAACATAAAGCTGTTCAGTAACTGGATGTTTTCTTTCTCGCGATGCGGCTTCCAGAATTGGAAATGGCAAGCTGAAAGGCTTCCGCTCTTGATGGATGAAATTTACTAGGCTGTATCGTTAATCGCAGCTAAGTTGATGGGTTTCTTAAACGCCTCTTGCTCTTACCTTCCCTTAATTCTATTACTACGGACAACGTTGGCGCTCAATTTTCGATTAGAAATTCAAATGGGGAGCTGGGTGAACGATGTAAGGGCATTCGAATTTCTCCAGCTTTCAAATTTTATATATTGTGAACTTTACTAAAGGCGACGCACTTTACAGTCCGGATGACGCACCTCGTATTTGCACAAGGATTCAATTTTGAGCCTGTACAAAGATAAATATATATTTCTTTCGTTTAACATTACAATAATAATTATTGTACATAACTATGTACACTAATAATTCTTAACTAAGAGGCAACTGCTGAGAAAAGGGGTTAAAACTATCGAAGCTCGTAATGAAACTATGGGACTACCCTTGAATCAGTGTTTTTTGATAGATCATTCGCAGCCAGCAATCGCTTCTAATTACCGCAACCGAATTAGCAGGAGTTAATCCGATAGGAAAAAAGCGGTGGCCGATGAGAAAAAACGCGGATTAAAATCCTGTGGGGTGGAGACCTAATGAATATTGAAACGAGGGACGTGAAACTCGCACTCGTCGAGCAACGTCAGACGTTCCACAGACTCACGGCATCCGGAAGTGGCCAGGATTCGACTCGATGAAAGCGAACCATCCGGTTGAACCCCGGCTAGAGCTAGACGTCGAGAGAGTTAGGGATGTGGATACAAAAGGGGTGAGAGGTTGCTTTAGAGGGCGCTGACACGAGTTTTCAGCCGTTCAAATTTGCACACCGAGCTGGATGAGAGAGAAAGACAGCGATGTTTGCTTCGAACCCTGGGAAGCTCCGTGACTTCGCCACGCTTTTTGCGCTCGATTTTCGCGTCCGTCTTGAAAAGCCCGTTTTTCCAGCGTTGCCACGCTATCGAGTCACGCTAACGGATTTCTAATTGACCTCACTGGTTTATTCGGGTCATCGTGCCACGCTTGGTCACGTTTCAAATCAAAGGATGTAATTACTTCCATATTATGGAGACAGTTTACTTCAGAATGTGGACAGATATTGGTCCGAATTTGTGGATTTTTAGGTGTGTTTTGCTTTGTTAAGGAAATTTGATACCACGAAATTTATGTGTTCCGCTGAACTTATACTCGCTCCGATAAAATTTCTTCTCCATATTGAATCCTCGTTTCAGAATTCGAGTAGCCATTCGAACCCAAATGATTGAATCATTGATACCCAGCGATATTTCACTCGATTCTTTTGGGCGTAGCGTTTGAGGGAAAATCAGTGGAAACTCAAATAAAATTTGACGGGTTTTGATGTTTGACGTGAATCAGAATGTGCTGACACGCGATCTCGGTGAACAAAGGGATAATACCGACGGATTCCTCTTTCACAGGCGTCGCGTCGCTAAGCGTCGCAACGGTAAAAAGTGGAACGAACAATAAAATAAGCAGCTTCTCGCTAAATCCCGTAATGTACACTCAACGGAGAATTTCACTTTCTAGGAAAAATGTGACGACCAAAGGAAGAAAGCTCTCGGAAAGGGATTTCGGAAAGTACAAACCTAAGAATATAGAAATAGAACGTGATTTAGAAGTGAAGATTTGAAGAGCTACAAATTGGGATACAGAAAAAATGAGGGATAGGGATTTGAAAGTCTAAAAGTTCGAACATCTGGAGATCCTACAAATTTGTAAGACCTAATTTAAGAAAATAAATAAAAAAATTTAAGAACGTCCAGTAAAAAATTGAAAAATTGTCAAGTTTACACGTGTCTCCATATAAATTGCATCACACAGGTTTCTCGCCTTCTTCCTTAATTAAATCCGATACATCAACGTAGGGTGTGCTTCCGACAAAAAACAGGGAAACACTTTTCCAGTAAATTTGCGTTTGATCGGTCAGTAACAGGGAAAGCAAAATATAAAAATAGAAGGAGGCCGGAAAGCACCGATGAATGAATAACTCGACGCCGTTCTACGGATCGGCGATAAAGCCGAACGTAAAACTGTCAAACGCCTAAATAAAATCGGCCATGCGTGCGAACGCATGAGAGTGTGTGTGCGTTACGTCGCTTCAAGAAGAGTTGTTGCGAATTCGAGGGTCACTGTGGTTGTTAGCGAGAAATCTGTGATTTGTTGGACGTTCGTCCAGCGCGATGCAAGAATAATGCCGGTTTACAATGTTCTGCGCAAACCCCACTGAACATTTTCGAAATTCCGCCACCGTGAAACGAGTTGGTCCGCACTTTTAAAACTCGCACCAAAAACGAACGTGCACATCTGCAGAAATATATTGTGGATACCAAATAAAACTGATATCAAACGATATCGACGTTCAGAAACCATTTGATCGTCTGAGATTTCATGACAGAAAAGGCGCTTGTATGTCGAATTAAAGTTTAAGGTCCAAGGAAAATGCCAGTGTGAAGGGTTCATTGATACCTTTAACAGAAAGTGACTTGCCAGGTGAGTCATGCTGAATATGCGAAATGTAACAAGGTTTGACGTGACAAGGCTTCGTGTACCATGTATGATTTCATGTACGAGTCAGCCATTTTGTGTCAAGAACGTTCGTGAAATGTTTACGTAGACAATATCTTTAATCTGATACGTCACAAGTGCCATTAGATACTTTAATTAAAGAACTAGTAATTATTATTCTGCAACTATTACTACAGAACGTGCTATTTACCAAGATGGAGATAATCTTTAACGTCAGGGTTAAAAGAGAGCCCAGATTACATGGGTCTCACATGCAGCAAGGGTGTTTCAACAACGCCACTTCAACTCTCTTCCCTTTTGGATGGTTGCTTTCACGCGCGCTCAACGTATCTGTGTTCGGAATGTTGTCTCTAATCAACGTCCATTAAGCCACCGAGGGACTACAGATGACACAAAATGTCAATCAACCAAGTTGCTCGTACAGAACCACTGGCAACCCCTCAAATTCGATCGGAATTTCGACCGTTACATTTTTTCACTTTTATTTCCGCGTCTGGCCGACAGATTGCCTTGCTCCCTGTACCATTGTTTATATTTTATACTGGGCAAAAATCAAACATTGTCTCGAGAAATATCTAAATTCCCATATTTCAAAATTTCAAAGTCCTAAAATGTGCACATTCCCAGAGTTCACATTAGCGAGTAGCCATACGCGAGAGCGCGTGAAAGGGGGTCAAACAACTCTTTAGCACCGGAGTTTGAGAATGTCCCTCGTTACCCGAATTCGCGTGCATTAAAATTTTCCGCTGTCTAACGCTGCCTTTGCTTTTCCAGCTGAAAGCGTTCTACGTGGACCTGCTGGTGCCCCTCGAGACGAATCTGGAGAAAGACACGAAGGTGGTGCAGGTGAGTATCGCGGATCGAGATATCGCGATCGGCCAACTGAATAATTCACCCGTTCCAGAGCGAGCAGAAGAAGTTTCTGCAGCAGCACAAGGCCAGGTCCGAAACTTACAGCAAAGCGGCGGCGACCATGAAGAAGCAGAGGAAGAAGTCGAAAGGCGCCAGCAAGAGTGGACTGGCGATGGACAAAGAGCTGAAGAATATGCAGATTCTCGAGGAGGAGAAGTCCAAGCTGGACGCCTTTTGTGAACAGAGTTTGAAGAACGTAAGTGTGCAACGAGCTTCCTACGGAAAGCAGGACACGCTCGACAGCAACATCCATATTTGCCGACAAGCGAAACAGGCTACAAGAATTCTGGATCGAGCGGATTAATTAGGCGGAAGAATCGGGGTCGATGAACGGACAAGATTTCGAGCGTACGCTTCTCTTTTGCAGGCGATGACACAGGAGAGAAGAAGGTACGGCTTTGTTCTGGAGCGACAGTGCTCGTTGGCGAAACATTATGCGAGTTTTCATGAGGTCGCGTTAGCCGCTCTTCATCCCTCCGTTGATAGGTGGCGCGAGGTTGCTGCCACCAGGGAATACTTGCCACAGTCCGTGGAAGACATGTTCGCTTCCAGGCTCAGGGTGAGCGATGCTACCGATATTTCATGCTTATACTTCGTCAAATTTGTTGCGTGTGTACCTCCAACGGTTCACCCTCGGGCACTTGACAAATTACAACCTTCTTTACTGCTATTCACTTTAATTTCAGGAAGAACTAGTTAGGTAGAAAGATGTTGCTAATATTTTTACTTCGACCTTAAAATTGAAATTTTCTAAGGACACCAAATCCAACTCAAGGTCCAACTATCCAATCTCAAAATTCCAAGGTCCTCAACTTCAAATGTTTTCATAATGTAAAAGGTGCCAGTTTGAAAATGCGAACATCTCAAAGTGTAAAACGTTCAAAAATAATATAAACTTTCGAAAGTGCAAACTTCCCAACAACCCTAACTTCCTAAATCTCAATGTGCTTAACATGAAGTGAAAATTTATAATTTGTGCGAAGTTATAACTTGAAGTGAAAAATTGCAAAGTCACAAAGACTCATCGTCGAATTTTTCTTTATGCAGCAAGTATCATTCTGGCCGGAGGACGAAGAGAACGGAGGATCAGAGCTGACGATGAGTTCGCAACTAAGGAAGACTAGGAGTATGGACAGCTCTTGCTTGGAACTTCGACCCGGACCTCCTTCCGGAAACGTGCCAAGTGCCACTTATCAAGGCCCTTCTTCGCATCTGCCCACTGCTCTGTCTAGAGCAAGGTCAGAGGCCAATCTTCACGCTTCCACGTTATCATTAGATCCAGGTAGGTCAACTGTTACACTTGCTGTTACTGTAAGGACAACTTCAAACATTGCTTCTATTTTCACGGATATTTCAGTTGTCCAACTCAGGTGCATTTGTAAACATCTGATCAATAATGTGATGCGAGGATTTTTCAGAATCCCCTGTCTAATCACTTTGTAGTCATCCCTAAACTAGACAAGTGTTTTTCTAGTTTACTTTTCAATTTGAAACACAATTTAATTCTGAAATCCAACGATCGCCTTTAAATACCCACCCTTATCTGAACAAATCTAAGCTTTAAGTCATAAATAAATTTGGTTCTCGTCTAGGGAACACTAGTAAAATTGTGGAAAACAAAAACTAGTGTTCCTATAGTGACAGTGAAGGTGTCAACGAATTTTGTCGGTGAATCGTAGTCCGTTCAGCGAATGATATCTCGTAGAGTCGAAAGCTCATTCGCCGAAATCCTTCCACTCGAACCGATCCAGTGTTCCTAATATCCTCTTGCGCCACGTGCAAGTTACGAGAGAAATGAGCCGGGTAATCGTTTCTCTGCTCGTATTTCCAGAGGTCCCGGAAACACCACCAAGGCCGAGGTCTATGGCGCCCCCAGCATCGCGCAACAGCGGTAGCGGTGGTGGCGGTGGCAGTGGCACGGGGGTGAGCACCGCCGGATGGGGTGACGCACCCCTTGCCAGGGCTCTCTTTGCCTATTTGAGCTCCGGGGAAAATCAGCTGAGTTTCCTGGAGGGCGATCTCATCGCGTTGATGGGTGAGTGCTGCATGTGTCTGAACCAGGAACATGAATACCTCTATAATCTTGATACCGATACCATCTGGATAACGGTATTGGACAAAGGCACACTGAAACTGTTAGTTATAACGCTGACGAAAGCACTGTTCGTTAGTCGCTGCTTCGATTCGAGAATTTGGGGATTTGGAATAGAAATTGGGGACTTGTTTAGAATTGAGAATGTGGAGGGTCTGAGGACATAGGGACTTGGGGATGATGGGGATTGAGAATTTTGGAATTTTGGGAAGAGATTCGGGGTTTAGGAATTTGGGGACGTAGAGATTTGGGAGTCTAGGGAATTCGGAACGATGGAATTTTGGGGATCTAGGAATTTGGGGACATAGCGATCTGGGAAAATAGGGAATTTGGACCTATAGAAATTTGGGGACCTAGGAATTTGGGAGTCTAGGGAATTCGGAAC
This sequence comes from Megachile lagopoda, assembly GCA_036983795.1. Lineage (NCBI taxonomy): Eukaryota > Metazoa > Arthropoda > Insecta > Hymenoptera > Megachilidae > Megachile > Megachile lagopoda. The sequence goes on from CM072798.1 coordinate 8,735,201, forward strand.
GATGGAATTTTGGGGATCTAGGAATTTGGGGACATAGCAATTTGAGAATTTAGGGAATTCGCAACTATGGAAATTTGGGAATCTAGGAATTTGGGGATATAGAGATTTGGGAGTCTAGGGAATTCGGAAAGATGGAATTTTGGAGATCTAGGAATTTGGGGACATAGCGATCTTGGAATCTAGGGAATTTGCAACTATGGTTATTTGGTGATCTAGGAATTCGAGAATCGAGGAATTTGGGGATATAGAAATTTTTGAGTCTAGGGAATTCGGAACAGTGGAATTTTGGGGACATAGCAATTTGGGAATCTAGGGAATTCGCAACTATGGAAATTTGCACATAGAAAGTTGGTAATCCATTTTCCTATCAAGGAATTTAAAGAATAGGAAATGTAACAATTTCAATATTTATCTAGAAATTTGGAGATCTCAAAATTTAGAAATTCACGAATATGAAAGTTTGAAAACTTCGAAACGAAAATAATTTGATTCGAGCGACTTGAACGAGTAAAAGAGAAATCCGTAAATTAGGAAAACTATGGCGGACTTAAATTGCGCGGGGTTGTTCATTACACAACTTTCCAGGATACCTACGACCTACTTACTTTATAGGGGTTTTAACAACCCCTACAATTAAAGTAAGCTTGCCTTCAAGTGTTTTCCTAGTTTACTTCTCAATTTGGCACACTGACAATCTAGTTCTATAGTCCTCCGCAACTATGGAACCTTCAGTTTCAACGACCCTTTTATTCACCTTGAAAGGGTGCAGAGTACAAAGTTCTAGATTTTAAACTATTTTACTCTCCTTCGTGTACCTTTATACTGTTATGGAGAATACTTACAGGAAACCGACCATATATACTTAAAATATTTTTGAACTGATATTTTTGATTGAAACCTTCATCTTTTTACTGCATCCACATTTTCCTCAAAGTGAAATTAACTCTAGTAGAGACTAATTTTTTTATATCTTTCATTTGTCTGTCAAAATTAGAAATACTGATAACAAGTCATTTAACAAGTTAATTTAACAAGTTATTAGAGCAGAAGTCAATAGAGTAGTTTAACAGAGTGGTTTCCTGGAACAGTAATCTGCGAATCTGCCGAAATACGTTTAATTCGCGAACGTAGCCATAAAGTAGTATCCATAAACGATATTTGTGTTTAACCGAAACTGCCTTATTAGGAGATCGTCAGAAGGGTTGGCAATTCGGGGAGAATCTCCGCACGCAAAGTTCCGGATGGTTCCCACTGGCGTACACAGAAATTATTGTCGACGATGGCCCGGGGTAAGTTAACACAGACTCAGGGAAGTCTGAGCTTCCGTTTCGAGCGAACGGTATCGGCACAGATCTTGTTACGATTGTTCCTTGCTAACAATTGCACCGGCTCGAATGCAATTACGCTAATCTAAAACGATAACGGGCAATGGCCGACGTCGATACGGCTATTCCCTATTAAACGTACTCGTCTTGCTGTTATTGTTGCGTTCGACCTCCTAAATCTCCGTGTTTCGATGCTCGAACTATGCTATCGCGATAGAAATTTTACGGCGGAGAATCCTGAACGTCGAATCAACGTGAACTATCGACTATTCCCAGGGAATAATGGCGATATAAAAATGTTAATTTCGCGTTCAAGGGTTTAAACGATCCTCCGGTGGGCAAGGTAGCCTCGCGAGAGCATTTTGTTACCGATGATTCCTCGATCTTCCATTCTCGTTTTTTACACGCTTCTGTGATACATCAGGACTGAAACGACATTTTACTGATAATTCTGACAGTTTTACGATGTTTCTGAAGTACACTTCAAAATTAATCAAAGACTAGTTACCACTGATTACGTTACCATCTTTAAAATCTTCTTCATTTTCGACCAGAAGTCAAACAGAACATGTTTGGTTACGTTTTTGTAAGAAAACTAGAAGCGAAATATCAGTCAACAAACTTGAGGTGGAGTCACAAAATTAATTGCGAAAGTCACCGAGTTGAAACAGTGTACAGACTAATTCCTTATTCCGCGTTGATATATACATTAAGAATAATTTTCTAAGAAACGGTACTATTGGTTCAGTCGTATTCACCGTACTTTTGAGATAGGACAACTTGTTTCTGAATCGTTGAAAATTTCTCGAGAGTGTTTCTGCATTTCCATAGAGTGAATAAAATAAATTCAACGAAAGTGAATGCGAAATTACAGAAAAACGAAGGTAAAATAAATGCAATTAAACGAATAAAACACAGAATAAAATCAGGTGAACCCGAACCGATTAAACGCAGGTGAACCTGAAGTAAACGATAATTAACGCCGTTGAACCTGAAATTGCGGATTAAACGCGAGTGAGTCCGAAATAGATGATTAAACGAATCCGTTAACGTTAATCCGTTGAAAGGATTAATAAAAATGGACAGAACGTTGACAAACGATGTCGTGACCCCTTGACGTTTTCAACGATTCAGATTCAATCAATGTCGTTAGCGTTATCACTAAAATCAAATGTACGATAACACGTGAAGATCGCCGAGTCACGGTGCAAACAATGGTCGGGCATCGGAGCCGCAGGCAGTTCCACCCTGTAAGCCTCCACCCTCTAGGCCGCCAGTGACACCGAACAGCATGGATGAAGTGTCGAGTGGATTCCATGGGGTTGGAAACAACGTCAACAACAGTAACAACAACAACAGCAACGCCTCTACTCATGTACAGAATAGTAACAGTTATCACAATCTGGCAACACCCACTGCACGTCAAACTAAACCGGTGAGGATGACTCGTCTCTTAAATATTATTACGTTCGAGGTTATACTTGGGTGCTGTGACACCCGGAGGGTTTGCAAATTTCGGAAGTTTAGGTAGTTGGGATGTGGAGATTGAATTTTTGCAAATTTAAGGATTTGGGAATTAAGGGTTTGAAAATTTGGGGATTTAAAGATTGAACATTTGGACAAATGGAACTTGGGGCATTAAAAACAATCCAGAATTAGAGAATTTAAAGAACAGAAAATTTCGAAGTTTGTAAACCTGAAAGTTACACCAGAAGACGCAAATACCACACCCTAGCGAAGAAACTGAAATTACAAAGCTACTAGGAGATCAAAGGTACATTCTTGAAATGTGCCTAGTCAAATGCCAAGACAATGTCATAAAGCTATAGAAAGCTTAAGTCTTCCAAATAGCAGATATGTCAAAATTTCACAGAGAAATTTGACCCGAAGAATGGTGCTCTCATCTATTTTTCTATGAAATGAACTGGTCACGGTACATTTTAGATCCGTCCATCTGGCACGTTGCCCACAGTTTTGGCCGGTGGTCGTAGGATACAACCACCTGCTCCGCCTGTGCCACCTCCTCAGGTTGTGACATCTCTGCACAGCAGCAACGACAGTGGTTTCTCGAACGAACCTCCGGCTCAACCTGATATCGATTACAGCGACGACGAGGCTATGAGGTAAGCGATCACCATAAAATTCCATCGGTGATACCTTCAAGACTCTAATACAATGGTTCTCAACCTTTCCTTCGTACACTCAAAACCCCTATCTAAAAATCCAACCTGTTAAGGTTTAGAAATTGCTCAATTTTAATTCGCTGATTGAAATTATTTTGCCTAATTGTAAATTTAAACAAAGCTGCGATTACCGTAAAGTTAAATGTAAATTTATTGTGCAGAAGCTATTCTCGTTGGAATGAGTTTTAAACTGAAATTTTAGGTTTAATATTTAAGTGAAACATTCATTCACTAAATTGTCGATCTTGATAAAGAATAGTAATGTAAAATATTGCATAACGAGAAAATGATCTTAAGAGAATCAAGTTAAATAAAGAAGCTTGATATCCTAATAGAAATATCCTGACACGAATATTTCCCTAAATCATGAAGTCCTGGTTGAGAACCAATGCGCTAATCGAATGAAATAGGGGTAGTCGACAATTGCTGGCAAACTTGTAGAAACGCTTTTGCCTGATTCGTCAACTTCAAGCTTTGTATATTTTGTTCCTGCTATAAGTATTTCCGTCGTCTTGGTAATCGGTATCTTCCTAATCAATGTACAAGTCAAAGTTAGAACGTAGATCAGTAGCTTATACGAATCTAACGACCTCCTTCAATTCTTATTCGATTTCTCATAGGAAACGGAATGTTGCATGTGTACAATTTACGGATTCCATTAATATTTTATGCATCCCTATAGACTGTCCAAAGTTTTCAATTATTTTTAACGTTCCGGTATCCACTATTTCCTAGACTTTCAATTTAATTTGAAATACAAGATTTGTTGCAGTGTAAGCTGTAAGCTATTAAACACACGGAAACACATGACACATTTGAAAAATTGTCATTCCACAACTAACACTTTGCACTTGTCTCCTCTGAGGGGACATTTTAAATGGCAAAGTAAATTTTCGGAGTGCAAAGAGTTACTGGAAAGCTTATTGTGATTGGAAATAAAAATGTCAACTGTATCCTAAAGGTCGAGTACATATCTTTTTATTACATCTTGATTCTTACAAGAAAATTTCCAAAGATCTACCGAGAGTGGATACTGGAGCCCTAATCCTCTACGTATTGTACAAAGCTTAAATTTCCGTATTATTTTAGCTTGATCTAGTTTCCGCCCGAAAAATTAGGCAACCTCCAAGTAGGACTTAACGTGACAGAAAAGGAGCGTTCAGTAAAGTGAAATACCCGAAATCCTCCCCAGTAAGCTCGTTTTCAAAGTCACGACGTTGTTTTCTCTCCTGATTTGTAGATTCCGCATGCGTTATCGTGGTCGATGGAAATAAAATACGGCGTGGTGGTGGCTCATTCACCTCTCCGGGCTCCTGGCGATGCCAGCAACCACATATTCCCATCCCGGCTATCGCAAAAGTCCGCGACCACAAAGCTCGAACAACCGCCTAACTAATCGTCCTACATACTCTTTGGCTCTTTGGTTCTCTTTCTTTTCTATCTCCGCTGCACTCTTCTCTTCTTCTCTTTCTTTTTACTCATCCTGAGCCCGAACGAAAACGCAGACAACGCCGAAGAAAGCCGCGCGCCGATAGACTAACCGAGCTGACGAAGCAGCACCAGAAGGAGGACAAGTCCAGCAACAAGGACTGGGAGAACGACTCGTGGAAGACGATCCCCAGGGACGAGAAGAGCTGGCACCTTTACAGAACCGCGATGGACATCTGGGCGGAATCGAACGTGAACCAGACGAACGAGAACGGTGACGCCCGATACTCCAATCGACATTACGAGAATCAGGAACGCAAGAACAGGGACTTCGATCGCGCCACCATGGAGAACGGACCGTCCAGGAAATCCGTGCAAAAGGCGCAAGAACGAGCGCAGAAGAACGAGTACGAGAATCGTAGCCGGGCGAATACGAGCCGCAAGAACAAGACGAGCAACGAGGAGCAGAGAAAGCCTACCAGAAGAAACAACGAGGTGGAGCAGGAGCGTCGCGAGGCGAAAAGAACGAAGGAACAGGAAGAAACCGAGGAGGAGATCGAATTAGAGGAGGAGGAAGAGGACAACTACAGCAGCCGGATCGAGTATCAGAAGTACGAGGGTAAGAAGTATTACGGAGACAGAACGGACGGGCAAGAACGTAATCCTCGACGCGGCTATCACCCGCTGCCGCAAGAAGACGCGAAATACGAAAACGAGAAAACTTCTTCAGCCACGTCTTCGGGCACCGACGACGAGAGCACCATTACCATTCCGGAAACGGGCAGGAAGGTGGAGCACATCGCTCAGAAGCTGGAGCAGACGGCGCAGAAGTACGCGCGGGAGCATAGTCCGCCAAAATTCATCGAGAGAAGAAACGATTACAGAAGTTTGGAGCGGAGAGAGGAGAAACAGCCGCCGCCGCCGTACGAGAGGTACAACGACTGCGAGAGGAATCGCGCCCCGCAGAGATACGAGCGCGAAAGGGAACGTTACGAGAAACCACCCACCCAGAAGACCAACACCTACGAGAGGGAGAGGACGTTCGAGAAGAATCCCGACAGGAACAGAAACATAGAACGCGCGTCGAGTCGTCGCTTCGAGAGACCTAGACCTCCTTCGGAGGAGGCCCCGGAGAGACCCACGGAGCCCCGTAATCAGTACAGGGAACGTCGGTACTCGGACAAGGAGGAGGCGATATACGGCGAGACCAAGTTCGTTCGAGAAACCGTGTCGGTGGACAAGGAACGCGGCTACGAGTCGAATTTCGAGACGAAACTGGAGAGGACCAAGGTGATCGAGAGGCACGGTTACCAAAACGCCCTGGTGCAGGCGAACCTCCAGAAGTTCCAGAGAAACGGACCTCAGAGTCTGGAGAAAAACGACACGAACAACAACACGCTGAAGGATGAGAACCGGAAGCCGCTGCTGCCGCGTCAGACGACCGCAGTGGGTCACCTGATACAGACCGGCAGAGCCTTCGATGTGGACTCCAAGAGTCCCAAGCTGGTGAAGAGAACTAAATCTTTCTGGAGATTCAGGAGGGACTCCGAGGTGTTGGAGGGTATGGCGCTCTGGCAGCACAGATCGCTGGTGGATATCCCGAAGATGATTAAGAAGGAAACGAAAGACGATGCCAGTTCCGAGGATACCAAGAAGCAGAGTCCCGAGGGTAGCCCCACTTCTCGGCAGAGTCTCGAGAAGAGGAACAGCGACGTGACGATCACGAATGACCCTCGTCAGGACGAACCTAAACCCGCTGAAAGGATTCACGTGCCAGACAAGTCTGATTACTTCGAGGACTTCCCGACTCCGGCGGAGAGACCGAAAGCCGTGGAGAGGTCCGAGTACAGAATGCACCAGGAGGAGAGATCTTATTTCATGGGGAACGTCTCGAGGAAGGCGATCATCGAGAAGGAACGAAAACGCAGCCTCGAAGCTAAACGGAACATGATCGTGGCGGAGCTGAAGGAGAACAACGAGGCTAAAAGGAACGAGAGGAGAAAGAAGTACACGGATGACGAGGACGGACTGACCCAGAATTTCAGCGAAACGGAGGCGTCGGACGAGGAGTCCACGTACAGTTGCATAGTTGTCAAGGACCAAACGGTGGCTGAGAAAACTCTTCTTCCCAGGACTAAACTCCGCAGGGACTCCGACCGAGAGAGGGATAAAAATACTTGTGGACCTTGGTACGACCTCTGGGGGGTTGACGCCTCCGTGAACAAGAAGAAGAAGAAGAAACAGCAATAAATCTATTGCATTCTGCGACATGGTTCGACTTGTTGAAATCGATAGATGTATCTGCGTATACGAGAGTTGATCATATTTTAAAGTTTATTCACGTTGTTTCGTTGAACGAAGTCGGGGATTACGAGAGAACGGCTCTGGATGAAGTCGGAGATGAAGATTATTTTATTATACCCTTAAGATTTTGTTTCGTTTTAAGTTTATCGTTACATTCCGATTTTAGCATTCCTAGACCCTATCTGGATAGAGGTGCTGCCGTCGATTCACATTTTGTTGGTAATTGATGTATTCATAGTAGCTTTATTGCTAGAGTCTCGAAGTAGATCCTGAAGTAGAATACCACACGCGTTTTATCGTCTCGTGTTTTATGACAATGCGTGCTACTTTCACGCGTTGTTGCATGTTAATCACATCTTCTATGCATGCTATTTACACCTTCTATGTCCGCGCTTCGTATTCCCACGCGCGGTAATTTCTTGTGCTGTATCTCAGCGCATTGTATTTTCACGCGTTAAAACTCTATGAGTATTTTCACACATCACGGGTCTTATTACTACACGTCATATTTCTACGCACAATAATTCCACGCGTTGCAATTCCATGTTCTGTATTTTCACGCGTTATATTCTCACGCATCATAATTCCACAGGTCTTATTTCCATGTGTCGTATTTCTACGCACAATAATTCCACGCGTTGTAATTCCATGTTTTGTATTTTCACGCGTTGTATTATTGCTACGCGTTCTTCACGTAATGCTAATCTTCACGCGTCATAATTCCACTTGCTGTATTTCCACGCGTGATAATTTCACGCACTGTATTTTTACACAAGAGTATCTCCACGTGTTTTATTTCCACGCGATATATTTTCATACTTGTCATCCCTATGCGTGATACTTCGATGCGTCGTATTCTGACGTCTGCAACGTTCACGCGTTATATCACCACACGTTATAACCACTCTTCACCTTAGGATTATTATCAGTCAGTATCAATAAGTTATCGTATATCTGAACGAAAATAGGTGAAACATTACGCGTTGTATTCTACTTCGGTGATTTACCGTAAGATTTACCAACATAATCGATAGCAGTACCCAAGCCCTATTCGATATTCGCAGCCACGAATGACCGTTCGTAAGACTCCCACGTAGAGCTACATTCCCATTGCTTCTCGAAATGTTCAAAACTGTGTTTGTTTGCAAGTATGTATACAATTTGTTATGTTGTCCGACGGTGTTTGCACTTTCGTCGACGCTTGTTTGCAATCAGATTGTAGAACGTGTTGATATTAAGCGTTCGAAGGTAGAGTGCATCAGAATGCGTCCGATATTTTGACGCGTGTTGACACGCAGCCTGTTATTTCGATGGAAAAAAACAACGTTATGGATGATACTTCAATCGTAACTCTTGTTCGATCTATCGTTACAGGATGCTGCAAAACGATTCATTGATGCTTTGATCGAGTTCAATGCGCTACACGCATACACACGATAATTTTCGAAATAACGGGGCAATCGTTTCTCTTTCGCGTGCTTTGTTGTACGATGGATGATTTGAAAATGAATACGATATTATTTAGCTCTCTCTGTCGTTCCGCGGAAAAATCGATCACCCGGTTGCCACAACGACGCAACTATAGAGGATTTTGAATACAAACAAACTTGTACATTGTTTCTCCCGCTCTATTTTATTTGCATTTATGTTTCGCATGAGACACCGTGTCAATATTTGGCCTTTTGCGCTTTGTTTCGGTACGACGAGAATTTCCAACAAACGGAACAACAGAGAGATTTAATAAACGTTTAGTTTCACCGTCGTTATTAATACATTTACACGAAATCCGTAGAGAATTATTATTTGCAACGATTCGAGGGATTTCGCGTCGAAATAATCGGGTTTTCAATCCTCAAAGGGATAATTGCAGGTCCTCGAATCCTTGCATCGTTTCCAGCATTGTCAGTTTCGATCGAAACGCGGAAAGTTCGACTGATGATTCGATTTTTGCAGGACAAATGTATTCGCAACGGTAAAGCTGCGCAAAACGAAGACGAACGATCGCTCGGCGCCGGCCTTATCATGAGATAAGCTCTTCATCTAGATTACATTCCTCGCGTGTAATGTTAGATGTATCAACAAAAGAGGGTGCCTCTCTGTCCGAGAGACAACAGTTCCTTTCACGAAAAAAACTTCTGAAGCGAGAGATTCCGGGATCTTTCACGGCGTGGATGTCCGTCCAACGAACACGTCTGAATTCTCTATGACTATTCTTTCCGAACAACAGACCCGTCTGTTCGTCGACGTTCATTGACAATTTTTTCCACGAGAAATCTGTTTCCGAGAGACCGTTTCATTTTTGAGGGTCAAATTTTGTGGGACCATGATTTTACGGAAGATCCTTTGTTTCATAGGGAATTGTAGTGCTAAAATCAAAGGACCAGAAAACTGTTTGTTTCAGGTAAGATTCGAACGCAATTATAGTTTCGGTGATGTGGTTTTCGTTTACCGAAACATGGTACCGTTCGAGTAGATAGAAAGCCTCGATTTTCAAGTATACTTGAGTTTTTAGTTTACGTCAGGTTACTGCCAATAATGGCAAGTATATGCTTGTCGTTTTTAAGACGGTTTTCGAAGCACCTTTGGTATGCTCGTAAAATGTAAATTGCGCGGGATTATGTACCATATAATCCGCGGATTTACAGCAAGGAGCATACGGAATTTTAATATGAAACTGAATATTTTATTGAATGCCTGAGGATCGAAAATAGAAAACAATACGAAAGAATGCACGAGGTATTTTAACGTCCGATAAAAATATATTGAGTAAAATTAAATTTTGCGTCGCAATTGATTTTCCACGGACCGTCGATTTTTCCGTGGAAATCTGCGAACAAATATGGAATGGAATATTGTTATATTGAATTTCTGTGTGCGCTGTTCTAGACATTGTAAACATTTTCGGAGAAATTGTTACGCGTTTCATTTTGCGCTGTTGGCTTAATTGACCCTCGTTGAATTGCGAGAGACAATTACAGAGTTGAAGTATTTGGTTAATTCGGTTAATGCGTTGGATAGAAACGAAATTATATGGAATAATTAAGGGCGTTAATTTATGGGGTATGTGAAAATTGAGAAGTTTGCAAATTTTGAAGTTCTGGGAATTTGGGAAATTGAAGTTGGGGACTTTGGAATTTAGGGATTTTTGGGGATTCATGGCTATGAAAATGTTTAGATTTGGGGATTTGAGAGATTGAAATTGGAGACTTTGGAGTTTAGGGATTTTGAAATTTGGGGAGTTGGGGAATTTGGAGATTTTTAAATTTTGGGAATTCATGGCTATGAGAATTTTTGTATTTGGGGATTTGAAAGATTGAAATTGGGGACCTTGGAATTTAGGGAGTTTCGGAATTTAGGGGATTGGGGAATTTGGGGATTTCAGAAATTAAAATTAGGGACTTTGGAATTCAGGGAATTTTGAGATCTAGGGAATTTGGAAATTTAGAAATTTAGGGATATGGCAATTTAAGAACCACTGAATTTGGGAATTTTCGAAATTAGAAATTTGTCAATTTATGACTTAAGAATTTAAGAACATCAAAATTGAGGGGTATAGAAATTTAGCAACTTGGAAATTTGCAAACGTAACAAAATAGGAGCCAAAGAACTTCAAAATTTGTAAATTTATCTAGTAAAAATTTGAGAAATTGCTGATTCACAAACCCAGAAATTAATAAACTCACAAATGTGCCCATATTAAATCTTGAAAATTTCAAAATTGCACCAAGAAGCTGGCAAACTAAAAAATTCAAATCTTCACAATTATCCTGAGAAATGAATCCAAAAATATTTCCTCCCGAAAAAATATATTTTACGTTAAAAAAAAATTTGCGATAAAAGTTTAGCCAGAAATTAAAATCACGATACAACGAGGGTTCTTCCACCCACAGATTCGTTCGATCAGCCTTCATTCACCTCGACATTTCATTCAATCAGTTACACCTTTCCTCCCAATTCAACTGGTTCCGATTTCCACACGATTCTCGCGCGACTATTTGTTATCTTTATCGAGTTTTCGATACGCTCGCGCTTGTTACGACGGTTTATTTCCGGCCAGGTTAATCCTTGATGCCATTTCTACTCCTCTGACTGCGTCGCGTCGTCACGGAATGAAACTTTCATTCTAGACGTCGTAAAGAACTGCTTTATGTTCGTGTTCACGGGTTAAGGCTCGTAAAATTTCACTTCTCATTTTTTTTTTTCTCCCCTCTCGAGCACCCAACCCTCGTCTATTTCGCTTCCGCGTTGCGAAGCTTTTTCCTTGGCGACCGTCCTCGCTTCTTCGGCTTGGTCGGCCGTGAAAAATAGACCCCGAAGAAAGAACCGAGCATCTCTGATGCTGGTTTCTTCTTTTTTATTTCGCCTACGAGAATCGTGTGTTGTCTCTAGGGGGATGCTTTCCAGTTCTGGTGACTTTTGTTCGCTCGTCGCCGGTTTTTCAACCCCCCTATCGCGTTTATGTTCGCAGTCCTACCAGATGTCATTTTACACTTTATGGATTATTAAGTTGGGGCACAAAATAATTGCTTCGGACACTGATTAATTATTACTGTTACTTTGGAGACTGAAGCAAGCTTGAAATATGCTTTCTACTTTTCACTTGTGGATGAAAATTTGAAGAAACGAAAAATAAAGAGAAAATTAATTTTGTTTTCATGTGTTTGGTCATTCTTTTTTTGTCTGCTTTAAACATGTTTGTAGTAGATTAGGTGAAATAATAATTAACAAGTCAACAATGTTACATATGTGCATATTGAACTGAGGAGTTGCTGACACTATTGCTTTTTTTTAGAGATGTATAGTATCTCTTTCCTAACAGCAGTCTGTTAATGCGAGAGGTAGGTTGTCTTCAATTCTATAATTTCTTGAATATATCAAACACAAGAACCTCTACTACAAAAATTATCTGAAAATCATTCCTAAAAAAGAAAATAGATTTATCTAAAAATTATTCCTAAGAAAGGACATAGGTTTATCTCAAAAAAATTTCTAAAAAGAATATAAAATCGCAATTATTTTTGCACCAACTTAATACAATTTTAAAAAATGTTTTTGTATCCTAAATGGATTCATCCGATTAACAACGTTGTTTGAAATAATGCAGGATGCAACGCATCGAATTAATTATAAAAGATAGACTTACCGAGCAGATGTTTCAGGGTTCTATTCAAATTGAAGATAATTTTCGATATATTGTATATCCTGAGTGGGGTGAACCGAAGTTCACATGATTAGCTGTGTTTGTAACGTTTTAACGTTATGATAAATGAAATCAAAATTGTTAATCAAAATTTGCATCGCAGGTTTGTGATAACAGTGATGCAGTTGTAATAAAAAAAGAATCAAAAGTAATTATGCTAAAATTTTTAGCTTTTTAGAAAGTGTTAGCAACGATTTCAATTTTATGTTACTGGAATTTATTTAAATATATTTTTCAAAATAATTTGAACTCGGTTTACCCTACTCAGATAAAATAGAGAAACCAACAGTAAAAAAATCGTGGTTACAAATTTTACACCGTACCTATTATTTTTACAAATATCAAAATATTTCAAAGAAATTCTCGCCAAAGTAGAATTCGTATAAAAGCAACATCAGAAAGTGTTGTCGCATTTTTATTAATATTAAAAAGAAAATAGTATTTACAACTTACCCACAAGTTATACTGCCATTTTACATTAACGATAAGAATACACGTCCTGAGAATTATATCTTTTCTCTAGATTTTCCAGATAAATTTATATCGTAATTTATTTACTAAGCTTAGTTCGATAAACAAGTTCGTAGAAGGGTTCTATGTTTTGTCAAAAGTAACGATTATAATCGTTGAGTGCGAAAGTGGAACTTGCGGTATAGAAATTAAATTTTATCGTATTTGATACGACTGTAACTGAATCGAACACACAAAGGAAACGGAAACTGCCAGATCTACAGCCTCGTTCAAAAGTTGACACATATAGGTATATCGGCATATACATATAGGAAAATTTCAGAACAAAAGAGTGAGTTTGTGAAATGTTTACAGAATTTTATATTTCTATACTTTCTATACTTTATCTTATTTAACACGTGTATTTCGTTTAAAATTCACTCATGTGTAATATATTATTTCTGACATGTCAAAGTACATTGTCCCAATTTTCTACAATTCCTGAAACCCTGAAATACATAAAATACTGAAATTCTCAAACTTTCTGAAACTTTGGATTTGAAAGTCCCAAAGTTCTAGAATTTCAAAGTTGCAATCTCACAGATCTGAAAATTCCAAAGTACCATCTAAAGGTCCCACAACTAAAAAATTCTGAAATCTCAACGTTCTACAGGCTTAAATAGTTAAAATAGCCCAAATTTCGAGTAATCTTAATTCCAAAATTGCAATAATCCAAAAGTTCCAAAGATTCCATAGTCTAAAGGCTCCAAAACTCAAATATTCTGTAGTCCACAAATCTCACAAATCCACAGTCCCAAAAAGGTCCCATTACTCTAAAAGATCCAATAACCCAAAAGTTCCAAAGATTCGAAAGTCTAAAGGTTCCAAAGCTGAAATAGTTCACAGTCCAAAAATTCCACAAATCTAGAGTCCCAAAAAGGTGCAATTACCCTAAAAGATCCAGTAATCCTAAAATTGCAAAAAGTCCGAAAATTGCGAAAATAAAAGAGTAGGACTTTCGAACGAGGCTGTACATGCACATAAAGAGGACCGTCGTTCTCGTAAACACCAGGGACGCAAAAATCATACCCCATCGTCAGAAAATTTTTATTGCGAACCTCCTGGTGTATACTGCCAGTCATTTCCAGCGTTTCTCGATACCCGAAACGGCCTTCGACCCATCGAATGGCTCTCAACGATAATCGTAAAACATCGATCGTGTCCAAAAGTAAAGTAGGCAATGGGAAACAGTTAATTCCACGGTCATTCCTAGGTGGCCTAATTACGCGTTAATTAGACGTGTACGCATTAATTGTAAATAATAAATCACACTGTCTCAAACGAACACACATGTATGCTCCTCCACTCTTGTATCTGTACGAAGTGGACACTGTGTGTCAATGGGGATCTTCAAAAGTTCCAAAATTAATTTCTCCAAAGAAATTTGTCGAACGTAACATCCCCTTTTACTTTCTAGAAATGTACTCAGAATGTTATCGAAGTTTTGAAGATTCTCCTGTAAATTGTAATAGCTTCCGAAGTATAGGTATAAGAAAAAAAAAGGTTTAGGGCAACTTCTTTTGTAACTGCGTTTTAGGTAAGCGAATACAGGCGAGTCCAGAGGATTAAAAGAAGATGTTAATGTATTATAAATATTACATATAACCGGCGTACGCCGGGAAGAGGTTAGGGGAACGCAGCCGGCTCGTTTCGTCAAAATCGAACAATTTTTCAGCGGGAAAATCATCGGGAAACGAGACGGACTCTCGTGACACTTTTGGGTAGTCTAGGGAAAGCAAAATGATGAAATTGTTAATAAGAACCATGTATACATGCATATACGTTATATATATATATTATTATTGTTATTATATTAATGTTTTTTGTGCATTACTGGCGTACGATTATTTATTTCTATGTACCTTGCCATCATTTCAGGTCAACATTTGTGAGAAGATTAACTAAGATGACTGATAACATAACACTTCAAATTGGACCTACGACGCACTTCAAATTGAACCTGTGACGCACTCGTACTTCAGCCATGAAGTTTACTCGAATTTTGAATACGCTTCAATTTGGAGTTCAAGTCGATTTGCATAGTCAACGATTGCATAATACTGAATTGACCTAACATTTCAACTTCCTTTGTCTTAATAGCTGTGATTAGTCTGACTGACGCACCCGACAAATCACAGTACAAGGGGTTAAAAAAATTACAAGAAATCGTGATCGTAAGAGAATTAGAAGAATCTATAATTGTTGGATCATAAGAAATCGCGATCGTAAGAGAATTAGAAGAATCTATAATTGTTGGATCATAAGAAATCGTGACTGTAAGAAAATTGCAAAAAATCGTGATTTTAACCCCTTGCACTATTTTCACAAATCTGACTGGTGACGCACTGATGACGCACTCGTGACGCACGGATGACGCACTCGTGACGCATATTACACTTCACAACAAATCAAAATTATATTCGCAGCACGATTGAGTCTGAATTTTAATACCAATTTGCATAAAGGATCCTAAATTCAGAATATAACATTTCAATGTTCCTTATTTGTGTTAACATTGCAGCGATAATTAGCTCTGTAATAATACCTCTGACGAATCATAGTGCAAGTTTGATCCAAATTACCGTCTGCGACACGAAATCGAACTCTATAAATTCGCCATATCCTTGAAAGGCAATAATTTGATTGCAGCTGAATCGACGAAATAAATCTGAACGATTTTTGCGATAAGAGACACCAGCTAAGAAATTGCTAATCGCTGAAAGTATCTCTTGGTTTTTCGCTATCTCGCTTATCCTGTGATAATACTTTAATCCGCGATGGCAGCCACATTATTGGACGGAACGCGATATCATCCTGCTTTCCAATCACGAAAGGGAAAGCCGTTGCTTATCCGTTGGACATAGTAATCTCGCAGGTGAGACCTCAGGTAGGTATTTTATTGAAGCAATATTGCTTAGCTAAGTTCGTGTGGTTTATTACTCGAAGAGGCTAAGGTAATCAAAAACTCCAATTTCTTCGCGATGTCCTTAGGTGCAAATGCAAGTTTGAAGGAATTAAAATTAAGATAAATTTAGATAAAATTTAACTCTATTTTTAACCCTTGTGGCGCACGGTTGGAATGTTGTAAAGTAGACTCGTATTTTCACTAAAACTGAATTTTGGGTTCAATTTTTATTTGAATCAAAGGCCGCTGAAAGCATAATGTAATATTTGAACTTTCTTCAGTTGTCTTTGTGGGAATAATTAGCTAGCCGTATATTTGAATAACGTACTGAGCTCCATTAAATTTCGAGCAAAATCGTTTTCAGAGGGACGCAAAGATAGAATAGTTCCATCTATTATGCAAATGAAAATGCCACTGAAGGGTAGTAAAATAGATCGTTAAAAAGAATGAAAAATGTTGAGGACAAGAGAAATTATTACTTGAAGGTATGTCGGTACACATTAAATGAATAATGCATCGTAGGACGGCAAACAGTTGTCTGTAGGGTGAAAGGGTTAAATGTAGTCTGATTGTATCGCAGGAAGGTCCCCATCGAGTTAGTCCGGGAAAAATCTGGCGGCGAAGTAGCCTAATTTGTTTTTTTCAATCTCTCGGGAACTGTAACGATTAAGCCGGTAACTCGATGGACAGTGACGTCGATAAGAGGGAGACACACCGGGGCCGAGGCAGATGATTAAACACAGGGGATCCGTTTGTTTCGCTTTCGCCCGGAGGAATCGGCAAATACGTGAAATTGTGCTCGGCCAATCCGGCCCTCTCGATCGATTCCGGCATCGCGAAAAATCACGGATACCACCCGATAAAAAAGTGAAATGAAATTTTCGAATTTCCACCAACAAACCTTGTCAATTTTAATGATTTTTCCAGCGACCTCGCGAGATCCTCGATCGTTCGCACGATACATTCGGGATAACGAACGGAATATTTTTACACGTATCACAGATGCTGCGCGAATGTTGCTTGTACAACGAGGAAATATCGTGATATCGCGAGATGTTACATGTTTTCATTCGTGTTGATACCCCATATTTCTATTGTATGGACATTCGACATTTCTGTATAAAGTTCCTCATATTAGTTCATATTCACGTTACGAGTTTTACATTATCTGATTCACTAATTTTCTTTTTTATTTATGAACGTTACAAACATACAATTATACAAATATACAAGTATACAATTATACAAATATACAATTAAATATACAAAGTTGAATTTCAGTTATAACAGCAGTGTATTTATCGAAATATCTCTAAATGTCACTAAATCTAAATACAAATAAATCTAGAAATCACTGGATCTAGATAGCAATATATGTAAATGTTCCTGTATCTAAATATTTCCACGTCGACATCTTTGAACCACATTTCTAGATTTTATTATCTCTGGATTTCAGTGTCCCTATATTTGAATATACTTGTATCGCTGTATCCCTAGGTACCAGTATTTCTGTAACGCAATATCCCTACATACTAGTATCTCTATAGGGGTACTGGGTTATAACTCAGTATCTCTAGGTGCCAGTATCTTTATATCCCAGAATTCCTACATTCCAGTGACCATACATACCAGTATCTCAATACCAGTACTGATATCTCAATATCCCTATACCCCAAAGTCTCTATATTCCAATACCCTTTCATTCCATAATCCCTATATCCGAGAATCATATTGCAACCTTCTCAATATCCTCAGTTCTATATCTCCATGTCCTAATACTATATTGCAGTATCCCCACATACCAACATCCTACTCCCCTATACATCCTACACACATCCTAATATCCGTGTATACCAATATCCGTATGGTCCAATGCCCCTAGATCTCCATTTCCCTACACCCTCATAATGTCGACCATAAAAATTCCGAGTGTGGATTTGGTTATCACCCAGCGGTGTGCACCTTGAAAATTCACCTTTCCGGCATATCGGCCTAATAGAAATCGAGTCCCGACGCGACGGTGGAACAATTGTCGAAGCGGTGTCGAAATCGAATTCCTGGCTAGAATAACAGAATTTTCATCGATCGTCCGCGGATCAGCGGTTCTATTTCCCATCGTAGCTCGCCGCGGAAGGAGGCCAGTTCGGAATAAAAAAAAAAAGGGAACAAAAAACCCAGGGAAAAAAAAAGGATCGGCGAACCAATTAAGCGGCGAGTAATAATGACAGGGAGGGAAAGGTACTGATCGATTGCGAGCAGTCTGCGAACACGCGTTGCACGCAGGGAACGATCAAGGTTCAATGGGAACGAGAACGCGAATGATAATTAACCGGTCAGCAAATACGCGCGTCGGCTTTGGTCGCCATCCTATGAGCCAAAAACCTCGATACCGATACCGGGGACCGGCCATTCAAAGTGAAGCAAACAGCCAGCCAACGTGTGGCCAGTTCTGGCCGCCAGCGTAAAGGAATTCCGCCTGTACAGTCAAGAGCAAATGCGGAGTCCCTAGGGGAAATATGACGGTCGAGGGGACAGACGTCATTCATTTGGGCAATTTTAAGGGTTTTTGGGGATGGGTTTGGATTTTGGAACCTTTGGAATTTTTAAGGTTTTGTAATTTGAGAACTTCAGGATTTGGACATTTATATTTGGGGATGGGTTTAGAGTTCGGAGCCACAAGAATTTTTAAGGCTCTGGGAACTTTAGGACTTGGAGATTTATGAGAATTTTGGGATACACAATCTTGAGAGTGAGAATTTGGAGATGTAGGAAGTTGATCTAGAGATTTGGGGACTATATTTGGATGTCGAATGAGTTTGGACTTGAGAAATTTGGGGATTTAGAGTTTGGAGCCATAGGAACCTAGGAATTGAAGGGGTTGAGATTCTTGGAATTTGGGAACCTAGAAATTTGTGGACATAGGAATTTGTAGATCTAGAATTAAGAGAGTCTAGGAATTTGAGAACAATTTGAGGATGCAAGAGTCCTTGGGATTTGAAGACTATGGGATTTGAGAATCTATGATTTCTCAATCTAGGAATATAGACGACTGAAAATTTGGGGATGTAGAAATTCTAAGAATTCTCGGATTCTGGGAAATCTCAGATTCCAGGAACTTGGGAATCAAAGAAATTGGTGATCTAGAAATTCTTGAAATCCTCAAGTCCTAAAAAATCTCGAGTTCTAGAAATTTAAACATCAACGGACTTGATCTATAAATTAAAATTCTCAAAGAACTTGACCTATAAATTCATAAATCCAGCAAAATAACGATACAATTATTCGCCTAAAAATTGAAATAATTTACCAATCGAAGAATTCAGTAAAAATTCGTAAACTCGATGACCTGAAATTTTGAAGGATTGAAAACTGTAGAGTTTACGTATGAGTGGTGATTCGTAGGCTTTTGTTGTACTTGATTGTACATCTCGTAATGAACGTTGTCAAAAGGCCTGGTATATCGATTACGAGAGTCATGCGGATTAATACGCCGGTACCAATCAGTCGATTTTCACCGATCCGTCAAAACGAGTCGTGATTTTGTTGTCCCTTTCGTACGATTCGCCTACCGTGTCGTTTTTCGTGGCTGCCCTCTCGTCGCTCTAGCTGCCACCGACCGTCATATGAATTTAATACAGATTTTCAATTTGTTACGAAATAAAGCGTGTAATTCGGTGCCGGGTATCGGTGATTGCCATCATTCGTCGTGATCGGGTAATTGATATTGCTGGGACAAGGCTGGACGGGGATGAAAGTAGCAATTTAACTTTAGCGCACGTTTGCCGGGAAATTATTATTGATATAGTTGTTATAGTTATAATTGTTTATATTTGCACATTATGCACCGTCCATGTTGAAACTGTCTGAATTTTCAATCGGTATCTTATTTTCAACGAATTGTTATTTCCAATCATTTTTATTTTTATCTACGACAACTTTGTCAAAGCTTGAATATTTGTATTTTTATTAAGAAATCAAAAGTGCGAATAAATACGAGGTTCAAATTGATTTGAACCCTTTGAATCATACGTTGAGATACGTTTCCATCATCGAAGGGTTAAAAGAAAGCCATAAAATTCACGGCAAAAGCCATTATGGACTGATAATACGATAGTCCCTTTAACACCACAAAAGAGATTAAATTGCATCATAGACTACGTCGTGTGTGCGAGTATATTGGATATTGCGATTTATACTAGTGGCCTTATAACGCGAGCACAAGGTAAGTGATTTCGAACAGAAGTTATAGATTGTCCTTTCAACCATGAAAAAGATAAAAATGTATTATCGACTGGGACGTTTCTGCGAATATCTTCAATTTTGTAATTCATCTATGTATGGTTTCAAATAAATGATTTCGAGCAAAGATCATACAAAATCCATCCACATTTTGAATAATCCCTTACATGTACAAAAGTGTCAAACTGCATCATGGATGCTGTTCCTCCAAGTATATTCAATATTGCAATTTATCTATTGATCATATAACGCGAGTATGGGTCCAAATAAGTGATTTTAAGCAAAGATCATAGAAAATCCGTCCACATGAATGATTCTAGCAAGGATAAAATCATGAAGGACATCGTCCTGCGAGTATATTCAGCATTAGAATTTATCCTACTGGCCTTAAAACGCGAGTACGGGGACAGATATGCGATTTCGAACAAAGGTAAGGCGTACGCCGCTCTCCGAAGGGTCGTAAAAAGGAACTAGCCTCGGGGCGTTTCACTGGTTCGAAGCCAGGTACACAGAGGCGTAAGGAAGTCGAGGTTTCTGCCTTCTTTTCAGGCAAGTAAAGCTTGTAAAGTGTACACACGGTGTGGACGAGATAGCACACGTTTGCGCGAACTGTGGCACGAAAGTTGCTTGAAATTCGCAAACACGGAAAAAAACGACGGGGAAAAAGGTTAACGGCGTTTTTGCTTGGAACAGGGGAACTATAAGCCGCGTTAGGAGAAAACAGAGCGAGGGAAATGCCGGAGTATTTTTCCTTTTTTATGTCCGATCGGGAGAGGAATCGGATGAAACTTTACCCCTTTACGACATACCACATGTAAAATGAAAATACACTGTCACGTGTTTGCGAATCGGTTTCACATACATTGCGAAAGTTCTTTTTTACCGGGAAAATTCAAGAAAGAGTGAGAAAGTAGAGACAATATTTTGGGGTACTAGGGGAATTTAGGGTGCTATTGGGTGCTGTAACAGGGCAAGGGTAGATGATAAGATTAGACAAAGAGATGATTATGCAAATGCATATCTTTAGAAGGGAAATTATTTGTTTTGGGACACAGTTTCAAATGAGATACTGATTTGAGATGGGGATAGAGGGTACGAATGTTTAGTAATAAGTTCATTTGCAATTATCAGAAACAGAATGGTATATCGTGATTCAATATTTCTACATTTGAATGAAGTTCTTGCACTTCTAAATTTACATTCCCAAATACTACCATATCCCCAGCTCCTAAATCCCCAAAATCTCCAAGTATCAATTTTTCAAATTTCTCGAAATCGCGCGTTGAAACGTGTCGAATCGTCACAATCGAATTTCCCGATTATTCCCCGCGATTTCCGAAAATATCGATCGGAATAATTTCACAGACGGAAAACGGGAGCAAACAGAGGTGGTCGGCATGAAATTTCAAAGACTCGAGTATCGTTCGGCCTGGCGCTGACGCCAAAAGGGGAAGCTTTCTTTCGAACGAAATAGAACGTGACACGGCTGAAATTTTGCGGGTGTGGCAACATCAAATTCGCTTCACCGGAAGTTGTGCTCTATATTTAATAAAACGAGAGTTAACTCTCGACCCGCGTTGAATTAAATCCGTGTTTTCGACAGCCAGATTTATTTCGTACACGGAGTTCCCGCTGCCTAACTTTCATAATATATTTAATTTCAACACGTGCGATAAACTTTTCCCTTTTCCGCGGGAATAGTTGGCCGCACGCTCGAATTTCAATAATGAAACACGAAACGTTAATAAAACAGAATTCGAGTTCTCTAAATGGGGAGTTTCACGCGTCGATCGGTACAAACGTTTATTATCCACCATGTTATTTCGCTGCACTTCCGCTCAACTACCATTGTTTTCAACAATTTCATTTTAAACGATCGTTTCACTATTTTACCGCGACACATCTTTACCGGAAACTCAGACGAAATTATCGGTTCAGGTGTATTTCATTTGAAACCGAGGTACTTGAAGAGTATTTGGATATTCGAGTACTCGTAAAATTCGGCTGTCTGAGTGGTTGCATTCGGTTTGAAGTTGGCATTCGTATGCAACGGGAATAATCAGTCGGTAAGAGATCCAATTTCAATAAATAAACGTGTCCGATATGTGCGCAAATTGAATTGGAAACGTCCGGCGCTGGCGAACAATCAAAATCCGTATAAAAAACGCGGTTCCGCGTCCCGAAAAAGCAATGTCCATCGAAAAACAATCGAAAGCGATCCATATAAATCAGTCACGGCAAATTATTCCCTTTTTGACCCCTCTTCGAAAGAAATTTATGCGCGGCGCATTCGTCTCGTTTAAACGGCCGCGTAATGGACGTTTTCGAAAAGTGAATGGTTGCCGTTCGATTTAAATATGCAGATGCACAGGGACGTGAGGTGATGACCGGGAAAACGGCCCCGTGATCGGGAAACAGACAAATCTGGCCGGTTTTCGTCGCGCCGACTTCATTATTTTCCCTGTCAGCCGAACGCTGATAAATCCCCGCTACGTGACATGCCGTGCCAGCAGATATTGCGGGTTTTCGCGGTCACGCGACCAACAACAACCCCCGTGTCGCTATCGTTGGATATTAACAAAAAAATAGAAAAAAAGAGAGCATTTCACGCGGTCCCGTTAAAGCTTATCACGGTCAGGCAATAACCGCCGAACGAGACCGTATCCGCGATAATACGCCGCTATTTTTACGATAATCCCGCCACGGAACAGACCAGACCATCCCCGATAATTACCCCGTAATGCTTCCTCTCGGCAAGTTTTTTGCGGGACCAAGGAGCTTGCGAACCCCGCGTCTTCACCCACCTAAGAAAATGAGTTGAGCGATGGCTTCCGTGGATTTTACTGCCGCCGGCTATTTTCCCGCCTTTTTTCGCGCTTTCAAAACTTATCGCACTTTTGAAGCGTCGCAGACCCGGGGACCTCTGATATTCGCCAGATAACAGATTACGCTTTTTAGGATACTTATTGATGGTATATTGTACGCTTTTTAGGGTACTTATGGCGGCCTTTGTGTGCAGCTGACGATATTTATTTAGACACGGTAGACTCATTATTATAGTTTCATATGATGGTTTCACTAATACTTCTCAATGTAGTTTCATATTTTTCGTATGTTAGAATATACCTATATGAACATTGTAGTGTAATTATAATTTTAGTCGTACCAGGTACATATTACTACGTACCAGGTGTACATATTACTATGTACACTACCTAGTACATGTACACCTACGTCCACACATAGTACAAATTACATCCACAATTTAGTTTAAATATCATATTTAAAATGGCAGACTTATTTTACAATGTATACTCGTGCATTTTGAAAGACTTCTTGCGGAACTCAGTCCAAGAAATACTGCTATTTTGTTCTTTGACATGGTTACGAGAATTAAAAATTTAGAGTGTTTGCTCAGAAAATCGCGACTGAAGTAAAATTACAGACATCCACGTGAAATAACCAGCATTTTATAAGTTGAGCTTCAGAATTTTATTTAAAAAATACTAATCAGCAAGATAGAGATGAAATTTCATTGAACTGTACATTAATTTTAAAGCCTCGTACATACAATTTTCATCTGGGTGTTTGAGAACTACATCCAGTGTAATAAATTAATAAACCTTTGATTTTCTCGACAGTGAGTCAGAACCAACTAATCTCTATTGCAATAATAAAATAAATAAAAAACCTTGAAATGTTCAATTACAACTAAGGTACAAACTGTAACTGGTATCATACTTAAAACTCAGTTGTATAATTCTTGTTATATTGGAACTATGATGTGCGTCGACAAGGTGCGTCACATCTGCCCTAATCTATCACAAAAATCAGGATCTGAAATTTCGAGAAAACTCAATGAAAATAAAGATAAATTGAATGATAAAATAATGCGACTATACAGTACGGATCTGTTTAATTGCATGATCAAGTGAACGAGCGAGAATTGTCAACGGGAAGTTCGCAGAGGGAATTTAAAGGGACATTGTTGTTAGGTGGATAATTTAAACGTACGCATCGGTGGACGACCGAGTTGTCCCGCGAGTATACGCGCTAGCTCGCCTCGATTATTAACGCCGGTAATTCCGTTTTATCGACGATTGCCACTCTCGAGACGAACACCCTCTCTGGCGTTCTCCTGCAAGCACCGGGACCCAACACCGCCATAAGAGACCCCATGAGTAATCTGCGAACGTCGGCTAATGCGGTGAAATATTAAGTGGCCAGGCCAGTCGTTTTTCTGGGGATGTACCGAAGCCGGTTAAGATTGCAAACGGCAAGCTCAGCCAACTGAATCTCCTCTCACCCTCTGCCACCCGCTTTTTTTATTTCTGTCCCTCCATTGTATTGTCGCGGAATCCCGGATGAAATATTCGGAAGCGTGAGAAGCTTCTAAGCTGGGAGCTTTGTGCCGTGAAAGGTCTATTAATGTTCTTTGTGCTCTTTATCATAGATAATCGTTGCCTATTGTTTCCAACCGATGAGGACCACGCTGTTTTCACTCGCATGCTCAAAGATTGACTTCTCCTAAAATATCTCTTGTGCTCTGAACAAGAAAATTATGGGAAACAATTTTCAATTCCACCTCGTGGAAATAGGTTTCTATGATGAACTAACAGAAAAAATAGAAATTCGAAGAATTTATGTAAGAGTAACCATTTGATGAAGATGTGAACACATTTGGAGGTCTTGATTGATTAAAAGTGAAAACTTGAGAGTGCTTCAAGTTACATGCGGAAAAAGCGATGGTTAAATTAAAGATGCAACGGAATACCAAAGATCGCACCACTTCGGAATGGTAGCTGTTTTTCATAACAGGGCGTTATAAATTCAAGGTCTGGTTGGGGTGTAATGAAATTCCGAGCAGGCCACAGGGACGAGAAATTTTCGCAACTGCGTTTTTCTTCGAATTTAATTAAAATTTTTGTCCGGACCGTTTCCCCGGTTTTTTTCATTTCGCGTTAAGACTTCTGTTCCGCTCTCGCGAAAGGAAATTATCGCGTTAATGGAGAACGCGGAAAAAATGCGAGCAACGATAACACCGCATAATCCCGGACACGTTCGAACGACGATTATTTTTCGAGGGATGATAAACGATGTCTCTTTGAATCAAATCTTTCGCGCGGCAAAAATGAACCCGGAGGTTGTTTAACAGTGTTCTCATTAAGAATCGCGAAACAGAATTAAAACCGTTCTCTGCCGGCAATTTTCGCGAAAATCCCTTTTTCCCTCGGCTTATGACAGGAACGTTTGCTGCAACTTAAGAAGCTCAGACGCGCGATGCATTTCTCTATCCCCGATGCACCGAGATGCAACTAAAACGAAACGCTCTCTTCTCGCGCGAAATAATTAGGCAAAGAGCAAGAAAGTAGACTCTTGCATGGAAAAGGATCAACCCTTTCAACGTTCCCGGCACGAGACTACTTGCCAAGAGAAAAAATAAACGACGAATTGTTCGTGATGGTTAACTAAGAATTTCCGCTCCGTTTACTTTAACCTTCGCTAGAAAAATCCTGTCCATCGTTCGGTAACCATTGATATTTCTGGTATATCTCATTTAAAAGATATGATAGATTAATCCATATTTTGATTACACAAACATAGCAGATGAAAAATGTTCACACCTGAAAACTCAAACGTTGCAACTACCCTTAACACTTTAATGGCCGTTCACACATGATAGTCGGAACAATAGTTAGTGTTCACACATGTGACCAAAGGTTATTGGTCCGTATGTGTGATGATTGCTATCACACAAACGTAAAATATTAAAATTGTAGTAAATGTGTTGCTTTCGTTTTGTATGTTCACACATGTTAATTATTTATATAAAGTTTCTATAAATTCTTCAAAAATATTGCTGGGACGACGTTTGACTGCGTAGGCCATTAAAGTGCTAAGGGTAATTTAGATTTAGATCTACGGAATCAGACTCAAAAGTAAACTCTATCTAAATTTCGTGTGTAGTAATAGTTGTGAATTTAGTTTGGTTGGCAGATATGGTAGAGGGAGATGTCTTTGGGAGGGTCTTCATTAATTTAATTAATTTCTCGAATTCTTTCGGCAGCGTGGGACCCGATACCTGACACTTCCATTAGAGGTATTGAATTTCGACAGTGCGTTTTGGCCCAGCACGATCGTCCAAATTCCAGGACCGATTCGGACCGACCCCGGCTAACCAGATCCATCGAGACAGCGTTCCAGGGGTGAAGAGAGAGACGAACACACGGGGTCGTTTTCAATTCGGTGTCGAATAGGAAATTCGATCGTCGCAGCCTGAATCGAACTTGCCAAAACTCCGAGCATGTTTAATCAATTGTTACTGCCAGGACAATCGTCCTCCCTCCACCTCCTTGATCCTAGTATTCTCCTCGATTGCTCGGAAACCGTTCGAGCACTTTCGACCTTCTTTGTGCCGTAACTCGAGCGACGATTCATTTTCGACTTATTCATTTCGAGGTACAAGCAATTAAGATGCTCACGGAAAAGAACGGGACAAAAGAGGGAGAAAACGGTGTGATTAAAGTAAGATCCTCCGAGTAATTTCTCTTCCGTTTGTTACTACGGAACTTGAGCGAAAGACATTTGAGGTAAAGCTACGGTGACACCGGTACAATTTCATTTGAATGCGGCGAACGTCGCCTGGGGGAAACATCGTGTTTATTAAGGGGACGCGTAATGAAAAAACACATTGAATTTGTTCGATCGAAGCTTTCATTTAGGATGGAATCTTGTATATAAAATATCTTGCTTCGATCTGATGACAATCTTAAGAGAGATTTATGCTGCTTCGTTATGATGTCCTTAAATCCTTAGATTTTACACCTATATTTCTGGGTGCCTGTAATAATCCTAGATGCATTTGCTGTACCTATAAATCATAAAATCACCCAAGGTGAATATTCAGGAATTCGTTGATTATGATACACTATCCATCTAGTGGATGGTACCTCTAAATCCTTGGTACACATTTCTAGGTCTTAAATTCCTAGATCTCCAAATCTACATACTCTTAAATCATATTTCCAAAGTCCTGTATTCCCAAATCTGTACACTTTCAAATACTACAACTTACAATTCCTGTATCCTTATATCGCTACATTTCCAAATCTCCACATTCCCAAATACCAACCCCAAAGTCCTATATCCCCGAATCCTTACATCCCCAAATCTCTACATCTCTGAATCTCTACATTCCCAATTCCTAAATCACCAACTCCTAAATCCCCAACCTCTAAATTCCCAACTCCTAAATCCCCAACCTCTAAATTCCCAACTCCTAAATCCCCAACCTCTAAATTCCCAACTCCTAAATCCCCAACCTCTAAATTCCCATATTTCTAAGACTCCAACCCATAAATTCTCAATTCCTAATCCCCCAACCCTTAATTTCCCAATCCTACATCCCCAAATCCCTACAATATCAAATCTCTATTTCCCCAAATCCCTATATCGTCAAATTCGTCAATCCCCAAACCCCTACATCCCCAAAACCACATATCTCCATATCCCTACATCCCCAAATTCCTGCATCCCAAAATCTCCACACCCCCAAATCCCCATATCTCTACCTCCCGATCCCAAGATCTCTTACAATTTTAGTTCGATCCATCATTCAAATAGTCCATTAAATCAGTCAAGATGACAATCCTCGAAGATATTTGTCGATCAGATGGCTGTCCGATAGGAATCAAAGTGTCTAAAGTAGACGGTTAACCCCCTGCACTATACCCTTGATCTTGAGACCACACAGGGGTCGAAAGCTCGTTCACGCGTGAAACACGCAGAGTCGCGGAAGAGACAGGTGACTGGCGTGTTAAACTAAAGGCGCGATTTGAGGAAAGCGATTAGCCGACAAGCTGTCAAACGCATACAACCTCTCGGCGGGCTCTTGGAAACCTCTAACGTCGCTTTTGTAAGAACCGATGTCGATAACGCGGAGGTTAATTCGCGATTACGAAGAGTTATTGGCTAGCGAGATAATCCGCGGCTCGACGATGCTTCTTTGATATTATTTTGATAAATACCGGGGAAAGGATGCGTCAGCGAGTTGCAAAATCAGCTTACTACTTCTGCTCCTTAGTCAAGTTTACAAAGTAAAAGTTCGCGCAAGAACGGAGTATCGAAACTTCTAATGAGTTTATATATACCTTGCAGGAACGTAAATAACTATGAACTCTGCTTTATGCTTTTTAACGAGATTCATCATAGCCGGCTTACACGGCGTAACTTTATCGCATACTTTTGGAAATTGTTCGGAACTGTTTAGTCGGAGATACCCGATCAGCTCGTAATTTGTAACTTTTGTCCGGTGATCAAGTATATCACAATAATTCGTCGTATTTACACGGATACAGTTTAATGTTAATATTATACGTTCCACGTCTATTTATCTGCGCGCATTCGCCAAACTAATTACCGCCGAATTAGCGCGTGAGCGAATTAACTCGATTTAGATATGACTGAAATTGAATCATAATTCGCTTCGGGAAATCTACATTGTTTCGTTGAAAGTTTCGAATTACGGTTTAATTACGCGAGGTAATTATTCCTGATTTACCCTTTTTAAATAGGAGCATTGTTTTGAGGAGGCAACTATAACGTGTTCGTAATACGATTATCTTTCAATGTAATGTACAGTTTAAACAATTCAGAATTTATGAGCCAGCAATAGATAAGATAGTTCAAATGTTACAGTCATTAAAGATGTAATTGTAGTTCAAGATCTACATCATTAATATAATATCAATATATAATAACATGCATTCTTGAAAAGATGGATAATAAGAAAAATTC
The DNA here is from genome assembly GCA_036983795.1 of Megachile lagopoda. NCBI lineage: Eukaryota > Metazoa > Arthropoda > Insecta > Hymenoptera > Megachilidae > Megachile > Megachile lagopoda. The sequence continues at coordinate 8,764,091 of CM072798.1, forward strand.
GTGAAGCAAGTTTTTAAGTATCTTTTGACTAATTATATCAGTAATTTCTTTTGATTAAAGGGGAACGAACTTGTTTATCAATAAGCATTACAAACTTATCTGTCAACTTTGTGCATTTTAATTAATGATATTGACATTGTAATGTACTCACCGGCAAGCAGCAGAGTGAAGTAGAAAATGTGTGCAGAACTTTCCTCCGCTTATTTAGCCGTAAGCAGTACAGATGTGTGGTATGTCAGGCACAGGACATCCATGCGAACATGCTGAAACCAGATTCAAATAATTATGTTTTCTGATTAATAATTAATGTCAAAGTCACAATTCGATTAAGAAATAAAAAGAAAACAGTTAAGAATTAAATTGTAATTATTAGTTAGATGGTATTCTAGTGGGGTTTTAAAGCTTGATTGATTTTTGAAATTGGTGACTGAAAATTTGGGGATTTAGGAAGTTAAGGATTTAAGGAGTCGAGGATTTAGGAAGTCGGGGATTTAGAAGTCGGGGTTTTAGAAAGTCAGGGATTTAGGTAGTCGGGAATTTAGGGAGTCAGGGATTTAGGAGGTCGGAGATTTAGACATTCAGGGATTTAGGCGTACAGGCATTTATGCATTCGGTGATTTAGAGATTGGAGAATTTACATGTTGAACAACATTGAGACTTGAGGATTTAGAAATGTGAAAATTCACAAATGTGTACTAATGGAAATTTAAGAGCACACATTAAGAGTTAGAAATTGGGAAATTTTGTAAATTTATAAACAAGCAAGGATACCCGAATGCTTAATTAAAAAACAATTTTCATTTAAGTACAGAAGGTGAACGAAAAATATTATCAGTGCATGTTCGTTGGAAACAAAGCATAATGAAAGTGTATCAGCGAATTAGTCATCGAAACAGCGACGTTAATGAATTATGTGCACGTGGTTCGAGCGAAAAGCGACACAACCCTCTCGCTAACGTTATAAACACGGCTCGGTTAATGTAAGTATCATTAAACGAGAGCGTAACTGACGGCATTTCGATGAGCATTCGGGGATAGTTAATGACCACGCGAATCCACAGGAGGGTGAAAACACAACGATTTTGCTCGCGACGATTCGACGCGGACGGCATCGAATATTTTCACCGGAATAAATGTAATGCCGACAATTAACCGTAGCTATGCAACGTGTGGATCTGCGGCGTGTTTATTCGACGCTGGCAAATAAACGAATCGCTCCCTGTTATTATGCCTCTGCGATATTTTGGCATCTGTTTTCGCCAAACCGGCGATGATTTATCGCATACGATACCAACAAGTCTTTGAAGTCCTGCACACGGGATTTGTTTAGCTGCCACAGATTGATTAATTGCAAATTGACCGGTACGGTGACACTACTTTTTGTTCTCGTTCCGATGATGAAAAGGATTTAACGCCCTCGGTTATGTTGATAGCACTTATGGTACTTTTGGCAATGTTTGGAAATTTAAAAGTATTTTTGAAAATATTCAGTGAAGTACTTATCGACGACAATTCTCAGAGTCTATAATCAGAAAAATATCGTACAAAGTAGTAAATTTCTGTTCAAAAGACCCTGTATTCAAATTCTAATATCAGATTTTACAAATTTTCATCTCCCAGGTAAAACGAAGGAAATATAAGGATAAAGGAACTTGATATCGTGTATGTAATATCTTTGTAGAAGAGTCTCATGAAGCTACTCGTGAGAATGCACCCCTAGGTACCAAGGTCTATTTTTTATCAGTGTCCCTTAAAAGTTTCCTTGGGTGAATGGAGAACCTTGATTTCTTAATAAAACGTGCTTCGACTGCAAACTGTTCGAATAATGTGCAAGAGGTTAGAGGTAAATTAACAAGTACAAATTAAAATCGAAACTAAATAACGGTATTAGAAATAATTGCAATTACAACTTATTTTGCAAATATTCCCTTTTTTATAAAAAATAAAGATGTAGGAAGAACGTGTCAACAGTAGATAAAAAATAAAATATATTGGATAAAGTTGGAATCAAGGGTTATTTAAAAAACTTCCACCATCTGGTTGCTTGTCGAAACAGAACATTACGATGCTACTTGTGTTACCGACCAACGTACGCGGAAAAACGTACACGTGTCTGTGCTGGATCGACAGGAGAACAACAGGGTTAAATTCATGATAAGGCAGGATTCAGGTGAACACCCCGGCTACCACGTACGCGTATAAATATTTATAAGGGACTTGGAAGTTTAGTTCCGATACATGGCTTGTTTTGCAATGATTTGTATTCTTTCTAGCCATTTGTGAAACTAGAATTTTGGTGTGAGGCAGATTTTTAACAATAGTGTTAACAGTTCATGTGAGAATTTGGAAATATCACCTCCCAAGAATGAAAAAATTACTTTTTTACCATCTCCAACGCTACACAATAATCTGACAAAAGATATAATTCAACCCGGAGTTAATTACAATTGGTTACATTCATTGTGAAATATAATGCTTTAGAATTTTAATATGATATAATATTTACTGTAATTATAATATTCTAAAGTGTACACGGAAATATTTTAGACATAATGTAAAAGAAATTTTAGCCGCAATATAATTAGTAAATTAAATATTCAAGATTATGTTTCGGTACTTAAAATTATTAGTGTCAACGACAAACATAAGTATAAGTATTAGTATTATTAAGAAATAATACTAATAGTAAGCACTAATAGTATTAATAATAATACTAATAATAAGTATAAATATTATTAAGAAATTTACTAACAAGTTAAAAATCAATGCATTGCTCATGATGCTAAGTGTACATTCTGTGTTATCGATGGCAAAAGATATTGATCCACAGAATCTCTAGCATACTCATGAATGTCTTCATAGAGGGCTAGTTATTACAAATGATTTGTGTATAATATAATTCAGCAAATACATAATGTTCATTGTGTTCTTAAATTTAAAGCATAAATGTGTGACAAGAAATAATGAAACACAATGAAAATGTGTAGTATATTCTTTCCAACTGTAGATTACATAATGATTTTATCATCCATTAGTAAATTACCTACACAGAAGCAATTATAACAAGTACCATTATAATTGTACCTACATACAGTAAGAATATTGATTGAAAATAATATATAATGTAGAGGGAACATAATTTTGAATGATATATACTTTAATGCATCAAAAATTGATAACGTAAGAAAATTTCAGATATACTGGGTTACTGCTTATATTGTGTCAATAATATTATAGAGTACATTAAATATTTGCAGTAATAGAAAGAAAATGTAAATGTTGTATACATAAAACAGTTTTATGATTAGTTAACGATAGCTTGTATTCATTACACTGCGTAAGGATATTATCATCAAGTATCAATGTGTGCTATATTAATTCTTATTGATATATAATACATTAGAGAAGGCAAATTACAAATTGTTAATCAATAATTGTATTATTAAGCACAGAAAATTGATAAATAATACCTTTATATGTCATACTTTAATAAACCTAATTTTTAAAATATTTCATATAAATTATTTGTATGATCATATGATTGTTAATACTAATAATTGAATGTGAACAAAAGAAATAATTAATAAACAAAATAAACTAATTTTATGAAAGAAATGAACGACAAAGTTATGACTATTCAGTTACTTGTTACAGAAGCTGATGCCCATTCAGTTTAATACAATTTATTGTTTATAATATTTGATTTTTATTGTAAATTATATCCTAATATGGAGAAAATGATAAATTAAACACTTACCAACAATGATTGAATATTATTTCTGCTGTTTTTCTTCTTTTTTCTCAATTTTCCAGCACACACACTTTGGAACGTACGCACCAGTTCAAATTGCAATTGCGAAATGACCGGGAAATTCAAGAAAGCGTCGCAAGATGGCCGCCACATACAACCGCGCCAATTTTAAAATCAGTTACGAAGGAGAGTCAAATAGCATTTCCTGTATTGGTAACTTATATACACGGCAACGAATATTAATGAATGTCTAAAGATAAATAATAAATAACTTATTTATAAAAAGTGTACTTTAACAATTGTTTAGTCATACTATGCACCTGTAATGAATTATAAATGAACATAATACAGTACCTTTTATAATATGTATCAGTAAATTAAAAATTGAACACCTACAAAGAATTACTTACCTTACTTATTAAATTAAATAAAAAAGGATAAACTATTAACAAATCTGTACTTATGCCTCCATTTTTAGAGGATTGTTAAACCGAATATCAGTAACAAAAACAAATTTTATTTCATCTATCAGTCACATATCATTTCTTCAGTAATTGCATATAAATATTACACATTGTACAATTATATTCAACTGTCCTGACGTAGCTCGTAATATGGATTGCGATAACCATTATTTTGACATTGCCTTTTCTTCCATTTGTCGTAATAAAGTAAAATACGAAGCGGCCGTATTAAATACCTGAAACAAAGTTTTCAATTTGAATCTTAAATTAATGCTGTCTGTTACCCTAATTATTGTATTTTACAATCTGAGGAAAATAAGCCACTCACCGATGTTAAAGTATGAATGGACAACGTTTGAAAAGTCAACGCAGAAATACTGCAAACGTTTTGCGACCTAAGTATCATGAGTAACAACTGTCTTCGATAAACAGGCGCCAATTTGTACCAAGGAATGTTCAGATAAATCGAGTACCCTACTTCGAAGCTTTCCTGTATCAGAATTTCACCAGGCCAACACCACACCATTAGCTGTATCATCATTGACATTAAGTAAGCGATAAATTTAAACAAATCATCACCAGCGCCTCTGAACACTGCGAATCCACATAAGCAAACCACTATGCCGCTCGTGAGGACTTGAACGAAAATAATCGGAGTCAATAAATTATTAACATCCTTTACCACACTATACAGAAACAAAAACATCGTTAAATTACTGAAAGCACAAAAATGACCGACGATGCTCACCTAATTAATCGTTGTTGATGACGAATACATCTGATTAGGTCAGTCGTTATACTCCGTGGAGAATAATTAGAGTCACAAGTTGTTTTGATTCCGATATTACTGATCCATAGGCACATTAGCCGAAATTGACCGCATATGTGTAAGATCGAGACCGCACATGTGGTGTCGAGACCACAAATTCCTACGGTGGAAATTGAAGCTGCCAGAAATTGACAAGCAAAGGCGATTTCAAAACCGGGTGATTCCGTCACATCTGTTCCGTACCTACATCAATGTACTTAAATAAAACAGAGTCAACATTGATATAGAACTGATTTCATTATCGAACAAATTTTACCAGACGTCGAATGGTAAATGTCTGCTAATATCACTATTGTTATCTTGTCCGAATTTAACGTAGTCAGAAACTGCTGAAATTGTGAAGATGGTGACGGTCAACACACCGGACATGTAGAAGATTATGGTAAAATTTCGTCCAATGTAAGCGAGATCCTGGCAGCAGCGTCTCTCTGTGGAATCGTTAGCCGAGTCCCAGAGACTTCTCAATTCTTTGTAGAGTCTGTACGATCTTTCTTTCCTTACTATTAGGTAAATTATTTTGAATATAAATTGTGTTAGTGTCGTTAAAACGCATCCTACTCCTGATCAAGAAAGAAGACTGGTATTAGTACAGCTGTGAAATTTCTAACATAAGTATGAAACGCACTGTAATAAATTGAGTTCCTAGTTACCGGTAAGAATCCTCAGATCTCCCCAGTTCACAACAATCACCATGATTTCGGGCACAAAAATGGTGCAGACCGCTGCCATAGAGAACACTACGCGGAAGCCAACGAATAATTTGCTGCTAAACGAACTTTCTTCATCCGATGGCCACATACCAATCGCATTGCACAAGATCTTGTTCGGCAGTAGATAATAATCGATAGAGTCTTTCGATACTTTTCCCATATTCTCACTCCACGCGATGTTGATCGCGTGTCTGTTAGAGGACTTTTTTGCGTGTACATAACAATGCCACCCGATCAAAAATTTATTATCACGACATTACAGAGTGGACAGTAAATCCTATAGACCTATCCTCTTCTTTCATCGCAACAATTTGTAATCCACGATATTTACATCGTCTCTGTGTTTTGACGAATAGTTTATGATACAAGTAGGGTGAAACATTGTATGAACATGCGCGGTTGCAAGTTTCATGAGGTTTCATTGCGCGGAACTAGCAATGCGAATAAATTAGTTATTAGAAGGGTATGTAGGGGACTTGGATTTTATTCCACATTTTCTGTTCGTTCTCTGGTAGGGAATGTTCTGCAGCTGCAATGTGAATGAAGAGTGAAATAAAGTTAAGTTCAGTAGTGATTATGGAACTTTAGACAAGTGCATCTAATAAATGGTAAATGTCATATGTTTTATAATATGGGAACACAAGCTTTAACGAATCAGTTGATTTATTGTATAGTTCTTATAATTGATACATTTTGAGGTGAATGTCAAGTAAATAATTAGTTTCCGATCAAGAGCATCAGTAATAAAATTGATATTTCAAACCATATACAAGTTGTATACTATGTACATATTCGACTACTCAGATAGAAGACCTTTCGAGCATAAACCATGTAGATTGCAATTATCAACGTCACGTTGACTGATCCTGTATTTGTCGTAGCAGAGCGAAATAGGAGGAAGCTGTGTTAAACACCTGCAACAAACAACGCAAGTATCATCGAAATCCCCAATTGTAAAACTCCATATTCTAAATCATAAGTTATGATAACATCGCAGAAAATACTTACGCTCGTTAAGGTGTAAATAGACAGCGACTGGAATGTCAGTGCTGAAATAGTGCAATACTTTTGTGATCTAAGGATCATTAGAAGTATCTTCTTCCGATAAATCAGTGGTAACTGGTACCACGGTATATTCAGATAAGCAGAATGTCCTATCTTCTGACTTTCCTGAACCAGAATTTCACCAGGCCAACACCACAGTAAAAGCTGTACCATCATCGACGCTAAGTAAGAGATAAATTTGAACAGATCGCCACCTGCGTCGTAGCTGAACACCGCGAAACCGCTCAAACAAATCTCTATGCCAGATGTTAGGATTTGTATGAAAATGATGGGAGTCATTAAAGTGTTAACGTCCTTCACTACACTGTTCAAAAATAGTAATGTTAGGAAGAAGAATTTTATCATAAAAAATGGCTTACTTTATCAATCGTTGCTGATGACGAATGCATTTGATCAAGTCCGTCCTCAGGTTCCTCCGAGAGTTAACCAAGTAATTAGCCAGATCGCAATCCGTTTCGAATCCTATGTGACTGATCCACACGCTAATTAGTTTAAATTGACCGCACACGTGTAATATCGCAGTCACGCACGCGGTGTCTAAGCTGCAGATTGCTATGGCGCAGATCGTCGACGCCAGTGCTTGACAGACAAACATTACTTCGAATCTGGGTGATTCTGAAACATCTATCCCGTACCTAATAATCGAAACCAATATTTAAACTTCAACTTACAATTAAAAATTGAACAATGAATTTTTAAACTATTAATACAAATTTTACCAGACTTCGAATGGTAAGCGTCGAATGCTATCGGTACCATTGCTGACGTCATCGACAATCATGCACTCAAACGCTGCCGAAATTATGAACACGATGGAAGTCAGTGCACCACACAAGTAGAAGGTTATAGTACAGGTTCGTGCCAAGTAAGCGAGGTCTTGGTAACATTGCATTTCTTTTGGATCGTCCGTTGAGTCCCAGAGACTTCTCAGTTCTTTGTACAATCTGTATGATCTTTCTTTTCTTGCTACTAGGTAAATTGTTTTGAATAGACATTGTGCTAGTGTCGTTAGAATGCATCCTACTCCTGATGGGGGAAGAACTAATTATTAGAAAATGGGACTAGTTGATAGTAAAGATTTTCAAATTTTATTCAAGTTACTTGTTTGCTTGGATCTCCATCTACCCAAAGTGTCAAATCCCTAAATCCCTAAATCCTTAAGTAAATACGTCCATTCTCAAATCATCAAATCTCCAAATCCTTACATCCTTAAATCTTCATATCCTCAAATCCCTAAGTCTTCAAATCCCTAAATCCCTAAATCTACAAATTCTCACATTCTCAAATTCTCAAACCCCCAAATCCTAACATTCTCAAATCCACAAATCCTCAAATTGTCAAATCTCCAAATCTCCAAACCCGTAATCCCCAAATCCCAAATATCTTTAAATCCTCACAATCCAAAATTTCCAAATCCCCAAATGCCCACATCCTAAATCTTCATAACAACCATGTATTCAGACTAGCTCAGAAACTCAGCAATCCTCACTGCTCATTTACCCCTCACTCATATGTTCACCAGATTCAAAATTTCCATTAACACCATTTGACAGCGAATTTATATCGTTGATTCGCGAGTATGTAGTTACCTGTAAGAATCTTCAGGTCTCCCCACTTCACAACAATAATCATAATCCCGGGCACGAAAATGGTGCATACCGCCGTAACAGAGAAAACCAAGCGGAAACACGAGAACGCGTTGCGGCAGATCGATCGTTCTTCGCTGAAAGGCCACATGCCGATCATACTGCATAAAATCTTATTCGGCAGTATGTAATAATCAATGGAGTTCTTTGAGACTTTTCCCATGTTCCTCCATACGAGACTGATCGCGTGTCTGCGAAAGGGTTCGACGTTTTCACGGACGTCGTCAAAGTGACCCTCAATCGACAACTCGTAATGACGATATTACAGAGCGAACGGCAAATCATATACGCGTATCCTTTCTTCTCGTTGTAAACAATTTGTAACATTTGCGTAATCACCTGCTATGACTTCTACAGTGTACGATATTTGATAGACTGTTTGACGGAGACATTAAAGTAAGTGGAAGGAAAAATGTTGCGACGATATATTTTGCATCGTGGAGTTACAAGTTTCATGAGCTTAGTAGCAGCCGATAGTAATCTCGATAAATTAGTTACTATACAGAGGGTATATAGGAGACTCGGTTTCTACTTCACAGTTTCTTCAGTCTTCGACTTTCCAGTTGATCGTGCAAGTTGCAGTGAAAATTGTTTCGTGCTTATAGTGTATGAAGGACGACATATGAGGAACATGTGGCAATGAAAACTGGATCCCATGAATTTAAAATAAAAATAGACTGAATTTACAAAAATCGTAATACATCGTAAAGGTTCGAAAAGTGAGTATACTTTGACATGACCCGTTTCAGCATCAATCGTAGAAAAAATTACTATTACGTTTTGCCTTGTACTTGCCGCAACAAAGCAAAGTAAGAGAAAGCTGTGTTCAGTACCTGGAATAAATATTTGACTGTAACTTTATACATAAAGTCATTTCCGCGATGTAGCAAGTATTTTTGGATTTAACTTTTACTTACATTCGTTAAAGTATAAACAGACAGAGAATGAAAGATGAACGCTGATATACTGCAATACTTTTGCGACCTCAAGGCGATGAGGCATATCTGCCGTCCATAAAAGGGCGGCAATTTGTACCAAGGTACATACGCATAAGCAGCGTATCCTATTTCCAGACTTTCCTGAACTAGAATCTCACCAGGCCAACACAACAGTAAAAGCTGCATCGATATCGATAATATATAGGAGACATATTTGAATTGGTCATCAGCAGAGTCATTGCTGATAATCGCGTATCCGCACAGACAAAACACTATGCTACTTGTCAAGATTTGCATGAACATGATCGGCGTCAATAAAGAATTAACATCCTTCACCAGTCTGTATATTAAAAATATGAAGCTGTACAGAGAATATTTTATAAAAATTGTGCGCTTACTTTATTAATCGTTGATGATGACGGACGCATCTGATCAGATCCGTTGGCACATTCGAACAGTTGTGCAGATCAATCTGATTGTACTTCATTTCGATACCAATGTTACTTAACCACCTGGTGATTAATCTGAATTGACCGGATAAGTGCATGATTATGGTCATACACGTGCCATCTAAACCGCAAGTTGCGAAACAGCAGACGAACGATCCATAAAGTTGACAAACGAAGATGATCTCGAATTCGGGTGAGTCTGTGAAGTCCATTCCACTCCTGTTGTTATAAAATTAACGTTTTAATAAAACTGTTGCAATTATAATTTAGTACATTCATACTTGATAATTCTAAGTTTGAGATGTTTTATACAAATTGTACATTTACATCTTTACATTTAATTGTACATTTTCATCTTTACATCTACATCCAATTGTACATTTACATCTTAAATAATACATAATAGCAACTAATATAATAATGCAACTACAGATGCAATAAGTTTTACCAGACATCGTACGGTAAATGTCGACTAGCAGCACCATCTATATTCCCATCCGTAATGTAATCATACGTCGCTGGGAACGAGAACAAGGTTATAGTCCCAAAGCAAGATAAGATGAAGGCTATGTTAACAGTTCTCGCCCAGTAAGCGAACACTTCGAAAGATTGCCTCTCCACAGGATCGTCGGTCATACACCAAAGAGTTCTTAATTCTTTGTACAACTGCTGTGCCATGTCTCTCCTCGCTGTTAGATAAAACATTTTAAAGAGCATCTGTATAAGCGACATTGCAAGGCATCCAACCCCTAATTTGGAAAAGCAAGCATTACTGCGAATGGTGATGGTGGTGCAAATAAAGGTAGTGGATAGACAATCGATGACATGCAAGGTTGGTACCACATGTTTCGAATTCAGACATATTATACTCTGAAGCTTGTAGAACTTAAGATTATTAGGATCGTCGAAGGAGACCATAATCTGACCTGAGGTCACCTTATGGAAGATCTGAGAGACACTTGTTAGGAATTGTATAAGTTGATGGTTTATGGAAAGTCTGTGAGAACATAGAGACAATGTAGATAGAGATTAAGGAAAATCTATGGATTCTCTGAGGACACCAGAGTAGAAGTTCACCGAGAATCTAGTATAATTGAAGAATTGCTTAATGAGACCCGGATCTGCAGTAAAAATCACAGGATTAGCCCACGAAGAATTGAACGTAATTGAGAATACTTCTCATCCAAATATAGCTATGTCCGTTTGACTAAATAGAGATTCCACTACTAGTCCACATAAATGTGGTTCCAACCTAATCATGGTATTAAAGTCAATTTGCAAATAAATGTAGTTACTTGCGAAAATCTTCAGATCGTTCCACTTGGTAGCCATTAAAATGACCTCAGGCACCATAATGAGGCATATTCCAGATACAGAGATGATAAAATGCAAGTACGCTAATATTGTTCTGATCGCCGAGCGTTTCTTATCAGAAGGCCACATGCCCAACATAATGCACATAATCTTGTTCGGGAATATGTAATAATCGATCGTGTTCTTTGACGGTTGTCTCATCTTCTCCCTTCATGAACTGATCGCGTGTTACTCGGAGGGTTCGCTTTTTTCCTCGCAACGTTGTCAGCTATGAATTCTTCAAAATAATATTACATGCTTGACAGAAATGCAAGTCCTTGTCGTCACACGCAATTTGCAATATTAATTTCTCCAAGTAGTTTTTCTACGGTGTTCTCTTGGTTCATGGTTTGACGAATTGTTAATGCTACGTAGCATTAGTAATGCACGGTGGACCAGAGGATCTTTCGCTGCACGGAATTGCAATATGTATAGGTTAGGCCAACACGAAGACAGCAGTCGATGTGAATTATTTAGTAATCGCGGAGGTACGTAGAAGAGTTATTTTTTCTTTTACCTTTCGCAGGGAACAGTGCTTTCTCAACTATGACAGCTAGCATAGTAGCAGCGATGAGTGGTGCATCTGTCTCAAATCAACAGTGGTTTTAGGAATTCCCATAATAAAATTAGTGTGAACAGTTGTACTCTGTGTAATGATGGCGTGTTTGCAGTGCTGTGTCAAAGTGTATGAAATCGATAGTTCACTATTAGATTTGCTAGATTTACTTATAGCAAGTTAGTGTTTATTTTATGAAATAAAGGAAAAATCAAATCACTTGATTAATTGTGATTTATTTAAAACTTCGAACAGAAGTTGCCTGACAGATTAAGTGTATAATACATGGAACTGTATATATAAATTTCTTAAAAATAAGCAAAATTGGGAATATGACAGTCATGCGGTCTTTCCTTGCATACTCCGCAGCAAGGCGAAATAAGAGGAGGCTGCGTGGAACACCTGCAATAAAATTTCTACCGTGAGGACTGTTGAAAATTTGAAATTCCGTTATTTGAAACGATAAATATGTCTAAAATGTATTAAATAATTGTGAAACGACTATGCATCCAAATTTCTGGATTTGATAACTAAACTTGTTAATTGAGTATTTCTAACTTTGAAAAATTTGCAGGCTTTGATGGACCCGACTCATGAAGAACATTGAATTCTGAGCAATCAACGAAAAATAACAACTAGGATTACTTACGCTTGTTAATGTGCGACTGGATAGCGACTCAAATGTTAACGCCTTGATGCAGCAACTCTTTTGCGACTTCATGATTATGAACGACAGATATCTCTGATAACACAACGGCAGTTGGTACCATGGTAAATTCAGGTAAGCTGCATAAGCTACTTCCTGACTTTCCTGAATCAGAATTTCGCCAGGCCAACAATACATTACGATCTGTAGCATTATCGTCCCTAAGTATGAAGTAAACTTGAACATATCTGCTACGTCATTGGTAACCACCACGTATACTGTTAAACAAATCTGGACGCCACTCGTGAGAAGATGTATGAAAACGATTGGAGTCAACAGAATATTGATATCCTTTACCATCCTGTTAAAACACAGTATCATTATAATTGACGCAGTATCATTGACAAAAGAATTCTATTATAAAAATGATCGATGCTTACTTAATTAATCGTTGGTGATGACGAATGCATTTGAGCAGACCTGCCACTATTTTGACGGGACGTTTATGCAAATCAATAGGTGTACAATTCATTTCGATGCCGATGTTGATCAGCCATGTGGTGATTAAGCGGAATTGACCCGACAAGTGTAAGATCGTGGTCAAGAACATACCGTCAATGCCGCACACTGCGAAGCAGCAAGTGAAGGATGCCATAACCTGACCAGCATATATTATCTCGAATTCGGGTGATTTTAAGTACTCCATTGCATGCCTGTATCAGATAAACCCCATCTTTTACATTTCTGCGTCAGCTGCTGGTACTAATTATTTGAAACATGAAAAGTTAGTAAAATTATATTACGATTTACCAGATATCGTATGGTAAATGTCGATTGCTGGTACCATTGTCATTGTATCCTTGTTTGATGGAATCTAGCGTTGCAGTCAACATAAACGTCAACGCGGTAAAAATTGCAGCAATGAAGAATGATATGGTTAACGTCCTTGCCCAGTGAGCGAACTCTTCGTACGATTGCCTTTCTGCAGGGTCGTCAGTCGAGTACCAAAGGCTTTTCAGTTCTTCTAATAATTTGCTTGCGCTTTCTCTCTTCACAAGAAGATAAACGGTTTTGAATAGAAATTGCGAGATTGTTAGTACAATGGAACCCGCACCTAATTGAGAAAGAATATTAAGAAAAATATTAAAAACGGTCCGAGCGTGGTGGAGGTATCTTGGCGGTACATCCATATACATCGGTACAGTGATTTATGAGACTAGAACTGTATATATAACGTGATACCCATTATTATTAAAGCTGATAAATAATAATTCAAACTAATAAAATGTTTCTCGAGGAGCCACCGTTTGCTGCCACGAGAACAAACTTAGGAATTAACTAACCAACCTGCATTGTGATTGTAATCCGTTTATCTTGCTCATTCAACTAACTGATTTCACTCACTTACCTGCTAGAATGGAAAGATCACCCCAGTTGGACAATAACATTATAATCTCGGGAACGTAAATACTGCACACCGCTATAATAGACAGCACCACATGTAAGGCCGATAATACGTTCCTGATGGTTGATCGTTTTTCACCGGAAGGCCATAGTCCATACAGACTGCACAAAATCTTGTTCGGGAATATGTAATAATCAATCGTGTTCTTTGACGGTTGTCTCATCTTCTCCCTTCACGGACTGATCGCGTGTCAGTCAGACGGTTCGCTTTTTCCTCGTATACCGTAACATTGTCGCCAGTTATGAATTCTTCATAATAATATTACATGGTTTATAGGAAGCTCCTTTCGTCACACGCAATTTGCAATATTCATTTTCTGCGCGGTTTTTTTACCGTGTGCTTTTGATTCATGGTTAGACGAATAGTTAATGCTGTAAGTCGGCCCAAGGGAACATCTTGCGTTGGATTGAAACTTTTATGAGTTGGACAACACGAAGACAGTTGACGTGAATTATTTAGTGTTTGTGGAGATATGTGGACGAGTTATTTCTTATATTTCATTTCTTCTTTTACGTTCTAGAGGACAGTGCTTTTTCAAATCTGATGGCTAACACAGTAGCAGGGATAAGTGGTATATCTGGCGGTGCAGTGTAGAAGTCTGTAGGAGTATTAAGGTTGCAGATGTGTTTCTCATGCACTATTTTTCTCGTGTCTTCTCGAAGTAGTAGTGGAAGAAAGTAGTATGGAAATTCTGATAATAGTGGGGGCAGTTTTAATTTGTGTAGTGACAGAGTGCATGTGGTCTGCGTACTAGTGTGTGAAATCGATACTGTCAGATTTCCTAGCTTAACTTCGTCATGATAAATCAGAAAGCGTGTGTGTTTGATATATAGCAGTTAAAGAAGAGTATATGAACACATCCGTGAGTTGTCATGATGTAATGTATGGTAATGCATGTAACATATGGTTTCAGTGTGAACGGTGTGAATGTTCTAAACTCTGTCACATTAACGCGTGTTCCTTTTTTTATTACAACTACTTATTACATATTTTACATCATTTACATCTCTTATTTTCGCAATATCCATCTAATTCTGATTTCACATTGGTACAACGGAACTAAATTTTGAACGATGCATAAATTGTTCAGTAAGTTACATAAACTATATGCAAGTATCGAAACAGAGGCCCAACATCAATTTACTCGCAGAAAAGAAATATAATTACACTGCTTTATCTTGTATTTGTCGCAACAGAGCAAAATAAGAGAAAGCTGTATTAAGTACCTGGAACAAATATTTTCTGTACAGCTATATTTTTAAAAATTAAATTACTTACATTCGTCAAAGTATAGATCGACAGCGAATGAAAGATGAATGCCGATATACTGCAATACTTTTGCGACCTCAGAATAATGAGGCATAATTGTCTTTGATAAAAGGGCGGTAACTTGTACCAAGGTACATTGACATAAACAGCGTATCCTATGTGCAGACTTTCCTGAATCAAAATCTCGCCAGGCCAACACCACAGTAAAAGCTGTATCGTCATCGAAAATATATAGGAAATAAATTTCAATAGGTCATCAGTTGCGTTGTTGCTGATAATCGCGTATCCACCCAAACAAAACACTATGCTACTCGTGAAAATTTGTATAAAGATGATGGGAGTCAATAAGGAATTCACATCCTTCAGCACTCTGTACAATAATAGTAACGCTATGAAGCTGAAGAGAGAATATGTTAGAAATAATTGTGGACTCACTTTATTAATCGTTGATGGTGACGGATGCATCTGATCAGATCCGTAGACACATTCGACGGACAGTTATGCAGGTTGATTTGATTGTGTTTCATTTCGATACCGATGTTACTCAGCCACCTGGTGATTAATCTAAATTGTCCTGATAAGTGCAGGATTATGGCCATGCACGTGCCATCCAAACCGCCAATTGCGCAGGAAGCAACGAAGGACGCCACAATTTGGCAAACGAAGATAATCTCAAATTCGGGTGAATCTATGAAGTCTATTCCGCGCCTATTATTGTCAGATGTCATAAATTTAGTATCTGTTTTTTAACAAAACAGCTCGCTACAATTTTCTATTCTAATTCAGCACATTTCCATTTGATGGAAATCTCCTAATTCTAATTAATTAATTACTTCTAATTTAATCTGAAATATTAATAATGCAACTACTGATTCGATAAGACAAGTTTTACCAGACATCATATGGCAAATGTCGGCTGCCACCAGCACCTATGTTCTCATCCGCAATGTAATCGTACGTCGCTGAAATCGAGAAGATGATCACAGTCCCAACGCAAGATACGCCGAAGGTTATAGTACAAGTTCTTGCCCAGTATGCGAACAATTCGTAAGACTGTCTTTCCACGGGGTCTTTCGTCAAATACCATAGACTTCTTAATTCTGTGTACAACTTGTGTGCCTCTTCTCTCTTCATGGTTAGATATATCGTCTTGAACAGTAACTGTATGAGCGTCATTATAATGCATCCTGCTCCTAATTTGGAAGAACGCATATTAGCATAATGAAGATTCACAAGTCTAGGTAGTGAACTACCTGGGGCCAGCTAGTGGGAGATCTGTGGGACACCGAGGAATGACATATCAGAGGTTTATGGAGAATGTGTGGAAACTCTATACAGAACCTAGATTAAGGAAAGTCTACGGTTTTGCTAAGGAGACTAGGAGTCCAAGGAGAATGTAGAGACCTATGATAGGTAGTCACTACAAAATCTTGCTGGAGGCTCTGGAGCCTATGACGTGAACCTAGGAATTAGCTGCTTAATGTGAGCTAGTACCCAGAGAAAGAAATATGGGAGTACATTTCAGGAACATAAAAATCTCAAACCGACTCTACCTACCCAACCTAACCATGTTATTCAAAAAAATTCTGCCTGCAAAAAAATGTATTTACCTGCAAAAATCTTCAAATCCTTCCACTTAACAGCCATTAAAATAATCTCAGGCACCATGATCACAAACACGGTCAGTAGAGAGAACACAAAATGCAAGTACGCCAATATTTTCCTGATAGCCGAGCGTTTCTTATCAGAAGGCCACATACCGTACATACCGCACAAAATCTTGTTCGGGAATATGTAATAATCGATCGTGTCCTTTGACGGTTGTCTCATCTCCCACCACAGCTTGATCGCGTGTCTTGCAGGGGTTCGCTTTTTTCCTCGTGTATCGGAAGAATGTCTCCAGTCAAGAATTTTTCATAATAATATTATGCCACAGGTAGAAATGCAAGTTCCTCTCGTGACACGCAATTTGCAATATTGATGTCTCTGCCTTGTTTTTCTTCCCTGTTGCCCACCTACAGTATTAACTATTCCATACTTTTGATACATAGTATAGTTAATACTGTAGGTGGGCAACAGGACATCTTGAACGCTATTAAAACTTTAATGAGTTAAGACAACACGAAGACAGAAGCCACGTGAATCATTTAGTACCGAGGGGGTTAAAAGAGTTATTCCTTTCACTTCGTTCTTTTTGCTTTGAAAGTGTGCTTTGGAACTCGGGTAGCAAACATGGTAGCAAAGTGGCCTGGAGGTTAGTCAAGGAGTATTGTCAAATCAAGGAAAATAATTTATATTTCACTTGTTGGCAGAGAATTATTTCAGACATCGAACAGACATTGCATATCACGTCATATACGTATGATGCATATAACTAAGTGTATATAGATCCTTCATGTCAGCAAAATTAATTGAAGATGTTACCGTCCCGTGGATGTGTCTTGTATCTTTCGTAGCAGGGCGAAATAGGAGGAGCCTGTATTGAATACCTGAAACAAATATTCTTGATCGATCAAATTTGTCAAATTCCAATCTCCAAATTTCATCAAGGACATCAAGGAAATCAAGGACATTGTTGTTGAGTGTTTGAGACGTGGCTAACAATTGATCTCCGAGCAATCAACAAAAATCCGAAAACTTACACTTGTTAAAGTGTGGCAGCCCAACGACTTGAAGGTCAACGCCGATACGCAGGCACCTTCTTGTGACTTCATGATTATGAGTATCAGTTGTCTACGATAAGCCGGTGGTAATTGGTACCATGGTACACCTAGGTAAGCCGCATAACCCACTTCCTGACTTTCCTGAATTAAAATCTCACCAGGCCAGCAATACATTACGAGCTGCACCAATACTGACGATAAAAAACAGGCAAATTTTAAGAGATTGTCTCCAGCGTTATTGCTAAGCACCGCGAATCCGCTTAAACAAATTTGTACGCCACTCGTGAGAATTTGTATGAAAATAATGGGAATCAGTAAACTATTAACATCCTGTACCACCCTGTCAAAAAATATCACTATAAAGTCGAAAGTTTGGTATGAAAAAGTTGCAAAATGCTTACTTTGTTAATCGCTGATGATGACGAATGCATTTGACCAAGTCTGCCGCTACCTTCACCGGACAATTCTTTAGATCAATAGGCTTGTAATTCATTTCGATACCGATGTTATTTAGCCAGGTGGTAATTAATCTGAATTGACCGGACAAATACAAGATCGTGGTCCAGCACATACCATCCATGCCGCAAACTGCGCAGCAGGAATTTAATGTCGCTACGATCTGACAGGCATATATCACCTCGAACTCGGGCGATTTCAGAAAGTCCAGTTCCTGCCTGCATCAGGTAATCATAAATCCTCATCTTTTATATTTTAACTTGAGTTCTATTTTAGTATTAATCATATATTTCAATTTGAAACGTAGTAGTGAAGTCACAGTTGAGACGAATATAATTTACCAGACGTCATATGGTAAATGTCGATTGGTTCTGTTGCTATTCTCCGCGTTCTCGAAGCAATCCAGCGTCGCAGTGACCAGAAACAGAGACGTGGACCCAACAGCCGACATGAAGAAGCCTATGGTACAAATCCGTCCCCAGTAAGCGAACACTTCGTACGATTGCCTTTCTACAGGATCGTCAGTCGTGGCCCAAAGACTTCTCAGCTCTACCAACAGTCTGTATGCGCTTTCCCTCTTCGTCGTGAGATAGATGGTTTTGAATAGAAATTGCGTCATTGTCAGTGTCAAGGTTCCCGCACCTAGTTGAGAAAATTGAAAAATATACAAACAGTTTTAATATTGTTAATTTGACGATAGTTGCGAAAATTGCTAATAATTCAGGAGACTAGGACCGTAGAAACTCAAAATAATTCATTATTATGATTCAAGCTAATGCTTGGTATCTCGAGAAAGGACATCGAGACCTTGAAGGTCGATGGTAGAAGGTGGAATTCTATGGTAAACCTAAAGTTGACCTTGACCTTAGACTGCGGTACCAAGGAAAAAATGGTTGGTTTGTGATTTGCAATGCCCTACTCCACAACCTACACTCAAAATGTGCCTATAATTCATCCATTAAGTTTTTTATTTACCTGCCAGAATAGAAAGATCACGCCACTTGGTTGTTAATATTATAACCTCAGGCACGAAAACAGAACACACTATAATCACCGAGATCACCAAATGCACGACCGCTAGCGCCTGCTTGCTCGTTGTGCGTTTTTCATCGGTAGGCCACAGTCCATATATGCTACACAAAATCTTGTTCGGTTGTATGTAATAGTCGATCGTATTCTCCGACGGTTTGCCCATGCTTCCTTACCATGAACTGATCTGTTTGCCAGGGGTTCGCTTTTCCTCGTACACCGCAACAATGTTTCCCAGCTACGACTTATTCATAATAATATTACGCGACGGATAGAAATGCACGTACCTTTCGTCACTGCAACATTAATGTCTCCACGCTGTCTGTCTGTCGCGTGCTTTTCGATGCATGCTTCGACAAATAATTAATACTGCAAGTACGGTGGGCAAGAGGACATCTTCGACGGTATTAAAACTTTGATGAGCTAGGACAACACGACGACAGCAATACAGATGAATTATTTAGTATTTGCAAGGGTAGAAGAGTTATTCCCCTCATTTCATTTTTTACCTTCCGCAAAGAACAGTGAGGTTCGAACTCTGATAGTTCAACATTGCAGATAAGTGGGCTGGTGGTGCATTAGTGGAGAATTGCCACGAAATCTGTTAGGGTTATTAAGGTATGTCTAGTTTCATATATCCTATTTTTTCTTCTGCCTTTTAGGATGCATAGTGCTATTTGAAATTCTGAGAAAACAAATAGTGCGTGCAGCGATAATTGTGGTTCATTACAATGTAAACATGTAAAAATCAAAAGAGGTTGTTATTAAATATTTTTAAATGTGAAGAATTTGCAAGCCTTAGTGGATGTGGTTGATCTGAGAGTAATCAGCAAAAAAATAAGAACAAATAGAGTTACTTACGCTTGTTAAAGTGCGACTAGACAGTGACTTAAACGTTAATACCGATATGCAACACCCTTTTTGCGACTTCATGACTATGAGTACCAATTGCCTCCGATAAGACGGTGGTAATCGGTACCACGGTACATTCAAATAAGCCGCATAACCCACTTTTTGACTTTCCTGAATCAGAATTTCCCCAGGCCAGATTAACACTTTGGAATTCTGAAAATAAAAGTAGTAGCAGTAATAATTGATGATAGTGTTCTTGTGCTGCGTCCAATACGTCGTTTATCAACTATGAGATTTGCTATCGTTCATGTTAAGTCAGAAAGTGGATGTGCATAAATCGCAGTTAAGAGTTGCTATGACATGATAAATGGTTTTATGAATGTTGTCACATTACCGTGCTATTCCTTTTTCATTACTACGTTCTTTATTCAGGAAATATAGTTTGAAAGATCCACTAGATCTACTCAAATGTCATCACTATGCCTTTGACTCTTCAAAATTACTACTCTTCTCGAATATTTTTATCTCTTTTCGGGTAAATCATCAAACGATATATCGATATATCCTAGTAGAAGTGATCTTCCAAATCCGTATGAATAATCGGTACTGCGATAGTAAACGTGTTTATTTCGGTATGAGTAGATTGCATATAAAATATGTCTCATGTTGAGATCAAAGAAAACATTGCTTAATTGTCAGTGAAGAATCATCGAATATATGCACACTATGCCGTATATATGTAACGAGTGTACATATATATGCATATATAGGGTCTTCAACATCAGCAAAATTGTTGACTGCAGATATTACCGTCACGTGGACTTTTCTTGTACTTTTCGTAGCAGGGCGAAGTAGGAGGAGCCTGTGTTGAATACCTAGATCAAAATTTCTACCGTAAGCGCTCTTTACTCATCTGTTAAAAATTCAGTCCCCCAATTTCAGATCTTTCAATTTTGAATTTTCTAAACGTTAAAAATGTGTAAATTTATGCAGGAAGTGTCTGTCGATTCAAAAAATAAATAAATTTGAATAATTTGCAAGCTCCAAGTGTGACTGATTGAAATAATGAGAACCGAAAATATGGACACATACTTACGCTCGTTAAAGTGTGAGTAGACAGCGACTGAAACGTTAATGCCGATATGCAGCAATACTTCTGCGACTTCATGATTATGAGCAAAAGTTGTCTCCGATAAAACAGTGGCAATTGGTACCACGGTACATTCAAGTAAGCAGCATAACCTACTTTCTGACTTTCCTGAATGAGAATTTCTCCAGGCCAGCAATACATTACGATCTGTATCATTACCGATGCTAAGTAAGCGATGAATTTGACGAGGTTATCTCCCACATTATTGCTGAGCACTGCGAATCCGCTTAGACAAATCTGCATTCCACCCGTGAGAAGTTGAATGAAAATAATGGGAGTCAGTAACGTGTTAACATCCTTCACTACACTGTTAAAAAGAGTTGAAGGAAGAATTATCACATTATTAAAATAACTTTGAAGGAAGAATTGTATCACAGAAATGAAGAGTGCTTACTTTATTAATCGTTGGTGATGACGAATGCATCTGACCAGGTCTGTCGTTAGCTTTACCGGGCAATTACGCGAATCGATAGGCTTGCAATTCATTTCGATACCGATGTTATTCAGCCAGGTGGTAATTAATCTAAACTGACCCGACACGTGTAAGATCGTGGTCAAACACATACCATCCAGACCGCAAACTGCGAAGCAGCAAACAAAGGATGCCATGATCTGGCAGACGTACATCAACTCGAATTCGGGTGATTCCAGGTACTCCATTTCGTGCCTGCATTCGATATCATAAATATTAATTATTTCGATTGAAAGCATTAAGTTAAAGCATGATTGAACGTAATTCACCAGATATCGTATGGCAAATGTCGAGTGTAATTGGTGCTATTGTCCAGGTCATTGTGATTAAGAGAATCCAGCGCTCCAGATACCATGAACATGGACGTGGTTGACATTCCTGACACGAAGAAGGCTATCGTGCATGTCCTCCCCCAGGAAGCGAACACTTCGTACGATTTCCGTTCTACAG
Organism: Megachile lagopoda; assembly: GCA_036983795.1. Classification (NCBI taxonomy): domain Eukaryota; kingdom Metazoa; phylum Arthropoda; class Insecta; order Hymenoptera; family Megachilidae; genus Megachile; species Megachile lagopoda. Next base: position 8,786,304 of record CM072798.1, read on the forward strand.
GATCGTCGGTCGAGTTCCAAAGGCTTCTCAGTTCATCTAAGAGTCTGCATGCCCTTTCTTTCTTCGCCAGAAGATAAACGGTTTTGAACAGAGATTGTCCAATTGTCAGTACGAAGGAACCCGCGCCTAATTAAGAAAGAAACTTATTTATGTACTGTTACCAACCCACGAGTTGGCGGGTGAAGAGGCTGAACCAGGTGCTGTACATACAGCAGATGATTGCCTCTTATCTTACGATCTGTCAGGTGCGTCAGTCGGAACTGATCACAGTTACCGTATTAAAACAGAGAAAAAAAATTGAAATGTTATGTCAGTATTCTGCGATTGACCATGCAAATTATAATTGGACAAACTCCAAATTGAAGCGTGTTCAAAATTCGAGTAATATTTCTCACGGTTGACGAGCGAGTGCGTCACGAGTGCGTCATAGCTCACGCGCCGATTCGTGGGACATCCGAAAATTATTATACCCAAATTGAAAATTCCCGTGTACCAAAAATATGAGTAAAATTTATAATATTCTAACTGCGAGTGCGTCACGAGTGCGTCATAGCTCACCCAACTCGCGGTACATCATGCAGAGTTCTTTTCATTTACCTGCCAGAATAGAAAGATCCCGCCAGTTGGACGATATGATTATGATCTCAGGTATGAAGATGCTGCACGCTATTATCACAGAAAACACCAAATGTAGAACCGAGAACACTTTTCTGATCGTCGAGCGTTTCTCATTCGAAGGCCATAGTCCGTACATGCTGCATAAAATCTTGTTCGGCAGTATGTAATAGTCGATCGTGTCCTTTGACGCTTTTCCCATGCTGTCCCTCCGCAAACTGGTCGTCCGTACGCTAAAAGGTTCTCATCGTTCGCAACAATACTCCCTAAGATCTCTTTGTAACAATATTAGATAGCGGACGGTAAATCACATAGGTGGATTCCCCCTGCTGCAATTTTCAATATTCATGTCACCGTTTAGCGAAACTTTTTCATCATCTGTGTTTTGGTTCATGATTTGCCGAGTGTATACTGCGAGTACAGGAGGATTCTTGCATAATGGAGTTGTAGCTTTTATGAGCTCAGGCGACACACAGTTTGTGTCCCATGTGAATTATTTAATGTTAGTGGAGCGAGCCTCTGATTTGCTTTTGTGCTTTTCCTTCCCTTTTGTCACAGTAAACGCAGCTTTTTGGGGTTCTAGTAGGAAACGTAGCGTCTAATAAAGCATATGATGGTGAGGTGTAGTTGACAACATTAACACAAATAGTGTAAAGTCATTTTTAATCTGACTGAATAAGTGTCATTCGAATTAACTATCGTCAATAGTAGTTTAGTAACAACAAACTTGTTGCAGTAACGTGTGATATATTTATACGTTTTAGTGATTTCGGGTCGTTATACAGCAAAATAATAACAAGATTGTGAACTTAATCATCAATTGACTCGATTGTTTTTGCAGGTCTATTATCAGCCAAGTGGCAGCATCAGAGGGACATACTGCATGAACTTGCTGAGTGAATATGTGCATTACTGTTGCTGATCGTATAAAAATATGGACTCAAACGTCAGGAAAATGAAGAGATTCAATCACGTGACATGATCAAATTCATGGTGAGGATATCAAATGTACTTAGAATTTGACAGATTATGTACCTAGAGTTTCAGCTTTCGAATTTTTATAACAATGTAACAATATTGCAAGGGAATAAAGTTTTTCGTAAGCTAAAACATTGTAGTTAACGCATTCAAAGTTGCTTGATATTTTAAAAAAAATATGAAAAAATGATCAGTGCAAAAATTCTGGTGTTATTAATACCAATCAATGGTATTAACTAATTAATAATTTGATAAGTTAAGAAGATGAACATTCAATAAGGTTTCAATCTTCAGTTTAATAACACTAATAACAAAAATGAATTCAATCATACATTTCCCATTAACTGCAATTCATAACTTCAGTTAATATAATTCTGAATTTGCTCGTGTGTCTGGTTATCCCTTGTTCTCGAAACTACGGAGATTGCAATCGTTGCTTACGACATCGACGTTTCTTGCATTTGTCTCAGTAGGGTAAAGTACGAAGCCGCTGTATTAAATACCTGAAACAAAATGGATGCCTCCTATATCACTGTCTACATCATACTTCTAAGTTATTTAAATAACTTGTTAAATAACTTGTTATTTGGCAATTAAATCGTAATAAACTCTTTAAAATTGAATTATTCAATAACTCTATCAAGACTTACGCCTGTTAAAGTGCGAAACGAAAGTCTCTGAAACGTCAACGCAGTAATGCTGCAACATTTCTGTGATCTTAGAATTATAAGAAGCAGCTGTCTTCTATTACTCGGTGGCAATTTGTACCAACACACATTCAGATAAGCCGCATCCCCTACGTCCTCGCTCTCTCGAATCAGAATCTCACCGGGATAACAGTATAGCAGGAGCTGTGTCGTCATCCCGAATAAATAAAGGACAGCTTTAATTAATTCGGAACTCGTGTTGTTATTTATAACAGCGAATCCGCTCAGACAGATTTTAATGCCGCTCGTCAGAAGTTGTATAAAAATTATGGGGGTTAGCAGGTCATTCAACTCGTTCACCACGCTGCACAAAAGTAAGTCATCATTAAATATTAAGTAAACGTATAATTAAGGAATTTATAAAATTAAATAATTAAGAAGAATGAAGAAACGCTAACTTGATTAGTCTCTGATGATGACGAATGCATCTGACCAAGTCAGCTTCTATACTCGGCGGACACTTGTAATAGTGATCCTTCGATTCATTCTTGATCTGCACTCCGATATTATCGATCCACGTTTTAATTAACTTAAATTGACCCGTCACGTGAAGGATAATTGTCATACACGAGGTTTCGATACCCCAAATCGCTGCGCTGTTGTAAATCGCTGACACGGACTGTACGGTAAACATGATCTCGAAGCTAGGGGATTCTGTCACCTCCGTTCCGTACCTAAATTCGTAGTTCTCATAAATTCGCAGTTTATATGCACTAATCGAACGATTACAAAAAGTGCAATTTGCTGCTAATATTTATTCAACACGATGTTGTTCTTCATACAAGGTGCATTTGTATCCAATTGTGTCTACTACGTAATCGTTCAATTTTCATTGCACATAAATTCATAAAATATTATTTTTGAATTTCTTAGGAAAATTTGTCGTCAAACTTCACTGTACATAAATTCATAAAATTGTATTTTTGAATTTCTGAAGAAAATTTGTTATTAAACTTGAATACATATAAATTCATGAAATTGTATTTTTGAATTTCTGAGAAAAATCAAACTTTCCATGAAATGAACTTACTGCGAATTATTATAGTACGAAAAAAGTTGAAAATCAGATTTTAGTTTTAAAGAACAGGTTTTACCAGACGTCAAATGGTAAAGATCGAGTAATAGTATCATTGTTGGCGGAATACTGTATTTTAATACAATCGACTGCTGCCGAGGCAGTGTAGATAACCGTGGTCCAAGTGCCGAAGAGGTAGAATATAATCGTGAACCGTCTCGCCCAGTAAGCAAACTCTTCGTACGATCGTTTCTCTTCGGGATCATCGGTGGAGTTCCACAAACTTTTAACTTCCTTGTACAGTTTGTACGTTTTCTCTCTTCTTATTGCCAGATAAATCAGTTTGAACTCGAATTGGGCGAGCGTCGTTAGGATGCCACCTACCTCTGATCAGAAGACATCAGTTGCTACGATGTGCTGATCGAATTATTCGAATTCAGGAGTTTGAACATTTGGAGAGGTCCATATTTGGAAGTTCAGAGAATTTGCAAGTTGGGGAAATTGGGGTCTGCAAGTTTGAGAAATTGGGGATTTGAGAATTTGGAAATTTGGAGATTTGGATATTAGGAAATTTAACAATTTGGGAATTTGGGGTTTAGGGATTTGGGAATCTGGAGATTTATGGGAGGATTTGTAAATTTGGGAATATAGGGATTTCGATATTTCAAATTTAGAGAGTTGGGAAATTGGGAATTTGGTGGTCTGCAAGTTTAAGGAGTTGGGATTTGGAAATTTGGGAATTTTGTATTTGGTGACTTACAACTTCGTGAACTTGGTACTGACTTAGAAATTCGGGCCTTTGTAAATCTAGGGATTTACAAATTCCAGAGTTTGGAATTTAGGGATCTAATAATTTGGGTATCTCACAATTTTTATAATCATATCAATATTTTGATAATTTTGATAATTATCAATAATTTTGCTAACAATATCAATTTTGATAATTGGATAGTTGCAATTGGGTATTTAGGAATTTCAGAATCGTAAAAATGTAACAGCAGTGAAATTTCAACGTACATAAAATTTCAGAATTAATTCCTCGTTTGATAATCCAGAAACTTTCTCCCTCATAACAACCCACAAACTTTTACCTGCTAGGATCTTCAAATCGTTCCATTTAACGAACAGCAGCATAGTTTGAGGCACAACAAAGCTGCTAATCGACGCGACCGCCACAATCAACCGGAAATACGCGAATATTTTGCCACATATCGAGTGCTTTCTGTCCGTAAGCGATATTCCGAGAGTAGTGCAGAGAATTTTATTCGGGAGTATGTAGTAATCGATCGAACGGTTAGATTGTTTCTTCATGTTCTCCCTCGCGAAGTTGATGGTGTGTCTTCAGAGCTCGTTATACGCCTCATAGACGGTAACTTGCAGCTTACAATTCTTCGCATCAATATTACACAACGCACAGTACATCACACAAGAGTTTTCTGTCTTCACAGCAATTTATTATATTAGTTTAATCGCGCTACTGTATCGTGAATAATTTGTTATACGATTTAGCCTATACTTTGCTACGACGGTCTGAAAATGTCTTCTACCTAATGATGTTGCAACTTTAATGAGTTTAGGGTACGTGCAGTTAGTAGTTGGAACAAATTGCAGGTAATAGGGTAGGGTGTACAGGAAGCACTGTCTATGCGAAACATTTTTGTTTTAGCCTTCAGAGGGGAAAGATAGCACTCATGTGACAAATGTGAACAGTTATAGTAACAGTTTTGTGTATTGTAATACTGGTTCTGGTAAGCTGAATGCTTTGGACATTTTTATATTTACCAATATTTAAATTACAGTGAATGCAATAATTATCGTTGCATTTCACTAAGCTGTGAACAAAAATTGAATATTTGGATCGGCTGGGTAAAATTGTTCTTCATATTTTATCTTGTATCACACGTATACTGGTTACTCCCTCAGTCGGTGCATTTGGAAAACTGATGAATATTTTACGAATACTTTTCGTTGCAAAATGAATTTTAAAATGTTCCATAATTGTGTTGTGAATGATTGAAATTATTTTGCTATTAATTTATTCATTTGCAAGGACTTGATAATACAACTTTAAAATAGGTAGCTCATGCACCGATATCTGAGAAGATTCACACAAACAAGATTCATAAAAAAATATCAATTAATATGTTAGAATTTTGGATTAATATAATTCAGAACATTATTGGAGGGATTGTTTCTTTATATGACAGTCAAGTATCCTTATTTAATAATTAATTCAGATTTTACCGTTAGATGGTCACAGAGATACTCTCTTATCGACGAACGATATTTACTATTTCATAAATTTATTATAACATTTTCAAAATTTGAATGTTCAGTACATATTAACTCTTTCTATATATCATATGGGACTTATTCATATCCTTCAATAATTATTGTCACATCTCTTTCATAATTATTATTGCAATGTTAATGAAATTATTTAGAAGTATAAGTAGTATAAGTAGATTTTATTTGAACTATACAATTTTAATTTATACTTAAATTCTGAATTATAACGCTCATTCAGAATCTCTGTATAATTCATTTCAAATTTGACAGGAAAATTTTGGCGGTCATACTGCAGCGCCCTCTCGTCACCAAAGCCACGCATTTTCGATTCAAACTCGCGTCGTTGCAGACTGTGTGCTTCAAGTTAGTGAAAAGTGCAGGAAGTCTACGGAAATAACATCCCTTCAAGGTTGGTGAGCACATATTCTACTTTTTCCTTGATATTAACACATAATTTACTGTAATATTTCTTTTCGAGATACTCTCATATTTACTTTATAGATACTTTCATATTTCGACACTCTCATATCAAAATTTTACTTTCTGCAACTACGAGATTCATATTTTCGTGTTGATAGTTTTATATTTATTATTTCTAGCTAAGTGTACCATAGAAAGCCATTATATTTGTGCGAAGATTAGGTATAACCTCAAAAGAGCGGGAAACGATAGATTTTAAAATTTACTTCATAACTGCTTAAGATAATTTGATTATTCATTCGTACACCAGAGATAAAATAAAATAATAACATATATATTATATGTGTTAATACTGACTTCATGTAACAATGTACAAAACATATATTTGTACGAAGATTAGGTATAATAGCTATAACCTCAAAAGAGCGGGAACCGATAAATTTTAAAATTGGTTTCATAACTGCTTATGATAATTTGATTATTCATTTGTACACCAGAGATAAAATAAAATAATATCACATATGTAACAAGTTATCGCAAATTTATTATAAAACGTACAAATTAAAACTGCATGTAAATATAAATTTCAAATACTTCAACCTAAACTTTAACTTCTCAAATTAAACGTGAAATTCAAGCTTCCATAAAGCAAATTAGCAGCAGTTGCACAGATTCATTAATTTAACGAAAAGATTGCGCTCGGTATCCCAGCGCAAAACGATATACACGGTCCGTAGAGTATTGTTGACGTAATGTCTTCCTTCCGAGGTCGTTGGTTAGCTGCCTAAGGGAACTCCGTATCTTGCAGGATAATAAATAATTTAGTCGTGGAAGTGTTGCAAGTTATTACTGCCTGGCCGACAGAAGGAAGCTCATATCATATGAGATTTATTTAAGACGTGCCATGCGTCTACTCTTTTTTTTTCCTACGAGCCATACAGCGTGACCCACTTTGCTCTTATCACTTTCACGATTGTTCTTTCGGAGGAACTTGGTAAGATATTTTTATCAGAGAAAAAAGGGTCGGTATAAATTACACACCGCATTTAATTACTTGTACATTGAGGTTAGTTAGACTTTACTTTCTATGGAAATTTGCAATACATGGATCAAATTTTCAATATGTAACGGGTCAAATTTTCAATAAGAAATACGTGAAATAATTTTCAGGAGATAAGTGTTGAAACGATAGAAAGGAAAATGCGGTTGAAATGTCGGTTTCACAAGTTGGCGGCGCAGTGTTCAAAATGGCGGACTCCTATCCATTGACTTTTATTGCTCCTCAATCTCGGACGAAAAAGACTTCCTATTTTCTTCTCCTCAGGTCACTTTTCCCTCTTCCTTAAATCACCAAGGACTATTTTCACGGTTTATCTCGTTTTCGAATTCCAAATTACTCGTTGATTCCAGAAGCATCGAATGAACTCCGAAAAAATGTTCGCCGGTAATTTGATCTCTCCATCGCGAATTTTCGACAACGGTCAACGGAAAAAGTTTCAGTGGAAAAGTTTTCGCATAAGATTCAATCCGAAGCAGATTCGAATACGAAAATATTCTTGAAGAAGTTTTCAGATACGAAATTGTTACCATGAGAAAGGTAAGACGGAAGAAAATAATATAGAAACCGTGTTCGACGGTCAAAGCCTGGCCGGCACAATGGGCTCCGAGGATGTCCGTAAAGGAAGCTGTCTGTTCTTATTCAAATTCGTTTCCTTTCTTCCGCACATTTTTCATATCCGTGGTTTCTGGTCATCGAGTAAATCTCAAGGAAGTGTGCGATGTAGTGAAAAGCTGACGTAGTTTTGCTTGTTATCTCAGAGTTGTGCAAAATTTTCCCAAGGATCATACACAAAAGATCCCAGTCTTTAGATCAGTCTGAAATTTTCAAAAATTCGCAATTAATCTAGCAGGATGACGAGGTTTTAGAATTCTTCCAGGCATCGAATATTTCAAAAATTTTAACGAAAGAATGTACTGTTCTTTATGGCGACACTGTCCTGGAGGAACTTTCGAGCTTCTTTTCTCCCTTTTCAAAGCACCTCCTGCATGTCCTTTCCTTCCACCTTCCCGTGGAAAGAAGCCCCATAAAAATGCCCAGGATTCCTGAGACTCTCGTTTCTGGCCAAGTAGAGAAGCCAACCCCGACATCTTTTACGTGTCGCCTGGTGAATTATGCAACTGGCCGTGTAAGATCTCGAGAGATTTCGTATACAGTCTTATACACAGATAGGGTAGTCTCCAAAGGAACAGAATCAGTCACTGTACTTTGTTTCTTCATTGTTTCTCTATTTCTCTGCTAACCGATTCCATTGCGAATTTATGGACGTCTACGAAACTCGCTTCTTTAAAAACCTTGAAATGTTCACGGTGAAACGGAGGGATTTGTGCATCCATTCGTACGATTCTGATTTTCTTTATTCTGTGTACATGGTGAGTTTCTATCATTTAGATTTTTGCATTTCAAGGTTTCTGAAGACTTAGATTTTTGGGGACGTAGACTATTAGAGCTTTAGATTTTTGGTAGAGACTTTGGGGTTATGGGAACTTGAGATTTCTAGGTCTACATCATTAGATCAGTAGGTTCTTGATCCTCAGATTCCTTTATTTCTGGATCTGTAGATTCCTGAATTTTTATTGTATATCCAAACCTCTATATTAGCAATATACATCCAAATCTCTATACATATAGTAAGATCTCTATATGTCCACATCAGTGTATACCTAAATCTGCATATACTCGGATCTCTACATGCGTAGATTCATACATGCACAGATACATAGTCCAATCCCTATATGTCCACATTAGTATATCTTTTCTATATGCCCCAATTTCTATGTCGTCCAACCTCTATATGTTCAGATCTTTGTGTCATCTGATCCCTATATGTCCAGATCTCAATATTCACCTCATCCATATGTGACCACATGCGTATGTGATCAGATCTCTATATGAACAGATCTCTATGTGATTAGATCCCTATGTGACCAGAACCCTATGTGACCAGATCCTTATGTGACCAAATCCCCACGTGACCAAATCTCTATATCATCCGAACCACATATCTCGAGAACAGCACATAGTCCGATCTCTATATTGTCCAATGCCTATGTGCCCAAATCCCTATATGTCCAGATCTCCATATCATCAAATCTCTATAGCCCCAAATACTTATATCTCCAGATCCCTATGTCACCTAGTTCTTATATACCCAGATCCCTATATCTCCAAATCCACATTCCCCAAAGTTCACATATACTCCAAGACTCCACATTTGCGTAACACAAACTTGAAATTAGTTAATGTCTATTTGGATCCTTTGAACTGGTTAGACTAGTTGCACTTGGTGGATCTTTTTTATTATACATCTCCATCTTTCACATCGAGTACCATATTTGCCATGCCCGATTCAATCAGACGACGCTCCTTTCACTCGTTACCCCCCGAAAAGAAGGAAAGCGATAAAAAGTGGCCCGCAATTTATATCATCTTTCACGAACACCGTCTATGCACAGCGTCGAGCACATTGGAGATGTCCTTGCGGATTATGTGTCTGGATGCATCGGATCGTAGCTGTCCAAGTGCGAGCACCGGCATACATATGGGCCTGATATACGTTCCTATGAATATATCGCGTTAGGACTCCTTCGGGAATGTTTCGTCCTCTGGTGCTATTGCCAAGGAGCTTCGTGTTCGATTCCGGCACCGATACGATCGGCGAATTCCTTTCGAATCCTGATGGAATACCGGTATATCGATCTTTAGTGTCTTTCTCGGTACAGCGACGCTCGGCGATCTCGATTCGTGTTTGAAATTACTGCACGGGGTATTGATCGGTAACCAATCGTGTCACCGATATGCCGCTGGATGTTGAGTTGTTTTTATTCGGACTTCCTCGTTTACTTGGAAATCTCGTTTTTCAGGAAATTGGCTATGGAAGTTTGGAAGTTTGAATAGGGAAGTCGGGCAATCGTGTTTCTAAAGAAACGCGTTCGGATATCGAGAAATTTTTAGGTTTTATTTTGCATTTGTTACAGTTTTGTGGTGGAGTCAAGTTGTATATTTTATTTTACTTCTATCATACTATTACATTATACTACATTTCTCAGCTTTTTTGCTAGTTATTTGTATTATTAAATTATCGATTCCCAGTCATTTATCAGTTTCTGCAAAATTGTTAAATATACAGCCAATAGAATATCTACGCGTGGAAGTACAGCGCGTGGAATTATCAAACATAGAGTTACCACGTGTGAAAGTATTCAACGCGAGGAAATACAGCGCATAGAATTATCATGCGTGGAGTTATCGTACGTGGAAGTACATAACGCGTGAAAATACAGTGCGTGGAATTCCCATGTGTGGATGTACTCAACACGTGGAAATTCAGTGCGTGGAATTACCAAGCGTGGAGTTAACGCGTGAAGGTACGCAAAGCGTCAAAATACAGCATATGAAGTTACCACACATTGAACTACGATACATAGAATAATCACACACAAAAGTACTCTATGTGCAATAACCTTGCGTATAAATACGACACGTGCAAGTACCACATATGGAAATACCGCGCGTGTATTTACCGAGCGCGTGAAAATACAGAGCACAAAATTATCTATATAGATACAACTACAATTAGTCGTACAAATTTCTTAACAGAAATATGTACCTTCCAATCTCACCTTTAACCTTGAGATCAGTAATTCAAAAGCCCCCTCGGTAAACGCAGCATTTAATTCGAAATCTTGATTAACACAGAAATTCATTTATCTCCGGTGGAACAAGTTCTCGACGTTCATTAATCTCCCTCGACAAGCGGCCGAAACACGATTAATTATCCCTTCCCTGTATCCCATAGAACAATTATCAAAATCGTAACGTCACCGACATCGCGGTACACCTGGCTTCTCGAAGGGCATTGAATTATCGACGGTGAAGCTCGTTCGAGCACGGGCTCAACATCCATTTAGTCCCATTTCTGCTGTCTGGGGCTACCAGGACCGTTTTAGACAATGATATTTCATTGTTAAGCGCTATTACTGCGCAGCCTTGCTAACCTCGGAGATCCTCAGGGTGTCCTCCATCCTCGAAACTCCATGGACGATCGATTTCCTCTCGCGTACCAGCCTTACACCGACCCTTCTGGGACTGCTTCTTCGTCCACTTGCAAATCGACGTCGCTCAATTTATCTTTATAGTTTTATTTTTTAATTAAATTAGACTTTCATTTTTGTAGTATTACTCTATTTTTTGTAGTTGTTTGTCCATTATCTTCTGTTCAATCCTCATCCTTTTAGAGTCTACCTCTATTTCGAAAGAATTGTTCTTGAAATTTTTATCGAAGTCTTTCTTCGCTTCTTTTAGTGAAAACGTCTATTTAGGTGCTTGTTTATATTACTTTCTTAAGTATTTCTAAAGATATTGCAGAATTAATATACGAGAAACTGAGGAAGAAATTTGTGAATTACTCGTGATCTCAGGTGATTAGACATGTGACGTCTACATCTAAAAATACACGATGTTAATTATGGATCAAACCATTACTTCTATTAGTGTAATTAGAACTTTCTGGGAGGAGCACTCTATCTTTATTAAAAGTGACATCGACTAATTGTGACAGAGAAAAATGGACCGTTGATTTATTGAAAGGGACGTTATCGTCGTGAACATGAGAAATTCCGTTTTTGGTATTATTGAAATGACCATTGTTTTTGCGATTTCGCAACGTATCGATTTTCTCCTCGTTGTTGTAGTCCGTTCCCCTCGAGTTTCAACTCCATCCCTTGCAAATTGTTATCCTTGCATTTCAACGAGGGAAACTCGGATCAGCCAGGTTCGTCCTCTTCGCATTTCCATTATGTTCCCTTCGTCGTTCCTTCCTTTCGTTGTTTAGATCAATTACCGTGGCTGTCAAAGACACGGGACTAAATTTTAGAAAATATTCCACATAATTAAGAGTTTTAGCTCTTTTAACTTCGAATTAATCTTACTATCGTGATTTTGCGGTATAATACGCGGGGTGTATTTCAATTGAGATTTATGGTCTTGTAATTTCGATGGGATCGATTTGAATTGATTAGTCGAATTAATGAGTTAAGTCCATGATGATGAACTGAATGAATTAACGAACTGATAGAATGAACTGCATGAGTTGAGTAATTCATCAAGTAAATTGATTTAATGAATTAAGTCACTGACTGAATGAATTGAATTTATGAGTTTAGTAATTGATCAAGCAAATTGATTTAATGAATTAAGTCACTGACTGAAAGAACTGAATTGATGAGCTAAGTGATTGATCAAGTAAATTGATTTAATAAATTAAATAATCTATTAATCACCTGACTTAGTGAATTAAGTAATCAAATTAAGTGAACTGAATGAATTAAATTAATTCCTTTGAACGACGTACAACAAAATTTGCAAAATTCAGTGTTAATTATAGGTACATTTCGATGAACCTAAAAAGAAGTATTTGCATTTCAATTTTACCACTGCCATTTTATTAATCCCATTTTTTAACGGCGTCAGACATGATGGCTGCTCAAGGTAATAATATATTGCAATACTCATTGGCTCCCATATTACTTGGCTGCTACACAATCGCTCTAAAACGAGTTTTTTTTATAACAGCGTGTTTCCACTCTCCGAGGGAGGCTTTAAATCTCCAGGTAGAGTCGGTGCCGAGAGATTTCGCGGAAGAAATCCGGAAGCCAGCCAACAGTGAAGAAGTCGATCGTAAAGAAAGGTCGTTTCTTTTCTATTCAGTCTGGTTGCAACATGCATATCGAGTCGATGTTTATAGCTTCGACGTTAATCAATACACTTGTAGCGTTGAACGTGCTCGATTAGCCTCCGAATGATGGAACAATATGAGTAAATTATGATCTCCAAAACTCATCATTTGGTAGTCCTATATCTGTAGAATACTCAAACTTTCTCCTCATTTGAAAATTTAGAGTTTTAAAAACGCAGAATTTCTCTATTTTAAAATTTTCAGATGTAGAAGTTCAGAAATGTGACTAGGTCACATAGAAATGTGATTAGGTCAACAGTTTAGAGGTTAAAAGTTAGGCATGTTTTGTATCGAGTGAACCTTGGATGTGAAGATAATTGGAATTGAACAAAATTGTGATGAAAACGATGGTGCGTCATGAACTGTATTGTGCGTCACGATAGGGTAAGGGGTTAATGGTCTCCAATGAGCTGATTTAACATGTAGCGTTGACAATTGATAAAATACTAGAAGTCAGATATTATCAATGCGAGCTAAATGAGCAAAAGCAGGGGTAGACCACGGAAACATGACAAGTGACCCAGGAAAATAATCTCGTCTGGAGACGAGCGAACCCTCCGGGATATCTGGATCTCTGCTAAACAGCCGGTGCTCCTTTGCGACAGGAAATTTGATGAGGGTCCGATGGAAAACAAAAGAAATACGTATTTACACACGAGAAGTCGTCCCGAAGCGATAAAAGCCCTTTGCCGGCTTTGCTACAGACGCGTTGGCCTCCAGGAAAATGTGCTCGTTTGTTGGCGACCCCTCGTTCAACGGGAACTCGTCACGACGTCGTTCGTCGTCTGAACGTGTCACGGGAAACGTGCAGTAACCGATCAAACCTTCTTCTTCCGGTTGAACGGGAAAAATCGATGATCAATCGTGGTAGAAACCGTGTCATGGACCGATATTGGCCTCTGTTTTTCATCCGGCGTTTTAGACGTAACGGGATCATATTAAGAGGGTCAAATTGATTCCGTTATTTGATGTTGGCCATCGACTGACGGATCGTGGACATTTCTCTTTGCTACAGTTGACTTTCGATATATTGTCGGATGGGGAGTTGAATATCTTGCGATGGGGATATCGGGTGTGGGAGTGCAACGTACGGCAATGCAGCGAGTAGAGAATATAATGCATAGAGAATATAATATATGGAGAGTATCATGAGTGGAGAACACAACGCGTTGAGAATAGGGCGCGTGGGGAACTCGATGCATTGAAATACAGCGCGTAGGGAACACAACGCGTACGGAACTCAACGCGTGAGAACACAACACGTAGAGAGCTCAACGCGTAGAGAACTCAACGCGTGAGGAATACAACGCGTAGAGAACTCGATGCGTAGGGAACTCAATGCGTGGGGGATACAACGTGTAGAGAACTCGATGCGTGGAGAACTCAACGCGTGGGGAATACAACGTGTAGAGAACTCAACGCGCAGGGAACTCAACGCGTAGGGAACTCAACGCATGGGAACACAACGCGTAGAGAACTCAACGCGTAGAATACACAACGCGTGGAAAATGCAGAACGTAGGGAACTCAACGCGTTGAAATTCTACACATAGACAGCATAAACCATAGAGAACACAGCGCATACAGAATACAGTGCCTGAAGAATACAACGCATTTGGTTGAATTTAACATGCGGAGAACACAACACATGGAGCATACAGCTCGTGGAGAACACGAGTCGTGAATATAGCTCATGAAGAACACAGTGCGTTAGAACACAATCACCCTGACATCACACAACGCATAAGGAACACTACATTTAGAGAACTCAACTCTTGGAGAACACAACGCATTGCGATGCGGGGAAAATGTTACGGGTGGCAATTGTATAATGTCTTCCTTCTTACATCTGACAAGTATCGACAGTAATAAACTCTGCGTTTTCATAATCTGCATAGTAGAGTGCACGCAGAGGATTGATATAGCTGTAATTTGATCTATGTACGTTTCATAACAGAATGTACATAATTGTCGGATTCGAAAGTTTGCAGTCTAGTCGCATTGATTAACCGATTAATTGTACACATTATACAATACTGGCGGTGGATGTGGTAAATGATGACCAATACTGACGGATATTACTGCGGAGCTTATATCCTGCAGGGATGATGGGCTATTTGTGGGCAGAACGTGCCGCAAAGCTCGCAAAGGGACTTACGGGAAGTCAAGCTTTAGGAATAATGAGAGGCGCTACGTCCGCTGTTTTCTCACCCTATGATTCTTGATTCTGTTGATTCTCTGAGCTTGCAATCTTATCGAGCGACCATTTAGAAATGTTTGGAATGGACGTGATAAATGAACCGGTGTGGGATTGATAATAATTAAGAGTGGTCACACTTATTGTGTACGTGTATTTGGCAATGTGTAGATTTGCAAATTTTAGAATTTGAGGACTTGGGTATTCAGTTATGAGACGATTAGGAGATTTGTGGATTTGAATATCTGACAACTTGAGCAATTTGTAAAATGAGAATGTGAATGTGGTGATTTCAAGATACATAGAATGTGAAAATGTGGAAGTGTGAAGATGTGAACATGGAAATGTGGAGATCTTATGATGTGTGGACTTAGAGATACTTTGAAAACTGCACGCTGCAGTGTTATACATCCACCGTTTCATTTATAACTAACCATAAAATCGAGGTTACAACGATTGCTTTGTCTCTGTGGACCACGTTAATTCGGTAAGAAGTATCGTAACGTTGTTAGCCGAAAATCAGTTTGTTACAGGGGGAAACGGCGCTCTTAGAGAAACTTGTACGTCGCGAGCAGGAAAGGCGATAGAAACTTTGTACGCGGGTGTATTAAAATTCAGAACTCTGCAGAAACTTGCTGCTGTAGCTTGTGAACTCGGGAGACAATGAAATATGAAATTATATCGAATGTAGCGGGTCCCACGGTGCTATTTGACTTAAACTTTGCATAACAGAACACGGGGCCTTTTGCTTGCTTTGTTGCGTTATTCCACGGTATTAATCACATTTTATAATACATTTCAATCAAGTCCCTTATCATTTCCAGGTGACTGATATGTGAACCGTATCTAAGAAATTTCACTTCAAACGATTAGACTTGTTAGTTGATATGTACTTGAAACTTGATACCTGAAACCTGATACTTGATACCTGAAACCTGATACTTGGAACTTGAAACCTGATATTTGAAACTTGATACCTGATACCTGAAACCTGATACGTACTTTTTTTGACGACCAGGCTTGTTACATGATACTTGATACCTGAAGCCTCATACTTGGAACTTGATACGTGCTTTTATTTTGCTTTTATTTGTCTAATCCTCTGGCTGCGATGTGCATCCCAAGACCTTGCAGAACTTGATATGCTATTTCTGATGGAAATGTCATGGAGCCATTGATTGCGACATATCAAGGGTAGTCGTCGGATCGTCAGAAATGTTTGAATCGAAATTTCTTTGCGTATGAAGATTGTAGTCGCATTTGTAGGGAAATTTATCCAGGTCCGCCGGAAAAGGCGGTATTAAAATTCAGGACTCTTCACAGGTTTCCTGCAGGAACTCGGAACTCCGGGAAACAATGAAACGTGAAATTATGTTAAAAAGCGAGTCCGCTCGGATACGGGGGTTGAATCTGGAAGGAGGAAGAGGGCCGGGATGAGACGAAGTACGCGCTCGGATAAAAGTTACCCTGCTTATCGCTTCTCTCGATGCAAATCCACCGTTTCTCGTGCACCGAACACTTCACGGCACGTGAAACAATTTAAAGTCTTGTCACCGATCCCGTGATCTACTTTGTTGACGGCTGCCTTGATGGAAATATCAACATTGTGATACGTGTACGCATATTACACTCTATCTTGATAAAACTTATCCCCTGTGAAATGACAATTTCCTCTTCCCTGTTTCTCTTCTACTTTTTTCTTCTTGTAACTGCTGTGCAGCTTGTAGATACCAATTCGTGTTATCATACTTCTATACATGTTCTCTTAATATTTATACAATTTCTACTGTTTCTGCACGTATCAAGTGCTTTTATATATAGGAAACTTCAAACAATTTTAAATAGATAGACTTGTAATATTGTTTAATTTTAATAAACGAATTTGCTGTATGAACGATTTTATATTGTAATTTTATTGGAAGAATAAAAATGAACACACATGAAGGTTTTTAAGGTATCGCGTCAGGTCAGGTGCCATACACAATGACAATTAGGTGTTTCAAAAAATGTCTCCATACAAAAATGTCCCTTTGAGCAGAAATTATTAATACATTGTACAGTCTGAAGGTATTTGCTTCACGAAACATAAAGCATGTTTTCTTGGAGAGCCACAAACAGTCAGAACTTCGTGTAGCCGGAGTTTCTCGAAAATATTTTCTGGGCCGCCACACCATCGCGATAGAAGATGAATAGTTGAACGCGAAAAATAAGAAGCTAACGTAATTTCGTCCGCGGAGCCGTGTAATTCCTGGAAGTTTCGGAATGTTATCAAAGGGAACAATTCGAATGGCGGTACTAGGTTGAACGAGCATGAAGTGGTAGGAATTACCCCGGGGAATTGTGTTTTAATGCTTCCCAACGTTGTGTCGACGTCCATACACTATCCCCTAACGTTGATTGCTATTAAATTACACGTTGGTTCCTGTTGTACCGTTGCTCAGTCATCTAATGAGTATCGACTATTACTTGAATGTGAACGTTCATCGCGGTAAACATGTATTCTAATGAGATGCATACTGGACGAGTGAGTTAGTTACAGAACAACGTTATATTAATGGCTGGCACTAACAAACCGTGCTGTAAATCATGTCACAATCACAGAAAACGTTTGGACGCATCGTGAAACCGTGACAATATTCCGCTCTCTTGCTTACAATAGCCAGCTAGTGCGCATAGACAACAAAATTTGCCTATTGCCAACAAAATTGTTGCATTGTATTATATGTCACAATGTAAACTACCACGTTCATCACCTAAAGAAAATTTTTAAATTACACAAACAAAATGTCAACAAATAGTGTTCAATCTCGTCTGCAACTATCAAACCACTTTGAAAGAAACGCAATAAAAATGATCATTGTCTCAACACCCGCCTCTATAATACCAAATTGAAATCCAAGTTATTCTGTTTATTAAATTTGTTGTTGGTACATAAATCTCTTGTATCACCTTGTTCATATATCAACTACCTGCTCTATTTCCCACTCACGTGCCAAGTGTCCCGATAAATCCTGAAAGGGATTTTGATGGTCTTCCCGACGCAATAGCAATAAAATGTTGGCTACCGATAAAGCGGATAGATTCAAGAGAATAGACTGTTAGATTGATCTAATATCGTCATATATCTAGTCACTAGACGACACGAGTCTAAGATGACAGCTCTAAATTCGTCCGGTTTCGCGTGCAGCAGCTGGTCTTCTGATAGGTATATAAAATTTTATACTCTAGAAATTACTGTCGCAGAGTATGTTGCGTCTGAATAATATACTGCATGCAAGCTTTAACATTTTACTGGCGCGATATAAATGCTACAATACATTGGGGGATCTCAAATTGATTCACTGTTAGTCTCAATAGAGACTCGATCTTGATGTTTACTTGTGATAAAATTTTTGAACTAGTTCATCTTGAGTGATATTTTGCAACATTTCTATAGTTATGTCAGAATTTACATATTTATTTTGAAAATCATATAATATAATTTATACCTCCTCTTTCAGACATCACCACAATTTCCCAAAAAGAACTCTGCCGCAATATTGCCAAAAATTCGTTTCAGTTTCTACAAATTCCGCGCACCCATATAATAAGCACCCCGAGAGGTATCTTATTACGTTGCAACCCGAGATAACATTTTCGGGGCACAATTTTAAAAGGTAATTTCACCCGTCGGTATCGTGGCGCAGAAAAAACCGCTTGGTTTATTTTCGGATGCTTAATAAAGAAGATACTTTGATGTTTCTTCGGCGATGAGTGCTCTCCGGCCTGCGGGCACCGAGTCTTTACATTCTGCACGTTGGTTGTATTTTATATAAACAAAGGTTTTTCAAAGTGTATCCTCAGCGGTGTGCCAGGAACACCTTCTCTACGGTCAAAGGTCTTCCGCTTGCACGTAACACGCGTCTCTAGGGCATCCGTTTCTTGGCTCGCCGGAAACGTTGGACGTCGTTTCGAGCCCACGAGGGTCCACGACGAACGCTTTAAACAAAAACACTTGCCCGTTACGTCCGACTAGCCGTGGCTCGTTCATCACTTTTTTATCCGGCTGCCTTCCAAGCGTTTCCTCGAATATTTCCGGCTCGTAAACCCGAACTCCGAGTGCATGCATTCAGAAACAATTTCGCCGGACGTTTCGTTGCCGCGTGGAAGGGTCCGGCGACCAAAAATCGTTTCCAAAGCGAAAACAACGAACGAACGGCCGGCGAAGTTTATCGGCTGCTTCCCCCGTTAAGATTACAGCTTTTCCTCGCCCTTTTTTTCCCGACTTTCTTCTTAGTTCCACGTTAACCCGCCCGCGCAACCAGACAGCCATTTTATTGACGACGATAAACAGTTTTATGAACCCCACGCGAATTACCGCTTTTTACAACACCCGCTTTTTGGACCCTTTCCTCTACTAGCTTTAATCCTCCGTTATTCTTCCGCTCGATCTTTGCCCGGGGGCAAACTATTATTCAAACATCCTGCATCGCTACTGTTTTGGACCTCTTCTACGTGTTAGAAATTATTTTCAAAGGAAAGCATCGATGTCCTTTGCAGGTTCTGGGGTAAGAGAGGTTCAACTCGGTCCTCTTACCAAAAGTGGCCAGGTCCTTTAGGAACGTTCCTATTCATTTAGGCAATGCAACATTGCTTGCCTTTTACACGGTCTCATAAACTGACAGTTAGTCAACTATGTGATCCAAGTCAACAGCCATCGTCTGGACACTCATAAACCTTTCTGACCTCACGTCTATCCCTAAATCAAAGGCAAAATAGCGTCCGCTAATTGGAGGACCCTTAAAAATTGACGCTAACATACGTAAGATTCGGAACAGTGATGTAGTCGAATTAATTGCGTAATTTCGACATTGCGAAATGTCAGGTGAGAGAATTCGACGAATCATCTGTGACGCACGTTTGGAAAAATTCCAATGAAATTCGATACAGCGCATTCTCCACAACACACTATGGGAATAGAGCAAGAGCTACTGGCATGAAGGATGATGCAAACCGTGGAGTGCAACCTAACACCCAACACCTCTTATCTCGTATCTAGAACGTCTATGGTTGGAGAGGTTGTTCGACGAAGCGAAATATTCGTCTTGTATGACGGGTCCATCCAAATTGAAGCTCGATCGATTCGACATACAGTTCACCCTCGTCCTAATAAAATTTTCATCGTACCCGAGATGTTTCGAAACAAGTTTTTATACTCTCCACATTTTTGCACCTGATCTTCTCAAAATTTCTCACGAATTTTGTGCTCCTTGTATTCTTGTATATGATCAATGATTATAATACAGGTTGTAATTACAGTCGCAGAAAGTAATTCATCTGAAAATGCATCGGGGATATAATTTTGAACAGCATCATTCTCGTGATCATTAATATCGTACTCGTTATTATTCCGTTCATTAGTTAAGGTATATACATTTGTAGCAGAAAATTGAGCTTAAACGTTTCAGGGTCGGAAATATCGGTCTGGGAAGCATAGTAACGCTGTCAGAATGTAAAGGAGCATTCTCTGGGTCGGGTTGAGTTTTATGTGGTGCACCATATGCGCTGTGCCAATTTTTATGCATTTATTCGTCGACGCTTTAACGCCGCATACAATGAATATTTTACGCATTGTTCCACTTTAACACGACAGGCTTCAACAATTTCTGGTCGTAGGAACTCGTCCGAAATTCTTTTTCTGTACAACTGAAATCATACATGACGGTATACTTCCAATATTCAAATATCGAATTTTAAAAATTGGATATTTACGAAATTTTAACTTCATTGACTCTCAAATTTGGTACACGCAAATACTGTATTTAAGAGTGAACGTTGCAGAATCTTATGTACAAAGGTCTTTGTTTTAATTGGGAATGTTCGTCCAGATGGGGTATTTTCGTCGGGCAAAGTTCGTCGGTCAATCGAAAGTTTTGTCGAGTTAAGAGGGAAACTTGAAGCAAAGTAAATATTCCATATATACGGAGGAAACAGGGTGAACGTTTGTACGCGGCCAGCGTCCCTCCGAAGACGAGTTAGTCCTGTATTTGTGCACTTCCAAGATAGAACCTTGTACCGTGGCTTCTGCATTCCCCGGAATCCAACGACTAATTCCCTGCAGTCCTACCCCCGAGTAGAAACGTGAGACGCGAAGGTACAATATCGTGGAGGTCGTGTGTCGTAATGGCGATAACCTTTATGGCTCCTGAAACAGAGATACCAACCACCGACGTTGGCTGAGTGCATCTCAAAATTGTACTAACCCCGTACCTACTGCGGATGCTACGTGATTTCATCTCGTTACTACCTTTTCACTACGCCATCTTACAAAGTATCGAACACCGCCGTCGATTGCGAACGTATCGATAACCGTTTCCATTTGTTTCGATTCGAGCAGATACAGATCTGGATTTTGGGGTATTTGGGAGGTGGAGGAGTTTGGGAAGATTTGGGGATTTGGGGATGTAGAAATTTAGGGATCTGATGGAGTTTAGGAATTTGAAGATCTAGGGATTATGGAATTTAGAGACACAAAAATACACAACTTTGGAAACTTACGAAATTGACTAATTACAGTTTAGGGAATTTGGTGACATCGAAGACTTAGCAATTTACAAATTCCAGAATGAAGTGACTTCTCAACTAAAAAATTTCCCAATTCAGTATACGAACATGTAAAAAATTAAACAACCTGAACGATAAAAAAATTAGAAAATTTGACAGTACAGAAACTCGAAAAGTGAACTGGAGATTTGATTATGTTCGCAAAATGTGAAATCGGAATAATAAGGTAAAGTAGATTGTACCTGTTGGTAAGCAGAAGCATTTCAGAACATGGAATATCGAATGCAGCGACTTGGCTGTTCCAGACAGACAGACACCTGGGCACATACCTACCGGATGCATCAAATACACCAAATGTACCAAATGCACCGTGATAACGTCACTCACAGGATGTAGGGTTGGTAATTCAGCCCTCCAAAGGCATGGAAGAGGCAATTTGGATTCTGTTCCTCTTCGTGCCTGTCTAGCCACCGCAACGAGTCATTTTCGAAATTGCTCTTCGAACGTCAATTTCGGATCACATTATTTCTGCATTCGATAAAAATTGCAAGAATTCTATCTGACAAAATTGCATTACTTTATTACATTCATCCTGAAAACATGAATATCTGAACATCTCAACATCTGAGTGTCCAAATGGATATTAAGATATCTGAGTAGCTGAATAGCTGAATAGGTAAATAGTCAAATAGCTAATCAACTGAATGAGTACCTAAACAGCGAAATGATTAAATAGTTGAATAGCTAACCAGATAGGTCGAAATCCTCCATCAAACGCTACCACAGTCATTTTCCTCCGTAACGAAATGTCGAAACAAAAAATCCATGTGAGGATTATAATCCACATATGCAGTGACAAGTTTCCATAACAAGAGCTACATTAACGCAAGGCTCAAAAGTGGGTTTGCAAACGTGTCATTCATTAAAACCTGCATAGACTACAACTGACATCGAATGTGTCGCAATTTTGCATGTAACACCCAGTAGAATGGCATGCGATTCAGCACGTTCGTTGGTGAAAATGTATTCCGGGAGTACTTAGGGCATAAAGTTTCAGAATCCGTGTCATCGAAGTAGAATGGAATGCGAGGCATCAGTAGACATTACGGGAGTACAGTCACACAGACACCCTGTAAACGAATTTCCGCGTCACGTGCAGTTCCTTCGCTATATTCCTTCGTCCCTTTTTCTTCCTACCCCGTCGAGATCCTTGCTCTTCCATCCAGCCATGACGAAATAAAATGGAAGAACGCGGCCAGAAGGGAAGTGGAAAGGGCGTGAAAGCATCCTTTCTAGACTCCTTCCCATATCAGCCGGTGTTCCGCGAGTTTATTTTTATCCGACGCCCCCCCAGAACTAATTTGATCTCACGTTCGGAGACGCTCTTTGAATAAAAGTTCCCTGTTTCGATATCGTCGCGACGCTTTCCACGCAGAAATTCTACGCTGCAACGCCGTTATATCCGTCGACTAACGGTCCGTTCACTCTATCGCTGACCTTTGATCTTTCATCGTAGATTTTTACTCTGGCATCGGTTCAAGAAACCGTTCCGGGAACCTGGGCATAAATCGACGAGTGATTTTATGTGCGACGATGCGATCTACTGTCGTGATCGAAAGTGCCGGCTGCAATAAAAAGTAAATTACGTCATTCGTACGTTTCGCTCGCCAATGTAATTACTTGATGCCCTGATACACTTCTGCTAACATGTGGAGACCATGTGTGGCTGTGGGTAAATTCTGTGTAGTCATGAACTGTTCATTTTCGGAATTTGGGAATTTGGCGATATGGTCATTTGAAGATGTGGAGATCTGGGATTTTGGGATTTGGGCATATGGGGACGTGTGGATTTGGGGATATGTGGATTTGGAGATGTGTGGATCTGGAAGTGTATGGATATGGGGATGTGTGAATTTAGGGACGTGTGGATTTGGAGATGTGTAGGTTTGGGGATGTGTGGATGTGGGGTTGTGTGGACTTAGGTGTTTGGAGATTTGTGGTTTTGTATATTTGTGAATTTAGAAATCTGGCGATATATGGATCTGAGGATGTGGATATGTGGATTTGGAAATCTGGAGATGGGATACACAGGCAGAATGATTTCGATACATGGATATGGGTAGTTGGCTATTTGGAAACATGGAAATATAACTTGAGAACTAGAAATTTTGAGAATATACCGGAAAATTCTTTCCAAAATTTACAAATATACCCATAAAACTCACCCCAGGTCTCCCCTAACTCCACATCAGCAAATTTCACCAAACGTTCCCAAGTCCCTGATACAGTATCCAGTCATGAAGAACATATGTAAACCTATTCATCATAAAAGTACTCTGAAGCAATTAGCATTTTCATAGTCGATGTACACGACTAGTATGGTAAGACAGGTAGACATTATTGTGCGAAGAATAGTCAATGGTATTGAAATGGTGAGCTTCGTAAACGGGTTTCCGAAGCTCTCTCGGTAAACTCAGGGGCTTTCCTTTCGACGAGCTTTCGGCATTGTGCCGGCTACTACGCAGAGGTTAGCCCGGCCACGTAAATACCATGATTGATGGGCTAGAAACAGCTCTCGAGTCCTCCCTATCCTATACCCATACCTATTGCATCTCCCTGGTCTTCGTTCGACCCTATTTTGGTGGGAAAGAGGGAAGTTTACAAGGAACACACAATAGAACCTGATTTTCCGCGCCCACGCGTTCCTTCTCGCCCACTTAACGCGTCGTTTGCCCATAGCTATTGTTTGATCGTCACGTGGCTATCTTTTCATCTTCGATCCCTTCGCGCTATGTAGAATCTGTTACCGATAAAACCATCGTTTATACACAGAAAAGAAGTCCATTAAAGGTGATTGCATTCCACGAAAATGTACGAAGGCTTATGATTTATGGTTGTAACGCTGGAGGAGGATTCCTCTCCTTTTTACGGTAATAGACCGAAATTGATGATACCCGCGGATTGTTTCTTTGCGAATTGGGTATTTGACGGGTCTCGGCTGCGTTCTCTAGGATGTACATTAGATAAGAACAGTTTGAGGATTTTGTGGATTCAGGAATCAGGAGTTAGGATTTGGGGTGTGAGGGTTGGGGTGTAGCAAAGTAGGGTTTTGAGGATTGAGGAGCTGAAACTTGTGAATTTGACCTTCTGGATTTGGGGTTTGAGGTTTGGGGTTTGGGGAGAATTGTGGCATTGCAGATCTGGGGATTTGGAATTAGTGGATTTGTGGATTGGAGGCAAGGAGGTTGAGATTTTGGATTTGGGGATGTGGGGATTTGGGGATGTGTGGATTTGGGGATGTGTGGATTTGGGGATGTGTGGATTTGGGGTCCAGTGGATTTGGGAACATGTAGATTTAGAGATGTGTGGATTTGGGGACGTATGGATATGGTGATATGTGGGTTTGGGGATGTGTGGATATGGGGATATGTGGATTTGGGAACGTGTGTATATGGGGACGTGTGGATTTTCGAGATGTGTGGATATGGGGATGTGAGGATTCGAGGATGTGTGGATTTGGTGACATGTGGATTTGGGGATGTGTGGATTTGGGAGTTTGGGGATTTGATCATCCGGATTTGTAGATTTCAAGATTTGAAAGTTACGATTCTGTGAACTTATGAATTTACAAATTTATAAATGTGAGAGATGGGGATTTGGAACTAGACCTGTGCTTAGAATCGGTTATCATGGATTTGAAGTTAAAGGAATAGTAAATCTAGGAAACAGAAATGATGGGGTATGGCTGCCAACTATAATTGTGGAAACTAGAAATACAGGAAATTGGTCATCTTGCAATATCATATCATTGATTCTGGATTCAGAATCTGACAAAAATTTCAAATCTAATAATCTAAAAGACTGAAGACTATAAAATCTGCAATCTGAGTCTAATGTAACATCTGCTAATTTCTAAAGTGTGCAATCTCACAAACTATATTAGCAGACTATACAAAAGACAGTTGCGTAAATTGTAAGGGACTTCAGTATCTGTAGAGAAACGTTTCCATGCAGTGTATCATCGATTTCGACCAATAGCGTAATCTATCAAAGTCGTTTGAACATTAAAGCAGTTCATCGACGTTATTGCTCCACCCATCTCGTGTATAATTTTCAAGCCATTTGATACTGAACGTAGCATTCAAACGATGCATCGGTTAACAGGATTTGAGGAATGAGATTTATTCCGGCTCCTCGAATTCGTAAATGGTACGCTACTGTATAGTTACCGTTCAGTTTTCGCTTTACGATGAAACTTCATTCGAGCATTCCAGTTTGCCAAATGAAACGATCGATTTATTCATGCAACTATTATATTGCTAACATTTTTTTTTCGAGTAATGTCCATCTCTTTAAACATGCACAAATCATTTCTGCAGTCAGGGTTGATTTAATCAAAGTCTGCGATTTACTTTGAAAAGTATCTGTAAATAAATGTTTAAGTCTTGTATTAACTGTACTGTTATGGGTATTTCTTGTATGAAAATTAATTTAATATTCATTCTTTTATTCATTTTGATGTAGGTGAGACATCACTGTGGAACGTCTAGAATGATAGTCAAATTATTTTTTTGAAATTTTGAAGCTTTTAGTGTCGATTTCAAGTATTTTCCGTCAGTTGTTAGCGGAAAATAGTGGAGGACCAAATCCATTTTATTTCCTGCGGTTCTATTTCGCTAACAGGATGGAAATGTTCACGAACCATGGTGAAAATTTGAAAGATAGATGCCCGGGTAAATTGTAGCCAACCGCAAATCGTTATGTCGGCTACGCCAGGGACTGCATTGGATTAGGGTGAACCAAAATCAAACTGAATCAAGCCAAATCAAACCAACGCAATTTACAAATTCGGCGGCGCAGAAATTTACTAATTATTAATTATGAGTTTCAAGGCCTGGAGAGACTGGCGTTTGAGCATTGGAAATTTAGGGATTTAGATATAACAATTCGAGAATTTGGGTAATTAGCAGTGCTCATTCAAGTGCAACATGTGTATATATCTTATATGGTCCATTCTGCAAATGTACCTCCTACATCTCCAAGAGCCATATAGCGAGACTGTCGATCAAAACCATCAAAATTACTCCGACGAGTATGAGGATAAAATTATTACTTCTCTCAAATATTGTATAATTAAACATCATTAAATATCATTCGTACAAGACAGTTTCCTCTAACATTTATCATAACGTGTTCACACTCAACTGTTTCATGCCTCAAAAGATCCCTTGCCAATCACACTCTTACCAACTCACCATAAGAACAACTTCACAAGCACAATGGATAATTACGGTTATTTACAGAGCAATTCAGCAATCATCGAGGAGCCGTTATCAGTCACATGGTTTAGCGGTTTCCTTGATCCCAGCGTGTATGTGTCAGTGACACATATATCTTCACCCGCACAGCGGTACATCCGTATCTGTCGCTACCTTCGACCTCAGCCCGTAGAATATGTCCCCGACTAAATCCTGTTCTCTCTCTCTCTCCGAAAATCTGTATCACCCCGTGATTAACCGCGTCAACTTACTTCCCTGTGTTCCTCCGCCTGATTTCATCGCGAGACCGTATCCTTTTCTTTGACGAAAGCTCGCGGCACGTTCTGATTTATCGCGATCGGGAAGAACGAAGGGATGTCAGCTCGACTACCCCCGGGCTCCCTGTTTCATGGCCAATTTCCCATTACACCCCTGCCACTATAAATCAACCACAGCTTTTATTACTTTACACGTTTCGTAACGAGCCCGTGCATACCGTTTCCAGGAGAATGATAATACCGCCAAGAGAATCTCCATTGTTACTTCGGGGCTTGATCGATCGGCCCTACCGACCACGAAACGAGTTTCAACGTCTGCTGGATATTTTCTGAAACGGGTGTTAGTTTCGTACATGTGACCGTCGTTTTTCCGCTACGTGGTTCGTTTCTTGAATTTCCCTCGTTACCTATGGAATATTGAGCAGGTTATCAAACGAGCAAGACGACGCTCGTGTCGAGCATGTACCTCTCCGCTGCTCTTGGTATCGAAATTTTGAGAAATTTCGATTATATGTGCGGAATTTTAATTTGATTTACGAGGTTAGAACTGGTTGTAGGACTATTGAATGATTGTCAGTGTAAGACTTATATTTGACCATTATATTTTTGTCATGAGGGTTAAAAATACTTTGATGTAGCACAGAGTTGATTCGCGAATATATCACTCTATAATGCAATACAGTATCGACTCCTAAATCCGCAGTAGTCCAAAGTCCCTAAACGTTCCACTATCCAAATTCGCAATTAACAAAATCAATCTTCCGAAATCTCATATTAGCAAATAATATTGCAATTTCAATTTAACCCAAATTGTCAAAGGTCTAAATTTCCCAAAACATGGTCGTGCTAATCATAGAGCGAGCACGATTAATAAGTCTAATGCGCGATTAATAAATTTCATTCATCCCACAGAAACGTGCTAGTGAGAATGCCTGCAATTAGAGCCCCCCAACAGGTTCGATGGATACTGAATAAACTAGCAAGAAAGGGAATAATGAGAGAATTTACGTCATGTCCTATCAGCGCAAGCAATTCGCTTTGCATTCTGCAATACGGATGCAGTTCGCAACACGAATTCGCGATACAGATGCAGGCTCCCGCACGAAACGCTGTATATAATTGTGTTATAATAGCTATCGCAGGTGTCGGCTCGTTAAATTGTTAATACATTGCTGCAAGCACCGTAGAAATTCTGCCGATTAATGTTCTACCATTTGCCGTGATATTACCTTTCCCGTAACACTGTCATTTTCCACCTGTTCTAATTTCGAATTCCTCAAAAATTCATTGATTACGTCGTCCATCCTGAATTCAGTGATTACATCGCTTTTAATTCCAGAAATTTTTAACCCGGTATTATTGTTACGTCGTAGAATGTATATTACAGCGAGAGGATTAGACCTCGCTACAAGTTTTTAGCGATTCCTTAAGTTTTTCCTTCAGTAGTTTCAAATTAATTTACCCGCAGCAGCAAGACCCATGAGTCATTACATTCCGAATATTTTTTGGTTTGTTAGTCACATCTGGTTGTGAATCTAACCTTAGTACTTTCGTTTGCAGTTTTCTACTCGTGAGGTATTGCTGCTTTTATTACTTGCTTAGATCACTGCGGGTAAAGACACACTTCATACATCACTCGCATTTCCATCTCCAGCCGAATTTTAGCTAAACTAATAGAAAATCAGAAACTGTTTCCCTCGGTAATGTCACAAAAATTATTAGCCCACTCCGAGCTTTAGTGAAACGTAAAAATTCTTCGAAGAGACACTAGCGTCATTAAGTACGTAGTAAAATAAAAGCACGTATCAGCTTCCAAGTATCAGGTTTCAGGTATCAAGTTTCAAGTATGAAGTATCAAGTTCCAGGTATCAGGTTTCAGGTATCAAGTTTCAAGTATGAAGTATCAGGTTTCAGATATCAAGTTTCAAGTATGAAGTATCAAGTTTCAAGTATCAGGTTTCAAGTGTGATGTATCAAGTTTCAAGCATCAAATTTCAAGTATCAAGTAACAAGTCCGGTCGTTTGAAATGAAATTCATTTCATAGATACAGTCCAGTTATATTCACTTATTCAGATACAATTATAATTAGATTCATTCTGCGATAGGAGAAACTGTCGTTACAACTTTCGTTATTTGTGCAGTGAAAATCGATTATGCGATTGTCGGAGTTGTAACGGTAGCCTCACTTTCTCCGCAGCCATGGTAGGAATAATGTCAAGATTGTACAAACAACTGTGCTCCGTGCATGGTCAATATTATTACAACCCTTGCTACGTTAAACGCGTACGACTCGGAATGGTTAATTACCAAGGCAGATTTTGGATATTTCTAAATTGGTAATTGGACCAATTACCGCTGGTAAATTGGAGAATTGGTAATAGGAGGATATGGGGAATTGTAAATTTAGAAATTTTGGGGGTGGAAGATAGTAGGACTTGGAAATTGCAAGTTTGGGAATTTAATCAGCGCTGGATTTAGGGAATTAAAACTAGGGAATTCGGTCGATTCATGAATTCGCAAATTAAGAAATTTAGTATTTGAAAAAATCTCGAAATTGAAAATTTGCAGATTGAGGAATGTGAAGATATGTAACATGATATTTCTGACTATTTGTGAAATTTCAAACTTCTGAAAATTTGTAATGTCAGAAGTACCAAACCGTTCTGGTTTGGAATTACGGAATTTATCAAATAATTCAGTAATAATCAGGAAGTGTATAAATGAGAGAAATTTCTCCGACAATTATTACCATTTCTTCCTCGTGCATATCAAAAGCAGCATTACTGCCGTTTTGTATGATGAATAAATAATAATTTACAAACGAAATAGCCCGGAGCGATGAACCAATATAATCACAGAGTATCTGTCTTTATATTGTGAATTTTCTCAGTTCGATGCAAGCAGCGGATGATTAAATTTTTGCTAGAAATATTCCAGCTATGTGCAACTCAGATCGAGATATTAAAAATTGTTCGATGATAAAGTTCATGGAAATTCTTATCCAATATTTCAATGAGCTGCTTAGTGAATCTGTTCGATAATCTTTGCAGATGTAATTATTTGACGCGTTTGAAGTTTGAAAATCTCAATTCTGAAGAATTTAGGGAATTTAGGGATTTTGGGAGCTTGAGGTATTTGGAAGATTTGGGACTTTGGAAATTGTGAAGATTAGAAAATTTGAAGAATTTGGGGAATGTAGGATTTTGGGGTTTTGGCGATTTCAAAATTTGGAATGTAGAGGATACTAAATTGTGAAATATGGAACTAGAAGTTTTGAAGTTGGGGAATTTGAAGTTTTCCTATTTGGAAATCATGAAATTTAGAAATTTGAAATGTTGTAAACTGTGGAATTAGAATTTGAAAATTTGAGCTCAGTAGAATTTAGGGCTAATGAAATATCAAAATACAGCAATTTCAGGATTTCCAAATACATCAATTTTTGAAAATCCATAACTCGAAACTTCAGGAATTAAACTTAAAAATTCCATCTTCCTCCAATAAATAACCAAGTATAAAAATGTACAAGTTCAGAAATTTCAAAATTAGAACCATGCATATTCACAAGCTTATAAATTTAAAAAGTTGCGTGCAAAAGCTGCTCGCTATAAAGAACTTAATTACCTAACTGTCTCCTAATTATAGCAGAAAGTGTGTTAATCACAGCAGAAATTATAAGAGAAAGTAAATAGGTGAATCCATGCACACACATATGGCACAAAGAAAAAGTTCGTGCAACTTCGTGAGTGTTCGCGGCGCTCGGGTGAATTCGTCGCCACGCCGGCACGCTGTATAAGTTGCGCGCGCGTTACGAAGGGCAGTTCGCCTCCAGCCGCCGTGGCGTCCGCACGTATCATTCTGCGCTCCATTTTCTTTCGCTTTTTAACTCGTTTGTGTGTTACGTTCTCGTGAAGGTTCAGTGTCGAAATGCACCATTGGTTATCGTCGTCTCGTTTACTCTCGATCACGTGCTTCACTCGCTGTCCCAGGCACTTTGTGATGGATTGTGATTGACCGTAGCAGTTTCTGGCTATGCAGGATTTGCTTCGAGCACGGGTATGTTTGATCAATTTCAAATTACACGAAGATTAATTTACCTTTTTCATATTTTTTTTTAATAAACTTGAATTTTTCGATATGTGATTTAACGTGCTTCTATCTTGCCAAACATAGAACTGCATATTTTAATAAATATTATAGACTTGTGGTATTATATTTTTTAGGAAGTTTATAATATAGGAAAGATTTGTTAATTTTTTTTTATTGTCCGAGTGTTGAGAATTTTTTTTTTTTAATCTGACCCTACGTTAGGGTTAACATATTCATTCACCTGGAAAGTTTGAGAGGCTTATCAAATTTCTCTTAATTCGTACGACGTTAGAATATTTTGAAAACTTGAATGTGTATGTTATACATTTTGACGATCACTATTTTAATCAATAAAGTCAACTAGTAATTCTACATGTCATATTTCCATGCGTGGTAATCTGTCGCGCTGTTTTTTCACGCGTAGTAATCTCACTCGCTGTAATTCCACGCGTGGTAATTTCAGGCGCCGTATCTCCACGCGTAGTAATCTCACGCTCTGTATTGTCACGCGTGGTAATTCTACGCACTGTATTTCCACGCGTAACAATTCTATGCGCTGTATTTATACGTGTTATAAATTTCAACTCCATGTGTGATTTCACGTACTACAAACATGTGATAATTCCACATGTCAGATGCATACGCCTAAAAACCCTATAAGCTGTGTATTTCCATATGTAATCCTAGGAAATTCTATTTCCATGCACGTTAATTCCACGCATTATATTTCCACATTTGGTAATCCCACGTGTCATATTTCCATATAAAATAATTTCACATGTTGAATTTCCAAATAATAAAATAGTACAACTGGGAAGATGTGAAGTAATATAAAATACAAATTGTAGAACAAAAATATCCTCAACTACTATGATACTGAAATAATGAAAATTCTACATGAAAGACACGTATTCACAGTACTGTTAAAGTACATACAATTACAACTATTGCAAGAAAATACAAATAAAAAGTGTCTCAATTCCCACGTCAATTCGAAACAAACTTTCGAAGCATCGATTTTAAACATTGAACCTTTAACGAATAACCGACTATTCACAGGGTTAAACCAAAGTGCACGCAATTGTTTATTGTTCATGAAAATTCCCGTAAGCCACTGAAACAAGCTATTGTTTGAAAAGAATGCAAACAACGTTATATTTATGGAGATTTCAATAGCGAATGTAAACACGATATTAAACTTGCTGAAGTACAGCAGATGTTGATACAGTTGAGTTAAACACCGTTCATTTCTGTGGACTGAAGCATGTATTTACAAATCGCTTAAGCTCCCTAAACCGAGTCCTTGGCATCGACGAAATTATCGACTGCTTCAACGATCACAGATATTCCGCGTCGTATCGAAACAGTAATTATTTGTAACGAGACGCGTATCGAATGATACTTTATTCCATTCCTCGTTACCGTACACGAGTTACGTGTTCATTTTTAATTAATCTTCGTCATCTATCTCCTTTTTCATTGCACCACCTTTTCATCTGCCGATACGTTTACCCGTGTGCTAGTTTTAATTAAAATTCAGAAGACCAGCAATTCGTTTGCTTATTAAAAGAATAATCCGTACGAAGTAATTCTACATTAGTAGCAGTGCGAATGTACTACAATATGATAGTAATGCTACCTGTACCATTTACGTATTTTATTTAGGTTGTTTTTGTACTATTGCATCAACAGAGGAAAGCAGAAATATTTTTTAGTTATTCTATAGGACGCTGGTTACCACGCATTTCTGTATGAACGCTCCATGGAACGTGGATATTGAATTTTACGCGTGGAAATACGGCGCGTGAGATTACCACGCGTGGACATACGGCGCGTGGAATTACTATGTGTGAGAATATAGTGCGTGAGGTTA
The DNA here is from genome assembly GCA_036983795.1 of Megachile lagopoda. Taxonomy (NCBI): domain Eukaryota; kingdom Metazoa; phylum Arthropoda; class Insecta; order Hymenoptera; family Megachilidae; genus Megachile; species Megachile lagopoda. The sequence continues at coordinate 8,819,357 of CM072798.1, forward strand.
CCACGCGTCGAAATACGGCGCGTGAGATTGCCACGCGCGGAAATACAGCGCGTAGAAATTACTACGCGTGAAATTACGGCGCGTAGAAATTACTACGCGTGGAAATACGGCGCGTGAGATTACCACACGTGGAAATACGGCGCGTGAGATTACCACGCGTGGAATTACGGCGCGTAGAAATTACTACGCGTGGAAATACGGTGCGTGAGATTACCACACGTGGAAGTACGGCGCGTAAGATTACCACGCGTGGAAATACAGCGCGTAGAAATTACTACGCATGGAATTACGGCGCGTAGAAATTACTACGACTGGAAATACGGTGCGTGAGATTACCACACGTGGAAATACGGCGCGTAGAATTACCACGCTTGGAAATACAGCGCGTAGAAATTACTACGCATGGAATTACGGCGCGTAGAAATTACTACGACTGGAAATACGGTGCGTGAGATTACCACACGTGGAAGTACGGTGCGTAAGATTACCACGCGTGGAAATACAGCGCGTAGAAATTACTACGCATGGAATTACGGCGCGTAGAAATTACTACGACTGGAAATACGGTGCGTAAGATTACCACGCGTGAAAGTACAGCGCGTAGAAATTACTACGCGTGGAATTACGGCGCGTGAGACTACCGCGCGTGGAAATACTACACGTGCGAATACAGCGCGTGAAATTACCACGCGTAGAAGTACAGCACACAGGATCCATCGATGAAAAACGCGATCATAAAACAGGAAATAAAATCGAAGAAGAAAATAGCTATTAAACCATATAAAGTGTGAACGAAACGGGGTTAAAAGTTCAATTTGAGCTCCGGAGTTCAGGGATTAACGAAGCGTTCTGTCGCGTTAAAAATTGTCGGAATATTTCGTCGGCGTTTTAAATGTCTGAATTATTTCGAGCAGAACGTTATAAATGACGAACAAAAGCGAAGATACGTATCGGAAACGTAGTAATTACAAACTAGCTGAACGTCACTTCCAATTTGGCGAGGCTGAAAGAACGCGATTCAGATAAATTGTTATTCGCGGTTGGCCAGCTATTATCTAGATGATTCACAGAGGTCGGGGAAATAAACTGCTCTCGATATTCTCCTGTGTATTCGCCAGAGTTATATACGCCACATTTTACCCGCAAATTGTTTACGTCTTTTATTTCCGGAATCTGTATTACGTTGTTGTTGTTTACAGCGATGCTGTCGGTTGATTCTAAAAGGGAACTGATAACCGTGCATGGTAATTGATAATACGGCAAAGTTTCGCCAGAGTTTAACTAAATGTTCGTTAACGTTAATTTTGACATGTTTCGCGTGCACGTTGTACGAAATTGTTTCGAAATCACGTTCACAGAGTGTGCTGGATAATAAATCATGTTTCGAAATTCCCGATTTTATTATATAATACTTTTACGGAACATACGTTTATTAAAATCCACTCGGTTCCGTTCATATTTTTTTATCGATTCACGTGTCCAAATTTATCCGCTTCAAACTTAATTGTGACACATCGCACCTGGCAACTGCGTCAACGCGAAATTGAATATCGAATGATTCTTCTCCGCTACAACGGTGTGCTTTATTAAAATTTTATTTATTAAATGGATACGTTATATTATTTCACGTTTTACAGTTATTGTTTACTTTGTTAACGTAGTGTTTATTCGTTTTTAACTCCGCGAATGGATTGCTTCCGTTACGTTTAATCAACTCTCGTACGGTAAATGTTTCTCCGTTTTAATCGAAATGAGATTTATACATTCGTGAAATTACGTAAACAGCAACCACAGGGAAAATGGCAGCGGTGTACAAAGTTTTCTCTGGACGCTTTTGCATTTGCAAATTTTCGAATTTGAAAGTTTGGTAATTTAGCGATTTGTGCTTCAGAAATTAGCTTATTTCGGCCTTTGGAGATGTAGAGAGGTTCATGGAGGATTTAGTGGTTGGTAATTTATAAATTTGAGAATTTTGCGGCCTAGAAATTTACGCAATTGTAGGATTGGAAATTTAGGAACTTTGAAACCCGGAAATTTGGGGATTTGAGAAATTTGATTACTCTTGGATTTCTGAGATTTTTGAACATTTAAACGTCGGGACTTTGGAATTCTACAAATTAAAATGTTCGGTACAAGGTAAATCCAGGGTCAAAAGATTGTCCCACTGCCCTAAACATTTATTTACTTCCCTCCACAATTAATCTCCTGTCTCCGAGTCTTGTTCGAAAGAAACGCAATAACCAGTAATTTCGCAGTTAAAAGAAGTAATTAAAGCTAGTCCACGTTGCTGCTGATTGAAATTCAGCATCGTTCTTGGAGAAAGAAGTTTCCGTTTAAAAGCGCACGGTAGTTTTCCCTTGTCTCTTTGAGGAGGCGAGAGAACATCAAAGAACGCTGGAACAACCGATGGTATTCGGTCTGCAACCGCCGTGGAATTTTTCAAGTTTTCTCATCGAGTCGGTCGAAGCTGTCGCGCGTCTTGCGAAACTTCTCCAACGAAAAACTGATCGGAAAAAGAAAATAGGCCGAGAAAGAAAGCGGAGTGGACCGGGTGACTCGTTGAAGAAGGACGGACCGGATCAAACCACCTCCGCGTCGATCCTTCCAGGCGTGAATCGTGGTTGGTTCGAACTTTTAATTACCCGCTACTTAAGAAGAAGCCGGAGAAGAAAAAAAGACTGCGCGAGCGGAATAAAGAAGAAAGAGAACCAGACTGAACCGCGCAAGCTCAAAAACTGCGTTTGCGGAACAGACTCCGGCAACCGCTTGAAACTGCTTTCTAACAAGAGCGGGAATCTTTCGAGCATCCTTTCGAAACGGCCAACGGTTCTCCTTTTTTCAATTAATTAAACCGAATCAATGGGATCGTCCGACACGGACTGGCCGACGGCCAAATGATCTCGTAATTGAAAACCATTTCGGATGTCAAATTGCGACGGGTTTCACGAAATAGAGAAGACTGTCGCAGATTCACTAAAGTGGTCAGACGAGTAGAATAAGATGTAGCCAGGTGGTCAGACAAGTGAGGTATTTCCGATAGGTGGTGAGACCAGTAGAATATGTCAGGGGAATGTGGTCAGACAAGTAGAATAAGTTGTAGGAAGGTGGGCAGACAAGTAGTATATGGTAGGTGGTCAGACAACTAGTATGTGCCAGATGGTCAGACGAGTAGGGTATGTCTGATAGGTGGTGCGACTAGTAGAATATATCAGAGGAACGTGGTCAAACACGTAGAATAAGCTGTAGGAAGATGGTCAAACAAGTAGTATATGGTAGGTGGCCAGACAAGTAGTATATGCCAGATAGTCAGACGAGTAGTAAATGGTAGGTGGTCAGACAAGTAGAGTATGTCTGATAGGTGGTGCGACTAGTAGAATACATCAGAGTAACGTGGTCAGACAAGTAGCTCAAGCTGTAGGAAGGTGGTCAGACAAGTAGAGTATGCCTGATACGTAGTGAAATTAGTAGAATATGCCAGAGATATGTGGTCAGACAAGTAGAATTTTATGTAGGAAGGTAGTCAGACAAGTGGAATATGCCTAGTAGGTATTGAAACAAATAGAATATGGCAGGGAAGGTTGTCAAACAGATAAATTCTGAGTGCGAAAGGTGGTCAGACAAGACGAATCTACTCTGTAGGCGATCAGATAAGTAAAGTACAATCTTGCCATTACTCCTGCGATGACTGTGAATGAAGTAAGGCTACCGTTACAACTGCAATCCCATTTTTACAAATAACAAAAGTTGTGACAACAGTTCTGTCGCAGAATGAATTATCCTTGCATGTACTAACGTGAATATAAGTGGACTGTAAATGAATTTCATTTCGAACGACTAATAACAGGTCGTAATTTAAGACCTAACATTGTCGATTGCTCAAGTAGCGGTTTTCGATGCACTAGCAGGATTAATCTGTCTGAAAGTCAACAAATTCCTGCAGCTTCCTCGCGTGTCGTTAGCTGAACCGCGCAAACGGATTTTTAGCCAAGCACAGAATTTTGTGAATTTTCAGCTTTTATTAAGGTCGTTCGCGGAACGCTTTGATCGTCGTGATATTCGAGTCCTTTGAATTTTCGTTCCACTCTGCAAATATATTTGCACCGCTTCTTTTGAGGCTTCCAAATTATTTTAAACTCGGCGGTGTGTTCGTGTAACTTGATTTTGAAGCTCGGTAACGTTCAGGGCTCTTTGATCGCTTTTTAAAATTGTACATCTTTATTTTGTTGGTCATCTATTGAAATTACTTTCATGATTTGATTTGTGAACTTATGCAAAATTCGTGTTAATAAAATCATTCGATGACAAGGCATCCATTTAACGACAGGACGTTTCTCGATGGAAATGAACTTGATGCAAATCGGTTACAATTAATCAACACTCTGACAAGCCAGACCTGTATTGTTCTCCAGTCCATTTCTGTCCACCTCGATAGCATTTATCACTCAGAAATCATGAGTTTTGTCAGCTTCATCGATGAAAATACTTAAGTCAAATCTAGTCATCTCGTGCTAACAATTCTGTATCGAATAATATATTTACATACGCACAATTCTATGTGCAGTAATAAATCTATACCCAGATCCGTTTGATCGGTGTAAGAATGCTTTTGACGAAATAAAACAGAACAGAATTTCGATTCAAGGTGCAGCAAACAATACACAGTTTTCCAGCAGACTAAATTCGCGATCAGTAAACGCATGTAAAACTCGTGACTGATTTTTCGTCAGCTTTTACCGCGCTTCGCCGCTGTATTTCCCAGCGGAAGAGCCACGGTATATTTAATTGAAAAACGTGTAATTCGTAATTTCCCAAGGGGGAGGGTCGCGCGTCGTCGCTTGATCGTTCCACGACTGGAAATCCGTGGAACAATTCTGGAATTGCATCGATCCGCTTTCCCTTTCGTTTCCTTCGATCCGTTTCAAGCGATTTCCGTCGTTTCCAGCTTAAATAAATGAACGCCAACCGTGATCCTTTCTTTCCGTTTACTCCCGCTTATTCCTGCACGGTCGTCGATCTTTCCTGGGTTTATTTAGGATCCTACGAATTAAAACGTCTGTCGAGGATTTTCAGCTTTCGATGATTAGTCGATTTGTTCGTGACATTCCGAAATTGTCTGGGTGGTTGGGAATATGGATTGTTTCAAATCTGAGAGTTTCCTGGATTTTTGGGATTTGGGAGTTTGAGGACTGTGAAATTTGGAATTGTGGGACTTGAGGGGTTAGGGAATTTGGGGAGTTTGGGATTTGGAAATTTAGAGAATTTGGGGTTTTTGAGATTTGGTAATTATGGAATTCAGGAATTTAGAAATTGGGAAATTTAGGGAATTTGCAGTTTTTAAGATTTGGAATTTTAAGCGCTCAAGACTTTGGTAAAATTGCAGAGGCTTTAGAAATATAGAAATTCTGAGATTTGTAAGTTTGCATATTTTGAAAAATGAAACTTAAGAAATCGAAAATCGGAATTCTGTTAAGGAGCTCAGAAATTAACGAATACGAAGTTACATACTGATAAACTCAAACATATCATAATTTCAATTTAGTCATTTCGTGTCTCAAATACTTCAGACAATATATTTTATACGTTCTACATTTGTATCTCCTCCCTGACCATAGAAAACTTTTTGCGCTCCATCTACTGACCCACCGATCTCAAGTCTCTAGGGAGACCCATTCTTCACTCTCCTGAAACACTCTCTTACACAACACCGTGCCAATAAATATAAAGATCACCTTGAATAATTAATGGTCCACAAAAAGTTGATATCGCAACATAAAAGAACAGTTTCGCAATAACATCCCTCGAACCATAAAGAAGGAGAAAACTGAAGTGCTTACATTTATTATTAATTAAACGTTTCTCCAGCAAAGAATGCCATAAAACAAGCTCCCCATACATCATCGCAACAAGTATTAATAAAAACGGTTCCTTCAAAGATGATGAAGCACCGTTCTTCGCGATTATTTTCCTCTGAATAACCGGTGAATAAAATCTACGATGTTACCGGAAGCGTTTCTGTTCCCTCATTCGCGGACATCGTGGAATACTAACAAAAATCCAATTAGGTGGATAGCTATCGTAACCGCAAGGACGGCTCTATCGCCCGCAGCTGCTCCCTATTATTCGGTTATTACTCGGCTACGAGAAAACGAAGCGCGAAAAAAGAGTTCGCGTTTTCTCCGATGGCGGCGGGAACCCGACCGTGATGGGCAATGTGCTAGCGATAATGGTATCTCGCCCGTTCCATATCCATGAACCACGATCAACATGGCCACGGCGGTGGGCCGCTGTTTCAAAGCTGGCCACGATAACGGCAATCGAAATTAATTTCTTCCACAGCGTGCAAACTTCGCTGTTTCAATGCCTTTTTCCGTATCTCCGACGAGAAACCCATTAACGATTCTCATTCAACGTTTTCACAACTCTTTACATATCTTTCAAAGCCCTCGATAAAGCACCCGATATTTGATATTTCGACTGTAACCGCGATTTCAACTACGTACGGCTTTTACGCGAACGGGTTTAACACATGCTGGTAGTTTCGGAGAAATTGAGCTAGCGGGCAAAAAGGCAATTAGTACTTTTCGTAAAACCGCTTCATCTCCCTGTTCAGTTCAAAGTGATCAGAACCGGATTGAGTCCTTTTAACATGCCAAAATTGTTAGGTAATTGTAATTAATAGAATGAAGGTACTTGAAACGGGTCAATATTTATCGAAGGCCATTCGCAGCACCGTCTTGTTTCATCGAGAAATAATCCTGCAGCTATTCCCACGCGGCTGTAGTCGTTCCGCGTTTATAGCGCGATAAAAATAACGAACGGTCCGACTGGAAAATGAGCTATAACAAACGGGACGATTTTTCCGAGGGCCGTCTTCATTGTTTCACGGCACAGTAACTCCTGTCCGTTTGAACGGCATGCTCTCTTCGATGCCACCGTTTCAACTTTTCTTCATCTCGATATTTTCTCGCTTCGTAAGACGACGATCCTTCCATTGTGATCCTTCCCTTTTTCTCGGTGGCCCAGTTAACGTTATAAAATTGTCTTCCGAGAGGAGAGCTCATTAAAATTCCGTCGATAAATCGGCACCGCTTCTCCGCTAATGAAGCTTCCTCCGTCGAAGGTTTCGCGAATGATAAACAAAAAGAGGAAAGTGGGTTAACGCGATCAGAAAGTTGGCGGTCGTCGAGGCGCGGCGGGGCGGGGGCGGACGACCGGGCAATTTGCGAGACGTAACTTCCGAAAATCCGTGGATTTCAATGAGTGCCGGTGGCACAGCTGCTTGGAACGAGCGAACGGTGTAAACTTCACGACGGAAATTCGCGCGACGACAGGAAGCCGGCAACGGGCACGTATTTACGAAGACGCGGGAATATTCTCGCGAATGTAAATACTCGTTTAGGATCCCTGCCGTTTCGACACGGCGGAAAAAAAAGAACGTCAGCTCGTCGACCTGCGCAACATACGTTTTCATTGCATCGTAAAATTACGACGGCGAAATGTACGAGCCTGCGTATCGGGTTCACTTCCGAAATCGAAGTCTGCTGGATGTTCTCTGGAGAACGTACGAGGGACGAGATGATTCGGTTTTATGTAGCATCGAAGTCGATCAGCAGCATCAGAAAGTTGTAGGTACTTGTTACATTCGGAATTAAACTGGAACTGTTGGACAAGTAGAACATTTTCTCAATGATTGGACAAGAGAAGGATGTTATAGGTTGCTAGGAAATTGGTAAATCGAGCTGGAAAATTGTTACGCCAATAAAATACTCTTGGCAGATCGGTCAGAAAGTAGTGCAGGACCAGCAGATAGTCAGACAAGTAGAGTAAGATTAGCAGGCTGACCGTCACATTAGTAGAAAGAGCGTGAGATGGTCAGACAAGTAGATTATGACTGGCAGGCTGACCGTCGGTTCAGTAGAAAGAGTGTGATGCGATCAGACAAGTAGATTATGCCTGACAGATTAACAGTGAGGTCAGTAGAAAGACTGTGAAGTGGTTAGACAAGTAGATTATGACTGGCAGGTTGACCGTCAGTTCAGTAGAAAAAGTGTGATGCGATCAGACAAGTAGATTATACCTGACAGATTAACGGTGAGGTCAGTAGAAAGACTGTGAAGTGGCCAGACAAGTAGATTATGACTGACAGATTCACAGTCAGATTAGTAGAAAGACTGTGAGGTGGTCAGACAAGTAGATTATGACTGATAGATAATGAAACCAGTAGAATGTGGCAGAGGAAAGTGGTCAGACAAGACGAATCTATTCTGTAGGTGATCAGACAAGTAAAATAAGTTAGAGGAAGGTTTTCACTCAAGTGTAATATCCGTACAAGTCAGACAAGTAGATGATGAAAGTGATCAGGCAGGGCTTGTAGGCGATCAGACAAGTAGAATAAGACAGCAGAATGTTTCCAGGCAAATCAAATTTCACTTCCACACAGTTTAAGTAGAATATTCCTGGTTATATGATCTGTGATTATGAAACGTAAAATAATTATACTTTATGGTCCCCAAACTGAAAAGTGTGATTAGTATAGCACATTGTCAACCGTCTACGAGAAAGTCTATGATAAACATTTAATTCAGCAGCGCTTATCCGCATGAAAACTTTACCGTTTTTGTTTCTGCAAATTAAACTATGAGAGTGAATCGGTTCAGGTAGGGTGTGTATCGAATGCGGAATAGAAATTTAAATGGAATTGGAATGAAATCTGGTACACGTATGTCAGTTGCGAAGTGGTTCGTCGGCGATCGTTAACGCTGCTGGCCATTTAAAACAAATTCACGCCGTGGTTTTGTACCGCTCTTTCTTTTTTCATCTATCCAGCCACGGTTGTCGGTCAGATCTGTTTCGCAGCCGTCGAATTCCACGCGTATCCGTGTTGGAATATCCGTTGTTTCGACACCGGCATCGATAAAACTAGTTCGGTGACGTTTCTGATCCGCTAAACAACTGGCTTCGCTATCTTTTGACTAACCGGGTGCTAGTTTCGAGTGTGGTGAACAGCTTTCTATCGGACTCGAACATCGATCAGCTTTCTGTTCCACGGTTTTCTAGCATCGGCTGATGTCTGGGAAAGTAATTAACTGCGGAGGAACGGCCAGAACACGGTTGAGAAACGGCCAAACATTTTTCTCTAATCCCCTACGACACACTGTAAACTGTGTATGCGATGAATCAAAATTGTACATATATCTCCCCGTTTATTGCAATCCTTTTATCCAAAAAATGGCCGCATACGTTATCCTATATTTATTCTGTGTCATGTCATACTTTTTAGTCATTCAAACACCACGTTTAAGAATTTTCATTCTCTTTTGTATCATTTTGCAAATTAAGGATATAGTGCAATTGTGTATCATTAAGAGTACTCTTGCTAAATTTCTCTCTTATGTCAAATGTGTACGTACTTTTTTAATATTTGAAACGAGAATTCTTTTTAAACTTCTTCGAGCCTTGTTGTAGATAAATCTTATCAATCTCCCCGTTTCCGAAGAAAGAAATGTCGATAACGACGGTTGACAAGGGAAACACGGTTCTCGATATCGAGTCATCTCCATCAAGCATTTATCGCGTGATTCCAACTTTCGACGTAGAAATCTGTGCGGGTCAGAATCGCGAGAATTCTCATTTAGAATTAAACGGCGGTGGCACGCGACGGACACGGCGATTCCCAGTAGGAGAGCGATAAAGTTAAACTCGATGGTTGCTCGATAACTTGCTTATCGAGCTGGGATTATTCGCTTCCGTTGAACGAGAACAACGGTATCGCTAGACAACTGACAAATAGCTACGGGTCTGAAAACACCCTCTGTCTAGACATGTGAAAATCGAAAACAATCAATCAATTGATCGCTTCACTTTCCACGTGTTAATCCTTGCTTGTAACTATGTGATTCTGTTTCATAAATTCTAGAATTCAATTTTGGCTGATCAAAATTAACTTTTCAGTTACGTCAGTATGTTCGATTACTGCAATTCTGATGTACTAAGTTGTGAGATACATAGTAGATAGTCAGATTTGTCGAATACCAACAAGTAAAGTTAGATTGTCAATTAGTTAGACCAGTACAGTACAACTATTGGTGATCAGACAAGTAGAATAAGTCAGGGGGTCAACCAAGTAGAATATGTCTGTTAGGTGGTCAGACAAGTAGACTAAATCAGGTGGTCAGGCAAGTAGACTAAGTTAGGCGTTCAGACAAGTAGAATATGTCTGGTAGGTGGTCAGACAAGTAGAATAAGTCAGGTGGTCAGACCAGTAAAATATGTCAGGTGGTCAGACCAGTAAAATATGTCAGGTGGTCAGACCGGTAGAATCAATCAGGGGGTCAGACAAGTAGAATCAATCAGGTGGTCAGACAAGTAGTACAAGCTTGATAGATGACCATTACGTGGCAAGATGAGTAGAATAATTGTGTTAAGTAATCATACAAGTGAATATCGTTGATAAGAAGTAATATTGATTTTCCACGTCCTCTACCGCGGTTTACAAATGAATTTAAATTATGTATCATGCAACCAATTATTAATTGCAAAAATATCTAAAATACTCTCAATATTCCCAGCACTGTAACTAACGAAAAAATTGTTGTTTGCAGGATGTTCGACCAAAGCAATGGAACTTCTTCGCGAGAACACATCGTCGAATTCAAGGACACATGATCACGCATATCTGAAGTCTCTATAATGTCAGTGACTCGACAGAAGAGACAGTGTGCCGTTGAATCGGTGGACAAGTCATAGGATAATGTGTGGAAGTTCGGAGAAAGTGTCCAGCGGAAAAGACAGGAGGGAGGTGATATATAATGCTCGTCCATATAACGTGTTCGTGAAAGGAAACGAGCAAACTTAGAGACAAAAATGTGCTGCTCGGGTGGTCCTGGTGGCATCAGATTCACCAGGTGCGGAGTGGTTTGTGGTATCGCGGCACTCGCAGCTCTCAGCACCGCGCTTTTGGGACCTGCTTGGCTTCACACCGAGGAGAAGCTGAATCTTCCTCATTTGCCACGAAACTTCGCCAACGTCGTGACCGTACAGTTTAAACTGGGTCTCTTCAGGGTCTGCCCGAAAATCGTGAAACCCGCAAACCTGACAATCCGTGAGTACTCTATTCTTGCAGTAGAATCTCATATTTCATTGCGTCTTCGAATTTTGAAGATAAACATTTCTGTCCTTCTTACGCTCGTTAAAATATCGGATATCGAATGCGAAATTTCTCTCGAAAGGAAGTATGTTTAAAATTTCAATTTCGTATGAAAAGTAGGTTACGCAAGAGACATCTCCGTAATATTTTTCATTATCTAAGTAGCTGGAGGGCAAGGCGAAAAATTTGATAGTCAGTAGAATAATATTTTCATGGTCGATGGTAGCCGGCTTTTCACTCTGTTTCATTGTTCTTTTAAGGAACAAAAGGTTATGACAAAGCATCGGATAAGGCGGATGAAGAAAACTGTTAGGATTACAAGGCTATCTGTATTCATTAAACTCTTATCTTCCCCACTTAGCATTTGCTAATTAAATAGTCTGACCGAATTAATACGCGGTACTGTCTCTGTCATCCTCCACTTTTATCCCTCTCGCACCCCATCCTATGGAAACAAGTTCAAAGTTTCTCCTTCATTTTCTTCGTAACTTTTTCGCGAAGTTCGCGCAGAAAACGTCTATTCGAAACTGCGATATTCCACCTCTATAAACTCTCGTCCCTGTGTAAAATCTTTTATCCGTGTTTCGAAATGAAAGTGCTGTTTGAGTACTTTTATAAAAGGAACAACTGCATCGTATTTGTTTTTATTACGTTCACACGAACGTGGACGTGATTTGTTTACTGAACAATTTTTCTGGTCAAACAAATAAACATCTGATGTCTCTGGGATAATTACTCAAAAAAGTGATCGCGTTCTTTAATGCATTATGAACAGATTACATCTTCCTGTAACCCAATACTAGTCAAAATATCAGTATCGATGAAAATGGGTATAGGGTTGTACATATGTACGTTCGGAAATCCTAGAAGTACATAGAAGAGGAAGAAGGGAACGAAGAAGAGCAGAGGACTCAAAGGAAAAGAAAAAGTAAAGGTCCAAAGGCTTGATCGAGCGAATCAGACGAGACAAGGAGAAAAAAAAATCGTCATCTTCCGAGTGGTTGCGAGCTACCCTTGTAGCCCACCTCATCCCACCGTGAAGTTTTCCTCGGGCCAGCTTTACAGCCACTGTCATTTGTTTTTACGTTCGCTCAGCGACGTTCTTGAAAATCCTTTTGGCTGTCGCAAACGCCATTCGCCGGGTACCTCGTCCTGCGAGATTTCGTCCTAGAATAGAGAAACATCATGCTCGCCGGGAGAAGTTCAAACGCGGTGGCAATCTTCAGCAGTTCCTCTCTTTTTCCCGCGGAATAAGAAGGCGGCAAAGCTGACAGAAAATTTTCGAAGTCTTCGAGATAAAGGTGCACATTGTCTACTCTCGACGACTCGAGTTTCTGACAGTCTCGTAGGAACATCGTCAACTTTTTCCACCATGTTTTCTCGTTGTTGAACTTACACGGGATGGAATTTCCTTCGACTGCAAGATCAACCGAGAATCCGCGGGATTATCTTGGATGAATATTGACTTTGCCGATGTTTCTGCCGGACGACTCGATCAATGCGGTAGAGTTAAGTTCTGCTGGCTATATTCATTTTTAATCTTTCATCTTAATATTTTCGACACGTTAGTTTGTATATCTCCTTGCCGTGTTATATTGCAACGCATTGAATCACTGCGCTAAATCACTCACATGTTAAATCGTCTTCGTATTAGATCAACCACGCGGTAGGTCGTCCACACATTAGGTCACCCACGCGTTAGATCGTCTATTACACCTTCTACGCTTTGGTCATACGTTAGATCAACCATGCGTTAGTCTACGAGTTAGGTATCGCAGGCGTTAGATCGCCTAGGTTCGTTGTACGTCGTAATTCTCACATGATAAATCTGCAATGCGTTAGGTAGTCAGCATATTAAATTTCACACGTTAGATATCCTACATGTTGTATCTCTTACGCATTAGATCATTAATATGTTAGTTAGTCTATGTGTTACATCGCTCATATGTTAGATCGCTCATACATCTCTCATACAAGAGATCCTTCATACTTCCCACACGTTGGGTCGCCCACTTGTTAGATTTCCTATACGTAGAATCTCCATCCTGTTATATCACTAATGCATTAGATATCCCACGCGTTATATGGCTTATAGTTAGATCAATGAGTTCGATCGCCCACGGGTTAGACCTCCCACGCAATGTATCGCTCACTCATTCGATGACCGACGATTTTAGTTTTCAACTAAGCATAATCCAGCTCGGCCAAGTGTTAAATTAATGGTCGCGATTATCGAACGTACCTTTTCTCTGTTTAGCGAGGAAAAACTCGTTGGACCGATTCATCGCGTAGCTCAAACAGACGAGAAAAGTCCGGGGATGGTTTTTCCCGGGCAGTTTCGCACGATTAATTTCCCTGGCGCGATCAGACCGTTGGAACATTGAAGATAAATCGGAGCGTAGCGTTGGAAGATTTCATTGCGGCTCGTTAAAAATGGAAATTACCGGCATTTTAAAAAGCTGATCTCGCTGAGCGTGCGGAACCTCCGGGTTGGAAAAAGTTGCTGCTGGAATTTGACCGGGACGGAGAGCTCACGGGGGGCGGCGTTTCAGAGAATTTATCCGTGATCGCTAACGAGCTCTTATTATCCTCGTCATCAGTCGACGTTCCTCCTCGATCGACGAATCCTAGAATCGGAGAAATTCGGGACGAGAGACTGTGATTCCCGACGGGTCATCGTCGATCGATGACTGTTAACGGACGGCGTTAAATCAAACGATCGAGAACTAACTGATCGCGACGATAGCGTATCCACTTTTTGATCTAACTAGTCGCGTTACTACTGATCGCTCAAAACTGGGACAACGTGATCGAGAATGCGATACAGTAAAATACATGTCACGGTGATTTAATGGATACCAGATCAGGAATCGTAACGATATCGTTCACGAGAAAATGTTGCAGATATTGTAAATAACACATTGTCTGTGCTGTTTTACTGGCGATTCTCGTTTCGTTCCCTCGAATTATGCTCCATTTATTTACCAGCGATATTTATCGATATACTGCCGGGACTTTTATGAATCATGCTGTTATTGCTCAAGTGAGTTGAGAAAATATATTATCTGTCGAGTAATTTTTTGGATTTTGCAGACAGGTGGATGGAGTCAGACAAGTAGATAAGGACTAGATGATGGCACAAGTGAAATATAATTAGTATATTGTCAGACAAGTAGAATGATGACGGGCAGCTGGCCAGACAAGTAGATTAGGACTTCTAGGTGATCAGACAAGTGAAATATATTTAGCAGGTAGTCAGACAAGTAGAATGATGACAGACAGCTAGTCAAGCAAGTAGCTTAGGACTTCTAGGTGATCAGACAAGTGAAACATATTTAGTAGGTTGTCAGACAAGTACAATGTCGACGGACAACTAGTCAGACAAGTAGATAAGGACTTCTAAGTAGTCAGACAAATAAAATAACGATGACCAGCTGGTCAGATGAATAGAATAGAGAACGGCAGCTAGTTAGATGAATAAAACAACGACATACAGCTGGTTAGACAAGTAGAATAGGGACGTACAGCTAGTCAGACAAGTAGAATAAGGATATTTGATTAGACAAGAACAGTCAAATACATCAATGGTTAAAATGAATAATCTAATGTTTCACCTCTGATCTGTCCGTTGTCCTAAATTCTCCCTATGTTTCCCGTTTCATACATGGGAAGGTTACCCATAACTTCTTCCTACGTTCTCAGTAAAAACTGGATAAGTGCAAACGAAGTAGGAATTGCTAACATACCGTAGCAAGACAGAATTCCCTAAAATTTTCGAGCGACGTAGAAAAATATAAAAATCTTGTAGAAGTAAATTGAGTGGAATTTCCTTGCTTGATACATGAAGTTGAGATACGACGCCGATTGCTAAATTGATCTAATTGAGGCACAGCAAAAAGTATGCCTGGAAAGGACGGTGGTTAGCCGTTCACGGCGACGATTCCGGAAACAGTTGCCGGGAAAATCACACGTCCTTCGGGAACTAATCGTTAACCGTCCACGTAGAAAATTGCTCGACCTTCTCCGGTTGTTTTTCGACGGGTACCGAGAGTCCCGAGCGTGATTGTGTTAGGGCAAATCAAACCAGGATTTCTGTTATCGATTATTGGCTCGAGGCTTATTTATTACCGCCGTACAAACCGAGATAAACGGAACCTTCCGAAAACGTTTTCAATGAAAATACTCGGTACCAGCCTGCCGTGGCACAGGTATTTCTATGTGCACCGTTCGCAAACAATATCGAAATTTGCAGGCCGAATGCGTGCCACTGACAGAGTTTGATTTGTTCAGAAACTTGCAGCGGAACGGCTGACACGAAATCGTAGTAAATGGTCAATCGGTGATGATTTAATCATTCGCAGATCTGCCAATCAGCACACCCTTGTAGTCGATTTAGTTCAATACGTAGCGCCGGATGAAGCTTAACGTCGAAGCGAGCGCATAATGCTCGATAATTAACATCGACAATAACATGCATCGCTGTCAAAACGGCGCGAAACAATCGGTTTTAACAAAGCTGCGAGACTTGTTTGGGACCAGGAATAAACATCGTGATTAGAATAACACGGGAACGACAAAGCGTAAGTAGTACAACTCGGTGTATGATCAGACGTTTGTGAATATCTTACATCAGAATACGTAAACTAAGGAAAATTGTGATTAGAATAACACGGGAATGACAGAGCGTAAGTAGTACAACTCGGTGTATGATCAGACGTTCGTTAATATTTTTTATCAGAGTACGTAAAATAGGGAATCGTTATCCGCGCCGTTACAGCCAAGTTGCAAATTGCATGTAAAATAATCGAACCTGATCCGAATTTATTCGTGCCGATTTGAATTTCTTCTATCGAACGACGCTCTAGGATACAGTAAGTAGATAAGTCAGAATGGGAGGATTGAGATTCAGCCAGCATCTTGGGGATCAGAGTCTCTAGAAGCAGAAACGTCAGTTAACACGAGGATTACCCTGTCCTGTATTTACGATATCAAACGCGAGACCACTAATGCTATTCCTTCTAACATTAACATAACATTATCCGTTTGCATTAATTCCACATATATCAGGATAACGGAGCTGGAAAACTGGCTGAAAATAGTTAATTAGAATTCGCGATGTCGCTATAAATTCTCGATTTTCAGACACGATTTGCTTAATACTATGATGTCAAAATGCTTAAATCTGAAGATGCGAAGCTAGAACTTGTTTCAAATTACTTTCACCTGAAATTAAGAATCTCTATGGTAGTTCCACGATATTTTGTAAGCTATATTTAAATTGTTACTATTTAAACAATATTTTGAAAGTATGCAGCTTCCAATAATCGAGAAAATGAAAAGTCTGACTAACGAAATTATCTCGTGCGATCTGAAATAATCGCAGAGGAGGCTATTTCCCTGTGAAAAGAAAAATACTCGGTTGAGAGGCAATGATTTGATCTCGTTAGCCTTTTTAGCCGGGTAAAGGATAGCTTCCTGGTAGGTTGAGTTGCTTAAAAGCCGTCGGAACTCAATTTAAGTCATCTAATGACCCCGTCTTTCTCGTGCTTTTTAGCCAGAGCTCGTGTCGCTAACGAGTAAAAAGGAAATTCGACAATATAAATCGCGGTCGGCGTGTGCCTTTGCCACAATAACGAGGTTATTTGTAATTCCAACGCCGGCTGATCAAATCTTGCTAATTTCCTGGAGCCGGTCGCTTAAAATTCCGCTCGCGGATCGTTGTCCGCGTCCTCTCGGGATGCGAGCAGCCATCGCCAGAGTCCTCCTTGCAGCTGAAACTGTTGCGGGAAAGCTTGCTTGCCAAGTGGAAAGAATTAAAGAGAGAAAGAGCACCGGAGACGGCTTAAAGGAGCGAAATTGAAAATAAACGCGTAGCAACGCCGCCATCGTGTTACCTTGTAACCGAGCGCTTTAAATACCCTAAATTAAATCGTTGACGAGCCGAAAATTAACGGGTACTAATGAAATTTTCACCATTTTCACGACTATCTACTTTTGAGACCACAGATTTTTTACTTGTCATTATTTTGGGAAATGCATATGAAGTATGCGTTTTTTATTTGTTTGTTCGCGGATACGTGACTTTAGATATTTTTTATTATTATTGTTAGGGAAGGTTTGTCATTTTACTGTTTCATTATTTCACTATTTTGGTATTTTACTGTTTTACAATTTTACCAGTTTACCATTTTGCCATTTTGTCATTTTGTCATTTTACCATTTTGTCATTGTACTGTTTGATCATTTCTCCATTTTGCTATTTTACTGATTTACAATTTTACCATTTTACCATTTTACTGTTTGATCATTTCATCATTTTACCATTATGTCATTTACTGTTTGATCATTTCACTATTTTCCTATTTTACTATTTTATCATTTGACAGAATTGTTATTTTATTAGTCTACCAACCTACAGTTTTAATACTCCATTTTCTACCACCCTCTTCCTAAATCTGTTATTATAACGCTATTACAACTGCTACACTGTCATGATACCATTATTAAAATATTATCATGGAAAATGAACTTTCTGAAACAATTTAAGTACATTATTTCTGTCACCAAAAACATGTGCATACAATGCTACAAAACGAATATAATAATGAATGCTATTAATTGTGGACGTTATTGAATTATAACAACATACAATAATTGATCAACATATAATTTCTAAAAAAATACTCCTATCGAAAAATTTCCCTTTGCACACATAATTGCAATACATAATCAATGAATTAGGAAAACTGAATTTATAATGAAATTGATAACGACTTAACTATCAGATGGAATATTACTATAAAAAGCTTAAAAGGGGCGAAAGATTTTAATTGTAAAAAAAGTACATTGTTTTGTGCACAGAAGGTTTTGCAACTATTGTCTCCTCTTGAACCTTGAAATCGTAGTGGAAAATGCGGGACAGTAAGTTTACTGAAATGTAAACTTGCCTGTTGTTCCCTTGGAACGCGAAGCATGACTGTCATCTTTGTATAACAAGTGCACCAGACGTTAAATTATGACCGGAATATTCCCGTAATTTTACACTCAGCAGGAGGGGAAGGGAGTTACGACGTTTCGAGTACACCATCTGTAATATTAATGAACGTTTGTTTTTACCACCCTCGCGAGACTCATTTACCGTAGAGGCTACCTCGTTTCTAGCTGTTTCAAAACGGAACATGCAATTCTCCGCCCATTTCCTAAATTAACTCAGATTTTTTCAAACCTGGTATTCTTTATTTTTTATTACTACACGATATTCGCACGTTTTCGAGTTTTGCAATTTGGGTGTAAAAATTCAAATTTTACAACTTTCGATGTCTCAAATTTTCCAAGTTCTCAACTTCCCAGATCTGTAAGATCAAAAATCCCGAACTTCACAATCTCAACATCCCCAAATTCCCCACCAACAAACTATAAAAATCTCCACAACTCAAAAAGTAGCACCAAAAAATATGAAACTCTCCCAAGCTATTACAAAATAAAATTTCTCTGATAAATTTTATCCGACACAAATTATGCGATCAGTTTCGCCAGCTTGTTTTTTCGAGAGCATCGATTCGACTGCGTCCACGTAATTGCGTAGCTAACGACGACAATCGTTTCTGCAGCCGCGATCAGCATCAAATTTCAATGGGAGACGTTTAACGAGCCTTACCATCGGGATTATTCAAATTCCCGTTTGTCTAGGGGAGTAAGCAGCCCGCGGGCTTCGCCGCAAGCTCCGCCGGCAAATGAAAGAAGATCGCGGGCCTGGCGAGTTCGATAGGACCGGGAGAACAAAACGGGACGGACTTTGATTAAATTGCTTTGCCGCGACGGGCAAAGAGTTAGAGCGAGAGGCAACGGGCAGGAAAAAGGGCGACTCGCGCCGAAAGAAACATCGCGCGAAAGGGAAAAAGAAATACTTCTCCCTCGATACGTGGAAGGGGAAAGTGGGGTATCGTTTCGTTGAAAACACCGAACGAACGAACGGACAAAAGGAGCTTTCTGAAAGTTCAACGTCAGCAAAGAGGGTTCAATTTTGTGCGCAACAGGGAAACATTGTCCGCGTTAATGTTTCGAGAGCTTGTAGCTCCTTTCATTACTGCGAACACCTGACGGCGTTTTGGAGAAGACAAATTACTTCGCCTTCGCGCCTTTTTTGTAGGCGAGCGCTGAGAATTTGGTAATTTGGGAATTATGGGGATTTGGTAGATGGCGGGGAATTGGGGAACTTGGAGGCTTTGGGGATAGTGAAATTGTCAGGTTTGGGAATTTTCGAATTTTTGCTTTTGGAGATTTGAGAATTTCAGGATTTGAGAACTTGGGAATTTACAGATTTGGGGAGTTCCAAAATTGCAGATTTTTGAATTTAGGGATTTGGTAATTTGGGGACTTAGGAGTTTCTGATTTTCAGACTTTGAATGTTTAGAACTTTCGAATTTAGGGGATTGGAAATTTAGAATTTTGAAAATTTAGATACTTGCAAATTTGTAAATTGAGAAATCTAGAAGCTCATAAGTTTAACAATTCCGAACTCCACTAATTCGATGACAGAATAATTAACAAATCCGACAACTTGATAATTTATATATTTGTCAATTCTCAAATTTGCAAGTTAACTCCCTTACAAACTTGCAAATTCCACCATTTTCATTTGCTGCAACTAAAAATTGAAAATCTCTATTTATGTTAAATCCTTTAACGCGAAATATTGAATAAATACCGTACACAAGGTTTAACTCCAATTGCGGGTCCACGTGTGCACGTTTCCGCTTCGCTGCTTTGCAAACAATGGTCGGCGTAAAAAGTCCTACTTTTTAATCTTTGTAATTTTTACACTTTTTACAGTTCCTTTGCTTTTCCCTACCTTCGCTTTCATCGCGGCTAATATTTTTTCTAGATGAGCAAATTTGTTGAACTTCTGAAGCATTGCAACGAAAATTGTTCCTCTCCATTTGAAAAGCTCCGGGCAATTTCTGTCGCGAATATTAATTTTTCTCTTCTGTTTCGCGAATCTGTGAAGCTTCAATTTATTGTCCAAATTGTCTCCGGTTACTTGCTACAGAATGCAAGATAAATATTGCACGAGTTACGAAACATAAAGAAATCGACAGTTAGTTGAAAGATCATTAATTACGAAGGGATGGAGTGCAATTTACGAAATTGCAAGGCAAGCGCCGATTCCGTTTCTCTTTTATGAGATTACGCGCAACCGGGGACAAATTAGAGCAATTTTTGCTCGCAATACAACTGAAAGCTTTCTTTCCCTCTTGGGACGTTTCCTTTGGTTTCTCCGAAACCATTTTCTGCCGAACGATCTGTCGATGAACTGCCAAAAGGATTATCAGATTTAAGTTCCGACAGAAAATTAATTTCACTTGTTTACTACTTAAAATTCTTACATAAATAAATTTCAATAAGATAGAAATGATTAATTGAAAGTCAATTGATGATTGAAAATAACAAACGGAGCTTTCTTTTCGTAGAACGAATTCAAATATCACTGATGCCAACCCAGGAGATGGCGCGTGAGCTACGACGCACCGTGACGCACTCGCAGTTTAGATATTGTAAATTTTTCTGATATTTTTGGTACACGTCAATTTTTAATTTGGGTGTAATAATTTATAGATGTCGTAAGAACGTCTGCTGTTTTGCATTAAAATAGTACATGGTTCAGCTTCCTCACGCGCCATCTCGTGGTTTGACATCGGTACAATCGATTCGAACGACGTCGAAACTTCCAGCAGATAGAAATCGAGATCGATAGATGTAGATATGCTTAATTGAATGCAACGCGAGGGAAATATTGAATACAAACGGCGGGGAATCAAGGGATTCGATATGGAATTCACTCGACTCTTCGCCTCCGACGTGCTCGAACTTTCAGAGTCTTCGGTTCGTGGTTTCGGAAGATCCTAGAAAATCCGTCGGATTTTCTTGTGGCTTTGTCGCAGACGGAGGGTAAAAAGGGAAAGAATGTCGTGGCGCAGGGGTAGCGAAAGGGGTGAGGGTGAAGTGTAAGCAAGAAACTCGGTGCCATGTACCAGATGTTCCCTATGCCTCTCACTGCCATGGATTCTGCAATCGACAAGTGCTAGCTACGGAACTTTTTTCGATTTACCACCCCGTTTCTTCTGATTTACAATTTCGCTCAGCTCTCCGCCTAATGGCGTCGCTGTTCAACCTGTTCTCGGAAAAACTTATCGAACCGGGAGCAAAAGTCGTGGTACATGTACAAGTTTCGATAATTCTTCATTTTGTCATACCAGACGAAACCATATCAGATTTATAAATTGATAAATTGATTAATTGATAAATTTATAAATTGATAGGTCGATGAATTGACAGGTCAATGAATTGGTAGATCGATGACTTGGTAAATCGATGAATCGATACATTGATACGTTGTTACATTGATACATTGATACATTGATACATTGATACATTGATATATTAGTACATTGATGCATTGATACATTGATACATTGATACATTAGTACATTGATGCATTCGTAGATTGATGCATTCGCACATTGATACATTGTTATATTGATACATTGATACAGTAGTACATTGATGCATTCATACATTGATACATTGATACAGTAGTACATTGATGCATTCACACATTGATACATTGATACATTGATACATTGATACATGAATATATTAATACATTGACAGATTGACAGATTTACAAATTCCTAGATGTATCAATCCCTAAAATTTTACTAACTTGTTTATAATTGCGAATCATTTTCGAAATGATTATAATAGATGTTAATCAAGTTTAATATCATATCGAAAGATTCTATGCAACGTTTAACCCACTTTCGAGGATCGATAGAAATTCAGAAAAATATGTGTAAATATCGTATGACGTATTTCGAAAACGTTCGAATGCTCCGTTTTCTCGTAAAACTCTGTCAAAGATTGTTCGTCCGACAGTTAAAAATGTTATTAAAAACAGAAGTTTTGTTCGGAAGACGCTCCGTGATTTTTCCGCGACGGAACAGCGATCCGTTGCCTGTACATTGTTCGTCAGAAAAAGAGGATTAGGCGGGCACGTTGTATAGATTTTTCCATAAGCGTTTTCTGATTGCTGTTTGCAAAACGGCAATACAGTATATGACGGCTCTGATTCCGCGATACTCGTATCCGCGAATCGAAACGGGCAAACGGGAAATTTCGTCGATGAAACTGTACGTTTTTCGTTCAAATATTGGCACGGCGGACCGGTGTCCACGTAATTGTAACGAGATCATAAGTTCCCATCCGCTTTTCAATAGGATTGCCTTGCTTCTAGCCGAACGGGCTGAAATTCGTTTTAGTAGAAGGTACGACCACCAGATTATCAGACCATAGAGATGCATGAAAGTGATCTAAACGCGTGTACGAATCCTGATTAGTTTCGTTCGATGCGTTTTGTCGGGCCATTTGAAAGCCTTCCTGATATTCCAAATACTGCATTCCTAATTCTGAGAATGGTTACGTCGAATGTACCGCATTACTTTCTAATAATTTTATGTTTAACGACGGATTTTATCGACAAAACCGATAATAAACGAAGAAGAGGAGTTATATTCAACTGTATTAATTAAATATTAGAGTTTTATACAGTAGAGATTTTCATACCGTCAATTAACGAGATAATCGAGCACCGTTAATTTAATCCAGAAATACAGTATCATTCGCGGAAAGAATTTGAACGATGAATAAATATTTCCCAGCGAACGATCACGTAATTTATCGCGTATTTCATAACAGAATTTCATCGCCCATATCCATTTACAGAAGTTTCGAAATTCTCATCGAAATGTTATGAAATAGTTTTTCCACGCACGCGAAAATACGAACGGTCGTGTTTAATATTACGAGATCAGTTCCATTGGAATATTTACACGAAACAGACTGTTATATAGCGAACTCCGTCATTAGGACGCGTATGAAACGTCTGCATCTCTCATGACATAGAACGTTGGTAAACATTCATTTGCAACGTGCACTTCGGTGCGTGGTTTATTTTAATGCATCCGCCAACGATGATAGAAATACATTCGGCTGGCAACGAGATTAAACTCGCGCGATTACTATTTAACCGTGTGACGTATAATTACGTTGGGACTCTTCGAACTTTCGTTTTTATTAGAGAACTTTATGTATAACTCATTGGAAAGAAAAATTAATTCTATTAAACTGTGCGTAAAATTTTTAACAAAATTTTTAACAGTTTCTTTTATTAACCCTTTACGTGGCTCGACATTTTGTTCTTATAAATAATTTATAGATTTAACAACGACACGATTGTACGCATGCACAGAGCCAACACTAGAAACACGAACACGCTTCTTTGGAGGGTGGATCGCGTTTTGTGGCTACGAAGCCATCGAATGCCAAAGTTTCGAGCGTTTATTGCTCTTTGACCGTTCGACGATCACCCATCGACACTTCCGACAGTTATTTGTTTCGAAAGGTTTGCCCACGGAAAGGACCGTTCTGTTATAGTTGTGCCATAGGACCGTTTCGAAAATCTCTTGGCACTCTGTCGCAAAGATTGCTTTTATTTCCTCGTGATGGTATTGGTTTTTTGATGACAAGCAATCGGGTATTCGATATAATGAGGCAATTTGGGGTATTATTTATTTGTTAACAAGTAGAGTCAAGTTTGCTAACTTTTCAGATCATTAACTTTATTTACAAATTATAATGTTTCAGACTGTCAAATTATTGTTATTTTCAAATTTTTAAGTTAATCGAATGTTTAAATTGTCAAATTACAAAATTGTTAAATGTTACATTGTCAAATTGGTAAAGTGATAAATTGTTAAATTATCGAGCTAGTATGTTTTGAAGTAATTTGACGCCGTATTGGGAAATTGTCTAATGTCATATTGTCTAATTATCAAACTGTCAAATGTCACGTCCTCAAATTGTTAAATTGACAAATTGTTAAATTATTAAGCTATTATGTTCTCAAATGATTAGACGCCATATTGGAAAATTGTCAAATGTTGTATTGTCATATTATTAAATTATCAAATAACCTACTGACCAAATACATCATCCAATTAGCAAACTATCAAATTATCAAATTATCAAATTATCAAATTTCAACCTTATCAGCTCACCGAATCAGCAAATTATCTGACATTAAATTATCACCGTGGTTCAATGTACTATTACATCTAAAGTTTAGATTATACATTAAATACAAAGAGGGATGTTACAGTTTCATTTCATCGACTATCTACAGTTATTTCAATAACGTTCCGAAGCTTTGATTGACTTTGATGGATAATGAAATGAGAAAATTTCATATTATCTGACGTTGATTAAACAAGGATGAATATGCAACGAGCAGAGGGTAAATCGATTAGTGAAATTTTATTTCACTGTATATACGGTACGTTGCCGTTTACACACTTTTGCGTAAACGTTATTTGTACCGATAGCATTATTCGATAACTTTTGTGCTTTGAACCGCCATGTTTGCACGAGATACTTATCGCGATTCATATGACATGTCAACTGGGACGAGATAAAGTAAATTTGACTTTTGATAAAATACCACTTTCTGGCTATTCGTTCCGTCATTATTTGCGAATATCATGATTGGATCATGAATCGAATAAATCTATCAGCGAATCAAATTGAGGATATTTTCACACATTAAGGACAAATTTATAGCATAACATATCTCATACATGTAATAAAAAACATTCCATGAAAAAATATTAAATCTTCATAAAAAATGATGGTAAAATAGTTTTGTATCACACTGTTTTCCTCGATAAATTTGTCATTCATATTCATATCATTTTACCATGAATAAATAATCGCACGAAATACAATGTAAATGTTGGTATCAATATTACATCCCTGCACTGTCTGCTGTAAGCTGATACGACGGGCTTTAATTGATGGATATCAAATATATTTCATTTAGTTTATTAAAAACCGATATGACAACAATTTCTGAGAATTTCGATTCAGCAAACAATACAGCAAATCGAAAGCTTCGATGAAACAAAAGCTTACGCTGGAAATGAATTTATCAAAAAATGTTGGTATGCTATGTTGTCCTCCGCAATCCGATATTCTACGTCATCCAAACAAAATTACTCTTTTTCCCTATCGATCAGTAGATGCATTCGAGCAGAAAGTGATAAAGCAGGTTCGTTATCAGAAGCGATATCTTTGCTCGAAGCGGTAATCCAGTTTCAACCATCCGGTAGCAGTACGCTTTCGGGTTTCCGGTGTCCCCTTGCACGTCGCGGCTATTAAACAACGCAATCCGTGATTCCATTCGGCCGATAAATTAATTTTCCGGCTTCGTTAGCGCCATAATGAGCTCGTCAACCGTAATTCTCGGTCGAAGTTCCTCTCGAGAGAGAACGGGATCGCGATAACGATAAGCCACGGTGATTCTAAACCTTTCGAAAGTTCTGCGAGCAAGATTGATTAAACCGGTTCGCCGCGATCTTTCGGACAACTGAATTTGCAATTAGATCATTTCACGAACGATCGAATACTTCCGAAGATACGATGGATTATTTCAGAACCGACGGTGTTATGTAATAGGATTGAATGTTGTAATTAATTACCTTCTATCGTCGGTTACAAGGTAATTAGCGATCGGAACATTTTAGTCAATCAAGTGGTTTAACTGTTTAATATGTCGAGAACAACAGCCGGTAATTAGAACACTGATTGGAAGCATGCATAATTAATTTCTCAGGATCGAAATATATCATTATGACCAGGCATGCCGTGTACAATGTAAACAACGGGATGCAGGAAAATTCTGGTGAACGTGTTATGCTAACGAGAATCCGAGTATATATTGCTCGATGATATTGAGAAAAATTATTACTCGGACATTTCGTTGCATTTAGTATCGTAATAATTCAAGAAATATTCCGATCGTCAGTTTGTTTGTAGCGAGTTTTCTGATAAAAAGCCGTGGGATCTATCACGAGTACTTCAAGAGTTAATAATAAAACGGGAACGAGAAGAGGGGTTGGAGAAGGTGCAATATATTTCGGGGATTTATAACCACACACGAAACAGAATTTCTTCGGGCTGTAGGTATTGCTTTAACAGCCACTCACGTACAATCCTCACGTATCACGATTTATGTTACCATCAATATAAAAATTTAATCGCCGCAACAATAATGTTGTCCGAGAAACGTCGGATATATGAGACTACAACTTTTGTTTTTACGTTTGTTTTCGATCCCTGTTTTATTACGCTGCTGCGGAAAAGGAAACATGGCGTGGCATTGGCAGCTGCATTGGAGCAGTTATAAAGTTAGAAATTTAAGCTGATTGCGGAACGTTGATATTGATATATTTATGAGCAAATGAACTCTATCATCGATTTTGATGACTCTGAAACGATGTGGATCGAGTTAATCAAGTTTGATCAGATTTGAATCGTTTCGGACCGTTTCGCACAAATTTGAGCACTTCCGCAGCAATCTAGGTCGATTTAAAACGATTTGGGTAGATTTGTTTCGATTTGGGTCGATATGGACTGAAATTGATCGAAATCGAGTGAAATTGGATGAAATTGTATCATATTATCTCAGATCGGTGCAGATCTCTTGATAGTCTAACTACTGATCATCATCTATTAGTCTGACCACTGACCGTACTCTACTGGTCTGATAATCGTCCATATTCTACTGGTCTGGTAATCGACCATATTCTACTGGTCTGACGTCTGATCCTATTCTACTGGTCTGACCACAGGTCATCGTCTACTGGTCTGACCACAGATCATCTTCTACTGGTCTGACTACTGGTCCTTTTCTAGTGGTCTGACTATTGATCTGACTAGTGGTACCCCTTCTACTGGTCTGACTAGTAATCCTCTTCTACTGGTCTGACCACTGGTCATCTTCTACTGGTCTGACTACCGATCCTTTTCTACTGGTCTGACCACTGGTCTGACTAACGATCATTTTCTACTAGTCTGTTTACTGATTCTCTTTTATTAGTCTGACTAGTGATCCTCTTCTACTGGTCTGACTACTGGCCATCTTCTACTGGTCTGACCACTGATCCTCCTTTACTGGTCTGACCACTTAACTGCTAGTGCTACTTATCTGATCTCATGGCACATTTACTTGTCCAACTAAAATCTATTCTAAACTACTTGCTCCTCTTCCTACAAGGCCTTTTCTAATTATTTAATCTGTCATGTATATACTATTCACCTAAATATGAGCGACTCCTATCGTACTTGTCTTTCTCCCAGCAACAGCCACGCCATTTATTTAACAAAGTACACGTTTTAAAACACTTTCGCGAATATTTACCTTCACTATACTTCATGTTATTCTACCCAAGTTCCAATGCTATTAAACCACTCTCTCACCCCATTCTTCTTGCGGTTGCCCTGAAAAACTCCCATTTTACATAATCGGAAAGCAAACAATACATAAACACGATCGATATGACTTCCACAGGTAGAAGTACGTCAGAATTTTTGTTATCGTTGCAGCACGTACGAAGTTGTCGGAACTTCGAGACTATTCGATTCTCCCTGGAGGTGTTAGAAGTTATCGTGGGTCAGTAAGGGGCTGCAATTGTGCTAAATTGCTACGATCGTCGTGAGAAGAGAAGACTGACCATGGGCTGCGCGCTGCTGCAAGTTGTCGGCATTAGGCCAATTAAGATGATGCATGGCGCGGAAAGTTTTGCTCTCCGAACCACCGGTAATACGATCAATTTCGCGTGCCGGTTGTTTTATTCTCTGCAGCAGGCTACCCCAGGGCCATCCAGATGCTCCTTTTAACTTCTGGTGACCAGAGTCAGCTCGCGTCCACACCGTCTGTTTCTCCTTTCTGGAGAGTGCCCACCGGGCGTGCGGTGCCCGATAATTTTTCACGTTTCCGAACGGCCCAGTCGGCGGCAATTGATTTCTCAAGTTTCTTGTCGGTTCACCCGGCCATCCGAACGATTTGTCAACGGTAACGCGTGTCGTTAATTTGCTCGCTGTCCATCGATCCGTAACGCTTTCCTAAAACCCTCGACAATCTTACACAGATCTTACCCGATGGTAATAGCAATGTTACACCGCGGGAATATTATATCTCTAATTCAGCTTCTTGTGACCAATGAAATCGGTGAGTTATGAAGCGAACCACCTTAAGGAGGCCACAATTCACGGCGCTACGTAGATTCCTTTTTCCGTCGCACGAGTTCCGTTTTCACTCTGGTTTGGCAGAGGTCCACTTATTCCTAATTTACATGATCTCGTAGAAACAATGTTCCTCGCCGATTTTCTTGCCGGGGATGAAGGATCTTTGGAGCTTGTCCAACGCAGTCGTCAGCTCAGAAAATTCTGATAAAGCATCCCTGTTACAATTTCCTTCTTACCTCCGGATTTTAGTTCTCACGGGGTCATGCAATTAGAATATTTTGCAAAATTCATCATCTCGAACGATTCGAATCTTCCTCCAGTGTACATAAAACTCTAGCTTTTGTCACATTTGGCAGGTGTACAAAACTGATACAAAGTAGTGAATGTGGACATTTCTGGCTGGGTAATTTTTTCTCGGCAAATTATGTTTATATTATTAATAATGGAATAGTTCATTATTTTTTCACTGGTCTAATTGCGAAGGCTCGAGTTATCAGTTGGGAGCATTTTCTTGGAACTTATCAGTGGGAAGCGGTTGACAAGTGCTTGTCTCGTTTGTTATCGTCTGGTGCACAAAACGTAGCCCCGATTCCGAATCGACAGCCGAGACGTTGAGATTCACGTTCTATTTCCTCAATTTGCGAGTCTCGGTGCACGCGATCCGCCCTAAAAGGGTCAATAGTGTCGAGTCGGCGGGTGTTGTCGGTCCGTTAGTGAAAAGCGTCTCATATCCGATTAAAGCGAGCGTCGCGTCATTTCCGTTCGGCCACGTGCAATCGAAGGATCGAAGTCGGCCAGCGGAGCAGAGGGAACGCGTGCTCTTTCTCGATTCGATTCGTGGCGCATTCAACGCGCCTATCTGCGCGTCACTTCCGGTTAGTTAACCTCATTCAAGAGCAGTCGGGGCCTCGAATCCAGTTCGATTCGTGATATGCGCCGAGAATGCACTTGGGTTACACGTCGTCGTTGAAGACATTTCCTGTTGCGAGGGAAACGGAAAACAGGTGGTGCAGTCCTTCCACTCGTTAGAGGATGCCAAGGCTCTGTGAATCTTCATCGTAGCACAAATGTCACCACATTTACATTTCTTTAACGTTCTAACAATAATTTATAACTCCTCATTTACACAATATTTGCTATTTTAAATAATTTGAGATTAGACTTGCTTAGTTTGGTCGATTCAGCAACTTCGAACTCAACTGTGTAATATAACACATCTCATAGGTACGGTGGTGCGTTCAGCTGTTACTCCGGGAACGTGTTAAAATCACTGTACCAATTTATTCCTCTCTACATATTTTTCTTTATTTTAACTGTATTAGAAAAATAAACTCATATTCATTTTTCATATTTTTTAAACATTTTTCACTTTTTCATATTTTTAAAAATATAACAGAATGTTTGAGTTTTTATAAATAATTGGTTGGTCAATCTTTTACTGGTTTATGAACACAAATGAAGTGGAGCTTCGACTGACAATATATCACGAGCCCAGAGATCTATGCTCATTTTTTAATGATGTTCACCGAACTTAAGTAACGAACGAACGTTTAATCGAAGTTTAAGCGTATTCGCAAGGCGTGAATATTAAAAAGTTCGGATCCTCGTTCCGAAGAAATATGACCGAATTAATTGAATCTTCGTTCATATTCTTGGTGATTAATGTAGTTTCCACTTTCGAAGAAGTTGGATTATAGTGATTTTCCTGGGAAAGTGTTGGTTCAAGTAATACTCATGAAAATGTACGAAGCAAAGATTTATCGGCTAAAGTTTTCGTTGCTTCGCTAAACGTTGATGCGCAAGACTTTATCTTACCGAGTAAAAACAAAAGGGGCAAATTTGTTCGATATCATTGTTGTTTGTTCGATTGAAATTATTTCAAGATTCCAACTGTGTCGTGCAATCTTGTTAGCGGAAGATTTTGAATGAGAAACTTGTATAAATTACACGGGGAAGTATTACCATTAGTCTTGTTACCGTTTATTTAAAGTCACTTTGTGTATAGTAACGGGTTTCAGTTCCATGAAACTACTTTGAAACTTTATACCGCTCACAGTCAAGCTCTTTCTTTTACCCGAGCAGTAAAACAGGTCGCTGTTTCTTCTAAGCAAGCATCTTCGAGAACCATGGAAACTGTATGGCAATAATATTCAGCATTTTGACAATGTTGCCTCGATTAAAGAACCTTCGTACCTTGCGTTACATGCATATATAATTTGAGTGTTGAACTCTTGATTTTAGAAAGACTTAACAAAAGTATGTAGAGAAACGAAGTAATCTAAATTAAAATAATCGCAGTTAGGGTACAATAAAAAAAAACGTCGAAGCAACAGAAAAGTGCTTGCCCGTATTCAGCCTTGTTCTCGTAAGCGGGGGGTAAAATCGATAGGTCGAAAGTAGAGAGCGATGTATCGAGTCGTATTCGTTTATCGTTTCGTCACGATGCCGTCTCTTAATCCACTTAACGGCTCTTTTAATCGCATCGAGACGGAGCTTTTTTCCTCGCCGCGATAACAATGGCCTTTCTCGATTTTCGCCATTAGCGAATCGGACAGGCGATCGTGCACTTTCGGCCGGAACCGTGGACTGCCGAATTAATACGGGTTTTCGAGGGGGAGGGCGAATGAAACCAGCCGGCAGAAATTGCCGCTCCGTTAAGAATTTATGTTTCACAGTAATTAACCTAAAACGAACGGCTCACGCAATTCTACACGCGCACTCGAAAACGATCGTCAATTGATTCGCGGCTCGGCGAACACTCGAATGTTCACCTGAGCCTCGCATTTCGAGAGTCGCTATCGAAATTAAGCGATTTTAAATTTGCGGCACGCGCCGCGATCTGTTTGCGATCCTTAACGAGCTTAATTTTCGTTCACGCGATCGATCGATCGATAAAGTCTGATGCAATAGGTGACATAATCTACTTGTCTGATCGGACAGGTGACATATACCACTGGTCTGACTAGTAGGTCGACACTCACTACTTGTCTGATTCGATAGATGACACATACTACTTGTCTGACTAGTAGGCCGACAGATACTACTTGTCTGATTCGATCGATGGCACATACTACTTGTCTGACCGGTAGGACGTCATAAACTACTTGTCTGATCCGACATATGCTACTTGTCTGGCCGGCTGGACGACATATACTACTTGTCTGACCAGCCTAGAGGCACATACTACTTGTCTGACCAGTCGGGCGGGATACAGAACTTGTCTGATAGGTCGAGCGACATATACTACTTGTCTGACTAGCCCAGTAATTTATGATACTGGTCTGATTGGTCAAGTAATATGATGCTAGTCCAGCTAGTCGTCTGACAATATTATGTACAAGTGACATATACCACTTGTCTGACTGGCATGTAATGACTTACAATATTAGTACCTAGATGACAACCTGACTATTGTAACTAGCTATATCTCATATACTATTTGTCTGACTAAAAAGTGAAATAGAAGAAAATAAAGGAAATCGATGTCATCAGTTTCGCATTGATAATACCCTTTCAATCATAATATACATTGTCGTTTATCGATACGAGTGTAGCAAATTTACTGACTGATAAGGTCGCAAACTCGGGGTGTATTTCAGTCGATTACCAACGCCACGAAGAACGTCGTCAGGATATTTCCCTAAAACAAATATTAATATTGGAACGTCGGTTGTTCGGTTGGCGGCAGTCGCCGTGAAATTTCCTGTGGCAGGGGAAAGACGAACCGAGAGTTTGGACTTTTTTATCGCTCTAATGTTACCGACATGGATCGCTACTCACCGCGAATCTAAGAGGAAAATTTCCTCGGTCTTCTTGGCCCTTCTACCCTCTTTTCCTTGGCTCGTTCATCTTCTACCCTCAGCTACAGCCCCTAACCGCCTCTTTCGCCGTCACAGCGGGGAAAGGGAAACTTTTGTCCCCCTGTCGAGTCGACTTCCATTCTCATGCTTTTTCTTTCGTCGCCTTCTCGCCTTCTTACGCGCCGCTTTTTATCCCTGCCCGCCGGCAAATTCAGCTTTACGAGCGTGAACCTCTGTGTAGGCCCCGTAGCTTCCACCCACACGAGACGAGAGAGACAGAGAATGGGAAGGGTGATAGAGATGCCCTTAAAGGTTGATGTAAGTGTTCTCGTACCCCAAATGGAGTAGCAAATCTGTGTTGCAATTAACGTCTTTCGGTAGTGTCGCAACGCTATTTCCTGCCCGAAATATAGTTACATGAAAAATTAATTGCACTTGTGACATGAGAACGTACATCGTTTTGCTTCACGGAAAAAAGATGTCTATTCTTCCCTTTCCTGAATAAAGAAAAGGTCACATTTTGAAGAGAATCATGCGATGATCTTTGATAACTTAAAGTTTCTTGAAAGTTTTCAATAATTCAATAATTGTTTCAAATAATCGAAAGAAGCGAACTGCTTAAGGGATTAAGTAAAAGAGTAATTACTGGTTTTCAAAGTCGAAAGAGATATCTGAAATCTTTCGAGCGAAAGTAATCCGTGAAAGCGATGCTAAACATCTCGTTTAGACATCAATCTACGGTGACCCGCATTCTTCCATGAAACTTTCCTTTTCCCTTAGAAAACGTCGATACAAGAACCTAACACGTACGTAACTTTCAAACTACCGTTACGAAAGAGCGACGAGCGATCTCTATACATCTCTCAATGCTTGTTCGCGATCGTACGAAAGTCAACGAGGAAATTCTTCGACAAAATAATGGATGAGAAACTTCCGTATCTAGGACCATTCTTGGTAGGCGATAAAAGACAATTTCTGAATGCGACAAAACGTGCGAGGATACAGTGTGTACGAAGACGAGAGGTGGAAATGTAACGCGTGAGAACATAATTCATGAAGGATCAAGTCGCGAGAATACAACCTGTGGAACAACATAACTCCTGGGGATATAACGTGCGAAAGTAATAGGTGCACGAGAGTTTGATAGCTGAGGATATACCGCGGTGGAATATAAAGTGGGAGAATTGCATGTGGCTGAAAATGGCGCCTGAGAACACAACGCATGAGGACATTACGCGTGAAAATATGGCCGGTGAGAACACTAGTGAGAATACGACGCGTGAGAGTGCAATTCGTGAGTATACGGCGCGTAGGGAACACAACGCGTGAGGGCACGTCGCGTGAGAACACAACGCGTAAGAATGCAGCGCGTGGGGAACACTACACGTGAGAAGACGACGCGTAGGAACACAACGCGTAAGAATACAACGCGTGCAGAACACAGCGCGTGAGAAGGCGACGCGTAGGAACACAACGCGTGAGAGTCCGGCGCGTGAGAACACAACGCGTAAGAATTCAGCGCGTGGGGAACACAACGTGTGAGAATACGGCGCGTGAAGAACACAGCGCGTGGAGAACACGCCGCGTGAGAAGACGACGCGTTGAACACAACGCGTGAGAATTCAGCGCGTGGAGAACACAACGCGTGAGAAGATAACGCGTCGGAACACAACGCGCCAGAATACAGCGTGTGGGGATCACAACGCGTGGGAACACAACGCGTGAGAATACAGCGCGTTAGAGAACACCACGCAACGGTTCACAACGCACTCCAGCACAGCACGTGAGCACACAACGCTTCTAAATATAATTTTCCGGAATACTTAATGCGTGAGTATACGGCGTGTGGAAGTACAGCAATAAGAAAGTGCTGCGCATCAGAACACAACGCATGAGAACACAGCGCTTGACAATACGAGTCATAGTACAACGCATAAGGACACAACGCACCAAAATACAGCGCGTAAGAACACAACGCATAGCACAGCAATCAACCAACATAATCCACATAAAACTTGATCCCTGATTACTACCTATAGTAGTATGGAAGTGACCACAGGTCATATAAGTTTTAAATTATCATCCTCCACTTCGCTATATCGCCGAGTTGACAGACATTAGCAACAAACACGTGCAGCGACAAGCCACGATCGTTTATTTCAGACACGTTTCACTGTTTAATGTGAATCAGAGCTTAACGGGTCAGTATTGTCTGACCATACACACCGTCTTACAACTGGCTATCATCGGTGCAGTGCATCTCTTCATGGTCCAGCACGACGTATAACTATTTAGCAAGGCTTAACCGCATTTCTGTTTGCCTCTACCGTCTGCAGTACTATGGCAGCTTTTACTTTGTGTACTCTACTGATTCCACGCCGGACATG
Organism: Megachile lagopoda; assembly: GCA_036983795.1. NCBI lineage: Eukaryota > Metazoa > Arthropoda > Insecta > Hymenoptera > Megachilidae > Megachile > Megachile lagopoda. Next base: position 8,853,829 of record CM072798.1, read on the forward strand.
GCTGACCCACAAACCGTGAACCGCATACAAACTTGCCGGATGTATAATACGGCCTGTGCAATCTTCGTTCACGAAATTCGGGGAAAAAGTTGAAACACCGAACACTTGCGGAAAAATTATGGAAGTTTGTGTGGTGATGGTTTCACGGTCGGTAACGGAATGTGTACCTTTACGGTGGTTCTGAGATCATGCTTCTTTTGCTGAGCTTGTAGGCGGTGGTTTTATTTGATATCAAGGTTGAATTATGAATAAAGCGTTCTTTTAACTCTTATCTACATTTCCGTTTGAAATAATAAAAACATTCACTTGTTATCGTAGGACTTGTTATTTTACATTCTGTTGAACTTGTATTAGAATACGAATTTATATTTGAATTGAACAAGAAATAGATTAATTAATAAAAGTCTGTAGTGTCTGCCGAATTAAAGCCTGTAAAATCAGACACTGATAGCCAGTCATGTCCGAAATATTTGTCGAATTATTTGTACAAGTACTTCGTGCAGATCTCAGAACGTCGAATTGATTGGTACATTTATGTGCATATGAAATCATGCTGAATTTCCCGTGTTTTGGAATGGATTTAATATACAGCAACCTAATTAAAGCGAACTATTCTAATTCCATCGAGCATCAATATTACGAGGAAGCTTTGCTTAATTAAGGCGATCGAGAAGTTTGGCGGCTGAGTGTAATACCGCGATATCCATGAAATTTGGTGTATTCACTGTTGAAGCCAGATCTCCGTTAGCTGAATTATGCCAACAAATTTCACCGGTCTGCCTGGCCGATCGATCTTCCAGTTCCGCTATAGGAATGCAAGTACTCGCAACTACGACGACGTATTGTGTTACGATAAATCAAACTTCGACGAGCCTTCGAGACTTATCGGCCGGTCCCGATTTAACCGTCGATGCTGGAAAATACCGGGGCTCGTATTCGTTTCAGTTCGTCGAAAACTTCCGGTTACATTGATGCAGAGCTCAACTGGCCATGTCATCGACAAATGAAACTGCTCTGAATGTTCTCGTACAGAGAGTAATATATCTGTTTAAGAAAAACGGCGATGTACGAGGAGGGGCAAGTAGCTCTCGAGTTCACTGTGGACGAATTTTGATGTGGCTGGTTTGACACTTTGGGAAATTGGGAAACTGGGACTTGCGACTTTGGGAAATTATGATTTTGGGACTTGGGAAATTGGGGAAATTGGAATTTTGGGACTAGGGACTTTGGGAAATTGGGATTTTGGGGCTTGGGAAATTGGGAAATTAGGATTTTGGGACTTGAAAACTGGGAAATTAGGATTTTGGGACTTGGGACTTTGGGAAATTGGGAAATTAGGATTTTGGGACTAGGGACTTTGGGAAATTGGGATTTTGGGACTTGGGACTTTGGAAAATTGGGATTTTGGGACTTGGGACTCTGGGAAATTAAGAAATTCGGATTTTGGGACTTGAGAAACTGGGAAATTAGGATTTTGGGACTTGGGAGTTTGAAAAATTGGGAAATTAGGATTTTGGGACTTTGGGATTTTAGGACTTTGCCATGTTAGGATTTTGGGATTTTGCATTTTTGAAGTTTCGAGACTTTGGGGGATTCGAATATTGAGACTTTGGTATACTAGAACTTTGAGATTTTCAAGCTTCGGCAAATTGGGATTTTAGGATTTTGAGATGTTAGGATGTTGGAATTGTGGCTCCTCGAAGTTTTGGGACTTCTGGAGATTGGGAGATTTGAACTTTGAAGATCTTGAGACCTTAACACTTTGATATCTTGGAATTTTGAGACATTCTAGGCATTCTAGCTGTCCCGTGCTTTAGACGTGGGATGTGTGGTAGGAATGGAACTATTTATATGAAGCGAAATGCACGTTGAGCACTAGCGAGAAAGTCTGTCGATGTTATGCGCCATCTAGTGACGATAAAGCGTACGAACCGCAGTACTATGCAAGCCTCGCAGAAATTGCAAGGCTTCAAGATTGAACAACGAAAAATGTATAATTTGATAGAATTTTTAAGAAATATGAATGAAATCCGCCCCCTTAATTACAAAAACTGAAAAGATATTGTTTCCATAAAATCAACTCATTATTATTTCGTCTAACGATGACATTGTTGCGATTGCTCCTGTTTCATGCGAAAACATTCGCTCGAGAAATTTTGCTAAGTTACCGTAAAGAAAGAGGAAACGGAAGGTTTCATTAAAATCATACACTCGATGAATCTCTCCTTTGCAAGTCAATGTTGCTTCTGTTCTGCGTCTTATCTATTAAAGAAGTTTCGCAACAGAGGTTCGTTGTTGAGATTTCGAAGCCCCGGAGTGTATCAGGTAAACTTTTCCCCCATCAATTTCTCTCGTTATTTCGAATATAAAACTCGCTGGTATGGGGTCTGCTCGCGGCCTATAAGTACAATAGAATGTCCTCTTCGACCCTCGACATTCTTTCGAATGATATTGGCAAGCCCAACTTTCTCGCCACTCTTGTTACGGGTAAAAGTTGCAGCTTGCGTTCTTGAAGTGCATTCGTACAATGGAACTGGGTTATCAGGTTTATAAACAGCTTCAAAAAGGGAATCAAATATCGCCGTTGCGAATTGTGTCGCATTCTAAGAATCTGCACAAGGACAATTATTCACCTAACGCGTTAAGAAAAAACTAGCATCTGAAGTGCTTTACCATGGCGAAGATATAGTTAGGTCACATTTATTATGTAATTGTCAATCTAAGCGTAAATGTGATGTCACCTTCTGAAGTTCCGTTATTCAAATATTTTTTGTCATTTGTTATCCTTTTGCAAGAGAAGGAAGAGGTACCTTTGTGGACATGTGTGAATATGTTATGTGGACAATGTGGACATGTGTTAGGTTAGGTAGTACAGTGGACATATGAGAAGATTCACTATTAGGACATATGTGAATGTTCACTGTAATGTGGACATATGTGGATTTTCACTATAATGAGGACATGTATAAGTATCCACTACAATGTGAACATATGTGAGTGTCTGATTTGTGGACATATGTCAGTAACTACTATAATGTAGACATATGTGAATGTTCATTATAATGTGGATATGTGAGTATCCATTATAATGTGGACATGTGTGACTAACTATTATAATGTGGACATATGTGAATATCCATTATAATGTGGACATATGTGACTAACCATTATAATGTGGACATATGTGACTAACTATTATAATGTGGACATATGTGACTAACTATTATAATGTGGACATATGTGAGTAATCTTATAATGTGGACATATGTGACTAACCATTGTAATGTGTACATACGAGGATATCACACTACAATTTAGATCTATATCACTTACTATAATGTGAACCTACATGAACATTGAATATAATGTATACATATGTGACATGTCAATATAACTTAGAATAGCTACATTGCATGCTTCCTAAAAAGAACTGTAATACACCCAAAATTTCTATAAAATCATATGAATATTATTACAAAATTATTCCTCAAATAAACGTACAGAGGAAATTCGCATTTCATTGTGGTATTTTTCGCCGCAGCTGCAACAGCTAGTTGCCCAGACGATTAATTTAAATCGAACTGTTTCGAGCACGTTTCCGGAGCACGGTCTGCCGCAACTCGCAGCAAACTTAACGAGCATAATACGTGTCAAAGTTCTCTCAAAGTGGTCGCACCTGCAGTTAGGCTCTGTTATACGAGAACACGGGATTTGAGCACGCTCCAACTCGACTGCAACTTCCCTCTAACTTGATGGCAAAGTGCGTGATCCAAAAGCGACTACCAACTATACCAAGAAAACACTGTACTTGTGCAACATCTATGCTTTCACGGTTTCCTTTGGCATACATCGTTTATTAAGCAAAAGGAAGGCGACTTACCCTTTCATGAATATTTCAACACTTTTGGGAACTCGGTCCTAGATATACTGCACTTTTTTTCTTTGCAAGGACGAATTATTTTCTGACGAAAAATTTTGGAGGTGTATGAGGATTTAGGCATAATTTAGTACTAAATTATGGAGTATTAGTGTTGGAGGCAAAGTGGACAAATTTCAACTGTTTGCATATTTGCTAACGATTACTGAATTTTCAAGTTTCATTATTTTTTAATCCGTGAATAGGTAAATCATCGAATTTTTACATACTCAAATTCTCAAATTATTACATTTTTACACACTCAAATTTAAAATAGCCAAATTTCTATTTGTCCAAATTTCCAATCAATAAATTTCTATATTTCCAAACTCTCAAATCGTCAATTTTGTAGCTTCTCAAATTCCGACATCACCAGAATTCCACCTTTTAAAAATTCCACATCAGGAAATATCCAAACAGCCGAAAATGCTTAAACTCCAGAATGAAATTTCCAAGTGCCCAAACTTCCAAATTACTGAATTTCGTCCAAATCCCCACATCTCCTAAGTCAGCGAAATAACGAAATTTCCGAACGTTGAAACGAGCGCTTTTGAAATTCCCAAATCCTGAAATTTCTAAATCCGTCGTCGAAATTCCCGGACGTCCGAGCGTTCTCGTGCAAAATAATCCGGAATGTTTGTTCGGATAGCGCAAAATCGATTCCGGGAACGTTGGGTGTAAACATCGAGGTCAGAAATCCGTGAAATCGAACAGTCGTCCGCGAAGAGGACGTCGATCTCGTCTGTAAACTTTACCAGCCCGAACCCGCAGACAGGTCCTGGGAACCGTCTCTGAATATATGGAATCGAAAGTTTTCACGGTTTTCCCGTAGTCGACAACAATGGGGGGAAAAAATCGAGCGGTAACCATCGGTCCCTCGTTGACAAGGAAACTGCATTAGGAGAGAAGCTCGAGTGGCTGCTATCAGTCTCGTAAAAAGTTTCGGTTAGACAAAGATTCCCGTGAACGTAGGATACCATCCCTGGTTCGCCAGCCAACTCGTTGTTGCGTCTCTCTTTTCAACCCTGAAAACCTTCGCTTTTGTTCGTTCGCCACTTTAACCGATCCTACCGCCCGATTCAATTTCACCGCTAAAACGAATTACTAATAAACTTCCGACGATCGGCTACGGTCACTCTATATACCGATCGATTAGGTTCAGCTAGACCTTTTTTCATCGCACAATCGAGTTAATTCTCTTTCCTCGATCGTACCATTCTTGATTGCTGCTCGAAATTGCTACTTTTCTGATCATTTGTTCAGTTTAAATTTATACACCCTTAGAATCTCATCATATGGACTCTGAAGGGTGGACTTCTCAAATACACTTAATTCATCAGCAGTTTAGTTAGACAGTGTACCTAAGGTATACTAGAGCATCACACTCAGTTTTAAATTAAAAATAAGAAGAACGAAGCCACAGAAAGCTCCTTTGCAAACAATAATTAAATCTTTCAACAGAGAAAATAAATAAGCAAATACAAATTCTATTAGTATTACAATAAATAAATATTCTAAAGGAAAGAATATTGTCTGCAAAATATATTTTTAATAAAGTATTATACATTTACTCGAAGTAACTGTGGTATCATTTTGGATTAGCAAGGCCACGTTTTTACAATTCCTTTCTCATTTCATGTGCGGTAAACAAGTTTGTGGAGGATGGTAGCGCATACGTGGCGCATGAATTGTTAAATTAGTCCAGAATTATGAGTACTGCATTGTTACATTGAATTAATGAAAGGTCACGTCTGTGCGTGGTTGCTCGAGGCGAATAACATTAACATGGCAAAGAGTTTCGTGTTGTACTAACAAATGAACTGGCATTTTAATTCGTCGCAGTCGGTTAGGTTTGCATACGAATTTCTAACTGTCTCTTCATTCTTCTAACAGTTTATCACGATTCTATTATTACTCCTTCTGCAAGGAATATTATAAAAATTGGGGAAATATATTGTAAATTATTACAAACACACAATATGTGATAACTAAGTTATAGGGGTAACGTTCAAATATGTACGCAGGTGAGGATTCAACGCATGAGAATTGAACGCGCGGGAATTTAACGCGCGGTGATTCAACTAGTGAAAATTTAACGCGTAGGAATTTAACGCGTGAGAATTCAATGCGTAGGATTTTAACGCGTGAGAATTGAACGCGTGGGAATTTAACGCGCGGTGATTCAACTAGTGAGAATTTAACGCGTAGGGATTCAACGCGTAGGAATTTAACGCGTGGAATTTAACGAGTGAGAATTCAGTGCGTAGAAGTTTAACGCGCAGAAATTCGACGCGTGGGAATTTAACGCGTGAGAATTCAATGCGTAGGAATTTAACGCATGAGAATTCAATGCGTAGGAATTTAACGCGTGAGAATTCAGCGCGCCGGAATTTAACGCGTGAGAATTCAGTGCGTAGAAGTTTAACGCGTAGAAATTCGACGCGTGGGAACGTAACGCGTGAGAATTCAATGCGTAGGAATTTAACGCGTGAGAATTCAGCGCGTCGGAATTTAACGCTTGAGAATTCAGCGCATCGGAATTTAACGCTTGAGAATTCAGCGCATCGGAATTTAACGAGTGAGAATTCAGTGCGTAGAAGTTTAACGCGTAGAAATTCGACGCGTGGGAATTTAACGCGTGAGAATTCAATGCGTAGGAATTTAACGCGTGATAATTTAGCGCGTCGGAATTTACCGCGTTGGTGTTTAACGCGCAGGAATTGAACGCGAGCGAATTTCAAGCTTGAAATAACACTTCTTAGCCACGTATCCTGGTCGGAACAAATAGATTTCTTGGCAAACAAGATGTGAGCGATACGAAACGTTGTTCCATTATCGGACGGTCGTCGTTCGTTTCTCAAAGTCGGCGATAAGACTCGTCGTCAGATAAAAGCCCGAAACCGTCGGTCGGTTTGGTTTCGCAGGGAAAACAGCTTTTCAGCGAAAGGATCGATGGCCGGCAATTTGCAAAACAAATTCGCCGACCGACAAAAGGTTCATTGTCAGTCACGCAACGAAACTGGAGTCTACTTATTCAATCGGGGGATCACTTAACCCACTTTCTTCCTTTGGCAGACATTACCTCTTAACCTCGTGGCCGGCATCCCGTTCCTCAAAGAAACTCAGAAACAGAGAACTCATTGAATTGCAGAATCACGTGGTGGTTGCACTCGTCTCGATGAAATTTCGCGGTTGCTCCATTCAAACACGCCTTACACAGCCAGTTTATTAATCGTGAAAACGATCCGGTTCCTTTTATCGTTAAGTAAAATTACCACTTAATTCCTTCAAGGTTATATAACTGCTTGATCATAATTACAGTACGATTTTAATTGAATTATGATTATTCTTTAATTGTGATTGTAATTAAATTATGATCACAATTAAATTGTGATTGTAATTCAATTATGATCACAGTTTAATCATAATCGTAATTGAATTATAATTATACTTGAATTATCAGTGTAATTGAATTACGATTTTGATTGAGTTATGATTATATTGACTATGTCATTAATGTTACATATAAGGTTCTGGTACTAACATTTTAATATTACCATGATTTAAATAATCTTGTTTTTAATTAACCCTTATCATAAGCAATAACAATCAATATTATACGTACAAAAATTTACTTCATCAAATTTGAACTGATTAGATTAATACACTATATAAATAACTGGAATTAAGTATTAAAACAGAGCTAGTTTTCCAAGAGACTTGATTACATTTAAACTTCTGGCTGAATTATATAACTAAGCTTCTCGTATTAATTATATAGAAGTTTCAATGGAAAACCTATTAACTAACCATTAATTAGACAACAACAAATTAAAACCACCCTTAAACTCAAGTTTAAATAAACAAAAGTTTAATTTCCAGTCAGAAAATGAATTTTATCAAAAAATCCATTACTAAGCAATTAGCATCATATGCATAATGCGGTTCTGAAACGAATATCTATGAAACATGTTAGAAATGTCAGTCACGCAAAGGAAATGAAAAGTTCGTGCAAGATACTTAAAATGTCGAAACGCAGATAGAGTGAACTCTTCGAGTCGGGACATTTGACTTAATTTCAAGTTCGGCGAAGTTCGGCCCGGTCAGGATGCGAAGGTTCCACGAGTTCGCTCGAAATTAGCTTTGTCGTATAAGTTGAAAGATTCTTCTGACCCGTTGGAAGATGTAGTGGCCTCGGGTGGCACGGGAAGCCATAACACGAACGCTACCTGGCCAGAATCTTCTTCGATCCCAGGAGATATTTTCCGGTTTCCGGTATTCCCTTAACGTCTGCCTTTGCTATTTGTCGAAGGTCTGGAAGAAGGCGAAAGTCGGTCGATATCGGAGAAGCGTCGCTGGCAAATGGAATAAAATAACACCGCGATCCTGGCAGCAACACGATCTAATATTCATAAGTGAGATATGTCGATCGAACTCGGAAAGTGTACAAGTCTGCTCTTAAATAAATAAAAATGCTGATTGAAGATGTCTTGTATAGCATTAAGAACGTTCGTGATCGAGTTCAAAGCGTACAAAATGTCAGAAATAGATGAAAAGTTCAATGACCAACATCTCTTCTTATCGATTTTATCAAATTAATATACATATGTCTTGATGAGTCATGAAACAGTAGGGTCGTGGAATGTGTCAAGCTCCTCAAATCACTTGATTTAAAGCAGAAATACGGATAGATTGTTATTGGCAAAAAAGGAAACTCTCAGGAAATGAAACAGGGAATAGATTGAGGAAATAAATCGACGCGTTGTATGCAAAGCTTAAACGTCAGAGCTTTCTCTTGTACGTGGACGCCGCATACACGGAGTATCCTTTTCACCCACTTTCCTTGATAAATGGCGGGGAATGGCGGAGGGAAATCAGATACTGGAATAAAAAGTGAAGCTCTTAAGGATTCAGAAACGCGAGGAAAAAGTATGGCGATCAGTATCTAGGATTTGTTCCGGTGTAATAAGATGTCGAAAGGGAGCAACATTTTGAGGGGAAATAATGGTGAACAAGATGGAATTAATTATAGGGGAAATGTATTGGAAAGATAATGCGAGTGCGTAAACAAATTTGTGGTTCGTGAGAAAAGTTGCGTGGAACAGTATGCGTGAGGATATGGCGAGTGGGAATTTAACGCGTAAGATTTCAACGCGCAGGGATTTAACGGGAAAGAATTTGACACGTAAGAATTTAACACGAGGAGGTTGAATGCGTGAGAACTCAACGCGTCACGGTTGAACGTATGAGAATTCGTGGAAATTCAGCGCGTAGGAATTTAACACGTGAGAATTTAACGCGTGAGAATTCAACGTGTGGAAATTCAACACGCAGGAATTCGGTATATAGGAATTCAACTCATGGAAATTCAACGCAACCAAATTTGACACGCAAGAATTCAACGCGTGGGAATTTAACGCGTGAGAATTCAACGCATGGGAATTTAACGCGTGAGAATTCAACGCGTAGGAATTTAACGCGTGAGAATTGAACGCGTAGGAATTTAACGCGCGAGAATTCAACGCATGGGAATTGAATGCGTCGAAATTCAGTGCGCAGGAATTCAACGCGTGAGAATTTAACGCGTGAGAATTCAACGCGTGGGAATATAACGCGTGAGTATTCGGAGCGTGGGAACTTAACGCGTGGGAGTTAATCGCATGGGAATTGAATGCGTGGAAATTCAGTGTGTAAAATTTCAACGCGCAGGAATTTAACGCGCAGGAATTTAACGCGTGGGAATTTAACGCGTGGGAATTCAACGCATATGAGATACAACGCGTTCAAAAGCACAAATCAGCAGAAATAATTATACAAAGTGAGTGTACAACCTCCATATTGTTCGCAGCCTATTTATAAGAAATATTTTAATTAAACCATGAGTAGTGCTAAATTAAACAGCCGGTTCTCGTAATTAAACCAAGTAGATTCGCAGACGAACTCGTACAATTTTTCTCGGTTCCTCGATTTTAACGGACGGTGTGTCTGTTTTCCATCTCTCGTTTCGCTTTAATTAAAGATCCTGTTCATTTGCGATCTTTCATCACCATTCGTTCCGTTAACGAGATTAGAGATTATCGCGTTTAGCGAACGTAACGATGACTGTTGACGGCCGGAACGAAGTCAGATCGAAGGTCGGATAATCGAATGTAAATGGAATCGAGACTAACCTCGAACCTTGAGATAGTACAAAGTAAATAACAGCGGGAAGGTGTCGGGCGAGAAAGAGGGAGTCAAGAAGGGACCAGGTCGGTGGATATTGATTTTGCAGCAACAAACCGACGGCAGCGTTTCGTAGAATGGCGTGAGAGAAGCCGTATTGCGTGGCACTCGCAAAATAGCTAAAGTTAGCGAAAACTTGTGAATTTTCGTGATAAATGTAACCAGCTGTGCCGAGTAGAATCAGTTATCGAACATAAAACGCACACAGAGAGAAAAGAACATTCCTTGTTTCCCTTAATCGATTTGCCGTCGTTGCGACGTCGTTCGTTGACGCTGGATGTTATTAATCGTCCGGGTGTTTCGTTCGAGCACGTTGTAACGAAATGTTTTCCACCAGCCTGCTCGAATTACGCTTTCGAGATGGTTTACTGGCGGCGATATAGCCAGCAAATTAACAGTTACGGCGACGGAGCCAATATTCCGCCTGATCGAATCGATACACACTTTCATATTATTCACGTTGTTTCAGAAAGGATTTCGTTACCGCGCGGATTAAAGTCGACTCTGTTAAATAAACCCGAATGAGCTGCTCGGCTTTAATTTTCGTGCTGTGCATTTTTAACCCCCCAGGGACGCAGCTAAAAATAAATTACTCGCGTGAAACGCGAATATTATTTGGTCGAAAAACGTATTAAGGTTTTGGAAATATTGAAATGTTCGATCGGCGTGTAGAAACGTAACTTCGGGTCCGTAAAGCACAGTATGACTATCCTTAAAGTCGACTTTATCGCCGGCTAGGCCTTATCGAACTTTACGGGTCGACGAATACGAGCATTTCCGCCCGATTAGAAATATTTTAGCTTTTTATCGGTCTCAGAAACGGTCTCGGCGATCCGTGTCACTTCAGCATTCTTATAAATAAAATTTAGATGGGATCTGACTTTTTTTTGGAGAACTCGAACGAGATACGTTGTGGACAACTCGAATGAGATGCTCTTAAAACATTTTAAATGAGATACTTTAAAGCAAGTCAAATGAGACACTTTCAAAGTGGAACGAGATGTTTTTTACAGAAGTCAGATATTTTTAAAACATCGCAAACGAGGTATTTTTCAAACTCAAATATTTTTATAACAATTCAGATATTTTTAAAACACTTTAAATACTGAATTTTTTAAGCAGCACAAACGAGATTAAATAACTCATTTGAGCATGTAACAGTATTGGAAATATGCGGTTATTATCGATACATGGTAGTAAAATATAAGTAAATGAATAATCCATGAGAGTCTACAGAACCATCGGAATTCCTCTTTATAGTCAAATAATTACACGCGGTAGCATAAAGAAGTGATACGTCAGTTTAATACAGAAAAACGGAAGACTGAAATTTGAGGAGAAATTTAAAAGTATTAGCACGGCGAAAACTCTGAGGTAGAATAAAAGCAGAAGGTAAAATGGAACATGTAAGGATTAATAACAAAAACGTGGGCTTTGCTATGGATAAGACGGAACACCGTAGTGGAAATAAAATGGGATTAATAAAAAGAGAAATTTTGGTATTACACGAATAATTCGGGGGAAACAAAATGGTAGAAGTTCGAGGGTAAAACAAAAGTGGTAAAATATTAAATTTCAATATAATACTGATAACGTACAATAGTGAAATGGATAGAGATTACCGTGAAGGATGAACGGAAATTTCAGAAATAATTTGTGAGCATTAGCAGTGCAAGGACTCAGACGTTAAAATAATCAGTGACTGCATATAGGGTTAGTGAAAGGGGTTGAGAACCGAAGGGGGTCGAAGCGAGGTAGACTGGTATTACAGAGACTGCATTAAGCGAGATTTCCGAGTCGAATGCCGAAATTATTGGCATTAACATGGTTTAAATACTCCCTGATTTACCACTTCTACCGATTTCATCGTTCAAGTAGAATTCTCTTTCACGCAGAATTGAGGCCATTACGGTTTCTGAGGTATCGTTTCTGAAGAACGTTCGAATGTACTTGACCCGAAACTGTGACAGTGATAATTTGAAGAAGAAACGAGAATATTCAGCTTTGGAAGATTATGTGTAGGAAAACGCGTTGAGATACAGTGTGTAATGTAAGGCTTGAGAAATATACTGGAATAAAACGCGTTAAAATTTGACAATAGGAAATATGCGTAGGAATTGAACGCGTGTGAGTTTGATGCTTCGGCACTCAGCGTGTGCGAATACAGCTTTAGAACACAACGCGTGAAGGTTCCTTCCGTCAGAATTCGGTGCATGGGAACACAACGCTCGAGAATGCTACGTGTACGAATACAACGCGTGAGAACTCAGCGCGTGAGAATACAACGCTCGAGAGTACAACGTATCGGAACACAACGCACAAGAATACAATTCGTACGAACACAACGCTTTGGAACACAACACGTTCGAATACTATGAGCAGGAAATCGAGGCATGGGAATTCTACTCGTAGGAACTCAACGCGTTGAAAAACAGCGCTCAGAAATACCACGCGTGGGAACACAACACATGGGAGTACAACGCTTTAGAACTTAACCTGTCCGAACACTACACGTAAAATAATCGGGGCGTCAGAATACAACTCGTAGGAATTCAATGCGTAAGAATACAGCGCATTGAAGTACCACGTGTAGCAACACAACGTGTGACAAGTCAACACATTGGAACACAGCACGTGGGAACAGAACTCTTGGGCACACAACGCTTCCGATTACTATAAGCTTATAATTGTTGCGTAGAAATTGCATTCGTAGGAATTTAACGATTGGGAATACATCGTTTCGAAGTAACACGTACAGGAATACAACGCACCAGGACACAGCGCGTAGGAACACAACACTTAAGAACACAACGCATAAACAAACTACAAGCTTGAAGTTGTTGCATAGAAACTGCATTCGCAGGAATTCACTGCTTGAGAATACAACGTTTTGAAGTGGTACGTGCAGGAGTACAACGCATGAGAACACAGCGCGGAACGCAACGCTTGGGAACACAATGCTTGGAAACACAACGCGTTAAAATACTACAAGCTTGAAGTTGTTGCATAGAAACTGCACTCGTAGGAATTCAATGCTTGAGAATACAGCGTTTTGAAGCAGGAATACAACGCGTGAGAACACAGTACATCTGCACACAACCTTGAACATCTTGTACATCTGAACACAGTACATCTGTACGTAACCTTGAAATTGTAGCGCTGATATTGCACTCGTACGAACTGAACTCTTAAGAACACGCCGCTTTGAAATGCCACATGCAAGAATACAACGCATCAGAACATAACGCATGAGAACACAACGCTTCCGAACCCAGCCCGTTTGAATCCAACACACGTGAACAAAATCCACTGATCCACCACGTATTCTGAAGCGCTCCGTTTAATTCAGTAAACCATTGATTGGTTCATCGCCACCTACCAATAAAGAATGCATAATAGTGCAGTTTAATCGTGCGTCCAAACGATCCAAATTTAATTATCAGTAAATTGTCTGCAGCATTTGAGGACGGAGCTATCGGGCCTGTTGAACATTGTGAGACAACATTAGCTCAAGCGAGGCTTCAGTTTAAAGCAAACACAAGGATATTGGCAAGGATATTGTCCTATCCTTTGGCAAGTGAACAAGACACGGATAGTGAAGTGTCCTCGTGCAAGGAACACGCTCATCGTTTGTTTCTTTGTCATTTAATATCAAGGCAGTCTTTAGCACATTTCTGACGAATTCGCGACGCTTGTAACGAAATGAGAGCATACTGAATTGAGCATAGGATTTTAGAAACGGAGATGAAAGGTTTAGTTAGATTTGAATGTCCATTAGGCAGCCGGTGCCTAGCTGTCAATTTTGTTAATATCGTTGATGGCATAAAAGCATTTTATGAAATCCATTTTCAGACTAATGGATAGGTTCCGTGTCGAAATAATGGACCGGCCTGAAAGGGAATATTTTTGCCGGTTGCTTTACCTTTGACGATTGCCACCGTATTTCCCTGCTTTCGTACCATTTTTTAATCTACAAATTATTTTAGCACGAAATTCGTTAATCTCCAGCAACATGTCTCGATCTAATTTCGTGTTTCATCATTTTAAATTGAACAAAAATACTCGGACTGCTCCAGTTCGCGCGAAAAAGAGCAGATTTTTATTTCCGTATTAAATACTCATTTTTGTGAACGTGATACGATGAGTATGTGGAAATTTAATGAGAACACAATGTGAAGCAACTATCTGGTGGCTAATGTTTGCCTATCCATTGATCTGCTCTTAATGAACCTTCCGATCATTATCTATCTCGGTTGCTTCCGTTTCCGGCGCTGTGGACCGTCGCTTGGAACTCCAAGTTTCGTGCTCCCCGGGAAAATCTTGATCTCCGTCGAGAAGATGTTTGCTAATCTCCGAGCCATGATCTTTAATCTTTTCGGGCTCAGAGAGGATTTTCGGGGATCGTCGACAGCCAAATTTTGAGATAAGAAGGAAAAGTTTTGATGGAACACGGAATTTCGATAGCGACTTGTTTTATTCTTGATTGCTCTCTCAGGAATAGAATTAACAACGTAAACTGTCAAAGGTGCATAATACCTTACCAGTCTGATTGTGTTTCAAAATGAAATTCCTGGGAATTCAAATCTCGTCAGAGAGAACTGTCAGCGCTTTGATTAAAAACGTTAAATTGTCGAATTTTCAGCCGACACAAAAGGAACACGTGAAAATTTCTAATTTAGTACACGACACAAACGATTTTAATACGCTTCCACGAGAGAACAATTTCGTCTTTGCTCGATAATGTTATTACCGAGCTTAATTGCGTGGAGATTATCTCCCGAACCATCTGAATTTTGTCGCAGAAAATTGCAAGAAGTTTCGATTGCTTAGTTTTATTGGACAGTTTATGTGGGACGGTGGGGACAAATTCAATTACCACTGTAATCCATTACCGGGGAATGTGATAATACAAGGATAGAGTAATTTAAAGAGAGATGGAGGAAGCTAGAGATGTAGGGATTTGAGAATGGATTTAGGTTTATCTGTGGATGTAAGGATCTGAGGATATGAAATCCTGGAGATATGGTGACCTAGGAATATACGGATGGTATGTGATCTGGGGATGTAGGAATATGGGACTTGTGGGAATATGTCTATTGATTCAGCAAGACAGAGACGTGGGAAGAAACTGTAGAAGGTAGAATGTAGAATATTGGGATCTGAAGATGTGGAGATCTGGAGATGTGGACACCTAGGGATATCACATGGGAATCTGGGATTTGGGGATGTAGAATGTGAGGATGCAGGTTTAAAGATGTAGGATGTGGGGATGTAGGTTGTAGGGATGTAGGATGTGGGGATGTATGATGTGGGGATGTATGATGTGGGGATGTAGGATGTGGGGATGTAGGATGTGGGGATGTAGGATGTGAGGATGTAGGATGTGAGGATGTAGGATGTGGAAACGTAGGATGTGGGGATGTAGGATGTGGGCATGTAGGACGTGGGGATGTAGCATGTGGGGATGTAGAATGTGGGCATGTAGGATGTGGGGATGTAGGATGTGGGGATATAGGATGTGGTCATGTAGGATCTGGGCACGCATGCTCTGGGAATATAGGATGTAGGGATGTAGGAACTGAGAATGTGGAATTTGGAAATGTAAAATGTGAAGACGTAGGATTGTATGATTTGGAATATAGAATGTGGCATGTAGAATGTATGAATGTACCGATAATATCAGTACCATATCGTTCAGAAAAATTGCTATCGACATCATCGTCGAAAGTGCAGGTCTTAATGAGGGTGACCGATCGGAAGAATGATGGGAGTCTTGTGACAAATACCCGTTCGATCGATCATCGTCAGTGAAACTTGAACGTATTACAGGCTTTTGTCATCCTGTCTTTGCCGAAATGAATTGGCAGTACCATAGAGTCTTTGATGGATATCTCCATTAAGCGCTCGTCTCGAAAAAAATATCAGAAAAGGTTGAAAAAAAATGGAAATAACATGCATAAAACAGCGGCGTTCTTTTATCTCTGGCGCAGCGTTGCAAGCATACATTAATCTTGCATTACTAGCGATGCTTTGAAACCGACAGCTTCCCGCATATTTTAAAACACAAAGGGATTTCGACGTACCCACATTCCTTCCCGAAGGATTAACATTTTTATGACGTCCGCAGCTTATTCGCTACAAATTCGTCCTGTTAATCTCGGACGATTAAAGAACTGGCGTGGTCAACTTTTGTCTCCGATAATGAATCTGTTTGATGTACCCAATTAATTCTTTATCTTTTGAATAATTTAGTTTATTTCCGAGGGCGTTTTATGCCACAGAGGAAATCAAATATTCTGTGAAAGTATTTTAGGACACGTTTTTACTTTGGTCTCTGTAGGGTTAATTAACTGCGGTACTTTATCTGTACAGCTTCGGGTCTTTTTACTTTTTGCAGTACTATGTACGCAGATGTCTGTATTACCTGATCTCTAAATTTTTAGATCGTCATATTCCTGCATTTTCATATTCATTAATACTTACATTCCTAGATTTCTAGTTCTATAGATACCTAAATCCATGGGCAGCTACATTCGGAGATACATCTCCACATCCTACATCTCTAAATCCTATGTCCCCATTTTCGACATTCTCAAATTCCACATTTCTAAGTCCTATACCCCCAGATCCTACGTCCCCACATTCTACATTCTCAAATTCCACATTCTCAGCTCCTACATCCCCGGATCCTATATTCCCAGATTCTATATCCCCACATCCTACATCCCCACATTCTCCACCCCCAAATCTCACATTCCCAGTTCCATCTCCACATCCTACATCCCCATATCATCAAGTTCATAAAAGATCAACAGAAAACCACTAATTCAACTATATCGATCGAGTTAAAATGATTTCAGTCGAAAGAACAAGTTTAACCCCCGAGTTTAAAGAACACATTGTAATTGCTGTTGTTCGGAATGCGATTTAGCTTGCTCGGGAAAGTTGCGCGGTGTTAAAGGGGGATAACAAGAGGCCGGGTCTAACAAGCGTGAAAAGCATGTAGGAAAAGCCGATTAAAGTAAAACACGTAAAAGCCCGTTGAATCGCGGAGCTACAGGAGGATTGCACGGAGCGATGAGTCGTGAAGGCAGCCGACCGGAAGCGTTGGATGAACGCCAAAGATGGAGGACCGGGCGTCTTTCTAGAAGATTGTTGATGCCTTCTGATGCCCGACAAAAGGATTACAAGCGACTTCCATTGAAAGGACGAATCATCGGGACGATATTTGCAATTTATTCGATGCGGTCGTCCCATTTCTTCGTGGATGCAGATGTACGCGATTATGGGATCCAGCTTCCTGCATTCGACTGATTTTATGCAGATGAGGAACGATAAATAGGACGCTGATCCTCTTCGATCTTTCGCTTTCCTGTACAACCACGATGGGATTCAGAAATTTTTTACACAGAAATTTAGGACGAAGATTTTCGGATTTATGAGGGTATTTTTGGACTAGGTGCTTTTTTAGTGGGGAGATGGAGAATATGGGGCAGTGGAGGCTGGACAGATCTGGGAGTTTGGGGTCTTGTTTCACGGTCTTGAAGTTTCATCTGGGACTTTGGGTGTTTTGGACTTTGGGACATTGGGTGACTTGGGTTTTGGAATTTGGGAATTTTTGGACCTTGCGATTGGGGGATTTAGAGATGTGTATTGAGACTTAGGGACTTTGAGAACCCTTGAAATTTTAGAACCTTGAGAGTTAGGAACCCTTGAAATTTTGAAACCTTGCGAGTTTGCAACCTTTCAAATTTTTTAACCTTGAGAGTTGACAACCTTCAGAATTTTATAACCTCAAGAATTTTGATCTTCAGATAGTTTGATACTTATAGACTTCAACAACATCAGAATTTTGGTACCAGGTGAAATTGAAACTTGTCAAAGTTTGAGACACTTATAGTTAAATCTTCTAGAATATTTTTTGCAATTATGAGTCTTCTGGATTTTGAGACTTTGTGACACTGGACATTCGATACCAGCTGACTTTGTCACGTTAGAACTTGGAAATTTGCTGACTTTAGAAAGTACAGACTTGATGGCTTAGGAATTAGGAGGTTCAAGAGTTTCGGACTGCATAAGTATCTCGTAACTTTGGAATTTTGAAACTTTAGGATATTGGAATATACGAATTCCGCAGTTTGACTTCAGCGAGATCAGAAGTTTGACACTTCAGAACGTTAGGTAATTTGTAATTTGGAACCTGAACATTTCAGAACTTTAAGACATTTGAATCGAAATGTTTCAAATCCTTATTCGATAAAACTGAAATTGCTGAACGAAAATATTTTTATAAATGGAGATCGCATATCCATTTTCCACTATCATTCTTTGAAATTGCTGACAAATTTAATTTTCATCTACCTATATCAAGATGTCTGTCTCTTATACAGATGTCTATCTCTTATATGTCCATCTCTTTTAAGAAATAATCAATAAAATTCCTTCAATATAACACATTTCAGAGAACACAAAATCATATATAGAATTAAAGTTGATTAACTCGATTAATATATTTTCACAGGTTCAAGTGTTCGCTGCGGGCGAATCCGTAGTGTATTGATTTTTCTCCTCGACGCGTATAATTGATGATTACCGTCGAACTTACCTTCCGTGGTTTGTTTTCCAATGAATCTTGCAAGTTCGGTCCGCAGAGCCACCTGACGTTTTCACCAAATCGCTTTTATCCAACCATCCAAAATCAATAATATCGTAATTTATATCTAGACAAAATCGTATCAGTTATTGTCAGGAAGAATAAAGTTGTTCGCAAGGAATTTCCATGTTCCAACAACAGATCCTAGATAAATATCGCGATGAATTTCGCGTGGAGTGAAAATTTATCGCCGAACTTTCCGAAGAGCCAAACATGGAGCAACACAGTGATATCTGAATGTTATCGAGGCAACCTCGAATATTTTAATCGATTGTAACAACGTCCCCTCGATCGCAGGTATTTCAATCGGCAGCGTTGATTGCCTGACAGGGATTTGATTTTAACTGGATAACATTTTTGGTAATGTCCGATAATACGTATCTGCACGATATTCGAATATATTTTCGCGACGATTCGAACGAATTTTGAGATGTCACCGGTGTTTGACTGCGCGATTAATTAATTTACTAAAATTCCGATCGGCGCCGCGTAATCCGACACGAGACCGACAGCTCGAAGTCTGACACCCTCCAAAGGAAACAGTTAATCCAAAACGAATCAGCGTCAGCGTCGGATTAACCAAACACGCCTGGAGCTAGCTGAACACAGACGAGTAATCTCCCTCTGTCCTTTGCTTCAAGACTTCTTTTCGATCCAGTCAGCAATCTACACCAGACTGAGCTTCGAATTTATTGCCAGTGTGTCTACATTTGTGGGTGAAACATCTGAGGTCTTATGACTTCATCTTCACGTATGGGACACGTGTTTGAACAATAGCGATTGTCACAGGTTTCGTGAAAAATGGGAAATGTTGAGCTGGAGGTCATGAGGGATGAAACTAGTGATGAGTGCTAACTCTTCATAGGAGGGTGGTAAAGTAGCAGTGGGGTTGTATTGGGTTTTGGGTAGGTGGAAATTTAGTATTTTGCAATTTCGGAATTTTGGGACATTGGGGAGTTTAAATTGTGGAGCTTTTGAAGTTTGGGACGTTGATAGTTTGAGAATTTGAGAGATTGGGGTGATGAGAGTTTGGAGATTTAGCATTGACATTTTGGGACTTTGGAACATGGAGAGTTCGGGACCTCCAGAGGTTATGACATTAGAGAGATAATGACAAACGTTAAAAATTTGAAATATTGAGACTTGTACAACTATCACCAACATCGAAGGACAATTTGAATTAATATTGTGCAATATCGTAAATTAAAAAATTCATAATAATTTGAAGATGTGTGAGGCCTAGTCCATTCGCTATTGACAGAGAATCATGGAACCTCGTTCCTATCGGAAAAGTTAGCCAATTTCATGGCGAAACGTCGCGGAAAAAGTGGAATTAGCAAAAGCTTGAAATTTATCCGTCTGTCACGGACGAGCTACCAGATTCGGTGTCTCCATCGTTTCACGTTGGTCATCATCAATCACGTGGATGACGAACAAACACATCGATCCGTTGCATGTTTGCCAGAACCGTCCGGTTGCTGAGTTATTGACTTCGTTGAATCGGGTCGTTCGTGTCAAGGATAGAATCAAAAAAGTGCATCGATATTGTGCACGCACGTTACCTACTCATTTTCATCCGCTGAAAAATAGTCTACCGACACTTTGCAAGTTGTGATACACTGTTTCTATTGTCGCTGAATGAATCTGATTATAATTGTATCTGAACAAGGGAATGTAGGTGGACTGTGTCTAAGAAATGAATTTCACTTCAAACGATCAGACTTAATACCTGGAACTTGATACTTCATACTTGAAACTTGATATCTGAAACCTGATACCTGGAACTTGATACTTCATACTTGAAACTTGATATCTGAAACCTGATACCTGGAACTTGATACTTCATACTTGAAACTTGATATCTGAAACCTGATACCTGGAACTTGATACTTCATACTTGAAACTTGATACCTGAAACCAGATACTTGGAACCTGATACGTACTTTTATTTTGCTATGTACTTGATGACTCGAGTGTGTCTCTTTGAAGAACTCTTACGTTTCAGAAAAGCTGAGTGGACTAACAATTTTTGTAAAATTCGGCTAGACACTGGTACCAAGGTCTAATCCCCTGGTAATATGCATTCTAGCACTTGAATTTATAAAATAATTGCAATGTTAATTTATTAGTAACCATCAAGTGACATGTTAGCTTTCAAGAGAACATCAATGATTGCCAATTAAAAATATCCCGTCCTCCTGCAGCGAGCGCGAAATAGTGACGTGATTTGGTATCGCAAATAATCCCGCGTCGCCGCATCGATTGGTTTATTAACGAGATTTAATTAACGCTTAATGCTGATGACTTTCGTTTTTGAAATGCGCGAACAAAAACGCGTGTTGCAATCTCGGTGAATGTTCCGTCTTTAACGACTAGGGGAAACGGAGTCATTGTGCGGTGAACAATGACTATCAGGCTATTCAATGGGCGTTTAATTCCGGATGTGCGTGATTGCTGAATAGTAACCAATACAAACAGAAACATGATGCTGCTTTTTAACTGAGGCACGTGCATCGATGTACGTGCGTACGGGGCTGTTCAAAAGTCTTGCAACGTTCGTTCGTTCTTGGGTGATCATTTTTAATTTTTTATATTTTTAAGAATATGGGAACTATGGAAGTATGGGTCCTTGGAAACGTGGGACTTTTAGAGTTTTGGGGCCTTGGGAATATAGAACCTAGAGAGACTGAAATCTTGAGAGGTTGGGACCTAGGGAGATTGAGACCTTGAGAGATTAGAACCTGAGGAGTTTGAAATCTTGAGAGATTGGGACCTTGATGAATTATGACCTTGAGAGATTGGGACCTAGGGAGTTTGGAACCTTGAAAGATTGTAACCTAGGGAGATTGAAACCTTGTGATGTTGGGTCCTAGGGAGATTGAAACCTTGAGAGATTGGGACCTAGGGAGTTTGGAACCTTGAAAGATTGTAACCTAGGGAGATTGAAACCTTGTGATGTTGGGTCCTAGGGAGATTGAAACCTTGAGAGATTGGGACCTAGGGAGATCGAGACCTTGAGAGATTAGAACCTGAGGAGTTTGAAATCTTGAGAGATTGGGACCTTGATGAATTAAGACCTTGAGAGATTGGGACCTAGGGAGTTTGGAACCTTGAAAGATTGTAACCTAGGGAGATTGAAACCTTGTGATGTTGGGCCATAGGGAAATTAAATCCTTGAGAAGTTGGAACCTAGAGAAATTAAGACCTTGAAAGATTGAAACTTAAGGAATTTGAGACCTTGAAAGGTTGGGACCTAGGGAATTTAGAACTGTGAGAGATAGAGACCATGAGTCTTTGGAACTCCACAATTTTTTCAAACTTAGAAATTTAAAAAATTTTAAATTTTAGGGCACTCGTGTCATTATTTTGAATGATGATGAACAATGGTACCGTTCGTTCGTCACGAATTGTACGACAAGTGGTCGGCTCTAAATTATTGTTCATTGTCCGCGCGAAATTACTGGAAATTTTACGCTTTGCTGGCAGCTGTATTTTCCGGACGAATCTTCTCCACTCTGGCTTCGATTTTAATGTCATTACCGAACAGACTGAACCATTTTTTTCTTTAATATTCTTCGCAAAAAATTCTATAGTCATGGGCCACTGATTATTAATAATACATTTTTGTTTTGATATTTGAATTCTGAATATTAGTAATCGTTCACCTAAATTTAAGATTGATAAGTCAATTTTGCTTCAACTTTGAGTCAGTCCATTATTACTTCGAGTCAATATTTTTGCTTTAATTTGAGTTCGACAGGTCATTTTTCTGCAATTTAATCCATATTCAACAAGTCGTACGTGTGCATTAATTTGATCCAAATTAGCTAGCCATGTTCTAAATCATCCCCCGTGCGAAGAGAAAAAGAAGATGAAAAGTTCCAAACGTTGAAAGTTGCAGATTCAATTTCCCAAGGATACTATTTTTCAGCGTCTGTCTTTTTAACGACGAGCCGCAAGGATTAATGGCGGCCGGGGGTGTTGAACAGGGCGATTAAGCGTTGCATAAGAATGCAGCCTGGCGCATAATAATCTGTGCGATGCTTCATTTCAGCAATAAATGTCTCGGTACACGGTGGCGGTCTTTGTTGCTGAATATAGCCGACGATACAATATATTTTCAAACGGATACCTGCAAAAATTACCCGAAGCATATCGATGAAGAACGACCCCGAGAATTTCGTCTCGCCAAAAACAGAATCATCGAAACATTTGTCTTGGTACGAAATGCGATACAAATTACAAAACATTTAACCAGGGAATCGAGACGAAAAACGTGGGTCGAATTCATGGGACATTAATCGCAATTTGCCCGTAGCTTCATAAAATAATATAAAACGGAGTCGAAGATATATCTGTCGTATGACAAGGTTATTCCCTAGCACGTGCGGGGCAAATACGATTCAAATGTATTTGTCCGTAGCAAATTAGTGTGCATCGTGATACACATCCGTTGGCCGCAAATAAATTTGTGTAAACGAGAAACGAGGCGGGGAAATTGTCTGGTTGATTTATTACAACATTGGATACGTGTAAATTGTTCCACGTGGTTGAAGATAAATGTGGACAGTGGCAAATATTTGCTCAAAGGCGTGACTTTGAAGGATTTGTTAGAATCCCGAGGCGGTTTATCTTCCTTGCTTTCGCGCCGGAGAATCTGTTTTGATCGATGCTCTCGGCACATTCATCATCGCACTTTCTTATGAATTTAAGGATGTCGAGAAAGAACTTTACTCTAGTACTTATCCTTCGTATGCTCCAATCATACCCGTTTCAACTGCCACTAATTTTTTATCGGGGAAAATTAACTGCTTTCATTTATTATTTACACTGGAGAACAGTTTATTTATATCTGGTCAGGCATTTGGGAATATGGGGACGAATCTGGGGATTTACGGATCAGGACATGTAGGGATCTAGGGAATATACGGACACTGGTATGTACAGAGAGATGGAAGTGTAGAGATATGAGTTAGGGATTTTTCGATTTTGAGATTTTGGGATTTAAATATACAGCTGTAAAAATTATCGAAAAAATTCTTCTATAATATTCAATATTAAACCCAGAAACTAATCCATTTATCTAGGAAGCTATGAATCTAGAGATATTTATGATGCTATGATATTTTTAAAAATCCTAAAATGCTCACACAGACTCTCAATATCAAGGTTGCTAAAAAATTATGTTTGGAAACATTCGCAATCCTTTTTAAGAGCCCCTTGAACACCGTATAGGAAATATCCCCTAATGTATATTAAGCTTGTTGCGTAATCTCCTTTGTAAATTTTCCAGATCTGCACGGATTTAAGTAGAACCAGAAAGGACATTAAAAATTTCATTCAATTACGATGGATGTATACGTTCATTTTCCCTCGTGCCTTACTATATTAAAATTACCAATTCCTGTGAAATCTCCCTTTGTGAATTAAAATTCAATTTGTACACCAGACTCACTTATCTCTCCCCTTTTAGTAACCTCTAACCAGCTCTTTGAAGTTCCGTAGAAGGTGTCTGCCAACCCGTTAATTGCACGATGAAAAATGTTCGAATCGTGGTTCGATGCGGCGCAAAAAATGTCACATGTTATAACAAACTGAAGTTTATAATAAATTTCAATTATTTGATAACGTGGTTCTGTAACTTTGCGAACAAATGAGCCGATTCATATTTGAAAATATTCATCACAGAAAAAGGGATATTCGAGATTCACTGATTTTCGTTAAACAATTTACAAATTGCAAATTACTAAAATGTTTGTTGTTTTCGGTGATTCACCCGTTTGTACAAAGTCTAAACTAAACTAAACTAAAAAATGATAAACTAGTAAAATGCCTGAACGTCTGGAAAATGCAGATGATGTATTTTCCATTCTATGCATGAATATGCATCCGTAGTTAACCAGAAATCAATATGAAAATTTACTTGCGGTAACTTTATTCACATTTATAAAGAAAATTAGAATGTACGGAATGGAGATTTTACCGATTGGTATTGCTACAGGTTCGTATCTGACGTGCGTCAAATTTGCAGTGCGTTGTAGTTACGGCGCGTCGAGTTTGCGGTGCGTCGAATTTACGGCGCGACAAATTTATGACGTTTCAAATTTTCTATATGTCTATTTTATGGCTCGTCGAGGATGCGATGCGTTGAACTTGCGGTGCGTTGAGTTTGCGGCACGTCGAGTCTGCAGCGCGTCGAGTTAGCAGTGCGTCGAAATTGCGATGCGTCAAATTTACGGCGCGTCGAGTTTGCAGTGCGTCAAATTTGCGATGCACCGAATTTATGACGTAAATTTACCGTGCGACAGACTTACAGCGCGTCGAATTTGCGGTGCGTAAAGTTTACTATACGTTAAATTTACTGCAGGTAAAATTTACAGCACGTCATGTTTGCGGCGCGTTTGATTTCCCGCGCATTGTACATGCGGTGCGTTCAATTTGCAGCGCATCAAGTTTACCGCGTTCCGAATTTTCGGCGTGTCGAATTAACATGCACCGAATTTATTACGCGAATTTTCCACGTTTCTTCAGATGCGTCTTCTCCCACACGATACATGATAAATAGTTACTCCGCGATATACTGAAACTTTATTTGAGATTTCAAAGTGTGATAGACACATAAACGAAATTATCTTCATTATCGAACACTCTTGATTTGCAATCGTCCTTTCTTCGCCGACGTGCGTTCTAGTATGCATTATTGAAACGAAGAAATAACCGCTGCAAAGATCGGAATCAATTTCGTCGTCCAGCAAGTCAGTTTAAAATTCTCGAATCTTTCTTCCAATATCAGTGACTCATCTTTTCAATCAGTTTGAAGAGGACGAAGTCTCGATCGATCGTCTTTAAATCCGCTCGCCTTATTCTCAGTCACGCTATAGAGCATATTCTGGATGCAAGTTTCCAGCAGGTGCAGCCTTCGGGCAACGATTCCTTTATCGCGCAGCTTTTTCATCAGAATTACAAACAATCGAGCCGGAGTGTGCTTTTTAATCCGGTCCAATAAAACAATCGAGGTCGCCGGAGTCTTTTCCCCGTCTTTCTTTCGCTGTTGGATGCGTCTTCAAGTCGATGTGGGCCAGAGAAAATCCTCACCCTCCGCGATGCACCCTTTTATCCTCCTTCTCGTTGCAGTTCAACCCTCTTTGTGCGACTCTCTAACCCTTTTTCTGCACCCCCCGCTCGATTCTCTCGGGTTTTCTCGTCCTCGTCGCAACCGTGGGACCAACGCCAGCTACGCTCGACCTTCTCGTCTCTTTTTAAAACAATCGAGCCTCGTAAACAACGTCATTCCCAGCTCTTTGTTTCAGAACGGCCATCTTGCTGCTTCAGGCGAGAGAACAGCGAACTTGGGGGGCTGAACGTTCTCTCGTCGCGTCGACGATTATTTTTACCGTGTCGCTTCGAATAATCGGGCTCTTCAACCTGCAAAATGGTTCCCTACTTTTCTATTCCGCGATGGCGGAACAATTTTTTCGTTCATAAACGCACCCTGAACTTGAAGTCCACCAAATCGATATTTCGTCTCCGTGTACTAAGTTTTTTTTTTTCACGACGAAGCACTTTGATGTGTTCACAGTTCAGAGACAAACAGA
This sequence comes from Megachile lagopoda, assembly GCA_036983795.1. Classification (NCBI taxonomy): domain Eukaryota; kingdom Metazoa; phylum Arthropoda; class Insecta; order Hymenoptera; family Megachilidae; genus Megachile; species Megachile lagopoda. The sequence continues at coordinate 8,880,215 of CM072798.1, forward strand.
GTTCTCTCGACATAGTGTATTTCGTCTTTGGCAAACGAGGCTTCTTCTAATGCTGCTTGGCAGTCTCGTGATTTCGTCTCCACAATCCATTTCGTTGTGGAAGCTTTCCAATACCACTTACTACCTCTTCCTTCCTTTACCTGCGAGTCGGCGTAAAAAGCCACGGAATCCTATAAAGCTCGAAAGAGTAGGCAGCAGAACGAAAGCTCTTAGCATGTCGGCGGCCGTTAGAATCTAGCGTGCTGGACGCCAAATGGACTCGGACAATTTAAGAGGGACCTACTGTAGCTCGAAACACAATTATTTGTTGCGATACTTAGTCCTGAAAGTTGCCGTGAAAACGTTTCGTTACGCTTTATTCAGAAAACTGGTACTTCTTTTTGTCCAGATGTATCGATGTAACAAGACACATGTGTGCAATATAACGTACAAGCCCTATCAAAAACGAGTCACCTTGCGTACGTAGAATTTGATACTCTGACCAATACCTCAGTAGCGACGAAAGTAAACGAAAGTTCTGAGTAACTGCGACATCGGATTAATTTTGAAATAGTTATAATAAAAGCCCCGACGGAATTTAATCGACGGCGAAAATATTGAATAGGGAAAGTTTCTCATTCGCAAAGTTTGGTCACGCGTGGAAGCCGTTCGTAATATTGACGAACACGCGTCGAGAACGTTTGGAATTAATATTTTCCGAGGAACTCGGTCGTAATTTCGGGTCGAAGCGCAGTGAAATTGGACGAGGCATTAAGTCGAAGAGCGAGCGAGCAGAATCGGGGATGGAGGGTGAACGATAATGGCGGTTATGGGGGTGGTGGATTGCCTGCGAAATCCCACTTTCGAAGACACAGCACGCAGAGTGACGAGAAGGCACGGAAACGCCCGATGAATACTTAACGCTCTTCTCGAGGTTCTTAAAGAACCACCTGGTAGGACGCTTTTGATCCTCCGCGTCGACTGGAAAAATAAGAAATCATTTTTCGTCGTTAGCTGCCGACCGAACGTTTTGTCATTCTACCGCCTCGTGTTACGCGTTGAAAGTTTATTAAAACGTTGAGTAATAGCCGCGAGATCTACTGGATTAATGGTATCTGAAAGTTCAACGTGAGATCCATTACTTTGTGGCTGGACCGTTGGATTATGTAAGATTTTTCAGCTTCGCATGAATATTCCGCAATTTCAGGTAACTTTTGTTTGAAGATGAAAATTTAACTGGCTAGTGCAAACAGGGCACTTTACGCGCATTAAATATCTATGAATGTTTAAAAGAAAATGTTTTACTGCATTTGAAACAGAAATATGTAGTCAAGTAGAAAGGCTGTGGTCATGTATGTGACTTATGGTGATATCAGTGATGTATGTCGCTTAGTTCATTATACGAGCAGTGTATACCATTTAGATGGTCAGACAAGTAGTATATGCCTCCTGGCTGACCATACAGATAGTAAACATCATCTACGTCTTCAAAAAAGGGACATGTACTGGCTGATCAGACAAGTGACTCAAGGACGAGTTGGTCAGACAAGTGAAATAAGTACTGTGACTGGTCAGACAAGTGAAATATGCGACATAACTGGTCAGACAAGTAGAATAAGGATCGTAGAACGTCAGACAAGTAGAAATATAATTTTCTATTGTCCTCATTGTAAAATATTCTGTCTGATCAGAAAACGTACATGAATTATCTGTAAGATTCAATAAGTAGTATATGTTTTCTAGCTGGTCAGACAAGTGGAATAAAACCCATAACTAGTCAGAAAAGTAGAATACACGTGCTCAGTGGTCAGACAAGTAGAATATACCTGCTAGGTGATCAGACAAGTAGAGTATACCTACTCGCTGGTCAGACAAGTAGATTATGCCTGCTTGGTGATCAGAGAAGTAGAATATACCTCTTTCGTGATCGGACGAGTAGAATATAATTCTCTGGTGACCAGACAAGTAGAATATACCTGTCCGATCAGACAAGTAGAACCATCCTGCACAGTAATTACGCGAACAAAATCAGAGGCGAGCCAAACCAATAGAACGTGGCAGACGATCAAACAAATAGCATTAAAGGTACCGATGGTGATGCAGGTGAAATAAAAAGGCCAGAATGAAATCCAATAACTGAAAAGTGCATCAAAGGAAGGAAAAAAGAAGGCAGCATATAAAAGTTGAGTCGATCGATCGAATCCCAGCGACAGACATCCGCACAAAGTTTCAAATTCACAAATAACTGAGAAAATTCTTTGAACAAGAGATATGAAAAGCGACGGGACGCGGTACGTCGTCGAAAGGAAAATTCCGATACTCATCGCATCCAACGTTAACAGGAAAACGTGCTCTTTAAGCGGAGTTCCGGCAATCAGGCATCAAAGGGTTGTCGACCCTTTCAGCAGCGACGTTCGTAAAAGACACGCAACACCACAGAATCACCGAAAAGCGAAATGCTGCTTCGGCAATGATACCGTTGCCGTGTCTATCTAGCCGTAGGGCCAGCCAATGTTTGTAAGTGCACTTTGAAATAATCATAGCTCTCCAGGCTAAGTGGAATATCTGTTGTATGCATGGAATCGCGTGCTGTCGAGTCTCGACGCGTGTTCTCGGCAAGTATTCTTCGTACACGCAACTGACATCTATCAGGGTTTTAATATTCGTATAAGCTTTATAATATAAATTGACTATGCTGAGACGACGTAGAAAGGCGTGTGAGAAGTTTATGAGAATGTTCGTCGGATAAAGTGAAACGTTGACCGAAAAGATGTAATTTCGCCGCCTAATTGGGTTGAAAATCAGGCGTCAACAAAGGGAGGTTTTTAATAATAGCAGAGCGAGAGACGACGAGCCGGCAATAACTTTAATTTCAACGGCGCCTTTGTGAAAGCGGCGAATACCAAAGGCTCGAGAAACTCTGATGAAGACGGGTTGTCGAGGAATGAGAGATCCATAGGGGTGGTTGAATAGCGAGCAAGGCGCCAGGAGAACAACAAACCGCTACGAGACCACGGCGGCTGACGCTTCGCTCTAATGGCACCACTCAAGATGCAATATCGCTGCATGAATATTATATACCATCCACACGACCACCATCTGCCAGATACTAGCGTCTTTACAGCCATCTTAGGCCGGTCTATCGTCGCGGCGTTCCGGTGCCAGTAGTCTGGCATGTCTCTGGCTACAAATCCGCGCAGACAACCCAAATCCTGATAAAAGCATACCGTAAGTCGCTCAATTTCGCCAAATTCTCAGCTCGATAAAATATTCGAGATGGAGGATCCGCACATCATAACTCTCATAGATATTCGATAATTGTACCGCCACAAAAATTCTCGAATGTCTGGAACGTTAACAACCTCATCCGAGATCGCGAAATTAATTAAATAGCATCCGACCGCAAGGGCATCGCTAAACCGCCGTTAAAGTTCATCGGTATATTTAAATATCTGAAATCGGTAAAGGGAAAAAAAGTATCTCTGTTCGCTGTAAAGGCCCGCGTTAAAATCGCCGGTTATTTCATGGAACAGCACGGTTCAGCTTTTAAATTACGCCTGATGACACACCTGTCACCGGTCTGGCTAATTTGGATTTTCAAAAGCTTCATGAAAATCTACCCTGTCCGGCCGTACGTGCATCAGACTGTAACACGCGTGTGCACTGTAACGCGTTGTACGCTCGAAATATTCACGAGGAAATTTCATCCGACACGTACACCTCGTCTCACACTTGCTATATATTCAATTAATTAATTGTTAACGCGTCGCACGATCTCGCAAAATTGGTGCCTCCCCAAAAATGGTGCGCGTCGCATGCTGCGTGCAGCACCTTCTGTATTTCTGCGGGTGTTTCATTAAAAGTTCAATTAGTGGCGCATTATAATCCGATAAATTTCCACGACCGTTTATTCTGTGTGGAGTTTTGTGCGTTATAACGTGCGCTGTAACACCTCGGGCTGTATTCCGTTGCGTTCTACTTTCGTGTATTATGATACTACGTGTCGAATTATCAACGCGTTAAATTTGCCAGGTGTTGACTTTGACGCGCGTCGAGTTTCGAACGCGTTGAATTTCGGCTCGTTGACTTCACCACCCGCTGAATTTATCATGCGCTGAATTTCCCACACGACGAATTTGCGGCGCGTCGAAGATGCAGCACGTCGAATTTGCGGTGCGTTGGCTTCACCGCGCGTTGAATTTGCCAGATGCTAAATTTATCACGCGCTGAGTTTACCACACGTCGAATTTGCGACGCGTCGAAGATGCAGCGCGTCGAATTTGCGGTGCGTCAAAGTTGCGGTGCGTCAAACTTGCGGTTCGTCGAATTTGCGGTGCGCTGGCTTCACCGCGCGTTGAATTTGCCAGGTGCTAAATTTATCACGCGCTGAGTTTACCACACGTCGAATTTGCGGCGCGTCAAATCTGCGGTACGTCGAATCTGCGGTGCGTTGAATTTGCGGTGCGTCAAATTTGCGGTACGTCGAATTCACTGTCAGCTTTCAAACATCGAATTTTGTATGCTATCACCATAATTCGTATATCAGCTCTAAAATCAATAACACAATGTTACTATTGACCTTCACATCATCGAATCTGTTAATAAAAGTCACCAACTGCTTTCGATAGCTGTTCAGAATCTTGTTACTAAATGTTTTCTTACAAAAACTGAGCTTCGTCGACACAGTTTCGCATTGAATAAAGTTACCTGGAAGTAAGTTTTCCTCGAAGCCTCGCAAAAGGTAAATTTCCTACAACTGAGTGTGCATTTGAACGATTTTATGTCTGCACGAGGCAATCGACGTTGAAGAGCACTCGAGTTCAAGGACGAACGTAGCAAAGGCTGCAAAGTTAGGGATACGGTCGCGTCGAGCGTGAAACATTAACGAGGAGTAAATAGGCAAGGTCACTGGTAGACGTAGATTGATGAATAAATAGATAGATGCTCGTGCAAACTCAGGGCCGACCGTTCGGACCCTGCGTCAAAGGAAACAGAGAAGTTTATTGGGTTTACTGTAACCCTTGAAGAATGACAGAAATGTTTAACTTCGTTTATTTTCGATGCTGCAAGGAAAAATATTTCAATGTTGATTTGAAGTTATATCAAGTTTTTTAAAGATAACTTGTATTCAAAGTTCACTGTTCAAAAGCTAACAAGGCGATCATCGTCATTTTCTCGTGTCATTTATGAAAAATATTCGTTAAAATATAATATAGAATCGAGGGTTTGTCTATTTTCGATTCGAACAGATATGGATCTGATACCAGAGCTTCCCAAAGTCCCAGAGCATCAGATTACAGTAACTTCCGATCGTGATGCGAATTTAATAAAAGTTTAAAAAATATTCAACAAAATAAAGTTGCGCGACTGCAGGACCTTTTGCCCTTGGAAGTAATTAAAAGAATTCAGTGTACCGTAAGAAGTGTTCCCATCAATCATTAAAGCAGTAAGTAAGCAGATTCGGCAAAGTTCTCCGTAAAGCGCGGAACGATTAAACGAGAATTTATCACTGCTCGTCCGCGCTGCGCTCACCTGGACGCTTCGTCCTCGAAACTCTCGGCAAAGTGTTGCAAGCCAAGCGGAATTCTTCATTTTCTTTTTTTCCCCATAATACCCGACCAGTGTCGGTTTATACAGAATAGTCTCACGGGTCTGTTCTCGTCTCATTAACCGCGAATCAGCGGAACATAATACGGCTCGGAAAAAAAGAGCGAGCAAGAGAAAGAGCGAGGAGGAGAGCGAGAGAGAGGAAGAGAGAGAGAAGGAGATAATTTCGGGACAGAGAGTTATCAGGGATGGGGAGGCGGAAGAGGTAATAGCCTGTGAAGGGCGGGAGACGGAAAAGGGGGTATGGAGATTATAAAATCGATGAGGCACTTTTGCACCAGGTGTGAGTCAGGTTCGTTGAAAAGTTAACTTCCTTGTTTTTGGAAAAAAATCCTACCGCCAAAAAACATTCCCTACGTTTTATAAAAGTTAATAGACGGAGAAAATGATGCGGGGTCAAAAAATCGAACGGTAACGTAAAGAATCAATTTTCAGCAGTAAAGGTAAATCATAAGTCAGACAGTGTATCAAATTCGCAAAAATCGTGAACAATTTTTTCTGCGATAAACTTTTTATTGCTCCCCTAAGTTAGAATATAAAAACCATTGTCTGACCACCTATTTTACTTGTCTGATCATCTCGAATCGCACTTGGAGGGTTTAAAATGCTGTTTCGCATTTTGAAGCCTCTGGGGTTAAAAAGTGCTGCAAGCGCTTTCGAAACTCGCCGACTTACACCCCCGTTTCACCCCCCCCCCCCCCTCATCGTCAGCTCATCCCTGTCCTTTTGCGATACGGAAATTTGACTTCTGCGAACACCCTTATTTCACAGCCCTTCTCTGTTTCCTTTGGGAGGTCTTTGAAAACTGTCAACGTTCTTTATAGAAAGGTTTGATAAGAAACAAATTCGGCGTTTTAACAACGCGTATTTTTACAACGAACTTTATTATCGCAGTTGTTCTTTGTTCTGAATTTGTCGCAGTTCTTCTTTGTCCTCTCATTGTCGTAGCTTTTGCTCATTAACGTTTCTTTGTTTAAGGGAGGCTTTACTTAATTCATAACGAAGTTCCAGGAAGATTAAACTGCACTGCGAGGCACCGTTGTGCTTGTCTTCCAAATTCTCTTTGTTAATTATTTCTATCGTCTCCTGTAAGACGTTCTTCAACAGTTCTCCGAGGCGTTCGTATCGAGCGATTATTCGCGACGTACAAAGGTCTCTGATGGAAGAAAATTGAGCTACGAACCGTTTACAAGTTTATAGCTTTAGGCCGAGTCGTGCACGCACGTGTAGCATCGATGGTCGAAATTTGAATCGATCGTTTCGATTTTGAAGTCGGGACGGCCTCGTACAGTCGTGGTTATAATAAATTTACGCTCGATACTTGTTCATGGGGAGGCCGATATTCATATTTATTTATGAGGAATGTACGCGACCCTATTGATTTTTCGACGTTAACGCAGTTGGCTCGTTATTCGAGCGCCACCCCTTCGCCGCGTTTCCAGCGAACAAAGCCGGGTCCGGCAGAACTCCAAAACGGGCCGATGATCGATTTCATGCCGTGGAACATGATTTAAATACGAAGTTAGCCGATCTGCCCCAATCGGAATTGCGAGGAGACAAAGAGATAGCGTTTCACGGAGATACGGTTCATAATCTTGAACGTGTCGCGACCTGTTGAGTGACGTGCGATTCAAAGCCCTCGACGACGAGACTGAAAATCGAAATTACGGTTGCTTTGATTTTCTTGAAGCGTAAACCAGAACTTCTTGCTGACAGAATTATACACGCATGAAGATAATAGTTACTCTGTGTCTTATGCAAAAATTTGCTTAAAATATACAACAGGTTGAGTGCCACATCAAATTTATAACATATATAATAGCAATCAATGGAAGTTTAATTAAGTATCGAGGACATTATAGACATGCAGACAAGTTAATTAGACAAACGAAACAGTGACTGAAATAAGCAGAAAGAACCTTAGGTTCTTACTGAAGCAGCATGGGAAGTGTGTCTGGCCAGACAAGTAGAATAAGATCTTCATGGGGTCAGTTAAGTAGAATAGGACTGCAAGTGGTTAAACTAAAGAGGATCAGATGAGTACAAAAAATTGTAGATTGTCAGACAAGTAGAGTAAATTGTAAACGGTCAGACAAGTAGAATAAACTGTGGGTAGTCAGACAAGTAGAATAAGCTGTAGGTAATCAGACAAGTAGAATAAGCTGTAGGTGGTCAGACAAGTAGAACGAACTGCAGGTATTCAGACAAATAGAATAACGTGTAGGTATTCAGAGAAGTATAAATAATTGTAGGTGGTCAGACGTGTGGAATAAGACTATAGTTGAGCTAGCAGAATGTTGTAATGCGACAAAGAATATTAAAAATAATTTTTTCACCTACTAACCAACTTACTATTTTTCGTTTCAGGTATTTCCACGCCACCCTGCACGTACATCAGGTACAGTAGCCTGGATGATGTGAGACCACAAGAGTTAGGATTCCGTCAACTGGAATTCACACCCACGGTGATATCGAAAATGCGGTGAGTTGATCGACCTAAATCATGCATTTATTATTAGTTTATCGGTAGCAGGTTTATTATTAATCGCTTTACGTCGACGGTGTATTTTTATTGGGATTACATCAACCCTTTGGCCATTGTCGGTTATAAGCGCGTACCCTCTTTAAATAGTAGCCGCATTTTTCAGGCTTGCACTGCTATCGAGGGTAGGATTCTTACGGGTGAAATGCATTGGAAAATGATTAAGCGGAGCTTTATTTAAACATGGTGCAAGTCTTGATGATGCATCGCTATTCTAGCAAATGTGTCATAATACAAAAGCTAAAATAGGAACGGTTGATTAAAATTGATCGGTACGTAATAGCATAAACATTAGGGAAATGAGATAAAAGTGGAGTGATCCAGTTTAATTTAACATGATTTCGCTGGTAATAGAAAACGTGAGGGAAGAGATAACCGGTTTTGTACGTGATATGACGAAAACACCGGAAGATTGAATAGATTTAATTAAATGTAAATTGGAAGACATCGCTGGGAACACGAAGCATCTAATTAGAAACTGGCCCGCTATGTTCGATGTTAGCAGGGTGAATTCGAAATTTCACTTCCACACCCTTCAAATTACTTTCCCCTTATTCTTTCTCCTTCGCCTTTAATCGCGTAATTATGCTACAACCAAATTATAAAGCGTGTCTCTAATTAAATTACAGACGACAGGGTTCTCTTGTTAACAGAATTACATTCATCTAACAGATATTAAGACGTTTAAACGCTTCAATTTTTATTTCTTCGTTTCTTTCTTCCCTCTGTTTTCTTCGCATCAATTGTTACATTAACGACGCTAAATAGACAATTAACGTCTTGCATTATAATTCATTTTTACACACAATTCGATTTATCTGAACGAACCCTCTACAAGGCTTCATTAAATTAACGTCATAAACTTGCATTTTGTAACTTTGGGTCGCAATCCAATTATCTGTACTTGAATGTTGATAAATCTGTATGCAACGTAATTCGAGACGACTCGACAAGCAAATCTCAGTACGTTGTTTACAGTAAAAATAGGCAGAAGTGCTGATAGGAATTAAACATGAGCAGCAGTTAAACGCGATAATTAATTCGAAATCAGCAGAACCGCTCGCGGATTAACAGGCACCAGTCCCGTTTTCGGTTGTCTCGCTCCAGTTGGCTCGCACCCTCGTCTCGCCCCGTTTCGCCCCCCGGGCATGTAATTGTCGCAGATAAACGCGAATACTTCATAAGCTCGTAATCCTGAAACAAAACGCCAGCCAAGAACAAAGGCAACTCTCCTTGTGAGTCCCTGTCTCGCTTGCCAGTTTCCGTTTTCCGGTTCACTACCAGCCCCTGCGATCTGTTGGCATCAACGTCCAAAAGACGATCATCCTACTTTCCTTCTTCTTCTTCTTCTTCTCGGTCACTTTCAGAGTTATGTCCTTAACCAAGTCGTTCAAGCAGTCCATTATTAAGAGACACTTCATTCGCTGGCAACAAAACCAGCTACCAACCCCTATTGTTTCAATGTTGTTGAATAGACTCCCTGTGACAAGTTAGGGGTATACTGTGGCAAGCGTAAATGATAAGAGAAGTTATTCTAAATCTACTTTTCACCACTGTTCAACTTCTCTGACGAGCCACGATCACATTCTACTTGTCTGACAACCAACAAGAGTGGCACTTGTCTGATTACGTAGAAACTCTACTTGTCTGGTTATCCAGAGTACTTACTACTTGTCTGGTCAATCAGGGTACATACTACTTGTCTGACTTTCTATTGTGACACATACCACTTGTCTGACCAATCACCATAGGTATATCACTTGTCTGACTATGTGGCAGATTTACTTCTCCGGTTATCTACGGTATTTACACTACTTGTCGGGTCATGTAGGGTACACATACTACTTGTCTGACTTTTTGTTGTCACATACCACTTGTCTGACCAATCACCATAGGTATATCACTTGTCTGACTATATGGCAGATTTACTTCTCTGGTTATCTACGGTATTTACACTACTTGTCGGGTCATGTAGTGTACACATACTACTTGTCTGACTTTCTGTTGTCACATACCACTTGTCTGACCACTCATCATAGGTATATCACTAGTCTGACTATATGGAAGATCTACTTGTCTGGTTATCTACGGTACTTATACTACTTGTCTGGTCATTTAGTGTTCATGTACTATTTGTTTGACTGCTCTGTGACAGATACTATCTGTCTGACCATGTAACTGTATATTCTACTGTCATGCAGGAATTACGATGTATATTTGAGCAACTGAGAAGAAACTGGCCTTAACGTATACCACAAATCTGACTGTGAAGATACAAAGATGTAGGACATTTTAAATCTTGCACAAAGTTATCAAGATTTGATACATTGCAGCTTCAGGTATCGAGTAGTGGATTATAAAACTGCCGGTTCGAACAATGAGTAACTTTTTCACTGGCGATGCAAGGGATCGAATTCATGGATGTATCCGATATTTTTTTAGACGTTTTTGGAAAAACATTGCTGCCCGGAAAGCCTGTGTGAAATATCCCGGGGCATCTCAACAATATGCGGTATCTTCCAGCTACAAAAATAATAACAAAGTTATTTTAGGTAACGACAAATTAATTTTGTAAATATTTGACGAGCCGCGGTAATTATTTTTTGTCGATAAAGGTATAGAATTTTTTATAAATATGAAATCTAAATGGATGATATTATGGTATGTTATCATAGTATTAGCGAATCGATCATGGTAGCAGTTACATACCCATAAAGTCTTGGCAAGCTTCGGCGATGATACATCTTGTAATCTGCTTTTCCTCGTGGAATAACGGAGTTCCTCTTGCGGCCGCAGGCCATAATCTATTTCTCTGCCGCATTTCTGCGCTGTTATCTTCTCTTTCTTTTTCGCCGTCTCTCTTCTGTCCCCTGTTGGCTGCTTCATCGAGCTCACTTTCCGACTTCTTCCTAGTGCAGCTGAACCGTCGTGTCTTTATCCTCTCGAGGGTGGTTTATTCTTGCCGGCGTAAAACCGTGGAAATAGCGCAACCAAAATGGTGACTGTGTTTAGCGTCGTTGACTGGAACAATTTTTTAACGTTTACGAGAAAAATTTCCTGTCGTGTACGCCTGCTTTTATAAGACCATGCATTTTCGATAACAGTTTGCCAAACCGTGTGCTCGTAAAAGTATATCTATGACGGTTTAAATAAATTTATGATCGAGTATCGTAAACATAAAAATTCTATATAGTAATGAAACACCCCAGATAAAAATTCTTTCAGTTTTAAAACAGGCTTTTCGATACGCGAACGATCGTTTTTGCAATCGTAGTAAAAAGTTATGGAAATTAAATGGTGAAAAAGAATTTTTACGAGACAGGCCGAACTACCCTTTAACTTAAGTGTCACGAATTGTGTAGATTGAACGATTTCCCGCAATTTTTCTGATTATTTCTGAAAACGTTTCATCCCCCGTGTCAGGTTAAAACCACGCGATAGTCCGTTAGCGAGGGAAATCGGCATTAAGGGATGAAAGGATTTCGTTTCGACGTATTTTGCCTGTAATCCCACCCCTTCACCTTTTCTTCTTCTTTCTCCTGTTCGTGGTCTGGAACGAAGAAGTTTTCGAGCTTCTATGAGCTCGTGCTTCTTTTTCCCTGCAGGGATCAAGGACGATTTTCGGCTACAAAGATTGGAAATCGCCCTGGCCGTTATTTCACCCCCTTGGTCATTGCACCCTGAATCTCTCGAATAAGATATCGCTTCTCTCGTCTACCCTTTTTTTTTTGTCACACTTGGAAAGTTCTGGGTTCAATGAACGCGAAATATCACTAAATTCTTCGTAGATACTGTATGAATTTTTATTTCTTGAGTCATTGTGTTTATATCTCAATATGAAAGTAGTTGGTTTTTCAAAATTTCAGGGTAAAGACAAATGGTCGGCATTTAATTCACGAACCTCGAGGCAGATTGTTTGGAAGTTTTTATAAAGTACATGATCATGCACTTAATTATGGGAGAAAGTTAACAGCGCCCATCTAATGGTTCACCATCGCCCCTCATTTTGTATTTCATTATTAATTGACGTTCGGAACAGGTCTCGTACAGAACGGCATTTCGATCGATCATTACTTTCCTCGTGTAATATTTCTTTGTTGCTGGGGTATTAGGGTCTCTAAAATCCTTAGGAAGACAATAAGTCTCTTCCATATATTCAACGTCGTCTGGTATTATTGCAAAATAAGAAAAATTCTGTCGACTCCTTACTCGCATTTATCTTCTGCGCGAGCAATCTTTTCTCTGTAGATAAAAAGTTTTTTAAACTATGAAGCTGATTTTCACGAAACCACTTCGTGCGATTACAATTCAACATTTTATTAAACGTCATATTTCATTAAATATCGAAATATTGAAAATCTAATATTCAAGCATTAATCTACAATTTTGAAGTTTTTTTAAATGATATCTCCAGTAGATTTGTAACTTCGAAAAACATTTTTCTATGAAAGTGACGAAATGAACATTTTTCGCGAATTGAAATTTTTATGAAATTGAATAAATTAGCCTAAATATAAAATTGCAAAATAAAATTGCAAAGTGCAAAATAAAATTGTAAAATTTTATATATAGATTTGATAGGATTGGAATGATAGAGATAAAAATGTTGGAGTATCCATTGATCAAATACAGATATTTTTCGATCATTTTTCCCCCATAATTGACCACTTACGTTTGTTGCCGGCGGATTCGTGATATTTTTCAGCTGTTGGTGACATTTTACACAAGAATATTCGATCTCCTGCTCCACTCGTTATTACAAGCCCTGCTAAGGGTTCGTGCAGGTCCTATAAATTACATTGCCAACGAGACGAAGTCGACCACAGACCCGTCAATAATTCATCGCCGACCCGTTTCCACCAAAAATCCTTTCACGTACACGAAAAGGGAACGTTCCGGTCGCAGTCCGGGAAAATATTTAATTTACCGAAAAACCTGCGAAAGCACTGGATAAAACTTTCTCATCCTGAATTTTTCAATCGTTCCCGGAAATCCCTCGCAAAAATTAAATGTAAATAATAATATATTCACCCAATGAAATCATTCTTAAAAATGTGTGGCGAACGAAAATGTAACTTCGAAAATTAAAATAAACTGCAATATCGAATTCGAGTTCTTCAGGAACAACGACACAGTCGCAAACTTTTGATTTAATTACGGGGAAAGTGCAGAGCGGATAAGAAAGATTTTATTAGAATTTATGACCGCTTTTCTTGCCTCCTTAGTTACAGCTTTCGAACAATCTTTCATCGGAATTGTCTGCTTTTAATTTTTACGCCAAGTTTCCAACGTTTCCACAGCCGGAAAGTCGATGAAATTGCCAACTCTCGTGGCAACCTAGGGAACAATTAATTACCATTATCAGCCCTTTGCCTGTACCCTTGTGGCTGTGTAATCATTTCCTGCGATGTTCAAACCTCGTGGAAGTCTGTTTTAAAACTTTTAAAACGTTTCTTGAATTCAAATTTCGCAAGTTTCAGTACACGATCATTTGATAATCGATTATATTCAATGCACGAGTGTTTTATACAATTTCTACAGTTTTTCACTGTTTAAAAGTATGACGTTTTAAATGGTAAATTTTATGGTTGTAACTGAGGCGATATTGATGAAACAGATTGTAAAAAGAATGTATTGAAGAATCCGTAGTTTTTCACGAAACAAAGGACGCTTCTCATAAAGTAAAACAGTAATATATTACTGGGAACATGCGTTCTCTTTTTATAACCTTTCTGGTACGCCTTTCAGAGAAAATACGTTTACCAGTAAATCCACAAGCCACGTCGACCGCTTTACATAACAAATTTACCGTGGCTGCAATAGAATGCGTTGTTCCTCGCAGAAAAAAAGTTCCAATAAAGCTTCTGTTGCAACATTAATGTGATAAAATATCTGTGCGTGCCTCCGACGCCCCGAACGCCATGGCACAATTACGGATACCATAAATCTGTACGAGCAATCTTCTTTTTCATGAATAATTTGAAAAAGAACGTCCATTTTATATTTATAGAAACTTCGCGGTTCGCTGCACTCGCCAAATCGTTAACATTCTCGTCATAATTTCGTGCATCGAAAAATTGAAACTGCAATGCAATTTGTACTCGCAATTGTTTCCTTGATATTTTCAAAACACTTATCGTATTTAATAAATCACATTGTCAATTTCTTGATTTTTCTTCAAAACTTATCAACGAAACGTACCAGAAGGGTCGTTTGTTCTCTTCCTGTCGATGTTATTATAAATCACGTAAAAGGGGGTTGAATTAGGCAGACAAGGGGTTATGAAAACGAAGCGAGAAGCGACGAAGTTAAATCGTGTATCACTAATGTCGAATAAATGTACCGTAAGCAAAACAAGGCCGGCCTAGCGAACGTCAACTCGACTCGATGGCTGAAATTACTTGGCTGGAGGATATCGTCATTAATCTTGATCAAACGATAGCCTGTGTCGGACTCTCTGCAAGTCGCCGCGACACTGACTCAGAACTTTGTTCATAAATCTAAGCCGGGACCTCCGTTAAGTATTTTTATTTCGCTTTTATTGTGGTCCTCGTGCCGAGCGAACTTTAACGGAAACTTCATTGCTCATCGTTTCCTTTTTTCCTGCGATATTCATTGGTCAATCCTGTTCATTCAGTAAATAATTCGTTCATATTGTAAACGAATGTATATTTATTTACGAATTCGTTGAGTGTACATAATTGCGAACAATCGCACAAGTATTTCATTTCTATAATTAATGTACTAGATTTGAACGGATTAGCAATGAAAATATCGATAACAGCCTGCAAGTATAAACCCTTGTTCAACCCATGAATATTAATGGTAATAGTGCAATGATCATTGCAATCTGTAATAATACTAGATTACGTATTTTAAATTTGTGATAGCTGAAATGTTTGCTGCGAATACCATGTTCAGTCCAAATTCATTACAATGTATTATCAATTCCTGTTTATGCTATTTCCATGCATACGTCGAGGAAGCACATGCACTAATTAGACGATTGAAACAATGGCTAAAGTAATCAAAAGACGACTTCACTAGTCAGACAAGTAGAAGAAGATCTTTATTATGTTATACAAGTAGAATAACAGGTCTCTAAGTGGTTAAACTAGTAAAGTAGAAGCTGTAAGATGATCAGATAGGTAGAAAAGTTAATAAGAATAAACTGTAGATGATCAGACAAGTAGAATAAATTTAGGTCGTCAGACAAGTAGAATAAGCTATTGGTGATCAGCCCAGTAGAATAAACCGTAGGGGGTCAGACAAGTAGTATAAACTGTAGCTGGTCAGAAAAGTAGAATGAACTGTAGGTGGTCAGACAAGTAGAATAAACTGTAGCTGGTCAGACAAGTAGTATAAACTGTAGCTGGTCAGACAAGTAGAGTGAACTGTAGGTGGTCAGACAAGTAGAATAAACTGTAGCTGGTCAGACAAGTAGAATAAACTGTAGCTGGTCAGACAAGTAGAATAAACTGTACATGGTAGGACAAGTAGAATAAGTTGTAGGTGATCAGACAAATATAATAAATTTTAGGTGTTCAGTCAAATATAGCTATGATATTTCCATGCATACAGGGTCCTGAACCTTCAATATGAAATTAGATAAACCGTCTCGGAATGCACAGGAAACTGTGAGCATGGTCAGTGAAGTGGAAGAGGTCAGGCTATGGTCAGACGAGCAGAGAGTATGAAGCGTATTGATCCTCCGTTGATTACTTTAACAAAGTTAAACGCCATATTCTCTTATTCGAAAGTGTAGTCTGTTGTACAATATAAATTGCCTCGTGTCATCGCGAGATAAACGAGAATAGTTGTGGATGCTTTGTTGACTATAGTAGCCGGCTAATCGATAACTTGTCACACGAAGCAATTATGGTGGAAACTTTTCAAAGGTTTGCAGTTGTCAGCTACAATTTGAGTCCTAACTCCACGCTTTCTCGTAGATAGCTTTCTCTGTCCACCGGTTGGATAAACTTTATCAAAGCCGCTGCGCAAGTTTGACGTCACCTATTCGAATGTAAACTCTGATAGAAACGTCAGCAAACTTCTAACCTGTTCCAAACACACGTTAACTGCGCGATGATAATTATCGACTGGGAAACGGGTCATTTCTAAATCATTCGGCGGTGTCATAACGTCGGAAGAATACTAATTTCACCAATTGCCCTAATTGTGTTCGATGCGCAGTAATTATGTCTGCGTTCGCTGTAATTGCTTGCGTTAAATACGAAATCATCCGCGCGGAAGGCAATCTTCAAACAAGTATTCCCTGCGTTGGATGTTGCTGACTTGTAAACGAGTTCGTGTTATTTGTTGCTAGTATTAGATTCCAACTGCACATTAAAAACGGAATTCTCCATTAAATATTTAATGTCCCGAGCGAAGATATCGAAAGAGATGAAACGATTGTTTGTAGAGTCGTTCCGAGCTCGATTTTCACAGTTCACCAAGTGTCGTAAACGGCAGACTTTCCACAAGCAATTTATAGCAGTTTCAAGTGCCCTAAACGACAATCACATTAGTATAGCGCTGTTGGTTTCCCAAATTCGTCGATTTCTGCACTCGGACAATTTATTATAATGGCACATTCGAGCGATTTCTTACGAAACGACATTATATATTTCGATATGAAACGACATGGCTTACGGATACAAATGTTATTTATGAGTAATTGTATCGCGAAACAAAGGCGTTTCGTAATATAATCCTGATAGACTCAGATTAAAAACGATACGAGAACGATAACACAGAAATGTAGTACACAATTTGTAGACCTTGCAAACACGCTGATAGCTAGTAATTTCCAGCAATTAAGACACTCGAGGCGTTCAACGCGAAATGTTTTGAGATCTGATTACTTCGTATCCGACCGGTTCAATTTTCCTGGCAAATGTAGTGCCAATTAAGTAATAACCCCTCGAATAAGTATGCTCCCACATCGAACCAATGAAAACAAAGAGCCAGGGGAACCATTCAACGATAACGAAGGAAAACGACCAGAGGGAGTAAGACCTCTATAGAATGGCTCTCTGAAAACTAACTTCCTTTAAAAACCGAAAATAAATTCTAATACGAAAATCGTACCGTGCGATAATACGCACAAATCTTACTGAAAACTTCCTCGTTGCACCGATAATACTCTTGTTCTGTAATTTAATCATTTTTTTATTTACGTTGATTTTTAAAAAGTTTCATTTTGGCTCTTAATTTACCTTTCGTAACAGAACAAGTGTTACCTGATTCTGTAAATACAGGATTATACTATGGTCAAAGTGAACACTACTGAACCATCAAGGTCTCATACTACTTAGCTATAGGATAATGACTTGTCTGCTCAGTTATGTGGTTTACATTACTTGTTTAACCAGCTATGGGATATACAATCACTTGTCTGAGCAGTTATGTGGTTTATATTACTTGCCTAACCAACTATCGCGTGTATAATCACTTCTCTGACGAATTATGGGTTCAAACTACTTATCTATCTAGTCATCGTACATGTAGTCACTTATATGAACAGTAATGTAATTTGTCATTTCTTTAAATAATCTTGAAGTTTGTATAACTTTTCCGAATAATCATGGGGTTGATACTACTTGTTTGACTAACCTTGAGGTCTACTGGTCTGACTAGTTTGAGGTATACACTACTGGTCTGAGTGGCTGTGAGCTATATACTACTTGTCTGATTAGCTGGGAAGTATATACTACTTGTATGACTAGCCGTGAGGTATATACTACTTGTCTGACTTACTGTGAGGTATACACTACTTGTCTGACTTACTGTGAGGTATACACTACTTGTCTGACAAGCTGTGAGGTATACATTACTAGTCTGACTAGTTGAGAGGTATATACTACTTGTCTGACAAGCTGTGAGGTATACATTACTAGTCTGACTAGCTGTGAGGTATACACTACTTGTCTGACAAGTTGTGAAGTATACACTACTGCTCTGACTAGCTGTGAGGTATACACTACTTGTCTGACAAGCTGTGAGATATACACTACTTGTCTGATTAGCTGTGAGGTATGTACTACTTGTCTGACTACACCATCTGTTTTATCAATCAAGTGGTTCATGTACTTCTGAATAGTTGTGGAGTTAATACTACTTACCTAACGAAGTACTACATCTTGTTTATGTAGAATATGACTTGTCTGAACTGGAGAGTTAATACTACTTGTCTGACAAGCCAGAGAATATATTATCTGACCAGGCATATTCTCTATTTGCCTATTCAGTTTCAGAGGACATTAACTGACCAGTCTCGGATGAACGATGAATCAGACGGATGTTATATACCACTTGTCTCACTACTAAGGACATTATCAGTATTTTACAGAAATGGCCGCCCAATAAGTGAGTTATCGCCGGACCGGCGTACGATACACGAATTGGGCGGTTGCTCGTAACTAGTCCGTAACACGTCATATGGTGTCGCGTCCCTTTGTATCAGCCCATTGAAGGGAACATCGGCAATACAAGCGACATACATTCGCCGCGTACAACGAGCGGACTCGCACGTAATTCGGTATGCTTCGGTGTGCGACGAAACGTGAGCCCTAACGATACGGAACGCCGGAATAAACCGTGTCCTGCGCTTGGCAGCTCGTCCTCGCTTCTGTTCCCGTTCCCATTTCTCTTCCCTAGCCCTCGAACAACAATCCTTCTCCACAACGACACTTTTTTCCCTTCCCCGAATGAGTTGACAACCTTGCTTTTTTCCCTCTGCGACCGGATCGAGTCGTTATCGATGGGTTCGATTGCGAACAACCTCGAGGCCTACTTTTACCTCGATTTGGGTTAAGTTGCTACCAGAGCTGCTCTTTTCAAAAACCTGTGAATGCTTCGCATTTCGCCCTTTTCTTATGGGCTACTTAATTAAGCCTGCACGAAAATTGAACAGTTGTCACAAATACATTGAATCGATTTTCATTTTTTCCTAGCTAACAAGTATTTTCAACGTTCCATAGTTTCTCTAGAGGATATACTTGAATTAACTCTAAGCTCCCCAAATCTCTCGGCTAACTCGGTCTCAGGTTCCAAAGTCCATAGTCTACTTAAATCTATACTTTCTCAAATCTGTATCTAGGTTAACTTTTCCTATATTTCAAGATTAACTCTAGTTCCCACTTGGATTTACTTTAAACCTCTTCAAGTCTGCTTAGGCTAACTCTGCTCATTCGAGGGCCTATTTAAGCTAACTTCACTTTCACATACAAACAACCTCAAGCTCTTGTGCTCTCTCAAGGTCTACTTGGACGAACTCTAAGTTTCAAGTCTCGACTTAATTCTAAATTCCCACGATGCTCATACTAATGTCCGATTCCCTTTCTAGAGTCCTAACCCTCTCGAAACACTCTAGGCCCTCAATAGACTTATCTGAAATCCCCTATTCAGCCAACTGTCTATTCGAAATCGCAGACTCAATCCTTTAATGCTCTTTTCGTATCGTGTGGACCGTCGATCCTCTTCCACATCTTAGTACACATTATCGTCACCATGCACCATTAATCGCATTACCATATGCAATATAGCGAAAGATGAACGTGTTCATAACATCGGGTCGCTTTACCGGCGCAAGATGTTTACCAGACATAAATTGCCAGGTTCTTGCAAATTTTATAGCGGAAGCCACGACACCGGCGAGTTACTAGTTCCCCACAAAGGCTCGGGCGACGGGGAAATTTCCTCTGATCTAACTTTAGAGGAAGCCACTTAATTTAAATGTCGCTCTCCCGTTTGCTGTTCCTCTCTCTCCCTCTCTTTGTCTTTATTGTTCCTTCGGGTGCGGAATTAATTGCTTCTTAAGGAACTGGAATTATGTTTTCACGAGTCACACCTTACTACCGTTGAATTTTCTGAATCCACCTCCTCTCGTCTGGACGGTCTTTCCGCGCTTTAAAACCGTGGGACGCGGTTGTGTTCTGTGCAAAAACGGACGCTAAATGAGACAGCCCCACCTCTGTAGAGTAATTAGTAAATGGAGTGAAGGAGTAAACGTTCGAAGATAAATCATTTGTCGTTATTTCCTTTCTTCGAGGAAGATTCGAACATGGATAATTAACCTTCTCCTTAAAAAATGCGTCGAACTTCACCAAGAAAATCTGAGACTGCCTTTTAAGTTCGAATCAAATGAAGCACCGCAAGCTTCGGAAAGTTCGGAATTATTTCTTGACGTTTTTCTGTCTTCGCCTTTGTCCTCGCAAAAAGCTTCGCGATACTTTTAATTAAAAGGCTCTATTATGCAGAATAATTCATCGTGCGCTGAAAGTATCAAGACGGCGTCGAAAAAGTGTTCTGTCGCTCGAACGATTTGGATGGCGAAATTGTTGTTTCAGAAAGTGAAACGTATTCTCGAAAGAATCAGGGAGACCGTGTTCAGAAGCGGGGCAAAGATGCAAAGAGAGCCGGGTGTTTCGCATGGGAATTGCAAATGCAGTCACGGGCATAAAAATTGGCTGTCATCTGACGTGAAACGAGGAGGGGCAGATCGGCGAAGGAACGAGAACGAGACAGAGAGACAAAAAAATATATATGTACGTATATAGGTAACCGTTAGATGAATCGGTCGGAAATCGATTTCGGCTAGCATGACGCTTCGACTGGGTTGCAAATACGAAATTGCATATGTGTACTGAACGATCGAAGCTTATCGGATTCCAGTAGCCGAACGACGTTCCATTCCTTTTCGTAATTCACATCGAACGAACGCTCTGAATGAAATCCGTGTGAATTTATTCGAAAGAACGCCACTCCGTCTGACCTTTCTCTGCGTTTCCTTTGATGGTACATTAACTTTCTCGAAGAGTACGTAATTTCCCTACACCTCCCAGAAACAAGCTTTTCCTTGAAATGGTGATATCTGTTCTACTTTTTCATCTACTGGCAGTAAACAAGCGACGCAACTGCGTTAACTCTACTGTTTTCATTTTCCATTACGTTTATTTAATATTCGGTAAAATGAAATTATTGTTTCGTTCATACGCTGCAACAGTTTTGTTCAATTTTGCTGCTATTCAATCCATTTTATTTTCGTTATCAATTGTACGGTCACAAGTGAATATCAAACAATGAACTCAATTCAGAATTTGTTTTCAACTGAAATATGGTAAACAGGTTCTGGAAATTAACTTTATTCAGAAATGAATTATTCGTACGAATTTCTGCTAGTCAGGAGGCATATACTACTTGTCTGACCAGTTGTGGAATGTGGATACAAATACTACTGGATACATACTACATGTCTGACTAGTCTTGGAACATGTAGCACCTTAGCTTTTACAAGACATACTACTTGTCTGACTAGTTACAGAAAGTATTCCACTTGTCTGACCAGTTACAGAGCACAAACCACTTGTCTGACTATGCTGTGTAGCATACACTACTTGTCTGACTAGTTGTAGAACATATTCCACTTGTCTGGCCAGCCATGCGGTATATACTACTTGTCTAGCCAGTCCATATGGCAGATACTACTTGTCTGATCAGTCCATGTGTCACATACTACTTGTCTGATTATCTGTAGAACGTATCCTGCTTGACTGATCAGCTATGTGGTATGTACTACTTGTCAGGTCAGTCCATGTGGCACATACTACTTGTCTGCTGAGTCCATGTGTCACATACTACTTGTCTGATCAGTCCATGTGTCACATACTACTTGTGTGATTAGCTGTAGAACGTATCCTACTTGTCTGATCAACTATGTGGTATGTACTACTTGTCTGGTCAGTCCATGTGGCACATACTACTTGTCTGATCAGTCCATGTGTCACATACTACTTGTGTGATTAGCTGTAGAACGTATCCTGCTTGACTGATCAGCTATGTGGTATGTACTACTTGTCTGATCAGTCCGTGTGACACATACTACTTGTCTGACTAGCTGTGGAATGTCAGAAATAAATTTTTAACTGTAACTGAAGATATAATCAGATTCAAATAATAATTGTATCAATTCGCATTTAACAAGTTTGAAATTGAAATCAGTATAAAATTTATACAATAACTGGAACATGACCAAGGTATCAAGGTACCCATAAAATTGATGAAAAATACTCTGGAGAATTTTCTGAAGATAAAATTGCTGGTAGAAATAAAAGGTTAGCCCGCAGGATTCGAAGCTGACCGAAATCCAAGGTGAGATAAATCTTTCCTCAGGAACAGGGCGGTGCAGGACACAGCCGGCAGATTTTTTTCCTCGATGAATCTTCGAAACTTCCTTGAGAACCGATAAGCTTCGACCCAACCGGCGAAAATGAACGCGTTAGTGCACCGGCGAGCCTCTGCCCGATAAATTTTCGGGGAATCTTATCTTCCGGCACACGGAGGATGTTGCCTGGCCGACTTGTAAAATGGATGAACACAGGAGATCTCCGACTTCGGTCAATATAGCCGGGTCGAATCGAGAAAAAGGAACGACCATAATAAAGACGAATAGTCCGTAGCCGAGGAAAGTTGTTAACTGGAAATTTCAGGGGTAAAACTATCCCTTTGGGGTGAAGATGTGAAGATCTGAAGATTTCCTACTTCAGCTCTCGATTCCTCCATTAACTTCGGCTTCAACTTCTTTTCCCATCTACAAAATTGTTATTCTAGACCACGAGTAATTTAGATTTATTGCTGATCCTTATTTTACAACTGAATCATTTATATTTCACAGTTAGGATGAACTAATACTCTACCTGTTAAGTGAAGCCGCGTGAAGCTAAAAATTCTTTCTCAATCGAGAATAAATACGAATTGAAATCAAAATTCAAAATTCAGATAACCGTCCAATTTTTTTATGGAAACTACAATGATCACAAATATTTAAGATAGCGGATAACGTATACTGAAATATTGACGCAAGAGTGAAAATAAACTTAATCGGCGATTCAATGTGCAACTACCAAGCAGTAAAACTATAATCGCATGTTGGATATTACGATCTGATTGTATAATCATGTTCCCCCGATCGTAAACGTGTCGTTGTAAAATTTTTAACGGCGAAGCAACGCCCTGGATATAGTAAATCGAACACGGTTTCAAAGTTTATCGCGTACGTCTGATTTATGCCGAGCTATACTACTTGCGATAGCGCAGTTTAGAAGAACGATCTGCAGAAAAAACGTTTTACGAGTCTTGAACTTGTAAATACATAAAAAGGAAATATTTAAAGCTCTAAACAGTGGACCAAATTAAAATTATGTTTGATTATAGAAATTCACAGAAAATTGCAACTTCAAATTATCTTTACCATAAAATTTTTTTTTCAACGATTATATTTTCTTCTTCGATTATAAAATAAGCTTTGTCCTAAATCATTTCGCTTGTATCTTAATAACTGTGGCAAGGAAATCGAGTGCGTGCAACAGGTAACATGATTCAAAATTGCCAGCATTTCAGCTGACGATAAAATCGGATCGTAGTTCACGCGTTACGCCGTTCAGCTAAGAGGATCTGAGACAATTCCTCAAATCGCTCGGTGAAAATCAGACACATTTCAACGCTGACAGGCGTCACGTTTGCGCCACTGCATACGAATAATCTGCTTACATTCCGTGACGACCTATTCAACAACAAATTTCCACGCAAATTCAATGCAAATATAAAAGGGAACATTTGTCACTTTATACCCACTCAAAAATTAATTCGAACCCTTCAAACATTTGCCAGGTATGAAATAATTCTACGTGTATCGATTAATTTAACATCGCACTGCAAAGTTGTAAAATTATTGAACAGTTAAAAGAGAATACGTTTCTGATTGCGAGGGAAAAATTTTGACAATTTTTCATACAATTGCAATTTGCAAACTTTTGCAATAATTTTACTATTTTTAATTTTTTTATAAAAATGAATACTGAATCGATCGTGAATGCAGATATGATCGTTTTATAATTCGATGGAAGTAAATTGCTAATCGTCGTGCAGAAAGAAACACAGTATCTGCAGGTTACATAGCAAACGGTAAACTAAGAGTCATTCATGAAACTTCTTGTCGTGGAAAGTTAACCGAATAGGAAACTGCGAAACCGCTAGCAATTCGCTCGAAGCTCTCGCAACTTCATCAAAATTTGTTAGCAGACTTCTCTGTACACGGCGAGGCTAAAAGCTGATATCCAACGCTGATAATCGAGAACTCGGACAGCTCAATGGTTCTGTCTAATTATCGCAGCAATAATTCAGCGGAAATTAGTCGGTCAGCGCTGCACCGTCCGTATTTGCTGAATTATAACATGATTTGTTCGCACACCCGGGACCACCATGGCCGCGAAAACTAGCGGTGAATTGTTATGTCGGGCTTTTCGCGTTCACGATTCGTTTCAATTAGCTTGACACGGGAACAACGCGACACTGGGCTACGACGATGAAAAATATAGAGTGTACAACTCGAACTGAATAATTCTGTGTCGGCTGTGGTTAAGCACGATTCAACTGTCAATTGAAGCGGTTGGTTATTTAGTTGTATTGATACTGCAGCGGATTTGAAGCGGTGGTTTTCCAAATATGGGTCAAAATCCACCGTCACGTTACTAAAACGTGGACAACTTTATAAGAAGCTTCTGGGATTTGGGAACTTTGGAATTTTTCATTGTGGTACTCTAGGACACAGGCACATGTGAATTGCGAAATTTTCGAACCTCAAAATTCCGAAGTCTAGAGTTTTGAACTCTAGAAGTTTAATAACATTGAAATTTGGAACTTTGAGATATCAGTATCTTGGGATTTTGATCATTTCGAGATGTCAGAAACTTGAAATTTTCTGAATTTTGAAGCTTCGAAATTTGTGACAGAATTTTAGGGTCGGAAAACTTTTTGAATTTTTTAAGTTGCAAAATGTGGAAGAATGGAAACAGTAGTTAGTTGAACAATTAAACTGTGAAGTACGAGAGAACTGTAATTACTGTACAGACGGTTCAAATTTGAGGGTCCTTATTTTATTGTTTACCGCAACTATAGGTAACGTTGATGGGAGTGGGTATTCAAAATCGATTCACCTAAGCTTCCCCCGGTAATAATCGTGAAAGGCGCCTTTGAACTTGAATTTGTAGATGGTTTCCTAACTTCTACAGGCTCCACTAACTTTCTATCTCATTTACCACGAATCCAGGATACCTCAATACCGCAGATATATAGTTGCACCATATCTGAAATCCGGGGAACATGGAATCGATCAAGGGTTACGGTGTACTTGCACTTTGTTGCGGTGAACTCTTGTAACGTTCAACTACATTAATATCGCATCAGTTTGTCGGAAATACTTTCAAACGTTATGTAATTAAACCGTTAACTGTTTACCATCTCGTGAGGAACAAATATTGTACCCTGAAAACTGTTAGGGAGAAATATACTCCATGTCTGATCAATTGCTGGGTAGATACTACTTGTCTGATCAGTCGTATGGCATACTACTTGTTCTATGACGAAACGAACTGTGAGGATCACACTACTTGTCTTACTACCTGGAATGTTCATACTACTTGTCTGACCAGTTGGACGATATATACTACTTGTCTGACCAGACAGTCCGTATATACTACTTGTCTGACCAGACAGCTGGTATGTACTACTTGTCTGACCAGCCAGGAAAGATATATTATTTATCTAACCAGCGGTAGAGCGGATATTATTTGTCTGACCAGTTACTAATCATATACTACTTGTCTGACCAGTAACTAACCATGTACTACTTGTCTGACCAAGCCTGCACTATATACTACTTGTCTGACTAACAGCTTTTGAATGAAACTAAAATGTATTAAATTGATCGTATAAAATATTCATTGCTTTTATTATAGAAGGTAAATTGCCTTATTTTTCATTACATAAAATATTTGATTGAAGGAGAAGATAAAGAGATGAGAAAGAAAGCAATCGACATTCGAATGAAATGCAATAATCCCGGAATTGAAGTTCGAAAGCGGTCAACGGCAAGTGGAGAAGGAAGTTTGAGATGAAATTTCGTGAAAGGGAAGACTGGATTAGAGGTAATCGCGAAGTTAACTTCTAGGGGATTGAAGAACCTAGAGCCGAATATAACCACTAGAAAAAGTTTCGTACGGCAAGTAAATACTATCGAACTGCCTACGCTGGCAAATAATTATCGAAGGAAAGCTTACAGGTAAAGTTGCCGGGTAACGTAAATCCACGCAAACAGTTCCAGGCGAAGTCTGGAAACAGGAAACCTTTAATATCATGATGTAACAACGAACTACGGCAGTGCATAAAATTTCATTTCACCCTTGTTAGACTTACAGTATCGTTTTTCTTACGCTTCTCTCGCGCGGAAGATTTTACGTTTCTAAATTGAAAAAAACTGTCCTTTCTAATGTACAAAGAACTTCGTTAGATCTACTTGCATTTTATTTTTTCAGATTTTTGTAACTTTTAACAGCATTGAAATAATTGTGGCAATGTTCAGTTGGTAAATAATGGCGAAATGTGAAGTGATATTGTTTAAATATTTCATTAGAAAAATTCTTTATTTGTTGTATTCCTCTACAACTATCCAAGTGACATATTCTACTTGTCTGACCAGTTATGCAACATACTACTTGTCTGATCAGCTCCGCGACACACACCACTTGTCTGACTATCAAGGTGGCATATACTACTTGTCTGACTATCTACGTGACATATACAACTTGTCTGGCTACCACGTGGCATATACTACTTGTCTGACTATCTACGCGACATACACTACTTGTCTGACCAGTTAGACAGCATATGTCACTTAATTGCCTATGCACCCACCATACATTACTTGTCTGATCAGACAGGTTACATAATCTACTAAATCTAACAACTCATTCGAAACGTATTGTTAGTCCAAACATGAAAGTGGCCTGTTCTACTTGTCTGACCACCGAAGAGACATTCTACTTGAATGACTCACTCTACTTGACCGCATATGAATGAATATGTACCACTTATTTTACCATTCATTGAACATATACTATTTGTACGATCATAAATAGACTTGTTCCACTTGTCTGACTATCATATAACGCTTATAGACCTACATTATGAAAATTATCGACAACGAAGCACATTCTCCATATTTTTTCTGATTCTCCACACGTCTGAATACTTGTGTTTTCTTATTTCTACTTCGTGATACAATAAATCAAGTCGAATACTATGTCGGAAATACTGAAACCTACGGGCCGCAGTAAATTCCGAGAATCGGTTTAAAGTCCGCTTTCAATTCGTTCGATTGCATTTTAATACCCGCGATCGCCATTAAGTTTCTATCGTGTTAAACGCTGACATACCGGCCGCGGAACAATACAGTTTACAGCTAATGGAAAACTGAACCCAAGAGAGGCTGGCTCGAATCGGAAATCCAGCTTGATCGAGCTTTTTGTACGCGATACTGTTTGTTGTTTCGGGTGAGCCGCGGCTTCGTATTTTGACTCACGATAGCCGCTAAATCTACAGAGATTATAGTTCGATTTTCGAAAATAAAAGCCGATCGAATTGAATGCTTTTATACTTTTCCAGATCCATTCTTCGCTTCTGTGTACAAACGTTATCGTTAGATTTCACTTCTCTGGCAGATTCTGCTCTTAAAGTTAAAAAGCTGAGGGTTGAGATATGATAATGATCTTTTTTAATTATTTACAGTCAAGATCAAGTCTCGAATGTTTAGTATTGACGTAATAATTTTCTGAATAATTGATTTTGAGAGAACTGGGTTGATTCTAAATGGTGAGATGATAAATTAAACATTTTCAATAAAAATTTTTAAATAAATTCTATATAAACGTCATGCACAATGCAAAGTATGATATAAAAAATGAAGTTAAGGTAAGTTAAATTTCCAGATCGTCCATTTTGCTATAAATACTTTCTACGATTAATTCCAGATTAAATTCCCAACAAACTGACTATCGTCGAAAATTCGGATGTCAGACAGCAAAAATTCGACTGATGCTTAGAAGTTCGTTCAGTTACTGATCGATTAACAAATCATTTCGAAGATCTCGAGGGTGTCGCCAACCCTTTCGGAAACCTTTCAAACTTGCCGTAATTAAGTGATACACGTGGCACTTGACGCGCGGAACAGTCAATTTCCCATGAAAGCCTTCATGGTCGTTGTAAAATCGAAACGAAGGGTCCGACTCAAAGGGCGGCGGGTTTCACGAAGGTGACCGGAAATGTGGAAGAGGTTTGGTTGGATGTAGTTGCAAGCACGTAGAGAACGATCGCGCGTTCCAGGTTAATTGGCGAATCACGGTCAAATGAAATTGTCGTGAGCGTTTGATCTAATTAGCCGTGGGTCCTGCTGATGCGCCTATGGCCTGCAGAACCATAATTAAAGGGCGGACACGAATTAACGGCGACTCTCTGCTGGTTTCGAACCCACCCCCTACGGCGTTGCGTTCAATTTTCTACCGCTGTGAATTTTGGCTACCACATATACTCGCCTTTCGACCACCTAGCGTTTTAATTAAGATCGCCCGGAATCAGATTATCCGTTAACGATAACGACAGCTACCGATACGTGCGTTTGTCGCGGTTTTCGGAACCTCGGACACCGTTACTACGCTTCCTACAATTTTCCTAACTCAATATGCAAACTTTCAGATAGCTTTCACACATTTCACAATTATGTCTTACCAGGGATCGTTTGCAAGCTTCACCGCCCCACAAGTTTCTTATTAGAAGGTACTCATTTAAAGCATTCCTCGAAAGCAGTATTGATTTTCAAGATAAAGAATGTGTTTACTAATTTTTACTGTTTATTTTTCAGCTTCATTTCTAATTTCAAACTAACTACAGTCTAGCGTTAAAATTGTAAAAATTTGGTAAGTTAAGAATTTTGAAGCTCGACAATTTATCGACAGAAAATTTTGTAATTAAATCGAAGGTGTAGTGGAATAGAAAGATATCGAAACAGCAGGAAATCTTGGAACGCGAATCTCCGTAATTGCCATAATCGGTGAGCATAGAAATGTAGCCAGTTTCCGTTAATGGCAGCGGCGATTTTTCCGCGCTGAATTTATAGCCGGCGGATAATCCGATAGCGGCCAATTGTGGGAGGGTATTTTGTCAGCGATTAGATGGCGATTTGTGGGAGGAGGCGGTAAATTTTTCCCCGGGACTCGGTGCTACCAATTAAAATGGAAATTCCGGCCGGCGTATTTGCATAAATAACGGAGAAGTGGCGCACGTTGAATGAAACTGAGGACCATTCGCCACGATTTATGTTTTCGATTGTTTTTACCGGCGATCGTTGCGAGCGAAACGCAAATATTGGTACACTCGAAACGCGGCGATTTCGCGTGCTCCTTTTTTTCGCCGTTAACGTCAGAAATCGAGATCTGGTTCGATTAAAATTGGACGGAAAATAACGAATTGTGCCGCGATCGAACAGTGCTTGCCAGGCAAGGAAAAACTTCATCGAAAATCGATGGGAAGATGAACAAGGGGTCGACAGGTAAAAAGTTTCGTTGATTCTCTCGTGAATGGCGGATTGTTCGATTCGCAAAATCAAGGGGTGTATTTGCAGTCTGTCGTGATACAACTTTAATTTGCGACTCCCACAAATTCTACAAATCACTGTTAACCAACTAACGCTCGGTGTTTACTTCGGTGTCGTTTATTATGTACCCTCCGACAAGGTTTCATTTAATTGTCGCTTTTCATCAGCGAACCCTGAAAGACCTCGCAAACTTTGTATTCGCTGCGTAATCGATTCGGTTGCTGATTGAAAATTGTGTTGGTTCGTTAAAAATTATTCGTTTAGTAGGTCTCGTTTGGCCGGGAAATTTTCGCTCGGCGTCGACTGTTTAAAGGGTGCAAAGGGAAATTTTGTTGCTTTGTGGAACATTCAGCGGTGAACAATTTCAAATTATTTGTACTTCAGGTACGATTTCGAATAATGGAATAAAGTGATTGAAAAGCTGAAGAAGTTTGAAAATTTTATAATTTCAATTGATATATAATCAAGAATGTATCTGGTTTTTCTAGTGAAAATAACACGGGTAAAATAATACTCTACTTATTAATTTTAAGAAATTTTATGGAATTTGAAAATTTTGGAATGATTGAGGAAGTTTGTGGTGAATGAGGGTTGAAAATCTAGGGATTTGGCCATCTAGGAATTTGGGGAATTAGGAATGAGGGATGTAGGAATTTAGAGATCTAGGGACATCGAAATCTCAATATTTGTAAGTCTATTAATTTGGGGATACTGATCAATGTATTTGGAGGCTCACGAATTTAGGGACTTTGTAATTTGGGGGCGTAGGAATTTTGGGTTTCTAGGGATATTAGGACCCTGGTACTTGGGGGTCTAGTAACTTGAAGACGGAGGATTTTGTGAATATAGGAATTTCTGGATCAAGGGATTTGGGGGATGTAGAAATTTAAAAATACAGAGATATAGAAATCTTGGGATTTGGAGATTAAACAATTTGGGAACATAAAGAATTTGTGGACATAGGGATTTCACCATCTAGGAATTTATGAATCTAGGGATTTGGGAGATGTAGAAATTTAGATATCTAGGGATATCTTAATATTTGGGGGTCAATTAATCTGAGAACATAGAAATTGGCTAATTTACGTATTTGGAGGCTCACGAATTTAGGGACTTTGTAATTTGGGGGCGTAGGAATTTTGGATTTCTAGGGATATTAGGACCTTGGTACTTGGGGGTCTAGTAACTTGAAGACGGAGGATTTTGAGAATATAGGAATTTCTGGATCAAGGGATTTGGGGGATGTAGAAATTTAAAAATACAGAGATATAGAAATCTTGGGATTTGAAGATTAAGCAACCTGACGATCTAGAATTTTATGAATCTAGGGATTTGAAGTATTACTAATTGGGGGATGTAAGAATTTAGGGATCCAGGAATATGAGAACCTTGAAATTTGAGAGTCTAACATGGTGACACTTGCAGATCTACAAATTTGTAAACACAGAAATTTGAAAACTACAATTTTGGAAACGTAAGAATCAGAAACTATGGAATTTGAAAAGTCTGTAAATTCGACCGGTAATTAGTGAATCTAAAAATGAGTAGACTTAGAATTCTGTTAAACCAGAACATCTGTGTACTTAGAAATAGGTCCACATCTAGAAACCTGCAGCTTCGGAAAGAAGATTTCGAATCCAGAAAATTGTGGAGTCAGAAGTTAATCGGGTCCCTCTAAATTTCGAGGTAAACTCCGAAAAGTTCGAAAGCTACCGAAGATCAGAAATTAGGATGTCGACATTTATCGAGTTTCGGAGCGGACGAGGTAATACTTCCGTGAGATTCCTTCGGGACGTTGGGTCCATTAGCCAGCCGCGTATTTCATGGTCTCACAATCGACTCCGGTATTCGAAGCTGGCCACGTCTAATCATGGCGATGTGGCACCCTTCGTTTTCCATTCATTTCCCGGCTGAATGAGCCACGGTATCCACGGGGACGTGTAGGCGCGTTTCGGCGCGTCCTCGCGCGAGTAGGTCAGAAACACGGCCTCGGAGCAGACTGCAGCGAGCGAACGATAACGCCATGAAGACAATGAAGGCTGGCCAACAATGGCCCGTGGGACTAGCTAGATGACTGTTGGGGCTAGTGAAAAGAGGATGCGATGGCTGAAACGGACAAATGACGAGAGTCCTCCTCCTCCGCCTCCTCTCGGCCGGTCTCGTTCGTCGAAAGTGTATACCCTGCCACCATTTAACATGTAGCTGATGAATAGCCACGGCGAAGAATGGCGAGAGGGTTCCCCACGGAGTCTCGTCGGGGTTTGCCAGATTTTTGTCGCCGCTGAACCATCGACAGGACGCGTTCTTGTCTTTTCTTGCTTGATGAATTGTCTGAAGGCGAAATCGGTAGATCTCGAATGGTGGGATTTTCGATTCGTGTGTAAATTAGGGTAGACTCTTTTCGGACCATTCAGGAGTGTTGACAGAGGAAATTGTGCGGGGAGATTTCTTTGGGGATGGAAATATGGGGATTTGAATTGGGGAAGATTGAAATTTGAGGGTTGGAAGATTTGGGAGGGAACTTGGGAATTTCAAGGTTTTTGTATTTTTGAACGTGGGGATTTTGGGGTTAGTAATTTGGGGATATAGGGATTTGAGGGTGTAGAGATTTGGGAACCAGGGATTTGGGATGTAAGGATTTGGGGATGTGGGGACATGGGGATACTGGAATTTGAGAATCTAAGGATTTGGGGATGTAGAAATTTGTGGATATAGGGATTTGGGGATGTTGGGATTTGGCAATCTAGGGAATTGGGGATGTAGGAATTTGGGGATATTGGGATGTGGGAATCTAGGGATTTAGGGGTGTAGAAATTTGGGGATATAGGGATTTGGGAATCTAGGGAATTGGGGATGTAGGAATTTGGGGATATTGGAATTTGGGAATCTAGGGATTTGGGGATATAGGGATTTGGGGATATAGGGATTTGGGGATGTAGGGATTTGGTGATATAGGGATTTAGTAATGCAGGGGTTTGGTGGTATAGGGATTTAGTAATATAGGGATTTGATAATGTAGAAATTTGGGGATATAGTGATATTGCAATATAGAAATTTGGGGATATAGTGATATTGCAATTTAGAGATTTGGTAATATAGAAATTTGGGGATATACTAATATGGCAATATAGGGATTGAGCAATATAGAAATTTAGCAACATGTGGTTTTATTATCATAGAAATTTGCCATATAGTGATATGGTAATATAGAGAGTAAGTAATATAGTGACGTAGAAATTTATGAATTTACAAATTTAGGAATTGAAAAACCTAGGAATTTACTAATCCTATACATAAATTTATCCCTATACATTTCATGTTTTGAGACATTGTGAATATCAAAATTTATGAATATCAAAATTGAAGGTTTTAAGAACATAGAAACAAGAAAATTGAAAAATCTAAATAATTAGTTATCCAGCGTTAAAAAAAAACTAGTCTAGAGATTTAATGATCTTAATTTTTCATCATACAGTCTACCTAACATCAGTATACTAATATATTAGTACAATAATAATTTAATAAGAAGATATTAATTTTTCCCTCATGTCCAACCCCTGTACATCCCCATTTTTCATACCTTCTCCATGAAAACTTATTCAGCAGAAATTGAATGCCCCGTAACATGTTTCCTACCGTTAATTAAAAAAGATAAGAATAATGGTTTGATAACGGCTATTACAGGTAAATGAATTTAGAAGCTTAATCTACATTTTCCGGCGCCGTAAAGAAACGCGAATGTGTATACAAGTTAGCGGGGGTTCTACTTTATAAAAGCTTGCTCGCACGTAAATGAAACGGTGCTTTCAGGAGTTTCAATTTTACGTATCTTTTAAAAATTAAACGCGTTGCTACGTCGAGTATACACGGCACTCTTAAATCCTCAGTTTTATGAAGGATCCTTTATAAATCGCGGCATTCTTGAATTTTACACCGGGAAAAAAGGGGTACACGGTAAATTACGATATAACACAAAATTAATGTAAAAAGAAAAATCTCGTGTCTTGCGTCGTCGAGCGTTGACAATTTATCCGCGATTGAAGTTCTTTGATATTGATATTTTCGAACGCGTGTAACTTGACGGGTTTGTAAACCTCCTGTGCGATTAAGCTGTATTAATTTGCAAAATTACTCGAAAATTAGCGCTCGCAAGTTTGAACGTGTAATCGGTTCGCATGAATTTCTGGAGATTCGACATTCTGTACCGCTGCGCCTAAACCTTGCGACTACTTCCGGTCGATAAAGGATATCTTCTGCTTCCGTGGTTTGCTTTCTGAGATAGCGCATTCAGCAAACGCTGCATTGTAACGCTGCTGCAGCGATGCACGCGTTATGCATCCGCGTGAAATGTTTGTGGAATCTGCGGTTGAGGGAAACGAATATCTGCTTTCGCTTGTCTCGCGCCGCTTTCCCGAAGAATATGTGGAAATCCATCTCCACTTTGTTATCGGGGAAATTGAAGAAATTCTGTGGAAACAGGAAATAATATTCTGCCGATAGTTTCTTGTGCAATCATCGAATCTGTCAACTGTTTCTTACATCACCATTTTATTGCTGCTGCTAACATTTAAGGAATAATACTCAAAATACATAGAATTATACATAAAAAATTCACTGTTATCGTTAATAAGTTGGTACAATATATATGTGTCATCTGTAGAATACATTAATTAAACGAAAATCAGTAGTAGCAAGTAGTATAAGTACGTAATTAGTCAGACATACAGCTTATCGTAAATCAGAATTTCATGACAGAAAAGTGCTACGAAAGGACACTTATGAGACATGAATTTTAAGTTGAAAGCATCAATAAAAAGGCAGTATAAAGATTTTTTGAATATTCATAATACAAAATGGCTGGTGGTCACTTGAAGTGAACAACAAATGTAATGAACACTGAGATAATGCACATTTTTGTTAGCTGCAGCTGAAGTCTAATGAAATTTCATGACAGAAAAGTATCTCAAAATACCACTTATGGTACATGAGTTTCAAGCTTAAAGCTTCAGTAAAACGAGGATATAAAGGTTTTTTGAATATTCGTAGTACAAAATGGGTGGTGGTCACTTGAAGCGAACAACAAGTGTAATAAACACTGCCAAAATGCACATTTTCGTAAGTTCCATATAACATCAAATGAAATTTCATGACAGAAAAGTATCTCAAAATACCACTCATGACACATCGATCTAAAGGTCAAAGCTCGACAAAAAAGACTACGTACGCGTTTTACATGATCAAATATTAAAACTAGCAAAATAATTGAAAACGCAAGGTAACACAAGAAAGAAACGCTATGACTGTTCGATAATTAATTCCCATCGCCCTCCCAATATTTCGAAAAGAAGAGCTTCCTGATTTTCCAGTTTGAATGACGGCAGATGTTCGCAGAGGGAGATGTAAAACGAGCAGGAGGCTAGCAGACAGTTGTTTCCGCGGTGCACAACGTGGCCGCGTTGATGACGCGAGGAAAAAAACGCGGCTGGAATCGCGGACGGAAAATTAAAGCATTTTCCAGCTACCATCGGGGGAAAAAACCTCGTGACATTCAGCGCACGGTGGTTTTATTTGTTTACGGGACTCTAATAGAGCGTTTGGTGGCTCGGTTGCGACGGTGGCTGCAGTTTTTGCTTGTTGATCAACGAGCCCGACTGCAATCTGCGCGATGTAAGTCGTGGTTTACGCGGAAATTAACGAATCCACCGGAAACTCGCTCAACTTCCTATTTTCATCGACTTCTTTGTCACTTGATGGATAACTTTCGGCTCTCGTTTTTGTTAGTTCACTCAATTTTTAATACACTATTTTGTCCATGTTCTCATCGCTCTTTTTGTCAGAGGGTTTAACACTGTGATAGAAAATAACTTTCTCGGTAAGGGAACTGATATTCTATGTTAACTACATTTTGCCTACTTGTAAATCAGTTGTCATGTATCAGTAGAATACAATAAAAGTTAAAAAGTAGCGGCAAGTAGTACAAGTACGTAATTAGTTAGATGTGGTACCTTATCGTAAATCAGAATTTCATGACAGAAAAGTGTTACAAAGGCACACTTGTGATACATCAATTTAAAGCTTAAAGTGCCAGGAAAATGGCTGTTAAAAGGTTTTGTATGTTTTCGCAGTACAAAATGGCCGACGAATTAAAGTGCACATCATTAACTGAGATACCAAGTACATTTTGTAAGGTGCATACATCTGGTGGAATTTCATGACAGAAAAGTATCTTGAAATACCACTTGTGATACATCAATTTAAAGGTTAAGGCCTCAGGAAATTTACTACATGTGTGTTTTATGTTTACTCTTAATCAGAAATGTCTGGTGATTAATTTAAGCAGATAATGCACTTTGTGGGTATCATAAAACGTCTGTCGCAGATTCATGAGAGAAAAGTATCTCAAAATACCACTTATGATACATCAATTTAAAGGTTAAGGCCTCAGAAAATTTACTACGTGTGTGGTTTTTGTTTACTCTTAATCAAAAATGTCTGGTGATCAATTTAATCAGATAATGACTTGAGACAATCACTTTGAGAGTATCATAAAACGTCTGTCGCAGATTCATGAGAGAAAAGTATCTCAAAATACCACTTATGATACATCAATTTAAAGGTTAAGGCCTCAGAAAATTTACTACGCGTGTGTTTTATGTTTACTCTTAATCAAAAATGTCTGGTGATCAATTTAATCAGATAATGACTTGAGACACTTTGAGAGTATCATAAAAGGACTGTCGCAGATTCATGAGAGAAAAGTGTCAAAAACTGCAAAGAAGTGTAAACAATTGAAGTGAGTAACAAGTTTGAAGAGGTATAGAAAGTTCTTTGGAGGTGTATATTAGATGGCAATTATTTTCGAAGCGGGATTTACGGTCGCAGCGTGGTAACAGACAGAGCAGGAACAGAGCGACAGTGGTAATAGATTATAAGGATCAGACGTGGAACAGCAGCAAGGTACGCAGACAATTGAAACATTCCGCTGGATTTTAGCATTACCGGGAAACGTTGGTTTCGCTGAAGCGTGTCAGCTTGCTTTCAATTCGAAATCTCTCTCGATAAAAGTACGTTGCAACGTTGAATTTCTTCCCGAACGATTTCACGAAAGCGACGGTTAATTTTTCTGGGATAGCAAACTAAGGAGAGAAATTTGATAAAAATGGTCGAACAGCGTCGAGATGGCAGCGGTTGCGGTGGTAAACGCGTAAATTATTAAATGTCTCCTTTCAACGGTCGCTAATGGCCTCCCATGGAGGACGCAGTTATTATTAACGGTGGACAGTTTGTCGTCGAGTTGCCCAAAACGCCATAAACGTTCCGAAAATTCCATCCCCGAGAAAGTTGAGCTATGTCGCCGGTTCACGCTTTTAAGTGTCATCTGCCAGCGTGTCGTTCAACTGCCTGGCTGCTTTTACGACTCGCAAAATGTTGGAAGCTTGACGCACGCCGGGGAAAAAAGGTGCGTTAATAATAATAAAAATAAACGGGACATTCGTCATGGCCGTGTATTTACAGCGGACGGAGCATTTGTCACCGGTAATTCACTTCTGTGCTTGATATCAGGAATAATCCGGACGAAGGAGAATATACTGACAATTTAACGACACCGAATTTCTGCAATTTTTTGTGCTTCGCGAATTATTTGGTGGGGTAAATTAGGAAAAAGTTTGTAATTGACGACCATAAAATTTCATCGCTAATTTGTATCAATATTTGCAAAAAATTTCTGACGGAATTTGCAATGACTTTCTGTTCATCAATGTTTTAATTCTTCAATTTTTTGTTCTCATTGAATTTATCGAGTAGTAGTTTTAGAAATTGGTGCACCTTCAGATTGTGAAGATTTCGAATTTGGGAGTTTGATAGCGTTATGAATTTGAAAATTTGTAAAGTTGGATGTGAATATAAAATTTGAAATGTTGGAAATAGGAATATTTGATGAAGGGCGAGTATCACAAAAGTTTGATTGTCTCAGAGGACAAGGTCGTGAACGGAAGCAAAGCCTGTACCAGATTTCATGCATTTTCAGTAGTCTAGTAGAATATGAAGCTTGTATCAAGTAGCCAATGGAAATGCATAACGGTGCCTAGATTACGTACGAACCGGAATATCAAGCGAGTTTGAGCTGTTGCGTGAGAAGTAATTTCAACACGGATACCTGCGAGCTTATCCTGCTCATTTTGTCCACAGGAATTTTGCAAAATTTTAACCGATGTTTTCCAGATTTCTGCATTTGTAGATCTTTAGATTTTTGGACTTTTGCAATTTTAGATTTTTAGATTTTTAGATTTTTAGGTTTTTGGATTTTTGAATTTTTAGATTTCTGGATTTTTAGATTCTTGCATTTTTAAATTTTTGGATTTTTAAATTTCTAGATTTCAGAATTCTTAGATTTTTAAATTCTTAGATTCCCATATCCCTAGCTTAATGGGTTCTCAGGTTCCGAAATTGCAAGGTCCCTAGACTTATATAATTCTATATTTTTAGGTTTCTAGATTTTCAAATTTCTAGATCTCTAAATTTCTACATATTTAAGTTTTTAAATTTCTAGCTGTACAAATTTCTCAAATTTCAAGCTCCAACATTGTCAGATTCCTGAATTTCTCAATTTCTAAATTTCCACACTTTTAAATACCCCACTTACAAAATCAACTTACCAAAATCACCGAATTTTTAACACTGAGAACTTGTGAATATTTTAAATCAAATACCCAAAAATCTGTAGACGTAGAAATTTGTAAACATCTGCTCGTGCACTTACGTCACGGTTCAACAATGAGTCCGCAACTTGTCCACATTAATCATAGACTCGTATAATATCGCGTGCAATTTATTCGCGAGGAAAAACGTATCGCATCCATCACGGCCGGCCGTATAAAAATTCTCCGGATAATTTCGTAACCTCGGAATTTCACCTCCGAACGGATTAACGAAAGTAATTAGTGCAAAACGGTTTACAACGCGGTACACCGGAGACCGTGTCCAAGCGTGTTGCAGTTTTAAGTAAATAGGATATTATTCGTACATATGATTGTATCGATTCGCTGTGCAGCTTCCGGAATTCGTTATATCGTTCCAACATTCCGTTCATTTCTGGCCACTGCAGAATGTATCCGATTGAATATCTGGGGAGTTAAGATAGCGTTATTAATTATTGGTTAAACCGCGGATTATGCGCCATGCGATAGCCTGTTGCCAGAGAAAACGGTATTGCTTCCAATTTCCGGCTTGTTCAATTAAATGGAACGACATTATTAATCATACAAACTAAAATGACGTGTTTAATCTCGCTTGCTTGTGATTTACACGCTGAAGTTGACCCTGTAAATTATTTACAGTTCAAGGGGACTGTCGCTGTGGCTTTTAGATTACGTTCTTTGAAGGTTAGGTTAATATTTGAAGACTATTTTATTTATAATTTTTCAGTGAATTCAATGTTAGAGTGCGGTAGGGTGTTTTTATTTTAGCAACAAACTTTTAGGTTATTAAATTTTTAGGTTAGGATATTTTAAAGTTATTTTTGAAACACTGAAACTTCAGAGTTTGTAAATTTTCAAATTTTCAGTTTTCTATATTATCATATTTTCATATCCTATTCACATCACCAAGTATCAAAAAAATGTTCAGATCCTCAAACATGAGAAGATCCAAATTTATAAATTCTAATTCTGCAATCACCGTAAAAAGTCTATAAAAGCTGATAAACGTTCTAAAAATTTAGCAACGCCTCGTTTAGAATTTCAATCGCGCAGTGCAATCGTGTGAAGATCTGTTACCGAAAAACGAAACAGCAAAAAATGCTTCCATAATTCAGACAGTTTCTGAACCGCTTTCGGTGATTCGAAGTTGCAGAAGCTTACGTTAGCACATACTACGATGAACATTATGAAACCAGAAAAATTTGCAGAGAAATTCAGCTCTTTAAAGTGCAGGATCAACGAAAATACTTGAGACTTTCGCGAAAAACTTCCTCTTCACGTTTTTACTTTAATTGGCGTTTCTGGCTTCGATGCAAGGCTCTCTACGATGCTGTGTGTGTGTGTGTGTGGTTTTTTTTTAAACGATCCAAAGGAAACGTTTCCTTAGATTCACAGAGAAGGCAACGGTGAATGCATTTTACCGCGTTTGGAAGACGCTTAAAGCGTATTTTTCATGGGTCGAGGGGCGGCAGGGAAAGAGTTGTGTTGCAATTCCGTAGTGAGGGGTTAGAATCGCTTGAAAACCGAGCCAACACAGGCGGAAAAAGAAATAAAGTTCGGGGCAAAGAAATAAAGGAAAGGGCACGCGATTCAGGCTGTCGGGACAGGAGAGTCTAATTTTGAAGCGCTTAAGTTACGCGGTGCCCACTTGCCGGTAATTAAGATGCGGCGCGCTCGAGAATTTCGCATCGCGGAATAATTGAGAATGTAAATGGACGGAAGAACGTTTTCTCGATATAACTACCGAAGACCTTCCATTACCGGATTCAAAGAAAGCAGTCACCTTTTCGAATACACGCCGTTAATATCACGACTTATTTCTCAACGTTACGCTCCTACTTCCATTTAATGGGAGTGATAAGAATTTGCGATGTAAAAAATTCATCCCTTTTCGTAGTCGTCGAAAGCTGAAGGAAGATTCAATTATGGACGGCTGAAACGTTGACTCATGCTACTGATGTGCGATAAACGTTGACTCGTTCTACTAATTTTCGGTAGACGTTGACTCGTACTACTTTAGCAATTAAAGAGGAGAGATTGGAGCAAAATTTCAAATATATTTGATGTTATACCACTTACTATAGATTGGATGCAGATATTGACTCGTATCACTGATTTTCGGTAGACGTTGACTCGTACTACTGATTTGCGTTAGATATTGACTCGTACTACTTTAGCAATTAAAGAGGAGAGATTGAAGCAAAACTTCAAATATATTTGATGATATACCACTTACGTACTACAGATTGTAAGTAGACATTGACTGATACTACTGATTTTCGGCAAACATTGACTCACACTACTGATTTCAGGAATTAAAGAGATTTTAAATACATTTGATGTTATACAATTCACGTAAGATGGAGTGAATGTAAACATATAGTCAGATGATAACTTAATATGAAAATGTCTGACCACATAAAATCATACTACTGCAAGGTTTCAACGCCCGAGGGGATAATTTGATTCCGTTTCATCAGCTTGCCTTCCGAATATATAAATATTCCATACGTGTTCTACGCGATTAATTCTCAACACGTGTAATTGTACAAGTTTAAGCCGCGTAATGAATGAATTAACACCATAAGCGAAAGGAAGATTAGCCTGAAATATTGATCAAAAGATTAGTACATTCTCTGTGCGAAGCCATCGACCGTCGTGTGTAAATACATTTCCAAAATGGAACACCGAACATGTAAATATTTGACAAGCTTGTTGCGTTATTATCGATAATATCGCTACAGCGACAGGCTCGATATAATCGAGCAAACGAACCGCAAATTAAATTATCCAGGGTGGAGGGAGAACGAGGAGGAAAATTAATAGTTTTTGGGCTGGAAGGAAAAGCGACGTGTCGAGAGGTGGTCCGTATTGGACGGTGGGTTGGCAAGAGCATCCTAGTAATATATCAGACCCGTCCACTAGTAATATACTGCCTAGTGCGGCTTGTTTAGTAGTAATAAAGCGCATTGCTGCCGACCAACAACGTGGACTCAGATCTTGGCAACGACGACCACTGAATTTTATGCGCGATCTGATTATGCGAAGAAGTGGCGGGTTTATCGTTGGGGAGTGCTTCAGATCTCAATTTTTGCTTCGATGTTTACATTCATTTATAATCGATGCATGTTCCTGAGAATATACTTCAAAGGGGAGATACGACGCGTGGAGATACAACGCGTGAGAGTACAGTGCGTAGAGAAATACTTTTTATGGAATTATAGCGTGTGGAGATTCGGCGCGTGAAGATATAACGCGTAGAGTTACGGTGCATGGAGATACGGCGCGTGGAGATACGGTGCGTGACAATACAACGCGTGGAAATACTACACATGAGAGTACAGCGCATAGAGGAATACTACGTATGAAATTACAGCGCGTGGAGATTCGGCGCGTGAAGATATAACGCGTGGAGATACAGCGCGTGAAGATACAACGCGTGGAGATATAACGCTTGAGAGTACGACGCGTAGAAACACAATGCATATACTTACGGCGCGAATAGAAGTCCGACGCGTGAATATACTGTGCGTAGAGATACAACAAATGAAAACCCGATGCGTAGGGAAGTACCACGCGTGGAATTACAGCGCGTGGAAATATGGTGCTTGGAGGTGGAATCCCTCCAGAAATCCAATGAGTGAAAATAGTGTATGTAGAGAAGTATAACGCAAGGAAATATGACACGTGGAGATAGGACACATGAAAGTACAACACGTGGAGATAGAACGCGTGCAAATACAACGCGTGGAGATACGGCGTATGGAGATACGTGTAAAAGTACAACATATGGAAATATTACACGTACGATAAGCAGATACAAAATACATGAATATAAATAGTATGAAAATACGAACTCAAAAACATTACGTGACGATAGAATGTTTAACAGTGAAACAGTAAATGCGCAAACCCTCACCCGAAGAAATACCGGTCAGATATTGCAAACAAAATGACTAGCGCGGTATCTGTGTGTCATCTCCGCGAATTCAATAGGACAAGTTTTTCCATTAAGTCGCGCGTGCGGTTTCTTTTCCCTCGGCAACCAAGTGGAGCACGGAAAGAACGTTACGGGCAATAGAATTGCTAATCCGGCGATAAACACTTCCAAACGGCACTTGGACGAGTACTCTAGGTAGCTCGTGTAACCTGCATCCGGCGCCATTAATGCACTCGCGAAGAAAAAGCAAAGCCGAGTGCAGCGCACCGTGAAATAAAGCAGCGAGCTGTTAGAAGGGCGCGATGATGAGGGTTTATATATCGGGGACTGTCGAACACCCGGGTAAACTCTCTTTTGCATTGACGTTCATTCGGGATATTCGATAGAAATCGCGTTCCCGGATATCGCGAGTGTGTTAATAAAACGGTTTTTATCGGGCCACGGGTTGGAAAGACATTAAGAAGTTCCAGGGAAAATATTTCAACGAGTTCTTTGCGTCGGGGGCTTCGAGTATTCTCTCTGAAGCGTACTTCCAGGGACGATTGAGGAAAATCGAACTTCCATATTACTCGCATGCAAATTTTATTTAACCGAATGCATGGTTTTGTCGACTTTTATTCATTTTTCGAC
This sequence comes from Megachile lagopoda, assembly GCA_036983795.1. Lineage (NCBI taxonomy): Eukaryota > Metazoa > Arthropoda > Insecta > Hymenoptera > Megachilidae > Megachile > Megachile lagopoda. Next base: position 8,923,096 of record CM072798.1, read on the forward strand.
ACATATTAGTCCAACTAGAATGAACATATGAATGTAAGTAAACATAGACACGCGTTGACAAATATAGAATTGGCAAATATAGACACATGTGGAACATGGTCAACTATAGGCAAACATGGACAAACATGGACAAACATGGACATACATAGACAAACGTGGATAAATTTAAACAGTGATCAAATGTATTTTATTACAAAATTTGAAATGTACAAATTTCACTAATTTTGTTCATTATGAAACTTGCTATTCATTAATGTTTGACAAAATACTACACTCTTAAACATTTCTATTAACAGTATTCGATAAACGAAATTTCTGAAGTGAATATATCAATCACTTTGTACCTCCTTGTGAATTATAAGTTCGCTATGAATCTGGTACAACATCAAAAACCGATTTGAACCATATTTTCCGAAGTCAAAAGTGGTACTTTATCGAACATAATATCTGCAAGAATTTCTGCACGATTTCTTCAGAACAATAGCACTCGAGTGAATCAACATTTCATTCAAATTGTTGAAAGAAAGAATTCTTCGCCGGAGGAGTCTTTTCTTCGGAGCTCTATCCCGAAGTTCAATAAAGTTTTTCCCGCAAATCCAGGCAGCTCGCGAAGAAACAAAAGGTTTCCTTTTTCGAAATAGAAAATCCTCATAGGTGTCGGTGTTCGGGGGAATTCTCTTAGCCGTAGGAAAGCTGAGCACGAATCGCAATTTCTGTCGTGTCCTCGTCAAACAGAACCGCGAGGTTGCTTCCTGCGTTTTCTTTTATCTCTGCCTCTCCACGAGGAAATTCCAGCGACTCTGTAACGGGAAATTAATCCGGGGGATCTTTTATTCGTCGTGGAAACTCTTCGGCGCGACCACGAGTTACGCTCGATTTAATCTTGTGACCAGTGCTGTATTAATTACGCTTCGCTCTACGACGCCATCTTGTTCTGCGATGAGCCGAAGGCGCACTTTTTAAAATACAAATTGCAATTTACTTTGAAAGTTTGATAGTATTTAAAATATACACGATTTAATCTTGTAACCAGTGCTGTAATTACGGTTCGTCCGCCGCCATCTTGTTCACCTTCGGCTGAGCCGAAAAATGGCGCGCTTTTTGAAATGCAAACTACAAGTTACTACTAAAATATAAAAGAAGGGAAAGAATTGTGTTTTGCACAAGTTTGTACTGATTTATTTACTTCATTTAGTATTAAATCGCTAACTGTTAATAACAATTTAATATTTAAATTACGAAGGCTTTGAACAAGAATTTTCATGCAGTGAACTGACAGGGACGCATTAAAGAAAATTACAGGCTATTAGATGTTTGCACACCTTTTAACTAAAGGTTTCTCCAAACAAATCAAAGCACGTTAACATTCTAAAACGCAGTAATTAAGAAGGCTAATAACAAAGCTTCAGACGAAAATGAAAACCGTAGCACGTAAAAAGCTTTCTCGTTGCGGAAGGATAAACGTGGATTTTGTGTGTGCAGGCTTCAAAAGCAGACTTTCAAGTGCACTAAAGCATTGTTCGTGATAAAATAAGAGCAAATGTAAGTGTACCAGGTTTTAAGGAGAGCCTCGGTTTTAAGCTGGTTGAAATTGAATCTTTTTCTGTGTCATTATTTCTCTCCTCTCTCATTTGCGAAAACGTTCCAAATCTTGACATTTAAATTGCAAAACGTATTTCGTCGAAATAAAATTGGGGTTTCGAAAGAATTATGGCGGATGTAAAATAAAGCATCGATCGAGCAGACATCATCCTTTTCTGCTTGGACTCGCATTTATTGTGGTCGTTGCGGTAGACAGAGGAAGCGGAGGATGCTTTATGCGATTTCGCAAGATGAAACGAGGAGCAGCAGCTTCCGTGGCACGTCAACCGGTCCTTTTCCATTTTCCTTACGGTCTATCGAAGCGAAACGCCCTCGGACCGCGTCCAAAGGATTCTCCGAAGGGACGAAAAGGGGAGAAGTTTCTTTTCTGACGGACGCCGCCGACGACAAATACCGTTTCCACCTCGGACCGATAGCAATCGAGAGAAAACAAACGCTTGCTCGAACTTTTGCTCTTGCCGAACGACGAATTACTCGACCGTGTCCGACTCCTCCTTTTTCTATTTGCATTGTCGGCTTCCACGCTCCGTCGCTCGACGTTAGACGCTTTTTGCGGATCCGGCTAATGCTGGACATCCACCCCTGGTAAATGTGGCGATATTTTATTGAAATTAATCCAAACGAGAGACAAGATCGATTTTACCGATATCCTTTTTCTGTTTCAACCATCTTCCACATATTTCACTTATCTTCACTAGCTTTTGGTAGAATGTTTTAAATCCATTTTCTTACTGACAAATTCACTCAGTAATTTTACATAAATTTATACATAACATACATTTACTCTATAGTGGTAGGAGGTTCAAAAGGCTAAGTTAAAGTCTGACCTTCAATATGTAACCTATGCGCAGTCCATAACTGTACGTAATAATTATGCGCAGTGAAGTTATTATACTTTGTTAGAGTATATTGTACCCACTTCACTGCGCATATCTCTCCGTCGTCGTCTGCGCACGTGTCCAATGTTCAAGGTCACTGTCAAGGTCACCAAAAAGTTCCATACATTTTATTAAATATCAAAATAATCTTGCAGTCAGTTAAAGTTATGCAAAAGTTGATTATAAACAACCCTTGAATACATTGTAATATTTTGTAGAATGATATGAAGTTTGATTAATATTTTATAAGATGACACAAAGGTTACTAGTTTGATGCAGTGTTTAGTTAATATTTTGCAGGATAATACAAAGTAGCTTAATCTTTTAATTAACATTTAAAGCATTTTGGGACTCGTTAAAATTCTGTAATTTAATAAAACTCGTGTATGAGTTTATTTCTATCTCTAAAGCATCATATGTACACGTTATATAGCCGTGACACATTTATTTCTTCGAAGAGTTTACCTCGTTTTCCACGCCGAGCGTGATTCGACTCGAAATTGAGCCCGCAAATACTACGAAATTTAGATTGGATTTAAACGAAACGAAGTTTCACGTTTATGAATTGTAAAGTACACGATCTGCAGATAGACGTAATAGAAACGCACGTCGAAGCAACGATCTCTGCTCGCGCAAACAGAATTCTTAAACCGAGAGGTCTGAGAGCACCTAACATGCTAAATTCGACGCCCTGACTTCTTTGAGCTCAAAGAGTTCTTGATTGCTGCAGGAGGTTCAACTTGAAGGTGTAAATAAAAAGGAGACAGCTATCTTTTACGCAATCTTTGGCTAGTCGGTGTAAACGTGTACTTTATTGAAAATTTATCATTTAATTTGTAATTCATAGTTAGGTTAACATTTGCAGATTTGGCAAATCTCGAGGAAGATTGAAGACGTTCTTCTATGACAAAAAAAATTAGAACCTAGAATCTCTTGCACTTGTAAGAGTCACGCAGCTACAGTTCAAACGTAATAAAAGTTACTCGAATTTTAAGGTTCTCTGAATAGACAACGCACATAAAATGTAAACTTTATTTGTTTGTGGCAGTGAGTAGGAGTTCCATATGACCCGAAGACGCACTTCGATAAAGGGTTTATAACGAGCCTTTGTATGCTAGCTAATTCTAGGTGACCACGCCTACATCTGTCCAAAACTACACTAATATAAAGTTACCCTAAAGAACAGTGAATTCTCTAGAGTGTAAAAAGCAATCGGTCGAAAGTCGGTTCGAAACCGTTCGACATGTAGAATTTCGCGGTGCGTCTCGTGCATCTCGTTACCGGTCGATTCCCGAGGGATAGAGCGTTAAAGCGAGAGGAACCATTGCAGTGTGTAATACTGCATAACCGTGCTGCATTACATACGGGCAGTGAGGTATGCGAGAGCTGGTAGCAACAACAGCAGCTGGATCCGAGGGTGTTGCCACCCTATCCTGAGCATGGGGTGAATAGCCGTGCCGGTATGTTTCTGGCCAACTGCCAAGCCCGGTAACTAGTCGTACCAGCACATTAATAGAGTTTTATTGTTATTTACTGTGACAACGGCCGGTTATTAACGAGACCCTAGCCAACCTGGACTCTGACCGAATTGTTGATTCTCCTCTCGACTTGGCTAACTTTGATCCACTGCCTCCTTCGCGATATAATCTATCGTTGTACTCTTTATTTTATTTGGCTATTACAATTGACAATTGTCGAAACTGAATACCACGATTATCCTGCGTTTACTAGTCGCGGAGAGGTTAACTCACAGGATGAGCTGGAATTTAGAAAAACAAAGTCCCCGGAGGACACATGTGGATTGGCTATGTGGTTAGGATTATTATAATACGGGGAATACGGTTCATAGCAATAGTAGTTTCTTTTGGTTTTAGGTTAGGTTCTTTCAGTATTAGATAGGTTCTTTCTTTTGGTTTTTGGTTAAATTCTTCCTTTCGGTTTTAGGTTAGGTTGTTCCCTTCGGTATTAAGTAGGCTCTTTCTTTCGGTTGTAGGTTAGGTTTTTTTTCAGTATTAGGTAATTTTTTCCTTCTAGTATTAGTTAGGTTTTTTCTTTCAGTAATAGTTAGGTTATGTCTGTCAATATTAGATACGTTTTTTCTTTCAATTTTAGGTTAGGTTCTTCCTTTCAGTAATAACTAAGTTCATTCTTTTTAGTATTAGTTAGGTTCTTCCTTTCGGTATAACTTAGGTCTTTCAATGTTAGGTTCATTCTTTCTTTCGATTTTAGGTTAGGCTCCTTTCAGTTTAAGGTTAGGTTCTTTCTTTCAGTATTAGATAGGTTCTTTCAGTTTTAGGTTCTTGCTTTCAGTAATAACTAGATTATTTTTTCTAGTAATGAGTAAGTTGTCTGTTTTATTAACAAGTTTTTTTTCATGTCATAAGATAAATTCTTTCCTTCGGTTAGATCTTATTTTCAGTAATAAATAGGTACTTTCTTTCTGTATTAAATATGTTCTGTCTGTCAGTATAATACTAGTATTTTTTCTTCTCAGTGCACGTTTTCGGTACTTTATCAGAGAACATCTTGTGTGGTGCACGCTCAGTTAATTTCGCGTCTGTTAAACGACCGTGATTGTCCCTTTGTTGAACCGTTAATTGCTGTGTAATAATCTGATTAATTGTACTGCACGGTATCGGTCAGGTGTGAATCACTGATCGTTGGTGTCCGTTAAATATTTGAGATTACGTTGATAATTATTCGAGCGAAGTTAATTATACGCGATTTCTCTTTGTCATTTCTGTTTTGTTCGAAATCAATCCTTGATCGCCGATATCGATAGAAATAATCCTGTGATCCATTAACTTGATTAAAATTCAATAATTAAAAAACTGTAATACATTTTATATACTTAAATTATGTGCACTACTCAAGAATTTTATACATATTTTATAATCTTTAGTTTGATATTTAATTCCAGATAAATTCCAATTAAATTTCAGGCAAATTACAGTTCAATTAAATTCCAAGCAAATTTCAATTAAACAAGATACTATAATCGAGCTTTAAGTTGTAAACGAAATTAAAGACCAGCTTTAATCTTTGACTATGCATTTGACACTTTGATCTACTCAAAGGTACTTCATCTTTTAATCTGCGAATATGGACAACGTTAAAAGACTTCAAACTTTCATTTGTATTTGCCATAAATAATTAAATTAAACGTCAGGCTTAACGTGTCTTGATTAACGTGTCTAGATTACTGTGTTAATTAAATAAATTATTTCTACTTGTAAGTCTGAATTAAGATTGAAAGTTAATTACAAAAGTGCTCAATTAAAACTGCCTATTAACCTTCAACTAAGATTTGAGAATAAAAAAATCCTTCATGATAGAAAAAATTTTACTTTGAATGAATAAATTAATTAATTCTTGATGTAATAATCAGAGATTTCGAAACCGTGGTGCAATCTAGGTGCGAAAAAAAATTGTTTCCCTGTTCGCATAAGTAGAATCAGACTTTTTGCAGTACGACCACGTAATAACCATGTCGGGACGGTGGGTTGTTTCACGCGTTGTTAATTAAAAGGCACCCGGTAGCGTTGTTCGCGAAAACGCGTGTTTCTGTGCAATGCGACTTCGTGTTTTTTTTCACTCGTCCTACTCCATTTAATGCACAGCTTTTTCCTTCGCACATTAAAATCCGATGGCTCGATAATGTGTCACGAAACAGAACTTATGACCGGTAATTTTCTGAACGTTTCGATAACTTTTAATAAAGTTTCCTTCGTCGAGTAAATTTCAATATTTCCTGCGAATTTGCTCGTTCTGTTTAAAAGAGGAACACCTTCTTCAAACAATCGCTTAATCACTTTACTCTGGATATTTTGCTAATCGCATTCTGCGAGACGCAATCTCTCAAATTTGAGACACGATCGAACGTAATTCGATTGCGATGTTCGATATCGGAAACTTGTCTTCGAGCGACGTTGTTTTGTCTCGCGGAAATAATTTGTTGCGAGATAAATGCGTTTTTAAACTCGACATTTCCGGCAAATAAATGAAAATGTATTGGTTAAAGTTGATCAATTAGAAGTATGAACACTGGAATATTATTATGTATTTGTTCGCATTTTAGCAAAGTTATAATAGCGTTCACGTATGAAGTGGCTGATGAAAATCCAGCAAAATCGAACTAGCATTTCACTTTTTCCAATATCGTTACGCGGAATTTCATGCGTTCGATGTTCCAACTTCTGCAACTGTCCGAATCTCGTTGCGTTTGAACTTTAACGTGCTCGTTTCTTACGTTTACACGCTTTTACGTGCTGCATTTTTCGAGAAGGAAAAATAGGGAAGTTTGGAACGCGATGCTAAATTTTGTGCTTAGCTGTGATTTTTACTTTGGATAAGAACTTGATAATTTTTGAAGTCACAAATTTTCTAGTTTAATCAATTTTTAGTTTACAAATTTTCTAGATCATAGATTTTCAAATTGCTAAATTTTCTAGTTTGCAAATTGTCCGATTTATAAATTTTCTAGTTTACAAATTTTTTCATTTGTAAATTTTTTGCAGAATAAGATATTCTTTATAAAATCATTGCATTGCATGGGCCAATATAACCCATCTGCAAATTCTTCAGATATACAACACTTTAGTTTTCACAAAATTTTAATCGGTACACATTTGCTTAACAATTGCAAAGAATTGTTGATGTATCACGATTTCAAAGAAGTTTCTCAAAGAACGGCACAATTCCAAGAGTGATAATTGAATCTCTAGTGCAAATTGCTCGATCATTAAATGAGTCTAATGAAATCGAATGGAAGTAACGCGAGAGCAGTACAGGAATTTAATGACGAGTGTCGAGCACGCAAGATAGTGGAAAATAACTGCTCAAACCTGGCAAAACGATTTATTGTCATCTCGCGTTCCCTTTCGACCGCCGTTCTTCATAAACAGCCAATGGAATTGGCAACGAAAAGCAGAGGAAAAAAAGGATCGCATGGAGATCCTCATCGCGTCAAATTGATCGGTTAATAATGCAAATACGATTTGAATCGTTAACTCGAGCGATGCTTGATAGGATTTCAGTTAAACAATTCATTCGTGCTTAGGTGGTTGGCTGGAAATTGAGTTTCCCTGGTAACGCTAGGTGAGAATATCACTCGAAACCACTGATTTATGGTATTTTGATGAACAGTTGGATGACACAGAATTTATGGTTATTTGGACTTTTATGACTCAAATTTGACAGTTGTCTAAAGACTCAAATCACAAATTTTATAATTTTTTAGTTTTAAGGTTCTTGATTCTGAAATTCTCTAGTTCTACAATTTCTCAATTCTTAGCTCCTGTAGTCTCCAAATTCTGAAGTGATTCTATAATTTCCAAATTCCTGGATCTCAAATTTCTCAAATCAGTCTCAAACGATAGTTTTTAAATTTTTAAGTCCCAAATCTTCAAATTACCTAATTTCTCAATTTCTATTTCTCCAAATTCTTAAATTCCAAAACTCTCAACCCCTAAATTCCACATTAACCAAATTTCTAAGCCCCCAACTCCTCAAATCCCCAAAGTCTCAAACCCTAATCTCACACCCAGTCCAATTTCCCAATTAAACATTCCCCTCCCCGAGTCTCCAAATTCCCAAATCAGCCTCCGAAATTTAATAACGGTCTCGTAACGCGTTTAGACATTTTAAAACAGCGGAAATATTTACCGATCGTGACGTTCCAGGAATTCCTGAACAAAGTTTCGCGCGGCCGAACTTTTCATCAACAAACGTCGACTCGCGCGAACGAAAAAAAAAATAGAGGCATTAGGCGGAAAATGCCGGACGGGAACAGCACGGAAAATCTAGCGAAAATTCGGTGAATTTCGCTGGTGAAAACTTAGTGACAGACAGAGATATTTCGGGAAAATTCTGTCCGCGAGGCCCATCGGATGGTCGTATCGCGAAGGGTTGTCGTTGCAGGTAAAATGGCGGAGGACATGGCAGTCCAGAGGTAGGGAATTTCGATACCCCGGCTGTAATACACGTATTCGTAGCTATCCTGGTAAATGGAGCATGCTGGGTAACGACGCGACTCGCAGTAAGGGTTGCTGTTCCCTCGAACCAACCCCTACCCCCTCAGACTCTCAAGTTTTGGAGATCATTTCACACGAACTACATCGATCATCTGAATGCCGATTTCATAACTTCTCGATGGTACCTACTCGTTTTTAGGTCCTTGAAGTTTTCATTTCATCCTTAAATTCAAATAAAAATAATTATGTGAGGGAACAAAATGATCTTATATTCATCAAATAATTGATGAGGAAGCGGAAAATGTTAGTGGAACGAAACTTGATGTTAAAATTGTTAAAATTATCGAAATGCAACATGACGTCAAAATTAAGGGAATAAAATGTGAAGTTAAAAAATTGCAATAATTAGAGATTTATTTTTGTATCACCCTGTACAATATATTAGTTTCTGTGAATTATTGTCGTCAATATTAGACACACTTTGTACACAAATTAGTGGATTTTTTACATGAAGATCATGAAAATTATTAAAAAAAAATCATGCAAACATTCTGAAACTGAAGAATTAATTTTTTACACTGAATATATTTTTGAATTATTTTGCGAATCACGTTAGATGAATATCATCAATTTTGCTTTGTACATATGTGTACCCTAAATTAATGAAATATTTCAATTTGTTCAATGCGTAATTTCGCAAATTAATGAAAGTTCTAAAACTCAACAATTTCATAAATTTCGACTATGCAGATCCATATTTCCTACAGCAGTCATTTAGAGCGCAATAAAAATAGAGCGAGAGTCGATTTGAATTTGTTGGAATGGTGCTAGTTACCGGCGGGAAATAAACGGCGATTTGACGATGAATCGCGTACACGGTGTGTCATCGACGTCATTATATCGAGGTGTGGCAGCTATTGCGAATGACGAAGAATGAGGCGCTACAGGCGACGTTTATGAGACACGGGCTTGATTAAAACGTAATCACGCTGCCAACCGTTCGAACGGGAATTAATATCGTCAATATAAATGTCGGACGGGATTTTTGCTTCCGGCGAGTGCCACTTCAATTTATTTATTTTTCGTTGCGAAAGTTTAGTCGATTTTAATCAGCTACCACGGATGAAATTGCATTACCTTTTGCGATCAAGAATTTTATGGGCGCCATTGTACATACTAACCCACAACTTATAGTAAAAATGACAGAATAGCAAGCACCTACAGTTGAGGTTAGGTTACAAAGTTTGTAATAGACCTACAGTAAAAATGACAAAATAGCAAGTACCTACAATTGAGGTTAGGTTACAAAGTTTGTAATAGACCTACACTAAAAATGACAAAATAGCAAGTACCTACAATTGAAGTTAGGTTACAAAGTTTGTAATAGACCTACAGTAAAAATGACAAAATGGCAAGTGTCTATAGTTGAGGTTAGGTTACAAAGTTTGTAGCAGAGCTACAGTAAAAATGACAGAATAACAAGTACCTACAGTTGAGGTTAGGTTACAACATTTGTAACAGACCTACAGTAAAAATGATAAAATAAGTGTCTATAGTTGAGGTTAGGTTACAAAGTTTGTAGCAGAGCTACAGTAAAAATGACAGAATAGCAAGTACCTACAGTTGAGGTTAGGTTACAACATTTGTAACAGACCTACAGTAAAAATGATAAAATAAGTGTCTATAGTTGAGGTTAGGTTACAAAGTTTGTAGCAGAGCTACAGTAAAAATGACAGAATAACAAGTACCTACAGTTGAGGTTAGGTTACAACATTTGTAACAGACCTACAGTAAAAATGATAAAATAAGTGTCTATAGTTGAGGTTAGGTTACAAAGTTTATAACAGACCTACAGTAAAAATGATAAAATAGCAAATGTCTATATTTGAGGTTAACCCCCAACAAATTATTACTACCACATTAAGAGAAAGAAAATTGAAATGTTATATTTTGAACGTAGGTATCCTTTGCGCAAATTATATTCCAAACAGCGAATATAATTTTGACCGTAATGTGACGATTGACACGATAAGTCAAATGGTAAAAAAAGTTTCTATTACGAGAAATAAAATAAAAGTGTTAACTGGCAGCGCAGATACGACTGTCAGCCGCCGATACAGGTGTTCGTGAACTGAATAGACGAAAAAGGTATTATCACGATCCCGTTTCACATCATTCACCCGAAAATCCCGGCATGCCGAAACAGCGTTGCAGCAATAATTCCGAAGTCGCACGAAAGGAAAATCCATTTATCCGGCGTAATACATCATACGGCGTGCTGTATATCTGGGAAAAACATATTCCAGATTTCCACCACTCCGAGTCAATAGAGCGTGGATCATCGTTCGGATGTTTCGAATTCAAAACGGCTCTTTTAATCCGCTGAGCATGATGGTCGGGTATCGTTGAAAATGTCTGGCGGACGGCTAAAAAGGGAGAGAGACCCGGCGACGGGTAATGGGGCGTTCCTTCAAGCGTTGCTACCTTCATATTTTCATGCAGCTGCAGAATCTTTGACTGCGCACCGCGAAAACGCGGGTCGAAAGCGTATCTTTACTTCCTGGAAATTTGATAACTAACGGGATAAATTCTGCTCTGATTTTGGGGGAATTTTTGGGGGATGAAAATTTGGGATGAGGGTTCGCAAGAATTTGGGAATCTTGGGATTTGACAGGCAACTTGGGGATTATGGACTTAAGCAGTGAATTCCTAAATCCCTAGATTCTCATATTTATACTTTAAAATCGTCTAAGCCCTAAAGAATTCTACGATACGAAGTTTGAGCTTTCGAAGTCGATGAAAATTTTAGAGGACATGATCGAATTCGCGTGTCACCTGGAACTCCAGTTTCCGCGAAAATCTTGATTAACCTCCTCTGTCTTCGTCTCGGGAAAGTTCCGAACTGCCGTGACAGATGATGGTAACATCAATTTTCATCCCCGAACGACGCGTGTCTTGTTGAGGCGAACGATCGTGGAGTATCGCGTTTAACTATGCCGAGGGGAACACTCGCAGATAACTTGTAATCCACGTTCAAGTGAGAACGGGGAGGATTTTGTTGATTAAAAATCTTGCAGACTCGCATTAATTTATCTTACAGTTATTTATTCTTGAAGTTTTTTGGTATATTTGAAATGTTCACTAAAATATTTTCAAACCTTCTATTTTGTAAAAATCCATTTCTGCAATGAGTAATATTAATTATTAAACAGTCGATGTTCAGTGATCTTTATTATTAGAGTGCTATTAAATGATATTAATTATCCAACAAGTTATGATATTAATTATTGAACAGATCACTGAACAAAAATTTAACACTGTAAATTTTAGGTGGTACATTTGGTCAGAAAATGTTTGGTGATTTTGAAAATTAGCGAGATTTTAAAATTGCTGGTTTATTATGAAATTTGTTATGCACTTATGTTTTATAAAATAAGAGAATTTCATAATTTCATGATTTTTATTTTCATTCTCAGAGGAAGATGAAATCCCAATAAAAATGAAACGACCAAGAATTGTAATACAATATAATTTTATAACAGAAAATGAGTGCAATTTATATTTTAATGATTTGCAAATAAAACTGACTAACGTAACATGGGTTTGTTTCAGGATTTCAGCCCCGTTTCAAATAGTAGCACTGATACTGGTCCTTGCTGCCACGATCTCAGCTTTAATTGGACACTGTTGTTCGGATCATAGAACCCTGGTCGCTTGTGGATTATTCCTTCTCGGTGGTGAGTGTTCAATTTTAGTTCAATTCCCTTTAATTATGTACCTTCTTGGCTGAATTAAAAATAGTCAATTTAATTGTCCTATGAAATTGTGCAATTCTTATTTTAATAGAAATGCTGCATTTATTATGGTAATCAAAATGGAGCAGTTCTTACATTGATAAAAATGCAGCAATTTTTATATTAATAAAAATGCAGCAATTTTTATATTAATAAAAATGCAGCAATTCTTATATTAATAAAAATGCAGCAATTTTTATATTAATAAAAATGCAGCAATTCTTACATTAATAAAAATGCAGCAATTCTTACATTAATAAAAATGCAGCAATTCTTACATTAATAAAAATGCAGCAATTCTTACATTAATAAAAATGCAGCAATTTTTATATTAATAAAAATGGAACAATTTTTTCATTAATAAAAATCCAGCAATTTTTACATTAATAGAAATGGGGCAATTCAATTACATCAATAAAAATGAAGCAATTAATACATTAAAATCACAGTATTCCTTGTTATAATAAAACTGACCATACACCACGAGGTATTTCATATTTAGAGTACGCAAAAATTAAACAATTTTTAAAACATGTCAAAAAGACTGGTTTTAATAAGCACATTTTTCACATTAAATCAAGAATGAGTCCATTTATTCAAGAATAAAGTACTCGTTATATTGCCGTTCACATCAAAATTTTCTTGCACTACTAAACTTTATTGATTTCCCAGTAAACGATTGAGTTTGCACCTATGGTTCCCTTGAAACTTTTTAACTCGAGTACTACACGATATGACAAGTTTGACCTTGAGAAGTTCAAGGTCAACATCACACGCCAACTTACAATTCTACAAACCTACTTTGAAGTAGATTTAGCTACCTACGTTTCGAACGTACTTTAACCTACAAATACACTTCGAAGACTTATCAAAAAATATAAATACCAATTATATAAAGTTGCAGCGACAAAAATAAAAACTAAAATTCAGACAAAAATAAGAAATAAAATTCAGCCAAAAATAAAATTGCATAATGTACCACCGGAATAAAATTGAGTTCGCCCCAATCATTTCCTGTGCAGCGTGAGAAGTGTTTCGCATACGAACGCAGATTGGGATCAGTCCCCGAACGGAAAAAAGGCGAGTAGTAGATTTCGCGCTTAAAACGCGATATAGCCGTGAGCTTTATAAAGAGAAATCTCGAGCCGCGCCGGCCATAAACTCTGATAAAAAGTGCGACGTGGCGCGAATGTAGTCTCTAATCAGCGACGATCCGGTAAAAAATCACTGGCGACAGGACACGGAGCTTGCAGCAAACGTCGGTGATTAACACGGTGGATCGGTTGGTCCGCGTGTCGCAAAGCGACAGGGGCGATAAAGAAGCGGAAAAAGGGAGAGGATTTTTGAAAGGTTGTCTGAACGTTTCGACACTCTGGTCACGTATCGGGCACTGCCTTTCTGCACGGCCCTGGGACCGACTGTGTATCAACCAACACCTCCACGCTTGAAAAGCTAACAATGCGATCCTTCGTCTTTGCCTCCGCACGGAGCGTTAACAGTTCATAGATCATCGCGAGATCACGTAGAACCTTGCTAGGTTCTTTCTACCCTCGAGGATGATGCGTTGTATTCTCTTGGGCAGCTGGTAATATTCGAGCTTGCTTCGTCAGGGAATGTGTTGCTTGATTGAATAAAACACTTCTTCGCGTGCTTATTGCTTGAACCTGGATTACTTTCTTCCACTGTTTCGATCGTTTGGACTGCATGGATTGTTTGTTCTTGTAGTCGAATTTTTATGGATTTTCAATTTTATACTCAGAGCTTTGAAATTTGCAAATTCCAGATGCTGCAGATGTTCAGATATGAAATTTTTCAAATTTTTATAGCATCAAGCTTTAGGAAACAATAGATCAATAGGTCGACAAATGCTTTGATATACAAATAGGTTTGCAAACACCTAGGTCTCCAAATACCTAGACCTCCAAATGCTTAGGTCAACAAGTACCTACAGCTCCAAATATGTGGGTCTTCAAATGCATACGTCTGCAAGTAGCTAGGTCTCTAAATACATAGGTCTACAATTACCTAGGTCTCCAAATACCTAGATCTCCAAATAGCTGGGTCTTCAAATACCTAGATCTAAAAATATGTGGATCTTCAAATGCATAGGTCTCCAAGTAGTTAGGTCTCCAAATATCTACATCTCCAAATATCTAAGTCTTCAAATACCTAGATCTCCAAATGTCTAGCTCACCAAATACCTAGTTCTCCAAATTCCTAGGTCTCCAAATGCCTAGGTCTCTAAATACCGAGATCTCCAAATCCCCAGATCTTGAAATGTCAAGCTCTCCAAATTTCTAGATCTCCGAATTTCTAAATCCCCAAATCCCCAGATCCCCACATCCCTCGAATTCCAAGTCCCCAGATCCACAAATCCCAAACTTCCCAAATTCCTAGTCCCTATACCTAAAAATATCCAAATTCTTAACTATTCAAATTCCCACACTAGCACATTTATCAAATCCCTAAAAATCTCTAGAAGGTCCTCTATAAATCCTTCTGAACTTCACTGAATTGTCCTATTTCTCCTAGAGGAAAACTAGATTTGTTCTTTACAAAAATAGTGATTGAAATCGATAGATTGACGAAGTATATTAATTAGTCTTGTTATAAATCATTTAGACCTGATGCATACTATCGACCCGCTTGTGGTTCGCCCTGGGTTTGAGCAAATACTAATCTGGTTAGTTCTCGTTGCATTCGTGCTGTATCGAAGCGTTATTCATAGTTGAACACGTACAGTATGCACGTTAGAGTGTTTAACGTGTTAGTACTCTATCAGATTGCATTAATCGTAGCATTGATCGATGAATTATCAAAATGCTGCTTCTCTGTCGTTATATTTCTGAATTACCGAATTCTCTAATCTCGAAGTTCACACTTTCAGATATTCTACATTTCACAATTTCTATTGTTTGAAATACCATACTTTCTGGACTTTTCTATCTTTCAAATTTTATTGAAATCTTCAAGTTTGTAAATCTTCGAGTCTCCAAAGGAATAAATCTTGAAATAACCAAGTGACCAAATCTTCAAATCTTGAAATGACCAAATCTTGAAAGACACTAATTATAAAATATTGAAATCCTTAACTTGCTAAATCTTGTAATGTTCAAATTACTAAATCTTGAAATAACCAAGTGACCAAACCTTGAAATCTTCGCATGACCAAATCTTGAAATCCCCAAATTACCAAATCTTGAAATTCTCAGGTTACCAAATCTTGAAATCCCCAAATTACCAAATCCTGAAATTCCCAAACAACCAAATCTTGAAATCGTTAAATGACCAAACCTTGAAATCCCCAAATGATCAAGTTCTGATATCCCCAAATGACCAAATCCTGAAATCCCCAAATTACCAAATCTTGAAATTTCCAAATTACCAAATCTTGAAATCCCCAAATTACCAAATCTTGAAATCACCAAATGACAAATCTTGAAATTTCCAAATCACAAATCTTAAAATCCCCAAATGATCAAATCTTGAAATCTTCGTCACCAAATCTTAAAATCCCCAAATGATCAAATCTTGAAATCTTCGTCACCAAATCTTGAAATCCCCAAATGACCAAACCCACAAATTTTCAAATGTTTATTTCCCTCCTGCCCCATCCCCCAAGTAAAATAAACATTCTCTCATATTTTCTTTGAGAACCGAAGATATCAATGTTACAAAAGCACAGAAACGACTAAAAGACAAAATGGTTTCCAAGCATCACGAGCGCGTATCGGATCAGAAATCCTCCATGGATCATTTCACAAGAGAAAATATAGAGCATACTTCGTTTTGTGGTAACAGAACGTAACGAAGTTGTGGATGGTCGTACACAGAAGCATCTCCGAGAAAATAGAGTCCGGAAATCCGGTTTCTGTCGACGAAACGAATTTTCGCTTTGACCAACAGTTGTTTCGAAACAACTGTCTTTCTCCGAACAATGAAATAAACCCGTAAACGTCACGAAATCACCAATGTATTCGTCGCAAAGCACGTTAATAAATTGGGGATGTAAAATTAATTACAGGCTAAATGACTAACAATGAATAATTATCATATCGCTACAGAAATTGATTTATGGAACAAAATCTGTTTCATTTGATAAAATAGAAGAGACTCAAACAGACAAATGTGCTTTTATTTTATTCAATTTACATTCGTTTAAATGAAATCATAAATGAAGTACCATTTTTTTGGAAATTTATCTTTTTAACCTGGATATTCCAGAATTGTTGTAATAAATGAATCGTATTAAATGTTTTGTGCCATTTCTCGGGGAGATAGGACAGATCTAGGTTAATACGGAAATATAAATAAAGTGACTGACGATTTAAATTTCAAATCACATGCCTTTTATCAATATTTGCATTTTTATGAATTTGTCCGTGGTGTTACAATTTATTTTATTTATTGTCATTAGTTTTGTTTTTTATTTTTAGCTTCGCTATTTACGTTCATAAATAAAACAGAACTTGTCTAGTAATTGACAAGAAATTGTCTTGTAATTTTCTTTCTCTTTCAATCTGTGTTCAAGATTCTACCGCAATTCTCTGACCATCAAGTTCTGCTTTTGTGTACTGCCGCTGATGTATCTTCTCTTGCTCTATCTTGTCCGATCATTCTTCATCCCGGTATTCTACTTAATCCCAGCTTTCGTCGTAATAGCTCAATTTATTCCCGTGTTCTCACAATTTAATTTCTGCAACGGATGAAAATTTATCGATTATTTGATCGGAGATGGTCAGAGAAGTAGTGATTTTTCAACTCTCGCGGCAAACGAGAGTGGAGGGGTGACAGAAACAAAATGGATCGAAAGAATTTGTTGGAAAACGCTTTGTGAGTGTGAGAAAAGCTGATCCAAGGGTGGCTCGATTAAAAATAGCCCGGATGAGATCGTCGTTCGACCGGACGGATAAAACTCGACGTCTACTGCCTCCGATTTCCGGTCAAATAATTCTACGATCATCTAGCTTCCTGTAATTAGCCAGCAGTTTATACTGCTTTCTTTTTTTAGGGGACTTGCCATTCTAAATTACGAAAGTCTCATGCTGAAATTTGTCTTTTGCTTTTCATTTAGGTAATGAAAGAAGTGAAAGAAATTTATAATAATATTGTATGTGTTGCTAAGGTATGATGGTACATATGTGACGATATACGTGTAGGAAATAAACATATGTGTATGTGCATTTTTACATGTATGTATCTACATGTGTATGCATATGTGTATTTACACATGCATGTATGTACATGTGTATGCATATGTGTATTTATACACATGCATGTACGTATGTACATGTGTAGGTATATTTGTAGAGAAAATAGTTACATATTGTGATATACATATAATGAATAACGTTATATGTATATGTTTCTGAATAGTGTATAATAGCATATGTGATACACACACAAAAATATTCACACATAAGAAATCAAGTAATCTAAAATTCTGAAAATTTATAAACCTAGAAATCCACAAATCTACAAATCCAGAAATCTAAAGATCGCCAAATTAGGAAATCTGACAACCCACAAACCTAGAAATCTAAAAATCTAAATATAAAAAAATTTGCAAGCTTCCAAATAAAGATAAGATTAAATTCTCAAACTCATGAAAAATATTACCAAAATTAAAAATTATCACCGCGTATCAATATCCGAGTGCATTTCCAAATCTCCCAGCCATATCTCCATATTCCCCCACATTTCCCCAATATTTTTGACCGTGCACAAAGCTCTCCCGTATATCATACATCACCATCGCGAAAGTAACGAGGGCTTTCAACGAAATTCGCATCTACATGTGCGTGAACGTATTTTTCGTGAACGGACAAGTATAAAATTTGCCGTACATATTCGGCTGCTTATATATTTGAATTCGCGACAGTGAAACGTGCCGGTTTTTCACGAAATCCTATCAGTTCGCCGCTGGAAAATAAGAGAACGAAGCCGAGAAAATGGAGGGAATGGATCCAGTGCAGCGTTCTACATGATTTCATCATCGCGGCCGTGTGTATGCGTATCGTTTGCCAACAACGGAAAATGTTTTGCTACCGATACGTGTGCGACAAAACTCATAACGTCCCCGACGATCCGGAATCGTTCAATTTCTGACGTACATTCCGCTGTCGACGAAACGGCACAATGTTCTCAATTTTCCCGCTGTGATTAATCGCTGCGTTCAATTAAACTACTGGCTCGTTCAAAATTAATGCGCGCGTTCGTTACTTTAATGGAGACTCGATTATTCATGCATTATTCTGTACATTTACAATTTTAGTCACGTAAGAATATTTTTCACACAGGAATATTTTTTACATTATTATGATTTTTAATTATTTATAGTTTGTGCTTTTGTATATTTACATTTTTAGTCACATAGGAATATTTTTTACGTTGTCACGATTTTTAATTACTTATAGCTTGTGGTTTTGGACATTTACATTTTTAGGTGAGTACAAATGTTTTATATATTACTTTATTTTTTATTTTATATTACCTTTTTGTTATAAAATATTTTTTTATCTTATTTCATACAACTATAAAATAATACTAATATTTTATACTTCATTATATCTGCTTAGACTAGAAGATTTTTTCACAGGTAACTCTAACAATTTTTAATCGTAAACTTTGAATTCCACTAAAATTATTTTTCTATCATTAATTCATTAATTTACTGTGAATCATTATTGTTTGCCAATATTTTATACATCACATAACACTGTAGATACAGCTAAAAATATTAATTTAAAGTTCTCACTTTAAACTGAATGACAACTGTGAATCACCTCCGAAGATAATTAATTTTGAACATAATTAAAAATTTGTTAAATCCCTATATTCCCAGTACTGTTCTTTCAATATGACTCCAGTAACCCTAATATTATAATCGTCTAAAAACCGTCTGGACTAAAAATGAATTGTTCAAGTCCGGTTTTCATTTGCTGCGTTCTTGCCGAAGGATCCGTTAATCACGAACGTGGTAAAAGCACCGGAAGCCGGAAGTTCCTCGTCGAATGCTCGTAATTACGTGTCGGGTAACAGCGGCCAGTTCGTAGGGTGGTAAAAGAAAACGATGGACAAGGTAGATAGCGATGGGAAGGAAGTTGAAAGTAGTGCAGTTAAAAGTCGAAGGCGCGGTCTGATTTATATCGAGCTTTACTACTGCAGCCCCCGTCTGCCGGTTTTCGAGAGAGCGCGATCCTCTCGTCAGCTACTGGAATCTGGATCAGGAATTTCTTTGGAATCCTCGCGGATTCTCCGCTTGATCGATAGCCCTTATTCCACGCGGAAAATTCTGATTCATATCTCTTAAAGAATCCCACGTTTCATTCGATTTCGCTGTGCGCCGAGTTTATTATCAAATTCATGAAATCTCAACGCGCTTTCGAATCCTAGAATCTTCGGGTTCCTTAGCGTCCAAATTCTGATGGTTCACATATTTTAAATTACCAAAATATGTTCTTGTATTTCAATGTAAAGTCGCAATGTACTGGATTTTCTAAGCTTCAAATTTTTTGAACTATATCTTGAATCATAAAAGTTTCAATGTTTCGAACTTGCAAAGTTCCAAAATTCTCAGACATCAGCATCTAATATCCCTGATTACAAAAAGCCCTGATTATTCGAATGAACCTACTGTTTCCTTAATTATTCAGCATCCTTAATATCAGTACCTCAGCAGAGCGAAGATATCAATCTCCCAATTTGTCAAAAATTGTACACAACGATTTATGTTCGGGAAATGTGTGTTTCGGTATGAAGTGTTTCAATAAATTCGTTACCACGTACTCGTGCCTTTGGCCGCGACACTCCTCGCGATATATTACACACATAGGGTACTTTCGTGTTCGCTGAAAGCGATTGCTTCGTGCTTCGTATTATTGAGGTCGAGAAAATCGACCTCGTATTGCTTTCCACCCGCACGCTCTCTCTTTCAGCTCTCGCTTTTGATGTTCGCGGCGAAAAACTTTTTCGGTACAACAGAGCGCAAGGGAGTTCCGTGATATTGTATCGCTATCGATTTCACCAATAAAACGTCGTGTCTACTTCGGTACCCGCGGAAATACCGGCAGAACCACGTCAGTTTACCTATTCTTCCTCTCGGTAGACAAAATCTATTCTCAATTATTGCGTTACCTCACTGTTTTCAATTTGTCGACCCTCAACACGTTTTTTTCAACTTTTGAAACTTTAGATACTCCTGAAATATTCGACATTGTGAGATTAGGGTTTTTAAGATCTAAGGCTCTTTTTAGGTTAGGAAAATTTTGCTACCTAAATTTGTACTGTTATAGTGGTGTTTTTAAATTTTAAACATTTTCCGGGCTTTGGAATATTACTATCGAAATATTAGACATTCTAGCAGATTCGAAATTAGGGTGTTTCAATTTCTAAGACTCTTTCTATGTTAGGATGAAAATTTTGTTACCTAAATTTGTATTATGTGGTCATAGGACAGTGGTGTTTTTAAATTTCAAACATTTTCAGGACTTTGGAATTTTGAATATAAATTTGTATGGTATTGTTATAGAACAGTAGTGTTCTTAAATTTTAATCATTTTCGTGAATTAAACATTTTTGAACTTTTTAATATTACTGTTGAAATATTAGACATTCTGGCAGATTCGAAATTAGGGTTTTTTTAAGTTCTAAGACTCTTAGGTTAGGATCAAAATTTTGTTACCTAAATTTGTGTGATATTGTCATAGTGTTCTTAAATTTTGCACATTTTCGTGAATTTAAAATTTTGGAACTTTTTAGTTAAATTTAAAATTGGAACTGAAGTTTGAAATATTGAAATGTTTTAATTTTTTGAATGAAATTCGAATTAAACTTGAGTAAGACTCGAATGAAAGTTGAACTAAATTTGTAATAAATTTGTGTAATATTTGTGTGAAGTTAAGAGAAACGTTAAAGAGTGGACACACGTTGATTGACGTATAAAAGTGAATCGGTTTTAGTTTGTTGAAAGGGTATCTGTTGGCTGATTGATATTCAAGGAGAAACAGGGACGCAATGGTAAACTACAAAAGTTACACACCAATTCAAACTACTTGCCAACTACTTAATACGTTTCAGCTTTCCCGTTCGTCTCAAAGTTCTCAAGACTTTCCTTACCCTCGGAAAGCTTCAAAACGGTTGCATTTAAAGTGAAGACAAACGAAATTAAACGATCGCGAAGTTGGCAAAGCAGAAGGAATAGAATACGTTGCGAAACGTCGAACAACTTCTGTCCCTTTTTGTTCGTTTATCTTTGACGAATGCTTAACTTCGAAAGCAATATCTCCTTCAGAAGTGAATGTTTCCTTAACTATTTACGAACATTTATTGCGAACTGTCTATAACAGCTGAATATCAAAGAAATATCAAGGAAATTAAATTTGAAATGCAAATAATTGCAAAAGTTTATATTTTAAATTACCTGCCATGAAAATTACACTTTTTTCATTTGATACGATATCCCGGTATGAGTAGATTCGTCAAAAGCTTTCGATTCTGAAAGACCGGAAATTTCTTTCCCAAAATTAGTAGTTTGAGAGAACAACGGAAAATTGCCCGTGGGGCGAAATTAAGTTTGAAAGCAATTACTCCGAATTTAACAATTTACCGCAATTTTAGCGCTTAATAGCGATTATTATGTGGTAATTACGCACCTCGCGTTACCCAGAAATTATAAGCACACGCTTCGTTAAAAGCATTCGAGAAGTGATATAAATTAATGAACTCCGTGACTCGTAAGATCTCCAATTGTACCTATTATTGTGTTTAAACAAAGAAGAATGAGTAAATACTTTTGTGTACCTATTTTTATAGTTAAAATATCTGAAAGTGCAGAAAATTTGGATGTTCCGAAACTCACGTTAATAAACATAATTCCGTAATATCAACAGGAAGTAAGTTAATCCCTTTCGCTTCACTTGACTCGCAACAAAACTATCGTCGACTTAATTCCCGCAACCCCTTCGGCTCGACAAGCAACCCCGCGATTCCTTCTCGTTGCCAGGAATTAACGGCGAATTATATCCAACCACCCCGATTCCACGCGCTACCACCTCAACCCCCTGGTGTCTCTTTCTCTCGCCCGTGTACACCCGTGCGAATTCGTCAACCCCCCCTTCCTCGTGGAACAGTAAATGCCTCGGCGAACAAACGAGGGAAATTATCTGCAACGACTGAAGTAATAACGTTTAACTGCGCCGCCGTTGCGAACAGGGAAAGAGGGCGGAAGGGTTGCACGTTGCAGAATTATAAATTGTTGGGGCATAGTTGTAATTGTTTCGTTTCTACCAGGGGGTGAGAAACGCTGGCCAGCGAGTGTCGTTGTCGCGAACAACAACCCCCGCGCACCCATTTTCTAGCCGCCATTTCACTTTAAAACGCCTGCAGGGGTGTCTGTCTGCTCCGAGGGACTCCTCGTACGTGATAAGCGATATAAAGTCACGGATTATGTTTAATTCAAAGATAATTTACTGGGGGGAATTAGGGTTCTTCAAGATCAGCTGTCCACTTTGCGTCTCGTGACTTTCTAGCAATTTTTTTTTTACAAATTACGAATTATGTGAAATTATCTTGAGAATTATGAAACATAACAGAATTGTTTTAAAAATTCAAAAATATTCATATTGCTCAAATTGAAATTTGAAATTTAGATGTAGTTGATCAGAGGGGTTGAAAATCGAGTGTATAATTTCTGAAAAGCTATTTTAAAATATGATAAAGTTTTTGCCTGTCAATTGCATGCAAAGACAGTTTACAGACCAATCTTAAGAGCAAGTAGTATGAGTGTGTACTAGTCAGACATTCACCCTATCAATACAAATTAAATTTCATGACATAAAAGTATCGCAAAAGGGTGCTTATGATACATCAATTTAAAGCTTGAAATGTGAGTGAAATGACTACATAAGTGCCCCGTTTCCTCATACAAAATGGCTGAACATGTCTGATCAATTGCATACTCGTACTACTTACTCTAAACCTATAAGTCATCTTACATCATAATGGCTTACAAATTACAATAGAAAGAGGATAAAAATGTAATATATATCGTTTTAAAACTGTCTTTAAGTATTTTGTAAATTGAAAAGAAGGATTAGAAACACTGAAGTTTCAAGGATCGTTTGTTCTAATCTCTCGGTTAAACGTCGACCCTTATAATTAAATAAATTCTCCGGGTACGGAAACCGATGGCATCGAGTATCCTAACGATAATCGGAAGCAGATTGTCAGTGAACGAAACGGAACAATCGGTTAAGTGGTTCGGCAGTGTCCGAGAACGCTTGGTCGTTCATGTTGGATGGTCCATGGTTGGTTGGAAATGCTTAGTCAGTCGACACGAGAAATTATAGGTTGGTAACGTGCAGGCAGAAAAGCCATGAATTCTCCGAGAAGGCAAATACCATTCGCGTTGTTAAACGTTAAATTTGACAAGCTTTAAATACCTCAGAACGTACTGATTTTTCTCTTTCCCTTCGATAATCGATTTTTCGTAAAAAATTCATTTGTCCGATAGTTTCGTCCCATTTGATGGTTATCGAGAATCCTTCGAACGGGGTAATTAATATTTTAGATGACACTTGTGATATGTAAATGAGGTAAAGGGTTAATGAGAGTGCTCCAGGCACAAAAGCTCATTATAATATTCAGCAGTACACTTTACTTCGCGTTTATTATGCTCGGGTTTCGTTGGATCCACTTCATATTAATTGAACTGCCTTTCAAGGTGTTCTTTTCTCTTCTATCGAATACGAATAATAATTAAACAACTCGAGAAATCGAGATTTCGGGATAATGTTTCTGGGACAATCGTGACCTTCGATTGAAAAATTCAGGCATTTTTTGAGGGTATGACATTAATATGTGACATGTGACGCAATTTAAACCCTTCTGAACTTGTCATTTTGCAGTGACTTTCGGATCAATCAGTTTAGGAACTTAACATTTATTCAAATTCTTTTTGGAATAAATTGTTTATTGTTTAGATTTGTCTTGAATGGATATTATTCATCTATATAGTCCAGATTGATCTTCAAGCCCATTATTGACTTCAATTAATTTTGACACAACCTGTATATTTAAATAATTCAAATTCCCAGACGAGTTATTTAATAAAATATTTCAGGTTGATTCTCAAGCAAACAATTTACTAAAATAGTTCAAATTGATCTTCAAGCAAATTGTTTAAATACTTCACATTAATTTTGAAACAACCTGTACATTTAAATAAATCAAATTAACATCCAAATAAGATATACACTAAAATATTTCTATAGATACTAAAGTTTGAAGTAAATTATTTATTAAGATCAGATTGATTTCTAAATGAATCAAGTTTCCGTTCAACGTCAGAAGCCTAAGGCTGTTAACAGATGCATCGACGAGGAAGACGTTTCGTTTCCGTAGCGATTGAAGTTGAACCTGAAGGGATAATCTGAACGCAAGCCTTTATTGTGCTCGCCTGTACAGCGTGCAGTGTACGTGTGAGTGGTCTAGAACTGTGTGGAAGACGAGGTTAATGTACCAAGAAGCGCATTACCGTCGGTGCTCAGCAAGAGGAAACACTAAAGAACGAATACAGCAAAACCACTGGTTACTCTTCGTGTATACAGAACGATGAACGGAAGTTTCTTCGTTGAAACGACGGATCGATCTGTGCTTAACACCTGGTCCTTTTCTAACGCATTTGTCATAAAGACTGTACAGCTCGGTCCAAAAATTTCGGTCCAGAAGTCATTAAACAAAGACATCTCTTCCTGAAGTTTCTTGAAAAAATTTCAACACGATTTAAAAATCGCACCTAGAAGCATATTTTCAATTATACACAGTGCTGTTATTTCATAATTTTATATCGCACTTCAGATTAATCCTCCCCCGTTTTGATTACCGAGGGTCGAGTGATTATCTTCACTTCACACAACTTTGTAACGAAAATACAGGTACGCGAGTTCCAACAATTTCCTGTATATTCTATGTAAATATCGTTTCACTCTCAACTCGGAGTACACTAACTAAACTTTCTATAGAGCTAGTAATAATAACGTATCGCTAATTTTGTCGTGCGGAGCTCGTGCTTTCAATGTACCCTGACTGACAGAACTCGCTTTAAAATAAATATCCCCGACGGTTTTCGCGAAAATGAACGCGTCGAACGTTCCTCTTTTCCACCCTTCCGTTCGCAGAATTTTCAAGGGTTGAAACAGTCACCTTAACGAGACGCTTTCTCTTTCTGTCCCCAGTTTTAAATCCTCCGAGTTCTCTCCTCGTTGCGAGCCACGTTTCTCGTTACTTTTTCGTGCAACACGATTTAACGACTACCAGTGTCACTGGTACTGAGTACTCTTTTTACATATCGCATAGAAATACAAACACTGTGCGTTATTTCGCGAGTTATGCGATGTCGAAGCATTGGAGACGTATGTACATCGCACTGTCAGCAGTAGTAATTGGGTTCTCAAAGAGCATAAGTAGACTGTATCTAAGAAATAAATTTCGCTGTAAACGACCAGACATGTTATTTGATACTTGGAACTTGATACTTCATACTTGAAACTTGATATCTGAAACCTGATACTTGGAACTTGATACTTTATACTTGAAACTTGATATCTGAAACCTGATACTGGGAACCTGACACTTCGCACTTGAAACTTGATATCTGAAACCTGATACTTGGAACCTGACACTTCATACTTGAAACCTGATACTTGGAACTTGATACGTACTTTTATTTTCGTCTCTTCGAAGAATTTTTTCGTTTCACAAAAGCTGGGAGTGTGTAATACTAAAATTGATAATACATCAGATTGATTTAGATCGAACAAAATGAGCTAATGAACCTTGCGTACAAACAGCGCTCGCAAGATCGATAAACACGCGGCTGTAACGCACAAAGGCAACGGAATCTTCATACCTACTAACGGAAGCTACAGACAATGTTTCAATTAAGGCCTTAGAACGGCGTGGTGGTTTCACACATTCTAGAGAAGCGTGGCCAAGGTAATAAGCGAGCATCGACCTCTTGGAAATCCAAGACGGCCTTAATAAACCAAAGACGTGCCAGTCAAGAGCTTCTCCAAATGGTACTTGAAAGTTCGAGCGGTCGATGCTTGCAAGTGAACAGCCGCAACAATCATCCTCCTTTCTTGTTGCTGATAAATAACCCAGTAATTCATTGCTGGGTTATTCATTCGCAATGTTCTACATACCTCATTCGCGTTGACGCTACTTGTATTTTTATTTGAATCACATTTCTGGTTTGTTCATTTAATATGGGTAACTTTATTGAAACCTTGACATATTATTAGGCAAGTTAGTTAGGTAAGAATATTATTTAGAAATATTCTAGTCAGTCAAAAATCTTTTATATTTAGAAAATTGTTCCTTTGTGAAAATATTCCTTAACAAGTATAATCACAGACCATAAATAAATTACTAAAAATATATACAAGTGTTTCTGACACGATTAATTTTATAAAAAAGTATATTCTACAAAAACCACCTTATATTAAACAATTTTTGACGCAGTTCTACGTTCTCTAACGAGATCTCATTGCACCGTATTATAATAAACGTTAGCAACTACCAACCTTAAATTCTACTTAACGTGATTAGTTTTACCGCCCTGAAATTCTCCGCTCAATTACCGCAAAATATTTGCCGGCAGTCCACACACCGTTTCAGCGAATGTTCAAAACATGTGGAAATTCGTGTATCGAAATTGTATGTAACGAACAACGTGCAACAAGTTGCTGCTTACATATGCCCTCGCTACGTTCCGACAATTTACCATTCGACAAGGCCTTCGGAGGGACCATGTAAATTCTCGATTAAGCACTCTTTGATGCTCGATCAAGTAGCTCCGACAAGTCAAACAACTTTCAATTCCCACGGGCAAGAAAGAAGTTGTGCTTCTCTGGACTCGAGTTTACTTCAATTCGGTTACTTCACCCTTAACTATGATGTTTGAACAAAACTGAACTAAGTTTTTTGGTAAACTGAGAAAGGGATTTTTGTATTAAAAATTTATGGGTAAACTGAAAAAGTGGATGTTAAGGTTGAAGGTAAACAGGTCAAATTTAGATGTAAATTAGAAGAGGGGATGTTGAGACATTTATAGGTAAAATGTGGATGATAGAAATCAATTAGGAAAATGAAGAAAATATTGTGGATATTTTATAGCTAGTTAAGGTACAATGACTGAGTATTAATATTTGTAATATAAAATGTCTGATTAATACTATCCTTCTCAAAGAGGGTGCTAACCCTCGAAAAGGGTGATATTCGAAGTTGTACTTGTTACATTATTTCATAACTAGTTGAGCCGTATTTGCAGGGTTTTGAAATTTTACACTCACTCAATGTTCACCCCATCGATTTTGCAGAGCCAGGTTAAGAGAAATAACCCTGTATAAATTTATAAACATGAATGTTTGCACGCGTTCAAATATTAAGACTTTCATCAAAAAAGGGAGTGTAGGGTTGATAAGACGGTTCAGGTGTCATAAGCAGGTGGTATTTCGAGGGGTGGTAAAGCATCGGTTGGCACCCTCGAAAAGTTCATCTCGGTGTCAGCGACGCAACCACGGGGTGGCTTTTATTAAAATATTGAACCCAGACAGACGCCGTCCCTGTTCTGCGTCCGGTCACGGGGTTGTACCAACCCCTTTCTCGCAGCGGGGTAGAAATCAATTTTGCCCTTCTAGGCGCGATATTACCGCGTCAGCCCTTTCTCTTTTTACGCGGCCCTTTTTCTCCGACGGATCTCGATTCCGCTCGAACCCGACGCGTATATCGACTTACTCCTCGGATTATCTAAGAATGAATGCGGGGATAGAGAAAACACGAGATGCAGGGGGGTCGAATCGTAAAAAGAGCGGAGGGTGGAGAAAAGGGAAATGGAAAGATATCGTGGGTTCCAGTGCTCGAGAATCGAGAAAGGAAACGGTAATCCTAGCGTGGCTGGGCTTGCAGGATCACAGACGTTCCTTTTTCCACCTCTCTCTCGAGATGTATTCGTAAATTGACTTCCATTCTGTCGGTTTTACACTTCACGCCGTATTGCCAACCGATATCCGTCGACGAACATCGAGAACACCTCCACGAACAATGTTTTACAAACTTTCGTATTTCTTTACTTTTGCTGATGTTATTTAACTTTTACTTTAATATGGGGTGGTTCATTATGGTGTTTCGTAATTGTTTGTCTGACATTTCTAGGAGTGAAAGAGGGTTTTTGATAATTCTTAACAGAGTTATAAGGATTAATGATAATTGAAATCCAGAAAAAATTCGGAGATGAATAAACTTGAAAAATAAATGTTTCAG
Organism: Megachile lagopoda; assembly: GCA_036983795.1. Taxonomy (NCBI): domain Eukaryota; kingdom Metazoa; phylum Arthropoda; class Insecta; order Hymenoptera; family Megachilidae; genus Megachile; species Megachile lagopoda. The sequence continues at coordinate 8,951,665 of CM072798.1, forward strand.
TAGCAATTACAGACATAAAATAGTTGAACTATTCAATTAAAAGGGAGAAGTTTCCGTAACGACAGACGGAAAGTCGGAAGAGTGGAATAAAAAATAATGAAACGTAACTCCTGGAGTTCCCCAGTCGTTTCGGTTGGAGCTTTTTAAACCTTTTTCTACATTATTTTATCTCCCTTTTACCGCGCCCCGTGAGGCCTTTTTCGCTCGACTGCGCATTCCTTTTAACGATTTCAAACCCCTCACTATGGTCACGATGAGCGACATCCGTTTTCGTTCCACGTTCTTCCACAATTCTACGCGTTTTCCTTCGCGGACTATGCTCCTTCCCGTTAAAACCAAGATTATCAAAGAAATCTACGTCTACAACTATCTCAAATTATATCTCTACACGTTCTCCTTAAATTGCCTTCTCGATTGAATTCAATCATTTTGTTGATCTTTTTATCGCAGGAAATTGCTGGATTAATTTTTTGGAGAAATAACGAAAACACGGTAAACTACCGTTACATTTATTTTACATTCATTTACATTTTGATTTAAAGTGTTCTCTTGATTTACATCGTTGAAATTGAGTTACTTCCGTTTCACGTGTAACAATGGTTCTAGAAATATTTTTGCATGGAATTTGTTTACCGCACTCGTAATTTACTACTGAATTTAGCTTGATGAATTATACGGAAATATTTAGAGTATTTATTAGTCAATATTGGGTGGTATTGATTAATGACTTGTAATGTTAAAATTAATATATAAATATCTGTGTAAAATGACATATGGTTACCAGGTGATGTACCCAAAATTACTAAGTAATTAAATTAAAGTGGTAGAAATTGTTTGACTAACTCAACTGTTAAATAAAAGAAATCTATATACTTCTCTACATAAAATTTCTCAGTACATTCGCAACCGAAACATCGACACCAATAATAATTAAATTTAATTACCTCAACAATGCATGTAATTCAATTAGTGAAGCGGCAAATCTGATCGAATGGAAGCATCGCTAATAAAAAATTAATTAGAAAGACTACAGTTTACGAAGATCAATAATCGGTCGATATTAATTTCCCGGTTTCATAATGCAATGCACCTCGACGCTCATATTTCTTCCCTTTTAATTAACCAAGGATTAAACAGCGGACGAGAATTCCAAAAAGTTTCGTCGCGTATATTGCGTCCCCTTCCATTTTTAATACGTTGATCCAATATTCTAATCAGTCGACGATAAATCGTCGGATTGACCGATAAATTAACGATCCAGGAATATTAAAACCCAGCCGTGCTTAACATTTTTATGAGTCGACGAGGATCTTTTCCGCGTTCTCGCTGGGGTTCTTCACGTCCGCCATTACTCACGAATGATTAATAAAGACGTAGCCATACATATTAAAATGATGACTTTTTCGAGGGACCGCGTCAAAAGAAGGCTCTTGACAAGCTGCCAAAAGAAGCTGGCGAGCATCGTGGGAAGCTTTTTCAGCTGTCTGCTCGTTTTCATAATGCTGAGCCGCACCGGAAACCGGCAAGAATTGCACGACCACGGTGATCGATACCAGAATCGCAGAGACGCTGTTTACCATAGAAATCTCATCCCGTAGTCCTCCATTGTCCACCGTTGGAGTACCAAAATTTCCCAAACACATCCTTTGTTTTCGGATTTGTTTAATGCGTCGATTCTTCCCCGGCCGTGTTTCGGTTTAATTTCACCGAACGTGCGTCCGGCGTCCACGAATTATTATCACTTCGTGTATGCTAGGCTTTTACGGATTTTCTGCTTCGTCCAGATTAACTCATTTTACAGGTACATTAACATTACAGTGGAAATGAGTTATCTTTCAAAAAAGGAAATACTGCAGTAATTGATGTTTTATGTCTCATATTGATTACTTGTTATAGTAGTTTGAAGTTAGGAATTTTTATGGGGCACTTAGACTGTCGTTTAGAGGAGACTTCAACCTTTAAAATGATGTGCTGTAAGTGTCATTTGGTGATACTTTTCTGTCATGAATTTCTAATCACATGAACCAGTACCAATTCAAGCTTGATATTTTTACAAAGTTTTATATGTCCCATGTTGATTACTTGTTATAGTAGTTTGAAGTTAGGAATTTTTATGGGGCACTTACACTGTCGTTTAGAGCAGACTTCAGCCTTTAAAATGATGTGTCACAAGTGTTATTTGGTGATACTTTTCTGTCATGAATTTCTAATCACATGAACCAATCCCAATTGAAGCTTGATATGTTTGTATATTGATCATAGCCTACTATAATTGATAACCGGTCATTTTATGGAGGGAATTGTAATGAATCATTTATGTAGTCTTTTTCGATAGACTTCAACCTTTAAATTGATGTGCCATAAGTGCCATTTGGCGATACTTTTCTGTCATGAATTTTTAATCAAATGTACCAGTCCCAATTCAAGAATATGTTTACAGATTGATCATAACCTACTGTAATTGATAACCGACCATTTTGTGGCGGGAATTGTAATGAATCATTTATGTAGTCTTTTTCGATAGACTTCAACCTTAAAATTGATGTATCATAAGTGCTATTTGGTGATACTTTTCTGTCATGAAAAATTTTGTAAATTGTTTTATACATAAAACTGTCACTTCTATCCTACTAGTACAAATCAACTTCGATGAGATTCGATTTTCGACAGTGAACCCAATCATTAAAATTCACAAGCATCTCAAATTTATATTTTGACTTTGTTAAATTAACAAATTTTTACCTTGTTACATTAAGTTCCTATATTGAAACGTACCTTAATTATTGAAATGAGAAAATATTTAATATTAATTTTGAACACCCGTCCAATCTCAAAAAGTGTTCATCATGCACTAAGTATAGTGTTAACTAAAATAGTCGGGCAGCTGATACCGTGATGATCTCTCCTCGCAGCCGTCGAACGTTCCAATTCTTTTTTACCGGGGCAACGTGTCAAGGATTTTGATTTATCGACATCCTGCTCGATCAGTTCCACCCTGACAACCGCCTGCTTGGCAAGACCTATCTGACAAGACTTCCACACGCTGGTAAAAAGGATCCCAGGGGATGTTGCCGTCGCGGACGAAGGACGAGTTCCATTTTCCACGTCCGGCAACGAGGATCGTCCAGCGACATCTTTTTTCGATGCGTCTCCGCTTCGTGGAAAGATGATACACGCCGGAAAAGGGATCCTTGCCAGTATTCTTTCGGTTGAACGTCTTGCTGGACACGTTCGACGAACGTACACCCATCGAAATAAAAGTTCCCAATGGAACGAGATATTTTTCTTCCGCACAAATACCTTTGACGTGTTCGTTTGCGTCCAGACATCCGCCTATTTTCTGCACTTTAATTTATTCTTCTCCTGATTTTCAATTCTTTCTCCGTTCTTTGACGTAGGACCAAAAATCATACGATTATAATTTGAACATAAAAATAACTTCAGGGTCAACAATTTATTCTTAACGAAATGTCCTGCAACTATTAATTGTAAAGTAGGGTTTAAATTACATTTTAAATAGTCCGTATGAATGTTTGAAATAGTCGTGTGAGAATTTTGAATATGTTGGACCATGTTTACAGAGTGGTGAAATAATTCGCGAAGCGTTTGCAAATATCCAGGAAACGGAAAAGTTACAGCGAAACAAAACGAAATTGATAATGAGGGTAAAGCGAAGGAATAAAAAGGCAACTGTTCACGGGCGAGCGAACAATTCTTCCTTGTCGCTGGCTCGAAACGAAATTTCCGCGGAGTTTCCGAAATTTCCGGCCAAAGATTCAGTCAACTTGCAAATGAAACGCAATGGAATTCATGCCGAACGGAATTAGTTTTCTAAGCACCTTCGCCGCGAAACCGCAACCGCGCTCGTAAATCGTCAGTCCTGTGTCGCTGGTTATTAGACCGAAAGTTCCCGAGTTAATCACAACTCCTACGTGCCGTGACGCATTTTCGAAAAGAGTCGCCGAGTGTTGGCAACTAATAACGAGAACGTCGTCGGCGTTCTAACAACTTAAACAACGTGTCTCGTCTCGTTACATGGTAATCTCTTTCTGCAACACGTTTCACGCCTCTATGTTGAACCAACCCTTTCAGCCTGATCATTTTCTGCGCTAAAAATAATTCACTCTTCGAAAATACTGTTCAACTACGTTGAAATGCGATAATAATTTGGATCATTTTTAAGGATGAATTTTTGGTTGGGGGTGGAATTTTTGTTTTGCTATTTTTAATCGTGGGATTTCGGGGTGCTTTGGGATCTCTAGCTGTTTAATAAATTCCTCCAAAACAAGTGGAAAGAACTATTATTGATTTAAAAGTAGCAATAAGGGTGAAAGTAGAAATATTCAATAAAATCCTTCACAATAATGAGCAAGAAATGTTAATAATTTTGAAGCAATGGTAAGAGTGCTGGTAAAAATATATTCAAGAAACTCCTCCACAATAAGTAAAAATAACGATGAATGATATAAAAATAGCAATAAGGGTGCAAATAAAAATATGTTCAAGAAATTCCTCCACAATAACTAAAGATAACAATTGATGATATAAAAGTAGCAATAAGGGTGCAAATAAAAATATGTTCAAGAAATTCCTCCACAATAACTAAAATTAACAATTAATGATATATAATGATATAAAGGTAGCAATAAGGGTGCAAATAAAAATATATTCAAGAAACTCCTCCACAATAACTAAAAATAACAATTAATGATAAAAAGTAGCAACTAGGGTGCAAACAAAAGGTACTCAACAAATTTCTCCAGAGTAAACCTTGATTCGAAAATACCAATAAGAGTGTAAAGAAGTAAATTTTCGAAGAAAAGCGACAAAAAATTGAGAATTAATCGAAAAGGACAAAAGTAGCGTACGGTAACCGAGGGCAATAAAACTAAAAAAGCGTCGAATGTAACGAATGGAAAGAATTCGGCGGAAATTAAATGTAATTGGTGCTCGATCCGTCCCGATTGGATAATTTTCAGTGAAAACGACCAGTCTGCAAATAAACCAAACACATCCATGGTACTTTAATGAACGTCAGGATTTAACGAATGCAATTGGTCCGGCGGCCACGTCGAATGTGCCCTTCCAGCAATTTTGGACCGCATCTCCGTGACACCGTGATTACTTTCATAATCACGATCCCGGCCGATATTGCGTTCGCGCGCAGAATTTTAATTGAAATCGTCCGATCGTTTCGTGTAATTTTCAAAAATTCCCTTCCGACGCTTGTTATAATACGTTGTTTACAGAGCCTTGCGGCATCCGAACTATTTTAATTTCGGAAATTCGCGTTCCACGTCGCCCCTTGTTCAAATATCGATGTAACTCGACTGAAAGTACGGAATCGATACGGTGCCGCGATTCGGTTACGAATACTTACTAATAATTGCGCGAGTGTATTTACAATTATATGTATAATTGTGGATATTTATAATTACGGACTGCCACAGTGGACGATGGTTCGACATAGTAACTTTAACGCTTTAGATTTATACGAGAAATCACTGATCGCAACTGCACAATTTTAATTAAAGCGAGTTCATTAATTATGAATATTTGACTGCCACAGTAGACACAGCGTATGCTCGGACATAGTAACTTCAACTCTAGATTCACATGAAACAAATTGTTATATACTGTAGAATTTTAATTAAATCGTGTTCCTTAATTATGAACATTACAGTTAATATTTTCGATGCAGTCAGTTATGACAGTAGAAATATTAATGAATACTCGGACATAGAACAGTAACTTTAAATCTAGATTCACATGAGACACACTGTATAACATATGTACCGTAGAATTTTAATTAAATCGTGTTCCTTGATTATGCACATTACGGTTAATATTTTCAATGCAGTTAGTTTTGACAGTGGAAATATCAATGATTAGTCGGACATAGAGCAGCATCTTTCAATTCATGATTTATTCAAAAAAAATAACTGAATGATACATAAGTGTAAAAGTTTCGTGAACAAATAACTTAGAGTAAGTGTAGAATGTTCTTTAATATCCTGACTGCAGTTAATATTTTTACAGTGAAAATATCAATGAATAGTCAGACCTGGAAAGAACAGTAACTTTTCAACTGTAATTTTTTATAAAAAAAGTTACCACATGATAAATATATAAGTGTAGAACTTTAAACATGTTTGTCAATAATTACAGAAGTTACTATTTCCACTTGGACAGTAGTAATATCAGCGTATAATGAGACAGAATGATACAGAGTACCAGACATATTAAACACTAAGTTGTTCAGTTTCAAAACCTGACATATCTAAACCACTATTACTATTTTAAACTGTGTACAAACTTTCCTACGAATTGCTAATTATTTGCATAAATTAACTCCCAAAATGGTTCTCAAACTTGCACTATGAAAACAGACTATAATTCTATACAGAAAATCACTTTGACTGCTACGTCATTTCATTTATCACTAAAATCGCGTGACAATTTTACTCTAAGTGCATAGATCCTTGTATGTATTGTATGTACATACAATATTTGTACTTGTCGAGCAATTCAAAAATAAACATATCTTCCAATGAATTACACAAGTCATCGCTATAAATTAAAATGAATATGCAGGTTTTTATTAAAAGGCACGATACCTGAAAAGGGGTGGTTTCAAAAAAAAAACGCAGGACAACTTTGCACAGTTCCGAACAAAGGGCTAGCACAGTACGAACAAAGAAACAAGAAAAGAGAAAGAGATCTATTTGAATAAAGTTCGAGGAAGCGGTGACATTCGTCGACCTCAGGCATTTTATTTTCAGAGGAGGCTGTAGTTTATTCAAATTGAACGTGACAGGGGCAGAACGTCTGGAACTATCGTGTGCCCGGGGCTTGACAACTTTCCATTTTTATTTGCTCCGCGTATTGAACCGCGAATTTCCTTTCTTGTCGCGTCATTCGTGCCCCTGAAAAATCATTAAAACTGCAACGATAGTAAAATAGATATACCACAAATTCATCGATACGTAAATGGACCTCCAAATTTTTGGATTTCCATGTTCACAAATTTCTATTTTACCGAGTTCCTAGGTCCGAAAATTACTAGACTCAGAAATTCTCATGTCTCGAAAATTAGATCACCATATCCCTAGATTTCCAAATACCAAGGTCCTTAATTTGATACATTCCCAAATTCTGAGATCCAAATTAGTAGAATCACAAATTCTCATATTTTAAAACTTTGAAATCCCCAAATCCCTATATCGTGGAATCCCTAGATTCCTATGTCTTTAAATCCCCAAATTCCCACATACAAAAATTTCTAAGTTCCCAAATTCCTGTACCTTCAAATCCCTAGATCCCCAAATTCTCATATACCAAAACCTCGAAATCCCCAAATTTCTATACTGTTAAATCCCTAGATTTCCGTGTCCCTAGAACCCCAAATTCCCATATTTGAAGATTTCTAAGTTCCCAAATTCCCATATCGTCAAATCCCTAGATTTCCATATCCCTAGATCTCCAAATCTGAAGGTCCAAATTTTTCACCCTTTAAAAAGTTCTCAACCCTCTAGAAATCACCGAAACATTGTCCTTAGAAAATCCCTGTATTTTCCCTAGAAAAGATATTCCTTCGACTGTGTTCTCCTTTTACCATTTGCACTCCATTCGAAAATTTTGTATGTTCATACAAATTGTACAATATAAAAATGCACGATGTTAAAATTTTTGAACTCGAATAGGAACCACGATTCGATAGAGCAGAATTTTCACGCACAAGTAATCATAAGTTGACGCAACAAAAGCCCGGCCGACAGTAATTCAACCTCATATTTTTCAATCCTCTTATTTCACTTTGCTGAAACTTCCCCGCGAAAGTTTCTCGATCTGTTCGCGGTGTAATACCGCGAGACGAAGACGAATGAATCATGGATCATTTATCACATCGTTGAAATAGAAGATTGCACCATTTTCAGCCACCTTAATTATTCACGACAAATGCTGCTTTCTTCGCCTGTCATTACTTCATGCCGAAATACTACACGATTACAACATATTTTTTCTACCGTTACATTTTTATTACATTTATCTCGCGTTACATTTATCTTGCTATGCAGTGTGCGAAGAATGCAGCAAGATGAAAAGTTGCTTCGGAACAGTATTCGAGAGAGAAGATTGTTCGATTCAAGAGAAAAATGGTCGATAGGTGGGTACAAGTGTCGAGATATTGTGATTTAGGGTCAAAATGGGCCCTGCTTCGAAAGAACGGCTGCTATGGATACTGTGTATATTGGAGCAAATGTGAAATAGGCTGGGAACGTAAATATCCGACAGAAAACACGTTTGATATTCGCAACCCCTCCAGGATAATATACGTCAATTTTTCCATCCCTTGTCTGACGTTTATTAATCCCTGCGGTATGTAACAGTTTCATTTTCTTTTATGACGAGGCCTTCGCGTGTACAAAATCACTGATTTCCATATTCAAATTCTTAATGTTCAAAGTCCCACTCGAAAAATTCTAAAATTCTAAAATCCTGAATAATCAAAGTCCCAAACTTGAGATATTGTGAAGCTGTAAAGTTGTACAGTTGTAGAGCTGTAAAGTTGTGAGATTGTAAAGCTGTAAAGCTGTAAAGCTATAAAGTTGTGAAGCTGTAAAGTTGTGAAGTTGTAAAGTTGTAAAGCTGTAAAACTGTGAAGCTGTACCGTTGTAAAGTTGTAAAGTTACAAAATTTTAAAACTGTAAAATTATAGAATTGTAAAATTCTAAAATCCCAAAATTGTAAAATTGTAAAACTGTAAAATTCTAAAATCCCAAAATCCCAAAATGCCCATGAATATAATGCAAAATCTGTAAAAAATCCGCGATCAAAGTCAAGTATCGATAAATTGAAATACTCAAATTGAACGTAAGAGTAAAATGATATTAATTCGAGTGATACAAGTTTGCGAACCGAATATATTTCCCAGGAGACTCGAGTTTAAGTACAAGTTTAATTCGAAGCTCGAATCGTATTTCAATCGGTAAATTCGTTCTAATTTCCATTCGATAATGAAGCAATCAAGCAGAAGTAGTCGGAAAGAGTTTCATCAAACAGCGTTAATCCGATAGAAAGTATCGCGGGTAAAACATACGACTCGGTGAACAGAGTTATTCACTCGACGCTGAAGAAGTATTCGTGAGAAGTAACTTTTCCCGGCCACGTTATATTTCACCGGTGTCCGGGGACCACATATTCTCATATCCCGTGGTTTGCTTGCAAACGGACGAAAGCATTCCTTTCTGTTCCTCTACTTTTTTTTAACCAGCAGCCGGCAAAATATATTTTAAGAGCGGCAACTTCGCTAATAACGCGAAACTGCGGTCTGCATAGAGCGCGTAAAGAAAAATTCAACGCTACTGCGTTACTTATATCAGGAACGCCGAAGTTACGCCTGCTAATTAATTTTCTTGTTAATCATTATCCTTTGAATTCTAACTCGGTAATTTTCTACGGTAACGAGTTGTTCAGAAACTGATTTAGAAACGTGAGACACGGAATTATCACAAAATGGCTACTTTTATAGGAGTATCTTTTTATTTGCACCCTTATTATTACTTATAAATCGTTAACTTTTTTCGTCCCTTTTTTTAACTTGTCTGTTCATTGTCTGCCCATATTTCAAATGATCAATTCACAGAATTTATTTAATTATACCAGAAAGATTTATAAGGTTCCTCTTTGTCCCTTGTAAATGATCGATTCCCAGAATATTCTTGCTCTCAAAATATCAGTACGAAGAATTTATTAAATTATAATCCCGTTTCAGCTAATCAGTTCGTGTCCGTTCTTTTACCTCGGCAGCCAAATTAAATATTGAGCTCGAAAAACGACGGGTAATTCGATGATTGGGAGGGAAAGAGGGTAAATCGCTTCGGGTCGTTTTGCATCGGTGTTCACCGCGAGTTGACATTCCGCTTACGAGAAACAGAGGCAGCATGTAATGAAATATCGAAACCTTCATCAAATATTGACGCGGTCGAAATAAAGCTTGCAATTCACTCGATCGTTCGATAGAATTCAATGTGACGTGGCTAAAAAACTGGACACGTATTCAATCGAATCGACTTCGCACACGCACGCGCACATAAATAGAGCGAATCGTCCTCCAAGAGTTTCCTACTTGAATTCAATTAATAATCCCTCGAACCCGGTCTGCTTGGCTCGCAAATGGTTTTTCTGCGTTTCTTTTTTCAACGGGCCAGACACTCGTTTCAGGCAGCGTTTTTTTTTTCACGGACATCCGTACTCCGATTCAAGTTATAATCTAACTTTTGTAAACGTTCGCCTGTGTACTTTCAGGCCCGGGATTTATTTTAAAATGTACTCTCCGCGATGGAAGCGAAACTCGTGGAAATGGAATCCTCTTGTTCGTTACGTCGATCGTATAAAACTTATGAACGACGTTGATGGATCGTGAACTCTTCTCTTTTCTATCTTTCCCGTTTTTGATTAAGTTTCCGCCGTGCTGGCTACTATACTGATAATCAAATATTCCCTGCCCAATGAACATTCCTTACTTTATTTATTTACACTCTTTAGTTTAATTCGATTTTCTTTGTTCTTTATGTTCTCCTCAATTACAGATTATTTACAATTATTTTCAATTATTTTCAATTATTTTCAATTATTTTCAATTATTTTCAATTATTTTCAATTATTTTCCATTATTTTCAATTCTGTTCAATTATTTTCAATTATTTGCAATTCTGTTCAATTACGCTACAATTATTATTTGGTCCATTTAATTGCTCTTTTAAAACCATGTAAAGTATAACACTTTGATTCAAACAGCTACCTCACATTTCATATAGGTAATTTCGTATAGGTTATATTTTTATTCTTCAACATTCTTTAACTACGATTTGTAAATTACGTTTAATTGAAGAACAAGTTGAATATTTATTTAAATGTCTATCTGAACGTTTACATCGTATCGCTACTTTATATATTATTTAAATAGCTAGTTAAACATTCATTCAGACATGTAACTGGACATTTATTTAAATGGCCAGTTAAATATTTATGCAAACATGTAGCTGGACATTTATTTAAATGGCTAGTTAAATATTTATGCAAACATGTAGCTGGATATTTAGTTTGACAGGTAGTTAAACATTTATTTAAACATGTAGTTAAACATTTATTTAGACAGGTAGTTAAATATTTATTTAGACGTGTAGTTGAACATTTATTTAGACAGGTAGTTAAACATTTATACAGGCATGTAGTTGAACATTTATTTAGACAAGTAGTTAAATATTTATTTGAACATGTAGTTGAACATTTATTTAGACAGGTAGTTAAACATTTATGCAAACATGTATTTAAACATTTATTTAGACAGCAAGTTAAACATTTGAACAGCCAGTTAAAATTTTACTTAACGTTTTAGTTAAAGCTGTATATAAACATTCATCAATAGTACATTACACGTCTGTTTAACATTTAAAAAAAAATAAAACAGTAAATTAGTAAAGAAAATAAAAACAATTCATTTATCCAAGAACGTAAAGTGCCGACAACTATTTAAAATATAAACAATTAGAAAAGTTATCAGGAAAGGTTAATGCATGGAAATAAAATGAACTATCGATCAGGTAGAGCGATTATAAAATGTGGGAAGGTTTGTTGTTAGAGTAACGAGAGAGCGACGGTTGTTTCGCAGCGTTAACGAGTTTTCATCGGAAGAAAATTTGTTTGGTCGGCAAGGTTGGCAAAAGCGTGGCGATTTTTCAGAGTAATCGGCGCGCGTTATTTCGCCGGGAATCGAGACGGAAATTAATTAACCGTATGTACTGCCGGCTGGTCGACAACCGGAAACTATTTGCACGCTTTACGGCACACGGCGGCGATGAAAATTACCGATACGACATATTAAAATTACTTTTCAGGACAGTAACTACGTTCATTAGTTATACGCTGCATAGAATTCCCTGTGGCAAAAAGTTTATTTGTTTCTCTTCGATCATTCTTTTTTCTTTCTTCGTCTTTTCTGCTGCTTTGTTTCGTTGCGATGCTTTAATCGTGAAATCGAACGTTAATCGATAAGCAATTATACCGATTTTGCATTCATGGAATATGGAAATTGTGTATCTAAGAATGGAACATAAATTGAAACGGTGTGACGAGAAAGTATTTGACATTTCAGCAATTGTCTGACATGTGGAGATTTTTGCATGTTATGCATATATTTTTGTATTATTTGTATGTGGTTTTTTAACACATTGTCAGGTCATAAGTTGTCTTGTAGCTCCTATTTAATATTATACGTGAAGTTAATAAATATAATTGTAAATAAGCATTTATTCATTATTGAGTTAACATTATTATTAAATGATTTAATTATTAAATTACAGTTTACTTGTTGTTCAATAATTATTGTCAAATAATTGTACCACTAAAAGTACATTCAATGAATCATTAATATTTTTCCACTACCTTTCTCATAATTAAATTTCAAGCATTGTACAAGTCAGGTAATTAAAAATTGAGATTATATAATCTAATTAAAATTGTGACACAATGTGTACCGTAACGTCTCGACTAATATTCTTAACAAACGGTTTAATTGCAATGAGTGGGTCTGTTTAATAGACTCAAAAGGATTGGATTAATTTTTGCCGGTTGAAACGTAAACAGAGTAGAAAGTATCAAGAGAAATAATTAAATGGGAGCATAAAGAGGGAAGTAAAAGCAAGGAGTTAATCTCTTTGCTAAGAGGAGAAATAAGGGGAAGAAGATAAGTTGGAGCCATTACGATGAAATTCATGTGCTGTGTTTCAGAATATTATGTACATCGTGAGAATTGCAATTTTGTCTAAAATTTTTTATCAAAATATTACATTATTGTGGTTATTAAATTTCAATGAAATTAAGAAGAAATTCAAAAATGAGATACTGATTAGTAAAATTAATTAAGAACTCAAAATCAACTAATAAATAACAAAACCAACAAAAATCAAATAATAAATAAACCAAAACCAAAAATCACATACACGAAAAAATCAACCCCTTTTGCGCCTAAAACAGAAACAGCAAATAATTTTAGTAAAAATGGATAAAAAACGAGGAAGTAAATTTTTAAATAATCATAACCTCTCCCATAGATTGCACACCAGTGTAATTTCCCGAATTTTCATCGAGAAAATTCCATTCCTGCCAAGCAAAATCCGCGCAATAATCCATCCCCGTAGATTATTAGTATTAATTAACGAACATGTACCTGTTTGTCCCGCAGGCACATTAAATTTGCACTTCGTTAGCGCAGTTACATATTAATTCCGAAACTTCGGTACAACTGGGCATGGTTTAATTTTCATGAATCAGAATGAACTATTTAGCTGAATCGGAAATAATTCACCATGTTCTGATTCCCTAGTTACCGGCAATCACGGCTACAGATTTCAAGCATTTCGATGCGACTTCGATTCGAACTCGGTCACAATTTCCCCCTCGACTACCATTCATAGCTGCTGATACAATTTACACGTATTCGAAATGTAAAATTTATTATTTTACACCGAGACTATTATTTAGCAATTTTAGTGAAATGAAAAATGTATGTACAAAATTAACCCCTAATTAACATCATATGACAAACAGATTGTCTAAAAAATAACCTAGAATGAATAACAAAAAGTTACACGTTTTCAATATCGTACTTCAAGAAGTGAAAATAAAATTATAAAAATTGTAAAAAGATCATGCAATTAAAAATGATGTCACACACAAATATAAGTGTCAGACTGAAAAATATTAATAATTACAGTAAGTTAAGTTAAATTAAACGACGTCCATGTTGCAACATTTTGATCCATTTAATTTGGATGCACCTTTATGCGTGGCTCTTTTATACCCAGTTTTTTAAAACGTCCATAATGAATCGAGCATTCATTCTAAACTATCCTAATGGCGGACCATTCATCCGTGCGGAATAAAACGCGTACATAAAAGATGTTTAGTATTTAATAACCGGCGTCGATAACGTGAAACGCCTAAATGTTCGCGAATTTCACGCCACCCTTACGTTAAGAATCTAGGTCTTTCCTCTTCAACGAACGACTGTTCTTGCGAGTGAAGGGGTGTAACGTCGAGTGTGTCGTCGAGGGCCACGAACAAGTATATTTGACGTAATAATAACGACGTCGTTAGGTGAAACTTTCCTCTCTTCCGGTGTACACTGCGTTCGAGTAGGCATTTTCTTTCTACTTTTTCACAGAGCTTATGCTCAATCGATGAATTTGTAACCCGAAGAATGTTCCAACATTCAAATCTTTGTACCGTATTTTTATTCGTTTGAGGAATTTAAGTGGTATCGATCCGATTCGAATCAAATTTTCCACTGAAGATTTATTTGTAGAGGGTATTCTTTATGGTACTTGAATGCGTTAAGAGTAATTTAGAAGATGGTTGAATACAACAGTATTAAAGAATGTACATAGACTTTCGTGACATGTCATAAATCAAGATATTTTTAACAAAGACACGGTAGAAAATTATTAAATAAATAATACAAAAATGTTAACATTTGAAATTATATTATTTGTTGCCATTTAATAATAATAAACGAATAACGATTGCATCGAGTATATAGGGGTTGTAAGTGAAATAAGTAGAACAAGAACGTATGTAGTCAGACATGTTCTCGATTCTAAAAATAGTGAAAAACAATTTACATATCTTGGATAAATCAGAATGAAGGTTGTATAAAACCTTCACAACTTCAAGGTTGACCTTCATAGAACCTTCTCAGGTCATTGCAAGGTCAATTAAACAAAAGTATAATAAACATATCCCTAATGTTACATCTCATACATCCCACCTTGCACTCCTACCCTACATATCACCCCTACCATATCATACCTTACATATCACCCCTTGCATATCACACCTCACATATCTTACCTTGCATATCACGTCTATATAACAAATAATTCTCTCCAAATTCAAATCGCAACCCGGTTTTCAGACTGAGAACCTCTTAAAATAAAAAGAATCCCCAAAACAGCAATCCTCTTACGGAATATGCAACTTGCATGACAGAAAGAAATCGATCGTGCAGGGAACATGATTCAGCCAGTACTCGAAGCGTGTCCCAATTTATCAGAGGTTCGCAGGAATTAATTCGAGATAGGATCGCGGCATCGACGGGGCTAGATTTGTATGATGGCCAGTACATCGGTACACTCGCTCGTGTAATTTGTATTCAGACGGCGATAGTTGTGATAGTAACGGAACACCGATGTTCAAAGGTGTCCCAGATAACGTACCCACGACTACTGCCCGTTTTACGACGATTTCCGCAATCTGGATGCCGCCGACGCTTTTTATTCCAACTACGAAATTTCCTCGTTCGCGTGAATGTTCGTGGACGAATATTGCCGAGTGTTCGCGATATCGTTCTAATTTATGGGGGAATTGATGGAACACTCTCGGTATATTGCCGTGATTTATATTTCCACGTATTTGCTATCGCATAGTGTTAGGTTAGGTCGTCTCGTGTTTGCAAATTTAATTTCCCAAGGTTTCTGAACTCTCAGATTTTTTAATTCATACTTTGCGAATTTTTGTATTTTTAAGTTTAAAAATTTCTAAATTTCAAAGTTTGAGAATTTTTTACTTTCCAAAAATTAAATTTCTAAACTTGGGACTTCGTAACTTGTGACATTGAGAATTTATTCTTTTGAAGACATGTAAAATTGAAAATTTCCAAATTTCAAATTTTGAAAATTCCTATACGTGTCAATTTTCTAATTTACAGATAGTGTTGCAAAAATAAAAGTTTTGGTTATTCAAGTGCCCTGTCAACTTGACATCTCCCAAATAAAGATATTTTTCCCCTACAATACTCATGAATAATTACAATACGAACAAAAAGTATTAAAAATGCATACAAAAATTCTTGTCGAGTTCACAAACGCCTCGACATCAAATTTCGGAGGTGATCGAGTCCGTAGAATTTGAAGAGGAATCGACTTAACGATTTTGTGGACTAGCGTGGAAATCACAGGTTTCTCGAACGCTTGGGAATATTTCGGGCAACCGTGTACTCTGTCTAGTATTCTACCACGGTTTCATCGCATAAATTTCGAGCATGCCTGCGATGATTTATGCCAGCAGGATTAAATAACTTGACCCAGTCGCAACATATCACGAGCGTGGGACACTTCACCTGTGCCTTTTCTGTCCTTCTTGATTATTCTTCTCCACTTTACAGCTTCCTCGCATTGTTTCCTCTAACTTGCTATCATTATGTAATAGTCGTCATAAAGCCGTGTGTTTATCTGTACAAACAAGGTTTATTAATCGTCTTTTATAGTTCTTCTTGGATAAAATTCTGGTTACGGCTATTAAGTTTTAGGTGGATTCTATTAAATAGGTTAGTTGGTAGGTTAATAGATTGTTAGATAAACAGATTGATAGGTTAGATAAATAAATTGTATGAAAGATTAGGTTGATTGTTAAATAAATTACAAAACATTGATTGTCAGATAACATTGACTGTTACATAAATATAAATGTTAACTCACATTGATTGTCACATAAGTTAAATAATATTCTACTTACTTATTCTTATCGTGCATTAAACGCGAATCACACACTCGCTTACGTGTCGTCCACTGATTGGTTGGAAGTCACGTGGTAGGCGCCAGGTCTCTGCGCATGCGCAAGTACCACGTGAGAGCAGTTCCCAACGCGCATTAAGGTAGTACACCTCAAATCTTCAGCACTCAGTGATTATAACCTGAAAATAATTATAACCAAATAATTATAACCAATAATTATAACCTCAGTGATTATAACCAAGTAAATAAATGTTCCGGCGTTACTCGATATTCACGTCCGAAGGTCCTGACGAATTCTCTCGACATTTCTGAAGTGAAACCCGATCCCGAAGCGATCTCAGTTCGCAGGGCAACAGTTAAGGTTACAGGAAGCCTGGCTGGTCATCCCCCTGGAAATTGGATTGGTCACTTGGCCACGTAACTCTACCACCCCTTCCAGCCCTGTTTCGTATTAATATTAAATTCCACTGGCTCTTGCCACAGCCACCGGTTATATGGCCTCTCACCCCTTGGTTACACGAGATGCTTCAGGGGTTGGATGCCTGTAGCCGGTCAACGGACAAGAATTATATGAACGAATACCTTGCGCCCTCTCCAACGATGGAACGTGACTGATGCCAGTTTTCATGCGAATTGCTATTCCGGCAAATGAATTTACTTTTGCCCCTAAGGTCAATGTCCCTGTTTTTTAACAGCTAACCTATAACTTTATTCTTTTACGATGGTAATCGACAATTTTTGTTCGAATTGCTTTATTTTCTTCGTGAATGTTTAATTTTAATTTTACTGATTCTGTAGCTGCAGAAAAATTATTTTTAAATATTTACACTCGTGCAATACCTTTTTGGTTGGAGTTTGTTCATGTTTAAAATTAACCACTTTCTGATCTACAAATCTAATCTCACAATTTTCCAATCTCCCTCAAATTTCTAAAGTTTCAAATTACTAAACTTTCAACGTACCCGAATTCTGCAGTTTCGAATTTTCAAGCATCCCCAATAATTACGTAAAACTTGCATCGCATCAATGTTTCCAAGTTCTGTATAATTTTCGAGTGCATAAAAAAGAGGGTAGTTTTCGAGTTCCTCCGAAATGTTCATAAACGAAGGAATGTCCTTTATTTCAGAAAGTTAGATTGAGGGTGGTAGAACGCATCTTTGAAACTTCTCTCCGGGAGATTGAAAGAATCACACAATTTTCTCAGTTGATGTAGGAAGAAACTGTAACTTTAAAAGCTTTCTCGCGAGGAAATATTCTTTTGCGTCTTCGTGGCATTATTTTTCGAAACACTGCGGAAAATTTATTCGCAGTTTGCGAAGTTGATGGAAGCTGTATATTAGGATTGAAAATAGTAAGATGACGTGACGATTGAAAGTTAACAAGGAATATTTTTCGAGGAAGGAATTATTTTATCTTATGGAAACAAGATTGAACGTAATCAGAAGTTCCTTGGTCCCCGCGGATTTCTTACCGCCGGAACCTTATTTCCTTGTTCTATTGCGCGACGGCAGCAATGTTTGAAGAGAAATGGCTCAAGAGACTATGCTCTGCTTCCGCAGTAATATCTAACTACGTTTGTTTGTCGTGTAAGCGCTTTGGAATTGGTTATCCGTTGCTGCTCTTATACCTTGCAATCAAATTGATGCGGAGCCTCCAGCAATCTACAAATCCGCACGACTATCGATCGAGCCTCATTGTACTCTTAAAAACTGCATACCGAAAGAGCACTCGGTTCTTTATTTTCTACGGAACTTCTATGTTTTCATATTTTTTTATTCTACAGCTGGTGTTCGAATTTTGATATTTCCATTTTCTAATTTTTCGTCTTTAGTGTTTTTCAATTTTGAAATTTTGCAATTGACCATTTTTGTATTTAGGAAATTTTATGTTCCTCAATTTGACAATTCAGAAATTGTTCTACTCCACAATTTTCTAATTTAAAAATAGTGCCACACATCAATACCCCGTCATAGAAATTTAAATAATGTCCCTATCCCCAATTTTCAAACATAAAAATTAGAACACGTCCCCATTTTCAAATTCCCACACCTTCGAATTTATTTTACATAAAAAAATATGTATCATGCTTCTTTCGAATTATCCAATTTCCACACATCGAAGTTCCCCTCTCAATTTTCCAATTTCCAATTCAGTGATATTACAATTTTTTTCTAGTTCTCCAATTTACCAACCTCGGAAATTTCAGTTGATTAATCTCTCGACTGAAAAATGGAGTTTCAATATTTGTCGATCACTTTTTCAATCCTGCTCATAAGTACTCGACAGGCTTTCAACTACCTTTTCTGTCGAGTAGAATACACTCGGGTAGAATTTCTACCGTTCTGAATTGCTAACAGTGTTTGGGTAATCAGGAGCACTTTAATTAATCAAGACGGCACGAGTTTGTCAAAGTACAGGATGTTCAATCCGTTCCTTAGGTTCGATCTTGCTTTGATTACTCCACTAGAGTGAATCAAGTTTGTCAACTTTGATGTATGGCACTGTCGGCTTCACGGTCATAAACACAACGTGCACGTGCGTTATGTTATACTTGTATAGTGTGCAAAGGAAGTCTAACAGCTGTATCTTGTCTTGGAAGCAAATTTCTCTGCCTTCGTGCATGTTCAACGAACTTACACGATTGCAACTGTTCCTAACACCAGAAACAAGCATCTACAAACTCCAGAAACGATCAAAACAATTGATGTTTTCGTTCCATTAGTAGTTTCAATTTATCCGTAAGATCCAAGGAGTCATTCCGAGTATTTTTTGGTTTGCTAGTCACATCTAGTTGTGGACCTAACCTTAGCAGTAGAGTCTTCCGTTTGCAGTTTTCTATTCGTGAGGTATTGCTGCTTTTATTACTTGCTTAGGTCACTGCTAAACCCAGACACGTCACTCGCATTTCCATCTCCGAATGTTAGCTAAACCGATAGAAAATTAGAAACTGTTGTCCCTCGACAATGGCACAAAAAGTGTTAACCCACCCCGAGCTTTTGTGAAACGTAAAAATTCATCGGAGAGACACTCTCGAGTCATCAAGTACGTAGAAAAGTAAAAGTACGTATCAAGTTCCAAGTATCAGGTTTCAGCTATCAAGTTTCAGGTATGAAGTATCAAGTTCCAAGTATCAGGTTTCAGATATCAAGTTTTAAGATGAAGTATCAAGTTCCAGGTATCAGGTTTCAGCTATCAAGTTTCAAGTATCAGGTTTCGGATATCAAGTTTCAAGTATGAAGTATCAAGTTCCAAGTATCAGGTTTCAGATATCAAGTCTGGTCGTTAGAAGTGAAATTTATTTCTTAGATACAGTCCACTTATATTCACTCGTTGGGAATCTAATGATTTGCGTCGTTTAATCGTCACTTACTAACGCACATACACATCATATTTTAATATTGCTATGTATAGTTAGTGAGATCATTTCACTTTCTTTTTTATGACACAACAGAATTAACGACCGTAAATAATATTTAGTTCTAAATAAATAATAGAAGATTTTCTGCGAAAAAGTGATATAAGACATGCTTCGGCCGCTTTCCGCTCGATTACGAGAGTATTTCCACGGAAAACTGTCTCGAGAACATATTTAACAGTTATTATTTCCTATCTCTTATCTAGGAACTTATAGATAGAGGGTAAAGCTTGTATTCAGAGCTCGTATACTAACCGTGCGCTTGGGCTTTGGAATTCTTATGGCTGACTCGTGCAGTCCGCTTCTACTGCGTCTGACCGTTTATAGTTCGCCTTCACTGCGCCGTAGCATAAAATATTTTGTTTATTCTTCAACCAACACTGATAACGATAACCGTACTATGTAAACTTCTTACGAAATGTTACTATTTTACCTGGAACTATCTTAAAACTACATCGTCTGATACGAAACATGAACCCTGCTACTTCTCCCATGAAAACAACGTTTCTGTTCGTTTTTTCATTTTCAGTAACTTCATTGGAACTCAATTTTTTATATAATTTGCAATTCTTTCGTTTAAATTTTAAGTTTTAAGTATTGTGTTTCAAGTATCAAGTTTCACAGATCAAGTTACAAGTATCAAGATTCAAGTATCAAGTATCAAGTTTCACAGATCAAGTTACAAGTATTAAGTTTCAAGGATCAAGTGTCAAGTTTCAAGTGTCAAGTTTCAAGTTTCAAGTTTCAAGTATCAATTTTGAAGTATCAAGTTTCAAGTATCAAGTGTGAAGTTTCAGGTATCAAGTTTGAAGTATTAAGTTTGAAGTATAAAGTTTTTATTATGAAGTTTGAAGCATCAAGTCTTAAGTGTGAAGTTTTAACTATGACGTTTTAAGTATTTTATTTTAAGTATGAAGTTCAAGTATTAAGTTTTAGGTATTTGCTTTTAAATCATAGTTTTTCACATGCAGTTAATGAATCCATATCCAAAGGATTCCCTTTTCCCCATTAAATGCAGAGAGTAACTTAAATACAAATGTTTATGAAAATGTATTGTTGTAATTTCTTCGTCCATTTTTCTTTTTTGTTGGTATACAATGACAGCAGAAATAACACAATAGTAACGAGAACAGACGTGCCTGTCGATTCGATGTCACCTACGTTTTTATTGACATTTATTGACTGTCAGTGCCATGTCGATGCCACGTTCAGAACGTGAGGGGATTAGAAAATATGCGCTGACTTCAATAACGTAATTTCGCATTATTTAAAATTATAGTAATCTCTATTTGCAAATTCTACATCTTAATAAATCCTTACTTCTATCAAGTTTCTTGAAGTGTAGAAATAAACATTTTTTTTTGAGTTATGAAATTTAGACATCAGTATTAATGAGAGAGTAATGTAATTAGTAATTCCATTAGTAATAATAATTTTATTAATACACCTCTACTTATAACAAATACTGTTTCAAATTCTCAATAATGGAATTAAAAGTTTTAATGAATTGAAATGAATGATGCATTAACTCGCACACGATTTCCATTTATTAAACTTCGTATTGTGATAATCAATCGGATAAAGTATCAAAGTGATCCCGATAATTTATCCAAGGCAAATTAATCCCGTTGGTATTCAGCTATTTCTTACCGCTTTGTTTTTTTTTCACAAACGAGCAATTATCCGACGTACGGCCAGAAATAGATTACGTGTTTATTTGCCGCAGGTGATTAATTTCAATAATTGATTGCCACTTTGGCTTGTTAAATTGGCGCGCATAAAAAGCATGCATATTTCATTCGTGCGTCTCTACCTGAACGCTGAAAATGTGTCTGATGAATTTAAATTTCAATTAACGCTTCCATACCTTTCACAATCAGACGTACATTTGTCGTTTTCGACCGCGGTTTACGCTCCGTTCCAATTCGAAGCACGTATTATTCGCGCACGCGGCTCGCGAACGGTAATTTTAAACGCGAAAATAATTAAGATTATAAGGAGATTTTTAAAAATAGCTTCCATTTATTTTATGGTATATAGAAATTTTTAGGGGCGATTTGTGGTATGTGAATTTCGTGGATCAATAATTTAATGTTTATAGATTTCTAAAATTATGAATTACTGAATTTTATTAAATTCTGAGTTTTGCAATTGGCAAATTGTACAAATTTATTTCCAAATTTCTAAAATATATTCCGAAGTTCACACATTCCTACAATTCCAAATTCCTGTAGTCTCAAATTCCTACATTCCACAATTCCAGCATTTTCTAATTTTCACATTCCCAAATTTCTACATTTTTCAATTCCCACATTCCCTAAGTCCGACATTCTCCAATTTTTACATTCCCCAATTTCCACATTTCCCAACTCCCACATTCCCCAATTCCCACGTTCCCCAATTCCCACGTTCCCTAATTCCCACGTTCTCCAATTCCCACGTTTCCCAATTCCCACATTCCCCAATTCACACATTCCCCAATTCCTACATTCCCCAATTCCTACATTCCTCAATTCCCACCTCCCCCAATTCCTACATTCCCCAATTCCCATATTCCGCAATTCCCACCTTCCCCAATTCCCACCTTCCCCAATTCCTACATTCCCCAATTCCCACATTCCCCAATTCCCACATTCCCCAATTCCTACATTTCCCAATTCCCACATTCCCCAATTCCCACATTCCCCAATTCCCACCTTCCGCAATTCCCACCTTCCCCAATTCCCACCTTCCCTAATTCCTACATTCCTCAATTACTACATTCCCCAATTACTACATTCCCCAATTCCCACATTCCCCAATTCCTACATTCCCCAATTCCCACATTCCCCAATTCCCACATTCCCCAATTCCCACATTCCCCAATTCTCACTTTTGCCAATTCCCACATTTGCCAATTCCCACATTCCCCAATTCTCACATTTGCCAATTCCCACATTTGCCAATTCCCACATTCCCCAATTCCCACCTTCCCCAATTCCTAAATGTCTGAATCCCCAATTAAGTAAAATAATTGCATGTTCTGAGTTTTGTAATTAGAGAGTTTGAAATGGCGGATGTTCCCCAGTACAAGTCGCATAATCGAACGCTTAAACTTTCGACAAGTAATTTCTTTTTCCCCCGTCCCAATAAAATAGCGAAAGAATTGAACGATCCTGATCGGAAATTCGCATTCATTCGTAACCGTACGTTCTGAAACACACGACCCAGCATTTCACACGTATTTTACCGTGGATAGAACAAAAACCCGGCTCCGTATCGACGAATCGGATTTCTATACGCGAAGAGGTTTAATTAACGCGCAGCTTGTCAGCCTCGCGTTTCCCTATTCACCGAATTCATTTGTAAGTATACCAGGCCAAACGCTGTTTATCAATTAGCCCTAGTTAGCTGCTGCGACCTAATTTCGCTCGTCTTCGAAAACAAACGTCGACGGGCGCGAAATAATTAGCTTACGAAAGAAAGCGACGCCATGTTCTCGTCAAAATTCTTTCAAAATGTGACAGGTTCATCTTTCTTACTATTACAAGCTATTCCAATAATCTTACTTTCACAATTTTTTATTATTTTTGCAAAGATTTATATTTTCTAATGTTCTTCAAGTTTTATTCAATATTTTAATACTGATGTTTCCAGTTGTCCTCAAGTATCTTCTAATGTTTGCAAATGTTTTTTTAAATTTCTACAAATATCTTTAAATACTTACGTTTTCAAATGTGCTGACAGATATTTTAATGTTTTCCAAATATATGTTTGTGAATATTTAAAAATATCTATAAACATCTGCAAGTGTCTGCGATATTTGTAGACGTCTATAAACATCTCCAAGTGTCCACAAACATTTATAAATACGTGTCAGTTTATGAACGTCCATAAATGCTCCTAAACATTTACACACGTGTGTCAATGCTTCAAAATCTTTGCACATAATTGTAAATGTCTATAAACATTCATAAACGTCTCTCAATATCGACGAATATGCGTACGAATCTTTAACGATGATCCAGGACTAATAAGTCGATGTAAACATTTCTCACCTATGTAAATTTATATGTGACTTCCTTTCCCGGGATAAACCAGGATCGAGAGTATGGAGAGACAAGACTTATGCTGCTCCTGCTTTTTGATGCGTTCGCAGGAAAAAAGAAACTCGTTCTCTCCGGTAAGCGAATAGGAAACGAAAGTGCGAGACTCGCACTCTGAATCAGCGGAAACTAGAAACAAGAAGCAATAATTCCGTGTTTAATACAAAGCGTGTTTTAAAATCCTTTTGGATTATCTCAGAAATTTTCATATCGTTTCGCTTTATTTCCTCATGGAAATATATAAAGCGTGTACAGATACAATTACTTTTTAGCATCTCGATATTTTATAAATCCGATTAGTGTAAATTTCGCGCAAAAGTTCTGAAAATATTTAGAAGACGTCGAGTATTGAGAGCTGAGAAGATGGCAGATAGTTTGATTAGTAATATTGTCCATTAATGTGATAACATTCAAATCTGAGTTTAATCTAAAGAGTTCTCTATTTTAATAAATGAATATTATCGGATTAAAAATATTGCGAGAGTGGATTGGGTGTCGCTATCGATCTACGGCACAATTAAAACGCAGGGTACGTGACAAATTTTATGGTGGCAATCAATTTTAACGGTTCCATTCGTTTCGCATTACCGCTGTAAACTGCGGCATTTACGATGACACAACGGAATCGTTTGCCTTGGCTTAAATAGATACGATCGGGCGAGCCGGCTATAATAAAAGTAAGATTTGAAGCCTCTGAAGTTGGCTTACGAGCAACTCGAAATCGTTCCGCGAGTTTTCACCTCTCCTTAATCCCCCGGCAACCTTCGCTCGACTTCTCTTAACTCGCGAGAAAAAGAGAATCGACCGAGATAATGCCGACTTCTCGTGTCTTAATAGACCCGTTCGAGACGGCTATAAAGTCTCGTCAAAATAACAATAAAGTATAAGTTTGATATCCGATCGTTGCCGGGTATAAAAATAAACCGCGATCCTTGTTAAAGTCTTATCACGATAAAGCATAAATTATTTCATTCCCGTCTTATCAACATAATAATAAAGTATAAATTATCCCCGTAAGTGCATTATCAACGTAACAGCAAAGTATAAGTTATGCGACCTGCTGATGCCACGAGAAATGATACTCCGATGCAAACTAATCAAATCGATAACAGGAACAGTAAATTCTACTAACAAACTTTATCTCGTCCAATTCTAACAATAATTCATGGCTGTTCGAGCGACTTCATTCCGAACCATAAATATCGGAGACAGTAGGAAGTAAGCCAAGTAATAATTTCATTGATGTTCCAGGACTCTCGTTGGGAGGTGGTCTGATAGTACTCGCGTCAGCTTTATCAGATGCATCGCTCGAACTACCTAGAAAATATAGTCTTCCTTCGACGTCGAGTATGCAGACCGACGATAACGGTTTCCCACAATACCAATACGGCTGGTGTCTTCAGTTGTCGGGCCTGGCTTTGATCTTGGCGGAAGTGGCCGCCGTTTTAACGATATTCGGATACATGGCACGTTTTCCGACCGTCGAAGAAATGGTAGGGTCCATACAAACCCCACACGTCAACATAATCCTTTAATCCTTCAGAGTTGCACAATGTTGGTCAAAGATTCAACTTCACATAGAAAAGTTACGAGACATATCCTATCATAGGCTACATCTGACAGATAACATGGGTTACATGAAAATTTTGTTTAAAGCTACATGAAACTGGTCTTCTCTGTGTTAGACTACAGTTGGATGAGACTATCGGTCGATTTGGATGTGCAAATTCAGATATGACAGATAACATTATGCGTTAAAGGAAAATATTGTTTAAAGTTACAAGAAAATAATCTACTCTTCATCAGACTACAATTGATTAAGACCACCAGTCGATTTGGATGTGCAACTCCATATTTCCCAAATGTGTCTTTCCCCTTCCCTTATTTCACCGAAACATAGATCCTAATTCAGTTTCGTTTTTAGGTAAGAGTAATGGTGCCCGGTGCCGAAAGGAAATTGCGAGAGCAGAGAGGTCTAAGTTCAGAGTACCTCGTCCGAGCTCACCAGAAGTCACCTGGGCCCTCTCAGACCCGAGGCTTCGGACAGTCATCGAAAAGTAATTATTGAACCTGTTAACGATTCCTGCAACGTCGCAAACGATCAATTCGTATAATTATTTCAGCGTCTCAAAGAGCTCCGGAGGAAGGTACATCATTGCTGTGCAAGACAGCGCCAGATATCTGCGCGTCGAACCCTCAAGCCATCAGCTACGTCGATAAGGCAGATCTGTCTCACGTGTTACCGGCGTACCCGAGCTCGAAGAACCCAGATCCGCGTTACACTTTTACCGACAAGTCCGAGGCGAGCGTTATCGACTCACGGTTAAGCGGCTTCGCCGATAAGGAAGGTTTAATCGATTCGGGGATACTGTCGGACTCCCGGCAGAACATGATCGCGTTCACGGAGACCAAGGAACATACTGCGGGTCTAGAACCGCGGTACTCGGATTTCTCTCCTAGAACGACGGAACAGAACGTGGTGGACTCGAGGTTGAGCGGTTTTACCGACAAGGAGGGTCTGCTGGACTCGAGGCTGAGCGCGTACGGAGAGAAGAATGAGTCGCTGTTGGACACCCCGTTTGGATACGACACTCGGTACAACAGTTTAGCGGGTCAGACAGTACCCATTACTTTGAAGAATCAGAACACCTCGGTCTCAGCAATACAATCGCAGTACATCTACCAGAATTTCGGGACGATACACTCCGGTATTTTGAGGGTGTCCGAGCCTGGCACGAGTTCCAGCTCGAATTCCAGTCAGAGAAGCATGACGCTACAGAATCCTAAACGAAAGTCGCAGATCGCGCAGAATACTTTCAGCACGTTGGAATGCGAGAAGAGGAAGAGAGGACCGGGATTGGCTGGCAAGACAGCGTTTTGTGCTGGCAGCGCTGTATGACCACCACCTCCTCCTCCGACGCCTAGGTAACTGGAAGAGGAGGAAACGCCACTCTAATCACGAAACAAGAAACAAAAGGTGGCGTAGTACTCCTGTCGGAGGAAGGCATCGCGATGCAATTATCGTGACAGGGATCTGCATTATCGACGATTACAGGTCTCTGTTTTATCTACCGCGGGATAGGTGGGTGTCGATAAACTTTCTTTGCCGACCGCGATAGAGCGTATCCACGGTCGGTAATATAAATTCCTGTAATTTTTCGCCAAAGTGGTGAAACGGACATCAAAGTTTTCAGAGTAAATACGAACAGAATAAGTGTCGAAAGGGTGAAAACAGAGTTTGTACATAAATTAATCGATTTAAGACAAATGATGTGTATGGAAACCAGACGAGCTTGGAACGAATTTTTCTTACGTTTCTTAGCTCCGGACACGACGTGTCGCATAGTTCTAAAGAGGTGATATGTTAATCGATAAAATAAGAACGAAAGGATCGGTAGCGTATGTAAACTTTAGGCGTAGGTTTAAGTGACATAATCAGCTTATCTTAAGGAGGGTTAAAATGTAAGGTCGGTTTTCTTTGTTGGTTGATGTTCGTTACGGTGAATGATAGATCTATCGGTTCGTTCGATTTTTTGTTCGATATCGGCACACGGAAAGCGTGACAGGATTCCAGGATAACTGTTCGTTGATTCACTGACCTGTTTCATTCGCGGAAAGTGAATCCGGATTCCGTTTTTGTGCGAATGTTTCCTGTTTTCTAGACAGAAAAATCTCGTGTGCGTAAAGTGGATCAATAGACGTCGAAACTCGCAGCTCACCGTTAAATTTAACCTCGGCTAATCGCGTAATCGCGTTTTCAAGCTGCATAATCAATCAAACGCAGCCATAAGTCAATGAGGAATATTAATGTAGTCGATATGTTGTAATGTACACTCGATGCTCGGTATAGTCACGAATACTCGATCGGGCGTAAACTGGTCTGACCATTTTCGAGGAAAGAAGGGATGTCGTGAACGAGATATTCGACCAGCAGTCGCGTTTGACGAATCGAATCGAAGATTTTTCCTTTCAGAATGAATCGCTGCTTTCGAAACATGGTATACATAAAACCAAATAGACCGTCGTTATATTGCCACGGAGAATTTTGTAGAAACGCAAAACTTGCGAAATAGACAATATATTGAACTGCTTTGGCACTGTGTGTCCTTGTGCCCTGTAAACGGGAGGGGGCCGTCGCTAGTGGCGATATAACGAGAGTCTACCACGAAATCATAGTACAAATTGTTTAACGATTTGGACAGTTTATTACTGATTTGCGTAGTTTATTCTGATTTCGCTTTACGGGAAAGTTTTGTATTGGATTCGTCAATGATGGACATATCAAGAACGAGAGCGTTTTTAATTGAATCATTGCTACTCTTTCCCTCGTTCGTATTTCCTATTTCCAGCAGGGTGATCCGCAGAGATTGAGAATATTTTACGATCTCAAAAATCCTGCAACTTTCACTCACGAATATGTCGTTGTGTATGTAACTTTGTAACTTGCGTATAAATATTAGCCTATCCGGATTGTAGGTAAATGTAATAAAATGTTTCTTTTCTAAACCGCGCTGGTTTCCTTATCCAAACACCTGAAAATTCGATTCTGTTACTTCTTCATATTAGTTGAAATTGGTATTGTTTTGTGTAGAACACAGTTTCAGAAACATTTGATCACTTGCATTTATGAATTATTACTTGTCATTGATTCATACCATCACGTCAAGTACTGTAGACTCCTGGTATATTGCCGTCGGCAAACTTAAAGTTTTTAGAATTGTCAGCCAAAATTTAATGAAAAATGGAATTAAATTGAATAATTCTTCAATTTGAGAAATGTTACCTATACATAAATGTAATAATTACAGCTTCAATTT
The DNA here is from genome assembly GCA_036983795.1 of Megachile lagopoda. Classification (NCBI taxonomy): domain Eukaryota; kingdom Metazoa; phylum Arthropoda; class Insecta; order Hymenoptera; family Megachilidae; genus Megachile; species Megachile lagopoda. Next base: position 8,980,556 of record CM072798.1, read on the forward strand.
TATGATTAACACAAATTTGATAATTAAAGCTTTGATGATTGATAATTATGTACTAATTTAATAATTAGTTCTTCAATTTGATAATTAATAATTATTTACAAATTTAATCATTTGAGCTTCAGTTTGATGATTGACAATTATTTACAAATTTAGTAATCAGAGCTCCACTTTGATGACGAATATTTACAAATTTAATAATTAAAGTTTCAATTTGATGACTGAAAATGATTAAAAAATATGGTGATTAAAATTTCAACGTGCTAACTGCTAATTACTATAACTTCATTTTCCAAAGGAAGCTTTTCCTAAAATAATTTTGGAAACCCGTAAAATATTTCTAAAACTATACGAACAAAATGATTTATAGTTGAATTCGATTTTCCTCGGATTGCAAATAATTTTTGCGAAAGAGCTGTCGATACAGGATGAAGCTTTGAAAGCATCGTTCAGCCGGAAGCTTACGCCAGATGGCGAGTCCGTGCTTACGGCACGAGACTCCGCTTCTAATGTTTAATTAAGGCCGCGTAATTGCCCGGCCAATTAGCCAACACCGTTTAATATTAATCTGCAATTTGAATTCATTTCGATGCGTTTAAAATTTATTGAATACATAATTAATGCACCGTGTTGCGAATGCAGATACGGTGCACAAGCTGCCCGCGGCACTTTGCACGCTGTTCCACTGATTTATTTCCGACGCTCGAAAGTTCCCGCCAAAAATAAGCAAAAGAACGGTCGGCCATTTTTATGGAATATTCTACATCATAGAAACATCCGTTGTCGTTTGCTAAACATTGCGTTTTTTTAATCGAACGACGCACGTGACATTGTTAAACGGTCATTTAGTCGACAGATTTAGCATCTTTATTCCGTTTTACGAGCCACGATCGTGATTTACGAGAATCGACACGACTCACCGCGTTTCTTTCGAAGAAAGCATAAAGCGATTGAGTTATTTATGATCGTTAGGCAAAATTGAACTGTGCGTGACCGACGACCAAGTTACTTTTTAGTGCCTGTGTCTCATTACGAGGCAAGTATGTAGATTGCTATTGCACTCGCAGCGATAAGCTTTATGGTCGAATTATGGTACTGATAGTTAGATTCCTGAGGTTTCTCTGACAGAATCATTAGAACGTGATAAATACCTGCATTTCATGCTGTCTGGAACCTGTAAATATTTTACCTATCGTTTTATACGCTAATGTTTCGATCAAAATTATAACGCTATCAAACATAAATACACAAAATATATTCTTCACAAATTATATTATACCGCTCACATATATTTTGAAGTTGTACATTTTAATTCATACACCTTCGCACATCTGTTTCATTGCACTTTTATTTTCAACCACAGAAAACTTTTTGTTAACAAAATTATTTTAACAAATATAAGTATACACTTCTAGATTTAATTACAGACATATAGATTATTAAATTAAATTATTGGTACATGTACTTAAAAATGTAATTACAAATACAGACCTTTAAATTAAAGAATAAGTATACGTTCTTTTAAATTTGAATATAAATATAGAGACTTCTATTAGAAATATATGTAGATCATTACACTAAATTATTGGTACATGTACTTAAAAATTAAGTTACAAATATAGACTTAAAATAGAGATATAAATATGAAGACCTCTAAATTTAATAACAAATATATGTATAATAAAATAATGAAATTTATAATAAAATTCGTGAACACCCCCGAAAGTCATGGACAATGCGAAGGAACTTTCAATTTCATGTTTTCGTGGAGAGGAAGAAGCAGCGAGAAGAGAGGGGTCTTTAATTTCCCGAAGCTTTTCCTTTCTAGCGAAACCCGTTGAAATCGATATTCACCCCCACGCGAATCGGCCGCATAGCCGGGAGGGGGTGCAAGGTAGATTGTCTCTGTCATTTACCTGTGCCTTCTCCCGTCGCGAACCCTCCACCCCCTTCTCTGAACCGAATATTCGAGCCAACCCCTTCCTTCCTTTCTTCCTACTGTAACTTGCCACCCTCCACGTTCGACCCACCCCGCTGGCCAGTTCTGCGTGCAGCCGTCTCGCTCTAATCCAATTAAAAACGGCGAACGATCGCACGAAACAGCGGCACATCGACCACGGGAATTTTAATTGATGTTACAGCCACGTACGAGAGGGTGGTTTGGCTGCTGTTGCATACAATCCGCTGCAACCTGCGCTTCCTATTGATACCGAAACGTATGGAAATTTTAGAATTTTTTTCCTTACCGTTCCTGTTATTCAATTTCTTATTTTTCGTTTTGCGTTTCCATGATTTTTCGAATATTCCTATTTTTGGGGTGTTTTAAGAAGTTTCGAGATTCGCTAGTTCTTGCATTTGTGTATATCTGAATTTTTTAAATTTGGGATTTTCTATATAAGTAATCTCTAGGCTTTTACATTTCTAGGGATATTTTTCATATGTGCTGATTCCTAAATTAGAATGTCCCTAAATACCATTGTTTGGGAATATTTATGACTACAAGTTTCTAGGTCTTTCAATCACTAGATGAAAGTTCTAGAATTACTCTGTCTTCAAATGCCTACAATTACTTCTTGAATTCTCAAATTGTTAGGTCAACATTCCCTAGATCCCTAAATTACTCCCTATATCACTATATTCCTACATCAAAAATTCCCTAGATTTGCAAAATACTATGTCCCCAAATTACTATACCACCAAATACCTAGATTCCCAGATTATTATGTCCCCAAATTCTTACACCTCCAAATATAAAAAACCCCTAGATCCCCAGGTTATGTTTGAATCAAACGTTCACTCTACATTCTCAAGTTCCTAGATATCCTACTCCCTAGACTACCCTCAGGTAAAATATCCCTAGATCCTTAGAAAAATTCTCAAGATCCTTAGAAGAAACCTTAGATTCTTAGAAAAAACCCTAGATCCCCAGGTTATGTTTGAATTGAACGTACACCCTACATTTTCAAGTTCCTAGATATCCTACTCCCTAGACTACCCTCAGGTAAAAAATCCCTAGATCCTTAAAAAAATTCTCAAGATCCTTAGAAGAAACCTTAGATTCTTAGAAAAAACCTTAGATCCCCAAGTTATGTTTGAATCGAACGTACACCCTACATTTTCAAGTTCCTAGATATCCTACTCCCTAGACTACCCTTAGGTAAAAAATCCCTAGATCCTTAAAAAAATTCTCCAGATCCTTAGAAGAAACCTTAGATTCTTAGAAAAAACCTTAGATCCCCAAGTTATGTTTGAATCGAACGTGCACTCTACATTTTCAAGTTCCTAGATATCCTACTGCCTAGACTACCCTCAGACAAAATATCCCTAGATCCTTAAAAAAAACCTTGGATTCTTAGAAAAATGCCTAGATCCGTAAGATATGCTCGAATCGAACGTGCACGTGTAAAATGGTGGGCACAACAAGGGTGGGACTCGTTGGGGAAAGGGGATGATGGTCTGTCAGCGGGCCACGTTCCAATCTGACTGAAAGTTTCGCCAACACGAATCCCTCTCTTCAACGTGTCGCGTGGAATCGTGTTAACCATCAGCAACAACACGCTGTTTGCAACGATACATCGTTGTTCCGGCTATGGGAAGAGATAATGGAATGCGACTGGGGTGTAAGTTTGCTGATTAACGTCGTCTTCGCGGTATAGTTTCGCGATTGGGGTTGAAATGGAGAATCACGTGAGATTGAGATTTCCCGGGGACTTGCTTGATTTGTTCGTGATTCGTTCTCCGTTTCAAATGAAATTGAACGGTTGCTACATTTCTGTGATCTAGATACGGTTATAATTAACGAGTTTAACTCGGAGATATTCTTTTTGAAATATTTCTTTGGAGAAAATAATCAAATGGTATGTTGCAATAGATACTTATAATTGCGATTAATACTCGTTTCTATTAATTATGTGTTAATTAACAGACACGTGGTAATTACAATTGAATTTGATGTAAGAATTGTAGAGTTGCATCAAATATAAAAAATTAATACTTAATTGCTTAATTTTATAATTGATAATTAGTTAATTGACCACCCAGTTAATATTCAATATAACTGTATCATAATTTGATGTACAAATAAAAAATATTGAACGATAATTAACTTAGTTGTGCGAGGTATCTTTATCTACTTTTATAATTAGCTTGATTAATTCAAGGTACATCTGATTAAGGCTATGTAAAAGATTTTGGTCTCATTGTGTTTTTTCTGATTCATACTTCAGTACTAAATTAATCTCTTAATTCCTCCTGAATTAATTCTTCAATCTTATATCCGCAATTAAAGGTGCTAATTATGGGAGGTCGTATAAAAAATCATTGACTATCAGATTCTTAAAATTAAATGTTGTAGAACTGACAGAGTCAGAATTCTAATAACAGAAAAAGAGATACAATGCAATACAATAAGAGTGGTTCAATATCTGATTACCAATTACAGATAATTAATTAACATGGCGGACAATTATCGGGTACACTAACCACGGCAGATTTAATTATCTTCACAAAGTAAGTAAACAAGCTTAATCATCACTCCACAGTAATTTCTGTTTCAACGAACAAGAAAACTATTATCTGAAAGCAATTCACGCTCGCTCTGCACTATTAATTTCTCATTTGTATCACCTTCCTTCTTCATTCGCGTAACAAAATCATTCTCATTATAAAATATCGTGACGTAAATTGACGACGTCAGCTTTCGTTGATATAATGGCGCAATACGAAATATGAAAATTTACAAATTATAAACTTGATAATTTAGAAATTTGAAAATTTGGGAATAAAGAAACTTAGTAGAACGATAACCTAAAAATGAAAAAATTTGAAACCCAGAAAATTGAAAAATAAAGAAAAATTCGATAACTGTTATATGAAAACCTATAGAATAGATCAGCAAAAAAATAGTAAAAATCCTAAACGTCAAAATCTCAAAATGACGTAATTAAAGAATGTTCCTTTAGCACTCCTCACAAAACTTCCCACGTAAGGAAAGCGGTCTCACAGTTAATCAGCGAACGCTAACGCGACGTGGCAAATTATTTTTCGCTAATTTTTCCTCGCATTATCCTTCGACGGTACATTCTTATCATTCTTTCTTCCTCGTTCCCGCTATCACGGCCGTAAGAAACGCTCGAGGAAGGAAGCTACATCCAGGATGCCTTAATCCTCGTGGTCATCTATCATCGCGAAGCGTACTGGTTAGCCGATTCTATCTTCCAGCATTTATTTTTTTCTTCTTCAACCGCCCTTCCAGTCACCGTCGCCTTTTGTTGGCTTGTTTAATAACTCGTGATGAATGTACCTCGGGCTGCTTCACTTCCAGTTCGTCCTGCGAGCCGCAGGATCCCCAGGGTCCTCAGATATCCTCTTTTCTTCTCGCTTCCCGCCATGTCAGAAATTAAAACGATAAATCCTTGACTCCCTGTCTGCCCACGAAAAATATACCGACATTTTGATAAGGAGTATCTTCGTGATATTGTTTTCCAGAAGATCTTACCGTTTTGGAAGGACGCAAATTGTATCGACAAGATACGCGGTTTTTCAATGTCAAACGTTTTAAAATTGTTTTAGAAAATATTTGTGAGGTGTACGTGACCTTGAGAGGTCAAAGACCTTGGTTATTACCTTCCAAAGATATTCCTAAAATTTATCGAAGGAAATAATATGGAAGAAATTGAGAGAATGTGGTGTCATATTTCATAGGGGATGATTTTTTAAATATACTGAAATGATGCAATTCTCCTTTCTTTATTTTTGCTGAATACTCTAGTTTTTGTCGAATTATCACTTAATGTAGTCTGTAATGTAGACAATAAATATTTTAAAAACATCCCTCAGAAGAATTATTAAAGGACCCCAAGTTAAAGTAACTAATTCAATTATTACCATAGGGGATGATTTTCTAAACATACTGAAATGATGCAATTACGTACAAAAATTATACTTGTTTATTTGCTAAATTTTTTAAAAACATCCCTCGGAAGAATTATTAAAAGATAATTATTGAAGGACCTCAAGTTAAAATAACCAATTCAATTATTACCTAATCAATTCAACACAAATTATGAGCCCTAAAAAAAAATTCAAACTATAAAAAGAAATGTCAAAGCACCACAAAGTCACCCTTAATAACCTCGAATATCCAAAAATATCGATAGAAATTTGAAGCCTGAAGGCCCTCGATAAAAAATTCTTAGCAATTTATCAGTAGAAGTAAAAAGCAGATTTCCGTGTTCGTGCATGAAAATTTCGGAGCATGGTAGGGGGTTGAACTCTTATCTAACGGAGTACTGGTAGGGATGTATTAGCGTCCGGTATTAAATTATGGTCAGCCCAAGGCAGCAACGGGGTAACAGTGATACCGGGGGTTGTAACGAACAGCGTTGCAACCACCCCTTCGCGGAATTAACCCCCGAGATCGTTGGTGCTTTCGAGGGATAATTTCATTTGGCAGCGACTGTTGGCTAGCTTGGACCACGGTCCATTTTAGCCTCGGGTTGTCTGCCTTCCGATTTTCCCTCGTGTTCTCACCCCCCTCTTTCTCTATCTTCCCCGGTTATTTTTTTGTTGGCAGGATACGCAATTTTCCTTACTGGACGGCGTTTGGAAAACGAGTTTATACGGGGTCGAATGGAAATTACACGGCGAAAATATCTCGTTTTTTGCCACGGTTGATCAAAGAAAGAGAGATCACCGGAATTAGGGGTTGGTTTAATTGGGAATAGAGAGATCCTCCGGAGGACCGGTCGAATTTTTACCCGGGATTTTTCTCTTACGCTTGATAACGAACCTTGAAAATTTCGTTTGATAGGGTGTATCTGATTCTATGTACGTTTTAATCGAGTTGGAACCGACTGCTGCGATTAACAGCGAGACTTTTGTAATTGCACGGGGTTAATTCTATAAGGCTATTTCCGGTGGGTACGTTGTAACAACCCTTACTGACAATTGCAACTCTAATTTTATATCATTACAAATAAAATGGATCCATTAAACTTGGGGTATTTTTTCTATATTTGTACATATGTGTATATTTTTGTACATGTCTCTTGATTTTTGACATAATATTGTTCTTTCATATTAACATAACAGAAGAGATAAAATAATCAATACCTTAAAAATTGTAATTAAAGTTGCAAATTTGAGAATTTTTAAATGACGAACGAGGAGTTTATATAAAATTATACAAAATTTGGAATATTGTTATGTTAATAAACAAGAGAAAATTACATCTTGATGAACGAAACAGCAGCTATTAAAAATCTGAAGCTGCAAAGCTTTTATTCGTAGCCAGAGACTGTCGGTGGTGGTTTTCCAAGGGGTAATTTCATTTGGTCCAATCTCCACCGAACGAACTGCTCAACCCGCAGTTAGCCGCGGGCTCTTTCTGTCTATGAAACATTTTTACCGTCTTTTCTCGTTTTGTTTTCACTACCCGTGTATTCCCTTGTCGCTCCTTATCTCTAAATCGTTTACGAACCTACCCTTTTGCGACAATTCACAATCCTCATGGACAGCGATCGATTAAAACCATTTTTATACCGTTTTTGTATCAAGCGTTTTAAGTTAATGGCGATTCTTTATCACAGGCAGATTTAGATGCTTCAAACTTTCTGATTTATGGACGTTTTTTTAAATTTGTGGACTTGGGCTTTCAATTTTTCTTTTTTAAACATTTCAAATTTTTAGGGGTGGAAGTTTCAAGAGGTGACTAGAACTTTCTAGTTAGGCTACTAGAAATTAAGAAATTTCAATTTTCCAAATTACAAGATTGAAGTTCCTTGATTTATGAACCTGTATATTTTAAAATTTGTATTACAAGGTTTCTCACATAAAACTTTGAAATTTTTACTTTAGAAACTTCGAAAAGACCAAAAATTGATTATCCTTCTCCCGTGCCTGATACAATAAAAAAATTTCAAGAATTACAAAAGTGCAAACGTCAATCAAAATTTCGTCGAAAAGCGTCTTAAAGAGGTCTTCCCCCATGTAGAAAGCGTAAATCCGCGTAATTCGATTTGGTGTCCCTTCGATTCCCCAGGAAGGAGGAGCAAAGCCTTCGCAGATTTGTTCCTGAAGGAATCACAGTCGAAAGAGGAGGATCCACAGCTTACGAGCGCTTTTGCGAGCGTGATAAAGTTTGCTCTAGCTGCGGTAGGATGACGAGGGTTCACAGGACGTTTCGGGACCGGGGGTCAGAGGTTAGATCGGGACACGGGGAAAAAATAAGGTTTACTTCCTCCCTTTACTGAGAAGATTGGCCGACGGACAAGAGAATGGCGTGAAAACGTGTCCATTTAGGGGACAAACAGTCCCACTTTTTTCGAGTCCATCTTATCCTGTGTGGAGTTTATCCCCGCAGGTCCTTGACATGTTCGATTATGGGGTCGCTGGACTCCATGTCCATGTTGCACAATTTCACATATTCCTTTATTATTTATTTAATTCTGTTTATTTCAAATGGCTGTTTAGTACATTACATCTAATGTTTTTATGGTGTAACACATTGTGAAATATTTGACAATGGTGTCACCAGTAATATGTGCTTTTATGGTTTCTGTCTGTGCTGTAGAAATAAATTATTTTTGTTTTATATTGCATTAAAAAAAATTTTAGTAAGAAATTCCATTAATACAAGCCTTAAACAGAAATATTAATGCAAGTATTAAACAGAAATTATTTTAATACAAGTTTCAATTAAAAATTATATGAAACAAATTTTGAATTAGATTCATCATTTGTTTGAAGCAGAGTATGCTTTAGTATACGAGCAAAATTGAATACATTTTAATTAATTAAAGTGTATACGACATATAACAATAAATCATAACCTAATTTGCACCGAAGATTTACAGTCACGAATTCTGAATAATATATTGAATCTGAAACCCTCAATTTATGATGGTGGTGACATATTTCATTAATATGCTAAGCAGTACATAGTTGATTCACCGTATGCTTGCGCAAGGTGGCAGCCATTTTGTTGCAGTAGCCATCTTCGTTTTCACTTCCCGGTAAGATTTTGATTTCGCCGATAAATATACATCCCTTAACAGATTTCGAAAGTTGGACGGAAACGAGGCAGAGAAAAAAATTGCAATCGGATCACCGGGTGGCAATTAATTAATCCATCAAACCTGGGTCGGCGTGTATCTCGTTACGCAACACCGAAAACCTGTGTATAAATCACAATCAATAAGTGACGCATTAATTACGAGGCGAAGGATAGAGAGAGACGGAAAGTAGCCGGCGAACGATCGAGTTAATCGATGCTTTCGACACACGGCTCCGTACACGCAACAAAGTGCAGGTTCGACGTGCAGAAAAACGCTCCGCGAGAAACCGATACTCCTATCGCGGCCTCTAATGAAGTGGCCATTAAATTAATAGCGGCCGATTTAATTCAACGGCATTTTTCTCCGTTGAAAGTGGTTTTCACGGAGCAGAAGCGGACCCGACGCGATTTATATTCAACGTGCTCGCCGCTCGTTCGTCTCTGCCTAAGTTTCACGACTTTTTTCTCGGTTATACGCCCGCGAATAGAGAATAAGAGAGAGAGGGAGAGTTTCGGTGATACGTTTGCCGACAGAGCTGGCGTTGAAACAATGAACCGACCAACCGGCGTGGTCCCTGCAAATCTCCAGGCTTAGCACCCCCATTGTCACCCCTGCGCCACCAACCACCCCTCACCTATCACGACGGAAGGGTGCTTCGCGGATTTAGACGGTCCTGTCGCCATAGCAACTGCAGCCACCGCCAATCTCTCCAACTTGTTCTCCATACATGAGCTCTGGAACACGCGTTCACGCGACCTCTGAATCGACCTGGCACGGTTAGCTTAATCTATCCATGCTTGTTTCTACTTTCTTCGTTATTTTCCTTCGGGTTTGTGCTTTCTATTTGAAACGCTGTGACATCGTTCCGATCATGTTTCAATTCCGCTGGTTTAAAATTGCGTAACTCCGAGGGATTTTGGGATGAAGTTTGATATTTTGATGAAAATATGGGCAAATAACGCTGGTAGTAGATTGAAGTTTAATAGAACTCATCGAAGTTTAATATTTTGTTCATTTTAACACACATCTGTAGGTAGAAAAAGTATGAATGTGATGAATGTAGTATGACTTTTGCTAGGTGATCACATATCAAATACTAGAATTCAAAATTCTGACAAAAATTCATGACAGAAAACTATGTCCAAATGACACTTGTGATATATCAAATTACAGGTTGAAGCTTGAGGAAATACACTGTATAAGTGTACCATGCATATTCTGTACATAAAATGGTGGAGAAAGGAAATATGAATATTATGAACATAGTCTGAGTTGCTAGGTGATCACATATCAAATGCTAGATTTCAAAATTCCCACAAAAATTCATGACAGAAAAGTATGTCCAAATGACACTTGCGATATATCAAATTTCAGGTTGAAGCTTGAGGAAATACACTATACAAATGCACCATGCACCTTCTGTACATAAAATGGCGCAAGAAGAAAATATGAATGTGATGATCATAGTATGTGTTACTAGGTGATCACATATCAAATGCTGTAATTCAAAATTGTAACAAAAATTCATGACAGAAAAGTATGTCCAAATGACACTTGCGATATATCAAATTACAGGTTGAAGCTTGAGGAAATACACCCTGTAAATGCACCATGCACCTTTGGTACATAAAATGGTGGAAAAAGAAATTGGGGACATAATGAATGTAATACACCTGCTCTTCTCATAAACGATTAACTTTGAAATTCTGAAACAATTTCATCACATAAAAGTATGGCGATGCAGTACTTATAGTACATCAAATTAAACCTCAAAGTGTAAGGAGATTGGCTATATAGATGCACCATCCACATTCTCAAAACAAAATGGAGGATAAGGAAAATGGGGACCTGCTGATCACATCAGTTGTGAGATATACAGGACCCAAGATGTTGCCACACTTTCATGACACATATGGCAAAATAACACTTGTGATATATCAAATTAAAGCTTGAAGTCTAACAAAATTGTGTATGTAAATGATTGAAATCGATATTCTAAACACAAAGTGGTAATAAAAGACACAAAAGCGATGGAAAACACAGTGAAATATGTACTTTATTGTTGAGACATGCTTCCAAACAAAGTATTGACAAAGTTGAATCAAGATTAAATCCAGTGGATCGAGCGAGTAAGTTGGATTAAGATAAGTGCCATGCATAATTTCATTTCGCTAATTCCTCGTGTCACAATTCCTCGATATGTAAGAATCGAAATCAATTAAGAGGACGTGTAAATCCAGCCGGAGGAACCTCTACCAGGTGGCAAAACGAGAATGACAAATATCAGCCAGTTTCACGCGCTTCAGTCGCACCGTTTCCATTGATAACGCTACCCTGAAGAGAAGTCCAAACGCCTCCTTCTACTTTCACTTTGTACCCGACTTATGGTAAACACGGCTATTAATCGTTTCGCGGATAATAGGAATTAGATTCGGTTCGGTTTGTCGTTTGGCCGGCTTCGCCGCCCCTTTTACGAGGCATAAACGATATTTATGACCGTAATCCACTCGCGGCCAGCCTCCTAATGCTTGATTTCTTCATCCCACGAAGAAATCATGGGATTCGAGTCCCGACGAATCTCGCGGAAAACGACTGACGTCGTAATGTCACGATTTATAGCCGGATAAATGCCTCTACGAAAGAATCCTCTTTGTATTATGTACGAATTCTATTATGCTGAGTTTAAGAGGACAAAGGAATTCGAGAATCCTGCAAATAGGACAAATCACATATGGAATATTCTCGTGTGGGTTAGATTTCAAGTGTGGGATTTTGGACTTTGCGGAAATTTTAAATTTTGGAACATTCTTTTGACAATTTCTGGTTTTGGTACTTGACTTAAAATTTATAATTTTGAACTTTGTAATTTTTAAACCTTGAGATCATGGGACGTAATCTGAGGAATTTAGTCTACTTGAAGATTCCCTAAATCCCTACATCCCTACTCCTAAATTATACTTCTACATCCCCAGATTTCCATCTCTCAAGATCTTAATATTTTAAAATAGTCAAATTGGATGGTAATTAAATAAACTTGTAGGTAGTGCCTACTTAGCGTGACACTCTGATATTTGTAACATATGTGAAAGATACCTGTATCATTTACAATTAGTTCACAGTAATTGCTGTTAGTTTTACTGAATTTCCTCCTACGATATGGGATATTTATTGCAGGCCACGCTGGAATGCTACCTTAGCAATGTCCTGATCAGTTGCAATAATTAATGGACTGACGATGTATGAACAGATATCCAGAAACTAGTTATGGTTCAGCAGTCATATTCCATGCCACTTGGAAACCTATTAACATGCAATAATTGATAATATATAATATTGATACAATATCGATACTTGAACACGCAAAATATAAATAGCACACCCCAGAAAAAGTCTCAAACAAAAAAAGCCTAGCATACAATTTACATAAGTCTCCCTAGACTCCATACTAAAATGCGTACATATTTAATATTATCTGTACATTATTTTTATACCAAACCTTGTAAAAATATCAAATCGTAACTTGCAGATAAAATAAAAAATCTGCAAATTTTATATTGTGAAATATATATTGTAAAAGAGTAGGATAATAAAGATTTGTGAGAAGTATGGGAAAATTGACGGGGCAAAGTTAGGAATGGGACCGTTGCACAAAGTGATAACACGAGTTCCCTGGACGTAGGTCGCGGCCATCTTTATTATGACAATAATTTAATTTCGAGCCAGCCACTTCTGGGGCCGCTCGTAAATACACCGATTATCGGTCTCGCTTATTAAATCCGTCGTCCAGGGACATCATTGCCGGCTCGAAGCCAGTCCACGTCCGCTCGGGTTCATCTTGTCCCAGGATCCCTTTTCTCGTCCTCTCGCTCGTATCCTCTTGCTGTCTCTCTAACCTCGTCCTACGCGTCTCGTCGTTCGTACACACTATCTTTGTCCTTCTCTCCCCCTCCGCCAACAGATCCGTTCACCGATGCTAATTTTACGAAGCTATATCGCTTCAGCAGCAACGTGGCGGCAGCTTGGCGGCTACGTGGCATCGGCTCCGAACTCGTAGCGAAGAGGATACCAACGCCTCGTTTCCCCTCGTCGTGGCATCCCTGATGATGACGAGATGATCACTTAATTTGGCCAACAGCTGCCGCGTCCTCTTTCTTCTTCTTCTTCTTAATCTTCTTCCTCGTCCTTCCTCCGTTCGTCCCGTTCTCTTTTATAGCCTGGTCCCACCGCTTACTTCGCCGATACTCACCGCCAATGAGACCTATACGATCCAACGAGGACACTCCACCATTCCGAAAAGATGTCCACTTTATACTGCAACCTTAGGCTTTATAGTCTATGCCGCAGTATTTCTACTTTTCATTTATGTTCAATTTTTCATTCACGGTACACACATGTCGGGGACACCTATGTGCTCATATGTCTCTCCTCGCTGTTTTTGAGGATGGAAACAAAGATGGGGCAAGATTATTGGTGAACCTTGTATTTCATAGTCAAACAAGTCCAGGTACTTTAATTATTAATTTCCGTTCTATCCTTGATTTAGCATGAACACACATCGGAGCCACATATGTGCTCATATGTCCATCCTTACTATTTTTGAGGATGGAAACGAACATGTCAACTTTATAAATAAATCTGGTACTTCACAGTTAAACAGGTCCAGGTAGTTTGACTATTAATTTCCATCCAATTTTGGATTTAGCCTAAACACACATCAGAGTCACATATGTGCTCATATATCCTTCCTCACTGTTTTGGAGGATGGAAACAAAGAAAAACGTGTTAACTTGCATCGATAAACCTTGCACTTTATAGTCAAATAAGTCCAGGTACTTTGACTATTAATTGCGTTCAATCCTTGCTTTAGCCTAAACACACATCAGAATCACATATGTACACATATGTCCCTCCTCGCTGTTTTTGAGGTTAGAAACAAAGAAACATATATGAAAATGGTCTATACGCATTGAAAGTTTCTACATTAGATTCGTATATTGCTGGCTTATTTTGTGAAAAATTGTATGAAATGTATGACATAGAAGTTTATGGTACTTGATACTGATGTGATACTTTGTAAGGATTTGACTAATTTGATTATTAGCTAGTCATGAGTGATAGTAATTAATAATTGTACTAATAGTTACCTCCATAAGATGACGTCAGAATGTACCATATAAGAAATGCAATATAATCAATGTTAACGAAATAAGTGTAAATTCAGAGCAGCCTCATTTCTCCACGTTAACAGTCTGTTAAGCGTTTCGTGAAGTTAAAGGCGGGTCCTCAAAGTGGCGGCTAAAAGTTGAATTTCCGGATGCACGGGCTGATACACGGATTTCAGGAGTGCTCGTTTCGTCTTTTATTTCATTTTTTTAAATCTCGAAATGATTATTTATGGATGTAAGAGGACAGCGGTGGACCCTAACCGTCGCCTAAATAAGGTGTCGGTCTCGCATACCTATACCGATCCGTTATTAAATTACTATACTAGCGGAAGATTTACGGGCTTTTTCATCATCCTGGATCAACGGCCTTGGCTGGTAATTTATTTTTTTCATGGTTCATTAGAGGAACCGGGTGCAGCGAAATTGGACCGGCTTACTTCCTGTGTCGATTTATATCCTGCGGAACGAATTCTCTCATCAAATATTTTATAATTATTATTGGTTAAAATTTTCTTCTTCAAACTTGCTTGTCTATCAAGGTGATACTGAATTGGATTGTTAATAAATGAGAACAAGAAGTTAAAGAAGAGTACAACAAAATGTGTTTTAGGAGATGAAAATATATACACTTCACTTTTGGAAGATGAAGAAAGTATGTACACTTATCATAATTATAATAAATATTGCAAATGAAGTAATGAAGAAGAAAATACAAGAAATTATAATCAAGAAAGATACAATGTTTCACTTTTAGATGATGAAGAAAGTACACAGGTACACTTACCATAATTATAATAAATACAACAAATGCAGTAATAAAGAAGAAAATAGAAAAATTGTAGTGAAGAAAAATACAATGAATGTTCCACTTTTAGAAGATGAAGAAAATACACAGGTACACTTACCATAATTATAATAAATACAACAAATGCAGTAATAAAGAAGAGAAAGCAAGAAATAATGAAGGAAAACACAGTAAGAAAATGTTCTAAAAGATTATAATACTATGATAAACACTATGAAGTTAGACAACGAGAAAAATCAGAAGATAATGAATGATACTGAATAATATTTAATAATGTAAAATATACAGAATGAATCATTATGAAAAGATCGTAAAATGATTCTATAACAATGTAAAAAATTCTAAACAACGTACAATAAATGAAAAAGTCTAGTACGTAGCAATCGTGTGACGGTAACAGGCATGCAAAATTTCATTGTGACCATAATCGAAAAGGATAGCAACAAATAAGCAATCATTCCTGTCGGCTAAAGATTCCCGTGGCCGGCATATCGGACCCATTGAGACACATTAAAGCACATCGAAACGTACAAGAAGAATACAGATTGCGGCCATTATACGTCCCGAAAAAAATGCAATAAAGTACTCAAACTTCATTCCATCATACCGTAGACGTTCTCCCGGAGTAATGACGCGCGCGATATTGCCTGGTCCCGAAATGATTCGGTTAATTACTCCAATAACAGTCCTCTCGAATTGGCCAGCGATCACAAACTAATTCGCTGTCTTTACCAATTAAACACCTCTCAGCCGTATCGAGCCGGCGAAGAGGAATCATCGGAAAGGAAGAAAAGAAACGGTGTCCGTACGTGCGAAATTGAAACTCGATTAATCTCGATCGCGGCGATCGATTATACTCGGTGGTCAGATTTCCTTCGAATCCCAAGGTTTTCAAAGTCCATAAATCGACGGTGTGTCGCCGGGTTCGCTATTTTCGTAGCCGGGCCGTAATTCAAAAATTCAAATTACGTATTCTATTACGTGAGGCACGGCCCGCGGGGCCGAGAAACCGCGGCCTGGAAGTAGAAAAAGGGCAAACGGAGAGGAAGAAGGAGAGGAAGAGGCGAGAAAGGAAGAAGGGACGAGCCCAGTCCGGTCGAAGGGTACAAAAGGAAGGGTCCGGTAGGTGAGGCCGACCGTAAAGGGGTGGCGGTACGTCGAACGGAGGGGAGAGCCGGGAAGAAATGAGAAAGAGTGTAATAAATTGGCGGTGAGATTATTCTCGACGTGCATTAAGACGTCAAGCGGCGACGGACGACCTGGAAAGTATTGCCCGACACCTTCTACGCCACTATTTTCCCCTTCCATAAATCCCCACCGCTCCTCCCTTCCCCCACCTGCGCAACTCGACAGTTTCCCCTACCACGCTTGCACTCGCGAGGCTGGACCATTCGATATACTGCCCTCCTTACTTAAAATGTCCTATCTGATCTAATTAATTGCTCCGTTAATAATACTTTCGCTGATCAATTATTCCGAGAAACGTCCAACGAGAGAACTTGAGATCTTTCGCAAGAAAAATAGTTATAGCCAGATTTTTGTTGGGGATGGGTTTTGGGGAAGGATTTGGAATGGACTTTTTGGAGTTATTAAGGATGTTAGTGGATGTCATAAAGGGAATGTATGTAGGGTTCTCAATTTTAAGGTCTGTTCACTGCCATGAAACATTAATACTTTTGGAATTTTAGGAATTAAAAAATTTCAAGTTCCATAAGTTGGAATTACTGAAGTTTTGATGTTCATTTTTAAGTATGAAAGTCGTGAAATTGAAATTTCAAAATAAAGTCCAAAATTCAAAAATTTGGAAATTTTGGGATTGCCAAGTTTAAAAATACTAAAGTCCTAAGATTTTGAAAATTTAAACATTTTGTAAGGTTTTAGGGTTGGCTTTAAGATTGCAAGATCTAGGAAATTTCATCACAAATCTCAGAAATTGTAATATTCCACAGTCCCAAAGTTACGAAATTTCAATATTACAAAATTCCAATATTCTTGTAACCCAAAGTCTCAAAATTTCAATATTCCCTAGTCGCAGAATTCCAGAATCCCAATATTCCCTAGTCCCAAAATTTCAAAGTCCCAAAATTCCAATATTCCCTAGTCCCAAAATCCCAATATTCCCTATTTCCAAAGTCTCAATATTTCCTAGTCCCAAAATTCCAAAGTCCCAAAGTTCCAAAATCCCAATATTCCCTAGTCCCAAAATTCCAAAGTTCCAAAGTACCAATATTCCAATATTTCCTAGTTCCAAAATTCCAAAGTCCCAATATTCCCTAGTCCCAAAATCCCAAAGTTCCAATATTCCCTAGTGTCAAAATTCCAAAGTTCCAAAGTCCCAAAATTCCAATATTTCCTAGTCCCAAAATTCCAAAATCACAATTCTCCATAGTCCCAAAATCCCAATATTCCCTAGTCCTAAAGTCCCAAAATTCCAAAGTTTCAATATTCCCTAGTCCCAAAATTCCAAAGTCCTCAAGTCCCGAAATTCCAATATTCCCTAGCCCCAAAATCCTAATATTCCCTAGTCCCAAAATCCCAATATTCTAAAACTCGAAAGTCCAATATCCCAAAGTCCCAAAACTCCAAAATTTGAATATACCAAACTCTTAAACTTCCATCACCCCAACCTCCCGTATCAAGAAATAGAATCTCCCTACAATTCCCTAAACTGTCAACACCTATAATAGAACCATAAACTTGACTCCGTTGTAATTGGGGCCTAGCAATAGCTCAATGCTCTAGACACACTGGTTCCATGGGGTCAGGTCAAAACTTACGGCCGAACATCCCAACTCGACACAGAGAATTATGTTGCAGCCTAATCAACCGAAGGTGTGAATGTGACCCATCTGAATTCGTTAACCGCTCCTCGCGAGACTGCAACAAGCCGGATAAATGTATGGGGACTCCGAGACTCTTCGGGTCACTGCTTTCATTTGCTTAATTTGATATTCGAGATCGATGGCGTTCGAATGCTTGTTCGATAATACCGAGTTCTTAATTAATTATTTAAATTCATGAAATTCCGAACTGCTTCTTCGATACATCGATTATAAAACTTCGAACAAATTACGGAGTAATTAATGTGCATATATTATTCTCTACAAAACATATGCTAATGTCTTTCGTGGCCAAACGAGGAATCGATTTGTGAAATGTCAAACATTTGAACTTGATTTACTATATTTTTTATTTACTTGATTTACACTATATTTTTTAAGTACAATTGCACTATTTAATTATTACTGTAATATTACATTCGATCAGTACGTGCAAAGTATCACTGTAGTAATTACTGTAAAGTACTTTCATTACTGAAATAAGATTACAGAGATTCTTCAAATTTTCTCACCAGGCTTCGAAAATGATCTCCATGTATCAAATTTAAAAGACTACGTCAGATTGTATGAAATAAAAGAAGAGAGGACAATTTATATAATGAGATGTTTGTCCAGTGGCTGACCACGTTGTTTCCAAGAGTGTTAACAAGTCTTGATCGTTTTCTCACCGTCGAAAGGATGAGATCTTTATGTGGCGGTTCGCACGCGGTGCCAGGTGTTGACCACATAATGTATTACTTAACACCCACCGAAAAAGACCCACGTGTAGCCACGGGGGGCCTCGGATACCTAATCCATCCAGCTGAATCTTGTATCCTTCGTTTGGCACGCTTTGAAAACCATCCCTGACCATGTTGGATACGTTACCAAACACTTTTTCGGATCGTTTAACACTTATTTCGTTTATTGCCCTATTACGTAATCCATGTGTTCTCATATTCACACAGTATTTGTTGTTGTGAGTAATTTTTGCGTTTTATGTTTCTTTCGTTTGGAATTTGGGAGATGACTTGGTTTTTGTCAAACTCGGTTCTTCGAAATTTTAGGTTCTTCAAGGTTGTAGGTTCTTTACTAGGTACTTCAAGACTCAAGGTTCTTCGAAATCCTAAGTCCTCCAAAACTCTTGAATTCTTGAACTCTAAAGAACTTTATAAACTCTTGGAGATTTGGAGACCCTGGTACAATGTAGAGGTTAGGTAGTTCCATTTGGTGATTTTTGAATTGTACAGCGTTTCATTAATTTTCAATAGCATCAAATATTCTAAGGTTTCATGCAAACACTTCATAATAACACAGCATGGTTTTAATTGTTTAAAAAAATTCAATAATCAACTTGCAAGATTTATTTCGTCCATTCAATAGTAACAATAGCTTCAAAAGAATTCCGCAACAAATTTGCAAGGTGTATTACATTCAGTCAACAGTTTCAATTATTTCAAACAAACTCAATAACAAATATGTAAGATCTATAATTAATTTCATTCAGTCCAATTATTTCAAAAGAATTCAATAACTGAAAGATTTCGAAATCCCGCCAGGAATGCAAATTTTCCCAGAAATATAAAAATATGCAGTACACATAATTTTTACAAGGCCATTTACCCAGCGACAGGTAAAGAAACAATTAAGCGGACATATGAAATGAAATAAAAGGCTAGAAGGGATAATAGTAGCTGGCTAGTGATAATTACAGCATCCGGTCGTCGGAGAGATCTCTGTAACGTTTTATTGAAACGAAACTCGATAATTTTCATTCCATTTTCATTTGGAAAATTGAACGGTGCTCTCGGAGCGTAGAACGAACGTGCCACGCACCGCTCCGGGCGTCAGATAAATACGTATTCGCACGCGTTCAAGTCTCGGGCTCGAAATTACCGGTTTCGGTGAAACGAGTTGCCCGGCTCGCCCTGGCAAGGGCGAGTTAATCCAAGGGCCGTAGTTATATCAGGTGGTCGATTCTCTCGATGCAAATTCCGTCGTGGATTCGTACGATATTCTGTCGTGTCGCATGACGGCTTCGACTTATTATCGAACACGCGACGTTTTTAAATCAACCACTTTGCTCGACACGTTCTCGTCCACGCGAGAGCGCGGTTTAAACGATAAATAACAGTCCGTGTACTGACAGATTTCCAAAAATTTGGTCACAATTTGTATCTTACTTGGCTGGTTAAGTAAGTGGAAGAGATTTAATTTGGGGAGTTTGGGGTTTTGGAACTTGGAGGGGATTTTGGGATTTTGGGGTTTTAGGACTTTGGGAATTTGGGGTATTGAAGTTTGGAGATTTTGGGATATTGAGATTTGGGGAGCTTAGGACTTTAGAAGCTTGGGATGTTGAGATTTTGGGATTCTAAGACTTTGGGAATTTGGGGTATTGGTATTTGAAGGATTGAGATGTTGAGATTTTCGAGTTTTGAGACTTTGGGATAGTAGAATTTCTATAAAAGATCCCAATATTGAAAAGTGCCAAAAGCCCCATCCGAAGATTCGAAAATTCCAATCTCATCAATTCCCGCGTGTGAAAACGTATCAGTGACCCTTGTTAAAGAACAACAGGCAAGAGGGTTGCGAACAACGCAGAGGAAAGAAAGGCTCTAGGAACAAACGGCGAGTGAGTTCCAATCAACCGGCTAAATTACACCGGGCCATTAGCTACCAAAACTTCCACCCACTGGTGGGAATGACTTGTCAAGTATCGGGCCATCGGTTTCGATACAACGCGAACCCGGGGGCTCTCTTTTACCTGTCCAGATGCGTTGTTCGTCGATCTTTCTCTCTCTCGTGCACGTCGCAACGCCAACAGACAGGCCACGGACGATGAAGACGTTGTAAAACGACTGTGCGCTTCGTGTCTTGGTTCTCACACCTCGAAGACGAAGCGGCGCACGGTCAAAGGCCCGCGGGGGGTAAGTCCCTCGGACCGTGAAGCTAATTGATACGTAAGATTACGTTCCTGGCCTCCTTTGCCCTCCCCTTCGCCCTTGCCCGGATGATTGCTTGTCGGAATCCAGACCGGACTCGAAATTTCACCCATACAAATTTTGTTGCAACTTTATTTTATTACAATTATTTCTAGTGTTAGATACGTCAGTTTTATTTTTATTAAATTTTGTGAAATTATTTTATACCTTGGGTAGTATCGCTCATAGAAAAATTAACTTACTGAGGAATTTGATAGGTGGATATCTTGATGTGTGGATACCTTCACATGTGCATACTTTCATATGTGGATATCTTGATATGTGGATACCTTCACATGTGGATACATTGATATGTGGATACCTTCACATGAGGATACCTTGATATGTGGATTCTTAGATAACTGGATTTCTGTAGTTCTACATTCTAGGTCCCTAGATGGAGAGTGAGACATCTAGACATCTAGTGTACTCTCACCAGGTCCCTAGATATGTGGATCTCACGATCTAGATATGTGGCTCTCATGATCTCCTACATATGTGGATCCTCAGATAATCTCCAAATAATTGGATACATAAATAAGCTGATCAGAATTCGTATCCAGATTAATTTTTAGGCACCTCAATCCCAGTATCATCAGACTCCTAGATACCTACATCTCCAAATCTCCAAGATGTCTAAATACTTGAATACTCCGATCAGTCCAAAAATACCTCCAGATTCCTGAAACATGTGAACTCCCAGCTTCACATTCTCAAGTTCTAGGTACCTTCCTGAGTCTTGAAATCGCTAAATATCCAAATTCCTCCCCACCTGCACGTTCCCATATGAACCTTGAAAGCAAACTTTTAACCCGAACCCTCCCGAGGCGAATAAATTAATGAAGTTAACGTACACGTCCGACGTTCGTCCGAAAGCTCGCAGAAACGGTTGCCTCATCAGCCGCAATTTCTTGGTCGTTCCGATGGCG
This sequence comes from Megachile lagopoda, assembly GCA_036983795.1. NCBI lineage: Eukaryota > Metazoa > Arthropoda > Insecta > Hymenoptera > Megachilidae > Megachile > Megachile lagopoda. The sequence goes on from CM072798.1 coordinate 9,002,308, forward strand.
TAAGAATGCTGCCAACGGAGTTATAAAAATGTTGAACGGACGTGCAACGGCTGTTCTATCCGTGCGTAAAACGAACGAGCGTGTATCCGAAAGTTGTGCTTCCTCTCTCACGAGAAGGCAGAGCGGCGTTCATAAAACGGCCGTAAAACACTAAACGGCTGTAAAGCTGCCGCCCCGAAACGCGGCGCGAGCTGCGTTGTTTAGCTGTGTTGTTGCTGTTGCATCGGCATCCTCCTTTGCGGTCCACACCGAATAGAGACACGGACCCACGGACGTTAAATCATCCCTCGACCACGCCCTTCCCTGTCCTTTCTCAATTCGGGCCCTCTTCTCGCCTTCCATCGGATACCCCTCGTCTCGCGCAGCCTCTGTTTCGCTAGTTGTATTTTAATAGCTTCGTAGATTGATTTAGAAGGGAATTTATGTGATGGAATTCCGATGGCCGTCTAGGATGCTTGATGGACAATAATTGATACTTCGGGACGAAATTTTTCTGCTTTTTTCGTCGTGGTTGCTGCATTCTCGTACGTTATTTCAAGTTTCTTAATTTCCTGGTTAACTGGACATTCTTACGATATGCTGTATGATTTATTTTTGATGTGCACATACTGTTAACTGAACAAGCGTGGATTCAAGATCCTGTCCCTATCTGTTACTCTAACCCTATCATTATACTATAAAGTCCCCATAATTTGTGCCTCACTGTTCCATAAGAAAGATGTCAGTTGTGCAAAGAATCAACTGTCACATCGAAAATTCCTTCAAGGTTGGAATATACCCTCGACGATCACGAAATCACAGATCGAAAATTCCTTCAAGGTTGAAACACCCCCTCGTCGATGAAAATATGAACAGATCTGAAACGTCCTTTAACGCAAGAAACAGGCTCCGACGTGAAACTTTAAAATAGAGAGGCAATTAAATGCGAGAGGAATATTAGTATGTTAAATGCGAAGGAGGCAAAGTTTGTTGGGTCGGCGCGTTTGTCGAAAGTATTTCGCGCCTACCGAACGTAGCTGGTCCCGGCGTGGCTTTAATTAAAAATTAATCGGCGCAAATTAATTTAAATGCAAAAAGTGGGCCCCGTCTGGGACCAGAGCCCGAGGGGGTGGATCGGTTTTGGTCAGAGAGGGCGGAGCCACTGAGTTAGGCGATCGTTACGGTGCTCGCCGTACGATAATCGAAAAGCTCCAGCGATCCGAAACAAAAGAGCCGAGATCGGGGCTTCTTATGGGGTTCCATGGTGGGGATCGTCAGGCCCCGTTTCTCCTTTCGAACTGGTTCAGCCGGGATCGTTAATACCTCGTTATCGCTTCGGCCGTGGATCGAGGTGTATCGATCGTTTTTCGATCATACGCTCGGGAAACGACTCGATCCCTGTCAATCATCGTTTAACATGATTACAAAATTTTTCTTGCCTACAGGTCTATTTTGTTGATTAAACATGAACCTTTATTATACCGTCAGCCTTTATACATGTATAAAGTATATGTTATGTATTGTGTATTACTGGCATCAAAGTTAAATATATTTCGAAATTCCATTTTGAGGTAAATTATTATACAATTTGAAAATACATTATGTTATATACCTGTGGAATTTAAATTATGTTCTTGGAATTTGAAAAGAAATTGTAGGGCAATTGAATATTAAAATTACGGTGACCTTTCGAGGTCTTGTTAATCATTCGCTCCTGATCGATTAGGTCAGATAATTAAGATTAGTAGATTGCTACCGGTTTGAGATCGAAGCATTTTTATTTAATATAACATCGTTGTGTATTACTGTATACCGTGGGTTAGGTTGTGAGGCACGTTCAATAACACGATATTTACGAGGAATGCACGCCTCGTAACAATATTTTTCGTCAGGCGGACGCACCGATATTCTCGATCCGAATTTCGCGCAGCGAACGATTGCTTATGCTGATTGTATGCGTACCAAGAGAAACGGCCCCGTGTATCAGAATGCGATCTCCTCGTTTAATTACGAATCCTTCTGGGAACGATCACGACCCGAAATCGTATACTCGCGTTCCACGAAATCGCCCACCTATGATACTTCCTCACTTCGTAAGAAAACAAATAAGAAGCCACCGTTTAGTCTGTTAATTAATCTCTACTGATACTCTTTACACGAATGTGATGCAACATTAAACTTTAGAAATCATTTTTACGAGCTGGGTTCAAAGGTAGATCAAAGATAATTCAAAGGTAGTTCAAAGGTAGATCAAAGAGTTTAAAGTTAGATCAAGGGTAGATCAAAGATAGATCAGAGATAGTTCAAAGGTAGTTCAAAAACAGTTCAAAAGTAGCTCAAAGATAGATTCTGCACCATTCAAAAGTAGTTCAAAGGTAAATTCTCCACCATTGAAGGGTCACTCAAAGGTAAATTTTCCACCCCTCAAAGGTAGATTCCAGATAGAGCCTCCAGATCTATAGATCTAAGTAGTTTTGGTCTAGGACCGAAATTTTGATTATCGAATCCAAATAATTGATCCTCCTGAATATTTCTGAACTTCTAAACCGTATTTCTTATCTTCACAATACTAATGTGCTTGATTTAAAAAAATTAAAAATGAGATTCCACGTTGTGATTAAATATCAACCCTTGCTTATAGTAACTCCTGCTGAAGCTTGTTAAATGTTGCAGCCAAATTTTGATCATTGTATCCAAATAATTGGTCTTTCTGAAAATATCTGAGCTTCTATACCTTCAGTCTTATGTTCACAATATTGTTGTTCATTTCAGAAAATTAAAAATGAGATTTCACGTTGTGATTAAATATCAACCCTTATAGTATCTGATACTTAAATGTACAGGTACGATTAAACTGTTCCTAGTTCGATTACCGTCCAGATACGATTGTTAAAGTTTTGAAATGTGAGCCGAACGGAAGTTCTAGGTTTTCCATGGTGTTCGCCGTTTCCGTTCGCCCGTTGCTCGTTTAACCGCGGATGCCTTTCGAAAAAGAGGCAAACGAGACGGAACTCTCTACGGCGGCACGAATCCACGCCTACCCATAACGATATTTTAATTAAACCGAGGCGCTGGCCGAACCGAGGAGAAATTCAATCTCGGGATAATAAATGATCGTGGCCCAACACCTTCTTGACTGCTGACGAGCCGACACCTCGGCTTAAACAGTTCACACCTTTTCCATGTGCTTGTCCAGACCATGGCTACGTCAAGGATACTGGTCTTTATTATTTCTTTGATAAATTCGATCGAACTCGCCCTTATCATTTGTCTTAGACTCCGTTCACCTAAAGAATCATTAACATTTAACGTGTAAAATGTACACGTGCAAATTTTCATCCATCTTAAATAACGATATTTTTAGACACCTCTGATGGGCTCCATTGATTAACTATTGGTGATACAAACTGTGGCACATTGTGGTCATTTATATCGTATATTTACATCATACTTGATATTTATATTTATATCATACTTCATTCGATCAGATTTATTTTTATCGTTAATTTATATTTAACGTATGTGTGAAAATTTGCATACATCTCGAAGTAAGGTTTCATCATTTTGAATAGTTACTGTGCTTGATTAACTGATGATGGTTAAAATCGTGGTACATTGTAGTTCACGACTCGATCAGATTTACTTTACTACAGACTTTATACGCAAAAGTACATGTAAGGTACATATGTAATATGCAGATGTACATCTGAAGGTAAGGTGATTTTTAGACATCATAAATATATTGGACAGCAATAAAAGGTGTATACAGCGATAAAAAGATACCTAATTAGAACGAGTATGTAATTTAACCAGCTTACCCAGCGAATTCATAGTTTTGTAAGCATAGTCCATATACGCGTACGGTGCGTGGTTGCTACCAGGTTGTTACACTGTCTTATTATGTATTGGTGTGACTGTTGATTCCATTAAAAGGTTAGGCGAGATTTCATTGCCCCATTAATCAATGGAACGATTGTGGTAGCAAGCAACCGTCTGGTTCTGAGGGAATTAATCAAACGAACGGGAACGAAAATCGTGAATATTTCAAGCATAGCTCGATGATGCATTGCAACACCATTATTATCGATTAATTTTCACGAACGACAGCTGTACTTAGCTTTGGAATGTCGGAATGTTGTAATCTTGGTTTTCCCTTTTTTTCACCATGTAAATTATTTATAGAAAGACAATTTCTACGTGACAAGGAGGTGAGTCCGCATGAAAAATGCCACCAATATGTACTTTGCTTTATTTATGAGATAAAAAAGTTATAATAAGAGGTGATTGATGTTTCGCTCATAGAGCCGAATGAAAGATGCATTCTGCGAACATGCTTTCCATCAACCTGACTAATTTACCTGCATGACATAGTGTTTTCGATGCGTAAAATTCAATTTTTCGAATGACTAAACAATGAAGAGTATACGGATTGACAGTGCTAAAGAGCGACATCAGTTTTCTATATCAGAAAAAGACCTAGGCTCTCTTTTATATCTTCAATCGTTTAATCATAGGTTGTTTCGCGTTCTAGATTCTTGAAAAATCAAAGCAGTCATAAAATATTTATATAATTCTCGCATTTCTATCTAGATCTCTAATTATCATTATTCGTCCAGTTCAACACGAACGTGTTAAGTTGTTTGTTTTCTGAAAGACGATTGCACGAAAATTCTAGCAAACAGGTTCGACAGAGTAGAAATGCCGACAGTAGCCTTGCATTAATTACGTTTTCAATTAACGAGAATCATTTGAATCAAATTCACTTGCTCGTATTAATTTTCCCATTAAACGCTAATTACGACGGTAATTAATATCGCACGGCTTTGGTTATTAATTTCGTGGAATTATTCAGGAATTTTCCACTCCACGACGTAATGCGTAAAGGGATTATTACCAGAGACGTAACTTGTCGCAATTCAATCATTCTAATACTCTACCAAAAATTTTAATCAATAACAAAGAATTATTTCGTATTTCCTACAAAATAAATTTCTTGGGATAAATAAACGAGTACAATAGTAACGTGTTAGATCAAGCAATTGACAGATGCAAAATAGTACAAAACGGAATAATACAAAAGGAGAAGAAAGTACTGATATAGTGCGAAACAAAATTGTTTCAATAAGAGAACTATCGAAATGATTCATTTGTTGTGCGCGTACGTTCAACCGGCAATCGCGGCAACGTCAGACGAACGGCGTTTGATGAGTCTATTATAAAATTAATAACTGTAAATCTCGCGCGAGCTCGAGATAGCACGTGGCCGGCCGTTTTTCATGCTCCGGTTAATTATACACGGGTGCAAATTGAGCGAACCGGAGTTAAAACAACCTCTCTTTTCCTTCACCGACGGCCTTCGATGTCTCCTTCTCCTTGCTACCGATCGTTGCCGACTTTTATCTCGAGACAACATCTACTTCGTTCTTTCTATCGATTGACATGATACATGCACCAAAATCTGTCTTCGCACGTGTTATTATTATAATAATAATTCATGTAACAACTGCATTTGTTATAGTTATGGCGGTGGCAGTACCAATGGCAATAGCAATAGCAATAGCAACAACAATAGCGGCAATAATAATAGTAACAGCAATTGCAATAGCAATAGCAATAGCAATAGCAATAGCAATAGCAACAGCAACAGCAATAGCTATGTCAATAGCAGTAGCAATAGCAATAGCAATAGCAATAAAAATGACAATGACAGTAATAATGACAGTGAACAATAATAGTGAACAATGACAGTGAATAATGACAACGAACAATAACAATGTACAATAGCAATGAACAATGACAATGAACAATAACAATGAACGATGACAATGAACAATAACAGTGAAAAATGACAATGAGTAATAACAACAAACAATCACAATGAACAATAACAATGACAATGAACAGTGACAATGCATATTGACAATGATCAATAATAATAGCAACAACAGAATATGAATATTTAATCTAATTATAATCTAACAATATAAATATAAATATATTTGAATCGAAGAATGCAAAAGTAGCCTCTTATAGAAGAGATAGGAACGGTACCATAGATCTCTAGTACCGAAAAGAAGAAGACTAGAATATCATCAATAAAGAAGATAATCAATTCATCCCGGCCAATTTCGCGTGATAAATTGTTCCAATTAAACAGGCCAGACAAAGACGGTGCTGGTGGATCGTTGAAGGGTCACGGATTCACCAGGAGAAATTACCCACCGATAACCTTTCCCTCGATACACATTGTAACACCGTTCCGAACGATCGTTTTTAAAGCCGTGCACCCATAGACCGCCATATAGCAAACGTGAAACCGTGTATAGCGGTGAAGAGCGCGTGGTCATAGGGCTTGATAATATAGTTATTACGGACATGGGTTCCCCGGGGCCACAAGAAAGCGACGAACCCCGCATTAAAAACCAATTTTTGATCCCGAAAAAACCTCCGCTCTTGGCCGTAATAACAGGCCTGGTAATCTATAGTAGGTTTTCTGTCCTGGCTCGAGGACCGACCCCTTCAGGACCCACCTTTCCCCTTAGAAACTCATCCACCCCCTTCTGCAACACGGTTCGTTCATCTTAGAAGCTGCCTTCGAGGATAATCGAACAAATTGGAGCTCCAGCCTCCGTCCTGACGACTTTTTTTCAATTAAAAAGGGACCAGCTTGCCGTCCGACAGCTGTCGACTATGTGTTCTATCGCGTGTATCCATTGTGTTTTTTCCAGAAATTGGCTCGGGTTCGAATTATCTTAACGGGCCTTGGTTAGGTTAGATACTATGTATACCGCAGGTGAAACAGCTTCCGTTCCTTTTTTGTCACTCGGTCTCGCCTCGTTTCTGTTGCTTTTGACACGTTGCCTTCGTAATTGTTTACTTTTTTATTCAACACACCTTCATATGCATTCTCAAGGATGTGTTTTAATTACTTCTTAAAGCAAGTACCACTACATCAAGGACAACTATTTTCAAGGAGTGCAAAATACAAGGTCACAATCATACATAATTTGACAAGAGCAATATGAATTAAAAATAGTGCCAAAACAGATAAAAATTAAAGATAGTGTCACTCGTCCTGAGTTAACCTGACCACATTATAGACAAATCACCACATATGACATACATACATCACATACATGTATGTAAATTAGAAACATAGTATCATATAAAGACGTCAAAAGTCTTTGAAGATAATAAAATGTACCTCTGAAACTCTAACGAATGTATCTCATAATATTTTCCCATAAATATAACAATACATGTGTGTGCGTGACTATCGTGTTTGACGCATGTGTCTGACGTTTTGACGAATTTGCGGTACGGTGGTAAATCAGAGTGAGAGGAAAGTGCCGAAGGGAATACGAGTCTAATAGAATTTGGTCCATCATCCACATGGGTCATCGGTACCCTGTTACCTGTTTCTATTAGGCGTATTATTATAAGGATTCGACAGAATGACGGCCAATTACGCGAGGGTCTATTGTAAAGGCTGCTTCTTTATTACAGACCCTGCGGACTTCTGATGGCTTTCCTCGAAACTTGAAATCGGTCAATGGATCGTAGAGGAACGGGTACTTCTGGAAGGTATTTGGAGCATTTTTGTAACATTTTAAATAACGTGATACAACTTCCGAAATTTCCTTAAATAATTAGTACTTGTGTTGAATAAATGTATGTTAGGTTAGATTGAATTAGAGTAAATAATACTTATTTTAGATCGAATATATCAGATTAAATAATTATCACAAATTCAATATACAGATTAAATGACTAGTACTTACGTTAAATTGAATGTGTGATTAAATAATTAACACTTACGTAAGATTGAATATGTGCTAGATTAAATAATTAGTACTCACGTTAAATTGAGTAATTACCGATGTTAAAGTATGATTCACTGAAACATGCAACGTAATATATGGATACTGGTTAATTGATATAGGCATAAAAACGAGTAGCAACACAATAGCAAATGATAAATAAAACAAGACCGCATTAATCACCCGTTAAGTCCATCGTCACAATAGATCCAACGCAATTTCTACCAGTCAGACCGCTTATGCAATCAGCTGATTGACTATCAAATTATGCAGAGACATACTCTGATTAATTTTCAATCCATTCACGCACGTTCACATATAATAATTCTTATCCAACACCGATATTTTCATCGAGAGTAATTTCTAGGAGAATCAGCTGAAAAAGAAACGAGGGATGATCGACTTGGTATCGATCAGAGATCGAAGGAGTGGCGGGACCTCGGTAAGAGCAGTTACATCATTTCCTAGCAAAGCATAACAACACGGTCGATCGGCCACCAGTAAATTTCTATTAACGGCTCGGCGTTCGAAACAATTGGCCATTAAATCGAACGGTCCCGCGGTAGATAATAACTGGCAATAATCGGACCGTGGCCACCGGTTAACTCGGACGTTGGCTGGGACCCTCGGATCACGGTTCAGTATACCGAAACAGGCCGAGCATCGGTAATGAGAGGCCAATTAGAACACCCCGCCGATGGAATTATCCCCCAACGTTTCGAAATTCAAACTGGCTGCCGTGAACGTTCCTCTTAATGCCCACGAGACACGCGAAACCAACAGATAGAGAAACGAAATGAGACGGAGTATTCTGCAAACGTAAGAGACATTTCAATATGTTCTTCTGCAGGGAGAGACATTTCAATGTGTAGTCACGTTGCAAATATTTATTGCGAATATGATAAGTAATTGTTTCAAATATTTTATTGCATGGTTCAATGTCCCTAAATTTTCCTATATTTATGCTACCAGATTCATATGAGTTACCTGGACTCCTAATTACATGTCCTCACATTTTCAAATTTCTATACATGTATCGATATACATGTATGTATATCAAATTCATCATTAAATGCCTACACCTGCCCTCTTTCTAACTTGCATCAAACTCCAAGATTCCCATACTTCTACACTCTCACATATCTAAATTCATTTCTACATCCTCACCCCTAAATTTCTACATTCTATAATTTCTATATCCCCAAATTTCTATATTCCAAAATTCCTACACCCCCAAATTCCTATATCCCAAAATTTCTACATACCAAATCCTTATATCCCCATATTTCTATATAGTAAATTTCAACATTCTTAAATTCCTACACCCCCAAATTCCTATATTCCCACATCCTCACACCCCTAAATTCCTATATACCAAATTTCAACATTCTTAAATTTCTACACCCCCAAATTCCTATATCCCAAAATTTGTATATACCAAACTCCTATACCTAAATACCTACACCGCGAAATTCCGTATCCCAAAATTCCTACACCTATATCCCTAGATCTCCCTCACAGCGAAAACGGCAGGAGAAGTTATTGCAATGGTTGTTTCGCTATCATCTTGGAACCTCCTTTCAGTCGGTGATCCCTTTGTATATGGATCGGGCGTCAGTTGTTCGAAACGATTTATTATGAGAATTATGAGCGGCCGAACAGCCAGCTCTCCTTCTTTGTCTAGCTCGGCTACCCCATGGAAGTTTGGGGAGCGCTCGAGGAGGTGCTAGTAAGAGGCGGTACTGCCTCGTAAACCTTAGATTTACTTCTGGCTGGCCGCCATCAATGTACCACATACCACTACGTAGAGATCGTAGCTCATGCCTCGGAGAACCGTCTTGAGATACTTATCGATATTGTACAGAACCGATTGTTTAAGAATCTTGCGCGGGAAAGAATGGAAACCGAGTTCCCGTTCGAACAAACGATTTCGGGGTCTCTTTCGGAGATTGTGAACTTCCGTTGCTCACATGCGACATGTCTTATTATTTCATTCGACTCTTATGTGATCAGTTATCACTTTGAAATTAATGTTCTAGTAGGAATTCTCTTGCAAAACACTTTATCTCAAAAAATCGAAGACCTGCCCAATTCATATTTTCTTCGGGGAAAAATGGCTCCAAACGCTGAATAAGGAAGTGAGAACTTTCGCGCCTGAAGTGACATGCAACACGAGAGTGCAAATGTATCGAATTAAAAATCTGTACGGAGCTCCCCTACTGTTAAACACGGTGTACCGTTGAACAACGACTTTTTGTCGACCATGAATCACGAGGATTTCGAGGGTAGCCTGGAAACGAGATGCACAGATTCGCGTGACTATCTGCTGGAGATCCGTATCGGTTGATCGGTGCAAGGACCGGGAAACAAGTATCGGTTTCTGCAGAAAAATTAATTCATACATGTCGATGGCCTGTGTGGGTAAACCAGATATTTGGCATCCAATGACATCCAGCCGGTTCTTCTGCATCTGCTCGATACTTTCAATGTTTTTCTCAATGAATTCTTGCTGAACATTCCCTGAGGTGGAGAGCTATTTTAGCTAAATTAAACTAATTTGAAGTAGTAAGATAAGCTTAAAGGTAAATTTTAATTTGCAAATATTAATATCCTAACGTCCCAATGATAATATAGATATTTATTTAGGATGTTGGAAATTTATAAAAACTTCCAAGTTAGAATTAACTGAGGATAAATACTCAGAGGTAAATTATTCAAGTTACTATGAATACGAATATTTCTACGGAGAGAAGGTCTTGTGTACTTAAAATATTCGATCGTAGTTACTGGGTTCGCGTGATCTCGATACTTGTATTGAATTAACAGCGGCTGCTGTGTACCACCCTTTGCCCGTCAAGATCCTCTGCTCAAATTAAGTTTTTGCGTAATGGCGCTATAAACAGTAGCCGTTCTTGGAAATGGCAATTCTTATGCATCAGCAGGTGGTGGGTATAATTGAGTGATAGTCGTCCGGGTAGATCGTTCTCTGCCACGATCATGCGAACATCAAGAATTATAATCGTGTACTGTTCCTTGTTTTATTTTATTCTAGATACTTAAGCAAAGAACAAGCAATGAGGTATAATAAGGATTCAGTAGGTAACTCCTTAAATAACATTAAAAATCAACGGGTTAGAGCTTCGGGTTATAGCGTTGTTTCACCGTGATTATACTTATAATTAGATTTATTGCATTTTTCAGTGTTACCGCTTTAATTTGCCGGGTATTATATTTTCATGAGTTTGTTCATGGCATGTTAGGTTAATAGAGTTGTATTTCTGTATTAGTTCGCCACGTGTTGCATTTTCATGTGTTCATTGCGCGATAATTCATTACGCTTTGTATTTCCACGCGCTGTATTTTCACTCGTTATATTTCCCCGCGTTGTATTTCTACCCGTTACTTTACTATGAATTTTATATCCACGCGTTAATTTTGCACGTGTTGCATTTCCACGCATTAATTCGCCACGTGTTACAGTTCTATGCGTTAGTTCACCGCGCGTTAATTCGCTACGCGTTATATTTCCACGCGCTGTAATTTCACGCTTTATACTTCCACGCGTTTACCACGAATTGTATTTGCAAGCGTGTTGTCGAACCACGAGTATCGATTTACGCGTTCACATGCATAATGGAATGGTTCCAATGTATCCGGCCAATTTTTATGGCCACCGTCACATATTGAAAAGCTCTCGCTGGCGAGACGAGGCTTGTGGAAGCGAAGATGCGAGATAAAAAATTAATAGGCGCTTTTGGCAACGGGATCCAGTTAACTGGCGGGAACAAATTTTATTAGGAAATATTCAGCCAAGATGCCAAAAGATATCGGTGCCAGCGAAGGAGGGCTCGACCCGTTCCTGGCCCACACTGTGTGTGCACACACTTGCGCCGGGGCATCCGAGACCCCACAGGCGGCTCGTTTGAATTCACTTTTCAGCCAAGATCGATTTCTGATCTGCATCCGCGGATCTTTCGATACCAATCAATTTAAATTAGAAATCCATATACTATAAAATGTATTAAGGGTAGATGAAAAATCGTACAAGGACTCACCTGTTTATGAACCTTTATTTGTAGTTATTTTTTATTTTTTTGTGAGGGTATTACAACTGCCACTGAAATTTTGTCACGTTGACCAAGAATGATTGACAGATCGGTAAAGAAGTTATCATAACACAAACTTAAATTAGAAGTTTTACAGTGCGTCATGGCTACAAGTGCGTCATGACTCATCGCAGCGTAAGATGTTGAAAGAAAGGACAACATTGAAACACGATGAAAGAAGAAACAATACTATATTTTCCGGGATTAATTGTGGAAATTGTAATTAGATCAAAATGAAAAATTGAAGAGTACAAGAAATGATGAAAGATACTTGAATCGCAAGGGTTGTAAGGCTCCATTGATAAAATCCTCTCGTACATTACAATTGCAGCAATCGATACACGATTCGTTAGAGAATCCGCGAGCGGAAAGTTCAAGCGTCGAGAATGAACGCGAATGAATCTTCGCGGACAAGGTGTAAGTCGATCGAGTTTTCGATCCAATAGATCAGGCGGCAGATTCGTTGCCGGTTATTACGAGCGGTCAGAGGTCGATCGTTCGCATAAACCATTTAGCCTCGATCGACTATCGATACCGATATTTCCCAGAGGTATCGACTATCTACTCGTTCGATCTTCGTCCGACAAGGGCCGACTTTCTTTTCCACCGATGCTCGCCCCTTTTTCTCTTTCGCTCTCGAACGGGCCCCACCCACGCCACAAACCAGATTAAATGCTTCTTCGGGCCTGGCCTTCTCTTTTATAACATGTCCGATGCTCGGGCCTGTCGTACGGACAAGGACGACCCAACTAATAATTTCGTATGAATTAATATTGCTTACGCCTTGATCGCGATCATTGATAATACATTGATCACGATGTTATTGATGTTGTTGAGAAACGATACTTAAACCCGGTTTGAATGTTACTCGGAATTACATTTCATTCCTCCCAGATTTCTTTTTTCCTTTTGTACCCTTGCAAAAACGAAACCTTCGCTTACAAAATTTTCATTTCTCAAATTGGTTTCTAATCTAAACTTGCTATTTTCTTTCAACATCTTACGCTGCGATGAGCCATGACGCACTCCCAGCTGTGACGCACTCTTCTCACATTATGTCAATGCTTAAAGTTTCCGTTTTGATCTAATTACAATTTGGAATACAATTGGAATTGAAAATATAGAATTATATCTTCTTTCATCATGTCTCAACGTTGAAGTATTTTCGTTCAACACCTTGTACAGTGATGAGCCATCACGCATTGGCAGCAATGACGCACTCCCAGCTGTGACGCACTCTTCTCACATTATGTCAACGTTTAACTTTTCAGATTTGATCTAATTACAGTTCACATAATCAAGGATTGAAATACAGTATTTCATCTTGTTTTATCTGCATTAATCTTGCAGTGTGTTAGTTTCTTTTAATCCCTCGCTTTGACGAGCCTACCTGACACACTCACTTCAAATGTGATAAATCCCGCTCGAATTTTTAATACCCACCAATTTGACGTTTAAGTCCAATTATAATTTGCATAGTCAAGGATCGCTGAATATAAAATTGACTAACAGCTTAATTTTCTTTATTCGTGTTAATATTATAGTAATGGATGGTACTGGCTGACGCACCTGTCGAATAAATTGTAGTGCAAGGGTAGTAATTGCATATGTTGTAAGGAACAAACGAACGAGATAATAACGCAGTTAGGTGCTTTTCTTAACTATATATTTCACTGCGGGCTTATTTAGCAAAAAATTTCAGAGGTCTTATTATTTTTATAATAAATACCGTCAAATTTTAATGTATGAATTTTAATACTTGAATATTCCAATGATTTTTTTATACTTACTCGGCAAGTGTGGAATAATTTTTTAATATTCACTTGACAAGTTTCGAACGATTCTCAAATTTTTAGTTGACAATTTTCGAGTAATTCTCGAACACTCGACAATATTCGAATGAATCTCGACTAATTATTTAACAATATTCAAATGATTCTGGAATTTGACGATCACCGAACGATTCAATCTCGAGATATCTGCCACGAATACCAATTGAATTAGGTTTCGTATTCCTATTGCTCAATATCTCAGCTTTATCGAGCATCCAATTCTCCAAATCGTTGATTCTATGACTTCGAGTGTTCGAAATGTATTGCCACATTTGTAATGGTCCAAAGACGGAAGTGGTTGTTGATTGTAACTAATCAGAGTCATTAATCTAGCTAGAACGTTAGCATCTGACTGAGCACTGTTTCCTCAAGATCGATTTACTCTTCGAGAATCCATTGAGTTCTTGCCTCTGCAAGCTTTATGTTTTCTCGATACCTTGCTAATAAGAATTCGCCAACAATGATTTGTGCGCACAATTTCTCAGCGATACAAATTAAAATTGAACATCTAGTTACGTGTTTTACACAATCATTGACAAGTGACATCGGTATAATCTTCAAAAGCTGGATGGATTTTAATAAGATGTTTAGAAAAATGAATACTAGGAATCTCCAGTATTTGCCGAAAGGGTCGGTTCATGCTATTTGAACTAATGACCAGAGGAACGGATCGACAATGAAGGCATCTTCTTAACGAAGCGATCGAGGATCCCATAAATCCTCGGATTATTAATACCTGGCAGTCCCGGTGCGTGAATCCGGCAGGTGGTTGGCTGCCCTCTAATCGCGATCCAGGGAATAATTTACACTTGTACTTGGTCGGAAGCCATTGGAATCTTTAACGACCATCGTCTTGCTTTCGCGCGACTTCCACCACGAGATGAACACAAAGGACCAGGTGGCAAGAACGTCGAACCGCTCGATACGATCTGTGATTTTTAATTAAAATGGCTCAATACGGGATGATGGCTCCGACGATGTGGACGAGATTACTTTCGGACGATGGACGGAAAATTGGTACAAGAAGAAAACAATAGTCAGCATCCCAATTTTGTAGAAATATTTCAAACTTAATCTCTTTTAATAATAAAAAGTTTATTATTTCTAACGTTATTCTCTATACATTATTTCTTATGATTTTTTTATATCGTTGAATTAGTGTATATTCAAAATTGTATTTTTATTATGATTTCTAACGCGTAGAAATCTAACGGGTCTGTAGCAATCAATCACATGTAGCTAATGGTGATATAACGCGCGGCAATATGCGAACAGTACAAAAAATAATAATCGTTATTAATTCCGTACTGTATCAAGGAATTATAAAGAATATGAAATATTTGTGATGTATTTAAAAAAATGCGCCGTGAACGAGATATTGCGTTCACGGTGTTCCTTCAAATTTGCAAATAAAGACGATGGCGAGCATCGTCCGAGGATTCGCAGATTTCGCTAATTGAGCAGTTCTGCGTATCCGCGGCTCTTCCCTTGCTTTCTTTCCATAAATATTCGCCGACTCCAAGATGCGTCGGCTACTTGGCGTAATTTCACGTGATTTCAGTGAAGCTCGGCCGACACTTCACTCGAAGCCGGCAATTTCAGAATTTAATGGGACGTTGAAGCGCGATTTCTTAATTAGCCCCAGTCCCTTTAGGTTGTGATTCTATAAAACGTTTCCACGGCGCTAAACAGATAACACCTCTCCTCGCAATTAATACCATGAATATGAATGAATCGATAGACACGTTGAAACATTGTGGAATACGTAACAATTAGAAATTGTTGCAACTTGTACATGCACGCTTGGTGTAGCAATCATAAATTACCGTTTGAATTTGAAATGAATCGCACTTATTGTACTTGCTACGCGTCGAATTACGAATACAATTATACGTGCATTGAGGTTCAAGGATCTACGCTTATTCCGAAATTTTGCGTTCCTTAAACAGAGCGACACTTTGAAATTCATACTAAAATTGAATTTGTGTTAGAATTTTTTACTCGAAGTAGAATGATGAGGATATTGAGACTCAAAAATATACAAGAAACATTGCAATTTGGACATACAATTTGTGTACTTTGAAATTTCTGAATATGAACATATATGTCAAAACTTCATTAGTTAGATTTGTATGACTAGATTTCAACGCGTTGTCACCATAAATTAGATTTGTACTCGATTCCCTCGCGTTATATCGCCACAAACCCAATTCCTACTCGTTGTATCGCCATAAATTAGATATGTATTTTTCAGATTCCCTCGCGTTATATCGCCACAAACCTAATTCCTACTTGTTACATTGCCATACGTTAGATTTGTATGCATTAGATTCCTACGTGTTGTATCGCCATAAATTAGATTTGTAAACGTTAAATTCCCTCGCGTTATATCGCCACAAACCCAATTCCAACTCGTTATATTGCCATAAGTTAGATTTGTATGACTAGACTTCAACGCGTTGTATCACCATAAATTAGATTCGTACTCGTTAAGTTCCCCCGCGTTATATCGCCGCAAACCTAATTCTAATCCGTTATATTGCCAACAGTTAGATTTATATGAATTAGATTCCTACGTGTGGTATCACCATAAATTAGATTTGTAAACGTTAGATCTCCTCGCATTATATCGCCATAAATTAGATTTCGTTGTATTAACCTTGCACTGTATCATGTTGCACTAATTCTACGTTATATTAGTCATGTAATATATCATTAACGATTTGTGCTAGCTATCGATTGCACTAACCAGTAGATGTATTAACCCCTCGTTATATCGCCACACGTTGTATTGACCACCCATCCTGTCATTATTTAATTTCAATGTTAGTGGCCCTTTAAATAAAATGAGTCGCGTTATGGTGTGATGGTATACGCATAAATAAATAAATAAAATACAACGCACATTTAATTACATAGTTGGAAGAAGAAAAGCTACTCCAAATGATTGCGTTCTTATTCGATGTTAATAAAGAGGATCTTAATGAATAAAAGATCATTTCATGGAAGGCCAAAGTGGCGAACAACTGGAAATAAAAGACGAATCTACATGATGCAGTATCCTTGATATCGCAACATGAAACGTTCCACAGTATGAAAATTGAAATCAATTATTAGCGAAATGATAGTCAGGCTTTTGAGCAACACGGATTATAATAAATGCAAGGAAACGAGATGTAGCCGAGTATCACCGACTTAATATCTCTTGTATAACTTGTTACAAATTGTCCGCGATAAAATGTGCAGAAACTTTTTAAGCAACCTTGTACACATTTACGACGATCGTTTATAATTCTCAGCAAATTATACGCTGATAACGTAGCGGGCAATTATATCGGGCATGTTGACACTCGTTTTATACGTTGATAAGTTGGCAAGTAATGAAGAGTAATTGAATGGGGACAAAATTACGAAAAAAATATGATATCGTTGTGCAAAATGAATATCGGCTGTAATTTTGTTAATCAATCTTTATGAATTGACGAGAAAATAATGAGTACACTAGTTACTCGTAGATAATGGCTACACGATCGTGAAGAATGATTTCATGATCAAATTGATAGTCTTCCTTTACGACCAACAATTTTTCAAATAATTACTACTTAATAATAAAATTAATCGAATTAATAAGCGACCGACTCGAATTAAGTGAAGAAAAGGAGCGGAAATGAACGTTGATTTTAATAGAAAATTTGTAGAAACTAATATTACCATATAAATCCCTAATTAACGCATTTTTTGCCGATGTTCAAAAATCGTAAAAGTTGAAATATTAATAGAGCAGATCGCGTAATGCACCGTAATCATGCAACAATTTGAATGAATCATAGCCAATTTTGTGCACCAGACGTAAAATAATTAGGGAAATTGTTGAATACAATCTATTCCAAGTTTCTAAATATTATGTGTAATTGATGCCAGCCGTATTAACTAGATAATTATAAAATACGTCCGATAGAGCACAGATTGCTACGTTTTCATTATGTCCAATTTCTAAATGAAATTTTATTTCATTCTGTTTAACAAGTGCAAAATGATTTATATGTTGTTTGTAACACTTTACACGATTAATTATCGAGTGTGTTTCCAATCATAAATTTGAATATTTTACTCGAGAAACTGATTTCAGGATTTCGATTTGCAATTTCTCAGATTTTAGGATTTGGGGATTTTTAGATTTTAGGATTTAGGGGTTTGGACATTTTTAAATTTGAAAATTTGGAGATTTGGGCATTTGGAGATTCTACAATTTGAGAATTTGGAAAGTGTAGAAATTTGGACTTTTGGAAATTTGGGAAGGTAGAATATTGAATTCTTGCAAATTTGGGGATTTGGGAATTTTTAGATTGTAGGATATAGGGGTTTGGAAATACTAAAATTTGAAAATTTGGAGATTTGGAGATTCTGGAATTTGAGAATTCGGAAACTAGAAATTTGGGAATTGGAGAATTTGGGAGGGTAGAATATTGAATTCTTGCAAATTTGGGGATTTGGGAATTTGGGGTTTGAAAATTTCGGCTTTTGCTAATTTGTCAATTATACAATTTGGGCATACGAAAATTAGAAAATTAGAATACTAGAAAATTACCGAATTAGAAAATTAATCAACTATCAAATCATCAAATTACCAAATAATAAAATGAATAAACTAAAAAATATCTAGACCCGAGACTACAAAACTGTAAAAACCAAACCACAAATTCTCAAATTAAAAACTGTCTAAATTTCCAAATTGACAAACATAGTAACTAATAAATTGCCAAATCTGTAAGCATAAAATCTCCACAATAATTTTATTGTGAAAGAAGGAGCAGGGATTATTAAAAGATAATCAATTCTATTATAGACGTATACCTGAATCGAAAGGTTGAAATAAAATTCATAAATATTCATTAAAAAAAAAGTTCCACCGGCGTAATAATCGACGCACACAGGAATACGTAAAATAAATATCCGTATTCTCGTGAATAATAATAGGTTCGGTGAAATTTTCGCCGGCGAACGAAAAAGAATCGGCCGAAAGCAATCTAACGCAAAATGGCATATATAAAATTAACAGATCGCGCTTTCTATGTAAATTTGATATACGACGGGCCACAGTTGATAAATCATTTTTTATGCATATTCATAGGCGCGAATTTGCGAGCGGGCACGTTGCCTTTATTTCCACCACCGCCATCTATGGCTCCCATTATTCTTCCTATTTCGCGAATTTATGAACGTCATGCTTACTTTACACCCTACAATTTTGTTGCAACGCGTTGCGTTTCATTTCTCTTGTGTTTTGTTACGATTTACAATGGTTTACATTTTGTTAACCGTTTGTCTAGTCACGAGTTTCTTTTGAATTTTCACTTACTTGAAACAGGCATGTTCGTTTATTTAATTAAAAGAACTCGAACCTGTATTTATCGTTCAATAAATTGTTAAGTTTGTTCTGAAATTTCAATCTTGTTTCTAATAATTTATTCAGAAAAGACATTAGTGTGTGTTTAAAAGGATACTTTCTAACCTATATTTATTGTGTAATATATTGTTAAGTTTCTTTTGAAATAATTTTCAACCTTGTTCCTGTATAATAATTCACTTAGAGAAGACATGATGGTATATTTAATTAAAAGAACACTTTCTAACCTATATTTATTGTGTAATATATTGTTAAGTTTCTTTTAAAATAATTTTCAACCTTGTTCCTGTATAATAATTCACTCAGAGAAGACATAATGGTATATTTAATTAAAAGAACACTTCCTAACCTATACCTATGGTCCCATTAATTGCAACTTTGTTTTGAAACAATTTTCAATCTTGTTCCTGTATAATAATTTACTTAGAGAAGACATAATGGTATATTTAATTAAAAGAACACTTCCTAACCTATACCTATGGTCCCATTAATTGCAACTTTGTTCTGAAATAATTTTCAATCTTGTTCCTGTATAATTTACTTACAGAAGACGTAACTACATGTTTAATTAAAAGAACATTTTCGAACCTGTATCTATCATGCAATATATTACGAGTTTTTTGAAGAGCAATTTTTACACTTGTTTTTACGTAATATTTATTTGCAGAAGGCATACATGTAAATTTAATTAAAATTCTTTGCATATTGCGTCACTTTCCTTGTTTTCCACTTTTACTTTTCCTTCCGTGAAATTTATTTCGTTATTATTTATTCATTTATGTTTGATTGCTTCGATTATTATCCCGATATTGCATTTTTGCTGGTAAAATCGGTAATTCATGAATTACTTATCAATATTTATTTAACGTCAAATTTATTGGATACTGTCATGAATTGGTAAAAAAATATTTTGAAAATTATATTTCAACAATTTATATTTTGCAATTGAAATTTGTTAATGGCAGGATTTAGTATACATTATACTTTTTGTAAATATTTTACTGAATTGTCAAAAATAATATGTAAATGTTATATAAAATTATAAGCAACAATATTTTTGTTTAACAACAGTTAACAAAAATTGTTAAACAACTATTTTTATATTTATACGAAACAGTCCTCATGAGTAACTTATTTTATTCAATCATGTAATATAATTTCGTGAAACATCCCAAAAAACAATTCCAAAAATAATTTTCTTCGGAACAATAAAAAAAAAGATGTTAACATTTCGGGAAATGTGCGGTCATCAAAGTTGTTAATTTCTATAATTTCTCGCAGAGAGCCACATCATATTTTACTTTGACAGCAATGAATTTTTCAGTGCAGTTAAATATAATTCTACGTATGCTGCGTATGCCATTTCCGGTATATTTGCATTAACTTTGAAGTACAGTAAAAGAGACATACGAGGTATTTTATTGAAGTACTAATGAATTCAATTAACCGCAGGTTCATTAGCTCAATTAGGATTCGAAAAATTACGTATTCCATTTTCTATGAATACGCAAATTCTGTAATTGGTAGATTATAGAGGTGTAACGTCGTAATTTTTGTAAATGGATATTACTGTGACGGTTAATTAAAAAATTTATGAATTATATACCCATTACTTTAATTTATACCCACTAATTTATAAACTGCAGCACTTTTATAGTGATTCGAAGATATTTAATCTAATGCAGATGAATGTAGCTTTATAAATTAATACAAGAGGTACCTAACCTAATATAAATTAACCTAATGTAATATTATAGTAAAAATTATGGATCTCATGCTGAAAATTTTATCAAAATATTTAGAAGTTGAAAGTATGAACAAATCTAACCTAACTAAACCTAACATAAATTAACCTAATGTAATATTAAAATAAAAATTATGGAACTCATGCTGAAAATATTTAGAAATTGAAAGTATCTGTTTATCCAAAATATAATAAATAATTCAAAACTGATCCTTTCCAAACAGAATATTTCGTAACTACAAAATGGCGGAGCAAATAGAATTGATATTTCTTAATAAATAAGTTAATAAATATATAATTTGCGTACAAAACGTTACGAAAATATCAGAAAGCGAGTGAAAGTGGAGAAGCAATTTGCATCGACGGCATTTCATGTAATTCGAGTCGGCAATTTCGAGCTCATTATTCCTACGCGAGAACAATTCGCGTGTCACGATTTAGCGATACGCGAACAAAAGGTTTATCGACACAGCGTGGGCGTATATTAAAAAAGGGAAACAAAAGAAACACGCGAATTGACTCGTTTTATGACGTGGGTGAAGCTTCCTTAGATCATAATGTAGTTACAGCAACGAGCAAAAGACGTGCCGCAATCAAGCTTCCATAAATCACGCTCCACTTGTACGTCGCAGACGATAAACGCGTAATTAATCGCTAGTGTCGCGGACTGTTTAAATTATTAACGGCAATGAAACCGCCTTGTTTCATCTACAATTGCCTGAATATTTTCTGCCGAGCGTTCGATGATCCCTGATGATCGAATCATGCAAATTAACACAATATACAATTTTTCTAAATTTGTCACTCTTAATAATCAACTTCACTGTCTACGATTTTATCAATAATCTTATTACGTTTCTATTTCCGTTAAATTAAATATGTTACTGTTTTAAGATCATGGGATATTGATTTGATATACTGTTTAGATTATTAATCTGAATACAGAAATACAACAACTAAATTATTTGTTATTGCAAATATTTATAAGTGAAATCAGAGAATGAAATAGTAAGCAGGTACTTACTCAGTGGCTCCTCAAGGTGATTTTACAATTACTGATGATCAGTAGTGGTTTAAATGTTACCGTGCATAATTGGAGAGCGAGATGATATCTGTATTTCCTCATAAACAAAAATCTCGTTAATTACTATGTATATCGCGATATTTAATTTAACATAAGATCACGATAATTATCCTGATCAAGTAGAACCACGTTATAACCTTTAATTATCACCGTGCACTACGTGAGAGTATAGTGGATAATTAAAATAGCAAATCACTGTGCGGTCGGTTATCCGTTTTTTGTTTACACAGCGAAAAATAACGACGGAGCTGAGTGACGAGAAATTGGGTTAATAACCTCTATTAGAATTACGAAAATTATATGTTATATTTGACAAAAGGCTGAGCTTTCAATTTAAGTACACATCAAAATCGAAACGTGTAAAGGAATTTTTTATATTATCTGCGATCAGCGATGCTAATTAATTTGATCTACCAAAAATTAACCCTGATGATTAGAGAAACTTGATCAATTATTAAGACGCCAGCGATTAAAAATGTTAATCATTAATCATTAGTTGCTGGTTTTTGATAAAAATTCAATTAAAATTGCACTTAGTGGGTGTTCCCAGAATATTATTCATAGCAAGATTCTTATCCTTATTCGTTTCTCAGGTAAATTGCTACATTAGATCAAATCAAAGTTTTTCCGAGATGTTGCGTACTTTAATTAAGAATTGCTACCATGCTTCTAATATAATTAATCAAAAGTGCTATTATTTCATTTAATACCATACTTCCAACAGAATTTTTGAAAAGCACTATCCATCATTTCAAAAACATAAAAATAAATAATTTCAAGAACACAGTAAATTTATACATTTACTCTATAAAGCAAATTGTCTTACCGTGCAAGAAAAGTTCCAATTCGCACATCCGTACGTAAATTATTACACCCAAATTGAAAATTCACGCGTACCAAGAATACGAGGAAAATTTATAATACTTGAAATGCAAGTGCGTCACGAGTGCGTCATAGCTCAACACGTGGGACATCTGTAAATTATTACACCCAAATTGAAAATTCACGCGTGCCAATAATATGAGAAAAGTTTACAATTCTAATTCTCAAATTTCTGAATTTCTACATTTTCAACTTTTCAGAACACCAAATTCTCAAGCCCCCAATTCTCAATTTTCCAAGATCTCAAATTTCGAAATTTCGACACTTCCGAATTTCCCAAACCTCAAATTCTCAAGCCCCCAATTCTCAATTTCCCTGATTCCCAAATTTCTAAATGTCTACACTCCCAAATCTCCAGAACCCCAAATTCTCAAATCCCTAATTCTCAAATTTCTAAATTTCTACATTTCCAAATTTCCAGAACCCCAAATTCTGAAATCCCCAATTCTCAAATTTCTAAATTTCTACATTTCCAAATTTCCAGAACCCCAAATTCTGAAATCCCCAATTCTCAAATTTCTAAATTTCTACATTTCCAAATTTCCAGAACCCCAAATTCTGAAATCCCTAATTCCCAATTTCCCAAACTCCTATATTCAAAAATTTCTAAATCTCCCAACCCCTCAATTTTCAGATTCTCAAATCCCAAATTTACATTTGAACTGCGAGTGCGTCACGAGTGCGTCACAGCTCACGCGCCAACTCGTGAGACATCCATACGTAAATTATTGCACCCAAATTGAAAATTCATGCCTACCAAAAATATGAGAAAAATTTACAATATTTGAAATGTAAATGCGTGACGAGTGCGTCATAGCTCATGCGCCAACTCGTGGGTTGGCATCAGTCATGCCATGATCGACGGAACGAAGGAGGATGAAGGTTATAGCAGATCACACCATGTAGTCTTCAGAATAAATTAATATATTTGAAATGAATATACGGTAGATACTGTCTCGCATCCCAGATTTTATGGCATCTCGTAACATCCCATCTCTCTAATCCGTTTTCTCCACAAAGAGATCCAAAAATCGGCATTTGTACCGCATCTTAATTCACCGGCATCCGTCGCGGCCTAAAATCGTCGTCTCTCTATATACACGCGTTAATCAGGCGAAAATCTCTATTGCTTTAAATAAGATCCGCGACTCGACGAACACTGGGGTATCGGCCTACGATTCAATTAAATAAAACGATAATCGTCCGTACTTCGAGATATTTACATTAAATACAACACGCAGTCTATCACTCTCGCAGCCGCAACTTTCAAGTAAGAAAGAACAGAAAAAGAAATCATCCACGATTTATTGCACATGCTCGTCTCGTACGTCACACGAGACAAAGAAGAAATTCAATCACTATGGACAGACTTTAAAGTCGTTCACTCACTCGATGCAGATATGTCGAAACTGATATAAGCTTTTTCCTTTTATTCAGTCAACGAGTTCGTACTACTCGAATCACTGAATCGAGGACTAATCGATAGTCTTGCTTCACAAGACCACAATTCCTCTTCGTCGAACGCGTGTGGGATCAGTCAAATATAAAGAGAAATTATTTTAGGATGTTCGAGTCTGTTCGTTGTTGGTCAATTTCAGAAGACAAATTATTGATAGGGGCAGATATTTAATTTTTGTAGTTGAGTTTTTTAGCTTCGAAGTAGTCTCGTTATATTGCCGTTTTTAGGTGAGCTTTTATTTATACTGGTCACTTTTTGGGAGGTGGCTGAGGTTTATGGAGATTTTTGGGGTTTCAAGTTCGGGTGGTAGAAATTTAGGGATTTTGGGGAATTCAGAATTCGGGGATTGAGCATTTAGGGAATTTGGAGTTTGGGAGTTTTAGAGAATTTGTGGATTTGGGAGTTTAGATATTTGGGAATTAGAACTTTACAGATTAGGAATATTAGGGTCCACCAAAAATCCCCAGCGAAACCCTCAACATCAAATCACATACCTGTTCACCTATTCACTACATTACACCTTCTGGCACTATAACGACAATCTACTATACCCTTCCCCCAAAAGTCTACTATAAAACTCAACTCTCATCCCCATCAAATTCCCATACATCCACATCACAAACCTTCACTATAAAAGACTTCAAAAATGTTCCCCACAAATGACCCATCACCCTGCTATAATTCCACTTGATACTTGATTGACCCCACAAGAAAGCTACCCTAAACAGTCTCCCACAAAGTCTCGTTGTTCTCGATAATGTCTGTTAACTGGCCCATCGTTTCGTTGTCGCACAAACAAACTCGCGTCGCTTATCACCAGACAAGGGACTCGACTTCTTGGATTACTACGTGGTGGATGGTGAAGTTGGCACCGATATCGGTGACGTGGGGTTAGACTCCCTCCCGTTCGACAGGGTGGGTGTGGAGGCTCTATATTCATTGTGTAACCCAGGGGTGCTCGTTCTGTTGTTACCCAAGAGACTATCAATGGAAAACGGATTGAGCCTCTTCCTCTCCTCTCGACCTTTGACAGACAGGTCTATGCTGCTGCTCTGAACCTCCTCCTCGGAAGCGTGTCTGACAGGTGTCCTCGCGGGATTTCCGGTGTTGTTCGTCGTCTGACAACGAACACCGGCCACGTTGTTCAGGTTCACCAGCTCCCTCCTTCGTTCTAACAGACTGAGACTCCAATGGTGGATGTCCTGCTGGTGGTTCAGGTGGTCCAGGTTCAAACTGGAGTTCGGAGCGGGTCCGGACACCTGGACGGCTCTTCGAGGCTCGTTTGACTCGCTCATGTTCCCGGTTAGGGTGGGGTAACATTCCCCGTCCACGGAACCATCCGCGGCAGAGTCCACTCGTTCGCTGCCACTCTCGCTGCAGGAATCCAAACCACCGACCACGTCGATCTCCTCGTTCGCGTCGTTCCCTGATCCGGAGACGCTGCTGCTCTCGTTGTTGCTCAAGGAGTTGAAGGAACCACCAAGGGCACCGTTCAACGAGTTCCCGCTGGACGCCGCCGCGCTGCGAGACTCCCACTCCGCGCGCAACGTTGACAGGTCCACGGTGATACCCTGAAGTCACAAATTAGCTTCTTCGTATTTTTGCGATTACTTTCTCACGTTATATTCAGTACTTTCTCACGTTATATTCATGAGAGTTCAGGTTGAACGTTCAAAATTATCTGGTTGCTCGATTTCACGGTCAAGGTTATTGAAATGCATTATTGAGTTTGATCAAAATTGGGTTTGCTGACTGATCTTCGAAGTTATATGAATTATTGACTTTGATGTTCAAGGTTATTTACACGTGTGTGGATTTATATGGTGACTGAGACTTTCACAATTGTTTGAATGCATTGCTGATACTGACGTTCAAGGTTATGTGGATGCATTGTTGACTTTGACGTTCAAGATTATGTGGATAATTGACTTTGATATTCAACATCATGTGGAGAATCTACTCTGACTTTAGCAATCAAGGTTATGTGAACACTCTATTGACGTTGACATTCAAGATTATGCGAACACTACTCTGACTTTAACATTCAAGGTTATGTGAACACACTATTGACTTTGACATTCAAGGTTATGTGAACATCCTATTGACTTTGATATCCAAGATCATGTGGACACCGTACTCTGACATTAGCAATCAACGTTATGTGGACACTCTATTGACTTTGACATTCAAGGTTACGTGAACATCCTATTGACTTTGATATCCAAGATCATGTGGACACCGTACTCTGACATTAGCAATCAACGTTATGTGGACACTCTATTGACTTTGACATTCAAGGTTACGTGAACATCCTATTGACTTTGATATCCAAGATCATGTGGACACCCTACTCTGACTTTAGCATTCAGGGTTATGTGAACACAGTATTGACTTTGACATTCAAGGTTACCTAACATCGTGATTAGTGATTTTCACTGACCTTGGCAGCTAATTTCCTCTGTTGCCGTTCAAGAGCCTTCAACAGTTTCTTCTGCCGCCTTTCCCGCTCCTTTCTTCTCAGTTCTTCAGGGGGAATTGGCTCTCCACTACAACTCTGAGGGTGAGCGTTATGGGCTGGCCTTCCTGGACCCTTCTTCGTATGCTCCTTTTTCCGCCATTTTGCCCTCCGGTTTTGGAACCACACCTGGAAGCAGAAATCATGTAAATTTATTAACACGAAGTGTGTACAAATTTGTATTCCTATAGTTGCTGGTGAAGTAATTTTTGAAGGTCTTCAAATTTTTACTAAAATATAAATTTGGTAAAATATTTTGAATAAAAGTATAGAATTTGTATACAAATTCTGACGTCGTGTGTAAATTTTCTAAGGGCCTCTCAGGTAGTAATAATAAAAAAATCGATGTTTTACAATAAAGAGGTGATCATAATTCACTTAGCACAGTTTGACAATGAGCTTCAAGAACTTGTTCAAAATTTGATTATACTGAATAATTGTTTTCTACTATTTTCAAATCTTCATGTGCCAAATTTTTTAATATCAAAAATCAAGAAATCTGTCAAAGCGATTAATATAAAAAATCAAAAAATCTGCCAAATATATTGTATAACAAAAATGAAGAAATCTACCAAATTGACAAGTATCAAAATTAATAAATCTACCAAATAAATATAAAAAATGAAGAAATCTTCCAAATAGAAAAATATAAAAAATGAAGAAATCTTCCAAATAGAAAAATATAAAAAATGAAAAAATCTCCCAAATAGATAAATATAAAGAATGTAGACAATCCGTAAAATAAATATGAAAAACCAAGATAATCTCTCAAACAGACTAATACAAAAAATCAAGGACGTTTCGCATGTCCGCACGTCGCAAAATACGAAATCACCATCTCAAGTCCAATTATTCTTCGTTGGCAAACACGACGGCGCATTAGAAGAAATAATAAAACGCGTTCCCGAGCTTTCCGTTTTATGGAGTCAATCAGTTTGGCTTTAAGAGGGGCTCAACTACAGAAATTATACGAAAGAGGCTGCCAGGAGGCCGGAAAACAATGACCCCCCGGGGTATCTTGATTCACGGCCGAGTTTCAACCCTTTGTCCTGGTGGTCGCGTGAACGTTCATGGTGTAAAGCCACGATTTAAAGCCGGCGTGAATTTCAAGGGAGAAAGAAACACGGAAACAGGTAAAAGGGGTTGAAAAGGTGGTTGAAAAGGATGAAGACGTTAGTTGTGCTCGGGAGCCAATATGTGGCGCTGTTCTCGTGCAACCTGCAGATCAATACACCCCCGCCAACCCCTGACACGCACCCTCGCCACTTTCGTTTCTCTTTTTCTTCCCTTCTGAAGTAAATCAACGATGACCATTTACAAATTTTAGAAGCTACAACGAAATAGAAGGAAGATTTGAAATAGATTTATTTAAAATTGTAAGGGTTGCAACTTTATTTCGATAACATAAATTAGGGATGTTTATTTAATTTTATTAAAAATGAACAAAGGGGTTCAAATGTTTAAACACTGAATTTACTATTTTAATTATTATTTTTTCGTCTGCTGAGAAATATGATAGGGATAGTCTTCAATATAAGATGTCCCAATATAAGTTTGTTAAAATTAAGAAAGCATAAATTATATAATTACAAAAATCCGTAATGGTCATAAGAAAATATAACAAGTGTAATTTTGATTAATTATAATATATTGCATTATTAATTGAACATAATAGTGCATTTAAACCAATAATGTGCCACTCGAAAATCTTGAAATATTAAAAAAAAAGAACTATTAAACTAAATATCAAATAATTACGCGTAATAAAATTGCAGAATTTTAAAGGACAAATTGAATGGTTCGTAATCAGTCCGAGTTCGAATTCATTTATTCTACTGAATTAGCGATAGCCTAACAGATAAAATTGATACACTCGCGCGTAACGCAAAACAAATTACAATTTTTCCTGCTCGAATCTCGGAATACTATGTATCACTGAATTATCTAACCCGAAAGAAATATAGCCACTGTTCGTATGATAAAGTATCGCGGTATTGCAGCAAATGGCAGACGCGAGTTCAACGTCGATTCAAGTGTCATCACCGGAAATAATAAACAGCGTTAATTAGTCACGATGTGCGCGAACATTCAATTTTGTTCGGCCATGTAACTAATGATAATGTTCGCGAGCTGAGTGGACGTGTTTATAAAATTTCTTTGAAAACTGCGGTAAATATAGGTATGATACATTGCCGACATTACTATCGATTATTACTTTGGAACTGGAAAATTTTGCACCGGACGAAAAAGATGGGCTTTTATTTCATTTTAGAAGTCCGATTTTTGAGTTTGGAAATGTGAAGTATTCTAAGTGTTTCAAATTTGGTAATTTTATGGTGTATAATTGTTCAATTTTAGAGGGTTGTATAACTTGCGAGGGTTACTGAATTTTTTAATTTTTTAATTTTTATGTTTTGACGTTATAATTGTTAAATTTTGACGTTTTCATTATTTTAATCGTTCGAATTTCTAAATTTTCGAAATCCTAAATTTTCAAGTTCCCAAACTACTAATTTTCCAAATTTCTAAATCGTCAAACTTTCAACCCCCAAATTTTTCATTTTCCAAATTCCTACTCTTCCCAATCTCAAAATTCCCTAGGTACAAATTTCCCAATTCCCAATCACCCAAATCTCAACTTGCTGGAATCTCAAAATTCCCTAGGTACAAATTCCCCAATTCCCAATCACCCAAATTTCAGCTTGCTGGAATCTCAAAATTCCCTAGGTACAAATTCCCCAATTCCCAATCACCCAAATCTCAGCTTGCTGGAATCTCAAAATTCCCTAGGTAAAAATTTCCCAATTCCCAATCACCCAAATTTCAACTACAGAAATCCCAAAATTCCCTAGGCACAAATTTCCCAATTCCCAATCACCCAAATCTCAACCTACTGAGCTCCCAAAATTCCCTAGTCACAAATTCCCAAATTCCCAAACACCCAAACTTCAAAATACCCAAATTTCCCTCCCAAAAAGTCCCCAATACCTCAATAATTAAAATCCGACCTCAAGTTTTCATGCGTAGGAATAATTTGTCAGACACAGGAAATCGATATCGTGTGAAAACGTTTCTTAATGTTATCGCGACCGTTTCTTTTCTTTCTCTTTAACACGTAACACGTCCGTCTCGTAATTCAGGGGATAAGACAAAAATAGAGGACATTATTTTTAATTTATTCGCCCGGAAGCTCGATGCCCGGATAAATCGGCGAACCACGCAAATCGCGTTTGAAAGTCATGGAATTGCACGTAACATCGAAGGTAAGCGATTATAAATGTTTCCATGACCGGCAGTCGTTTCTCAAATAATCAGCGATGCCTTCCTACTAATTGACAGCTCGTATTTTTGTAAACCACGCACGATGGATACCCTTCCGTTAACGCCGCGTTATTTAATTCCCGCGTAGTCCGCTCGTGGATAATGTTTTCAATCTTAAATCACTTATACACTCTTTTATGTTCATTTTTATCTTCAATCTATTGTGCATCAATTATCACACACTTATTTTGAATTTTCAGTTTTTCTCATGCTCTTATATCAAAGAAGTATTCAATAAATGACTCTGTCTCTTTTATTTAATCTCTTTTACCATGTATTATTTATTATCATTCATTCATAATATTCAATTTTACTCTTCGCACGCTCCTGTAACATATCAAAGAACTATTTATAAATACATATAAACATAATGCTTATCCATCTTCCATTCACTCTTTCTCTTTTATCTTCAATCTCTTCTATTATGTATCAATTATTGTACACTTATTTTCAATTTTCAAGAAGTATTTAATAAATGTAAATATAAATTATCCATCTTCGATCTACACTTTCTCTTTTGTTCAGTCTCTTTTACTATACATTCATTTTAAATTTTACTCTTTTCATGCTCTTATAATATGTCAAACAATTACTTATAAGTAATAAGGCTACTGTGTACAAAGTAATTTTTGTCAAGAATTATTTTGACTAGAGTTAATTAATTAGGTTGTATTTTGTATGTGTTTAATTGAGGAGGATTTCGAAGGTTAGATTTATGGGAGAGCAGACAGTTGAACAGGGTGTTGTCTCCCAATGGGTCCTACGAAGGGTGGACCCTCAATTTCACGGCCCATCGGATGTGAATCCACCCTTATATTTCCTCGTCTCGATAAGATACTTATATTTATGCGCTTAGACACGCTTCGGGTGCCATGCGCCAGCGTACATTGCTCACTTTGCACCGATACGATCGCGGTATGAACACCTCTTTCGATGAATTATGCCATCGAAATAATTTACGTATACGTCGGAGTGTTCGATTAAGTTGCAAACGAAAATGACTTGGAGAACAAGTTCATTCTTTGTATGGTACATCAAATACTTTTTAAAACAATTATATTTTTTACAGAACTTTTTTATTATTAGTCACCTTAGTATCACATTGTTTTACATAATCTTTAAACAGTGTAATATTTGAACAGTCTCATTAATCATCAACTTAATTAAAGATTTATTTCCAGTTCTTGTGTTAAGTTATTTTTTAACTGACCATAATTTTTTTATTAGCCACTATTCTCCTGTCTATCTCCATATACTTTCTCCATTAATCTTCAAGTTTTATAAACTCATTAAACACATTATGTGTTACAATTTGAACTATTTGAATATGTATAATTATTGCAGCGTAGTAAAATCAATATCTGCAGCAAAATTGCCAATTTTTATTCTAAATTTTCCCAGTTAATTGCGTTTATATTGATTGTATTGATAATTTTAATTCAACTTCGTTACCTATATCAAAAATATCAGTATCGAAGGTGATGCGATACGCGAAACCATGCGTTGAAATCACCGCAACGTGCAGCTCACAACACATAAGACTAAATAATTTATTGTAACCATCAAAATACTATTACTCTAATTTCAGTTGAAATAACAAATAAAGTGAAACTTTTGATTACCGACAAATTTTTAAATAAATTTCTAAAGTTGCACTCGCATATTGTCACCTATTAACAATTATTAAAAACAATATTTTGTTCTTCAGTTCAAAAACACAGAAGCTTGTACACATGCACAAGCTAAGTACAAATAAAGACTAATTTCTGGGTCAATTAATATAAAAAGTATGCAATAATATCAGTTATTTCTGAAAGTGTAAGCTTGTCAATTGTGTTCTATGAAGTATGTGTTTCCCCTGAATAAAACTTTTGGGACAAGGAATTTTGAATTTTCCATGTATCGATTTTCACATGAGTCGAAGGAAACACCCTTTTGTGGGACCGAAACGTGTGTGACCTTGATGACAGGAGCCATCCAGAGATAACCTAAGCTGGTGACACGATGTCATGCAGCCGGTGTGTCTGTCCGAAGGGATGTAGGGACAGTCCTAAGATTAGATAGTTGATCCCCATGAAAGATAAACCCTGCTAGTAGAAACTTTTTTGAAAAATATTGTCACGAGATAAACCGACACGGTTCGACACGGTCAATTGGAAGCCGAAAGCTTCGTGACGTGTGTTCTCTTTCGAAACGTTATCGATTCGTGACAAATTTGAGTCCACAATTCGAAATTTTAGTATAATATAATTTTCGGTGATTTTATTCAACGATGCAATTTTTACTATTCAAAAATTACATGCTTCATTCTTAATAATTTTCATTCATTATTTAGTAACTTTCACTATACATTCTTGTCATTCGATCCACAATTTTATACTCCTGTGATGTTACTACAAATGCATCGAAATTATTCTGATTATCACAAAAACATACCGAAATGATTAAAATAAAAATGTACCGAAATGTACAAAAAATGTACGGATATTATTAAAATTATAATAATCAGTACAGGGAAACCCGAATACAGTTGAAGTAAATATAACAGGATTAATTTCAGCAATTCAACTTGTAAAAATGATTAATTTTACAATTCATACCGAACAGTTAATCTGTAAAGAATAAGTTTAAGAACGAATTACCAGAAGAAATAAGAAAGCTATTACAAGCTGCGTACATGAACAAGATAATTTACCTAATTAAACAAACGTAGAGTGCTTCGTATGACGATACTATAAATATTGCTGGTAATATAATTATACATTCTTAATAAACAATATCTAAGAAAAGTTCCATCAACCGACAACCACGCCATTTTCCTCGTCCACCATAATCGTTCGTTTATATTCAAATCACCATAGCTGGTTTATTGTTAAAAACGTTGTTCGATGATCAAACGCTATAATTATCATACATATTCGAGATTGTCGAACATCTGGGGCCTCGTACATATTATTTGGAGGAATAAAAAAAGGAGAACGAAAACGACGGTGAAAATAAGAACAGAGAGGTCGGATGCTGTTTAAAAATCAATTGCATCCAACGTCGACAAGAACGACCAGTATTTTTTCCTTCTCCGCTTTTTTTCCGAGCTCTTTTACGATCTCGTGTGAGAACTGGTCCTCCTGATACACTTCGTTAACGTCGGAATGATTGGCGTTCGATGAAACCGCAGGAGGAATTTCAATGATACGAAGTTTTTCATTCGGAGTTTCGAACTGTTGCTGGAATTTGGTGAGGAAGAAAATTATGGAAACGGTGGAAGAACGGGGAAAGTTATGGAAGTCTGGGGAAGATTTTATTGGAAATGTTTATGCAGAGGGTGACAATATTTGTTATTGTGCAATAGTGGTTTAATATTTTCAGGGGTATTTGAAAATATTTACAAGCCTCGGAATTCTCAAATCTTAAAACTTGGAAATTGGAAATCTTGTAATTTTTTCATTTTTAAACGTACTTTCAGAATTCTACATTGTTTTTCAAATTTCTAAATTTTCACGGTTGTAAATTATCAAATGTCAAATCCTAGAATCGCTAAATTATAAAACTCCCAAACTCTAAAATTCCCAAATTCTCAAAACCCTAATGTACAGGATTCACGAATTCTCAAATTTCCAAACCCTCAAGTCCCTAAATTCTCAAACCCCAAATTTCAGAAATTAATTTCCACACAATTACTCAAAAGCTATTAGTCGTACAAACATTTTGCAGCCACGTTCTTCGACCATATACTTATTTTATCATTATACCTCGTCCTGACAAACACGTCTGTATAATGTTCGTTGCATACAAATGCGGTGCAATAAACCAAGCAACCAGCATGGAATACTAATTAGATCAGCGATACAATGATTATTACACCATATAGCTTCTTCTTCTTTTACTTCTCCAATATCTTTAACTATCCCTTATTAATTCTTATCATCCCTTATCAATTCTTATAAAATCACGGATAATTTCACTTTTACAGTAATTCAAACGTGTATAATAAATTATTATACAAATCGTTCGAAAAGATTAATCAAGGTATTTATGTAAGTATTTCTCAAATTCCTAAATCTCCAAATCCAAAAATCCCCAAACCCCCAAATCCTCAAATCTCTCAATTCTCAAATCCCTAAATCCTTAAATAACTAAAATATCAAGTCCCCAAATCCTCAAGTTTCAAAATTCTCAAATCCCCAAATTTTCAAACCCCCAATTTCTCAAATTCCAAAATTCCCAAAACACCAAATCCTCAAATCTCTCAATTCTCGAATCCCTAAATCCTCAAATAACTGAAATATCAAGTCCCCAAATCCTCAAATTTCAAAGTTCTCAAATCCCCAAATTTTCAAACCCCCAACTTCTCAAACCCCGAATTTCTCAAATCCCAAAATTCCCAAACCACCAAATCCTCAAATCTCTCAATTCTCGAATCCCTAAATTCTGAAATTTCTAAATTCTCAAACCCCCAAAAAATTTCATCAGAAATTTTATAAATAAATCATCTCAAAATGCTGACCACCTAATCCCTTCCGCAACAGTCAAACGTTAACAAAATCTCAAGAACCACGTACTAAATAACTGTGCTATCCATTCAAAATATCATAAAAGTATCTATACAAGGATTCCATAAAATTGACCGAACGAATCATTCCGAACTGGTGTTCAGCTAATTGCTACTAGCAGTGTCGTATATCACCAAGGGAAGATACGTTCCAAATTTTCTCAAGCTCTCTCCCCGCCGAGTTTATAGACTTTCGTACGAACGGCTTATTCGAAAAAAAAAAGAAGAATACGAAGAAAAAGAAGAAGAGGATGTAACACGTTTAGTTAAAGCGCATGGCAATCGACGGAATGGCTTGTTAGCGGTTATCAGACGGCGATAATTTCTAACGAATAGCCGCCATAACGTTGAGAAGCGAGGCTCCCTGATCGTCAACTTAATGCGATGCAGCTGTAAATCGTTCGGGTTTCTCTTTTTTTTTTTTTGCCCGATAATGGTGAAAATTGACCGGTTACATCGCGCTTATAGTCTGTTTCAGACGAACGTGGACACCGAAGCTTCGTGTTGGAGCCTGATTACCTCACGCTTTTTCGCCGAACGACAAAAAGAACATCCCTTACTTTATAGGACGTTATAACCGAGTTTACAGTAGCCTTTCAACTTTCGTTGTTCGCAGTTACGCTACTGTGCGCCCCGTGCTTTCCTTGCTGACGACAGTAATTTGCTCGGATCGAAAAAGAACGATGTTAAACGTTCCAATTATTTTCGCATACAATTTTGAGGTTAGGTTATGTTAGGACGCTTGAAAATCTGGGTAGTTGACAAGATCTAGGTGTTTTGGGGGAGTGGAGGTGGAATTTGGGGACTTTTGGAGATAATTTTGAAATCAGTACTTTGGGATACTTTGGAATTTTGGGGAAGTTGGGTGTTTGGTTATGGACGAAACGAGATTTTGAGGGAAAATTTGGCAATCTGAGTAATTTGGGATTTGGAGATCTGACTAGTGTGGAATTTTGGGAAAGTTGAGTATTTGGAAGTTAGGAAATCTAGGGATATTTTGGGAAAATTTGGGGTCCTGAGTAATTTGGGATTTGAAAATTTGACTAGTGTGGAATTTTGGGGAAATTGAGTATTTAGAAATTAGGAAATATAGGGATTTTGGGGGAAAATTTGGCCATCTGAGTAATTTGGGATTTGGAGATTTGACTAGTGTGGAATTTTGGGAAAGTTGAGTATTTGGAAGTTAGGAAATCTAGGGATTTTGGGGGAAAATTTGGCCATCTGAGTAATATGGTATTTGGAAATTTGGATAATTTGCAATTTTGGAGAAATTAGATATTTGGAAATGTAAAAATCTAGGTACTCTTTCTAGGAAACATGTGAAAAATTCAAATATTGAAACATTCTAAATTCCAAAAATTGAAGAATCCCATAATTCCAATCGCACCCCGTAAATGTCATTTATTAAAAAATACTGTAATTGCACCCCTTTCCGAAACAGGAATGCATCTTTATTGCAAGCAGATTTCCTTTATCCGACATCCGAGATCGCCTAAGCGATAGGCGGAAATTTATGGCAAGTTCACCGTCATTTTTCGAGGGTTGATGCCCGCCAGACGACGGGGGTGGTTTGATCTCGTAGCGTTCGGCCCTTGAGCCAGTCTCTAGGGGGTAGTTAGTCCATCTGCTCGATTTTGAATGCGGTTACTTCAGGAAAGCTGTATCCTATTCGAACGTGTTAGAGGGGTGGTAAAGAAGATCTATCTTGGGGCCGGTTGCTTCGACTTGTCGACCGTGTCCATTTGAATAATGAACCGAACTTTATATGTATGGACAACCGTCCTTTCGTTATGGTATCTGCCATGGGGGACTTTCTTACGAAATTCAGATATCTATTCGATTTCTGGGCGGGGACTACAGGAAATGGAATCGGTCAAATAAAATATTACAACGGTAAAATAAAAAGTATTCTTTATTGGGGTGAAAGTTGTGTAACATTGGAAAATCTTTTCTGGAATGTGATTTAGGAATTATTATTCAGGTGGAGTGGTTTTAGGAATTTGGAAGTTGTTCTATAGTGATTTTAGCAGACTATCGAAGGTTTGTAAATTTGTTAATTTCTAACTTTCGAAATTCTCTAAACTTTACATTGAGAAATATTTTTTCAAAAAAAAAAATTCCAAATTTTCCCAAATTTCCTCAAACATCCAAATATCTCCCAAAAAATTATTTCCCCCGTTTTCCTCTCTCCCCAAAATCCTCAGCCCAAAAAACGAAAACCACATGAAAAACACGCTCGCAAAAAAAGTTGATTACAAACACAAATTAGCCATAATTCTCCGGGTAGAGAATCATCGGTAGACGATAAAAATTTGATTAAGCCTTAAATCACATGTTTCAATTCGCGTTCGGCTACCCAGTTTAGCAAACTTAACAAAATCGTACGATCATAAATTTGCCCGGATGATTTTGTCGCTCGAGAGCTCGATATTTCCCCGTCTCCGTTCCATTCTACTCTTCTTTTTCTCTCAGTTTACACGCCCGTTCCCGAGGATTATCCCGTACGATTCAGGTGTTGAGTTTCGAAAAAGAATAAAATAGCGGAAAGCGAGTGTACTCACGGCCACGCGGCTCTCTTTCAGCTCGAGTCTCACAGCCAGCGCTTCTCGCATAAACACATCAGGATAATGACTCGAGAGAAATGCCCGTTCCAATTCCTCCAATTGCCAGCTACTAAAGTTGGTCCTGCTTCTCCGCCTTTTGCTCCCACCTTCGTCGGACTCGCCGTCACAGCCTGAAAATTATGAACACGTCGATATTAATACGTTTTTGTCGCGTACGAAGAATTCAGTTAACTCTCGTCTTCAGGCCTCTTATTTCAGAATTCAAATTCTGAATCTATTATAGGATGTTTAATAAATTACGGAATAATGTGAAGCTGGAAATAATGAGTAACCCATTTTTTCGAAACTCCGGCTCGTTTTTCCTTTCTATCCCCTCGTAAAGGGAATCGATGGAAAAAATGTCTTAGTCGTTATTTTAGAGAGTATATTAGATAGTTAACGTGGAGACTGTTATGGTAAGAAGTCTACGATTTATTTAACATTTCCTTGAAGCAATAGGTTCTTTGTTGCTTCAAGATTGAATCCCTTTATGGGTTTGCTTCGAATTACTTTTATAATTGCTGGATGTATAAGAGGAGGCCTTCTAAGGAAAACTACTTTTGGTTCATCAAATATTTGAGTTGTAAATTTTAGTTACATATTTAGAAATTTAGATTTGGGATTTGCATGCAGAAATTTGCGTATTTTGAGAGTTGAAGGTTTATGAATTTGGAAGTAACATTCATAGAACCCGAAAATCCTGAAATTGAGAAACAGTTTTCATTGAAATATTAAAAAACACTCGAGACTGCAAAAATATATGAAAAAGGTTTCTCAACGTTCAAAAGTTCCTCCTTAATCACCACTTGTAAATTTCACGTAATTATCTCGATACTAAATGTAATTATAGTAGTACTAATCGTCGCACTCGGTGTGACACGCTTTTGCCACGGAATTAAGTGGGATCATTATCGTCGTGTCAGGTTCATTATACAACTCATGCATTATCAGCATCCTCGAAGAGGACAAAACGAGTGACTGCTCATAAAAGTAGATTAAGACGCCTATCACTGATCGGGCCGGACGTGAAAATTATTTAAACCATATCCTTATAAATTATTTAACGTTCCATCTGCATCATCCATCACGATTGATGATCATTGCCTATAATATCACGATATGAATGAACGGAGAAAAATTGTATCGAACCATTTTACCTTTCAACTTAAACTGTGTACAA
Source organism: Megachile lagopoda (assembly GCA_036983795.1). Classification (NCBI taxonomy): domain Eukaryota; kingdom Metazoa; phylum Arthropoda; class Insecta; order Hymenoptera; family Megachilidae; genus Megachile; species Megachile lagopoda. The sequence continues at coordinate 9,040,789 of CM072798.1, forward strand.
TTCAATTGTATGAAATGACTTTGTGAGTACTGATGACGCACTCGTGACGCACTTGCATTTCAAGTATTGTAAATTCTTCTCATATTTCGGGTAGACATGAATTTTCAATTTTGGTACAATAATTTTCGTACGGATGTTCCACGAGTTGGCGCGTGGGCTATGACGCACTCGTGACGCACTTACATTTCAAATATTGTAAATTTTTCTTACATTTTTGGTAGGCGTGAATTTTCAATTTGGGAGTAATAATTTACGTATGGATGTCCCACGAGTTGGCGCGTGAGCTGTGACGCACTCGTGACGCACTCGTGACACACTTGTGACGCACTCACAGTTCAAATATTGTAAATTTTTCTCATATTTTTGGTACGCTAGAATTTTCAATTTGTATGTAATGATTTACGTACGGATGTCCCACAAGTTGGCGCGTGAGCTACGACGCACTCGCGACGCACTCGTGACTCGCAGTTCAAATATTGTAAATTTTTCTCGTATTTTTGTTACACGTCAATTTTCAGTTTAGGTATATTAATTTACTTACAGACGTCCTACGAGTTGACGCTTCTGAACGCGTCAGCCTCTTCGCGCACCAACTCTTGGGTTGGCATCGTTATATTGAACGCAGAGACTGAACACTACTTACAACTACTTCTACTTCTGATTCTTCGTTAAAATAATTCAACGGAGAATTGAAACAGAAATTTTCTAAAGGAAAAAAAAAACGAAGTCACCAATTTACTCATAATCAGTTCAAAAGCAATCGCGAATAAATGTAAAAGGTTGTATAAACGCGTAAACATAAAAATGAATGTTTCCTACGGCACATTGTAAATCGCGGAGCAGAATATAGTTAATTTCCGATGAAATTGAAAATTTGATTACCCGTACGATATTACGCGTGTTATCGGATATCAAGCGAGCAAATAAAAGCTTCTTCTCGATTACGTTCGCCGTTTATTAACAATTTCATCGAAGTTTCCGCTAGAAAATGAAACTCGCGTACCGAAAGGCTGGCAAACTCGATGTTGGCCAATCTCGATCTCAGGAAATGTTTCATCCCGTGTTATTTCATTCCGTGCGCCGGATAACGATCGCTCTATTGCCGAGTCAATCATAATTGCCGATCTTTTTTCAATTCCGTCGTTCCGTGTATTAGCATACGTATCTAAGCCCGATGTCTGCCAAAACAATCCTGGATGCCGCAGATTTCGGTGCGCGATAGAGGGAGCCAGCAGGACGAGGGTCCTCGTAAAATCACTAAAATTCCATGTTTATTCAATATGCCCGGATTCAGTTTCCTAGCTTTATCCGAGGACAGATCGCACTGATAGAACCATTCTGATAAGCTTCTCCATTTGCTCGCGGAAAATGCTGGCTTCCGCATTTATGCACCGATATTGAACGATCGATTCTATCAAGGACTTCTTGGCTATTTATGAAATGGAGCTTCTATGGTTATTAGATCAATTACGGTGTTAATTGTTAGGTTATTGGAAGCGTTAATTGTTAGGGAAATGGAAAGTGAGGATATTATTATGAAATTTGTTCGTTTTGCTATTTATGGAGTACTTAATATATTTATGAATATATTAAGGTAATAGGGTAGTTAAGTATCAAACAGAGATGTTTTGATATGGATATTTTCACTGATACAGATTTTCAAGTTTTGTAGTTTTCGGGAGGTTTTCAAACTTTCGAATTATTGAACATTCAAATTTTTTAATTTCTATCTTTAGAAATTTCCAAATTTCTATTTAGACATTTCTAACTTTAGAAATTTTCAAATTTTTATTCTGTCTTATTTTTAAATCCTCAATTTACTAAAGTAAGAAATTCTGAATTTAGAGATGAAGTTTTCAAAATTCTAAATTTCTAGTGATTCAAATCCTTGAGTCCCTAAATATCCAAATTAGCAAGTCCTTAATTTTCAATATGACATGTTCAATTTCAAAATTTTCAAATTTTAAATATTTCACAGTGCCAAACTTGCAAAGTCCAAAATTTATAAACTTCCAAAAATCCTCAAATTCTCAAATATCACATATACTGAATTACTGAGTCCTCAAATCTATAAATTTTTAAGTCCCTAAACCACAAACTTTCAAATCCCCAAATTGTAAAACCTTCAAATCTCCAAAGTATCAAATTTCTAAACCTGCAATCTCAAAGATTCCTAAATCCTCAAAAACTGAAAAATCCCTAGATTTTCAGATATCCCATGTACCAAATCCCTACATCCCCAAATCCCCAAATTCTATAATCCCCAAACTATCAAACTTGCAAACTCAAAAATTTCTAAATCCCCAGAAGTTCAAAAACCCCCAAATCCCCAAATCCTCAAATCTCCAAACTTTCAAATCCTTAAATTTCCAAATTTTCAAATCCCTAAAGTATTAAACTTCTATACCTGCACTCTCAAAAATTCCTAAATCCTCAAAAGCTCAAAAAACCCTAGATTCTCAAATAGTTCATGTACCAAGTCCCTAAATCCCCAAATCTCCAAACTTTCAAATCCCCACATCTCCAAAGTATCAAATCCCCAAAGTATCGAACTTGCAAACTCCAAAATTTCTAAATCCCCAAAAGTTCAAAAACCCCCAAATTCCCAAATGTTCCATGTACCAAATCCCTACATCCCCAAATCCCTATATCCCCAAATCCCTACATCCTCAAGTCCCTATATCCCCAAATCTCTAAATCTCCAACTCCCCAACTCCCCAAATCCTCAAATTCTCAAATCTCCAAATCTTCAAACTTTCAAATCCTTAAATCCCCAAATTTCCAAATCCCCAAACCTGCAATTTGCAAAACACCCACCTTCTCAAAACCTTAAAAATCCACAAATTCTCCAGTCTCCTATCAAGTAAATCTGAAAATCCTTCATTAAACCTCGAAGGAAGCTCAGCAAGTACCTGTCGGAAGGCAGCACATTACAAAAACCCAAACAACGATAATACGTACGTTTGTCGCAGGAAAAGCCTGGTAACTGTTGGTTCCTATAATCTGGAGCTGGCCAGTTCCCTGACAGATTATGAATACAAATTACCCTCGGCGCCAACATAATTTTAATGCCAGGGTAATTTATTGCGATCGCATCCACTTTGCGGTCTTGAGTTTTCATTGGTAGCTCGGGGAGCTGGTGTTTAAGCTAATTGTCGTTGCACGTGAGAAGCAATCGATGAATACCGAGCGAAACGTCTTCGACCCTGACAATATCTCGCAAACCCTCGCTGGATAAAGAAGTGATTATTTCGAGAAAACGATGGATTACGAATAAAACATTGAATCGCGTATCATAGTAGAAGATTACTGCTTCTCTACGGTGTACATATCGATCAGAGACACGGTAAATAATGAACACGTTTCCTTCATAAATCCACGATACTCGCAATTACTTGGATGATCGTTCTGTGAAACGATCATGATCTCTCGCGTTTCGCGGCAATTTGCACTCACGACGAGACACTCCCTACTTCTCTTTCCAGAGTAATCGAGCCAAATTACGAAGAAGATCTCTCAAATTTCCGTGAAATTGGCGTGAACGATCGAAATTACTTCGATATGTAATGATTGAAAATAATAGAATATATTGATACTAGTAATTGCTGATCAAATGTAACACAGATTATATCGTTGCGGACGGTCCTTTTATTGCCTCTATTTATAGTTCTCTTACGTTTATTGCACGTTTAGATATAATTAGCTTTAGGAGGGAAATAAAGTCAGTGATAAATCAGGGATTAATACTAATTTTAGTCGCGAAGCATTTCTTAGGTTCATTTTTATATTTGCAATTTTACATATTTATACATTTTCTTACATTCTCAAATTCAGGATTTTTTTTACAAACTATGTTTTGAAGTTTTTTTTTAGTATCAACTGAGAGTTATACATTTTCAGGTGTTCAAAATATGAAATTTACTCATATTTACAACTCTCAAATTTTTACATGAAAGTTTTATAATTCCTGTTATTTAATAGCTATTAAATTTTCACTTCCAAGCTTCTCAAATTTCAACATCCCAAATTCTCCAACTCCCAAATTTCAACCAAAGTCCTCAAGATCTCCAATTTCCAATGTCTTCAGTTATTAAATTTTCAGTCCCAAAGTTCTCAAATTCCAACATCCCCAAATTTCAATATCCCCAAGTCCTCAAGGTCCCAAATTCCCAATATCTCCAATTATCAAATTTTCAACCCCTAAACTTCTCAAATTTGAACATCCCCAAATTCCCAAATTCCAAAATCCTCAAATCCCCAAATCCCAAAATCCTCAAATCTCAAAGCGTTCAAATCCCAAAAACCCCAAATTCCAACATCCCCAAATCCCAACATTCACAAATCCCAAAATCCCCAAATCTCAAAATCCCCACCTCCCAAAATCCCCAACTTCCCGAATTCAAAAATTTCAAAGCTAAAAGAGAAAATCTAAAATGTCACATTAAATTATCGAATGAATAGTCTATCCAATTACGCTGATCATGCGTCTCATTTTTCTCCACATACACAATCAACCGCGTCCTCGTTGATTGGTAAGCCTTAATTGGCCAAGATACACCGGGAGTATTGAAACATCTTGATGACCCGTTGTAAATGGCAACTGGACCAAAGGTGTGTGTTTGATCGAGGAACAATTTCTGTTGCTAAAAGCACGCTTTAATTGCGACAAGGATCTTGTATTGTTCAACACAATGCTTCAAGGCAAAGCTGATCTTTCCCTATTCATTCTCTTCTTTTTCCAAGATTCATGATTTCTACATTTCACTGTTTCGCTTCGTTTCGCCTAAATCGCTTCATAAATCTTGCTGAGAAAGGCAATCAAATCGAGCGGGACGTCAAATAACTTAATGTTCGATGCCTTTTTATAACTAGCAATTTTATATTGGTGAAGTAGTAGTATGATTATTGAAATTGAACTTTATGCTGCAAGATGCAACATAATTGCTGTACTGCGCTATTTTCATGTCGTCGAGTTTATTAATGTTCAATTTTTTTATGATTAGCAATATTGCGAACAGTTAATATTGGATGATTTGTATAGTTAGTAATTATATAGTGCAAATATTAGTGAAGTATTGATGTTGAACTTTAAAGTGCAAACTGAAGCATTCTGTATGCATTTTTAGCAATTTCTATATGCAATTTTATGTGCAACTCTAGCTATTTTGCATGCAATTTTCGTATACAATTGAATATGCAATTTTTACGATCTTTGCATGCAAATTGATGTGCAACTTTAGCAGAATAATTGTATTTACATATGCAAATATTCCTCGATGAAAAATCCTGATCAGTGACGTTAAACGAAGCAGTACATATTTTTTCTGTACATCAAATAATTACGGAGGCCAAAATAAACAGAGCTACAAATAATTAACACGTCAACTAACTGACACATGAATTGACAAATCACTCACAAACACGAAATGCAAATATCCTCGGAGAAACAATAAAAAAAGAGTTTGAAGGATTTTCAACAAACCCGTCGCGACGCTATTAACATCCGGCCGTAATAATAAGAACGAGCGGCTCGAAATTATAAAGCGCGTTGTATCGGCGATAAAAAGCGAGCAATTCGAACGTGCCCAATAGAGACTAAGTGGCAATTGTTGGTCATTTCTGCCAATTCGGCCAACAGTGTCTGGCTTCGCGTTTCCACAGGGTGCGCAGAAATAAGACAGCGGACTTTCGAGAGGAAGGGAGAGAGGCGAAATAAAAAGAGCGCGGCTTGTAGGGTCGCGTGCGTCGTTAGAGGGCCCAACATGGCAGGAACGTATCATCATGCAATTACGCCACGCTAAGAACGTGGACGTTCGTCGCGTATTCAACCTGGAGACCGTCATAAACGCGCACGAAACGCGCGCAAACGCGCCGATCCGCTTCGTCCTTCGGATAATAATCGATCCACGATCCCCCGGGACTATGACGTTCGATGGTTTTCTGCAATTTCGCTGAAATTACTCCATATCGAGAGCACTCCCGCTCCCGGGAGATTAGACAACTTTCTTCTGCGACATTATTTAAATCGCACGCTTACACCATATTTTTCTCACAATTTCTGATTGTTACTTTCTTACGTTACGTTCATTTTTCCATTTTAATTTAACACCCAATACTGTATTATACAAGGGACAAAGTTGTTTCAAATTGTTCTAATTCGAGATTCAAAAAGAAATCTCACTTATATTGACTCATATGTAGTATAGTCTCGATAAATATTTCTGAATTTGATTCTTCAATAGATGGCGCCACATTTGATTCGCTAGGTCGAACGTTGCAGAGGGGTAACAAATTTTATCTACGTCATTGGATATATTCTGCTATTTAATAATTATTGTGCACATATTTTATTATTTAACATGATGTACGCACAAAATATTTTGGATTGTAAGAAATATATCTGCAGCACGAGTACTTGAACTGCAGAAGAACTTGTAATGATCATGACCTTGCAATATTCTTCCTTATGAGTTCAAGTAAAATGCTGATAATGCATTCAGAATATACAAGTTATATTATAAGTTAACTATTATTATATTATAAGTTAAATATTTGTCCTATGAATGTGTCCTGTAAACCATGTCATCCTCTGCATCCTATGAATGTGTGTTAAGGGTGTGAACTTGAGAAATGAAATACTATGCAGTGAAAAATTGTAGAACTATATGAAATTATAGAATTGTATGAAACAAAATAGACCTACGATAGGAATAAAATAGACCTACACATAAAATTGTCTGGAATATAATGGCGTTTTCACTTTCTGGCCGTACATCGTCACGCGTCATTTTTTTATTATTCGAGGGTGAGTAAAGCGGCTATAAAACTTTCGTACGAGACGATATACCCGTGGCAGTTAAAATCGTTTAATAATGACTGGCATCTCAAAAGCGTATACGTTAAACCTGCAATTAAATTGAAATTACCGATGCAGGCCCAATCGGAGAACACTTTTACGTATTTACGCGCCATCCAACTTTGACTTGTTTGGTACGTGCAATTGGCGATCTTAACGCTCCCGAGGATCATCTGGTCATGCACATTTAACGTACCCGGCTCTGCACTGACATGATATACCTTGCAATTTTATTAGCTGAAAAAAGAAAGCGGTAAAGATATTTCTACTAAAATTATTCCTACATCTCGTATAATAACGCTAAGTACCTTAAAGGAAAAATAATTGCTGTAATTTCTGAGATATGCTCGAGAAACTAATGTCGGGTCGTTAAGAATGGAACTTGACAAATATACAGACGAAAACTTCGACATTTATTATACGGCCGGCTTTTAGCGAGTTTAGGATAATCGACACGTTTGTTCCTTTATTAACTTCATTAACATTTTTATTGTTTTCCTTCAAATTTTATGGAGAGATAAATTGGCTCTTAATTGATCCTGCGTTCGTTCGAAATCGTATTTTTCAGGTTATGATCTTTCAAATACTCATCAATTTTCAGTATTTTAAAACACATAAACTAGATAAAAACACTAATGTCTTTAAGGTACATGGCTTAGTTTTGAAGGTACAGCTTTTGGCTAGGGTTAGTTTATTTTAGGGTTTGGTTAGCTAAAATGGCGTCCTGCTTTGTATACAATATGGCCGATGTTTATTAGTTCAATTGACTCCATTTGGAATATTTATGCACAAAAACAAAGTATATAAAAATTATGTACTATATAATTTATGGATTGTAGATCTCAGATGAATTATTGAAAGTTTGTATACCATAAACGTATAAACATGTACATAATAATTAGCAGTGTGCAATTACTTAAACTTGAATGAAACTGTATACAACTTAGTTTAACAATTATATTAAACTGAAATATAAATTGACTAAAATAAAATTATAACTACAATAATACAGGTAAAATATATACAAGAAAAATTACAGAAGATTAAAATGTACACAAAGAGCACTAAACTCTCGGCTTCATACGTTTTATACATCTTGCAACTTTCTTCCCCTGCTATCATCATTATCATTATTCCTGATTACCCGTTATTATCATAGTTGAGACATCATAGTAATGTCCGATGCAAAAATAAAAGCAAAAGGGAATTCGACTGTTCAAAAAGCGTTCAAATATTGCAGTTTAAATGAATTATAATGATTACTCTGTTTTCCGTCGGACACATTAACCGTAATAACGTGCGTCGTATATTTAGTTGTGTGTCCGAATGTGTGCGTGAGCGGGCTGTCATTTAAAAGCATTAACGAAACGTTAACTCAGTCAGCCGATATAAAAAGCCCAAATTGCCCTTCTTCGCGAAATCCTGATGAATAGCGCGATTAATTTCGTTCAATTGTTAGACAGGGTAGCGCCTTCGAGTTTCCGTCCCGTCCGCCATTATCTCTTCACGCGCGATCGCTAATTATATGGTATCTGCACACCGAAATTGAAGAAATTATTTACGCGGACTTTCAAAACGAGACCCTGCTCCAACTTCGTGCACCTGAATTTGCAGCTGAATCAGATATTAAATACAACGTGGCATTGTAAACGTTGAATCGATCGCAATTAATAACTTTATTTCCAAATGTCTGCGCTAAAACTTTGTGTAATCGACAAATTTGCTGCGGTAAAATTGTCTATGACATAACGAAATGCTATTTAAAAAAGAACACCATAAAAACGAGCGTGTTCGAACGAAAAATTCGAGGACACAGAATTAGGTTACTTTGCAACATAATAATTAATGGATCGTTTAATCTTCCAAATTGAGATTTCGTGTCGATCTATCAGTTAATGAAAGAAAGCGATCGGTTGTTTCCTATCGAAGTAAGTTGCAATTAAAAGCGCAATTAAGAGAAGGCCGAATACACGATACGCACGGAATATTTTTGCATCTTGATTTTCCCTTGACACCTTTATAATGACATTAAACTTAATAACCTGGCGCTCATTTTCCAACCCATACATTGTAAAAACTTAATAAGACCGCGTGAACGCGACGATTCTTAATTAAAAATTTTAATCGAACATCTCCCCGTTATCGCGCGATGCAATTAATCAGATGCTGTTCTTTTTTTCGGAATTATCAAAATATGATGAATTTCATACAGAAAGGCGTGTAACATCCGGCAACACCTTGCTCCTTTCATTTTTATTTTCTGCCGTCAGCGAAAGAAGTTAAAATTATCGAGAGGAGAGATCGATTGGAGGAAAATTCGTATGGTCATCTCGAAACGGTTGCACGTACTTTAACAGCACTTACGACGTATGTAATTTAGAAGTGAACTTGAGTTTCGTAATCGCCGGGTTGGTGAGCAACACCGGACCAGTTTTGTTCACGACACAACCCTCCATTTAGAGGGTAGTCTCTTGTTAAGTGAGAGTCAACGACGTCATTAGCGTTAGGATCGACATTCTGGCACCCGTGAGACCACCACTTTCCGCTTAGAAAGAGATGCAACATAAATTTTCTACCATAACTATACAAACCTCGTGTTCTACATCCCCGCTACAATGTTGCCCAATTTGTAGCCATAAATTACGGATTCAAGAAAAGTTTCGGTACGTACAAAATTTTGTCCTGTTATTACGTAAATTTTGGCACTTATTTATTAAAATTACTTAAGATTCAAACTGATACTACTTTGTAGCAGTTTCATCCTATAAAAATTTGTATCCTTCATTTACTGGAACTGTCAGCCATTTTGTATTCAGAATGGGTTTATGCAGTCTTTATTCAACCTTCATAAATTGGTATTTACAAGTGCCATTTTGAGACACTTTTATGTCACAAAATTATGATGCACTTTTTCTGTTTCAAACTCAACCATTTACTCTACTACAACTTAATACCAGTTGTATTACGTTCATTATATTCTTCCGCCATTTTGTCATGAGAATAGTGAACAAAATTTTGTGTAGTCATTTTTAATGGATCTTAAGCTTTAAATTGGTATGCCACAAGTGTTATTTTGAGACACTTTTATGTCATGAAATTATGATGCACTTGTATGTTTCAAACTCGATCATTTAATTGTGTACCTTCTATTGTGTTCATTATGTTCTTCCGCCATTTTCTGATAGGAATAGCGAGCAAAACTTTGTGTAGTCATTTTTAATGGATCTTAAGCTTTAAATTGGTATATTGCAAGTATTTTGAGACACTTTCATGTCATAAAATTGCGAGACTCAATATCCAACAAGATTGCCTATTTAATCTACAACTAAACAGTTATGCATTCGCTCTCTGAATGAGAAATATAAATGAATAATTAACGCGGTAATTTTTGTGGAAGCGCAAGGTTTAAATTGATATAAACCAAGCGTTATTTTACGACGCTTTTATGTCCCGCTTTTCTTAATTAAGTTATCGTTGAAACGCAGCACGTTTTGTTTCCTCCGATTCAGCGATGCACTTGTTAATCGATAGCGAAGGAGAATAACCGTGAACAAGAAAATAAAGCACGGCAAATCAAATTACATGTGATCTAAATCCTGAACTTCCTCTGCTTCGACGTTTCACGAGGAACATTTTAATTAAAAGGCATTCGCTCGAGAGGCAACTCGCTCGGTGCCAGCGGTCGACAATTAATTTCCTACGACCGGCCATCTTATATGCCCGTAATACACAAACGGCTCGCGATATCCCCGTACACACCGAAACATTAATATAAACTTAATTACCATGGTGTTTAACGGACTGAAGGATCCCCGAGCATTAGATCATTTCTCCACCTTGCCGTCAGTGCGCCAGAATCGTGGCTAGCATCCTACAGGGCCCCGTCCACGGGGGTATCCCGGGAAAAGAGGGTTAATAAAGTAATTTAACCGGCGCGAGAGAGTGATAAAGTGCTGCGAGCGAAGGGGAAGACGGAACGAGTTCCAGCGAACAAGAAAAAAACAGAGCAGGAAGGCTGAACTCTGGGCAAAAGGGAGATAGAGCCGCCCAAGATATATGCGTAGAGAAAGAAAGAATCAAAAGCTGAGAAATGGAGACTGGAGATAGCAAGACCAAAAAAGAAGCCTAAAAAAAAAATAAAGGGAACACCTGATGGCTGTGAAGAAAATTGAAAGAAGCTGGAACGAAGTCAGAGGGACAGGGGATGAAATTGAGATACAAATGAATTATCGGAAACGGGATGAGAAATATAATATGGCGAAGATCTAGAAGACATGTGAATTATTTATTAAGATTTACAAAATAAATTAAACGCACAGTTTTTCAAATTATAAGATTTGAGGTTTACGTTCCAGGTGAAAAAGAGAATTGCAAAAATATGTGCATTCCATAATGCACAAAGCACAGGAGAGGGTCATTTCCCACCCGCTTCATGCATCATATACTATGCATGAGCGTGTGAGGCACACGTTTGATACTGTAAACAGACAAGGGGACAAAGAACAAAGGATACATTTGAAAGACCCATCATTTTCAAAACACACGATAGTTAACACTTTGCTGTGGGGGTCGGCACTTCGAAGTAAACGAATAAAGGAAGAAATAAGAAGCAGATTTCCAGCAGAAATTAATAGACACTAAATAAGAAATTCAAATTCAAAGTTATCCTTAGTATTATGACAGATTAATTTAGTTCTATTACTCGTCGCGGACAGCGCCATGGTCGCCATTTTCAGTTTCTTTTAACCTCAAAATTCACGATGAATTATTTCGATATTGAAATGACGTATTTATGAATTTTCATGATGATTGAGGTGTTAGGTCATTGCTAGCAAGCTTAATTGCAGATTAGAAGGTAGATAATTTCTAAACTCATTTCCATTTGCAAGATTGTAAAATATGGTAGTCAGTGAAGAGAAGCATAATTAAACTTAATGCTGGGACTATCAAAATGACTAGTCAGTCAGGATAACTAGTTTCGATATCACATTTTATATTACAAAATTTGTATTTGTCACATTCGTCATATTTTTGTATTTCGTCAAATTAAGATGAAGAATAATTGTACGTTGGGGTATTTTTACAACTCGTGCATCTTTCAGTAAATTGTGACTTACACAAATTTAGAAGGATCTAAAATTCTGTGGAAAGTGCATTGATAAAATTTCGTAAAAATTTCCGTACTCGTACCATTGTATGAGTAACGGAATTAAGCTGAGCGCTGGGACAACGAGAGGAAGATGCAAAAGGGAGCAAGGAAAATCGTGTGTAGGGACAAGAGGGAGCAGGAGGAAAGCAGAGGAAGAGGCAAAAGGAAAGGGAGAAGGACAACGAACAAGATTATTAAGCTGTAAGGCGTTAACTGGCATAAGGCGTCGGTAGGTGGATACGTTGCTTGCGTGCCAGACTGACTGCATTTGCATCTAGACGCCATCAATCCTCCTGACGCCCGGTTACAGTGCCCTGTTCTTTGCCCCTCTAACCCCACCGGCAACCCTTCCAGCCCTTCCCATCGACCTTTTCCGCACGATCCACGATGCCTCGCTACTCCAACGATCTTGAATTAAATATCGAGAATAATATAAGAGAAGCCGGCTCCGATCCGATCCCTTCGTTGGCTGACGATCGTCAGGATTCCATGTAATTCGACACGATCCTTCAGATTATTGTCTGGATAAGTTCCTTTCCTTTGTTCCTCCAGTTATATTGTGCTTCGGACACGAGCTATATCGTTGCTATAGTTTAGTCCTACATTTTAAAGAGCTAGTATTTCTGTATTAGAATCTCTATACCTTAGATCTCTTAGTATTCTTTTCACCTGTATACTAGATAACTACACTCCAAGATTTCAATATTCCTAGATCCCTACAGAGTACGTACATCATTTTTTTTGCAGTACCATCGTTATGTTCTTATATCCCTAAATGTCACCTATGTTCATATGTTCCTACCTATAGTCCTCCCCGTGTTCCTACGAATATTTTGTACCTATATCCCTACTTATATTCCTACGATCCTACATCCCTATATCCCTGGATTTCTACAATCCTTCCACGTCCAAATAATCGTAAACATTCAGCAAGTTGAATATACCAGTAGCCGAAACGATCGTACATTAAAAAGCAGTTAAGTAGATTGAAAAGTGGACTTAAATGAAGACACGTATCCGCAAAACGGTTATATCAATTAAAGCCTTTCAGATGGCCGTCGATACGGAAATTTATTGCCACGAAATTCGGCGAACATCGTGTGATTTAAAGCATTCGATATGGTCGATCGGTATCTTATCGGTGATCGAGCGACTGATCTCTAGACTCGGACCATATTGCAAAGCGCGACACCTTGTAAGACGTCGGCGAAGTTTCGTGTACCTAAGACTAATTAAAAACACCGAGGGAAATGGGAGGGGTCATTCTTGTTCCCGATGAAACGGAACTATGCTACATCGACAGGTGCGAAGCAGTTGCGGACAACGTGTGTGTTGGTTCACGTCGATTCACCGTAATGGCTACCTTCGATTGGCCGTTAAATAGCCGACATCCATGTTGGTTATTCTAATTTCACCTTATTTATCATGGGTGTTGTTATAGTAGAGCATTATCGAATTATACTGTGCACGCGACAGAGGATGAACTGTAGGAATTGAGAGATATGTTTATTTTTGATGATTAGCGTGAATGATGGGACGAATTACTGCTGAACGTGTGTCAAGAGTACGAGTTACGTACATATGAGTTACGTGTACGTACATATGAGTTACGTATGCATACATGTGTGTTACGTATGCATACATATGAGTTACATGTACATAGGTACGTATGAGTAATGTATGCATCCATATGAGTTACGTGAAGACACATATGAGCTACGTACACGTAGGTACGTATGAGTTACGTACACATCCATATGAGTTACGTACATATAGGTACGTATGAGTTATGTATACCTACATGTGAGTGGCGTATACATACATATGAGTTACGTGTACTACATATGTTGCATATACACACGTATGAGTTACGCATACATACGAGTGACGTATACCTACATACGAGTTACATACACACACATATGAGTTATGTATACACACGTATGAATTTTGAAGTATATGAAGTTTGACACATATGATGTATGATCCATATAAAGAAGATTGATATTTTTTGCATATATCCAGTTAATTTAATCGACAGCTGCATTCTTTTCGTATTCGTCAGAAGTCACCTCTTGAAGGAACAAAAATCTAGAAATGAAAATATCTTCTTAATTCAAAGCGGACCTAACAGGGAGAAACAAACACGAACTTGCTAATTCCAGCATTTTTATCTGTTGTAAAATCATCACGAAGATCGTTAGAAAAATCTGGATGATCAAGAAGTATCGTGTTAGCAATTTTCCGCGATTTCCGAGGCCTATTTCGCCGGGCCACCGTGCAAAGAAGAAGCAAGGGACTACGAAAAAGGCACGAAAGGAAGAACTGTGATGAGCCGAAGAGAAAGAGGGACAGATGAAAAATAAATGCCGACAGCAGCTCGCCGAACAAGGTACGAAACCACGTAAAAGGGTCTTCGCATAATATGGGTAGCCCCGGTATCGGCGGCCTGCTGGCCGATAAGGAGGTTTTTCAGATACGATCTACAACCAGGTCGGTTAATTATATATTAATACCTTCGCGTGCAATCCTTGGCTGCGTATAGCCGGCATTAAGAAGCAAGGAACCCCTCCGGGGGTGACTCTCTGCGATATAATGCATGGGAAGAGGAAACGAAACCGCTCTTACCAGAAGATTGGCAAGAAAAAGGAAGGCAGATAAGGAACTCTTCAACAGCTTTTAACAACTATTATTCATCTTATTCAGCATAACGCACTTTTTTTCATCCTTACAGACGTAAAACGATTGATCGATCGCTCTGTGTCAAATTGAGATCACTCTGGTTATACTTTTATTCAGACGCTAATTTATAGTGTCATAGTGTTCATAGTATTGTATCATTACATTGTGTACATATTGCATCGCCACGTGTTTCATCGCCATTATTAGATCTCTACAAACATACTTCTTTATTCTTTGTACATCATATTTCTGTAGAAAAGAAAATCTTTGACCAGCAGTATGACGCGGAATTAAAATGAACAAATCACTACACTGAATTAAAATTAATAAAGCATATTATGTATACCCATAGAATCTGCAGTACATAAATTGTGGAAGTAAGATTCAGAATGTAAATAAAAGTAATATTTCTGAAACGACCTTGAATGTAAAGCAGTCGCGTACCATGCGCAACAATTATGCGCAATAAATTTATTGCGCTGAGCTTATTATAGAACTGCATTTATTATATTGCATTACCGAAAGTTACATGTTATTTTTTGTTTGAATAAGAAGAATTTTTGTATGATTCGTTGACAAGTTGATGAACTAAAAAATGGCTGATAAATAGCAGCGTTAAACCTGCAAAAAGAGCAATCTCGAATCAAAGATTCGATCTGGTGGTTGTAAGGCCATAAAAGATTCAATGAATCTAAATGTGTTCATTGTTTAGCGGAAACGATCACGAAACACGCGCGACGGCGTAAAAGGCAAGAGGAAAATTTCTTTAACAAGACCCGATCCGTTTAACCTTTCGATCGAAGATTTACGCCTGTTCGAGAATTTTATTAATCCTTCATGGGAATTGTAATTTTTCTTGTTTACCCCCCGCGTATAGATGAATCGGATTAAGAACGAAATTGTTTCGATCGTGTGTTAAATCCGACGAAAATTACAGTAACACGCGGAGATATGAATCGCGATAGCGATGCCGTTTAACTGGAATAATATATGAAGTGCTAATTTAAAAATCCTTAATTAGCATGTTCGACGAGTTTCCCGTGATTTCGCCGGCAGATTAAGCCCCGCCGAGATCGTTTGAACTACAGGGCCGTGTAATCTAATGGAAATAGAATTATTATCGCGTTGTTATTTTTCTTCTCTCTTTGTTCGCTTCCTTCTTTCTTCGTCTTCCTCCTCTTCTCCTCGCTCGAGCTGATACGCACGCTACGCCGTAAATAATTGTTACTTTACGTACGCGAAAAATTGTTTACCGGCGAAAAGAAGCTTCTTTGTTACCGACCACCGAGATGCGCGTCACGCGTATCTGCGCCCCTCGATTAAATTCACCGCGAGATAATTAAAGCTTAATTATTTAATTCATCAAACCGTTGAATATGTTGCAGTCTTATGCTAACTGAAATGCTGTACGAACTCGAGACATTTCGCAAACCTTTCACCTTTTGACTTTTCAACAAGATTCGGATTTATTTAAAAATTCTCCAAAGAAATTTATAATCGAAATCAAATGGGAATAAATTCAAGCACCACAATCGGAGATGCTAGTATGATTTGTTGTGTAAACGTTTATTTCAAAATGTTCGACACATAACTTCACGACCTTTCAATATTCTCGAAATTTTGTGGAGGGATATTAAAAAATTTGCATGAATATGAGAAGGGTTATTGATTCGAATGGCGCTCGGATTGATCGAAGATCGTTACTTGTCGAGTCTCGATAAATAATTGCTTAGAGAAGCTATAAAGCGGATTTAGTATTAATATATTCATGCCCGTATCGAAATATACCGGTATTTCATTAAAATTTATTCAATAATTTTGCAATGGGGAGATATGTATATTTTTACATTTTTTACATTTTTAGATTGCATTCCGAACTTTATAGACTTCTAAATATTTAGCATTCTGCATCTCTGCATTCTAGATTTCTAGGTCCCTAGATTCTGATTAATTTCTCTACATAGATCTTGAGATCTAGAAACATCCAGATGATCTTTATCCCTAGAACTCCATCTTGCATCACCCGTTTCACAACTGTAAGATTGAATTCGAACCAGTCCAAATAGATTCTCTCCAAAACCGAATATCATTTGACTTCATCTTGTTTCGAATATACAAAACAAAATGGACGACATACGCGTGTATTTATACGTTCAGATCAAGAGCAAAAAATTATTGGTGGTCGAATCCCGATTCGAAAACTTTCCCTCGTTATGTTTTCCATAAACATAATAATCGTCGAAGCAGTATTTATCCAGCGGGGCATAATAAAGTTAAATAAATACAAAGCGAAGTTAAGTGCAGCGATCGTACGGTAGATGAAGGGTACAAGATTAATTTCCTTAATTAAGAGCAACAACCACCGGGACTCGATAATTTTTCATCGATACACGAAGCTTCGTTTCACAGGGATCCAACAAAACAATGTTCCCGAGCGAACTTCCTCAATTTACGCAACACACCGATGCACGAACACGCGAGTGTCTGTGACCGTGTATCGATTACGGTCGCCGGGTAATCGGCCAACAATTATTGCGCAACAATTCGATCACAAATTTCCATATACTCTTAGAAATTACGATGCGTCGACCGGACGCGATCGCCGCGTTTCAATTAAACCGGCGATTTATCCGGCACGCGGGTAGATGGCACACGTACACCCGCTTATCGTGATACGTAATTACGTATCGATGCCTCGAACAGCGTCGGTGGGCCGTAATTTAACAGAAATTGAGGAACCGGCATAAGGGGATCACGATCAGCCGTCGCGAAATGAGAAAAAAAGCGAGCGGAAGAACCACGTTCACTGATCGACAATAAATCAATAAACGAACTCGAGTCCGGGCCACGTTGAAATTTTGCCCGCAGCACGAGGTATCGATTAATTAAAATATTTTCTCCTCGATCTACCCGCTAACTGTAACGGTTTACGTCAATTAAATTGACTCGTGAGACGTGTAGATCGAATGTCGATACGGATACACCGGCTTATTCTGGACTGATCTTTCAGCGCCGAGAACGGAAACTTCCGGTTAGGTTACAAATACGATTAACCCTTTGCACTTCTATGTTGTGGCTCATTTCTCTTATTATAATTCAGTTGGTTCTATATTCTCATTAATTTACTACTTATAAGAAATGAAAAATATATTTATCACACTACACTGTGGCCATATATTTTCTTGAATATCCTGGATCTATTTTGTAAATTAGAGTTGGTAAGATTAAAATTAAGTAACTTTGAGCTGGTAAAATTAAGAAGTGCAAAGGGTTAATAGTTTAATGAGAGTATTGCTTTTCTAATTCATTCAATTATTTCATCCCACATTTTGGACCACCGTGTACGCCATTTTGGTCTCATTTCATGTATGTGCAAATCTATGAACGGAAGGAATTTCACAATTTTTAAGTTGCTAATCAAGTTCGTTTTCTTCACTGATCATCACCTTCTTAATAAATTTTCAGATGCTTAAAAATAAAAGTTAGAAATTTTGAAATTTTTGTGATAATTTTTCAATTTCTGACTTTGCAAGTTGGAAATTTTTAAAGTTTTATGTTGATAAATTTTATAATTCCTAAATTTGCTAGTTAGACATTTTGAAACTTCTGTGCCAATTTTGTAATTTCCAAATGGTATTTGTTAATAAATAAATTGTCTCCAATTCACCTCTAATAATATTATATATTATATTATATTAGAGGTGATATTTCTCAAATTTCCAATTCACCGAAAACCTTAAAAATTTCCAAGTTTCAACTGGAAAAAAGATCTTCATCTCCCAGCTATACATTATTAATCTCCACTGCACACCCCGTTGCCCACAAGTTTATGCTAGGGGCACTAAATTTGCCCGTCATTGTTATAAATACATATCATCATCATCTGAATTGTTTCTATAACGCGTTACACGCTAATTGCAATGCGCATTGCGATTATCTGATTCTTCAATTAAACACTTTCACGCCTATTTATTATTTATTGCCCTCTAGTTCTTGTATTTCGTACACGCAATACGAGATATCCGGGTTGTCCTCGTGTCAACAACGAGGTACAATAAAAAACAGTCATGTGCTATAATCAATTCCCAATGAATCAATGTCGAAAGTGAAATAACTTAACATTTAACGAGACACGGTGTTCAATTAGCTATCTAATCGATCGAAACATTATTCAAATCGATTTCTTTCCATTCCATCAATTGAAGCGGCTAATAAATGACTCGAAAATAACTTTTTTCGCCATTAGTCATAAATCAACATTCCTTTTTTTTATTATTAATATCGTCTCTACTATTAACGTCTCTGATTAGCATCTCTAACGAACACTTGCGACGACAGAATTTTTATTCGTAAGAGGAGAATGTGTAATTAACGTCTATATTAAAATAAATGAAAAATGTAGCAAAGACAGCAGAATTGAACAATTTTTGAAATTGCAACTTTGGAAAGAAAATTTTTGAAATAATTTTTTCGTTGATATATTAACTTACAAATAATATTTATACGTTATTATGGATGTTATACGGTAATTAATGTAATTAAGAGTGTCTAAAATGTATCATCATTCACAAAATTGCTCACGCACCGTGACGTGATAAGTTTTATTGGAATTGTAAATAATTATATAGGGTGCATTTTATTATCGCAAGTTAATAAACGATTACAAAAATAAGTATCAAACATTGTTTAAATTCCGTCCATCTGAAAAGGGTTATTTTCATCAAACGAATCAGGAAAAAAATAACAACTGTCAACTTTGATTATAAAAGTCTTTAAATCAAGATTTCAATTATTTCGGTATCTTTAAATCACAAGTCAAATCAAAATTTATGTCGTTTAAAGAAGAATTTTAATATTTCCTCGAAAATGGTGGAATATGAAGAAAGTTTGAAAGATATCGATTTATTTTCGTGCTTCATGGGCCACCCTGTATAGACGATGAAAATGAAAGAGAAACGTACCCGCCCATGATGGGCTACGATTTCAATATTAACGAAAGATCGAGATCTCGATCGAGATAATGCTAACACGCGCATCGAGCTACACTTATCACGATCCCGGGCAGACGGTGGTGCTTCTTAATTTGTTTACATGATCGTCACTATCATTATGCGAAACGCAACGTTACTCTATCCGTTGCTTATTAAAGGTATAAGCAGGTACGTAATTTCTCGATTGGCGGGTTACGGAATTTTCTTGATCGCTCGGATCCTGCTTGCGTTGTCGAAAATTAGCTGCAAACGGCGACTCACCATTTTTATTCGTTTACTCCTTAAAAATCACCGTGCACTCAATTCTTTCATTTACGGAGAGTTACAGAAAATGTTAAAAAGTTAAAAGTTACAAAGAAACGTTAACAAGTTAAAAGTTGCAAAAAAAGTTAAAAAGTTAAAGGTGCAAAATTTTGTTACAGTTTCAATCATTTCTTAAAAGTCACAGATCAAAATTTTTTATATTTTTAATTCTTTCAAAAATCGTGGTAGAATTTACCAAAAATTACTATGACAATATTTATGACAGCAAAGTTGAAATATAGTAGTTTAAAATAAAGTAAACTCGGCAATCTACACATCGTTAAATAAAACAGTAATAATCAATCCTATTTAAGTTTGAATTCACAGTCCCCTTCATAAACATCGCCTTTCTAGTTACAAATGTCACCACGTGTTGAAGTATTTCATCATTTTTAACTAAGATAATTAATAATTCGGCCAGCTAATCGTTTGCAACGAACGTATTTAAGAGAACGAGTAACACCGAGGAAAAATGTGAATTCGCGTGCCACAGCTACGCCTACCACACTACGCACCCTCTCTCACAACCCTAATTACTAACCACGGGTTGTTACCCCATGGCGTGTCATTTGCCTGGCAATATCGTATCAAAGTCTTCGCGTGTGATCGCGAGTCCGTGGCAGTCGATTGTTTTAAAGTGTCGATTCTAGTAAGATCTCTTTATCGTCAATCGTACGAAAAAATTGATGGTTATCGGGGTGTCAGGAGAGAATTATTTATGGGTAGAATTGTTACTTTTCATGACTTGTGACTGCGTTGGAGACTGAGATCGATAGGTCTGTGGTTAGGTTAGGTGATGTCTTGTGTTTTATGGGGACGTTGGAATTTGGGGAATATTCGAATTGGGGGATTTATTTAATACTTTGGGAATTTGAGGATTTTAAGGTTTAGGTTGTTTGGTGATTTTGTTTGTGCTTTGGGAATTTGGTGATTTTATAGTTTTGCACTTTGGGGATTTGGTGATTTTATAATTTCGTACTTTGGGAATTTGGTAATATTCAAGTTTAGTCCTTTGAGAATTTGGTGATTTTATAGTTTAGTACTTTGGGACTTTGGTGATATTCAAATTTAGTACTTTGCGAATTTGACAATTTTAGCTTTGTTCTTTGAGAGTTTGGTGATTTTCTAGTTTAGTACTTTGGGTATTTAGTAATATTCAAGGTTAGTACTTTGAGAGTTTAGTGATTTATAGTTCAGTACTTTGGAAAGGTGATATTCAAGTTTAGTACTTTGAGAATTTGGCCATTTAGAAATTTAGTACTTTGACAATTTGGTTATCTTCAAATTTAGTACTTGACGAATTTGTAAACTTCAAATCTACAAAAAAATGCATGGTTACGTTTGTGACACAAAATTCATCCAAATATTACACTTCAAATTACTTTCCAGTACAAAATATTCATGTCTACATGCAACCAAAATTCTTGAATCAAAGCAACGATTAAGTTTGAGTCGTAGTTTCATTTGGTTCACAAACGTCATCCAAATTACACTTCCAATTATTTTTTAGTTCAAACATCAATGCCCACATGGAACCAATATGTTCAAATTGTTGCATCAATGATCAAATTCAAGTCTAACTATCATATGACAAAATTCGTTTCACAAAATTCATCCAAATTACACTCCCAATTATTTTCTAGTTCAAACATCAATGCCCACATGGAACCAAAATGTTCAAATTGTTGCATCAATGATCAAATTCAAGTCTAACTATCATATGACAAAATTCGTTTCACAAAATTCATCCAAATTACACTCCCAATTATTTTCTAGTTCAAACATCAATGCCCACATGGAACCAAAATGTTCAAATTGTTGCATCAATGATCAAATTCAAGTCTAACTATCATGTGACAAAATTCGTTTCACAAAATTCATCCAAATTACACTCCCAATTATTTTCTAGTTCAAACATCAATGCTCACATGGAACCAATATGTTCAAATTGTTGCATCAATGATCAAATTCAAGTCTAACTATCATATGACAAAATTCGTTTCACAAAATTCATCCAAATTACACTCCCAATTATTTTCTAGTTCAAACATCAATGCCCACATGGAACCAAAATGTTCAAATTGTTGCATCAATGATCAAATTCAAGTCTAACTATCATATGACAAAATTCGTTTCACAAAATTCATCCAAATTACACTCCCAATTATTTTCTAGTTCAAACATCAATGCTCACATGGAACCAAAATGTTCAAATTGTTGCATCAATGATCAAATTCAAGTCTAACTATCATGTGACAAAATTCGTTTCACAAAATTCATCCAAATTACACTCCCAATTATTTTCTAGTTCAAACATCAATGCTCACATGGAACCAAAATGTTCAAATTGTTGCATCAATGATCAAATTCAAGTCTAACTATCATGTGACAAAATTCGTTTCACAAAATTCATCCAAATTACACTCCCAATTATTTTCTAGTTCAAACATCAATGCCCACATGGAACCAAAATGTTCAAATTGTTGCATCAATGATCAAATTCAAGTCTAACTATCATATGACAAAATTCGTTTCACAAAATTCATCCAAATTACACTCTAAATTATTTTCTAGTACAAGTATCAATGTCCAGATGAAACCTTTGATCAAATTATTGCACCAATGATGAAATTCAAGTCTAATAATCATTTGACAAATTTCACTCGTCCACACGAGACTCTAACCTCACATGCAACATAAATCAATCAAATCGATCAAAATCGAGTTCAACCTCATAAAACTGACAATTTCCGGCGTAGTGAAAGAGCACCGAACATCGCCTATCTCCAGCACAATATTTTCCTTCAGATCAGACTTCCTTCTCCTCAAACAATAACCTCTCTGTTTCAGCAATCTTTTCACCGTTCCTACGCAATCGCAACGGCTCGAGACGCAACCGTCCAATCTAATCAAGCCGGAGTATTTTAATTTAATTACCATGAAAACATTGTTTCGACGTACGGAGGCGCTCCGATATCTCCGCACCGCGATAAATCGGAATTTAATAACTAATTGCACGTAGAGTCGCGAGGGTAGCGTTTTCGCTGGCCTGATAAATTATTGGTGATTCACATCCGCTCGCTATGCACGCGCGACCGATACCGGCCCTCGTGATAAACAGCTTCGCCGTTCCATCGCATGCAGCCAACACAATTACGCGAAAATTACGAGTTAAGCGAGCTGAAAAATCCGGATGCCGAGAGACACGCCGTGGGTGACTGTCTCAAGCTGATTTCCATGCGTTCCACGCTGTTTTTCTACTTTACTGACCTTTTTCTCGGTGACAGACCAAGGAATTTACTATTAATTCTTCTGAACGTATGAATACTTCTAGAGAGTTGAGATTTCTGTTCAGACATATTAGAATGTAGCAGTTTCTTAGAGAGTTTCGGTTTTTGTGCGGTGATTTCAACGAGTGATCAGAAAGGTGCACAATGTTGCAGGAGAAAACAGAAATTCAGAGAATTTTGGGATATGAATTTACAAAACTTGTACCTCTAAAATTTCCCAAG
The DNA here is from genome assembly GCA_036983795.1 of Megachile lagopoda. Lineage (NCBI taxonomy): Eukaryota > Metazoa > Arthropoda > Insecta > Hymenoptera > Megachilidae > Megachile > Megachile lagopoda. Next base: position 9,064,282 of record CM072798.1, read on the forward strand.
TTAAAATTCATGAGTATGAAACTATATATTCAAAAAATTTGAGTTTCAATGTACGAATCCTTCTGGAATTTCTATTTGGAAAAGTTAGAGCGGTTTTAGTTTCTGTTTTTGTGCGGAGATTTCAATGATTGGTCAAGAAGGTGCACGGTATGTTTCAAAGTAAAATAGTAATTCAGAGGAGAATTTTAGGATTTGAATTTACAAAACTTGTACCTCTAAAATATCCCAAGGTAAAAGTCATGAACGTGAAATTTTGAATATTTAAAAAATTGAATAAATTTTAATCGAATCCTCTTTGTAGAAGGTTGAGATTTCTGCTTAGAAAAGTTACCCATTAGAGAGGTCTCAGTTTCGGATTTTGTAGAGTGATTTTAATGATTGGTCAGGAAGGTGCACGATCATAGTAGTTTCGAGGAAACTTGTACCTCTGCAATGCAAGTTAAAATTTCTAAATATGAAACTTTGCATATTTGTACGAATCTAGCTTGACAAACGTGAAACCTGAAGATTCGAAATTGAACAAATTTAAAAAAAGAATTCAGAAATCTGAAGAATGTACGAATTAAAAATTACGAAATCTGAAAAGATTTGATTTTAAACGGCTCCGAAAATACATGGGTAGAATATTGCTAATGTATCAGTTCAATCTCGAGTAAATGAGCAGCAGTCGGAACGAAAAACACCCTTCAATTTCCTCGGGGAAATTGATCTCGGTTTCTGCGATAATCAAGCGGCGTTGAATCTCGCGTATCATCACGGAATCGTGGCGCCCTTTTTAAAAACTGGCCATCATTAAAAACAATACGCTGGCGGCAAACCGAATCGCTCTAATAATCACGGAACAGGGTGTGTATCAAGATCAACGTGTCCTGGCGATTCGACGTGCGCCCGACAATTTGCTTTTTCTCGCCACGAGCTTCTTCCGTTTACACGGAAATCGGGTTTCTTCCAATGTGGGACATGTGCGACCCTGTGATTCGCTTCGACAAACCATTTGCACTCGTTATTTGGTACATGTGCTAACTGTCACTTGAGCTGGACATTACGTATTTTTATTTTTATCAAGCGTTTTTGTTATATTGTATTTTGTGAATCTTGTGATTTGGTTCGTGAAGTATTAACAATTTTGTCATTTGAGTTAACTTGGCTGTTGGAAATTACGCGGCGTTTTTATTTATAGTTCATTTCTAGTTATTAGTATTTCAAGTTTTATTTAAATAGTTCTACAGTATTTTTTATATTTTGTTAATTTTGTTAATATTAATCCTCTGTATTCGATATAGCACGTTGAACGTCACACTGAGATAGTTAACAATTAGGTAATATTTTTGTACGATTACATTTTTACACAATTACAAGTATTTAATACGAGTATTTGCAACTGGACAAATGCCCAAATTCAATAATATAAGTGATGGATTTAAATTTAATCACCCATACGTAACAAAGTGTTAACTTCACATATTCTATAACTAACTATGAACTATTAGCTACTTTTTAATTATAGTGCTCGCTATGTTATTAGAAAGAAATAACAATAATTAATAAAGGAAAAAGAATATGGAAAAAAAGTAAAATTAGTAAAATTCGACAACGACAGAAATTTTCCCGAGTGCAAAGGGTTAATCCAGCGTGACCGAGTTGGAAGGGATGAACTCTCGCCAAAGTTGCAGAGAAAAGGTAATAAAAGGAAGATCCTTATCGGCAGAGACAATTAGCGAAGCACATAAATACGACGTATTTATAGCCTGTCAGCCGTATCTTTCCCACTGCTTCTACGAGCACCACCCCTTTTGTACTAGCCACCCCCTTAACAGCAGCTATTTCATTAACGTTGCTCTGCGTTCTGATGCACTTTTCATACTGATGCACTGACACACTTTTCATAATATTGAATGTACGAAAGTTCATGTAGGACGTTTTAATCCATTATACTGCAAAATTGAACTCTAAAACTGGTGCATTTTGAAATTAAAAATGGTTGAAAAATGAATGAGCAAATAAAACGTGAATATTGTAGCGAAAATCAATAGTGCACTTCAAGAAGACTTCATTTTGTTGAATGTTTTATTCACACAATTTTTGTGCGAAAGTTATTGATATAAATTATAACGTTATTGTGGTGATATCTTGAAGTTATTGATTTTGTAACTTGAAATGAGAAACTTGTGAAAGGGTCATTTAACCTCCTTTGTAGTTTAATATAAAAGATAAATATATTACAAATATTTCCAAATACCAAAACTGTCAAATTTGAATATTTCACATTTCCGAATCCGAAAATTCGCAATTCTAATAAATTTCTGAATACCAAATCTAAAAAATCCAATCTTTTTCCAATATCAAAGTTACAAATTTCCCAATCCCCAAATTCTAAAACCTCAAAACTTCCTACTGCAATGAGTGTAAATATTCTAAAAAAAATGTCCAAAATCGCAAACCAAACCAAAAACCTAATCTAAAAATACCGTCCACAAAACGGAATAAGCTCTGTATAATACAGCGCCGAAGAACGCGTTTTTTGCAGCGTATCTGATGCACAAACTGGATGAAGACATCAAGCGGCCATAAAACGCGTCGCGGCCGTTTGTGGAATGATTTCGTGCACGAGAAATCCCGGGTCTGATGTATTACGAGAAAGTCCACGGTTGCTCGAAAGAAGCCTTTAAAGGCTGAAACGTTTCTTGATCGTAATAGTGGTATGACGTTTAAATTGCAGTACAGTGGCAAAATCGTAGTACACCGACATGATTGCGTGGAGCTCGCATGCAACTTAATAACACGAAATTTATGACGAATCTTCTAACCCCTTTTACCCTTGCTCGATCCACGGGTCTCGTGCGTGAATTATCGCCACGACATTTCGTGTTTGCTATGAATTCAATTAACAATTTCAGTTTTTTAAGGGGATACCTCATTCTGCTGAAAATCATTTTCAACAAATTTTAATAGTTGCAAATAATTTTACTAACACACTTGTAATTGTAATATCTACTGAAAAATTATTGCTTTTGAGTTAGGGTAACACACTTTTAGTGTTGACTGAAATATGACGAATTCATGAGGAGCATAAACAGTATTGTATGAATAGTATTTACGAAGGAGGATCATCGTTTGCTCAACATTTGATGTACATGTATAAAGCATAGATACTGCAGTTTCAATTGTTCATCAGAATTAATAATAATAATTAATTGTTACTAGAGTATCATTAGGGTGCTACATCAAGGATCCGGAAGACGCAATATGCTGAAGACATAACCTCACTATTAATGATGTCAAATGACTGCAAGGATCTTGAACACAGTCAACGAGTCAGTTTCTGTACTTCATCACAAGCAAAGAATAAAGAAATACAATAACAATGAGTACAATGAAGGTTCTATTAATGCAGTTCTTCAAAAATTTATTAAAAGTGATTTTGAACTTCAGCTTCCAAATGAATGCAAGGCTCCTGAAGACAGTCAAAGAGTCAGCTTCTGTACTTCATCAGAAGCAAAGAATGAAATACAATGCCGAGTACAATTGAAGGTTCTTCAAAAATTCCTGAAAGTGATTCCGAACATCATCCTCCAATATTATGTAATTTTAAGGTCTTTGACTCTCTGAGAAGCTGCTGGAGGAGCTGGAGCGTAGTTTGAACAGGTAAGAGACAGGATTTTATGTGATTGTGCGAAGCGATGGGAATAATAGGGAAAAGGTATCTGTGCCGAAGGCCGAGGACGATTCAATTTGTCGGTCGCGGCGCGAGTTTCTGAAGGCCCGTGGCGAGATTCACGTTTGCGGCACGCAAAGCACGCTCGAAAATTAGCTCGTGACCGGGTGCGTGTGTTGGTGAGATCGTGTAGGGTGTTAGGAGCGTTAAGATGAAAGAGGAAGACGTTGAGCCGCGAACGTCGGAGGGAGACGGGCGAAAAAGATCCCGAAGGAAAGAAACGAAAGAAAGAAGTTTTGAAAAGGGACTAACGACCGGCAGTTAACAACGCGGCTCTGAAATTGCTGGTTGCCTGCTGCATCCTCCACGGCCGACCTGGCTGAGAATTATTAAACTGTAGTTTAGTTTAAATTAAGTTATTACCCCGAGACCGATACCCCGTACGTTTCCTCGCCCCTTTACCTACACGACTATGACCCCGTCGAACCCGAACGATCTGGACCCCTCTAGGAAACACGCCGATTTCTAGCTTCCCGACAACAACAATCGATCGTTGCCTTTCATCGAACAGGAATTATCGCTTTTCCGCTTCGAGCAACGCACGATCGGAGGCACGAGAAACCTAACTAGCTTGAGGAGATGTTGAGAACGCTGATTGAAACGATACCGAATCAATCTGTACCATTGGTTTTCGACTCTCAACTTTGATATCGTATCGAATTTTATTGGAACTCAGGTAAATCGATGTTATATTTTCTTCAGAGTCATTGGAGAGTGGAGTATAATAGTATAATACTCGTGTCATACTGTATTTTAAACGGGTTCCAAGATTTACGTGAAGGTGTTTGGTGTAGTTATTAATTAAAATTGATTTATTAAAATTTATTAAAATTATGTGTATTAGTATCAATTGTTATAGCAATTATTATAGTCAATTTTTATGTCGTCAGATATTAATTATGTCAATTGTATTTATCCATGTCCATTGTTACGTCCACATTATCAATATCAATTACAACATTGATTATGTATATCAAATATTGTATCATTTATGTTCATCAATACCAACTGTTACATCAACTATATTTATCAATATCAATTGTATCAATTGTGTTCATCAATGTCAATTACTACATCAATTATGTATATCAGTGTCAATTTTTATTATTATTCACCAATATCAATCATCACATCATACATGTTCATCAATATTAACTATTACATCAATTATGTTTACCAATATCAATTGTTACATCAACTATATTTATCAATGTCAACTTTCAAATCAATTATGTTCATCAGTATCTATTATTATATCAACTATATTTATCAATATCAATTATTATATCAATTATGATTATCAATATCAGCCATTACATCATACATGTTCATCAATATTAACCATTCAATCAATCATGGTTATCAATATCAATTATCATATCAATTATGATTATCAATATCAACCATTACATTATACATGTTCATCAATATTAACTATTACATCAATTATGTTTATCAATATCAATTATTATATCAATTATGATTATCAATATCAACCATTACATCATACATGTTCATCAATATTAACTATTACATCAATTATGTTTATCAATATCAATTATTACGTTAAATATATTGATCAATATCAATTATTACATCAAATATGTTTAACAATATGAATCGATACATATATTAATTATCCTAATCAATATGAATTATTGTATCAACTTCTGATGTGTTCAAGTCACAATTCGAACATCTAAATATTCTATAAATAACTGTTTCTAGTTTTGAAACACTTCAAATATTCCAAAAGTTGAAATAAAAAATTTTCAGGAAATTTAAATTCCAATCCAGAGCTATTTAAATTTCCGAAGCATATCGCAGATATTCAAATATAGTATATATCCAAAACGACGAAGTAGAGTATTTAAATTTGAAATGGTTATTGATTCTCGGATTATCCGAGAAATTTCGATTTCATCCGACACTTTCTACGAAGTACTTAAATCTCGAGTCCTCCGAGTATCGATGGCACCTCAATCATTATCCCCGAGAGTACTGATTTCGTCAACGAGCGTTCACACCGGATTCGAGCGAAACGAGGTGGATGATGTCTCTATTAATAATCGAGAGTTGATTGAGCCTCGCGAGTCGTTGAAGTAATCGTCGGGGATCAGTTTTCGAGATCCTAATATCCAGGAAAAACGACGTCCCTTAAAGGGGAATGACGGCCTAACGGAGTGGCTTATATTTCGAAGGCAGCCAAATGACTTCAGCTTCTTAAAGAAGCGACCGTCCCTAGCATCCTGTCATTATTTCACGATTAGAGGAGGACGAACGATCATCGAGCGGATTGACATAAAAAGCGACGATTCCAGCGAGCTGGAAACCGGGATCATCCGATCGAATGATAGAAAAACGACGAAAACAAAGGGAAGATTGGAAATTATCGAGTCTCCCTCGATCCTTTACAGAAGCTCCGATAAATTCGCGACGGATACTTCGATTTTGAATACCAACGTCTTAATGATGTACTTAATTTCGTTGGAAATGATGATGAATTGATAGTCTTTACGCTGAGAACTATTTAATTCGATAGAGGATATCCAATCAATTTTTATACTGTAACTATGTGTGGTAACATTTATGGTAACATTCCTTGCTTATATTCGTTGCATCGCAATTTTAATTATTCTCATTTTTTTCTAATATTTCAATGATTTGATTAATTTCTCTCTTTTCATCAGGGACTTTTTCTGTTTCTTTAGCAATGATGCATTTCTTATCACATATACATGCATGTATACATGTGTGCATACATGTGTGTATGCATTACAAAATGTGCATGTATGTGTGCAATACAAAATGTACATATGTTCGTATGCATACATGTATGTGTGCAGTTCAAACTGTACATATATGTATGCATACATGTATGTGTGCAGTACAAAATGTACATATACATACGAATATACATATGTATATATGTACATACAAAATTCTAATTTCTGAGTAAAAAAAAATTTGCAGAAAGATATGAGCATTTTGATCACGAAATAAAAATTGATCATTGAGAAATGTAAAATAGCAAAAATGAAATGAAAAAAAATGTTTTAATTATAAAAGCGATGGAATGTGCGAGTACATAAAGAGAATAAAAATTTGGTGTAATTGCAAAATTGCACGTAACATAAGCTGAAATAATTGCGAACGAAATTTGTGAAAAAAAAATGGGGACGCGATTAAAATCTTTTTAAAACAACGCTAATTTTAAGTTCCCGGAAAATCGATGGATTCCATCGAAGCATCGTTATTACTGAAATAACTCAATTATCCTCGACCGTCGATTATAATTAATTCATAACAAGTATCCTCTTGGAACAGTCCCTCGCGATTAATTGATCGTAGACGATCGAATGCAGAATTTCAAGTGATTTGTCCGTAAAGTAATAAAGGGAACAATAAAACGTTGATCGATCATCGATTAAGAAACTTCGATTACTCCCTCGTTTAATTAAATGTCGACGGGAGCCGGCGATATAGTTGGTCTTGGAATACTTGTCAATTACTTCCTTGTCGATTAAATCTCTTTAATAATTATATTAGAATTAAATGTTAGTTATGTTCTAACAATTCGAAGTGTTTCGTTTTGTTTTCTCGAAACAGGTAACTATCAGACGTATACAGGAAGCGAATGTTTGATATTACAAACGTGGAAATAGCGGGTTAGGGAATTTTAGATAACGTTAGATAATATGAGTAATGATGTGGTAAATGATTATTATATCCAATGGCGCGTAACTGGTTAATTGTGACCCATGGCAAATTTGAATTAGAATGGTACCAGTTTGTCATGCAGGATTTTATAGAATTTTAAAGGTTTTCAATCTTTCATATTTTTGTGATTTAAATAAGTGAAGTTTCCAAGTCCTCAGTTTATAAATTCACAGATTTCTACATAGTCAAACACTCGTCCTAAATAACTAGTTTGTAAAATTTCCACATATCCAAACTAAAATCTCAAATTCTACCACTTTTCAAATAAAAAGAGATTCCAAATTTCTACATTCACAGATTCCCAAACTCAAATTTATTAAACATCCCCAAACTCATTGAATTCGCAAACCACAAATCCCTAGATTCTGAAATAACCATGTGACCAAATTAGTAGATCCCTAAATTCCCAACTGGTCCACTACTGAAATAACCAAAGTTCCTAGGCCCCAAGTTTCTATATTCCCAAATTCTCAACTACACAAATTCTGAAACAAAAAATCCCTAGATTCTGAAATTCTCATACATCGAAATTACTAGAACCCCAAATTCAAAGTTTCCCAATTCCCAAATAATCAAATTTCTAAAATTCCAAACTCCCTAGATCGAAATCCTCAAATTCCAAAATTTCCAACTCCACGAAACTCTCAAATCCCCAAATTCCTAAAGTCCCAAATTTTCCAAATTCCCTAAATCGAAATTTTCCGATTCCTAAAATTCCCAAAATCCCTAAATCCAAATTCTCAACTTCCCAAAACCCCCAAAACCTAAATTCACCAAATCCTCAAATCCCCAAAATTTGCACAACCTGTAATCTCCGAATTCTCAACTTCCCAAAATCCCCAAAACCTGAAATCCCCAAATCCTCAAATCCCCAAAATTTTCACAACCTGAAATATTCCAAATTCGCAACTTCCCAAAATCCCCAAAATTTGCACAACCTGAAATATTCCAAATACTCAACTCCCCAAAACCTGAATTCACCAAACTCCCAAATTGCAAAATCCCCAAAGTCTGAAATAAAAAAATTAGCAGAGTCTCACTATTCTAATTACCCGAGAGCTAATGTTAGACGAAAAGATAATTATATATCGGCACAAAATGAGCAAGAACTGCTGACTAACAAAGTCTGTTTGAAACAAGGTTGATGAAGTCACTCGTCGGCTTGAAATGGCAAGAAAGAAAGCAAGACACTTCATCAGAGATCTCTCACGCCTGTCAGACATGACACGTTTATCTTAAACAGTGTTACGTTAAACACTCGTGGAACTAATTAGTTAGGTTGTTCACTTGTGGTTCGCGTTACGTGTGCTTGGCTACGATAGTCAGCCCATTAGCGAAATTGGAAAGACGAGTATCTCGAATGCAACATCTTCAACGCTGCACCAAATTTCAAACTGTATTTCCTATACTTTCATTTGAAAATTTTCAATTTTTAATTCCTTCAAATTTTTTAACATTCCTGTTAGATTTTTCAAAGGATTACAGATTCTTAAATTTTTATGTTAAGTTTGCAAGTATTCGAATTTTCTTATTCCCACATGTGCAGGTTTTTATGAGATTCTGAAGTTTTTCATTTTTAGTTTCCAGACTTTTTGAATCCCAACTTTCTTAACTCTCAAGTTCTCAAATTTCCATGTTCCAAGATCCTAGATTCATCAAATTTCCAAATGTTCGAGTCTTTAAATTTGAAAATTACAAAACGTACCAAATTCTGAACCCAAATGCAATGTCCAGGTTGTAGATCTACTTTGAACCTCTCAAATGATCACACTCTGAACTGTTAAATATACAAATCCCCAAATTTCCAAACCCAACATTCCAAATTATCAATATTACCACTTAAAAGTTCAATTGTAAAACTTCCAAATTGTACAAATTTGTACGAAACTCACCCCCCTCGTCAACACACAAATTAGAAAACAGTTCCACCAATATTTTCAAGTATCACCACATTTTGCCTCACCAAAATTAATATTTCCCCAACAAAGGAAAACGTGGTAGAACAGGCCAATTCCGCGAGATCGCAAACGATAGTAAAGATGACAAGATGGTGCGTTTAGCAGAGGTTTTCACAGGGAAAAAAGCCGAAACAGGATAGAGTTAAATGGCGCTCCCTTCGAGGCATAAACAAGCGTTAGGGACATGAATGGTATCACGTAAAAAACAGATTTCCACCCTCGATCTCGTACACGAAACGTGATTTCAGCCCGTCAGCTCAAAGGAAGGGTGGAAAAAGGGCGTTGCGGATTGGGGCTAACCCTGTAAGCGATCCCATGGGCTCGTCAAGAACGATCTTATGATTGACCGCGTTACGCCACTCCCTGAAGACCATTTTTCCGAACGTATCTTCGAAATAAGCTCGAACGGAAACCTCTCTGAACAACACACTTTCGAACCGATACAATAGCTTTATTTTAACTTTCAGAACGGTTTCGCTGATATCGCGCAAGGTCGTGTTTGTGTAATTTTACGTGGCTGAACGTGTCGAACACAATGTCTATACTCTTTGTCATTTTTGGAGTCTGTAGTATTATGTATTAGATGCGTAACACGCTTGGGTTTGAAAGTGTCAAACATAATGTCCACACCATTATTATTCTTCTTCATGTTCAAACCCGACTATGTAATATTATGCATCAACATAGGATGTGTAATATAATAAACTGAGAAAAAGTTAGAAATGATGTCCACACAGTTAGGTATCATTCATCTTTGTGTTCAGGCCCAACTGTGTACTCATCGATGCATCTGTAGAATAATAGATACATTTGGGTCTGAACCTGTCAAAGACAAGGTCTACATCACTAGATCCTTCGTCACTAGCCCATATGTATAATATTATACTGTGATGATTTTGTAGAATGTGTAAAATTACACACTTGGGTCTGAACCTGTCAAAAACAGTAGCCACCTTCACAAATCCCATTGTTTATCTCTGTTTTCAGACTTAATAGTCTATCAGGTAATACACGTTTGAATCTTAAGTATCAAAAGCAATGTCTAGATAAATATTCTTCATCACCACTTTCGGACCCAACAATGAGTCTGTGGATGAGTACGCTTACAAGTGTTATCCGCCAATAATTTTTAATGACAATATATCATGTATCGAGTTGACGTGCGTAATATTAACTGTGATCTCTGCTCTAATATTAACTGAGCTCTGAAACTGTTAAGAAAAACTAGATGTGCAATATAATGTAATCTCTCTGACACCAAATGGTTTAAATGTGCTATACTCGGATTCATTAATGAAAAGTTGTGGAAAGATGTTAAATAAAAGATTTAATCTATGTACAATATCCTGAGGCGATAGCACGGAAAAAAGTTGAAATTAACGGCTCTATCGCGGCAATTATTTACAGATCAAGGGAATTTTATTTAGCAGATGCGAGCGTACTAAAATTATCAGAAAATTAATTGGCTGTGACTAGCATATTTGAAAGGAATAAATATAGTTCGTGGATTTCGATTTTTCCAGCAACCCGCTGAAAAACCAGCTCCCATACTTATTAGTATACGCAGCACCGTTTAATTATCAACGGGATTGCGATTAATTTGTCGACTGGATATAATTATACCCTCCGAATTGCAGTTTGTAAAACGATCAAGTATAACGGAATGTAAACGAAATTTTTCAATTAAAACTACAATCGCGTTATCGATTTTAGGACGGTTACGAAATACGTCTACGATGAAAAACTAGCGAGAGACTTTAACGTTTCACGCCCCAGTTGAAGCATCCTCTGATCAATGGCAATTAATCGAAGCGAGATTGTGACCCTACACTGTGAAAACATACATTATAATGACGATTATTAAGAATGCGATTGTTCTATCTTTCACTTTATACCTCGCTGTAAAATGAAAAGTTTACGGTGCATAATTAACGCCATTAGAGAAACTCGCTGGAGCGTAAAATTAGACTCCCGGGTGGTACATTAAGAAAAATGAAAAATTCGCATTTATGCACAAAATAGGATATGTAGTTTCGGATGAGAAAATGCTTTCGTCACAAGAAGTGTAAGAAGAGTAAGAATGGATTGAAGAGCACAATGTGAGTCATTTTAGCAAGTATTTGCTGCTATCGAATATTAACACGTTCAATCCCAGAGTGTTCCTGTGTAGGGAGACTGCAAATCGCCTTCGATTGAGGATATCAAAACAGTGCGAGCCTAATAACAGGTTTCTGGTAACTGATCTAACGTTCCGGTTATACTTCCAGTACGCATCCAAATATAAAATCTAAATTCCCATTTTCCAAGAATTGCGACTCCTACTCCAACATCAATTAAGAAGACATCGCTACCAATTACCAAACGAGCAGAATCATCCAACAAACCCTCGCTACCTAAGCATATTTCCAGGACCGCCTTCCTTCGCAGCTGCGTTTTACAGGAGAGTAAAAAACGGGACCAGTTACCTTTCTTCTCGTCATCCTCGTCGTTGTGATCGGCACCATGATGAAGATGATGGGCGGTCGGATGATGGCCAGTTATCGCGGGCACCAGAGGGTGGTTCCCCAACGCAGGATGTGGATGATGAGGATGATGATGACTGAGGAACCTGACAGCGGACACAGCCTGCATAGTCTGCTGTACCTGGCTCTGAACCTGTCCCAGGACCGGATGATGCGGCGGCCATCCTGCCAGATGAAACGGAAACACGGGTGTCGCCCTCTGGAACAGTCTGGCAGGTGTCAACAGTGAACCACCGGAGCCAGCGGAACCGCTACCAGGAGGCAGTGGAAATGACAGACCGCCTCCTGGTTCCAGGACCATGTTTGGTACCAACTTGACAACCGTTTGTCTCTCCGTCGGAGAGATTTCACTTCTTTTGCATCTATCAACCTCTCGACGCTAGGTCAATCTCCCGTTCACGCTCATCGATGCTGACAACCGTGAAGGTAGTTGTTGCGAGCCACTCGGGCTAGACCAGCGGAACGTGCAAACTCTCTGGGCCAAGGTTTTTCTGTCTGCTCCAGACCTGTTTGTTTACATCTTTTTGAGCGGCGAACCACGGGCTACCCGTGACGGTGTCTTCGCTTAGCCGTCGGAAAGCTGTTCGCCTCTCCAAGCGACTGTATCGAGCTCGATACTTCAAGTACACATTTCTTCGGATACAACTATCAACATCTTCGCAAAACACGGTCGTTCAGTCCCTTCATGTCCCACTTCACTTTGATCACCTGGTCGAATCCAGAGTTCGGTCGACCGATCCAGAGTTCGGAACACCGAAAATGAGGATCACGGATGCTGAACAATCCCAAACAAAACACAGGTCCCTGAGGCACTGATCGAATAACACTTCCTGACAGCGTGTGGTCAGGTTAGAACGAAAACACCGATCAGCTGTGAAGATTAGGTGACACCAGAGAGTTCGGACAGGTCCGTGGACGAGAATTCGGCCGCGTAACGAACGGATTCCAGGGATTCCTTGGTGGCAAGGACCTGTTAGTGTTAGAACCACTACGGCACGAGCCAACGGCACAGCACTATCTGCCTGGTGAGCGAAGTCAACGGCTCCCCTCTATTCACGGAACCCAAACTGGTTCGGGTCGCCACCCAGGCGCTTGCGATTGGTCGGGCGAACGGTGGGTTCACGGGTGCCTCTCTATTCCTGGCCAATCGGCACGGACGGATTACGAAAGGGACTCCGCCTCGTGGACGGTTTTTTTGTCCTGGAATTGAATCGACGCCCCTTCCTTCCAGTTATGGGCGAACGGTGGGGATGAATCAATTGGTGGCTGGCCTGAAAGCAGCCGCAAGATGGCTCCTCCCTTCCCCGACAGTATTCGGGAAAACCACCCCTGACGTGGAACCCCCGACACCCGTCGACCTTAACGTCTAATTCAGCCTAGAAGATCCACTCGCACACCTTTGCCCGACCGTGTGGACATTTTTCCTACAGGAAATAATAGGGTGTCTTCATTCTGGACTTCCTTCTTCGTTTCGGATACGTTTACATCACTACGCATCCGTTGGTGAAGGTTATTTGTTTATCCTCGAGGCGAGATTTTACCGTGATTAATGAAATTTTTTAATAATGTGGCATCTTCATTTTTGAGGTTATTCCCTCATTCGAGATAAGTTTGTAAATGGTACTCAATATGGTTCTTACTTTCTCTAATTTGTTATAAAATATTAATTAACACAGGCTTTCACCTTAATATATGGAGTATATTTTGTAATAAATGTAAACTAGGAAAATCTTTAGGGAACTCACTTTCGAATGATCAGTCTATCATAATTATTATAACAATTCAAAATGTCTTGAGTAACATTACTGAGAATGAAACTATCCTATAACATTAAACATAATAAACTTGACATTTTATATCTGATAGCAATAAAATTTATATTGCTCTGGCTGTCAATTCACCAGTCATATCTCTCTAAAAATTTGAAAACATAGTAATATCCTCAATTACATTCAATTTATTCTTGACATCCAATAAGTTCTTAAATTCCTTTTCTTCAATTGAATGACAGAGCTATAATTGATGCAACAATTTATTAACTTTTATTAAGTTCATACTGTTTCTTTCAAGATCTTTACAGTATAAAAAATGTTGTTTTTGAGTGTTTCATGGCTAGCCCTAATTTTGCAAAAGTGATGGGATGAGAGCACATTGTTGATTCGTGGAAGAAGCATCGAACAGTGTTTCCCTTTCTTCGCGATCGTTTCTCCGACGATTGTTGTCCTTCCACCACTCCGCATCCGCACCCTCCCCACCAGAGGCGGGTATCTTTCACCCCTCCAGCCCTCGAGGGCACGATCCTCTTTTAATAAGAGGAGCTCAGAGCTCGGAGGCGTTAAGTAATTACATCTATTCTCTTCTGGGGAGGAAATTACCTGCGCCTCGGGGTGGGAAAAATTAGGAAATTAAAATTAACCCCCGCCACGAGACTTCGATGTTCCCTCTCCTCTTCGCTCGCCATTCCTGTTCTTCTTCTCTCTTTCTCTCTCTTCTCTATCTACGCTCTCTCTCTCTCTTTCTCTCTCTATCTCTCTCTTGGCTTCTCTGTGCACTTCGTACTGAAACTCTTCGTTCTCGAATTTAGGAGGAGCCGGCAGCCATTACCGCTTACGTAATCTTTTTACAGTGGCGGCAGCACCTTGTTAAGCGAAGTTATTTAACGGGAGACGTCGACTCGTCCTCATTTATTTTAGGCAAATGCCCCCGGCATTTATTAACATTTGCACTATGAAATCTTTCTTACATGTTCTATATATCGGTAATCTTGTGACATAACCTTGAAGTGAACATGCTCGCATTTTGTCAATTTTACCAATGTTACTTTACTCGTAAAATTCATGCACAAAATGTGTTTGAACATATTTTTATTCTCAGTCTTGTCTTGTTTTATTCTCAGTCTTGTACCACAAACGTGATTTATCATAAAAAAATCTTAGCACAAAAGCTACAGTTTATATGTATGAAATATTTGTCGACACTGCCAGGTTTCGTATAACGCTCTGGTAAGATCATTGTAATACCATGTTCGAAGTTTGCCGCGAAAAGTTAGCGTGCGGCAAGTGACAGAACGGCGAAAGAGGAAAACCAGCGAGTTCCTAATTTACACAGCCGCCACATTCACCGAAGCCCTTTTCGGCCGAGGCTTTAGAGTGCCGTCGGAACTTTGCCGACGATTAAAACGCTTTAGTAATTAACTGGGTCTCCTCACCTTCCGCGGTAACAGTTACCAAGCCGACATGGTCCTCGTTCAACCAACCAGAGACCAGATATATCTCTCTTCCATCCTCTGTTCTTACTCTTCCTCTCACCCTCTGCTCCCTCTTTCGCGCCACTTCTGGCGCATATTTAGGGATCGCCGGTTAGAGGTTGCCCGGGCAACCGCGGCGAGAAACCCCTCTGTCGTTGCCAGGGCAACCTTCTCCGCTCCTTCGTCTTCCCTCTGGAACTGCTTGCCAGCTAACCAGCCAGCCACCGCCAGATTCAATTCGTGAGAGCGAGAACGAATCGACGTTCCTGGAAAGAGCTGGCCTGGCATACCGGAAGGGGATGGCTCCGAGGGATGACACCCGGGAAAAAAGGAAAAGATGCCGCACGTCCGGTGATTGTATTTGATAGCCCGACTGCGGGACAAGGAGAACATTCGACCTTGATTAAACCACAACCTTACGACCACGGACATTTCGTTAAGGATGAACTCTGACTGATTTCTTTCACCTTCACCGATATTTCATACAACTCTTTGTTTACTCTTGGAATAACTATATTGGAAATATTCCACATTCTGATAGTCTTAGTTGATAGTCTGTTTAGGGATCATGTTTAGGGACACTTGTTCTTTGGTACACTCTGGTCAAGGGGAATTATGGGTGATTGTTCTGCAACATGATTATTGTACACTTTACACCATCTTAACTCCTTAACCTACAATTTTCCAGTTGCGTCATGACCAACATGTTACCACAACATAAGGATGTATAAAGTCAAAAAGTTAGAATCCTTGGATAGGATCCTTGTGAAGATTATAATTGGAAGTGAAAATGGCGACGAAAATACGAATCTGGCTTATCGAGTATGAAGTGCGTCACGAGTGGCACGTTGTAGGCCAAGGGGTTAAGATGAGTTTGTTACATTATAGCGATTCGAATATTCTGTATGTGTATTTATTTGTGTATGAACGTGAAATGATAGAAGTTTGTCAAATTTGCAGGGTGCACGAATTTTCGGGGTTTGTTACATATAGTTTACAAAGGTAATTCAGATGTGATAATAGTTTAGATGTTAATCGGTATAGTAATTCAGATCTGTTCGTGTGTTTACAAGTTATGAAGATGTGCATGTGTCAAATATTAAGGGTTCACTGAGCAGTGCTTTTACTGAACAGACTCTAATAAAAATTACTATAGTTTCATATTTTAAATAATTTGAATCAATGTCCATTATACTTGATGACATACCGACAAGATCAATCTGACCTAAAATTCCATTGTACACCCTTAATGTTGATCGACATGCGGAAGTTAGGTCTTAATTTCTAACAAAACTAAAAATTGTGAAAAGCATCGAACGCAGATAAAAGTAGATGAGTCTGTTCGTTTAATAAAGAAAAACGCGTGGTCGGTTTTCACGACGTCGTCGAGTGGCAATCCTCGGAAGAGGACGAATACAAAGGCTCATGAAAAATTGATCGACCACGATATCTCACGTTTAGGCGAGATCCGTTGAAGGAAGCAGGACACGCGCGACCCATACATCAAAAACCCGCCGTCTCCGCGGACCGTACTTTAATATAAAACTTAAATAACGATACAACGGCGTCATGACGAAAATGGGAAATAATCTTATGAATAAGTTCTTCCCCGGGGCGTGCTTGCCACGTCGAGAACTCGCCGGGAGTGCCGGCCAAATTTGAGAACCCCCCGCGATTTTACAAATTACCGACACACGAAACAACTTTTCACAGATTATGATTAATTCTTGAAGCTGACGGTATCGATGTGATCTCGATTCGTGTATTTATCACTTTACGATGCTGTAATATTTTTGTGGACGTCGCTGAAACACGGAGGACTATTTTCACAATTTATATTAGAAATTTCACAATTTCTAGTTATTGCAATAATTCTTGACGCTGACAATATCGTTGCCGAGGATTCGTGTATTTATCACTTTACGGTGCTGTAATATTTTTGTGGACATCGCTGAAACACGGAGGACAATTTTCACAATTTATATTAGGAATTTCTCAATTTCTAGTTATTTTAGATTGCAGTAATAATTAGCGTGAAACGAAAATTTGTAACCAAATATTCGAATTGAAAAGTTATTTTAGATCGCCGTAATTTGCTAATCGATTTGCGTGCGAAAACACAGAAGCGTTGCAAGCCCAATTACCACGTTTCACGTATCAAACAATTCGTTTCCCGTCTTATAGTATAAATATTCAGAGGGAATAAATGAAGTAAGTAAATGAAATGGTAATTATTCAATTCGAAATCATTTTTGTGGGAGATAATTTGATGTTTCATACGGTTTATCGGATGTGGCCGATAATGGAGAGAAGGGATCGAAGAACGATGGGAAAACTGGAGCTTCTGGTGAACCGATAAAAATTCCGTTCCCGTCCGACAGATAATTATTTAGCAGATAAGAAACGAAAGACGAAGAATTTAGCGGTGCTAGAAAGCGCCTGGTTGGTTTGTTGCCGCGTGCCAAGGGCCAGAACGACTAATTAAGTGCGCCGTAAGTTAATTGAGCCGCGTGGAGGAGAACCGAAGATACGAGGGAAACGTTAAACTGTGTAAACATCGGACTAATTACTTCGAGACTTTATCGTGCTACACAGCCACTCTGTTAGTCTGCATAGATACCAAAGGATTTCGGATGCAACCCTTATTCTGTGCACAGATAAAATTACTGAATACTAATTCTACTTTTCGCACTGTTTTTAACGATTTCTTCATCATTTCTACAAATTTATGTTCCGTAAATTAATTTCAATTTTACCACTGTTTTTGAGGTTATGTTGATGTGGAATTTATATATTAATGTGACTAGTATCATTTTTTTTTTATGAAAGTAACTGGAATTTTCAATGTCGTAGATTTTCATTTTATGAAATTTTGTATATTAATTATTTCGATCTTCTTGAACTTTGTATAAATTGCAAGTAAGAATTTTCCAAACTTCGTTCAAATTTAAACAAATATACCACTAAAAGACTTATGGAAGATAAAAAAATGACCAGAATCAAGACACCTCGATAACCTCAAAACACCTCGAATTATTACAAAATATTTGACAGTGAAATTAACCAGCAGTTTTATTAGCTTACTCAATAATTTGAGTCCAGTTCTGAGAGAAAGATTACAGTAATTTTCGCTGTTTTTCCACGAAGGAAGTTATGAAACGAAAAACATCAGCGGAAATTGAATGAGGACAAAGAGGAAGATCATAATGACGTATCGCATGATTTAATGAACGCGTTTGCGAAGCACGTTCTTAACCCCGACGTTCATCTAATCGTTAAATGCGATTTTATTTTTACAATTAGAACGTGATAAACACGTCAAACGTCGGTTAAATTGGCCACTGGGTCGAGACTGTACTTACATTGAGAAATTTCAATTCATCGACTAACAATCCATTGATGGATCGATGCTTATGTAATATTTCATGAACGAACATCGATTCGGAAAACATTCAGAGTAATAGGGCTATCTGTGGCTGCTCGTCAACTTGTTCCTTATCGAATATCTTCGCGAAAGCTCCAGTGATAGAGAATTTCATTCATTAGTTCTACATTTCCACCATACTCTATTTTCTATTAATCTGTTTGCTCCAAATGTTATCTAATTTTAAATTAGAAGCTTGGAAGTGATATAAAATAATGAAGTTAGGAATATGTTAACTTTGAAGACTGAAAATTACAAAATTATTAGAGGATTTTTGCAATGGAGACAAACTAAATTTTAACTTAGTTCTCAAATTTTGAATTTGAGGATTTTTTAATGTTAATGAAAATTCAAATTGAAGTTAGGTTTTCTAATTGTTAATGGATTTTTCAAATTGAGGTTAAGATTTTTAAATTTCACAATTTTCAGGTTCTTACTAAATTTTTCATTTTGCTAATATCGCAAATTTTGCAAATATCTCAATTCCTAAAAATTGTTCAATTTTGCAAATATTTCTTAAGTTACGAAATTTTCGACTTAATCTTGGTTTTCTCAAACTTTTAAACTATTAATTTTCAGAGCTCCTGAATTTTCCCTAATTTTTAAATCCCCAAATCTCAAAATACCACAATTTATAAAGTTCTGAATTCTCAAATCTTACGTCTCATTTTCAACCCCCAAATTTTCAAATATCCAACTCTCAAATTACTCTAGCTACTAAGTATTCTAAATGAGCAAATCCCTGACCTTTGCTAGTTTTAAACTGCCAAGTTTCTGTGTCCCTAAAATTCTACACTCCAAATTTCAAATCCCAACTCTTAGATTAAACTAACTTCAAATCTTCCAAACTGTTGAGTCTCCAAATCTGAAAGCACCCTCATTTCTAAAACCTGAAATTCTCAAATCCCCAAATCTAAGACGTAAAATTCTCAAACCCCAAATGTAAAGACACATCGACATCTAAGATCCTAAATTCTCAAATCCCAAATGTAAGTCCCTGAATTCAACATCTAAGATATCTAAGACCCTAAATTCTCAAATCCCCAAATGTGAAGACACCCCAAATCTAAGTCCCAAAATTCTGGAGCACCAAAATATGAAAATATCCCAACATCTAACACCTGCAATTCTCAAATTCCCAAATGAGAAGACACCCCAGCATTCAAACCACAAATTCTCAAACCTTAAATGTGAAGACACCCCAATATCGAAAACTCCAAATTCTCAAGCCCCAAATCCGAAGACACCCAAAATCTAAGACCTGAAATTCTCAAATCCCCAAATGTGAAGACACCCCAATATCCAAAATCCCAAATTCTCAAACCCCAAATGTGAAGACACCCCAATATTCAAAACCCCAAATTCTCAAACCTCAAATGTGAAGACACCCCAAATCTAAGACCTGAAACTCTCAAATTCCCAAATGTGAAGACACCCCAATATCCAAAATCCCAAATTCTCAAACCCCAAATGTGAAGACACCCCAATATTCAAAACCCCAAATTCTCAAACCTCAAATGTGAAGACACCCCAAATCTAAGACCTGAAACTCTCAAATCCCCAAATGTGAAGACATCCCACCATCTGAAACCCGAAATTCTCAAACCCCAAATGTGAAGACACCCCAACATCTAAAAATTCTCAACTCCCAGATTCCCAAATCCTCCAACTCCAACCTGAAATAAAATACCAAAATCAACAATTCTCAAATTTCCTTATCAACAAAAGCAACCTCTTGGAACCCCTAAAAGCGTATCCCCGCTAACTCTCAGCTTTGCAAGTCTAATTGCAAGTAAAATCTCCGGAAACAAACGGCGTAGCAAAAACAACCGTAGAGGGAAGAAGATCGAAAAGGAGATTTTAGTTCGCGAAAGAACGGCCATAACGGCAGCGCAAAAATGGGGTTGCTGGTGAAAGGAAGATGCAAAGATGGCTGCTGCGAACGACGTGTCTACGCTTCTTCTTCTTCTTCTTTCTTTTCTTGTACGGCTTCCACGGTTTTCGAAGGGACTCGCTTCTTCGTCGATACAGAATTCCGGTCACGTGTCGGCGGTTAGTTCTGATTAGCGACAGGGCGAATGACGTACCACTGGCAGGATATCGTGTCTCGAATACGGAAGCAGACATCGTGAGGCAAGAACAGGCCAACGTGACCAAACCACCGGTGCTGCTTTATGGGAATTTATTTAGGGGGATCCACGGTGACTGCACAAGCGTGCTTCGGCCATGCTACGATGTGCAGAAATCTGCAACACCGTCGATGAACGCGCGATACACGCTCGCTGCCATAAGTCACCTGACACCCGCCTTTTTTCTCCTTCCGAAATATGCATTACATTGCAAATTTATTCATTGTTAGTTTCAAGCGCGAATGAGTCTTGCGTGGAAAATTCTTTTTTTATCGCTGTCACTTATGGCACTTCGACAGATTATGGGACGGAGTTCTTGAGGAAGTGGATGAATATGAGGGTAATAAAGGGATGTAATCTGAAAAATGTGAATGATGTTTAATTCGTGTTAACAGGATTATTTGCGGTCGGTTGTTTTATTTCACTTATTAAAATAATACATTTTTCACTTATTTCTGAACATGACTATTAACAATTTGACATAACCTATACAACATTCTGGGAGAAATGACTATTAACAAATTGACATAACCTGTACACGAATGATAGTATTGTAATTACAATTACATACAAATTGATTAGACTTGCAAATATATTATGCGGTTACATGCAACTTAATTAAAAATTACAAGTGCTCACATATAAAATCCTAGAAGTAAGTTTTATAAAAAATTAGTAATATAATAATAAATTAATAAAGATCACAATATTCAGTAAAGGAGCAAAGATAAAATTTTGTAGTTGATCTGACCTCGAACAGAAATTGCGAACTGAAAAATAATGAATTTCAAAATGCGCCATGATTTATGGAGGTGAGTGTACTTCAAAAGCGTCAGTGTGTTTAGCTAGTCCGGTTCTTTTTATCCCGATTTTATCGAAACGAGATCGTGTATTTTAGGATACTTGAGGATGATGAGTGGCTTGAAGTTTCGTGCGCTAAAAGACCGGCCATAACTGGGTATAAGAAAAATACAATTCCGTGCGAAAAAATTGATACAAGCTTGAATCTCCCGTTATGTATGAAAATTTATTTTATTTCGTTATTTCTTTGTTAATTATCGTATTTAGGGCGAATGTGTTGTAAAATTGAGAAACTTCCAAAAATTCACAATATCTCCATTTTCAAACACCCAATCAAAAATGATCAATTTTCCCCATCTCCACCTTACAAAATCTCAAAGTCCATACCCAAAAATTCGAAATTTTTCACCAAATTTTATCTAAATTCCCAAATTCACTCACTGAGCCCTTAAACGTACTATGAATAATTACAAATTACAATGAAATACAAAAGCAAATCAAAATCGTTCCATCTCCAGCCGAAAGTAATTTAACAGAGAAATGATATTTCTACGAGTTTGGTAATTACACATCGCGTAACGACAGGGACCGTAATTAAATTAATTAGTCACTTACGTGTGTTTAACATTAAGCATTAAAAGATATTGCTCGTGGATTATCGTGTTGGTATGTTCCAATTAAATTGCTCGCCGTGTCGATATAAATGATCGAGCTTAACGCGAACGCATAGGTGTGATAACTTACCATCAACAATATTACATATATGCACATATGTGAATATAATAACTAGCAACAGCACAGTGGAACAAATTATTTTATTTTTCATTGAATAATACCTCCTTTCTAATTTTCACGTATTTATGGTACTCCTATTTCACAATGAACCTGGGTGCACAAAAACACGTATGACAATTTTACACAATTTTAATAGAATGCCGCAAACAAATGGCAATTTTATGTGTCTCCATTCGTTTTTGAATATAAATAAAATTTTCTCTTTTCCTTTTGGATTGTGGCGCGAACTGCGATAAATTTCATAGCCTTTTTTATTACTTCAATTTTTGCTTTAAATTCCTTCATTTTTGCACTTCGAAATTTCTGTGTTAAATTACTACATTTTCAAGGAACTAAATTACTAAATTTTCAAGGTTACATTATTAAATTTTCAAGGTCTCAAGTTAAATTCCCACTTCCTAGTTCTTACATTACTAATTACTCAAAATTAAACAATTTTTAAATTTTGGTATTGGTTCTCAAGGTTCTAAATACTTTTCTGACTTGGCAGATTTTAAATATCTAAATTTCCAAGCTGGCAAATTTCAAGATTTTTAAATTGCCGAGGTGGCAAATCCTCAAATTTCTAAATTTTCAAGTTGGCAAATCCCCAAATCCCCAAATTCCCAAATTTCTAAATTTCTACATTCTTAACTTTTACAACCTTCAAATCCCCAAACTCCCAAGTTGTCAAACTTCTAAGTCCCCAAACTCCCTAGTCATAAAACTTCTAAATCCCCAAATTCCCTAGTCATCAAACTTCTAAGTCCCCAAACAGATAAACCCCAAATCTCCAAATCCTCCACTCAACCCTCAAAATTTCTCAATCCCCAAATACCAAAATTCCAAACCCCTAAATTCCCAACTTCAAATCACTTCCCAAAAAACAAACCCCCTATATCACCATCCAAAATCTTCCTCAAACAGCCTATAACATAAAATACACATCTTTCCCAAAACCCCATCTGTTCAACTAACCTAAAACAGTAAAAGTTCGTAGCAAGGGTGCCGATTCGCCATAATCCGTTCAAAACTGTCGGTGGAGATTCAGCGATGACTAGGGGAAAAAAGCAGCGGCTCCGATAAAGCTAGAAGCTAAAGAGAAGAGAAGGCGAATCGCGTCCTCTTAAATCACCGAAGAAGATGGCTGACCATTTCGTCTCTCCTGTTCTTCCCTTCGACGTTTCTTCCTTCCCTCTTCGTTCCTCGACTCACGAATCCCTTACTACTTATCGAGTGGACGATCTACGGGTCTGCACACCTCTCGGTGCGGTACCGTTTTCTTCTTCTCGGGTTAGAAGCCCGAGACACGCACCAACACACGGCCGGGCCCGCTGGATAATGTAGTCCCTCTGCTTGATTTATGAGTTAATAGTTAACCGGCCGTAAATAATGCTAATCACGCTCTTATTATACGTTAGACCACGGCGATCGCGGCGAATGTTTTGTCCCTGACTGCTCCCGCCACATTTCTGAACAATTTCGCTTCTAGAATGTCTTCTTCGCTCTCGAGCCTCTGGTATAATCGATTTGGAGTTTAATCTTTTTACTAGTTCTTACAAACTTTTTTACGTTTACCCGTTTATGAGTCGACAACATTCGAGTACGGGTGAAAAATGAAGGAGTACTGCGGAGGGTCATGAATGTGGGGTCGTCGATTTTGATCAAACTTTTTGGAGAGAATCTGGGTTGAAAGTAAATAGATTTGTTGTAGATTGTTTAATTGAATGGGCATTATTTGTTGAGATATTTAAATATTATAGGTCTATCTGGTTTAAAGGACAGAATTTTGACCGAATACACTTTGAATGTGCTTTCACATGTAATAGTGTAATTTTATTTATATAACAAAGCAATAACATCAGCAAAACCTCTATAGAACTGATAGTTTATCAAGAATAAGTTAAAGGTTTCTGGTTTGACTCTAAGGAAATTAAATTTAATTGCCATACATTAGGGAATTAATAATAACGTAATAGTAATCAACGTGGGCAATATCTCCAACATTTGAAAAGCAGTACTATCCACGTTTGTTTTACAAAAATAACCAGATTTGAAGAGTGTAAATGATCGAATGACAGATGGATACCCCAAATGAGGCTTGACTAACGATAAATACAGTAGTTTAACGATAATGATGTAACTATTGCTCTAAAGTATAAGGTTCCACCTATTTTCCCGTGGCACGTTGTTAGTTACACGGATATCGTTATTACATTCGACGATTTGCGGAGAATTATGCGTTTTTATTATTGTTTTTCTCAACGAAAATTTCCAAATCAAAGAAACATTAGTGGCAACCGCTGGAAGATTGATGAGCCACTTATGATATCTTCTATGTACATGAAGATGAAAAACCGATGTTATGCCGGCAATGATAGTCGAATACTTTTGACGATAAATTATCGAAAATTTTCTGGCGGTAGCGTGTGAAAATGATAGATATTCACATACCTAACATTTATTTATAATAAAAATTACACATATAATTTTTTACGTCCCAAACATCTTTGTATTATATGTGGTTCTAATTACGCATTCATCATATGTGTTTCTGATTATCCATTAATGATATATGTTCCTGACTATCAATTAACTATTCACATTTAAGTATATGTATGTGTTAATACCTAACTATAACATGGTCTAACATAACATATACATGTATGTGTTCCCAATCATTCATTAATGATATGTGTCTCTGATTATCCATTAAGGATATGTGGTTTTCATTACCCACCAATCATATGTGTTTCTCCTTATGTATTAATTATATATGTTTCTGATCATCCATTAACCATAGGTGTTTCTGATCATCCATTAACCATATGTGTTTCTAATCATCCACAACCCATATGTGTTTCTGATCATCCATTAACGATATGTGTCTCTGATCATCCATTAATGATGCGTGTTTCTGATCATCTATTAACGATATGTGTCTCTGATCATCCAATAACCATATGTGTTTCTGATCATCCATTGACGACATGTGTTTCTGATCATCCATTAACCATATGTGTTTCTGATCATCCACAACCCATATGTGTTTCTGATCATCCATTGACGACATGAGTTTCTGATCATCCATTAATGATATGTGTCTCTGATCATCCAATAACTATATGTGTTTCTGATCATCCATTGACGACATGAGTTTCTGATCATCCATTAACCATATGTGTCTCTGAACATCCACAAACGATATGTGTCTTTGAACATCCATAAACGATATGTGTTCGTGATAATCCATTAATGATATGTGTTCCTAATTATCAATCAACCATATATGTTTCCACTTATCAGTCCACTACACATGTTCCCAATTATCGATCAACTTCTAATGGTCACCATCTCCACCTCCAAGTAAACCTAAAAGATATGTGCTCCCAATGACAATTCTATCAAGATCGCTCTCCGAATGAAAACAAGCTGTGAAGCAATTCAGAATCGTTCCCGTGGTATTTCATCGGTGAGCATCCGAAGGAAAGAAGATCGGAGGCGGTTCCGCATCGAAATACAATCCAATCGACGGATTTTCCGCAGGTAAAGCGTATCCAATCGAGCAGCCGGTATTTCCAGCCGAAACTATCCCGCACACACGCTCGTCTTCCGAGGGGTTTGTTTTCGGGGGTGATCACAGAGACGGTGCTGGTGGTGCAGAAAACAAGCCGTGGGTTCCGAGCGGAAAACACCCGAGTCAGCAAACCGCTCGGACACCATTCGCAGTGAACACCACCGGCGAAATAAAATGTATCGGCTATTTTATTCGCCTGCTTCCGATTGGCCGAATGGATCTTCGGATCTTCCACAACTGGAACGCTTTCATTTTTCGGGGGCTTTTGGCGATTTGGGTAATGAAATTTAATTGGATCGTGTCGTCACTTTATACTGTTTTATAATATATTTCATTTTCTTTGTGTATGTTGTTCACATCAGACTCTGGAAGGCTTATTAATTTTCAAACCTCCAGGTGTTCAAGTTTTGAAAGATGGAAGACTATAAATCCTGAACTCCTGAATTCTAAATACTAAATCCATGAGGTGAAGTAATTGAAATGACCTTCACTTTGCGTGGACAAGTAAGACGATTGTAGAATGGCGAGGCAAAATGAAATCCGTGGTGTTTCGGAAAGAAAATGAAGCAACATGCAAAAATGTCTTTATCTGCGGGACTAATCAGGAAACGATCGTAACCGGACGGGTATTCGCGAAAAAAATGGAAGCCACGCCCCCCCGGGCCGCGATACTCATCCACGAATCGTGCATCGCAGGCCATAATCATTTCATTACAACGAAACGACCGTCCAAAGGACGACGAACGCGCCATTCCGACCGAGACAAATTTACGAAATCTATCAACGACGTGCCATTAGCATAATTTGACACTTTGCAAGTGGAACGGCAGGTGGTTGAGATGACTGGGCCTATGTCAGCAGTCTCTCTCCCCGAGTGGAGCTACGTGGAGACTCGCGAGAAAAAGTCTAGCAAAACCGCGTTAAAAGTCGTATAGCCTGGAACAACGTCGTTCCGGACAACATCCACCAAGAAGATTGACCACCTTCGATGGTAATGGGCACTTGATTACAAAGCACGCTACATTCTGGTCCTGCCCCCTGTTTATATCAATATCTCTCTTTTCTCTGCTCGTACACCTATACGAGTCTACCTACACGTGTTGCACTCGATGGGTACACGTGTACGTTGTATGCTGTGCAACGTACGCTTCGGATAACGAGATGTAAATTTCAACGTTTTTACTGCTCGCAATTTTCCCTCTTTTCACTTTTTTCAAATTTTATAATTATGCTTTTGTAATTTTTTTATTTTTAGTTTTCGATTTTTCAACTTTACTGCTTTTTCAATTATTAACTTTTGAATATTTCAATTAATTCTTAAATGATCACGGCAATCGAGGTTCTCAAAATCTATCAAGCAAACCAGCAATCAAGCAATTCAGAAATCAAGCAATCAGTTAACCAGTCAGTCAGTCAGTCAATCAATGAATCAATGAATCAATAAATCAATCAGTCAATCAATGAATCCAAGAATCACTGATCAATCAATCAATCAGTCAGTCAGTCAGTTAGTCAGTCAGTCAATAAGTCAATCAATGAATCCATAAATCACTGAATCAATCAATCAGTCAGTCAGAAAGTCAGTAAGTCAATCAATGAATTTATAAATCACTGAATCAATCAATCAGTCAATGAATGAATCAGTCAGTCAGACAGTCAGTCCATCAATGAATCAATGAATCAATGAATCAATGAATCAATCAGTCAGTCAGTGAGTCAGTCTGTCAATCAATGAATCAATGAATTAGTGAATCAATGAATCGATGAATCAATGAATCAATCAGTCAATCAATCAATCTGTTAGTCAGTCAGTCAGTCTGTCAATAAATGAATCAATGAATCAATGAATCAATGAATCACTGATCAATGAATCAATGAATCAATGAATCGATGAATCAATGAATTAATCAATCAATCAATCAGTCAGTCAGTCAATCAATGAATCCAAGAATCACTGAATCAATCAATCAATCAGTTAGTGAGTCATATTGCCAAATTTAGAAACTTGGAAGAAACTTGAGATTTCCATCCCTCCCAATAAAGTAATAAAATCAGTCGAAATCCTGACAAAATTATCACCAACGAATTCCCGAAATAAGGAAATCGAATCCAGCAAAATAATTAGCGCGTATCCACAGAATTTCCATGATCGGAATACGTTTTCCCCGAAATAAAGCGTGTAACGCGTGTACGTACGAGCAGATGGGGTCGGCTTATAAACGGCGCTGTTCCAAGAACCACAACCCCATAACCCGTCCACGAGGGTTCCATTAAATTACGTAGAATTTTCAATATGTGGTATAATACGGGTGTAGGTTGGAACGAAGACGTAGCACAATTCCCATCATCGATAAGGCTCTCTCCTTTTCCTCTCGGCAATCGTTTTGTATCGGTCGATCATGAACCGAGCGGAAGAGGCCTACGCCAATGGCCGATGATGAAGTTATCCAGCGATAATGGCTCCATTACGTTGCGCCAGTCTCCAATGGGGCCCCGTATACGTAACAGGTACACGTATACCACGATCGGTCCCTGAGTGACGACGAGGAACCATCGAGGTAGGTTCAATCGGACGAAGACGACCAACAACGAAACACAGAGGTAGAGGGGGTGGGTTGCATCCTCGCAAACCATATACTTACCATGGCGATTGTTTATGTTGGCTGATGGCCACTTATGCTGCACACACATCGCATTACGAGGCCGTTCTCGAGCCTCGCGAGCCGTTACTTAGCCCGTGGCTTCGGCATCGTAGGGTAATGGCGAACACGTTACGGATAAAATGTATACTTAGTCGTTGGACCCCATGGCACCGATGCCCAGGCACCATCGAGATTACCGACAACTTCTTAAGGTGTGTACTCAATGGCGAAAACTTCGTATTCCATGTATGCCGTGTTAGAGAACGGGGAACGTTTTTTACCATGGAAATTGATCGCCAGAGGATTCAACTTGGTAACGTGCATTATCTTAATATCTAAGTTATTAATTCACTAATACATTCTTAGGTTATGGAAGATATCTTGACATTTTTTTAATGTCTTCTAATTCTAAATAGAATTTCCAATAACTTTTTACACAACTCTACAAACTGTAGTATCCCTAGTAGTATCCCTAAGTTCTCAAGTCTCTGAATTTTAAATTCCTAAATTGCAGTCTGTACATTACCGACAACATAAATTTTCAAATGTCTTCATTCTCAAATTTCAAAATTTGCAAATTTCAATTTTCCAAATTCCTATATCCCCAAATTCTTATTTCTCCAAATTTCTAGATCCCCCAATTCCAATATTCCCAAATTCCTATATCCCCAAATTCCTATATCCCAAAATTCTTATATCCCCAAATTCCTATCTCTCCAATTTCCAAATTTCCCAAATTCCTATATCTCCAAATTCCTATATCCCCAAATTCCTATATCCCAAAATTCTTATATCCCCAAATTCCTATGTCCCCAAATCCCTAGATCCAAATTCCCTATCACCCAATTCCTCAAATCTCCATCTCCCAATAATCCCCAAATCCCGAACTACCCAATTCCCCAAAATTCTCAAATCTTCCCAAACTTGCAATTTCTACAAATTCGCAAACCTTCACCATTAGAAATGCACCTTTACTCACCACCTTCTCCATCTCCCTTTCGATGCGTCCTTTTTCTCTCCCCATGCAACAAATTCGAGGCCAAAACTCCGCCATTTTCCACGGATCGTTGATTCTTCGTGACGCACCTGCCCGAGTACTTTATTGTGGCGGGATGTCAAACAACCTCGAATTCTTTTATGCCAAATGTAGATCACGCACTCTGTAATTTCTTCTCGCTTCGTCGAAAGGAATTATCGATCGTTCGAAATCTTCCATGAAACATTCTTCACCGTCAGTTCTTCGGCAAGTTCCAGCTAACAGTTTAACATCGTTCGACTTCCGTTTTCTTCTTACCGACAGATAGAGGCGGGATTCAATAGTTATTCATTAAACTCGAATTCAGTCGGGCAGGATGCTCGGGTCAGTTGCAAACTGACCTTGCGGCTATATTCAAAGGCATTATCTCTTACTTGAGAGTCTCTCGGTCTTCCTTTTATGATATGCACGCTCGACATACTGCACTCGTGAATCGAATCATATCTTGCGACCCCCTTTCCATTTTCCCCGCTCCGGCACTTCCTGCTTCGCTATTTCTGACTTTCAATCGGCGATTCTTGTTGCTTCGCGGGAGGCCAATGACCTGCAACCATTGATTAATTATCGTTTACTGATCGTTTAAGGACTATCTGTACTTCGATGCCATCAATTTTCAGTAAAAGGTGGATGTGGAGGCATCATTGGAATCTTTCCCAGATGTTAAGGAAAAATTATGTTTATTAAATAATTTTGTCAAGCATCAAAAATTTGTTATGGTTCAAATTGAAAATGTGTCGAATGTTTTATTATATAAAAATAAAATTGCAGTGAAAGGTGACTTTGTATTATTAATTTTATAGCGAGACTAAATTCGTTATCACTGCTCCAAATTGTAAATATCTTGCAACATCGTGGTGTTTTCAATACGATCGAATAATTAAATGCATAAAAGGGAACAGATTGCTAGGGAAAGAATTTCACGGCTATATAAAAAGGGATATCGGTTTTCAAAGGCAGCATGAGAAAATGCAAGCTGCGGTGGGTGGTTCCCAAATCATTTAGCCATCTTGCAAACCTACCGCGTCGAATCGTTGGCACACACGATTAAATATAGTCAGTTTCTGCGTCATGGGAACGAACCACCATCGGTGTACCGGCACGCTCTAATTCTAATCGCCGTGAAAATTGCCCCAAAAACGGGTGTCCCTGATCGGCCATGGTTAATTAAAAGCGTATCTAAATACACCCGTGTAACAGCTTATTTAACGGGACGAGAAACTCCATGGGAAAATCACTCTTGCTTTTTTAACATTTCGACTAATCTGTGTTTTTAATTAAACTACATTTCTTAAGAAACTTTCAGTGTAATTAGACAAAGTTGAACAGTCAGGTTCTTTGCATATGAAACTTGATGCAATTGGTCAATTGTGTTAAACTTGCACATTTTAATATCACAACAAAATTTTGTTCAAATGAATCTGCTAAGAGAGCTCAGAAGAAGTTCAGACACATTAGATAAATTTTTCAAAATGAATTTATTTATGAAACAGTTTGCAATCAGAGTTTAATGTATTACTTGTATGTGACGCACATGGTGCGTCACTTGTATCTAACACATATAATATATTACATTCATTTAACAAGTTTAGTGTGCTCCTTGTATACGACGCACTTGATGCGTCATTTGTATGTGACGCACATAATGTGTCACTTATATGTGACGCACCTGATGCGTCATATGTATGTGACGCACAAGGTGTGTCACTTGGATATATACACATATAATATATTACATTCGTTTAACAAGTTCAATGTGCTACTTGCATGCGACGCACATGATGCGTCATTTGTATGTGACGCACACGGTGTGTCACTTGTTAATAATAAATGAGAACACGCAGCAAAACAATCTCTTTGCAAATGGCCTAACTTAAGTTACAAAAAGCACAGCAAAGATCAACTCGAGTACCAAAATGAACTGTAAATAGTACAGTCAAGTTTTGTGCACACGCAGTCGAATATCGAGGGTCACACCGATCTCCGTATCTCGATCTTGGTTTGTTCTCGAAAAGAGCAACAAATCCAGTGGCATTATCGTGCATCGTTGTAATCCTATAGGTGCTTAGCGTGAAATCCCATAATCGATAGTTTGCTTAACCGGCAGCCACGTGGCGCCACGTGTGTGCCTCCATTAGTGCACCCGAAAAGTGCGGAGGACAAACGTAACCTCGTATCTCTATGTTAATATGGGAATGCCGGGCCACGGTGGCCCATGGGGGAATTCGACACGCCTCGTGCGACGCATCTGGCCAAAGCTTTTCATCCCCCATCCCCGTTTCCAACCCCATTTTTGCCCTTGCATCTTACTATCGGTAAACAGGTACCGGCAGATCTTCGCTCGGCTTCTGATACCGATGTAATTATCGAAATTAGAACCGTACCTTATCTGTGTCGCGGTATTTGCAAATTGCTGCAATTTATGGCTACAATGTGATACGGATAGATGACAATTAGCGATAGTTATGTTAGCTTCACTTTTGAATTATGGAACGAATTGGGTTCATGGCACTTTTGGGGAGTTTTCAGAGATTAAGGCAAGCTTTGGGGAATTTTTAGAAATTGAACGTTGCGGTATTTGAGAATGTTGTGGAATATGGGAGAGGAAGATTTGGAGCTGGGGTTTGGGGTTAGGGATTTGAGACGTTGGGACTTGTGAATATTAGGATTTGGGGATGCAGGGTTTGGGGGAGGGAAGAATTTGGGAATATAGGGATGTGGGGATATAGAGATTTGGGGAATTTTCAGAAATTCCAAATTTGAGGATTCGCAAGATTTGGAATTGGGGTTTGGGGGATAGGGATTTGAGATGTGGGGAGATGGGACTTGCAAATATTAGGATTTGGGGACGTAGAGTTTGGGGGATATAAGAATTCGGGAAAATTGGAATTTGGGGAGCTAGGAATTTGGGGATCTAGAAATTTGGGAAAATTGGAATTTGGGGATCTAGGAAGTTGGGGATCTTGGAATTTGGGGATCTAGGAAATTGGGGATCTTGGAATTTGGGGATATAGGAATTTGGGAATATTGGAATTTGGGGATATAGGAATTTGGGGATATTGGAACTTGGGGATCTAGAAATTTGGGGATATAGGAATTTGGGAATATTGAAATTTGGGGATCCAGAAATTTGGGAAAATTGGAATTCGGGGATATAGGAATTTGAGAAAATTAGAATTTGGGGATATTGGAATTTGGAGATGTAGGAATTTGGGGATATAGAAATTTGGAAATCTAGGAATTCCAATATATAGAGATTAGAATATCTATCAACATACACCTAAAAAAATTAGGATACCTAATTCGGACATACTAAAGAAGAATAATCACAAAGTTAAATATCTGCAAATGACATACAAAGTACGTACGATCGACTTTAATAGTTTGATAACGTGTGTTTGTGCTTTTTGCGTCTCTCTATTTCGGGAATGGAAAGATTGCTATAGTTGGATCGTGATTCAGGTCACCGTAAGAATGATGAACATTACTGAAATTGTGCAACGCGTTTTACGATTAAGATACTAGAAACCGCCTCGGTCGATTGTGTAATGTTCGTTGAGTAATCTCTCCGGGCTTTTTTTTGGGTGTTTCGATTAAAAGCGACAGATTAGTCGTATCGTCAGACGTGGTAAAAACAACGATCTATGAATGGAGGTCCGAAAGAGAATTGCGAAATACTTTTCCTTGTTAAATGCTGTCATACGAGTTGGAGGATAGTTTAATCACCAGACACAATAATCTCTATACTGCATATGTGCAAGTGTTAGTTACTTTCTATTATTGAAAGTTAGGTGTTGAGAAATACTGTATCAATAGTCAAACTTTCTTTCTTCTTCATTTGTTCTTTAGGTCAAACTTTATGTCAAACTTTTAATTTCTAATTTTCCAAATCACTATACTTCAGATCGATAAATATCAAATTGTCAAGTTTCCTTTCATCTCCAAATTTACAGATTCCTATATCCAATATATCTCTACGGTTCCAAATATCTATATTTAATTCCTAGATCTGTAATTGCCTATATCTCAGAACCCCTACTTCCAATGTCCCTATATTCCCGAACTCCCATATTTCTCAGTCCCTATATAATCGAATATCTACTGATTCCCTATACCTTCGTGTATCCCTAAATCTCTCCCTACATCCTCACATCTAACCTCTATACACCTAAAATCTCCAAATCTCCATACCCCAAAACTCCTCCAAATCCCCACATTTAAAATGTCCAAACCTCCAGAATGATCACACTCCCCAATTCCAACAACAAAAACTGAAATAACCTTGATGATAAAAATATTAGTAATTATTAATAACAAAGTGTATTATATAGAACCCTGTCATAGTCTCGGAAGATTCCGAAAGCTAAATCGCAGCACGAAACACGTAAACGAGTTTCCATTGGCCCTGTGCTCCAGAAGATGGAAAAAGTCTGTCCCACGACCGTCCCGACCATTAACCATCTTCGAGGTCGACCTCACTTCCTCTGATAGCGGCGTCTTAAAGTCTGCCACGATCTTCGGACAGCTGCGTTTTATCGTCTCTCTCTCTCTCTTTTCTCTCGTTCCGTTTCCCTCCCGCCTTCCTCCGTCGTCCACCCCTCGTTCCGCTCCGTATGGGATATTAATTATGCCGCGCGATAATAACGCTCGTGCAACGAATCCGTTAATTGGCCGATCTCCCTGAACGAGCTGAGAACCGATAACGAGAAAATGAAAATGAACGAAACTATGAATCTTCGTATCGGCCATGCTCGTTGAATGGGATGTTATTCATTCACCGCTTCCCATATATGCGGACAGAAAGGCTCGTCGTTTATTTATTCATTATTACGATTTTCATCTATTGCTAGGGAAAATTGATCGTGTTTCGTGCCGGGCGATATTTCGTGTCGTTTTCAGGGACTATGGAAATTACGCGGGAATTGTGGAATTGGATCTGGTCTATTTGGATTGTTTGATTAGGACTAGGTGTGGTTAGGTTATTGGATCTCTTGGTATTTGTCGCTTGGTGTATTCTCAGATCACTAGATTCTAGGTTAGGTTAGGTTATACATCTAGGTTAGGTGTAGGTTAGGTTACACAACTAGGTTAGGTTAGATTACACAACTAGGTTAGGTTAGGTTGTCCCCAGTTTCTAGATTCTTAAGTCTATAGATTGTCAAATCATTTGATCCTGAGATTACTAGGTTCATATATTCTGATAATTGTATGTACTAATTATTCTGCATTTCGAGTTTTCTACATTCTGATATCCCTATGTCTAGATATTTCTACTTCCCAATATTCCTGTATCCCTATATCCCTATATTCTGATATTTCAAGGTCCCCAAATTCTTACATCTGGAGATCCTCACACTTTTATACCAATAAGTCCAATATTTCTACATCCCGATTTCCCTAGATATTGATATCCCTACAATCTGATATTCCTAGACCCCCAAATCTCTATATTCTGGGGACCTTGTATCCCTATACCTCTTCAACTTGATATTTCTACGTCCCGATATCCCTAGATTCCTATATTCCATATTTGACATCTCCATATGTTCCAACTTTTCGACTTCCATGCACTTCTACACTCCATATCCCTACATCACCCTATCCCTACATCCCCATATCCTTATATCCCTAAATCCTTACATCCCCATATCCCTACATCCACATATCCCTACATCCCCATATCTCTACATCCCCATATCCCTACATCCCCATATCCCTACATTCCCATATCCCTACATCCCCACATCTCTACATCCCCATATCCCTACATCCCCATATCCTTACATCCCCATATCCCTACATCCACATATCCCTACATCCCCATATCTCTACATCCCCATATCCCTACATCCCCATATCCCTACATCCCCATATCCCTACATCCCCACATCTCTACATCCCCATATCCCTACATCCCCATATCCCTACATCCCCATATCCCTACATCCCCATATCCCTACATCCCCATATCCCTACATCCCATATCTATACATCCCCACATCCTTACATCCCCATATCCCTATATCCCCATATCTCTACATCCCCATATCCCTATATTCCCAAATGTCTGTACCACTATTCCTCTATATCCCTATACCCCTATACCCCTATACCTCTATATCCCTATATCCCTATATGCTTCTATCCCTACCCCTATACCTCCATACCCTAATATCCCAACGAGCCCACTTAAAATATAGAAGACAATAAAAATTGCATAAAAAACGAAAGTAACGGAAATGAAAGGGACGAATTAATTAATGATAAGTAACGTAACAAGGAAGAAATGTAGGACGATAGGAAAGCAGTGGCGATTAAGCGCGATTATTCGCGTACAAACGGGCGGCGATAATTCCGATCTAATTGCATCCGCGAGTCGAGCGACAGATGCAAATTGGGCTTAAATCGAGGCAGTCGCGGTGGCTAGAAGGCGAGGTAGGCAGCGCAACGGAAGAGGAAGCTGCGTTTTCAGTAAGATGAACGACATCCATTCGCGGCTCATTCATCCTCGTAATTAGCGCTCGTCCCCGGCGCGTATTCGCGCCACCGTAAATACAACGCACGCGGGAGCTATACCAACCCTTCGCCGGTAATTTATTCGCGGTGCCCACTACCTTCGCCTTATTATTGTATTAAGCCCGGTAGTCCTGGTCAGCGAACAGTTAATTAACGGATACCGCTTCGAGAAACTAACCGTCTCGAAAACTACCGAACACCTTACGTCACCCTTCTTTATCCTTCACCCTTATTTATCAAGCTACCTTGTACTGTTAATTGATTTACAGTAAAATTGATATTACCTGCAAAAATTCTGTCCTATTAGTCTTGTAGCTAGAGACATGAGGGACATTGTCACTTTGGGTCATAATTGTTTTAATTTTTGCATTTAGTGTGTTATGTTCATGTTTGAAGTTCATTGTATGGAGACACTTGTCTTGTACTTTTCACTCTCTGAGTATCAAATAAATCAACGACGATCTTACGTTTTGATAATATGACATCAGATGTGAGGTTAGGTTTTTAGCTTATGGATGTTGTATTTTGGAGTTGGTTTCATCGTGGAGGCACTCTTGACTTTTTCTTAAGCATCAGATAAAGGATTAATGAAGATATTACGTTTTAATAAACTTGTACGAGATGTTGAAATGTGAGGTTAGGCTGGATGTTGAACTTGAGATGTTGAAACGTGAGGTTAGGTTAAATGTTCTGATGTGCTTACTTTGTACATACATTTCTCAATAAAAAATCAGCTTTCTTTTTAACATACAGGCCTTTTCAAAAGAAGACCCTTACAAGATGAAAATAAAATTGTATCTCACAAATATTACCAAAACGATGTATCAATACTGAATCAAACAAAATGTTTTACATTGTAAATCAGAACCAGCACATTACAAATAACCACATTGCCAGTATATTACAGTAGAAAGATGTATAAATTATCCTTTTCCAGTGTAAAAGGAAGGGAATTAAATTCTGTCGATTTTAAGAGTTTCAGGGTTGGTCACCGGCAGAGATCAGGGCTGTCCAGGCAGTGATTTAAAATGACAACCGCTCCGGGCCGATGCAGAGGTTATCCCTAGGGTGCAGTGTCTCACATGGTCTGCCTAGTGCGTTCCGATTAAAAAGCTTCCGCCCGGAGCACTGCAGAATCTCGCGAATTTATTAGCTCGGGATCGTTCTTTCGATCGATTTAAAAACAACAGCCGTTGTTCAAAACGAATACGAATTGGTCGGGCGCAAAAACAAATTGAAACGGTCTGAGAATATTGGTTGCAGGTTCGGTGGAGTCGTTGCCAATTTATTAGCGCTGGGATTGGTGGGACCTGCACGTTTCCTCTTCTACGAGCCGCTGTTCAACCGCTAATGGATGTCCAGGATGCACCTTGCCGCAACGATTCTTAAACGAGGTTACGAATCGGTGTTCATTATACGGAGAAAATTCGAGTACCGTTCGATGAACAATTATTTGGTGAAAGTTAGGATAACTATTTGGGAGTGGACTTATTCTGGAAATGAAGTTATAATCCTGCAAAATGATGTGAATTCATGATATTGAAGAGTGAAGCTTATTTGTAATCTTAAAAAATGGCGAAAAAGGAGATGAACTTATAAACTTGGAAGATGAAGTGAACTTACAATTCTGAAAAATGATAATAATTTTTAGAATAGAGTGAGCTTATGTAACCCTCCGATCTACAATATGAAACCCTCAAAAATCCCAAAACTCCAAAAAATTCATTAAGCACCAAGGAACAATAATTTGTACAAAAGTCGAAAGGAAGCGCAGGAACTGGATGCGTAGAAATTCGGCGCGTAGAGATTCGACGCGTAGAAATTCGGCGCGTAGGAACTCGGCGCGTAGAAATTCGACGCGTAGGAACTCGGAGCGTAGGAACTCGGCGCGTAGAAATTCGACGCGTGCAAATTCGATGAATAGGAACTCGGCGCGTAGGAACTCGAGGCGTAGAAATTCGAGGCGTACAAATTCGATGCGTAGGAACTCGGCGCGTAGGAACTCGGCGCGTAGGAACTCGGAGCGTAGGAACTCGGCGCGTAGAAATTCGACGCGTGCAAATTCGATGAGTAGGAACTCGGCGCGTAGGAACTCGGCGCATAGAGATTCGACGCGTAGAAATTCGACGCGTACAAATTCGATGCGTAGGAACTCGGCGCGTAGGAACTCGTCGCGTAGAAATTCGATGCGTAGAGATTCGATGCGTAGAAATTCGGCGCGTAGAAATTCGATTACTTCCCCTTGACACTATATCATAAATTAGCTACCGTGTCTGTTACATGATCGGTTAACAATATCAGTTAACAATATCTAATATGTGTCATATTAGTGACGTAACTTTTGAAGGCGACTGTGACAAAACAGCGACCTTAACGACGAAGTAACTCAGCCCAGTGCCGATTATTCACCGGTGATTTCCATCTTTCTCGCGGAATTCATTTCCCTATTATTTCGGTACGTCAACCAGGAGATATATGAATTGTTTGATATCGGCTGGCTGCCGGTGTTAACAGGCTGCCGGACGGATAAATTGTCCTAAACATCGAAGCTATCAGCCGGTGTTAGGTTCGGGGTGCGAGAATCGGGCATCGTGGGCGTGTCGGTCGCGTGCCAAGCATCTATCATCCCTTTAAAGGGCCTCGAAGATGCCGAACAGACTGAATGGACGAGGCTGCTAAACGCTGTCAAAACGTTGACGAAGTCACGTGCACGTGGATGAACGAACGGCTACAGCTTTAAATGGACTCTCTCTTTCTATTCTTCGACCTTCGAGTGTTGCGACAATTCTGCTTGATCGATCGGCTTTCGATGGAAACAAGGTCCTTCGATCTCGAATACTTTCCACCATCTTTGCTCTAATACTGTTGCCGTAATAATTCCCCTCCTTCTTCACGTTCCTCTTTCCGTTCAAATTATTAATAGTTTTGCCGCGATTACCGATGCACGATGCAATGTAAATATCGCAAAGCGTAATGAATGGAAATAACGTTAACAGTGGTGTTGTAGATTCGCGATAAACGATAGTGTTCGAATTAAATGCACGAGACTAGATTAGAATCGAGGTCAGGAGATATTGTGTAAGATGGAAAGTGATTGATGATGCGTCTGGTACATTAAGTCTGGGTTAGATTGTTTTATGCAAATTAAAACTGGAACATGTTTTTACACTAATTGCCTACTGGAAGTTTTTAATCATGACATCGTAAGCTGTACTTACATCAATTAGACATAACAAGTATAAATTAATCGTGGATAATAAAACGATCCTTTATATTTGCACGTAAACAATCGTTCAGATAATAATCGTGGATGCGATGATCTCCGTGAGTGTTCCGACACGATTCTACCGTTCTACGATTTTCGTATGAACTTTGGAAATTATCGCGAGGGAATTGCTCGCTAACTTTCGTTCTGACGAAATTCTACCGTGCTTTATGTCCCAAAAGTATTTCATCACCATTGTAACTCAGAATAATCGATGGAATTATAGTTCTTAGTCATTAACTTTACAACTTTACTTCATTATTCACTGAATGACAATCTTACTTTACATTTAAAAATTGGAATTTTTCATTTTTCAATATGGAGTTCAAGACTTTCAAGGCATCATACAAAAATTTCAATCTATATTTACAAATTTTAAATTGCAAAAATATGTGTGACATATGGTCCACATGTACACATGGTAATTTAATTCAATCAAAAGATTTATTCCACATTTTTCTTACAAATAAATTTCGCAACTTTCTACCTTCATATGTATTAAAAAATCATACCGTATCGCGTTAACTAATTTTCTTGTCACAACTGTCAGAACTGAAAATGTTAACATGCGATTTATCAATTAAGAAAGATTAGGTCTATGCGTTGATATAAAAGCTCATATAAAAACAGAGTTAAAAAGTACAATTTGAAGAGCTATAAATTCTAATTACTAGTTATAATTTCAAGGGTTAAAATCGCGTTAAATCAAACAATTTGCGGAAAGAAACATAGGAGCAAATAAACTGGTTTCCGACAATAACCACGAGACCTTCGACTTCGCGTTCACTTTTCGAGGGTGGCGAGGTTCTGCGGTCGTAACGAGGGGTGGCTCCTGTGATTCTGAGGGTGCACAAAGATCGAGCCAGCAACGAAATGGTGGCCACGCTTACATCCACGCCCGGGATGATTTTAACCCCCGTGGAGAGCGTTAACTCGACGGGTTTCACCCCTCCGACAAGAATTATATTTGGATTACAAGCATTATCGCCCTGAAATGAACTTGACTTTTATGGCAGCGGAATTGCTTGGGGTTTTCGTTTATTCATCCCTCTTGGTGCTACCTAGAAATTAGGCCACCCCTGCAATCGCTTATCATCCCTTACAATCTTCCTACCTCCTCTTTTTGTTGTTACAAAATTTTACCTTTTTTTCGCTATTTTGTTAGACGTTTTGCAAATTTATATATATATTTAAAACTTGAATCATTAATAAGCAATCATTTTGTACGACCAGTTATGTACTGAATTTTAACAGACAAGAAATTTTTGTCTGCAGAAAATTAAATAATTTTATACTCAGAGACAAAGTGTGAGGTTAGGTCGATATATTTTAACCATACTAAAATTCTTTTTAAGCAATGATAAAAATAATTGGTGCATAATATTGCTTCTCTAAAATGAATTACATAAATCTTCAATATTTGAATCATGTTAAAATTCTTTTTAAGCATTGATCAAAATAATTGGTGCATAATATTGCTTCTCTAAAATGAAGTACATAAATCTTCAATATTGGAATCATGTTGAAATTCTTTTTAAGCATTGATAGAAATAATTGGTGCATAATATTGCTTCTCTAAAATGAATTACATAAATCTTCAATATTTGAATCATGTTGAAATTCTTTTTAAGCATTGATAAAAATACTTGGTGTACAATATTGGTTTTCTAACATGAATATCATGTCTTTTAGACTGTCCTTGAAATTATTGTTACTTATTGAAATTAAAAGGAAATTAAAAGAACTCTGAAAAGGTTCATATTTGAACTTACACGAAAGCGTTGAATGCGTTTGAAGCAGTTAAAAAGAACGAAGGGTTAATACCTCGAGCAGTAGGAAAAGTTTGCCAGTAGCGTAACCCCGGTGGCGTCACCCTGTCACAGCGCAGTCGTAAATTTCTGGTCCATTGACGGGCGAACAAATGATTTCTCGAAAGTTTTCCGCGGCAAACGCGCCGACGAAGATGGAGGCGTAGGAGTGGCGGTACACTCGGGCTCGTATCAATCTAAATTACAAATTCCATCGAACAATAGAGAACGAGGAACCGCGAGGACCAAGAGAGGAGGCGTTAATACCGTCCGAATGGAGGGAGATCGTGATGGTCGAGCTTGGAAGGCATTAACTTAATTTATTTGTCCTTTATTTGGCTGTCAGCCACGCCGCCAGACGTCCGACAGTGGCGTAGATATCGCCGCGAACTCTTAGGAGTGGCACCATTAATGCACGCATCGCTATTCGAATCACCTCGCCGCGTGAATTATGATCCCCGATTGATGACGGATTTAATTAATCGACGACTTTCGAATTTTCATTCGGCGATTTTCGTAGTTACGCTAAACAGTCTTCAAATTATTTTTCTTTCAATTTTCATTTGTTAAATATCTTTACCACTTTTTTCTTTTTTGAATTATTATTTTTTAATTTTTATTCTTTTATTTATTTTTACTTCGTTACGTTTATTGTTCATTTAATTAAGGGTGGTTTAATAGATTTTTTATTCTTGTCGAATATTGCTGAATGATGTTATTAGATTCTATAGTTAGGTAGTTATTCGGTGACTTTACAATTATTAGATAGCTATTAATTGTTTAGTTGTTAGATAGTCTCCAGATCATTTTAAGGTGACTCCGTAGTTATCAGATGCCTATTTGATAATTCTATAGTTGTCAGATAGTCTTCAGATCATTTTAAGATAATTCTATAGTTGCCAGATAGTCTTCAGTTCAATTTAAAATAATTCTATAGTTGTCAGATAGTCTTCAGATCATTTTAAAATAATTCTATAGTTGTTACATACTCTGCAGATCATTTTAAAATAATTCTACAGTTGTTACATAGTCTGCAGATCATTTTAAAATAATTCTATAGCTGTCAGATAGTCTTCAGATCATTTTGAAATAATTCTATAGTTGTTACATAGTCTGCAGATCATTTTGAAATAATTCTATAGTTGTTACATAGTCTGCAGATCATTTTAAAATAATTCTACAGTTGTTACATAGTCTGCAGATCATTTTGAAATAATTCTATAGTTGTTACATAGTCTGCAGATCATTTTAAAATAATTCTATAGCTGTCAGATAGTCTTCAGATGATTTTGAAATAATTCTATGAAATCTTAGAAAAAATTCTTCCTAAAAACTTGAACCGACAGAAAATTGTATTTGATCTGCTCTGTGAAGAAATCTTGTATGATCGAGTTTGTACCCAAATATTTCCCCAATTAAATAAATATCGGGATAATTTGACGAATCGAAATATTACCGAACCCCGATGCGTTTTTACATAAACAAATCACTTCACACTTTCGGCACAATGTTTCGAGAGTTTCATAGATCAGTAAATTTCGAGCACGATTTCGAAGCAAAACTGTAATTACTCGCGATTAAGCTCTCGAGCCGGTGTTGCATGACCGCGGGCGATAAACTAGACGTTTTTACGAAGTCGAAAATTAATATTTCCAAACGAAAAAGAATGCCGCGTTGTAATTAGAGCTCGACAAAACCCGCGTACCGTTGAAAGTATAAATTTTCGCGGTGAATCTCGAACAACGCCGTCGCGAATGGCAAATGAAACTCGTTATTTACGACAACTTTATCACCGCCAAAAATTAAACGTAACAATGCTCTCCTGTAATATATAAAATTACAGCCGGAGATAGAAAAAAAAAACGTCAACTGATTTATCGACAATTTTGCAATTACAACGCGAAAGCGGTTATAAAAAAAAAAAGAGGCTGGAATATTCATTTCCATTTTCTCTGTCCGTTATTCAGAAACATAATCAGAAGCGGTGTGGCACAAATTAAAGGTATTCTTTCCGTTTACAATATTACAGATTCGTATCTGTTTAGACCTGTTCCTCTTTTTAAGCTCGTCTCATGCCGAGCAACTTCTAACCGTGGATAAATAATGATCCAATCAGCTTCGGAAATTATCTTTACTGCCAGCACACGTGGAATAAAGTCAGACTTTTAGTGCTTGTTCTTGCTACCTGCTCGTTCCCTGTCACACTTTACCACACAACGATTGCTCCGCGTTGCCGCTAAGCAGGATAATATTCTTTCTTCGGGTTCGTTGAAATTTAATCGTTCGGATCAAAGTGATTTACATGTTCCCGGCTGAGGAGCATTGGTAACCTTGCAAATTATCTGCAATAGTTTGTGTTTTGATACTTCGGATTAAATTTTTAAGTCCTTGGTGTTTAGACACCTGTGTCGGTCATTTCACATAATTTCACCCTTAATCGATTTGCAAATTTTTATAAATATTTGTAAATATTTAGTAATTTATATGTGAATGTAGTCAATAATAATTTACATCTAAATACAGCTATTTTCAGCTTGATTTGTTAGGAATTTTCAACAGGTTACGTACAAAATTACTTCACCCTAAACCAATTTGCAAATTTTTATGAATGCCAGTTATCTAGTAATTTATGTATAGCTGTAGTTAGCAGTAATCTAGATAGAGTTATGATGTAATTAGATTTGCAAATGTTTTGCACGATTTATCAGCAATTTTCAATAGTTAAATACCTTCAATTTTCAGTCGTACCACAAAAGAATCATTCAAATTTTCTAATATTAAAAATTGTTTTCCAAAATTAAAAAAACTAGACCTGAAATAATTGGAATTGTTAAAAAAATAGCTAAGATTGATTGCATACAAAGTAGTCTCGTATGTCCGATAGAGAATCAATAATAATTTATGTTATTTCCGACGAATACTTGTAGCAAATTATGATCAGTTAACAGGGAATGAAATTATGAAGAACGTAAAGAACTTTCGAAAACCGTACGTGATCGGTGTGGAATAATGCGATTTTTTTCGTGGCTCGTTGTTAATAACACGTTCGTTACACAGT
This sequence comes from Megachile lagopoda, assembly GCA_036983795.1. Taxonomy (NCBI): domain Eukaryota; kingdom Metazoa; phylum Arthropoda; class Insecta; order Hymenoptera; family Megachilidae; genus Megachile; species Megachile lagopoda. The sequence continues at coordinate 9,108,471 of CM072798.1, forward strand.
TACGGTTAATTATGAGGATTCCGTGTAATTATAGCTTCGGGTAACTCGAATGTCGGCCAATTTCTGGCGCACGTAAGACTCTACCCCGGGAGTAAAATTAATTGTTTTGTTCGAACGTTTGCTAATTGCCTGTTACGAAGATCAAGTGCCTGAACGTTTAACGACAACAACAAATTTCGGGCATTCAGCATAATCTGAGGGGAGTTCTCGTTTCTGTTAGAAATTAATAGTTTGCTGGGTTATATTGCCGTGTGTTGAGTTATCGCGTTGCATTTCTCAGCGTTAAAATACGCGTTACTTTTCCAAACGATAAATTTTCATATGTTGTATTTTTGCAAGTTTTCACGTGTTAAATTAGTATGCATTTAATAGCCACGCGTCGAATGTTTTTCAAGCGAAATTCCACGCGTAGAATCACCACGCATTGTTATTTCTACGCGTACAATTACCACGCATTGTTATTTCTACGCGTAGAATTACCACGCGATCTTAGTTCTACGCGTAGAATTACCACGCGTTGTTATTTCTACGCGTAGAATTACCACACGTTCTTAGTCCGACGCGTAGAGTCACCACGCGTTCCTAATTCTACGCGTAGAATCACCACGCGCTCCTAATTCTACGCGTAGAATTACCACGCGTTGCTATCCCCACGCGTAGTATTACCACGCGTTCTTAATTCCACGCGTAGAAATAGCAATGCGTGGTGGTTCTACGCGTAGAATTACCACGCGTTCTTAGTCCGACGCGTAGAGTCACCACGCGCTCCTAATTCTACGCGTAGAATCCCCACGCGTTGCTATTCCGACGCGTAGAATTACCACGCATTGTTATTTCTACGCGTAGAATTACCACGCGATCTTAGTTCTACACGTAGAATCACCACGCATAGCTACTTCTACACGTGGAACTACCACTCGTTGCGAGTTCCACGCGTAGAACCACCACGCATTGATAATTCTACGCGTAGTATGGCAAGGTGGTGTATCTGTACGTGTTTTACCTCCACATATCATTATTTCTAGATGCAGAATCACCACGCGTTGTTAATTGTTCGCGTTATATTATCACACTATTATTATTTCTACATGTTGAACCATAAAATATTGTCTACATATGTATCGAACCGCACTGCGTTGAAATTCTACACCTTGCACCGCAATGCGTTGTATTTCTACGCACCAAATAATAATATACCCAACTTGTATAAAACTTGACAAAATTAAATTAAGTACAAAAGAAAATATTTAACAACGCCAAAAATTGCAAAATTAACTAAATATTAAATAAAAATCGTATGAATGAAATTTGCATCCAATATTCCGTCACAGGAATGATGAAATTTTTATCTGAAAATGCGATTAAAAATTTTTATCGAAATAATGAACATGAGACGCCTACCAAAGGATAGTTAAACGAACACATTAGATACAAAAAAGATTCGACGTTAAACATTGTCCGACATTGCATGGACGTAAAACAGCATTCGGTTCGCAAGGCGCGTTTAAAAAAGCCGAAAGCAGACAAGGCTGATTTACCGGTCAGTAAATCATGGCCGCGAAAAGAAATCATCATAATTATTAATTCGATAACGACACACCCCGCCGTGTCATTATGCGACCGTTTTCGTAATGATTTCGGCGGAATCGTCTCGATTTTTTTCCCCTTCGACGAATTCCGATGAAGATAAAGTGAATTAAAGGACGATCGGTGATGTATAACTTCCAATATATTAAGTTAATGAGTGCTCGCGTCAAAACGTAACCGGCTGGAAATGCTCGTGTTCGTATCAAATTACCCTCGCGGATCGAACGGAAAAATACGGTAGACGGACAGTAACGACTGAATAATTATTATGTGGCGAACGATAGAGTCGTAAGGCGGTTTACGCGCGATGAATATCGAGCTTAAGGTATAGCCACGAACACGTGAAACACAAGTGATACATCTATTTTTCCGTTTCGAAGCGATGCTTTCTTCCCTTATTTTTCATCCTTCTTTTTTTTTTTCTTCTTCTTCCTCCACAATCATTCAAAACCGGCTTTACACGTTTCACGCGATACAAATTACCCGTGTACTGCCCGCAGCGGATTAGAGTTTCTATAAATCATTCTTCTAATTATACTTCTATAAATTACTCTCATTAATTACTGTTGGTTTATTCCCGCGAGTATGTTTTGTACCGGCAAAGACACTTTCTTTTTTTTCGCTGCCAACTGTTTTCTTTTCCTTTACGTCGGACGAAAGTATCTATTAATCAATCGTTTGATTCCCAACGACAGCCACACCGGTATTTATTTAACCGTGATATCGTTCGAATCTAATTGAGAACGGATAACGGTTACTACGGACTCTTTTTAGGCGTGACAAAAAAATTCGGTAATTTCTGGGGTCAAATTGGTCGCCGTATAGATTGATGATGACAAATAAGTGGAATAGATTTCTTGCTTCGTTTGTTCCACGGATTTGTATTACGTGGGAATGATTTTAGGAATCTGATAATTATAGTGCTATACTTCATCTCGGTATCTAATTTTCAGCAGCTTCCTCAATCTCGAAATCTTGAAATTTCTAGGTTTCAAAATTTTTATGATTTCTTTAATTTTCGTGTTTACAAATTTACAATATTCTCAAGATTCAAAATTTTTGAAAATTTCCCAAATTGTTTAAGTTTCTCAAATTTCCTATTTCGAAAATTCTCAAATTCGCAGGCTTTCGAACATCAAAATTTACCAATTTTCCTACCTACAAATTCCCAAATCCCTAGATTCCTAATTCAACAAATTTTTAATCCTCCAAATCCCTAGATTTCCAAATTCCTAGATTGCCAAATCCCTAGGCCTCCAGATTGCTAAACCACAAAATCCCTAGATTCCGAAATTCCTAAGCCAAGATCCCTAGATTCCAATCTCTAGATTGCCAAATCCCAAGGCTCCAAATTGCTAAATCCCAAAATCCCTAGATTCCCAAATTCCTAAATCTCCAATTGCTAAACTTCCAAATCCCTAGATTTTCAAATCCCTAGATTACCAAATTCCTAAGCTTACAAATCCCTAACATTCGAAATTGCTAAACTTGAAAATCCCTAGATTCCCAAGTTCTTAAATCCCCAATTGCTAAACTCCCGAATTCCTACATTTCCAAATTGCTAAATCCCCAGATTCCTATGTCCATAAATTCCTAAACCCCGAAATTACTAGATCCCCAAATTCCTAAGTCCCCAAATTATTACACTCCCAAACTCCTAGGTCCCCAAATTCCAATATTTCCAAATTTCTAGGTCCCCAAATTGTTAAACTCCCAAATTCCTATAACCCCAAATTCCTAAATTCCCCAATTCCATTTTCCTCAAATTCCTATACCCCAAAATTTGTAGATTCCCAAATTCTAATAGTCTCAAATTTCTATATCCCCAAATTCCTAAGTCCCCAAATTCCAAAATTCCCAAATTCCTAAGTCCCCAAATTCCTAAACCCCGAAATTCCTAAGTCTCCAATTTGCTAAACCCCCAAATCTCAAGATCTCCCTAAGTCCCTAAATTCCTATGTATCCAAATTCAAACAGTTCAAAACTACCACTTCCCAAAATTCTCATCAAATTCTTTACACTACAAACCCCTTAGATCTAAAGACTCCTCCTCAACAAATTCCCTAGATTCTGATTCCTAAATACCCTAGATTCCCACATGCACAAACCTTCCCAAAACTCCCATGCTCCAAAATTCTTGACGACTCATAAAAATCACCAACCGAACGTTCCTTCAACATTATCGTGATAATCTCCCTAGGAAAACCAGATTTGGCGCGGACTGTACAGCTCGTCGAAGTGAAATCGTTGTTAAAAACGCCTAAGGAAGCACGCGAGGCGTCTCGAGCGGGCTCGTGGTCCTCGAAGAAGAGGAACAAAGCGGAGAGAGCGATGGCTTGCGGTTTTCTCGCGAAATTTATGATGATTAAACGCTCGGTCCAGGCTGGAAGGTGCGCGACGACTTCATCTACCTGGCCACGGCATCCGCAGACAAATTGGATTACGATTTTACGCTTGCTCGCGATGACGTGAAAGACCGCAACGATTATTGAGACGTGGCTGGTCGCCGAATGAAACAAGCATCATTTCAGAAACTTGCTTTTTAACGAACATTGCTCGGGAGAGCCAACAGCTCGTTTGAACGAACGAGGAACGCGTTAACCCCTTAACCCTTTAAGAACGGAACCTTTCGAAACTCCGTTCTGCGTTTCTGCTAAACCGTGAAATATCTCACCTGTTACGAATAACATTTGAATTAATCGCGTCTAATCATATTACATGAATTTTTAGCCTATTTAAAAATAGACCAGTTTGCAAAAATTGTACGGTTTTGTAATTTGGTTAATGTAATGCAATCTTGCGACAAGCACGGAAAAATTTGATAATGTTATGTAAAATATTCGTTTATAGCCAAGGTGTTAATAATTCAGAGAATGGAACTGCATTTTCCTGTTATTCGTGAATAATTGTCGATGAAGGGGATACAGTGAAAGTAGTAATTTCGATAAAATAGCTTCGTCAAGTTTGAGTAAGACGCCCGAAATAAATTGATGGAGATACAGAGACAGATAACGCCGGACGATTTCTTCGGCCGATAATGATAGCCTTGGGAAACCGAAAATTACTCGAGGAAAAGGGACAGGTCGAAAATGGTAAGAGAAATGTCGAAAGTCGACAGGGAGGGTTCCAGTTAGCCACTACTATCAGTTACACTATTATCTCCAGTAGCTACTATGGGGAAAAGCCGCGTTTCCATTTACTACGTTCACTTTGTACCGGGTGTTTCCGAATTGTGTCTCAATCTTAATTTCTAACCCGTCAAATTAAATCTCAAGGTTCACTCAAAATTACTACGTTATTTATTCATATTTTTAATATAAAATAGCTCAGTTACGGTGAGTGGTAGTCGATTTCCATTCATTAGGTTCACTTTGTACCGGATGTTTTCGCATTGTGCCTCAATCTTAATCAAATTAAGCATTTCTGACCTGTCAATTTAGACCTTAAGATTTATAGAAAATTACTACGTAAACTATTCTTTCATATTTTTAGTATGACATAGCTGACGCTCACTTACGGTGAGTGGTAGTCGATTTTTATCTATTAGGTTCGCTTTGTACCGGGTGTTTTCAAATTGTGTCTCAATCTCGATAAAATTTAACATTTCTGACCTGTCAATTTAGAGTTTAAGATGTACAGAAAATTGCTACATAACTTATTCGTTCACATTTTCAATATGAAATGGACGCACAGTTACAGTGAGTGGTATTCGACTTCTATCTACTATGTAACTAAATAATTTCAAAGAAATTTTCACAAAATCGAATGAAACAAATTTTACGTTACTCATCATGGACCAAAAAATTTCTTTCATGCAATTACTACAACTTCTAATTTCACCTACTGTTAGCAAGGAAAAAAAGATAATTAAATATCTCCAAGGAAGCTACAAAATCTCAAATTACTAGGACAAAATGAAATTAAACCGCATTAAAAATAAAATTGAATCACATTAAATCAAATTAAAAATGAAATTACATCACATTAAAAATGAAACTGAATCAAATTAAAAATGAAATGACCACATGAAGTGAAATTACATCGTTCCCTAATTTCAATGAGTCGATCTAAGCATCAGAACAAAATGGAGTCGAGATCAAAATGTTCCCAGAATCACGAACACGAGTGTGTAACAGTGTTCGCACCATGTGCACGCTCGAAATGATGGTTAGATTTCTTACGGTGGACGAAAACCTCATTAGTAATTTGCACGGGAGCTGGTCGTTGGTAATTAACGTATTTACGGTTCAGCTCTGGCCGAGACAGATTCGGATATCTTTCGAACGCGATCAGTACACCCGTTATAGGCGTACCTATGGCCACGGGAAGGGATGAAGGTAATTAATTGCCATGGCAACCCGGATCGGAGGCATTGAACGCCACCCCCGCACGCTTTAACTGAAATATGGCGGCCCGTACGAATTCCTGTTGCCTGCCGGAACATGATTTTCCTGCAAACCGAGGCTGTGTCGTGTTCCACGCCCCGATACGCTCCGCGGAACGAAGCGTCCCGTCCACGAGACACCTTTGACGATCGTTAGGGAAACCGGAAATCGTCCCTTAGCATGTGGATGGACGTTTCCGCCTGCCTTGAACGCTTACAGATTATCCTCGTTTTATAACATTTTTCTCTCTCCCTCTTTTTCTACAAATTTTCTTATACTCGACTTTTATTTTAACATCTTTCATGCAACTATCACGTTGCAAATTTAATTTTTATTTGCTGATTATGAAGATTAAAACCATGAAACGTTGGATGAAGTTCGAGTGAACAGTAATGCAAAATGACACGTGTGGATATTCATTTAAAGGTGAACGTTCACTGAAGATGACTATATTAGGTCTGAAGACTATATTAGGTTATGAAGGTCTCTTAATATAAAATGGCGGACGGCCATTTACAGCACAAAATGGTCGATTTTGAAACATGAAATGTTGGATAAAGTTTGATGACAGAAAAGTAACGCAAAATGCCACTTATGATATATCAGATTAAAGCTTGAAGTGTACTGAAGATGACTACATAAAGTCTTTATAAAAGTCCCTTAATATAAAATGGCGGACTGCCACTTGCAGCACAAAATGGTCAATTTTGAAACATGAAATGTTGGATAAAGTTTGATGACAGAAAAGTAACGCAAAATGGCACTTATGATATATCAAATTAAAACTTAAAGTGTACTGAACATAACTGCATAAGGCCTACATTAATATTTTTTAATATAATATAGCTGTCTATCAATTATAGCAAAGCACTATCATTTTTGGAACCTACTTCTGACACGGTTACATTACATTGTAGAAGCACGAAACTTGATTAATTTAAAACTTAAAACTTGTAGAAAATTATCACCCAAACCTCTTCATATCTCTAAAACAAAATGGCCGACTGTCATTTGTATAAGTTTCGAAAACTGCGAAAGCAATTGAAATAATAAAATAACAAGACAAATAAGATAAAATAAATTTGAGAGGCATACGAAATATCCACAAAAAATTGCAATTTATTCCTAACGCAAAACAACTATCAGTTACAATGAACAGTAATCGATATGGGAACCTATAAGCCGTAAAACGCGAGACAGTATTAGTGATCAATTTGAAGTTCAAGACTTACAGAAAATTACTATGTAAGCTTCATATTATTATCACAAAATGGCCGACCGCAACAGGGAACGATACCGAGACTCCGTCGAGATGTTGCAACGTCGTAGGATGTACGGAAAGGTGCATAATTGCTATTGCAAGTCGGACAAAACGGGCGTAATTAAAGAGTACGGCCGCGAAATGTTTCCACGTCAAAGAAACGATATTTATACGAGCTTCCACAGCATCCGTGAAAAGCGGTTGGCGCATTGTTGGCCGTGCGATGAGAAATGCGACTCGAGGGGGATGTTGCGGAACGGGGATGAAAAGAGAGGAGACGAGAGGGTTGGAAAGAGGCAAGTTGTCGGAGCATAAAAGCTACCGTAGTGGTGTCGGGACGTATAACGTTTAACATTTAAGCCTTTAGAAGGTTGTAAGGTTGGCTCCCTGTAATTATCACAGAGGCGCGGCGCCTTGAGGTCTTCATTATGGCGAGCATCCTTGTTATTTCTCCTCTCTGTACCGAGTGTACCGTCCGTGTGTGTTCCAGTGTGTGTCGCAGAATGAAGAAAACGTTTCGGACTGGGCGTCGTAAAGACTGAGGAGAAAAACGAGGAGAACGCTTCTCGTAAATTGAACAGAGATCGCTCAAATCTTAGAAATACGCTTATTAAGAAAAATAATTACGTAATTCGGTTGGAATACTAAGTTAATACATTTCTCGAAGATTCATCAAAAAGTTTTATACAAACAAGAGTTTTTACATCGAGTTTATCCATGAATTTTGATGGATCACTAAGATCAGTATATCTCATGTGATATTTATATAATATTTATGAATTGAGGTTTTGAATCGGCTGCGAAGATTTTACGATGAAAAATGGCATCCAGGACTTAAATGGCACAATAAAATTCGCGGAGCAGACCATAAGCGAGGGAAGAAAGAAAGGGTGAAGGCACGCTTTCTTGCCGCCGTTTATTTTAATTTCGTGTACGCGGTACCGTCGGCCATTCCTTTGTTCTGACCGTCTCCGCCGCTTTTATTTCTTCTCTTCCTCATAGTTTTCCCTTCCATACTTTTGTTCGCCGGCCTCACCACACTCCGCTAATATACTTGTTTCGCTGGCAGATGTTATTTTAAGACGTATCGCTCGCACCATCGGCAAACCGGCAATTATTCGTCCTCAATTCGCTTTACGTTTTTATTCCGGGATACGATCAAAGTGAATATTTATTGCATGTCAATTTTTATCTTTGGGAAAAACTGACATTTTCGTTTCTTGCACCAGCGTTGTACCTTTTAAGGCAGTTCGTATAAAATGTCTGACTAAGAATAATTCTTTCCATGAAAATTTCATGAGTGTTATAAAAATTGTCGTAAAATAGTGATAAATGTTGTACTAAAATAATAATTGTAATAGAATAGTAATGACTGTCATAAAAATTGTAATAAAATAATAAGAATTGTAACAAAGATTGAAATCAAATAACAAGAATTTTAACAAAAATTATAATAAATTTTACCCGTGCTTAAAACAATAATTGTGATAAACAAGAAGCAAATTTTTGAAAATACTGAATGACACTTGAAGCTAAATTTTGACAAATATCTTCGTACTTTAAAGGTAAATATTTCTTAACCTACAAAATTTGTATGGAACGTTCAAAATTCTGTACATCCTCCACATCGAGCTCCACCATGTCGCACATCATACAAAATTTACCCAGGGTGAAACACTGAAACGTAAGGTAAAAAAATGTAAAAAAAAATGTAAGGTCAAAGAAAATGGTTAATTAGATAAAGGTAAAAATATGTATATTGCAATCGTCTCAGAATGCATTTTGAAGGGGGTGGCTGGACAGAAACGTGATTGCGGTTAGCGAAGGTCCGATTAATCGTCGGTGGTAGAATTAATAAGGCATTCTCGTATTAGAGCAGAAACATCAGAAATAAAAAAGTAGACGCAGCAACTGGCGTTCGTTGCGGATGCAATCAACGGGTCCGATAAGAGCGGGACGGAAACGACGTTAACGCATTTGCATCGCGAGGGAAAGCGGTGTTACGCCATTAGCGTTAATCCGGCTATGAAATAAATCAAGCGGGAATAATGGCGACGCGGTGTAAGGACAGTCGATTATGTCCGGGAATAATTTAGCGGGTCCCGGGTGATAGAGACACCTGACGACAAAGAAGACGGAATCCGGCGGTAATATCAATTCGAGTACGTGATTCACTCGGGATTCACGGCGCGAGTGTTCGCATCGAGATGAAGATAAAGTCGATTCCCAGTCGGTCGAGATGAAAGCCAAGCGTCCCGGGGCGTCCGACACCTTGTTAGACGAGTTGGAGCATGGCACCCCTCGAGGAAACGACCATTTGTTACGAGCATCCTTTCATTCTACCCTGGTCACCTCTTTTCTTCTTCTCCACCTCCCCCTTTGGACGGTGAATCTTCCTTAACCTCGAAAGAGGAGACTGAATTTACGGCGATCAACCCCCTCCCCATCGGTGCCATCAACCTAACCTTCCACGGAAGGTCATTATCCGATCGGTATACTCACTCCAATACCGTGTTTATGCAGTTCACTAGCTTTCAGATATTTCCTGGTTTTGGGGGATGTATAGGATATTCCCCAATATTTCAAAATTTCTATGCCCTCAATTCTTACAACCCCAAATTCCAAGATCTCCAAATTTCAATATTCCACAATTCTAATCTTCCCAAATTTCTATATCCCCAAATTCCTACATCCCCAAATTTCGATATTCTCCAATTCCTATATCCCCAATTCCTCGATTCCCAGCTTCCAATATTTCCAAATTCCAATTGTCCCCAATTCCGATATCCTCAAATTCCTAGATCTCCAAATTTCAATATCCCCCAATTCCTAGACCCCAAATTCCTATCCCCTAAATTTCTATCCCCCAATTCCAATTCTCCCCAATTCCTAGATCTCCGAATTTCAATATTCCCCAATTCCTAGATCCCCAAATTCCTATCTCCCAAATTTCTATCCCCCCAAATTCCAATTCTCTCCAATTCCTAGATTTTCAAATTCCTATCCCCCAAATTTCTATCGCCCCAAATTCCTAAATCCACAAATTAGATTAAATACGAGTCTAATTCATCATGGAACAGTAGAGTGCGTCACGAGTGCGTCACGTTATTACAAAGGGTTGAACGTGTACAATTTTGCAAACTTAAAAACTTGTCAACTGACTGGACTAATAATATGTAAAATTTGTGTCGTTAAAAATATTTCAGCGACAGACAAATTTGTAGATTTGAGCACGGAGCTCTCGGAGCGCACATCATGCATGTAACATGTGGCGAACTAAATTCGTAGGTTGTGTATCTACGTGTTTTAGGGGTTGCAACGCGGTCCATTCGGCGAACAAGCTCGTAAGTAACCTCTGGTAAATCAGTACCCAAGGTGGCCGTAAATCTGTCCCCCTGGACGCAGCGTCGCGGCGCAGCGCGTCGTCAGCGTCGGCAACACGATGGAGGAGAACGCTCACCCCTTGCTGCCGAACCTGTAAGGGCTCATAACAGCCGGCGGACAAGTGTTATGGTATGGCTTATAAGTGAATGCCACCCTCTAATCGGAAAATACGAGCTCGATTGTCGAGCGAGGGTGGAAATTTCGAAGGTTCGTCCTCTTCTCTCCTACGAACTCGCGGAATCATCCCCTCTTTTCCTGATTTTTTTTAAGCGTCTCTTTTATCAAACGTTCCCTTTGTCTCTCTCTTTCTTTTTCCCTTTCTAAACGGTACGCGTGACCGAACCGCTTCCATCCACGCTCCTTTTATGGCCGAATTTGTAACTTTAAATTGGCGGGCTCGCGCCACCATGCACAGCTCTCGCACCGTGAAATTTCATGGCTTTTTTTACGGTCTGATTTACTGGATCAAGAGGACGATTTTCGGCGATTTACGAGCTTTCTTGACAGCCCTGGATAATATTTGCTCGAATTTTGTGCAGTTTCATTATTGTGGCGATATACAATTCTTGTGATATTCTCTGTTTGAGAAATTTCACTTTATCGTATACATATGTGCACATACGTATGTACGTATGTATGTATGTGTTTATGAATGCACGCATGTATGTACGTACGTATGTATGTATGCATGCATGCATGTGTGTACGTACGTCTGCATGTATGTATGCATGTGTGTACGTATGTATGTATGTACATATACCCGTATATATTTATATCCATATGTGCATTTATTATATATTTTATCAAGAGAAGTTTATGAATTCTCAATTGCACTGTTATTAAAATTATCAAAGATATAATTACAGTTTGTTGCACCTGCCCTGAATATTAAAGTAATTTGTTTACATATTTATCGTAATGTGGAAGAGTTGAAAGAAGCATGTTTTGTGAAAATTGAAAAAATCATGCAACGAAGGGTTTAATAACATATATTTTTTAAATTCAAACAAGTATCAAGGATCGCTTTAAGAGAAAGGAAAAGATGGTCCTTTTATTCGATCTTGAATACTGATCGTTTGATTTATATAATTTTCCAGCATGCAGTTTTCGTTATTATACAAATCACCGGTTGCTACTTTACTATATATAACGCGCCAGTTTGGTAAAAAGGAAATTACAGTGGAACGAGAATACGATTATAACTGCATCCTTCACTCCTTATGATTATGTCAATCCGATGGTATACGCTGAAGCGTGCATCGTATTTGCCATAACACAATTTTCGTACCTAGCGGTTTCTTGGATCTTCGATCTATCCTTGTGCCGAGCGAACGTTGCCAATAACGACCGATCGTTGACCAAAGAAAAGTATAAAAGCGTAAATTGTACGAGGGAAATTGATCCATTAAAATTTTTCGTTCCCAATATAGAGTCGGGGTAATAGTTTCGATGTCGATGGATTGCTCGTTTGGAACTTTTGCATTTTCCCATTTCTGCAATTCTAGATTTTCAAGGTTCTGGATATTTGGAAGCTGCAAGTTTTCGGACTTACAAGATCGTAGAATTTGTGGATTTTGGATTTTGCAATTTTGGCTCTCTGAGAATTTTGGGATTTCAGAATTTTGGGATGCGAGATTTTGGGGATTTTGGAATTTTGGGACTTATGGACAATTGTGGTCTTGAAGTTTTGACATTTCTGCATTTTAAGAAATTGCAGGACTTCAAAACTCTCAATCTTCCCAACTTCAAAATTTCAAAATTTCAAAATTTCCAAAAAGCAAGATTCAGAAACATATCACTGTCCAGAGAATGTGGGCATTCGTAGTCCGCAACCGCAGTTCGCTTATTGGATTATCATCGAAATGTCACGGCTACGGTGAAGTTGATCCGAAATTAGCGTGGATATTGCGAAGGAGACACGAGACGCGCAAAAGTACGGCTTAGCACCCTCGTTCGAAGGCAACGGTAAGCTCGTTGGGGTGATTTGCTAAGCCCGCTAACAAATAGAAGGATAGATGGCGACGTTCAAACCCTGCCAGACGCCACTAACCCCGGAACAATCGTGCGACCATAGCGACCTATGATCATACAATGAATTACACGCGGATCAACCACCACTTCCACCCACCATTCGATACACTACGCTATCGTATTATGTCGATCCGAATGATCCGACTCCTTATGCTCCCCTTAGTTCAAGGATAAATCAGTGATAAATTTATGGTCACTTCTATCATACAGTTTTACTACCCCTTCGGACACTTAATTTTTTTCTCTTCAACATTTCACATATTTTTACTTTATTTATTTTTAGATTTACTAAATTTTTAGACTTTCAGATTTAAACAAGATATAAAATATTTCACATATTTTAAATATATTTTGACGTATGCATATGTTTTTACATATGTTACATATGTTTTGATATATTGAAATTTTAGACATTTCAGTTGTTTACAATTTTCGTATATTTTAACATATTGAAATTTCAGACATTTCTTTTTTGTAAAATTTTTATACATTTTGACATATGAAAATTTCACATATATCTTCTGTGTAAAATTTTCATATATATTAACATATTGAAATTTCAAACATTTCTTCTTTGTAAAATCTTCATATATTTTCACGTATGAAAATTCCACGTATATCTTCTTTGTAAAATTTTCATATATTTTGACATACTGAAATTTCACATATATCTTGTATGTAACATTTTCATATATTTTGACATATGAAAATTTCAGACATATCTTCTTTGTAAAATGTTCATATATTTCACAGTATTCAAATTTCATATAAAATTTCATATACTTCACCACCTGACCATTTCATCATTTAGCATTTTAAAATATATTTCATATTTTGCCTTTCGTTCTCAAATTCTATAAATATTCATAACTGTTCTGAACAAAAACTAACTATGCTGATAGCATTTTAAAATATACTTCATATATTCTATCACACATTTTATCTTCCTGAATTATTTACACATCTATAAATCTACGAACTATAAATGCCTATAGTCTTCCTCAAATTGTGTAAATATTCATAACTGTACTGATCAAAAGTTGATTAGCTGCTGCTAGAATTTGAAAATCTTTCACATATTTTACCTTGGTGAATTATTTATTTATTTGTTTATAAATCGATACAAATGTGTATAACCTCAAGTGTTCTGAATAAAATACATGTTCAACTAAAAGTGCTTCTTAACCTTTTGCAGTTGAAGATGACTCGTTCATCATTCAGTTTAATACAATTAATAATAATGTAACTAAATACATACGATGTGTAAACATAATGGCACAAACAACAGTGACACTTAATTTTAAAACAATTTAGCAAATAACTAAAAACTTTCAAGATTAATATCTTGCAACAGCAAAAGTATCTTTGAGTGCAAAAAGGTAACCTCAAAATACTACACCCTATATGATTACAGAATTGAGTTAATAACAAAATTGTTCGAAATTACCGAAAGTAAGAAATATTGAAAAACATTAACGAAAGAAGAAGAAGGGTTTCCAGAGGGTGAATTTCCATATTGTATCCGGCGCCTGAACGATCCTGTATTAAATTATCCTACGTGCAAACACGCCGAATAATGGCGTGTACCGAAACGCAAATAGGTCTAGTCCAGCGCCGGTTTGATTCGACGCTACACGTCTTCATGGCAGCAACGAGGAATCGTTTTCGTGAAAAAATTTCCTCTTCTCGTTACCGGTTTCCAACCTCGAGGAGCTGGCGAACGGCCAATTACGGACACGCGAGATCTCCGAGAGGAGACGCGCGAGAATTCTCGTCGGGGTTTCCGCGAATATTTCATTCGCGATAAGATCGGTGAAAACGCGAATCTTACCGGGCCATCGACGCGATACGGAAGGGTTGAAATTTTCGACTTTGAACATCGATCGATTGCCGAGGAATTGATAGCTGAGGTAAACGTTATTGTTCCTTCTGCAGGAATTGTTACTACCCTGTAGTTTAGGAAGATTATGGTTCGCTATCGTATAAAATTTTGCAGGATTTATTTTCAGGAAATAAAAATTTGGAGAAATATTTTTAGGAAGAGAAATTTTGTAATTTTTATGTTTCTCAAATTTCTAAAATTTGAAATCTCAAAATTTAGAAATCACTATAAGCTTGTAAATTTCTAGACCTCCAAATTTTTATATCCACAAATCCCTAGATTTCTGGACCACTATCCCCTAATTTCTGAATCCACGAATTTCTGGATTTCCAAACTCCTATATCCCTAAATTCCAATATTCTCCAATTCTAATATTCCCCAATTCCAATATTCCCCAATTCTAATATTCCTCAATTCCAATATTCCCCAATTCCTATATCCCCAAATTCCTATATCCCCAAATTCCAGTATTTCATAATTCTTAAACCCCAGAATCCCTATTTCCCCAAAGTCCAATACTCCCAAATTCCTATATCCCCAAATTCCTATACCCCAGAATCCCTATTTCTCCAAATTCCAATACTCCCAAATTCCTATACCCCAGAATCCCTATTTCCCCAAAGTCCAATACTCCCAAATTCCTATATCCCCAAATTTCTAAATCCCCAAATCTCCAAATCGCTAAATCCTTACTTTCCCAATTTACTACTTTCCCCAATCTGCACACCCCTAAATTTCTAGATCACCAAATCTCTTAACCTCCAAATTTCTAGGTCCACAAATTACTAAATTCCCCTGTCCCTAAAATCCCTAGACTCCACAATCTCTACTCCCTCAAATCCCTAGATTCCTCTATGTTCGTATATCCTTCCACCCCAATTATTCAAAACTATAAACTTCAAACCCTAAAATTAAAAAATCCCATAACCATAAATCCTAAAATCAACCCTAATCAGTCGATTACTAACAATCCCTAATCCTTAAAAATCCCGAATAGAAGATTCTTAAATTTGTCTGAATACCAAATTTATTCCTGAATGCCCCTAATATTGTCTTAACACGTATCATTAAAAAGGTAGTTAATTTCAGGAAGCGTAAACGTGTACTTAATGCACTGAAAAATGTATATACCTCCATTTGAAAGCAACGATATCAAGAAACATAACGAAGTGCAGCAATTAGCGCAGACACAGTCGTGTTAGGTAGCAATTAGCAGCGAAATTAATTAACCCCTTATCTCGTAACAAGACAGAGCCAAGGAACGTTCTTCGGAGATTACAGCTTAAGAAATATTCGTTCGTCCCTTTTTTTCTATGAAAGAAGAGTCCGAGAGATAAGGGACAGAAGATATGATCGTTTTAACCATCGCTTTTTTTGTCGCTGAGAGATACATCAACTGATCCGTATCGTCGAGAAATAATCGCAACAAAGTATCAGAAAGTGATTCATCGACACAGTTTAATCATTAACCCTCTCATAACTGAATCCTACGTCGTTGACTTCTGCTCTCGTCGGAACAAATTTTATTAGTAATTCGTTACTTTAAGTTACTGTTACAACATTAATACTGTTAGAATTATTATGTTACTGTTTGTCAACTTTATACCTAAACTTTATTATCTAGGTTTTTTTATATGAAAGATTGTATAACATAGCTGAATTGGGTCGAAGGTCATATTGGGGATGAATATCACTTATTATTTTATTTAATTATTATTAATGTTTCACTAGTATCTAGGTACACACATCATGTGTCAGCATAGAAAATTGTTAATTAATATACACAAGATATATATAATAATTGTTGCATTGAGTAGCTAAATAAATTTGGGATGAAAACACAAGAGGGTTGAACGTAGTTCACCTTTCATTTCATTTCATTTTTACAAATATTTTACTGTCTCTTCAACTTTATATTAAGTGTCTATTATCTAGGTCCATACATGATGTGTCAACATAAAAAATTGTTAAATAATATACACAAGATATATATAATAATTGTTGCATGAAGTAGCTAAATAAATTTGTAACGAAAACACAGTATGGTTGAATATAGTTCACCTTTTATTTTATTTAAACCGTTCGTATTAAACACTTATAATACCTTCGTGCGAACGAAAATACATTATAATAATTAACAGGAATATTTCTCAGCGCGACGAACATTCAATTATCGGCACGCAAATTCGCGCAGCGATCGGCAACGAAACGCCCGATGAAAGTTAACGAACCGATAGAATTTGCAAATCGAAACCGACCGTTTACGGGGGATTCGATTTCAGGTTGGCCAACGGAGAAAAAGGAAACACGATTATCGTTAAGTTTTGACACGCCCCGAACATGCCGACCAAGCGAATTCAACTTGTGGAAATCCCAACAGATTGCCACGGGGTTTTGTCGCCCGTCGCTGGCTCCCTTTTCATGGTGGTTTCCTCATAAATAAAAATAACCATCGCACCCCTCGAGGGATACGTAGACGCGATATCGTTTTCGCGTCTACTCACACCCGCCGCTGGAAATCAGAAAGAATCGTCACGTTTCCTTTCTTCATCCCCCTATGTCCATTTCCTCTTTTCTTTCTTTATAGATATTTCGACCGGTAAATATTTCCTCCGCATCGATTGCTCCGACAGTTTTTTATATTTCCTTCAATTGGGTTAAACATCTCTCTTTCAGGTCTCGGAAATATCGAATTGCTTATTTTTAAATTCTCAAATTTCAATAATTCGAATTGAAGACTTTGAAATTATTAAACATAATAACAAAGGTATAAATGTTTCAGAAATACCTTGTATACGAAAGAGTTAACAAGATGGCGAGAATAAAGCAACGAAACAACGAGCCGTATAAAATCGTTTAAAAAGCAACCACCACGAACAACAGGGGGTTGTCTTTAACGCGTATGCACTTGTCCATATGGTCCTGGTGGCTGGTACGCGATAACAGCAAAGGGGACCCCGTTATTCTCGCGGACCTAGTATTCTGGTGTCACGAGGGTGGGGACGGCCCGTTATGGTACCCATGGGAATTCGGCCGCGGGCTACGCAACGACCCCTCTCTCTATTGGCTATGTAGATACACGTATTACGGGATTTTCAGCCTGATTCTCCACGTACACTTTTGCTGTCCACCACCCCCGAACCTCCCTCTATCTTTCTATTTTTTGCTTCTCTGCTCACTTTTGCCGATGGTGATCCGAAAACCCTGTCATTTTTACACTGACTCAATGCCTTCTTTGTCACAAATTTTATTTCAAATATAAGCCTTGCAAGTAATGATGAAGATATTTAATAATGAGAAGGTAGACGACTTGATGTTAGCCATGATTATTTGAAACATATTTGTAATTTTTAAATTCGAGACTTAACTTCCTTCACTCTATTGCATATTACGTCCATACCATATTATAATACAATTCTTAATAATACTTAATCAGTGAACCACCCTATTTATTCACATTAAACAAGGTACAATTGCACGATGTATTTTTACATAAAATATCTTGCATATATCAATGTCTTAATCGGAATTCAAAATTAACAAGAATATAAATCAACGAGAACATAAATCACCAATCTCACAAACTACAAAATTCGTAAATAATGAAATTGCAGTATCTAAGTTTTCCCATTTATCGGTTTTTCCTCTCCTGTCGTCCAGGGTGCGTTTACTTGCGGATCGAAGCGCTGCCAAGACCAAGAGGATAACATCCCCCGGGAAGAGGCTTGAACAGGGGGTGGCTCCTGTGGTCAGCCACCGATACCGCACACACCAAAGGCCAGAGAATTTGCCAAGCTGGCGAAAATATATTTGGGATTCGTTTCTCTGTCCATCGCAATCCCTGAACAGGGGGTGGTGGCCAACAGAGGTTACGGGGGTGAGATCCTATAAGCTGCCTTACGGGACTCGATTCTGCAATCGTACCAATCTTCACGATTTTTCCAAAAGAACAAACTAGCCTATCTTTACAAATTATATATAAATTTTGTGTTGTTCATTTGCTAATATTTTTGGAGTTAATATTGGGTTAATATTATTAGGGGTAGTTGCAAGTTATTCATTTGTTAATATTAGTGGAGGTTGTTACAAGCTGTTTATTTGTTAATATTATTGGTTGTTGCAAGTTTTTGATTTGTGTAATCATTGCAGGTTGCTGCAAGCTGTTTGTTAATATTATTGGAGGTTGTTACAAGTTATTTATTAATAATGTTGTAGATTGTTGCAAGTTCTTGATTTGTTAATATTATTGCAGGTTGCTGCATGTTCATTTGTTACTATTATTGGGAGTTGTTACAATTTATACATTTGTTAATATCATTGTGGGTTGTTACAAGCTGGCACTTTTAGAATTATTACATCAACTATTGAACATATTAAGTTACATTAAAAAGCTTTGAACGTAAACTGTTCTATATCGCAGAAATGTGCATGGTTTAGCAAAATAATAATTTCCAATGTCCACGAAATCGATCGTAACCGAAAATCGTACTCGCGCCGTAAGTAAAAGAAAATGGCGGACATTTCGTAGAGTCGATCTTCGAGAAGCACAGAGATGGCGATCCAATTTAAAAGGCTAATTCTCTAACGGAAGCCCGTGGGATCGTCCTTTGTCGCCCTCCTTCGTTTACGGAGAAAAGTCGCCTCTCCAGACGAGACGGGGTGGCTTCCAGCTCAAAAGTAAACCAATTTCGTGGCTTGTTTAAAGCCGAAGCTCGGATAGAACGTCGACGAGGCCACGGTCCCCCGAGTTATTTCGCGTAGGTAACGCGCCGTGAAATTACGATGATACGCGAATCAATGGACTTCCAGGGACCCCGACGGTTCTTCCTGTTCTCCTCGCACGCGTGAGAATGCCTGGGAATTTCGATTATCGATCTTCTGCTCGTCTTTTGGTACCCCGGATCTCTGACGGATATTTTTATAGCGGATTTTATGCGGAATCGAACCCCTTCGAACCGTGGAATTCGTCGATTGCTCGAACGCACGATTCTTTTGACTTCTGACAAGATCATCTCTCTTTTAGAAGATGAAATGTCTCTTCAAACGGACCCTAGCTGAAGGGTACTGCACTAGCTTGTTAGGGTACTGAAATACAGCTGTGATCTACTAAGTTAAAAGTATCGCAAGGTGACTTATTTGGCAGAAAAATTGAGTTCTCTGAATCCTTAGTCTTCTTGTGACGCGTACACGGTGTGTTTTTATACATGTTCAGTAGGGGTTAGCACAATGAATCTATGATACACAGCTAAATTAAGTTTTAACATATAAACTGATACGACTCATCAAATATAAACTGATATGACTATCAAATATAAACTGATATTTAACATATAAAAATAAGAACTCAATAGTTCATAATAATAGTCTACAAGTATCATGAAACTTATTTGCTCAATTTATAAGTGATTTAAAAATTAGTATTCTTGTAAGTGCTTCATGAGTACTAGATCCAACAGAATTTGAAAGAAGCAATTAATGTTCCTCCATTAAAATCGCGATCATCGCAGCTGGCATCGCTACATATTTATTCTCGAACGTGAGAAATCGAGGAGAACGTGTTTAAGCGGATATCGAGTTCTCCGTAACGAATCTAGAGGACCCGGCGTCGGTGTCGGGTCGTCCTGATCAAACACATTAGCCTTGACTTCCGGTCGAACGTGCCAGTCAAAGTGTGCCAGGATGATGACAGGCCATTGTCGCGGTTCGCGAGGACGCTCGTTTGTCGAGGAAATGGGAAAGTCGAGTGCCTCTCTCGACCCTCCATTGTTAAAGGAATAGGGTATCTTTCGATATTTCCTGTGTCAAAAAGGAACATCGGAAGAGTGACGATTGTCGATGATATTGCATTTATTTCGAAGGGGAAACAGGCAACTTATAGTTACTCTTTTTCTAGGTTTTCTAGGTTTCACCTAGGTCTCTCAAATCCTGGCCTCTGAACCAGAGGATTCCTTGACTCTCACAAAAAATTGTCCACATTTCAGATTCTCTCAGAGGGTTCATCACTTCCATAGTGCCAAGTAGTGAATTTCTCTAGATTCTCCCAAAATTAGAAGCTGATATTTCACTTCCTATGTGAACCCAGAATATTTCACGTCCCTCGATACAGCGAAAATGAAAAGCAAGATTCCGCAGATCGGCGAAACGGTAGCAGGAAGATTTTAATCGAGGCAATCAAAAAGAAAGATGGGAAAAAATTGCATGTACAAGATAGGAGGATTTTGGTGCGGGATTCGAAAGTGGAAATGCAACCGCACGAGAGGCAGTAATGGCGAAACGAATTTTGCAAGAAAAGCGGAGTGTAATTCGGCCATTTCTCTTCGTGCTGCATAACTTTGCATGCCACCATCTTTATCGCACTCGTGGGAACAGCGAGCTGGCCGTACATCACCGGCGCAATATTGTGCAAAACGCGGCCCCAACGTTTCCCTCTCGTTCGCTCTCTCAGAATGCTCTTCTTCCACCAATCCCCCGCTATATTTCTCTACCGTGCGCACGCTTTATCCCGCGAAATTTCCCCTATACCGGTCTCTCTCGCTCACTCATGGGAGTAGCTACATTCAATGTGCCGACCATATCTCAGCTGCGAGAGACACTTTAATGAAAAATCATACGGCGAATGCACGTACCGTTGGGTATAGAGCGAATATTTCAGCCGGAATGAGATTTTAGACGGGAATAAATAAGGAGTTAGAACATCCACGGATGATCGTCGCCATTTTTCGAGCTGCTCAATGGAAAACATTCGATGGAATTTTTTTGGGGGGGAATTCTTCTCATAACACGCATATACGATTGTATTTTTAGTATAAATATCTTCCAATATAAAATCAATATTATTTAGGATTTATTTCGATAAAATTAACATTCTGCAATGTTGTATAGTAAGTACTTTTTTATAATTATTTTATTGCACTTACGCGGTCGGTAAGAGGCGTGCTGTTTTCTTTGATATACATAGCCGAAGTAATTAGCTCGATACATAATTAAAAGGAATTCTTTTTAAATTGCTTTAGGCCGCGCACAAATTTAAGCGGAATTTTTAGCAGCACGAATTTCGCGAACGCCGTGGAATAAATATTCATGAGCGTCACAGGACTTCTGTTCTTCCAATAAAACGCGAACGAATGCGACACGGAACGCGTACGATATTACACGAACGGTGCTACATTAAAAATTTATTAGCCGAATACTATCGCGAATACGACAAAGTTGTTTCGAAAACACATTCAACATCCGGTATACACGTTTCGTCCCAAAAACGTATCTCCGCAGAAGTTTTGTACATATGTTATATTAAAACCGAAAGACATATGACTTTTTGGTGAAAAATTATTATTTTTAGTTGCAAATGGTATTACTAATTTCTTTATAAAAATGTGATGGATGAAAGGATTCTCCAGATTCCCTAGATTCCCTAGATTCTTAGATTACTAGATTCCTAAATTCCTAAATTTTCTAGATTCCTTAGATTCTCCAGATTCCCTAGATTCTCTGGATTCATGGATTCCCTAGGTTCTTAGATTCTCGAGATTCATAGATTCCCTAGATTCTCTGGATTTATTGATTCTTTAAATTCCTAGATTCCTAGAGTCCTAAGTTCCCTCGATTAATAGATTCTCTAGATTCTTAGATTTCCTAAATTTTCTAAATCCTCTAAGATTCCCTAAATTTCTAGATTCCTAGAATTTTAGACTCTGAAAGTTGCAAATTTCGAGATTCCTAGATTTCTACATTCTTACAACCCTAGATCTTTAAATTCGTATTTCCCTAGATTCCTGGATTCCTTTGATGTTCCCATGTCTCTAAGTGTCACGATTTCTATAGTCCTAGGTACCTAAAACCCACGGTCCCTAAATCTCCAAATCTCTAGATCTCTAGTAATAAATTAAACCAATCACGGTAGCTTTCTAATCAATCCCTGTATTTTGAGAGCTCCGGATTCAATACATCCAGTGAAAAGTGCGAAACCGAAATACGTTTCTGTTTCTTCGACAACGATCCGATTTTTCCGTCGTCTGCCCGCGTCTCATTACCATCGTTATTACCGCGCAGCGACGCCACGGCGTCGTTTTCCAATTTTCCCGGAGGCCGCCCTTCACGGGCTGCGTCGGCGTGGCGGTACACGACAAGAACAGGAGAGAAGGAAAAAGACGAAAAAATTAGCTTATCGCCGACAATAATCCCGGTTCCCGTGGGACCGCGGCTACGACGACGCCACGGTGGGCGTGCGTTCGCGGATTAGGGAACATATTTCGTAATCCGCGATAGATACACCGTGATTATTCGACTCGCACCCCTGCTTACGCAACCCCATCGGAGGGTTCAGCTCGAATTATTATTACGAAGATCTCCATGTATCTCAATGACGCATCGCTTCACACGGGACTTAAGGTTTAATGGAGTTCGGACCTGCTTTTTGCCCGGGCCCTTTTGCATCCCACCCTCATCGATTTCGACAAGCCTCCGCAGGGATCCCGAACAACTAAACACGTGAAACGCGTGAAATCGTGGTAATTTCGCGACCACGAATCGACCAGGGGCCTGTTCCTTGAATCGGTAACGAGATTGCGGGATCAACTGACGATTTTTCACGGGGGGTTATTCTCTTGAATAGAAGGCTCTCTTTATTGTAAAGAGAAAAAAAAAGTTTACTTTTCTTGCGAAAGTAAACTTGTAAAATGCTGATTGGTGTCTGATTGTTATGCAGTTACACCGGCGATATAGTGCGAGTAAGACACTTGTACTAATCAAATGTATTGAGATGAATTTTTAAACATGACATGAATTTAATCTGATATGAAGGTTAGCGTCACATATATTATCATATACTATTATCATACATATACATCATACGTCATACTGTATGTTCTATCAGCACTTATCTTGAAGCTTGAAAATTAATAAAAATAATCGTGTTTGTAATGTTTTTACCAATTGGACATTCTGCATACTCCCATTGAAATATTGTATGAACTTATGTTGTTTTGTCACAAAGTTAAAGTCTATCAAATCCTGCCGAGCCATGTTCAAACTTGTATGTGTAATATACCGTCTAATACAAATCATGTATAATATACATAGGCTAACACAATCAATAAACCGTATACTGTATACAATCAATGTACTGTATAATACATACTGTATAATACGTACTGTATAGTACACATAATTGAGATACAATCAATGCATAGTAAACATAACCTAAAATCGTACACTAGCGCCACAAACTAGTTTACTAATTTGAACATGAACTTCACAATTTCTCTTAAAATCCACACAATGATTCGATAAATTTGGAAAACTACGTCGAAAAAAAGAAGTTGAAAGGCAAAGGAAAATGAACCGTATTCATCGAAGAAGAGAAGCAATAGAAACGATCGCGGTGCTTTAATTAACGAGATTTTAAAAATGCGACGGCAATTTCAATCCGGCACGACTAACTTTAGCTCCGAGGGTAATTCTATTAGGCACTGGCGCAGCATCGTAAAGGGTTGAGAACAAGAGACAGACGGACGAACAAAGAGAAGGAGAAAGGAGAAGAGATAGAGGAAGAGAGAAAGGTGAATAGCAAACGATGGTAGCAGGGGTGTACTGCCCCCTGGGGCACCCTCACGCTAACTGGCTGCGACTGTGCCACGGACCCCTTTACGATTCTGACTTAATTTATGTATCATCCGAGAGTTAAGTAATTTCTCCTCACGAATTACCTTTATACCGCTGACTGAACGAATTTCTTTCTCTTCGTTCCGATTTTCGATCCGAATCACTAATTCCAGATTTTGTAAGCAAAATTTGTAGACTTCACTTATCCATTTTCAGTGCGTCAAGATTTTTGTGAATATTTTAGAAATTAGAAGAAGTATCTATGATATAATATAAATGTGATTGAATAAATTTCTTTGTTATAAAAATGACGAAAAAGTAGAGTGTATTAACCTACTTTAGTAACAAAATGAAAGAAGCCTTCGAAGTTGTGTCTTTTTAATATTCTTCACCCCTTACCCCCGAAAGGGGTGTGTACAATCAACTCTTTTATTACAAAAAAAATATATTAAAATAGAAGTATCAATATTTTCAACATCAAAACGCCATAAAAAATTGCAAATTAAATATCGGACCTTTTAAGACACACGAATGTCAAAGAGATACCGATAAAGGAAGTTTAAAATCGTTTTAATTTGAAAAGAAAGAAAATTGGAATTTACGAAGAAGTTCATCGAAGTTAGATAACGAAGGAATGAATTTTATTATGTCGTCTTTGACATTTTCCAGCATTGGAGCACGAAAGATCGAAGAGGAGGGTAGATTATTTAAAATTTCCTCGAACGCTCAGCACGAGGATTTTCCTAGAGGCGAGCGGTTCGCTAATTAAAACGCGAGAAAGTTTCGTGGCAGCCCCGAGGAAACGAGTTTAAATCTGTTTCAAACCAGTTTCCAACGAGCGGTGCCTTAGTGGCTCCCTCGTGGACCGTTTCCAACGTGACTACACCCCCAGCACTTTATTACGAGTCTAATCTATCTCGGCGTGAACCAACGCCAACCAAAGGGGGTAGGTATTTAACCCCCAAGTTAATTGCTACCCTTCAAATTTTCTTAGAAACTAACATCTTTCTTCGTCTTTATAGTTCATAGCAATCATAATCTATTTTTATTATTTATTTTCAGAGAAACTTTATTGCTTTCATTTTTAGTCGTGTGGTATTCTTTTGGGTGCAGGAACTTTTGGTTGGGTGGAAGTTTCTGTTGTACAATTTGCAATTTCACAAACTTTTATGTACAAAATTTTTTTATTTTAAGGTCTTGAGATAGTAAAATTTGCAATTTACTAGATTACTAAGTTACTAGATTACTAGATTACTAGATTACTAGATTACTAAATTACTAAATTTCCAAATTGTAATTTGTGGAATTTACAAATTTCTAAATTTCCAAATTTTCAGATTCCAAATATTCAAATTTCCAAATCCCCAAATTCTGAAATTTGCAAATTTCCAAATTTCCAAATCTCCAAAATATAATTTCCGGAATTTCCAAATTTCCAAATCTAAATTTTCACCTCCCCAATTACCCTAAATCCCCAAATCTGCAAGTTCCAAAAATAAAAATTATGCAAAATATCAAGTAGCACCGACAACCAACCATAAGAAATAATCAGTAGTCCCAATGAATGTAAACTACTCAAACACAATTAATAATCGTCTAATTAGAAGGAATATTTGATTCAAAATTTTCCTATGAATGGCCCCCGAAGAGTCTAAAAATAGCCCCTAAGAATAATTCCCGCTTCCATCTGCGATTTGTCAGAGTAATTACACCGGGCTCCACATAAATTCATCAGGACTGTTGCACCTATCACAAGCTCATTACACCGTAATTAACCCGAAATATTCTAAATAGAGGTCTATAAATAAAAATTGCTTCATAACATTTTACGGTCCGCGTACTGGAAAACCAGATGCAAAATGGTAAGATGATCGTAACGGCGCCAATTAAACGCTTCCTGAAACGTAGCTCTACCAAAATAAGAGACTGTCAGTTCGTGGAAGGCATAAAAGCCGCGAGAATCGTGTAGCATTTGCAATTCGATATTTAACGGTACAGATATGGAACAAAGAGGATCGGTGTTCACCTGCCGGATTAAGTTATTCAGGGGTGTAAGGTGGCGTCGTTAAATGATTTAGGCGAGATCGAAATCAAAAATTGCCGAAGAGTCGACCGATCATCCATGGAAACATGTGGCAAACGTGAAACGTGTTCACCGCGATGGATGCGCCCGTTATACTCGTAATTGCATCTTACACCAATGAGCAACGAATTACCAGGTAATATATTACCTCAAATTATAGGTGATAACCGACCGGGACATTACGATCGCCACCATTCGGACCAGATGGGTCGATCGGGTCCGTTTTTCGGTGGCGATTCGCGCCACGGCATATGGAACCCCCATAAATAATTCCACGGGCTTCCTGCTACCATTGACGTAACTAGGACTTTTCTCCGGTCCATATATTCCCTACTACTTTCGATGCAACTTACTTGCTACGAATTTCAAGGGTGATTAAGAAATTTCGAAATTTGGAAGTGTCAGGTTTTACGGAAATTATGAAATACTGATGTTTAGAAACGTAGGATCATTTGGAAGTTTCAGAACCGTGGATATTTAGGAATTTGGGGTGTTTGGAAATTTAAGAACCTTGAAACGGGGATTTTTGGAAATTTGAAAGAAAATGTGAAGATTTAGAAATAGAGGTTTCTGGAAATTTAAGAATCTAGGGATTTGGTACATATAAATCTAAGGATCTAGGGATTTAGGTACCTCGTAATATAACAATCTAGTGATTTAGCTACCTAGAAATCTAAGAATCTAGGGATATAGAGACCTAGAAATTTAAAACTCTAGGTATCTAGAAATCTAAGGATCTGGGGGTCTAGAAATCTAGGAATCTGGGAACCTAGAAATCTAGTAGTCTCGGAACCTAGAGTTCTAGGAATCTGGGGTTCTGGAAATCTAGGATCCTAGTAACCTAAGAGTCTAAGAATATTTGTACATTTGAAACGTCAAAATCTTGAAATCTAGAAACGATGCAAATAGAAATATTTGGTTGTCCCAAATAGAAAAGTGTCCCAAATTTGTCCCAAAATTATCCCAAAATTGTCCAAAATTATCCCAAAATTGTCCAAAAGTGTCCCAAAATTGTCCCAAAGTATCCCAAAATTGTCCCAAACTTGTCCCAAACTTATCCTAAACTTCTTCCAAAACTAACCCAAACTTGTCCCAAAGTATCCCAAAATTGTCCCAAACTTGTCCCAAACTTATCCTAAACTTGTCCCAAAATTATCCCAAAATTGTCCAAAATTATGCCAAAATTGTCCAAAAGCGTTCCAAAATTGTCCCAAAGTGTCCCGAAATTGTCCCAAACTTGTCCCAAAATTGTCCCAAAATTGTCAAGAACAAAAAACAAATTCACAAAAGCATCCGATATTTTAATTCCAACCAGTTACGCCAATGTCTACCAATCACCTCCGAACCCTCCTAACATCTCACCTATTTCTCAAACGAAAGATCAATTCCTACAGGTATCAATAGACCCGATTCTCAAAAGTTTGTTCAGTGTCTTCATCCCCGTGTTAATATTACGTTCCGACATACTTGAAATTTTCATTGAAACGAAAAGTATACAGAAGAGAAGTTACTTTAATGGTCGAAGGAATCTCCAGAAGCAGCGAAGTTCGTGATCACTCTAGGGAAATGAAAAATACATTATTAACGTTTGAAAGAGGACGGCGGGTACGTGTCTCGAGAAACTTGAAATTAATTGGCCGTATAAGAATTCGTTTGTACGATTCATGTCTCCTTTATAACGAAATCTTTTTATTTGTTACTTCTGTAATTCTTACGTAAAAAGCATAACTCTTTTGTATTATTATATTTTAAACATTAGATTGATTAGATGGAATATTCAGATTGACAACTTTGATGTGCATTTTGAATTTGCCACTCTTTTATATATTATTTACTCTTAATTTTATTTAATATGTAGACATGTAAAAATATCATATGTATGTATATACTCTTCTTATTTCAAAAATTCTTAGAACCAATCAAATATTATTCTTCATCATATAATATACAGATAAATAGTACAAAAATTTTTAAATAATAACAAATGAGATATTACAGCAGTAAACTCCTTTGTGTTAATCAGGCTGATCCTATAAGGACAGTGACGTCACAAATTATTACAAGATTAAATAAAATTCAGATTGAAACAAAACATGTGACTTAGTGAACTCTGAATTAGGTCCCACGACCTCTATAATTCCAAAAATACACAAATGCAGGTCCAAATAAAACTCCCAACCAACCCAAGTGAACCCACAGTAATTCCGGTATCAAATATAACTAAATAAATAACCTAATAAATATACTTGAGAGGGAAGTACACGTGACGCAGCGACCTGTAATCGTATTAATCCCACGATGACGGTGTATCGTAATTCCGCGAAGTCGAAGGTCGTAGCGCGAAAGGGTGAGAAACGGAAGGGTTGCAGTAGGTTGTCGACGATAGGGGTAAACGCCGGGAGGTAGAAAGTGTTGCCGGCGTACAGGTGCCACCAGGGTGCCGTTACTTTGCCGTGCAGAGCGGCGGAAAATTGTTTACTGGATTGTTTAAACGAAATTTACTAAAGCTTACTGATTTTATATCACGCCAACGCAGCCCCGGGGAGCCAGGCCGGATTATACATTAACGAAGTTACCAACAGAACGGGAGAGAAAGCGGGAAAGAGGGAGCTCGGCTAGTTGGAAATTAGCTTTCCACTATAATCGTCCTGTTATAAAGTCACGGTTAACCGCGGACTTTAAAGAGCAAACGCGAAAAACGAACAGCGCGATATTGCACTGGCCGTAAAACGTGTACGCGGCTATTTTTAATGACTTTCGAACGTCTGCTAAATCGTAGGCCCTCTCGCAACCCTTCTACAGAAAATTCATGAAGTCTTCTTACCGTTTATTCACGCTATTACTTGACACCGTTCAGAAAAAAAAAGGAAGAGAGAAAAGTTTTGTACACTTCAATAAAACCACCCCTTATGAGAATGTTTAACATAAAATTCACAACAGCGATTACAAATCCCTTGAGGAATTTTTCAAACCCGGCCATATAACGAACATCGTATATCACACATGAAGGGCAGATTTCGAAGGATG
Source organism: Megachile lagopoda (assembly GCA_036983795.1). Classification (NCBI taxonomy): domain Eukaryota; kingdom Metazoa; phylum Arthropoda; class Insecta; order Hymenoptera; family Megachilidae; genus Megachile; species Megachile lagopoda. The sequence goes on from CM072798.1 coordinate 9,137,714, forward strand.
TATCCGTGTTTTCTGCGACAGTTTCCGAAAATTCCGATAAAATATCGGCGCGTCATCGATACCGATGGCAGAAACCGCGTAGGAAGGTTGCGTCCCAGCAGATACAGGCCGCTGATGCATTTTCGTCATAAATAACGAGCGGCACGGCGAATAAATAAATGCCGGTGCGTGATCACCGTAACTCACAATTATGGAGGGCCGGTTTTCACGGTGCCGATATGCAACCGCGTACAATACACGCCGTTCGCCCGTCACTTTTAATTTCGCGGCCGGCCCGTTTGACACGTTTTGATTTGCGATTTATGGCCGCGTTCGATATCCCCCGGGACACCCACCACCCATTCATCCCCCCTTCACCCTCGCCGTTGGATGATTTGTGCCTGTTCCTCGCCGCTCTGTTTTTTTACTGAGTTATAGATACTTTTATCACTATCACTCTAGCTGGCAAAAATATGCAGTAAACAGCGATACCGTGTTTTTTTTTCTTTGCGGATGCGACGTTGCTTTACGTTTGCTTGGAAAATAAATTTCGGTGAGTAATTTACGCGGACGCGATTAGAGGGCGACACGCATGAAGCGGAGTCCAGAAAATGAGGAAATATTTCCTCGGAATATAGGTTATGTTTAGGCTCATATTTCTGGTGTTTACATGCTGTGGGTTTATTATAACGAAATGTACGGCAATTTATTTGCAGACTGAATTTCTAGGTTACTGAACTTGAAAACTTTAAAAGAATTAAATATATAAATTTAAAAATTGTGTAAGTCTAACTTGATCAAACTGAAAAGTTCTATTATTTGGACATTATTTCACTGTTCAATTTTTAAATTACTGAAGTTTGAAGATACTTAATTCTCAAATTCCAAAGTTTTCTGATAAACAAATTAATAAATCCCACTGTCCTAAATCCTCTAGTTCCCAAATCCCGAAATTCTCAAATACTCTTATGTCCATATTGCAAATTCTAGGGTTGCAAATCCCAAATTCCAGGATTCTAAGTTTGCAATCCCCAAATTCTAAAATTTAAAAATCACCAAATTAACAAATTCTACCCTCCTAAATCTCTAAGTCCCCAAATTCTACTCTCCTAAATCTCTAAGTCCTCAAATTCTACCCTTCTAAATCTCTAAATTCCTAAATCCCATCCTCCTAAATCCCAAAATTCCCAAATCCCACTCTCGTAAATCCCTAAATCCCCAAATTCCACCCTCCTAAATTCCCAAATTCACAAATCCCCGAATCCGAAATCCCCATATCCCAAATCTCCAAATTCCCCCACATCCAAAACCACAAATCCCAATATCCTAACCTTACAAATGCAACCTACCAACTCCCAAATACTCGTCAAACCCCTCAAAATACCAAAATTTCGAAAACATTCCCCCCAAAGCAGAAACACGAATTTCATCTCTCTGCACCTGCGAATCCTCCGAGCAAAACTCGAGCAAAAAGGATTTCTGTGAACGAAGCTGCAACTGTAAGCACTCGCAAGAACAGTTGTCTGCGAAGATTTCCGAAAACCCTTTAACGAGGAAACTTTTCGTGACAGAGTCGAACGTTTTCGTCGGTAAGTTTAAATATTCGAAAGCATAGCTTTTCCCTTGGTCCGCCTGTTTCTCTCCGTTCGGCCCGGTACACGCTTCAGTCCGCCATGACAGTTCTAATTTAACGCTAGCTAACGACGGAAAAGGGGGAAGGTGTTACTCCCATCCCCATATAGCACCGGCTATAGCGCGCGTTCCGGCTAACAATGTACTGTTTCGGGACCAGGAATAAACAAAAAACACCGATTCTCCATCAAGTTGATTGGCAGCGTGTCCGAGGATTTACGATGCGGACTTTTGGCGAGCACGGTCCATCGGCTGCTTTTTTTATTTTTATTCCGTTTTTCCCTTTTTTTTTTCGTTTTTCAATGGGGCGAACGGTGCCCCGTTTAGACGTTAACGTTGAAATAATTTAAATTACCCGGCGAAAATTGTAATTAGCCGGCCCGCCCGTGTAATCGGACGTGCAGAAAATTGCGAGGAAGGAACGTTAATTATGCGGACGTGACATAATGGCACCGAAAACAACTTCTGCTGCCTCGAAACGCGCTCGCAATTATTTTTGAAACGCTGCGTAACTGGGATTTGGCTGTTTGTTTAAAAACTCGTGCGCGATGGAAAAAAATTATGGGAACATTTAAAACTACCCTCTTGTTTCGTCGTTTTTTTAACGACATTTAGAAAGGGCGATATAATTTTCCGAAAGGGGTTTCAAGCTGTAAATTCACTGAAAATACTCATTTGTTATCATAATGTAACACAAGCGACAAGTTGACAGCTGGGAGAATCTTGGCTGGTGTCCTAACTGAGAACATGGTGCACAGAAAATTAATATATCTAAACAAATTTTATATCTTCTCTTTCTTTTTGAAATGTTATTTGTCTTTAAGATAAGTCTTGTGTAATTAAACACGGCAGCGAAATTGTATAACAACGGTGTGCTGTTCGCTTGCTTTAGAAACCGATAAACGAGCATCGTTATGTAAAATTGAACATTAAACGTGACACACGATCCATTCACACGTGCACACGCATTAAAATCCCCCGTTCACGGGCGCATTATACAAGATTCGAAATTCCATTCCGTGTGCAACGAGACGAAAGGTCCGGCAATAATGAAAATTTTCAAATTTCACGCTCGATTATCCGCAGACCCGCATACGCCACTGCCATTTGGCGCTTTCACGATTGTCGATCCCTCGTAAAGATTGCCTCTGTCCCTTCCTTGATCAATCGATAAATTATTCGATTACTTCGATAAGGACAACTGCAATTAACCACACTTCTAGCTTAAATACCCAACTAAAATATCTTTGATTTTGGAAAATATTTTGTGCCTTTACTTAAAAATACAGTAATAAAGTCATTTGCTCAGGGATGGCTAATATTTTAATTTTCTTTATTTGTCTTATCGTAGCAAAAATTAGTCAGGTCTGAATGACTAGAGAATTGTTAAGGATTAAACACTATGACTGCGAAAGTCACATGTGTACACTCTCATAGGTCCATCAATATTTATGAAAGATAATCTCTTCTTCAAATATAATAATATTTATGATTATTAACCTTGAGGTAGTGAGACGATTTTCGACCTGAAACATTTTAACAAATTCTAATTCTTACATACACTCTTACAGATCCATTAATAATTAGGAAGAACATACCAGTTTAAGGATATCACTTTTCTTTAATAACGTGCCTATCAACTCCTTGCCGTATGATTTGTCAGATTAAAATTATAGTAACAAGAAGAACAATTTCATTTAATAACCACGATATATTAATTACTATAATACTAATCACGAACAGCGTACACCCCCAAAATGTTCATCGAGCGCAGCGAATCGAAACAAACGGAATGAAAAACAAGAGTAAAAACTCGAAATTAACCGACGCGGGTTAACCCCCGCTAAACGTGCACGCGAACGAAAAGTTCGTTGGTCGGTTGATTGTTTCACGACGCGTTTTTCCAAAAACCAATTCCGCTCTTCAATGAACGAAACGCGCTCGGCGGTTGAAAATGAAAAAAAAAAAAATGCCTAGCATCGGGTCGCGGAAGGCAATCTACGAGGTGTCACAGGCGAACACGGCGTAGCTCGTTAAAAAATCATCACCGAATTAAATCGAGTCGCCTCTTTCCGGCGGTGTAAACAACCCCCTCCGTATAGATTTCGAGGGGTCGAGAGAGGCCGACTTTCGGGTAGAACGGCGGCAGTCTGACCCTCAATAATAGATGGCACCCCTGGGTACCGCAAATGAACCACGAAATGCTGCGCCCAGGACCAACCTGTCATAGGCTCCGCTGCCCGGAGACGCTCCCAACCATCTGTCCAATGTTCGGATGCGACGATGCACTTCGAGAGATAACGCGGAATTCGACGCTTCGAGTTTAACGTCGCTACGATCGTTTATGACGGACGAGGCGTTGAAGGGTGAATCGTCGGGGGTTGACCGATTAGGAACACGCCAAATGGCACTCGACAAATGTTACCGTTTCACGAACATTTCTTTAACTCCGAGGTTCGCTTCGTCGAGAAACGATCGAAATGCAGGATATTTGCATTGTTAGGTGCGCTATTTTGAGTCTACGCTCGTGACGCACTAGTGACGCACTCGTGATATACTTGTGACGCACTCGTGACGCATTCGCGACGTACTCATGATGCATTCGTGACGCACTCATAATGCATTCGTGACGCACTCGTGACGCACTCGTGATGCATTCGTGACGCATTCGTGACGCACTCGTGATATATTCTTAACTTATTTGTGACGCATTCGTGACGCACTCGTGATATCTTCGTGACGCATTCGTGACGCACTCGTGATATACTCGTGACGCATTCATGACGCACTTGTGATATAATCGTGACACATGCGTGACACATTCGGAACGCAGTCGTGACGCACTCGTGACGCACTAGTGAGGTACTCACGATTTTACTCGAATTTTAATACGTTTCAATTTGGAGTTCAAATCGATTTGCACAATCAACTGACATAATATATCAACTTCCTTTGTCTGTTTTAATATTATAGCGATTAGTTCCGACGCAACTCGATCAAACTTTAAAACTTTGAATAAACTTGAAATATTTTGGTTAAAAATCCGTGGTAGCAAATTAATTTCAGCTGCGAGATCATACACGAAAAGTCGAGTGTCGGAGGCGGAGAAGGGATTAAGGAAAAGGAATTTGAAAGAAGAGAATTAGGAAGTTGAAGAAGTAATTAAAAAGGAGTAAATTAGGCTAACCAATTGGGCAGGAACCCGATTCGAAGCTGGCAAAAATGCCGTAACAAGAGTTCTCTGTTCTCTTTCGATTCGTTCGATTTCTCTCTCTGTTGTTTCGCTGGGCTTTTTTTCGCCGCGTTCCTTTCGAGCTCGCCGACGCCTACGGGGGTTTCATTAATCTCGCGTCTCTCAATTTATTTTGTACGTCTTGTTAGGTGCCCGGCCCGTTCTCGACTGGTTATGTCTCACTCAAGGGAACGCGCGATCCCGTGCTGGGTGATAATGAAAAGCGAACGACGGGACAAGAGGAAGTCCTCCGACAGGGAAAAAACGGGAAACGAGAATCGAACTACGGTGAAAGTTTCCTTTCAAGGAAAACTACGGAATTCTATTTATCATTTACGGTGTAAAAATTTACTCGTGAATAATTTATGAATGCGGATCATTTTATTCGCAAGGTTGTCGAGATTTTATATTCCGAAGTCAAAATAATATTAAATTCAAGAGTTACACTTTTAGAACATATGAAATCTATTAACTTCTTAATCGTACAATTATTAATTTGTCAATTGCTGATGAACATTGTCAACACATGTGGACACACGAGTCTAAAAAGGACAGTTACTTGATATCTCATGAAATTTTCATTTCAAAATTTTCATATTTAAATGTATTTAAATTGGCAAACATGGTCAACACGAAGATTACTGAAAATTGAAATAAATGCAACTCAGCGGGATATTTAGTACAAAAAGGTGACTACAGCTTATCAATATAGAGAATTAATTAAACAGTGTCAAAAGATCTGATCGAACGATAGATGTATGATTAAATTATCACGAATTCTTGATCGGTATCTTTATCATCCCTCGACGAAAGTTGATTTCACATTCACATCATTTACATAATTTTACGTTTAAATAGTAATTCCACGTACTTCGCACATAGGAGTAAATATATTCGCATACCACGTGAACAGATGTGGTGTGAAGCATATTTTGAATGAAATTATTCAATGTAGCTTGTGATTATTAGTTTTGAGGTACATTTTGAATGAAATTATTCAACATAACTTGTATTTATTGGTTTTGAAGTACATTTTGAATGAAACTTACAAAATTTCTCTTGCTTGCTTACTCTGAAGTATACTTTGAATGAAACAGTACATAATTCTTCTTCATCGCTAACTTTGACATTTATTTTGAATAAAACTGTACATAGTCCATGCTGCTTATTAGCTTTGAAACATATTTTGGATCCATAAACCTATTAATAACAGCTCTCAATTATACTTGTAATACAATTGAACCATGTATCTCAATATCCTCTGAAGTATATTTTGAACATATACAGGTTTATTTTTTCACAGTTATTATACTTTCAATAAAATTGCTCCATCTTTTGAAGTATATTTCGCGTCAAATTACGGATTAGCCAATATATTAAACTTGCAACATTAACGAGAAAAACTTGCAGAACTTGAAAAAATGTTTCAGCAGCTAAGGGTCGCGATGATTTTTACACCATCATCGCCGCATTTATCTATATTCTCGAAAAAGCCCGAGGAACAAAGCTACCGTCGACGTCGAGTAGAATCTAGCGAGGGAATCTCGTAATTAACGTGTCCGATCATTGTGATCATCTCTTAACGCGACGTGGCGGCCGATCAAAAACGTTCTCCTTATCGTTTCCATCGATCTTTTCTCCGGTGGTCGGTCGCGTTCGTCCCACAGGACCGAAAAAGGGGACTATCCTGGGTGTACTGCTGACGTGTCCCTTTTTGACGAGCCACCACGGGGACGTTTCGTAGCCCGCGGCTGCGAACAAGCATTGTTCCACGGTCCAGAATTGTTCACGTTCGCTCGTATTTACGCGTGGTCCATGGTAAACATCCTAATAGTAACGTGGAACGATGATGGTGCACGATTGACCCCAAGCTACGACCGCACTCGCATACCAGATTACGGTGATTTGCGCGTCGTTACGCGTTCGCAAGAAAACACCGAAATCTTTCGTAATCGTAACACCATAACTGTCATAACGCTACTTTTACATTCAAATTAATCAAACTGGTATTCTCGCAATTTGTCACTTTCAACAATTCACATTACATATTATAACACTATTATAATATTTATATAGTATAATTATAGTACATATGCAGTATTATAAGAATTTAAGAATGTATGTATCAAGAAACATGTTAAAGCCTGACGCACCGGGTGCGTCGTACAGTGAGTCTGAACTTTGCAAAATTTTGAGGGGTGAAAATTAAAAAATTGTATTAACCCATTTGTAAGTACATCATTTCACGTAACTTTGACGGTTAACGAAATTTGTATATCAAGAAACGTCATGTTAAAGCTCGACGCACCAGGTGCGTCGTACAGTTGTGTGAACAAATTTGCAGAAATTTTGAAAACTTCTATATTGTATTAATCCACTTGTGAGCACGTAATTTCACGTAATTTGATGTGTAAGAGATTTTTGTATCAAGAAGCGTCATATGTTAAAACCTGACGCACCAGGTGCGTCGTACAGTTGCCTAAATAAATTTGCTGAAATTTTGAAAACTTTAAAATTGTATTAACCCACTTGTGAGCACGTAATTTCACGTAATTTGATGTGTAAGAAATTATTATATCAAGAATATATGTATGAAGAAATGTTAAAGTGACGCACTAGGTGCGTCGTGCAGTTGCACAAACATAACCCATTTACGAAGCATGATTTCACGTAATTTGGCGATTAAGAAATTTTGCGTATATCGAATTGCAGTCCCGTTTGAGACATCAAAGGATTTCAAGAAAATAAAAGCGAAGGAAAGTGGAAGAGAAAGCCTCGACGGTAATTAGCAAGACAATTCTCATTAATCATGTTGTACCGATTCTGGACGGTACGTTTTTTTTTCCCTTTTCACGATGCACGCAATTAGTGATTCATTTTCTTCGCGAACCGTCTGCCCGGAAAGGAAGCAAACAGCTTGTGCAACACAACGTGTTATTCGATTCTCGAACTCCCACGAGGATCATAGATGTTTGCCGGTGACACGAAATCGATCAACCTTAACTGCGTGGAGGATGCTTCGATGCTGACCGTTTTTATTAACATGCGCTGTGGAGAGAAATAATCAACTGTCCGTGTGGAGAAAACATGCTCATATGTCTATATTTAAAGCTTGAAAAATTGTAACTAGTAGAACTTGATTTGTAGAACTTGATTTGTAGGACTTGATTTTTAACTTTCAGTTGATTTTCGACGAGTTTAATGATTAATCACAAGTACTTGATAACTAGCCTTAAATTCTTTGAATCAGAAGTAGTATCAGATCACATCCTAACTCTGAATGGGCCAGATTTATGTATTACATTCAATTTCTAACTCCAAGGGATCTAGACTAGTTCAGATGTAGTCCAGATCTGATGTTGCAATTAGGCTACTAAATAATTCTGAGCAACCTGAGATAAAGTTTACCCAAATTCTAGCTGTAGGTAATGTACACCTAAGTCATAATGCATCTCTGAACCAAAACTAAATGTTAATACCTAAGGCTAAGTCAACTGTCCATCTGTATATGAATCTCTAGCCTAAATTTTAGCCTTGATCTAACAGATACCTTAGTCCAAATAGTCTAAACATAGCCAGAGTTAATCAAGTTGGTGGAACAAACCTAAGCCTTAGATCAACCTTTGAACCTAAGCCTAAACTAAATTGTAGCTTCAAGTAGGTATCTAAGTTCTGGATACCTAAGTGTAAAACTGAACCTATAGAGTTAGTCTAAACCTTTAAACTACTCCATAAACTGACAGTCAAAAATCAAACTGCACTACAAACTTTAACCAAAATTTCAATTCCATATCCAGAACCTGAAACAATCGTCTTGCTTTGCACTCGAAGAAGCAGGTTTGAAATATTGCATCACATTTGGTAGAAAAGTAAACAAGCGTAATCCATTTGTCGGAACGAAATAATTGATAGATCAAAAGATTAATTAAGTCGGACAGAAAATTAGCAGTTCTAAGGCGATCGATTTCAGTTGGAGAAGCCACGGATGTATTAATTCGCAGCGGGAAGACCGGCTGAATCTCTACACGGCGTTCTGGATATTCCATTTCCACCTCGTTGCACGGTACCACGGTGATATAAATGCTAATTCGTGACGGGCATCTCCGATCGAGACTAGAGGAATCCGTACCTAATTTTCCTGCTGCCAAGGGATTCACCACGAATAGAGACAGCTGTTTCTCCGAGAGAACGCCAGAAACATGTGTACGTCCCACTTTTCGTGCCAAGTTTGACATTTGCGGCCTCGTGCTACGTTTTAATTGCATCCACGTCTTCGATCTGATTTTACTCGATTAACTTTCGTTCGCTTACAACCGGATTAATATCTGGACGATTGCTTAATGTCTGATAACGATGTTCGTAGATACGCTTTTGTCCAGAAATTTACTATCGGGACAATCTAAATTGCCGGAAATTAGCTGGACAAATAATCTGTTTTAGGGATGAGGTCTGTAATTTTGGATATTTGAGAGATTGTCGATCGTGAATGGAATTCAGGAGTTATTGATGGAAGTCTGATTAAATTCGTACATGGACTAGGCTATGAATTAGGGATTCTTAAATTAATAGCTCTCCAAGTCTAAACATTTTTTAATTTCCAATTCTGTAAATCCCAACATTCTTTAATCCTCAAGTTTCCAAATGTACAAATCACAAATTCTCAAAGTTCCAAATCTCCACATATGCAACTTGCTACATGTCCAAATCTCCACATCCCCAAATTCCTACGTTTCTAAGTTTTCAAACCCCCAAGGTCTTAAACATCCAATTCTCCAAATTCCAAAAATGTTAAATTCCCAAATTTCTGCATCACCAAATTTACGTACCCCAAATTCCCAAATTTCCCAAATTCTCAAAGTACCAAATCTCCACACATTCAAATTCCTATATTTCCATATCCCCCACTTTTCCAATTCCCACATTTCCAAATCTCCAAGTCCCCAAATTCGAAAGTTCAGAAATTCTCAAATGTCCAAATCTCCAATTCCCCATTTCCCCAAATCCCCAAATCCCCATCTCCTCATCTTCCCAATTCCCTATCTCCTCAATTCCCCATCTCCCCAATTCCCCATCTCCCCAAATTCCCAAATTCCCAAATCCCTAAATCCTCAATTTACCATCTCTCAAAATCCCTATCTCCTCAAATTCTCAAATCCCCAATTCCCTATCTCTCCAAATCCCGAAATCCCCAAATCCCCATCTCCCCAATTCCCTATCTCCCCAATTCCCCATCTCCCCAAATCCCCAAATCCCCAAAATCCCAAAACTCCCAAATTCCAAACTTCCCAAGCTTCCACCACAAAATTGATATACAAATCTCGAAACAAAAATTGACGGAGTTCAAAAAAGATTTGTCCTGCACAGAGCAAAGTATTCTGTTGACGTATAAACGAAGACGTGTAAGAGAACACGTTTCCTACGTGGGCAGGATCGAGACACCTGCGATGAAACACGACGATCGAAGGAACATCATGGAATATTAAGACGAGTCCACATGTGTGTACGTACACGATGTTCGATAGGAATATCACGGGATATCGCGTGAGAAAAGGCCCCTCTGCACGCTGGTTGCATGCATCGAACGTGTTACTGGTTTTGTCCACGTAAATTAATTACCCTCCACCATTTGTTCTGTTTCGTGAGCAACAAATGCCGACGCGAGTGTGCATCAATAGGACATCTCGTTCGTTTGCAACCGCGAATAACTGCACGAAAGTCTCTGTAATTTATGGCAATTTCGTGTACCATTTAAAGTTCCTACAATTCCTGTCAAATATTTTTTACTCGTTACACTTTCGTATTTCCGAGGAAACTGCAACTCGTGATAATTTCAATTAATTTGTCAAACATGTCTGTTATTGCCATATATCAAGCTTTTACATCCAGCTCCAAAGTTAAACTTCTCAAGGGAGACAGGATTATGAAGTTTAAATGACTGGAGCTTCAAGTTTATACAATTCTGAAGTTCCAGAAAGGAGACATCAAAATTTTGCTATAACTAATTTTTTAGAACCTCGTCAAACTACATGCAACCTTGTCAAACAGCATTTTAGATCCTCAAACTTTATTGTCAAGCATCCACAATGTTTAGAGGATGTTTGTAAATCTTTCTTTTGCCACATCTGTTGGAATTCAACATGGTCAAACTGCATTCAACCTCGTCAAACAGCATTCTAGATCCTCAAACAACATCCAACATCCTCAAACTTTATTGTCAAGCATCCACAATGTTTAGAAGATGTCTGTAAATCATTCTGTTGTCAGATCTGTCAGTATTGAACATCGTCAAACTGCATCCAACCTTGTCCAACAGCATTCTACATCCTCAAACAACATCGAACATCTTCAAACATTATTTTCATACAACCACAACGTTTGGAAGATGTTTGTAAATGATTCTGTTGCCATGTTTGTTGGTATTAAACATCGTCAAACTGCATCCAACCTTGTCCAACAGCATTCTACATCCTCAAACAACATCGAACATCTTCAAACATTATTTTCATACAACCTCAACGTTTGGAAGATGTTTGTAAATGATTCTGTTGCCATGTTTGTTGGTATTAAACATCGTCAAACTGCATCCAACCTTGTCCAACAGCATTCTACATCCTCAAACAACATCGAACATCTTCAAACATTATTTTCATACAACCTCAACGTTTGGAAGATGTTTGTAAATGATTCTGTTGCCATGTTTGTTGGTATTAAACATCGTCAAACTACATCCAACCTTGTCCAACAGCATTCTACATCCTCAAACAACATCCAACAGCTTCAAACATTATTTTCATACACCCACAACGTTTGGAAGATGTTCGTAAATCATTCTGTTGCTATGTATATCGGTATTGAAGATCGTCAAACTGCATCCAACATCAGCAATCAGCATTCTACATCGTCAAACAACATCCAACAGCTTCAAATATTTTCAAACGTCCACAATGTTGAGATGTTTGTAAATCATTCTGTTGCAGACTTTTCATAGCAACTCCGATTACTCGACTACTCGAGCAACAAGGTATCTCTGCGTTATCATACGCTTCACTGATCCAGCTGCCTTTTCATTTCCGCCTTCGATTATCGCAACGAAACCAAACTCTTCATCGATGATTGAAAAAAGGTTGAACATCTTACTCCGTGGACAATATCGCAGAGGTTCGGTATAAAGAAGGTCTTCTATCGTTTTCGATTCGTTCGATGACTTCACGAACGGCATTTTGTCGAATGGCTCCATCAACCAATTCATTTCCGCTTCTTTCATCGACACCGATCGAACGAGACACGCGATTAGATTAACACAACGCGAGTCGCGACAACGATAAAAAATCTCGACTTCTGACGCGGCCATCAACCATCGGAATAGTAAATAGGAATCGCTGCATCGGAAAATAGAAGAGATTCGAGAATATGTTTCACTGTTATCAACGATGCCATCGCTTATAGGAGGCCTGATAGGATGAAACAGCGACTCGATTAACACGCGCATGTGCCGGTAGGCGTATATCGACATTTATTGCCTACCATTCTGGTCGATAATAGGACACATGATGCTGCGTAATCAGTTTACCGCGAGAATTGCTAAATCTCTTGCAATCGGTTCGTTTAGAACGAAAGCATAAAGCACGGTCGGAATTCTACCAACGTATAAATGCGAACGTGCTGCTCTAAATCTAAACGTTCCACTATTTACCGATTAATTAATCGATGCGTATAATAATATATCCGGCTACTTCTCGTTGCGATAAATCTGTTTATTCAATTTTAAATTAACACCTTGGTTACAGTGCGGTTCAAGTGCGGTGCTTTCGATGTTTATCATCGGACATGTGCTTTGGAAAATTTATCACATTTCCAAATCCTGGCCTAAATCCTGGAGCACCATGTTACTACATTTCAAACATTTGCTTCCACGAAACCCTAGGTCTAAAATTACTACATTTCGTAAATTTCTAGGTTACTAAAATTTCTATGTCCTCAAATATCGAAGTTCTCAAATTACCGAAATCTCAAATTTCCAAGTTCTCAAGTTTCCATGTTCTCAAATTTCCATATTATCAAACTTCTAAATTCTCAAATTACCAGGTTCTCAAAGTTTCGAATTCTCAAATTTCCAATATTCCAAATTCCAATATTCCCAAATTCTTATATCACCAAATTCCTATATCCCCAAATTTCCAGATCCCCAAGTTCCAATACTCTAAAATTCCCAAATCCCCAAATTCCAATATTTCCGCATCCCTAGACCCCTAAATATATCCCTAAATCCCTAGATTCCAAATCTCTACATCCCGAAATCCCTAGATCCCAAATTTCTACATCTCGAAGTCCCTAGATCTCAAATTTCTACATCCCAAAATCCCTAGACCTCAAATTTCGACATCTCGAAGTCCCTAGATCCCAAATTTCGACATCCCAAAATCCCTAGACCCCAAATTTCTACATCCCGAAGTCCCTAAAACCCAAATTTCTACATTCCGAAGTCCCTAGAATCCAAATTTCTACATTCCGAAGTCCCTAGATCCCAAATTTCTACATCCCAAAATCCCTAGATTCCAAATTTCTACATCCCAAAATCCCTAGAACCTAAATTTCTACATTCCGAAGTCCCTAGATCCCAAATTTCTACATTCCGAAGTCCCTAGATCCCAAATTTCTACATCCCAAAATCCCTAGATTCCAAATTTCTACATCCCAAAATCCCTAGATCCTAAATTTCTACATCCTGAAATCCCTAGATCCCAAATCTCTACATTCCGAAATCCCTAGATTCCAAATTTCTATTTTCCAAAATTCCTTTGTCCTCAAATTACTGTATCCCCAAATTCCTATGTCCCCAAATTTGCAGATTTCCAAGATCCTACACTATCAAATCCCTGCATTACCAATCTATAAATCCCCAAAAATCCTATCTCCCCAAATCCATCTCAAGATCTTCAAATCCTGAAAAATCCTCCAAAATCATCAGAAATAGACCGTTTCCGTGATCGCCATATTTTTCATAGTGAATTCAAATTTACTGTCAACTGATTGACCAAAGCTTGCCAATGTTGTCCAAGACGAACAATTATCCAGATCAAGAGGATTAAAAAGATTAAGAACGTTGAGAAGATATTAACGGAGCGAAGATAAATTTCCCTGAAAAGAATGATCGAAATCTGCGAGGTGGTAGAAGTGAAAAATCAAGGGTCCCGGGCAAACTGTTGGTCGCGCGCTCGAGCGGCGCACGGTGGGGGTAATAACGTGAAATTAGGAGCTAATGTGGATCGATGTGCCCTGCCGACGTCGTGGCTCGACTGTTTTAAGAGCGATAATAAAAACGAAACGATTTCGACGAGGGTTCGTCCACGGACGTTGTACGACGAGGGGAACGAACAGCGGAAGAGGCGTTTCCAGCGAACGCGACTTCTTCGTTCAACTTTTGCCCCGCCTACGCCTACGTGTTTCTCCGATCCCCACCAGGATTCCCCTAGAGAGAGGGGTAACTCCCTACCCGCGATGTGTTTCGATTACCAACCGACTGGCTGCGAACGTTCGACTGGCGCAAGTCGCCATGGAAACCGACGAAAAGCGTCGCCCGGGATTGTTCGAAACAATTATCCGACGCTCAATTCTGCCCGCCGCTAGTTCTATGTATCTCTTTGCGCCTGCCGGATGCCCTCCAACACCGGTGAATAAAAATCCTTCACGATCCTCATTCGCTTCGGGGATACGCTTTTGACTTCTATCGGGATTCACTATTTTCTTACGCTTTTCACAGTTTCTCACGTTTTCTTACATTACTCATTCTTATATTTTCTTACAGTATTGAACTACTCTCACATCTTCTTACATTACTGAACTACTCTTACGGTTTCTTATATTATTCAATTATTCTTATGTTATTGAGCTATTCTCGTTTTCTTGCACTTTTCAATTATTCTCACATTTCCTTACATTATTCAACTTTTCTCGCATTTTTCAATTGTCCTTACATTTTCTTACACGACGTAATTATCCCACGTCTTTGTGTATTTTTACTTTTCTTTATGACTTCTAGTGTTTTTCGCCAGATGGTTGTGTTGTACAAGGTCTCTAAAATTTGTGCTCTGAAAGTGTTCAAAAGTACTTAGATGTTTAACAGAAAATTTTACCTTCGTGAATTTCATTTGTTTCCTACTTACTTCAATTTTTAATTTCTTTAAACTATGTATATTTTACAAATGTTAAAAGCGGTATATTTGTGGTAACACTTCTGTTATACTTATTCTGCGCTCAGTGTGTCAGTCCATAGATCTTAAACTCTGTCACTTATTTTTGAACTTTCATTTGAAACATATGTTTTCATTTGAAACAATTTAAAACTTGATTATTGAATCCTAAATGTTCATGGCCAAAATTTGAAATGTAATTTGGTATTGAAATAACCATGATTAGTTTTTGGGAGAAGAAATAATTTGCACTCAGGTTATGAAAGACGCTGTAAGTGTCGTTAAGTAGATAGGGATGTGGTCAGACACGTTTCAATTGGCAACAGACTGAACTTAATTTCATTCGATTATGGCTACTTTTTATATAAATAGAGAGTCGAATATGAACATGTCGTTGAATATAAAAAAGTTAAACACTAATTGTTAATTGCTTTACTCTTAACAAATAAATGATAGCTCTTAACAAATAAACGAGGTTAAGAGATAAATAAGAAACAATCATTCTATTTCTCAAAGTACATGTATACACTCTTTGTTATTGCAAAAGTTAATAAACAAAAAGAGCAAACAGTTAAGGTAATATACCTTGCTCCAGCTTTCAAGTGTTCAATGCTATCGTTTGTCATTTTTACTCGATACTATTCAAAGTCTAGACTTGTAAATTATAAATGTTAATATGAACAATAACTTAGTACCTGAACAGTGTGAGCACATAAGATGACTATTCATCGCCAACAATTTTCAAACCTTCCACTAAGAAAGTAAAATTCTTTTATATAACCCTAAACTTTCAGTAATAGAAATTCAGGTAATTTTTACCCATTCGGAGAGGGACATAAACATAGATCCTCTAAATACCTGAGGCGTATCTCATGGAATATGAGGGAAAAAGGTATTCTGCAAACGTTTCCCTGAAGATGGCTGAATAGTGGTTATATAGTATTCCGGTGGAGTTTTACTTTAGCAGAAGCGAGCAGGGATTCGTGGTGTATGTGTGTGTAAGAGCTTGCGTGGTTAAGGGTACCACGATTCGAGCAAATGTGTTTCACGCTTCGCTAAGCGACGGCTCGATTGGAGATCAGAAAGATGTACGGCATCCCGACTGTCTCCTCGGAATATAAAACTTTACGTACAAGCGAAATGAAAAATTTCGGTACACTCTATCTCGGAAGCGACACTTGAAACTGCTACGAAATCCATTGCGATATTGGTATTCGATTATGATCTTACAGATCGATAACCTGATATTAATTAAATAAATTTCAATCTATTACTGAGTAGTAACTTGTGAGTAGCGTATGACTTTTAGTGCATGATGGTTCAAAGATGAAGTGATTTACACTGAAATACAAGATTACTTCTTAATTTGTTTCACCTATTTTACAAAATAGAAAGTGGTTCTCAGAAAAATGTGCAACAGTATGTGACTTTTTCATTTATTATAAGTGGTACATGAAAATATATATGTTAATATTTATCTGAATTATTTATGAGATCCAAAAGAAATTCCTAGATGACGAAATCTCCAAGTCCCCAAATTCGAAAGTTCAGAAGATCTCAAATCCCCGAATTTCCAAATTCCCCAAATCCCTGAATCCCCAAATACTGAAATCACCAAGGATTTGAAATCCACCAATTTTCAAGTTTTCAAATTTCCAAGTTCTCAATTTACCATGTTCTCAAATTTCCAAGTTCCCAAATTTCCAATATTCGAAATTCCAATATTTCCAAATTCCAATATTCTCAAATTTCCAATATTCCCAAATTCCAATATTCCCAAATTCCAATATTCCCAAATTCCTATATCCCCAAATTTCAAGATCCCCAAAATCCAATATTCCAAAATGTCTATATCCCCAAATTTCAATATTCCAAAATTTCCAAATACCCAAATTCCAATATTTCCACATCCCTAGACCCCTAAATATATCCCCAAATTCCTATGCCCCATATTTCAACATCCCAAAATCCCTAGATTCCACATTTCTACGTCCCTAAATCCCTAGATTCCAAATTTCTACGTCCCGAAATCCCTAGATCCCAAATTCCTACATGCCGAAATCTCTAGACCCCAAATTTCTACATCTCGAAATCCCTAGGTTCCAAATTTCTACGCCCCGAAATCCCTAGACCCCAAATTTCTACATCCCGAAATCCCTAGATTCCAAATCTCTATATCCTGAAATCCCTAGGTTCCAAATTTCTACGCCCTGAAATCCCTAGATCCCAAATCTCTACATCCTGAAATCCCTATATTCCAAATCTCTACGTCCCAAAGTCCCTAGATTCCAAATCTCTATATCCCGAAATCCCTAGACCCCAAATTTCTACATGCCGAAATCCCTAGATTCCAAATCTCTATATCCCGAAATCCCTAGGTTCCAAATTTCTACGCCCCGAAATCCCTAGACCCCAAATTTCCACGCCCCGAAATCCGTAGATCCCAAATCTCTACATCCTGAAATCCCTAGATCCCAAATCTCTACATCCCGAAATCCCTAGATCCCAAATCTCTACATCCCGAAATCCCTAGATCCCAAATCTCTACATCCTGAAATCCCTAGATCCCAAATCTCTACATCCTGAAATCCCTAGATTCCAAATCTCCAAATCTCAAAATCCTCAAATCCTCAAATTTCCAAATCCCCAAATGGCCAAATCTCCAAATCCCGAAATTTTTCATTTATGATAAGTAGTAAATAAATGAAAATATATATATTCAGTCTATCTCACTATTTAAATGTATTCGAGGAATTAGAAGCTGGTAATTTTCAATGCAACAGCGTCAATTCGTGATAAAAATGTATAAAGGTAGAAAGCACCATCGTTCATTGGGAAGATTTGCGACGGATGAGATTTTCTGCGAGGACTGTATTTGAAGCCTCTGTTATTTTCGCGAACATCCAGATATCGTTTCCGCATCACGTCTCTGCTATTCGCCTCGGTTCACCTGGAAATAAATATGTTTCCCTTATCGTTCCCGGCCGGCCGATCAGAGAACAACGATTTCTGCAGTTCTGAAGGGTCGACAGAGGGATAAACGTAAGAAAATCTTTATTACACGGTATAACAGATACACAGAGAGCACACCTGGTGAGCCCTTTTGTTCAGGGAATAGTTCTTAATTCGTGGCAATACGGTTTGTAATTACGGTTATCTATGATCGTATATGATAGAGGTGATTAAGACAATTTGGCTCCTTTTTTTTCTTCTTGCCTCGTACAATAATTCAGGGAAAATGATTGGAGATTCGGGAGATACCCGGGTGATTAACGTCCTTATTAATTACGTATCCTTGATACCCGACTCTCGTTTATCGTAATTAATTGCTGTCTTGGATGCGCCTGCACTTTCTAGCTGATTAACGAAAATGTTAATTAACACGGTATCGCGTTTGAGAGATTCAATTTTTTTCCTCTAATTATATTCGTTAAGCGGCTATTCATCTTTTTGGTATCTTTATGAGCGAATTTTTCAAATATTTTTATCTCTTATTTTTAATATCGTAATCAATTGGCGCATTGCCCCATTATCCCAAAAGAACACACTTGATGTGCATTTAAAAACAAGCAAAATAAAATTGCGTAAAGATAAAATCATTTATGTCTTTAATTTAAAGAGAACATACTTGGTATGGATTTAAAAATGTGTGAAATAAAATTGAACCAAAATTAACTAATTTATGTTTTTAATTTAAAAAGAATCATCCTAAAAAAACAAACATGAGTGGATTTAAAAATAAGTAAAATATAATTGCACAGAAATAAAATCATTTCTATCTCCAATTTTAAAAAATCATCCGTACATATATTGTCATTAAACAATTACTTTCTTTCTATTCTAAAATCCTCTCTCCAATTGCCATTAACATAAAAGAAGACAAATAATTGAAAAGACTTAAAATAATTAAAACCTTGATCACTTATTTCAAATAAAATCATCTAAGGTTAATTCCAAAAATTATTTCTAATAAAGTGAAAGACGTTTGAAGCAAGAAATAAATACATGAAAGTTCTTCCAGTTTAAAAAACGATAACTGCTGAGGTTAGGTTAATTGCAAACGCACTTCTCCGTTCGAATCAGTTTCTCTGAATAATCAATCAATGACACGTTTTCTACGAAAATTTGCGTACCTTCAGCTTCATCCGTTAGAGCAACAGCGATAAAGTTGTACGCCGAGTATTTTGCAGTGAATGACGCGAGTGTTAACATCGTTATTAACGCAAAGAATATAGATTGAACGGTAATTCGAAACGCGGCAACACAGAATGATTCAGATGCTCATTGCCACGAAGCTCCGGTACCGTTCGAACATCAATAACGTCTAATCACCCTGACGTAGAACCGATCCTGCTTGGTCCTGCGGTGCAATTTCGTCCTCTAAGCGTCCGCCACAAATCACACCCCGACGCGATTTCGGGACCCCCATTCTCGACATTTAAACTCGGCCGGATTATGGTGCCGGAGCCTCTTGCTCTGCCCGATAATTAATCGCCACGATCTGTTTTACGATCGCCTCTAATCACGCTGCGGAAAGAGTTTCAAGAGATTCCAAGTGCATTTTCGAAGCTCTGCCGCCTCTGAAAAAACCATTTCTTTTTCCATTCGCGTTCCATTCGGATCTGTTACTCAATTTGCTATTGGTACTGTTCACCTCGTAATTGTTATAGCTCATTTCTTTTTTAGTACCACTTTTTAGTAAGGAACTTTTTTTAGTAAGCACCACTGTCTTTCAGTGAACGACGTTTTTAAGGAGCACCATTTTTAGAGACCTTTTCTGCAAAATCTTTATTTTGTTAAAAATAAATAAACACTCCTTGAGTCGACACAATTTATGATGAACCTACAATAATTTTCTTAGGAAGAAAATATACATATTTATTTAGCAATTTGAGATTTGAAGGGCAACACAGAATTAAAAAACATTATTGTCAATAAATAGTAACAACCTTGAATATAATAATCGTCTGAAAGTTCTGCAACGTGTATAGAAGGTGAAAGTAAGAAGTTTTTATACAAAGTTGCAAGATTTTTCAATCAGTGAAGTACTCAGTTTGAATTATAAGAGAGTTTATGTTCTGTGATCGAAGACGAAAGTGTCAGTAACCGAGGGTACCCTATGTACAACTTTCTTATTCTCTGCACTTTATGTTTATCTTTTTACTTCCAGTCGAATTCACATACTTTATATTGACATATTTACATATTTTATATTGACATGTGAATTTTATATTCACATATGAACTTTAAATGTATTCGCATATGAATTTCTCAAAAGAGACCAATGTAACAATTTTTAAAATTGATAACTTTCCAATAATTTCAAAATAATATGGTACCAAGAAAAGTAAAGGAATTGATAGTTTTTAAATGCACTTCCCAAGTGAAAATCAACTGCACATAAAGTTCTGATTGTGCGACTCTTTCGAACCGGGACGGCATACATTATCCGTGAAGTGGTTGTAATTTTAGTTCATAACTTAATTTCGGTGGTTTATGGGAAGAAAAACGATGACGAGAGTGGATCGTAGCTATCCGATACCGGGAACCGCGGGTAATAATTCTCATTTAACCATGTGCCGGAAATAACGATGAAATAACGACGACGGAAACGTCGTCCATGGGAAAACGAGACAAATATTCGCTTAAATACGGTCAACGTTCCGTTTATAACTGGTAACGGTTATAAACTTGTTTGCGAAGGATACAATTTCCTTGTCCTTTTGAGATATTTGTCCCTAGGTACATCTTACTAGAACATATCTGCACTTTCATATTATTTGAACTATTCTAATTGAACTCTAATTGAATTCTATTTCAAAGTACTGTTGTCAAAGTTAAGTTTAAGGTAACAGGAAAATGTTCGAAAGCAACCTTTTTGTTAAATGGAAACATGTATACAAAAGATGTTTGAATCATATGTAGGAAAGATGTGTAAAACACGTATACAAAAATGTATGAAACATGTGTATAAGAGATGTGTAAAATATGTGTACAAAATATATGTGTCACATATGTAGAAAAGATGTGTAAAACACATATGCAAAAACGTATGTAACATATATGCAAAAGATATGTACAAAACATATGCAAAACATATGTACAAAATATGTGTGAAACATATGTAGAAAAGATGTGTAAAACACATATGCAAAAATGTATAAAACTTGCATACAAAAGATGTCCAAAACATGTGTAGAAATATAACACACATGTACACATAAGATCAAACATATGTACAAAAAATTGAACACAAAAATATGTATACAAAACGAAGTTCTTAATGAACTAATATTCAGATTAAACATTATTCGTTGCTGTTGTGATATCTGGATTTTGTAAGTCCAAACTCTAGTTATATTGCCGGACATACATGGACCTTGAGCACAATAGCTGTCATCATGAAAATGAACGGGGACTAAACGAATATACATTAATATAGCAAGAACTAACGAGATCCTAACCATCGGTTGAACACAAGTACGGCAATATAGCAAGAGCCTATTCGTATGTAGACTCTACACAGATTCTTGATCTCTGATTTTGATTGTAGTTCTCTCCAAAAATAAATCTTCTTTAAATCTCGAATAAATTTCATAAAATAATCTTCCATTAATAAATATAAAAGTTGTAAATAGAAGGTTATTAAAAAAGTGTACAAGAGAATAAAAATCTGGTAAACGTAGGAAGGAATCGTAGTCATGCGAAAGCGTAATAAGTTTGTACGGTAGGTAAAAGTGAGAGACACATGCTAGGTATTATCGGAACGTATCTCAATTACGGTGGCGTCCATAATTAACAAAAGCAAGGGGTATAGCAGTAGAGCGTTTGTCGGAAGCTCGGGGTATTTTGTTATCGAGGCACAGAAACGGTGGATGGTGGAACCGCACAATTACCCGGCGCAGAATGTACATCGTTCGGAAATAGGTGCACGGAATCGCGGGCGCAGATTAATTGTAACTGCATCGTGGCTACCGATTTGCCTAATTAATTCGGTTACTAATGGTCGCCACGGAATCCTCGAGTTCCGTGGATCGAAACGTGGCCTGTGCGAACGCGATTCACGTCCAACGCCTATCAATTGGAATCGAAGCGAAACCGAGTTCGATTCCACGGCTGCCAGGCGACGATGGAAACACCGGCTCGGCGCCGGAATTAAATCGTCAGAAATCTTGGCTAACCCGTCCTTCCTCCCATGTGGACTCGATTAATTCCAATCGATTCTGTCTCCTTCTCTACACCTGTCCTCGCCGTATCGCTTTCTTCCAAGGTTTAGTAATATCAATTGCGACCGACACTTTTGGACGTACCGTGCAACTCGATGTAATTGCACCTGTCAAAACTACGCCTTAAGCTTTTCAACATTATGGACATAATCTAGCATAAATATTTAACCTATTAGGTAAGCTACTTTTGATCAAATGCTTCGAATTAGAGAAATGTGATAATCTGGAACTTTTAGAGATTAGGTTACGAGTAATGGGTATGATATGGACAGCCAAGTTATATGACAGTATATATATTATACATATATGTATAATATGGTAAAATAGCATTGTAGTATACTAGCATACAGTAGGACAGTAATATAGCTTTATAATGAAAGAGTGAAATAGAAATAGCAGAACAGTAATGTACTGTAAAATGGCGGTATGTGGTAGAATATTACAATCTTGACAATATAGTTTATTTACTGCAAGTTATTGTATAGTAAAATACAAGAATAGTAGAATAGTGAGATATTAATAAATCTACCAGCCATATCTAAATATCGAGCCACCCTAAAAATGTCCTCCCTAAAATTGGGAACGAAAAATGTGCGAAAAAGTAATAGGTATTTATTCAGAGGTAGCAAAAATGCAGTAATTAAAAAAGTAATGGAGCAATTTTTGATCGCATACCGCGATAGTACAATGTCTCGCTAGCGAGGCAAAATGTTCCCAAGCGAGAGGCGGCGATAATGGATTTTTCACAGGGACCGAGAAACGGCGTGGCGTGCCGTTACGAAAACGTTGTTCGACCGCAACAATCACCGGCTTGTTTACCGAACAAAACCGCGAGGACGTGATCGCGGATGGTAAAAAGAGGGACGAGACGACGTAGCCAGAGTAAGAACGAAGCCGGGAGAAGTCTATCTCGTTGAAAGGAAGGTAGCCGATCGAAAGATATCGGCATCGAACGGTTACGAAGCCACGAAGAAGACCAGAAGCCACCACAAAAGATCCCGGTTCAGATATGGACATCGCGTTCGTTCCTTTTCTTCTTTCTTTCCCTTTTCTTTTCGCTTCCACCTCGGTGAAATCGTTGGCCTCGCGATTTCACGTTGTAAACGATTGACTCGAACGAGATCGACGGCTCCATTGAAAACATCGAACGAAGAAACGGACTTGCGTTATAAATTGAGATACAAGGTATCCACTTGACTTTTTTTCATTTCTCGCTTCAATGATTCCATGCCGATACTCTTCCACTCTTTTAATTGATTAGCCTGGGTATATGAACCTTCCCTACCATTTTTTGGACGTTGTTGGATCTTTGATTAAGCGGAATTCTTCAAAACTTTCGGCACGGAATAAGGTCTCGTGCCTTTCTCTTTAATTGAACTGTCAACGATCTTTGTTTCGCCGCCAGTTATATAGCCGTATATTACATTTTCTACACGTTGTATCGCCACGCGTTGTACCATCATGCGTTATATCTTCCGCGCGTTGTATCGCCACGTGTTGTACTTTCTACTTAATATATTTTCCACGCGTTATATCGCCTATGTGATATATTTCTCAAGCGTCGTGTTCTCTCCCACGTTATACAACAATACACTATACCTCCCTAGCCTTGTATCTCTTACAAGTTATACTTTCTATGCATTCCATCCCTCACTTCGCATTCAATAATTTTACCTTCCACTTATATAGCCGTATTATGTGCACCTAACAAAATACACCTAGAAGATAAGATAAAGTATAATGTTCAAATATTCAAACAGAAAGAAATTTTAAAGACCATCCAATTTTAAAGACCTCTATGTATATAGCCGTTAAACAATTTTAAGCGAAGATAGACAACGAACGGTGAAAAGACATAAAGCAAGCGAGGAAAATTAAAAGGGATAGCAAAGCGAGCGAATGGACGGCGTGGCACGGTTAATACAGCACGGTGGAAAAATTAAAATAACGACTTGATTTATTGCCGAAGTTCTCACGGTCGACAAGAAGAACGAAAAAGTTTCGTCACGCCAGGGATTCCGTTGGTCGTCGTCGTCGTCGTCGTCGTCGTTCTGGCGGATACGAGAAAGAACGTTCGTTCCCTCTCCCTTTTTCGCCGACCGGTTAACACCCCCTTTTTCCTCCACCACCACGGCCGCCGTTCTTTATTCAAAGTTGTAATAACGTTTGGCAGATGTTTCTGATATAGTGGCGAAGCTCAGGGCCGCTTTATTCCGCGAACTTTTATCGAGTCAATTTAAGTTGCTGCCAGAGAGCCGGGCTCGCGTCTGTTCGCCTTCCTTTTCTCCTTCTGTTGCCACCCCCTCGTCTCGCAACCCCCTTTTCTTCCACCTTCGTCACGTTTTTCTTCTCAAACTTTGTATTCATATTCATTGTGAAGCGTGGCTTCTTTTCGACGTTGTGACTCCCGGCCTGGCGGATAGATTTCCTTAATTTTATGCCGCCAGACAGCGGACAACTTTCGAATTTGTTGGACGGAATGCCGATGAAGCTCGGAAACATCTTCGTTGATCGCTTTCGAAAATGAAGCGATCGGAACTGATAATCGCTCGATGCTCCATGCGTTAGAGGCGACGTGGAAGGGGCGTGAAATTCGGGGGTGTAGAATTTCAGATGATTGCACTTCGGGGCGCAGTATTCTGGAACCCTTGAATTTGGGATCGTAGAATTCGGGAGGATCAAATTTGGCAGAACGTGGAATTTGGGGGTGTGAAATTCGGGGGCGTAGAACTCGGAGACGTGAAATTTGGGGCCGTGGAATTAGAGAGCGACGAATTTGGGGACGTAGAATTTCAGATCTTGCAACTCGGGATTGCAAAATTCGAATGAATCAAATTTGAGAGCGTTAAATTCGGGGACGTGAAGTTAGAGAGCGTGGAATTAAGGAGCGTGGAATTAGGGAGCGTAGAACTTGGGATTATCGAATTCGGGGGCGTAGAATTTTGGAACACTGGAATTCATTAGCATAGAATTCGAAAGAATCAAATTTGATGGCGTTAAAATCAGGGACGTGGAATTAGAGGACGTGGAGTTTGGAAGCGTGAAATTAGGTGTTGTGAAATTACAAATCCTCGAATTCGAGAGAATTTTCAACGCGCCTAAGTATACATAGAATCCAAAAATTTGTTACAAAAATATGAAATTGTCCGCAAAAAGTGAAATTGTGCATAACGAGAGAAGTGGAGACAAAATAACAGAATATAATCCGGTTCATAGTACGAGCAATAATTTGATGTATGTGTGGGCTTCCTGTAACGAGCAGCATATAAATTCTAGCGCACGTATTATGCCAAACTGGTATCGATACGTAGGCCAGGCAAATATAGCCGGGTTTAAACCTGCCGATGTCACTTTATTTCAGCTCACGTGCGAATCCAATCCAGACATGATTTTCCATTTCAAATCGAGCGTATATCAAAAGTCGAGCCGTCTCATCCATATCAATTGAAAGAGGGTATCGCCTCGTGTACCGGAATTATAATAATTGTTTGAATCTACAGAAAAATTGCCGGGCTACACGAATACATTCTTTCTTGATCAAATGCGAGGAGAATTAAAAAACGTAAGTGTAAATTAAATTCGAAACTGTTTCTTGATTAAATTTTGTGGTGTATCGTTGATAAAAATGATAAACGATATCTGTTATTACTGGTCCGATACGGTGAAGATAATTTTGAACAATTGATGCCTGAGTGCGATTCAGTGTCATTTTTATCGTATGTAAATTTTTACTTTAGGGTCATTAAATATTTGAATGTTTCCGATAATGGTTCGATAGGCTTATCAAATGCGGAGCGATAGTTCCTGAAATTACTGTACCAATAAAGTCGAATTGATTTTGTTGGATAACAATTATTGGAACCGTGGTTTTTGTTATTTTTTGTAAAAGAGGGAATTCTGTTTATTGAATCGAAATTTTGCACAGTTCATACATGCGTCATCTGTCTTTCCCTGACGATATTAGTGCGTTTTCTTTACAAAAATGCAATTAATTAACAAGAAAAGTTTCAAAGATACAAAATAGTTAATGTTATCCAATCAATTTATATGACTGTCTAGTTTAATTTATAAATAATTTATTTATTGATTGTTGTAAATGTAGGTTGTTACTTTCTCAGCAACCAACATTGAAATTTCCTTCCTTATCGACTATCGGTAATTTCTTTCAAGAATCTAATTTATTCTGAAGTTAGCATAAATTTCTACTCTTACTTTCAGGTACGGACAGAATATAAAACAGATTGCTTGAGTACTTGTTTTAGTGTGTCTCTTAATATAGCATACCTTATATCGCATCCTACTATATCAACCAAGCCTGGATTTGTATCACAGCTGGCGCTGTCATCTTCCATATTTTTACTCTTACCATAATGAATACAATAATATTTAAATCTAAATATTTACCTATATATTTTAATCACATCATATTCTTCAAGTTCGTAATTATTTAAAATCACAAATCTTATCAATGTTCTCATCTTCAATTATTACCAAGAACAGATACAGATGATTTCTACATTACCTGCCGTAGATAAAGTAGATCAAATTTTCTAATATCTACAGATGGTTTGCTCAGATTAAATCAATTTAAATTAATTAAAAGAATCATTAATTTTCCGGCACTTAACTTTTGCATACATTTATCACACCTTCCAAGTTCAATTGAATTGTAACAACTTGAATAAATTTGAATAGACACTTTCTTAACAGGACGGTAAAATCTTCGAGGCTGTTTTCCATCATCGAAGGTTACTCTTTTTATACGAAAGTATCAAGCGAGTGGAAAACTGTGCTGTGATACATTACTCGCATACCAAAGTTAAAGCAGTGCAGGTGTTCGCATTACTGAACTACAAACAGAAGCATTGCATCAAACATCTTTTTCTTTTTATTAAAATTGTAATCTGAATACTCGTTCTTCTCTAAGCTAATGTGATGATCTAAGAGCTGCATAACTTTCCAGTGACGTAACATTTCTCTAATGACTCTTCTGCATTGCTCGAGCTAATGAACCTGTATTTTATCTATTTATGTATAACCCACATAATCAATAAAACCACAGTATTTAAAAAAGATTACTGAAATCGTCACTTATTATCACAAAATACTCTGTTGAATTAATATTCAAATCTGCAACTTTTTCAAAATCACAACTGCAACATCTGAATGTTTAGACCTGCTATAGTGCTCTGCAGTCTACCAAATTTAGAAGAAATATTATATTTTCAACATTGAGACCACAATCATAGAGCCTTATAATTCCCAGAAAAAAATTTAATTCGTAAAATCCTCCACCTTGCTCAAGAAGTGTTCCAACAATCTTCCCACAATTCAAAAATGAAACCACATCATACAGTTTGAAAATACATTCCACCTAGCCACCAAGTTCCTCGACTAGTTTGCAGAATTTACAGTTGTCCATTCAATTAATATTCGCCTGACCCCCCAAAAACGAAATCACAGTCAAAGTAAAAGGATCCATGAAATTAGCATTACCTACATCCCCGATTCTCGTTCGAGAAAACGAGGACCGCATACCGTTTCGTTCACGAAACCCGGTTGTAGCAAAAGTGAAAAGCGTGCAATAAGTCAGAGAGTGGGTCCGCATGAGTCCCGTACGAGGACAATGGCCGGCGATTAGATGACACCTTTGGGGTTGTCCGGCGTATTTGGCGGCATACACCTGTGCAGGTAGACGAAGAAGGAGCAAGTTAGAGCCTGGGACATCGACGGTTAACAAAAGGGGACTCCACGAGCCACCTGTAACTCGTGTGTAACGGTACAGGGGCTCGTACAGTGGCGCCGTTCGTCGGCAGCACGAACTAGAGTCTTGTTAGGCGAGGTCGAACAGCCGCATACCACGATCCAGAATCGCGTCGAGAAGGCAGTCGGTGTGTCCGGTTGTCCGGGAACGCTTGAATTGGCGAGAAACGGTCGAGGTGACCTGGAACCGTGTCCAGGCATATCCCACAGGACGAGAGTTCAAGTGACACGCGTGCAAATACCCGGATTGTGATCGGAGGATCTCCCCGGTTCTCGGTTTTCCTCTCCGTTTCACTTCTCCTTTCCGTTGGTCCCTTTGTTCCATCCTCGTGGATCGCGTGCATCTCCAGTGAAATCATCCACGGTGACGTCCTCTGGAAAATAAAACCGACGCAGCAGGCTTCCGAAGTGAGTACGAACGTAGAACACCGCGGAGACATCGACGAGCGGCTAAGACATGCGCTTCCCACGAGTCGGACGCCTCGATCCCCGACGATCTACGCTCGATCGATTTTAAAATGGCGCGTTGCACCGTGACACACGAGATACGCCTGGTATTTCACCGTCCGGATGCTGCGAGACGCGGAATGCCATTGAACCTAACTCCGGGACCCGTATTCCTTTCGCTGCCATAAACGCGGAGTTTCGAGCCTTGTGTCACGTTGCCGATACAGACAACGGAATTCTTTAGCTGCTTTTGTATAGCCTCGATCAAAAGTTCGCTCAACGTATACAAGCTCGATATTTTTTATATGTCGATTAAAAGTGAGAATACATGTACAGGCTGTTTCATCAACTTTATAAAGAATAATATAAGAAATGTTGTAGAGTAATGTTGCAGTATCTTGTTCAAACACTTACACAGTTCACATAATTTGTAAATTAACTTGACAAGTTAATAAATTAAATTCTGAATTTTATCTTCAACGTCAACCATTTATAATTATTTATCTTAAAAGTATATTGTCCATACTTTGGTAGTGAACTTTAAAAGATTTTATGAGACTTTGTTTATAAAATTCTTTACTTATAGTCATAGAATATTCTGACGGCATTTGACAAAATAATATCCTGTAGATTTGTTGTTTTCGAATACAAAACAAGTTCATTCACTTTTTTATGTCTCTATTTTTGAATCTGTGAATCATAACCTTTCAAGAATAATCCTATAATTGTACACTATTTTTTGTTTTCTATAATTCAAAATCGCGACCTAGCATTGTTGGGATCCATTTAATAACAAATTTTGGGGAAATTGAATTCTGATCTTAAAATTCACGATTTCATAATAGTCTGCGTGACACAAGCACATTAAGTGAACTAGTCAGTCAAACCGCCGGTAATCAAGTACCTTTGCGAATTAATTTCAAGAAGATGAAAGCGAGCAACTTTTCCTTTTACACAATGTTTCTCACTATCACGCAGATGAATTTGTATAATGGCGTACACCGTTTTTAAAGAGGAAGAACGAAAGTTTTCCTGGAATCTATTTCTTCTAGAACCTGTAAAGCGATCTTCACGAAATCGTTGCAATTAAAATGGCGACCTGAGGTCGTAAATGTGGGAATATGTCCTGCCATTCCGGTGAAATAAAATTGTACCGTTAAAGTGTCATTAAGAAGATTATTTCGACTGTTCAAATTCATCGCTCGGTATTTTAATGAAATCCTTTTTGTAACAAGAGCAAGATACAGTTCGATCTAGTTGCCCGATTAGGCGAAAGTATTCAAGGACAGTGAATCGTGTGACCTCTTGGCTGCTGCTATTTGCCCCGTTATTAACAATTCATTCGTGTCACGCAAAAGTTCGAACGTGTCGGAAAGATATCACCGGTGAAATAATTAATTAATCGCTGCGCGTTGCATCGTGGAATGTCTTCCTCCTCCACCTTATTTTGTAATTCTTTGCAACAAACTTCATTGTCAAACAATTACAAAACGGATAAATATCGAGGTTACGTAACATTGTTACACAAAATTTCGCAATGCTTTTCGAATGTTTCAGGCAGGAAAATATTCATTTTTTTTATAACATTTAGTACGATAGAAAGTTAACTGATTCACGTATGAGATAATTTATAAAACTGCAAATGTTTCAAAATTGTTTTAATATTAGACATTGCTTTAATTTAAATTATCCGAATTTGACACGAATTACCCACATGTTTTATCCTAATTCTGGTACATGACACATAACCAATTTCCTGTTTTACTCGTACCTTGTAGAGAAATCAAAGACATAAACAGTTGTTCGTAGTTTCAGTTACACCGTGTTCTATTGTTAATGCATTGACATTAATTAATTTGCTCTCCACGCTTGTCGGAGCTTCAAATCGCGTCGATAAAAGAGCAGCCTTTAGGAAGCACTTTCACCGTGAATTTTAACTCGTTTCGTATCACTCGCAATCGAACTTTCAACGGTATAACAACCTCTTCCAATTACAAGCCAGCTAATAAATATTTGCACAATCTCGACATTATTTGCGAAATAATCCCGCGGCGATAGAAATCGTATTCCAATTAATTGGTTAAGCAGGGGCAAACAGATACGCTGTTCTCGTTCCATCAAATCACCGACGCCATTGTAACCGTTCGATTTATTGAAATTCGCCAGAAATTAATTACACAGAAAATTCTCTTGAAAATACACATTGTTCTTCATGCTTTAGATTTACATTTCGAATTTTTGAATCCATAAATTTTGTTTAAATTTTATCTTTTTCAACATAAAGGCATTAGGTATATTTAATTAAATATTGGATATTTATGACATTCAAAAATGAAGTATAAAACTGAATATGAAACTTGATGATAAAAGACACAATTACTGATACATGTTAAATAAAATTTAATCTAAAATTGTATAGCAACCCTTATAATTAAATATCTTCAGTAACAATATTATATCATGCTAAACATCAATGTTTATCTACTTACGTTAAAAATCAATTTTTGAGATAAAAATTTCGGATAATTGATGTAATAAAATTGTATAGCAATTATAATTAAATATCCTAAGTAACAATATCATAAATATAAACTCCTGCTAAAAATGAATGCTTACCTTACGTCAAAAATCAATTTTGCACACAAAATAATAAAAAACCGTGAAGAGAGGATAAGTGAATATCGATGACAAATCATCCCTTATTTAAAGAGATTACGTAGCTGTAATTTACAGCGGCGCTGACGGAGATAAGTAATCCTTCGCGTGTCTTTTTCGATAAAGGAGAGGTGCGATTATGAATTACATAAGATCC
The DNA here is from genome assembly GCA_036983795.1 of Megachile lagopoda. Taxonomy (NCBI): domain Eukaryota; kingdom Metazoa; phylum Arthropoda; class Insecta; order Hymenoptera; family Megachilidae; genus Megachile; species Megachile lagopoda. The sequence continues at coordinate 9,168,995 of CM072798.1, forward strand.
TTGTATCACTGTAGTTGAGCTGCTGCTTTCTCTGTATGACCTCGATACTTGCTCGACGAAACCCTGATTCTCTTTGATGTTAGATTCGTGCCTTTGTCTCGCAAAAAAATCTCTCCTACCAATTTTAAATTCAGTATCTCTTTACTACCATAAATCGTAACAATTGTGTCGCAGTCACACGGTTTTGTATAAATTTTTTGATGGAAAAAGGAGCCGCATAAAATGTTTACATTGTTTTTCACGTTCCGAGAGTTTTGCAATGCACAATTTGTCTTGCTGAACGATTTAACAGAAGCAAATTAACCATTTCAACGAAACGGAAGGCAATTTATTCGCTGCCCTGAAAACTTATTTCACCGTGTCGTAGCTGCAGCGATTTGTCGCTGTAATTTTGTACTATTTTCCCGGGTCTACCGTTCCATGTAAACACTGTTTCTGATACCGCTTTGACATGGAATAATAAAATATTTTCTGCTCATTTTTATATCTCCAAAACAGATTACTGAAACTAGTTACTGGATCTGAGTACCCAAATTCAAAATCATAAATTTTTAAATTTCCAATTTTGAAATTTTTACAGTTCAAAATCTCAAATTTCTGAAATCCAATACTCTCCAATTTTCTATTCCCCAAATGCAAAAAATTGCAAATCTTAAATTTCTAAATTTCCAAACCCTCAAATTTCCTTCCTTCCAAATCCCCAATTTCCAAAAATTCCAAACTTCCAAATTTCCTCAATCTCCCAACTTTGAAAATTTTCCAAATTCCCCAACTTCCACTTCAAAATTCCCCACGTTCCAAATTCCCCAACTTCCACTCCAAAATGCCCCACGTTCCAAATCCCAATTTCCAAAAAATTCCCCACTTTCAAAATTCCAAACTTCCAAATTTCCAAATTCCCCAACTCCCACTCCAAAACTCCCCACCTTCCGAATCCCCTATTCCAAAAATAACCACCTCGAAAAGTCTTCAATCGCCAACTTCTAATGCTCCATAATTCCCGCAGCACCTAAATCAAACGAAATATGTCTTAAAGTTTGAACAGATGTCGAATATTAAACGAAGGTTATAATTCATTTCATATATCATGTCAAAAATTATTCATCCAACCCAATCTAAAATTGAAATTCAGCTACGAATACAACGCAGTCAAAATTGAAATAATCCGTATTTATTTCTAAAATAATTCAACAAAAGAAACACACCGTTTACTATTAATAATACAACTGTACTATTTCAGTTGAAAATACGCGTCATAAATTATTCTGAGCGACAACGAAGGCTTCTGTTTATATCTGTTATATTTTCCTTGTACTGTCGTGAATATTCGTGGGTTATTCGCGATCGTTCGTTGACTATGGCTTTAGTATTATCTCGACCTCCATTGAAAGAGGACGCGCGCGATTCCTCTTCCTATTCGAAATTTCCGCGTGGATTCAGTGAACGGTCAGAAAGTTTCATTTACATTCGAAGTTTCTTTAGACATAATGAGTTCTTTTTATGTGCTATTTTTTGTGCTTATAATTTACCGGAAGAATTCTGCTGTTCGAGAATAATGGCGCCTGATGGCAGTAAAAAAGGTCAATATTAATTAATACTTTTTGACTGTAGACTCACAAAATTTGCAAATTTTAGTGCTATTCGAATATTCTGAAAAATATTCTGTAATTTAAGTCTAGAATACAAATTTGCAAATTTTACTAGAATTCCATTGTGCTATATTCAAGTCTAAATATTCTATAACATAAATTTCAAATGTAAATATTATAAGTTCTATTCGAATTCTAATATTCTGAAATATATCCAATTCTAAATATTCTGTAATTTTTCTAGAATGCAAAAATTGTACATTTTACTAGAATTCTAATGTCCCACCCTTCGAGTCTAAATATTCCACAATTTAAATCCAGAAAGCAAAAATAGCAAATTTTCAGCTATTTACAATGGAATTTCTCAAGTAAACCAATTAATTAGAAACTCATAACAGGTAAAAATGTCCCAATTCCGATATTTCCAAAGACGTGTTCACATCTATCAAGATTCTACACTTGTACAAATGTACTTATACAAATATTCGTTTTACCCAAAATTTATAACCGATATCAAAGTAATATCGATCAAATCGATTCGTTGATTAAATGAAATGAAACCAGAGGATAACGTCGGTAAAAGTCCTAGTGTCCTGCTGTGCCTCAGGAATGTATTTCGCAATCTTATGCTAATTTGGTTAGTCACCCTCGATCGGTCGCCTCTGCTCGAATACGCAGCCAAAGTGTGTGTACTTACTCTTTAGAGTACTCGTATAGCAGAGGCGTAGCTCTAAAACTCAACCACGGGAACAATGGCGACGGCAATTTGGCCTTTCGACACCATCGATTGTTCATTGTCCTTTCGTATCCTTAAAGCTGTTCCATTGACTGCGCGAAATGGCGAGATTGGTTAGCCAATCACTTTTATAGTGACATTGAAATGTTTACGACAGTTTGATGAACGGTTGCTTGTCCTTTAAACAAAACTGCCTCTGTTCTTATGACGTTTCTTTTCATTTGGGATTGGTTGGGTTGTTGGCTTTAGTGAGTCATTCGAAGAGTTAGGTTAGGTTGGGATTATTTGGAGAATTATGTCTAAGTTGGGATGAGTCGAAGGATTATTTCTAGGTTAGGTTCATTCGAAGGATTATTTTTAGGTTAGGATCAATTGATGGATTATTGCTTCTCATGTAAAATTATTCAAAGAACTGTCTGCAATTTCGAATCATTCAAAGGACCATTTTCAAAATTTTTATTTAGGGCAAGAATGAAATATGAGTAAGTTCTTAATTTCTGAAGAATTTTCCATAGAATCTACACGTTAATTTGTCATATAAGATAAAGTTGTACACCCATCAATTGTTACACAACGTTCACAATTATACAGCCATCAATTTTTTGCTAATTAACGTTGAAATGAAAATCAAGTTTCCTCCCAACTTTCATTGAAACAAATCAATTCAAGATGGTTATAACAAGAATGAGATGGAAGATTTTATAATACATCAATGTAACACTCGGTGAAATTCACACTTTCTATAGTGAATCTTTTCGATTTCAATGATACATTTATTACGATATCAAAAGTGAGCTTGTATCAATTCTCTACGATTCAGAGTTTCAAATTTGTTATTAATCTTCTACAAAATTTTTTAAACACACGACAATTCGTATAAACCCACCCTTGCACTATGACTCACCAGATGCGTCACAGCTACAATATTAAGACAAAATAAGTTGAAATGTCAATTTGGTATTATGCAATTGCTATACAAGGTTGACTATGCAAATTGACTTGAATTCCAAATTGAAGTATTAATTCCAGTAAAAGAAGCTGAAGTCACGTGGCAGACTCAAAATGGCGCAGGGGGTTAAATTAAAAAAATTAAAATTAACACACGAAGAAGATCTTATAGAAATTCTACTATACCCATTTTATATTGTACTATATGCAAAATATAATGTAACTCCATAAAATATATCAATATAAAAAAATATAAAAAAATGTGAGAAAACGTAGAAATTAAAAATTGACAGAAACAGAGTCGAAGTGAAAACAATTCCGCTTTCTTATCGTCTGAAACTGCACAAGAATGCAAATTCTAACTCAAATTACTTTATCGGAATCTAAACAGCGCCACGAAGTATTACGGTGATAAATCAAAAAGAAATCTCCGCTCGGTTGCGGTATTCAATGGAATCAACTGAATAATTTCATTCTTTCGCAAACACGAAAGTACACAATTCGCAGGTAGATTCGCGAAATATTTTACACGAAAATTATACGCATCGCGTGTTCAAACATTTCTCCCACTTTCACCCTGACAATAAACGGTATCGGGTTTCGTTTCAAGCATAACACGATCGGCGAGAAGCTGACGTTTCTTCATCTTTCGAAACGATAGATCGTTTTCTTGCGACAGTTCCGGCATCCCGGGAACGCGAACCGCTCGATTTTAAATAGCTTTCCAAACACATCGAGAGAACCTTTTTCTTTGTATGATCTTGCAGAAATCGTGAATCATAAGAACGCAATGATATCTCAGCTTTTTGAATCGAGCTATCGTTTCTTCACGCAAATACATTCGCAATGCTTCCGTTCTTTCTGAAACGTCATAGATCGATATCGTACGTGCATTTACATAGAAAAATCTATTTCTTTCCCTTGATTATCACTTTTTAGCAATAATGAGGTGCAATACCGATCAATTTTTTAGCCTCAACACTTTATACCACGATATATAAAAAATAGTCAGCAACCGGTGCTGTAATTATAAACAAGGTTATACTACGTGAAAAAACAAGTCAAAAATGTTCTATGACATTTTTTCGTGGGAGCCTTCGTTCTCGAGAAAATTGAATTTGAACATTCGTCAAATTTGCAAGAAAATCTGTTTATGCAGAAAAATTATTTCAACAAGTTTTCATTTAACAATTAATTCTGACTTTAATAATTCATCTCAGTGATAAAAAAATGTATGAACTTAACGATTAAGTGATCGATCATTGCGTGCTATCACCAAAATAATCAAAATGCACAAATTATATCTAATTATATTTCATCCAACAAGACTCGAACCGTTGTGTCGCACTTTGGGTTGTCAACGATACCGGAAGTCGAATAATAATCAGACTGCACGGTGCTTCCGGTTTGCATGCGTCGCTATTTCCAGTCACGTGTCCTAAAAGTTTGCGACGTTATTCGATTTATGATTTAATACGATTTTCATTTCTTGTAAACTTTCCTGTGAGGATTACAGGGATTGGTGCTAATTATATTCATTCATTTATATTCATTTTTATGTTCACAATTTTAATGAACGGAAGAGAGATTCAGCCATTCACTTGCTAATTGAGAGGAGACATATTTTGTAATTTATTCTGATTTTGGAGAAACTTGCTGACATTGATCGATCTTTGCTTGACAATTTTTTGGTATTTAAAGTTCTCAAGGATAACTGATTTTATATTGATAATCATTTTTAATGTGGTTAGATTTTATTTGGGAGGTTTGTACACTCAGTGGCTTGTTCGCTATCGGACCGTTCGCTATTGGACTGTTCATTATCGGTACGCTCGGTAATGGCCCATTAGCTATTTACTCGCTCGATCAAAAATTTTGTGGTTCCAAAGCTCTAAATATCTGAAGTCTTAATATTTAAACATTCTAAGCTTCTAAGATTCAAAAATCCCAAATTTCCAAAGTCCTCTTACAAAATTCCATAATTCCAAGGTTATAAAACTTCCAAAGTAGCAGAAGTGCAAAGTTCATAAATCCCAGTGATGTTCCCCAGAATCCAACTTCGCAAACAAGTAATAGAAGGCGTCCCTCCTTACATTTACTACCAACATTCACGTACACAGTTTGCGAACTTCAATCAATACCTCAACTTTGTTTACAGTCTTTGAAAGTAAAATTGTCTGTTACAGGAAGCGAAGAACAACAACCTGAGGTGCTCCTGCAAAATGAGGGAATCTTATCTTCCTTGGATAACGCTTTAACGGTATCTCAAGATGTACACCGAGTGGCAAAAGGTGAGTTATCTTATCACTTGATTATTCCGTGATTTTAATTCAAAAACGAAGCTGCAAACCCTATTTGAAGGTTCCAAAGTGAAATCTTGAAATTCTTGTTCAGAATCAGCTACCCCCCATTTCTGAGACCTACACTGTTGTGATTCACCCTGTACGACTACATAGAATTATCAATCTATGTAGATGGTACAAGTATTCCAATATCGACCGAAGGTTAAAGGAGAAATCGTTAACCCTCCCATTGTATAGATTCCGAAAGAAAATAGCTCGATGGGGACACGCCTGAACGGCGTAAAAGTAGGAGACAGAAGAGTCTATTGTTGCTGACGAGAAGAATAAAAAGAAATAATGAGTAGCTTTCGGTTCATTGTGGCGTTGCACAATATTTACGTGGTCAGGATCGTAGCAGGGATTGTTGCGTGGTCGGAGTCAATGATCTGTGTACACGCAATTGCGTCGCCTTGCTAGCTAGCCACTTTCGAATGCCTCTGCGCTTCGTGTTGCTTCGTCCGACGACCTAATCCCACTCTACTCGCCATTACTCGCGAATACTATTGTACGACTTCTACTATCGTACGTTCAGTTTTTAACTGGGCACACGTTTTACCCGGGGGTAGGTCTTAGGATCTTTTGCTTAGGTTCAGATTTCTTCTAGGTCTGGATATTTCATAGATCCACACTTTGTCTAGGTCCACATTTCTTCTAGGTCTGGATATTTCATAGATCCACACTCTGTCTAGGTCTACACTTCTGTTAGGTTCAGACGTCTTTTAGACTTTAGCTACATCCAGATTTATTCTAGGTCTGAATATTTCATAGATTCACACTTTGTCTAGGTTCAGACTTCTGTTAGGTTCAGACGTCTTTCAGGTTTAGACTTTAGCTAGGTCCAGATTTATTCTAGGTTCACATTTCTAGGTCTAGGTTTTAGGTCCAGTTTTCTTCTAGATCTGGACCTTTCATAGATCTACACTTTCTCCAGGTCCAAATTTCTGCTAGGTCTGGATATTTCGAAGATCCACACAATGTCTAGGTCCACATTTCTTCTAGGTCTGGATATTTCATAGATTCACACTTTGTCTAGGTCCACATTTCTTCTAGATTCAGATTTCTTTCAGGTGTTCAGATTTTACTTTAGGTCCAGATTTGTTCCAGATCTAAATTTTATCCAGGTCCAGATTTCATCTCGATCCACATTCCATATGTTCAAATTGCTTCTAAGTCTGAATTATTATGCACATGCACACATTTTCTGACGATCTTTCCTAGCTTTCTCCGAAATCAAAAACAAATAACAGTTGATCCTTTCTCTTATCTTATTTTGATCTACGCCATAAAACACTAATCGCAGTGCAAAATCTAGCACCATATAGCATACGTAAATATAACTTTCAAATGCAAATCATAGAATATTATATAACGCAGAACATAACAATGTTACAATTAATAGGACATACATAAGTGAAAAGAAGTTAGTGAAGCTTGAAATAATATTCTTGAAATTAGGTATTCAGTAAAAATTGTACCAAATTAAGTAATTATTCGATATTAGCTTATGTAATAACTCGCAGCTATCAGTTAGCGAACAAATGAGGAGCAATTATTTGAATAGAGTCGTTCGTGGGAGATATAACCGCAGACAATGACTGATTATGAAGTAAACAATGCTCTTTCAGTATGTTCTTCAAAATCTTTCGAACTGAATGCTCAAAAGTGTCACTGTTTCAAATTTCAGTCAAAAAAGTTAAACTAACATGGTATTTAAATGATCAGAAAAGGAAATATGGTACATTAATTATCAAAGCTATGTGCGTTATATTACACCGATATCATAAAATTGGTTACGCTGCTCGACGACGATGTCTTCCTCAATTATTCACGAGCTCATTATTCGTGATTGGACGAATGTAATACGGATTCGAGTAAAAGTGAGAACTCGGGCGAATCTGTCTGAGCAAGAGGGAAATGTTTTTAAAATCATTCCAAATGTGTCTTGACTAATTTCACGACCCGCGTTCTTACTTCTTGCGGAAACTTCATTTCCCTGTGCATCATAATTCATTTCTATGAAGTACCGTTCGCTTTTTATGGAGTCTTATTTACAATTTAAATTCGATGGTACATCTATGGGGAGATGAGGAGTGGAGTATTGCGAATTTTGGGATTTTGGGAGACAAATTTAGGCATTTAGGGACTTTGGGTCAGAACTTTAGGAATTCATGCATTTTGGAGCTTTAAGATTTGGGTATTTAGTGACGTGGAAATTTTCGAACTTTAAATTTTACTATTATAAAATCTGGAAATTAGAGAACGTCTAACTTCCAGAATCAAAGATTTGAACCCTTTGGAAATCTCCAAATTGTAAAACTTGCATTTTCGAAAATATTAAAAGTCCTGAGACCCAAATCACCCTAAAAGTGTTCCATAAACATCAAATAAAAAGGAATAACATTCAAATCGATCAAAAATACAAATTACCAACAAATCTTGCTCTTCAGCATCACCTAAAAAATTCCATAATCAATCAAAAATAATAAATTATTTCCTCCACTCACAAAACTGTCAACAAAGAAAATATATTTCACAATTAATAACAAACTTACATTAATCAAACCAAAAGAAATATTTGAAGAGACCAAGTACCATAAACACACACGATCACAATTTTAAACGTGTCCATACTCGATCACAATTCTGCACGTCGAACTGACGTTTCTACCAACACAATCGGTTTTTACCATCGATAGTTCATGCTGCTTCTGCAACTCGCCACGGTGGCTAGTTAGAGAATCGCTTCCCCGACGGCCACAACCTATATCCAGGTACCTCCACGTAGGCGTACGCGTATTTAGCGCGTAATTTATATAAGAAGAGAGGCACGCTTGGTTCCACCCCAAAGCACTTCGATACACTGGCGCCAGCACTTCTTCCTTCACGTTTCGAGCGAAAACTCCGTAAAAAGTTGGAATGAAAAGACCTCTTCGACAACTGCTGGCTCCACATATCGCCTTGAAAGGACAAACCGTGTCGATAAGGATCTCGATAACAAATTCAACATAATTTCTTGGACAGACCGGTTGGTCATAGGTAGCCAATTAGACGGTGTTTCGATAAAAAAGGTGTACGCCACTGCGAGCACACAGCAATTGTTGCGGAGAAGAGGCGTATAACTTCCAGTGTTGCATCGAACATCCTCGCGTCCGGATCGTGAAAGCATATTCCTCCTCGTTCCTCTTCTTTTTCGCCCCTCAACAACCCCCGGTGTTTCAGGTTCTCTTCAGGAATTAAGGAATCTTCGAAAGTGGAGTTTTCATGATGGGTGTTTGTGCAAACTTGTGAAACGAGTTGAAGGACGAGTCTGTGAGACTGCACTCGGGTTATTCCGAGCTTCGGTAGAATTTAAAACCTCGAAAAAGTATGTCGAATTCGATTGGAAAGGTTCAATATCATATTTAAACGAGAGGTTTTCTATGGACATGGTGAAACGCGTGAACGTATTCCCGAAACGTCCCATCGACCGTTAACGCATTCTATGGGGCACCGATTTTTCGAGACTGTTGACCCAATGTTCCCGATAGTAATCGCCTCCGTGGCCTCCTAACTCCCTTTAAGTGAATTTAAAATTCACGACGATAGTGTGCTCGACCATCGGTTCAAATCTGTGTCTGGACGTGCTCGGCTTATTAAACGTTTTGTCTCCGAAGATCGATCACTTATCCGACCCAAGTGGATTTTCAAACGATTTTTTGCTCAGAAACTTTTTGGCAAAATCAAGTGTTACCCATGTTAAACATACAATCTCCAACAGAATATGACAAGATGTTAAAAAGAGTCGAAAAGTGGGGTTTCTCAGAATGTACCAGCCATATTTGCAGCTTTCTATAAATAGAAAGAACACGGATAAAATCGCCTAGGGCATGCCTTGAACCCTGAAACACTTATCGGACTTCGGTGATTAAATTGTCGCAGTCTGCTCGAAAATAGCTGGTTAGACAGGTATAGAATAGCCGGTAGAACCCGTACGATCGCGAGTGATAAGAAGGTCAAGCGTTAACCGGTGTTAAACGAAACTGGTGCACGCTTTCAAACGGCCGGCAGCTTTGTTGAATTACACGCTTCGTGGTCTGTTTGTGGTTTAATCGAGGTTCCCGTTACCGCGGTCTCCAGAAATGTCGCTGCCCGACGAATATCACCTGTGTACAAACGAGTTGCCGAGCTACAAGTTCTCGAGCGATAAGTTCATACGAAAGTGTGTAGGCATCGAGAAATGAAAATCGAACGTTGAAGGTACAAGATGGAGTCGTGCAACAAGAAAGCTGAGCGCAGGTCTACGCGATCGTCGACCTCGAGGAATCGGTTTTCGTCACGAAACACGCGCTCGGAAGCTTTCTACGCTGCCGCGGAACCGTTATCCGTCCGACGCGCGTTGCATAATTCCTCCGGCCCAGACCCAGATACGAATTCCGCTCTGAATTCCAGCGGATCGACGGAACGCGTTAGAAGGTACCACTCTTCCGGTCGGCCAAGGTACCGGGACCAAAGTCCGGTGAAAACCTTCCACACGATCCCGAGAGACGTGGCGGTCTCCAGAAGGGACATCCTGCGCAAATACAGCAAAGAGAAACAGGAAGATGGTCAAAGTAGTAAAAGATCCACGGACGTGGAGCCAGAGAGGCCTAAAACCTTGCCGTCCATGGCCAAAAGGTCCCACAAGGAGTCCGCCCGGGCGCAGGTCCGAAGAGTCTCCAGACAGGATATCATACAGAGGAGAGCTAGCGTGGACGCGTCGATCGGCACTCTTCGGGCCAGACACGGAGAGGAGAAGCTAGAAAGTTCAGAGGCGAAAGGTGGCACCTCCACCGGTTTCTCGAGGAACGTCTCGAGGCCGAGGAACACCGGGTGGGGCAGAGAAGATGAGAGAGAGTCCAGGTCGGCCTGTGATTTCCTGACAGTCACCAACAAGCTGCAGGATATTAACCGCGGCCTTGTGCCGAGACCGTCGACCTTGCCCAAGATTGTTCACGCATCGAGGACATCCAGGTCAACGGAGGATTGGGCCAGCCCTAGGCTGGCCAAGGACGCGGTCAAGAAGGAACCACCTGTCTACGGCAGGATTCGACGAAGAAAGTCCTCCCTGCCGAACAGCAAAGGCTCTACGACGTCCCTCAGCGAGACCAGGTATCCCAGACCTGGTAGTTTGCTGGTTAAGGAGAGGGCCGTGGACGTGGAGTTCAAAACGACCACCAGACACCTGCGGGATCCTGTGCCTGACACGCCGTACTATCCGGCGACCTTGCCTCTGGTGGACATGCGAACGAATCCTCACAGAAATGCGCTTTACGCCAAGGTGTCTCGCAAGACGAAGAGTCAGACTTACGATAACAAGGCTGATAAGAAAGCTGGTGTGGACGGTAGGGTCGAGAGTGAGCTAGAGGCTGGACGGACCATGTCGAGGAAGAGGATCATAGAGAACATGAAGGAGGACAGGAGCAAGGTGGATGACTCTGGCGAAATTCAGTCGGAATTTCCGTCAGAAAGTCAGTCGTGCAAGGACTCCGAGAAGGACTCGTGCGAGAAAAAGAACGCAGTGTCGGACAGCAATCGAACGAAGTGCAAGGAGACCAAGCGTAGATCGAAGTCTCAGAGCAGGTTGATCGAAAACTTTCGCTCGACGCATCGAGAGATCGACGCAGTCACCAGACTGGCCACTCTTCCCAGTTATGTGAAAAGTTCGAGAAAGTGTTCGACCGAAAGCCCACCGGGTATCGAGTGTCACGGAAAATCGACCAAGGAGATCTCGTCGAAACAGAGCAAGGAGAGGTCCAATTATGTTAAGAAGTCCAACGGTCATGCGAGGACCTTTAGCGATGCTAATAGTGGACGATCGATCTCGCCCGTTACGACATCCTCCATTTTCGGTTTCTGTACGGGCAAAAGGAAAGTTCAAAATTCCTCTAACGGTGCCGTCAAGAACGAAATCGTGTCGTGTCCCACGTGGAACGTGAAAACGGTTAGCATTCTTTATGATTATGTGCTCACAGCGTGGTACGGAGATTCATGTATGTAGAAGTCCAAAGGGTGAACATAAATCATATAGAGGCTTAGAATAGTTTGTTCTTAGCAGACCTTCATAACTGTGCGGACAGCAGTTATGGAGGGTGGTATAAAAACTCAGGTTCAATTTTTGATTAGAGAAATATGAAAAACAGTATGAACTTATGGAACAACATACGTGTCATTTTTATATTAACAGTTGTATTTCCTTATATATTTTTATGTCCAAATTTTTGTCTTACAGTTTTACATTTCTGTATGAGAATTAGGTTTTGTTTCTGTTCTGGGTTTTGTTAAGTGGACCTACTTTGAAAGATACCTGTTTTGAAATAGACCTATTTTGGACATAGGTCTCCAGAAGTTTTACGTACATTACAGTGGAGTCTCGCTATATGGCCCAAAAGGGGTTACAAGTGAAAATATCGAAATTTGAGTAGAATAAAATGTGAAGAACTGTTTGAGAATTGTTTGTAATTGTTTTTGCAGGGTGAATTGGTGTGGTTCGACCCGGGTGTCGGCCACGTGTTACCAGGAGAAGTCTTGGAGTACCACAGAGCGGCGAACGTTCTTTCCGTGCAAGCAGTGATCGCAGGCAAGGTAAGAAATCAATCATCCCATCGAAAAAACGTCGATGAATCGATTACAGCGACGAGTTTGTAAATGGGACAAGTCTGAGCGTAAATTATTCGCAATTTGAACGATCGGATAAGTTATGCAAGATCTGTGACAGCCTCGATTACGATGCGCGTGAGTCGTTAATGAGTTCGCGTTACTTTTGCGTCGTTTTTTTGCTTGCTTGGGTCAAAACTGAAACTACGTTATTACCGAAGGGATAGAAACACGATGGAAGTGTGTTAGCGTACGTGCTAGTCAACAATACGACTTCGAGGCCAAGGAACAACCGGTTATTCTGCATTTCCTTAAAGCGACGTTCGCTTCGACCAGTTGGTCGACGTTCTTTACTATGTTCCATTGACTTTTTACTATGGCTGTTTGGCGCAATAACAATGGCAGGGAGAATAGAATTCGCGAGAAGAGCTCTGCTCGGAAATGTTTATTCAATTTAATCACCGTTGTTTGTTTCTTGGAAGACCCACTTCGTGTAACCGAGTTATTGTGTGAACTCTTTCTGAAAGATTCGAATATACAAAATCTCGTTTCTTTGTCGATTATAGTCAGAGGAATTTTTTTAGAGGTTCACATTACTCGCCACGTTGAAATGTCAAAATGGCACTTATTGAAATGTTAATCCAATGAAAAATGATTTTCACAATGATGGGAAAGTAAAATGAAAGTCTTCTAATAAAATATTTGACTGGTTCTACATGCTGGGATTTTATAATTCGTTTCATGAAAATGTAATTCATCGATATTTTCAATATCAAGCTATTGGAATAAATAAATCAAGTCACAACTTGTAACAATCGTTTTCACTCTACTTTCAAATTGCTGTACCCAGTTTGCAATACTATGTCATCGAATCAATTACGCTTTCATTTTCTTTTCGTCAACCAGATGTGTTCATTTCGTTGCGCCATTTTGTGTGTCGAATATCCTGAAGTTTATTCTGAATCTACTCTTTGCTACAATTAATCATTTGCTTTATGTCTAAAATATTGGTGAAATGTTCATATACACATTTTCTTCGAACCTCAAGCTTTAAATCGACCTACAAGTATCTTTATGTAACTGAATGCTATCTGATACATTCGAAAGTGCACGCCAAAACGAAATGTCACGAAAAAATCTTCGAAATTAGAGCTCAATTAAATATCGTGAAACAGCACATCCATTTCCTTGATTTTTGTCAAAATACTTTCATATCGTACCTCGTTAACAATACGTACGTACTTATACATTTATTCCTCCGAATACCTAACAGTTCGAATATAATTTGTAATTACAAAGAAGTAAGAAACCGAAAAAGAGCATTTGGTCGCAGGAAGTGTAGAGAAACAAGACTTCCCGTGGAAGCCTAACTGGCTAGTCAAATGCGTCGGGACTAGAAAGTCGAATCCGATCGTCGAATGCCATGCATTCTTTGCGAAATACCGCGAAATACTTCCGCGAAAGTGGTCTGTTCGGTATCTTGAAAAATTACGTCCACACCGTGTCCGATAGAACGTCGTGTATCGATCGTAACGCGAAAGTGCATATCGTAAAAGGGGCAGCATGCTGATCGCGGGGTTGCAACACCTTCGTACACTTTCAAGCTCCAAGGACGATATATCGGCAGGAAACGTGTCTGCTAAGTATTTTTCACGTTCCTGTCTTTCACTTTCGTGTCTCTTCATTGCATTCGGATTGGTCGACTTGGTGTGATGCGACATATGCGATATTTTGGGGTATTTTATTTGGTGCAAGGTACATTTTATTTGGGTACAAGGTGTGGTAGATACACAATTTTAGATAATTACAAAGCTTAATTTGTAAATCAAAAGTCTGGAAATATAGTTTTGGAACTGCGAAGTGCTGGTGACACAGAATACTTTTATTTTTGTTTCACAAGGCTATCTCTTACAGTTTATACTTCTCTAGGTCCCAATCTCTAGAGGACCATATCTTCCGAATTCCCAAAATATTGAATTCCAAATTCTCAGATTTAGTACCAAGGTCTCTCATTACCAGGGTGTCTATTTGTCGAAGTCCCTACCTCTCAAGGTTCCCATCTTTTAAAGACCCAAACTCTCAAGGTTCCTATCTTGTAAGGACCCTAACTCTTAAGGTTCCTATCTTTCAAAGTTCCTAACTCCCAAGGTTCCTAACTCTGAAGGTCCCTACCTTTCAAGGCCCTAAACTCCCAAAACCCCCATTCTCAAGGTCCTAAACTTCTATAATTCCAAATCCTCAAAATTCCAAATTTTCAAGGTATCAATCTCTCGAGGTCCCTATCCCCCAAGTTTACAAATTTGCAAGGTTATTTCTCAAAGTCCCTAACTCTCAAGGTTCCTATCTCCCAAGGTCCTAAACTCCCAAAACCCCCATTCTCAAGGTCCCAAACCCCTATAATCCCAAATTCCCAAAATTGCAAATCCTCAAGTCCCTAATTCCCAAGGTCCCTGTTTCCCAACATCCCAAATACCAAGATCCCAAACCCCAAATTCCAAATCCCAAATACCGAATCTAAAATCCCAATAAAAAAATGTGACACCAATCCACCCAAAGTTGACAAATAACATGATCCTAACGAAAACGCAAGTTTTTGTAATTGTTCGTTATCGAAGCGCGTACTCAAGAGGAAATCCCTCGTCAACAAAGCGCTCGTCGGCTGTCAGATTACAGTTTATTACTCGATCGACGGTAGCAACGATTTTCTAAATAAAGCATAACGTTAATGTAATTGCAGTTGACGATGCAGCCGTATCGGGTTCGTTTTATTTCGCGTGACGAACGCAGCTCGACTTATCATTGATTATTTACCTCTGTGAATGTGTCTCGTATTCGATTTCTCGAAGCATTGTGCACCAGCGGAGTCTAGTTCAATGGTATCCCATTATAGACGACGATGCACACGGGCGTAGAAATTAGATACTCGTGTCGCTGTGTTTCGGTCGTTTGCATCGTAACTGTATCTTATTTATCACTTTCGTAGAAAACAAAATACACTATTTTCAGAATTTATTTTTGTAAAATTGCAAGGCTAATTGTAATCTGTTAGCTAACACTACTACTGTACATGTAACACTTTAATGGCCACACATGTGTGTGATTGATAGGTGGTGGCTTTAATAATTATTACCCTGTAGGCTATTAAAGTGTTGATATCTTGTATACATTGCTCGATATGCTTTACATCTTTATTATTTTCCCAAATACAATTCTTATCAGATGTAGAGTTGTAAACCAGTCTTTTGAGTGACTCCATTTTCTATGGCGTTCACCAAACACCTGACGCTACTCCTAACACCCTTGATCGCTCATCGCACAATTTATTATCGGCAGTAACAAATCAGTTTATATCAACGTATTTAGTACTAATTTTTCATCGCCTAATTTTCCATGTGTGACATAATTATAGCCATAATTAGAGGGACTTCCTCATAACCTAAAAAATGACTCCAACACATATGTTCAATTTAATCTAAGAAAACCACTGGATACATACATTACAGATAATTAGTGTACAAACGTAACTCCTGGAATCTTAAAATTTATCAAGCAGTTTCAAAGTCTTTGTTAATTATCCAACGTTTCAATGTAACGTTAATTTATCTCGGTAACTTTCGCCAATTAATCCGTCTTTAACCGATTCAATTCGCCATGTTTTCAAAATACGTCCCAAAATGAGTTTCTCTGATATTCCATTAATTACACCAATTAATACGAGTGGCTGAAGAAGTTTAACGAACAACAAAGGAGAAATAAATAATACTTGTAATTACTGTGTCAGTAAGGGGTTTCGTTTTGTATTCATATATTTAGAGTCACGGGAGGCTCGTTAAGAAGCCGGTAACGGGATCGGTTTCCGTTCGCAACGATAAACGAACATGTCAGTTAAAGCGTTTAAGATCTGAGGGGATCGCGTTTCCCGCGGTTGAAAATGGTTCGACGCCAATGGGACTGCAAACTCAGCCTGCTCCGGTATCCGGTTAAGTCTCATGTGAGTGGCTTTCGCGTCTTATGTGAATTCGCGCGGATCTTCCTTTTTTATCGTGCATTCGCTCGGTGATCAGCTCGCATTCGTCGGGAGAATCGGGCAAAAAACGCGATGCCAGGAAAGTTCTGGAACAACGTTTCAACAAACTTGGACGGAGCCTTCGAACAAACGCAAATGTTCAAAATGTATCAACGTGTTCACCGTGCGAAGAAATATTGTACATATCACGTATTATGTGTAGATATTAAGGATATTATGGGTTCAGACAGATAGGGACATAACGTTATAGAGTTCTGGACACGTATATGAACATATAGGGATATTAGTATTTAGGGACATAAAAATTCAAGGACATACCAGGTAACACTTGTAAGGATCTAGGGATACGGAGGTACAGTGGTACAAGAATTTAGATATCTAGGGATATAGAAATTTAAGGCTGTAGTGATCAACTTGCATAAAGATTTAATCTGTGGATGTGAAGGTACAGGGGTGCAAGGATTTAGATATCTAGGGATATAGAAATTAAAGAACTGATCAACATGTATAAAGATTTAGATATCTAGGGATGTGGAGGTAGAGTGGTACAAGGATTTAGATATCTAGGGAAATCCAAGAGTACACTTGTCAAGATATATTGTAATCTAGAAATATAGATATAGGAGTCTAGCTATCTAGGGATATAGGATTATGGAGTTGTATCTAGGAATATGGTACAGGGATCTAGGGATTTGGAAATATAGGGACCTATGTATCTAGTAACCTAGAAATTTAGAGATCTACCAATGTGGTAACCTATGAATTTAGAGATCTGCAAATCTGAATATCTAGAAATCTGTGAATCTAGGGATCTAGGGATCTAGGGATCTAGTTATTTAGAGATCTAGTGGTCTATGGATCTAGGAACCTAAGACCCTAAAAACCTAGAAATCCAGAAATCTGGAAATTTAGAAATCTAGAAATACAGGAATCTGAAGATCTAGAAATCTAGTGAAAGCAACCGATCTAGTGACCTAGTAATCTAGGGATCTAGGAACCTAGTAATCTAGGTATCTATAAACTCAGTAATCTAGGGATCTAAGAAACCTAAGAATCCAAGAATGTAGAATAATAAATCTGACAGTTGCTACGTACGATTGCATCAATATTTCGTCAGTAAGCGCCGATCGAACGATAACGACAGTCCAACGGAAAAGTTTAGGCAGTACAAAAGGAAAACCAGAGTCGACGAGTTATTCTGAAACATGACGATGTCAGAAATCCACGATGGAACCGAGCGACGATGTTCAAAAGTCAAGGTTACGCTCGAAGGAAAGTGTCTTCAGACACAAGGACGAGGAAGAGGTGCGTTCGTGTGCGTCACGGCAACACTTCGTACAACGGCATTACAAAACGACCGAGCCAATGCCGAAGAATTTAACGTCCGCCATCGACTTCGATGAAGAATTTCTTCGAGAATTCCCACCGATCGATTCACGTATCGATCACCTGTTGCCAGCTCTTTCGAGCGATGAAAGTGACTGTAGGGATGAGAATTATCAATTTTAAAAACATTAATGTTCTGTCGTGAGGGAAACGTGTTACACAATGTGGTATGTCAATTTTAAGATTTTATGAAAATGACTGCAAGGTTTGGATAAAATGATGTTAATACAAAATGATCATTGAAAAATTGCAGAAGATGACTCATTTCGAAAAGTTGAAAAAATGCTGTCACGATTTCATGACAGAAAAGTATCACAAAGTGCTCATGATACATCAATTTAAAGATGCATAAAAATAGTTGCGAAATTTGTTAATATTCATCAACACAAAATGACTGATTGTATCAATGACCAACCTTGTACAATTCTAAAATATTTTTTTAACAGAAAAATATCACAAAATGGCGCTTATGGCACATCAGATCAACGCTTAAAATTGAATAGAAATAGCTAAGAAATTGACCTATCGATCCCACTTCATTGAATTAAGCAAGGAATCAATTTTTAGACCTAAACAAAAATGTAAGGATAATTGTAGTGAAGCAAGTTTTACATTTCAGCCACAGATCTTCACCCTGACAAACCTGAGCGGAGTGAAACCGAGGCAGGATCTTGGTCAAAATGGAGTCGAGGACATGATACAGTTAACGTAAGTTTCGTTACTAAAAAATAAAAGCTATTTCAAAAACACGATAAAAATTGCAGGGACCTGAACGAAGCGTCCTTACTATGGAACCTGAAGATTCGGTACGACAAGGAGCTAATATACGTACGTCTTCCGTATTTATTACAGCAACGACTAATTACGATAATGATAACTCAATTTATATATTTCGTTAGACATACACGGGAAGCATCCTGGTGGCAGTGAATCCCTATAAAATGTTCGATATTTATGGCTTGGACCAAGTGAAACTATACGAAGGACGGATACTTGGAACCCTGCCACCGTGAGTTCTTTTAATGTCAAAAATAAAATTTCACACGTTTTAACATAAATACTTGAGATATTAAAGTTACGTAAAAATTTGTGAACAATTTCCAGTTTGTTAATTGTAATTTTTGCAGTCATCTGTTCGCCGTCGGCTCGTCCGCGTACAGTCAGGTAACAGCGGCAAATAATGCCAGTGCGAATCAGGTGGTGGTCATTTCCGGTGAATCCGGTTCGGGAAAGACGGAATCCACCAAACTTGTAATGCAGTACTTAGCTGCTGTTAATCGAGCGCCGAACAACCTCGTCACGGAACAAATTCTCGAGGCAACCCCGTTATTGGAGAGCTTCGGCAACGCTAAGACGCCCAGGAACGATAACAGTAGCAGATTCGGCAAATATCTGGAGGTTTATTTCAGGGAGTGAGTAGCCAGAAATTAGAATTAAAATTGCACCTACGTTATCCCAATATGTGAACGTTAAATAAATAAATTACATCCTCGCATCTTGCATCATCGGATTTATGCTTGCACCCAAATTATAGACATATGAAAGTTAGATATATAAACTACATCTTCGCATTTTGCATCATTAGAATTGTAATTGTACTCGAGTTATGAAACCGACATATGAAAGTTAGAAAAATAAATTGCATCCCTATATCTTGTATCATCAGAATTATGGGTGCACCTAAACTATTATAACTCTCCACATATGAACATCTCCACACGTGTATATTATGACTCTTCACATATGAACACCTCCACACGTGTATATTATAACTTTCCACGTATGAACACCTCCACATATGTATATTATAACTCTCCACATATGAACACCTCCACACGTGTATATTATAACTTTCCACATATGAATATCTCCACACATGTATATTACAACTCTCCACATATGATCATTTCCACACGTGTATATTACAACTCTTCACATATGAACATCTCCACACATGTATATTACAACTCTCCACATATGAACATCT
The DNA here is from genome assembly GCA_036983795.1 of Megachile lagopoda. NCBI lineage: Eukaryota > Metazoa > Arthropoda > Insecta > Hymenoptera > Megachilidae > Megachile > Megachile lagopoda. Next base: position 9,188,622 of record CM072798.1, read on the forward strand.
CCACACACGTATGCTATAACTCTCCACATATGAACATCTCCACACATGTATGCTATAACTCTCGACATATGACCATCTCCACATATGAAAGTTAGATTAATAAAGACCATCCTCACAATTTTGTTTGATTAGAGAAACCTAATTATGGTCCCTAAATTCCCCAAATTATAACTAAACTTTGACCCAAGAATAATCCTATCGTATGATTCATCGCTACAGCAAGTATCTAACTAATTAAATCACTTCCTCGATTAATTCAACGGCCATTTCCAGCGGAGTGATCGTGGGCGGAAGAATAACTCAGTATCTGCTAGAAAAGAGCAGAATAGTGACCCAAGCGTCAGAAGAAAGGAATTACCACGTGTTCTACGAGCTGTTAGCCGGTCTTGATCAGCAACTCAGGGACAAATACGGATTGCTAACTCCGGATAAATATTTCTACTTGAACCAGGTGATTCGAAACGTTCAACTGAACGAGTAATTCGTTCGTCAGTTGACTAATTATTTCATCGTTCGAATAATTGTTCACCAGGGTGGGAACTGCGAAATCGATGGCAAGAGCGATGTTCAGGATTTCAAGGCACTGCTATCAGCAATGCAGGTCCTTGGTTTCACGTCCGAGGAACAGGACACAATTTTCAAGATCCTCGCCAGTGTGTTGCACCTTGGGAACGTTTACTTCCACCGGAAGCAGATGAGACATGGGCAGGAAGGGGTCGAGGTTGGATCAGACGCGGAGATTCGTTGGGCTGCTCATCTTCTTCAAGTTAATTCCGATGGGATCATTAGAGCACTCACCACAAAAACAACGGTACATTAACATTGCACTCCTAGTGACAGCATGTTTCTCTTGCAGCTTATAAATAATTAAATCTTTGAACATCTGAGTCTTTCAGAAATTCCTAAAAGTCCCAAAATTCTTTTTCTGAATTAAAATTCTGTCGACAGGAAGCAAGAAACGAGAGAGTGTTCACAGCACTAAACATCGACCAAGCTTTGGACGCAAGAGACGCGTTCGCCAAGGCGTTGTACAACTCATTATTTTCATGGCTGGTGGCTCGTGTGAATCACATAGTTTACAAAGGAACGAAACAGACCGCCGCCATCTCGATACTCGATATATTCGGGTTCGAGAACTTCACGGAGAACAGCCTGGAACAACTGTGCATCAATTACGCGAACGAGAATCTTCAGTTCTATTTTAACAAGCACATATTCAAGCTGGAGCAGCAAGAGTATGCCAAGGAGAAAATTGATTGGACTACTATCAATTATACGGTGAGTAATCGCAGAGTATGGTCGAGAAATAAACTGATAAGATTTTATTGATACTTCGGTTGGAAATTAAAGCGCAAGTAATTAAGGGAAGAAAATTTTTATTTTTAAAGGCAACAATTTTAATTAACATGGTAATTATGTTCTGTGTAATAGTAATAGTAATAATAATAGTAATTAATGTGTCTGATCGTATGAAAATAGTATAGTAAAAAAATTTCTTCGATTAATTAGAAAATTGAGAAATGTTTGCGTGCAGGATAATCTACCAGTGATTCACCTAATCGCGAAGAAGCCTGTCGGTATACTACACCTTCTGGACGACGAAAGCAATTTTCCGAAAGCGACAGATCTCTCGTTCTTGGAAAAGTGTCATTACAATCATGCTCTCAGCGAATTGTACTCGAGACCAAGGATGAATAGCGCTGAGTTCGCGATTAAACACTATGCGGGACAAGTTTGGTACAACGTTGAAGGTTTCTTGGATAAGAATAGGGACACTCTGAGACCTGATGTGGTTGAGCTGTTGATAAGCAGCAAAATATCTGTAAGATTATATTAATTTTGTAACAAGTATCTCTTAACAATATATTGGATTAATCTAAAAATCCAAGTTTATTTTTAAAAAAGACTTTTGTACTACATTCAATGGTACACAATTCGAAATAGAACTTAAATTCTGTTAATGTCACTAAAAAGAAATTTCTTGATGTTATTAGATGGTGAGCAAAATGTTCCAGCACGTAAGAACAACTCATGAAGCGAACAAAACCATGAACAAACCGAATGGTAGATTTGTTACTATGAAACCTAGAACGCCAACTGTGTCTGCGCGGTTTCATGATAGTTTGCAGCAGCTTTTGGACTCCATGTCTCAGTTAGTATATTTGGAACTTTTAGTCTGTAAGTCTGAAACTTGTAAGTCCCTCACATACCAAATCCCTCACATCCCAAATTCTTCACATCCCAAATCCCTCACATCCCAAATCTCTCACATCCCAAATTCTTCACATCCCAAATCCCTCACATCCCAAATTCTTCACATCCCAAATCCCTCACATCCCCAATCTCTCACATCCCAAATTCTTCACACCCCAAATCCTTCACATCCCAAATCTCTCACATCCCAAATTCTTCACATCCCAAATCCCTCACATCCCAAATCCCTCACATCCCAAATCTCTCACACCCCAAACTCTTCACATCCCAAATTTCTCACACCCCAAATCCTTCACATCCCAAATCCCAAATTCCCAAATCTCCAAAATCCCTAAAATCCCAACTTCCTCAACATCCAAAGTTACAATCCAACCCAAATTACCATATTCTCCAAGTCCATAAATTTCAACGCGCATGTCAACATTTCAGATGTAATCCATGGTTCGTGCGGTGCATCAAACCGAACACAGAGAAGGCGCCCATGAAATTCGACATGCCTTGCGTACTCGAACAGCTGCGTTACACAGGAATGCTCGAAACGATTCGAATTCGGAAAACGGGTTACCCGGTCCGACTCTTGTTCGGACATTTCGTGGATCGATACAGATACCTGGTATCAACCCATCTACCCAGAGGAGCACCTAACAAGGAGCTTTGTCGGATAATTTTGGATAAGGCTGCTCCGAAGGAAGCACAGTCGCAGTATCAACTGGGACTCACCAGGGTGTTTTTGAGGGAGTCTTTGGAAAGGACTTTGGAGTACAACAGGGCGCTGATTTTGGAGAGGGCGGCCATTACTGTTCAGAGGTAGTCAAGTATTAAAAATGATTAGTTAGTTTGCACAGACAATGTAAAGTTTGATTGTCTGAAGCTAGCGAAAATTACTTGCACACTTGTATCTTTAATGAATCATATTTTTGTATGGAGTCAACTGTACAAGTAGTTTTCATTCGTTAAACAAAAGAATTTATTAAACGAGGTTGTGATAAAGCTAGCTATCCACATATGAAGCAAGAGCCAATATGTTACTATATGAGTGTATGATACAATTTCTGTAATTGTCCAAACAGGTATACAAGAGGATTCCTCGCGAGGAGGAGGTTCTTAAACATTTCACGTAGCACGGTGCTGATACAAGCCGTTTATCGCGGTTATCGCGAAAGGAAGAAGTACAGGGCGCTGAAGAAGGCGGCGTTAATGGCGCAGAAGATATACCGAGGCAAAAAGCAACGCGATAAGTTTAAGGTGTTGAAGGAAGAAATGGCGAAGAGGGCGGAGATCGAGAGAGCCAGTAAAGAACGAGCTAAGGCGAAGCAACAGCGAGAGGAGCAAGAAAGAACCTCCAGAGCTGTGGCTGGTGTGAACCATTTGGAGATTCCAGCTGAGCTTGCCTTCATTTACAGTAAACTTGATGGTAACTTCTTGGAAATTGTTGTTTAACTGTTTTAATGTAGAAGGTATATTGTTAGACCTAGGGAGCTAGATCACTATGTCTAGGTATCATGTCTAAGTAGGTCTCCAAATACCTATACATCAAAGTTGCTATGAGTCTAGGTTCCTATTCTACACATTCCTACTAGATTACTATACCCTCCACATCCCTATAGTTCTAGATTACTATACTCTTCACATCCCTATAGTTCTAGATACCTATACACTCCACATCCCTACAGTTCTAGTTAAGTAACCTAACTTATTCTTACAGATTGGCAGCCCACCCACACAGAAAGAAACCTACTGAAAGTGGTAGGCCAAGTGATCCCCATGCACCACAACTACACTCTACCCAACGACATCGACCAGCATCAGTTCTCGAAATTCACCAACATCTACTTCAAGAGCCACATCTTCGGCATGAAACGAGAACCAATAAAGACGCCGTTCCTAGCGAAAGCCAGAGATCAGGATTACACGGACTCGTTGATGATCTTCAAGATGATCCTCCGTTTCATGAACGAGAATAACTTGAGCGGCAAAAGGGAGCAAGCTTTAGGAGACTACATAGTGAACAAAGGAATCGTCAACGAGAAACTGAGAGACGAGATTCTGTGTCAATTAGCTAATCAGACGTGGAAGAACGAGAATGATGCGAATAAAGAGAGGGGATGGTTGCTGCTGTCGAACTGTCTGTCAGCGTTCCAACCGTCGTCGACTTTGTTTAAGTACTTGCTGAAGTATGTGTCCGATCATGCGTACGATGGATACAAGGCTTACTGTCAGAGGAAACTTCTGCAAGGTGAAAGAACGATATTCAGAATTATGAGCAACAATCAGCAGATTGTTCATCATGTTCCGAGAAACTATCCACCATGCGTTCTGGAGTGGAGAGCGAATAGGAACCGTGTTAATATGGCGCTGAGTGTGGGATTCTATGATGGTGAGTTTTGGTAGTGTACTTTCAGTTGGGGACTCTGTTGAGGATAGGCTTGCTTTGGGTTAAGTTAGGTAGAGAAATGGAATGAGGATAAGTGATTTTTGATAAGGTCACAAGGTTCCAAAGTTCTAGACTCCAAAGTTCCAAATTCCCAAGGTCACAAGTCCAAAAGCCTAAAAAAATCTTACAGGCCCCAAGTCCTAAACCCCTAAAGATTCTAAAGTTTCAAAGATCACAAAGCCCCAGGTCCTCAAGGTCGCAAGGATCTAAACTTCTAATATCTCAAGATACTAAAATTCCGAAGTCCTCAAGCTCCAAAATTCTGTAGTTCCAAAATTCCAAGATCCCATGATCCCAAAATCCCCAAGTCCCAAGGTCCCAAAATTCCAAATACCAATAGAAGCCCAACTACCCAGACACCAACAAAAGTTAAAAATCCTTGCAAAAAGTATGGTCATTCACTTCAGCAACGATTTCTAGGTGAAGTAGTGACCTGCGCGGTGGATTCTTGGACGACCTGCGAGGAGTTGGCTAACTTAGCCGTCCACAATCACGGTGTGGACAACTCAGGCTGGACCATTACTCTGTGGAATCAGTTGGATGGTCCAGATGCCATCGTGACGGAGACCAATGGATTCGATTACGTGCTAGACTTGATTTCGGAAATGGAACTGGCTCCAGCGTTCCCGGCTGCCAAACACATGTTCCTGGAGCAGCGGAAGAATAGTTTCCCTCCGATTAAGAAGAGAGAAGTAAGTGCACGTTTATGTGGGAACCCTTGCAGGAATATTACTGTATGATCTGTTCCAGCATACGCAAATAATTCGAGAGCTAGAGCAGGAGATGGAGCCTCCGGTTCTGAAGACCTTCCAGCCTCTAGAGCGGAAGACGGTACCCAAGGTTGTGGATAAACCTGTGGAACCGGAAATCCAGTCGCCGAGGAGACCGGCTGTTCCTCCTCCACAACCGCCTGTGACCAAACCATCGGTATGTGACCTCCTCTTGCAAATTTAACTGATGACATTTATTAAGAAGAGTATTTGAACCGGTCTTGACGTTAATTAATAATAATACAATAGATGAGGAAGCAGTCACACGAAGGAATACTCGAAACCTCGACGGAGACAGGTCTATCCCGGAAATCCGCCCTGAACGACAGATACTTCGAGAAGGAGAAGCAACGTAGCCGCAGTTTGGATAATTTACTCCAACCGGAAGTTGTGGCTCCACCCGTGAAGCTAGCCAATCTGGGTCTATCTTCGTCGAAGTTAAACGAACGTTACCACAGTCTCGAGAGGATAGGTGAAACGTCCGCGGTCAGCAATGTGGAATACATGACCAGGAACGAAATCTCGCAGGAGAGGAAGTACAGTAGGATAACCAGGACCACGGAGCCGAATATCGAGGAGGAAGACCTTACCATCGACTTCGAGTACCCGGACATTCAGTCGGTCAGCCAGACTGGAAGGTCCGAGGATGACAAGAGCAGCTACATCAGGTCCCAGACTAGGTTCATCAAATCTCAGTACCCTGGTAAGCTTGCTCACTTAGGTCTTTGTGAAATGATGAAGTAACTGAAGTAACTGGTTGATCACAGGAACATTTCAATATTGTTGATATTAGAAGTAGAAACTAGAGTGAAGTAGTAGAGTGCGAAGGGTTCACCGCTTAGATATCTGAAGAATGTGATGAAATAATTTCAACATGTTCTCAGATTTCTGAAGAATGTGGTTTCAGTACATTCTCAGATCCCTGAATAACGTGCTGGAATTCAATCATTTCTCAGATCCCTAACAGTGTAAAATTCTTTAGAATGTGAAATCCTGAATAATGAAAGAGTCTTGAAGGTAACAGTTGTCCGTATAATTTGAAGGTAAACGAGCACTGCCAGGCAGTCAATCAAGCCGCGCATACATCGAGAAGAGCGAGTACGGTGTGAAATCGTCGGCCATGTCTGACACGAGCGAAGCTCCTTCCCTGGCATCCCACGTGAGGCGAGTCAGGGTCCCTAGTCAAGCTTCGGACGTGGACCAGTTTCTGGACGAGTTATTCATGCCCGTCCTCGACGGTAACCTGGACGAACTATCTGACGCCAGAAGCCTGGCCGCCAGCATCAAAGGTACAAAAGAAGACAGATCTCGGAGCGATGCCATAATCCTTGAAACCCTGGAACGAGATCATGCGCCTCAAACAGTAAACGAGTTCATCGAGAGGATGATGAAGAACGACGACAACGAAACGATCACCGGCGAAGAATTGTCAAGGAGGATCAAAGGTGGAGGCAACATGGACATACCCAACCAGAACGCGACCTTCAACTTCGGTGCCATTACGCCAGGAATGATGTCACCGCCCATGATGATGCCGATGTTCAGTGCACCTCAACAAGTACCCCCTGCTCAGAGCAGCAACATGAACATGAATCCTAGCTTCATGCCCATTCCGATTTATAGTATGCAAGGACTCAGTCTCCCTCAGTATCCTAATTCACCTCCCAATCCCAACAACGACATGATGGCCTATCAGCAGAACTTGCAAAGAGCTTTCCTGCAGAGTGCCATGGCGCAGAATATACAGATTCAACAGCAACTGCTTGCGCAGAATCAGGCTCTTCAGCAACTGCTCGTGCAGAGCCCTCAGAACTCTTCGCAACAACCGGTGAGAAATTTTTAGTCAGTTAATATAGGAGTTTCGTCGATTTTGAACACTTCAGAGTTTTCGATTATTTTCTGGGGTCTGAAATTTTCAGATGTTTGGTCTTTGAATGGGTGGTTAGATATCTACACGTTGGATATATACACGTTACATATTTACTCGGTGGATTTACACGTGTTGCATTTCTGTGCGTTGTATAACTACGCGTTGGATTTCCGCACATTGAATTTCTGCGCGTTAGATGTCGACACGTTAGATTTCTACGCGTTAGATATCTACACGCTACATTACTACGCGTAGATATTTTCCAGATGGATAGTTACGTATTGATGTACCACGCTTTGAATATCTATGCATTTGATATCAACACATTGAATACCTCCACGTTCGATATCTGTACGTCCATTACTCGTTCAATTTTCTCTCATTGTACATACATTCCTACGCGTTATATGACCACATAAATCACCACACATACCCTCCTTAAAAAACAGCATCTACAAAAATACCCAGAAACGTATAAAATCAAAACCGACTACAATATAAATGCAATTAAATTGAAAGTTCCACAAGTACCCAATTGAAAGGTTAAACATCGAGCAATCTAAATCAGTGAAAACTACATAATCTTGACAAACAAGTATTACGTCATTGTCGCAATCTCCAGAAAGTAATCGACAAACCGACTCGAACACAAACGCACAAAGACCACCACACACACAACCTCGGAGAGATATTATCGATTCTCGTACGCAGCATCACTTTGTCGCACAATAACAATATACTCACTGTAAGATGTTGTAACACGTGTGTAAAACGTGGAATCGCATGTTAAATATCATCACAACGAACGAATAGCGATCGTTCCACACACGCGATCGGTCACTTTCACGATCACATAACTGGTATAAGTACTAACACGATCGTTGTTTGCGCAATACACCGCACGAACGGCTTTAAAAGTGAATTACGATCGCCTCGTGATTTGTGTCCTTATCCGGAGGAAAAGAATCCTGGTGGGCTTTTAGAGCCGCATCGCGGCATGGGTGTGTGTTTCCAGGGCACGGTGTTGTCCGCAGGCCCCTCCAGTATGAATCTTGTCCCCCCAGCCCCTCAAAATGGTGCCCAAATGGGGCCCAATGATTCTATTGGACGCTACTCTAAGGTATCTAATGATTTCATCTAACAACAAAAAATGTTCAAACGAAACTTGTATATTTATTACTCGTAACCGTTTCAACGACAGAGTCGATTGTTTTGTTTCTGTTTAGCTCTGATGTAATTCGAATGTTGTAACATATGTCGATGATATTAACTGGTTATGGGAAATCGATTTCTGCAGCCGATCGGTACAGTGGCGTGCTAGAATGTGGATACCATTTTAATGTTCGAAGTGACGCGTGCAAAATTCTTTCGAAATTCTAAAATATTCAATTAACAGAATGAAAACTTTGTGTAAATATTTTTAAAGAGAACTTCGTGTAAATACTGTGAATTTGTGTAAACTTACGTCGTACAAATCTTAATTATGTCAAATATTTAATAGACAGTCAACCGAGCAATCTTTCACAGCACTGTACATAGTGGCACGGATAAAATCATTCGAAGCACGCATTGTAAAATACTTTAATTTTCTCTAATCGATCAAACAATTACCATATCGTATAACAAAGCTTGCAATTATCAGGTGTCGTTCAGAGAACCGGAAGACGGTGAGCTTTGGTCGACAGAGAAGCAAGCAGGACCGCAATCGCTGATGAACCAACGTCAAGAGGTAACCGTGAAAGCTCAGATCCACCGTTCTCAGAGTCCCCCGAGGAAAAATTCCGAGTTGGTCCGTAAAACCAGCGTGGAATACGCGGTGAAGAAAACGATCGTCGAGAGAAAGGCTGGTGACAAGAAATCGTCGGGTCCGGTGGACCCCAAGAGGGCTTCCAACAAGAACAACGTGCAAAGCAATTTCACGAATGTGCTAAGCGAGCTGAAGAACCGTAAGAGCAGCGTGGACAGCAATTTATCGAATTCCAGTAATAACAAGGGTGTGCCACCCCCTCCGCCAATGCCACCCCCTTTGGAATCACACGATCCTTCGGAGTCCAGACCGTTTCTGGACCCCTATGGACGAGCTAAGACTGTACGAATCGGAAAGTGGAGGTAAGGATTTGAATAAATCTTGCTGAAGTAGTGTCCATCATCTAAATCTTTGCTGCAAATCAAAAATTTTTGCTGAACACCAAAACCTCATATGGCTTCATATGTGGATATGAAGATACTTAGTATGACCTCAGAATTTATGGACACTAAAAAGTTCGTGCTGAAGTATACAGAGTGTTCTGCACCCTCTAAATTTTTGCTTAGCACCAGAACCCTTATATGATCTCATATGTGGATATGAAGAGACCTTGCAAGATCTCGTGTAGGGACATGAAGAGACCTTGTATGATTTCATAATTGAATGATACTAAATACTAGTACCATTTCAAGGTCACTGTGCAAGTTGGTGTTCATTGTGCAAATACAAGTTTGATTTAAGTGGACACCCTGTATCCTTGTTAATCATTTGATCTTTACACAACTGTTTCAGATGGCCTCCACCGAGTGACTCGAACGAGAACCAGAGCCAAGACAGCTTCATCGAGTTCAAAATGCGCCAACATCATCAACAACGTAAAATCACCCCCCAGTACCAGGAGTACAATCAAGGTGACGGTGAACACAGCACAGAGGGTGCCGTGGAATGGGAAGAGTTCGAGATCGAGAACATAGTCGGTGTCGAAGAGAAGATCACTCATGCACCTGCCCCCAGCAAGCACGAGAACGGGTACAAAGAAGAAGGGGAGAAGAAGAAGAAGAAGTCCAAGTATGATTACATTTTCGGCTTCGTAAATTCTTGGGAAGACTTATTTGTTGAATGTTCTCTGTTAGGTCTGGGTTGGAGGTGGGTGCGCAGAGGCCATCGCCGGGGAGTATAGGAAAATTGAAGCTCAGCTCGGAGATGCGGCAGAGATTGGAGAAGGTCACTGCGAATCATAGTGTCAGATCGACGAAGACTAGCGAGAAGCCGGCTCTTCCGCGAGAGGATGGTAAAGTGAAGCGTTTGGAGGATAATAGGAAGCTTCTACTCGAGCAACAATTAGGTAACTTTGAGAATGTGGATTGTTAAGATTAATTGTCAACGAGGTTGATAAGAGAAGTGTGGGATTGGAGGTTCTGTGCAAAGCTTTTGAATTCATAAATGTTTTCATAGGTCTAGGTATATCTTAAGTTTAGCATAAACTTTTGAACTCGAACTCCATAATTTATTAGACATAATTATATATTATACAAGTAGATATACAAGGTGAGGCACTTAGAACCGGAATAACTTGGCTGATGGAAAAAATCAGGCAAAAATTATTTGGTACCGGAACTAACCTAACCAGATAATTTTGGTCTGATGCATGTTTTCCTGTCAGCAATAGCAGCCAAGTTATACAGGTGGCCAGTTTAAGTACCTCAACATTCATAGGTTTATATATGTAGATCTTGAGGAGTTCAAAGAATCATAGTTTTTGATTACGTTTACCTAGAATCTGCATGCACTTCTCAGAATGTCTTCAAGTTCTCAGAAAAAAATTCAAGTCCCACGCTGCAACTTGTATGGAAAGGGATTTAATGATATTGATCTATCGAAGGAGGACGATGGGACGATTACGCTTCCACGGCTGATGATACGCAAAGCGTGACTTCAAAAGGCACGACGGATATGATGACTCAAGCGCAAGTAGTTAGAACTCAAATTGAAAGGATGGAGAGACCTGTGCCACCTCCGCTTCCGGTTACACCTCCGCAACCTCCTAGTCCCAGAGGTGGAAGCATGTACAGTAATAGGTACTTTTTCAACCATGTATGGATAAATTAATTGAACCTTGTAAGCTTGGTACTTATACTACGTATATTGTACTTGTACTAGGTATTCATATGTTACTTATACTAGGTATTAGTATGAGAAGTATCTATTGGTACTTCTACTGTACACTTTTATTTTATTATTCTATTTATTATCTTGAAGTGATGATAATTGAAAATACTTTTTCAAATGTTTAAATCAGATGAATTAGTTGAAAATCTTTATGTGTGTGTTATGTGGACACCTATGTTTGGTCATACGGTGTAGCCTCCTATAAACTTGACGTTAATCAGCTTTTTATAAACACGTCTCATTTCAGTCAATCAGGAATAGCTCAGCCTAGGTCTCCTCCAGCCCCCGTAGAGCCAAAGTCCCGAGATTCCTTCAGAACGTCCCCAGACTCCGAAGCGTTCGACCACTTCGCAAAGAGCCAGCGAGACATGTTCAGCCAAAGTCGCGACATATTCGCGTCCCAACAACACCTCCGAGAGAACCACGAGTACCGGAACGACTTCGACAAGTCCCGTTCACAAGATCAAAAATCAAAGGACTTCTACGGAAAAGACAGCACGGACATAGCGAGTTCAGCCAGAGACCGAAGCTCGGATTTCGATTCGCGTCGCGATCTGAACTCCGACATCTTCGATCCGAAATACGCCAGGGACATATTCGAGAACACTAGTTCCAAAAGAGACCCGTTCGGAATGACCCGGGACGTGTCTCCCAAGTCACGCGACAGTTTCGGAATGCCATCGTCGAGGGACTTCGGCGTGATGCCGAACACCAGGGAGTCGTTCGTCGCAGCGCGTCAGAGTTTCAAAAAGTTGGATCGCGAAGTTGACAGAAGATCGAGCATAGCGTCGACCCATCGCACGGACAAGATGGAGAGGATCGAGATCGAGGAGTGGCCGGAGTTCCTGAGACCTGTAATGCCCCCAGCGGAGAAACCGGAAATTGAAAAGGTCCAGGAAGTCGTGAACACCAAGCTGTACCCTCAAACGTCCACCGCTCATTTCACGTACAACAGAGTGACGTGGTCGTTGAGGGTGAAGAAGGAAGTGTTTGCACCCAATGAGACGTTGAATAGTCCTCTGGCACTGCATTTGGTCTTCTGTCAAGTGGCCTACGATGTCCTCGCCACGTCCAGTATTAGAATCACCAAAGAGGACAGACAGAATATGCTGAAGATGCTGGACAATTATGGAGTCACTTTGGATAACCTGCAGAGCACTCAACATAAGATTACTATTAAGAAGAACGTTGTCGATATGGCGAAACAGTGGCCTTTGTACTTTGCAAGGATCTTTCCTGTGTCGGTGAGTAAAGGAATATTTAAATATATTTGTGGTACTTTGTTATGGGACTTTTGGACTTCGGTGGACTATTATGGGATATTGCGATTTGGGGATTTTGGGATTGTGAGATTTTGGATTATAGAATTTTTGATTCTTCAGGTGGAATATAGGAACTTCGGGCCACAGGAATTTTGGGACATAGGGACATCGGGACGTAGGAATTTCGGGACGTAGAAATTTCGGGACGTAAGAATTTCGGGACATAGAAATTTCGGAGCGTTGGAATTTCGGGACGTAGGCATTTCGGGACATAGGGATTTCGGGACGTAGGAATTTCGAGACGTAGGAATTTCGGGACGTAAGAATTTCGGAGCGTTGGAATTTCGGGACGTAGGGACTTCGGGGCGTTGGAATTTCGGGACGTAGGAATTTCGGAGCGTTGGAATTTCGGGACGTAGGAATTTCGGGACGTAGAAATTTCGGGACGTAAGAATTTCGGGACATAGGGATTTCGGGACGTAGAAATTTCGGAGCGTTGGAACTTCGGGGCGTTGGAATTTCGGGACGTAGGAATTTCGGGTCGTCGGAATTTCGGGACGCAGGAATTTCAGAACGTAGGCATTTCAGAACATAGGAATTTTGGGACATAGGAGCTTCGGAACATAGTAACATCAGAACAGATCCTCAAAATCTTGAAATTATAAAACTGCACACCTCCGAATCTCGAAATTACAAAGCTTCAAAACCTAGGAACCTTTCTAATCCTCCAAATGTCATCAATCTTTCAGTTTCCTAAATTTCATCAATTTTAAAAATGAAAGACATTATAGCTAAATAGTCCACTCATAATGTAAAGCAAAGCATTAGCAACGTACAACTGTGCCATAATGAACATGTCCGTTCCAACCCAAGCAATCAACATTCTGAATCAAATTAGGTTTACCATATTTGTTTCGCTTGTTTTTCCATATGAATCACATTTAACTGTTCGCAACAAGCACCGTGTGTGAATTCATACATGGCTAATCACACGTGCAATTCTTGAGTAGAAAGTCATGAATAGAAAATACTGTGATTAAGAATACAAAAGTTCCATTGCTAGTTTAACTTCGAAGTATCGAGCACTTGTTCAATGCACTTCTTACGATGTAATTATGTCACGTGTTATCGTTTCGTTCACTACTTTCGTTGGATAGATTTTAATATCCTTCACATATAAGTCTAATTTGATTGACTATTTGATTAATTTAATTGCACTGATTGTTCACAGATTGGACCTCAACATCCAGAAACTCAACACGTGGCCGTTTCCCATCACGGTCTTCGACTCATAAAACGCACTCCCAACGGTGATCTGGTGATTCTAGAGACTTTGCCTTTGGAGGACATCGTTTCCGTGAGTTCACCCAGAGCCGGTGTATGTGTTATGCAAATTTCATCCGGGGTTAGGCTACCTCTGCACACCAATCGGGCGCCGCAGTTGACTGAGATGATCAACACTTACATCAGACTGGTAAGTCTGACTCATATTTAAATTATAATATTTATTTTCCCATTGTTTAAATTTAGTACTTTAGTAGTACTTTATTAGTACTTTAGTAGTACCTTAATAGTACTTTACTAGTATTTATACCTATAAGATTGTTAAATTTATTGATGGAGGATCTAAGTTCTACAGAATTATAGAAGCTTCTAAATTTTGTGAAGATGTACCTAGTTAGGTGAATCAATCCAGGGTTTCTGAGATATTTATTAGAGAAATCACTGTACATAATTATGGGGGTTGTAGAAATATTTTAGGCAGTGTACCTAGGGTTTTCTAGGTATTTATTAGATTAAGACACTCTGAACAATTAGGGGGGTTCCATAAATATTTGTAATGATATACTTAGCTTCATGGATCAACCTAGGGTGTTTGAGGTATTATTAGACCCAAACACACTCTGCAACATTACGAGGTGGTTCTAAAAACATTTACAACGATATACCTAGTTTTGTGGATCAATCTAGGGTTTCAGAGGTATTTATTAAACCAAATGAATTCACACTCTGCAACATTAGGGGAGGTTGTAGTATCATTTGCAATAATATATTTATTGTTAGTCTTGTGGATCAATCTAAGGTTTGTGAAGTATCTACGAAAAACCTTCGAACAAATTCTATATTTACAAAATATTTCTGTCTCGTGAAGAATTAATACCAATTAAGTAAGAAGCTAGTAAAAAGCTCAAACCTTATCTCTTCAAATTATCTTCAATTCATAAAATCAATCTTTCGTTCATTTTTATATACTGAGTATATGTACAGTACAGCTATGTTATTTGTAAATGACTTTTGATGTTGCTACGCGACACAATTGAACACGAGGAAAGAATGTTTCCAAACGGTTAAGGTCAAATTGCAACGGCGCAGCGAAGTAGCAAGACAATGTAGATTTCAGAAAGCTAACCGAAGGACACTCGGTGAGGTTTTCCGGTTAGAATTTCGCAAAATTTTCCGGATCTCCAACGTTTGCTCTCAATTAGCTACGGATTGTTCGAACACAGCCGGATACAGATTGAAGAAAATACATTCGTAAAAAGAAGAATCGAACGTGGCTGAAATTTCTGCGGTAAGACACGATTGACCGACATCCGTGTGTGTCGTTTTCTTCGATAATCTAGCTGTGTAACCGTTATCCGTGACGATTCGCGTTTCCGAATAACGCGAAACGTAGTTTTACACGAATTGCTGCGATAAATTTCGCGGTTGGATTACGGTTTGCTTGATGTTTGTGGAAACTTCTTGCAGTCTTCTAAAGTCCTCGTCAAAAATTCTTCTTGAAATCTTGACAAATTTTTGTGGAAACTTGTATTCTTCTATAATTCAACGGGAAAATTCTTTTTGCAATTTTAAACAATTTTGGTGAAAAGTCTTCTTGTAGCGAGGGAAAGCATGAGGATATGACTAATTAACATTTGCATCGATCTGATTTAGATCTTCTCTTTTGATTTAGAAAGGTTCTTATCGAAATGCAAATTATTTTATCGGGAATTTTCTGCGATTTTTATGAGGAATTGTAGATTAAATTTATGGACGATGTTTAATTCATGAGGAAAGTTATCTGGATCATCGATTTCGGTCATCTGATAGATAGTGTTTGAGGAGGTTCTTGATGTACACTTTTCGAGACTGGTCATTAAAATTGAAAAGCTACTTGGAATTATTTTATGGTGTAGATTAATTCACCTTGACATTCTGCTGCAAATAGTAGACATACTAGAGCAAACTTCACAAATAAAATTAACGAAAACATTTGTTATTCTTCACAATTTTCTTGTCCACCATATTTCTAGTCCGAAATACGCTGTCAAATATTATTAGACAAACCTGAACAAAGAATGAGAATTTTTTAAATAGAGAACGTCCATTAATATCACGCGTGAGAGTACAAAAATGAATTTATAAAAAAAAACGCAATAAAATGTAGGAAAACGCACGGAAATAAAATTACATGGCTAGAATAAAAACTCTAATAATCTTGTACAGGTAGTAATTACAAAACGAGAGTTTATCAACGACCCAATATAGTGTACGTTATCAAGAAAGTATCCACGATTTCTCTCAGCGCGGATTCTTCTTTTTCCATTTCTCCGGAGGATGCAATCTCTCTAATCCCGTGACAAGAACGTGGAATCGGCAAGATCCTCGAAGGTCGGCGAGTACGTTTTTGCGCAATTAATCGCGTGCACACAGTCGCCCCGATGAAGTAACGCGATCGCACGTGTGGAAATCGGGTACGGCTGTAATAAGCGCTACAGAAATGAAATAAAACGACGAGGTGTGCGTCCAAGACGCATTCCAGCACGGTAATGCGTAGGTAGCGGAAAACGAGGCCCACGATTTCCTTGAGAAACGATGATCCTGATAACGACATCCCTAGGGAAGCCGTTTTCACGAGATGGCGTCGTTACGATTTAGACCGGATCGATTAATTGCTGAACGAAACAGAAAGGTCGTTTCCTTATTTCCTTGCGTTGGAAATTATTTCCTTGCCATTTGCGTTTATATTTATTTGTATTGGATAAAACGCAACAAGAAATTGTACGCATTCTTTTGGAATTATATAACCTTTTGGATTTACATGACCTTTTGGAATTAAGCTTGTACTTTTGAGACACCCTGTACATGAAAGAAGGTGTGAAACATTATACCGTAATCCATTGTTTGTTCTAACAAAGAGCTATTTTATATCAAGAATACTGCTGAACGTTTATGTAGTCTTTGTCAAACTCTAAGCTAATTGCTATCAGTGCTATTTTAAGTTTTATGTCGTCAAATTGCAGTAACATGAATCAGAGCACTTCTCGAAATTATTGTCTATAACTGGTGATCAGTCATTTTATGTCGAAGATATCGAACAGACTCTTGTGCAGTTGCTTTTCTGAAGCTTTAAGATTTAATTTGATGTATTACAAGTGGCATTTTGAGATACTTTTCTGACATGAATTCATAGTGACATGAATCAATGACAACTTCGATTTCATACATTTTTAACTGAACCACTACTTGGTACATGTGGTCAGCCATTTTGTATTGCAGATATCAAAGGGGCCCATATACTGCTACCTTCGTAATACTTTAACCTTTAATTTGATGTATCATAAGCGCCACTTGAAGATACTTTTCTGTCATGAATTCATAATGACATAAATCAATGACAATCTCGACTATGTATATTTTTAACTGAACCACTACTTGGTACATGTGGTCGTTAGCCATTTTGTATTACAGATATCAAAGGGGCCCATAAAGTGCTGTTTTCCTGAAGCTTTAACCTTTAATTTGATGTATCATAAGTGCCACTTGAAGATACTTTTCTGTTATGAATTCATAATGACATAAATCAATGACAATCTCGACTATGTACATTTTTAACTGAACCACTACTTGGTACATGTCGTCAGCCATTTTCTATTATAGATATCAAAGGGGCCCATATACCGCTACTTTCGCAATATTTCAAACTTTAATTTGATGTACTATAAGTGCCATTTTAAGATACTTTTCTGTCATGAATTCTCTTTCAAAATCCCATTCGATTATTACCCAATATTGAACATCAAAACCAAACTCACAAAAAATAACTAAAAAACAAAGCCAGCGAGATTAAGCGTTCGCACACCATACCACAATTAGCGGAAGAAGATATAAAGAGAACTTTCTCGTTCGATGACAAACGAATGATTAAACCCCGACCGGTTCGGTCAAGTCGTGTAATTACACCGGCAGTCGATTTTTTATGGTATGGAGAAACCTATAAACGGAGAGATCGAATTTCTCACAAGGTGTATTCGCTCCTCTCACGAGTGATACACCTGCGCTACAGGTATGGTGTGTTTACAATCGGGACTCTGTATATTGCAGGATCGTGAGAGTCGCATCTCGAAGACGAATATTACTGTCGACGTTTCATAATTCGCCGCAGGATAGTTTCATAATTCCTTCCTTTTTATCGGATGAAAATTGTCTAATTGCGAGACGCCGGTGAAAGTCACTTCGTTGGCGGAAAACGCATTGGAAAGGTGCCAAACCGGTAACAAATTGTTTGCCTCTTTTGTCACTAGTGACGACATTGTGCAGAGACCGCGACGTTGCGTACAATAGATGGCCGGAAGATGTCGGCGTCTTCCAAACATTTCACGAACATTGAATCTCTGCATAATTATGGCCGGCTACATCTTAACACTCGATCGATGTTTCTAATGAATTTAATTATTCCCTTCTCTTTCTTTCGAGTGACACCTGTTCACGATTTAAACTACCTCCTTCCTACTCTTCTGACATCTGTACGGCGAGTGGTTCGCTCGTTAAGTATGATTAATGGGGAAACTGCTGCTCAAATTTTTATCACTATTTCATGCTTTCTGAACAACCGGTGAATTTGATTAGTTGCTGGATCTGGAAACGTGTGACTGGTTGAATAAGCGGGAAGAGCATAATTTCTAGGTTTCTACGTTTGTGGCTATTGGAATTCATACAGTTCTAGGTTAGGTTACCAGATTTCATGTATATAAATCTTTAGATATTAATATTACCAGATATTTATAGTCTCAAATTTTTACGACATTAGGTTTGTAGGTCTTCAAATTGTCAGATTCCCAAATCTCTAGAATCTTGTATCTCTAGATCTTCCATAAACTTTCAAATACCTATGTCTCCAAATTTATACGTCCCCAAATTGTATCGTCCCTAAATTTGTACATCCCCAAATTGCTCAGTCCCCAAATACCTACATCCTCAAATTGCAATGATCTGAAATTAAGCAATCTCTATATTTTGAAATATAAAAATTCGAAACTGCCTAAGAATCAAGAAGTGAAGAATCTGATTACCATATTTTGTAAGAGGAAACGTATTTGCGTGCGTCTGAACCGCGGTAGCAAAGTGTTAACAACGACGAGCTTGGAAATTCTAACGGGCAGAGTCGTGTGCAACGTAACAAGACAACTCGAGGCAACGCCTAGTGTAAATTGCGTTTCCAATGAGTGGTCATATATGCTGGCCAATGCCTCCTGTTCTCCTCTCCGTAGAACGTGCAGGTATCGAAGCATAATCAACATCGAATAAAGATTTTCAATCGATCGAAACACCTAATAAACACCTTATCACGATGTCGATCTAAATACAACCAAAACAAACGTTCATATAAAATATATCCACAAATTCCTTATTCTGCAGGAATACAACAGGTTCTCTCTTATGGAAATGAAAGTGATTCGGATCACGTAAAAATGGAAAGTACAAATTCGAAAAAAGAGAAATCAACACGTCGACGCGTACGTGTGCGTATGCGGTTTATTTCAGAGAAATCTTGCGGCGTGCTATGGCGCTGATCGATCGATGTAAAGCGATAGCGTTGATCGATCGATCGATCCCACGTTCGCAATCGAATTCAATGCAGAGGTTCAAGTGTCGCACGAATATCGTGCCACCGGTATTGACGTTCAATGGCACTCCATTTTTATCAAGGATGAAAATGGATACCGGTTTCTACTACCACTTGGTGTATTAGGTTGATCAATGAATCATAGGCGATGTTGGAAACTGGGAACTTTTATGGGCGGTACTTTTCGAATTTTGGAAAAGGGTAATATTTGGAGTGATGGAATAGTTCAAATTTTGGGGACTAGTTTTGGTTTGTGGGATGTGGGAATTTTGGGAAGAAGGATGTTTGAAGGATGAGACGTTCAAATGGAAATTTGGTATCTGGGGACTTTGGGATTTTTTGTTCTGGAGGACTTTGGTTATTGAAATGTGGAGATTTGGAGGTTTTGGAGCATTGAGATCTTGGGATTTGAAGGTTCTGGGGATCTGAGATAAGAAGATTTTGAGATTTTGGGACCCTGAGGTCTTTGGACCTTGAGTCCTTGGAACCTTGTGGTGTTTGGACCTTGAGATCTAGAGATTTGGAGGTTTTGGATCCTTGAGATTTTGGGGTTTGAAGATTCTGGGGATCTGAGATTCTGGAACCTTGAGGTCTTTGGACCTGGAGATCTTAGGACCTTGAGATTTCTGAACTTTGTGGTGTTTGTACCTTGAGATCTGGAGACTTAGAGGTTTTTAGACCTTGTGGTATTTGGACCTTGAGATCTGGAGACTTAGAGGTTTTGGATCCTCCAGATCTTGGGATTTGAAGGTTCTGGGGATCTGAGATAAGAAGATTTTGAGATTTTGGAACCTTGAACTCTTTGGAACCTCGAAATCTTAAGATTTGAAGATTCTGGGAGACTTGAGATCTCTGGATTTTAAGATTGTTTGACCTTGAGGCCTTTAAACCTTGAGATCTTGAAACTTGTATATTTTAGAACCTTCAGATCTTTAACAAGGTTGTAGGACCTTGAGTTCCTTAACAAGGTTGTGGAACCTTGAGATCTTTAACAAGGTCATGAAACCTTGAGATCAAACCTTAAAAACCATATCTTCAAAATTTCAATCTCCGCTACTTGCACTACAATCCCTAAAACTTCCCAAAAATGGCCTCAAAAAATCCCCCACTTAAAATCTCCCACTAAGAGTTCTGAGATTGAACATAAGTTCTGAGACAATCCTTGAACATCACTATATAATAAGTGTAATATCCGACGAAAATTGAAGGCTATCCCCAAGTATGGCCGTATATTGCCGGGATAATGGCAGCGGATGAAGAATGGATCGGGGTCGAATGATTTCGAAATGACGGTGAAAGAGGCAACAACCGCTGTTTGTACATCGAACGTTCTTTTATGATAATTAATCGGAATCCCATTCAAGCTGACAAGATTACACGTTATTGTTGCGTACTCTCGCGTTCCGATTGGCAACCTTATCGTGGATTGTTCATTTACGACGACGATAAGCTTTGTTTTATGAACGGTGTTGGACATTTCGTAACGGAGAATGATTAATCTTGAATTAACGTGCACGAGAGAAACATTTAATTGCGATGTGGTCGAGTTTGTTGGAAAAAACGATTCGAAGGTTTGAGTGATTTTTTATTAGAGATGTAATTGATTAAGGGTGGTTTAGTTAGTAAAACGTTGCACTGTTTGATTTTGAGAGCATGTTATCCATTACGTATTATATTATTATTCTCCATATTATATTTGAAAAAATAAATGACTCTTGAAACAGAAAATTACACGAATCATTTATTTATAATTTTTCAATTTTCTGTTTAGAAACAGTTTCATCTTCTCTGAAAGATGAAACTATTATTAGCAATTTGTAACATAGTAAATCTATTAATTATTAAAAAGTGATTTCTTTCAAATAGTGCAGTAACTTTTCATTTGAAATTATAATCGCACATTTCCGGGATAAAAAGAAACATCCTTTCTAAATAATTGCCAACCCAATTTCTTCATCGGCATATTCAGTCTTTTTATGATAATTCTTAAACACAGTTGTTACGCGTTTCATTTACATGAAAAAAGAAATTGATGATCGAGCTTCTGAAACCAGTTTACACTGTCAAGGATGAACGGGAGACAGCTTAGAAAGTAATGCGGATAGGAGATAGCATAAATGACTTGCTGTGAATTTAAATATCAAATGGTTCGAGTCTCAAAAACCTTTTAAAATGCATAGGAATCTCATTGACCTGTGTTACTTTCCCATTTCTCCTTTGGTCGTTGACTTTTAACATACTTGGTGGAATGATTACTCAATTTTGTTTCAAGCTTTTTATTGCTGGGTGGGCATAAAATATGTGGACACAAACAAAGACTAAGATCATGTGGTTACTAAACTTGATCAAAAGGTACATTCAGAACATGGTTGCAATCATGTGGATTTAAAAGATGAATACAATCATGTGGACTCAAGAGATGATCAAAGTTAGGTGGACTCAAGACATAACTAAAATAAAGTGAACACAAAACATGATCAGAATCATTTAGACCCAGACATGATCACAATCATGTGTATTGAAAGGATGATCACAGACATGTAGACCTACAACATCATATAACAATCATGTGAATGCAAAGAATGATCAAAGTCATGTGGACCCAAAACACCATGTAACAATCATGTAGATTCAACGTTGACCAAAATCATGTGGATCCAGAACATCATATAACAATCATGTGGATTCAAAGGATGATCAAAGCCATGTAGACCCAAGACATCACATAAGAATCATGTGGATTCAAAGGATGACTAAAATGTGGCTATAATATACATAGCCAAAATCATGTTAGAAAACATAGCCCAAACCAAATGGACCCAAAACTTGTGTTTTAGGCAAAACTTGTATTTGTGTCTTAGACCTAGCCCCATGTGTATTCCAAACCTAATCAACATCGTGTGGAGCTAAAGCCTGACTGCATATATCTACAATATATCTCATGCATATATCACGGCAAAAATCTTGTAAACAAAATATTTCCAAAATCCTATGACCACAAAACACGACCTAAAAATATCATAATTCATTGAAATATAAAACAAGTTATTTTAAAACTCAAAAACTGTGTAGAAGGTAACGAAGATTGAACACGAGGGATGTGAGGTATGCGACGTGTTCCGCGACGTAGTGCGTGCGATTCAATGAATCGTCTCGAAATTTGAAT
Organism: Megachile lagopoda; assembly: GCA_036983795.1. NCBI lineage: Eukaryota > Metazoa > Arthropoda > Insecta > Hymenoptera > Megachilidae > Megachile > Megachile lagopoda. Next base: position 9,211,143 of record CM072798.1, read on the forward strand.
AAACGTGTAGCCATAGAAAATTTTAATTTCCTCGTTTGAATTCTGGGAAGCACTTTGGCGGATCCGATGCACACGGTTGCATGCGTGGCAGCCTCCTCGGAAGCTGAAGCCACGTAACGTTCAGGCGCACGGATACTTAGGCTTCTTTCGAGCGATTCAGGGTTCAAGCAACTCGTGTTTACCGGAGGCAACACCTTCTTTCTCGTGTATATACGCCAGCATGGAGGCCGGAAACCGTTTGAATTGCTAATGGCCCTGGCAACGATCGTTATCCCGACACACGGCGTCTGGCCTAAATTCCCACCCGGGTGTCCTTCACAGTTCCGAAGCTGTCCTTTCCGGTTTCGATGCTTCGAGCTCTCAAATGCACCCTGCTAGTGACCATGAATCACCTTGATACACCCATGCAGTACACGAAGTTCGTGAGACATTTTATTTTATGGACCCTGGATGTGGTCACTTGTTATGGACCTGGATGTGGATTGTTATGGACACTTATGTATTGCGTTAGATAAGTAAAATCCAATACTTATGTATTTAGAGTTGTGGGTGTTCTATGGAAGAAATTTATGGGATATTATGGGGAAACTGTGATGGAGAATGAGGACCCTCGAAATGGTGGCCTTGGACTTAGGTGGATCCTAGTTTGGAACCTGAGACGTGGTTGGGAGTTTAGGAAATTGGGAATGTAGGGATTTGGGGATTTGAGAAATTAGGGACGTAGAAATTTGGGAATGTAGGGATTTAGGGATTTGGGAAATTGGGGACGTAGAAATTTGGGAATGTAGGGATTTAGGGATTTGGGAAATTGGGGACGTAGAAATTTGGGAATGTAGGAATTTGGGGATCTAGGAACTTGGAAGCTTAGAAACTTGGGACTTTAGGAACTTGAAAACCTAGGAATTTGGAAATATAGCAACACGAAAATTTTGGAATCTGGGATCTTACAAATTCGGAAATTTGGAAATTTGAAAACTTGCAAACTTAACCTTTGAAAATTTGCTAATTCCAATATCTGAGAATTTGAGTGAACATAAAAATTGAAAGTTAAATCCCCAAATTCCCACAGCAAGTTTTTCAACACCCAGAGCTCCTAAATTCCAAGACAGCAAGGTGAAAAATAAACGAGTTCGAGTTTCGTTTTCACAGGACAGTCGGAAAAGGGAGTTGCGAAACAGAGGACGTTTGAAATGGAAAATGTGTCTCCCAATCGCAGAGGAGAGTTTTGTTGAGAGTCCGACCGGACTTTCCGGTCACGATGGACGCCTTTTAGAGCGTACGATCGCGATCGTTCAGGGAAAAGATTTCGCTCGCCTCGATCGCCTTCTTTTTCGCCGTGATGTCGAAAAAACGACGTCGTAGAAAAACGCGACTCGTTAGAAAATCATGTACAGGAAGAATAGTAAGCGAGAAAGCGTTGAAAACGTTTCACGATGAGTCGCGCGGAAATGGGACCGAGTTTCCTTAAAATGGAACTCTCCTGAATTGCTATTTCATCGGATTTAATATAAACTATCAACATCTGTTACTGTCATTCTGGGTATATTCATCATTCGTACTCTATTGAAGTTCCATTATTTGTACTGAAATCGTTATTTGCTATAACTGGTAATCAGTTATTTTGCAATACGAATTGCGATGGTGCACTTATATGGCCGTCTTCCTGAAGCTTTAAGCTTTAAATTCATGTATCATAAGCGCCATTTTGAAATACTTTTCTGTCATGAAATGTTGACTGCGTGAAGTTAAGCTATATCGATTTCAAAATTAGTCATTGTTTGCTATAACTGGTGGTCAGATATTTCGCAATAAAAATGGTGATGGTGCACTTATATGGCCATCTTCCTGAAGGTTTAAGCTTTAAATTGATGTATCATAAGTGCCATTTGGTAATACTTTTCTGTCATGAAATATTAATGTTATGAAGTCAAGCTTATTTTTGTTTCAAAAATGGTCATTGTTTGCTATATCTAGTCATCCGCCATGTTGCAGTAAAAACATCGATGGTGCACTTATACAGTCGTCTTCCTAAAGCTTTAAGCTTCAAATCCATGTATCATAAGTGCCGTTTTGAAATACTTTTCTGTCATAAAATATCAATAGTATGAAATCAAGTTTATTTCAGTTCCAAAATTAGTCATTGTTTGCTATAACTAATCGTCTGCCATTTTGTAGTAAAAACATCGATGGTGCACTTATACCACCGTCTTCCTGAAGCTTCAAGCTTTAAATTCATGTACCATAAGCGCTATTTCTCGATACTTTTCTGTCATGAAATTATGTCAGACTTTCGACATTTCGAAACATTGTTAACGTGTCCAGCACAAAATTACCGTAATCATCGCATAAATAAAACTCGATATGCAACTTTAATAGTCGTGACAGTTTTGGTTTGGTAAACGACGAAGAGGCGATTTTATAACAGCAAAAGTAGCAAGTTTCTTGCAACCTTATTTAGCAATGCCATTAGAAAATAATTTGATAATTCGATGATTGCGAATGATGACACAAAAACCTGCGTGAAATGCATAATGATGGGCAACGACATGTTTATCGGAACGTTGCTGTAGGGTGAACAATTATAATGCAACGTCGTAAACTCGATTTATGTTTAATTATAACCGAAGCTTATTGAGAGATAGAATTTTAATAGAAACACTCGAAACAGCGATTGTGCTATACATTGTCTAGAACAATGGTTGCCTCATCACAATCGTTGCTAAATCGTCAATGATTTCATGAAAGATGTAGAATCGTGCAGAAACGTGGGAACTTGACTAGAAATCGCTGGAGGATCCTTCCGGTTGAAAATAGTCACACTTATACGCTTTGCATAGAATTTTTCGAATCGTTAGAAAAATTAGTATTCTTGTACGAACAGAAAGTATAGTTTCACATGGTCATTAAACGAAAGAGAAAAAGAACTCTTTAATCGAGAAAAGAAAAGAGAAATTTTCTGCGATTACAACTATACTGTAATTTATTATCAACAAGATATCTTACTTTCAACTGGTCTCTCTAACCTCATTTGAAATTGTAATTTCAAAATCTGAACTTTTCACGCCTTTCGCCATGTATTCACAACAAAAATCAGATCTATACACTTCGTTTAAAATTATTAGATGTGCACATCTCTACTTTCTTTTTGAATTATATTTAAGTCGTAACGGTCAGGGAACTGAAAAGGTATTTGGGAAACGGAATGAATTAAACGTGTCTGCTGAAGGGCTTCACGTATGGGATCTTGAAAAGGGACACATAATCGTTCGTTTCCGTTAACGACAGGTGCGCCTGATGTTACACAAACGCCAGTGAATCACGCATCTTTTGTGTAGTTTCTTTTCAACGGCGACTTCGATCATGAATTTAAAATCATGGAGACTGCCTTCGGTCTGTTATTATCGTTACAAGTGAGTCACTTTTGCAATAACCTGACTGCAAATCTCGGGCCAAATTTCAGGTTGATTTACCGTTCCTTCGAATTGACAACCTGTTATTTTGTATTAACAGTTCGTGCACTTATTTCCATACATCTTTATATGATACATGAACACCATTTTCAGATAATTTTATGTCATCAAATCGGGAAAACATGTAAAATTGTGTTTTCAAATTATTGTTTGATATAACTGATTGGCAGACATTTTATGATAAAGATATTGAAGAGAATTTTACGGGGTCTTTTTCTGGAAGTTACAAGCTTTAATTTGATGTATCATAACCACCATTTTGTCATACTTTTATGTCATGAATTGTCAATTGCAGAAACCAGAGTTAATTCAAAATTTACATTTCGAAATCAGGGCATGTTTTGCTGTAATTGACGATCGGCCATTTTGTATTGAGAATCTTGGACAGGTACTTATGTAGTCTTTTTCTGGAAGGTATAAGCTTTAATTTGATGTATCGTAACCACCATTTTGTCATACTTTTATGTCATGAATTGTCAATTGCAGAAATCAGAGTTAATTCAAAATTTACATTTCGAAACCCGGGCATGTTTTGCTGTAATTGACGATCGGCCATTGAAAATATTGAACAGGAGCCTCTGCAGTTATTTTCTAGGGACTTCAAGCTTTCAATTGATATATCACAAGGGTCATTTAGAGATAATTTTATGTCACACATCTGTTATCAAACTTAACCACTATTTTCACAAACCAAAATTTAAGTAAATATCGTCAAGGTTTAATTTTACGCGGAAGTACAATTTCATGGTACATTTACGTCATTAAATAATTCGATGGCAATATTCGATAGTTTTCGATAACGATCGGTAAGATCCGAGCAAAGATGAATGTTAAACAAATTAATTTGAACAAGTCACGTGTAATGAGGCACACACGCAGCTTTCACGAGCAGGCATTTTTATTTACCTTCAAGTATGTCTATCGAGCGAAGAAATTACGACCGTTCGACCGGTGCACGACTATCACTTCCGACATTTTCCTACCCCTTCTGATTTCTATTTTATTGCGGATTTACCTGTCCGGCTTGTTTTTGTCGGCGGCCATTTGACACATTATGTACTTTCAAAATGCCGCAGAAGGATTAGAAAAGTAACAATTACGCGGATAAAATTTTGATAAATGGTCGAAATGATTTTCTAAGTGGCACACGAATTGTGAGCATTATGGATAATTAATGAAAAGATGCGCTGGTAACTGTCGGTTACACACTAGCCTAATAAGAGAGAACCGTAAGTATTAATTAATGTACCTTCAACCCGATTAATTTACTTCCCGTTTCCACTTCGCGGTTTCTCTTATCTTCTCGACGTTCGTTTATTACCATCGGTAACAGTTACGCGACTGTCTACGATGCGGGCTTATGGAAATCTAATTTATAGCGATTTTATCGAGTAATTGGGTAATTCGGTTAATTAACATTCCTCAATATCAAGTAATTATTCGAAAATTTCCATGGGTATTTGGGAATTTTGGAACGTCAGAATCTTAGAAACTAGACAATTTTAGACATTTGGAGATTAGGTAGTTGGACATTGAAAAATTGCAGAATTGAAGATTTGAAGAATTGCAGAATTGCAGAATTGCAGAATTGAAAAATTGAAAAATTGAAGTATTGACAGATTGAAAGCTAGAATAACATTTGCATCAACAAAGTTAGCACCTCACCTACAAAAAGGCTTGTACTTCTGCCCACACCAAACAGACGTTACGAAAACGTGAAAGTAGTATTAAACAAAAGAGCGTTCCACTCTCTGTTTCGAATCAAACAAAATTAACGGCGTTTAATGATACAAGACGATCAGGAAATTTCACTAGCTACGAACATACCTGTCCAACAGGCGTAACTTTTTTTTACTCTATATTCTTCGTTTTCTGACATGCATACAAATTTTCCTTGTTACCAGTCATATACACAAGATCGAACGCGAGGTACGAAAAGTTTTAACGATTTTCTAGAATGTGTAACTTTATACGTCGTCAAGAAGTTCTGTTGAAAGTCTAATGAAATGGAAGCACGAGAAATCTTCTGGTTATGTCATAAACATCACTGACCTATGTTAATTGGCCTTTAAGCCAGCCATTCTTTCGTCGCTTGCTAAACACTTGACTAGTTCACCTGCACGCGTGGTGCATTCCTAACTAGAAAACTGTAAACCCAATACCGTTCTGTCATACCAATTGTGGAAATTAAATGCAGAAGAATGCAGACACGTATAATCGAGTCTCACGATTCACAATTTGCGATCCTTGGAATCTATTGATACATCGATTCACGATAACGTTACTACGCAAATTTTAATACTTCTCAATGAAAATTTCTGTTTTCCAGTAATATTTATTCTATTAGTACATGGTACATATTACATAATGAGGTTACACAGAGTAACTCATTACATTATACAAAATTACATTAGACCAGTACACCTTAGCGCAAAGGCAACCACTGCTTAATGTACACCTTTGACCAAAAGCAACTACCTGAAGACATCAAAATACAAAAAAATTGCACTGCTCTTAATGTCCCTTTTAACCCAAAATCAACTACTTAAAGAAAGATCAAAATACAAAAAGAGTGTACAGATGCATTGCACTAGCCCTGATGTACACCTCAGCGCAAAGGCAACTACCTGACAAAAGATCAAAATACAAAAATAGTGTCAACCGAAATTTGTGTACACAAAAATTTTGATGTTACAATTCTTGTAAGATCGCAAAGAAGAAAATGCTAAACGTGTGGATAATGATAATGACAAAATCCTGTCTCGCTCCATCGATCACGGTTTTTGCACCTTGAAAAGCTCGCGTCGGATCCCCACCAGGTGTTTTCGGTCGGTGAACACAAATGAAGCCAGGTATGGATGGGCATTGCCGTGTGGAACGTACACGCGGCCACACATCGGTGGAAAGGCTCCGACCCAGATATATCGCCGGGTGTTTCGAAGGTGCCGGCTGGTCGGAGCGCAACCATCGGGGAACAGCTTTGTCTATCGGAAAGACGCACGGTTCTTCAGTTCATCGACTGTCGTCGCGCAGTGCGAACAACGTGTACATCATCTAACACACGTAGAGTTTCGACAGATCGAGTGTTCCGCGATTTCGTAGAGAAACTTTGCGGTGACCAGTGAGTGTCGGTGTCCGTTTGAACAACAGGTGACATGTGAGAACGGTTTGTTACGACGTATACATCGTTCTCTTGAATGTACCGTGCATATACAGGAATTTTCTAGAGGTTCTAGAGTTTATGCAAAGGTGGGAAAATGAACACGTGTGGTTCACAGATTTTCGACGGGGTTGTGGCTCTTCAATTGTCTTTATTTAATTCGGTTTGAATTGTTAGGTGGTTAATTCAAGACTTAGGTGGTTTTGACAGGGTGTTACACTGGCCCTTAATCTATTTTGTCGAACTTTCTATATAGCAACAGTAATGAAATTATGAAAATATCTCAAGATTTATAATCGCAATTATTTTTAAGTTCTCGTGATCAAAGTCGAAGTGTTTTTCTGAATATCACAAACAGTTGACTTGCAAAAGTCATTTTTTCCACCGATATCTCCTACGTAATTTTTTTTTCTCCTGCATAAAATGCTACAAAATATGAGTACGTCCATCTCAAGATTTGAGAAGCTACCAAAATGAAGTGGACGTAGAAACGTTTAAATACCTCTGATGCAAGTGTTGTATAATTAAAAGAATTTTCTACGAACGCGATGAAAAATATGCAATAAAACGAACTTTCAGTCTGTTTCTTTCGAATATTTAGACACGTAACTGTTTTTTTCTCAATTTGCGTAATTCGCATTTGCATCGATCATTTGCACGTCTGCTTTTTTCGTTACGTAAGATATTTTGTTTTGTTTTTTGTATGAATTTTTTTTATTTGAATAGTCTCTGACTACTTTTGGTGTAGTAGTGAAATCATTTTAATAATTTAACAAGGATTATATTTAATTAACAGTTTGAACTCGACGATACAACATTTTTAAAATATAATTTTGATATCAAATTTTCAAAATACAATTTTTATATAAAATTTTTAAAATACGATTTTGATAAATATTTCTAAAAAACAATTTTCATACAAAATTTCTAAAATACAATTTTAATAAAAAATTTATAAAATACAATTTTGCTAAAAAATTTAAAAAATATAAGTTAGATATATTTACTATTACTACTCACTATAATTTAATTTATGTCAGCCCCATAAAAGGAGTCTAAAATTGCAAAGGCTTCATTCTGAAATGATATAACACTGCCAAGATCAGTTACTTTAACCGAGGCACGAAAAATCATACTTTTTCTCACGCTGCGTAAAGTGTGACACGCCATTGTCCGTTTCAGTCGCTCTCAAACAAGAGGGCTCATTAAAGGTGCTTCTCCTGGCGGCTCGTCGTTCGATTACAGATAATTATCGCGATAGCGTGTATCATCCTTAAAAGCGGGGCCCATATACTCGGTCGTGTAACAGTAACTGTATGGTAGCGTGAAATCAGCAGGCGGTCTTATAATTAATAGTGCATGACTCGAATAAAGAAAAAAAAGAATTATACTCTGAAACATTCTGTTCTGCTATTCTCCGATTTTTAACGCGTCTCGCATTTCCTTGTTTCTGTAATTTCTGTGTCGAATAACTGATTTCGGGACAATGAAAGTTTACACAGAAAAGTATCATCATATGTCACTTATGATACACCAATTTAAAGCTTAAGATCTGGAGAAAATGGCTGTGTAAATAGTTTATCGATATTTGTAACACAAATTGGCTGGTGAACGATTATAGCAGAAGATCATTTATTAAGTCACGTATGAAGTCTGATATTTAATTCATGACATAAAAGTATCATCATAGGTCACTTATGATACACCAATTTAAAGCTTAAGACCTGGAGAAAATGGCTGTGTAAATAGTTTATCGATATTTGTAACACAAATTGGCTGGTGAACGATTATAGCAGAAGATGAGTTATTAAGTCACGTATTGAGTCTGAGATCTAAGTCATGACATAAAAGTATCGCAATATGATAGTTGTGATACATCGATTTAAAGCTTAAGGACTCAAGAATATGTGTGTCTAGGTGATACGTCGATATTTTCGACACAGAATGCCTGATTAATGATTGTAACGATTACTTCCGAACGCTTCATGTCAGATCTAATTCATGTTGTTGAGAATTTATGATATAAGTTTATGAAGCTTATACGTCGATTTAGAGGTTGAGGAGTGATGACTATATCAATGATTCGTTAATATTCTTCTTGTGAAGTGATCGGGTGTAGCAGTGATCAATTTGGTAATATATCTTTGATTGCACAAATAATAATAAAAATTAAAGCTTAAGTACTAAAAATAATAGTACAAATAATAATAATTGTACATATTTTTCATGTAAATCAATTGCCATAGAATTTTGTTATAAATTAAAATCATTAACAAAACATTTATCGAATTCTTGACAAATTTTAAATTTCCAAATTTAGATTTAGATCGTCATGTATAATAGTTAATTTTTAATGTTTAAACAAGTTAATATTCATTAAGTAAAAATGACGTGTCTGAAGAATTTCAAAAAGTTAAAAATATCTGCAATTTTGAACAAAAAGCTGTTTTTAGTCTCGTCGCTTCTTCTCCACAAAACTCCGAAACCATTAACAATCTCCGGTAAAACAAGAAGAAGAATAAAATATGCACTCCAAACTTGGATCGTCGAAAAAAAGGTGAATCCGTAAAATGCTATAAATGACCGCGAACGTGCGCGTTTTGTCGAAATTTGCATAAACCACCGCTCTTTGATGCTTACTAAGCATCATCCTCGAGCAAACAGAAACAACATTCCAATTATGAAATCTTGTCGGAGGAACCTTGAAATTTTGTACCGATGCACGTCTGATAATTATACAAATGTCAAGAACAAAGCCTGCATTTATTAAACAATGTTGCTAAATTAGAATGTAAATTCATTATTATGCTGGTTCAAATTTACTTATTATTTTGTTTACGAGTTTTCACATATTTCGGTTTTCAAATTTTTCCATGTTTTCTAGATTAGGTTAGGTTAGGATAGGTTTAATTTTTAAGGTTATAAGTTTTCAAGTTTTTAAGTTTTCAAAGTTACAAGTCTTCAAGGTTTCACATTTTCACGATTTCAAAGTTCCAAATTATCAAGTCTCCAGACTTCCAAAGGTCCAAATTTGCAAAATCTTGAATTTCCAAAACCCAAACTCTCAAATTCCTAAATTTCCAAAGGGACAATTCTCAAATCTTCAAGTTCTCAAACCTTCAATCTTGCAAAAGACCAAATTGACAAATTCCCCAACATTCAAGTTCCCAAACTCTCAAACTCCTAAATTTCCAACGACCCAGATTCTCAAATCTCAAAATTCTCAAACCCCAAATACTCAAATCTCCAAACTTCCAAAGGATCAAACTTGCAAATTCCCTAACTTCCAAGCCCCAAACTCTCAAACCTCCAACCTTCCAAATCCCAAAACTGGCATATCTACAAAACTGCTGCTCCTTATCATCTCCACAACGTAATCATCCATCATCCACCCAAAAAGTGGTCCCCGAGTCGTTCCTCAAAATACGTAAACACAAGCAGCCAACAGCTCTCAGAGAACAGTAATATAACGGTGTCGATCTCGATCTCGATCCTGTCGCAATAAATCGGTTTCTCCTCGCGCCAGTGTCATGGCGAAATCCCGGGTATTCGTGTCGCGAGGCTCAATTACGACTAGCAACAACGTTGTTTACTCGTATCATGCCTCCTCGGCCTGTTAAGGAACGCTTCTCCTCTCGTTCTTCGCAGAAACCCGGGGCTGCATAATTGCACCGATGCAGGATCCAGGAAAGTTCCAGGCTCTCTTAAAATATTGATTACGGCTGCGTGCAGGCATTTTTCGCGTTCGCCACGCTTAGATCGCGTGATGCAAATAAGCAGTGACGCGATACTCGCACTGCTACTCTATCCTTGCCGAACTTCACGCATCTTGCTGAGATCATTCATTTTTCTTGAGATGTTCTTTCGAAATTCAGTTTGAACTATGAGTCACGTTGTACACAAGGTTTAGCTGTACACATTTAGATGTTTTCGACTTCAGACCAGAGTAATATTACATATTACAGGTAGGTAATATTACACTGTCGGGTTTGAATGTTAGGGAAAATGTCTGAGTGGAGTCGGTTCTTCGTTGACGCTTTCGGGACCAACTGTGTAATATTACACATCATTTTTAATATTAATTTCTGGGTCAGAAAGTGTCAAAAAGTTTTTTACATAGTGAAGTTTCATTACGGCGCGTTAGATTACGGCGCGTTGGATTGCTACAAGCTTGATTATGGCGCGTTAGATTACTACAAGCTCGATTACGGCGCGTTAGATTACTATGCATTAGATTACGGCGCGTTAGATTACTACAAGCTTGATTACGGCGCGTTAGATTACCACGCGTTAGATTACCACGCGCTAAATTACAACGCATTAGATTACTACACGCCAAATTACTACGCGTTAGATTACTACGCGCCAAATTACCACGCGTTAAATCACCAAGCAATTTTCTAACTAAAACACCACAAAATTTTCTACCCAGTAACCTTGATTTTCTGTTACTATCGGATGCAATTACATAATATTATCGTTATACTTCTAGAATGTGTAGTATTTAATATCTGCATCAGGTGTGTAAAAAACTGACAGTTTTAAATACCCACTCCCGACTTCGGACCCAACTGTGTAATATTACATAGCTCTTTATTTAACTTGTACATCACTTTTGTTTGTAAATTAACTTTCTTTTAGCACTAAATGTTTTGGTAGCAAAGAAAGTGTGCCACCTAAGAGAATTTTAAGCTGACAAGTGAAAATATAAAAAAAATAAAAGATTGAACAGGGTGTATCATTATTCGCAATCTGTCATAGCTGAATCAGCAAGGAATTGAAAGTTCAGATTAATTGCTGTTCAGGGACCAGCTGGTAATTGCCTTACTTATTCGGTTAGTTAAACGGAGAAAGTGGATCGAAACTGAAGAACAGAAATCGAGGATCATCGAAACCGTTTCGTAGCAGGTTCAATGTAAAAAATGTTTCGTATAAATGTATTATTTATAATTTGCTCCATCAAAAATAATACATGTAAATTATTCAGAGCTAGACAAAACATGTGAATTATTCAAGTATTATCAAGTGTTATGAATGCGGGTCATTCAGGTGTTATCAATATGAAATTATTCACATGTTATTCAAATATTCTAGGTATACAATTATTCAGGCATTTATATAAGTTGAAATAAATTAACCGATACAAATTGTCGATGTAAATTATTCAAATATTTTATAAATCGCTAAAAATTTTATACGGTGCTGCTAACCGGTAGCGAAAATCGGTATAAATAAATGCAGAGGTATAGCAATTCTTAAAGAAAAATTCTTGTAAAATACAATTTAAACGTCATAGACTTGCCGAGGTCGTTTTCCATCGTCTCGATGAAGAATCCACCTCGAGAAAGGAAAAATAGGCGTGTGATCCTGATCTTCCTTACGCAAGCGTTCCAGCCCCATGAAAGATCGTTAACGACCATCTTCTGTAGCTTTACGCGTTCCATGGATAGTTGCGTAGTGCTCGTCAAAATACCGAAGCAGCCTATGTCCGAGATATCGATCTTCCATCGGTAATAACAGTCACGATCATAAACTTGTTTCCACAAGTTGTGATTAGAATAACATTATATTTAATCATCCACCATTACAACTTTGCTGCAAAACAACTTAAACATTGTCTCAGTATTCAATCTATCTTTAAAGAATCTGAAGAATATTGAATAATTTCAAGATACTCGAGAATAAATAGTATTTGAGTACTAATATATCTCAGTCACTCAAATACTTAAATATTTATGAAAATAAAATACTCAAACTCTATCAAATTTATAACTTTTCAAAATTTATAAAATAGTCAAACATTTGCAAAATTTATAAAAGACTCAAATATTTATAAAGTAGTATTTGAATGAGTGTCCAAGTATTCGAATACCAATGAAACCAACAAACAATACTATAACCTAACCTAACCAATTGTACCACTAGAAGTCGAGTACCGAAATATTCGAGTAGAATATCAAAACAAATTGTCACGTTAGAATATCAAATTTTGAAGAACGAAGATCAAAGCACCATTCGAATGAGATATCGGTGAAAGTCGAGTGAAATCTCATTAGCCTATTGTTTCATTCGCAACGAATCATCGTATTTTCTACACGAACTGCTAAAAGTGTAACTTGTGTAAAAACGGCAGTTAACCGAGACACAGTCGGTGCAAAAGTATAGCGCTTGTCATTTAATTAGAGCCGTGCAACAGAGCGGAACAGGACAATGCTAATTAACTGTTCCTTCACCGATTGTTCTCAATGCCCTTTTGCGGAACGGTTATCCTAAAAATTTTACCAATAACCTTTCCCATTTCACCAACACATATAATTTTAAAACTCGATCTTTTCACGACAAAATTTTCTTGTCACATCTTTTTGCTATAAAATTGTAGAACAATAGAAAAAAGTTGGAAGATAAAGTGATTTGCATAGGATTATAAAGGTAGAACGTTTTGTGGGTCAGAAACTCATCGTCCAGTGACATACTGACTAGAAATGACTGGATTCTACTTCCTACTTTTTCCGCCATTCTTCTCTTGCATTCGAATCTGGGTTTTATAGCCTTCTCTCCGTTGAGTTTGCATTTTTACGAATTCTCGGAGAGTAAAGAGGACGAGCATTCCACCGGCCATATCCTCCTGTGATTTCAAATAAACCAGTCTCTTTACACGCTGTAATCGGGGTCAATGCATTCATAAATTATCTGGAATTATTTCTATTAATATTTAAACACTATGTTCGAGTTGTTGAGTTCAATATTTGTCTTTGGATTTTATCGCTGTTGTAGATATCTGAATTGTATTTGAGTATTCAAATTATGTTAGTACTAAAATATTTGTCTATTTGAATTTTGTCAAGTGTTTAAATATTGGACTTCTATCACCACTGAAATATTCGAGTGCTTGATTTCTATGGTGTCTGATGTCTACCTCTGGTATCTGACTATTTAATGTCTATCTCTGATCTAACTGTTTAACATCTACCTCTGATGTCTGACTATTTAACATCTACCTTTGATATCCGACTATTTAACATCTACCTCTGATGTCTGACTATTTAACATCTACCTTCGATGTCCAACTATTTAACATCTACCTCTGATCTCTATTTGAATTCTACCTCTGATGTCTGACTATTTGAAGTCTACCTCTGATGTCTGACTATGTAACATCTACCTTTGATATCTGACTGTTTAACATCCACCTCTGATGTCTAACTGTTTAACATCTACCTCTGATGTCTAACTATTTGAAGTCTACCTCCGACATCTAACTATTTAACATCTACCTCTGATGCTTACGTCCAGTCTACCTCTGCCATCTAAGTATTTGAAGTCTACCTTTGACATCTGACTATTTAACATCTACCTCTGATCTAACTATTTGAAGTCTACCTCTGTTCCGCCTATTTCTACCCATGATCCAACTACGTTAGCATAGAAATATCCGTGTATTCAAACAGTATTATTCCGCAATGTCTCACTTACCAGGGAAATCGACTAGTTAAAAGCGAAGACAGCCCTTTTCCCCTGCGTACACGCGATAAGCGGAGTTTCCACGAAAGCGGAGCTCTTTCCCGTACGAAGGAGAGTTTGTTAGCGCGAAAATAATTGCAATGAAAAGTGTACATTGTTCTAGGATCCCACGACGAGTCTTCTTCGTACACGTTCTCACGAGGCCCTGAAGAGAAGGTCCTTTTTCCGTGATCCACATTCAGTTGCGTGCCGTAACGAGGACAACAGCTTCGTTTTCGGAAAGCTCGTAGTTCGAGCTGGGTTCCTTGAACCCAGATCATCGAAACCTTTCTCCCGAATCGACGTTGCGTATCTTTATCCATATTTCTTTTTTTGCTCATTTCTCCCGTCTTTTAATTATTCGCACAGATACCGTTTCTCACGATTTCTTTCACCTTTCTCCTCGGAATTTAATCACGGCTTCGAAATTCTATTAAAGATTCCGAGAAGCCGCCGAAACTCTGCAACCCTGAATTATGTTTAATCAAAGTTTCTCTGTATCTTAAGACTTTCTTCTCGTTAATTTTGTGTACAAAGTCTGATCTTTAATTATTTGCTCGATACCGAAAGAAGACATTGAAGTTTGCAATACAAAAATAGTTTATTTATCGAACACAATAATGGCTGCGTCTAGAGCCTTGTCCATTAACAAACCATCTATTTTAAACTTGTACTGATATACTGAGTCTTTCTCACAAAAATAAATTATTCTTAAAAGAGAAATACAGATAATCACAACAGAACAGTGCACGGTACATTCAAGCACGGTACACAAAGTGCTTTCTTTAATAATTCCCCAAATCAACTTTGACGAATCCTAACCAGATGATATTTCATCGAAAGTGAGCATCGATCTCTCCAAATGCCTTCACCTGCCCTACATCCAGTGTGCATCATCGGTTGAAAAATGGAGAGAGAAGTTTCGGATACCGAAGGTATCTTCTCGAAAAGACTATCCAGCAACTGGGCCGAATTGCCAACAACCTTGAGAAAGAAACAGAAACACCGTCCCGAGATTCTGTCGCAATTCGTGGACCCTTCCGAGATCTCCGAGAACGAGTCTCGCAAGATCGAGCTGAAGCCCTTCAACAATGTCCAGCGAATGATCAGAAGGTCCGAATTTCTACGAAAGTTAGAAACGAACGAGAACGGCAAAGAGCATCGACGAGACGCGAAAACCGAGAAGAAATCGGATTCTTTCTTCTTCCGCGACGAAGATTACAGAAAAGAGGAGCCTCGGAAGAAGAGTCTGAGCAATCTCGTCGGGAAGTTCGAGTCAAGGAACTTCTCCGACGAAGATCGAAAGACGAACTCGCCGGACAGTCTGCTGGTGAAGTCCTCGGAGTCAGAGCTGAGCAGCGACGAATATGGGCAGACGGACGACTCCGGGGCGTTCCTGGAGAAGGCCTCGAACCGCGACAAGGGTCCCAAGGAGCAGAGGAACAAATTCATCAAGTTCTTCGCGAAGGACGAGTGCAAGAAGAAGAAGAAGGAGGAGAAGGTAGCTGACAAACTGGACGTAAACAAGAACGTGAAACAGATTTCGAGGATTCTGGAGGCAACTAAAAAGGAGTCGAAAACTGCTCAGCCAAAATACGAGTATGAGAACATACCGAGGATCGACATGACCAAGTTGGACCAGAAACCGTTTCTGAACCCTGTCACTTCGAACCCTAACCTTCAGCCAACTATCGAACAGCTGAGACTCGAAGAGGGCTGTCTGCTGAGGAACTCGAAGAATCAGTCTCCTGAGTGCTTCGAGATCAAGTACAGGGCACAGTCACCCGCCAGACATAAACAGGAGGATGCTCAGGTGAACGAACTGATTCAGGATTTCTACGATAATGAGCAGTTCGTTGGTCGAATGAACGGCGAGAGAAAAGTTTCCAAGATGGAGACGATCGCCGAGGAGAACGCGGATGGAAGTAAATTAAGCGTCAGAGAGATACTGAAGAGATTCGAGGAGCTGAGGACACAGAACGAGACGCAGGTCGAGGAGAAGTCGAACGACAAGACGCTCACCACCATTCAGGAGACCTTGAAGAAACTCGACGAGAAGGTCAAGAGCTACCAGGTCAAATTCTTGTCCTCGATTAATAAATACCTTTCTTCCGCTTTTCTTACTTTGATTTTTAACTTCTGTGATGAAGCTGAAGACATTTCTGACTTCATATTTTTTTAGATAGTACATTAGTTTCGAACTGTCTTTCATGTTTTCTTCAATCTTGTTCTACGATCTTTATGACTGCTTTGCAGTACATAACCTGTAAAAATTTCACGAAATATGTCTTTTAAACTTGATATGAATATTTTTGGATACTGAAAGATGCAGTTCTCCTTCGACTTGTAAAAAGAAGCAGAAAACAGGGTCATCAACTTTTGCATTTTACGATAACGTGTCCTTGATTACCTCTTGCTTTTATTTCGCCTTTAGCGAGAAGTTTTGGGCTAAAAGTTGGATACGTGAAACCGAGAATGAGATAAACGATGTTTACCGTTAAACGGATAAGTACCGGAAAGGAATGTAGATGTCGTACGATTTCGCATAATCGGGAAGATATTAGTAAAATGTCGGCGATGGTAAAATACCGTAATTGTAGCCGCGTCATGTGTAACGAGCGGAACCATTAAATGTTTAAACAGAATTAATGGTGCCACCATAGAAGGCATCGTTTCTCGGCCAATTAAGGTTAACGAACAACGAATTAGTTTTACGATGCCTAAAATTCTCCATTTTTTATTTTCTTGTTACGTGATAATCTGAGATAATTAGAACTTTTTGAACAATTTGAATATTTTGCAATATTAAAGTATTCGAATAACATGCTCTGAATATTTTGCGGAGTCAGAAAAACTATTCGAATTCTATCATGGCTCGAATTTCGAATGTCTGCAATTTTATCAGCATCCGACAGCCTTAATTAAAATTAAATCTTAATTATAACTTCTTATCAGAAACTGAGCTTTTACTTCTGGAGTCCATAATTTCAGCTAGCAAAAATTAACAAGAAAATTCAGTTTCTTGTTTCAATCGCGAAGGATGTTATTAAAAATAAAAACTGAAATAACCCAGTAATAAACACTGGAAGACTTGCAAAGTAATTCGTTTTATAAACAGGCCGAAGAATCAGGTTGATGGTTGTTATTAATACTATTAAATTAACTATGTATGTGGTCTTTCGATGTACCTCGATGCATTAACGATTATGTGGGTCAGGGTCGACATCTGCTTATCCTACTCGCTCAGTACATTCAGGTTTTGTCAGCAGTGTTTCGTATACCGGGTGTATTTTTGTACTCTGATACAAAAGCTGTAATTTAAAAATTATCATTCAAATTATGGAGACAATTTTTATTAATTCGCTTCATTATAAAAGATGGGGGTATAAATTTCGGTATAAATTTGTTTGTCGAAGTTGGAAGAAAATATTCGACCTTCAGTTGATTTAAAATATGGGATAATTCTAGGGGTTTGTGAAGTCTAAAATTAAACATGGGAACTCTTGTACGAACTTTCACATCGTTCTCATTGAATCTAACTGGATCAAAGGAAATCGTTTCACTTTTGACCAAGAAGACAATTATAAATCCATCAACATCAGATATCAATGTAACCGTATAATTTCACCGTACGAATAAGTGTTCTATTTAATGCTTTCTGGTGTTCCAAGTGTTCCTTTAATTGAGAAATGTTTCAAGTTAATGTAGCATTCTGTTATCGATACTATAATTACAATCTGGTACATAGAATTTATCAGAGGGATCTGTGTTTCTATCGGAAAATTAAGTGTAAAAGATCCTTGTAAAACCTTGATTATTATCGGTCCGCTTTCGTCAGTGATATACACCGGGGTTTCTCGACCTTTCCTATTATTCATTTTCTCTTTCGACTCGCGTTTCCTGCTTTTCACCAACGCCGATATCTTGGATCCGTCGATCGATCTCTCGAGAAAACGGGTTTCCTTGCACGCGATCCAGAATCGACCGAAGAATGCGGAGAACACATTCGAACTCTTATCATTGGCGTAACTAGCGCTTTTTTTGGGAAACGTCAAATTATTGTGCGTTAGATGTTCGATTAATCCGCGTTGGATTACTACATGTTCGATTAATACACGTTGGATTACTACAAGCTTGATTAATTCGCGTTGGATTACTACAAGTTTGATTACGGTGCGTTAGATTACTACAAGCTTGATTACGGCGCGTTAGATTACTGCGCGTTATATTTCCACGCGTTAGAGTTCCACGCGCCAAATTATCACGCGTTAGAGTTCCACGTGCCAAATTACCACTCGTTAGATCACCACGCCCCAAATTACCACGCGCCAAATTACTACACGTTATATCGTTACGTGCCAAATCCCCACGCGTTACTTCGCCACGCGCCAAATCACCACGCGTAAAATTTCTACGTGCCATCTTACCACGCGTTAAATCACCACGCGTTAGATTACCACGCGCTGAACTACCACGTACCAAATTACGATGCGTCAAATTTCTAAGTGTCAACCTACCACGCATGTCCCCGTGTCAAAATGACCACACCTTACATCACCACGCGTCAGATTATAATACATTGTGTCTCCACGCGCTGCAAATCCCTATATTAAATTACTACGCACTGTGGTTGTCGCATTACTACGCATCTCCATGTGTCAAAATGTCACAAGTATCTCCAAACAGCAGATTATCTCATACTACAACGTAGTGCATGAAATCAGTGTGTCACCACATGTCACATCTCAATATATCAAATTGCAACTACATCTACATACCTCAAAGTACAATACAACGCATTATATCGCCATAAATCTCAAAAATGTGAATTTGCATTCGATTCTCTGTACGTTTTGAACCGGGCCAAGTTGACCTTACCCAGTTACGCCAATGGCTTCTCTTTTCTCTCCGTTCGAACGAACCTCGGTGAAATGAGGAAATTAATAATCCTCGAACGACCTACGACCGACTTATTCCGCCATTCTTGCGGCATTCGCCTGGCTGGTTTCATAGATTCAACTCGTTCCATATGTAAACGTCAGCAAACGATATCCGACCGTTTATGGGCTAATGTGATTTACGCCATTAACGTGATTTATGGTATCACGTAAATATACCGTGTTACTTGTTCTGTAGCTTGTAAAATTGTCGGAGCGTTCCTCAAATCGATTACATTTGATAATCTCAAGATTTTTCACTGTTTTTACTCGAGAAATTATTTGATTGAGATTTTTGATAGAAGATGCTTTAAATTGAGGGTTTTGCATAAAGATTAACAATTTTTGGATTTCGACGATGAGAGTTTTTCACCTCTTACTTTTTATCGACTGATGAGCCTCGGTTTTGATGGGGTCATTTGTAAAGGAAAATCGATACTATTTGCGACACACGATTTGCGTTACGCTCGTAATGTCGTGAAAGTCTGGATTTCTATCCTCGTCCGGTTGCCATTATAGCTTCTCCAGCTGGCATATATTTAGTAAATTGCGATTTCTTTGGTCTGTAACGCAATTTTTCCGCGGTGCCGTTGCCGGAATGATATTGCAATAACGTAACCCTCAATTTGCCATAATTTGCTAAGTAATAAGCGGCTGGTGTTCAATGATAAAACACCATACGACTCCGTCCATTTTTATGGCTACCTTCTAATAATATTACGTTTCGTCAACTATTTTAAGATGAGACAACTCGTTTCTCCTTCAGACGTAATACTCGACCTTCCACTCCTTTATAATTTTTTAAAAATAAAATAGGTCCTTTTTCAAATTAATTATGACACAACATTTTATCAAGTAAATTGCCACAAGACGTTTTGACAAATCAATTGTGACAAAACATTTTGACAAATCAATTGTGACAAAACATTTTGACAAGACATTTTGACTAATAAATTGTGGCAAAACATTTTGACTAATAAATTGTAACAACACATTTTGACAAATAAATAGTGACAAGACATTTTGACAAAACATTTTAACAAATAAATTGTGACGAAACATTTTGCTCTCAAAAAACGTTTAATTAAAGAACGTGTCTTTACAAGGAGATGAACGATTGATTAAGTAATTTTCGATGGACGTTGAGATTAAAGAAGTGTTACGATTGCAGGTCGAGCAGAAGCCGTTGCACAAGCCGAATCACCACGAGAATCACGTCTCCCAGATCACAAAATCGATTCAGTCGCAGACGAACCACGGCACACCGAATCACGTACAATCTCATGGTCAATCTAATCACGTCGTATCGAATCACGACAACCACGTGTCCGTGAATCGTGTGCCGAACCACGTGTCGGCTACGAACCAGACGAACCATCAGAAAAACCAGCTGAACCAACGGCTCAGCCCGACCCAAGAATGGAGGCAACCGGAAGACAACGGCAGAGTGCAAGAAGATGGCATCTACGAGAGCGGACCGGTGGTCAACGATGGAAAACACTCTCTGCTGCAATATGCCATGCTGAACTTCAGGCAGAGCACTGAAAAGTATGTATCTTACCTTATCTTTACAGACAATTATGCATTAATTTACTCCAAACATAATTTTAAATATTCTGAAAGAACCCTAAATTACGTTCAATCTACAAATGCGAACTACTCTGTAAATGATTCCAGTATGAATTTATACTCTTCAAAATGATTATAGTAGAGTCTTTCTATAATTGCAATAAGATTGGAACATTTTGAAATTTCTCCAGTAATAATAGTAATTTTGCTATTAATCATAACATACATCTCACGAGCAGCCAGCAATGAACTATTTTTTCTTTCGACATCTGCCGAGCACTTTAAGGCTAAATACTAAGGCGACCGTGTTCAGAGAGGATTCTAAGCCGTGACAAAAACACTTTTACCAAATTAAAGTACCGTAGTAAAAGAGAAATTAATGTTAAAAGACTAATTGGCCACTCTTACGCAAGAAACTCGGAGCAACCATGTTGAGAAAGCATAACGCACTTAGAACTCTCAGAGCAGGATCGACCATCTTGGTGAACGCGTGGACTAACGAGTCTGCTGTATCTTTCGACATTATTCAATATCTCACGAGTTAATGTTCGAAAGTGCTTCGGTTCGAAAGTGTTCGATTAAATCAAGTGTTTCCTCGGGAGAAGATATGCTGAAGATCTGTACTGGTGGAAATGAACAGGTGTCTGAAATTTATGTATGTTCTGTTTACGTAATACAAGTTCAAAGTATAAATGCTACAGAAATAATAATTGTTAATTCGTTCGATGAATATTCATAGTGCAGAAATGAAGAAAAAGTGAAAACAGAGGATAATGTAATTTTAACGCCATTTTAATATCGGTGATTAAACGATCGTAAAAGTTTTGTGATATGAAAGAAATTGACGATAGCTCGATAAAAGCTAATTACAGTTCGAAAAGTAATGAAATAATACAAGGACACCCGAGTACGAACACGAACGAACAGATGCAGTAGGAAGAATCGTAGCAAAAAAGATAACGAATCGAGATACGATCTGAGAGGAATCATTAAAACACCTAACTAGAGTAAAGACTTCCTAAACATGACGATGACAAGTGACGACCACCTAGCTTGTACTCTCAACGGGACTTTTTCCTCTTTGTAACAGCATCCAGCAATGGGAATCCCCTTTATGGTCTAGCTCCTTCAACTAGTCTTCCGTTTTGGAAAACTATCACTCACGTCACCTTAAAGTCCCGTTCCTTCGATCAATCAATTCTAACAGTCCCTTCGTGCAATTATACGGGAACTAGGATCCTAGATCTATCCAGCACATTCTGTCAGTCTACTTTCTTCATTTTTTGAGAGTTCAATACCAATAAACACCCTACTGCTACAAATATTTAAACCATTCACTGCTAGATAAATTTAATATTTAGACTAAGATAGAATAAAAAAAAAACACTAGAGATATCTCAAAGTTGGCAGGGTTAACTAGAAACTTATGAAAAAATGAAGGGATTAGACTAGAATTGTCTACTTTTTAATTAAAGTGCTTTGTTAAGTAGTCGCTGAGAGGAGCATATCAAAAAAAGTAATCGACTAAAGTTTAACTAAGATAATTTCTTTGTAGGTTTGAAATGTTGAAGACTGCGGATGGTTCCATAAGTGGTTCACTTAAGGTGATCGAGTCTCTAAAGAACAAGAAGAAGAGCAAGAAGAGCAAGGGTCAACAGGATGGAGCGGAATGGACATGGAAGGAGCAGGTGGATCTTGTGAAATATTCTGCTATGCCGATAGAACAAAGTCTGTTGAGGCTGGATGCAGATTTGAGTGCATTAGCTGTGGAATGCTTTTTGTGTCTGATGCGATACATGGGTGATCAACCATTGCCTCCAGACACCAGCGAAGTTAAATGTGTTTACACTATTCTAATGGTAAGCAATTAACTAGAAGTAGATGAAGTCTTTAATATTTCATGTGAGAATGTCATGCCATGTAATTGGTATTAGAAAGTTTTATTCAATGTCATGTCTCACACAAAAATGCAGTGAAATGTATTAATAATTCCAATATGGGACAGTGATTTCATGTCCTACTTTCAGTGCAAAAAGTTTTAATTTGCTCTCAGCTACTTCTAAAGATTTCTCCTTGATGATCTAGTTGAATCTGATGTATATAATAAATTGAATGATAAATGAAAGAATTATGGATCTAATGTGATTACTTTTCTGTAGAAGCAATTTTAAGACTTTCTATGAATGAATCAATCAACATTAATTTCAATTTCATTACAGCACTGTCACAAGTATGAACTCCTTAGAGATGAAGTATACTGTCAGTTAATGAAACAAACTACCAACAACAAGAGTCCAAACCCTGACAGTTGTCAGCGAGGATGGAGAATCTTCAGTATCGTTGCTGCCTATTTCACCTGCAGTGATGGCCTAAGACCTTATCTCACTAAATATCTTGAAACTGCTGCTTATGATAAAAGAAGAGCATATCATGGAACTGCTACAGTATGTCTACAGAATCTCAGGAAAACAGTTAAATATGGTGGAAGGAAGAATGTGCCCAGCGTAGATGAAATTATGGCAATCAGTGCTGGCAGGAACGCAAAGAGACAGATTTACAGACTTCCAGGTGGAACGGAGAGGGTTATCAACACAAAGTGTACAACTGTTGTGCAGGTAGATCTTTAATTATACTACAGTAACTTAAAGTTATTATAATGTCAAAAATTTCAAATTTCACTATAAAGCAGTTTTCTTTAAACTTAACCTGACACTGTTATCTATTATTTAATTTTAACAGGATGTTATTGAAGAGATGTGCAACATAATATCTGTTAGGAATCCTCATGAAATGGATGAATTCTCATTATATTGTATCGTTGACGGTGACGCGTTCACCATGCCATTAGCAAGAGATGAATACGTTTTAGATGTAACTACTGAACTTCACAAGAATCACCAAGTTTTCTACTTAATATTCTGCAGGTATAATAATTACGTATACTGTAACTAACATAGCAATTACAATTCTCTGACAATATTTTTCAATAATAATTGCACTACAAGAATGGTAATAGCACTTCAAAGAGTAAACCCAACATTCAAAACTATTCATTGGTCCCTTCAATTACAGCTGAAATAATATTTTCAAAGGATAATACAATCTTTTTCCTATTCAGATCGGTTTGGTACTACCCTCTCAGACTGGATGCACCACTGTACATAGAAGTTGTGTTCAATCAAATTGCTCCAGACTATCTGGAAGGCCTTTTACTGGTCTTGCCTGGAGAACATTTACCTCAAGAAGTTATAGTAAGTCCCTCAAATCATTCTAATTGAATTTTTCTTCGAATTAATTAATACTTTCTCCATTCTTTGCAGTACGACATGGCACAAATAGCAGCTCTCCTGCACAGGGCAGCAGATATGACCCATGAACCTACTACCAAGGAAATTAAATATTTATTGCCCAAACCAGTGCTCAGTTTGAGAGACCCACGACCCCAGCAGTGGGCAAATATGGTACAACAAGCATGGAACAACGTTCAACATAATACAGTAGCTGCTTGTAAAGCCCAAGTCCTTGGTGAGTGCTATTCTTTTACTTCTTTTCAATTTTCTTGCAGAATTTCTGTAATATCGACGTTTCAGAAATTTTGTGGAAGTGGCCATTATTCGGATCAAGTTTCTTCGCCGTGAAGAGGGTGCCTGAAGGGAAGGAAAAGGGTGGCGACCATATTTTGGCATTGAACAGACACGGAGTACACTTCATTGATTTAATTACACACGTAAGTAAAAACAAAAATTAAGTTGTTCATCAGTTTGCAAAATTAAACTGAAAGTAAGACAGTGGAAGAATAAATATAAATTTGCATTTGTTGATAAATTGTAGGAGACACTGTACCATTATCCTTACTCGGAGGTGATCTCCACCAGGAAAGTGAAATCGGAGGAAGGAACCCTTTATCTGGACATGAAATGTGGCAATCTGATGCAGCAACGTATCACAAGGCTCCAAACAGAACAAGCTCACGAAATTTCGCGATTGATCAGACAATACATCACCATGGAACAAAGGACAACCAACGCTCAAGGCTCTGGAATTGGATTCGGCATGAGATAAAATTTTCTAGCCGCGGCTCAGTTCGATTAATGGCCGTCGATAGTCGACGGAGTAACAGAGCACTGTAAATAGAGATTTAACGGTAACTGTCAGTCAATGGAAGATGGTATTTCGTTGGACAAAGGAAGTTTTAGTTA
Source organism: Megachile lagopoda (assembly GCA_036983795.1). NCBI lineage: Eukaryota > Metazoa > Arthropoda > Insecta > Hymenoptera > Megachilidae > Megachile > Megachile lagopoda. The sequence goes on from CM072798.1 coordinate 9,235,978, forward strand.
AAAACTTTGGTCATGTACATAGAAGTTTATTCAGAATCAAGGAAACAGCAACGATTTTATTTTTGTTAATTCTGAATACCGGAGACTGTTTCGAAGAGGGACTTCATGGGACAACGTGTGAATCTCCTTCCTTGAAATAGTTTCTTTATCGAAATATTTAAAAATTTACAATAGAAAGTGAAATTTTTATTCTAAAGGAATTCTAAATCTTATTTATTTATTAATCCGTGGATCGAAATTAAGTCTTGGAAGGCTTGTAAATACACTTAGCTAGTTGCTGAAGACGGAAATATTAAACGCTGCAAAATTGCTCGTTTAAAATATTTCAAGGGATCTAATCACTTGCAAGTGTAGATGCAGTCGAATTTACTTTGAGAAGTAAATTACATTAATCTCGAAGAATCCTTCGGGGAAAATATTGATTTTCTTCTAAATGTGTACGGAAAATGTTTAAACGAAGAGGATGAAGAATGCTCAAGTATCTAAGCAATTATTCTCGACTCTGTAAATACGCGTTTAGAAACGTTTAGAGAAAGAGAGGACGTGTGAACGAGAGATAGTTAGATCGATTTTCGAGGAAAGATGCTGAGTACTTCCGGTCGATTTCTTCTTTCTTTCTCACCCTCGTGACGATTCGTCGAAATCGTTCACGTTGGATGACAAGGCACGAAAGTTGCATAACGTCGATTTGTTAAAGAAAAGGAAATGACACGGTACACCAGCGATTCGAACGATTTGTAAATCCAATTAATGATTAATCTTAGTACGTTCCGATGGACACTAACAAGCTGCGGTTATATTGTTTATCACAAGAAGACATTATTATTAATAATTGTATGTATGCGTATCGATGTGAACGGAGGTGTTGATACTTTATATTAAAAAGTTTCTACATATACAACAACGTGTTTGCTGTTCCTTTTGCTTCTACATTGAAAGGTAAGTATAATTTAGAAGTTATAGTTCCACAATTTTCACGTTTCTAATTTTGCTAATTTTCACAGATGTACAAGTTAACCGCGTCTACAGGAAGCTGAAGGAATAACATTACACTGTAATAAGAAATTTTTAAAGTTTTGCTTTAGCTTGTACTAACAATCGCTTGCACTGTTTCATCGTGAGTGTTCATATTTCTATTTGGAAAATATTAAAATATTTCTTGGAACACAACGCTTGAGGGCAGTTAAAATAAATCTACTCAGTATTGTCACACAAATAGCACCTCTAAAATTTCACATAGAATATGATTTTGTTCAATTCTTATTACAATTAATCAATTTCTAGCGCGATTAGGACTGGAACTAGGTGTTTTCGACTTCGTCTCGTGTGGCCAATTGATAGCTGTATGTCGAACGTATCCAGGGTCAGTTGGGGTCGAAGGTGTCTTCACGTTAGCCGTCTGTGTTCCAGTACTCGCAGTTCTAAGAGAACTGAAACATTCTTCTAGCATTTCAATTTCGTCTTTGCTTCTTTCGATCTCCTTTTCGTAGCCCTTTGGGGGAGGTGGTACGTTGAACGACACGTCTCGATTCTTTCTCTGACTCTTTGGAGACGTTCTTTTCATTCGAATCGGCACGTTGTCGTACTGACTCGTGTCGGAGTATCTGGGGAAAAATAGTGGAACGGTGATACGCTGATTTTGTCATTTGGAGAGATGGGAATTTTGGGGTTGGAGATTTGGGGGGTTGGGAGGCTGGAGATTTGGGGATTTGGGTGGTTGGAAACTTAAGGATTTGGAGATTTAGGGATTTGGGGATTTGGGTGGTTGGAAACTTGAGGATTTGGGGATCTGAGGATTTGGGGATTTGAAGATTTGGAATTTTAGGATTTGGGGGTGTAGAGCTCGGAGGAGCTTAGAAGTTTGGAGTTTTGAGAATGTGGGGATTTGGGTGGTTGGAAAGTTAAGGTTTTGGAGATGTAGGGATTTTGAGATTTGGGGATTTGAAGATTTGTAGCTTTAGGGATTTGAGGATTTGTGAATCTGAAGATTTGGGGTTTTGGAGATTTGTAAGATTTAAAAATTTGGAGATTTGTGGACTTGGAGATGTTGAAATTTGGAAGCTTAAGGATTTGGGGGTTTGGAGTATTGGAGATTTGGGAGTTAGAGGATATAGGCATTTCGAGATCTGAAGACTTGGGGATTTTAGAGATTTGAGAATTTGAGAGATTTAAGAAACTTGAAAATATGCAAATTTGGTAAGAGATTTGAAAATTTAAAGATCTCACCTGTACCCATCAAAGGTAGCTTCATCAACATCGTGCTCCACCTTCATAATCTTCACTCCAGGATTAATAATCTTCGCAAACATCGTTTCCCCTCTGTTACTAGATTCAATAGGAAATCGAGGTGTGTCCACTTCATCGACAGGACGCTGATAAATATCATGACTCTTATACACCACCGTAGGCATCTCCATTCGGTGCATCATTTTATAAGAATCTCTGTTCGCGCTTTTCTGCGTCTCAGAGTCTCGATACCTCTGCGAATCCCTGAGAGCTATTCCATTTTCAAAATTCTGAGTATACTCTTTCGGTTCTCTTTTCTCTTCTTCGCTTCTGTACGTATCCGTGTGTTCATCTTGTTCCCATCTTTGAGGGTTTTCAGACTGCGGAGCTGAACTCTTCTGACGTTGCTCCTCTATTTTGTCGAACCCCACGTTGATATTGCCATTGTCGTCCTTTTTGGACATCTTTGGACTCTCTGCTTTTGGTGATTTTGTTTCCTTCTCGGTGGTTATTGTTATCTCGTGTTTTGCTATGGTAAGAAATTAAATTAAATGTTATCTTGTAGAATTTTGATTTAGGAGTTTGTAAATTTTAATGTAGATCGAGAATCTTTACATTTTAAGAAGAATCATTTTACTTTGTTAGTATTCTTCTTTTGTAACTTCTTTTAATTTTTTGCGGCAGAAACAAGTATTATAGAATTTCAGAAATAATCTGCAATTATTTTCTTTTTACTTTTTTGTCATTTTTGTAGAGCAATTTTCAATAATTTTGTAGAAAATCCATTTTCAATCAAAGTTACCTCTGTTATCAGTTAGGTGTTCCTTCATGTCCTCTTTATTTCTTTTCTTGGGAGTGCTCATTAACAAATCAGCGATGAAAACCAACGCTGTCAATAAACACAGTGCCCCAAAAACCGCGGCGTTGTCTACCAAATCTTCAGGGACGTTCTCGATGGAGGCCATAGATAGAGCACCAACGATGCCGAAGAGAATTATACCCAGTCCGAGAAAAAATAGCTCCTGCAAAATAATTTGGGGATTTAGAGATTTCGAGACTTGTGAATTTGGGGATTTGGAACTTTGGAAATTTTAGAATTTGGAGATTTAGAGATTTTCTGGACTTGAGAGTTTGGGGTGTTGAGAATTTGGAGATTTGAGGATTTTGGGATTTGAGAATTCGGAGATTTGAAAATTTGGGGATTTGGAACTTTGGAAATTTTAGAATTTTGAGATTTAAAGATTTCAAGACTTGAGAATTTGGGGATATAAGAATTTCAGGTCTTGAGAATCTGGGTTTTGAAAATTTAGTACAATTTACAATTTACAAATTTGTAGCTTTAAGAACTTGAGGATCTAATAATTTGGAAATTTAGTCTTTTCAGAATTTATAGATTTGAAAGATTGGAAATATATTAATTCAGAGATTTGAAAATATAGGAAACTTGAATAAAAATTTGGAACTTGCATAATTTTGAGAGTTCTAAAAGTACTTAATAATGTAAAAATTTGGTAGTTCTCGAATTTCGTAATTTGGGATTTGTTCGGTTACTTAAATTCCATGTTCACTCTCTTATCTACCACAAAGCAGAATCTTCCAGAGCGAACGAATCTGCATACATCGTAATCAGCCAATCCCCAGATATGACTCATTAAATAAATCGCAACATGCATGTTACGTAGCCAGACCTCCAAGGATACGTATTTTCTTAAGTTATTTGCATTAAGGACATTTATAACCTTGTCGACAACAGGTTAATAGCTATTACAATCATTCTCACGGTATCGTTAAAACGCGTGCTCTATATTTAACCGATTTCTCCGATGAAGCTGCATAAATCGAACAGAAAAAGAAATACTAACCTTGAAAGAAGAATTTCTTATTCAGTTTATTATGTCGGCGTGTAGAGGAGTGTCTTTGGAAAAGGGATCCGGTACCAGGAAGAATATTGGAAATGTTTAATGATATTCGAGATTAATATCGTGAGAGAGTGTTGTGTTATAGCTTGGAAGAATAGTTGCTGCTTAATTGCTGTAGAACTTCATTGATTTATCACGATGCTCGATCTTTGCAGAAATGATGCGCTTCCTGACGTTATCATTAAAAATTTATTAATTTAGTTATTATCTGATGAGGAAACGAGTGCCTTGAGAAGTTTCGGATTTACGTGCCTGAGATCGCGGACTAAATTAGCGGGATTAATTAAAGGAAATTGGGATCACTTTCCTTTCATTTCGATTTTCTTGGAGTTTCACTGGGGCTTTAGCACTTTTATTTATTTTTTTATTTGTTCTTTTAACTGTTCTTTTATTTATCGTGTTATTTGTTCTCATTTTTATTCTTTTACTTATTCTCCTATTTATTATTTTATTTATTCTCTCATTTGTTCTCTTATTTATTCTTTTATTTATTCCTTGCCTAGGTACACTTATCCTCTATCTACAATATATATTACAGACTACCTCATCATTTAATTTATCCCAGATTATTATTCGATCATTAACACATTATTAAAAGTTCTCATCAGGAATACAACATGAAAGACTGTTCTGTTCACAATAATTTCTTCTATTCAATTCTCCCCAATACTCGAGAACATCACACCCCAAAAAATCCCAAACCTCCATCCACAAATAAAAAAAATGTCCAATTGTACAAAGGCAAGGTTGTACACTTGAAACAGTCATTAAACAGTAGCATACAAACGTATTGTACGATAAAATCATTGTCGCTGAAGGACACAGTAGCGCAAAGAAGAAAGAATGCCTTGAACAACCGAAACAATACTTAGGGAATCTGCTTGCGTAATTGTTAGCGAGGAAGAAATGAAGAGTTCGTAGAATGCACGTTCGATATATCGTTATGAGTCAGTCACAATAGAGAAACAAACATTACGACAGGAAATAGTTACCGTTTTTCGGCCAGTGAGTTCTCCTGCAGAGGCAGCAATGAGCAGACCGGTCGTGATTATTATGTAACCACCGCAGGTCGCTGTGGCGAGGGCGGCGCCTGGATTTTGTGCGAGAAAGAAGAATATCAGAAATTTTTATGGTTTTTGAATTGCGGGAGAAGGTTTGGAATTTGGAAATTTGGGGATTTGGAGATTTGGAAGTTGTGGGAACGAGAGATTTAGGAGTTTGAAGGCTTTAGAATTGGGGGGTTAGGAATTTGGGGATGTCAGAATCTGGCGATTTCAGAATTTGGGGGTTTGAGAATTTTAGGGTATGAAGATTTAGGGATTTGAGAATTTTGGGACATGAGGACTTTGGAGATGTAAGATTTTGAGGGTTTGAGATTTTAGGGGTTTGAGAATTTTGGAATATGAGGACTTGGGGATGTGAGCTTTTGGGGGTTTGAGAATTTTGGGATATGAGGACTTTGGAGATGTGAAAATTTAAGAGTTTGAGAATTTTAGGAATGTGAGATTTTGGGGGTTTGAGGATTTTGGAACATGAGGATTTGGGGATGTGAAAATTTGAGGGTTTGATAATTGAAGAGTTTAAGAATTTTGGGACATGAGGACTTGGGGATGTAAGATTTTGGGGGTTTGAGAATTTTAGGATATGAAGATTTAGGGATGTGAGAATTTGGGAATTTGAAAATTTGAAGTTTAGATAATTTTGGGATATGAGGACTTAAGGATCTGAAAATGTAGGGGTTTGGGAATTTTGAGATATGAGAATTTAAGGGTTTGAAAGTTTTATGTGGGAACTTGAGGATTTGGAGATGTAGGGATTTTGAGATTTGAAGATTTGTGGATTTGGATATTAAAGAATTAGGAAGCTTGTATGCGATACAAAAAATGGAACGAACCTATAGCACCCCACGTGACGTTGCTTATAAGTGGCCATTCTCTGCTCCGACTCCTCAAATAATGAAACACCCTTCGACTCTCGTCATCGGTCACCCTGAGTGCCACCACACAGGCAATACAAAGTATCTGTAAATTAAACAAGTCTTTTACCGAACGCACATTTTGAACTAGCGAAACCAGTTACCACGCACCACTTCGATAATCCTGACGAACACTTTACGATTCCACATGTTACGATTGGAAGAACGAATGCATAAAAAAAGAGTCAGAGAAACGGACGACGTTGACCCGTTTGCATAATTTTCACTTTTGTTCGTTGCATTACCAGGTAGCTTCTATAATTACACGGTTCAGTAACGTTAGAAGAGATCGATGTATTAAATCTGATATTGACTCTAAAGAGATGATATTTATTTTCAAATATTTCTGGATGATTTCAGGTAAAGATCATTTATTATATAACATCGTGAAATGTTTTTGAAGATCATAATAGTGAAAAGATTTTAGAGAGTTGGAATATTTTATTAATTTTATTTTGAGAGATCTCTTCAAGTCTTCAAAAATATATTACATAAATTTTAGTTTACTTCTAACAAATTTTTAGTGGTTCATGTGAAATTTTTAGTTATTTTCAATTGTATTTTATATTTTTAAACGTTGCTCCAAATATATATTATATTAGTTTAGGGTCTACAAGAGTAAAATCACTGTGTAAGAATAAATGATATGACAAATCAATTATTATATTAAAACTTGTTAATTTATGAACAATTGATAATCTAGTAACATAGTTTCTACTGTTCTATATTTTCTTCAAATCACTTCCAAAAGAACAAATTAAAATGTAATAATATTCCACAATTAATATTTTTGCACTTTTCCAAATTTCCCCAAAAAAATCGTTTAACAATATTCAAGTCAAGTATTTAAAATATTTTCAAATTTTATTTAAATTCGTTTATACAGTGTAGAAGGAAGTTGAATGAATGATAGATGAATGGAATTACAATGAATGAAATTCACGTTTTAACTTGGTGATTTTAATGATTGATCGTAGGAAAGGGTTAAGAGAGGAGCACTCGTGTCGCGACGCGCTCGAACGACAACTGAATAGATAGAAGAGAATCGTAGTTAAACTTACACAAGCTATACCTTGTCACGTAATAAGGTCTGCGTACTGCAGTTAACAACAATGCTACTATCGTAAGGTGCATTGGCGCAGGACGGTGTGAATTTTCGCAATAAACACCATGGAAATGACTAACCATGTGTACCTTGAACCGGTTCGATAGCATTTTGTTGAAGCGACGAACAGCCTCGGAAGAAAATATTTTCAGTGAGCCTTTTGCTGGTGGAAAGATTTGGGGATTTGGAAAATTGGGATTTTAGGAATTTGGGGATTTAGGCGCTTTGAGAGTTGCAAATTTGGGAAATTACTAATTTGGAAAGTTGGAAATTTGGGAAATTTGGGGAATTAGTTACTTGGAAATTTGGGGAATTAATCATTTGGAAATTTGGGTAGTTAGTAACTTTGAAATTTGGGGAATTAGTGACTTGGAAATTTGGGGAATTAGTGACTTGGAAATCTGGGGAATTAATCATTTGCAAATTTGGGTAGTTAGTAACTTTGAAATTTGGGGAATTAGTGACTTGGAAATTTGGGAAATTAATCATTTGGAAATTTGGGGAATTAGTGACTTGGAAATTTGGGGAATTAATCATTTGCAAATTTGGGTAGTTAGTAACTTTGAAATTTGGGGAATTAGTGACTTGGAAATTTGGGAAATTAATCATTTGGAAATTTGGGGAATTAGTGACTTGGAAATTTGCAAATTAATAACATGAGAATGTGGAGGATTAGTATTGGAAATTTGGGATTTGAGGATTTGGAACATGAAAATTTATTAATTCGGTCATTTGTACATTGACAGATTTGTAATTATGAAATTTGAAAATTTGTGAAACAAAAAACTTGAAAATTTGCACATTTCGGAATGGCAAAAAAAATTGCAAGCTGAGAAATTGAAAAATTCAAGTCGATACAGGATTACAGAATAAAATCTTAGTAATGTTCATAAGGAACATACTAAATGACTCAGGATATAAAACGATTTAAAATTGCAGGTATACGACAAATTGCTCGTACAGCATCTCGTATATGTATAGTACGATTTTATTGAATCATGCTATGAATCAGCTATGTCTCGAATTAATTTGCCTATTTTACCAGAAATGTAGATTCTTTTCAAACAATCTCAGAGATACTTGTACAGTTTACAAATAATATATTAATACTCGTATACAGAATATAACAAAACGATAGGAAAATAATTTGATAAAGTTTCAAGAATTAATACAGCATTATAAACTTGGAATATTCCGCTCGAGTCTTCTGTCTTCTATTTTAACCTGCTCAACGGCTACTCAGAAACATTGTATCGAGAACTGTATCGATTTTCGAGCGAGCAACAAGTTGCCCAGGCGACAAATGTATCCTTCACGAAAAGTAACTTGTAAGAAATACTTCAGCAGAAAATATAAGTAAACGATAGTTGATATTCACTTTGAACTCATCGTAAATATAATTAATTTAAGAACAATTGTAGATTGCAAAAAAAACAACTGCATAGATAAAATTATCGAACTCTCAATAGACAAACAGTGTTGTCGATCAAAATGTACAAAATGTTGCGATTAAAATTACTTTCTAACATTCTTTACATTTTTGACAAGTTTTATATCATAGAATATTTATAGAATATTTGTAGGAACATTTTTTTGCAGAATATTTATAGAATATTTTTTACAGAATATATAGGAACATTTTTTTACAGAATATTTATAAAATATTGATAAGAATATGTAAAAATTAAAAATATAGAAAATAAATGTAGGAAAGTGTCTAAAATCGTTTAGGAAAGCATTTTTTAAAGGAATTTGCGTATAAAAAGAAACGATTCTTCAGAAACAAAGACGTAAATCGACAAGAAGAAAAAGATTGACAGAAAGGACAGATGAATATTTACTCCCCTCCAAGGGCAAACAAGAAATAAATTTGTCCAATGACATTAGTCCGAAATAAGCGCCATCTGATCTCGCCATCGAACGGCCCTGCATTTAGCATCAGTCGCCTTCGAACCGTGATCTTGTGTTTATTGATCGTCGATCTCTCAGTCTATTATCCGATCCCTCGAATCCACTTTATGAATTATTAAATATATTTATTAGCATACAACATTTATAAATTACTCCCTCCTCGTTTTACAGAATAATAACATTGTAAATAAAAATTATTACGATAGTGACATGTCGATAAATGTAGAAGAAAATGCTTGTAAGGAAATGCAAATATTTAACAAAAATCATGATGAAGATAGTAAAAAACAGTGTGGTAAGTGACAGATTATTTTAATTAATTAGTATTTATTTTAAATGGAAATAATTTATAGAACACGATTTTTGTGTCCTCTTAATAACTTGTTAAATGTTCAATTAAGTATAATAAATGGTTACCTTTTTATTTTTTTATTGTTTACAAGTTTTCAAATATTTCTGAGATTTTGTGTTTTATTTGTGGGTAGCAAAATGATCGTAAAATTAATATAAAGTTAATAAAATATGTTTTTTATTAAAAATATAGATATTGTGAATAGTATTCGATTGCGATCGTACCTCTTTTCTTTTATCAGAAATTACCGTTGGAAATATTGTTTGCTGTCTTCTTTTGTTTCACGAAATATTTTGGCTTGTGCGTTGAGTACATAACTAAGAATATAAAGTCCCTGGGATGCTTCGAATTTCTACGTTTCATTTTTCATAATTCTTTGTTATGAGAAACATATTTTCCAAGTGGATGAAATTTTCAAATTGGGAATTTGAACAATTTAACTTTTTTTTCATTTTCAAACTTTCGGAAATTCAGAAAGGAAGGCTTTAAAGTTTGAAGCTATCAAATTATTGAGTTGAAGATTTTAGAAATTTTCAAATTATCACATCATCAAATTTCAAATTCTCTCTTGCGTTTCATTTTTGAGCCACCGCTAATCGGAAGAATTAATCCATTCGTTTCCACGAGCATTTTTTTTTTAAATGTGTAATACCTGTACAGATATTCAGTACAACCTTATTGAGGCAATAAAACCTTTTGTTATAATAAAAATAATAATACATCTCTTCATATTTCAAGTAGTACTGTAGACATGTAGTATTGTAGTATATGTACTCATATGAGTACACTAAGGCAAAATGGGTTAATCTAACCATAAATGAACATCGAAAAAATCTCCAATAATTACAAAAATCCAGCCCTAAAACTTCTCAAAATACTAACACCATAATTAACATCTAGGTAGCAAGAAATGCACACCCCAGGGACGATGTGGCAACAAAATACCGAGCCTAAAGGAACAAATGGAGGCCAGTATGAAGTTATTGCAATTCGTAGCCGATACTCAATTGACACTAACTCAGATCAACGGGCAAAGGAAGCTGGGTCCTCCTCCAGGATGGACAGGACCTCCTCCAGGACCCAAATGCGAGATATTCGTCGGCAGTATCCCTCGAAATTATTTCGAACCAGAGATCGTTTATTTGTTCAGTTCCGTTGGGACAATTTACGAGTTGCGTTTGATGATGGATTTTTCGGGTACGAACAGAGGATATTGTTTCATCATGTACAGCACCGAGGAGGAAGCGGCGCGAGCCGTTGCAAAATTGGATCAGTACGAGATTTATCCTGGGAAGAGGATCGGTGTTGTGGCTAGCATCAATAATTGTAGACTTTATATTGGCCAACTGCCACGAAGCATGGACACCACGATTATTGTTAAGGTCTGTTTTATTTTAGGAACGTCAGAAATGTAAGAAGGATAGGAATCTAGAAATTTGGGGATGTAGAAATTTGGGGGTGTAGGGATTTGGGGATGTAGGGATTTGGGGGTGTAGGGATTTGGGGGTGTAGGGATTTGGGGATGTAGAGATTTGGGGATGTAGAAATTTGGGGGTGTAGGGATTTGGGAATGTAGAAATTTGGGCACGTAGAAATTTGGGGTGTAGGGAGTTGGGGATGTAGAAATTTTGGGGTGTAGGGATTTGGGGATGTAGAGATTTGGGGATGTAGAAATTTGGGGGTGTAGGGATTTGGGAATGTAGAAATTTGGGATGTAGGGAGTTGGGGATGTAGAAATTTGGGTGTGTAGGGATTTGGGGATGTAGAGATTTGGGGATGTAGAAATTTGGGGGTGTAGGGATTTGGGGGTGTGGGGATTTGGGGATGTAGAAATTTGGGGGTGTAGAAATTTTGGGGTGCAGAAATTTGAGGACGTAGAAATTTGGGATGTAGGGAGTTGGGGATGTCGAAATTTGGGGGTGTAGGGATTTGGGGATGTAGAGATTTGGGGGTATAGAAATTTGGGGGTGTAGGGATTTGGGAACGTAGAGATACGAGGATGTAGGGATTTGGACGCATAGGAATTTAGGGGTGTATGGATTTGAACACAGAGGAATTGGGGGATGATTGGATTTGAACACATAGGAATTTGGATTTGTAGGAATTTGGGGATGTAGGGATTCAGACTCGTGGGATTTTGAGGATGTTGGGATATGGACACAGACATTTTGGTATGTAGGGATTTGAACACAGAAATTTGAGGATATTTGGACATGGATACATAGACATCTGGGTATGTATGAATTTGAAGTAGAAACTTGAGGATGTTGGGATGTGGACACATTTGGGGATGTATGGATTTGAAGTAGAAACTTGATGATGTTGGGATGTGGACACATATACATTTGGGGATGTAGAGATTTGGAAATGTAAGGATTTAGTCACATAGAAATTTAAGGATGTAGGGATTTAGAACGATTATATCCAACCAACAAGTATAATTGCTAATAATGTATTTTATTCAATATCTTCAGCGCATCTACGAAATCACTGACGACGTGGACAAAGTATCAGTATATCGAAACCACAATGGTTTTGTCAGCTACGTGTTGGTCTCTTACAAGACTCATCGAGGTGCAGCAATGGCACGAAGAAGATTAGTGCCCGAGTCATCGACGCTTTTTAAAAATTATCAAGTGATCGTAGAATGGGCGAATCCTAACGTGGCCCCTTGCAACATGGTACGTTTATTTAGAATTGGGGAATTTGATCGGTACTTGAGTTGGGGATTTAAGAGTGTGATTTAGTAATCTGAAAATTTGATAATTAACATGATATTGTAAATTTAGAATTTAGGGGATTCGACAATTTCAGTACTTGAGAATTTGGGGATTTGGAAATGTAGAAATTTTAGAATTAACATGATATCGTTAATTTCACACATTTACGTTGGGAATAATTGATTTTTATCCGTGGTGTATTTAATGGAGGAGAAACGGCGGATTCGACGAAGAGAGTCAGTGTTTGCAAATGTCGTAGATTATGAGTCTCCTTTTTCGCGTTGAGAACAATGACAGCAGTCAATTATGGTCCCACGAGAAAATGGGACGTGGGTACTTTCCCTTGTTGATTTGTCTCTTTATGTCCCATCGGTATTTGCAAGAATTAGAAACCTTGTCTAAGAAAGCCGAACAAAAATTGTTCCTATTATAACTCGTATCTTGATGAATCTTCGATGAGTATCACTCTCGATTAAAACAAAAGTAACTCGAGCGTGAGACTTGAATTATTTTTACTCTTCAAAATAATATAGGGAAACAAAAATAGATAGGTTAAAAAATTATTTATTTAAAAAAAAATTGAAGTCAAATTTAGAACAAGTTTTAGATTTATTTTGGAATGTAGATATTTAATTTTATGTTTTTGTCTTGTTTGAAGAAGAATAATTGACACTTATTTTCACGAAATTACTTTTAAATATAAGTAACATATTTCTTGTCATAATTTTCTTTTAACATCTTTGGATTATAAAAATAAAGCTCGCTAAATTGTATTAGTATATTAAATTTCTCTAAAAATTATGAAAGAAAGATTTTTATACGGAGATGGCATAGTTACGTCAATAAGGCAGTTTGAATGACGCGGTTCATTCCAGCGCCACCAGAGGCGCTGCACTCTGTCGACATTCATTAAAGCCAGTATACAACTGCTGAGTTGATCAGCTGATCGTAGTGCGTATTCGTCGTATCAAAACGGAGTTTCTATATTATATTATTTAGAAAATCTTGTAAAAAACAGTGAAAATGAGTGTCTGCGATATTAAGAACAGTGAATATCACGATTATCGTAGTCCTTTGGCGACGAGATATGCCTCGAAGGAAATGCGTTTTAACTTCAGTGAACAACATAAGTTCAGCACGTGGCGAAAACTATGGGTCTACTTGGCCAAGGCAGAAATGGTTCGTAATTATCGAACAAATTATAATAACTGCTTTCTTATTTCTGTAATTACATTGCTGGATAATATACTTTTACTTGCTTCATTTTTTTGGGAATGTATATTTGCATGCAGATAATTGTATACCAATTTGTTGTGTGTGTATAGAATAGTATACTTGTTGAGGATATTCATTGTTTTGGCGGGAAATATTGAATAATTTGATTTGAGAGAATTTTGGGAAATATTTTTTATTTATTCTTTATGGATTCTTTATTTATTCTTTCTTCTATTTATTATTATTTTTTATTTATTGTTTATTCTATTATTCTTTATTCTTTATTTGGGAAATAAATTATTTTATACGTTCTTTATTTATTTTATCTCATATATTGAGTTACGTGATAATTTGATATATTGTGGACGTTCAAGTTTTGAGAGTGTAGATATTTGGTAAAATATTTAAAGCTCTGTCATGTTTAATATGTCTAATAGATTATTTTTAAAATGTGTTGAATTAAGATTTATTTGGAACGTGTAAAAAAAGATCCAGACTATTACTTTCAGATCATCTTCAGAATTATCTCAATTTAACACTAGATTTATGGACATTCGATGGTCACTTATATTTAAATTTGAATTAAAGTAGAAGAATAAATAAATTCAGAACGATATGTGAACTGTCTAAGATTCTTTAGCTTGACGAAAGTTGAGATACATTTTAAAAATTTTTTAATAAGTTTTGTCATTTAAAATAAGAGATCTATGATCCATCATTTTGGTGCGTTCCGTCTAGTGTTCAGATACATGTACAATATGTGTATTTTGTATCTAAATTTTTTATAAAGAATATAGTATATCTATTATCAATATTCTGATAAAATATCTGTAGAAATATCTTGCTCTATATATACATATAGATACATTTCAGAGTCATCTTTAAGATATGTATGCGATATGACAAATTTTGTCAAAGTATATTTGTTTTTAGCATTTCGTATCTTCCACAGTCATAATTACAGACTTGACAATATTAACAGACAATTAGTACCGAGTTAACAATATGAACAGAAAAATACAGTATACAGTAAATATTTTCACACATACATTAATACAGTAAATTAAGGTTAATCAAATGAAGAGGAACTGATCTCGAAGTTTGCAAACACGTCTCTTCTTAAACGCTCCCTTAATCAATTTTCCAACTTCGATTTCCACCAAATTTTAGTACGAAGAATGTGGAACGATAGACAAGCATGGCAACGTGTCCATAACTCAAACCTTCATCGAGCCAAAGAAACTGAAGAAGGTCGTAGCTCAAACGAAAGACAGGCAAGCCGAGACGTGGGACAAAATGACCCAGACCCACAACTTCGATACAACGGTTCGAAAAGGACGACCAATCAGGGCCGCCAATCCTCCATCAAACTCTCTGCAAAAATATCGCTCCATGGATTCCAAACGACAGCGCAAAATGTCGTGGGACATCAACGGAAACTTCAGAAACTCTTCAGATAATTTGCACAGAAATCTGGAACAAAAGTACACAGAAGTGAACCCAGTTTTACCGTCCATCAGCACGTATCTGAACAGAAGACACTTCAATTCGAAACCGAACGACGCTGAGAGAAACACCTTCAGAGTATTGGATATTCAGAATTTTAACAATTCACCACAATTGTCCCGAGACTTCTATAATTACATAAGTCCATGTCACTGCAGGTTTTATGCGAATGATTTTAATCACTGGAGTCCCGTGGACGTTCTTGTACCTAGGTTCTCTGACACGCTGAACATCGTAAATGAAAATTGTCAGTCAAACGGGTGGCATACTAATCAATTGCCTCATAGAAATGTAGGTTTCGGTCGCGAACCTTTTTTGAACCCCATGGCGCAAAATTTAAGGGTTGATAGATACGAGACAGCGAAGAATTTCTCCAACGAAATTTCTTTTTGTAATTCTTTCGATAACGTCAGAATCGACGACAGATATTTGCAGGAGTACTCTGTGAACTCTGTTAGTTATCCACAGTAAACTCTGTGATTTTATGTCTTCTGTTTGCATTTTCAATTGCTTCTCTCGTAATCTACAATTTTTAGTCTTTTACAATGAAATTAAGTGGGACCATTAATGTGGGTAAAAAGTTGGTCATAAAAATGACCAATATAGAGACCGAATTAGATCCTCTTGCAAAGATATTCAGAATATTATTCATGGAATAATTCAGTAATCACAGCTGTTGAGCAAGCTAAATTAATCTTCGATTGCTTCGTTGGGTGGCGTTATATAAGACTGTTTGTCTCGATAACACGAGATCATAAATATTCAGCGAAAATATCAGAAGCTTATCTTTGTAAATAGTTCGCAAGGAAAAATTTTGTTAACCAGCACAGACTTTACCGGATCATTATTCTACCATTTCCTACATTGCCATAGTTTGATAGAAGTCATAGTTTGCCATAGTTTGCTGGAAGTGACTTTTGCAATTTTCAAATATTTGTAAAAATTGACTTTGACAATCTATAATCAAAATTTTTTTATATATAGACATATCACGGTTCAATGTTTTTATTATTTTTTTTTTATATAGAAAGCAGGATTTTTAAATAAGTTAAATTGAGTAGGTAATTTTTTCTGAAAAATTTACTATTTTTTTTATTGGGTCTTTCGAGCAAACTGATGGTAGACTTTGTTAATCAGTATTTGGAGGACAGTAATTAGTAACTGGTAATCATTTTTTATAATCAGTGTAGTGAAACTTGTAACAGGTTATCTTAGAAAGTTTACTGTGTATTAATTTTTAAGTATGTCTTAAATATCGCGTTGGGCAAAAATAACTTAACACTTTGATGGTCGTGTATTTTGTAGAATTATTGATTTTTTACTTTGAAATCGTGGGGGATTAATTCTCTAGGTAAATTTAATTATCAATGTCTAGTTTAATTTTTTATTAATGGCTAATTAAATTCAATGTCTAGTTTAATTTTTATTAATGTCTAATTAAATTAAATGGCTAATTAAATTCAATGTCTAATTAAATTTAATGTCTGATTAAATTTAATAATGTCTAATTTTCGAATTGATGTCCACTGCAATTATCCAAAATTTACAATTTTAAAACTATAAATATAGTGTCGAATTTCTGAAATTAAATTTGCCAATTAATAACTTGACAAATTTTTTCTCTTTAAAAAAATATTGCACTTGTAATTAAAATTAGATAAAATAACTCAGAGTGAAAACTAAGAAAAAATACTTGACCACCGTCAAAGTGTCAAAATATTTTTGTAATATTAACAATTTAATATAATTATGTAATTTACGGCCACACGCGAACTTTTATACCAAAGATTAATAATCTATATTAAGAATAATTAACTAGATAATCGTTTTTTTTTCGTATAATTATAATCGTAAGAATCAGTACGTGAATGGACCTTTATATCATTTTATTTTCTAATCTTATGATTCGTTTTTTTACATCAAGATCCGTTTCTTTCGATTCTACATATTTTCTATCACACTGAAATTTATCGTTTATACCTTATTTTTTCTAATCAATCCGTAAGAAAATTGTGATTTTTGTTTGCGAAATAAAGCTGGAGCGAAATTATTATTTATTGGAAACATTAAACGTATTAACAAATACAATATTATTTTACAATAAGTATCTTACAATCATTTGTGACTATGTAATCTTTAAAAACTTTCCATGCGATCAATATCGTTTTTTTTTTTTTTTTGAAATAAATTTTTCGAATGCTTCGAGTTGTTTATAATTCATCAAAATCTCATTGAAGTCTTCTACAATTTCTTAAAATTATAATAAAAGTATCTTTAAGTCGAAAATAATTTACACTGGTAGTCGATTTTCAATTTTGAAGTATGTACATAAAAATCTGCAAGAGAAAAGTATTGAGAAATTTTCAAAAATTTTGTATTCTTTTTGATATAACTTTTTCCTTGAATTAAAATAATACGATTCTTACCTTTTACACAGACGTCTAGTTAAAATTATATTTTCTTCAACTTTTCAATACTTTTCAATAGATTGATTAACAGTATTTTCAATCAATCAAATGTATTAATTTAATTTGATAATATCGGTGCCACTTGCTCCTGCACTACTCCACAATTTGGACAACCATTAACCTTATTTCGAACACCCTGCAAAAATAGAATTTGCTGTCAATTTTACCATTTTGCTATCAAAAGTTATATTAAAGTCGGTAATATTACAGCATTTTCTTGCAATTCATAACTGCGTTTAGGACGTATGAAGTTTTTACAGCCTGCACACTTTAAACGCTTCTCATTACCATCTTTATACAGAACCTACAAAAATAAGATTCACATAAATTATGAAACGCGTAGAAAATAGTTTTAATCGTGGTACTTTAATGGAGTTGGGAGTTGCACAATATTCGCAGTAAAATCTTCCTCGCTTGTCCTTGAAAACACTGTAATAATCGAGGGAAGTTGACGGGGGTGGTACCTGTTAAAATTTGTAGAAAATTTAGGGGTAAGTGGGCAAATTTGGTACTGTAACAGTATTCAAATTTGGTACTGTAAAAGTATTCAAATTTTGTATTGTAAAAGTACTCACATTTAGTACCTTAAAGTATTAAAAATTTCGTACCACAAAAGTACTCAAATTAAAAAAAAAGTAACAAAGTTAAAATTTACTTGTAGTCTCCTGCAGGCTGGACACACATTAGCACCTTGCAACACTGGACTCTTTTCTGCAAACAGTTTCTATAAAATATTTTACTAAGTATCGTATAAAATAGGCCATTTAAAGTACACTATCGAAAGAATTAAGGAAGCAGTCTTTTCTAGGTTGAAAAAATTGCATACAACCATTGCAGATGTTTCTTTACGTCAAAAACATGTCTGGGTTCTAGGTGGGCTAACCTCGGATTGGGCTTCGTAACCCAAAGTTTGAGCGTCCGTTTCAGTATGTCTGTATAAACGAATAAACGTGACGTATCGATGTCAACAAGTTGGCATCTGTATATTAGTACAATATCTCTTACGTCACTTCGGCTGGTTCGACTTTGTTCTTCTTTTGGAAAATATAAGTCCGTTTGTGTCGGTTCTGGTTTGCCGTCTCTCCAGGTTTCCTAATTCACAAAGTAAAATTACCACTCTTGCAATGTGCATCTTTTATGATCGATGGATCAAGTTTGATAGGATGACCTCGAGTTTGATAGGTGATCACAAGGTCACTTACAATTCGGCCTTGAACATTGATTGCTGACATTTTGTATCGCGAACTAGTCAAGTATGTAGCAACTCATGAAGCTTTTCAACTAGTGTACAATCATCATTTCTCAATACTCATGAAGTCGTATCAGACTATACTGAAGTATTCACTAACAAAATCGAGTGCCATCGTTACCTTACAAACTTGAATAATGTCAATTTGAATAAATACTGTCACTCAATTTTGAATAAATCCCTTACGTTTGCGTTCCCATGTGAGGTTTAGGTATCACAATGGACTCCGACGATCGTTCCACCTTCTCCGTTTCGTGTCCACTTTCCACAGGTTTCAATACATCCTTATCAGAATAACCATACCATTCAGAGCTCTCCCTCGATATTCTGCTGTTAGACGAAAGTTTACTGCTGTCTATGGTAATGTTACTCAAATCCATCGGACTCTCCATGCTTTTCTTCTGACTGTCCACATCGCTGAACGTTTGATCGGGACCTTTAGCGAAGCCCACGCTCCGCGACGTGCCCTCATCGTTCGTTTTCGCAATCGTTCCCGCGCCGCTTTCCGTTTTGTCCGTACCTTTCCTCGAAATTTCACTCGCGGTCGGCAAATCTTTGCTCTCCTCGATTTCCTGTAGACGATCGATCATTTCCGCCACGAGCCTCGGCGGGGAAATCAGCTGTTTGGTCTCCGGAAGAGTCGTCGACATTTTTTTCTCTCCGTCCATCTTGACTGTCTCTTGCGAAACTGTATCTAGCTTCTTTTCTTCAACCACACATTTTGCCGATTCCGTTGGCTTTTCAGCAGGTGTTCTCACACACTCGGTTATCTTTAATTCCGCTTCCGAAACTTTTGCAGATTCTGTCTCTTTTTTGATCGATTGTACCGCTGCTTTTGTCACCTCCTTTTTTGTTGCTTTTGTTTTCTTCGAATCGTTCAGTTTCACCTTCTCCTTTTCTGGTATTTGTACCTCGGCCAATTTCTTCTCCTTTTTCTCTGCGTCCGTTACCTTCGTCTCTGCTGCTGTCTTCTTACTGTGTTAAGAAAAGCGTCGGTGAATTATTAGTCGAAGACTGTACAGTTGCCAACTCACGAGTTGGCGCGTAAGCTATGACGCACTTGCAGTTCAAATATTTAATATTTTTGATACGCATGAATGTTCAATTTAGGCGTAATAATTTACAGATGTCGGACAAATTGGTTCGTGAGCTATGACGCACTCGTGACGCACCCATGACGCACTCACGATGCACTCGCAGTTCAAATATCGTAAATTTTTCTCGTATTTTTGGTACGCGTGAATTTTCAATTTTGAAGCAATAATTTACGGATGTCCCGCGAGTTGGCGCGTGAGCTATGACGCACTCGTGACGCACTCGCAATTCAAGTATTGCAAATTTTTCTCATAACATTCGTACGCGTTAATTTTTCAATTTAGGCATAAGAATTTACAGATGTCCCACGAGTTGGCACGTCAACTTTGACGCACTCGTGACGCACTTGCAGTTCAATTATTTAATATTTTTGGTACGCATGAATGTTCAATTTAGGCGTAATAATTTACAGATGCCGGACAAATTGGTTCATGAGCTATGACGCACTCATGACGCACTCGCAGTTCAAATATCATAAATTTTTCTCGTATTTTTGGTACGCGTGAATTTTCAATTTTGAAGCAATAATTTACGGATGTCCCGCGAGTTGGCGCGTGAGCTATGACGCACTCGTGACGCACTCGCTGTTCAAGTATTGTAAATTTTTCTCGTATTATTGGTACGAGTGAATTTTCAATTTGAGTGTAATAATTTACGTACGGATGTGAACCCACGAGTTGGCGCGTCACCCAAAATAAATTCTGACCAATTTGGCTCTTCTAAACGTGCCTGTCCGCGCGCCAACTCGTGGGTTGACAACGGTAGCTATTAGTGTTGATTTTCACGCGCCAACTCGTGGGTGGACATCAGTGCGTGAACGTAGATAAAGTGACTTGAACTCACGCGACTTTTGCATCTTTGGCAGCAGTAGCAGTCTGACAAGAATTGTCAGTTGTTTCACTCGGGGTGACACAGTAGGATGCAAGAGTAAGTTTCGTGATGGTCCCTGCTCTTCCTTTCATTGCATCGTCTTGGTCACCTTTGTAAAATGTCCAAATTATAAATTTTCATACCGTGTCCCACACTTTCAATCGCATTATTCATAAAATACTCGAATTAAAGGTTGTCAGTTAAAAAAAATACCCATGTTGTCTTTCAATAATTTCATCGTATATTTATGACGATTTGTACTGTTCGCATTAATGTTTAATTCAAGATTGATTTAAAAGGTCACATTTTTTTTTTTTAATTTGCCGCTCGCACTCGCAACCTGATGGATTCGACGTTGCTCACTCGTCACGATTTCGTAGGATTTCTCGTCTACCGGTTGCTGCCAGTGTTTCGCGTCTTTCACCGGTTTTTGCTCCTTTGAGGATTTTTGTCGTTGCGTTTGTTGCTGCTGGGTCTGTTGGGACACTTGAATTATTCCTGTCACGCATCTACAACTGAGTTTTACAAGGTGATCACATTTCCTCACATTTGGAAATCGATTTTTGCTGGAAATTTCTGTATAGTTCTAACTTTTCTGTTTTTCAAATTTCTTAATTTTTTCATATTTTTAGTTCACTTCGAGGTTACACAATTTCCTGATTTCTAAGTTATTACATTTCTAAATTGTCAAGTTTCTACATTATTAGGTTTCTAAGTTATCAAGCTTCTAAGTTATTAAACTAAGTTACCAGGTATCTAATACACCAAATTTCTAACTTGTCAAACTTTTGAATTATCAAATTTTGAAATTCCCAAATCTCTACATTCACAACCAGGTATCTAATTTCCAAATTTCTACATTCTCAAACCCCTTACCAAAATTCTAAATTCTCAAATTTCTAAGTTTTCAAATTGCTATATTCACAAACCCCTAAATTACCAAAGCCCTAAATTCTCAAATTTCTAAATTCCCAAATTGCTACATTCCCAAACCCCTAAATTTCCAAGTCCCTAAATTCCCAACCCCTATATTTTCCAACTGCTAAATTACCAAATCCCTAAATTCCCAAACCTCCACATTACCAAAACCCTAAATTCTCAAATTTCTAAATCCCCAAATTGCAACATTCTCAAACCCCTAAATTTGCGAACTCCTCAATTCCTAAATACCTATATCCCCAAATCCCATAATACCTAAAATCTCAAATGACCAAAACCTTAAATTCCCAAACCCCAAAATTTCCAAATCTCCAAAAGATTAAATGATAAAGACTTGAGAACGCACCCAGGGCAACACGGTGCTCCTCGAATAAGCTGCATGAGTGCAGGACATGTTGCGCAAGGTGTCTGTGGCACTGTACCCACCATAGGATCTTTAGGCGTCGAAAATATCGGTATTTGTCGATTGCAGAGTTCGCATTTGCTCACGGTTTGCACTGGCATTTCCTTTATCTCTCGATGAGTCTAATTTATTAAAGCCATCATATTACCAGAAATCTTGAACTATTTACCCTGAAGAGTTCTCTGTACAAGTACATTGTTTTATCGCTCACTTGACTCTGTATATTGCGAGTAACACTCGGTTCCGTTTGAATGTCGGCAACTTCGACGATTGCAACCTTTGGAGCACTGGTCGGACGATCGACGTATTCCCGTCGACGTCCATATCCGACTTTTCTGCGACTATGATCGGCTTCCTCGTCTCCGCAAGGTACTTGGAGGCTGCTCACACTTGTCGTCAGGTCGTGCTTGACTGTCTAAATAGCGGAGAGACACGTGATAAGAAAAATTATTTATATACAAGTATATAATAAGAAAGATTATTCACTCTCTCGTGCAAAGTTCTAAAAATTATTCACGATCAGAACAATTATTTAAGCTTGCACTAATTTCAACAATTTTTTAGTCTCACGTAAAAGACTCGATTTAGGTTCACCTAAACGTGAGTATACTTGTTCTTCAAGTTTATTATAAACATAGAGGTTCTTGTATAACTAACAGTATGACAAACTCTTAACAGAATCAGTGAAGTTGAAACTTCATGTTTGGATATTTAGAATTAGACTCACCTCTTCACACGTAGGATAGCAAATCACGGGTTTTTGATATAACACCTCCATTCGATTCGAGCAATAGAGTTCCTTGCAAAAATCACAGCTTCGTTTCCAAAATCTGATACGGAATTTCAGTAAAGTAAAGGTCCTTGAACGAGTGAATTTTATTTGTTCGACTTACACGACTACTGTGAGAACGTCGATCAGGAACAGGATAGACAGTAATAAAGAAAGACACAGTATTGTTAATATGTACCAAAGACCGGTGGCGGTATAGACTGGTATCAATAAAATCCCAGCGATTCCGAACAATATTACACCGAGAAAAGAGAAGAGAAACATCTACAACAGAAATTTCATATTTTTTTTTAAAGATTTTGCGGTTGTCAGGGGTGTTCAACCCTCGAAGAGCGGTACGGTCGTGATTTTTTATCGTGAGGCATTTTTATAACTTAATTTTCAGAGTCAAGAATTTGGGAATTTGAGGGTTTTGATGGTTGACAATTTTTAGATTTGGGGATTTGAGAATTGGAAAATTTGGTAAATTGGGGATTCTGAGGAGTTGACAATTTGGAGATTTGAGAATTTAGAAATTTAAAGATTTGGGAACTTGTAAATATACTACTTTAGTGATTTGTATGCTCCGAAATTTGAGAATTTAGAAATTTGGGAAGTTAGTAATTTGTGAATTTAGAGCCTTAGAAGTTCAGAAATTTGACAACTTGGAAAGTTATAAACTCGACTTAATGTAAAAATTTAAGAATTTTAAAATCAGGAAATTTAGCTGTTCAATAATTCGAAATGAACTGCAGAAAATTTGAAAATTCAGTAATTTTTTAATGTACCAATGTCGGTCTTCTAAAGACCCTCATAAAGTCTTCTCAGAAGACTTTGATAACCCTAGAATTCCCTAGGGACCCAGCACAATAATACCCTTCCGCCATTCGAAGGTTAATGAACTTCTAGGGAAAATATTTACTGGAATCGACTGCAGTTCTCCTCCGCTGAGTTCACTGATAATATCGATTGTCAAGACCAACACATAAACTCCAGATAGTATAATAAGTAAAATACAGGTTACCGACGACACACTTTTATCAGCCAACGCCGTCGTGTAAATTACAAGGGGGAATATCAGTAGTACCACTAGCTGATCAAAAATACAATTTTTATTTGATTCTCTTCTTCAAAACCTTCAGAGTCGAGATTAGTGATCGAATACTCAGAGTTTTTTGAGGATGTTAGGTCATTCCGAGTAGTTTTTGATTTGTCACATCTGGAACCTAGCCTTAGTAGAGTCTTTCGTTTGCACTTTTCTATTCGTGTCGAGGTATTGCTACTTTTATTACTTGCTTAGGTCACTGCGGGTAAAGACACACTTCTTACGTCACTGGCATTTCCATCTCCAGCCGAATTTTAGCTAAACCGATAGAAAATCGGAAACTGTTTTCCCTCGGCAATGTCACAAAAATTGTTAGCCCACTCCGAGCTTTTGTGAAACGTAAAAATTTTTCGGAGAGTCACTCTCGAGTCATCAAGTACGTAGCAAAATAAAAGCACGTATCATGTTCCAAGTATCACGTTTCAGGTATCAAGTGTCAGGTTTCAAATATCAAGTTTCATGTACCACGTATCAGGTTTCAGATATCAAGTATCAGGTTTGAAGTATCAGGTTTCAGGTATCAAGTGTCAGGTTTCAAATATCAAGTTTCATGTTCCAAGTATCAGGTTTCAGGTATCAAGTTTCAAGTATCTGGTTTCAGGTATCAAGTGTCAGGTTTCAGATATCAAGTTTCATGATCCAAGTATCAGGTTTCAGGTATCAAGTGTCAGGTTTCAGATATCAAGTTTCATGATCCAAGTATCAGGTTTCAGGTATCAAGTGTCAGGTTTCAGATATCAAGTTTCATGATCCAAGTATCAGGTTTCAGGTATCAAGTGTCAGGTTTCACGTATCAAGTAACAAGTCTGGTCGTTCGAAGTGAAATTCATTAAGGTACAGTCTACCTACATTCTCTCCGTAGGAATCTAATGATTCGCGTCGTTTAATCGTCACGTACTGCAGCTTACTACACTACTCGTACAGAAAATAAAATCCCCCAAAACTCGTAGTATTCGGTCACTAGACTTGACTTATATTACAGTGTACGCAGGTACCGTCACCAGATACCTGTTACGAGTGTATATATTCCAATACTCACGAACTGGAGTATCCTAACCGGCTTAATTAACGGTTTCACGAATCTATGGATCCTGTCTAAGTCCCACTTGCCAGACTTCGAAGGTTGCACATTTTGACACACGAGTCCTGTATCTGACGGATGGAAAAATTTGCTGTTCTCATTCTGTCGTCGAATTACAAAGGAAGAGGACGAGGAAAGAAGATATTGCTGAGTAATTTAACCTTCGAATTGCATGATCATTTGCTTATACCGAGAAATCGCTTCACGCGTTCGTCGAACCTCGACAAGTTTGGAGACCTTTCATGTGTCATCTTGTTTTTTGTTTATTGCTATTAATCGAGATATCGATTCACAGAGCAACTTCCTTTCGTGTGTTGATTGCAAAGGAAATTGTTCAGACGGGTCGTTGATATAACGTGCTTTATTTATTGTATCCTTTACACCAAGTGTAAAGTTTAAATAGAGGAATGAAACGATCTTACTCTGTATAATTACAGTTATAATGAAATATTCCTACTACAGCTCGCCATTTTCGCGGCAGCATTTAACGCGTTAAGCTGCATGCATTCAGCAGAAAATTGACCGTGTCATTCGTATTATGATTCCGTTCCTTTTCTACCGGTTCTCTCGACACGTCCTACTTTCCGCGCAAAAAGAACGGGTTTAATGTTAGTGTGCCTGGATCACTCATCCACCGTATCCAGCCTAGAATCAGTCGAACTTCATATTCATTACTGTCCATTATTCACCCTACGCAGACCCGATAAAAATTTATCTTCCTGGTGACAGCGATCGATTACCATCATTCTGGCGGTATTTTACGTTAGAATAGGTTTAGATTAGGTTAGGGTGCGGTATTCTGCGTTAGAATAGGTTTAGGTTAGGATAGGATGCGTTATTTTAAGTTAGAATAGGTTTAGGTTAGATTAGGATGCGATTTTTTGCGTTAGAACAGATTTAGGTTAGATTAGGGTGCAGTATTTTGCGTTAGAATAGGTTTAGGTTAGATTAGGATGCGATATTTTGCGTTAGAACAGATTGAGGTTAGGTTAGGGTGCGGAATTTTGCGTTAAAATAGGTTTAGGTTAGGTTAGGGTGCGGTATTTTGCGTTAGAATAGGTTTAGGTTAGGTTAGGATGCGTTATTTTGCGTTAGAATAGGTTTAGGTTAGGTTAGGATGCGTTATTTTGCGTTAGAATAGGTTTAGGTTAGGTTAGGATGCGTTATTTTAAGTTAGAATAGGTTTAGGTTAGGTTATTCGATGAAAATTCTGAGAATTTTATGAATTCTAAGAAATGTCGTAAAATTCCAAGAATTGTGGAAAATAATTTTCTCAAAGCCCAAATATGAACAATTGGAATGTATCAGGAGAACATAACATGCGAGGAGGTGGCACAAATGCCACTTCCTGGAATTTTGATGACGTCACGTTCCAGGAATTGTCAAGATTTTCCTAAAATTCAACCCAACGATTTTGAGTTTTGGTATCAGGAGAACATAATATGCGAGGAGGTGGCACGAATGCCATTTCTGAGAATTCTGATGACGTCATTTCTAGGAATTGTCGAGCGCGATTTTTGAAATCCAAGTTGCCGATTTTGAGTTTTGGTATCAGGAGAACATAATATGCGAGGAGGTGGCACGAATGCCACTTCCTGGAATTCTGATGACGTCATTTCTAGGAATTGTCGAGCGTGATTTTTGAAATCCAAGTTGCCGATTTTGAGTTTTGGTATCAGGAGAACATAATATGCGAGGAGGTGGCATGAATGCCACTTCTTGGAATTCTGATGACGTCATTTCCAGGAATTGTCGAGCGCGATTTTTGAAATTTACTGCCGATTTTGAGATTTTGGTATCAAGAGAACATAATATGCGAGGAGGTGGCACGAATGCCACTTCTCGGAATTTTTATGACGTCATTTCTAGGAATTGTCGAGCGCGATTTTTGAAATCCAAGTTGCCGATTTTGAGATTTTGTATCAGGAGAACATAATATGCGAGGAGGTGGCACGAATGCCACTTCTTGGAATTGTGATGACGTCATTTCCAGGAATTGTCGAGCGCGATTTTTGAAATTTACTGCCGATTTTGAGATTTTGGTATTAGGAGAACATAATATGCGAGGAGGTGGCACGAATGCCATTTCTGAGAATTCTGATGACGTCATTTCTAGGAATTGTCGAGCGCGATTTTTGAAATCCAAGTTGCCGATTTTGAGATTTTGTATCAGGAGAACATAATATGCGAGGAGGTGGCACGAATGCCATTTCTGAGAATTCTGATGACGTCATTTCTAGGAATTGTCGAGCGTGATTTTTGAAATCCAAGTTGCCGATTTTGAGTTTTGGTATCAGGAGAACATAATATGCGAGGAGGTGGCATGAATGCCACTTCTTGGAATTTTTATGACGTCATTTCCAGGAATCGCTGAAAACTTATTTTAAAAAATGCTAATATGCGGAGTAGATATTTTGTATCAGGAGGCCATAGGTTGCGAGGAGTTGGCGCATCTAGACTGTCGTTTTTCTTCATGACATCACTTCATGATTCACTTCATTTTAACTGTTTTTTACTTTTTTTTTAAATATTTTTTAATATTTTTTTTTTTCTTTTATTTTTATATTTTCTTTTTAACACTAGGTTTGCGGACATTTATTTGCGTACGGAATAGGCTTGTAAATGATTAAACATTTCCTTTCATTTGACTCTGAGTTTATTGTAAATACTTAAATTACATAATTAACTTATAACAATCATATTCTTACAAACTATGTCTTGTGTAGTTTACAATTTTGAAGTGTTTCTACAAACTAAATAATAAAAGTTGTAATTATACATCATACATCATGTGTCATACATTAGAAGTCACATCATACATCACACACTGTGCATCATACCATACGTTATACATTACACATAATTTTTGCAATACATCAACTTGTATTTATTAAAAAAATAATTTTCCACATGCAATAAACGAATACATGTGACGTTCACACTTTTGTGCACATAATTTAACAACAATTGAATAAACTTTTCATTAGAATATTTTGATCGTTACTTTACATCTAATACAAAATTGGACGGATTTAGTTTGATAAAGACACATTAATTTCACGTACAACGCGATAGAGACAAATTAAAATTCATTATCAACTTACAACTACAATTAATATTACTGTACTATAATTATTGTATTAACATGACCTTTGTATTATACAAAAATATTCAATGGCAATTCTGAGACTGTTTGCATATAACTATAAAAGTTTAAGAATTAAGAGATACTAGTTAACAAATAAGTTGCTGTTGCTAATCTAAAACGCTTTGGATTAATAATATTAATACAAGCATGTATTAATATTGACTGCATATGTGTAAACAATAACGGTGGAGTTTTACGACATCTTTGGATACAAATTCTAACCAATTCTAACTAATTACTGAATTACGAAATTAATTACTAAATTCCTAGGTACATATACAAATATAAAAGTTGACTATAACAATATCTATATAATATTAGATTAAGTATATCGTTTAATTGGTACATCTTTCTAAAAGTAACATATCTCTAAAAACAAGTGGACGGAATCAGGGCTTACAACTAACAATTTCACAATTTTAAACTATACTAATCGCTCTCTAAAAAATACATTTTATTTTACACTACTTAATTTCTCGAAATTCTAGAACACATATGGTGGATACATACTATGCTTCTAATATTTGTATATGAAATATTGTTCCCATAATCAGTTCTAACAATTTCTACGTCTTTGGAATTTCGAATCACTCTCAATAATGCAATTACATTCTAATCGTATAATCACGATTTACAAAATACTTTAACATTTTTATAATTTCGTTTCTACTTTCCTTAACCCTTTCAGTACTCCAAAATTTTTATTTAAAATTTTCTTAAAACTTACAAATTTTTCTGTGATGCACACAGGTAATTTTTTATAAAAAAAGTCATTTCATAGCACTGAAAGGGTCATCACAAATTTTTCTACAAATTATAAAACTTGATGACTGTAAATTTTCGTGCACAATATCTTGATAATGTTCCTCATTCGACGCCCTTCGTCGAAGTTCTGATGATGAAGACGATTTCGATGACGAAAACCAACGCGTCCACAAACGTGAACACAGCACCGGATATGAACATGTCCAGGTACTGTTTGCTGGGATAGAGTTCGTTGTTATAATAAGGGCCCATAGGTTTCCTCCAATTATAGACGATTACTGCTCCAGCGACGATGTGTAGGAGAGCACCCACCGAGGCGAACAATATCAGCTGTAATCAGAGCAGATCGATATTATGTACTTGCAATGCATCGCGATCAATGATCTACTTCCGTTTTATTTTTCATTATAGCAATGAACCAAATCCTACGCTTCAATGTATAACATATATATGTATAACTTAAAGTTTCTATGTTTAAATATTTCTATGTCACGAAATATGTATGCTGTAACATTCGTATGTATAGTCATAGGTCTTTGCATTGTTGTGTCCTGATATTTTCGTGTTGCAAGATACGTGTTGATATCTCTAGGTATAAAGATGTCTTGATAACTACACGTTCCGATATCTCCACGTCCCGATACGTCTACATCCCGATATCTTCACGTCCTGATATTTCCACGTCCCGATATTTCCACGTCCCAATATCTCTACGTTCTAATATCCCTACATCCCAATATCACTATGTGTTAATAACTCTACGTCCCGATATCTCCATATCCCGATATCTCCACGTCCCGGTATTTCCACGTCCCGATATCTCCACGTCCCGATATCTCCACGCCCCGATATTCACTACGTTCTAATATCTCTACATCCCAATATCACTATGTGTTAATAACTCTACGTCCCGATATCTCCACGTCCCGGTATCTCTACGTCCCGATATCTCTACGTCTCGATATCTCTACGTTCTAATATCTCTACATCCCAATATTACTACGTGTTAATAACTCTCCGTCCCGATATCTCCACGTCCCTGTATCTCCACGTCCCGATATCTCCACGTCCCGATATCTCCACGCCTCGATATCTCTACGCCCCGATATCACTACGTTCTAATATCTCTACATCCCAATATCACTGTGTGTTAATAACTCTACGTCCCGATATCTCCACATCCCGATATCTCCACGTCTCGATAACTCCACGTCCCGATATCTCTACATCCCCAGTATGTTACTTTTCTCTTTTTTTCTTTTCGTTCAATACAGAATTTACGAGCACAGGTTAGATAGCGCTAAAACGTCACATCCGTGACACTTTAAAGTTACACCTTATCGTCGCACGAAAGTAGGAGACTTATCGTGCAACCTGCTCAATGAGAAAATTATAGCTTCAACTTGTTCTTGGTACTAAAAAGGTCAGGAAGTCATTCACTTTTGCATGGAAGATCATAATTATTCCGTGCGTTATCATATCGGTGAGACATGTATGACAATGATTATCGCGCTTTTCGAAAGAAGTAGTACCGTTACTATTCCTATCGTTAAACGACCATAAACGACTTGTGAAATGTTGATAACAGGACGTGCAACTCTGCTATCGATAATTTACTGGAAGGAATAACTATTTCTATCTAGAACAGGTATTTTGAACCCTTGTTGAACCTTGGGAACATTAGAAATTGTTTATCAAAATTTAGATTATGTTTTATTTATCAAAAAATGTAAAAGTGCAAAATAATCGAAATTTCCTTGCAATGTAATATTTTCTTGCATATCTTGTATATTTTTATAAGTATAACAGTTGACACAATAATAATAAATTCTTTTAAGTACAATACTAGTTGAAAATATAATAAATCATTTTCTAACTATAATAATAATTCAACAATTTAATTAATTTCAAGAATTTTAGACACTTTCCAATGTCCCGATACGCAACACGAAATTATACTCTTCACAGAACATTCCAAGGTCGATCGATACAGTTATTTAGTTATTAGGTTATTAGCAATGCCCAATGCCACTTATGCGAACTATATAAATCGAGAAAACCTTCATTAAATAGCCTTGGATGCCTGCTATACATTTGCTGCGACTAACATCGGACTTTTTGCCATACCTGCGTTATGTAATATTTCATTGCAAATTATATAGACGATCTTTTGCTAATATTTTGCTCTAAAATTGTTCAAAGTTTTATATAAACACTGTACATAAACATTGTACACTCATATGGATAAAAGACTGCTAGTTATTGAATATGTACTGTCCTGGTGAACCATGTGAACGTGTATTATAATACCCGTCGACAAAAGTCTATGGACAAGTTTAGAATCGAAGATTATTTCTACGTGTAACTCTACGTTGTATCTCTACGTTTATAGGTCTCTATGTTCGTGGGTGTTGTGTTCTTTGGTACTTAGGGTTATGAATCTCTACGTTCTGATATTTCTACGTAGCGAAATTCCTATGTCCTGATATTTCTACGTTCCGATATCTCTACGTTTCGATATCTCTACGCTCCCATATCTCTACGCTCCGAGATTCCTACATTCCGATATCTCTACGTTCCGATATCCCTACGCACCGAGATTCCTACGTCCCGATATTCCTACGTCCCGATATCTCTACGTTCCGATTTCGCTACGCTCCGAGATTCCTACGTCCCGATATCTCTACATTCCGATATCCCTACGTCCCGATATCTCCACGTTCCGATATCCCTACGTCCCGATATCTCTACGTCCCGATATCTCTACGTCCCGATATTCCTACGTTCCGATTTCGCTACGTTCCGAGATTCCTACGTCCCGATATCTCTACGTTCCGATTTCGCTACGCTCCGAGATTCCTACGTCCCGATATCTCTACGTTCCGATATCTCTACGTTCCGAGATTCCTACGTCCCGATATCTCTACGTTCCGATTTCGCTACGCTCCGAGATTCCTACGTCCCGATATCTCTACGTTCCGATATCCCTACGTCCCGATATCTCCACGTTCCGATATCCCTACGTCCCGATATATCTACGTCCCGATATTCCTACGTTCCGATTTCGCTACGTTCCGAGATTCCTACGTCCCGATATCCCTACGTTCCGATTTCGCTACGTTCCGAGATTCCTACGTCCCGATATCCCTACGTTCCGATTTCTCTACGCTCCGATATCTCTACGTCCCGATATCTCTACGTCCCTATATCTCTACGTCCCTATACCCCCCGCCACCAATCTGAACACCCAAATCCCCACTCCCAATAAACAGTCATCCACCACTCTCAAATCAAAGTTTGAACAATCCGTTTTCATGACGGAAGACTTCCTTCCCGCCAGACGTTCCCAATACGAATAACTGTCCAATTATTCCAATACAGTCGAACGTCTATACACATACGTATATTCGCAAGAACGATGACAGTGTTAGTACACGTACGAAGGACATGACGCATCTGTTAATTATCATCACTCACGGTTTCTGCGACGTCTCAGCTGTGCAAATGTGACTAGTCTCCTCGATAGCTACCCAGGCGGAAGGTTTAAGTTACACGAAACTATGTGGAAAATAACGAATGGGGGAAATAAATCTAGCTTAATCGCTATTCGGAGCCCTTCGCGATCGTCACGCGAGCCCTTCATTGTTTTACTTCATTAATTTATTATCACGCAACTTGTAATCTGGATACCCAAACTTTGTGTCGACTTTTGGGGACTTTGTTACTGAGGTTTTGGGGAAAACTTTCTGACAAATGCTTTTTCCTCACGCAGATATGAATAAATAAATTTTAATCATTCTTTGGTAGATCATTTCATAAAATTCAGTACACTTGTTAGAAAATTATCGAGTAATTTTTTGAATTGTGGATTATGCAAGATAATTTTTTAATAGGATTTTTATACAAGACAATATACAAGATAGTAAATTTTATTTGTAAATTTGTCTAGTGTATTATTTTATTGTATGAACGTTTTAGATCTATTTTGTGCTGCCTCGTGTCATCAATTGTTTTAACTATTGTCTCGTCAGTTTTTGTTAAGCTGTCTTTTCTTGAGCGTTCGTTAGTTATGGAAATTTAGGTATGACTTACCGTTCTTTTTGGTATTCGGTCGCCCAGCATGTGGCAAATAATGAACAGCGAATTGATTATGATATAACCAGCTATGCTGATGTAAATTATCGCCGCGTCGTCTAATTTGAAGCGAGACTTAATTAGGATTCTCTGGAACGAGTTCATCGGATCCACTATTAGTCCAATTGCAAAGACTGCTAGTACCTGTAAAATACAAATTAAAAATTAGGAAAACAAAAAAGCCTTAAATATCAAGGTAAGTAGGGAACAAAATATCCTGCATAAATTATCGTTTCATGAAAATTACATTTGATATGATAAATTACATTTGATATGTCTTTTCAATGACCATTAACATTTGTTGTAATTGTACAATTTTTCTTGCAATTTCATCGTTAGGTGTTTCTTGTTAATTTTACCAAAAATATACATTTATTTTGTAAGAATAAATAGTACTTCCAAAAATATTTTATTATTTAATGAACAGCTTAATAATAAATCATTGAAGTAATACATTATTTTTAACTTCAATGTTTACCAATTTCAGCAGATTGCTTACTTCTCCATTTTTTAATGAAATGAATTTGTCATTTTTCAACGAAACAAATTTGCCATTTTTCAGTGAAATGAATTTGTCATTTTTTAATCATATAAAATTGGTACATTCATCAAATGTATAATGAGTAAATTTATCTTAATATTAAACTTGAGTTCCAATCAAAATATAGTGATGGAACCGTGTATGTACATAGCGAATAAAAGTTAAAGACTTTGTAATAAATGTTATTTACCACTTCGACAGCTTTTATCAAGAACGGTAAATGATAGATCATCCTGCTCTCCCTGGATGTTTGCTGAACCTGCTGAGTTTCGTCTGCCATTCTGACCCTACGATGTTTTCCTCTTCCGTCACCCAGCTTGGAAGATTTCACCTCTAACTTTCGTTTAAGTTCAATTCTTTCCACTCCCTGACGCTAATCTTCGCTCATCAAGCACATCGACCCTAATAACAACCAGTAATATTAATAATAATTGTCAACGAATGGACATTGCCTGTAGATGTACACGAAATTCTTTTATTTCGAATAAATTTTGAGCAAGGTTAAAATATTTGATGAGCAAGAATAATTTATTGTTCCAATAAAACCTTGCGAAATTTTGTGAAAATTGAAACATACATTTTGTAATAAAAATTTCGAATGATATAAAAATATTTTAGAACAATTTTTAAAGACACTTTTATTTGAGATCATACTTGACAACCCAAATTCTAAAATTCCAAAGTTAAAAAATTCTAAATTTCTGAAGTCCTCGAGTTATCCTTAAATAAAATCCCAAAATTCAAATATTGCTTTCAAGTTTTCTAAGCCCCAAAATTTCTAGATTTAAAATTATCTATGTTCCAACATCCCAAATTCGAGCAATTAGAAAGTTCCAAACTTACACTGAAAATGAAGTATTAATGATTACACTAAAAACACCTAATTTTACACAGCCTTCATTCACAAATTCACAAAGCACCCTACAGAACTCTCTTCCTATAAATACCAATTTATGCACACTTTCGAACACTATCCTCCACAATCACTATTACAATATTTCACCATAACTTGTTTCTAAATGCTGCAAAAAACGAACGTGACGAAACACGAACGAGATCGATCGATTTGAATAATTAATGAAACATAGCGATGATTCCAATCAGCAAATCGTATCAATTGTCAGAAAGGTAGAAAGATCGACTTGACTAATTAATGATACTGTGTTGATCACAATTAAGTGAATCGCATCGACTGTCAGAAAAAATCAGAATGATCGACTCGATAATTAATGAAAGTTAATAAAGATTTCGATCAGTCGAACGTCACTTCTTAACAGAACATCAGAACGATCGATGTAACTAATTAATGAAACTTCGTTAACTAGTTATAATGAAACTTAATAATAATTACGATCACTCAAAGAGCACCTATTGCCAGAAATCCAAAACGATCGACTCGATAATTAATGAAAGTTAATGAAGATTACGATCAGTCGAACGTCACCTGTTAACAGAACATCAGAACGATCGACGTAACTAATGAAAGCCCGTAAACTAATTAATGAAACTTAAGAACGATCAGTCTAAACGTACCGATTGTCGTAAAAGCAGAACAGCAAATCGCAGAGTTCCACACCGCGTCGTGGAACAAGTTAAACTGGAACGCTTCGGCGTGACACACTAGGTGTATGCTAGTACGTATGTAACGTGCAAGTTGCGCAGACAGTAAACCGACATTCGTTGGCCACCGCATGTCGCAGCCATTTTTTCTTTCTGTTAGATGCTCATCATCGCTCGTTAACGGGCGTTATCTTACTTTCCCGCTCATCCGATTAATTCACCGACGAGTTTCGTTCATTTTGCATTCCTGCCGATCGCGATTACGTAACCGCTGCAGAGACCTTTAATCAATGCTACTACTGTTATTAATAGTATGAATGAAACTTCAATGCCGAGTATTTGTTGTAGTACTAGGTATCCTGTTCGGGGAATTTCGGGATTTGGGTTTTATTTATTTAGGGATATAGGTAGTTAGGAATTTGGGGATTTGGAGAGTTGGGAATTTAGAGAGTCGAGAATTAGGGAATTGGGAACTTAGAGAATTGTGGATTTAAACAGATGGGAATTTAGAGAGTTGGGAATTTAAAGAGTTGGGAATCTAGAGAGTTGGGATTTAGAGAATTGAGAACTTAGAGAATTAGAAATTTAGAGAGTTGGAGATTTAAACAGATGGGAATTTAGAGAGTTGGGATTTAGAGAGTTGGGAACTTAGAGAATTAGGAATTTAGAGAGTTGGGGATTTAAACAGATAGGAATTTAGAGAGTTGGGAATTTAAAGAGTTGGGAATTTAGAGAGTTGTGAATTTAAAAAGATGGGAATTTAAACCGTGAATTTATGGTTATTAGTTATATGAATATAAATTGTTACAGTGACTAAGCTTCTATAAGCAACATTTTTCCAGGTGATTTACGAACATGATATTCCTGGTATTGTACTTTTTTAGTTGATGTATCAAGAGAGTATTGTATAGAATGTTTGGTAAAATACAGTGTCCCCGATGCAAACTCCTGCTAACAATCAGGTATGTTTATCACCGACTGTTCAAGCCAGTCATTATGGAGTATCAGTGGGAAACGATACTGGGAAAATGCGTGCAACATAAACACATATTGTCATGAAATGTACAGTAGGTGTATGTGAAAATGGGCGTAAATTAAAATTGTAAATATTAGATGAGGTGATATTACAATGTCGACCTTTCTTGGCTTAGGCTCTTTTTTAGATATGAATCTTCAAATTTTTAATTTTTCAAAATTTATGGATTCCTAACTTTACAAATTTCTCAACTCTCAAATTTCTAAAGTTCCGAGTAGCTAAATTATCGAATTCCTAAATTCCCAATTCTCTAAGTTCCCATCTCTCTAAATCCCCAACTCTCTAAATTCCCAACTTGCCAAATTCCCAATTCTCTAAGTTCTCAACTTTCTAAATTCCCAACTCTCTAAATTCCCAATTCTCTAAGTTCCCATCTCTCTAAATCCCCAACTCTCTAAATTCCCATCTCTTTAAATTCCTACCTCTCTAAATTCCCAACTCTCCAAATTTCCAAATTTCTAACTTCCTATATCCCTAAATATATAAAACTCAAATCCCCAAATTGCCAAATTCTTAAATTCCCTATTACTAAATCCCTAAATCCCCAAATTCTCAACTACTTCATTTCAAAATCCCCAAATTCCTAAATTCTCAACTACTTCACCCCAAAATCCCTAAATCCCTAAATTCTCACCTACTTCACCCCAAAATCCTTAAATCCCCAAATTCCTAAATTCTCAACTACTTCACCCCAAAATCCCTAAATCCCCAAATTCCTAAATTCTCACCTACTTCACCCCAAAATCCCTAAATCCCCAAATTCCTAAATTCTCAACTACTTTACCCCAAAATCCCTAAATCCCTAAGTTCCCAAATTCTCACCTACTTCACCCCAAAATCCCCAAATTCCTAAATTCTCACCTACTTCACCCCGAAATCCCCAAAATCCCTAAATTCTCAACTCCATCGCAAAATCCCCAAATCCCCACCATTTTCCCTTGAAATTGAAAGATTTTCCGCGCAAAAGCAGCAGAAAAAATGAGTTCCCCGCATTTAACCTTCGTTAAGGGCAATCTACATGGCATGTAACCGCATTATTCAGATGTAATCAGAGTTCGGCGACGAAGGGCGAGGTGACTGCAGTATTTAATTCGCGAGCACGTGTTGTGGGTGGCGTGTCACGAAAGCAGGCATCGGACCGTGTTCGACTTCACGTGATTCACACGCTGTATAATTTACACGTAGCCACTGCGGATACGTGCACGTGCAAAAAGCTTCGGGTGCACGTAGGGCGGCAGCCATTATTCGTGTGCCAATACGTATGCACGAATGTTCGGGTCCCCTTGAATCGTGTTACCATTGAGCAACATTGCGAAACGATTCCTCTATCGTTCCTTTTTCCTCCATTTTATGCGACGTATCGACTTTCATACGCAACACGTACGTTTTTCTTGAATAAACGTCCGGAAGCATCGCGTGAATGTGCTGTGACTCACATCATTCTTCGAGTATACGATATGTGTGTACATTCGAAGAATTATCTGATCTTATGAATACCTGCATGTATGTCTGATTGGAACAAATTGCGAATTTTATTCTTGTTCGCACGAAGAAGCGTTTAACCCATTACTTTATTAGGTGCGTCAGACGCAACACACTATTGATTGCTGTGATATTAAAAGAAATATTAGATTTTAAAATACCATGCTAGTCTTCTATTCAGTGGTTGACTATGCAAATTATAATTGGACCCAGACTGAAAATTGAAGCTTAGAAAAAAACCATACTTGAACTGCGAGTGCATGAGCTCATCATCGAAGTGCAATGGTTCAAGAAAATTCTATACATCAAAGTTTCTTCGTGTATCAAATTTTTATGATTTTATGTAATTTCATGTGTATTTGGATGTATTAGTATGTACATTTAGATGTATACTAAAAAATGTTAAGATATGTCATCATATGATGTCAAGTTCTAGATACATATATCACATATGTGACTAGCAGGAATAACATACTATGGACATGTAAAAGTAATTATGATTTTTAGAATGTGTGTATTTGGTTACACTGGTATATGTATTTAGATGCATACTAAAATATGTTGTCAAGTATCACTATATGATGTCAGGTTCTATACATATACATATATCACACATGTGATTAGTAGGTGTAGTAATACTATGGACATGTGAAAGTAATTATGATTTTATAGAATGTGTATTTGGATGTACTAGTATGTATATTTAGATGTATACTAAAATATGTTGTCGAGTATCCCCATATGATGTCAGGTTCTAGATACATATATCACATATGTGACTAGTAGAGATAGTAACATACTATGGACGTATACAAGTGATTATGAATTTACAGAATATGTGTACTTGGATATATTAGTATGTCTATTTGAATGTATACTAAAATATGTTATGTAGTATCACCATGCATTTTCATATCACATATGTTCTCCTCATAGATATATCACATATGCAACTAGCAGGGATAGTGAACGTGTCCATAATACCACGGACGCATGAAAGTAAACTTCATAAGTTCACTGCACAATAATCGACGTGTATCTGAACTAGAAACTTAGGTTCGGACTATGACACGATAAAAGCGCAGTGAAATAAATATTAACAAAGATAATTTTTCATGCTATAAATATGGAACGAGTACAAGTCGTGATCCCGAGTTATTTTCTTATATCCAACATCGACCATGAATTTCTAATTATAGTACAAGCTTTATCGACAAGAAACCACTAATATTTCATGCTAATTTCTACTAATACATTCCACTATACGCTTCAAATACAAGTACATAACAACGGTAAATATAAATAAATTATTACAAAATGCAACATGTAACCAAAGTGTGTTTCATGCACTACAATTTGAATGAAACTTGTAAAAAAACTTATAAATAAATTTGTAAATTTTGCAAAAAAATATAAAGTAAAATAAAATTTAAAAAATGTTACACATAAAATATAATTCCAAAAAAATTTGATATTGCACAGGAATGATTGTATAACCGAGATATTGAAGGATTGTGAAGGATCCAAATAACTCGTATTAGCAGCAGATTATGTGTTTTCTAATTGCGTAATAGACTTAATGCGTTGCTACTTCTATTACAGGAGTGTTATTGCCTATGGTACGTGCATGTACATTGTACCGAGCACAGTCAGTTGCACAGGTGTGAATAATCACCACAACGATGATCGGACTCGTACAAACATGTCTACGGATGAGATCACATGTTCACTAGGTCAGTAGGTGTGGCTTGCTCTTCGTTCGCAATCATTATGCGATCTTCCCGTCGATCTTGAACCACGTGCAATGGTTTCCGCATTTGAATGCTTCGTTATTGATACTTTGACTGGGTATTTTTAGAAGATGGGGATTTTTGTCGATTTGGGGAGATTGGTAAGATTCTATACAAGATTCGTGAGATTTGATGTGGACTGCTGGTAGGCAATTTTAACGCAGTGGGGCAGGCAATTTGGAATTTTGGAAATTTGAAAATTTATGCGGTTTTAGGTTTCTAAGATTGTAAGGTCCTGATTTTGGTAACTTTTGAATTTTTAAATTATCAATTTTTATATTTCTACATTTGTACATTTACAAATCTCTACATTTCCAAATTTCTAATTTTCCAAATCCCTAAATTTCCAAATTCCTAAATTTCCAAATCCCTAAATTTCCAAACCCTAAATTTTCTAACTCCTAAATTTCTAAATTCCTAAATTTCCAAATCTTTACATTCCCAACCCCTAAATGTACCAACTCCTAAATTTCCAAATTTCTAAATTTCCAACTCCTAAATTTTCAAATCTCTACACTCCCAACCCCTAAATTTTCCAACTCCTAATTTCCAAATCCCTAAATTTCCAAATCTTTACATTCCCAACCCCTAAATGTGCCAACTCCTAAATTTCCAAATTTCTAATTTTCCAAATCCCTATATTTCCAAATCTCTACACTCCCAACCCCTAAATTTTTCAACTCCTAAATTTCCAAATCCCTAAATTCCCAAATCTCTAAATTTCCAAATTCCTCAATTCTCCAACCCCTAAATTTTCAAATCCCTAAATTCTCCAACCCCTAAATTTCCAACTCCTAAATTTCCAAATCCCTAAATTTCCAACTCCTAAATTTCCAAATCCCTAAATTCTCCAACCCCTAAATTTCCAAATCTCAAAATTCCAAAATCTCCAATTACAAAACCATAAAATATATGACTCAAAAAATTCACAAATCTAAAAATAAAATCTCAGCAACAGAAAGAATTGATCAATTTATTTATAAGCGTGTACAAATTTCTAAGAAAAGACTATACTGTTAAAAATGTCACTATGATGCACGTTCCCCGTTGCTCAAATTAGGTCTAAGAAGGGTTAAATTACCGAGAGAGTATGTAATTAAAGGGATTATATATCCGGATCGTGGGTGTACGATTGTGCCGGTCATTCAAGGCAATTATGAGGTCAAGTAGATTAATTGATGCATATCGTGGACGCTGCTGTGACCCTTTATGGGACACTGTGCTCTTGTTATAAGACGACCCCATAAAACTTTGCTTCAATTGTATCATATTTTTCTTCTTAGTTATTCTACAAATTACATGTCCTTCTATATTTATTTCTGAATTGATTCTAATATTTTCAGTTCAATTTTAAATCCACTATAACTTCATTTAATTTTAAACAGAATTGAAGTATTTTTATTTCACTTTGATTCACATATTTTTAATTCAATTTTGTATTGACAATAATAACTATATTTAATTTTAAACAGAATTAAAGTATTTTTATTTCACTTTAAATACAGATATTTTTAATTCAATGTTGAATTGATTTACATATTTTTAATTCATTGTTGAATTTATTTAAATGTTTTCATTTTATTCTCAATTGATTTATATAATCTATCTTGATTTTAACATTTCAATTTAATTCTTTTAATCTTATTTCTGCTTTGAAAAATCATGATATTGTTGCAACTTCAATTCTTCATTTACTATAAACAAATTTATCGACATATTTAATGTGTTTCATAAAAATTTTATTGCTTCTGAAAATTTTATTTAGTAGATATATTACGTTGTTTTTGGGAAAATCATTGTCGAGATTCGGTGTTCGACGACTGACGCCAATGAAGAAAACGATGAATCATCACGGCAATTAGAGAAATAGAATGAAGAAAGAGTGCAACTGCCAGCATTATTCCTGGAAGACTGAAACAACTATTTGCTAGTAATTCTAACTGCATTAACCCATCCACTGCCAACTATCTCATAGTGTCTTTTATTACTGTAAATCTCAGTACAATATTTATAACCAAATATATTTTGTGAAAATCTGTTTTCCTTAAAATAAAATCTGCAAACGTTCTACATTTGGCAGTCAATGGGTACAGTAAAAAATTGCATCAAATTTTAACAAATTACCTACCAAGTTTATGCAATGTAAATGATAAATAAATAAAAGTTAAACGTACTCGTCATCCGCCTCAGGATCCTCGCTAGTATCCTGAAGCCAGGTTATCCATTTGTAAAATTGATAAATGCCACAAGCTAGGTTTCCGACTGCACCAATCACAGAGAAGCATGTTTCCTTAATAAGAATCATTAATTAATTGTTAACATTAAATAATACAAGTTACGTAAGCAGCATTTTATATTTCGTCACTTACTCACGAGAAAGATATAGTCCTCTCCCATGATCAGAAGGTAAATGTCTGACGAGTGTATAAGAATGTAGCCGATTATGAATGTGGGCACTAAAATTCCGAAAAATGGCACCTCGAAATAGGGCTCTAACGGTTGCAGGTATATTATACTGCCAATTATGCAGGCAGCCTGAAAAGTGTCACAATTTAATAAAATCACTCGATTCGTCGCTTTGTGAATCTTGTTACTCCTCGAAAGCGTTTGATTTTAAACAAAAATTCTAACCAAAATGTTGAACAATATACATGTACATAAAACAAACCATAGACACAGTTTTCCATATTAACAATTTCTTTTCAATCGTCCAAGAATTTATACTGAAATGCGTGAAAGGGATGTTCCCCATTTCTTTAAATAACACTGTTGTCTTTAAATGAAAAATGACCCTTCACGAAATTCACGACGATATTTTGTTTAATATTGTCATAAATCTGAACATTCATACAATTGATTTAATTGCACAATGACAATTTCACATGGATATTTTCATATACGATTTCATATGGTAGTTTCATATACGGTTTCATATGATATTTTCATATATAATTTTATAAAAGTATAATTGCACAAATGGATTACATATTAGATATTAATGTTTAAATATGGGCAAGTGGAGGATTTGGTTTCTGTGTCGTTTTACGCGCACTGTAGATCATATACGCAGTTTCCAGGAACAGCACGATAAAATTGGCTGAAAATGAAAGAAATTAATTTTTGCATAGTTAGAGTTTTTATTAATCAAGCACCTAGTAACAGTAGGCCAATTTTTAACTCGCTCCGATCTTCGGCAGTGTCCGAATATTCACTTCGTCCTCTTTCAATTCCTGCTACTGCGCCAATGAAATTTAAAATCACCCCCACTGAAAAGTGCGTGAATTCCTATAAATATCGACAACAATTTCAGTTCAATCCTTTTCGACAAAAATATTGACAAATTATTTTTTCTAAAAAGAGAAAATATTAAACTAAATACAAAGATAACTCAGTTATAGGTCAGTAAGTCAATTTAACCCCTTGTCCTACAATAACGTGTCACACTCGTGACGCACACTACAGTTTAAATATAAGCTAGCTTCGTATTTTTATTGTAACTGAATTTTGAGATCAATTCTAATTATAATCTGCATAATCATGCATCGCTGAATGCATAATGTACCTAACATTTTACCTTTCTTCAGTTGTTTTCACGTTGTAGGAATAATTAGCTAGCTGTGCATGACGCAACTGTACAATTGTAGGTTAAGGGGTTAACTCAGTTGGTAACTCATTTAAAGGACTACAGTTTTGAATACTTATCTATTCTATCGATAAAAATCTTGTGGGACTGACTGATAATTTTCGTGGTTTCTCAAACACGTGCGTCAACGCGATACAAAAG
Source organism: Megachile lagopoda (assembly GCA_036983795.1). NCBI lineage: Eukaryota > Metazoa > Arthropoda > Insecta > Hymenoptera > Megachilidae > Megachile > Megachile lagopoda. The sequence continues at coordinate 9,279,126 of CM072798.1, forward strand.
TACACGATTGCGTATGTGAATGAATCGATGCAGTAAATAACCCATAACCATTTTGGAATCAAGTACTCGTTGAATTTGGACAGCTCGCGCAGGCAGATACATGCTAGCAGCTAAATCATCAACAAATTTTTATCGGATTTCAAAAATATTTTGTTACAGTCTGCTCTTTTTACCAATTCGAAAACTTTCAGGAGAAAACTGAAGTCCTTGAGAAGTCGTTGTATTTGTGCAAACATGTTTGGACTGCATTTGCAAAAATAAGACCATCTGAACGTCGGTGAATATCAATTAAAATCGAACTAATACAACTAGAATTTACATCTGACTTGTACATTCTCATTTGTACAATTGACTTTTGAACAATTCTTGACTTTTATTTTCTATTTCATTTTTCGTTACATTCGAGTTTGGTACAATGATTACGTTGACAAATATACAATATTTATTCGTAAACGTTTTTTAGGTTATTGCATACAGTATGTTTGTATGACGATGTAAGAAAATATAAAAATTAAATAATACGTCCTACATTTAGTTTGCATAGTAGTAACATAGTTTACAATTCTAGCACAAACAGAAGTTGCACATTCTTCATATTGTCATTAACTCGTTGATTACTTGTGCAATTTTACATTAAACATGAATCTGTCTTTTCAATTTTACATTAAAAGTGAATTTGACTTTTTAATTGTAAAATGAACCTGTCTATTCAATTTTACATTGAACATGAACCTGATTTTACAATTATAAAATGAACCTGTCTCTTCAATTTTACATTAGAAATGAATCTGTCTTTTTAATTTTAAATTACAAATGAACTTGATTTTTTTAGTTGTACATTAAAAATGAACTTGACTTTTTAATTGTACATTAAAAATGAGCCTGACTTTTCAATTTTACAATAAAAATGTATCTGTCTTTCTAAATTTAAACTAAAAATGATTGTGAAAACTTGATAATTATGAAATATGCTGTATGAATGTTCTAATTCCACACTGAGAAAGATTCTGATTCTTGCGACACTCTTTATGAACAGATGTAAGATGACAATTTTATACATTTATTCGAACATTTCATCGCGATTTTTCGCAAAATGTAGAAAACTTAATATTAAATCAACGAGATACGCAGAACCTTCGATGACGCACAGCGATCCAACAGCTAAGCCCACCTGCGAATAAAAAGCGCTTAGTTATGTAACGTTCAAAATGAGCAGCGATCAATCCGGTTCATAAATTCGAGATTTATTAGTCGGTAATTACCTGTCGTTCCTGGACAACAGAGTCGTACTTATTTTCTGATTGATAACCGTTCCAGTAATGAAGTGCTGTTCCGCCTACAGCGATGAACATGAAGGTTCCAACAAAATTCATCAGGATTTCCTAAAAAATATAATAAACAATCAGTGATATGATCGGTAGCACTGTATATTAAATTTCTTCAAACTCATTATTAAATTTTTTCAATTTCATTATTAGATTTTGTTGATTTTTTTTATATTTTGATCATTATTAGATTTTTTTTTAAATTTTGTCAGAATTTGAAGTTCTTACAACAAGGGTCTTTTTGTGATTGGTGCTCCCAAAGCAGTAGGTGATGAGTACAACACTGGTGTATATGAAGAAGCCCACGAGAACACCAGAAGCAACGATTTCTGCATCTGGATTTTTATCTTCGTTTAAATTCCATGTGCCTCCGACACCCAGAAACTCTCCATCCTTGTATCCTGTTCGGTACAGGATCAGGATTATGAGATTAATTATCTGAAAGGACAATAGACGTCAATAGAAGGATACTACATACTTATTAACATTTAAACATTCTACTCATTTTTATTTTACTATTTACAATACAAAGATATTGTAAACAGAAAGTATTAAAATTCTATTTACATCAACCCCATATTTTATGACGTCAAAACGAGTAATTAAATAACGAGTAAATTAATCGCTTTTTAAATTTAGAAATTTCCAATTAACAAATGTTCCAATTCAGAAATCTTCAATCACCAAATCTTGAAAATTCAGAAATTTACAAATCTTGTAATTTGGAAATACATTCGTGAAAGTCTTTAAATTCAGAAATTGACTGTGTTGACAATCACTGATGCGACTCATACAACACGAGATAAACTTAACAAATTGTTCGATAAAAGAAAATTGAATAATTCGTTATTTCCACGACTTAACCAAAGAGAATTATTCCTAGTAGAAATTAGTACCACATCTATGACACATAAAAAGGGTGTCATATCGCACTGTAAACAGGGTTTCTTATCGTACGACGATAAAGAACGAAATGAATCATAGCACCGTGTATAAATATTTCTTGAATGAGTACGATTATGGTGATACATCCATCTACCACTATTGCATTAATTAACAAATCCGACGTTAATAACTAGACGATAAATCTTAATGTAACTGTAGTAAAATTTCAGCAAAATTTCTTGTATCTTGATATAAACAACATGGCTACTATAACTACATCAAATCTAATCCACTATCATTCTAAGATAACTGTAGACAAAAATAGGTTTTAACGTAAACAATTTCTTTTAGAAAGTGCGTCATTAATCAATACAATTAATATAATTTGTAACATTTAATAAAATATAACATTTGTAATATTTAATAAAATGTAACATTAAAATGTAACAACATAAAACGTGTGTACACACACGAGGAAGCTGAGTAAATTATCCTCACAAAAATATCTAAATATATAAAAATACTAAAATTCAATTTGTTGAAATTATTAAAAATACCAAAATGTCATATACTCGAATTATTTAAAATCCTAGAATGCAATGTTTAAATACATATAAATAAACTTGATATCCACGCAATGGATTCGTCCACACATGGTCACGCAAGTGACTAAACGTTTCATTCCCAGTGCACAATTTCCACAAACGAAAATAACGTGGTCTCACCAGTTTCAGAACTTTGATCACTATACTCGCGATAGTTTCCAGAGACACCATGATTACTTTCCTTGCACGCGAATACTCGACGATGTAAAACAGGTGAACAAAATGAGTTTCACATCGCGTTAGATGCTTTTGACCCAGCACCAAGCCCTCTTTATCTAATCAGATGATAGAGCGTACGTCGAAAGAGGGATAAGACGTGTAGAAAGACACCTGCACATTCATACCACATTATCGCTTACGATAATGTTCGCTGGATCTCGTCGAAATATAACGTTTATTGTTATTCCATTTAATCCTCTGCGCTCAATTTCTTTTACCTACCAATTTGCAAAATAGATCAAGAAAAGGTTCTCAATAAAATGCAACGGGCATATTTTCATTTTTTATAAGTATGAATGAAAATATTCAACTATTTATCTGAATTATAAGATCCAAGAGATGAGCCACATAATGCAAAGGGTACAGATTGTACACGTCACCATTCGAAACATTAATTTAATCGTCACTCATTTCACTCAACTGCAAAATATACTCCCAAACTAAAACTCTACAATTTGAAAATTGCTTTTGAAACGCATTTCCGTATCTTAATGAACATGGTAGCCAAAAATTACCTAAAGTTAGTTTAAACGATTTAGTTCAGGATTTCGTGGTTATGTCAATACTGAATTATTTTAGGAGCTTGGATTGGCTATCACTGCAGAGCAAATAGCCGAAATGGAGGCCCATATCAGCGACATCGACTTCGAGGCTGCCGCGAAAGAAGAAAAGGCAACGAGACACGATGTGATGGCACACGTTCATGTTTTCGCAAACCAGTGCCCGAAGGCTGCCCCCATCATTCATTTAGGGGCAACTAGTTGCTACGTTGGTGATAACACGGTAATTTAGGCTATGTAGTTGTCATTTTTGTATTATTCCATGAGTAGATATGTACGACTTGTCATGATCATAAGTACAATAATAACAGTTTTGTGGAGAAATTTTTCATCGACTCCAGGAATGTTTCAGGAGTCCCTGATTCGAAAAATCCCTGAGAACTCTATTATTCTCTGAAGAATTCTGTACTGATGTGAGAAGTCCTTGAAGAAGTCCCCAGTAATTTGAAAAACCTTCAAAAAGTCCTTAAATCCTTAAAGTATCCTTAACCCCTTAAAGTATCCTTAAGTTCTAAAAAATCCTTGAAGAGTCCAATGTCCTCGAAAATCCCTAAACTCTTCCAAAATTATGTTTGCAAGTCCTTCCTCCTCCATAAAAAAAATATTGACCTTGATATTTGTTTCCAAAGGATCTGATCACCCTACGACAAGGATTCGATATACTGTTACCAAAACTGGCGAATGTGCTGTCACGTCTCGCAAAGTTCGCCAAAGAATACAGCGACTTACCAACGTTAGGATTCACTCATCTTCAGCCAGCTCAACTTACCACGGTCGGTAAACGAGCTACACTGTGGTTACATGATCTTCTGATGGACGAAAGAGCAATTCGTCGTGCTCGGGATGATCTGAAGTTCCGAGGTGTGAAAGGAACCACCGGTACTCAGGCTTCGTTCCTTCAGTTGTTCAATGGTGAGACTCAAATTTCATTTATTTTATTATTAGTCAACATAACTGGTAAAATTGTCGGTTTGTTGGAACAGTTTTTAATTGTGTTCTTTTGTAGGTGATGGGGAAAAAGTGAAACAGTTAGATCGGTTGGTAACCAAGATGGCCGGCTTTGAGAAACACTATCCTGTAACTGGACAGACCTACAGTAGGAAAGTCGATGTTGAATGTTTAAATGTTCTAAGTTCTTTGGGCTCTTCTGTTCATAAAGTAAATATATCTTTATAATCTTAATTCATTACATAAATTATGTACTACTGTTAAATTGTTTATTATTCTTCTATAAATTACATGTTATAATTCTTCACGTTCTATACATATATGTTGTATATACATATATTATATTTCTTCATAATTCTTTATCTTCATCTTCTTCTTTTTCAGATATGCAGTGACATCAGACTCCTAGCAAACATGAAAGAAATAGAGGAACCATTCGAAAGCACCCAGATTGGATCCAGCGCGATGCCATATAAGAGAAACCCGATGCGTTCAGAACGTTGCTGCAGTATAGCACGACACCTAATGACACTAGCTAACAATGCTTTGCAAACAGCTGCTACTCAATGGATGGAAAGAACTCTAGACGATTCGGCGAACAGGAGAATCACTTTGTCAGAAGCGTTCTTATCAGCCGATGTTATACTAATGACACTCCAAAATATCACTGAGGGTCTAGTTGTGTATCCCAATGTCATTGCTAGACATGTCGCTCAAGAATTACCCTTTATGACCGCAGAAAATATCATAATGGCTATGGTGAAAGCCGGAGGCGACAGACAGGTGATCTTTTGCTAGGGAGATTATTGGAAGCTACATTCTATTGTACACAAAATTTTACAGCAGTTCAAAGATCACAAACTGATATAGTTGAACTCATTGCATGCTTTATCACCTCTCCTATAGAGTCCCCAAAATTTAAAGCTATAACTAATATGTACAATTGTTCGCAGGTCTGCCACGAGAAAATAAGGGTGCTTTCTCAAGAAGCAGGTGCACAAGTGAAGCAACACGGTCTGGACAACGACTTAGTAGAAAGGATCAAGAAGGATCCTTACTTCGAACCGATCCTGAATAAACTGAAAGATCTTCTCGATCCTCGAACCTTCGTCGGCAGAGCACCTGAACAGGTGACTGAGTTTCTGGAAGAGGACGTATACCCCGTGCTCGAAAATTACAAAGGACTGTTGGGTGGAACAGTACAATTAAACATTTAACGTTAATGAAAAGGATAACTGGACATGGACTTGTAAAATAATTTCTGACAATTGTATGATAGATTTTTTAAACTTTCTGTCGATTATCTTTTTACTAACTTCTTTCGAACGAACGATACGTACAAGTTTGTTATTGTGAATATTACAGAAATGAATCGAATAAAGGCGTAACTCGAACGTTTTATTTTTCTCTATCGTAACCTGTGCTCTTTTGCAATTCTGATTACTTCTCGACAACGTAACTGCTGTGATAGCGAAACGAGGGGGGACGGTTCGTAAGAAGTTATCGAATTTCGCGTATAGACACAAGATAGAAAGCAGTAAAATTGTGAAGGTAGAGAAGGCAGAGTAGAATGCGTAAAAAGAAAGACAGAGGTACGAAAGCCGATCGTTTATTTTAATAGTCAAGATATAGCGAGTAACCATTGCTTAATCGTCCATTTATTTATCTTACCTTTGTTCAAGAAATTATTTAACATACATCGGTTGTATTATCGTCGCGATCGCATTTATAATCCGTTTGTACTAATCGTGATAAACAAACTAATATATTTTACGTCTAAAAAGTGTTGTACTATGTCTGTTGTACTTTCATAATGTTCATAATAATAAATATAGGCATTAATCGTTTAAGCAATCGTTACGAATTACAGGATAGATTAAAAATTTATTCTGGCACAGAAAATACGTAACTGTTTCGATGGCAGAATATAAGAACAAAGGTGATAGAATCGAGATAGATGATAGAGTCGACGTTTATAGCACTCGGGGATCACAGCATAGGGAAAAATTCGCGTTATTCGTTCGCTAGGTGGATTTTTCATGGAGTAAGTTTGGGTGGGAAAATCAGACTAGAAATGAGAGAAGATCGAAGGGAAACGCGGTTTCCAAAACTCAGAAATATATTCTACGATGAATTCTGTTTTGTACGGCAGAGTTCGAGTAGTTCGTGTAAAAAAATATGTAAATAAGTTTTGTCAATCCTCGAACAATAATGTTAAACTAATTCATAGAAAAATAATTCTCTAATTTTCAATATATATAGTTTGTAAAAATTGAATGTCTAATGCTGAAGCACTGAGCCTGTGGTCATAAACGACCCAATTTCGTTGTTCGAGGATTAAGTAGAGAGAAAAGAGATAAATAAGATAGAAAACGATAAATGACAGGAAGAAAAGAACAGATTGAGCGACAGTTAGAGAATTTTGAAAAGTGAAAAACAGAAGCGAAACAAAGAAATATTGAAGAAAATCAGAAACACAGATTTGAAGAAGTGAGTGCAATAAAAAGATTGCTTAAAGAAAGGATATCTTATAGAATACAATGCACAGCATTATTGGAGCATCCAATTTCACATTTGTATCATTAAACAAATAACAGGACTAGATGAGACATCGCGTATCAGCGACAGGTGTAACAAATTTATAATAAAATTTTAATGTTGAGGCAAAATGTTGTTGAAAGAAAGATGAAGAGTGCGAAAGAAAGTTATAGGAGATATTGAAGAGAAGTTAAGAAGAAAACATAAAAGTGAAAAGTGTAGAGTAATGAGCAGAAATCTATGAGAAATGAATGGAGAAGAAATACAGAAGATAAGAAAGAGTTTAGAGCAGGCTTGTGTGAAAAATGAAAGTCGCGAAAGAACTGAAAGAAGAAATAAAATTTTCAGGAAAGTGATGTAAAGAGTAATAGAAAGTAAGACGTAAAGAAAATTATGTACATAGAACAGATTTCTAAATGTAAAAGCGGTAGGATTTAAATAGAGGAAGAGAATAAATACAGAAGGAGAAGAGAAGTGTGAAATATTGAAAAAAAAGACAGAATAAATGAAAGAATAGATAGATAAAGAATAAAAGAAGAGATCAGAGAGAGGAGAAAAAAAGGGAAAAAATATTTCAATCCACAAATATTGAAGAGATAAAGATAGATGAAAGAAGAAAAGAAAAGTAGCAAAACTTAAAAGGCAGGAAGAAAGAAAGTAATAAGATAAAAGAATATTGAAGCAGGAAAAACAGTAAAGTTTCAAATAAAAGAAAAATAATATCAGAAGACGGTAAAGAATGAAGATAACAGAAATTCAGAAGAAAACAGGAAGTGAGACAAGAAAATAGAGGTTAAGACAAGAAAACAGAAGTTAAGACAAAAAGAAGAAAACAGAAACTGAAGCAAGAAGAAGAAAACAGGAAATAAAACAAAAAGAAGAAAACAGGGGCTAAGACAAGAAGAAGAAAACAGAAGCCAAGACAAGAAGAAGGAAACAGAAGCTAAGACAAGACAAAGAAAACAGAAGCCAAAACAAGAAAGACGAAAGAAGTTGAAATAAAAGGAAAAAAAGAGAAGTCAAGAAAATTAAGGAAGAATGAAGTATCGCTTAAAAAATGCAATAGTCTTTCAAATTTCAGGTACTTCAGTAATCAAATTCACACCAATGGACACAAAGAGACAGCAAAGAGAAATATAAAGACAGAGAAAGTAGAAGAAAATTGTGGAGAAGTTCAAGCAAATAACATAAGAAGAAGGATAAAGACTATTCACAGAAGGTTATCTACAAGGTGAAGAGTAAAAATACAAAGAGTGAAAGTGGAAGATAATAAAATAAGGCAGAGGGTAACGGAGACAGTTTCACTGTGATATTCTATGGCAAACTGAATTAACATAACTGTAATACTGATTGTAGGTATTCGAAGCAGGAACAGATAAAGAGAAACTTGCAGGAACAGCGCAATAAAAGTTGAAATCATTGGAAAAACGTGGAGAATAGTGAGACAGTGTAGAAAGAGACATTTGTACAAAGAGGGTAGAAAGAGACATTTGTACAAAGAGAGTAGAAAGAGACATTTGTACAAAGAGGGTAGAAAGAGACACGTGTACAAAGAGACAGAAAAGAGAGAAGAAAAGTTGAAGCAAGATAAAAAAGGAAGATAGAATAGGTACTGGAAAGAAGAAAAGATAGAGGGTTGAAGATACAAGTTGGACAGAAAAGAGATATACCAATCATAATTTCAAAACGTCTCACAACTTCACCGATGCAAGAAATATAGAACAAAGTATAGAACAATGAAGTTGCAAGATGCAAGAAGAAATGTAGAGGGCTATCACAGAGCGTTAGGTTCGTGGAGAAGATAGCTCTGATCATTTCCAAATCAGGAACTCCGATCCAATATGGTATCAGCAATTTTACCAATCAGACATAGAGAAAATAAATGTTCTGAAATTCCTGATCAGCCTCGAAATCAAGACTCGGATTAATCTTGATTCCATCAGTTCCAAAGATCTTCGTTACTTTTTGGCGATTCGATAGCCAGAAAACGTGACGCTGTCCGCAATCTTTCCGGAATCCACGAAGACGGCGAGTTGGTCTCCGGCGTCGACGTCCAGTATGACCAAATTCGCACCGCCTCCTGGACCGACGCTGACCACCGGTCTCCAGCTGTCGGTGTTGCTCAGTTTTCTTTTCAACGTGAGTCGCAGATCCGTGCTACCATAACCGGCGAAGCTGAATTGGTATAGTCCTGGACAGTGGGCGATGTAGGTTCCCGTCTGGGCCACGTAACCCACGCCTTTGTCGACCAGTGTCTCCGCGAGAACGACTTTGGCATGCTGCAAATAAGATATTTCATGTATCACGAGGTTCAAATTTTACAATTTTCAGAAATTAATGTTAATTTCATATATACAATACATAGTTTGCGCAGTCGATTATGTTACCATGCTACTTTGCTAACAGTTTCACCAAATGCAAGGCTGAACTTTCAAATACAGATATGGATGTCAATAATCTTGTGTACTCGTGCCATTTTAAAACATTCTAATAATTGTACATGATATAATCGTAAATGATGTAATGATTATATCCTTGAAAAATTATTTCATTCAACCGGAAGCGTTCTTACAATATTTGAAATACTTTTCTTGAATTTTACGAGTGTTTTAATAACTGTACAAAAACATGCACAACTGTCCATGTACAACTGTACATGTTTGAGAAATAATTGCATCCATTAGGCAAATACATGTGTGAGTTATAATGTATGTATAATATGCGTAAATTTGCTTGACAATAATTTACAATCCTGTAAATTGGTAAGTGACTTGCAAATGAATGACTTTGAAGTGTAAGTTGATTGAATGTTTTTAAAGGAAATTATTTTGGAATATGAGCTTACGTCGACAGAAGCTTGAGTGGCAGAAAAGGCGACAACACCATTGCAGTCAGCAGCAGTTGCCAGTTTCAAAGAACCAACGGTCGTGATGGCTTCCGGTGGGTCTGGTACCGCCGCTTCCGTCAAAATGGCTGTTGTCAGTAACAGCACCAACCACACCACCCTGAAACCAAAATTGTATTGTTAGAAATGAAATATTTTTAGAATTATCACAAGTTGTGTTATTACAAAGTTGTATTATTACAATGATTATTAAATGTATTTTAAATGTATTTAATGTATTTAATGTATTTAATGTATTATATTTAATGCATATAATGTTGTATTATTACGTATTTTAATACCTAGTATTGCAAGTTCTATTATTACAAAATTATTATTATTAGAAAAGAATTTATGAGAGTCAGTTTCACTTCTATTTTTCAAAGTTTTCCAAGCAATAATTTTGTTTGTTTTGCTATAATTTCTAAATTCAAAGAAGCATTACAAAGAACATGTACAACTTCATTCAGCGGATCAATTTCATCGATAAAATCTCTTTTAACGAGCACAAATTGCGATCCGTATCTTTTCTATCGTAATGCGTTTACTTAACAACGCGAAGTGATGTAATACAATTCTTCGCCGAGGATTTAGTTGCATGAAGCAAACGATGGTTGAGAATGAAAAAAGGATTTGAATGAAAAAAAAAAAACTAATTCTATCATACAATTATTATGAAATTAAAAGAAAACGCTTTTGAATTCTAGATAATTTATTCAAGTTAAAATAATTGACAAATGGCAAAAAATTAATTTTGAATATACTCGACAAATTTTGAAAACAAATCAGGATCTCTTAAAACTATTAGAGCCATGTTAAAATTCCGGAAAACCCTTCCAAATAAAAAATGAATAAATTTAAAAATATTTTCCAAATTTCTCACGTTATATTATAGCCTTATCTAAAAATCTTGCAAGTAACAATATCTCGTCGAGACTTCACGGTTGACAAAGTACATTTTCACTAAAATAGATAACAGAGTGTTATAGAAATGAGTATGTACGTCACTCGGCCACGAATTAAGGCAATCGCGGTAGAAAAATAAGTCGACTCGTTCTTATGTAAGAGTTCAAGTGGGCGTTCAGAGTATTTTTATAATTTTAACCCGTTCATATTTCTCTTGGAATCGTGTTAAATCACCAGCGTGACCATTCTCGGCAAAGTTCAACCCGACTTATGACTTTCACTGCTTCAGGCTACTTTGCCATCTGGTTCCCCTTTTTCTTCTTCTTCTTTTTCTCGTTTCTTGCCGACCCGTTTACTCCATCTTTCGTTATCATCGCCTTTCGTTTTCGAACGGTTTTCGTTTTGCTTCCTACAGTGAAATCGTACTTTCTGCTTTCAGTCAGTTTACGTGCAAAATTTTATATTTACACACTTCAATACTATATGCAAACTTATATTTTTATATTTAAATTTTTAAAATACATGTCAAATCCTGATACAACATTCATACACTTACTTATTTCTTTGCAAAGATTCATTGTTAAAATCACACTCGTTTGTTAAATAAACTGTGACATATAATTTTTCATGAGCCACTTCATTAATAAAAAATCCGTTTAGTAAAATGATACATTTGAGTATCAATGAAAAATGACCACCAATTATGTTTGATCCACATTTGTGTACCTTATGTCTAGGTACAACATTTTAGGATCCTTATAATTGAGAACTACTACGAAAGATAGTTTGCAGTTACCGATTTCACCCTATTAATCGTGCAATAATTGAACGAGTGTAAAAAGTATACATATATTCCGTCAAGCATGATCAACCACGCCAATCTAACTTTCTACTTTGCACGAAGAGAGAGTATTTCAGGCTAATTATGCTTAATTTTCTTCTAATCCATATTTTTTCTTCTAGTGTCCCATTTTTGTCACATAAAAATTTAATCTCATTTTTACCAATAATTTCATGTATCTACTTATGTTAATAACTACTCTTGCTGTATCAACTACTGTTGTTATTAATTTTTGTTAAGAAACTATTATAATAATTTCTGTTATGTAACTACACTAAAATAATTATAACTGCATTTTGATTAAATGGGACATGTTTGATTTAATGCAACATAATTTATGGTGACACGAATTCTTGAAGGGGTAAAAAATGAGAACAATTGTCAAGATTTATGATAATCGAAAGGCAAAGTGTGTTAACAAGAGTGATTGCATAATATAGGTTAAGAATAAACTCTGCGTCGAGGGCAAACGTAATGTAACCGGTGTAATGCACTTTTAACCCCTTAGCTGCATTTGCCTGCGGGAGATAAAATCAGGGATCCTTTCACTTTCACGGGCTTCAAGGCAAGGATCTCACGTGCGACACACGTTTCTGTCGCCTACGTTCACCGAAATAATAAACGGAACAATCGGTAATAAATGTTGATCATTGTGCAATTATATTAGGGAGGGTTACGGTAGATCATGGTTAGAATGGCCTTCAATTCTAGTCATTAATTTTATCAATTTTTGCAGTTTTAAATTCTTCAATTTTTTGGGACTCAAGTCATTGAAATTTCAAATTCTCAAGCTTCAAAATTGTCTAACCTTCAAATTATTAAGCTTCAAAATTGTCTAACTTGCAAATTCTCAAGGTTCCACATTTTCTAACCTCTGAATCTGTAGGTACCTAAATTAGCAAATTATCAAATCTATAAGTTTTCAAGTCAAATCAAATGATCAAATAACCGAATCTCCTAATTCCCAATCTACAAAGTTCCCAAATATTCAAATTATCGAATTTCCTACCCCCTAAGTCCCTAAGTTCCCAAATTTTCTAATCATCAAATCTCCTAATCCCCTATTCGCTAAGTCCCCAAATTGTCGAATTCCAGAATTACCTAAACCCTAAATCTCTACGGTTCCCAAATTTTGAAATTATCAAACTTTCAACCCCTTAAATTCCTAAATTGCAAAATACACAAATTATCGAATCTCCTATCCCCTAAATCCCTAAGTTCCCAAATTACCAAGTCCTTAAATTCCCAAATCCCCAGATTCCTAAATTACAAAATTCCCAAAATCCCCAGATCCCTAAATTCCAAAATTTCCAAATCCCCAGATCCCTAAATCCCAAAATTCCCAGATCACTAAATCCCGAAATCCCCAGATCTCTAAATCCCCAGATCCCAAAATTCCCAAAATCCCCAGATCCATAAATCCCAAAATCCCCAGATCCCTAAATCCTGAAATTCCCAAAATCCCCAGATCCCTAAATTCCAAAATTCCCAAATCCCCAGATCTCTAAATCCTCAAATCCCTAGATTCGTAAATCCCAAAATTAAATTTATTCCCCTCATTCAACGAACATTCATATTAATTTGAAACGCATCGATTGTCCGTCGAATTTTCCTCACGATTTTATTTCCTACGCAAAATCGACAAGGTTATTAGTTGTGTGACGAAATCGACCCCGGAAGATCTTTTATCTACGTAGAAACGACCGGTTACGTAAAACTTGTTTTGTCTTTCGCACGACTTACCACACACATATTACCAATAAATTTCTTACCAACACAATATTTCGACGCGGTATTCAAATTTTTTTTCTAAAACAATAGAGTTGTGTTTTATATCATAACATACTCACCGGTACACATTATCATCCGTTGAATTTATGCAGCGAGCTCAATGCATTTAAGAAAAAGAACACTTGTTACCAGAGATTTACATGCGCTATAAAATCGTGCGAGAACGTCATTGCTCATTTTATGCAACACTTTGCATGCATTATACCTTCATGTACATGATCTACTTATCGTGGAATATTCTCTTGCCGCGTTTTCGAAAGATCTTATATTTTCGTGCGGTGAACGATGGACTACATGACTGCTTTGTTATTCAATTCCTTTTAAAGATTAACCGAAACGGAATTGAAAAAAATTCAGGCCTTAAACTGATGCAAATTGGTTTCCTTTTTGCGCAGTAAATATTCAACGCGATTATCAACGAACGTTATAACGATTACTGTTCCAGGAAAAATTGTGGTCATTGATTCTTGTATCTGGGGAACGATAGGTAATTTTGATAAACATTTATCGTGGAGTAAGAAACATTTAATATGACGTAAATTTAACGGACCGTAAAAGACGATATATTTGAGACAATAAGAGAAACTTTTAATAAAGGACAAGATGTATTTAAAAAAAAATTACAAGGTAACTAAATGAAACATTTAACAAAATGAAGAAATACTTTGAAAAATGAAGAAACATTGAACAAAAAACATGATATATTTAACAAAAGATTACAAGGTAACTAAATGAAACATTTAACAAAATGAAGAAATACTTTGAAAAATGAAGAAACATTGAACAAAGAACAAGATATATTTAACAAAAGATTACAAGAAAACTAAGTGAAGCATTTAACAAAGTACAAGACATATGTAGGCACAATTAACAAAAGATTGCAAACATAACTAAAACTGATAAATTTGAAGAAAAATTAGCAAGTGAGTATAAATATAAAATATATACAAAGCTACTAAACACGTACAAATTAAAACGAATCGATGTAACAACAAGAAGATTACAAAATTATACTTGCACGTATTTTAAGATTTGCTTGAAGAACGTTAAATTTTCCACCGATGCACGATAAAAAATTTGTATAATTACTACTGAAAGTCACTAGTTATAATTGAAGCTCGTTCACGTATCAGGAGTGTAGCAAGTTGTTGACGAAAGTATTGCAGTATTAACGAATTAAATAGCCAGATGCGTATTTCCAGAAGGATATAATAATCGAAATGAGATGTGAGTGTCAGAGTGTACTAATCGAATCGTGTGATAATCGAAATGAGATGTCAAAGAAAGAGTTCATATAAAAAGGAGTTCATATTAAGATAGATACCCTTCAAGGTAGTTGACATTCAGACAGATGGCATATTAAATTAGTATCAATAGATACTGTCAGCTTGCATGCAATTAACTGGGTATTAACATAAATTGCCAGCATTCCCATACCTACAATTTGCATCTAGAAACCCGGCAATTTTATACTTTGTATTACAGTCTAAACGACTGATATTACTATTAATAAATGACTAATATTACTATACTTGTATTGCTTTGTATTAATGCAGTAATATTGCTACAGTGACTAACCTATAGTACACAGCAAATGTTCCACAAATAAAGTTCTAATACTGCTAAAAATGTATTTAAAATTGAAGATATGAAATATAAGCGTAATGGACTGAATGGACACCATGGAAAAGTAATGAAAAAGACTCACATGATGGTAGAAAGTGGTGTGGCAGTGGCGGATGTTGTCAGTGGTGCTGGAGAACGCAGTTGTTCGATGTTCCAGGTAAGTTGAGCCAGGTGAAGTCGACGTACGCCTTTATATCACCTTGGAGTCCGAACAACTTGGTCTTGACGCCACCTCCGATCTTTCCTCTCTCACCTCCTTCCTTTCCATTCCTTTCCTCGTGTCAAGTGCTGTTCTTTACGTTGTCTCCCCACCTCCTCGAGCATTGTTGCTTACGGGGATTCGTCGAGGTAGTCCGACTACTGGAATCAAAGGTCTGGACGAGGATAGAGAACTGTCTCGAAAATTTCCTCCATGACACCGGTTTCTAGGTCCATCAGATTTATCAGATTCCAAAATCGTGCACTCGTTTCAAAATTGTGGACAGGTTCCAAAATCTTTGGCACAAATCTTTTTTTGTGGATCTTTCAACAGTTGTTCGGATCTGTCGGAAAATAGGCATTTGGATCTGAAATTCACCGAGCAAATATTGTATGCTTTTTGTCGAGTTTGAATTTTTGAACTTGTGCTACGTCAGTTATGACTTGGTGAAATGTTACAAATGGTAATCAATTTTTTGCTATTATGTTTTGCGTGAAGGTAATGTCTTTCATATATGTTTCTTGTAAATATTACACTGTCTGGAAGCGTTTCTCGAAAGAATTTTTGCATAATCAAACTTGCAAATTCGAAGAATTATTTCAACGTACTTTGAGATTTTTTAAACATCCCTCAATTTTCTTGACATCTCTTTTCATTCTAATTCAGATTTTTTTTTTTAATATTAATTTAGGTAGATCCAAATTATTTTTCTGAATTTTCTTTCAAATAATGTCACTTTCTGTTTAAGTTTTAATTATAATATATCAATTTTGATATCAATTGTAATATAAATTTTTGTAAAAGCACTGTAGGTATCTAGATTGAAATTAAAACTGAAATGTACCGAATTTTTGTAGAAAAATTTGGATAAAAATTGAAATTAGGAGAATGGAATTTTACAGCTGTACATTAATTGTACATGAACTATAATTTTGATAAAATTAGAAATCAGTTTGAACCAAAAAGGAATATTTCCAGCAGTACATTAACTAACACCTGAGGTATGCAGATGGTTGATAAAGTATTATTACGCGATTATTACTAGAAGCGGAAATAGCTGGTCTACCAAGTTGAATGTATAATAAGTAAATAAATGTTTTTCTTGTATCTAGCCGAGCATCATTTGTCCACCTTTCAAGTGACATTTCAATGCACTCCCGTCGACCAGTTAATGTAATCTTCAAACTTGATTGAATGTACCTAGAAATTGCACACGAACTATACTTAGCGTGAATTCAAATGAATTTTCTCTCTTTTGGCATACAATAGCATCTGTTGGGAAAACTGGGACGCGTAATTAATCGTGACCGAAATTTTAATAATAATTGAGCACATTAATAATTTGTACGTTATATCATTCTTTTTTAATTTGTACATTAAGTTATTTTGTTCAGTTTATGCAAATACTATTGAAATACTGAACGAAAGTAAATGTTCTGCTTAGAATTAATATAAGAAAATAGTACAAATCTGCGGGCAAAAATAAAATTCTATCGACTGGTTTATTCCATAAAATGTAACTTTCACTTTGACTTTCGGCTCCAGTTATCTCGTTCGTATCACGGGTTGCGTTCACTAGTTGTGCCCATTTTTCGACTTAATTCCATACAATTTATCCCGTTCAGCAAATCACTTCAAACGAAATATACAATCTTTTCATTATAAAATAATCCCCAAAGAATTAATTTAAAATATTTGGTAACAATGTTTAGGTAAAAAATGTAAAGGTAAAACACACGTCACTGTCAGGTACCTCGTGAAACAATAATTTTTCCACGAAGAGTTTTGCGTAATCCATAAATTACTAGAAAAGATCCGAAAGTGTAAGAACCTGTTATTAAAGAAAATTCTATAACCTATTTCTTCCTTCTTCCTTCTTTCAAATTGCTTCCTTTCTGCGTGATCATAGTGCTGTCGTTTCGTAATGCGAGCCTAGCCTACTTCAATTATATCCTTGTGACACTGGAACTTTCATCGTACGAAATTCAAAGTATAACTCGCTATTCGAGAGAAACGATAGATTCGAATGGTGTTAAAGTAAACAAACGTGTTTGTGTGTCATTTCCCACTTGCAGTGGACGAAAATGTATCAGTGGGTCATCGGCGGCACGGTTTATTTCTGGTGGCCTCCTTTTTCTCCCTTCGAGTTTCCTTTTACGAGAACTCAAATACAAAATATTCCCGCAAAATCAACGAAAGAGATGCAAAGATTTTAGATCTTATTTTATTTTAAATATCTTTTTTATTCATGTTTCTTCTTATAAGTCTGCATTTTCATATCTGAAGCCATTCAAATGGAAATATCTTGTAAAGCGATCTCCATGAATAATTCGATGAATGCCAAGTTATTCAATCGGATAGAATTCCGATTACGTTATTTGCCACTTTCGTATGATGCAACGGATCACAAATTACGGCACATGTTTTTATAATTAATCGTGAATAGAGATAAATATTATTCGCGCGGGATACGCGGAGCGAATTTCTCTCACGAACTGAAAGTTTGTGTCTCCGTTTATTATTAACTACGGGCAGCCGAAAGAAATTCGCTGTTTTGTAGAGGCAGAGAAATCGTCGTCTTATGAATTCCCGTTTAGCATACTGCTTTCTAAACTTGCGATTTGTGTGTTGAGGCTTTTAATTACAATCCACGGGTCGATTCGATGGTAATTAGCTCGCAAGAGTTTTAGATTGGAAATGCAATTAACTGAAGGGTTCAAAGTCACCTGTGAGATCAATTATTCAAGTACATGCATTATTAGTTTCTGGCGAATAAATATTTTCTGTTAAGATTCTGTGTAGTGATATTCATTTTGAACGTTAGCAAATTTTTTCTGATTTTGGGTAGCAAAGTAATGTTTGACTAGCCTGGACGACCTTAGAAAATCTAGAGATTTTTGCGGAGACACTATTTGGAGACTCGGAAAAATTTGAAGGACCTAGGGACTCTGCGGAACTAGAGATCTTGGGGATATTAGAGTCTCTGAGGGACTTGGAGAATCGAAACACCCCAGAGCTGGGAGATTGTGAATTCTAGAAAACCCTAGAAAACTCAGAGACCCTAGAAAATTTGGAGATCCTGAGAAACTTGGTGAACCTAGTAACTCTGGAGAATTTGGGGATTTTGGAAAATCTAGAAATCCTGGAAAACCTAGGGATCTCTAGGAAAACTAGGGATCGTTGGACACCTAGGAACCCTAGAAAATTCAAGAATTCCAAGTAACCTAGAGATCCTAGAAACCTAGGGGTTCTGGGAATCTTAAAGACCCTGAGGAACCTAAGGAAATCTATCTGAGTCGGGAAACTTAGAACCCTAAGGATCTTCCAAAACCAGAACCTAGTAACGTTTGCGATCTTGAAGATCCCAGAGAAGCGAGAAACCGTATCATAATTTTAGCCAGGTTTTGCAGCGATCATCAATGATCCCGTTTCGCGGTCGATTGCCTGTGTTCATCATTAAATGGAAAGTCACCACGCCTCTCTGTCTCTATATGGGACAAACGAAAGTTTAGCCGTAGGCAACTGTCCGGTTCACTTAACAATTAATAAAAGCATAAGAAAGGGACAGTGAATGACAGTGATACTCGTTACCAAATTGACACGCCTTACTATGTTTATTCTAGATTCGTACATATTACATATTCGTTAGATAACCACGATAAGATGGCACTGATCGATTCCAAACTGTGCGAACAAGAATACAAAGGGACTCTGAACGTTCTTACAAATCGTATCCTTAATGCCTACAGATAATAAGCTGTAAATAAATAAACTGCGTCAAGAAGAAGCGAGTGGAGGAAAGATAGGAACGAGATGAACACAGAATCAAGGCAAGCTTAAGTAACACATAAAAAGTACAAGTATTAGAATAAACTTTCGCTTGTGAAGCACGAAATCAAAAGGATCAACGAATTCGAGGGTGCAGGTCCTGCACACGGCGTTTATACACCTGTCGTAATTATATACAAGAATAAAAATCCAGATCCGGAAATATTAGCTGATAAGTTACAAATTGCAAGAGAATTTAACATTGTGCTCTAAATCCTTCAGCGTCTACTAGTGGTTCGGATTCAATCTTTTGTCATCATTTTAACAGGGGTATATAACGCGTCGTTATTTACAAATTTCGAGGGAAAGGGAACGTTATTTACAATGATTCCCGACTGTATCCAATCACTAACGATTTGGATCGTCGAGCACAGTTTGACTTTCACTCTGGACACACTGTGCTTTCGCGTGGTGGCACCTCGATCGCCTTGGATCTTTCTTCTTCTTTGTCTCCTCGTTACCTCGAGAAAGCATTCTCTTGCGCCTGCACGGGTGAAGGTTCCAATGGTATGCAAAGAAATTCGCTGCAAACCACCGTTATAATTAAGCGTTAGCTCACGGCCTTCTCATTCTTTCAAAGTATCCTTTCCCTATCTGGAAATTCCGTAAAACTGCAATATCCCATAAGTACATAAATTCAAACAAGCTAATAAATCTAAACTCTAAAATTCCAGATACAAATTTCATTCCTGATTCTGAATGAACTTCCAAAAACAGAGAGTCACGAGAGTGCAGAGCGTGTCCAAAATGAATCAACCGTCTAAACTAACAAATTATCGTCCTGACAGGCAGGTCCCATGCTGGGCCAGTTGCAGGCGTTCGCGCCGTTGTCGAAGGTTAAATGCACCGGGCAGTTAAACATGTGGAGTGTGAACTTCTTCTTCCACTCGTCCCAATGGCAAGCGTAGAACTTGTTGCAGAAATTAGGATGCCGGAACAAGCCGGGCCTGGCACAGTTGGTGGCACCGTCAATGACTTCTTCAGAGTCTCCGAACGCAGGTTGCTCCACAATCTGCTTGTCTCCGGCTGAATTCGAGTCAATGTGCAAACTCTTTCCGGATCTGTAATTGGCAGTGAAACCGTGGCTGAATCCGCCGATTAGGTTTTGAGAGGTTGCTCCGTTGGCGCGGACACCCAGGTTCGTCGAAGGAGTGACACTAGGTAAATAGGTGGAAGATAGTTTCTGTTGAGTCTGAGACTCCGACGACAATTTCGCAGCTACTTCTTCGTCCCAGATTTTAATCGGACCAGGTGGCGATGATTGGTAATTGGTCACGTAATCGTTCTGCTCGTAGGAGCCATCCTTTTCAAGGTCAACGTAGATATCGGACTCGTCGTAGTTGGACAAGTCCACTTTGCCTTTGGAGGAATTGATCAACTTGGAACCTGGTCCACGGAGATTGGCGAAGGGATCTCCTCTACAGGTACATTCCGCTCCCAATTTGCCCAGAAGGAGAGGATGAAGGTCGCTCCATTTGACGATAACCTTGCCTCCACCTACGGCTGTGGATTTGGCAGTGGATTGATAAGTTAGGGAAGGCTTCGAGTAGCCTCCTGAGTAAGTCCCCACAGCAAATGGTGATTGCGACTTCTGGACTGGTGATGGTGTTGAGCTGTAACCTTGCCCGAAGCTGGAAGACGAGGATGATCCGCTGAATGATCCGGTAGAATAGACGTCGTATTCGCTGGGGACATATTTGGTCGTTCCTCTGTAATTGGTGATTAGTTTTCCGACCTCGTCTTTGGGAATGTTCAAGTTTATGGGAGAGCCAGTGCTATAGTAGCCTGGTGAAACTGCAGGTGTGACAGTGGATATCGTGAACGGCTTCCTGTAGGTTACTCCGACGGCTGGGGAGATGGTGCTGCTTGGTAGATACTGAGTCTGAAATTAAACACATCGTTAGATGCTGATCAAATGTCGACAACTTATTAGATAAACGAACCTGTGGTTGTTTGCCCGACGGCACCTCGAACACTGACGACGATGTAGTTCCAGAACCATCCTTTCGTCCGTATCCCTGCTGAGATTTGGTTCCATATTCAAACTGATCGTACCCAGATCCAGTTTGAACGTTTCCGCTGAACTGATCGTGACTTATGGTCACCGGTACGGGAGTCGAGGATATGATGGTCTTGTAACCTGTATCGAACACAGGTCGGACCGTAGATGTCACAAAAGGAACCTTGCCCGCCTCAAAAACAGTCGTTTTGTAATTTTCAAGAGGTCCTGTCGTGAAGAGTGGTGAGACGGTTGAAGTAACATGACCGAAGCCAGTAGGTTTCTGATAGGTGTCCACAACTGTAGGAGTAGAGCTAGCAAACTTCGGAGAATTATACACCTCGACGTTCAAGAATGGTGTCGGGGTTGTTGCAGTGAAGACGTTGCCTTCAGTTGGGGAGATTGAGCCGATTGGCGAGGTCACACCTGTGTCGAATGGAACATCTGGTGCAGGATACTGGTAACCGGAGGACTTTGATGGACCCAAGGTTATCTTGGAGGTATCGATCTGTCCGGTAGACGGATACCTAGTCGGAGACGTATAGACTTTAACGCTACCTTCGGTCGACGATTTCGTGTATCCTGCCACGTTGCCCTCGAAAGCCTTCTCGCCAATATTGTCAGGTCGTGGTGTAGGTCTTGTTTTTACGGAACCGACTACGTAACTACCGCTACCACCTAAAGTGGCCTTCGTGTAACCTGTATTGGTAGGTCCAGTCTTAGAGAACCCTCTCGGTGTGGATGCCCCTGAAACACCTCCATTCAACAGGGTATCGGGAATAATTGTACCTCCAGCTGGTCTATAATCTGGAATATCGTTCTCCGTGTATTTAGTAGTCACATCGCCATTGTTGAACCTGATGGTACCACGTCCTCCATTATCGTGGTATTCGTTCGTCTTGTATCCGGTGTCGTAAGTTGTTGGCACCTTCCCAATTTTAGTTCCATAGGTGAAACCTGTGCTAGCACCTCCGTGCTGTGTATAACTTGTTTGGCCGAAACCTTGATGGCCGGTGACTGTTCCTGCCTGAACGGTACCATCGAGTGACACTCCAGGAGTTGTTCCAGTTAGAACAATGCCAGGACTTGTTTGTCCTTTCACGTAAGTGCCTGCACCAGGTGCACCTGTTACCAGGACACTTGGTGTTGGTGTTCCATATACTATAGTTCCCTGACTAGCTGCGCCGGGATAGACGGTCTTCACACTTCCACCGACTACGTATCCAGGTGTACCTGTAGCTGTTTGACTGTATCCTGGATAACTACCTCCGGTTACGACAGTTCCCTGCTGTGAAGATCCCGATAGGACAGTTCCAGGTGTTTGTCCATAAGTGACAAGTGTTCCTGGAGAAGAGCCTCCGGTGATAACTGATCCTTGGACATCGTGTCCTGCCAGAATAGTACCGCTGTCTTCTCCAAATCCATAATCAGAAGGTGTTATATGATATACTGGACCTCCGGCGGAAGGTGTGCGACTTCCAGCCAGGGTGGTGTTACTGGAGTATCCAGTGGAACCTTGGTAAACGGTTGATCCAGAACCGGAAACACCGTGGCTGGCGAGGTAGCCATTTGTCACATAGGTCTGACCGGATGGAGATTGAGTGGTGGAGCAGGTGACACAATTGTATCGCGGTCCATCAGGTTTTTGCACATACGTGGACACGGCTGTGAAATACAGTGAATCGAATTAAAAGACTGTAATTGAACAAACAATGAGAATAAATTTTATGTAAATACTTACGAACTTGTCCGTCACTGCCTGTCGACCCAGTATACTGTATACCACTTCCAGAAGTAAACGTAGATCCCGAAGATCCACCGTGTCCACTCACATCATATCCAGAATATTTTGTTCCTGTTTGTCCAGCAGAATAATCGACACCTGCAGAGGATCCCGGTGATGTAGATCCGTAAGAAGGTCCTGGATGTTGAATTCCAGATGATCCAGAATGTCCTCCCTTCACTCCACCCTTCACTCCTCCCTTTACTCCTCCATCAGTGCCGTGTCCACCAAAACCTGAGTAACTTGTTCCTGTGGTTCCGTCATAACCACCAGATCCTCCAATTGGATATCCAGAAGCTCCTTGAACAGTGGTTTTTGATCCTACGAATCCTCCAGCAGTAGATCCGGTGTAACTTATTCCTCCAGCGGTAGATCCAGTGTAGCTTATTCCAGATCCTCCGTGAGCGCCACCGGTTGGTCCTTGATATCCTCCACTAGGAGCTACTGTATAACCCGTTCCAGATCCTCCATGAACACCGGCTCCTTGATATCCACCAGCTGTAGATCCAGTGTAACTTATTCCAGATCCTTCGTGAGCGCCACCGGTTGGTCCTTGATATCCTCCACTAGGAGCTACTGTATAACCCGTTCCAGATCCTCCATGAACACCGGCTCCTTGATATCCACCAGCTGTAGATCCAGTGTAACTTATTCCAGATCCTCCGTGAGCGCCACCGGTTGGTCCTTGATATCCGCCAGTAGGAGCTACTGTGTAACCTGTTCCAGATCCTCCATGAACATCGGCTCCTTGATATCCACCAGCTGTAGATCCAGTGTAACTTATGCCAGATCCTCCGTGAGCGCCACCGGTTGGTCCTTGATATCCGCCAGTAGGAGCTACTGTGTAACCTGTTCCAGATCCTCCATGAACATCGGCTCCTTGATATCCACCAGCTGTAGATCCAGTGTAACTTATGCCAGATCCTCCGTGAGCGCCACCGGTTGGTCCTTGATATCCGCCAGTAGGAGCTACTGTGTAACCTGTTCCAGATCCTCCATGAACACCAGCTCCTTGATATCCACCAGCTGTAGATCCAGTATAACTTATTCCGGACCCATGAGCAGTACCAGTTGACCCTTGATATCCTCCAGCAGTAGATCCAGTATAACTTATTCCAGACCCACCGTGAGCACCACCAGTTGGTTTTTGATATCCTCCACCAGTAGATCCTCCATAACCTGTTCCAGATCCCCCATGAACTCCAGTTCCTTGATATCCTGTATCAGTGGACCCAGTGGAACTTGTTCCAGATGCACCATGACCACCTGTATAACCCGTTCCAGCTGCACCACTATAAACTCCGCTTGTCCCAGAGTGTCCAGCACCTGCTGTAAATCCTGTACCAGTGTGTACTTGTGCTGTACCTGTTGCACCTGCATATACAGTACTACCACTACCAGTGGATGCCTGGCCAGCTCCTGTCCATACGTTATTGTCTGACCCTGAGTACCCTGTACCAGCAGATCCACTCGTTGATCCGTAATAGCCGGTATTCACTGATCCCTTCGAACCTCCATAATATCCATCAGTCGCTGGTTTACCGGTTGATCCACCATATACTCCTGTAGCACCTCCTGAGTATCCATGTCCTGTTGTTGATCCAGAATAGCCACTTCCAGTGGTTCCAGAGTAACCAGTTGATCCTTGATGTAAAGTTCCTTGACTTCCTCCGGTAGATCCTGAGTATCCACTTCCAGCGTGGCCTGATCCGGTATAGCCAACACCGCCTGATCCTACACCTATTGTTCCAGTTGACCCAGCACCAGATGAACCGTGGTAGACTCCTCCTTGGTACCCTGTCGTTCCGTGAGACGATCCACCTTGATATCCTGATCCACCTTGGTGTCCAGATCCACCTTGGTGTCCAGAGCCACCTTGATACCCTGATCCACCTTGGTGTCCAGATCCACCTTGATATCCTGATCCACCTTGGTATCCACCTTGATCTTTCGATCCTCCATGGTGTCCACCTTGACCTGTCGATCCTCCTTGGTATCCACCTTGACCTGTCGATCCTCCTTGGTATCCACCTTGTCCTGTCGATCCTCCGTGGTATCCACCTTGACCTGTCGATCCTCCTTGGTATCCACCTTGACCTGTCGATCCTCCGTGGTATCCACCTTGACTTGTCGATCCTCCTTGGTATCCACCTTGTCCTGTCGATCCTCCGTGGTATCCACCTTGACCTGTCGATCCTCCTTGGTATCCTGATCCACCTTGGTATCCACCTTGACCTTTCGATCCTCCGTGATATCCACCCGTAGATCCCGTGAAATCATGAGGCAATGCTCCCGTGTAGTATCCGCCAGTACCCGGAGTAGTTCCAGTACCAAATCCTCCGTGGCCATACTCCAGTCTCGTGTAACCACTGCCAGAGTAACCTTCTACCAACCAAGGCCACTCGCAAACCAATTTATGTTCGTCGAAGATGAGACCGAATGGACAGCGGAATTCGTATGCCATCATATGTGGACCTCCTGTATAATTTAAACGCAACATTTCATTACT
Organism: Megachile lagopoda; assembly: GCA_036983795.1. Lineage (NCBI taxonomy): Eukaryota > Metazoa > Arthropoda > Insecta > Hymenoptera > Megachilidae > Megachile > Megachile lagopoda. Next base: position 9,304,572 of record CM072798.1, read on the forward strand.
TCGCTCTAGTTTGAAAGTAGACCGATTTGTTGAACAAAAAATAAGAACCTAGGTCTATACAGGCGAAGAACCATCGAGGATTTTGTGGATCGGCATAATATCCCGGTGTCGAAGGACATTCGAATCTTACTCGAGCTACCGGTGCAATTTCGCTACTTCCAGGACAGGGAGATCCTTGAGACAGTGATCCTGGCCAGACGCAGACCTCTGTAGTCTCGTCGAATGCCAGACCAGCTGGACAATCGAACTCGAAAACAGAATAGTCTTCGACTTCTTGATTGAACTTAACGCATCGGTAAAATCTGTAGAGAGAAATGAATCAGAATAGATTCAGACCTTATTGAATTTGTTTAAAGTATCGTAGTACCTGTTGCAACTTTTTGGATGAACGAAATAGCCTTGTCTCGAGCAGACAAATTCAGTTTGAGTATTCTCGCGAACCGCCCTGATGTGTCCTTCGGTGTCCACCACTCGGACAACCCGGAAATCGGATGACCTAACTTTTGTCGGATAGGACAGTTCAGTTTGCTGAAATGGAGATTTAAAATGATCAACTAAAATTTCAAAATTTTTGTATTAAAATAGGAGTCATAATGAAATACAGTGCCATCTATCGATGTACTTGTGTTACTTGAATTTTCACATGTTAACTTTTTGACAAATGTTTCAATGTGTGAATGTAATCAAGACAGTTATTTTAATGATTGTCATGGAATTACAATTGTATCAGTTCGTATTTTGAATAGTCGGTGAATTATACACAAAGTAATATTGTTCAAGTGTCCAAGTCGATAAAGTAGAGACCGTACTTAACGATCGATGTTAACGAAGATTGTTACACTTTCGTGCTTACATGTAAATCATCTTCCAAGGCGTCCAAAACAGCAGCCCTCGTTTTCCTTTTGAAGTCCATGAACGAATGATTAACTTCATACGTCAGTGGCTTTCCACATTTCGTTTCGGTGTCATTTTCTATATCTCGCACTCCAAGTCCAGGTAGATCACGAATCAGCGCATACTTTCCCTGTACGAACATCTCATTACTTTCCGAACATAAACTAAATAAAATATTGATTTCTGAACATACAGCTAAATAAATATAATTTGTTAACATACGATGCGCTAACCTTTATGCTAACAGAAATTTTATCTTCAAACGCGATCCAGGTTTTATTTTTGAACGCATACGGCGCAGTCAAATCCTCGTCCCTTTCGACCGTCCATTCCCCTTGATTCATCAGATCGCACAACTGAAAAATCAAGAATATGAAAACTTAATTGATCGATTAAAGAATCAATCAGCGAGGTGTCGGTAACGTTGACATCATATACCTGTTTCTGATCAATGATAACCGGTTGCATGTCTTCAGTCGGTGCGCTTGGAGCATTATCGTCCTGATCCTTCAGAGTGAATTCGTACGCGTTGGACGGCAGTGACACCAAGATTTTTCTCTTTGGCACTCCCAATCCGCTTATTAAGTCGATCAGACTGTCCGCGTTGAACATGTCGAACAGACCCATCAATCGTGACGGATGAAAGGTTCGGTAGGCCTCGTCATCTTCCACCAAGTAGTGTGTCGGAATCGTAAATAGATCCACATACCTGACGAAATGGACATCCATTGATGATTAGCGGTAACAAGGAATAGATAATGTAAATTAGAAACGGCTATCACGATTTAAAGCGATTAGAATTGTTCTACATTATCTAGCGGTATTGCGAACGATTTCATTAATATTTCAACAACTGATGCTTCAACTCATTCATATTCAATGAAATATTCGCATACGATTTGCGCGATGATTGCCTGGGAAATTGCCTATTGTGAGCAACTGGAGGAAGTTTTGAAGAATGTGTACTGACCTCAGGGACACCTAGGTCCTGAGTAGAGATCTTTGCAAAGTAATACTATAGTCAGTAGATAGATCATAGGAAATCAAGAGGTCATAGTATCGATCTACACACTGAGGAATCTGAAGAACCTACAGGAGCTGAAGTTAACTTAGTCTTTAGATGACCTAGATGACAACCTAGAATTCTTAAAAACCATAAGAAACCTAGAGATGGGTAAGATCTTCAGTAATCTAGAGAACCCAGACCCTGAGGGACCCAGGTGACCTTGAGATTCTAGAGAACATCTGGAAGCTAGAAGCTTAAATAGTTGACAGACACTATTCACCACACTTAATCTTGACAGAAAAATTATAATTTGCAAGTGACATAAAACCCAAGTATTCTTGCTACTAGAAATTGCATTGCATCATCGTTCTCATAATTGCTTCAATCCAATCGATTCATCAAAATCTCATCTCTCAATCGCTTAACGATTCCGTTTGCGACTCAACAACAAAAGTTGTCATCGTTCTCATTCACATTCAGCTCGAGACTCATCCATATTCAATGAAAAAGTTCGATGACTGTTCGCGAACAATTCGTGAGACGTATCGTATCACCAATCTCCGTGAACAATCAACTGGTGCATCAGCATGGTTGCAGCATTCCTATCGAGCCGACAACTGGCACAAGGTTAGGCACACCGAACATGGATGAGCAGTTTTTGCCGAGATCGTTTTCTCTCCCTACCTCGGTCAATTCATCGGATTAATTGCGCCGACACGTAACCGGTCACGTTCCGTTATAATCGGATCTCGCTAAAGAAGTTCACTTAATTCGTTAACCAAATCGCTTTTTCAGTTAGAAACTTTCTCGCGTTACAAAGGAGACGTAATTTCGGGTGTTAAACCTTTCACTAAAATTTTCGGATGAAAGAACGCGGTGTGAGAGTATGCTAGTCTGGGATCAATGAGTAATCTCTTATTTAACTGTTACGTCGTTGATACGGTATTGAAATCAACTGTCATTTCGTATTACATAAATGAACTTAAATTCTGATGATTGTACGAATTAACGAGGAATTGAAGATTCTTACTTGGATAGTTCCTTTAGATCAAACTGCTTTGCTAGTCCTTCCGGTTTCGTGGGCAGGACCAGGAAGATCCTCGTGTCGTACGATTTCCTCACCATTTCGTCCTTCAAACCCTTCACGAAGTGCACTAAACGTTCCTTGGAACCTGCAGTCATGTTCAACTCGATTCCATCGACCTACAGAATGAATTATTGTTAGCTTATTTATAAATTATTAGCTGATTATTTTTAGCAGATGAGTTACCTCTTTGAGAATACCACTGAGTCGTGCAGTGATCTCCTGACGAACCGTACCGGAAGTCCTCAGGGTCTTCCCAGGATCGTCAACAGAGATCACGAACTGTATTGCAGGATTGATTTCTTTCAACGATTTCCGAAAGTCTTCGAATTCTGAAAAATGATCGAAAGAAAATTTGATTACATTTTATGTCACACATGTCGATCCCTGTATCACGTTCCGCTGCGGAAGTTCACGGTAAGGGTAATTAAAAAAAACTGTTACTTAATTGTCAACTAAATTTCTCTATCGGTACACGTTTACCGGAAAAAAATGGCCGCAGGAATTTCCGCCTTTCTTTAATTGCCGATCTTGAACAATCAACACGAGCTAATGATAGGTGAAACGAATCGCCGACATTGTACAATTAATCAACTTTCACGTATTTTTCGTAATTGCGACAGAGACATTTTGAAAAGATCGTCTTTTGAAGATGATCATATTGCAACATTGCTTTTGTCAAAGTAATTAAGTATCAGAAGGATTACTGGTCAGGTAGTTTTTATTATTTCTGTTGCATAATTTTATATTTGATAATTGTAATCATATTATTGATTATGTGTAACAATTCCTTAGTACGTATAATATTAACTGTTGTACATAATTATAACTATATATTTGCAATTAAGAGTGAAACAACTTTGAAAACTGAAATGAATACTGTGAATACTATGACATAGCGTAAATATAGTTTTAGAGGAAGCCGGGTCAAAATGACCACCCGGTAAGAGTAAACAATTAGCATTTCGTGGTCTCATAACACGGCAATTTTCCCCGAGACATGTAAAGAACTTTCAAATTACAAACATGTAGCAATGAAATACTGCAATATGATTCATAAATGATGTGCATCGTTGCTCCAAAATTACACGCGAAAATGGCCAGTAATTAATTACTCTTGCGACGCGAATCTTCTTATAATTCATTTAACAAGCGATTACCTTTGTACAAGTACTTGTACGAGTTGCAAAAAATGTACGTTTAAGAAGGAATAAATTATTCGTGCTCCTCGAACCGATATATTTTGTGCTTCTCGAACTGAGTGAAAGTCAAGTTTGAATAAATTTCATGAAACTGCAACCGATGTTAATGTACATTGAAATATTCATCGCTCTACGAAGAGATCGAGTGTTGAAGAAGAAGAAAAAATGGACAGTAACTCGAAAAAATATAATTCAACGGTGCGTGCGAGGGAAAGTGATGTCTGATTACATCTGGATCGTCTATAAGGACCACTTTCGAGTGTCCTCGGTTCTCATTAACCACGCCCATGCATGAATTTTATATAGGGTGACTTGGAAATGGGTCATTACATTCTGTATCGAGAAGAAATTTAGAAATCTCCTGGCATTGCAAATTTAGAACTATAGAAATTTGCTAGTACTAAAATTCGAATATAAAAAGATTGAGGGACTACCAAGTAACAAGTGAATAAATATAAAAATTTGGGACTGAAAAATGCAGAAATTTGCAAGTGCCAAAATTTCAAATATAAAAGAATTAATAAACTACCACATGAAGAGTGAATAAATACAAAAATTTATAAATTGTAAAGTGCAGAAATTTGCAAACACTCAAATCCTAATTTAAAAAAAAATAAGAAATCCCAAAGTGAAGAGTGAGTAAATACAGAAATTTATAAATTGTAAAGTGCAGAAATTTGCAAGTGCCAAAATTTCAAATATAAAAAAATAAAAAAATTACCAAATAAAGAGTGAATAAATACAAAAATGTGGGAATTGAAAGATGCAAAAATTTGTGAGTATAAATTTGAATATAAAAGAACGAAGAAATCAGCAAACACGAACAAAGATAAAAATTTAGGATTCTGGAATAAAGTATAGAGTTCAATTGCGAGTGTTACGAAACGAGGTTAATTAATATGGCAGGCCAAAGTGAAAGACGAAAGGGGGCGAGATTCGAGAACTGGTTTCCAATGGCACGTCCTTGCGAGTCAATTTTAATTGACATTCTTTATCAAAGAAATTTTTCTCCGCGAAACGAGGCGTCCGAACGCGACCATTCATGGTAAAGAGATGGCGGCGAGCGTGGAAAAAAGAAAAAGAACCGATTCTTTTCGTTTTCGCGCGATTATGTCACAAACACGATGCCTTTTTCGTTTCAGGTTTTTCTTCTTCTCTTCTTTCTTTTTTTTCTACGCCTTCGTGCTTGATCCCGTGATTCGTGATGTATAGTACACGAGGAATATTGGATTTCGCGCGTGACATACCGTCAACAACCGTACACCACACTCTGTTATGTATAACAAATTGATTTTCGTGAAATTTCGAAACCAACTTGTTTTTTCCGATGGACCCAATTTTCTCTTGCGCAAACTGGTATTCGCGTGCAATTTTATATGCATATTATATCGCCGAATTGCACATCGCAGATTTCGGTTTGAATCGTTTGTGCGTTAAATTGCCAAGTGCATTTTTCACCCACGTATCTGTCTCTGTAATAAGATCCAAGTAATTTTAACAGGCGAAGAATTTGTATGTTTAAAATATAAAGAAGCCGACAATTTAATTGCAGACCTACATGCAAGTTTTTATATTTCGTTATACATAAGTGGGCTTGTAAGAGTAAAACACTTTTGGAATTTGCAATATATTAGAAAGTACGCACGACAATCCTTGTAAAGATGGCAATATAACGAAAGTGTTATTCAATTCTATAAAATCTGAGAAGGAGTAATATTAAATTAAACTATTATTGTTCGATACAAAGTATCAACTCTCGTTCGTGACTGTACACAAATTTCCACAGAGAGATAATGAATTCAATGTACTCCGTTTATCGATTATGCGATATGGGTCAATCGAAGTTCATAACTTACCAACGAGCTACTTCAACGTCTCGTATGTAAATGCTTTTAAAGACACCCAGTAGGTACAAATTGAGATTGCATAATATCAAACTTATCCACTCGTTGAAACTTTAAAGCCGAACTTTTTAATGCGAAATCGAAAGTGTCTGTACAATGTGTGATGTTCATTCGAGATTAATGCGATCGATTCCCATGAATATTCATCGGGCATTGTGTTCGATGAATATTTTAACTGTGTCTTGTGCCCTGTCTGCCTTTTTACGAGCTTCCGATCAAATCATTTCTTTTACTTTGCTTATTTGGCGTGGCAAAATTTCGGGTCGCTTCTAATTAAATATCGGTGCTAAAATTTAATATATATTTTGCTGATAATGGTACGCGTTAAAACTTCACGTGTTATAACGCCACGCGCTGAATTTCCACGTATTATACTGCCACGCGCCGAATTTCCACGCGTTATATTGCCACGCGCCGAATTTCCACGCGCTGAATTTACACGCGTTATATTGCCACGCGCCGAATTTCCACGCGCTGGACTTCCACGCGTTATATTGCCACGCGCTGAATTTCCACGCGTTATATTGCCACGCGCCGGATTTCCACGCGTTATATTGTCACGCGCTGAATTTCCACGCGTTATATTGCCACGCGCCGAATTTCCACGCGTTATATTGCCACGCGCCGAATTTCCACGCGCTGGATTTCCACGCGTTATATTGCCACGCGCTGAATTTCCACGCGTTATATTGCCACACGTTGAATTTCCACGCGCTAGACTTCCACGAGTTATATCGCCACGCGTAGTGTCTCCACGCGTTGTATCACCACAAATTGCTATATATTTCCTATTAGATAAATTGCTATATATCTATAGTTGCGTATAAATTACTTGAGAAACATGAAATGTGACATACTCTTCACCATCAATAACAAGTGATGATGCACCGGCAGAAATATGATAGAAGAATCGATTTCACGATATCGGCGAACGTAAGAGTATACACGCATTGTGGTTGGATTTCGATATCCTGCATAAGTGCAACGATGCGACTGCACCTCGATCGATAGAACGAATTTATGCAATCGTGAGAACATAACAATCTTGCGTTGAAAAAAAAGAACTTGAAAGCTCATCGAGGACGATTATCTTCAGTTCCGATAACAATGTAAGATGATTTATTTCAGATGCGTTCACACGATATCCGGTGAGATACGAGGAATCACGTGATATAACCGTTTCTGCATATCATTGATTGCCACGATTATCGCGAATCAAAGGATTCGTTTTTCCGAACGATTAACGCTTCGCGCTGGAAAAATTATCCTATTACGTTTCAGACGCATACGATTAGCGCCTATTATGGGAAATGAAATATGTTTGATGCTTACCGGAAATCGAAAGATTTTGCACGTCATAACCTTGCTGCACCAGGGTGGTGCATTTGCAGACGGCCTCGGTTAGCTTGTCGACGTCGGAAGCGGAAGTGTAGCAAACCACCTCTCTGCCCGGTGATATTTTCTGCTTCGGGCATTCTGAAATCAATTTCGATTCGAGTCAGTACATTTGTCTTCATTCTATTTTTTTATTACTTACATTAATATTCAATTTTTTATTACTTTTAATTACCAACTTTTGTAGTATGTAATTAATGTTTTGATGACTTCGTTTGGGAGGGTTAGATTTATTCGGTAAGAAAGCGTGAAACTTGATCTCAGAAGATAATAGAGTAATATAAAACAATTACTGTGAACATGCATCTTTAGTTATGTATATTGTGGAAAACAACAGTAATTGATAGCAAAGTATCATTAACGACGATGATTGTTCAAATATTTTTGTATTGATTTAATAACAAAGTATATAGTATTTTTATTAAGAAGTTTTGTCAGGTTCGAAGAAAATGAATTTAACACTTCAATTTGTAAACGTAACATAAATAATAATAAATATTTATAAAGATGTCGTAGCAAACAAATATGATAAATAAGGACACAGATTTAATTAAATTACTATAAAACATTGCAATAACGTGTCCACATGTGAATGGTAAAGTCAGCCATTGTCCTTTAGACGTATAATTATTGTCAAATAATTAATTGAAATAATACCATCAACAGTGTTTTTAATAATTTTTCTGATGAATTATTGTTCATTTCTTTTCAATATAAAAATCATTTTTAATAAAAAAAAATATCAATATCTGAAAATAGGAAATTGCGTCTCATCATATTTCAAACCTACAAAAAACTATGTTAAGTCATCGTGAACCATCAATAATTCATCGCGTTAAATAATTAATACTTCAGTCAATCCTAATTTGATTGTAAATTAACAACGATCGCGCTTGGAGTGAATAATCAGGAAACGGACTTGATGCACGATCTTCCATGGCCACCGAGGCGATAATAAAAGGAAATAAAAATACGAGCCAAAAATTAGTAGGTTCGACGATTCAGTTTGTTATGTACATTGATTGAACGTTGCCGTTGACATCATCCTTCGTACGCTATGCAACTCTGTTGCTATAATAGTCGTTTACATACTCACGCAGCCTTGTACTGACGACATGAAAAAGAAAGAATCATGCTGAGGATGCTCCGCGCAAGAAAACAACCGTTCGCTGATTATCGCTTCGCGTTTATTAATAATCAATTTTTTTCGTAGCGCCATTCAAGTTATTAAATCAATGTAGGTAAGGAATTATCCAAGAATTATTTCGAGAGAAAATCACGTCTTTGAAGATGGAAACAGTGACGTAAAATCAAATTGAATTCGTCTTTGTTGTACAGGTTTCCCAGAAACATATATTAACGAATATGTAAATTGATTAATAGACATGAAGTAATTTAGGAGTAAATGAATGACTCATTACACGATTGATTTTAGATTCTGGGAACATAAGAAGCAACTATGTGAATTATTGTTTCTTTGTAATACAAGTTAGGGACTTGGAGACTTCTTAGAGTTCCAAGATCACAACGTTTCGAGTTCTCAATATCTTAACATTCCGAGTTCCCAAGGTTCCACAATTTTAATATTCCGAGTTCCCAATGTACCAGAACTCTAACATTCCGAGTTCCCAAGGTTCCATAATTCTAACATTCCGAGTTCCCAAGATCTCAACATCCCAACATCTCGAGTTCTCAGCGTCACAAAATTCTTAACATTCCGAGTTCTCAACTTCCCCAAATTCTACCATTTCGAGTTCCCAGCGTCCCCAAAATCTTAACATTCCGAGTTCTCAACGCCCCCAAAATCTCAATATTTCGAGTTCTCTACGTCCCCAAGTTCTAACATTCCGAGTTCTCAATGCCCCCAAAATTTTAACATTCCGAGTTCTCCACGTCCCAAAATTCTACCATTCCGAGTTCTCCACACCCCCAAGTTCTACCATTCCGAGTTCTCCACACCCCAAAATTCTAACCTTCCGAGTTCTCCACGTCCCAAAATCCTAATATTCCAAGTACTCAACGCCAAGTTCTACCATTCCGAGTTCTCCACACCCCCAAGTTCTACCATTCCGAGTTCTCCACACCCCCAAATTCTAACCTTCCGAGTTCTTCACGTCCCAAAATCCTAATATTCCAAGTACTCAACGCCAAGTTCTACCATTCCGAGTTCTCCACACCCCCAAGTTCTACCATTCCGAGTTCTCCACACCCCAAAATTCTAACCATCCCAGTTCTCCCCACCCCAAAATTCTAACCTGCCGAGTTCTCCACGTCCCAAAATCCTACCATTCCAACTTCTCCACCCTCCAAAATTCTAACCTTCCAAGTTCCCAAGACCCCCCAATCCTCACATTCCACGTTCCCAACATCCCCAACACCAAAACTTCACAAATTCCAAGATACCAACCTCTCAAGCCCCCGAATTCCATCCTTCCGAAGGCAAACCATCGTAACGCAGGTGTAAATACCACTGTAATTGTTTATCTCCCGCAAGCAGTGGACAGTGAAAGATCAGAATGCGCATTGTCCGATCGAGAAGTATAATCGTTAATTCGACAGGGCTGCCGGCGAAACGGAGAAAGCGATTTGAACGCTTTTAATTTCTCAAATCGCGTGCTACGCTCGAAAATGAAAGTACACGTCTCTTTAACGATTGTTCGATCTCACGAAAGTTTCGAGTGATCGTGCAAGATCACGCCTATCGATGGAATGCGTTGAATTTTCGCGATGGAAGACCGAGAGGATTCAAATGACGTAAATGGTAGCGTCCTTGTACGGATCGTTGCTCCAGTTGCCGATGGCGCAATCTAACCTTAGAGGACAACGCGTACGCTCGATTAAGAAGAAGAAGAACCGCCGAGCCTCGCCTTTAATCACCGTACATGGATTTCGTTTCAATTAAGGAGGAAAGCTAGCGGGATCACGCGATTCTACAGGTGTTAATAACCAAGGATATCGCGTAACTTTAACGTAATTCACGAGATACCGCTGCATCAACACTTTTTTGCATTTTCTTACGAGATTAACACCTTTGCCGTTTTGGAGATTAAGTGCACAAGATTGAGAGACTGAAAATATGAGAAATTGTTCCGGATTTTAAAGACTTTTGAATGGCTGTTTCGTACAAATGTTACTTCAGTACAAATGCCAGTTCAGTATCTTGCAAGTACTAGTTTAAGTTTTAATTTTAAAATTAAATACCTTTTGCATACAGACACTTTGACTGCTCATTTTTATGATGAATCTTGCTCGGGTTAAGAATTTCAGAAACATGATTTTTTAAATATTTAAATAATAGATTAAAAATATATTTTGGAGGTCGAATGAAATTTTTCGGAAGCTGAAATGTTCTTTAAAAACATATAAAAATTTGGACTAACAATTTTACATTAAGACAGTTTAACAATTTTTTATAGCAGTTAATTTCAATCTAAAGAAATAATGAATTTTAACTATGTATTTTAATTTATAAATAATTAATGACACAGAATTCACAGAGTGAAAGTAAACTAAAAGAGGCAAAGTGAAATGAACGTGAAATTAATATAAAATATGATATAAAATACAGATGTGGAAAATGATATCATGAAACAGATAACGGCGAATTTCATCAGAAGCTTGTAAGGTGTTACTGAAAGGTTTGAACGGTGATTAGGGTAATCAGATCTTATCTCTGCAATCTCATTTGCGTAGCGTAAACTACTTCGACCGACGCTTTCATTCATCATTTTCATTCACGTATAATGTTACTCTGAAGTTTGTCCGAGTACGATAATCTTCATTCTTTAATTTGCAAGAAATTCATTTCAAAATAAAATGTTCATAAGAAAAGATATAAAGAAGTAATCACTGTGTTGAAAATTTATAGCACAATTAATATTAATGTTGTGAAACTATATTTTTGTTAGAATGCTTTATTTCAAGCAGATTCTATTATTTATATTTAATGTAGTTTCATGTATAAATTTCTTTTACATTATTTACTCACAAGTATCTTATTTAATTTAAGACATTTTCAGAAATTATTTCTATCAAAATTCATAAATTATACAATGCATAAATTCATAATTCATAAATTCACATAAAATGTAGTCTTCTAACATTGGTTTTTAACAGTGTCATTCGTATTGTAACATATAAAAATTACTAGAAATCTTGTACGTTTCGCTTAAACAAACCCTATTGACATAGTCAATAGGCTCCATTGAGAAAGAAACCTTATCAATACAATAAAACAGCATTTAACAGAAAACAGCATTTAATTCATCATCTAGTCAGCAAACGTATTCACTGAACCCTTAAACAAAAATTCCTACAAACCCCGTTGTTACAAGAGAATAAACTTTGTTTAAGAAAAAATTCAAAAAAGCATCAAATCGATCCCAAAGCCTTAAAATCTCGAACGAACCCTTTTGCTACAAGAACCTAAACGTCCAAAAAGAATCAACCTACATCCACCTGTAATGTCCATAAAATAGAAACAAAGAACTTACGCAAGCCATAGCAGAGTCCCAGCAGTCCCAAAAGGACCGGCAGCCACGTGTGGTTCATCCCAGTTGATTTCGTAAATTTCAGAAGTCCTTCCTTACGATCCCGGTAAAAACGCGCCTGTATCCTCAGGATCGTTCATGAAGATCGGAACACGCGATCTCGTGGTACGATACCGCGTGCAGAACTCGCGAGTGCCACCAGGGAGGGAAAGGTGTGTCTTCTCGGGTCCAATTGCGAAGAAGTCTAAAGAAGTGTTCGAATGATCCTTCGAGTTCGAGAGCGCGTTTCGCACTGAACCTTCGGAGGATTCGTGGTCTCTTAGTAAACCCTGAACCGATCGGATGTAAGCGCGGCAACGAGCAGCAAAACTTCGAGGGAGATGGAGTTACATCAGGTACAAGAAGAGGGGATCGTGAGGGAACGAGGAGATCGGATAAACGCGTCGGTTGGGACCACCGGATTACCGGGTGCCAGGGTGGGGTGGACAGACTGGCCCAGATCGGGACACTTTCCGTGTTACACGTTACCCACGTAAGTACGTGTATTGTACACGCCAGCAGGTTAAAAATAAGATGACTCGAGGAGCTACTACGTGACTAAACCGATTGCAACGCACGCTGCGATCATACGGTACGTGCGAACTGTTTCTTCGTTCTTACTAATTTTCCTTTCTCTGCGTGCTAATTTTCCTCTCTATGGGTACTTTTCGGATTAACGCGTACAAATTTTTTTTACATCGGTGGACCATGAAAACGCAATCAGTTGGTCCACCTCTGCACTTCTTCTGTCGAAGAATGATATTAAGGCAGGTCATCTAGCTTCCTTCATCCACACATGTCTAGGATGATAACCATCGCTAGGTTTTTGGACACCCGTACTTCTTTTGGAAAGAATGGTATTATGGCAGAAGGTCACATAGCTTCCTTCATCCGGAAGTGTCTACATGTCTACACTTCTGGGAACCTCTTGGATTCTCATGACATATTAAATTCCTAGATCCTGTCATATCCCAGATTTATCCTTACACTCCTATGTCCACATTCTAATAACCTGTGGTCCCGTATCAACATCATATCATCATATTTAACTTCCTCTCTAGAATTTTTCATATCCAAATTCCTATTTCTCCTTGATCTACATGTACTTAGATCCCTGTATCTTCAGATACTTAGATGCCCAGATTCCCAGATACCAATATGATAAATTATTCCCAGATACCTGAACCTCTAGATGTGTATATCATTGTAACTGTACTATGTCTAATTCATTTCCTCCTCTCTTTTTGCTATTGTTTAAGTGTACTAAATATGTACTTTGATCAAGTGCATCAAATTTGTACTTCATGTATCTTATTTGCACCTCAAGTATCATGTTTGTACCTCAAGTCTCATGTTTGTACTTCAAGTACCTTATTTGTGTTTCATGCACATCAAGTGCATCAAACTTATATTTCATGTACTTCAAGAACCTTATACGTACTTCAAGTACTTTAAGTATCTACATGTTTATACTTTAAATAGTCTACCTGTACTTCGAGTATCTTCTTTGTTCTCCAAGTATCTTATTCATACTTCAAGTATCATGTTTGTACCTCAAGTATTATGTTTGTACCTCAAGCATCATAGTTGTGTTTCATATATATCAAGTGCATCAAAGTGTTTCAAGTACTTCAAGAACCTTATACATACTTCAAGTACTTCCAGTGTCTATGTATTTGTATTTTAAGTATTTTATTAGTACTTCAAGTATTCATGCTTCAAGTACTCGAATCACGTTGTAAATCCTGCAAGAACATTAATCCTTCGATCGCCCGAAATAGCTCAAAATAAACGAACCTGGATTAAGAAAAAGCTAAATCCGTCTATGTGACCTTCCCGAAAAACTGGAACAAGGTTCTAGGGTCACTTAATCATAATCTCCTAAGCGTTAAGGTGATTACATCTGAATCGTTACGAGCATAAAAGTCAGGTTCCGTGTTAGGCGATCAAGGTGAAGCCACAGGTAGCCGCGGAGGGAATTTTCGCTTGCTTTGTAAACGGTAGGCGAAGAGGAATTTTTTTCCGGCGTTCCACTCTATTGACCCTAGTGATTCTAGCACTTAACGATTCTATAAACAGTCGAATGTTTCGGGGGATTTCAATAAACACCGCGAGCGGTAAAACCAGGATTACGTAAGATTCGCATAGTGGCAATTAAGACACGATTCACGAATTTGTGGGCGAAAAATGTGTTTTGATTCGAGCGAGAGGATGCGGTCTAGACGATGACACGGTAGTCGTAAGGATTCTACCAGATGGATTACAACGTTACACCGAGCTTCCTGCGATTTTAATGCAAATTTCGAGGCACTTTTCGCTGAACTTGAATGTTAGTTTAATGGAGAGTCGATGCATTTGTCTATGAACATTGTATGTATACTTCCTGCGTAAAGTTACAAACTTTTCAGTTTTTAAGTTTTCAGTTCTCAGATCCTAGTTTTTAACTGACCCCTCACACCATATAAAAGTTGTAAAAATATCTGCTTTAGCTCGGTAAGAATATTTTTAATTACTCCACAATCTTCCACAATCGTTAAATAGTAATTCTCGTAATATCTTGTTCTAGTTATACAAACATCTACAATGTTGCAGTTTTTAACTTTTATTGTACATTAAATATTTTGAACTATAGTCGTATTACATGTATTGTATATTACAAGCACAAGGTAACAAGTATTCGTGCGATACTCATATGATGATACGATAACAATATAACATATGATATAATAACATATTGCTGCATGCGCTCAGACATCAACATAAATATTTTAAACTGTACTCTTATTATCAAGAAATGTTAGATAATACGTTTTTTCTGCAAATAATGGCGAAAGGTTATCAAGGATCTCATACTGCAATGTACCTTTTATGATGACTACATATCAAACCAAAATAGCTATTACAAAATTTGACAAATGAGAAAATTGGGAAATTGGGAAATTTGAGAAATAGGAAATTCGGGAAATGGGAAAATTGGGAAATAGGAAATTTGAGAAGTGGGAAATTTGGGAAATGGGAAATTTGAGAAATAAGGAAAATGGGAAATTTGAGGAGTAGAAAATTTGGGAAATGTGTAATTTGAGACGTAGGAAATTAGGGAAATGGGAAATTTAAGAAGTGGGAACTTCACTGCACGCCCAGTACCCATCGATTTAACAGTGGGCACTACCTGCCCATCACTACCCTAACCAATAACGTTCTCCGCGCTCTCTAACAATTGAATCCTTCGAAAAACAGCAAAAACCGTTTGGTACCTGAGTCACGGTCGATCAAAGAGGCACGCGTCTCGAACGCCTGACTTCAACTACTCTCCAGCGTCATACGAGTTATCCTCTTCGCGATGTTGCACGCGTGTTTACCGGTTTATCCGGTATGCACGATAAACTCTCATGCGGACAGATTAATCAGCGATGTATGCTAATCAACAACGATCACCGTTTCGCGCGACGTCGCGTTACGTCAGCGAGCATTTTCGTATCATCTTGTTTCCCGCTAATGGATCAAATACAATGTGCCTATACCCGCGCACCATTGGTCGTCGATAATTATAAGTGAGTTAGGTTTTTACGCTGAGATGACGATTCCAAAATAGACGCATCTCGGAACGAGGCAATGACGATGAAAATAACGTTGCTTCAAACATTATTCTCATCCGTGTTCCGAACCTTTCGGAATTTTATTATTACTTACGATCATCGTTTATTAATCATTTCAGATATAGAGATTGTTAGACATTAATGTATCTGTTTCTTGGTTTACACATTTTCTTAGAGCGAGAATACAATTTTAAAGTAACATTAGCGAATTTTAAAGCTTGATGATGTCCAAATCTCGCCACTAAAAATTCTGAACCACATGAACCTAAATATTTTCAACTTTCAAATTTCCAACCCTGAAAACTAAAGGTTCACAGAAGCTTACGAGCAGTAGATCACGCATGAACTACAAAGAATGAGCTACGTTAAATGGCAAAGAAATTCACTAAATCGTGAGGGTAGATGCAATCGAGTCGATAACCAAAAAAGGGTAGATATCCGACTGTCTGTTTGCCGATCGTAGGAAAGAGATTGTCATCGACATCGTCATTGAGTCATGAGAACAGTTCGTTCCGAGAGACAGTATAATGGTGTGCCAGATATAGTTAATCGATTCGATTTTCCGATAAAAGGAACTTGGGTGTGAATCGATGAAAAGTCAATGCTAGAATTTCAAGCTAAGTCTGCGCAAGAAATGTTTTCACTTCTCAGTATCATGTTGATCAATTTTATGGGTCCACAATGATGGGGGTACCACGATAATATTTTTTGGAAGAATCATATTTGTGGAGGAAAGATGTGATTCTTGGAAGAAACATAATTATATTTGTGGAGGAGCCATGGTAATATTTATGGAGGAAGCATAAAAATATTTGTGGTGGAACCACAAGGATCAAGCAGAAGGACCTGAATGATGTTTGTGGAGGTACCACAATAATATTCATGGAGGAACCACAAGAATCAACCAGAAGGATCAGAATATTTGTGGAGGAACCACAATAATATTCATGGAGGACCTACAAAAATATTTGTGGAGGAACTACAAGGATCAACCAAAAGGATCAGAATATTTGTGGAGGTACCACAATAATATTCATGGAGGAACCACAGGGATCAACCAGAAGGATCAGAATGATGTTCATGGAGGAACAACAACAATATTCATGGAGGACCTACAAAAATATATGTGCAAGAACCACAAGGATCAACCAGAAGGATGAAAACGATGTTTGTGGAGGAACAACAGTAATATTCATGGAGGACCTACAAAAATATATGTGGAGGAACCATAAGGATCAAAATGATGTTTGTAGAGGTACCGCAATAAAATTCATGGAGGAATCACAAGAATCAATCAGCAGGATCAGAATGATGTTCGTGGTGGAAGCACAGTAACATTCATAGAGGAGCTATCTAAGAATCTAGCCTACAAATGCACAAATTTACAAGTGTACAAAAGTACAAAGTCAAGGTCGCACAACATACAGAATCTCGAATTGGGTCCATGTTACCCGATTTCCCGATAAACCACGATCCCACGCACTCCGGTCAAGATGTATTCAGGTGAATCATCCTGGATAAGGTCGTCCCGTATCCAGGTCTGCGTTCACGTGTCTCTCCATTGCAGTTTCTTCCTACGAGTTACGTCACTTTCCAGAACAGCGACAAACAACGGTGTCGGTTCAGCCGTGATTTCCGTGGCGGACTTTATGATTACCACATAGAATCGGCACGTTTCGAGCAATAAATTTTCAATGAATTATTGCTACCTTTCGAAAGACCCTTTGCTCGTAACCATCCTCGATGCATAATTTTTGACGAGACTGTTTCCAGCGGTATAACTTTCCTTCCAAGGTCCCGCGACTCTCTTCTTGTAATAATATTTTATATTTAACCTGACGAATCTCTTCTCTGCTTTATTATCTTCATGGTCGTATACGCGATTCTTCTTCGGTGTATTTCTTTATTTTATACACTCTTTCAATTCTTCGGACCATGTAATTATTTCTGCTCCGACGAATTCTGTAAGGATTATTGATTAATCACTGTAAGATATAACGATTTATGTCTAGGCATTTATGTAATAAGGGCCGAATTCGACCAATTAATTGAATACGTGGTCGATTTGAGCATAGTGTTTGAACACCATTGTCTTTCTCCAAATAATAAAAACGAAACATCCTGAAGCAGACTACATATGCAGATATAAATTTCGCAGAATATCTTCATATAAATTGTTACATCTTACAGAACGTCTGAAATAAATATTGTGCTGAAACGTTTTAGGATCAAAATATAGAGCCAGACAGTTTTATGAAATATTACACGAAGTATTTGGTACCGGTTGAAATGTACGTTTCCAAAGATTAAATCCTACCGTAAGACAGATATTGATAGCCGTTGGACGTTGCTTCAACGTCAGGTTGACGATAAAAGAAAAGCGACGTGTCCATCATTCCCGTGCTTCGGGCAATCTGGTGCAACGACAATGCACGCGTAGACGAGGGAAAGGAACCTCTTAGAAAATTGCATCGAACGCAAAAAGGCCATGATCGGTTGAAAACAGGAGACACCTACCACCTGGTGGGCGTTTAGCTGACCGTGCCGCCTTTTACAAACTCTGTGCCGTGGGTTACGTCTGACGCACCTCTAATGATTTCAAACTTGCTAGGAGAAAATATTTTTTCCCTCTATTGCTTCGATTCTAGTTTCAGATAGATTTACGGACTCGCAGTTTGTCAAATTTCTGTATCTTTAAATTTACCGAAAGTGGGCTCTGTAATTTTGTACATTTCATAGATTTGCAATTCCTGAAACAGGTTTTCATGGTTTTGACTTATGGTAAAAAGATTTTAAATATTTTGGTAGCTAAATGTATTTTATTAGTAGCTAATTTTGATACACAAATTTTAACATATTTCTTCGATAAAAAGTGACAAACTATGGTGAACTTTGATAATCAGTTTTTCTATTTTTGGTACTTGTATCTTAATCCCAAGCTTAAATTATGCTAATTGTAACGTTCGATTAAACAGATGCTCATGTCAGAAATAATAGTAAAAATTTTGACTGAAATTGCAAAGACACCCTGTATATCAACATTTGACATACTCGAGCAAAGAGCTGTTTACACAGATTCCAGTGTTTAGCATCTTCAACCTCTTTACATTTATAATTCGCACGTATCAATAAAAACAAGACTCTTTATCACCGAATCTGTTTCACCGTTCTCACGATTGCACCAAATAAAAAACGATACTGTCAAAATTATGAATTACCGTAATTAATCGATTAACTTTGCTGACAGGTGCATTAATACAAATCTGATTAAGAAACGAAAAATTCTTATGTAACTTTCTTATTACATTACTATTAATTTTTCTTATTATATAACAAAATCAATTAATTAATTATTACAAACAGAAATCTATTAATAGAATAGTTTTAACAATATCTACTATCATATTTGTTTAAATACATAGTACCTGATACTTGAAATCACATAGAAATCTCATATAATGTACGTACATTAATGTACATACATGTATGTCATACATGTATGATGTACATGTGTGACATACATGTATAACATACATTTCTATAATAGAACACATGAATCTACATCAAGGTTGGCACTGTGTGTACATGTATGTCATACATGTATGATGTACATGTGTGACACACATGTATAACATACATTTCTATAATAGAACACATGAATCTACATCAATGTTGAGACTGTCCAGTTTACCTGTAATATCGTAATCAGTCATTAAGTGGTCGTTAATAACTCATTAATTTAAATTAAAATAATCGAAGACTATCAACATCGATAATCGAAGCACTCACCCGAAACACCCTTCCACATATTATAAATCCAATACCAATTACTGCATTCCTTCAGAAGTTATCAAAGTTACATTCTGCAAGATCGCGTTTTAAATAGAACCTATTAAAAAATTCCACAACATTCTCGTGGCCCCGACCGGTCAATTTGATTTCGCAG
Source organism: Megachile lagopoda (assembly GCA_036983795.1). Classification (NCBI taxonomy): domain Eukaryota; kingdom Metazoa; phylum Arthropoda; class Insecta; order Hymenoptera; family Megachilidae; genus Megachile; species Megachile lagopoda. Next base: position 9,324,128 of record CM072798.1, read on the forward strand.
TTAAATGGTCCCGAGAGAAAGCGTAAAAAAATCAAGCACATACCTTGTCAAATTTCCGTTACGTAAATGGGAATTAAAGTAAATCCGGCGAGGATTGACGGCGAACATTTCGTGGCAGGCGTCGGCTATGTGACGCGACGGCGCACGTCACGGAAAACCGTGAAAGATGATCTTACGAATTCACGGCGCAGAACGGTGAACTTGTACTTGCAAACAAAGCGAATGCCGCCGCCGCTATCGTGCCCGATCTGTCAAAACACAATGCGTTCACGTGAAATCTCGTGGTTCAACGTCGACCTGGTAACCACGTATTCGTAATTTACACGCGAATCGACCTTCTCGCGTTCTGTCGGCTCGTCCGCGCCGAAATATCGCACGGCGAAACAATGAGAGGAGCACGGAGACACGCAAGGTCGGTAAGGCTGACATGCGACTACCAGTTGCTGAATATGAGCGCTGAATACTTTAATCGAATGATTTCACGTTCGCGAATTAGTGAACATTTCACGGTGTGACCCTAATTTTACTCAAATATACTAGCAATTTTTGGATTTTCAGATTTCTCCATTCCTGTGGATGTTACAAGGATTGAGGGACTATATGTGTAGAGATTTGGGGACGCAGAAGTTTCAGCATCTCGAGATTTGGTGATGTGAAAGTTTGAGGACATAGAGATTTGGGGACTTAGAAGTTTCAAGACTTAGGGCTTCACAGACGTTGAAGTTTGTGGACCTAGGGATGTGGGGACGTTGAAGTTTGAGGACCTAGGGATTTGTGGAAATAGAAGTTAGACTTAAGGACGTAGAGGTTCAATGATCTAGAAACCTAATTTCCTGTAAAACACAGGAAAGAGGCAGAAAACATTTCCTCGACTCGTATAAGCGATGTATCAAAATGATATACCGCAAGGTGTAAGATATCGGAATAAGCAGGCGATGTATCGAGAGCACGGTGATATAAATATTAAGAAGGGCATAAATATACGGTGTACCGTATTGTCCGGAGATTAAAATCTCGAAAGGAAACGGACAAGCAGGTTTCTGTTCGATTTCAAGCAAGAAATATGTCTATATCGTTCGAAGCGTGCAGATTGATCGATCTGCAACGATCATTCGATATAAAAGAAACTTATGGCGGAAAAAGAACCACGCCCAGGTACCTGAGGGCCACATAAAGACAGGATATAAAGTTACGGACGGTTACGTAAGGACAAAGTTACAAAGACACGCTCTGCCACCATAAGCCATATTTTCGAGCGTACGTTGCCCATGCATAATATAAAAGGTCACTGTTCACCGATTTTACTGCTCCGCAGACAATTTCTCGTTTGAAGGAAAAAGAAAATGAGGCAACAAGGAACGTTCGACGGAATTAAAATTAGGATAATTTGTCCCTAGTTAAAATTATAAAAATCTTTGCACTAATTTCTTTCACCTACCAACTTAGAAAATAAATCAAGAAAGGGGTATGTGACGAATATATTTTTCATTCGTCAGTAATAAGTGAATGTATATTCAATCTATTTATCCGAATAATCCAAGAGAAATGTCGACATTAATCACTACATACTCCGATTAATTTACTAGATTCACGGTATGCAAATTTAATTGACCATTACAGGGGAAAACACTTTAATAGTTTTATAGAATAGTAGACTCGTAAAGATTGGATCTTTAATTATGAAAGTAACGAAGCATCACTTCAACGAATTAACAAATCTTGTTGTTATCTAGATTCTATCCTTTCGTATTCTTTTGCAAATCAGGAAATTTTCAAAATGTTGTATTGCTCGAAGAGAATTCGATGTACACACCTTGAATGTAGGAAACGAAGCGGTAGTAAATCCTAAGATGTCGACAAAGGAACGTCAGAGATAAGCCCCGAGGGCTTCGAGCTACTTGTTTCAGCCAAGTGGATTCTTGACGAGCCGATTCCTTTGTGATACGAAAGTTCTCGCACGAGAGAGAGCTTATTTGCATTCGATAACAACCGGCAGCAAACGGATGAAATGTGATCGCAGGCGAATGGAATTTGGTGGACCGTTTGGTGAAGACAAAATGGCGATTCGGATCGGTGTGGTGGAGTAACTAGAATTTGTGGGTTGGTGACACTAATAGATAATGTTTAGTTAGTATTTAGTGGATCAAACTAGGGACAATAATAGGGATGAGAAAATGGGTTTTGGATATTTAGGAAATTGAAAATTTTTAAATTTGAAGTTTGAGAATTGGTGAAGTTGGTAATTGGGGAAGTGAAAAATTTGGAAAATGGAGAATTGAGGAGTTTGAGAAATTAGGGAATTGAGAGAAATAGGGGATTTGAGGCTTGAGACATTGGGGACTTATGGAATTTGAAACTTGAGAAATTGGGGACTTATGGAATTTGAAACTTGAGAAATTAAGGACTTATGGAATTTGAAACTTGAGAAATTGGGGACTTATGGAATTTGAAACTTGAGAAATTAAGGACTTATGGAATTTGAAACTTGAGAAATTGGGGACTTATGGAATTTGAAACTTCAGAAATTAAGGACTTATGGAATTTGAAACTTGAGAAATTGGGGACTTATGGGATTTGAAACTTGAGAAATTGGGGACTTATGGAATTCGGGTAATGAAAAATTCGGGAAATAGGAAATTTTGGACTTTGAATACTTAGAAATTTGAAAATTTCGGAATCTGGGAAACTAAAGATTTAAAAATCCAGAAATCTAAAAACCTATGAACCTACGAATCTAAAAATGAATCTAGAGAATTCAGAGCTCCACTACAAATGTTCATGTCCCCAAATTTCTAGTACTAATTACACAAAACGTATCCACACTCGTGGAAATGTCAGCAGTCGAGAGGTGTGCGAAAAAATATCTCCGGCCGAAAAATGAAACTAAAATGAGCAAGAAAAAGCTGGTCGAAAACGAGCAATGAAGTTGATAAATTTGATTAAGGCAGCTCTGTATTCGAAGGTCCCCTAAGTACCATTTTTTACCACCCTGTCAAAGGTGTAGTTAAATTTAGCACAGTCATATGTACGACAGAACATAAATGATGGTATAACACCTTGTTATCTGCGATGTTAAAAGCTTTGAAATTTACGTGACACGTGTTTGCATACTGGCATTGCGAAATCATAATTCGTATAGGATGGAGGCAACGTTAGAATTTAATCGATTATCACGGGTTTCACACGGAACAACAAAAGGAGAAATACTCCATTTAATGATGGGGACATTCTGGCACGATGAGACTCGATAATTTCGCAACTTCGTCCTTCGAGCTCGCGAGCACCGTTATGAAGAAGAAAATGACACATTAAAATACCTTTTCGTCCTTCCTCTTCAAATTTAATTGCTTCCTTTTAACTGGCGTCCTTGCACACGTGAAATTGCGCCGACGAACCGTTCGAATTGCGATACACGAGGTTACCTTTAATAAATGCCTGTCTGGGGAATTTGCAACGACCGCTTTCGATTACAGTTTTTCAGAGACGATCTCTTTTTTCCAAAGGACTGATATTATCGACGGTGTTTGATAAATGATAAGGATCACGGACGCTGCAAACTTCGCGATCAATATTAACTCTCCGAGGATTCCTTCACCTTTCTCTAGCGAATGCAATTAAGGTCTACGTTCTTTTCAGTCGTACGTAATGCTTGACATTTTAGAGAATTATTTAAAATTCTCTGACACCCGATGTCGCCACTGTTAATCAGGTTAATTATGATCATCCAAAGCCGTCGTTTGTCTAACAGTGAATTAACAAAGATAACCATATGTTTCAAAAATGAAAAAACAGCCCCAAATAAAATACTCCAAGCACAAAATATATCAACAAACATGCAAAAAAAATCATAGTTATAATTATACATATTTCGGTACAAGTATATTTTGTAAAATCAGGCATGATGATAAATATTTTATCTTTTCAATTTACGTAACTGATATTGTACAAGTTCTAATATAATTCTATTAACTGTGCTGCAATATTATGCAGCAGTGGTTTAAAAATATCTCACTCGGAGAAACGCGTTTACTTTGCACTGGCTCGTCGTCAATTTCACTAGGAACTGAGCACATTTCGTGCGTTCATCCGACGACGGACGCGATCCATATTTTCATGGTCACATAGATTTGTTCCAGCCCCGCCAATAGTTACACATTGTTTGTTCCGCATGACCTTATATATTAAACTGCGGTAATTGGTGTACGCGTGTCATCCACACAATCGGAAAATGAAATTAATAAAAGACAATAGTTGAAGAAGGCATAAACATGATATGTTACATGTGTATAATACAAACATATGTTACACATGTCACATGTTTATAATATAAACATGATATGTTACATATGTCACATGTATATAATATAAACATGATGAGTTATATATGTCACATGTGTATAATATAAATATGATATGTTACGTATGTCACATGTGTATAATATAAACATATGTTACATATGTATAATATAAACATGATATGTTACATATGTCACATGTGTATAATATAAACATATGTTACATATGTGAAATATAAACATATGTTACATGTGTTGCATATTTGTATAAACATAATGTTAACGAATTTTATAGTGACGTCACACTATTACACCGTACTCTGTAACTTGCACTGTAATTAATTTAGCCATTTAGTAGCACATATGCATACTCGAACATCGAGTATGTGATGACCGAAAGGTGTACGGCAACGAATGTGTGTGTGTCGAAAGCATCCATGGTTGTAGAGATGGGGTGCCATGGTAAACGTCGTGTGACGTAATTGTGGAGAAAGTGGAGGCAGAACATGGTCCTACGAGCGGACATCTTGGGTGCTACCAGCACACCATCGGTGCCGGAATGCGAAAAAGCGAAATGCGTTCGAAGGTGGATCACGAATCGATTACGTAAAACGATTTCGAACCGCCCAACGAATTCAATAAGGTGAAGTTACACCCGGACGAAAATGGATCTGTTAACGTGTAATTGAAGAATCGTGTAGAATCGTCGAGACGAGGCACGCGAGACGATACGCTTTTCAGATACCCGAGATCGTCAACAAAGGAACACGGTGTAATTAAAAAATTTGATACACCGATGTTCGGCTTGAAGGAGGGGGGGATGATTTATGGATTAATTAGTGCTCCTTACCCCGTACTGCAAATTCCGTGAAATTGTATTGTACTGTGTTTTTACGGCATGAAATTCTGTGAAATTATATGATAGCATGCTTCAAGTTTAAAGCTGAAACATTTCTTGTACGAAATTGTAATTTTGGACAATCAAGGTGAATTTTACAGAATCGATTGGGATAATATTCATAAAGAAATTTTAATGTGCTGAAATATTTCAAACACAACACTCCGTGAGATTATATGTTTTAAATTCGAGGCTGAAATATTTCATGTAAAAAATACAGTTTCAAAGAAACACTGCAATAATCAGTTTGAATAATTTTAAAGGATCAAGTTAAACAATTTCGAAGGATCAAATTGAACAATTTTAAAGAATAAACTTGACCAATTTCAAAGAACAAATTTTGTACAACTTCAAAGAATAAAATACAACGTTAAAGAGCGAAAATAAAAATAATATGGAGATTAATAAAGAAGTTAAAGCGTGTCGTTCAGCTAATTATCTCGTTCGAGATCATTGAATTAATCGAGCCGCACCAGATAAAGATCGAAGTAAAAATTAACGTATCAAACACGTACAGCAAAGCCATACGTTGCTTCTTAATTCGTCGATCCACATAATTCATTTCAGAATCCGTAAAATCACTTACAAGCAGAATCCAGAAAATGAAGTTTACCTTCGGTCCATTATGGTCACGTGCATAGGATCGAGTGTGCATAATCGTTGCGTGTATTACGAGTCAAGCATGTATATATATGAATGTCGTAAATTATCCTGTGAAATTCTTATCTCATTGCATCAACCAAGGAGCTGCTAGGACCTTGACAATGCAGCCTCCTTCGGGTCTTTATATTGTATAGAGTTACAAACTTTATAAACTTCTACGATTTCATATGTGGCTTAAGGTTCTTGCATTAGGCTGTGTAGCTCTTTATAGAACAGAGCTTCGGGATGTAGGGATATGTAGGTTAGGAATATAGAGATACAGAGATGTAGATATATAGAGTTGGAGAGATAGAGAGATATAGGGACACAAAAATGTGAAAATTATAGGGGTAATCTAGGGATACAAGGACCTTGAAGTGTAGAGATTGAGAAATATAAAGATGTAGGAATTTGGAGCTGTAGTAACTTAGGGAGACACAGAATCTGGGGTATACGTGTTTAGGGGAAATAGAAATCTAGAGATGTAGGGACATAGGGATACAAAAAATTTGGAAAACAGGAATTTGGGGGAAATAGAGATCTAGAGATGTAGGAACCTGGGGATACAGAGAATTTGGGGTGTAGGAATTTGGGAGAAATAGAGATCCAGAAATGTAGAAATCTTGGGATATAGAGAATTAGGGGTTTTGAGATTTAGCAGAAATAGAGATCTAGAGATGTAGGATCCTGGGGATATAGGGACCATAGGATGTAGGAAATTGGGGGTATAGAGATCTGATGGTACACAAATGGTAGATCTAAGTTAATAGAGGTCTAAGTGTATAGAGATCTACGTTTATGCAGGTTTAAGTATACAGATCCCTAGATTTATGAAGATCTAGCTTTGCATAGACCTAAGCATACATAGACCTAGGAATATAACATCCTAAACGTATAAAAATGCACAAGTCTTCCGACATACATAGACCTAGAGAAATAACATGCCAAAAGTAAAAGAATTCAAAAGTCCACCAACAGGATCATAAAATATGATTAAAAAAACTAAGACCATAGAGATCCTGATGAATACAGTAAATTAATAAAGCCTTCCTCACGTTCAAACTATTAGAAAGGAATGTAAAGTGGTAAAATTATCCACAGTTCTCAGTTCTTTCATCCATTCACAATTTGTTTTTTTCCCGAGGCTTCAAATGGTTTCGTCTTCCATCATCCTCCGGTGATGATCAAGGTGCTCTATTCATTCTACAATATATTACGCTATCGTTGCTGAATAGTGTTATTTTAACCTACAACCTACGCCAATAGCACAAAAGACTACTTTTTGCACAGTCATTTGAAAGTAATTTCATGTTTGGTGTACGTCTCTCTTGAGTCACGCATAATGTGAACCATTGTGCATTTATTAACCAGAAACTCTAATCAAGGTTGCTGTCAGACCTTGGAGATTTACTCGCGTTTATGATCTAAAGATCGGTTAAAATCGTAGATAAAGTTTTGCTGCCACTGAATGGTGGCTCAAGTGGTACGATTACGTAATCTCTTAAATCTTGAAGTGTTATCGTCTATCGATTATGATTTCATAACTTGTCGGTGAAAGTGTGATCGTAATGTGTCTGTCTATAATAAAATTGAGCGATCAAAATATATAACAGGAGAGAATATTATTAATGGTAGGTCCACAGAACTGAAGACATACAAGAGGTTTTGTATGTGGGTACTCTCGACATTTTTAAAAATCAGATCTTCAAATTTAGTCTCTTAAATTTCCAAATTTCCCGATTACTAAATTTTCAAATTCCCACATTCCCCAATTCCTACCTTCCCCAATTCTCACATTCCCCAATTCTACATGTCCCAAATTCTACATATCCCAATTCTCACATTCCCCAATTCGCACATATCCCAAATTCTACATGTCCCAATTTCCACATATCCCAAATTCTACATATCCCAATTCCCATATTCCCCAATTCCCACATTCCCCAATTCCCACATTCCCCAATTCCCACCTTCTCTAATTACTACATTCCCCAATTCCCACATATCCCAAATTTTCACATATTCCAATTCCCACATATCCCAATTTCTACATTCCCCAATTCCCACATTTGCCAATTCCCACATTCCCCAATTCCCACCTTCCGCAATTCCTACATTCCCAAATTCCCAACTCCCCAAATTTCTATACTTGCAAATCCTTCAATCCCCAAATTCCCAACTCCCCAAATCCCTAAATCCCTAAATCCCTAAATTCCCAATCTCAAAACCAGAACAATACACCAAATAGTCCGACACTAAAAAGTGTCTGTGCTTCTGTGATCACGTACCGCTGACATGAAACAGATCCCACTGGGAAATAGCAGGTTCGCAAACATTTAATTGCTGTCAACTCGCGTCTGAGTGCCCCACAAAAAGCGAATAAAAACAAAACGGCGGTGAAAGAATCCAGTTTTCAAAGGCGTTGTAGTCAGGAAAGAAAGTTGATACGTGTCCTAGTCATCGTCTTTGGTAAGATTAGAAAGAATGATCGATCTGGAACGAGAGTGAACTTGTACCGATCACGATTCTTTTTAGGACTTTCTAGGAACTGACAGTTTATAATAATAACTTTTAAGAAGTCTGCTGATCAGCACTGATCACATACTTTCAAAACTCAAATTCAAAATGTCTTTTCAATTTTATCAATGACAGAAAACCTTGTATCTGAAATATCTAAAACCGTATAGCAAGTGAAATGCAACAGCTACGTGTGTCTCATACAAACCGTTCATAAAAGCAAGTTCGCTGTCCTTATCCGTAAACTTGTCCAAAGTCTAGTGCAATCGCTATAGTGAATCATCGCCTAACAAGTCACGGGTGTCGTCACGGTTGATCCTATAGGATTCTCGTTTTCAATAGTCACGGGATCAATCTCGCCGAAAATGGAGATTGATTAACCGTTCGAAATTGATTCGATCGAATGTGTTACCATCGGAGGACTCGTTAATCAAAGTTTCGTCGAAACATCAGTACATTTCCATAATTCATGCTGGGGCACTGTACACCATAGGAAAGCTTCGATGCGAATGGAACTGTGGGATGACAACCGTGGAAACATGGAAAATTATTGTGGAGTCACTTTGGTTGCTTCAAAAGTTATCGGATATTTATGAAATTAGAATAATTTATGGTATTCTTAGTTGTACAACTTTTGGATTATTCAATTGTAATTTGGGGGTGTGATGTATTCTTTGTAAGGGAATGATTTTAATGGAATATTAAATTATTCTATTTTATTATTCATATTAGCTATTATTCTTCAGTCTATACATTTGAACATTATCATAAGGAAGCAATTTTAACAAAATATCAAATTATTCTCTTTTATCATTCATTTTAGCTATTTTTATTCAGTTACTTTTCAGTCTATAAACCTCCACATGCTCATATTTTTGTTTTCTATAAAAACTAATTGTACTAATAAATGTATATCTACATAAACTCTTCTTCAACAGGTAAAACGCATATGTCTGCCCCAATTTAGTCAAAATGAATAACTTTGTCAATATCAACAAGAGAAAATTATCCATTTCCGAGCACAACTCGCAGAATAAAGTAATTATTCCCCCTCGTTTTCGCGAATATCTCGATCTTCACGGTCGAATAATCGCCACGGTCAATCCACACGCTCGGCAAAACACCGACGTAGCTTGCCTTGATCTAAAGCCGCGATTCTTTCGACAAAAACACACTCCACCTTTCCCCGGTTACGTGAAAATAATTCCCTAACGTGCACGCGTGGAAAATCGGTTGTTGATCCGAGAACATGAATTAGTCTTACAAAACGATCATTAGTCTGTCAGGTGGATTGCGTTTCTACTACGTTTAGTCGCTTGTCTCCGTCGATTCCTGTTAGTCGAACATCGCCTCGGGCCATCCTGGCGAAAGTAACAATTCGCCCGGGGCTGATTTACGGAATTACACCCCCGCCATGCTGGCGATTAATCGTGGAAAACGTTGACGTATCATGTAATCAGCCGTTGTGACTTTTTTCTTCTATTAAGAGTGTCACAGTCAATGAATAAAGTACCTACCATTGTTGACACTAGTTATTATTTTCATGGGTGTGTCATGAAGATTTCAGAAATTAACTTCAGAAGATTCAGGTACTTGCTGGTTAACAACTGTGTACTCAAGATAATTGATTGCTAGTTCAGATACATAGCTTCATAGTCAAATACAGGACTGCTGAGAGAGATACATAACTGCATAGTCAGATACTCAATTGCTAAGTCAGATATACAACTGCATAGTAAGATACCCAACTGCTAAGTCAGATACATAGCTCCAAAGTCAGATACTCACTTGCTAAGTCAGATACACAACTGTAGAGTCAAGTACTCAATTGCTAGGACAGATACATAACTACATAGCCAGATACTCAATTGCTAAGTCAGATACATAGCTGCAGAATCAGATACTCAATTGCTAAGTCAGATACATAGCTGCAGAATCAGATACTCAATTGCTAAGTCACATACATAGCTGTAGAGTCAGATACATAGCTGGAGAGTCAGATACTCAATTGCTAAGTCAGATACACAACTGCATAGCTAGGTATTCAATTGCTAAGTCATGTGACAAAAATGTATCCTACATTTAGATCATTGGTACACCACACATAATATAATTGCAAGAGTGTATAATTAATTCCAAGTGCCATGACACATTCTCTAAATCCTGCGAGGGCGAACTTACTCACCGTCCACAATCGACATAAATATCACTGACAAGTACGATTCGACATTTTTTCAACACCGAACGGATTAGTCATCGTCGACTATGCGCAAATAGTATTCCTCCTTTCTCCGATCGCCAAGAAAAGTCGTTCAGGAAGCGGAAAATCTTCGCATTTCCACGATTTCATCAGTGCATTTTTAATTATGGCGTTCCATCGAGATAAGGAATTGTTCGAGTTTTACGCGCTCGAATAACTGATATTCAAACGTTTTACAACGTGCGAAGCCGGAACGACTAACAAGATGGTGATGCAACGTATCCTGGCGCCAGCTTTTTAATGTGCCCCCGTTTCGTTAACCCGAACGACCGTATAGTATCGACATTGTAGAATCGACAAGGCCGCTCTCCCGGCGAAAACCTAACCCAGACCTTCGAAAGATAACGTCGAAACTCGTTTACTTTCGGCGAGGTTCGATTCGTTTTCTTTGTAATGCGAAGGACATACGCCAAATTTTATGTACGCTATGCCACCAAATGTATACTTAACTGCATTGTCTTCATGTCCGGAAATTTCATATTCAAATGTATGCATATTAGATGCTTCGAGGCTTTTGATACTTAGTTGTAAATTTTTAGGTATCAAGGTTATGGAGTTCTAAACTTGAAGTCACGATGTGAATCTTCAAGAATTCACTTTCAAAATCGGAAAATACTAACATCACAACCTTGCAAGTTCTAAGAGCCCCAAAATCATAATTTTAGAAGATCGAAAGATGTAACCTTTGCACCCTTCCAAAATCCAAAAGTCTCTTCATTCCACCCTACCAAAATCCAAAACTTCCCAAAACCTAACCAAACTCTAAAAATTCCAGAATCCCAATTTCAAGAAATTCCAAACTGCACACGTAAAAAATTATTTACCTGTCACCCAAAAAAATATTCCTACACATCATAAATAAAAAATTCATACAGTTTCCAACTTCAACCAATATAGTTTTCACGGCCGTTCGACGCTAAATAAGTTGTCCTCGCGTAGCAAAGCTACTAATTACGGATACCAATTAGCACAGCTGTCTCGCCGAATGAGAAAATCACGGAAGCAATTAGAAGCTTGTTAATTAGTCAGAGAACTGTCGCGGGTCTTCGGTTTTCCATAAACGATACAGATATAGTTGCAAGGCTGTGTATACTGTTTTTGTCTTGGAAAGATTCTGCAAAGAAACGTGTGTCATTGTTCCGTCACTAGACACGCGTTGCCATCTTTGGAACGAATGGAGCTAATTCTCACCCTTGAAACGGTGAGTTTCGTAATTTTCTATCGAGAGTCAGTGCGTGAAATTCCTTCGATTAACGACTTTATCGAAAAACGTAATCATTATAAAACTTACCGTAACAATTGACTCGACAAGGTTTTCAAAATAATTTTGCACCGATAACACCCACGTTATCGAATAACTTGTCACAATAAACTTGTCAGACCGTAATAAATGATAAAAAAAGAACACTGACTGCAAAAGGACACTTCGAGATCAATTTCAAAGAAGAATACAAATATAGCACTCGAACGTTTGCAGAATTGAAATGTTCAGGCGTGTGTGTTAAAATTTATTCGAAATTGGAGTACCCGTATGATATTGTCGTCCAGAGGGTATTATATCGAGGATCGGATAAGATCGTTGAAAAAAGAACAGAATTTGTTTACTACTATGAAATCGACGAGGAAAGGACAGGTCGATGGAGCAAACAAGCAGGATCAACGCGAGCGGTGTCGAAACATGGTCCACCTACAACAAGAGTTAATCATGTCAAGGACCCACAAGGAGCCTTCTCTCTGCTGCGTGTAATCTCGTTATAATACCCTCTTAACCCTACGTGCGCAACGGTGGATCGATTTTATTCGACTCGCGATTGTCCGCGCGATGACAAAGAGCTCGATGGAATTCGGACGCGTGCCAACGCTAATTCGTCTTACGAAATCATAATGTTTAGACAATGGTAACCTTACTCGCATGGTTCGTTATAATTCACTTCGTTTAATTTAACTTTGGAATTATTCCATTTGGTCATTTGCTTTAAACTAAATTAACTAGACAAGATAATTTCTCTGATCAGAAAAATCTTTGTTAGGATTGAATTTGTTTATGAAACCTGAACTTATTGAGGATCAATCTTAATTGTTTATAGAATCTTTGACAAAAGAAGAACGACAGCGAAGAATATTTATTTTTACTTTTATTTCTGGAAATGAGTGGTAGAGAACGTGATTCTGAAAAAGATTTCCCTTTGCAAAAATAGGATTTGATGCTTCGTTTTTGAATTAAGGAGCGCGAGAAGTGCGCGCGCAGAGAGCGACTGGAGGGACGCGAACCAATCAGAATCGTTCTCGGGTCTGCGCGCGCAACTCTCGCGTCTGCGCGCGCATTTCTCGCACTCCTTAATAATTCAAAAACGAAGTTTCACAGCCCATTTTTGCAAAGGGAAATCTTGTTCAGAATCACGTTCTCTACCACCCATTTTATTGTTAAATTGTACATATTGCTCTGTTAAATTAAAGAGAATAAATTGTACACATTATTTGATTAAATTAAACTGTATAAATTGTGTATATTCCTCTGTTACATTAAACTGTATAAGTTGTATGTACTGCTCGGTTAAACACAAGTGTATAAATAATACATGGCTCTGTTAAACTAAAGTGTATAAGTTGAATATATTACTCCGTCAACATCAAGTACATAAATTAAGTAAATTGCTCCGTCAAAGCTGAGTATAAATTACGTACATAACCAGGAGTAAACGAATAAGATAAGATCAGTAATTCCATCGCTAAAATAACAAGTGACAAGAAACAATGTAGCTGACTTCTACAAAAAAGGATCTATATTCCGTTATTGAGCTCATACTACGCGGAAAGGACATTTTATTGTTCCTACGCATTCGCAGAAAAGGATTACACGCCTTTTCTCTCAGATCACTTGCACTCACAGGACAGATATTTAGATCACTCTCTATAATTACAATTCAACAAAGCGGACACTGCAACAATCGTCATATTTTTGATGTCATAAATGAGAACTCATCGATAAAGCTAGCATTATTATTCCTCTATTAAACTATGAATACAGCAGTAAAAGATTGAAGAAAAATTTGAACCTTTTTGCAAAATGTTCATCCGTTCGAAAACGAACGTCCGTTCCCAGGATACTTTTATGAATCACATCCGGCATCTCGGAAGAGAAATGATCAATCCCGTTTCATTAGAGTAATTAGCGCGCCTCCAAGGCGATCGTTTGTTCCGAAGAAAAAAAAAGCTATCGATGTGTTTGTTCTATGTTCTCTGATCAATCATCGGTTACCTTTCAACGTAGAATGTATCTCTACTTTCAAGTCGAAAGTTTTCTACCCGCACTTTCAAAATCATGATCCTCCAACGCGAACATCCAATCGCAGACATTTCAGGATGAATCAAAAGAACTGATAGTGTTTGAAACGAGTTAAAATATTGATATCATTTGAAAGATATAAAAGGATTGACAGCGTTTGAAACAGATGAAAAGATTGACAGTATTTGAAACGGATAACAAGATTGACAGCGTACAACACGAATAAAAAGATTTACAACGTTGGACATGAGCAGAAAGATTGAAAGTTTGAATCAATATTAAAGAGTTTTTATAAGTTTTCAATCTACAAAAATTCCAGCCTTGCAGAATCCAAAAGTCCCCAAATCCCAACCTTTGCAAAATCCAAAAGTCCCTAAACTCCACCCTTGCAAAACCCAAAACTCCCCACATCCCAAAGCTTGCAAAACACAAAAATGTTAAAACCGCAATTAAAAAAAATTCCATAAAATAGTTGAGTAGCTTTCGTACTTCATTTTTGTGTCAATTCTTCCACCAGATCAGATTAGATGAAAAAAGTTTGATATCCCCGTACGTTACTACCGTATAAGTACAAAGGTAGCCCGAAGTCGAATCACGTAATGTAACTCAACATCACAACGTAATTTCATAACGTGGTCAATCTGATTAAGCATTGATAGCAATCATCACAGATATTTTTGTAAAGTTACGATATGCTTCGTTATCTATTCAGAGTTAGAGACCCAAGGTGCAAGTAGTTATAAAACAAGTACAAGACTCTTCTATAGGACAACTTCTGCCATAATCTGCTTGAAATACGATAATTGCGTCACAGGGTAATCTGGAACAGGATTATACGTACAAGTTATTAATGGAAAAGTTTCTCGTTTTAGAACCTCTCCCGTGTAACACGTTGGTAAATCATTGTAATTGAATCTTTAGATAAAAACTAATCTAGGGTATCAAACATTATCGCCGCGTATTTCCCAATTGTATGACTCTTGCAGGATGACGAAACTTGTGTTGAACGAATGAATATTAAGTGCTAATATCTTATCGTTGCGAACAGTTCAGACATTGAAACTGTACAAATTAACTTGATGTACTGCTGGATATGTCATCGTATATTGTTCTTGCAACGTCACTAACATTTTTCTCTGGTTGGTTAATAATAGATGATATCCGGGAGTCTGTTTAGTCTCTCAGCGCTTTGAGGGCTATCGTACAGTTGAATTGCTGAAATTATGGTCGATGTAATTTTGGATAGTAAACTTTCAATTACTCAAATTTTCCAATACTCAAACTTTCAATTATTAAAATTTTCAAATACTCAAATTTTCAACTCTCAATTTTCCAAATTCTCAAATTTCTAATTCGCAATTTTCCGAATTCCGAAACCTCCCAAATTCTCATTTTGCAAAATTCTCAAATTTCCAAATTCTCAGCCTTTCAAATTCCCAATTATCCAATTCCCAAACTCTCCAAATTCCAAATTTCCTAGAACTCCTAAATCATATCCAAAATTCCCCAAATCTGCAATTATTCAACTCTACAAATCCCCAAATTCCCAAACCCAACTCTCCAAATCCCTAAAACCCCAAACTCCCAAATCATCACATCTATGAAATTCCCTGAATCCTCAAATCCTAAAAATCCCAAAAACTTTCAAACCCCCATATGACCATCATTCGTTAAAAATCCCTAGTTTAACCGAAAAACACCCTCAATATCTCAACATTGCACTCTCCTTCGACAAAACTCCTCTAAACTCCCGAAACTTATCTCACAGCGATCGATAGCTCCGCGATGCCCCCTTCAGCATCGCGTCCGAATCAACATCCGTCACGTTTTCATTCATAACGACGGTGGCGCCGTTTTCTCGAAGACTCCCCCAGCGATCGTTGCGCCACACGGTGTTTTTTTCAATGAACGAGATCACTTTCACGAACTCCCACGTATATCGTTCGATGGTCCCGATAACGAGGGCGCTCGCATATCATTCCCAGAAAATTCGTATTCAAATCGCTGGTGCATACCGCGAAAAGGGCGCATGCGTGACTGGACCGGATCGACACGAGGAAGCCAAGCCAAATTTCTCTCAGTTCTTCTAGTGGCCGGTTTGAGAAGGGCTGCCACGAGAGGAGTATTTTTTTTTATTTCCGTTCATTTCACCTCGCGCCTGCGCCTCCCTTCGCCTACTACAAAATCATTCTCGACGTGACGGCAGACATCGTTCGACGAGATGTCTTATTGTACCCGAATTATTAAGAGCCAGGTACGAACAAATCCACTTCATCATTTTTTCGGCAATCAAAAACGAAGGTATCGATCCGTGTTTGACGACCCCGTTCGTCAAGGTCGACCGTGTCATCTCGAAGGAGATTGACGGTTCCAATTTCGAAAATCTCTACTATGTTTTCCGAGCTTCAAAAATATAATGGTAATTTATTTGGGGATTTATTTTTCGTTATCTCGTACACTAAACCGTGCTTCGTTACGTTCGATCCCATTTTTGATATCCAAAACAATATTTTGCGAATCGCTTTTCGAGCATCGTTATTGGTTGCAGAGAATTTTGAAAATCACTGTTCGAAACACTTCGGAAATACGAACTTCAAACAAGGAAATCGAGAAACGATAACGATAAGAGTTTGGAAGATAACAAATGATATTTCGTTACATAATCTGGTTCGAAAGCTATATAGAAACGCATCGATTTGAACATCTTTGGGAGATTTTGAGGTTATGTTTTCGGCCACTGCGCAGAAAGCATCGCACAGTGGCGCGTACGGTTGAATGGAAAATACGTTTTCCTTATCGAGTTGTTGACAAATCTACGGAATTAATAAACGATAAGAGATCAGTATCGATGACGGAAGTTCTGCTATTAGCGATAACTAGCCGTATAATTACGTCGCATGAATGAAAACATCGTCTCGTTTTGAATAAGAGCGCAAAGAAAATTCTGAATTTATTACGTGCGCGAATAAACGTGTATTACGTAACCGTACATGTATACAGCCGAATTCTGTTTCGTCACGCGAACTTATGTATATGCAATAAGTTGAGTAAAAAGTATAGAAATAGGTACGCAATTCTATTATCGTAACCGTTTGTTGAATTATTTCGTTGCCTCACTTTGCAACGCGATCGTTCGCGCAACGTTATCTACACAACAGCGAATTCGTGTTTGCGAATACTTTCTCGTTATCAGCTGGCTGACGATTGCCAGTGTCAATAAGACCTTCTCATTCCGCGTCAAAATAAAGAGATATGTAATTAGAAAAATAACGAAATCAGACAATTCGTTTTGGTAATCTTTCCGAGAAATTCCACGAATGTTATCTATCGAAGATATTTCTTTTTAATTTGATCAACGAGATAATCAATGATCGATGTTTGTTGCAGAGGCTCGCCGTTTTTGCGGCGGATATTCAACAAAGATGCTTCAGCGTCAGCCCCTTGAGCTTCGCCGCTCAAAAAGTGGCGATGTCCAAATTCGACTCGAGCAGTTACCTTCCTTATGACAAATTGGAGGAAAATCTCAAAATCGTCAAGAAGAGGTGATTAAACTCGAATATCAGTTGATGTTATGATACCATGTTTTCCTGGTCAGACTGATAATTAATAGGGTCAAGCTGAAGATCTCATGTTTCGTCTTTGTCTGCGCAGTTGGGTACTTGGATCGTTTATGGACTTTGTACTGCAATTTTGTATGCCTTCATTTTTCTGGAGTTTTACATTTACACATTTGTACACTCGTACATTTGTGTAATTGTGCATTCGTACATTTATGCATTTGTGTATGTGTACATTTATGCACTTGTACACTTATGCATTTATGTATTTGTCCATTTGTGCATTTTGGCGTTCATGCATTATTGCATTTGTGCATATATACATTTATACATTTATGCATTTGTGCATTTGTACATTTGTGCATATATGCATTTATACATTTGTACATTTATACATTTGTACATTTCCATATCCTAGCTTCAACAAGTACCCAGATGTGTAAACAAGGATCGATAAATCCAAACTGAAAAAGCTTTCAGCCAGCCATATCAGCTGACAACTGAAATCTCCCAGCCTTTCTGTTAACGATAAAATTATTACAGATTGAACCGACCACTGACCCTGTCCGAAAAAGTTTTGTACTCCCATCTCGATGAACCTGACAAGCAAGAAATTGTCCGTGGTACAAGTTACCTCAGACTGCGACCCGATCGTGTGGCAATGCAGGATGCCACTGCTCAAATGGCCATGTTGCAATTTATCAGTTCCGGTACGTTTTCATCGATACAGAACCAATTTCCAAACCCAACAATAATGTAGAACTTCGTGAAAATGTACTATCATCAAATACTACTTCCATGATTCTTATTTTTCTTATTATAAACTTTGCTTAATAATTGCAAAGTCAAGACATTTCACGTCAAATTGTCATTGTCATTCTATAACAAAATTAATAGTAGTAGTTGTACAACAACTAGTTGTACATTCGACAACAAACGTAATAGCTGCAAAATAATCGTACATTCTATAACAAGCTCAACACTTGCAAAGTTCCCACAAAGAACCTAGCAATCTCCACAGAACCTAACTGACCTAAAAATCGAGTACCACTATTCCTACCCAAACCTACAATTCCCCTATTAACATATCTCATTTGCCCTAAAGGATTGCCCAAAGTGGCAGTGCCCTCCACAATCCACTGCGACCACTTGATCGAAGCGCAGATCGGCGGCGAGCAGGATCTGAAGCGCGCCAAGGACATCAACAAAGAAGTATACAACTTCCTGAAGACCGCCGGCGCCAAATACGGCGTGGGTTTCTGGAACCCCGGTTCCGGTATCATTCACCAGATCATCCTGGAGAACTACGCGTTCCCCGGTCTGCTGATGATCGGTACCGACTCTCACACACCAAACGGAGGCGGTCTGGGTTGTCTCTGCATCGGTGTGGGTGGTGCCGACGCGGTCGACGTGATGGCCAACATACCGTGGGAATTGAAATGCCCTAAAGTCATCGGGGTCAAGTTGACCGGAACCCTCAAGGGTTGGACCAGCCCCAAGGACGTGATTCTGAAGGTGGCTGGTATCTTGACGGTGAAGGGTGGTACTGGAGCCATCGTGGAGTACTTTGGTCCCGGTGTGGACAGCATCAGCTGTACCGGTATGGCCACCATTTGCAACATGGGTGCGGAAATCGGCGCCACCACCTCCATCTTCCCGTACAATTACCGTATGCAGGACTACCTCAAGGCGACTAATCGAAAGGAAATCGCTGGAGCTGCCGATCAACATAAGGAGACCCTTCTCACTGCTGATTCTGGAGCTAAGTATGATCAGATCATCGAACTGGATCTTTCTACCTTGGAACCACATGTAAATGGACCATTCACGCCCGATCTTGCACATCCCATCTCTAAATTGGGTATGTGTTTAATTATTCAACTATTCAAATTTGTATTTCTAGTTTTGGGTGTTCTGAATACTTGCTAATTCGTCTGATCAGTTCATCTTTTGCATACGTTTAATATGTTTGGTTCTGCAACTTGTTTCGTTGACAGATCTTGAATGAAAATTTTAGAATGCAAATGATTAGACATATCTGACTACAACTTGTTTCATAGGTAGCTCTTGAAACAAAATCTTGAAATATAAGGATCAAACATATCTGAAACCTAACTCTTGCTTCATAGGTCTACATGTCACCTAGGGTACTTCTCTTTAACTTATCCCTAATCTATGTGTCTATAAATCCTCCCTCGATCAAACAGTTCCATCGAAAGTAACCCACTTGTTCTCTGAGTGGTCCTCACTTGTCAAAATGAACAAAACAATATTCAGATAACCTAAATTGTAGACTTGAAAACGTCAATAGAATAAAAGTAATTCATCCTTCAGTTTCGGCGAATAAAAAATGAAAAATAAGTACATGATTTATAATTAATCGTGACCAGGTGACGCTGCCAAGAAGAATGGCTGGCCAAACGAGATCAAGGTCGGTCTCATTGGTTCCTGCACAAACAGCTCGTACGAGGACATGGGTCGTTGCGCGAATATCGCCAAACAGGCTCTCGAACACGGATTGAAAGCGAAATCTGCATTCAATGTGACACCAGGATCCGAGCAAATCCGTGCCACCATCGAACGTGACGGAATCGTAAGTTTCTCTTCAAAGTTTCCGTTTCGGATGATTGTACATTGTAGTTTAAATTCTTTGACGGTGTGCCAGATATTGGTACATGTCAGCTTGACGGCAAACAACGTTGCACGCGCCAATTCTTAATTTGGGTTCGATCGATATATTTTGACAGTGTGAAAAAAATAGCAGTTCTTTTCTGAGAACAATACTGGATTTAGAATTTCGAAATAGACTGTACATGTTTATAATATACGAAAGTATACGAAGCACATGGTAATTTTAGGCTTATGTAGCGAGTTTGGAATTTTTCTGTAAACGTGAACAACGTACGAAATAGAATTACAATATTTGTATAAATTTCTGTAGGGAAATAAGGGATGTAACCGATAAAGACGAACATTTCGATTTCAAAGTGACGCAATTTACCAAATTGGTTTCCCAAGAAATTACGAGTCTCGTTTTATCTCGGAACTGTGCAATATTCCCGGACAGTTTATCGTCAGCATAAAAAACAATGCAAAAACGAGCATAGAACATTGCACGTTTCTCCATCCGTGATATTTCCAACACATCGATAAGTTAGATCGATAAAGAGCCTCGAATTTCTACGTTGCGCAAACGAACGTGACAGCAATAACGATCACCAAATTCGAAAACATCGAGTGGAATGATAAAGCGGTAAACATTAATTTTTCAGGCGAAAACCCTCCGCGATTTCGGTGGTACCGTTCTCGCCAACGCTTGTGGACCTTGCATCGGTCAATGGGACCGTAAAGATATC
This sequence comes from Megachile lagopoda, assembly GCA_036983795.1. Taxonomy (NCBI): domain Eukaryota; kingdom Metazoa; phylum Arthropoda; class Insecta; order Hymenoptera; family Megachilidae; genus Megachile; species Megachile lagopoda. Next base: position 9,344,939 of record CM072798.1, read on the forward strand.
AAGAAAGGAGATAAGAACACCATCGTCACATCGTACAATCGTAATTTCACTGGTCGTAACGATGCCAATCCAGCTACGCACGCTTTCGTTACGAGCCCTGAACTTGTCACTGCCCTTTCGATCGCCGGCCGATTAGACTTCAATCCTGTCTCCGATAAACTTAAGGGAAAAGATGGCAAGGAGTTCCTTCTCAAGGATCCTTTCGGTAAGCATTTATGACAAATTTAATATAATTGGAAGAAATGCTAACAGGGACATTAGACTTTCGTTATTTCCCCGCGTAAGGGGCTGTAGAGATAGAAAACTTGATGGCGATAATTTTTCATACTATGTGGCAATTTAACGTGTGATCCATGCATTCTAATATGCACGAATGGTTCTAACGCCAACTTGTGGTGATCTTTACACGTTCTAATGTCAATACGTGGTGATCTAACGCGTGGTAATCGAACGCGTGGTAATCGAACGTGCGGTAATCAAACGCGTAGTAATCGAACGTCTGGTAGTGTAACGCGTGGTAATCGAACGTGTGGTTATCTAACGCGCTGCAATACTGAATCCTGCCAACCTAACGCATTACAATACCAACACCTGGCCATATAACGCGAGTCCATATAAGAACTTCCAACATCAACACCTGTACTATTCAATTCCCATAATGATCACATATCATTTAAACCAATCCGCAAATTATTCACAAACACAGAAAATTCAGCTTACAGAACAATCTGCAAACATAGTATGTGAAAGGATCAGAACGATAAGTGTGATAAAAGCAATTTACATGAAATTGTACATGAGTCACACGGATTATCATATTCGTTTCATAACGCGTCTGAAGACTAATAGATGTCTGGTCGCCCGTTGATAAAAAACGGTAGTCCACCGAATTTATGAATTGCTAAATATTGCGAAATATTTTTCTAGAGTAGACATCCGCCTTGGGAATGATATTCTTTTTTTTGGTCAGTCTCGGCTAAGTTTTGACGGTTGCTTAACGGGGCGATTCGTATGAGTGTACCGATAACAGTACGGTACAATGTTTGCTGTTATGGTTGCGGAATGAACAAAGTTCTTTCGTATCTACGACCGGATTATTATTTCGCGTGATAATTATTTGTCAAGATGATCCGAGCGGCGATGCTCGTGGAACTCTTTCATAAGACGTCAAGGCTACATCTGCTAGTATCAAGCTACGTCACACATACGTCTAGGCGAAAACATTCTCGCATCGTTATTTTGATAATTCTACCGGGTGATTTAAATGCTACCCCGTCAAAAACTAAGAGCATGTGATATTGTAATAGTTTTGGAAATGACCCTCTTGTGGCCCTCGAAGTAGCCAGTGCGTTAATCCCTTAACATACAATTTTCTGGATTGCATCATTCACAGCTAGCTAATTATTATAACTTTGGGAACTAAAGAAGGTTAAAATGTAAATTATTTTGCCTTCAGCGATCCTTGATTCTACAGATTATAATTAACCCAAAATTCAATTGAAGTGAAAATACGAGTCTTCGACTCTAGTGTGCGTCATGAGTGCGTCGCGTTATTGTAGGACAAGGGGTTCAACAATCAACTTTTGCTAGTTAATACATTCTTCGGATATTAATAATGCAAACTTGTATTATTCCAGGTGACGAGCTTCCCAGCCGAGGTTTCGACGCAGGAATGGACACCTACGATGCACCGCCCTCAGACGGCAGCAAAGTCAAGGTCGACGTGAGCCCGAAGAGCGAAAGATTGCAGCTATTAGAACCGTTCGACAAATGGGACGGCAAAGACCTCACCGACATGACAGTTTTGATCAAAGTAAAGGGCAAGTGCACCACTGACCACATCTCTGCTGCTGGCCCATGGCTCAAATACCGTGGCCACTTGGACAACATCTCCAACAACATGTTTATCGGGTAAGACAACCTTATCAGTCACATCCAAACATAGTCCCTAATCAGAAATTTGTGCGGTATAAAGCCTGGTCATCAAAATCAATTTGAAAAACACGATTGGGTATTTTCGATAACTCGAAAGATAGCGAAGATAACGTAGCTATAAACATTTTCTGATCCTGTTGTCTTTAGAAGATTCGAAAGAAACTTGCCAAATAATGATCATAGTCATGATACGCGAAATGCAATCTGAGACACGTACCCAGGTTACAACATCAATATGTGTCACTGCTTAACGCTTTAATTTATGACCATATTATATCGGATCCTTCAGCTAAACCGCTTCTGTTATCGCTGCGCTGATTTATCTTCAGAACTGCAGCATGTGTCTAGAGAATATCACGGAGGACAATTATTTAGGTGGTCTTGCAGGACCGTCATCATCGTTCATTTCTCAGAACCTGTCAAGATTATTTTAATGTATGATCTTTCTACTTTGTTCATGATCGATATCATTGTGTACTTCTCAAAACCTGTTAAGATTATTTAAATATATCATGCATCATGAGTTCTGTGTTGGTCATGATCAATCTTTTGATGCAACTTTGATCAGATTTTGATAGATGTGATAGCAAGTGGTCTTGGACTATTTATGTACATTATCTTGTAGAAATTAGGTATGAAGGCTTATCTGCAAAATTTATACATTTACACAAATCTCCAGAAGTACAAATTTGCACAAATGTTCAGAAGTACAAATTTGCACAAACCTTCAGAACTCCAAATCTGTTCAAATTTCCAGAAGTAAAAATTTGCCCAAAGCCCACGAACAAAATACGACTACACACGTAAATGACACTATAATGATTTTGCAGTGCCGTGAACGCTGAAAACGGAGAAATGAACAAGGTGAAGAACCAGTTGACCAACGAATGGGGAAAAGTGCCGGACGTAGCCCGCCATTACAAGAAGAACGGTGTGAGATGGGTGGCCGTTGGTGACGAAAACTACGGGGAGGGATCCTCTCGGGAGCACGCTGCCCTGGAACCACGACATCTTGGCGGAAGAGCGATCATTGTCAAGAGTTTCGCTCGTATTCACGAAACTAATTTGAAGAAACAAGGATTGTTACCTCTGACCTTCGCTAATCCTAGCGATTATGACAAGATTCAGCCCACGGATAAGATCAGCCTTCTGGGATTAAAGGATCTTGCGCCCGGCAAAGTATGTTCAATGCTATCAAATATTTCTTGACTATTCACTATGGGGAGAATTCATTGTTATCCGGAAAATTGACAAATTATCAAATTTCTACCTTTCTAAATTTTTAAGTCCTCAAATTCCAAGACATCGAATTCTTAAATTTCCGAACTCATGTCCCAAATTTCTACGTCCACAAACTCCAAAACGTCGAATTTCTACATTCCTAGGTCCACAAACTCCCAAATTTCCAAGTACCAATAAAATTATGGCACAAGAAACCTTACAAAGCCAAGTACCACGTCTAACTAGCATCACTCCCTGTAAGCCTAACATCTCCCCGTAGGCGTAACCACTGAACAAAAGCTAAAGAGTTGTCAATTTGCAGCCCGTGAAAGCGGAGATCAAGCACAAAGACGGCAAGGTGGACAGCATCTCCTTGAACCACACGATGAACGAGCAGCAGATATCCTGGTTCAAGGCGGGATCGGCCCTGAACCGCATGAAGGAGATCGCGAGCGGCCAGTAAACGGATATCCAGGAAAAGTCTCGTTCGAGGGAGGCGTGCACGATATTTCGTAGTTAGTTGCATGCATACCGATATGCGACACGAGGGCGGAACAGATCGGTATGATGCTATAATTTTCCAGGTAGTTTCGCTTGAAACTAATCGTGAACGTCGCGAGGATGCGCTCGCAGGGCAGCGTTTCAAAGGGGAGGATTTAAACGAGAACACGTCCATCGATACGACACTTGAGTGTGCGCGCGTGTACCGTTTTTTTCGTGACAGTATCTCAACATACGCTGCGACGAGCAGAAATGACGATCGAGTCGGGTAACATTCATTGTCTAGCGAAAGATGTTCATAGGACGCGTATAATCTTAGATGATACGTTTTAGAGAGTATTCCAGTTCGAGGATGAGGCGCAGGAAAACGAGGAGAAACTTCCGTGTAACGAAGGATCAAAGGAGCAATCTGGACGTGCCAAATGTGTTCATTTTTTGAAAAGTCGTGTACAGCCCGCCAATGGCACGTCGAGATTGCACGATTTTGTCGCTGCGCGCGAGCTTCCTTCAGGCTCCGAGCTTCTGTGTATATAATTGTTCACGATGTAGAATGCATCATGGTTATACAGTTTTCTAGACTGATTCAACGAAATCGCTGTTGTTGTCAAATAAACGATCGCACAGTGAATAGAAAATATCTGGTTTCATTTATTCGAAAACTTTCCTCGTCTCGTTTCCTGCATGTTCGGACTATTTCATTTTCAAGATTCATTTGATGAATGGAAATTTTGTGATTGTACTCGTCATCGTCTCCAATTAACATTTGATTAAAATTTGCAAAAGTAACTTTAACGAACATTAAAATTGCGTATAATGTATGTGATATATTATGATACATTTTATGTGTTATATGCAGAATGCTGTGATGCATGCTACAGATGCGCCATCACGATATGTACATATCACAGAAAAGAAATTTGTATTGCATTTTAGTAATAGAGTTAGTGATACATAATTCTGTAGTAATTACTGACCGATGTTAATGAAGGAAACTGCATTCAATTTAAATCTACGATCTTCGTAATTGAAAAGTACAATGATTTCAAGTTAATACTATTTTAATATCAGTGTCTTCAGCAAATAATTCGAAACATTTCTAATTTTAAAAATACTATAAGCATTATAAAAACTTATAAACCTATTATATAACAAATACTCCTTATATAACACATTTAGAAAATGAATTAATCCCATTTTCACGTTACAATTGAAATTGAAATTCCATATTCAAACAATTTTTCCAACTAAATATTTCAGATCAGTGAATAATTCCAGGTAAGTTCAAAAGTTTTAAAAGTATATTTGCTCGATGATCTAACCTCAATACTGAGGTGAATTCTTCCAAAATCAATCGTTAATTAATTAATCACGTATAGAACCACTCACCCCTTGGAACAATAAAGAAGGTACATTTCCGGTGATTAATTTCGATATCCGTCAGAACTGTACTTAATTATCCTTCGAAAATGATCAACTGCAGCAACTTATCACTATCGATCAATGGTCACTAATTTAATTTAAATTTGAAATTGTACTTGTATGCACCGTATTTATGACAACCCTCCAAACACGAGCTCATTTCATTTTTGAAACATTTTTTCAATTTCCTTCCTAATTTTCCGTAATTCGCAATTATTCTCCTCCGACAAGATTTAAAAATCTATAATAAAATCATTCCGAATTACAGTGATCTTTACAGAGGATTAATCTTTGAATTAAAATTATTAGAAAAATGATTGCGAAGAAAATTTTCTTTTACATTTCAGCATTTTAATTTTTATTTAGTATACCGTGTATCAAATTGAATTCGGAAGCTGATAATTTTACAGCGTGTGTTCTCGAAACTTGTGAACATAATTCTCCCGGTAATCTCGAAAGAAATCTAAAAGTACAGGAGCCATTGAAAAGTTTCCCTCTTTTAAGTACGTATTTATCACGCCATATGTTTCGCAAAAGTGGGGCGCATGTTTCGTTACCACGACAACGAACTCCCATAATCGTACACAAAACATCGACAGAGAATAAACTTGAAGCACATAATACTTTATTGTGGCAGTCTCTCGTTTTCACCGGTGAAATTTAGTGCGGTGCGAATCGCAATGTCTGTCGAGGGTGAATTTTTCCTGTCGATCACGGGATCTATCGAATACGCGGAGTTTTACGATACGAGCAACGCGTATTGCAAGTACGGCTTCCATTTTGGGCCTGAATGGTCTGTTATTGCCGTAAGTTAATTTTTTCGGCCATTTGTCTTGTACGAGGGTGATGAGTTGTAGTAGATGAATAATAATAAAATGAGACAGTAAATAAAAAATTGGAATTATGAAATTGGAGTTTGAGTAAAAAATGAGGTTCCATATAATTGATCTCAGATTGAAATAATTATTCTAACATTTTCATTAATTGATCTTCAATTGAAGTAATCTATGATTAAAGTAATTGATCTTACATAAAAATAATCGATCTTGATCGGAAATAATTAATCTTGCATTAAAGTAATTGATCAGAAATTTAAATAAGTGACCTTAAATAAAAATAATTGATCTTAAATTAAAACAATCAATATTAAGTCAAAATAATCTCACACCGAAATAATAGGTGTCAAGTTAAAAAAAGTTATCCAAAACTTAAATAATTAATTTGAAATTATAATTGAAATTTTTAATTAATCTCAACATTCGATAGCTACGATTTACTAAGTTAATAAATAAATCATACTCACTCGTGCAATTATGTTAGGGTATCGAGGAAGGTCTGACGCAAATGTGCAAGTGCAGTAGTGACCCTCGAAATTTGGCCGTATGGAATTTCCCATTGGAAATAACGTTTAAAAGTACCAATCCCCATGGATGTAAGTTAAAGTGGTTAATCCCTTTCGATGAGGATTCTCTTTGCAGCGCCTATATTAGATTTGGATTAATCGAACTGTCCACTAAAATCAACTTCAATCCCTATTTTTGCATTTATAATCTCAGACCACCATCGTTACAAGTTCCTCATTCACAAGAATAAACTAAAATTGCAATGATTACTTTCGTCCATAAAAAAGCTAGAATATCGAAAACCTTTGTACTCGAAGGACAGCAATTAATAAAATTGGAAGTAGGTATTATAAATCTAGAATGTACATGATAAACATAATGAAACAGACAATAGTACCAATATCAAAAAGATAATTTCAAAAGAATTGATCGAATTCTAAACTTGCCATCTCCCAGAAAAAATACCTTCGAGCGCAAAGGATTAACAGAATTAAAATGATATTTATAGCGGATTCAGCGCTGTTTAATATCGAACTAATAACTTGACGAAAGTGTCGGTAACTTAGCTTTCCGTACATAGAATCGTAGCAATCTTTTCGGTGAAATTGTATCTCAGGGCCCCAGCTAATAATGTCGATCTACGGCCTGGACATCTTTGGCCACGACGTCATCAGAGGATACGGAGTATGCCATTTACCGCTGAAAACAGGCTACCATAAAAAGAGGTATTAAGGTATTTCTCATCGCCTTAAACGGCTGATTAACACCATCTAAATCCAAAATATGTTGCTAAAATTCCTTCAAATATTTTTCGCAACTATTTTATTTATATTTTATAAATGTTCTTTTACCTGTTCTTTGCTTACCCATTTAATTAACCGGCCGACGTTAAGTTGATTAATGAAAATTTTGTAGGGTGTCAGTATATGTACCAGAGTCCTCCTCCATGTTGCAACGATTTGCAGCTTGGTTAACAGGCAGACGGCCAGAGCTAATTGATCCAACGATATTGGCCTCAGGTGGCGGAAGGGAACGTAAGGCAATATTTTGAAGCATTTAACGCTGGTCCACAATGACCCGTTACGGTTAACATCAAATTAATTGCGATCAAGTTTCAGTAGGCATTGGGGACGATCTAACATGTTCGATGTATTAACGTTTTCTATCGACAAATTCCGATTAACCCATTTTACTTCATACTTTCGTGGCACTGAAAGGGAAAATTATTTACGTCATTTCACACTGTTCTATATCATTAAATTTGAAGTTATTTAAATAATGAAAGTTAAAATTTGTGAGAAAAATGATACCACTGGGTTGTTAGGTTGCCAAACCTAAAGTTTAGGTGAAACCTTTGATGTGAACAAGATCCTGGTGCTCATGTTGCTCAGTCCATCTTTTTTAAGTCACACGATGACCCTGAAAGAACAATAATTTGTCAGAAAATGAATTAAGGAATATTTGCATGCGACAGATTTGATCAGTGATCGATCACTAATTGTTAAATTGGTATTAGTACATGTCTGTGCGTATATTCCTTTTGTGTATTTTATATTTATAGATTTCTACTATTTTCAACTTGGTATATCTCTAGATTCAAATATCCTAATACCTCTATATTTCTCAATTCCAATATGATGACATTGCTATATCCCTAGACTCCTCTAGATCTCAGTCACTATATCCGTAAATTCCTCTATTCCCGAATACCTATGTCCCTAGACTCCTCTATTCCCGAGTCCCTATATCCCCAGATTCCTCTAGATCCGATTTACTATATCCCCAGATTTCAATATTCTCAAGTCCCTATATTCCTAGATTCTTCTGTTCCCGAATTCCTATGTCCCTAGATTCCAATATTCCCGAGTCCCTATGCCCCTAGATTCTAATATTCCCGAATGACTATGACCCTAGATTCCAATATTCCCGAGTCCCTATGTCCCTAGATTCTAATATTCCCGAATTCCTATGTCCCTAGATTTCAATATCCCCGAGTCCCTATGTCCCTAGATCCCTCTATTCCCAAGTCCCTATATCCCCAAATTTCAATATTCTGAGATTTCTACATCAATAGATTTCTGTATATCCAGATCCCAATGTCCCTAGAATCCTATGTCTTCAGATTCCTATGTCCCTAGAACTCCACACCGTCAAATCCCCATATCCCTAGATTTCTCATTCTCAGATCTCCACATCCTCGTATCCCTATATCCCTTGAACCTCATATGTCCATATCCCAAGTCTCCATAACCCAAATACTGAATACAATCACAAATCCACCAATAAATCACCATATATCAGCACATAGTTATATAGTTCAAAACGTTCCAAAAAATCATTCAAAAACACATAACAAAAATGGTCCTTATTAAACACAAGAGAACAAAAGCTCAATGATTTTATGAACGCAACCCGTTTTCAATATCACCACCGTACCCCGATGATTTCCAAGTCCGACACAGTTCACGCTTCCCCGGCGTTCAAAGAATAAGGGAATAAAGCGATTTGAATGGAAGAGCTTAACGAAGGAATACAGTTTATTACGAACGATTTACAGATGTCATAAAACCCGGGCAGAAAAACGTATGCGCGCACCTGATGTTTCTCTCCCGAGGCACGAGGTAATAATTTTCTTTATAATTGCAGTGACGCGCATGAGGGTGGAGGGTATTGTTACGGTAACGTTCAACGTCGTGCTGAAAGATTTCTTCAAGCTTGGCTACAACAACGGCGAGAAACAGAAGAAATAATGAGACCTGTTACCAACGTAAATGTCCTCCATTAACGGGGCTAATATTTTCTTCTTCTTCCCTCGCGCTATATCGCTGCGGAACCGCGGGACGTCTCGCGAGATTTACGAAAATTGTTTTTATTAATGACCAGGCTCGTTAACTGCGATACAGTGATTGAGACGGTAACAGGAAATTAATTACCGAAGATTGATGTTCATCGTTTAAAACGGTGCTTCAACGACCGTGTTTTATACGCGCACGTGTATGTAATATTTCATCGGAGAGCTCGAGTGCTATCGAAAAACACGTAATTATGAATGTAACTGCGCGTGATAACGAATAAATGGATTTCGGTAATTTATTTACTCGAATGGAAATCTTTGGTACTCACTTTAATGGCCTACGCAGTCAAATAGGACCTGGAAATATTTTAAGAATTTATTTTAAAAAACTTTATGCAAATTCACGAAGTAATTCAACGTGTGCATACGCATAAAACAAACGAAGAACGAATATATTCCTTTGTGTGATAATTATTAAAGTAACCTACGTTCCTCGATCACACACATGTGCGCGGCCATTAAAGAGTTACGCGAAGGTTCGAATACTTTCAGAATTTTGGAGTCTTCAAGTTCTAAAATTCTGAAATCCCAGAAGATTCGGAGAAAATCTCAGAATTTTAGTTACAAATTGCCTTTAAAATCCAAAAATTTCAGAATTGTGAAACCTCGAACTAAGTTCCAAATATCAGAACTGATCTTCAAGAACCTCAAAATCTCACAATTCCACAAACTTCCAAATTTGAAAATCCCAAAATCTTAAACCTCCAAAAATCCCTAGCCTTAAAAATCAACCTCCCGAAATCCAGTATCCCAAATAGCAAAATTTCCAAGCAAATTAAAAAATTCCTCGAATTCAACTTCGCACCCATTACTCGAAATTTCATTAAACCTTTAGCACACGCTCAACAGCAGTTCAGCATTTCAGTAGCTGTACATTCATCTTGTCCGTCGATACCTGTTTCCTGCAGCAAATCAATCGTTCGGATGTTTCCGCAAATTGTTTCGCGTATCACCGCGAAGAAATCCCTCGGACAGAAAAGTCGATGCACCTGTCGATATAATACAAACTGCACTTCATTTTCCGCATAAACGTACGAAAATATTTCCGCGCGATTTTCCCGTGGAAATGTATTTCCTCGAGCATTCAATGTTCCGTGACAGGATCAATCGCTTTGCTTTAACGGCGCATAAATAGACACAGTTACATACGTTACGGAAGCAACGGGAAACTAATTAACGCGGAGTAAACGAGCAGGATTTGTTTCTGCATGAATTATAACGATAGTGAACTGGCGCAGTTTCGAAAATAAAATGAACATTAACCTTCGAGTATAGTGAGGAGAATGACTCGTGACACACTTGTGACGCACTTGTGACACTCGTGATGTACTTGTGACACTCGTGACGCAATCGTGACGCACTCGTGCGTCAGCTGTAATCAATTTTACTCGAATTTTGAACACGCTTCAATTTGAAGTCCAATTATAATTTGTATGTTCCACGATTGCATATAATACCAATTTAACATAACATTTCATATATCTTTGTCTGTTTTAATAGTGCAGTTGTAATTAATTACCTTTGACTGACGTGCCTGACAAATAAATAAATCATGGATTAACGCTACAATTATCCCAAATTGACTGGTTTCAGTACACTAGAAACCTATAAAAGCAAGTATGTAATTGATACTTGTAGAGTTAATATGGAAGGCAACAACAATCTTGTTATAAATACGTTTTTTTTTATTAGAATAGTCTTGTAACATAGTCTTGCATATTTTAGTGCACAGTTCGTGTCAAGTGTGTCCAGTTAACAGTCAATATCCTGCACAGCTTACCGCGATTATGGTAAACGGTATCCGCCAGCCATTTCATATTTTAGTGGCGAACTGTAACGTTGAAGGAGATCACTATAACTATCGGAAGATATTACGGAATGTTTCAGAACGATCGTAGCGTGATGGGATTGTTAATAACGTTCGAGTACATGTTCCTAGCCGCGAACATGCGCTGCCATTGTTCGCTACAGTGGAATGCAGCTCACGTTCAGTATATCGCATTCGAAAAATTATGCTTTTCGATGGTATATGCATTGCTTCTTCGTGAATTGTTAATGAATTTTCGCGCTTCGACATTTTTTATTTTGTTACTTGGGAATTTAGGAATTTCAAATTTTACAATGTAGTCATTTAGAAACCCCATATTTTCCAATTCACAACTTTACAGATTTACAAATTGTCAAGTTAACCAATTACAAACTAGCGAAATAACAAATTTACAAATGTATAAATTTCCAAATGTACAAATTTCCAAATATACGAACATCAAACATAATTCAAGAAATTTTGACTGAATAGCGATAACACAAAATCAATCTTTAAACATCGAAATTTCGAGTACAAAGTTTACAAACGATCGTACACCAAGTACATTTAGGATTTCAATTTGTACAGCCCTCCATAAACTCTTTCTCCAGCGGGCCATATATCGGGAGTCTAATATACTGCTTTCCACAAGAATGTTCGAGGTTAATGGTAGCGTGAATCGATCTGGACATTATTCTGTCCGCGATGGACGAATGAAAAAAGGACGCAGTAAATTGTCCGCAATTTCCTCTCCTTCGTTCCTGCGGTCCGATAAAATCTGTGTAAAAGGGCAAATGCAATAAAATGTATCGAAAGAGTAACGCGAGTCTCGAAATTGCAGGAGTCGTGTTTAACGGTGTAAAAGAAACTCGTATCGACATAGCTGAAGCGATCGACTCGCGACGATGTGTTCGCGCGAAAATATGCTTTGTAAATGGTCTGTTTCCGGTTACCTATTCGACGCAATGCACAATAGCCAGTTGGTTGGTTACATTTCGTTTCTTCCGGTCGATCAAGCGGAATCGGGAGAAATCTTGGACGTGAATTGCATTTCGACGCGATGCCACTTATTTTTCAGTCGGGACATGTTCGGTTGCTTCGTGTACTTTTTACAATCGCAGAGTGAAAAATTCTACTGAATTATTGACACGGATTCTGCAATACAACCATTTTATTCCCGAACAAACGCACGGTATAATTAATCCTTCATATGCTACGATATTACTTATCGAACAAAATTAATTTCCTCTTTCTCAAACTGTTCTTATTTGAAAGAAAATTTATTCAAATTTTATTAAAAGCATCATTACTTGTAACACATATTTGTCCATTTATTTATAATTTTTAAAAATTATGTACGTTCAAACATATTTTATTCTACTACAAACATTTTCTGTCTTTTGTTCTGATATCCTTTAAATTTTCCCGCCAGTGTTCAAAAATACAAGTGGCGCCACCAGTCAGCGCAACATAACCCAACTCTAACCTCTAACATAAATCATTTAACTTAACTAATTTATAATAACTACCAACGAACAGAAAAAATACACGTATACTGCTTAAAAACAAATTTCTCGGTGAAATAAGTTTCGAAAGTGCCAATACTGATCGAGACGCGTCGATTAGTTTGTCAAACTGTCCACAGATGGCAGAGTCGATTAAAATTTCAAAATAAAGTAATAAATAGGTGCATTCCTCAAACAATAAGCAAATGTAGCTTCAATTTTTCATAAAGTTTGTCGTTTGATTTTCAATGTGACATGTTTAACGTTTACAAACGATACGCAATTAAACGAGGAATGACGCCTTTGTGTACGAAATTAAAACTGGCAGAGAAGATTCAGCAACGAATGCAAATTTCAGCTGCAATATCACGCGCGTGACAGGAATGGTATTTTACAATTTAATCAAGCAGAAAAACATCCTATGCATGTGTAAATAAGTTCATCTGTTTTTAAAGGATTACTGATATCGCGAGTGACCTAAAAAATTACGCCGATATTCCGCGAAATGAAACGTCGCGATCAGCCGTGCGCTACCAGCGAGAATTTTAATGAATTTCTGGCTGGAAAATCAGCTAAACACCCCGGGGCAACAATTAAACTTTCTTAACCGTGTATTTGTTATTTGTATCTATATTTAACAAACATTTCTCTCGTCGACTGTCCTCTGCGAAGAATGAGAAATTTTTTCGTGTCTCCAGAACTCGAGATTCGTTATAACTCGTCAAGTCGTTGTTGACACGCGCGCGAAAATATTTAGCAAGTAAATAGAGGAACCATTGCATGCAGTTGTGTGCGCACTTTATTATTCATTTTTCATTTTTCAGAGATACTCTCGCGAGATTTTTCATCCGATGAAAAATGGGACTTAAAATTCAAACTTTGCCCGTCTATCAGTTTCCAAAGGCGACACGAGTGATATAGTGTGTCGCGATACAAGGTCTGGCGATTTAATACGTCGCAAAATAACGAGTTGCGAAACTGTGTGACGACGTCAACGCGTGCTGATGTAATGCGTTACGATATAAAATACGGGGTAATTTTAATATACTGCGATATAACACGCTGCAAATCCAACCAGAGGCAATATAACGCGTGGCGATATAACGCGCTGCAAATTCAACGCGTGGCGGTATAACGCGCTACAAATTCAACGCGTGACAATATAACGCGCTGCAAATTCAACGCGTGGCAATATAACGCGCTGCAATTCCTACGCGTGGCAATACAACGCTTGGCGATATAACGCGAGGAAGTACAACGCGTGGCGATATAACGCGTTGCAATTCCAACACGTGGCAATATAACGCGCTGCAAATTCAACGCGTGGCAATATAACGCGCTGCAATTCCTACGCGTGGCAATACAACGCTTGGCGATATAACGCGTTGCAATTCCAACGCATGGCAATATAACGCGCTGCAATTTCAACGTGTGGCGATATAACGCGAGGCGATATAACGCATAGGAACTCCAACGCATGGTAATATAACGCATTGCAATTCTAACACGAGGCGATATAACGCATTGCAACAAACGTGTTTCTTATTACGTTTGCAAACATTTCATATAACAATTTCATTGACCAAAAGGCAATAAATAAATTCATATTTCTCCACGATAAATATATAACCTTTCCTTTATTTCCACACAAGCACACGATTCCTTTGTATGCGTAATTTGACAATTCGATTAATAATGTATTAAACTATCGATTTCTCTCTCGTAAACCTTCGTTATTTTCCGTGCTTGTTGTTCGTTCGATAGGTGTACGCGACAAAGTCGATAAAACGATTCTTTGGAAATTACATACGATGTTCAAGGGGTAAAATATCGAAGGTTTCCTTTATTTTCCTTCCAACCAACGTCATTCTTCAAACATCAAACAACGACGAACTTTTCTTTAACGGCACTAACTTATCGTTACAGCTAGCATTAAATTACAATACTGACGAGTTGCACGCAATCATACTTTGTGATTATTATATACCTCGTAGGCGACATACACGTTAGTCGAGCGCGACTAAAAACAAAAAAAGAAAAAAAAAATAAGGAGAAAACAGAAAACAATATAACATTAGAGCGACGTCATCGACGTCGGGTAACCATTCGAGATTTGTTTGCGCTAAAAGGGCGATACTCTCGTGCGTTTCGTTAAGCACAACGAATTTAACCACATTCGAGGTTCAAATCGATGCAATCGTAAATTCAAATTTGATGCACGAATTGTGGAGTAGACCGAGGTGGAAAGTAACAATTTGCTATAATTTTAAAAGAACGTTTATGGTCGTTCAAGTACTGTTCGCATGCAAACTTGTGCTTATTTCGCACTATTAACATAATATCGTTTCAAGTTGAAACAATTACAATTATTAACAAAAACGAATAATAACAAAACATTGATCACAAAAAGCTCCAAAATTTTAATCACGACATCCTTTCTTTTCTACTGCCGTTCGTAAACATTTCTTTTTCTCGTATCATGTTAGACTGCATTGTTAAGTGCGAACTTACTTTCACCCAGATCTACCTCACGGTGCTTACGTTGCAAGAACAGAACCGAATCAAACCGGGTAATTGTACAGCCAACTGTAAGTACAAACACCTACTATCAACGCGGACAAGAATGATAATGTTCGATCACGATTTGTGAGACAAAGAGAAGATTCTCTTAAAGCATACGTGGGGTTGAACGGTGGGTCTTGCAAAATGCGCTGCCCTGTTTTTTCCGTGTAGACTAGATTCGTTGGAAAATACACGTTGCATTGTCATCTATGAAACCTGGAACAAACGATATCCCTTCAAAAACCATACAACCTGAAGAAAGTACACTTAACTAGTGTTAACATCAATAGTTCATCCGCATTAAAACAGTTCAAACAAACAGCAAAACGTTATAAATATTCCCAGAAAAAAAAAAATGAATTCAACAACCCTCAAATAGAAGAAAAAACGGGTTCAAAGAAATTGAAAAAACAGCGTATAGATTCGACGAAAGGACGAGTTCAAACAAATTGAAAAACCGAATAGATTCGACGAAGGAACGAGTTCAAACAAATTGAAAAACGTGTACAATGGGCGTGAACAAATTGAAAATATATGTACATTCACAAAAATTCTAAAATTTAAACTGAGGTGAAATGAAATATAATTTATCTAAAGATGGATGTACGTATCGAAGATGTGTTAAAAGTGTATTAATAATTAAACGCAGCAGTGACAAGAAAAATGTACTTTCAATGTTCGATATCACTCCATTGATTAGTTACGTTTCTCACCTGTTATTCTTCCATTACCGTGAAAAAATCACTGGTGTTTCTGGGTTCTCTTCCTTTGACGGTCGAGAAGGTGTTCAGGAACTCGAGGACCACTCCATTGGTCCATCCAAAACCCGTTTGTACATTGTATTCTCCTCCACCGCCTCCTTGACCAGGTATAATCGCATCGTACTGCAATTAAAAGACTAATTATCTCCAGCAATCACTCGATTCATCCTCAAAGGACCCTCTACTCGGAAGTAATCAACGTACGCACCAATCGACTTTCTTTATTAACTTCCGTAAGTGCTGTCGTGCACAGAAGCTTGCTTTGGAAGATACAAGAAAGACGGCTGTTATCGTGATTACTATCTTTGTTCCAGAATTTCACTACTACTTCTAATGTTGTTCATTTCTATATAACTACTACTAGCTCCGCGATATTACACACAAATATAATTTCTATTTTCAATTTAATTTAAAATAAATATTCTCATTGATCTAGAGATTCCCAAAATTCCAAAACCCTGAATCTCCAAATACACGTGGTCTTCCGTCCGATGCACAAAGGAATTTCCCTTTCCACCAATTACGACCATATCGTCACTTTCTCACATCGACAACCCCAGAAGTTAGTTCTATTAACAAGAATAATGTAGACATCGAAAAACGAAGGCAAGATTTGCCGTAAAGTGTACCAAGTTCCATACAGAATTCTAACGACGAAGAGACAAGAGAATCAACACTTGGAGCTATCTCGCGATGACTAATTAAAGTTTACCAAGTTGATCATTGAGCGGGATTAACTTTTGCTTCTAATGAAATTCTGAACAAGGACGAGAAGAAACGTCGATGTCTCTTTCTCCTATGCCGGTTACGCACATATACAAAGCGGACGGTTGCAAGGCAATCCGTAGTCAAAGAGACTCTTGTCTCTCGCTCTCTCTCTCTCTTCATCCCTTAAGACAAATCGCGATTAAAGTAACTGGAGGAAAAGAAGGAAAACTCGAGGGAATGCTTCGTTAAGGTGTGTTAAAAATTCATTACCTTTTACAGGGCACGTTGTTTGCATTTACTCGCATTAGTCGTCTCGTTTTCGACGGCCAAATGAATTGCATTTAATTTGTTAAAAAGCACTCCGATAACGCCGCGGTGATCCGGTTAAGTTGAAAATCCTCCGCTCAAGAAACTAGAGATTTCTCGCGGAACATAAGATTATGCCGGGAATCGATACAATTATTGTCTCAAACGATAAGCTCGCGGTGAAAACGGCTTTATAACGAAAGATTATTTCCAGGATCGTTAGCACCGAGCAATTCTTTTATCGGGAAAACAATTTATTTTCCAAGAACAAAAAGGCAACGAGCTCCTTTTTCTGTCGCTTTTAAGTTATTTTTAAACTTTAGATTTTTTGAATTTGACGATACTGGAATGTAGGGATTTAGAGGTATGGGGATTTAGGGATGTAGAAAATTTAGGAAGTAAGGATTTAGGAAGTTGGGATTTAGGGAGTAGGGATTTAGAGAGTAGGGATTTAGAGAGTAGGGATTTAGAGAGTAGGGATTTAGAGGAGTAGGGATTTAGAGGAGTAGGGATTTAGAGGAGTAGGGATTTAGAAGAGTAGGGATTTACAAGTATAGGCACCTAAGAGTGTATAAATTTAGGGATATAGAAATTTAGTTGTATAGGGATTTAGGAACGTAAAAATATAGAGAATGTGGAGATATCTACCAAAATTTATCCAAATTGAGAAATCTACAGTGATTCATAATAAGATGGAAAATTTGTCAATGGTAATGTGTTCGTATAAATTTTAAACAATGGAAAAGAACGTCCAATTTCTTCTATAGCATTCGATACGATTTCCTCAGCAATAAATTCCACGTCTAATAACGATAATGCCCGCGATAATTTTCTTCGATATTTCCTGAACTTCATTGAGAATTATTGTCGCTAGGGGTATAAAACTGCAATTACGAGCTAGGCTCTTAAATCTTCTTTTGTAGTTCGCAGCAATTTCGAGCAGGACTATCAGAACTCGTGTAATTTGAAAAATGCCATCCCAATTAAACACGAGGCCAATTTATCTCAACACGTTGTTCCATTACATTTTACAGCCTTGTTATTAATTTCAGACATCGAGACTTCCAAGTGACCGCTTTATTACTAAAATACTATAATTGCATGGTACATTACACAACCCGTACTTGTAACAAAACACGACAAAGTGCTAACACATTAAAATGATTAATTCCAATAAAATTATCTACAAGAATACCTCGGTGCTCAAAGATATTAAAAATATTCTGAAACAAATTCGACAGGTTCAGATTGACCAACTCCCCCAAAAATTTCATCCAATCCGTAAAGAAGGATATTTATATCAATCAGCTAATAAAATCGACTCAGCAAAGCTTTCGGTATACAAACTTCTGAAACACAACACCGCGTTATTTGTCCGTGTCGATGATCGGAAAAGCATAAACAATGTTTTTCAGTTGCGATTCAACCGACAGGCTGGCTTCATAAATTTTCCTTCGGATCACGGTATCGCGATGAGAACGAACCGCAATCGTAGGACGGTTTTCAGCTGTGACGAACGTGCGATACATGTACTGCCTTTCACGAATGTTCGCGATACACGGAAAGGTGAAAAAGACCGATAAAAACGTGAAAAAGGTAAATGACGTACAAATCGGACGGGAGAACAGACGAGCTTCTGACCATGCGAACGTTCGCAGACCGATAAAAAATGATGAACAGAGATTCATTCCATTTCCAGTAAATCCGACTCACACCACGCGGTGTTCTTGTCGAACGAGAATATTTCAACGTAAATTTATGCATCTATCTTGTAGCCCCGATAGTCCCTTTTGTCGAAGGCAGGACATATCTCAGTTAACCGAGTGATGCCATAAAGCCTCATGTACCGGAGGAAAATTGAACACCTTGTCCGACGAGTGCATACATATTCACGTGTGAAAATGTTGACCTTGTGAAGCGCATTCTACTCGCAACAATTTGTCGCGGAACGGAACACTGTAATATTTTTCCATTCTTCCTTTACGGTCGTAGATGATTTACGTTCGAAATGCACACGTAACACCATTTTCGAACGACTGGAATACTTGAATAAATTGCATGATTTCAATATTCGAAACGTTCGACTTCACAACTACATTCAATATTCGAGAAGTTCAATAACTGAGCTATCGAACAGCAGAATAATCGAACAAATGAATACTTGAAGAATGAATAAGTTGATGAATTGAATAATTGACGAATAGAAGAATTGAATAATGGAAGTGTAGGATAATTGACAAATTGAATAATTGAAAATTGAAGAATTGAAAATTGAAGAATTGAAAATTGAAGAATTGAAAATTGAAGAATTGAAATATGAAGAAATAAAATTGAAAGAATTGAAAATTGAAAATTGATTTTCCCCAGCTATACACATCCCCAAAATGACACACTCGAATATTAAAACAATTAATTATCTGAAATCCACGAACCACACGATGCAATTTGAAATTCATGTACTTTCAATATTCAACTTTCCCCAATAAAGAAACTGTCGTTACAAATTAACCAAACGATTCAAAGTTCCGCAGTCGTAATAGCGATTATTAACCAGGGTTTAAAGCATCAAATTTTTATATTCACTATGAAAAAAAAAACAGAGAGTTGTTAAACTATAGTTCAGCATCACTGGACCAACTTTTACTACTGGCGTCATAAAGCAAAACTTTTAATTAAGGGCGGAGACTGCTTCGAGATCTGCTCCGAACAGATTGAAACTGTAAACAAACGGGTGTTACTGAAACTGCATAAATTTATTAAAGTAACTGAAATTAGTGATCTACCGATTAAAAAATGCTCTGGGATATTAATCAAAATCGAGGTCATTACTTCTAATCAAATAACCTTTTTCTATCTTTCTTCTTCGAAAATCCCAATTTTCAAATTTTCATCGCACTATCTTTTCGCATGAAAATTTCCATCTCGCGACATCGTATGCTATTTTCTCGATATTAAATTTTTCAATATCAGCGAATGTCCACCGGTTTCTTCAAGTAATCAAGAAAAGAAGACGAGAACGATGATAAATTATTGGAAGCTTAATAAACTTAAATAGCTCTCCTCGTCTCTTGCTTTCCAGGAGAGAGGGAGACATCATCCGGTATCTCATTTCATCTTGGCTTAAAGAATTTCCACGATCTACAGTAAGTAAACTCGATTCAAATGGCAAGGTTACTACTTACACAGTGAGTTTGTGTGCAAAATTAACTGCAGAGAGATACATGCAACATTGCTTAAACAAGTTGTTGACTTCCAACAATGAATTTAAATTAAGAATTAATAAAAAAAAACAAACTAAATGAACCAGAAATAAGAAATGATTCTACCTTCATTTAAAAATATACATCACATACAAACGTGAAAGATCTCATTCCGATAAAAGTTTCCAATACGAAGATGCAAATTATGTCGAAATATAAAATGGATTTATGCGAGAAATAAATTGGACCAACCTAGACAAAAATGTGCGTACCTATACCCAGAAATATTCTTCCGTCGCATCAAAATGCACATTATTGCAATCTGGCACAATGACAATTTTCGCGACACAAAATAAATGGCATCCACAATCATAATGACAACGTTCACAAAGCAAATGACATTCCTAATTTGTGAAACATGACATTTGCATTTACGAAATAAATAAATAAATATATAAGAAACAAATAACATATATAATAGGAAAATAAATGTTATCAGTAATTACAAAGCGAAAGTTATCAGCAAGCTGAAAACAAATGTTATTCGCGTTAATTGATCGAAAGAGAAGAAAATCTGTTGCAAGCAACGCGCTCGCAACGGACGCGAAAGATAAATACCCAATTAGAAGAAATGATACGCGATAAACGAAGAGTGCAGACATACTGTCCGCGCAATGATCCGTTCCGTTAATTTGATACCGGCCAGTTGGTGTCAATTATTTGCTCGAGGCAAACACACACCGAATTACTCTCGTTCTATGGTATTAGCAGTGGCTTACTTTTTCAAACATGTTTCCAGTTTCCGCATAACCGACGTAATTAGAACCGAGCCATCTAGATGCCAATTCATCGGCGAACTCCATTGCTTCTCTCACCCCGGTCCAGTAAAGACCCATGACAATGAACGATTGTAGTGGTGGCCAAGCGTTTGGAAAATCCCATTGTTCTCCCGTCTGATTTAGGGACGTGGGTGTTCCACCTACGGAACCGAAATAAAAACAATTTGATTAAAGCAACCTTATCGTATACATCTATTTCTTCTCGTCACGTCTGCAACTCGACTATTCCTAGAAAATTTCCCCAACTGATTGCAACAAACTACTATTCCATTCTTACACTCCAAATTTCTACTACAATGACAATTTGCAGACAGGTTAAGAATTTTGAAAACAAGGATTAAGAGATGAAATTTGGAGATCTAGAAATTTGGGGACTTTAGTATTTGGGGATGTGAGAATTTAGGGACTTAAAGTTGAAGACCTAGGAATTGGGAATGTAGGGAATTGGGGATCTAGGGAGTTGGGAATCTAGGGAATTGGGAATCTAGGGAGTTGGGAATCTAGGGAGTTGGGAATCTAGGGAGTTGGGAATCTAGGGAACTGGGATCTAGGGAGTTGGGAATCTAGGGAATTGGGATCTAGGTAGTTGGGAAACTAGGGAATTGGGAATCCAGGGAATTTGAAATCTGGGGATTTTTGGATCCAGGGAATGTGGAATCTGGGGATTTTTTGGATCTAGGAAATTTGGAATCTGGGGATTTTGGGATCTAGGGAATTTGGAATCTGGGGATTTTTTTAATCTAGGGAATTTGGAATCTGGGGATTTTTTGGATCTAGGAAATTTGGAATCTGGGGATTTTTTAATCTAGGGAATTGGGAGTCTAGGAATTTGGGAATCTAGGGAATTGGGAGTCTAGGAATTTGGGAATCTAGGGTTTTGGGAAACTAGGATATTCTCTGTTCAGGGATTCGAAAATTTAAGTATTTCGCAATTTAGAAATTCGTGAATCTATGAACTTGGGGTCTTAGTGACTTCCGAATCCAGAACTGTAGAAATGTAGGAATTTGCAAATTATTTAACGCAAGAATCTGCTCATTTAAAAACGTCAACGTTCTGGAGAATAAATATTCTAAAATGAGAGATCTCGAATATTTATAAAAGTAGAAAAATAGTCCACTGTACGGACCCAAGGGTATATTCAGAACAGTAAATCAGCGTTTGTCCCGTTTCTCTAAAAAAGACTTGGAGAGAAGAACTTATCAGAATTCAGTTGAATGCACAATGCATCTGGACCGGCGCTTAACAATACTGTTGGTGCATTCCGCGAAATGCATTCTCGGTCCTGTGACCAAAACAGGCACGTATGCAAGCCCCTTATCTCGATTCCATTCGATTTCATTCGAACGTTACAGAATCTTCGAGCAAAGAATATCTCTCGATACTGGCCAACAATACGAATTCCATCTTAACCTCTTAGGCAATGCTTTACGGTGCTTCTTTGTACGACAGAGAATTACGAGTGAACAGCACTACAATGTATGACAATGCTGTTGTCCACGCGAATACATTGGAACGAAGTTTTTCATGACTAAATTATAATTTTAGCAAAGATATGATATACTTTAATTTTGACAAATTACTTTTTTCGAAAATTCACAAAATATTTCCAAATGTTTCCAATATCGTGTATTAGTGCAGAGAGGTCCCATTATGAGAGGCACCTTTTATTCACATGTAATGTACTCTTGTGGGATTTACTCTTATGAAACGTGGTGAATGCAAAAAGTGCGAATCAAAACATGTGGAAAGATCATTGAATTGAAACGGTGAGCGAGTGAGTCACTGCGAAAGCCACTATAGTGCCTAAAAGGTTCAATTTCTCGATGTTCCTAGAACGAGATAGATTAAACGTACCGAAGTAATTATCAATGGAGTTTCTTTTCAGGTAGCTGATAGAATCCAGCGCGTACTGTTCTCGTTGATGTCGATTGTAGCTTTTGGTGTACAACGGCACAAGATTCGACGGGTAAAATGTCTTCCTGGATTTACTATTTTTTATGTCGTAGTCGAACCACATGCCTTCTTGCTCGCACCACAAGACATTGTCAATGGCAATCTGAAGTTCCGTCGCGATCTTCGCGTAATACTGAGCTTTCTGAAAAAGAATCACGGAAGTTAAAAATAGCACAATCTATTTCATTGAAAACTATTTCATCTTTTAGTTCGGGTCTTGCCAATATATTACGAAGATAAATTATCGGGTAGAAAATAATTTGAACAAAGCTTCGATCCGTAACGACCCTTTTTATCTCTGTTATTCCATTTTGTTTTTACGCGTTTGCGTATCCCGCCATTTCCTTCGCGAAACGGGACACAAGAAATGGCAGATTAAGCGGGGAAAGAACGAAACGAATAGGAGATCCGAAACCAATTATCTTCTTTCAAACAGAAATATAATATACTTCCACAGAAATTGTATTTGTTGTATTAACCAGTATATTACTATTATCAAATTGTCGTTCAATTTGACACATGTTAAATTCAATATTATTTGACATATGTTAAATTCAGTGTAATGGGATATGCATTAAATTTGATGTAATTTGACTTACAATAAAATTGATATAATATGATAGACATTAAATTCGATTAAATTTGACATGCATTAATTTTGATTCAACATACAGTAAATCTGATTTAATTTAACTTACACGGTTCATAATCCATGGTTTGAGGTGAAGCAGGGAATACAACAAGAGTATGATATTAAAAAGTGGTGTTACCATATTCTCCGATAATTACCCGACTAAAACAAGGGCCTTCTATATTATACTATCCTATCTCATAATTGGTACCCGTATGTTCTGCGGAAAATGTTACATTAACTTTCCAATCAATATCAGTAGATATATGTATAGTGCTATGGTAGAGAGCTGATATTTTCATTAGTGGAGGTTCAAATTGATAACTTTGGGGAGTTGGGGACTGGGGAATTTGGGGACTTAGGTATTTGACAGTGTAGGTATTTGAGAATATAGAAATTTGAGAATGTAGGACTTTGGGAATATAGAAATTTGGGAATGTAGGAATTTGGGAATGTACGAATTTGGTAATGTATTTGAGAATATAGAAATTTGGGAATGTAGAAATTTGAGAATATAGAAATTTGAGAATGTAGGAATTCGGAAATATAATACGTAAATTTGAGACTTCAAAAACTTCATACCTCCAAAATCTTCGAGCAGTGAATTTTGTATACTCTCTACTCTCTCACCGCACCCCAAATACCAGTCGAACCCCCATAATAAAAGCCCCACAATAAAACAGATGCTTCAAAACAATTTACGTTCATCGCAATAAAAACAATTGCGTGCGCAAAGTTATGAAAGTGTTTTATAACGAAAGTGGTTGTAACGAAAGGGCTGAAGTTCGATTCAATTTCGCAAATGGATCAATAAATTGAATAGTACTAAATGAGCTAACTCCTGCAGTTAATAGAACTACTACGATATTACGGCACGTTATATACATTGATTTATAGATATAACTTCGTCAGCCTTAGATTCAAGCTTACCGCACTGTTTCCCAGGAGAGTGTGAAATTCGCTGAGAAGCCGTCCGTTCTGTTGCAGGATCGCATTCAGGTCGACAGGTATAATGTACTGTGTGCTAATGTTTAGTAAAGTGGGCACTTCGTTTTTGTTGCTGGCCAAAAACCACCTGTTGGAGAAGTCCCATCCGCTTTCGGCACCTGCCTTTAGATTATTGTATAAGAAGTTCCGCGATTTTTCTGGCAATGGCTGTGCCAAGTAGTAATCCTCCCTAAAATCGACAAATATTCCTAATATAATCACGAGAAAAATATTCGTATACATATTATTCATATAAATCATATGTACAAGACATATACACATATACACGTATGTAGTGTATAGACATATGTACAGACACGTATACAAGAATATAATTATTTCAAAATTAATCGTTTTCTATTGTTTTCAATTTAGGTGTAATAATTTACGTACGGATGTCCCACGAGTTGGCACATGAGCTATGGGTGACGCACTCGTGACGCACTCGCAGTTCTAATATAATTTGGGTGCAATAATAATTTACGTACGTATGTCCCATGAGTTGGCGCGTGAGCTATGACGCAAACGTGACGCACTCATGACGCACTTGTGACGCACTTTGTGAAATAATTAACGAACACATGTTTGTATATTTGTCTATGTTAAAATCTGTATATGTGCATCTTAAATAAATAAAATACGTTGAACTTGAGAATTTGAAGTTCAGTAAAATTGCATAATTCACCTAAATAAAGGCAAAATGGTTACCAAAGGATACATTTTCTTTATAGAAAACCTCTGACAAAACTTTCGTTTCGTGTATATACATATCAAATCTACATATGCACATATACCCTACATCTTCGCAAACAGCAGAATACGTTATCAAAGTTCGACCATCTACTTTTTCGTTGAAAGTTGGTAGAACTGCATGGTCAAAATAGAACACGGTTACCTATAACTTTCCGGTCGCGGTCTGGGGCTGTCTACAACGTAATGTCCCATCTTGTATGTTTTCCCGTCCTTCGTAACCTCGATCATCTTCTGTTGTTGCCAAAACGTAAACTCCTTCTCCAGCATAGGCAGAATCGAGCCAAGGTACTCGTAGTCTCCCGTGAAATCCAAGTACCTCGATACCTAAGAATAGAAGTAGGAATTCAGCAACAAGCGTCCTGTGTTATCCGAAAACTTTTGCAATATCGTCGATGCTTCTTCGAAACTTTCGGATAAACATGCTGTCACGGACGACAACGATACAATCGCGTGTCTTTATCCGAAATATATTTAGAGGACGGTTCGCAGTCGACAGTATGCAATTCTCTATCGAACTTCCTGACGATCTCAAAACAAACTTTCCAGTTTTATACTGACTCGGATCTTTATTGGACCTTTTTGACTACGGGGAAGTTTGGGAATTGTTTGCGTCGAACGCACTTTCAGATAAAAGTTAAGATTCTATAATTACGTTTTTCCACTTTTAAATTTCTATTGGTCTAAATTCATAAATTTTCAAATTCTTAAATTCCTAGGTTTAACTATCAATTATCAATTTTCGTATGTCATTTCTAACTCCATAAATATCGCATAACGTCAACCTTTTAAGTCAGAATATCAAAGAAACGGGAAGAATTTGAATGATGGGTTTACTGGTCCAATTCGACTGCCAAGAAGCATTCTATTCAACCACAGATTCGAATTCGTTCCGCGAACGGATTCTTCGAGATCCTTTGAAATGCAATTCAGAGTAACGAACAGTCTAGTTGTGGAAGAATTTCAGATTACTCTTTGATTCGTCAAAGAAGCAGCAGTTCACGTGTATGCACCGAAGTCCCTAGAGTATCCTACTTTAGATTTTTATGTGCTACAGAAAATCTGGCACAAAGAATCCACATGCAAACGATTTTCGTTACTTTCCAGCTTATTTAACCTCCTAACCATCATTTAACATTTCTGCAAGTGACGCAAAATTTATAATCGATCACGTATCTAATAATTTATATCCAACTGCTGTATCAAGATTTTGGTAACTTTTATTAATTGATGTTTAAAGGATTTTTTTGCATCAAAATTGCATTTCTTCATTTCACCTAGAACATCATTTAACTGCCTAGTGACTTATACCCAGAACTCCTGCACCAAAGTGCTACTCATTGTAATGTACATATGACCGAACTGTAAACATATTATTTAAACACCTTCATAATCTGCAACAGCTCCTCAGGTTTCTACAGAAAGTAAATGTTCACTAACAATTTTCCTCGAAAAATATTCCCGTAAACGAATGGAACCAGAATTTTCCAGATGCTGCTATAGAGCCCGAATAACGCACAGTTTCTGGCAATCGATTTTTCGAATTCAATTTCGTGGAAATCCTAAAGGACTGTTCGGTAGCTGCGAAGAAGGGAAAACTTTTTCCCATGGTGGTAGGTTGTCAGGAAAGTGGTGTCCCTAAATGGGAACTCGAACGGGGTCCAACGACGCGAAAATAGCCAAGTTGGTTGAAATTTCGTCGGACAGCCATTCGCAGACGATCGAACGCGGTTGAAATCGACGTAATACATATCGAATCGAGTCGATGCGTGCAATAAATGAAACTGCAATTAACGTTAATCGATGCGACTTTAATTAAGTCGAATCTCAAGTCCCATTTCGTTCACGGGTTTCCGCTGTAATTATGTACGATTGGTGCACACGTTTCTCTATCGAATGCGTTCGCAACTAATTTACTTCGCGAAACGAGGATCTGGAAACGTTTATTGTGTCGCGTGAAACAAAGGTCCGTCGGAAAAATGAAACCACTGAATTCTGTTAATTCGGTTTATAATTAATTTCTACGAGGATTTATAACCGTTAGCGATCAGAAAGCTTCCTAAATGATGACACATAAATAGCGGAAGAGGAAATGAATTTGGAGTCAATATGAAAAAATATGACGTACCATGTGATGTAATAGAGGCGGTTGGCTCCTCATAAGGTAATAAATTCTACCCCCGTTGGGTATGAACCCATATTTCTCCACCATGTACACGAAATTGTCTATCATTCCTCTGGCAGTTTGATACATGTCGGATAACAACAGCCCTTCAATCACCCAGTAGCTATCCCAGTAGTAAAATTCTGTTGGCAGAGAATCAAATATCCATGAGCCTCTAATTGAAATGCAACTATTTTATAATAAACAGTTTACATGAATTAAATTTATATAGACTTTCGATAGTGTCGATACATGATCGCTCACTATACACGCGTAATACATAGCGTGACGTTATTACGCGCGACATTACCACGTGTGACGTTATCACGCGTGGCAATGCACAGCGTGACGTTACTACGCGTGACGTTATCGCGCGTGACATCACCACGCGTCATGATACAATACGTTGTTATGCAACCCATGATGTTACCACGTGCAAAAATATAACGCGTGGCGCACTGCAATTTAACTCTTGGCGAATTAACGTGGGGTTCTAAACCAGAATTTAACGCGTGGCGTATTCAACTTACGACAATTTAACGCGTCGCAAATTCATTGCGTGAGAATTCTAACGCGTTGCAAATGTAACGTGTGGTAAATTTAACGGGCGACAAATCTAACGCGTAGCAACTCTAACGCGTTGCAAATCTAACGCGTGACAAATTTGACGCGTTGCAAATTTAATGCGTGACGAATTTGACACGATGCAAATTTAACGCGCTGCAAATTTCACGCGCAGCAAGTCTAACGCGTTGCAAATCTAACGCATGACAAATTTGACGCGCAGCAAATTTAACGCGCTGTAAGTTTGACGCGCAGCAAATTTAACGCGCAGCAAATCTAACGCACAGCAAGTCTAACGCATTGCAAATTTAACGCGTGACAAATTTGACACGATGCAAATTTAACGCGCTGCAAGTTTCACGCGCAGCAAATCTAACGCGCAGCGAATCTAACGCACAGCAAATTTAACGCACCGCAAATCTGACGCACAGCAAATTTAACGCGCAACAAATTTAACGTAAATCACCGCAAACTAAACTCGTTATAGAAATATTTGAGTCCTTTTACTTACAAAAATTGAGTATTACCTTTAAATCGACCACCAGGGATAATGAACCCATTTTTCACGTAAATCAGACTGTGCCTATCCGGATTATCCCTAACGTTGGAGGATATTATTCTTGCAAGATCCTTCCAAATTTCATTTAGGTGTTTCGCCCACTCTCGATATTTCGGTTCCTGGATGCGTTTCAAGATCGAGGGATTCTCCGTCCAATCCGGCAGTGTCCAATTCAACAGCTCGTTCGACGATGCGAAATTCTCATTAACGTATTGAGCCAGCTGAGATCGACTTGGTTTATTATTCGTTGCGTTCATCAATTGGTCGAAGCTGCTCGGACAGAAACAGACGTGATTGGCTAGTTAATTGATCATAGCGTTGTCAAACAACCGAACTGTTTGACCTGCTATCTCCGAACCGGTTTCGCCGGGAAACAGGATCCTGTACAACTCAATAATCGCCGACGGACGTAAATCAAAAACTCTGTATCGACTCGTTTTTACGCGTTCGCAATTCGAGACTGGACAAAGCGAAACGGAAAGTTGATGAAACCAACAATTTCCTTTTTCTGTGCGTTGCAAAAAGTCAGTGTGATCATACTATAATGCAGATTAAATATGCAGAAATTTTCGTTTAATCAAATTATTCACCTAATATTAAGGACACTGAAATTTCTTATTTATTGCTTTCCCTAATCGAATGTTAACATTAGAACAGCGTAAAAATTAACGTGTTAATATCTTGACAACTTTATACTTAGAGCAACAGTTCGTTAGTAGAATTGTCCAAGGTTTCGACATGAATTCCCTCAATTTTATTAATTGTTTAACTATGACTACGTTATGGAGCGCGTGTGGCATAAAAGGTTAAGCGTTAAGATCGAGAATAATGGTGGTGTCATGGGAGTCGGGTTATGGCAAAGGCGTACGAAAATGAAAGTAACCCATCGTCGTAAAGCGAAACAGTATAAAAATCGTAAAGGTCTAGGTGATTTAACGCGGGCAGCTATCCAACGATCAAATAGATTGTTTCGAAAACACGCTCGTTTACCGTGATTCCTTTTCTCAGTGTCTCATAAATTATAACCGTCTTCGTGCGATGTTAACACGCTACCCTTTCGGAAAGTTACAAATTTTAAAAATATGGAAATTATACTTTACACACTCAAAGTTCTCTACATTCATTTTTAACCCTTTGTCTTACAATATGCGTCATGTGACGCATCTGACAGATCTGGCTCTTATTTTGAGTTTGATTTTAATTCCAACACATCTGCCAATGATCGCCATATTTAAAATATTTGAATATTCTTTTTCTGACTTAATATGGCAACAATAAAACTGACGCACTTGAATAAATCATTAAGGGGTTAATACGGTGTAACTTTTCTGATAGAAATATACGAGTAAACATAATTAAAGATACAATAGTAACACTCAGTATTATAACTTCGAAAGAATTTATCGAACTTCTCAACTAAGAAGTTTCAAACTGCTGTCTACGGCAAAAGTACCTACAAGTGTGAAGAGTTAACTCCTTGTAATATCGTCCACACGTGACGCACATAACTGTCGAAGATAAATCTAGCTCATATTTTCACCACGATTAAATTTCAACTTTAATTTCAATTCCAACACATCATCGCCATATCTAAAACATCCTGAACATGTGGACATTCTTTGTCTGTCTTAAATCACTATTTGACTTGTCCACAAAAAGATAAGGTCTTAACAAAATTCCGTCCAACATCAAAATCGTGTGCCTATTAAAATTTTCATTTGAAACTTGCGAATGAAAGTCTAAAAGAGCAATAAAAAATTAAGTACTCACTGGGACAGTGTGACTTCAGGATCGTGTAATTGATGAAGATCGACGAACGTTTTGCTGTCAGGAAAGATTGCGGCCAGCTGAATCGTTTTCAATAACTCTCCGGTGCAGTAGATTTTGCTGAAAACGTAAAAACAAATCGTCGTATAAATTTTCCAGCTCGTGTCCAATCTGCAACATCGTTCAACTGTCCCACCGTATTTTGCTCTCGATGATGTTTATTACCGACGAAAGCATCAGTTTATTAAGATCAATATCGAAACTATAATAGCGAGTTATCGTCGCAGATAATATAACAAACTGATAATCCTATAGCGTTGTTATTTAACCGCACTCCTCGCTCTGAGCCGATTATTCGCGTTAATCCGATTTCGATCGCGGCGGGAGATCGCTCATAGCGAATTGAACGTTACTTAGCACCATTAATCGCGTTTTAATTACTCAGAAATTAAATCACACCGAACAATGCATGTTACGATTCTTCGTTTCACAAAAAATTTGCATATCAATTCTAGTATTAAATTCTTACTATATGAAAAGGAAGGAATTATTCATGAAAATTCTTTATCCACTTGAAGCGCAATCGCAAGGGACGTAAATAATTGACAAAAGTACATGTTAAATGGTTTTTAGAACCTCATGTAACTTTCACAAGGTGTATTTGCAATTGTCGAAAGCACCGAAAAGAGAGGAACGGTTAAAACCATTGGCAGCTGTTTATTTTCCGAGCAACCAACTTTGGCACCGCTTTCGAATTAGCTTTTCACAGTAATTCGCTTTCGTTCGCTACACGATAGACGCCTCTGTGGCTACGTTTTTTTTAATCCTCTGGAAACAACGTGCCAAATCTGCAAAACAAATAAATCTTGGCTTTGTTTTGCATCTCGATCGTCCTTTTTCTGCGGAGGACTCTCTGCCAGTAGAAACGGACGAGTATGATCAGACAACCGTAACTGTGCTGATAATAATGCAGTATTCTCTCTTTCAGAAACTCTGCGAGATTATGTGTCCGCCATTAATCTTCTTGCTCTTGATCCGTATTATCAACCGTTTGTTCGCCACGATAAAAGTTTAACTTACGTAAATAATGGATGATGGAAACAAAATTATTCGCGTAGTGGGATCAAGTATTTTTTTAGCAAAATATGTCTTTTCTATTAACTCGATGGAATTTCAGTTTCTTTGCCATAGATTTAGATGAATATTTGCTTATTTCGGTATAGATGTCAAACCATGAGTTGGCGCGTGAGCTATGACGCACTCATGCCGCACCCAAATTCAAATATTGTAAATTTTTGTATTGTACTCCTTTTTATTTGTCATAGTTCTCAATTACAATCCTTAGATAACATTGCTAAATTAGATGATTAAATCCTAAATTCTAACGATTACCTAATTGTTATTATCAAAACTCCTTTTAATAATAATCGAAGATCATTAAAGAAATACTCGGATTCTTACGAGAAATAAAGGTGACAAAAATCGTAATATTTAACATGATACGACGATCAAATAATTATTTAATTAATGTTTGCACAGGTGACGCATCGATAAGGATTGGCAAGAGAAGCTACCGAGTTTCGCGTACGTAAACTTCAACGCTCGGCAAAATAAACTCGTGCATTTGTTGAGGAAACGAGCAAACAAACCGACATCTGTGAATGATGTTATCGTTGCATAATTACGATACCGATGCAAAGGTATTTTCACTTTCTTCGCTCGATACGGTACGTTTTATCTATTGATTTTCCAATATATGCGAGCTGTCTTATCGCGCGTTGTTTAAAGAGCAAAACCTCGGCCCCACTGTGTTTCTCTGGAAACATATTAGACTCATGAATTACATTTTATCTCCCTTTATTCACTTACCGAACGTTAAACCGCGCAAAATCGAATATCAGTGATTGATCTGTGTATGGAACGGCAATTCATCAAAATTGTTTACCGAAGTTATCTTTGAACAATTGATTTGGACACTTTGGAATTTGAAACTTGGATTTGGGAATTTGGTACGTGTGTAATTTGGGGATTTGGATATGTGAGAATTTAGGGGTGTTAGAATTTGGGGGTGTGAGAATTTAGGGTTGTGAGAATTTGGGGGTGTTAGAATTTGGGGGTGTAAGAATTTAGGGGTGTGAGAATTTAGGGGAGTGAGAATTTGCGAGTGTGAGAATTTGGGGGTGTGAGAATTGGGGGGTGTAAGAATTTGGATATGTGAGAGTTTGGAAATGTGAGAATTTGGGGGTGTGAGAATTTGGGGATGTGAAAATTTAGGGGTGTGAGAATTTGGGGGTGTGAGAATTTGAGGGTGTGAGAATTTGGGATGTGAGGATTTGGGAATGTGCGAAATTGGGATGTGTGAATATGGGAGTGTGAGGATTTGGGAATGTGACAATTCGGGGACGTGACATTTCAGGGATGTGACAAATCGGGGATGTGACAGCTTAGGGATGTGACAATTTGTGGATGTGAGAGTTTGGGAACGTGGCAATTTGTGAACATGACAGTTTGAGTATACGGAAATTTGGAAATACAGCGATTTGCAGATACAAGTATTAGTACATATAGAAATTTGTAAATTCGAAAAATGGGCAACTTATAGATCTGAAAACCAGCAAAACCTGAAAGATCTGAAGATTCACAAATCCTTTCCAATCACCCGAAAAGACCTATTTTCAGCCAACCCACAGAAAGTGAAATTTACCTGTCCCACATACATATGTACACATAAACATTGTCCCGTATCCCGAGTATTTTCGTTTCATCAATTCTCTGACTGGAGAAAAGCTGATTTCCCCTGACATTATCGTTTCCCGTCGAAGAAAAAGATCTCTCGTCTTTGGAAATTCTTTTGTCTCTCCTCTCTTTTATACGTTCCTTCTCAAATTATGAGAAAAAAGTACAATGGCGGCGCAAACTATTCCAGATTTTACACCGGTCACCACGATAAAAAAAAAAGTAGGAAAAGGATTAGAAAGCTGTCTCGGCTGTCGGCCTTCGTCACCCCCTAGGATTTTACCATTCTATCGGATATATTTTATCTCCCCTGTGCTCAAGGGTGTATCGAGTGGCCCTCCTTTGATTGATGAAATTCTATTGTGTATGCTTTCAAAACTTGTAATGGATGACCTACATTTTTTACCCCTCAAAATATGTGTGCACATTGACATATATCCGAACCGTGCTCGCATTCCATAAATTCAAAAAAGAGATCTCTCTGCAAGAAAAAATTCAAACGATCACCTCGAACCTTTACGTAGACTAACAGATTTTAGATTATGGTTTCTGAGGTTAAAGATGTCTTATTTCCTCCTGGTTAGCATATTTTTTCATCTTCCCTGCGATTTCGGGCTGTGCTTCTCGCGACCGAAAATAGAGACGAGGGTTCTTAATTAAGGATTCAACGAAGTTTCTGGTAATTAGCCAAGGAAGCAAGATAGAGTGATCACTCTGCCTCTTCCACGTAAAGAAATTTCTGCTTCTATTTACTATTCCAACTGTAATATTTATCTACCCATAAATACCTATGATATTTACTGATTCTGTAATTGCAGCATGGTAATACAAAATCAATGTACTTCTTTCAATATTACTGTGACAATTTTCTGTCGCCACGTAAATGTAAGTTTTCCATAAAAATGACCCACCGAATGATAATTTTTCACCTGCTAAAAAAATAATCTAAAAATTGCACATCAGGGGAATGTTAATACTTCCTCGCCTAAGTGCATCCTGAGTACTTTCAAAAATATTCCTCATTTCTCCGGTCTGATAAATAAAGCTTGAACGCTATAAGGAAAAAATAGTATCGTTGAGGACACGGAAACTGAAGAAAGAAGATGGGGGATATATGAGACACTTCACGGAGCTCAACGATAAAATAAATCACGAAGTCTCCATTTCAGGGTGGTTGCTTCTCCATAGAGGAGCCACTAGGATCATTTCAAGGATATTTCGAGCAAACCGTTCCGGCGGAGTCGTGAATCTTTTTGGAAGTAACATGTTTTCTCGTCTTATTATCTTATCACCCGTGCCGTGTTATCTCGTTAGATCCGTACGAAAATTTTCAGCGAAATATCACGTACTCGTTTGAAATCAAAGCTTCATCAAAATTCCGTGGCCGTACATCACCGAATCAAAGATTTTTAAAAATTCTGTAGTCGTACATCTCGGAATCAAGGCTTCTTAAATTCTCTAGTCGTATATCAGAATATTAATTTAACCATCAAATTCGAGAGAATTATTGTACATGAGTGTCCAAACCATTTTATTGTTCGCATCATATTTTTTGACAATCGTCGATTATGAAAGTGTTGTCACGCGTGTAAAAATCCAAACAATTTTATTATTCGCTAAATATCAACATATTCAACTTTTTGACACAAATCGATCATAAAAGTATGTCACTTCATAATTTTACCTAAGTCCTCCAACACACTAATTCTAAGTCCTTCCAACAATAATTATATCATTCCTTAGAGAGCTACCAGTATACACACAGAAGAGTACTTGGTGAAAAATAATGAAAACAATTTATCAGAGAAACGTGCAGATTAAAAAAGTTCGACTCGAGAATGTAATGGCCGAGTTCCGACTATAGATTCGAGATTAACGATAATTCGGTCCCGGAATTCGAGTCATCGAGCATTTCCGAGCAATTCGTAGCAAAGTTCCGAAGAAGCGCGAATACGGAGGGCAATTTACGTTGAATTATCTCGCAGGAATCTGGAGAAAATAACGGGAGTAAGAAGGAGAGTGTTGATTAGGTCGATTGAACGAGCGGCCATGATGTCGATTTCACGAAATAACCTTAATCAACTTGGAGTGAGAAGTCTCGAAATATTATCACCGGGGAAACAGAAAGAAATGACGGTCCGAGGACATGATAATGAGGACGGGGCTTCGTAATGACCATTTCGACCCAAACTTGTTTGCTCTTATCTCGCGAGGTTCATCCTATTTCCTTGTTTTACAGCCAAATCGTATAATTTTGCCCGGGAATCGCGAACTTTCGGATTAGGGTCATCCCGGATTATTACTCAATTTATAGGTTATCCGATTTTCGCGCGGGAACACCTTCAGAATTTTAATTAATTTATGTCTCAATAGCAGTTTGAGCTGATCGACCCTTTTCAGATTATTTCAATATATTATTCAAATCCCATTATTCAAGTACGAAATTTGACAAAGGTTATGTCTGATATTTGTTTCATTACGTGCCAAATTTTAGCACGTAAGTGAGGTCATATTTGAAGATACATGGTTTATTTACACCACTTGTTTCTTATATCTTTCTTAATTTCAATGATTGATTGTCTTTCACATGTAGAGTGCGTCTCACACACTCATACATCACGTACTCAATACATAAACCATCACATCTATCAATCCATTATATCCACACCTCCAAAGAAATTCAAAATCAAAAATATCGCAAACTAAAATTTCTTTCAACATTGAATTTTGCACTAACATCATCCCAAAAAAGCTATTTTCACAAAACTTGCTAATATCCGACAAGGTATCTGGCTCCACGTATTTCTCTGATAAAAGGTGTAGCGTTGTAACGGAACGAGTCTCATCAATCGTGACTTAAAAATAGGGAACATTTTGCAATTTTTTTCGTCCATTTCGAGCAAATGTTCGTTCAGAAGCTACAACGCTTCTCGTTTGCCAACGAAATCCCTTTTGCCTCGAAATTCGAGCGGCTCGCTTTCACAGCATTTTCCGGCTGCCGATTAAATCTTTGTTCCGGGAAATTTTAAACGATACCTTTTTGCAGGAGAACACAACGGAAGAATTAGTGATTTTGCAGTTACAGAGACCTTCGGTGCTCCGTTTGAAACTCGAATCCGGCCGGAGAAATTGCGTTGATTAAAATTCTGTAATGACTCGTTGCTTATAAAAACTACCTTTTGCCTTGTGTACATTTCTGCTGTTGAATGCAACCTTTGACCCGATACGTGACCCAAACGTAATGCACAAGAGGATATTTAAAACGGTACTTGTAAACTTTAAGAATGGAACTTCTCAGAAACTACGTCAGTGCGATTGAATTAAATTAAATCAAAAATAAAATTGTTACTAGCAGGAGCAAAAAATATCTTCGATTTGTAGTAAAGTACAGTTCATTCGTGTCTGACAAGATGCAATACACTGCAAGAAAATGCAATGAAGATACAATAATTAAATCTCCAAATTCACACCTATATAAATTTCCACCTGTCTCCTAATCACAAGTACTAACACGTGAAGAAAATATCGTGACACTTTACTCTTCGATAAATTGCTGAAATGTATCAATCGATAAGATAAATGACATATCTCATCATCTAAGCAGAGAATAAAGTAACTAAACAATGTAAATTTGTCGGAGCAATAGAAAGTACCGCTACGAAAAATTGATTAGAACCGAAATAAGATTTTAGGAATAAACGTTCCAGTACATTTCGCGTTCTACGATTCAGCAATTTCATTTGTGTACACAGGAGACTACGATATCGCTC
Source organism: Megachile lagopoda (assembly GCA_036983795.1). Lineage (NCBI taxonomy): Eukaryota > Metazoa > Arthropoda > Insecta > Hymenoptera > Megachilidae > Megachile > Megachile lagopoda. The sequence continues at coordinate 9,381,782 of CM072798.1, forward strand.
GAAATGCTTGGAGCTCGAAAGCTCATGTAAATCGAGACAAATTCTGCTTCAACGACTCGCATTTCGCGATCTACAACCTGTAACGCGAGTGCATTTCAGCCCAGGTAGAACGTTGCTCGAAGCAACAGGTAAAATGCTAGGAAATTTAAGGCGCCATTAAAATTTGATACGTTCTCTGCCATTAACACTCTACTGCAACGGAGAATTGTGCCACTTAGCATGTTTATTTATTCATTTTAAACGGGCTTGGAAATTTACTGTAACAAGTGACGTGGCTTACATCCCGCTCTAATTTTCGATAATAAAAGATAAGCTTTTCATGATTACTGGTTCATGTAACGGGTATGGAAATCAGCGAGCATTTAACGAGACAAAGAATAATTAGCACACGTAATCGGTGGGTAATTATATTTTTTGAAAATGTACCAAGGTCTTGTGACGCACGCTTATTATAATTGGTAATGCAGACAATTGGTCTAAAATGATAGGGTCTTGATGTATGCTGATGAGACAGTTGGAATGAAAAGAGTTCTAGGAAAGGCTAACAGGAAATGTTTGTATGTACAGTTGAGGAAAAATGCGATACTGCGACAATTTGAACATTTCTATTTTTAGACTTCTAAATTTCCGTATTGTGAAGTTAGAAAATTTCTGAGTTTCTACATTTTCAAATTCTCAAACCCCAAAATTTCTACATTTGCAAGTGTTCACACCTCCAAATTTCTAAACCACCAAATTATCAAGTTATCAAGATATCGAGTTACCAAGGTATCGGGTTACCAAGCTATCGAGTTACCAAGGTATCGAGTTACCAAGGTATCGAGTTACCAAAATATCCAGTTACCAAGATATCGAGTTACCGAGGTATCGAGTTACCACGATATCGAGTTACAAAGTTATCAAGCTACCACACTACCAAGGTATCAAGTTACCAAGTTCTTCAAATTTCCAGCATACAACTTACCAAATTCTGAACTCCTAAACCTTATTTATTCCTAAATCTCCAAATCAGCAATGTAACACGTTATCAAACGTCCTCCAAACTCTCACCACCTCGAAACGACCACAAAATCAATCTCTCAACCTTTTTACCGACATCACTCACTGTCTCAACGAGGTTTACACAAACTGGAAGGTTACCGTCTCCAGCCATCAGAATAAAAACATAGAAATGCTCTTCAAAGTGTCAGACGCTGAATTATTCAGTCATCTCCATAATTCGCAGCTGAATAGATATAAGGAAGAGGCTTCCGTGAATTCTGTCGTCTGTTTCGTTCTTACCAGAGGGCTCGACCTTCCTTAATCATTGGCGAAACATCAGAGATCCTCCGGAGACTAAGTCCCTTTTTATGAATCGGCTTTCGTCGCGGCCGGTCAATCGAATTGATTCTCTTGGTCGAAGTAATTTGACCTTTCCACCCCGGCTTATCGTTCGTTCGATACGAGATTGAACTATTCCGAGGTTTCACGGGTCAATTGAAGAACCCGATCGCGTTTGTCTATCGCTACACTCCGTTTTCCTTTCCACCCATTCTCTTTGTCCTCAAAATGGCCCACGCTGGACCAACAAAACACGCCGCACCATTCAAACCCTTCTCCATTGAAAACTTTCATCGATGTTCCCTGGAAAAATTCGATTAGGCTCAGGGTTTTTAATTGCTGCAGTTATTTTCTTCAAATCTTTTCCTTCGATTCACTTTGTCCAAACAGTCACGCGTTGCGTCAAGACACGCGAGATAATTAACCTCTTAACCTACAATTTTCTGGACAGTTGCATCATTCACAGCTACAATTATTCCTACAACCTGAAGAGAACTGAAGGAAGTTAAAATTTCGTTTCTACAGATTACTATCACAACTTGACGCAAAAATTGCACCGAGAGTATGAGTCTATCACGTTCGAATAAAGTGCGTCACGACATTGTAGAGCAAGCTTTGTCCATAGAAAATTTCAGTTAGCTCCAGGGTATTAATCTAATTGCTGAAGTGGAGTTATTTTCTCCAAAATAACCCACGTTTGGACCAACAAGAGATGATTAAGAGAGTCCATTGAAAACGGAAGTCTAGCCGCTTCAGGGTATTTAATCTAATTGCTGAAGTCGTGGAGTTATTTCCTTTGAATCTTCTCCTCGGATTTGTTCTAAAAATGATGGTGCAACTAGACACGCGAGATGATTAAGAACCCTGTCCATTGAAAACGGAAAATTTCCCGGATTAGCTGCTTTATTTTCTCCAAAGACCCTCCAATTCCCTCTTCAATTACTTCTCTCTCGAAATGACGTTGAAAGAAGACACACGATGATTTAGAGGCTCGTCATTGAAAACGGAAAATTTAATTAATCCCTTTCACCTTGCGTCGGGATAATCACGCGGAGTTAAACATGTCAGCTTCGCGCGCCACAAGAGTTTCAAGAATTCAAAGAGGACTTTCCTTGTTTTTCTCGAGGTTCCTGATCGCCGTAAATAAAATAATGTTCTTAAAATATGTCAATAAGTTCCCGTTTTAGCCAATCTCGTTTTCGGTAGCCAGAGTTTATATCACGCCACGCGAATCGCGCGTGACAGTCATTCTTGAAATAAATAACAAGCTGGAAGATATTGCAAGTGACGAGGGGAAAGAACGAAGTGAACCATGCGTAACAATGATACCATTGAAAATTGGATGTTGGTACAAGTTCCGTAGCGTTTCTTACCGATACCGAGCTCTTCAATTTTGACCCGACGATTTTCCGCGATTCGCCGATATTCGTGTCACGTTCGTTTCAAATGTTCTCCGTGTCAGGATTGTGGTATTTTCAGAAACCGTCTGGCAGACTTCCCATCGCAGTCTTTATTACGGTTAGTTGCGATTTATTGGAGGAACCTGGCAGTCGAAGAACCGTCATAATTTTCGCTTGTAACGTGAACATCTTTCGTCTATCGTGTTGACCGGCAATTAACGCAACGGATACGGCCTTCGTTAGAAGCATTCGGACTGATAAGGCTTGTTTGTGTACTTGCCGCGATGAACTCGTTCGAGATGAGATAAAAAGAGCATTATCGAATGCTCATTCACGTCGCGTGGGACAATTAAGATTTCGTAATAAATTTGTGACAAGGACGCGTCTGTAGCTTTCTCATACTCTAAATGGAACTATTCTCGTGAAATGTCCGAGTGCAACGGAGGCTTCTTTGGAATGAGAACATGTAGGTGAACTTCCAAATTTTCCTATTTTTCAATTCTTGAGTTCTCATATTTTCCAGTTCTCAAGAAATTTTAGAAGTTTCATATCTTTCAGATGCAAAACTTTCAAATTTTCGAATTCGTAAATTTTGAAATTCTTGAAATTTTCAAATTTACAAGCTATCACTATAGTCCCAAGATTCTTAATTTTTATATTTTTATATTTTCAAGGCTTTCAAGTTTACAAATTCGAAGGTTCTCATATCCCTAGAACCCCAAATTCCGAGATTCTCAAATCTAGATACTCAAATTCTCATGTCTCTAAATCCCTAGGTATCCAAGTTCCCAACTCTCCGAAATTCTGAACTCCCAAATCTCTCAAGTCCCACATCCCAAAATCCTCAAATCATTACAACTTCAAATCCCAAAGTCTCCACATCCCCAGATCCTAAAATTTCTATGTTCCTAGATACCTAGACCCCTGAGTTCCAAATTGTCCAAGTCCCTAGATCCTTCTAGGATCCATAAATCCCTAAATAGTTCACCACATACAAAAATCGCATCTGTAACCAAAAACAATGAACATATATCGTCCCAGATTTCATTCCAACCCAACCTAACACCAACAAAATAAGCTACCTAACCTATTCACCCCATATATACCCAAGTGCCTCTTACATCTACAACAAAATAGTCTCATGTCGCAAATAAAATGAACTTATTCCACCCGCAAACAAAATTTCAAATCAAAATTCGCATTTCTCCGCTCAAGTTGCATCGATATCGATTTTCCAGGAGCCTCTCGTTCTGTTTATCCGCCTCGAGTACCGACGAACGATAAGAAACGGGAAATCGTTACGGCATCCCAACGTTCCCACAGTTGTTATCAAACTTTTCAACAACCTGACGATTCGTTTGACCAAAGTAAACAAGAATTCCCCGGGTTCTATTATAAATGAACGTATAACGGGAACAGCTCAGCGTTATCAACGGCCACTTTGCCTTGACATCGAGTTGCGCGAATTTACGGGATATCGACGAATCGGCTTTCGACGGCCTCGTAAAAGCCACCTTTATAGCGACGTTACACCGAATGGCTGTACTTTCCTTGCAAACGGACGACTATCAAAACCTAGAGGAAAGAAACTTTCCCTGCAGACGATACGAAAAATTTTAAACAACTCTCCCTTCTTTCTGACGAAACAAACTTGCTTCGCTCAATTCGGCAGGAAACTTTCAGCAGGCTGGTATCCAGGGAATCGGGTAACTTTTTCTGGGGAATTCGACGAAATGAGACCTCGAGGAGGCGATCAAATTATTCGAGTCTTAACCAATCGTATTGTCTACGCAGCTTTGGGTAACGCAAGGTTTAAAATGTTTTTTGATCGCGTTTGTTGCAATCGGAGTTCATTAGCTAGAAAGATTATCGCGTTGAAGGAGAAATAGGTGGGTAGCAAGGTGTATTGAAATTTTGATTATCGACTCGTTCGATATTGTACTGTTAATGAATTACAAGGAAGAACTTTACTATTATATTTTTCTTGAATAACGAGTCAGCTATTGACAAGCTATTGTAATTCGATACGCATTGTACTGGGATCTTAAATTAAAATGTAAGTACTTTAGATTTCGTAAAATATCGTAAGTTATACAACAAAATTTAACACAAAGAATACGAGTGTTAAATATTCGGTGTCAAGATTATAAAATAAATATGCAACATGAAGATTATAAAACAAATAAGCAACATTAAGATTATAAAATACGCAACGTTAAAGTTATAAAATAAATGCGTGATGTTAAAACAAATACGCGACGATAAGATTCTGAAATAAATATAAAAAATGAAGTGCCTATTCACAGGGCAATTATACGCGAACATTAACAGTTCACTTCAATTCGATATCAATGTGATCGAGTTGAATCCGGAGCATGAGTCGCCGGTGTCATCTATAGTAATCAACGTGCGAAATTCGTCCCTGGATGTAACGCGAAGTGAGTGAACCTAGTTTTCAATGAAATTACAAGTTAAGCGAGAGTTGGCAATTAGCGATGCGACACTAAATCATGTTATCGCTTGAGATCCGAACGTTGATGTGTTGGATTCAGTATTATCAAAGGGAATCGATATACATTTCTATGGAGGTGCTACTATTCGATTTAATGTTTCAATGTAGGTGCTACTATTCGATTTGATATTTCTACGGGGGTATTACTATTCGACTTCATATTTCAATGAAACTATTAATATTCGATTTGACGTTTCTATGAAGGTATTACTATTCAATTTCATATTTCAATAAAACTGTGAACAATTGATTTGATGTTCCTATGAAGGTATTCGACTCCATATTTCTATGTAGGTACTACTATTCGATTTTCTATTTCTATCGAGAAGCTACTATTCGATTTCATATTTCTATGAAACTGTTAATGTGCAAGTTGATATTTCTGTGAAACTGTTGATACCAAATTTGATATTTCGACTAATGCGTTGATATCAATATTGTATTTCCACGGAATTAATAATAAATTGATTGATCTGATATTTGAACAGAAATGTCAACAGAATTTGAGGTTTCCGCGAAAGCAGTACTGATACAAATTTGTCGCTTCTACGAAAACACCGATACTGATTAGTTGTTTCAACGAAGATACCGATACAGATTTGTCACTTCTACGAAAATACTGATACAAATTTTTCACTTCTCCTGAAGTATTTATTTAATACTTCAAAGAAATATTTCACCTAATTTTCGAAATTACTTGCACTTATTTCTTCTCCGAAACAATATTGCGACAAATATTTTTCATTTGAAAGACCAGATAATTTCGTACTGCTTTATAAAATAATTCTAACGATTCTAATCAACGGTTAAAAAATCCTCAGCAATTAGTGAATTACAGTTTTTGGTTCGGAATAATTATCTGAGTAACACGAAACTCGAATATTTTTCAACTGGATGAAGCCTTGTAACGGAAAGCATCGAATATCGCTGGCTGCAAACAGATGAAATAAAAACCGAGAGAAAATACACCGACGAGAGTCTTGTGAAACGTAGTATGTTCAATTGTCTGTATGCAAATTATTATTATTATTCCGTATTGTCTGTACCTCGTTACAGTAACGGCCTTTCGAGAATTGCAAATTGAACGAGTTGGTGGCTATAGTGAAAGCGATGATGTTGCAAAATCTTTAATTTAATTTTAGCTACGAAAGATGGGAGATATCCAAATTTTATATGTTAATTAGCAACGTCACTTACAAGATCCTTTTAGTACATCATACACGACACGAAGAGCGTCAAAGTATAAGAAAATGTGTAGGATTTTTATTTTTACCGTAGGTATGTATGAAACGAGAAATACACTTGCTGTTATAAGCAAACATTGAAAAAACATTGAAAAATCCGAAAACGGCAAGAAAGAAGATATTAAAAGCGAAATCCGCTGCATTGTCAGCAATTGGCCCAGATTTCTCGCGTCGACTAAGAAATTCGTGACGGATGCGTCAGTGACGCATCAGAACCGACGAAACAGATGAAACCGCATCACGGGTCGGCAATGAATTATGAATTAGCCTTGAACTGGAAGGTAAGCTATTGGTCTGGATCCACGTTTCAACAATGAGGTCGGTTCAATTGAACATAATTGCAAGTCGAAAGTGCAGCACACCATTATCGTCGTTATTTTAAGCTGTGCCAGTGAACGAGATCAGAATGCTTTCATGCGTGCCGTTCCGTTTTCTTTTTCAGGCCTCGAGCACGGATTTCTCGGATAAAATCGGATTCTGGAGCAATGGGTCGAACACGGTGTCCTTGCTTTGCTTAATGGATCGATTAGGAAACGCGATCGTGTAATTAGAAAATCGTTGAATATCACCGTCGAAAACCGACTAAACGATTATGGATGATAATAATTCGAAACGAGGTTACGGAGATAAGATGGCCCAAATCGTTCAAGAATACTTCACTGTCACAATGCTTTTTGTATCTGAAAGTATAATTAGCACTCGGCAGGAAAAGATCTTTCGATTAGTATATACTTTTTATGTCGCTGGAAACAATTATCGATATGGATCTGCTGTACCTCACCAAAGTACGAATGTGGCGGTCTCTAAAAATAGGAAAATAATAAATTCTTCCTAAAAATAATAAAATAGGAAATTAGCCCCAAAAATAGGAAAACAGTAAATTGTCCCTAGAAATAGAAAAACAGTGAATTATGCCCAAAATAATAAAATATAAAATTATCCCTAAAAATAGTAAAATATAAAATTACCACTAAAAACAGTAAAACAGAAAATTGTCCCGAAAAAGAACGGTAAACAGTCCCGCGACTAAAATCGAAGAATATCAAGAGACTAAACCGTCGACAAGTTTTGCAATTTCGTTAATTAGACATCATATCGAAAGAAATTAATTCATGTCGAGGTAAAAACTTCCGTTTCGCGTGTCTCGCATAATTGTTGTCCTCAATTACCTCGGCGAAGGCGAGAATGAAAAAAGATGGATAAAACAAGACGTTCAATCATGTAACCGAAGAAAACTGGTAGCGGAGAAAAGTTTTTGAACGCTCGTAAATTTCCTGATAATTACTTATCGTGGTTAATGACTGATAACGTTCGTGCAACACGATGTCTCGCGAGACTTTGTGAATGATCGAGTACACGTGGTCGAAATACGTTACAAGAAAACCCGGCCGCGCTATTTAATCGAGCCACGTTTATGGGAACAACAAATCATCGGTAACGCGCTTCATACAAGGCCGTCGAAATGCAAATAATCGCAAGGATATTCGACCATCGACAGTCTTACGCGATTATATTCAAGGCTCGTTCAAACGCCTAGATAAATCGCATTAAGCGCAATTATACTGAAATGAACGACCGTTTTAATAACTATATTTCAATAACACGTGCCGGATTACCAGAAACTCGTAGTGAAACACGTTGTAGTAAAAAGTTGCATAAAAATGACAAATTATTAACCCGATATTTGTGAGAGATTTAAGAATAAGGTTAGAGAACAGGTTTATCGAGGAAAAATATTATTTTTGGACCATCTGAGTAAACAGTTATCGAACAGGTTATCGAAAATGGCTCTTACATTTCGAAAAATATTTATCTACTCCAAAGGCAACATCGTTACAATGACCCTATTAACTCCTTCCGAGAATGCCGTAATTTTTTATCAAAATTTTCTTCTTGCAATATTACATCATGGTATCTCACATATTGCAAGATACATTGAAACTGTGACTCAAATTTTAACCTAACGCAACCCCATTTTTTTAACCCAAATATTTTATGCAAATTTTCAAGAAAGAATCTAGTAAACCTATAATCAAAATCGTTCCAACACGGAACAAAATTTGTTACAAGCTTTCAATGAAAAAATACTTCCCACACATAATTGTTTCACTTATCGTAAAAACAATGTTACTTACATAAGATAAGCAAACATTGCAAATTTTGTTGTCATCGAACAAAGTACAAAGTTTGCGTACACACGGTATCTTATCAATCACATCGTTATCACAAAATCTACGATTTCTGTCCAAGATTATTTTTCACTTCTCAGAAACTGTGTAAAAACAAAGGCACATAATGCAGATGCGTAAAACGGTTGCATAAAAGGAGTAGCTAAGTGCCACTTATAGCGTGAACAGGAGTGTAGAACACATATCAGCCTTGCTACGTGTACAGGCACGCAATAAACCGTAAATAAACGAGCGGCAAAAAGAGCAGGAATCTATCAAATTCCCTGACAGATTGCAGCAACAGATGACGTAGTTGGAAGATAATATCGATCATAAAACAAAGAAACTTGCAATTTCTCGCATTTTGGATCCTCAGCTTTGTTCCTTCGTCGAAATCGATTCGTTGATACTCTGGCATTTAAACGAGACAAAGATTCGATACTGTTTCCAAATATCGTGTTCGATTAATGGAAAGATCGGATCAGATAAAATCGTGAGATAAAATTATCGATAAATAAATTCGAACAACAGTTTATCGAGCAAATGATTACGCAAATTGTTCAAACAGCTTCCTGTAAAACGATACAATCGCGATGTTAGTCATTTTTCATTTTCAATTAAATGTGAAAATTACCGGTTCGAAAATAATTTTAACCTGGGCTGTTCGAAGTTTGTGATTGATGAAAGATCCATCGAATGTATTTCAAGGGACATTAAAAGACATTAAAATTTCATTAAAATGTACGGAGGGTGTTTGCAAATTTAAAAAAATAAAAGTTTGGAATTTTATGTGGATCTGCATAGTAAGTGGCTATATACGAAGAGAGCTTCGTGAGTCTACATGGTGTACTTCGATGTAATCGAATCGTGAAAAGAAAAATAATTGTTAATAGTACATTAGAAAACTACCTACAGCTCTGTATCCTTAGTAAATTTGTCCTAGTAACGTCTAGTAAATATAAACAATATTTAAATACTGTCAAATATTATTAAGCTTAAAACAATATTATTGAAATTGTTCATTCCACTGTCTCTATCATTTTCCCGGTGTCATCAGCATTGCATGACGATAAGCTCCCGTTATATTGCATATGTCGATTTCTCCAATTCAGAAGATTCGTGCGAGTGAAAATACAAGTGGAAGACGTACGCGTGCGTATCGTCGAGCAGACAATTTTGTCAAGTTAGGAGAAAGGAAAATGCCACTCGTTAAAATGGAAACCGTCGACAGAATAAGCCGCTGTAAAAACATATAGCGTTAAATCGGCTCTCGAGTATTATCACCGTGCTCGCGATTGTGTCGACTCGTTCTGCGTTTTCTTCAACGTGGCCGCGTATCAATTGCACTGACACGAAACGATTAATCGATTCGACCGACAAGTTTCCACTTTCGCTTAAACATTTGCGAGAAGATTGAAAAAATCGAAACCACTGCAACTTTCATCAATTAAATATTACTAATTAATCTCAGATCTGTCACCTAAACAATCTTAAATAATCTCCATACAAAATAAAAAAATTATATGCCCAGCTTGCTATATTAATTTTAAGAAAATATCACGAGTATCATAGCGACATAACGAGAGGGAAATTTAAAATGAAATTTATAACAAATTAAGGCTTATCTTAACTTTTCGGCCAAGGGTTAATTAATGTGAATTAACAAACTGCAATGTTTATGCATTCAAAACACGAAATGTGCAAAACACATGCAAATTTTAAATTACACGTAACATATTTGAAATATGCAAACCGTATATACGATAATGAAAATTATGCTTGCAATGAGCTTAACAGAGAGAATATTGCATGAAAATATGTATTTGTACGAATAATTGCAGTTGATTAGTCAGCTATGACAAAATTTGTAATTATTCGACGTCTTGCATAACGCTTCTACAAAAAGCTAACGTTAATTTTTGGTATTTGCATTGAAGCATGCTTGAAAGGCTACAAATTTACGTAACAATGAACGGAGATTAAATTGTCAAAAGACAGAAAAGAACTTTGCTAATTATACTCGACATAAGATTTTCAAAAAGAGTTATTCTTATACTAATACCGTGTGTCGTTTAAGGAACTGAGATTATTTAATACCTTCATACGTCACAGAAAAACACGCCTAATTGCAAAAGTAGTTGAAAGAACGCAACAACATAATGCATGTGAATAACACGGTCAGGAAAAGGAAGTAGAACATTTTTCAGATAGCAACATTACTGTGACTAATTACTAATCGAAGAAACAAGCTAATTATTCGAGGACAGAAATAGAGGGAATCTAATACTTACTTATTTGAAAATACAATAATAGAAAATATAAAAATAGTAGTTGGAAATTTTATAAATATTCAATGTCTTGTCAGTGTTTCTACTCGATCATTCAAATTAATAGTGTTGTTAATACAAATTGTCAAACAAGGAAACGTTATATAAAACAGTACATAAAGAACACTGAATACATTTGATCTAAAAACAAAAAAAAATGAAGAATGCTTAGGAAATGTTTACTACCTGACGACGAATTAGAAACTAGTTTCAAACCACATTTATTATGCAACAAACTGTATCTGGAAATATAATTTCTAAGTTTTCTGCTTATATTGCGAAACCTCATCTTACAAGTTGATTTTGAAGATTCGATCCAAAATGTAGGATGACCCATTTTAATCCGTGAAAGCAATCATCCGCTCGAAAATTTGTTACTCGACAAAAACACTCAAATTCTCACAATTCTGTTTATAGGTGAACTTAAAGGTCATATAAAGGTCAATTTCGAGTACCAAACATTTGAGTATAACTGCACTTCAAATGTACATAAAATGTACATAAAAATCGTCACACAATCAGCACATTACACAGAAATCATATTCCAATGTAGAGATACTTTCAAGTACCTGACTCAATCTTCAAACTACTTCTGCTCTCTATTATTTACAGATCCTCGTCTTTCCTACGGAAGTAAACGATCGAAAGACAAATACAGACAATACCTAAAACGATACAGAAGAGAAGAACAAAGTTGTCGAGTAAATTTGTGGATATCGATTTGCAATTTCAAGGATCACAATGCTGTACCACACTACTGGTCCAAATTCCTCTGTATCTAAGGATTCTCACACTACTGTCACAAGATACCATCAAAAGACGAGAGCAAACAAAATACGAAAGAAAAAGTTCTCCAATTTGTATATGGATATCAATTTGCAATTCTAAGGAACCTCACGATATCACAAGGTATCTTTGCAAACTCGAACGAATTCCTGTGTATCTAAGAATTCTCACATCGCTGTCACGAAATAAAAGCGATCGAAAGAGGACTACAAACAATACCTAAAATACGAAAGAAAAAGTTCTCCACCTTTTGACATTAATGTGCAATTCCAAGGATTCCCCCGGTATATCTATCTTTGCAAACTCCAAACTCCTCTGTATCTAATAATTCTGTCACTAAATAGCAAACCCAGTACTTAAAAAAACTTCCCATCGCTACCTCTGACCTGATCAAACTCGTAGAATAAAATTTCAATTTCCGCGAGCAGCAGACATCCCGAAAGCGATCGAGGAGAAAAAAGAATCGAGCAAAGTTATGAATTAAAGTAATTGCAACCGCGGATGGCGGCGTTCTCAGCCGCGGAAGGAACGCGTCTCGGTAATCGACGTCGAGCACCTTCGCCGTCCGGTTTCCCTTTCACTCACCTATCGCAGTCCGTGGCCTTGAAGTTGGCATGTCCGATGGAGGCGGCATCGGTCAAGGCGGCGATCGCCAGCAGAACGATCAAAAGTCCATCTGGCATGTTGTTTCCTGGAAGAGGAACGGGTCACTCGATTGGCCCGGGGGTCAAACGTCGACGAACCTCGGTTCTTCACCGATCGGTGAACTTTCGACGAAAGCGAGCAACGTAACGTGTCCGTCGGCCGTTGCTCGCTGCGGATACGGCCGAATCGCTCGACGATCGGACGACCGACTGATACACCGCTTGCGAATACGCCGCACCGATCTCGTTTCTCGCAGACCACGCGTTAGCGGCCTTCCGCTGACGGTTCGCTGCCTGCTCGCACACCCGCAACGCGTCCGATCGATTACAACGACGGTAAAAACAACGACAACTACTGTAACAACAACGACGGTATACAGAAAAAGGCAACGGAGAAAAATTGAACAAGTCCGCTCGCTTCGGACCCTCTGCAAGCTGAACAGGACTCGCGATCAGTTATATGAGTCTGGCGGTTGATAACGACTCGCTGCTCATTGGTCTGACAAGCAAACACTCCCCCTGTCTGATTGGTTGTCGATTAAGCGTCGTTTATCTTCCCACGACGATGACGACGACCAAGGCAAAAGGCTTTTTGCGGAAATCGTGTTTTTCTTGGCGGACCAGCGGCGGGTCAGCACGTGAAACGGATTCGGAATAATGACACGATAATTTCGAACCCTCGGTTTTCACCGGGTTCGCGACTTGTAAACTGGGTCGGATAACCACACGCTTCCGTGATGATAAGGCGATGAATGTTCTTTGTTTTTGTTAGCTTTTCGGAAAGTTCGTCCGAGTGCTGATCGATGTGTTTGCTCATTTGAATAAATCTGACGCGACCTGTGCTACCGAGCTGCTACATCGATGTCAACATACTTGTCGAATCTTCGACATCTCAAGTTTTCCTCAATCATTCAATCTTCTATCTTGAATATCATCTGATCCTGGATGAAATTGAACATCGGTGGTTGCATCATTCATGACATTTTGTAAATTTGTAATTCCATAATAACGATATATTCTTTTCCTCGAGTTTCAACTAAACTCGTGTCTTGAATTATCGATCGAATTTATTGGTAATCGGTATCCTACAAGTGATCGATTCAATTAATGAACGTTTTCAAACTTTGCACCTGAGTACTTTCAACACACCAAACTGAACAAAGTTTTTCGATTGAATAGTTGCCAAGTCTTTCAACCCAATAGCTATCAAGTTCTTCAATCCTTGTCAAGTTTCTGAGCTTGAAAAATTTTCCTACACAATACCAGTGTAAATTTGTTCATTCTCAGCATTGAAACAGTTCTTTTTCAGAACAAAGATGTCACGGACACAGTTAATCGCGACCTAAATATGTGAGATGATATCACCGACAAAATACAAACGAGTAATAGATAAGATGAAATTTCGCGATTAAAACTGTATAAGATATCGGCTGAAACGTCTCGTGTAGAGGAATATCAAGAAGTCTATCGTTTGAAGACTTGGTAGTTCGTACCCTCAGGAAATCCAAACTTCCTAAAGTTTCCCCAAAATACGGATTATTCAGACGCCATGTTCCGCGAGATATCACAATCTAAAGTGTCAAGCTGAAGTTTGAAACGTGACACGTAAGGAAGGAAGGTATTTTCTGCAATTAACGAGTAAATCTCATAAACTCTCTAAAATAGTATCTAAATTGACAGCGAATTCTAACATTTCAATCACGACAGCTGATGACCTTTTGTATAACACTACTGTATGATCTTTAGTTTCGTTATCTCAAAGTGCAGTCGTTATCTTTTTCATTACTTAGCATTTGCAAACGCTCGAAGATGAGAGTAAAAAGAGCCTCCGGAAATTTTCCATCGGCAACTAACAAATTTTATCAACTCACGGTTTAAATATAGTGCTTGAAAATTTCAAAAATGCGTTCATAACGTGTGCTTCATTGAAACATCTTTTTTTGCCTGTATGAATAATTCAAATTACCTCGAGGCGTGGCATCGAGAAGACACTGGGCACAAAGAGAACGATGGGAAAAATCGTACCAGTTTCATTTATTTACCACACAGGAAATAACTGTCTGACGAACACGCCTATATCTGCGAGAATCGTTTCAAGAATCATTCGCGATTTCATGACTTGTCTTACTAGCGTTGACAGGGAGCGAATTTACAGACGTTCAATTTTTCATATTAAACTTCTGAATTTCGGGTTTATGAATTTTTACATCAAATCCCAAATTCACAAATTTTTAAACCAACAAACTTTCAAATTTCAAGTTAACATCTCTAATTACTGTACTCCACAAAAATTCTAGCAATGATTATGCGAAATTCCTTACAGTTTGAGATCCTTTCCTTCGAGATCAAGTACCTAGAGATCAAGTCATATTCGCACATTTCCCAATCACAAGTTATAAATGCCATGTTTATTTTCACTTCGAGCAAGTTTCACCCAGTCAGCAATCATCTATGAAATATTCCACAGTGATAACGCGACCCGACAATTTCTTCGAAAGCGCATCGAATAAACCAAAGTAGTCGAGTAAATTACACGAGCGTGTGTGTATGAATAAACATACGATGGTAACGCGTTTCGTCCATTCGCCATTTACTAATTTCATGATTAATTAGCCATCCTTGAATACCCCGTTCACGTTCGTTTATCGGGACCATCATCGTCCTTCTCTAATTTCAACCCACATAATCATAGCTAAAACAATGTTCAACCCGAACGCGGAGTATTCAATGGAAATTATTATTTATTATTCGAACGTCACGGTGAATTTCGATTGGACGATACGTGACTCGAATCGTTAATGAACCTTAGAAAATGCATCAAAATCGTATCTCTAAAACGACGAATCACATACATTAATTGCTCAAACGATATATAATTTGTAATTTATTATGAAACTTTATTGGGAGAAACATCTTTCTGTGCTCGAAATTTATACGCTGCATGAGTTCCCAACTTGCCTCCTTTATATTACAACGGCCATAATTATAGTAATTTTACGGATATTAAATATGCCCACGCTCAAAGAACACGGGACGGTTCCGACCTTCTTCTTAAGAAAATATTTTCGTTGTCTATCAGTTTCAAAGGCAATTAATTTTAATCACTTCTTTGACATGTACATAATATTCATTATGTAACTTCAAACAGAATTCAAACACTTGAAAAATTGAATAACGATCATAGTGATTTATCCCACAAATTACAAACTTCTCGGTAAATTTAATATTCCAACACCTACTACTAACTTGTCAATTTAATATTACATAAATATAAATTCTATAATAAAATTCTATAATAATTCCACATCACATATCACATATATGTAAATCCGTTAACAAGTAGCTCGCATGACCCATGCAATTGCATAAGCTTACATGACATTAAATGCTAATTGATATCTGAACAGCTTGTTATCTCAAGTTTCACAAAAATTTCATAAAAGTTGTCCGCTTATAGAATGAAATATTTCAGGCATGCACTTTTATATAAACTCAGCATGTTACAATGGCGTTCCTAGAAGAATCTGTCTCTATGAATTTTCCATTTCTTTTCTGATCCCACTTGATCTCCTTCGTTACGCCATATGCATTTATCTCCATTTTCCAGTTTTTATCTGGTGTCCGGTAATTTAAAGCAGCTCACGCATCCAAGATACGTACAACCGCTTCCTAAATAGATTGCATTAATCACAAACGTCGTTTAGAATGTTTATTACCGACCTTATTGAATTCAATTACATAATCGCGCGATAGTTACGTCCCTTCACCTGCAACCACGTTTCAAGCTTCATTCTTTCAAATTCTTTTCATTTTTTAAAACGTCGACATTAATTTCTTAAAAATGTGAAATTATTTAAAAAACGTGCTAATCACCGCAATCTGACACACATTTAACGTTTCATGAGAAAATGAATGACAATTTGTTTATGTAAGACAGCCGACACGAACATTCGTAAACATAAATTTCCCACAAATCTTCTTATAAACTCACCAAATGAATTGTTCCGACAAGACAACGATTACGAGTGATTACGTAAAACAAAAATTATTAGTAATCTATTGTAGATAATAGCGCCTATCGACAATAATGCCTCGAGTCGATAAAACACGTCCGAATGGCTTGTCCTCCGTTGCCAAACGTGAAATTAACACCTTGACGAATCGATCGATCGTCCGACGTGCTTTTCATACATTATAACTTCAATACCACCTTGATTTTCTATAATCAGAACCAAGGAACTTCCTTCTGGAAAGTTCTACTTTATTCAGGAAGCGGAACACGATTACAAAGAAGCGGAATTAAGGGACTCTAAAAGCAAACTCAATTTGCAGAGTACAGTGGTTGATCAGAATATTATGATCGCTTTGAAATTGTCGTTTATTACGAACTTTCACCGACAATGGAATTCGGAATACATTTCAGATTCAATTGTTTCCATAAGAAAAGTTGACTAGGATTCTGAGAAGTATTGTGCACGGATTCTCCCTAGAAGAGTATAGGTTTCTCTAGATTCTTAAATAGTCTTCGAATCCTTACTCTATTTAAATTCCCCTCGATATTTCTCTAGGTTTTAATTAGGTTCACTGCGAAATCTTTCTGCCTACTGTTTAGGTACTCTTATGTTCTCTAGATTTATTCTAGTTATTTTCTAGAATTTTCCTAACTTTAAAACTTAGGTTCTGCAGGTTTCTGTATAAATTATGTAGATTTCGAGTGTCTTCTTACATTGTACTCTTTGACAGTATTTTATCTACATTGTTATTGATATCTCCCTAGACCCTAGATTTTCCCTAGATTCTTTGCTGGATTTCTTCGAAATTCCCTATATTCCAAGTGAGATTTCCTCGAAATTTCCCTAGATTCTGTCGAAGTTTCACTTGAAATACACTGGAGTTCTAACTAGATCGTCGTCGAGGTCTCCCTAGATTCTTTCAAGGTTCCTGAAATATCCCTAAACTCTAGTTAAATCCTCAAAATTCCCCTACATTCTCCCAAAGTTCTTGAAACATCCCTAAATTCTTCCTAAGTCCTTAAAATCCCCCTAGATCCTTTCAAAGTTCTTTAAACATCCCTAATTTCTACGTCCCCAAAATTCCACTAAGTTTTGCTTTTCTTCTCCTTGAAATCTCCCTAGATTCTTTCAAAGTTCCTCAAATACCCCTGAACCTTACCCAAATCCTCCAAATCCCCTAGATTCTACCAAAGTCCTCGAAACATCCCTATTCCGACCTACGTCCATAAAATCCCACTAAATTTTGCTTTTCTTCACCTTGAAATCTCCCTAGATTCTTCCAAAGTTCCTCAAATACCTCTAAACCCTACCCAAATCCTCAAAATCCCCTAGATTCTATCAAAGTCCTCGAAACATCCCTATTCCTACCTACGTCCATTAAATCCGACTAAATTTTGATTACCTCATTGAAATCTTCCCAACTTAGGTTTTCTCCGTGATGCCCCAGCGTTCCCCACATCCTCTCTAAATCTTCCTAGAAATCTCCCCACCTTCCACAGAAACCCAATCACCGTTAATTACCAACAAAAGCCGAATGCCAATCAATATTTGCAATCGCGCGATAATCTTCAACAAAATGTTGCTTACGCAACGATGCTGCAAAGAACCAAAAGCACGTTCTCGCATTATCGGACAGTCCCAACGAGTTTCAACGGTCCATTCGATATTTATCGCTTTAACGAGTATCGTAAGTGTTCGACAGGCTCGTTTAGATCCACCGAGGTGCCGAAGAATTTTGATCATTGTCCGTAAACAGGTTTAATCGGTCTGTCGGTGTAAAATTTGTGACGATTAGCAAACCGATTGATGCATCCTCGGTGTAAAATTTGTGACGATTAGCAAATCGATTGATGTATCGTCGACGTTTAACATTCTTCGGCTTTACGTAAGCTGAATTACTCTTAATAACGTTCGTCTAATCGTTTACGTAACATGCTGATCACTTTTATCAGAGGCACGCTCCTGCGAGCGTGCTCGCCAGGTATAAAAACGGCAAAAATTCAACGCGAAGACGAAACGGAACATTTTTCAACATTTTTTAACGCCATCCGCGAATCGAGCTGCTACGAGTTTATCGGGCGTTAAAGCGTTTTAACGTTTCGATAAATCTTTGCGCTCGGACACCGACAACTTCTCGCGAGATCACCGTCGAATAACTCCACCTACCAACTTTTCTACTTAGCTCGTTTTTCACACGTTTCCTGCGTACTTCCCATACGTCATCGTCGTAAACACAGTTTCTTTGCGAATCGACTTAAATTCAATCGCATCGAGAAATGAAACGGGATTCTTATTGGAATATCGAGCAAAACGGTGCCGGGATAAAAACAGATGTTTCGTATTCAGCGTACACACCGATTCTTTGTATATTTATCGTAAATCCGATCACGAGTAGGTATCGTCTTTGCGAAACTCCATTTCGTGGATTCAGAATTGAAACTTCGATTCGATGTAACACGCTGAATACATTTGAGAATCCCTGTACAGGCATTTTACGTGATTCGATTATATCGATTATTTAATTTGGTTTTCAATCAGATCCCTATATAAATAATCGCCGTTTTAATTGCCATGGTGATTACTGTCGATCCACGTCACGAATTCGATCCACTAATTATACAAGGAACGGTTCAATCGAAAGATTGCTATTGATAACATCCAACGGAGAATTAAATTTGCATTTTAAATCATTCGATGAACGGATCATGTTTACAGTTCGTTTATTAACGCGATTCATGGCGGATACAAAATTACTTCAAGAAATCCAATTTCATTCCTTCGGTAAAAGTCATCTTTCAATTCATCTCCTCTATCTCTGCGTGTTCTTATTAAAAGAATGATGTCACCTACATTGTTGCTTGATTAAATCGAGTGAATCTTTCAATTGGACATATTTCAATCGCTCTCACGAATCACGAACAATTTACAGAGCAGTATCAAATTAATGTCAAGTATTATTTGTACCGAAAGGTTACAGAATGGCCAACGTTCGTATCTGTCGATTTGCTCTTCGAATCGTAGCTTCGATCTCGATACAAACAACTTATTGTAAGATACAGATTGACGTTCAATGAATCACGATTCCCGGTGTCGTCGACCCGGTATATTCAGTTGATGCGATGGCCAAGAGATATGGTCGGGTTTCAAACACCTTTCTAGATCGTGAAATGGAAGATGTACGCTCAAGGAACGTGACGTATACGACAAGGACTTCCAGCATCTCGTAGTGTTCAAGCGCTCTCGTGAAAGCGACGCTCTCTTTAAAATTGCGATTCAAGCTTATTCCGACTGATCTCTATCTGCGTGTGCGTCAATTCACATTCCGTTACGACTGTCTCTTCAGATCGCTTCAGGCGACGACTTTCATCTCCATTTTTAATGGAAGATTTTGGCAATTAGCATGCTAAATTTATTGGCAAAGAAAGCTGCGTCAAAAATAAAATATGCGATTTTCTAAATGTCCATTCGTATATTTGTAATAGCTAGATCTATACATAAATTTAGGTAGTCGTATCTGTGGATCTCCATATTTCTAGACACATTAAACTTACGTCTCCATATCTTCATCTACATCCTAGAAATCGTACGTGCCCTATTGCCCTATTGTCACAAATCCTCACATATGCACATCCCTACATTCCCATATCTGTGCATTCCATATGTCTAAATTGTCCCATCCTTGTATCTTCAAATCCTCACATTCCCACAGCTATACATCTCCACATGCAGTCTTATATCTCTATATCTCCACATTTCTACATCCCAATATGTCTAAATCATCCTAACCTCATACCCCAAACCTCCACATCCCCATATCCCTACATTCCTCTGTCTCCACATCCCCACATCTCTACATCACAGTACCTCTGAATATCCTTACCTTCGCGTCCCCAAATCCTTGGATTCCCCATACACCTACATCCCTATATCCCTACACCCCAATATCTCCAAATCATCGCATCCTCACATCCCCAAACCTTCACATTCCCATATCCCCATATCCCTAAATCCCTATTCTTCCACCTCACATCCCCAAATCCCCCATCTCAGATCCCACTATCCCCCTCATTAATCTCCGCACTATTAATTTCTATTCCAAATGTTCTAAAATTTGCCTAATGACTTCGCAACATGAATAAATGTAACCCAACGAGAAGGATTTGAACCCTTGTCTAGGAAAGCGGAAACGATTTTCATGGAGCGGACGTTACACGCCGCGAGAGGGTGCTTTCCTTTTCGAGTACGTTCCGCAATAACTTCATGGAAATGAGATCCGTCGTCAATCAAGGCGAATGTCCGAAACTGAGATCATTCGCGAACACCGGCAGGCATAGTAATTAACAGATGTCTCAATTGCAAGCGCCATCGGCCTTCAACAAATTGTGGTCCGGACGTGTACGCGACACACGCAGAGAGAGTTAGTCTCAACAGCTACAGATAAACTCGCTGCGGTCAATCGAACTACGCAATTTAGTTGTTTCGAATAATCTTGTGTATTCAAGTTTCATGCCACGCTTTTGCGAAGTATTACAGCTGTTTCGGATAGTTGCTACCTCCTGACAAATTGCTGTGGTTTTGCGAATTGATCTACTGAAAACGCTGCTTTACCTTTTCGAGACACTGCGATTGCTTGACAATAAGACTAAAGCAAGATTAATAAAACAATAAGACTATCACAATAAGATTCATAAAAGAGTAAGACTAAAACAATAAGATTATATTAAATTAAGATATAAAGCACAAGTTTTAACAGCTTCATCGGAGGCATTGAGCGTAAATGAAATTAGAATTCTGCTAGTTCAAACGGGGAAAGAGAGGCGGGTTGTTTGCGACAGAAGCTGCAAAGTAATTTTTCGAGGGTCGATCTAATTCCGTTGCCGCGAAAAGGGTTTGAAACGGTGAGAAAATTGAATTCGAGAAAAAGGCTTCGCGAGAGAAATTACTTTTTCCAGCCAACTCTTGGAATATGATATTTCCATGGTGGCTGAAAAGAAGTCTGACCGACAGTTTCGTTGAAACCCCGGCTTTGAACGGACGTAACATTTGAAAGCTCTCGAGAACGAAGAACAAGCATTCTTCGCAATTGTAATTAATAACTCGAAATCCTCGTTTCGCAGGATTAAGATGACTGGTCTCGAAAGTTACGAACATCCCACACGTTTATGATTAATTGCCTCGAAACCGATGACGTTCTCGATTCCGTCGAATATCAAACAAGGGATTAATTAAACTCTTTCCGTCAGTTTATATCTCGTCGCGGGGCTGATCGATATCAATTTATGCGACGTTACTCTTTGTCGCACTCTGTTCCTCGCGAGGTATTGTATTCATTGCACAATATAACATGACGTAACGTCAAAGTTAAATTTAATAGTTCCCTACGATCTTTACGTCATTCTCTAACTCGAAGCAAAGCCATCGCAGCTCGCATCTCAAAGAGATATTACCTTGTGACTCTCAAAGCAATCGGTACATTTCATCCTGCGAACTCTCGGCACATAATACGAGATCCGGCTGAAAATATTTCCTGGAAAGGATACACTTGCTATAGTAATCACGTATGTTTCGGAAATAATCCCTTGCGAACCACACACGCGACGGATTACTTGAATCATGAATAATACGTATTAATAGTCATGTACGCATCTATATACGTTACACACGTGTCTACGTATAGTACGCGGCACATATACTTCCATTTTGATGTATATGCAACAAATTTCAATTTTAGTGTATATCGAACCAATTTCAATTCTAGCGTGTATCAAACAAATTTCAATTTTAGTGTGAATCGAACAAATTTCATTTATACTAAATAAGATATAATCTGATCAAACTTTTTACAGCAAAACGTAAATGAAAAGAACCATCAGTACTACGATTGACATAAAGGTGTACCAAACAAATATAAAGCACAAGCATTTGTCACAAAGGAAATAAACGGATGCTTTGTTAACCTCGGAAGCAGAAAATAGAACAGGAAGGTATTCACGGATTACCAAGAGAAGACGGATGAACCGCGAACATTGTGTGGGTAGAAATTCTAGAATAATTTCATCTTCCAAAGAGAAAGTAAAAATTGTATAAAAACCTTGTTCAAAGAAATAAGTTGCACAAGTATCTTTTAATGTATTCGTTCGTTGTTTCACCAATGGGTTTTATTCAGTAGAGTGTAAATACATGTGACGTCAATGTAAACTCATGAAAATGACGTGTAATTTTTGACGCAAACAGACGCTGTATAAAAAATAGAAATGTTTTCAATGATACATAACATTTGAACTGCTCTTCTCATAAATTTTACATATGAACTTGCATCACCAAATTTGCGTTTGGCTCTGACGATTCTACAGCATCAGCAGCAATCTTCTTTATGAATAGTATATATCGCATGGAAAATTTCAAAATTCACCGACCCAGATTTCCCACGGTTCCGTCCAAAAATATTAAAGTCCAGAGATAAAAAGTTCTCAAGTATCCCAGCTTAAAAGTTCCAAAATTTTACACACTCGGTTCATATTCAAAATCTTTACAATCCTTTTAAACTGTCCACTTATTCTGACGCAGAATTCCTGAAAGATCCACCTGCTTCAAAACAGGAAAACTAAATAAAGGGAAACTTTATTCTCCGTAGAGCGAACAATTTGATTACGCGTGACGCGTGCAAGTAATTACCGGATTTATTGAAAAACGTCATCCAAGTCCTGGTATTTGATGGTCTTCGTCGAACGGTCTCTTCGCGCCAAGATTTCCCAACGTTAGAGGAACCAATCAAGCGACGTTACGAGATGGAAACAATGCGATCGAAACATCTGCCAATGACAGGTCGAGCTTTCAGGTGTTTTCCAACAAATGGAAATTAAGATTCCTCGGGAAGGGATTATGAAACTAACCGACAGATGCAAGTGACTGCCTCTGCAAAGCCCCGCTCTCGTCGGAGAAAGAGATACGTCAATTTACGATTTTTACTTTTAGCCAACGTTCCAATAACGAAGGTGTCAATTCAGAACGAGATTAAAGCATCGAACGGAAAATTCTGAAAATCTCCATGACATCGTTAGGAAACGATTTAATAAAACCTGTCAAAACAATGTCAACATTTTTTAATTGTTCGATAATTCCATTATTTGTTTCGGGTGTCAACGCAAAAATGATAAACTTAGCACTTTAATTATTTGTATAGATGTCAACCGACGAGTTGGCGCGAGAACTATGACGCACGCGTGACGCACTCGCAATTCAAGTATTATAAACTTTCTTATACTTTTGTTACGGGTCGATTTTCAAGTTGGATTTAATAATTTAAGTACGAATGTCCATCGAGTTGGCGCGTGAGCTGTGACGCACTCGTGACGCACAGGCAGTTCAAATGTAAATTTGGAATTTGGGAATCTGAAAATTGAGATGTTAGAAGATGCTGACCAATTGGAACCGTCTTCTAAACACGACTGCCTTCTCGTGCGCCAACTCGTGGGTTGAAAACGGTACACGATGCGAATGGCAACCGGTAAAATTGCGCGCGCATATTTTACATATCGACGGTACAACGTACAAGATCAAATTTCATCAATTAACTCTTGTACCGGCTAAATATTTACTCGAGGATCATATTAAAAATCGAACGGGATAAATTGTTGCGTGAAACTTGGCGGAAATATGAAAGCGTGTCAACAAAATTGACGGCTACAGGAATTCACGTTTACAGTTTGCATGAACGTCATCGTTATCGATAAAATATCGCCTCCTTTTATCACTCGAGAGACGCTTGTTTTTTTGGCTTACACGGTTACAACCGAATTAATGCCGCTACGACGCGATCAATTTTTCTACATTACAGAAACTTTATAGCTATTCATTATCGAAAATTACCGTGTGTGCTCTTCTGGAGACAGCAACTTGAAAGCCTTCAATTTTCGAGCCCTCGACGCAAACCCTCGATAAAACTTTCAAAATAAAACAAGATATTCAATTTCACTCGTTTCATGCATTATCGAAGATCTGTACGTGCACAGTGTTTCGAACTCTCTCCATCTTTTCTCGATAAAATTTTCAAAATAAAGAATGTTCAATTTTATTCGTTCTATTTTTCATTTTATGCAGCATCTGCATGGGTATGGTGTTTTGAAGACACCAGGAAGTCTGCAATTTTCATCCTCTTGAACTTCCATCTTTTCTCGATGCATTCTCCAAAATAAAACTTACAAATATCTTACGTATTCTATGGAATAACAAATTTTTCTTGGAATACCGCGAATCGTATGGTCCATTCTTTAAACCAAACTGCGTCAGAGATGAATGCTTCTTGTGTGCATCTTCCGAACAATATTTAAATCGCTTTTAAAATCTAAAGATTCGTAATCGTTTCATTTCCACCATTAGTGAGCTAAATTCGAGTGAGAAGAGCAAAATTTTCGTTTGATCCTTCTTCCATTAAAGTGGAATAATTTTCCAGCGACCTCCTTTCAAAAAAATCAGAAATCTAGGATATCTATCATTTAGTCCACTTATTAAGAAAAAAATTACTATCTTTCTGAAGACACTCTTTCACACAAAATCCAGCACTATCTCTGACACAAACTACTCTTCAAAATATTTTGCTACTTTTCGATTAATAATTACTATAATGAACAAATGTACACGTATAGCGACTGTTAATACAGTTTCTACTCGAATAATCGCAAAACTAAGAAGAAAAGTATCGTTTCCGAAAAAGACAAATGTTTTGCCGCATTCAAACCTTGAACTTTCAACGCGTTAATTCGATCATCATCACGTACAAAACTTCGTTATCCTTTGAAGGTAACCAATAAGTGGTAAAGTTTACTCGATTACCTGTTCTCAACGTGTACCTCGAAATACCGTTGAACCCTCCTGGCAAGAGCCTGGGAATAGCACCAGAGTAATTTAATCTAGGGTAATTTATTTTTTCCGTGAAGCGGGAGAAAGAAGAAACGGATAGAGTCCAACAAGGAACAAAGTCCGTTCCGAGCGTACACTTTTACTCGTTTTTCCATATGTAACGACGAAACTAAAGTTGAAACGCCACGATGCATCGAGTTCAGGCGAGATGCCAACCGAGGAAAGAACTTCTATCGTTTCGAGCTTCTTTAATTCTTCTTCGTTCTTTTTATTATCTTCTCGATAGCACTAGTAAACTATTGGACTGTCACTACCATTCAATGGAAAATACACTTCCTTTTTACTGAAATTCACGGTCACTTTCCCGAACGTTATAAGATATTTCATCATTTATTGTATTAGACTTGTAATTAAATTTGTCACGAAGTCCAAAATTTTCCCAATCCTAAAATCCCAAAATCGCAAGTTTTCAAAGTTGAAACAAAATCTTGAAAAATTTTAAGACAGCTATCGTGTATCTATAATGTACTTCAGTTGAAAATTTCGATTGTAGCGTTTGCGAGATTAAAATGAATAAATGATGATCGATTAATTCAGACGCGTAAGATGATATTGTGTGTTCGCGTGAACAAATCCGGTAATTAATATCGAGCTCAGCAATTGCAATTAAAGACGAAGAATCAGTCGATCGTGAATTTATGAAACGTACACGTTTGCGTATCGTTGTTCAATGTGATTTAACGCAACGTCAAACATTGTACCAGAACGATTCAATTCATGCACGGACATTACGTACATGTATGCATGTATCGATTCCCGTTTTATACATATGGTTACGTTTCAACTGAAATGGGAATATTTCCTCCGAGCTTTCGCTGTATGAAGCCCACAAAGCCCTATACAAATCGTCGATGTACGGAAAGCTTTTGACGCAAATAATCATGAAGCGAAAAAATATTTGCTTTCTTTTTAAATATCAACGCTTTCGTTTTCTGTCACCGTTTGATCCGATATTCCTTTTTTGTCGAAAAGTGTCTATACTCGAGTAAATAATTCATCTCGAAATGTAAAGGTTGTTTACACGACTTTAATAAAATCGAGTGTCATTGCTGATCTGAAAAAATTCGATCGTGTGTTTTCGATGAAAATACGGACAAAATAGTTTCAAGATTGTGGAGTGTTTTGGGAGTCTTTTTTATGAAAGAATGTTTGACGAAGATGGAATTTTTAATCTGGAAATAAATTGGAGCTGTTACGTCTGTATGCTTTCCATCAGAAACACGCTACGTTTCATAAATATATTTTACATATTTTAAAAAATTGAACCACTCGTTGAAATGCAGTTTCTCCACGGACAAACGGAGTGAGATGAATGAAGAAATGCGCAGCTGAGTGATATTCACACCGACTTCGAGAAAGGAATAAGAATTAGGAAATTTTCCGAGAAAATTTCTGGCAAAAGTATATAACCTGGACGTCGAACAATGGAGTCATTGCGATTCGACGTTTCTGTAAGTTGGCAAGCCGCCTGATTCTAATGCATACCCTTGTTCCATTGTTTTCGGCTCATCACGAATAAACAGAAATACCGGGAAAAACGTGCAACGGGTTGTTTTTCTGCTTCAACATATGGATAGAGAAGTTAATTGAACCTGTTAGATCTGACATAAACTTCTGGTTTTATTCGACGGGGAGATTAATTATTTTCATAGGTTTTCAACTATTTTCATTGGAAATAATATGGTTTTTCGTTTGATCTTTGTGTGTGATGGAGTTATGATATTTATTTGGGGATTTTGGGACTTTGGGTTTTTGGAAACTTAGGGACCCTAGACCATTTTTGGGACTTTGGGTTTATGGGTTGTTGGTAACTTAGGGACCCTAGACCATTTTTGGGAAATTTAGGGATCTTGGAATATTTTTAAGATTTTGGTAGTTGGGGGTTTTGGAATTTTGGAATTTTAGTATTTGGAGGTTTTGGAATTTTGGGACTTTTTAAGCTTCACAAATTTGAATCTCTAATTTCTCCATACTTCCCATTATTTATTTCAGTTTCAATCTCTGCGAATATTCTTCACGAATTCCTTAATCTATCACAGTCTCGCTCATTGTTGAATCTCGATAGACAGATTGCAATGTTACACGGTATCTCTTTTTTTTACTGAGAATCATAAAACAGAAAGCATCGGACGGCCTTGTTTTACGTGGCTATTACAGTTCGAAGAAAAATAGCAGTACACGGGAATCCTGCATTGTTTCGCGTAACACGCAGCATCATTGTATCACGAAGCACAGAGCAACCATAAACAAATTTGCAACTGTGTACGCGTGTCCGGCAAGAAAATCAAAACGTACAATTCGATTTTCAGTGAACAAAAACCTCTGAAATCCGTCAATTTTTCGTTTTGTACAACCACGAATGCTTTTATAAAAAAAAAATGCAAATTTTTCAGCTTTCAAATTGAATTTCAGAAAAATTGCTGTTACATCAAATTGGTGGGAAATGGCTGGCTTTCAAATTAAATTCGCGGAAAATGGCCAGCTTTCACAATTTTAACTTGCAGTATGATTTTTGTCAGGTCAGTCAGAACTAATCGTAGCTGTAATATTAAGACAAAGAAAGTTGATGTGGTATCAATCGTTGACTATGCAAATTTACTTCAACTCCAAATTGAAGCAAATTAAAAATTCGAGTAAAATCACAGCTGAACCAGTGCGTTATGAGTCAGACTCATAAGGGAGTAAATAGCGAGGGAATAGTGTTAATTTTCGCAGATTTTCAGTAGTGAAGATCAATGATCGCT
The DNA here is from genome assembly GCA_036983795.1 of Megachile lagopoda. Lineage (NCBI taxonomy): Eukaryota > Metazoa > Arthropoda > Insecta > Hymenoptera > Megachilidae > Megachile > Megachile lagopoda. Next base: position 9,409,859 of record CM072798.1, read on the forward strand.
GAACCAAATTTCATTTCGTAACCCCTTGCAATTTATTCAACATGTGCGTCAGACGTATCAGACTACTATTTGCTACAGTGTGAAAACCGGTAAGAAAAATCAAGATCCCACATCGATATTCTATCCAATATCCTTAACAACAAAAACTGTAATTACACCCAAACTGAAAATTCACCTGTACCAAAAATATGAGAAAAATTTACCCTATTTCAGTTGTAAGCGCGTCAAAGTAAAAATATGAGAAAAATTTCAAATACTTGAGTTTTGAATGCGTCACGAGTGCGTCATAGCTCACGCGCCAACTGGTGGGACATCCGTGACACTGTAGCGCAAGGGTTAAACGGTGAATTATAATAATAACAAAGTTGAATGATTTTATTAAACTTATGCATACATGCAAACAGATGAAATAAACCAATTGAAGTTTTGATATAATTTGAAATTATCAATCAATTTTTTCTACAGTTCGCTCTGAAACATGGAACGCTACGAACAATACAATTACAGTAAAAATTAAACTCGAAATTTCAAGAGGAAATTGAGCTGAAACCGGTACGAGCCGATTGATCCCCAGGTCCTGATTTTACATTCATTTCGTTTTTATTCATCACTTTATTCGGATGAACATTTCCAAGTCTATCGAAATTCCAGTTATTCATTTGCAAACATATTTCATCGGATCGTGCTTCCGATTCCGTTAATATGATTAATTTCCCGTTTTACTTTCGTGTTAAACGGCTTTCGCAGCATTTTATTTAAATATAATCATTGAACCGTTCAAGTGCGTGTATTGCAATTTTACTTAATTTAATTATTTCATTATCTTCCTTTGATCCAAGATTATTATTTACGTTCCACGTTCGCGCAGCTTTATTGTAATGAAATTCTATTCGTGTATCTGCATTATGCTTCGCTTAATTCAGCGTAAATAATTAATTTTGCTTCGATTCGCTTCGAAATTACATTACGTCGAAAAAAAAAAAAACAAATAGTCAAGGTATAAATCAGAACACAGGAGGAAGCACTTGACGATCGTGCGTGGTCGGCTCGGAATTTTCATTATCGGCTAACAGACATCTGACTGTCGTTTCCTTTGACGCGAAACGATGAATGGGGGTCGATAGAGAAGAAGCAAACTGCGCATTTTTCCCTCATCACTATTTGATCCTAATCTCTTCTCGATATTTTCCCTTCGTGAATCGGCATGCAATAAAACCGATCGCGAGTAACTTCGTTAAAAGACAATACTTCCAAGCATTTAAAAACCAACATCATTCTGTTAGACTCGATTAAATTCCTTCAACAGCCCAACGTCATTTCACTACCATCCAGTACATATAATTTAATTAAACAGAGTAAAACAGAGACAATATCTAGAATAATATTCTATCTTTATATTCTATTCCAGATAAATTATATTTATCAAACTGCAACAGGATCTGTTTCTCATGATACATACAATTTTCCCTCTCTTCAAGTGCTAAACTCTTAACCTATGATTTCTTCGTTGCGTCAGACACGCCTAATTAATTATTTTTGTAATTTTAAAACAAATAAGGGAAATCGAAATGTTAGCTATATTTTCAATTTAGGGATCCTTAATGATACAAATAAAAATTGTTATTAAACTCCAGACCCAATTGTGCTGCGAATAATAATTTTGATTTCTTGTATCTGAACTGTAATGTGCATCACGAGTGCGTCACGAGTATATCACGAGTGCGTCACGAGTGCATCACAAGTGCGTCACAATATAAGTCAAGTGCTTAATTTTCAAGTACTTCAAATACTAGTTGTCACAACATTAGCTAGCTCTAAATACTTAATTACACCTACTCATTCTTTTCAATGTTCACAATCACTCAATAAAATTAGTGATCATAACTTTACAAATTAAAACTACCCTCTAAAGGATAAGAACTGAGAATGACTAAATTCTACCAAGTAAATATTTCAGTACTATTTCACCAAAACTCGTCAAAAACACAACAATCAAAAATCAGAATACAGTCCGACCGTTCGCACGCAATAAAAGTTCCACATATTCGCCGAATCGAGTCCGAAAATCCTGAAAATTCTCCACTACGATCGAACACCCCCGAATTTCTGCGAGCGTTTAAAACGTATAACAGACCACGCGTCCGACAATCGTTTCTCAATTTGAAATTCAATGGCAGCGAACGAAAATCGAGTCAACGAATGTGCTTTAAACATCCGGCGGTTTGCTGCTTACCGCGGGAGCACTATTTTGCTAGCAGCCTTTCAGAAGCATCGATCGCAGAAATGAACGTAGATTAAATTCAACCGTTTCAAACTACGTGGAAACAGTTGCTTTGTCCGGGCAAATTGCCGGAAACTTATTCGCCGTTGCACAAAGTATAAGCGTATTGCATGATGCAACTTTGTACGGACGATTCGCAATTGGCGAATTTCGCGTGTGTTTTATGCGCGTGGATCGGGACACGCGAAATTCTGCTTTTTCGCCGGTCATTTTTCATGCGAACGCATCCAGGATCGTGACGGTAATTACACCGGTCGTTTGATGCAACACACGGCAGAGCTGTAATCAAAATCTGTGTCGTCGACCGATGTCACTCGTGCACTCCAATAAAAGTTACGAGTTGACTTCGTTAACTTTTTTCAAGGTGCACTTTATTTTGCCCGAAAAATCTCGTTGCAGATAAACTTTATTACTTCCACGTTTTTTTGGAACCATCTCTCTGACCAACGTTGTAATTAAACCATGAAACGTGATTACGTTCGCGCAAATATTTATGCTTCTTTGGAACCATTTTCGCGACCTTTTTAATTAAATCACGAACCGTGCATCTGCTTTGAAATTAGTCTAAGGAGATCACTTTTCCACTCGACGCATAATTAACACTTTGACTGCCGCAATAGCCACATATAACGCTTAAACTTCCATATGAGTCTATCTGCATTAAAAATTTCTCCACTAATTCTAAATATTCTTAATAACACTATGAATAATAAACATAATATTCTAAAAATATTTGATAAACTTTGTCAGAAATAAAAATACTACCTAATATTCAAATTACTCCTGAATCGGAGAATACCAGAATGACTCGTTTCCCAGATATTTTTCTAATTAAACGCTCGACTTCCAGCGTAAAAACTTCATCCCCGGATAACATTACACGGCTTCAGATAGTGTAGCACGGTTTCCTTGCATTTTTATCGAATGCGTCTAAGTATTGGAACGAAACTCGATTCCTTCGGGAGGAAACTTCGTGCCACTAACGTTTCCAGAGTTCAACCTCTTAGCACTGAAGTTTGCAGACTGATTTTTTTCTCCCACGTCGAAACATTATACCCGTACCTGACTTTCGTTTCTCCAGAAAATTTCCCCTTCGTATAAAGTGCTGCGCAAACTAATGGAATTTTTTAACACGTACACGCGCACTTTATATCTTCTGAATATTAACCAAATTTTTTGGGAGCTCGATTGAAGCTTTTAAGGAAACTTTTAATAAAAGTTTGCCGAATAAAATGATGTTTAACGACAGGGATGTATTATACCAATCATTGGTTAAACTGTAGGTTGTACATCAATGTCTGTCGATTGCACGTCGATCTATTGTACATCAATTTGATGTCTCGGTATTACAATTAAAAACTTGGGTTCCTACTGAAAGAGCTATAATATACGTATCATTACTAGTAAATTTGTTAAGGAATTAACAAAACGAAATAATTGTAATCGTTAAAGAGGTGGTCTCCCATTGCCCACATCTCAAAATTATGGATTTATCATATTATAATAAAGAAACCATTGAAATGTTAATGTAATTATTTCCAAAAGAGCTAATCTCCCGCAGTCCACACCAAAATAATAAATTTATCATATAACAATAAAGGAACCGTTGAAACGTTAATTCAGTTATTTTCAGAATATTTAAAGCTAAAAATCCACGTGCCATAAGTATCATGTTGCGATACGTGTATGTGATGGATTTTAGCATACGTTGCAGAACCCGTCGTTCGACGTCAGTTACCCATAATACGTTCATTATGCTGTTCCACCATTTTGTATTATGAATATTAACGAAACCTTTACACGGCCATTTCCGTCCGCGTTTAAACTTCGAACTGACATACCGTAAGTGGTATTTCGCGATACTTTTATGTCATGAAATCGCGTCTGAACAGATTACGAAACTGGCCATTTCGTTGCAGCACGTTACGACCTTCCGCCATTTTGTTTTACGAATATTCATGGAACCATTACTCGGACATTTTCGTCAAACTTTAAGCTTCAAACCGATGCGTCATAAGCTCCGTTTTACGACACTTTTATGTCACGAAATCGCGTCACTTCGTGATTGAAAATCAGCCATTTACCTTTCTACACTTTCTTTTAAAGCACATTAAATCCATCGCGTGCAAAAAGTAATAAAACGACAGCACGTAAACAGCTTTGAAAATCGATATAATCTATCAAATCGTACAGGGTATACAATTACCTTCCTATAAATTATCTTATAAAGATACGAACAAATTTCAGACACGATCTTCGGTACCATATCTCTCCAAAGGAAACATAATCGAACACTATAAATTCACTGCATGCTCACCGCGAACGGTGATTTATACGCAAGCTAAATGCACGCATGCATGCCTGCTCCTTAATCTGCATTCCGTTATCTAAAAAAGCCGCTATTACGAAAATCTCGAAATCCTATATTTCAAGTGTGCAATTTCATCTCTTTGTTCCACGAGTCATTTTTCACAACTTCCGTAATGTACGATAAAAAAACATGCTCTTGACAAAGTTAACCTATACACGAGTCGTTAAAATAAAAAGCGAACTTTTTCCTTTTCTCCGAAAGTGCATGTCAATAACCGTAAAATTAAAAACAAAATTGCTATGTTCATGGTTTCGCAAAAAAGTTATTCCCGTTGTAACGACGTCGTTCGAAACAATAGCGATCTCTATACCAAAAGACGGTTCTATCGGCCATTTCCATAGAAACCGTTTTAAAATTGCGATCGTGGACGAGAAAATGTAAGAACGCTTTAAGAAAGACGATTTCTGATAAGAAACAGAGACAACGGAAACGGGGTGAAAATGGAGACAAATGGTCTCGGTATAATGAAGATTACTTTTATCATTTAAAACTTCCGAGGATAGTCTGTGTCAATCATCTGTTAAATAACCTTCGTTATGTACGTAGAAAATTCAAACTTTTCCATAGAGAAACATTATTCACGAGAGACATAAAAATAGGACGTGAAGCACGTTAAAATGAACCTTTTCCTGCAGCATCGAGCACACTGACCGACATAAGGAAAAGTTGAAGGTGTTATTCAAAGATACGAATAGACACGAAAATGTCACATTAATTTTGTAACATATTTTCCTGGAAGAGTATGGCAACTCTGACGTCACTATGCAAATGTACATTTTGTACTATCTGTACATTTTATTTAAGTTGGCTGTATGTAACACACGTTTAGCATGTATTAAGCGTGCAAATTAATTCCGTGTCCTCTTTTTGTATCTTACTCTCGGAGACTGCTCTCTTTCCGAGTTTTCCGTATGAATTTTAAGCGAACAAAGCTCGCTGCGTGCACAATCATGCTATCTATTGGATTTCGTGCTTGCGAGCCGTGAAGCCATAGGAAAATCCTTAAAAATCTTGTTCCCCTCGCTTTTCCAGCCACTTGGTTGGCTGACAATCGAAAACCGAGGGGATTGCTTCAGGGAGGAAATAGAGCAGCCTGCAACAGCTGCAAACACCAACGAGAAATCTACAGCTGAGCAAGCACGAGTAGAATTAAGAAGCACGAGATTGAACGATGCCATTAACACGGGATGCATTTTCGTGACGAGGGAGATGTTCCCTTTCTACGGATTCTCAATGACATCGGAAAACCATTGAAAACGATTTTCGTCATTGAACAATGACTCGACTTCTTTGATAAATATTTCTACGTTTGAGTAATATTCTCAAGTGACATCCTCGTCGTGGACAAATTTTATGGTAGAATAACTATTATGAAGGAGGATAAGACGCTCCATCAAATATTCACTCTGTATTATAATTCGGGACATTAGTAAGCAGCGATGGATTTGTGTCAATTTAATACGTGGCGATACAACGCGTCGTAATATAAGGAGCGAAAACGTGGACATTCAACACGTGGAAATACCGCAAGTTTCAAAATGTAGAACATGGAGATACAACGCGTTTCAAAAATGAACGCGTCCCAAAATTCGACGAGCATAAAATTTGTCGTGAGAAAATCGGAGTGAAAATACCACGCGTGGAAATACAACGCGTGAAAATACCCAACGAGAAAATACCACGCGTGGAAGTACCAAACGTGAAGATACCACACATGGAAATACCATAGCGTGAAAATACTACACGTGTAAATACCAAGCGTGAAAATACTGCACGCGTAAATACCCAGCATGAAAATACCGCGAGTGAAGATACCACGCGTGGAAATATCAAGCGTGAAAGCATCGAATGTGAAACTACCGCGTGTAAAAAGCGTGAAAATGCAAAGTGAATACAAAATAACAAAAGGCCGAAAAGTTAGTGAAACACCTCTGAAATAAACTTGAAAGGGAGTACATTTAAAATGCACATAAAAATAATGCACATCATGGTGCATCGATTAATTTTTATTTCCCAGTCGACAGGAGCTACAAATGCGTAGAGAACAGCTAGAATTTAATTAATACGTCGGACACGTTCACGGGATAATGCACACATAGAAATACAACGACGTATTTTCTGCGCGAGCTAAAAAATACAACCTCTCGTTTATATCGAACAGAGGGGTTTGATGTTGTCGACAGGGAACCAAAAGGCGTGTTATGCTTATCAAATTTCCGTGAGCACAAAACGAAATAAACAGGGTATATCTCTCTCGTCTGTCCTTTTGTTTTTCCCGAAATTCTATCTTCCGCTCCGAAGGTTTTTTCATTCCCGCGGAAAAAAGGTGGTGGATTTCGTTCCCACGGGGACTTTATCTCCGATGTAATTTATGTGTTTCAAAAATTGAAGAGGATTTGTCGAATCCAGAGGCGATAATAAATCTTTTCGGAGCGGAATTTTCGTTATTGATGGATGTCTGTCGAAATCACTAACGATTTTGATGCCGATTGAATGTCAACACCGATAGTTCCTTTCACCTCACGAATTTCATCGTTGCAATTGATTTGTGCGCAAAAAAATGACAGCTGGTCATAGCTCTGTCTTCTTTATTGAAATAGTGATCATGTATCGATGTTTACATTATTTCGAAGTCCAATTTTAATTTATTGTATAACATCGTAATCTGCAGGTATCGTTAAATAAACAATTGGTCAAATGTTAACCTGTGTGTACGTATACGTCACATCACGATTTTAAATTTCTGGTTCTCCATTACCCAGTGTCATATTACTATTTCTCTATATTTTCAGATTTACATTATCCTAAATTTCTGTAGCACTAAATTTCGACATCTCAAGATTTCCACATTTAAATATCAGCACTCCCACACTTTTACATTCTGATATCACCAGATCCCGATATCTCAAGATTCGCATGACCCCAGGTCTCGATATCTCAGGATTTGAATATATCTTCATATGCTTATATCCTTAAATTTCAATATCCCTACACACTAACATTTTTATACACCGATATTTCGACAATTCGAATCACAACGTTACAAAGAAAGGCATTGACAGTCTCTGTCGGTAAAAAGAGTCACAGGCACAAAAGTGGACAAAGCAAGAGGCGGAACACTTGGTGTTAAACCGATCAAGGTAGAAAGCCGCAGAAAGGGTAAAAGGTATAATTTTCGAAGTGGGGTCGAAAAAGGACCGTGCTGTCCTATTAACAAGATCAATGGGCCAGCGAAAGGGATGAAGGACACTGAAGCGAGATCGAAGAGAGAACAAATAACGAAGCGCGAATAGGATCGATAATCTCCGCTAGGAAACGAGTGTTTTTATTTAATTTCATCTGTATATCGAACCGAGAACAACCAGCAGAGATGCAGTTCCATTACAAGCTAATCAGATTTTGAAATGGAACGATGCAATTTAATTAAGCGTGAACGAGATCGCGATTCGAGTTCAATGGCACAGAATTGATTAGGAGTTCATACATTTCCGTGTGACACGCGGTGATAAAAGGCTTTGTGATTATCATGGTGTTTGCTGCGAATCTAGGGGAGGTTTCGTTCGGCTTTGACCCGTTTCGAGTATTCTCACGTCCTTCATCTTCCGCGGTAATTAAATATTTTCAGAATTACAGGTACGAAGAATGTTCTTCGTGCTTTTTCGCCGCGATAGTCTCGTAAACGTTGACTAAAATAATAGACGAAACTTTGTTAATTCAGTGCATTATTAACGATCCTCCAGGAGACCTACGTGGACCAACATGTACAGACACTGGGGAGCACTAAACTCGTGATAACTTGCAGAGTCATATAACAGCTTAGCACACGAAATAAAGGAATCGTCCCTTTAGGGCACCTCACCAAATATTTCTCCGAGTAAATTGATCAACATGGAGCCAAGGAGCTATATAAGTCTGCGTTTCCAACACACTAAATTAATAGGTATAAACAACGTTTATTATTCAGGAACGTTAGTTTTGGCGAAATACTGGAGGGTGTAGTTACTAATACAGAGTACGTGATACAGAAATATCAATGTGTTGAGAGATATCGGGAGTCCCGAGACGTGGACATATAGGAATATCGGAGTCTAGGTATATGTGGATATAGAAGTATCGGGATACAGGAATACAGTGATCTCCAGGTAACCTACTCTAACGATTACATCCTGAAACAATTCTAAGCAAAGAGATCAATCCATTTACTGATCGACTCCCGTGCAATGAACAATCTTTTGTACTCTCTTTATTCGCTGCGTTGACGAGAAGGAGCTTTCTCTCGAATGAATTCTGAGCCGGCGCTTTTAAGCTACGGTGAATACGAACTTTCGAGCGGATACAATCGGAAATTCCAACATTCGGATTCGCGGTGAAGCAGAAATACTTAGAGACACATTCCTTCGCATCGACTACAATGAGATAGCTTGTTCAAAGCAACACCAACACAATGGCGAACAGGCCACGCATCGCACGTCGCAAAAAGAGACCAGATCAAAGAGCGCGATACACTGGTATTCGCTTCTTTTCCTTTCACTCTCACACTCTCTCTTTCGATTCGCCGCGTGTGTCGGACTGGAACGAACGGAATATTCGTATCGTTGGAAATGCCTGTTGCCAATGATCGATCATCGAGTAGGGAATACGGCTAATTGAGAAGGGATGTCTACTCTCATTTGAGGGAATCGACAGTCCGTTGGCTTTGTTCCAAATATGTGGCAGAAAAATTGGCCTAGTAGCTACACGTGCTATATTTCCACGCGCTGCATGTTTACGCTGAGATACCACGCGTGGGGATACCACACGCTAGGATATTACGCGTGGAGATAACGCGCGAAGGACCTCAACGCAAGTTAACTCTACGCGGGATATCTCAGCGCTTAATATCTCAGCGTGCAATATTTTTACGCGTAGGTATCTCAACGCGTGGTATATCAACGCACAGTTATCTCAGCGCGTGGTACATCTACGCATAGGTATCACAAAACGTAGTATTTCCACGCGTAATAACTCAGCGCATAGATATCCTCACGCGTGGTACTTCCACGCGCACTATTTCCCTGCGCCGCACCTCCACGCGCTATATTTCCCTGCGCTGTACCTCCCCACGCTATATTTCCCTGCGTTGTACTTCCCTCTGCCATATTTCCCGAGCCCAATAACGATTATCCCTCTCTAAAATCGCAAGGAAGGCTCCAAAATTTTCGTCGGTGTCAACGAAAGTCGCAGACAACATCAATCAGGATTTAGTTAATACACCGAATATTAATGATATTCGTACCTTACAACCTCCGTTTATTTTTCTCTCTGTCTCGCCGAGACAAGCTTTAGATCTTGGAAATTGATGAAGCTTGCTTTGCTTGTTTTTGCACTGGTTTCTTCATCGCAGTAAAAATATTCAAGACTTATTTTGATATTTCATATTTTAAGGAAGGATGCTCATAATACCGTAGGGATAACACAGCCGGTTTATTGTATGAATTCTTAATTGGTTCAGGCAGGAGGCAAGTCCTGTAATGACAAAGCGTAGCCTCTGTATTGAATTTCAAACTTGAGAGTTTAATAAAGGCTCCATATTAACGTTTCACGTTGGAATAATTGACGCCGCGATACAAAGGATAGTGCAGAAAACGGTAACGGGATGAATAAACGGATCTCAGGAGACTTATTTGAAATTCGTCACATTCGGCAAACATAATTTATTAAGTATGAAAATCCGTTTTCAGGTTAAAATACCCGAAACGATACGAAGAACGTTACAAACACCGAAACTCCTATAAACAAACGAATCTTTCAATTTCCCAAATTCAACTGCAATTTCGGTAAATATAATCTGTTAATTACTCGAGCTAAATTTCCATTGCGTTCCTGTTCACGAATTCCTCATTCATTCACGATTGAACCACATGAAACGTCCTTTGTTTTACAGTTAACTTACTATACCAACGTGGTATTAATTAACGCATGCACGCAAGGATAACAAAAGAAAATTGATTTTCTTGAATTAGGACTTCACCCTTAACCCGCAGGGTTCCATACATATTTCATTAATTCGCAGCTGGTATTACCTCGGCGTTTAATGTTATTCGTAATTAAGGTTGCAAAATCCTTGAGAGTAAGTTCCCTCGCGCAAGGACAAATACGAAAGCATTAATTCCTTGTCCCGGCGCGATCAAAGGCTTAGGACAACAATCGCTTTAGGGCAAGACAGTAACCGGACTATGCTGACACGCGCGTCGAAGGGATGCAGGGGATGTTTGCATTATCGGTCCTCTATGGGTCAGTGTCCCTGCATATTGCTCGCATTAATCACTGATTTCATTATCAACGCTAACTCTGGCTCCCAGGTAATTTGCATAAACTTATTAATGATGATTATACGCGGTGTCAGCTTTGTGCGCCGTTTTCGTGTTTATTCCTTCGACTCCCCGTTTAACGCTGTATGGCACCTCCCTTCATTCTCGCGACTTTAAACTTCAACGTTATTCTTACTATTTTAAACTTCGCAGGAATATTCTCTTAATCCTAAAACTAGAGAACGCTCTCGTCATTTTAAACTTCAGGAATATTCTTGCAATTTTAACTTTTTTAACGAGATATTCTCGAAACCGTCGACTTCTAGCAATTTATTTAATAAAATACGATCGTTGCATTTTTTAAATATTCCGCGTTTGAAGAATTGCTAGACGATTTTTACTATTATTTAAATTATGGTAGTTTTTGCGTAGTACTTCAATTTTAATTATAATACCGTGACGCACTCGTGACGCACATTAAAAATGCTATCTAAAATGTAACGAACCGTGTAACACTCCTTAAAACAATTTTAAACCTGCATTGCTTAATGACTTCAAGTTCTTTCTCTTGTACAATTTATAATAGAAATTTAACGAGTTCACCGATATTAGCAAATTATTTCGAAGTTGTCCTTGTAACAAGTTCCGATGGACTTCTTCGTTTGCCGCGGCTCCATCAGTTATTATGCAGATCTAATTTATTTATCCACGGAATTGAAATGGCATTCGCAAGGCACCGAACAAAGGCAGAGTCGCGATACAAGCACAGTGGTGTTAATTTATTAATGTTCCAACTTTCGATGCAACGGTGATTAATCATTGTTAATTACACAAAATGTACTACGAGGATTAATGTGTTGCACTCCTTCCATCACAAAAAGCAAGAAGAGTATCGCGAATATCGAATTTTCATCGTTATTCGCGTCATTCATCCTTGAAATTATGATTATGTCAAAGGAAAACGGTAAATTACCATGTGTTTGTTTTCGCGCGTGTTGTTCGCACTCGTTATTTTTCATAATAAATTCGCATCAAGTAATCCGTATATATTCTTCTGCTTCGTTAATAATATTTAACGAGCATGCATATGTACACGTGTGCGTAGCTTCGTACGATTCATCATATTGTGAGAGAACTTCGTTCAATAAATAATGATAATAGCTAACAACAAATTATATTCATTGAAAAGTACGAATACGAAACAAAATGTGTCTTAAATAAATTCGTAATAAAATGTATTTTCCTACACAAATTCTATTATTATCAATTATCGTTCCTCGTTAACTGGAAAGAATATGCACATATTAAAACGTATTTACTTTTCAAACTAAATTACTGTTACTAACAAATGACTTTGATTTTCAAGTTACTAACAAACGACCTCATCATTCAAATTACCAATAACCTTATCTTCCAAATCCCTAACAATCTTATTTTCCAAAATACTACCAAATGACTTTATACTAAAAATCTGAAAATTTAGTCTATCAGAACTAATATGCCACAGTTTCCAGTTGTGACGAACGAAGGACAACATAGGAACGTTCCAAGAGGAACTTCGGGTAGCAAACTCGTTGCCAAATTTTCCGGAAGTTGAACGAAGCGGAAAAATGTTTGTTTGTCCGTTTAAGATGCAAACAGACCGTCGGCTGGGAGTTTACGGCAACGTTTGGCGACGGTTTACGAAAACAGATCGAACGTTGAAGTTTATCAAATTCTCGAGGGATGAATGGCTGGCACTTCGGTCCAGAAATTGGCCGATAAATTTCACGGGAATCGGGGGAAAAATGCTTAGCCGCGCAAGTTTATTGGACCGGAATGTTTTTCGGCCGCCTAACTGACCAGGCTGTAAATTTCGAATCGAACGACAAACTTTCGTCGGACGTGAAACGTAGCAGCTTGACACCACGAAATAACGCGAATAGCAAACGTTAATGCATCCGGTTGAAAGTTTGCGGACGGATTTTATGAAGCATCAAAAGTTCGCGTCGTTAATACTTCAGAAACCGTGAAGCGTTGTTACGAAAATGTTTGATGCAGTATGGATTTGCCAATACAAACTTTCAAGAGCGAAACTTCAATTGCAGAAATTTCAAGCAGAATTTATTACCGATGACACGGCTTTTCACAAATATTACTCTTCTTCGAAGTCTCCATTGCTGGGGTTTGCATTTTTCTTCACGATATCGCACGAGTTTGCTTATTTACTTCGAAACATAAATACTGAAGATTAAATTGATATTTATTCAAGGACATAAATACTGAAGCTACAAATGCTAAGGCCTCAACTCTTGTATTTCTTCAAACAAATGTTGACTCTCGATATATAGCATGTTTAATCAGAGAGTGTAACTTGTACAAAAATCAAAATGAAATTCATGATGTTACATTACGTCAATGTTGATAACGATTAAAATCACTCAGCGAAGGGTACACTTGAAGTAAGAAGTTCAATGTCGCAATTTCGACTTCTCATTTTGACAGCGCCAAAATGGTGGCATTGAATGTAGTAATTTACCGGCACATGAAGACGTGTCTTAATTGCCAAGGTATAATACAGCAGCACGAAATCGCACCCCCGAAAAGCACGTAATTGCGGCAACGAAACGATCTTCAAAGTGTTCTAAATTAGCGTTATTCACCCCGTGAAGAACATGTAGCTCTCAGACAGTATTTAACCCCTTGTCTATAATATTAAGCTACTCCGTAACTACTAGTTTAGCACCAAAAAACCTGAGTATCTCTAGCATTTGCTTTCAATAACATGCAAATGATTAAATTTTTATTTTACGAATCACCGCTAAATATTTACAGATAAACATATAAATTAACAACCTGTATACGCTACCTCAGAAGTAAAATAACGTGGAAAATCCGAGAGGAACGTGTTAATGTCACCAGACACAAAAATTACGAAACAAGAAACTAACGTGATTCTCGGTTCGCAAACAGCGTTCGTGCCGCTGCAATATTTACGCAGATTGCAGTTTATTTATTTCCTCGGCCATTTCGCGGAGCAAACACGACACATCGTTTATCTGAAAAAAGGAACGCACTTTGGGGGAAGCACGAGTCATTTCGGGGTGGAAAAACCTCTTACAGCAGCGAGAAAAATTGCTACGCTGAATGAAACAAAACGAGAGAGAGCGGATGATCGATGAAAAACAGAAAACGAAAAAGCGGGAATGGAGAATCGTGTTTTGGTTTCGGCTCCTTTGTGCGGGGAGCACTTTGTTATTGCGGCGACAACTCTCGAAATAGTAATTACGATTTTAATAAGATTTCTTAAAAGCCATCGAAGTTTCCCGCTTCTCTGATTACTTTTCAACCCCTGGCAAAGAAACGTGCCTTTAATCTAAAAGCGCAAACATGATCAATCGAAACAGAGGGGTGATTTTTATAGTGGCAATCAAAATGTCACAAATTTAATATATTACGATCACTGATACTTGTGAACGATGAAAAATTACGACGAATACAAAAATTATAAAATTACACAGCTTTACAGGAGTCATGAATAAATTCTGAATACACCCCTCAAATTTGCATGTACGATTAATGCTATTAATATTTTCCCAATATTACAAAATAGGGACTAGTAAATTCTGTATAAAATCACAACTAAACATTTCATTTTCGAATAAAAATTGTGACGATTCCTTACGATATCTAAATGCCAGCAAAAGCGGGCAGGATATTTTTTGACAAGATTTTTTACGATTACTGTACAAAAAAAGATTTGAACGGTTCACGTGATATTTCGTCCGAAACGACAGAGGAGGTAAAATTGAAAAAAATACAATTCCAATTCATTCGAATTTCTATCGCTCAAATAATACGAAAACACAAATATGTAAAACTGAAATTGAAAATCAAAGAAAGGAGGAAAAACACGCGGAAAGATAGTTAAAAATATAACGGGGAAAAAGCTGAAAGCCTTCTCTTGGAAATACATAAATTTTTCAGCGAGAGAACCGCTCTTGATGTCTGGTATTTACCTCCAACTTCTTTCCCACGAACCGTCAGCTAATTTCCCGGAAACAGTGAATTAAAGTCGGTATTAGTCAAAGGTTGAAGCTTGCCGACTTGCTCAAAGAACGCCGCAACCTATTTCGAAGATTTCAGCGAAATCTGCTGACGTTGTTGCATTATTCAACAAGCTTTTACAATACGAGAGCATGTAAATCCACCGTATACATTGAGTGAACTTTCGTTCTTTCGATATTTCTCCAAATGTATTCTACTTAACCCTTTAACTGCGGGTGTGGTACACCACGTGCTAAAATTTTAACCAGAGGGTTAAAAACAATCTAATTTTTGCTAGAATCTGTGGTTTATATACCACCACAAAATAAAATGGAGAAATATTTTAAAAACCTAAATTGCATTTAAGATTCCAAATTTCCAAATGTCCAAAAGAAATGAGTGAATATAAAATATATAAATGAATCTTCTGAAAAAAATTTCCAAGTAATTTTCGGAACAGATTCGCTCGGACAATTAAGCAAATAAATTGCAAGATACAACACAACCGTTTCGTACTTCAAACGCCGTATGTTCTTTTATATTTCTGATCTGTTTATCACGGCCTGACGAGCATTCGTTGAGAATCCACTAAACGAACAGAGTTCTTGCTTTGAAATTCGACGCCTCGAGTGTGGTTCAAGGAGCCGGTAATTATTCAAGAATCTCCACTATGCGATTTTAGCGTTAAATCAGTGCAACGGGAATTCTCAAAGTTTGAAACGTATTCACGAAGTTTGACGATTTAATCAAGAACAGAAGCTCCGACTTTATTGTTGTGCGATTTTCATTACTTAAGAGACTCCAAAACAATGAGTCGACTTTTTCAATTTAATACGCGATTTAAACTCATTCTCAATTACGCCTGAATCTGATCAAACATTATCATTTCGATTAGAAATTCGATAACTGATCAATACATCAATCTTGTTTACAGCAAACTGTACGTCTTAAATCTCTGAAAAATATCTTTCACAGATCAAAATTAATTTCTATGATACTAATAACGCATTAATCTCTTGCATAATATAGTGACACACTCATGACGCACATTACAATTCGAATGTGATAGACTCGAATTTTCACTGCAATTGAATTTTGCGTTCAGTATCCATAAATACAGTCAGGTACAACTCGAGGTTGATAAAAAAGTAAAGATGTCAACCCACGAGTTGGCGCATGAGCTACGACGCACTCGTGACGCACTTGCAGTTTAGGTATTGTAAATTTTTCTCGGTACGCGCGAATTTTCAATTTAATTGCAATAATTTACGTACGGATGTCCCACGAGTTGGCGCGTCAGCTACGACGCACTCGTGACGCACTCCCAATTCTAATGTAAATTTTTCTCGTATTTTTGGTACGCGTGAATTTGGGTGTAATAATTTATAGATGTCGCACGAGTTGGCACGTGAGCTATGATGCACTCAAATATTGTAATATTAAGGCGACCATTTTTCTATTCTGATCAATCGGAGCTCTTCTAAACACGTCATCTCTCCACGCGCCAACTCGTGGGTTGAAAACGGTACATCGAACGCAGAGGGCTAACACCCACTCAATCAGTTTCTTGTTTCGCATCCGCGCAAAAAGAATGCGTAATAACTCCACCGCGAAGTTTCCAAAGCTAAGCTTCAGATCAACAAGACATTTCTCTTTCACCCCCTTATATCGAGGAAAAGAAACTACCAAAAAACAATTTTCTTTCGCGCCAGCCGGCCAACGGAACGAGATCGAACGGTGGAAATCAAAATTCTTGTCGAGCGATCGCGAAATCTCCAACAATCGAAACCCGGAGAGTCTCGGAAAGTTTCCGTTCGCGGTTCCCGGACGTGCAAACTTATCTCTAAGAGTTTTCTTCCCTCCTCTATTCGTATTCCTACGATCTCGCCCCTTTGTCATCTATCATTCACGTTCCCTTTCGCGTACCATGATTCTTCACGGTCTGCGAGGGAGCTTGATAAATTTATCATTGACTGCCTATCGCGACCGATCGCATTGAAACCGATACATATTGATGATGCTTGAACAAGTCGATATCGGACTGGATTTGGGAACTTCTCATTTAAATTCAGATATGCTAATGACTTCCCAAATTCCTACATTCCCAAATTCCTAAATTTGAGAATTTCTAACTTCCCAAATTCCTACATTTCCAAATCTCTGTCCCCAACTTCGTACGTCCTTAATTTCCTACGTCCCCAAATTTCTACACCCACAGATCCCTACGTCCCCGAATTCCTACATACCCAATTTCCTACGTCCCCAAATTTCTACACCCCCAGATCCCACGTCCCCAAATTGCTACGTCCCCAAATCTCTACGTCCCCGAATTCCTACATACCCAATTTCCTACGTCCCCAAATTTCTACACCCCCAGATCCCTACGTCCCCGAATTGTTACGTCCCCAATTTCCTACGTCCCAAAATTTCTACACCCTCAGATCCCACGTCCCCAAATTCCTACGTCTCTAAATTCCTACGTCCCCAAATTCCTACGTCCCCAAATCCCTACGTCCCCAAATCCCTACATCCCTAAATTCCTCACTCTCTACATCTCCAAATCCCCAACTTTCCAAATATCCAAAAATCCAAATTCTATAACTCTAAAATTCCCAACCCAAATTTCCCAACAATCTCCCAACACCATGAAATTCGAAGTTCGTATACATTCCAATATATCTGGCAAATTTTCAAATTGCTCATCGATTCGTTAATACGAATATCCGAATTATCGACATGTTGCTAAAGGCACCGCAGAAATATCAATTTTGATAAGAACATGTATAATGCTCTTCGATAGAGTATCATAACTTGCGGTTCAGAATCGATAATGGGGTTAATTCGATATCGTTCCGAGCACTATCTACCCGATTAACCCGAACCCAAATATTCGTGGATCGACAAGGTGCTGTTTCCCTCCGACAAGCACGGTTCCACAAACCCTCTTTCTCTTTCTTTTAGAGTCACGTATTTTTCATGAACTTCAATTTCCATATTCCCTCGCTTGATCTGACGGATAAGAGAGGCAACGGTATCCAGAATCCGTTTAATCGAAGCTTTCACCGATGCTTCCCAACTTCACGTTCCTCCCCCCTAAACGCGTTCTTTCCTTCCTGCTCGACGTGAACATCGCTACGGTCTCTTTCTATGAAATGACGGACGTATAATTCGCTTTCAGAAATCACTAAACCCTGTCTCTGTGATTCGTGAAAACCCGATTCCACTTCGAAATTGAATTTCGTTTGGTGCAAAACAACCGTCACCGTCCTTCGTCGCTTCTTTTATTTGCTTCAGGTTCAAATAAAACGATTTCTACTTACATTCTTTCCACAAATTTTCTGCAAATACTTTTGAGATCCAAGATATTTCTACTAGTGCTTTCTGAATTTTGGGATGAAGATATTTCAAGTTTTAGAACTTTGAAAGTGAAAGGAGTTAAAATATTTATATTACCTTGTGCTTTGCATAACATTCTGTAGACACCTCTATATAACGAGACACACTAATCAAATTATTAGGAAAAATAATAGAAATATTTTCATGAATATATAAAAATTCCATAACAATTTAATGAGAACCAGACTGCTTGTAGAATCATAAATATCATAAACTTCCAATTATGGCTAAATGAACTACCATTTATGGCCTTGAAATCACCAATGAAATAAAGAAGATGGCGATCCAATATTGATTAAAAATTGTTTTCTTTGTATTCTTAAGTAGAAGGATTTCCGAAGATTCGATGAGGATTTTCCCGACGTTTGTCCGATATTATAGCCAGCTTCTTCGGGGATCTAAGGATATTTTCAGACTAACCGAGAATCCTCGTCAGGATAAGCAGACGCGTCTTAAACCAGGATACCTCAAACGGAGTTAACTTTGACAAGCGACGCGGTAAAAGGTTCGTGGTTGCAATTCAATTTAAACGGTTCGGTATTCTATTGAAGATGACACATCGAGACAAAGGCAAAGTATCTCGAATGTTAGCTAAAGCTTCTATATATTTCCGCAAAGTCCTTGATCTAATATTGATAGTCTAACAAATTGCTTAACTTCTATCGCTAATAATTCTTGCTTTCCGAATTCTATGCAAATGGGATTAATTTCGAGGGCGATAGATATGGTACGTTGAGACAGAGAAGAATTAAACAAATATCCTTATTTTTATTGCAATTTTGATACACAGAACACGTTGACAACGTCGAAGCTTAGCAAAATTACATCATTGTAGTTATAATAACAATAAGATATAATGATATTAAGATTATATTATCATTATAACCTTAAAAATATTACATATAATAAAGAATTTAATATTAGTATACAAAAATAAATATTCCAATCAAAGATAATAATAGTATACTAATATAATTATTTCTGACAAAAACTATAATTAAGAAAGATTACAACTTTGATCTTAACAACAAAGATGAAAACAGATATTTTCTATATTAACAACGCACCTTTCACACAACTTGCAAAAAGAAAGTAACACGACTTGAAAAAAACATAATACTGTTCTCGCAATAAATGTATTGCCCAATGAAGCTTGTGAAAGTGAACTAATTCAGAAAAGGATCTCGACGGTTAATTAACGAATACGCGAAACATGAAACGTGTTACAAAGGTATCAGCGAAGCCATGCCAATTAACGTACAACAGGAAAAAAGAACACAATTCTGTAGATTCAAAGGTGGTATTATCCCGATCGCAGTAATTATATTTTCGATATTCCCGATGAACAAAGGTTTCGAACTAATTTGATAAAGCTTTCTCATTAGTTCCTTCAGTTCGAGCAAAAACAAGATTAGGATTCGCGAGATCTTATCATATTACTCTCTTTGATTGCGTTACAGGAGACTATCGAAGCAAGAAAATTTCGATTCAACTTCCTGGAACACCGGATGAAACAGAGTGTCATTTCGACTTTCGGATAAGAAAGACGGTAAATGCAGGACAACTGGATTCTGTTTACTGTAAAATTAGTAAACGTCGAGGATGCGATTGATAATTATACAATAAACAGTATCGATTTCTCGAGCAACGAGGAGCTGCTTTTGGAGATCCACTCGAACCCACTCTCCTTACAACCAAGTTTATCATTCAAACAAATTCTGCACGACTACAAATCCACAATCTATGCAACCTGAACTTTTATAAAAAATATATTAAACTTATAAATAAATCAAATCATAAACAGGACGCTCGCAAGTATCTCAACCCCTTGCACTATTTAGTCTCGTAACTCAGCTATGATCAATTTTACTCAAATTTTCACTACTCTTCAATTTGGAGATTAAGTCCAATTATTTAGTCGTTTGATACCAAATTGACATATTTCAACTTTGTCTTAAAATTGTAGCTGTGATCAGTTCTGACGCACCTGGTGAGTCAAGGGGTTAGTGATGTCCTGTTTTGATTTTAACAATTGCAATTTGTGTTATAAATTAACCTGCCTATACGAGCGCTCGTAGTTAATAATAACTATAAAAAAATTTTACGTAAACATCAGTGTTTAAGTAAACTTTCAACTTAGTGACTAGGTAACTAAATTTACAACCTGCCTATATAGAAACCTTAAGAACTATAGTTGTGTACCATGGATTCTTTAATTTAATTCTTGATGAGATGCTTCCTGAAATACAGTGAACAAGAAAAATTGCAGAATTTTTGCAAATAGAGTAATCCTTTCTTGTAATCATTTCACTGAGGTGTTCTGTAACAGAAACTTGATCACAGATTAATATACATACACAATAATTGTAATAATAATATAAATAATTTTGAAGCCTAAAAGAAGGTATATTAATAGACAAGAAAAAAGAGTAAATTAAAAACGTGAATTACAAAAACAAATTTTGGTACAAAAATGAAAATAGAAAAGATTCTACGTATATATCAAAATTTGTTGTAGTTGAAATAGTTATATCTGCAACATGTTCTCACCAAAAACAAACAAATGTTATCCGATGCACAATATTGAATTACATTATTCGGTACACGTTTAAGTTTGCTCGGCTCCACGAAGCCAAGCAACAATCGCGGTTGTAATTAACTGTTAAACAAATTAAATGCGCCCAATTTGCTTCAGGTTAAATTATGCAAATAAATTTAAAATCTATTTAGCAACTGAACAGGAAGGCTCTAATTAGTATTCTCAATGAACAGATATTCCATGAAATACTTCTGTATCAGATAATTTACAGAAGATAATAAATTGAATATTTCAAACAATAACTTACTGTTTCATTTATATACTTTTCAACAGTATTTGCAATACTGAACGCTCAATGAAGGATATTACCTATACACTATTTAAAAGTACCGTGACTCGAATTATTCTTGAAAAAATTTAAGGAAAAATCTCCCGAAAGCAACCACGCGAGTCTTATTTCACGCAACACTAATTTTAAAATTATGAATGATAAAACAAAAGTGTTACTGTAAAACAAAAATGTTAACAGTGATCGAAGAGTGCTGTATTATTCAAAATACTATTTGAAGTGTACTCGTATTTTATCATACGCAACACTAATTGAATAATCTAATATAGGGTTGGGGGAGGGAGTCACTCTTGCAACTTTATCAGCTGCTTTAGTGATCTCGGTGCAGCCATCTGAGACTGCGATGGGAATCACTCTTGCAACTTTATTAGCTGCCTTAGTGATTTTGGTGCAGCCATCTGAGACTGCGATGTGGTCCCAGGATCCAGTGCTGAAATCGCGAAAATTCAACGTCGCAACACTACATCAAGTACTATTAAAAATCGCGAAAATTTAATAACGCAACGCTACAAGAAAATCTTCAAAGTGCAAAGCTATAAGATATTAAGCAATCGCGTAAGTCAATCGCAACACTATTATTAAAAGAAATATAATTACAATTTAAGAAACATTTGACATAGAAAGCCTTAGCAAAGGTAAGTTAAAAATATAGCAACTTCTTTTAAAATTCGCTATCTCAAACCGTAATCACTCGCAACACTAAATCAAACCGCGATTTGCTGCAAAATCTGCACCTGAAAATCTAGAAAGCTACAACTACAAGCGAGCACAGTGACAAAATAGTAACAGAAATGACTTTCCATCGACAGATGCAAAGTCATTGGTAGTTGCCCTCTTGAGTGGCACTTTGCCGGGCCTCTTCGGCACTTGGCCTCTTCCTCGTTCCCTGAAACTTAACTCTAAACACTCGAGACTTTCAAAATCAACAGAAATAAAAAAAAGATCTTAAACCACAAACGGACAAACGACTCTGAGAATCGTTTGTACGTTAGGGGATGCTCGAGCAAAATGCACCTAACAATGTGCGACAAAGGTCTTTGAACGATTGAAACAGTACTATCGTGAATGAACGGCATGCTCTGTCCATGACGATTTCACAGTCAATGGTTCAAATAATTCCAGGTGCAGGTTTGTCACAATCTTACCCAGAGACAACCTACCCTGGCCCTACCTACTTACATCTATCACACACACCAGAATTCCTGCCTAACCATTTAAAAAATAGCAAAACATTCTCACTCCACGATTTTCAGTCACAACACTCGGGCGCAAGGACCTACACTAGAGAGGACGTCCCGGGACGCCTCCGACACCCGAGCTTGATCTCACATCACACTCTAACTGTACGTACCATTTTCCTGAAATCGACTGGCGAAGGTTAGCGAACATTGCGTGTGATTTTAAACAAACTGGAATAGACACGGATTTTCACGATTTTGTAAAGAAGTTAAATACTGAAGAGTATCACCTGCCGGTATGAGCTTATGGCTCGGCTACAGCCCTCAACCTAAGAAGCTCAAATTAAGAATATCATACTAAAGAAGTATTTAATGTGATATTCAACATTTTGTGAAATCTATGATGTACAAGAATTTGAAACGACGTAACTCCACATCCTAACCACACACACATGTGGAAGATACGTCGTGCACGATACACTAACATCGTCAGCCGCTTAATAATCTTAAAAACTAGTTCATCGTGCCCGCTGCCTCCGCTCATTCAAGTAGCACCTGGGCACGTGAATGGGCTTCGGCAGTGAACACGGAAAGGGTTAAACCTGAAAATCCTGAGCTAAAAGACTGATTAGAAAACATGTAACGGACTGATGGCTTATTTACTGTGATCGATATGACTCGATTTTATGATAGAAGTTCAAGAGTAAAAAGTTTGGAAGCAAGACTTTAACTAAGATTGATGTACTCAAGGAAAAACTGTAATCGAAAAATTATGAAAGAACTTTACTCGATGAAAAAGAGGTTATTCTAGAAGTTATGGAATTAGTGAAACATCCTTGGACGATCACCTCGTCGGAGCAACTTTTAAGGAATGCGCAAAAAGTTGCAGGCTGCTACTCCGACTTGGCAATCTACCATCGCGAATTGTCTTCTTGCACATCAATTATATTTTTCGGTGCAATTTATCGTGGAATGAGAACTGCATTGTGCTGGATTCTCAAACTTTTCAATCGTTTTAATGAAACCGAGAGGTAAATATAATCAGTTGTAATAGGTATATTATTAATAGATTATTAATAAATTAGTAATTGAAATTGTTTGCAATTATGAAGTCGAAGGGCGTTCGACTTTTGCATTATTTTGTTATAATATTAAAATATTTTATATTTCTAATTTTTGCATTAAATTGTGGAATCAACATTTTTGTAAATTTTAAGATTCCCGTATTGTCTAAATATTCACTTTGATGTGAATATATCAAATTGTATAATAAAATGTAAGTTAAATTTGTTTGTTCTCTAAACGCGAAGTACAAGAAGACCTATCCTAAGCTATTAAATACAATACAAATGTTACTATTCACGAGTATAGTAAATATACCCGTGGTCACTATGCTCGCCAAAACCACGTATACAACCAGTCACCCGTGTCGATTCGAACTTTTCGTTCTACGACATGATTGGGGACCGGAGGAATAAAAATTGCATGCAACTCACCGATCGCAGAAAAACAGCAGGTTGCATACAATGAAGGCAGCAAAAGGGTTGTTGCTTAGGAAACTCCATTAGGGGAGGCACCATAAACGTCAAGGTTATTAGGGGAGATGTAGACTTTCCTCAGTTTCCCATGAAAACTGTAACAAAAGAAACACGACCGTTAATTCTCAAATTAATTTATTGTTACCTACTAGTCTTTATCTTTTTAAAATACTGTGAACATCAATTTGAGATTATTAAAAAATGTTAGGAAAATGTGTGCATTTAAAGCATCAAAATTAATTTTAATAACAGAGGAATTTTAAATTTCTTAAATCTTAAGAATAATCATAGACATTGTAAATTAATTTATTTAAAATAAAAGGAAATACTTACTATTTTGTTTTTTGAAGCATCGCCCAAAATGTCCTCTTCAGTGACGCACTGACTCTAATACCGACGAGTGATTTTAAATAAAAAAAAAATAAAAAATAAAAGAGTATATACGCGACCGCAAATAATTTTCGACGAACAAATAGTGACTCTACTTTCGCGTGAGTTTAATGAACAAATGTGAAACTAGTTGAGACCAGTTCGTCTCTAAAGATTAAAACAATATTTGTACGCAAACACTGACTCTAGAGATCGCATTGCGCGCGATCAAAACATCTCTGAAATGTAAGCTTCGTTAGTTTTGTTTTTCTGGGGAAGGGGGGTATGCATCTGTTTATCCCTATTGAGCGTTCAGTATAGAAATATCTTGTTACAAACAGAAAGATCGAGAATATTTTTCACAAACGAAAATACTATTCATGATCAAAATTAGCAATATTATACACAAATATAATAATTAATGACAATAAGATTAGCTTAATTTTTGCATGTGTTAGTTCTTGAAACATCATTCATTTAAGAGTTTATATTTGATATATCTTGAAACATAATTATCAAAATATTCTAATAATGTATGCTGTTGTTGATAATTGTTATAAAAATTCAAAAATATATTAACAATGCGTTGAATCTTTCCTTATGTCACTTCGTACTAATCAATTATGAAAGTGTATTTCATGTTCAGAATGAACGACGATTCAATAAGAAATCAATATCAAATAAATAATGGAATAAAATAATAAATGTTACCAAATAACCGATTTAAACTGCCGCGTAATAGACAGTTAAGAAATTGTCATTCAAAACCAAGATGGCGGTGGCGTCATAGCGTGGGTCCTGTCAGATCCTGTTTCAACTTGTTCGACCGTTACAAACATCCAGACTCAGGTTATCTACAATAAACTGACAACACAAACGAATTAGAACAAAAATAATCGAAATACAATTAAATAATAGTTCAATTCAATGAATAATTCGAAACAATGTAATCAGAATCGATTAAAATCAATCGGATCGTAGAGTATAAGAATCAGTTCGAATATCAAGCAAATTATTCGTTAAAAATACATGAATATTAAAGCAGAGTGGTAATAAGTTGAATATATTAAAGTATAATTGGAAATAGAAACCGAAAACGCGATGAAATGTTAATTAATTTAAATGATTGAAAATTATATACCGATTAGACGCCGAGCTGTCAATATGTCCGGTCCCTTCCGCGTCCCCGAAACAAATGAGGTATGTCTTCGGCTTAATTCGGTAAACCGAAGTCGCGGCCGAAGAGTGGGGGTAGGGGTACACTCGAGGCTCTCGCCACGCAAATATTTCACATTTCTTTTAAAACATATTAATCTATTACAAATGTATATGTAAATACATATTATTATACAAATAAACTCAAGACAGTGTTTTTTACTACTAGACAAATTTATTGGAAGTCTTATATTAATAATAGATAAATTATTAAACTTTGACAAATATTTCGTACTAGTTACAGCTTGTTCAACAAATTTTATTGTCCCGGTATTATACAATCAGTATAATAATTGTTACTACAATAACCAACGAATATTTTTATACTCCCACTAGACAATTATTACACTACGTTATTATTATTGCACCTTTCTAAATAACAATATTAAAATTTATAGTCGAAAAGTAATTCTGCATACATGTTTTTCTTTTGTAATATTTTACAGACAATTTAGTCCTCGATTTATTTTCCACTGATTTTTGAGTAATGTAAGATTTCACGAGGAGTAACAAATAATGATAAACGACCTTAGATAACCATTGTAATTTATTCTAGGATATTTGGATCCGTGAGAAATTCTGGTTAAGTATCCGGAAAATTAGATCCATCACTCGTATTTGTTCTGATCGAACACAAAAATGTTGACGGGCTGACGATAGCGAACTTCCGAGAGTATCTGTAACACGATTAACTTTAACTTCCGCCTGACGCTTTCGCAAACACAGCGGCATACTTCGTTAAAATTTTATCGACCTGTACCGATACGACAGCGGATACTTCTTGCCTCGTGTAAATCAAGATGAAATATTACTTTTTAAGCACCATGACAAACAATTCTAACACGCGTTACAACTCTATTCAGAATTTCATGATTATAAAAGAAACAGAATAAAATTGACAAAATAACAATTAAATCTATTCAAAAATTTGGGGATAGTTTGTAGATTCGGAAGTACAGAGATTTTAAAACTTCAATCGTAACGTTTCTATGCAGAATTACAGCCATACAAATACTTCAAAAAAATCTCTCATCCCCTTTTACCGAGTCTCGTCACGTTTCGCTATTGACCGGTTTGAAGCAGACATTTTTTCCACTACATTGTATATCGCCGTTAGGGAAGTATTCTAGGAAAAAGTAATTATAACCGATTCAGGGTCTTCGTTCTATCGGTGAATCGATTTAAATGACGTGTTCAACTTTTACGAGGGCTGTATCCGATAGGAAAGAACAAAAAATGTTCGATTGTGCTGAATAGACTGGTCAAAAACACAGTTTCGTAATCCACGCGTCGTTTTGCAATACAGAATATTCAAAAAAGTAAAACCTGAGATCATTCGCAGACATTGAAAAGTTTTCGAAACAAACGGTAAATCAAAAATACCATTGCTGTGACATGTTTCGAAAAGTTACAACGTAAATATTCTGTAAGATAAAAAATTAATTTTGCAGCAGTTGAATTTCGAAAGTGTTTAACAGTAATTTTCTTTACGGAGACGCAGTAATCGATTAACGAATGTTAATCAAAAACGCGAGCTGACTTTTGTTTGCGTTTGATATCAGCTGCAGGCCATGTGCGGTCGTTTCATTCTAAATTTGCTACGTTTTCATTACGATGGCAATTATGGTGAACGCTGTTGAACGAGATTCGGTCGCAACAAAGCCCCGTGCATTAACGGTGTATGGTCGCAGGTAATTGTTATACGGACGATAAACAAATTTTATCGAAAATAACCTTGGTTCGGGACTGGAGGCTTTATTTCGCGAATAATAATCGGCCAAATCCGATTTCGATTACCGGAACATACGAAGGAACAACAGATTATTATAATTAATTAAAGGTGCGGTGAATATATCCTGTTGGGGAATCTGGCTGGCGACAATCGTTCACGGTGTTATTCTTTACGGGGCTATAAATTTCCATCTGTGTCGATGATAAATATTGCCTTTTAATATCGGCTGCATCGTCCGGATTAATGGCACTCGCAATACGTTCGTTTAAACTGTCCGTGACACTGATTTTATTTGCCTCTTCGCGAAATATTTGCTTTCTGCGATGAACACTTTCTGCTGGACGGATCGATACAATTAGGGAGGAATTCTCGAATCAAGAAATTTAGGAATTTAGAAATTTGGAAACTTAGAGATCTAGAAATTTAGAGATTTGGAAATTTACAAATTTACAACTTACAAATTCTCAAACTTACAAATTCACAAATTTACAAATTCACAAATTTACAAATTCACAAATTTACAAATCTACAAATTTGTTAATTAAAATATCTAAAAATATAAATATGTAAAATATCCAACCTTCAAATACTCACTTATGCGTTAAACGAGGAACGGCTAAATTCTAATCGTCGCAGTGTTTTCAACGATTGATCGTTGCACGCTATTCTTCCTCGCGTTACGGATTAGAAGGATACGGTTTGCAGGGTAAATTTCAAGGACAATACCGTCGCGTGACTTATGGCACGTTAGAGTCCCATACGATATTTCGAACACGTCACGAGCAAGATATAAATCATGTCTTGTGGTCGAATGTCCCCGAAACTGCACCATCCCCGAAATGAATTGGAGAAACCTTGAGTTTGTGTCATTCGAACACGAATTGGGATATCAATACCGCTTCTTCAATTATTTTTTATCGAACATGCTTACTGTAGGACCTAGCAGGTCCTCGTATCGAATATCTTCAATTTTCTGTGTGAATTGTGAAACTGTACTGTCGATAATCAGTGAAACTGTGGAAATATTTCCAATCCAAACATACACGCTGTAACATGCGACAACGAAAGAGCCATTAAAAACGTTGCTTAATTGTTCAGAACGTGTCAGCTAGCCCTGCGACCACGCACGTAAAAGCAGAAGTACGGAAACACGGAAAATAAAATAGATTAAACCTTAATCGTATTGTACCGCGAAAGAATGTTGGGCGCAGGTGCAAAGGGTCACACGTTCTAGAGAAGCTACTTTTTCCAGTGGTCGAGGTATAAAAATGGGTATAAAGCTGCGGTCTCTGAATGAGCAGTTAGTATGCGGACCCGCATCCGTCTGATCTTCCATTTAACAACACCAAAGAGGATTCAAAGTATTTTCGGGCATAGAGTTCATAGCTGCAAAGCTCCAAGACGATCCACGGGATTATTCGTGTAACTATGACGTGGCCACAAAAGCTCCCGTTTTGGAAGGGAAATCTTGGTGAATTTGTAGCACGTTAGGGACGCTCGGTTGGTAGCGAGCGATATGAAGCAGGTGGGTCTCGTCGAATGATACCAGACCATGGATAAAAGCCGGTATTATACCGGTCGGTGACCATTACCTTTCCCATACAACGCTCGGCTCGTAAGCGTTTTACTCTCTTTTTTACAATCCGTTTCTTCATCTCTGCGGAGAAATGAGCAGCTCATATACCGCGGGACTCGAATCGTTTCCCGTCATGATGCATGTCAAAATGACCCTATTCTTCTTTTGATTCGGTTTAACCCGCGAACAATGGATTTATCTCATAACGCTCCTTTCTTCTTTACATCGCTCTAATTAAACGATACGAGCCGACATGAAAACTATCGTTGCGTGTCGGCACATTCAAATTAAAATGCAAAGTTGTTGGAAAGTTAATCACGCTAAGAATCTTTGTAGCGTTTTAAAAGTTGTTCAGACAAATCGTTCGGATCGGAGCTTTCGAAACTCTCGACAAGTTTAATGCTGGATTCGTTTGGAATTCTTGAGTTATCGTTTCGGAAGCGTGGAATCTTACCGTGAGGAAAGCTGCTTAGAGTGTTATGAAGTTCTGTAAAAATACTGAAACGGACAGAAATTGAACGGAATCAACGAAATGTCGTCGTATCGTGTTGACATTTCAGTAATCGCCTTGAGACTTCTCGAAAACATGTCAACCGTTATATCCCCTTTTGGAAGTATTATCAACTTAGAGTATTTCAGAGCAGATATTTCTGGTGACACGTTGAGACGCTTAGAATTTGCACATTTTGCAACTTGGCGAATTGGCAAGTTGGCTCATTATAAATTTAGACATTTCGGAATTTGCGAATTAGTAAATCTGAAGATTTCAAAATGATGTGGGTGATGGACAATGTGGAGATCTGGGAATATTGGGTTTTAGTCTACAGGTAGGGATTTACTGATGTGGGGATGAAGAATGTGACGATCGGAGAATTAGGAATTTGGGAATTTGGGGATCTGGAAATATAGAGCTCGAGAGGGTGGAAGATGGATAATGTGAAAATTTGAAAATTTCATAATTTGGGAATGTGGGGATCTGGAAATATAGAGCTCCAGAGGGTGGGAGATGGAGAATGTAAAAATTTGTAAATTTAGGAATTTGGGAATGTGGGGATGTGGATATAAAGCTTCAAGAATATGGAAGATTAAGAATTTTCTAATTTCTCAGTTTCCTAATTTCCTATTTCCCTATACCCTAATTTCCTAATTCCATATACCCTAATTTCCCAATTCTGTATACCCTAATTTCCCAATTCCCTAATCCCCTATACCCTAATTTCCGAATCAGTAAAACTCCAAAAACTCAAATTTCCCGAAATCCCAATATCAAATCCCAAAAGCTCCTCTAAAAAGCAAATGTATCCGTACAATTGATACACGTGATCATCTCGTCTAAATGTGTGATCGCTGCTTTCGTTTTCGCTTCGAAGACCTGCTTGTTGCTTTCCAGCCCCAAAGTATCCAGGGGTGTCCCTCTCTGTTTTTCTTGTTGGCAGCGCCGTGAACAGAGTTCATCGATCTTTCGACAAAGCAGAAAGATTCCACCCGGCATCGGGGTGGTTCTTTTCTTCGACGAGGAAAATGCTTCCGGGTATTTCGAGTCCCCTAGTTCCCACCCTCTTCCTTTTCATGCTTCTTCGCGTTGTTATTGCCCAACCTTTTCCTTCCAATTCCTTCCGTCGCTCGATCTTCGCTTCAGAAAGGGTCTGTTAAATTCCTATGCACGTTGGATGCGTACTGTCAGCGAAAGGGTGCGTACGCATTATGTACACCCTGTTGCATTAAGCGCTGTTTTATGGTTTGGCTGCTCATCAAGATTTAACATACAAATAATGTACGCTTTATGTACTAGTTTTATGGTATAACGCGTTAGTGTGGTGCGATGAACACATTTGTCAAATAACTTAATACTTTCTGAGACGATACTTGGGGTTCTTTGTTCACACTTAAAATGAGGTAGTTTAAGCATTATAAGAAAAGTATACTAGGAATTAAGTTGACATGAAAAATATTTGTGCAGATTGTTTCGTATTTCAATAAAATGAAAGATTTAATAGTTCACAAAAATAGCAATACAAGTAAATACTTGAACTATTATATCCTTTATACTTGCAATAATATTACATAAATCATATTCGATTTCACTATTTAAAGATTAAACACAGACACAAATACTGAACCTAAAATTTAATGAGATCATCCAATCAGCATGTTTTAAGTATTAATACTAAAATACAAGATTGTTACTTTGAAATATGCCCTTGCAATATAATAAACGTAAATTATCTCCTTGACACATGTAGTCCCGAAACACCTTACTCGACTGTCCAGCAAAATTCTCCAAAGACATGATTAATGACGCCACTAATGTATGCAGGTGCGAGAAAATTAGGTGGCGGTAAACTAACCCGTGTCTTATCTAACTTAACGCCACTAATGAAAAGTTAACACCTTCCAGCAAAAATTTTAATTAAAATTTTCCTTATACTCGTTTCAATAATTTCAAAAGATTCATTTCAAGTACGATAACAGTAGGAAAATTTATATTTTCCCAATGTTACGATCTATTCGAGTGCATGATAAATTACAAGGTATCTAAATTTTTAGCGAATATGCAAGAAAGTTTGGAACATTTTTCTTAAAAGCTCGAACTTTTAGTCGGTGATGTAAATGTCGAGTAAATTACACTTTCACAATGCTTTCTCGTCTGAAACATAAAACCGGTATGCTCCTAACGAAAATCGGCTGTCGGGAGAAAAAGAGCTTCTCTTGTTGATAATGGGAGAACTCACGAAGGATGGAAACGCATTAGTATTCTAAAAGCAGGATATCGTTGATCCTGCGATTCAGGACTCTGTAGGTTCACCGCAATCCTTCAAAATTCTCTTGGCAACGATCCCATAACGGATGACAGTCTCCGCTCACGACTGTGGTTTTCGAAACGCCTTACATCTCGCCATGAACTTGTAATCTAGTTGCCTGCTCGCTCGTTCCGTATCGATCACGTCAAATTGATTGACCCTATTGTTCCATGCTGACTATATTTCTCCTATTATTTCGATACCTCGATACTTTATGGTGCGATACATCTCTTTTAATTATTAAGATTTTTCGTTTTAAATACTATTTCATATCTAGGGGTTTTCATTTTAATTTTTAGCTCCTCAGATTTTTTCCAATTCAACTTCTGAAGAATATTTTGCATTCTTTATTTATTTCAATCATAAAGTAAATATAAAAGAACTAAATTTCTAGATACAAATTGTTGTATTCCTACATCCCTATATCTCCATGTACCTTCTTATATTTCTAAATATCTAACATTCTAAATATTTCTATTATTAACTACAATTCAAAGTATCGTTCAACAGGAAAACAATTTCATCTATAATGTCCCATTTTTATTTTTTATTTTTAGTTGATACAGAATATTTTCGGTAAACCGCGCGACAGAAATTGATATCCAGATTTGGATGAGGCGATAGTTGTAGCGTTAAAATCTATCGATGAAATATTTAATAACGTGAAAACGATGAACCGATAAAACGAACGCAAAATTTATTGCAAGAAATGATTACTGCTGAAATTACAACGCTAGCATTAATATTCAACGAACCTGAATATTCAATGGCAAATTATACTTCCCCGTTATGGCCATACAAGACTTAATCTCCGTAACTACACTAACTCGACTTTCCTGTTTGATTAAACATCTATGTAATCCGTTTAATGAAATTCGCTGTCTAATATAGCTTAATATGCATCTTACATGCTTTGTGCTACACTAAATTGCATTGTTTGTATTAAAAAATTCTTCATTGTGTATAAACAGTACAAGGTTTAAATAACAGCTTAACATGTGCTTAACTTTAAATTATTTTTTGTTCAACCGTACTAATAAATTAAACTGTCTCTATGAATAATGAAAAATCTGTAACACGCGATAGAAGTAAATTATGACGCACTTCATCGAAATCTTGATCTTGTATAAAATACAAAAGAGAAAATTTCAAATATACATATTAACAACTCCCCCAAATTAAAAAGGTACAAATACAAATGCAAGAAAAATTGCAAAAATATAAAATTACAAGAAAAGAAAAGAAAAAATGATCAATCATACACGATAAATGAAAACGTTACACCCCAAAATTCAGCGCTGTCATATTTGAGACAAGATCCTGAAAAATCGACGATGACTATGAAATTCGTTTCATTCCACACGAATTTGTCGGAATAATTACCGGATATCCCTTAATATCATTATAAATGCCCCTTTTTCCGATGCATTAGCCACCTAAAGGAAATCATTCGACTCCCTTCGACGATCGATCATTAGTCTCTTTCCTGAGCGGCGCTATCGTTAAGCCCCCTTCACATTGACTTTCCCAGAGATATTACCATCTGACTATATCGCAGCACATTGTTGCGAATGTAAATGTCGTTCTTGTTCCACCGTCTGTCGCTCTATCGGATGCGATCCACGACCAGGATAGGCTCGTAACTTCCGGATTATGCTTTCCCTCTGCTGCCTCGCTTTTGCCGAATCATCAACCGAAATGAATTTTCGTTACAAACTGAATGCTTGATGCACTCCCGATACTCTTCAAACGCGCGTTCTTTTCATTTTTTTTTATTTCCATTCATTTTTGTTCATTTTCTCTCATTTTGACATGTAGCATATGTAGAGATTCCACATACATAGATATAAGATATGAAGAAATTTATTCGAACTAAATGTTATAATAATTAAGAATACTGTGACTATTGAAATGTAACATAACATCAGAAGAACACGATCTAAATTTATAAAAATCATTGTCTATCAAGGATTTCCTATGAACTGATTTGTTATCGATATTACATTGGACTCTGAATTTTACAAGTTAATATAGAGACATCATTGAACATTCGATTAAAATTATAGAATGATTTGAAATCATATGTTTGTTCGATTTAACGAATTTGACACCACCGTGTCGATAATCATTGACTTATACTACTTCATCTCGTATTTCCTACAAATTGATTCATTATTGGTATAATACGATATGTCGGACTCTGGTTGTGGATTTTAGAAGTTACAGTAGAGATATCATTGCGTCGTATTAATGTAATATTATTTGAAATTGTGCAGATGTTTGATTTAGTGGATTTTAATAGTGGGACTATAATTATTGACTCGTGCTACTTCGTTCGCCACAGATTTTCTGTAAATGACATTATTACTGATCTGTACATACTCTGCTATTTTACAACGAATTTTGAGAGTTCACAACAGAAAATTATTGTACATAAAAGGTGTTACTAAACTTTTACTACTTCACCACTTTCTGCAAATCATTTTATTACTAATATTTCTTTACTCGACACTGAAATTCAATTCAAATTATCCAATAGCAAATAAAGGTAATCTGATTATGCTAAAGTATTTTACAATTTAAATTCACTCCATAAGCACCCACCAAATGTAATCTAAAAACTTATACAAAAATAAGTTGCACTCAGGATCGTTGGGAAGTTAAGTAGAGAAGGTATAAAATTCCACAGAAACAGTTTATAAAGCATATAAAACGAGAAGTTGATAATTTATTACATCACATCAGCGTCTTTATTGATATACGTACTTTACAACTTGTATGAGGACATTTCTCCACAAAGTCTCCGAGTTTCCTTAAAACTTAGGACCTTAAACCTACGGCGTTTCACTGGAAAACAAACTGTCGCGTCGTGAATGAAATTACTTTCGAAATATGCATCTCACCCTACTCCTAGTTTCATGAAAATGGCAGGGGCTCATCTGCCATCGTTCACAAAATTTCTAAGGACTGAGAAACGAACAAAAGTTCAGAGACAACTCTCGGTTTTTACAGTCGATCTCGTCTTAATTCTATATTAATCGTTCAAACCTTTGTTACTAACTAGTTCCTTAATATTCACACGACTCCCCGTTAAGCTATGTACATCCGGTGTACGTTCGAGGCTCGACCGTAGAAAATATCAAATGAAAACGAATCCTCCATTTCGAAAAACTGGTTTCAGAAATTATCCGCTTTCACCGAGAATTACGATTAGACACAAATGCACGTACGAAATCACACAACAATCATTCCATCGCATAATATCGAGGATATCCTGAAGATTTATAAATAACAGCTGATTTACTGGACGAATTCGCCGGAAGAGGACCTGTGACCTGAAACAGTAAAAACATGACGGAAATAACGCGAGTCAATTGTGCCAAAATAAACTTCATGCTGAGGAATCTCTAAATTAAAAGGGCTCTGGAAATAATTGCAGGATTTAACGATTATTAACGACCTAAGGTTCGCTGTAATTAACATATAATTAAACCGAAACGCGACGGAATTTGCATTAAAGCGTATTTTACCAACGGGATTACCATCACTCGACACCTCGAATGTAGAATAATTAGTCAAGATTAATTGTTAATTGTTCAAAGTGTTTCACGAATTTGTCTCGAAAAATTCTATCGATTCCAGTTGAATGACTTTCTGTAATAAATCTTGGAATATTCATTTTCCCAAAATACCGTCCGACACGTGGAGCGAAACTGGGCCACAAAAATAAGCTGCCCTGAAAGAAAAAATCGGGGACGATTGAAATTTTTAAACGGTCAACTCGGACGTATCACGAAAGTAGCCCACAAGTGTTGGCTAGACCGGGCTGACTCGATGATGAGTACACAGATCGATGAGGGAGAAGTGTAAGAAGGACAAGAAGTGGCTAAGAGAGATGAACTAAAGGCAGCAAAGGAGTGGAAATAGGAATACGACGACGACAGAGACGACAGAGCTGGTATATGTACCATAGGCCCTCTTATGCTCGTCGAGTGAAGTTTTCCGCCAGTTTCACGGCTCGGCCTACTTTGCTGAGCCTCCTAACCCAGAATTACATCGTCGAAAAGATCGCGAAATTTCGCTACAATGACGCAGGAACGTTTATGCTAAACATTTTTCGATCACGAACCGATTGCGACACCAATGCCTTCTGAGTTAGATCCTATCAAACTCGGGGACTCACGGTTAAGCACGAACCGAATTTCAGCTTTTGTACCACAGTTCCGTTCCACTTCCCTAATCATTTTTCCTTCATCTGTTAATTAAATCTTGAATCTGGCAGAGTCACGAAAGGAAACGTGAAATGAACGAGCGAATGTTACAATTAATGACACTATCACAATTTTTCCTGCTGAGACTTGATGTATGACTTGTTAATTCAAACTTGTTAATTTTAGAGTAAGAATTAGAGTTAGTTTTCAAGAGTGTTGGGAGTTTGATGGTAGTAACGAGAAAGTCCAAATTGATTGGATAAATGAAATATGGTTCCGAAGTGAGGATAAAAGTAAGCAGAACTTCCGACCTATTTTTAGATGACTTATTTCGTGACCAGGCTAGGTACAAGCACTTTCCATTAGGAACCACCCTTCCTTCATCATTCAGCGTTAATTCCATGTGAATTCGTTTACTCTTTTTACGAGCTCGACCACCTCGGTGTCGTTTCCCTTTTGACCAATTTTCTGTTTACTCCGGGCAAAGACTCTTTCGTGAAATCCTACCACGGTTATCGAGAAATCGAAGGCAATTCGAGATGATTCAAAGCGATTTCGTAAATGCAGAGTAAATAAGGGTTATGTGGAAAAGTATCCAAGTCACGAACACGTGATACAAACGGTGGAGGAGCCTCAAAGGGAAACGAGTCGATGCTGACTCAGACGTGGATCTTGAATCACATATTTTTGCGCCGAAAATATATCGTACTGAAAATTTGTTAAAAATTTCGTATGTGAACAATTGCAGTTAAACCACTGTTATTAATTATAAATGAAAATAAAAATTTGTTGCGTTTAATAGGAATTGACACAAATGGATTGTGTTTGAAAGTTGAAACAAGAATTACATACAATAAAAATAGAAATAAAAAGAATTTGTTACAACAGAACAACTTGTTGAACAGAAAATGAATTAAACAAAAATTAACAAAAAAAAAATGATTAGTTGAATAGAAATAGAAATAAGTAAAATGAATGTTGAATAAAAATAAACGGTAGAAATTATTAAAAATTCTGACAAATGTGTGATATAAAATTGATTACGTATGTACGAAAGGTTCCAGAAATTTGATTTTTCAGTACTTAATTTAAATAATAAATCTTGAATTTATCGCTTATTACGATTTGCGAATCATTACAGTGACAGATTACGGACAACAGACTGAGATCGATTCGACAGCATTAGAAGATAACGCACGATAAATTAGGGTTCGAAGGTGTACCAGGTTAATCAGCCTGAATACAGTGACATTTATTGCGATATCTCGAACAATTGCTATTTATTCGCGTCACGATTTATTGTAAGCAATGGTGCTTTAAAAACATATTATAAAAATAAGTTCAATACACAAATATGATAATACAGTATAAATTATTTCGATTTCATATTACCTTTCTTATCTCCTCTGTATCTTTTCTTCCCCCTGCAGAGGGAAATATGAATGTGATTCGAATCCCAAACCAGTCCCCACAGTAAAATTCGACCGTCTGCATAAGTATACAAAGCAAATCCCCTGATGATACGAGAGAAGAGGATTGTTTCGATAGTGAAACAATGCTTACCGATCACGTAACATTGCGAGATACCGAAAACTCAATGTCATTCGAAAACAGTCCCTGAATTAGGACCACGTAATTTCACTTTTATGGCTATAATTATGTCGTGTATGGAAAATTGTCTTGTGTTATGCAAAATTACTGAATACGTTCATATGTACATAGCAATTTGTCACTGTCGATAATAAATTGTGTGATGAGCTATCAAGAGCCGAGCGTTTACGTTAGGAGTATAGATAATGTTTGAGGTGAGATTTGGTGAATGCCATAGAAAATGAAACCTACTCAAAAGACTAGTTTACAACTCTCCATCCAGAAATAATGAAGTTATAAAACATATCGACCAATGTATACATATCCGAAAGGATACAAGCAACCAAAGCAAGGGGTGGAAATACAAGATATTAACATGTGTTAATGTTAAATCAGAATTTCGATGTCAATCTCAGTGACCTTCAATCACAGTTCAAAATATAAAACATGAAAAAGGTCCACGATTAAAAATGTATTTTCAATGTAATTCGATTTGGAGAATAATTCGATGCCCGTGTGTACAATCCATCAGCACCGAGAATCGATTTCTGGAGAGGGTGAGCGGCACAAACGTCGAGGGGTTGTTTACTTGCCTCATGGGAAGCAAGACTCGTCCAAAAACCTGCCATTTCGAAGTTACACAACGAAACTGGTCCTCATAAAATAATCATGAACAAAGCTCTTCTTCTGGCATTGCTTACCGAGACAGTCATTGCATATACATCGGCAAATCGATTCGTGGGATGTGATTTAAACTCGTCGGACAAACACTTCTCCCTGCTATTTCGAGTGTCGCTTATTCGATTTCTGCTACAGGAATTCGACGATCTGATTTTAAAGTCGAAATTCGAGCGAAACTAGACATGTAGAAGAGTTTAGACAGCTTGGAGTTAGTGTTCATGGTTCATTTGTTGCACACACGTGGAAATATACAGGGTGTTCGGTTACTAGTCAACATAATTTTAAGGGGTAGCTGAAATTATGATACAGAATAAATTTTCTCCTTTACTAAAATGTTCACTGAAGCTGTATTTTCATGATGTCGAACGATGTTTTTTACGTTTACGTACGTTAAAATTATTGCAGCGTTTAATACAATTATTGCGAGTTTTTATTATCAGAACTAAAGTTTCAATTTTATTTGTACCGATACACGTTTCGTTTCGATGAAGTTGCCTCGATTTTTGTTTGTTAATTGACTTTTAATAAAAGTCCTTCGTGATTGGAAATTGGATATTTGCTAATGGTCAATATACACTGATTGATTCAGATCTGTGTTGAAAATATATATGAAATTGTTATACAATATTTCTGTTGAACTTCAAGCAATATTTGAAGTTCTAATTTATAATAATTTTGAATCGTGAAATTATTTTAGAATTTTTATATCTATTGGTTATCAATTGTAACCTGCATATTATAATAAAATTTTGTATATTTCATTTAAGTCATCATCAGATTGATATAATTGCTATTTCGTGATAAGCGAATGCAATCAAATTATGCTACAAATTAATTAATAATAGACTGTGATTGAAATCTATTCGATTTCGAAATACGTTGACATTCATTTCGTGTCATATCATTAATCATTTCAATATTGATCTTTAATTACTGCCCACATTTCTAACTTTCAATGTACACAGATTTTCTAATGTATATTATCTCGTTGATAAACTCATTACGAACGCATTCGACCAAGCAAAGTTAAAGTCAAGAAACCATGCACCCAAAGTACTTAACAACTTGAGAGCAACAACTATTCGTTAAGGTAACTCGTTAATTTGATCCTGCCGATTTCTAACAAACTTTCGCAGCTTCAGTTTTCTAATTATCGCGGGCAGAATTTCATGACACCGGCCGTTCGCTAATTACACATCGCGATGCACTTCTAATTATTTATGTCGAACTAACATTAACCGCATATTTTCGAGGTAACCACGTTTAATCGCGACGTTGAGCACGCTTAAAAGGATTTGCCGGAGTCTTATTCCTCTAAGAAGCTTTTCGTTCGCGAATTATACGCTTCGCGAAGCGTACACGCGTAATTCTCCGCAATTTTATTCGATGAATTTATATTCATGCAACGTGGCGACGTAGGCACAAATCTACTTTAAGCGCAATTTCTTGCGAACCCCTTGTTTTCGTGTTCGCCGAAGTTTTAAAGAACTCCGTGGCAGAAAAACGAAGCTACTTGAAGAATCCTTTCAGGGAATAAATCGCTCGACTTAATCTATGCGTTAGAATGCATACTACAGCGACAGACCTCGCAACTTTTTAGCGATACTTTAAAGATTTTTTATTTCAAATCAATTTATCCGTAGCAGCAATAAAACCCAAGAAATCATTACATTCCAAGTATTCTTTGATCTATTAGACACATCTGTCGTCGAAATTGTCAGCCTCACTTTCTTCATAGTCATCGCAGGATTCGTGTCAAGATTGTATTTTACATGTCTGATCACCCAGAAAGTAGATTCGTCTTGTCTGACTGCCTTCCTCAATCAGACTCTACCTGTCTGACAACTTTCCTCTGTCATATTCTACTGGTTTCAATATTTATTGACATAATCCACTTGTCTGACCAGCTCCCTACATCTTATTCTACTTGTCTGACCACGTTAACTCTGACATGTTCTACTAGTCTTATTACCTATCAGGCATACTCTACTTGTCTGACCACCTTCCAACATCTTATTCTACTTGTCTGACCACTTTAACTCTGACATAATTTACTAGGCTCATTAACTATCAGACATACTCTACTTGTCTGACCACCTTCCTACATGAAATTCTACTTGTCTGACCACTTTCCTCTGACATAATCTACTAGTCTTATTACGTATTAGGTATACTCTACTTGTCTGACCACCTTCCTACATCAAATTCTACTTGTCTGACCACTTTAACTGACATACTCTACTAGTCTCACTACCTATCAGCATAGCCTACTTGTCTGATAAGTTTTAAAACATAAAAATTCTTTGAAGAGACACTCTTGAACAGTCATCACATAAACAATAAAAATGTAAAAACTCTCGTTTAACTATGTTGAACATAATTATAATAATCCGTAAAATCGGATGGAGCATCGAGTAAATTAGAGAAAAGCAGGTGAAACACAAAGGCAATAGTTATCAAAGAGATATGAGAATTTTCAGAACACGCACGATAAAAAAAATAACGATGAATTTTACTGAAAATAAAATAGTACCGCGAGTACGATGCTGCCTCCATTAAAAATACGTGGAATTTTTCCTCTAATGAGGTATTATTGCAAAGTAAATTATTTGATAAAGGCATGTTTAATTTTACAAAGAATGAACGTTTAAGCATTCTTCCTTTCATTTCACTGGAATGTTTGGTTCTGTATGAATGGAACTAGATAAGAATTCATTTCTGTCGTTACAATATCAAGAAGATTAATGGCCGGGGGGTAAATAAAAAACGAAGGAAAGTGTACGGATAATTAATCTTCTTTATGTACTTCCTTTTCGTGACTCTGGTATCTAGCTTTATTACCGTGGACATTCCTCGAATTCGTACTGATTTTATATTGTTCAGGGAGGAAGTTTTATGGGTCCTAATTTGGGATTAACACGTTTGATGAACTCATTTAAGATTAATACTTCAATTAATATTAACTACTATTATTAAATGCTACTGTCTGCTTTATTATGTGTATACATCACCTATGTGATCTCACATATGATCTATAATGCTATAAATTGAGTTAAATAATATTTATTTCAAATTGCATCGAACTGAATGGCGTCACCTTCCTTAAATATAAAATTATAACAACCCTCAAACAATATTCCGTCGTAAATGTTACTAAAATGTTTCCAGAAACATTGTAAAACTCTCTCGTACCCAATTCGCGATTTCATTGGAAGCATTGCAATGAAACAGCCGCGAGACCGTTTGTTATTGCAGCTTCATTCGGCAAATGCCCCATGGTTTCAGTAGAAATAAACCATAAAAACTAAGACGTTTGTTTGAATAAATGCAACTTTAGTAATATTGCGTAATATCCTCGCCATTCTATGCCCACCACCGGTGATCACGTATTTTATATCTCTAACCTCGGAAAAATCGCGTGCTGCGTACATTTCAGCCCCGTGTAATTTTCATACGCGAAAATATGTGTAAACGGAGAAACAGTGACAACGCTTTATGGAGAATTTTTTTAGAACCGAGGACGTGCTAGTTCAGTTTTACGCTCTGCGCAATGTGACCATGTGAAATGTAAAAATCAACGGGGCGAATAAAAAATATGATGAAAGGAAGATAAATTTTCAAATGTTTGCATACTTTGTGATCTTGGACTGAAAGGACGTTTGTTAAAATTTTTTACGCAACATTTTTTTTATTAGCTTAATCGAGGCTGTGACACACAACTGCAACTGATTAAAATTTATTATATTCTCAAATATTTGAGCATGTGAATCTGGAGTGATATTGAACTCGAGCGAATTTTGAAAATCACACTGATTAAACCAGCAAACTGTGGAATTAATCGGTGGTCGAATACAATTGACACTGAAATGGGTATGGAAGAGGAATATTCTCCAATTCATGTATAATTTCATACTATTTTCTAGATTCATAATCTAATCTATTTTTTATCGACTTCTCTGTCAAAACTATTATTAAATGATT
Source organism: Megachile lagopoda (assembly GCA_036983795.1). Lineage (NCBI taxonomy): Eukaryota > Metazoa > Arthropoda > Insecta > Hymenoptera > Megachilidae > Megachile > Megachile lagopoda. The sequence goes on from CM072798.1 coordinate 9,451,983, forward strand.
ATTATTAAGTTAGAAAATAAATTAACTCGGAAAGAGGTGATACCGTAAGAAAAATGAGAGTTTAACATAATGAAGCACGGAACGACGTTATCATCGAAGGGTAACAAAGTTTCGGTATAAATCGATTTTCGAGTGGTCGATGACACTGATCGGTCGAGTGTTACGCAAAATACCGCAGAAAGCTTTTAATGCGATGAAACAGCGAAATATCGATCGGTGACACGTTTCGAGATCAGTGAATGCGGGTTTGATTAAAGTGCGTTGCCTGTTTAGCCGAGCAATTTCGGCAGAGGAGCGATACGCATAAAACTCGAATCGTGTAGGTTTATCGGCAATTTCAACTGACTATGGCAAAACGCGAATCACCTTCCATTTCTCTCGGCGCTCGCGGCAACTTTATTTCTTACGAGCGCAACATCTATGACACATGAAACCCTGCCACGGTAATAATATGAAGCGGCGAAATTGCTGGAATTATGCCACACTTTTCATCTACCGTCGAGAAATACACCGGTTCTTATGTGTTCAATTTACAATTAAGGTTTATTAGTTCATTTTCAAATTTCAAGGCTTTCATGTCTTTCACATTTCTCAATTTTTTTAATTTTTTGCAAATTGTGCACTAGATTGTTTAGTTTCTCGAAATATCTGATTCTGTCAATTTATAATTTCTAAACTCCTTAATTGTCGAATTTGATTAGTTCACAACTTTCTCATTTACTCACATTCTACAATTTCTCACACTCCCAAATTACATAGTTTTCTGCAACTTCTCAAACCACCTAAATTCTCAAATTGCTCAATTTCTTAATTTTGCAGCTTCTCAAATTCCTAACTTCTCTCTTCAATTACCCAAATCCTTAATTTCTCCATTTCTCCAATTTTCCAAGTCCTCAACTTCTCAAACCACCTTCTAAAACCAGCAGCAGCTAGAATTTCCTAATCCCAACGTCCAAAAATAATAAGGAATAAAAGGAGCAGAGAGTTAAAGTCACGAACAGCTGACACCGACTGTCAGCGGGTTAAAATTGATTACCACGCTCGTATTTTATCGAATGGATTTAAGTTCGACAGCATCAATGAATCACGAGAATATTTATTAGATCGTAAGCAAGTTACAGGTTATTCTTTGCGACGTTGCTATAACGCGTTATAAATCATTAGGAGATCTTAGAGGAGTTCCATATTCGCTTCCCGGTTTACTTTCGTTGCTCTTCTAAATTTATCGTTCATCTCTCGAAATAACTCTTCCCGTAACGAAACATTTCGACGCCGACGTTTTACGAGTCGATTTCTCCGTTCCTGTTATTGTCTACCTTTACTTTCGTGCCTGTTTCTCGAATCTTCGCCCTTCTAACACATGTTTTCTACATATTACATACATTTTATCGATGTCAGCGCACGAGTTGGCGCACGAAGGCGTGTTTAGAAGAACCAAATTGGTCAGAATAGAAAAATGGATGCCTAAAACGCATTTTCCGAACAGTTGACATCCGTACATAAGTTATTGCATCTCAATTGAAAATTCATGCGTATCAAAAATATGAGAAAAATTTACAACACTTGAACTGCGAGTGCGTCACGAGAATGTCATTAGTGCATCACGGGTTCGTCATTAGTGCGTCACGAATGCGTCATAGCACACGCGCCAACTTGAGAGACATCCGTACGTAAATTATTGTACCCAAATTGGAAAATTCGCGCGTACCAAACATATGAGAAGAATTTACAATACTTGAACTGTAAGTGCGTCACGTGTGCGTCATAGCTCACGCGCCAACTCGTGGTTTGACGTACACGTTACCGATAACCGATTTCACCAGTTTTTCGTACAAAATGTCCCCTTGTTTTAGACGAAAAAAAACAGACATAATTTTAACCAATATCGTTAGCCGATTAAACAACGAAATATTTTCGTGCAACCAGGTCAAACATTTTTATTTCAACCAATACTTGCATACTTCATACGACACGATGTTCTCGACAAGATAGGATTATATCTATCTACATTCCTCCGGCGCAATTTTTCTCTCTGGATGTTCGTAAAATGCATGTAGAATGACTTATTGTGTATCTTATCGGTTATCATCGTTGTTACCGTAATATCATTCCATTTCTTCTGCGGTCTATTCTTTCTTGGTAGTACTCTTCAGGAGTACAAATAAATTGAAAACAAGAGGCAAATTACTGCGGCAGAGCAATTGGATCGGATTATATCTCGAGATTAAAGATACAGAAAATTGGATAACAAGACGAGGTCTATTTTGTGAGTACGAGTGTTTAAAGGAAAGTAAATGAGTAGGTTGCTCTTCGAGATTTCTTGCTAAAATAACGATGTAGGACATTCACAATCTTTTTGGGAACTGAAGTTTACAAAATTTAATACTCCAAGGTCTCGAAGTCCTAAATCAGTTTACTTCTCAAATTCTAAAAATTCTAATTCAATTATTAAACGTTTCGAAGCCTTAAGGCTTTGAGATAAATCCTAACATTTCAAAACCGACAGTGCTAAACTCCCAAGCTTCGAAAATCTCATCATTTAAAAATTCCAAAATCCCATAAATTTTAAATTCCAGTCTCCGAATCCCAAGAACGTAAATTCCCAAAATCCCAAAATCTCAAAAAAGCAACTTAAATTCCAGAAAACAGCGATTTCCTCCCACAATCAATAATTTCATCTCCACATCATAGAAGACTTAATTTCAGCCCGCCACGATTTATCCTATGATTAAAAGCATGTCAATGTAAAAAGTGTGGAAGATGCAGTAAATTATAGATCGCTTCCGGCATCCTACGGCTAGCGATGGTAACCATCGTGACGGAGTTTTGACATTCCAGGAAGTTTCGCAATTATTTATCCAGAAACGGAGCGACGAGGTCATTTATCGAGCAGGAAAGTTAGGGAAGAACACCGTTCATCCCGGCTGGTCAAACTTGTGGATAACATCTCCATAACGCGGAGAGTTTACGATTTCTATCCACGTCCGGGCGAAAATGAAAATGCACGGATAAACGTGTCCGCCGCGGACAAAAGGAACCGGAAGCAATATTTCTGGTAATTTATCGATATTGGGTGAATGCTATACAGGATATTGAACGCGATATTACCGGCCCGTTGCTGGTCAGCTGTTAACGCAATAATAACTGTCGGCTACAGAGAAATCACGATTTGTGTTACGATCAAAATGTAAGCTGCGGTCTGCCTGTGGCTTCTAATACACTGCAAATAGTGAAATACACTGGGGTCAACCGGTTTCACCATACCGAATAACTATGGGGTCATCGGTTGTATCAAGAAATATTCGCCGCGCAAGTTACGTTGCCACACAGTTTCGCCCCACTGTTTTTTCATGCGGATGCAACGATTTTTAAACGAATTCCGCCATTTATTTTCTGCGTCCTCAAATTTGGAATAAAAATATTTCTGGTAGAAAACGATTAATATTATCGAGTTTCAATTTGAAATTTAAGAAGTGCAAATGAAGCTAAATATTTACAATACTTGAACTGCGAGTGCGCCACGAGTGCGTCATAGCTCACGCGCCAACTCGTGGGACATCCGTAAATTATTACACCCAAATTGAAAATTCACGTATACCAAAAATATGAGAATAATTTACAATACTTGAACTGCGAGTGCGTCACGAGTGCGTCATAGCTCACGCGCCAACACGTGTGTTGACATCGGTACACGGTACTTTTACACTTAATTAGAAATATCAAATTTATACGTTTCGTACTTAACAGTATAGGTTTCATACGTAACAATAGATAAGTACAATTTGACTTAAACACACAATTTTATGTATCTTTTATCATATTTAACGTTTAACAAATATAATTGTATACTTCTTGTAATAACATATTATTACGACATATAAAATGTGTCCGTACACGTTAAGAATTGTTATAAAAATTTATATTTAGAGGAAGAATTAATCGAAACGTGTCTGAAGTATAAAGTGAGAGTGTCAACAACACAGGGGGTTAACAAATCCCTGTTCGCGTTAAAAAGAAGCAGCAAATCTTATTCTCGGAATCGCGGAACAAGGCTTACAGCCGAATCTCGACTGTCTTGCCACTTCCTGTGACAAATTTTCCCTATAGAGCTAAAAATAACGACTGCGCCCCCGAAATGGTACACACGCTATACTGTTTTCTTCATTCACATTCAGTTCTGTTCGCTTGAAAATAGAACGGGAAGATCGTGGACGCAAACGGAATCTAAATATTTTGGGGATTTTACGTTTGTGCAATTGACGATGTGCATTCATTCACACCGTAATTGAGAGAATTGGGGATATATTAGGAATTTGGGGATTTTGGAGGCTTTGGGGATTTTGGGATTCGGAAATATGGGAAGTTGGGGATTTTGGGATTCGAAAATATGGGAAGTTGGGGATTTTGGGATTCGGAAATATGGGAATTTGGGGAAGTTAGGATTCAGAAATATGGAAATTTGGGGATTTTGAGATTCGGAAATATGGGAATTTGGGGATTTTGGGATTCGAAAATATGTGAATTTGGGGATTTGTAAAATTTAAAAATTAAGGAATGTTGGAAGTTTGGAAATTTGGGAGTTTAGGAATCTAGGAATTTAGGAACTTGGGAATGTGAAGTATTAGGAATTTAGGGACCTGGAAAATTAAGAATGTATGAATATTGGAAATTAAAGAAATTTCCAAGTTTGAAAATTTGACAATTTTTCAATTATAAAATTTGAGAATCTATAAATCTAAAACTTCAACAATTTAATAATTTGCGAATCTTCGACTGAAGAAATCTCAGAAAAAAAAATAGCAATTCAGAAATCTTACAATTCTTACAGAACGTGAAAGGTGAACAGGCGCCAATAAAAATAATTCAGCTCGTAGAAAAATCAGCGTGAAGCAGGAATAATAGAGTATAATTGGAATATTCCTGGACATAATATTACTGAAGCGTAACCCTTGAGACCGTTTCATAAACAAGTAAATCGAGTTGAAGCCGTCATCATGGAAATAACTCGAGGAGAAATTAAAGTGGCGAGGATTTCGTGTCGGTGCTCCAGGCGTCTATTTATTTCTTCTTTCGTTTTCGTTTGCTTCTTTTTTCTTAACTCGATCTTTCTCGGTCGACTTCGATGACCGTTTCATGAACCAGGACATCAAAGAGAGAAAACAGTGATTTCCGGTTGCACAGAAACAAATTCTCTAAAGAAATTGATCAAAATCAAGATACAAAGTACTGAAATATTTCGTTTTGTCTAGAAACATGAAAAATTGTTTAAAATCACGGTAATAAATAATAGAAATTTGATAAAAATTTATGGTTCCACCTTTCTACAGGAGCACGTACTTCAATCTGTTTGCGTATGCAGATTAATATTTCATTCATAAATATCGAACTTTTTGTTTATCACTTTTTTTATCACAAAGTTGGAAAAGGGTCATTCAGAGTTTCCTAAATTTTTACAGACAATTAAATCATTTATTCTTTGTATTTGAATTGATCCTTCGTACGTAGTTTACAGGAGCAGTATAGTACATATGTAGTTTACAAGACAAGTATTGAACTTGTAAATATTTTAGAAAAATTTGCCTATAACTTCGGTATAAAATGTAACTGGAATGTTACATTGTTTAACATTACAAATGTTCGTTGAATGACTGGGAATATTTGACTGCAATATAAAATAAATTTTGTTCAAAATCTCGTATGAGGATGACCAAATATGTAACCTACGCAATGTTCTCCAATAAACTTGATTGCAATTCAACAAATACTAATCTTCAACTGCTTCTATCAATCTCAGTAATAACAGTCAGACAATTTCCGATCAGCAATTGATCAAGTTGCGTATCACAAGATGAAAGAAAATCAGAAGAGTTTCTAGCAGCTTGACGACGAAACGTAGCACGAAACAACGTTGTAAACGGTCCACGAAAGGTCAAAACCTGTCCGGAACAAAAAGGAGTGCAACCAGAGATAATCGCGAAAAAGTGGATACCTTTCGACCTTTTCGCGAAAAGTCCAAACATCCCGGCGAACAGTACTTCTAAAATTAGTACCATTCTCCGTCGGTTTCATCCCTCTTCAGCACGGCTTATTATCTTGCCGCGGATTCAAAAGTAGGATCGTTGGAAGCTGACCTGGTATCCGAAAATGTTCCTTCATCGTGGCGGCTGTAAGAATCGACACCGTTGCTTTCGTATTCCGCTCATCCCCGCTCGATCAATCACAAATGTTTGATAAGAGCGTAACGATATTGCTTCCTCGACTGTATTTCATTTTCGCCGTTTCGTCAGCCGTGAATGATATATGGCTCCTGGTAATTTCGAGGGTCGAAAGAAATCGATTTAGGCGCCGGAAATCAAACAATTATGTATTCATAGTATGCCAACCGATAAATCTTACCCACCTGCAACCTATTTCTCTCGTCGGATCTCGTAATTAATAGGTGAGTAAACATTTCGGGAACTTCATTCATGGAAGTTTGGGAAAAGAACTTCTTGCCAACCAGAACGCGTCAAAATCAAAAATGCATTTATTCGGGTAAACTACGTCGGAGACTGCATTCTGAACTTATCAACTTTTCTGTGGACAAGATACGAAAAGAAATCACGATATTTGACCTAATTAGCTCGTAAACACTGTCACGAGCATGTTCCGAGATCGCTCCAGTGTCTACAAGTACCCTGTTCAGCCATAGACACCATCAATCTTCCATGTATCTATGAAAAAGTTGACGGTATTGATTTTCAACGAACAGAAAATCTCATTAAACGCGAGAGAGATTAATCCTAACGTATGTAGGAAAATAGAATTCCAAACTCGATTTCCCTTCGTGTTCGCCGTTAATTTACAACGTTAAAACTCAACGAAGTTTCAGAAATAATCCTTAATAAAAAGCTAAATAATTTGGATGTGAGTTAATTTCCACTAATTCGCACACTAATTACAGTTTTTTTTACTTTGATTTACCTCAGACGCTAAATTACAACTTGAATCTAATTTTCGAACGATTGATTATATTTCTGTGATGCTACATAATTAAAATTTTCATTTAATTTTGACTCGAATGAATGATTTTACTAATTACATTTCACTTCCCACGCTACGTAATTAAAATCTGCATTTAATTTTGACTCGGACAAATAATTTTAATCCACTAATTGCATTTCGCACGCTATATAATTAAAGGTCCGCATTCAATCTTGATTCAAACAATTCTCATCCACTAATTTCACTTCGCCAAATAATTAAAACCTGCATTTTGACTCGGAAGATTGTAATTCGTTAATCTCCCCGCTAGATAATTAACTTTGACTCGATCGAATGATGCACTGACTATACATGATCGACGTCATAAAATTAATGTGATCGAACGAAAGAATTTCTCGACTGAAATGAAGTTTATCGAATCGCGACCCGAGAGAGTCCGTCCATTTTGCTGTTTCGTGATTAAGAAAGTCAACTACGTTTTCAGTCGGAATCGGGTTACGAAGTTTAATTGGATATTTTACGCTCGTCGCGATTTGTGGAGACATTTGTAGCTGGTGCTGTTAAGGGTGGCTAGTTTAAAGGCGGAAGGGGTGTAACGTAGGTATTTCACCTAAAGTAATAGATGACCCTCCACGCTTCCAGGATCATAAAACGAGTCAGCTTCTGGTTAGTGATTTAGAAAATTCCTTAACAATTTATTGCCCGTGTCGTGATACAGCAACTTAATTACCGCTGTCTATTTCCGCAACAGACTCCTGTTATACGACCAAGAAGAAAATCCTACTGCCAGTGTACCATTAATATCGCAATTAAAGAGAATTCTATTATCATTTCGATAAGTGTTTTTCTACTTAATATCTATTGTACCACATATTAATTGTAATTAGAAAATAATGCTCAGATCTCAAGCTTCCGATTAATTATCTATTAAAAAGCAATTTGTAATTTATAGATACAATTTTGAGCATTCGATGTACATAGATTCTTATATCCAAAGATCCCTATATCCATAGATTATATGTATAGATTCCAACATGTATACATATATTCCCAAACTCCTGTATTTCTAGATAACTAGATCTCTAGTCTCCAAAATTGTCTACATTCCTAGATCCCTATATCCTCAGCTTCTTATATTTTCCAGATCCCTATATCCCTAGATCCCAAGATTCTAATATCCCTAGATCCCAATATCACCAGGTCCCAATGTCCCTAGATCACTACAATATCCCTAGATCGCAATATTCCTAGATATAAATATCCCTAGATTCCAATATCCCCAGATTCCAATATCCCTAGATTCCAATATCCCAATACGCCTACGTTCCAATATCCCTAGATCTCAAAATTCCAAGGTTCCAATATCCCTAGATCGCAATATCCCTAGATTGCAATATCACTAGATCGCAATATCCCTAGATTGCAATATCACTAGATCGCAATATCCCTAGATCGCAATATCCCTAGATCCTAAACTCCCAAGATTCCGATACCCTTAGATCCCAATATCCCTAGATCCCTATATTTCTACATCCCAATATCACCAGATTTCTACATCCCTAAATCAGAATATAATTAGATTTCTAAATCGCTACATCCCTATGTTTCCATTTCTCAAGTCGTAAATAAAGAACGAACAATTTGGAAAAGAATTGTTAACCTTCCCGACAGAAAGTTAACAACGAATTCTTCCCTGACGAGGTAATAAACGCGAAGCAATTGATGGCGAAAGTAATCCGTATTCCCGAGCAGTAGATTACTTTAACTAGGTGAAGTCAATCGAAGGTTCGTTACGATTCCAGACGAACGAAAATACCAGGGAAACGGGTTTGATCCCACGTTTGAATTACAAATTGCAGCAGCTGTATCCAAGAAGTGATTTCCAGAGGTGAACGGATTTTCATTGGTGTTTTAAAACAATCACGTTTCAATTTGCACATTTTCAAGCGTAATCTGATCTTAAGTGTCTACTCTCATCCTGATTTATGGTACGGCACCGTTTGCCATTTACCACCTTAGCGAACTCCGTCTGATTTCCGCCCATTTCCCTGCCAACAGTTTTCTTCTTTTTCCCTTTTCAGTTCTTTCTACTTTATCGGACGACGTTTCGAAACATTTTTCTGTTTCGCAATGTTACATGACGGAGATCTGAATTTCGATTATGTTGATGAGACAGCTGATTTTACTTACATCGATACCCTGCTGCGCTATCAGTATACGGAACGCTGTACCCTTGTCTCGGTTAATCGAGTCAGCAAATTTCCAGAATTTCCTCCTTTTTTAGCAAAGTTATACAACCACCACGACCCGTCTGGCTCTAATGAAAATACTTTCGAGTTCCTTCAAACACAGACCATCTGCTTTCGTACGAGAACATGTCGAGTGCTACGTCAGCTCATGCTGTGGTAGCTTTCGAATCGGAGCATTCGAATTCAGGATTCAATTTTAAGATTTAATTTTGTGCCATTTGGAAAGGTAGCTCTTTGGTAATTTTGGAAAACTTTGGTAATATTGAAAGCTGGGAGAAATTTGAGAAATTCAGTATTCGGAACTTGAGGAATTTTCGAACTTGTGAATTTGGGGGATTAGAGTTGGTACATTTTGAGATTTGGGACTTTGAGATGTAGGAAGTTCGAGAATTTGGGGGTGTAGAAACTTGTAAATTTAGGAATCTGGGGGCGTGGAAATTTGGGGGTATAGAAATGTGTGGGTGTAGAAATTTGGGGGTGTACAAACTTGAAAACTTAGAAATCTCGAAGTGTAGTTTGGAAACTTAGAAATTTGGGGATGCAGAAAGTTGGAAATCAGTAACTTCGAGACGTAGAAAATTGAAAGAATAACTTCCGAAGAAAGAGAGAAACGAAATATTTTCCAACGACCTAATTGCTCTTCCCGCGTCCCTAATCAAGGACAAAAGAGTATGCAAACTGTCGCAATCGACATCTGGCGAGAAAGCGATTCCGCTGATTTCCTTGGTCGCACTTAAGCATCAAGCTCGGTATTCCCAAGACAAGAATCTCGCGATGACTGCCGGCATCAAGGTGGCCATTGAGGGTCGACAAAGCACCGAAGCTTTGTTTCATCCGCCGGCTGAATAAACAGAAACGGGTGGTTTCTCCTCTTTTCCTCCGGTTACGCATCTCCTTCGCTCACGATCTTCATCCTTACTGATACCGTACGATATAACTTACATCGTGGAAGCCTGAATGTCTGCTGGTTGCGAAATAGGTACGAACATAAATTACAAAAGCCTGCACAACATCCGACTGTACTGCTCCCGGAGGTTTTGTGCGATGAGAAAAGGGTGAACGTTTGTGCGGGGGTTTCTGTAGCAGGGTGGAATTCGCAGGGAAATGGGTTAGCGAACACGTAAACGTTTCTTGATGATACTACGAATGTCTACTTTTTTCTCAAGGCGAGTCACTTTCATGATGAAGGCGTTCTAAGAACATTCGGTGTACTTATCAGAGTAAATTGCATTTATAATTCATCTTTCAGGAACTACTTATGGATTCATAGTCTCCATTAGGCTCATATCCAAATCTGTGTTCAAACTCACTGATCAAAATGACTCTCCAAACCTTCTGTTCAATAGCTTCATGACATTTATGTATTCATTCATAAGAGTAATGTATCATTCATGCAAGAGTAATTGTACTTATTCGTCTTTCAGGAACTATGTACTTAAGGATAGATTCATAACAAATCTCTACATTCAATATGCAAAATGAAGCATTTCTCTTCATTTGATAGGATTTATTCGTTCATTCAAAAATCCTCAACGTACAATTGTCAAATTTATTTACTCGTTCATTCAATATAAACACCTTTTCTAGGCAGTCATTCACAGCTAATTATAGCTACTGATGAAAGTTAGGCAACTGATGAACCCGTTGACCTACAATTTTTTGGACAGGTGCGTCAAGTAATATTAAAACAATATTTGAAAGTTGAAGTACATTTTCCAGGTGCAAATATTGAACTCCAGACTCCAGTTGCAAATATGATGGTTAGGTTGACTGATGACTATGACTTTGGTTAGATTAAATGAATGAATGACGAGAATGTCACGAGTGACAATATTAAGCGAAAGGGTCAAGATAGGAGTCTACAGCGATTATGTAGAATTCGAAGTGAAAGATCACAAGGGTGTTGTAGGGCAAGTTAATCGAAGAAAGTGGTCCGTTAAAAATGTAAATGAAAAATATGACACGCGCAGGTGAGTCTAGCTATGAAACAGCAGGGAGAAGCATAATTTACAGAGTAAAGAGCAAGGCCAGGATAACGCAGATGTTCCTAGGAGGATAGCCTTGATGGCGTTGCATTTTCGACTTGACAATCTACGCCTGCAGCGACACGAGTAGCGCCTGAAGGAGCGAAGAAAGGAAAAGATGTGTTTTCAGACCACCTCAGCTCGCGATACAAAGGAAGCCTTTTTGGAGGACGGCTGGAGGTAAAAAAAGACGCGAAAGTCTACCGGCGTTTCTTAATCGATCGTCTTACGTTCGAAACCTTAATTGAAGCTGCTTTTCCAAACAGTTTATTGTCTCGCAGGTTTATATTTTGGAGAGACATTCCGCAACGAGATTTTATTTTAACGCGTCCCTCGGGCGAAAGAAATGACGACGGGTGAAAATGTTTACCGAGCTTTAATTGCTCCCTACATAATTAACCCGGGTTACGTAATTTGAAATACAGCGCTTTGAATACTCTTTAGGCAAGATAGTACTCGTTATACGATTACTTGGGTGACAAATATTTTTCAGAAAGTTCATCTTTTCACTTTTGCGACAATGATAGAAAATTAAACGGAGATTTATTTAAAGGAATGTTGCAAACAGTCAATATTTTAAGACTCGATAGATCACCAGAAATGTTTCCAATTTCGTTATAAGTTGTAGTTACAAGGTTAGGTGTATAAGGTTATTTGGAATACTACTTTACATACAGCAAATTCAGTGAACTATTTACTATTTCAAAATAGTAACACATTTTCATTTGGATCAATAAAATTTGTCATCTTCGAAAAGGTAAAGGTAGAAATAAAATAAAAGGACAGAATAGGTAATGACTCACCTAAAGAACGTCACCGGTACTGGCAGCTCTCGTAGTTTTCGTCAGTGGTCCCAACTGCTTGTTCTGATCAGGCCGTGGTCTGCAGTAAATTATTTTTCGAAATGCTTTCCGAAAACTGTCGCTGAGGAAAGCGTAGAGAATAGGATTGACACAGCTGTTCATGTATGACAAAATGTGACTCGCTATTTGCACCACTATCGTCGCTGTTGTCAATGGATACACCTCCAGCGACTTTACTACCAGGATTATCTTTTGCAACAGAACAGAGAGACAGAAATTAGATTCGTGAGAACACAATTACTTTAAGAGCAGATACAATTCGTAAATCCATGGTAATTGTATATGGACGTTTTTATATTTCTTGATTTTTTAATTTGGGAAGGTTTTATATTTGTGGAGTCGTAAATTTTGGGATTTTTATATGTGTGAATTTGAGAATTTTGGAATTTGGATATTTTGGAGTTTTAAGATTGCTGAGTCCATAAATTTCTAGATCTCTAAATTTTTAAATCTCCAAATTTCCAAATCCCCAAATCCCCAAGTCCCAAAATCTGAAACTACAAACTACAAAGAAAATTTAAAAATACAATAAAACTCTACGCGAAACAAATTAATTTCCTCCAAATGGAAATAAAAGGTGTTTATACGTTTCGATAAAATGTTATCTATCGCCCATAAAATGACATAACTTTCGCGAGCATATAAAATAAATCGCAAAGAAGTATTTGCCTTTTCTATTGCGCCGCAACACTTCGATTTCCTGTTGTGTTCGATACACGAGCAACGGAGTTCCAAACAACAGTATTTCACACGGAAAACTCAATAAACATGGCATACCCGATATTTTGTAAAATCGTGAAAAATGCAACGCTCACCGTGAAATCGCAGACAACAGAAAACGTAACCGATGATATCCTGTGTTCTACTTTTTTCGCGAGTAACAAACATACCAATCATACGCACATACATTCACCGATGAATTTTTGTGATTCATTTTATAATCAAGTTTATTCGACCAGCAAAACGTTTCAGGAAAAAATATCTGCAAAATATTTCCTTTATCAGGAACATTTTTATTATTGCAAATTGCTTTTAGTCAAACGGGATTAATTAATTATCCGATCACGTTCTTCATTTAGTTCCTAATAAAATGAAGGTATTTAATTATGTCACAGATCTCGAAGTATTTTGACGACCATGAAAGCTTAAAAATGAGAACAAGGTCGATAAACCCCCGTTCAATATGTCCCATTATTCACGAAATCCCCCGAATTACCAAATTTCACCGCATAATTTCCTTTTGCAATTTATCTTCCATCTCCATTACCACCAATAGCATACCAGTTAATTACATTCCGCTCGTATCGCTCGTAAATTTTTCCTATCGTTAGCCTCCCTTCAAATGTTCTACGAAACACACGCCTGCTATTCAATCCCCTGTCATTATTTTCGATCGACATTCTGCTGATTTATGTGACAGCCACCGTGATTTTATCTCCGACAAATTATTCGACTCCGAGAGGCCCTTCGAAATCCTATACCCTTAGAATTTTTTATGTTTCAGGTAATTAGGGAAGGATGCCGGATCGTTAACTTGTGTTTGTTTTGCTTTGGGTTATTGATTATTGGAAATTTAGAAATTTGGAGACGTGGATTTTATGAATTTAGGAATTTGGGGATATAGGAATTGGGGGATGTGAGAATTTGGGGGTGTGGAAGTTTGGGGATGTAGGAATTTGGGAGTGTGGAAATTTGGGGGGTGTGGAAGTTTGGGGATGTAGGAATTTGGGGGTGTGGGAATTTGGATATGTGGAAATTTGGGGATGTAGAAATTTGGGAATGTGGGAATTTGAGGATGTGAGAATTCGGGATATGGAAATTTGGGGATGTAGTAATTTGGGAATGTGAGAATTTGAGAATATGGGAATTTGGGAAGTTTGTTGATTTGGAAATTTTCAAATCTAAAAATTTGGATAATTGAAATATTACAAGTTTGATAATTTGGAGATTTTAGAGATAGAAATTTGATATACAAAATTAATAATATACATTATTTAGAAAACTTAAGAACTTAAAAATTCAGAAATGTATCTGAAAGTTAATAATAAGAAAGATTCAATAACATAGGAATTCAGAAAATTCCTAAATTCGCAAATGTAATTAAAAGTCCTCTACAATTTAAAAACCCGCCTTCGAATATTAATGATATTAGAATTTATTGACAAACTTCGCAGAAGTTGAAATACGAAAAGTTGGTGCGGAGAAAATTGAATATATTTAACCGGCGTTCTTCCGGGAGAATGCCGTCGCATGATCAAAAGGTCCCGGGTCGAAAATTTCGTCGCAGTGTCGCGTCGGTGACATTGTTAAGTTTCGTCGGATAGTTTGTTCGCGATACAAACCTGTATAGGACACCAACAAAAGGCGAAAACGCCGACGACGACGAGCACCAGCCTCGTAACTCGTTTTCTTCCGCGTCGACTCTCGGCGCTGACACGTCCGCCGCTCCATAGCCTGACGAGCATGCAAATGTAAAAGAAGCATATCAGCATCAGCGGCAGCAGATAACTCAGCAGGAAAAACGAAATTTGGAAGTACGGCCAATCATATTGTGACAAGACTCGACATGCCGTCAGGTTCTCCGATGACGAATCGTTCACGTCCTGAAACTAAAGCGGATCAACATACACACTATATCTACCAAATCCTAGGGATTAATTAATTTTATCTTATTTTCTTAATCTCGAATGAAGGTGATGACTAAGATATAAATGTAAAAATACCATTCCAGTTTCATTTATTATACTAATAGCTTTCCTATGCTAATGGGGGTACTCCACCCCCATATAACACCCCTAGCCACTTTTCGGGACTTTTGACAATTTTGCTAGGGGTTTTGGCCCATTCTAAGAAAGTTTGGTTCTTTGTTAAAAAGTCGTATCTAGCACGGTTTGGCCTGTGAGTGGTAGGGCAGGGGTTTTATAATACTTTGACACGCTGACGCTACCCTCTCCATACCACCCCCTAGCCACATTTCGGGACTTTTGACAATTTTCCTGGGGGTTTAGGCCCATTCTGAGAAAGATTGCTTATCTAACAAAAAGTCGTATCTAGCACGGTTTGGTCTGTAAGTGGTAGGGCAGGGGTTTTATTTCGAGAATAAAAGAAGAAAAAGTTGAGTCGAAAGAATGCTTCAGAGCAATGCGCCAGTCTCTAATCGTCTCTCGAGTTTAATCGGCTTTATCGCGTGGATAGAATTTCTTTTGCTAATGCTTGATTTAAGCCGAAACGTGTATCCAAGGGATTTACAAAACGCGCTAGGTTATTTGCAATTCTGTACTGTGTCGGATGCCACGTGTTACACGAGCGAACTTAAAATACAGGGGAACTATAACACCGCGATCTGGTCGAGGTAGGAACGGTTATTTGTGCCATTTCCGTTACTAGAATCGTGCAAAATCGCATACTGTGGACAATGAGTGCAAAGTATCAGTGATTCAACGAAACTACGATCATTATTACGCTGATTGCTATCAACTTTCAAAAATATGGCACTGAATTTCCTTTCCACGTTGCAAATCCAACAGAAGACTTTTTATAAACGAAAACTACTACTGTGTGAAAAATTTCATATTATACTGATTTTCTGCACATGAACATTTCTTAAAAAAATTATCAAATTTTAATTCAGCAAATTCAGATTGGTAAAATTGTTTTTGAATTCAAGAGGAAATTTTTGCTCAAATAATACTAAATAAAAGTTTGTTAAGAGAATATTCGAAAAAGAATTTCATCAAGATAGTCATCTAACACCGACAACCTTAGAAAGCAAAGAATTGAAAGTTAAATATCGAGATAGACGGAATGTTCCGATGACCGTAATTCATGAAACACGAGAAATAAAAGCACTATTTTAAATTCGCGACTTCACAGCGAACGTTCTAGTGCAGCGATTACGTCGCTCAGTTGACTGCGTTCATTTCATCCGAAAGTAATTACTGTGAGAACACTCATTGGGGAATAACGAGATAGATGACATCGCTGAATTTTCCTTCGATCCGTTTAAATTTTCTAACGCCATTACGAAAATACCGCTACAAAAATGTTAATCTATCATTTCATCAACTTTAATCATTCACCCACATGTCCATGTTTTAAACAATCACATTTACATGAGTATAAAATGGAGATAATAGTAATTATATATAGTTAGATAAGAATATAGTTAGATAAAAATGTTAGTCTACCTTTCCATTAATTTTAATCTTCCTCACGTTTTGTTGAACATTAAAATAGCACACGAAAATTCATAATTTCGTAAAAAATCACATTTGGATGAGGACAAACATAATAGTAATACCTCATGAAATATACTTAAATAAAATTGTTAATCTTTTCATCAACTTTAGTCTTTCAACCCCACATTTTCTCGAGTATCCATAAAACAAAATTCATGTTTTTTTAAGAATGCATTCAGATGCATACAAAAAGAAAAGATAATAGTACCTTATAATTAATCGTACAGTGAATCACTTTGTCGCATCGAAATACAGTTTTTTAATCCTATCAGCAAAATCGATAACGAATAAACTGGATTGAAGAAGTGAATAAAAAAAAGACTACGGGTATTGGTTTGACAGAATATTTTGCGTTCACGCAGTCTGATCGCGGCAAACCGAATCAGCGTGGCGATGAAAAAACGGATGGGAACTATCCTCAAAAAAATATCGAATCTCCGTGTCCGGTAACAGAAAGGAATTAGTCTTGGAAATCGACGCACGCACAGCAAAATGATAATCAAGCAGAAATTCTGGCTCGATTACGGACATATCGGAAACGTATCAAACGCGTTGAATTAGTAAGAAAGGATATGAAAACATGAAGCGATACTAACACAAGGAAATACCACATATGAAAATACCACGCGTGGGGATACTACATATGAAAATACCACGCGTGGAAATACCACATATAAAGCGATATCAGCACACGTGTGAGGAGAAATTGTGTGTAATTATACGAAAAATTGAGGAAAAATTGTGTGTAATTATTTAGAAGCTTACCTCGCCGTGAATAACTAGGGCGGGTGTGGATATTGTAAAAATCACCGCCCATGCGATGCAGATCGCGAGAATCGCGTGATTTTCAGTCCGCCATGACATCGAACTTACTGGATGAACCACTGCCAAATACCTATAACAAAGATAACAATATATTTAGTATAGATTAACCATATATGAAAATACCATGCGTGGAAATACCACATATGAAACTACCACGCGTGGAAATACCACATATGGAAATACCACATATGAAAATACCACATATGGAAATACCACGCGTGGAAATACTACATATGAAAATACAACACATGACAATATATGAACTACAGTACACTCGATACGATATTATACTAATATACAAACAAATCTCAACATCTATCATTAAAAAATGATCATTTTCAAATAATTACTAAAACCTCAGATTACATTATTAAAAAGTTCTAATTATAGTAATACCAATTACGGATTAGTAATATAGAAATGTATTTCCAAAATACCACGTATTGTACGTTGAATGAATTAAACAGGGAATCATTGATGCTAACTGATTTGGATGAAAGCCAATGAATTGAATAATGCAGGCTGCCAGACATTCGCGATTAACCTAGTTGTTAATTGCAATTTCGTGACGGAAGAACTATGCCAAAGGTGAACGGATACGTATTATTTGTTAACGAATGTCATTAACCGCGCAAAATAGCCAGTTTGGTAATTACGCGTTGTATAATGAACGAGTGAATGTTCATCGTGTTTCCAAATGTCATTAACTGTTACCGAAACTACATCATAATACTATTTGACTGTGTCCACGTAAGTAGATTATTTATAAATTATGGGCTATTTAAAAATCCTGTAGTATACCTGTTTCAAACGGATCATTTCGAGAATCAGAATCTATTTTAATATAGAATTATGCGATCGTTGTAAAGACACGCGACGAAATGAAGTGGGAATGCTACTCGCGGAAAATTCTCCTAGGGAATAAAATGTGAATTTCGAGGGAGGATCAGGAATCCTTTACACGTGCTGCGCAAAGCACGTGATTCTACCGTCTACATCACTGCACACCATACGGTATTTGAAAACGTAACCGGAAATACTGCTGATACCTATGAGGCAAGAATAGATTACATCCTTTGCATGTTACGTCGCGAATCGAATTTTGTTACGCAATCTCTTCCTTCGAATATCTTTGAGATCGTACGATTATCGTATCGAAGTTACGTCTGCCATGTACACGTGCCGATTATCCTATACCTGCATGCATAATTGCTTCATAATTTATTCCTTGTCTTGATCAAATCGAAAAAACATTATCGCTGATCAAACACACATATCGTATTTTACAATAAATTTTTAATAATTTCAATAAATATGTATGTGATTGCTACGGTCAATGTGTTGGAATTTTTTAATGCAATTTCGAATGCGTTATTCAAATGCGTTATCTGCATTTCAAATTTGTTAGCTTGCTATGCGGGTTGTTGCATATCAAATTGTACATTTCGAAAGATACTGATGGGATTTCATCACACAGTATGTCATATCAAATGACTCCTTGAAAAAAATGATCACATTTAGTTAAAGTCAAGCTAATTCGTGTCGATTAGATGACAAAAATGTAATAAAGAAACACTTATGACAATTTTAAGCACGTGTCAATTTTATGTTTACAAATTTGGGTTAATTGGATGACAAAAACATCATAAAACAGCACTTATTCAAAATGGCTGATCACAAGCTAGAATTGCTGATTTTGGGATAAAAACAAAATTCAAGCAAGTCCCATTTCATGACAGGAAAGTATCATAAAGTAGCATGTATGATACATCAAATTAAACATCAAAGTTTAACGAAAATGACGATATAAACATCGTCATACTCAGTACAAAATGACTGCCAGCCAGTTACAGCAAACTGTTCACAAGCTTTGATATACTTGCAACGTTTGACAACATTGAATTTATGTTCCAAATTTAATCAAATTTTTACCAAATGTTCACAAGATTTATATGTTTACAAGGTCTGATACATTTACAAGGTGTGATTTACAAGATTTAATACAAAGGTTTTCTATTAGACCAATTTCATATAAAACGCAACTCACCTGTCAAGGCTCATCAGAACCAGCGTGTAAACGCTGGCGAACGCAGTGACGATGATGAGGTACTGTACGATCTTGCACCACACGTTCCCAAAGGGCCAATAAGGCAGCACGAAATCGGTGGTGGTGAACGGAATACAAAAAATGACGAACAACAGGTCGGCCACCGCCAGATTGATGATTAAAATGTTCGTGGTCGATCTCATGCCAGGATTAGCGGCCACCACGATCACCACCAAAAAGTTGCCGATGAGTCCGACGATGCCGATGATACCGAAACATATGGGCACCACAATCTCCACGATTTGCTCCACTCGTTGACGATCGAAATCTATCTCGTCTATTTCCTCCATCTCGTTGTACATCGGCCGAGAGGTGTTGGTGAGATTAGCGATAAAATTGTCCTGAAATACCTCCATCTTTCCGGCTACAAATCTTGAAAATTGAATCGCGGTCTTATGAAATCTAGTTGATTTATGGACACATTTCGCACGAAACCATGCTCCACGCTGGACAGGCGGACAAATTTTAACGTTTATATTTCCTCCTCGGAAATGCTCCTTTCACGTACATTTCGTGCATGTCATTTTTCAAACATTTCGATGTATGTCATTTCTCGCACATTTGACTCGTAAAAAATTCGGTATCTTTTAAGATGACTTTGTACATCCTCTTTCTGTAATCTTCGTTCCCCGAACTTTCGGATCTGAAAATGAAGGCACGTTATCAGCGACACTGTCAAAAGTGTATTTTCGGAATTATAATAAATCATCGAGTGCTGCTGGATTATTGTCTTCGCACTAATAGTACGTCTAAACAAACTAGGAAGTTTAAACAGCATCTGAGATCTGACAGAGCCAGCGAGAATAAATCATAATCAGTTTCGTTTATACGAAGATCGCCTTACTAAACAACTGCAGAGTTAAATTACCCAGAGACACAAAGCACTAGGGGGAAATATAGATGTAAGAACGATTCTGCAGAATATGTTTCTCAGTTCGGATCTAATGCGTTGATGAGTTTCTGATCGATGACCAGCAATATTGAACTGTTTGAAAGTTTATGTACTATAAAAGAATCGGGAGGAAAATTTAAACAGGATTATAGCGATATAACAGTTTTGATGTGGTGATACGGCTCTTATATCGATACGAAGAGAATCGAAAATTGCCATGTCATAGATTCACAGATATTTCACGTCTTACGCGTCGAGAAGAGAGCAGTACATGTACCTAGCTGCTAGATAAATGACCGTACATGAAATTCTCGTCTGAACGATAGTTAACTGAATCGCAGATGTGAACTACAACTGTGAGTTTTCTCTGCAACGACAAATCCTTGCATAAAAATCGAGAAGTAATAAAAAATCGATCGGTTTGACTGGCCGATCAAAATTCAGGTCACACGGAGAGCACGTGCGAGATCCCCGCTTTTGTCCTCCTGCCAAAATGATTCTTTATTTAACTTTGATCCCCGTTTCGGCAATTATAAACTCGCTATGAAGTGATTAAACAAAATTAGAAATTCCGAGGGATTTAACATGTCGGAAAGTTTTGTACGTGACGTAGTAAATCATATCCCATTCAGAACGCGTTACAACGGATTCGTGAAACGCCCATTAAAGTCTTTGGACGCAATAAAATTTAAATACCAAACAAGAAAGAGAAGGTAAGAACGTTGGGAAAAAATTACACTACCACTTGCGCGAGATATTTTTCGTTTTTATGCATAAAAAAAATTACGGTCGGTAAGTTCTTTTTATTGCACTTTCGAACAGACCGTTGCATTTTTAACTTGCAAACACGTATGCTAAGATTGTTATATCATAAATTCTAAACTTTATTATAAATTTTAAACGTAAAATATGTACAAAGAAAAATGTATATTACACTCGATGCGTCAAGGAAAAATAGCCCCTTCAATTTACTTATTTTAATAATGTTGTATAACCCTCCTAACGCGAATGATTAATTAATTCAATTTTACAGCAGCGGAGGATAATGTAAAGGTACAAACTCGTAACTTTGCATTAGTTAGAGCGCCTTTTTTCCCCTGGAACTGATACGTAAAAGGAAAGTAGAACGGCCTTTATCCGAACGTTCTACTCTTTGTTCTACTCGGGGGTGTTTACGTTGTTCTCAGAGACCGAAATGAATTCTAGCATCTTAAATTCGATTCGAAAATAATGATGCATTCATTCGAATGGCGGTAAAATCTCTAATGCTTCGACACTGAAAGAGAAGCTTTCGATTTGCGAGAAAAATCTTAATGAATAATAAGTCAGGATTCTTAATTGTGATAAATCTGATAGATGTTCGTTAAGAATAATGCTGAACCTTCGTTAATAATGATGGATCTTCGTTAATGATACGTTTTCGTTAATGAAAGATCTTCATAATGATAGATCTTCGTTGATGATAGATCGTTAATATACACTATCGATTACAGATCAGTTTAAGGAACGTAATTTGATCAAAGTATCGACACAGCGGATCGTGCTTGGGTAACGTGTTGCACCATCCTGTTTGACCATTAATGAAATTTATGACTATCTTCATTTAATTACCTGGGTCCTCACGTGCTTATATCATCGGGCTTTAACGATCCACCCTTCCTTTCAGCGGATTAAGCCTGATAAGGCGTAACTGATGTAGATAGATCGATTCATGATTGCTAGTCCAACCGCTGCTAATTGCTGCGAGTCTCGTTCGACAAATATCCTCCGAACGAATATCGGTGAAACACTTTTGTTGTCGATAGCATGATGGACCGAGAACATCCAGGCGCATGTTTCCCGTACGAAAACTGTCATGTAATGTTTACACGGTCGAACGTCGCACTTTCTTAAATAAAATCCAGATCGAGACGTGATTCGTTAGATTATGAACGCGAGAACAAGAGACGGGATTTCCGATCGAAACATTCTCGTCAAACGTTTCTTTTGATTAAAGTTCGATTTAATGAGCGCGTTAAACACAAGAATATCGGGCAACTTGTATTCGGTCTGCCACTTTTCTGGGTCACGGTTCATTCAATGTTCCGTTGCGAACAGATATGAAAAATTGAAGGAACATTTGCGAGGTGTCGTGTTATTTTTAAACCCGAGACGATTTACTATTCCATTAGACTAATCCTTGCTAAAAAGCTTTCGATCAAGCTTTTCGCGTTGATACAAAAATGTATTTTGGACATTATCACGTGATTAAAAAGATACTTCAAAATCCAAGAACTATTTTCTTTTAAATTTCGTGAATGTCATGTTTGAGAATTTTTAATGGAATTCTTCATTTATCAAAGAATAAAATATAAACAAACGTTGTAGAACGAAAAATTACAAAGTGGGTGCACGTGCTCGAACATCAACGTCAAAATTAAAAATACTTCCAATTTTCTTTGATCGAATTAACACTTCACTCGAGAATGATCCACAAAAATTGACACTGATTTTTTTTTTAATTTTGTATATTTTTTTGGGTGAGTTGGGTGCACGAAAAATAATCGAGTGGTTTTATTACACTTTGGTGGAAAGTTTTCAAATATTCGATCGTGAAAGTATGCGTATACGAAGTATCATATTTTGAAAATTATAAGGGAGATACGCAACCGACGGTGGATGCGGCACGACTGTGGGGATCGCAGAAACACACTCCAAGAAATATCGTCTTCGAGTTTGACTGAAACAGGGATGTATTATAATTCCGGCACACAGGGTACAAGAGGCATCTAGCACCCTTAGAGAACTTCACGAGACTTTATCGATCTCTCGGTCGCTAAAATGGAGACGCGACTGTACCTTCGCACAGTAATTTCTCGTCGCATGAAAAACTACAAAACAAAATTATATATTTCGTAAAATACCTTCAAAATTCTCTTTTCAATTCCAAAACAATTTCCTCGATCTTCAAATCGATACAAATTTACCAAAATCTTTTTAATCGAACCAAATTCAAATCCAACCTGATCAGTTCAAATCGATCACTGATTTAATTAAAATTCATGAACAATTTCAAATTGTAATTTTGTAAATCAAAATGTAAATGTTGTCAATCTAAATCTAAATGAATTTTAATGTAACCAAATTCAAATCCAACCAGATCAATTCAAATTTAACCAGATCAGTACAAATTCATCACCGAATTAATTAAAATTCATGAAAATTTAGAATTTTAAAGATAATTAATTTATTACGTGTAGACAGAAATTGTATAGAAACTCGTGTAGGTGTCTGCAGATTCAAAGCAACAATCGATTAGATATCGAACGTGTCTAAAATAATTTGGTTAATTACAGTGGGACTTGTCCTCGAACGATGTGTCATGCACACCTATTGCATAGTAATTAAGCAGGGCGCAAGAGATATGTGGCTTTATTGAATATCTGAATTGAACGTGTCAGGTAAACTTAATTCAGATCACTGCTTCCCAGGATTTGCTCCTAAATTATCCAACAGCAACCATTTAAATAGATTAACAACAAATTAATACAACTGAAAATTTGATGATTAAAAATTATGTACTTTTGTGTTATAAAAAAATATTATAGATCTTCAGACAAATATATACACAGACAGATAAATTACACTTTAGACAATTATGAAGTTTTCAAATTGACAAAAAATAGAAAATTAAGTTACAAAGCAGATGCAAAGTGGAACTTGAATTTCAAGAGAAAAACGATCTGAATATATTTAAAAAATATAAAAATTTGAACAAGTGAAAGTTCTTTCAAAAGTGAAAGAACTTGAATATATCTCAAAAATAAAGACTTGAATACATTTAAAAAGTGAAAAAATGAATAACACCCGCAGCATTTCTCCAAGGATAAAATAAACAAAAACCTAACGACCAAGAAAAGCATATAAAAAGTAAATAATCAGCTTTATTTAACACATATAATCAGCACCGTTTATTACTAAAAATCAGAAAGCATTACATCGAGAGTGCGACTATCAGTGTCCTCTAGACTATGAGCATCTACATGAATTACAAGTCAGTGTTTCCCAGAAACTCTGTCGATAATCGCCTGAGTTAAAACCTTCCCAGCCAGATCTTTAGCAATATTAGTTAGCTGATCACTGAAATTAGGTTTCTTAGTAGTAGGAGGAGAATTATATCCTGGATATCCTTGTGGATAGCCTTGTGGATACCCTTGTGGATATCCCTGCTGATAACCTGGATACCCCTGTTGATAACCCTGTGGGTATCCCTGAGGATATGCTCGATACCCCGGAGACATTTGGGGATATCCTTGAGGATAACCCTGACCAGGGTAGCCAGAACCCGACTGTCCAGGATACCCACTTTGAGGATAACCGCTCCTAGGTTGACTCTGGCTAGGATATGCAGCGTTAACCGTGTTGGCATCCACTCTCTTCACACCTTCCTCGTTCGCTGCTCTTCCGGGGTAACCAGAACTCGATGGATACCCTCCAGATGTGGATGGATAGGATCCACTAGGATAACCCGACCCCGAAGGATAACCCGAGCCGCTGCGCGATGGGTAGCCAGAACTTCTCGATGGATAACCGGAACTTCCAGAGTCCGGGTATCCTGAAGAGCTCGAAGGGTAGCCAGAACTTCTCGATGGATAACCAGAACTTCCAGAGTCTGAACTTGAAGGATAACCGGAACTGGAGGGATAACCGCTTCTGGACGGGTAACCGGAACTCGATGGATAACCAGAGCTAGGGTATCCAGAACCAGACGGGTAACCTGAAGAGCTTCTGGAAGGATAACCAGATCTAGCGTCTTCCGCTCCTTGATTCTCTAAGGACGGATAAACGTTCGTCGACGAACTGGGATATCCACTTCCTGCCGGGTATCCTTGCCTTCCTCCACCCTTAACCGACCCATCAGACTGCGTGTCGCTGCTCTGGCGTCTTACCACTACTTTGTTATCACCGTCCTCGAACTCTGCGAACATTTCGTTATCTACCTCCTAATTGATTAGAAATATTTTCGTTTGAGTGCTGCCCCATGCCATGCCGAGTCCAACTTGTTACTTCCTCTTGTGACAAGCTGTGAATTCACGAATCGCTGTTCTGTCTCGATCACAGCGTTAAGCTTATCGTGATTGCTGTCGATATTGCTTCTGAGTGAGGATTAATTTTGTTACACCTTGGAAGCTATGCAGCTGTCATGCGAGTGTTTCTGGTCCTCTGTTAGGCATTGTTAATATCGTGATTTTCGTATTTAGGTCGATGGACAGGTAGATGGAAAACAGATGCTGGGAAATGCGTATATTTGATATATTTGTTCGATACATTGGGTATTATAGTTTTTCAATTGCGTAAGTACCTATGCTAGTTCATCTACGTCGAAAGCAAATACATGAATACACACTTGGAATTCGAATATAAATGTTTGATTAAATGTTCCTTTAATTAGTTTCAATTCTGTTGGACTTACATTACCTGGATACCCAGGTAATTTCAGTCCTGTTTGAATTACATTTCCTGGATGCTCAGGTTCCCATATTAATTTCAATGTTTCAACTTTGATATTGATTTTTTATATCTGATACCTTACATTACTTTCAAAGTATATTTGCAAGAAATATTCATAGAGAAAAATCTTACAGAAGATGCAAATTACAGAAAGTTAAAATATTCGCATTACAATTCCACACGTATATTCATACTTCTGCTATATCACCGTTATAAACATAAATCATAAGTAACATGGCACAGAAGCCACAGTTATCCAAATAAAACCGTCGAATCACCTCTGTAATTTCGCGATAACTGCAGTTTCCGACTTACAAACTAAAAGATCTGCTCAAAAAGTTAAGCGCAAGATTCTTCAATTAGTCGAACCTGAACTTTACCAGATAAACTTAACTGCAAAGTTGCAACTTACAAACGAAAAAACTCTGGTCCCGAGTATAATTAGCCGATAAACCGGTAAATTTAGCCGGAGAATCTCCAGACTCTGTTCCCGTTTTCATCGAACGTTGTATGGGTGTCATAATAGCCATTACCACCTAGACGTGTACGAGGTTTAGGAGTTGTTACATCGTAAGATTTACGATCGTTACCGAACAGGCGATCGAAAATCGAACCACTTCCAATGGTGTTTCTTGATCCTGCGTTACCAGAGGTTCTCCCTCCGAATCCATTCGATGAAGTCCTCGGTGGTGGCGGAGGTGGCCTCTGTCCTGGTCTTCTTGTCGGATAGACTGTCAAATTGAAGAGTGGCAGTCAACAAATCGATTTCAAAAACGATTTATTCGTGATTTACATAATCGAGAATTCTGACAGTAGTCTTGTTAGTTGATATACATGCCAATGTTAAGTGTAGGCACTTTTAAGGCATGCTCTGTTAATCTTCCTGTACCGTGTTACAGTATTTCTTGACTTCCACTCTTCAATTTGCTTTCAGTTTTTTTAACACATAGGGAAACATGTGGGAACCTGATATTTTGAAGGAGAGAATTATGCAATATATAGAGCTCTTTGTGTATACAGGATGGTAGAAGAGGACAAATTTATTACTTGAGCAAAAATTTTTGCCAAAATTTCAATTTCAACTTCTTTACCTCACAAATCAGAATCTTTCTTTTCGCATACGTGAAATTAATTCTCATTATCTCAGTTTAAATTTAAATGCAATTGCAAGAGAATCAACAATGAAAAAAATTAAGAGAATCACAAACAATGGTGTCATTAAATCAATCGATAAAACCATATTGGACTTAACTAAATCATTACAAACGTCTTCTCTAAAAAATAACATAAAAAATGAATGATGCAAAAATCAAACTTTTTGAGACCCCATCCCGTACACACCTAATTAAAAAATAATTAGCGAATAAAAGAAGCAAATGACCGGATACGAAATATTAGCCTGTTCGCAAACAAAAGTGAAAAAAGGACTTCTTTGAGTATTTTAAAAAAGCAGAATGTTATAAAAAGAGGCTGGCGAAAGACGCTTTTAAAAGGAGAATGTATAATGTTTAAAATGTGTGACCTACAAAGTAGGTTTACGCCGCTTGTTGAAGTAGATAAGAGGTGTCAGGGTTCGACACGATAATGAGATCAGTCGGTGTTTGTTTCGTCTAAAGGAAATTAATTCTAAAGCCTGTTTGGCCGAACTGCAGCTTACGCGTTGAACACGGATGACAGGTAATTACAGCGAATTCGATAGAAACAGCATCACTTTTATTTCGTCTCGTGATTAGCACAATTATATCAATTGTATAGACGTCAATACAGCGGTTTCGATTTTATGCGCATATGTACACACATACGTACGAGAAATAGCTGGAACAGAAACTAAGAAATGTACATAATCGTGAATCTTCTCAAATGAACGGTTCAAATCAGGTACCAAGTTAATCGACTCGTTAAAATCATTCAGTTCGAGTACCTAAAGATGCTAAGTACTACTGGAAGAAATTCTCAAACCGGATGATTTTAATCAGTCGAAGGTCTTATTTTTTACTTTCTTATCGTTTGCTGATCATAAATGCTTGACACGAGGACAATGTGCTGAAAGACACTTTGGAAGGCACGTAATATGTTGTCGGAAACGATCTTGTAACATTAACGAATATTGCATGATATTCGTGCTCTGACATCGATGACAGTTTCATTGAAATTCGTGGAGGTAATATTCTGGAAGATTTTAATACTATCGTGTAATATATGCAATCTAGTGGACACTTGAGAAATTCAAAATTTCTTGAAACAAATAGTGCTCTTATTTGCATTTTCTGCTGGATTAACCCTCGGGTTCGAGACTGTATTCAAATTTTCAAAGCGAATTAAGAGATGAAAAATTTAAGAATCTCAGTTATTTGTAGCATTAAAGACTAGAGGGTTAAACAATCATTTTTATACAGCAGACTCTCGTTATATTGTCATGGAGCATTCACTGTCGAGGCATAACGAGGGTCCACAGTGGACTCAATCGCTCGCGGAAACATTTGCGTCCCAAATTGTTAAAAATACAATTTATAACCTTAAGTCTCGGTTCAAGAGTATAAATAAAAAAAATGTATAAGCCCATTCATCCAAACATATTTTATGAACTTCAATTTCGGACGCGAACACCTCGCTAACAATTGCACAACAAAACCTTAATATTAATCGATACCGCGAGGCAACAAGCTGCCATTTTGGACGTGAGTTTACTTTCGTAATTGCAGGCACGAATACAATATATAAATAATCGGCGTACAGTCTGTTGTACAATATCTATTTACAAGAATCGATAATCGATAAATTTGGGAAGCATCCTGATCACGATCGGTTCGCTATAAACATGACGAAACTCGTGAAACACACGATCGCGAAAGAGGAAGCGTGTGTGGCCGCAGCGCCCCTGCGGAAACCGGAGTACACGTTATTGTGATGCATGCGATTCTGAGTATTGGGGTACGGATAATTTTGATATCCAGGATACTGTTGCGGGTATCCTGGCGGCGCTGGATAACCCGCCTGTCCGGGATACGCTGGATAGCTGGTATGTCCAGGATATCCAGGCATGGGCATTCTGTTTTGCGTCGGATAAGGCGGATATCCTAAGTCTTGCGGTCGGTTCCCATGATTCGTAGGATACGGTGGATATCCGCTGTTGGATCCGGTGTTACTAGGATATGGTGGATATCCGGCGTTAGAGCCGGTGTTACTAGGATAACCCAAATTGCCGGAATTCACTTGACGGTATCCTCCTGCAGGCTCGGGAGGGGCGTTAGCATTCGCGTAAGGATTCGAATTGCTAGCACTGTTGCTGCTCGTCTTATCGTGATTGTCTTCGCTGGTACGTTCCCCGTTCACGTACGAAACGCCCGCCGATTCGTATCCTGAAAATATTCGTCCTACGTCGTGCTTACTTATCGAACACTACGACATCGAGCGCAAACACCGAGTTTTTATTCTAGAAAGGAAATCTACACACCAACCAGGAGAAAGACCTTTTGGGACAATTGGAGATTTCAAAAGCTCGTTATAATGAAATTAGAAACGGAGGTGCGAGGACTTTCGAAAGTCGTGCCGTTGTTTCGTCCTTTGTCTAGCGTGCAAAACGGTTAAAAAGGGTTAAAAGTTGCCGCAATTAAAAGGTTAGGAGACGGCCGCCTTCACCAATTAATATACTGCTTCTCTGACTTCTACAGCTTTTATAAGCTATTATCATACGTAAAAAAATTGGAAATATTAGAGATGTACATACATGGACAGAATAGTTTGAATGTTACTTTTATATTTAAGTGTATGTAAGTGCATTTAAATGTGCTCAGCTATATGCACGTGTATTTAAATGTATCTAGGTATATTCAAGTGTATGTAGGAATATTTAAGTGCAGTCCATGTGAATGTATGGTACATTTAAGTACAATTTAATGTACATATACATGAACATACATGAACACATATGATCACATGTGGACATATATGATAATATGTGAACACACATGAGCGTACATGAATGTACGTGAACATACATGAACATATATGATCATATGTAAACATACATGAACATACAGGAATCACATATGAACATATATGATCATATTTGAACATATATGAACATGTGTGGGAGCATTTTCCATGCGATCTTACATTTCTACAGCAGCAAAATGGCTCCAAATTCATTTTCCAAGGGTTAAAAGCATTCGAATATTTTAATGGACCAAGAGAAGTGTTAAAAAAGAAAATAAAATAGAACATAGTAGAAAGTCGATAATTTTTGTCATTTCGCAAAGTATCCGTTTTCAGAAAATATCCGTAGAGAATCCATTTCGTTTGTTAGATGTTCTTTCACACTGACGGTATGCTAAAAGTTTATACGTTCTAGAGCAATTTATCGAAAATCCTATAAAGCGAGTATACGCGAGCGTACACGTTTGTGTGTAGATGGCGATAATGGAAAGGTCGTGTTCGCAAAAGTTTGAAAGGAAAAAAATATCCGCTACACGGGTTCTTGGGGGTTGCCCGTTACATCCCGCTTTACACCCGGTAAAACGCGTCCCTCAAATTACAAATCAAACTTCCAGCCAACTTTTGTCCGCGTAATTGTATTTTAACGTTGAACGCGATTGGGAAAATGCTAGATTGCCTCGGTCAATCGACTGATGTGAATTGAAAAGAAAAACGAGCTATTCAGCATCAAGTGCAGAGGAAACGTTAATAAAGCGTGCACGTGTCGCTGCAATTTACACTCAACACGATTTGATACCCAGATTAGTCGAGAACGTGTTATCGCTGCAGCGTTTAATCTCTTCTTGTGCGAAGATTCGAAAGACTTAGATCGTGCAAACTTTCAACGGAATTATTAAACGGGAAAGATAAGAGGAATTGTTTGTAACGAGTGACGCTTTATTTTTAACATTTCTAGTAAGCTTTTACGTTTCAATAAGCACTGAAATTTTACAATTTTGCTATTTTGTTTAAAAAATTTTCTCGTGGTACATTTTTTTGTTGTCGGAGATGGATATTCAGTCAGTAGTTACACACTTTAGATAGGTATATGTCATTAAAGTTATTAAACGAAAAGATTTTAGTTAAAACAGAAAGTACAAAAAGGGAAGTCAGAAACATGAAAGAGTGCAAAAGTGCATTGAAGTCTAGCAATGAAGCTTTCACTTGCAAAGAGAGGATTACAATAGTTCAGAAGTACACCAAGTGTCAAATTAATTTACATTAACATATCCCTAGGTCTCTATTTCAGATACCTATACCCCTAGATTTCCACATCCTTACATCGCTAGATTTTTTTTACCCCTAGATACCTATATCTGTAAATTTTCACACCCCCAGATTCCTATGTCCCTACCTTTTATATCCTTATAATTACACCCCTAATAAATTATGTCCCTACATCTCTACACCCCTGTATACCTATATCCCTAGATCACTGTATCCCCAAATCTCTATATTCTTAAACCCTGACACCCCATGATTCATATAACCCCAGATTTCTATATTTATAAAATTAATATTAAACCCCCATGTTCCTATTCCTCGATTGCTGTACCCATAAGTCCCTAGATTCCCCAATTGGTATATCCAAAAAACGCCAGATTCCTAAATTGTCATATCCATAAATCCCCAAATTTCGATGCCCCATAACGGAAATTCGAATAGTACGGAACGGTGTAATGGAAAGGCAAATTGCGTACGATACAATGACCACTCGTTTCTGTCGCTATTGTATGCCTCTTTGAACCGTATAATTTTGTTTCATGCATTTTACCCGGGCTTTGTGATTTTCATGCCGAGCTAACCAACGTACATGCATAATCAATTTCATAGGGTAACAGCGAATAAAAGATGCGTGAATGGAAAAAGCAAAAACTCACCGATTGCGGTCGATTTCTTCACACAGGTGGGCAAACCGTTTTCCGTTTTGCAGTACTCGTTCTCTCCGCAAACGGTGCTCGCGCAGCTGGCCTCTGCGAAAGAAACGCGAATTAGCGGCGAGTTTGCATTGATAACAGGGCAAAGAAGGCTCGATTGATCGTTTATCGATGATTCGATTGAACGTACTGAAATATTACACCGAAATGGACATTTATTACCATCGTTCATCATCAAGCAGTGTAGCTAACTTATTGGGCAATGGTTTAACGTGCTCGTAATTGATTAAAGGATAATGGAGCTATCAATAATTAGTGCAACAGTGTGGATGTACAATGCTCTAATTAAAGCAGAATTACAGCTGAATTGTACTCTCGGTTAGCGAATAGGTAAGCTTCAAAGAATGGATTTGTATACTGCACTAAATTAAAGGGAGGCTGTCAGAAAAAATAATACTAGAGGCAAATTATTCAAGCTTAATGATATGAGTGTCAAGGTAAAAGTACTGCAAATGATACAACATGGCAGAAAAGATAATAAACGGTAATATTGAAGATAATTATTCAAACTAAGTAACACAAGTATCAGGGCAAAAGTACTGCAGATGACAACATAGCAGAAAAGATAATAAAAGGTAAATTATTCGAGCTTAACGATAAAAGTATCAAGGTAAAAGTACTGGAATACAACATTATTGCATTACGTGCCACCATAAAATGACGTCAGCATACAGGTGCACGTTACGAGAAATATCCAATGTCCGTATAAAATTTAATTAATCTCGCATTCATGGAAATATAAATGTCGATAGAAATATCATCAGCGGTTCTATATAAAATGAACCGTAATTCGCGATTCAGAGAGAGCTTCTGAGGTAAACCGATATAATGAAACCAATTTTTGCTGTCGAGGGATTTATTTTCCAAAAATATTAGCTTGCAGTTATCGATTTGATTACTCGGAACGAGCACAGATTATGTTCGACGTCATTTTATTACGTATTACGTGATACACTTGCAACGTGAAACTCGAAGGAAATTGTAGAGACGAGTACTTAATACGAAATGGTTGCTAATTGTTGCAAACGAATTTTACGTTTCATAATCTTGAAATCATAATGATGAAGCTCGATGTTTAATAAAATGACATAAAGATTTGATCAAAATATGTGACTGTTTTTTATCCTAATGGTAAGTAATACATTTGATCGATATGAAATGGCTGGCTCTACTTATCCTGAAGGATAATATAAAATAACAAATAATATCTGGTCAATATAAAATAGCTGGTTCTTGTCACAGATTCATAAACTTCCTGATCCATAAATGTCCTCATTTTATTCAAGATTTGATCATAAAATTCCAAACAGACCAAGTCCGCTGTGCAGAACTTTGATATTATTGAATCACATAAATTGATATGCAACGACACAACTCAATGCTAATTTAATTTGAAGTCCACCTTTAAGAAGGTTAACTAAATCAGCTGCATTAGTGAACTTAATCCAAGTAAAATCGTTTGAACATGAAAAAGTTTCAGCGTCAAAACGATTCAACTAAAAAATACGAAACAGTTTTATTTCCCAGTGATCAAGATGACATGTGGATATTTAGTGAGAGACGAATCGCGTTCTTACCGCCTGGATGAGCTTTCGTGCAAGTAGGATAACGGCCACAGTTATCGCGTTGGTAGATCGAGCAAGGATCCTCGGCCATCACGCAAACCTCGTCCCTCCTGCAGCCGATGTCCTTGCATGTCCTTCCATACTCTGTGGACAGAGGGTAGAGCTTTCGTTTAGTGGCGAAAGTTGAAGTAATAAGCCATGATCCCGCGATTGGATATGGTTCATTAAAAGTTCGCTTCGGAAGACGTCATAAATGGAATTTATACCGTGGCTTCTGATAGAATGGGTCGTTTCGGCACTTTAATTTTGGATCGCGTGAAAAGTGCACGTAAACGATGCCTACTTCCCAGAACTAATGTCGTTTAATATTTACACGCGATCCTGTGATGGTGTTCCACCAAATTACACTTCGGACTTTAGAGACCCATCAGGGACACTTCTTCTCACAGAAACCTTCATTTTAATATCTAACAGTGTTGAGTCAGAAAGAAAATATATTTATCCATACTTATTTTTATTTATCTCTGTCCATCTATATTTATCCATACTTATCTTTGTTTATCTATATTCATCTCTGTTCATCTATATTCATCTATGTTCATTCATACTCATCTATAATCATCTTTGTTCGTCTTTGTTAATCTATGTTCATCTACGTTCATCCATACTCATCTATGTTCATCTGTACTTATGTTCATCTATGTTCATCTATACTCATCTATACTCATCTATGTTCATCGATATTCATCTATAATCATCTATATTCATGTACATTCATCTGTATTAAATTTTATCTACACCTATCTACACAAAAGACAAAATCATCAGTAAATAGTTTAATAAAATTGTAAGAGGTGAACTCAACCAAAATGGAGATTTGTACAAAACGAAAATACAAACAATTTTTTCCTGATTCGATGAACTTAAATTCCCGAATGAGACTTACGGCAAACAAACGAGTTACTTCTATTACCGTGATGGATCGGAGAAAAAATTGTCACAGGCAACGTTAAGTAAATTATTTTGTCGACAATCCGCACGCTGAAATGTTTCGGGAGACCAGAATTAATTAATAAAACTTCCCGGCCAACTCGGAGTAAATAATTAAAAACTGCGATGCCGGGTTTCAACCTTATTACGGCCTTTGCCGAATTTTCACTTTATAATTCGGATAAATTGTAACGTGTACTAGTATTTTGTTGTATCAAATATTAAACCTATTTTCAACCTTGAACCATGTCTGCTTTAAAGATGGACGAAATATTAAACAATTTCATGGCCCTTGGCCAATTTTTATTTTAACAAGAATACATGTACTGGTAACAATTTAAAAAATTGTTAAACCCATCAAATTTTCAACCCTGAACGTCTCCTGTAAAAATGAATAAAAGTGATGGAAATATTATAAAAATGAAAATATTAGAAAACTGAATGAAATTAAAATTGAAGAACCATCGAATATCAATAAATAAAAATAAGTGTTAAAGAAAAGTGCAGATTCTCCGCAACATATTTACGTCGTAGACGCAAGCCACGCGTCGTAACGACGCTAATCGTGATTCTATTCAAGCACCGCAGCGTCACCCCCATATAACCTCATCGATTCTCAATTATCCAGTGGCAAGGGGAAGGAGACATCCAGGAATAGAAGAGAAAACGGAAAAGATAAGGTCGAGAAAGAGGAGCAGCTGGTGAGTTAACGCCCAGCTTCGTGTTACCCACATCTTCCCATGTATATGTGTGTGTTAGGGGACGCACGAGGAAATGAAGCAAAAGGGTGTGGACGAAGTTACGAAAGGAAATATTAAAACTAGGCTAATGATCCTGCCTCCAATTGTCCTTAAACGTTGATCGTGTCCAGAAATAAAAGGAAAGACGAATGGCAAGAGAAAGGAACAATGGAGGTATTGTACAAAAGTTAAGTGGGATTTTAACCCTTTCAGGACGCTGAACCCAAATTATAAGCTTCGCGTTTAACGAATGCTTCTTCAAATTTGTACATTTTTTATGGGAACATGAAAAGTGCAATGTGGGACTTTCTGGATTGTCTGCTTCGTAAAATAAAAGTGTGAGGGTTTTAGGTTCTTGTGTCTCCAAGATTTTTAAATTGTTACACTTTTTAAATTTGTACATTCAGTTGCTGAATAATTGGAATGCTAAATTTGCAAATTTCTAAAATTTTAGATACCTAAATTCTAAATTTGTGGATTTGTAAACTCTTAGAATGCCAAATTCTACATTCACAATTCTTTAAATCCCCAAATTCCTAAATCCCTAGATTCCTAAATCCCCTAATTCCTAAATCCCTAGATTCCTAAACCCCTAAATTCCTAAATCCCAAGATTCCTAAATCCCCAAATTCTCAAATCCAATTCCAAAATGCTAAATTCTTACATTTCCGAATTCTCAAATAATTAAATTTTTAAAGTTCTAAACTCCCAAATTACCAAATTTCCAAATACTAACCTTCAAAAAATGAGAAATCTTTCTACACCAAACATTCTACACCCTTAAATTTCTAACTTTGAAAATGTTCAATTTCCTAAATATGCAAATTTGTAAACAAGGGATCAAATTAAATTCTGGGATGTAATTGATTTCGCAGACCTTGTAATTAAGGTTAGCCAATTAATTTGATTTAATTAATTGAAGGCAATCTGACGGCGGTTAAATTTTGCATGTACCAGACAGCATCCCTGTTTAATAAAACCGTAAAACGTAACAGAAACAAAGAAGACCGAGCAAGATTGCTTCTTTAATTACATTTTGAAGGACACAAAAATTAGCCGTTGCATAATTTTAATTACCGTCCAAGTTTCGCTGATCACGTCCACGTTGCTAACAATGCATTTCACAACTTAAACTAATTACTCATAATTTCTCCCTACAATTACTGTAATTATGTACTATACACATTTTTTAACGTGCTTCTATTAATATAATAATTAATCTCGACGGTTTCCATTATATTTATACGAAGAACATTTCGATCGCGGTGAAATCATGGGAAAATTTTAAGCGAAAAGTTGGGAAATAATTAAAAAAATTTTATTTCCCTCGCTTTCAGGTGTGGCTGTTTCGCGGACACAAGATCGACCAGAAATTAAGTTTTCAACTTCGATACGGCAAGTTTTATGAGGCCAAATAATTATTCGCTGAAGTTTTGATTAAGTTTCGAACCAACAAATTTCCTTGCTGCCAATGAAATACGTTTATTTTTACTGAACTTTAATGTCGATACAGAAGCACAATTTCCATGAATTATTATACCGAACGATCATTCCAGTTTTTACTGCTTTTAAATCGAATTCTTATTTCTTTAATTCTTATTTATCTTATATATATATACACATAGATAAATATAAAAATAAATAAATAAATATAAATATAGAAATAAATATATAATTATAAGTAAATTTATGTAAGATATAAATTAGGTTCACATAAATATTTATACCCATATAAGAAGTACATGAATACCACAAACAGTAAACTTAAATGCTAAAACAAGAAACTGTTCCATATCGTTTTAAACTTGCCCGATTAAAAACCACAATTATTCCTCCACAAGTGATTCATAGAAGGCTCCACAAGGAAACTATAGCAATGATTTACAATGTAGAAAAACGACGGGAAAACGGTAGAGCGATTTCATTGCAATTGCAGAAAACTGGCGAATGAATCGCATGACAGCACGAAAAGGATGGAACAATAATTGTTAACTCGGTGGAAGCGATTAACGAGGCAGTTCTGCTGCTAAAGAGGATCTGAATGCGTCTGGAAAAGGTGTCTCTCCTCACAGTTCCTAACAAGTGCTTCTTGATTACGTAAAACCATTGCTTAACGATCATCCTGATACGATAAACGCTAATTATAATACCTATTACCGGTCTAGTCCGCAGATGAACAATTTTGAAATTTCCCTAAAGCGAACTCTGCTCATTTTCATTTATTCACATTTCCTCAACAGATACTGTTATATATCATTTAAATACTAATTAAAGTGTCGTTAGAAATTCTGAACTCGCAAATATGCACATTTCTTCGTTCATACATCTTTGAAAATCTTTTTTCATTTTAAACATTTGACATTTTGAGGATGGAAGACATTTTGTATTCTATGGCAAAACAAGATGGCCGCCATCTTGACTTATGAACTACATGTGTTGTATTTGTTTATTTGAAGATCTTAGTACACCGAAGAACACTCTCGAATGTCGTGAAACTATTATCTATTTGTTTAATCTTATGGTTTCTTTCCGCAGTTTCCTTTTTCTCTGTTTAACAAGGTTAGGAAGAGGAAGAGGACAAAGACGACGATTACGACGAAGGTCGATGTAATTACAACGGTCGAGGTAGAGATTAAAACACCATCGTTTATTTTCATTAGCTTCGATTAATGCCGATCAAACCAAACGATTGGCCACTGCAATCGAATTACGACACCGTTCCGATTATTTCACGATACCAGAGAAAACTTTCAACGCAATTAAAATTGATTTACTGCAAATATTTCTTAGTGCCACTCGATACCAAATGTATAGTTACAAATATATCGTTGAATTTTTACTTACTGGTGTAGGAGGCTGCATCGTGGATCGAAGAGATAAGCAAAATCGTCCCCAAAAGGATGCCGAAGTTAAACATTTTCTGTAACAAAAATTTGTATGTTCCTTATTTATGTTTACAACAAAATCCGTTCATTACATTTACATTATAGCTGTACATTAAAATGTTCAATTGATTTGAAATTTCTTAAATGAAATATTCTCCTACAGTATAATTATATTGCAAATGTTTATATAAAATACGCTGCAAAAATATTATTCAAAATTTTACTAAAAACCTCCAATATTAGTTGCACATATTCTCACTTCGCAAAATGATTCACTTTCCTAGTAATTTTCACAGATATTTCAGAAGTGCTTATATGTGTCACTCTTCCAGAATAATCGATGACACAATAAAAAATTAGAACGAAAATAGCGGGAGATTAATTTCAGAGTTCACGGTATCAAGAAATGTCGAACACAAAAGTATGTTTATAAGCTGATAAACAGATCGAAACTATCAAAACAGTGTCCACAAATATTTTGCAAACCATATACGTTTGTTATTAAGCGTAGTAACCGAAAGATTTTAATAATCGAAGTAAAACACGATGCAATAAATTTGACGAAGAATCACAACGAGGAAAACCAGTTTTACAGCTATCCTTTGAGCCTTCTCACTCACGCTTCCTAACCTCAATCAATTCTGTCCTTGGAAATGCGCACCTAACCTCAAACAGCCTCGTAAGAATTTTGTGAAAACGACTCACGTAATTTCGATGCAAACATACGGTTCGATCGATTAAAAACAGTGACACTGAAATGGTCGTCTTTTAAGCGACCTTGAATACAATCAAATCACATATTGCGTCGTTGCGTTTCACTCTGATATTTTCACGTAAACTGTACACGGTTTTTATCGTTGTACGAGAACAGAACACGAGAATTCGAATAAAAAGATACATAAACTGTGTTCACCTACCTCGAAATTGTTGTTTACTGAATAAAACAGAACGTCTACTCCACAGCGTAGTCAGTAGAACACTGACTACGTAGTGAAATGGAGTAACGTTGCTGACATGACGTTGCCTCGGGAGAGACAGAGAGCGCGCAATAAAATTGCGCGGGAGAGGGAGAGAGCGCGCTACACTGAAAATGAACCGACAATGACGTAAAAAATGTGACGTAAAAGGAAGAAGAACGTTATATCGGGTGTATTAGATCGCTTTAGTGATCAGAAAGGGGATGAAATGTTTCATAAAGGGTAGTTTAATTTTAACGTACTGAATGACGTGGGATCAGTGATCGACGCCATGAATTACTTATTAGTGAATGATCTGGAAGCTTTATACGGAACTTGGGAACTATTTGCGTTTTTGGGAAATGGCGGTCGGTTGTTAGTATTGGGAATTTATTATTTATGCATAAGTAATATTTATATTATACTACTTATTTGGGGACTTTATTTAAATATTAGCTGACATTATCATTTACTATTTTTTCAATGTTTTTATTTAGACTTCTAATATTCTAATTTTTTAGTCCTTGAACACTGAATATTCTAATATTTTAATTTTCTAATATTCTAATATCCTACTTTCCTAATATTCCAATAGTCTAATATTCTATTTTTCTAATATTTTGCTACTTTAATATTCTAATAACCTAATTCTTAATTTCCTAATTTTCTACCCCTTCAATATTCTACCCTTCCAATACTCAAATATCTTAATATTGCCCATAATACTTCAATACATTCAATATGACACTCCATTCCTTAATAATTCAAAAACAAAGCTTTAAACCCTATTCTTGCAAAGGAAAATCTCGTTCAGACTGACGTCTACCCCTTTCAGGGAGTAACACTAGTTACGAGACACCGTGTATATTACTCGAAATTTCAAAACAAATCGACACTAAAATTTCGTTAATAAACGATTTAGAATAACTGTGAATCCATGAATGGTTTTTATTGCGCCGTTCAAATGAAATTTTCATGAAAAGATTAACATTTGACATTACCATGTCGATAAGCAGCCTTCGAGAAAATAAAGATTTTACGATGATTTTTAATGCCCCGGAAAATCGATCGTTTACGTTGAAGTTTCACTCGCGAAGTTTAAATCTTTTCAATTGACCTAGTTCACCGGTTCATACGGGGGTCATGGCTCGTTACTTAAGAGCCATTAACGCTTAACGATTCTCCAGATATACGGATAAATATGAACGTTTGAAAAACAATTTTCCAGTATATTTTTGATCTGGCTTTTGTTATTCCTTTTTTCCGCGCCCCTTCCAACAAGTACTCCATGTTAAACGCAACAATGGTACGAGCGAAATTGGACTCCTTTGTTCTTATTTTATCTTTTAATTTCGACGAGTCCACATTCTTCTCTCGGGTTTTGCCGATAACAAAAATACAACGAATCGGTCGAGTCGGTACATTAATGAAAATGTTTCGATAATATCAACAATTGTCGTTTTGGACCTTATCTTTCATTTCCTGGAGGTAAAACAGTATTCAACCGACGGAAATTACGGTAATGGAAAATTCGCAGAATGCTGATTTTTAAATTTCAACGGAAAATCAAGCAACGGGAAATGTTCGAAGAAAAAGTTGAATCATTGCATTGCTATACTGTGATGTCACTTTGTTGTGACGCTATAAGATAGCAAAACAGAATTATAATTGCTGTGCCATTTACAATCAATTTAAATAGAAAATCGAAGGAAGAATTTCATGTCATTAACAAATCATTATATTTCTCTCATTTTTAACAATTTTTGTTACATAATACTATTTCTTATTTTTATTTCAGATTTTTATATGATATATAAAATCCATGCAATTCATGTTTCAATACTTTCATTATGCAATATACGATGTTTGCAGGAGGAATTAAAAATTGCCTTATCTCGCCACCGAGCAAGCTATGGATCAAAGTCTACTTATCGCATTCGTTTCGATTCTACGTGTTTGTACAAAATTCATCATACGAAATTCCAGCTAAATATTCAAATAAATCAAATTTATCGTTTCAACTTAATTTTAAATTAACTCTTTTCATTCGATGAACGACACTGCACGTTCCTGTTATTGAATTACGCGAGAGACATGAACCGATTGCAAAATTTACCTTTTGATCGCTGGAAATGACGAATATAACCGAGAATCATTTCGTTACAAATTCGATGATCGTTTATTTTAATCACCTCAGTT
The DNA here is from genome assembly GCA_036983795.1 of Megachile lagopoda. NCBI lineage: Eukaryota > Metazoa > Arthropoda > Insecta > Hymenoptera > Megachilidae > Megachile > Megachile lagopoda. The sequence goes on from CM072798.1 coordinate 9,492,902, forward strand.
TACGGTTTATTTCAATATTTTCGTTCTGCGATTTACTGCAGTCTTTTATGGATTCTTCAAACAGAAACACGTGGTGGTTAGACATTCACTGTTATTCAAAGTATAATTAGCTTATTTTTTAACTTGACCTATTTCCTTTATTTATTTTTATTTTATTTTAGGAATTTCCGTATTTCCACGCTTAGTACTTCCACGCGCCGTATTTCCACGCGTTGTATTCGAACAAATTTGATTTCTAAGCGTTCTAAATTTCTATGGGCTGTAATTCCACGCGTGGTACTTCCACGCGCGGTATCTCCACGCTTAGTACCTCCACGCGCCGTATTTCCATGCATTATACTTCCACACGCCCTATTTCCACGCGTTGTACTCGGACAAATTTGATTTCCAAGCGTTCTAAATTTCTACGCGTTGTAATTCGAAGCGTGGTACTTCCACGCGCCATAATTCTACGCACCACATTTGCACAGGTTGTATTTCGTTACATTAATCTTCTAAGCGCTTCAAATTTCAATGGGTTCTATTTCAATACACTGTAATATCATTGAGTTATAGACAAATTTAGAAGTACAAATATTTGCGAAAATCTATTACTATGTACTGAAAGTTTATTATTAATTCATCATGTTCAACATTAGTCTACTGTCAAGTCTATTATTGACGATTGTCAACAATCCTAAAGAGATTGAAGATTCAGAATTACCCTGACAGAAAATCAGATGTCAGAAGTGTTCAGAGCAAACAAGTTGTAAGACAAGTTTCCGAATTTTCGAAAAGCAAAAGATCGAGGATCAATGCCGCTATCGAATACCGTTGGTAATTTCCAAGGAAGAATTCGCGGAATGAAACATAGTATGAAAGCATGCAGTTGCACCGTACACACGGGTGCGACTACAAGATATGAAATATATTGGACGGAATAATAGAAAGGGAGAGCGTGTGTCGAGCCGAAAGGGAACAACGGAAGGAACAAGGCGTATGTATGTGTTTTACGAGCATACGTGTACCTTGTACATATCAGGTGTCCCGAAAACACGAGCACAATTCTTAACAAACTTCAAATATTTTGTTGATCAAAAATTTTAAGGAGATATTCGATTTCAGATCTTACGTATGAAAAATTGTTGTGTTATAAAATACATTAATTTATTCAATGTATGAGGAGAGTTATTATTGGTCGAAATCTTCATTTAACCCCCTGTCATATTGTGACGCACTCGTGACGTACCCTAAAAATGGTTGTATTATAAAATACATTAATTTATTCAATGTATGAGGAGAGTTATTATTGTTCGAGATCTTCATTTAACCTCCGCCATGTCGTGACGCACTCGTGACGCACCCTACAGTTCAAATGTGATAAATTTTGGGTTGGATTTTAATTATGATCTGCATAATCAAGGATCACTGAATGCATAATGCACCTAAAAGTTTAACTTTCTTTAGCTGTCTTAATGTTGTAACAATAATTAGCTGTGAACGCAACTGTTCAGAATCTAACCTTCCCCAATTTTGTTTGCGGTAATGTTCGAACACCCTGTATACAGGAAAAGGAAAAGAGAAAAGAGAAACGAGCGTCAGTGCGCGTGACTGTGAGAGAAACCACCACCGAAAGCGTCTCTACGAAACCTCCCCTGGTATCCCTTCGTAGAGCTTCCTATCTTCCGATGTCGAAGCAGAAAGACCTTTGCGCAGTCTCCAGATCGAGCATCCTACAACTAAAGGCACGAGAAGCTCCCACTAACGCATCCCGAAGGAGAAGGCTCTTCTACAAGGATGAAACATTCCGACACGTGGAGCTCTGCGGAACTCCTTGTCGATGAGATTTCTCGGCAAACGTGACTGCGGAAAACGAACAACCAGTTTCGATATGTAGTAAGCAACGGAACCAAAGATACCAACCTTAATCGATACTTTATAGAAACAATTGGGTCGACACGGTATCGGTAACTTGATACGTTATGAGACGTGATCAAACGATGCCAGAAATTCGGTAACGTTTCCTATGACCACCAGATGTATCGAACTTTGTATCTTCGCAAGTTCAATCAGCACGTTCAATTGAACGTCATAACTCCATTGCATCGCCACGCTTTTTAAATTCCGACCAGTAGTATTTTTACGGGTTGTAAATTCCTTGGCATTGTATTCTTGCTGTACGCTTTGCATTCGAATGAGGTGGATTGCAAAGCGTTGCAAATTCCTATGGGCTGTACTTTCACGCGCTGTATCTCCACGCGGGGTATTTTCACATGTTGTGTTCGGATGAGTTGGATTTCGAAGCGTACCAAATTCCTATGAGCTGTAGTTCCATGCGTTGTATTCGGACAAGTTGGATTTTTAAACATTGTAAATTCCTATGAGTTCTAATTCCACGCATGGTACTTCCACTCGCCATAATTCCACTCGTGGTACTTTCACGCGCCGTATTTGCACGCTTAGTACTTCCACGCGCCGAATTTCCACGCATTATACTTCTACGCCGCCGTATTTCCACGCGCTGTACTTCCACGCGCCATAATTCCAATCGTGGTACTTCCACGCGCCGTATTTCCACGCTTAGTACTTCCACGCGCCGAATTTCCACGCATTATACTTCCACGCTCCGTATTTCCACGCGCTGCACTTCCACGCGCCATAATACCACTCGTGGTACTTCCACGCGCCGTATTTCCACGCTTAGTACTTCCACGCGCCAAATTTCCACGCATTATACTTCCACGCGCCGAATTTCCGCGCATTATACTTCCACGCGCCGTATTTCCACGCGCTGTACTTCCACGCGCCGTATTTCCACCGATTGTATTCTGTTACATTAAACTTCTAAGCGCTTCAAATTTCAATGGGTTGTATTTCCACACTGTATTCGACTTCATTGAATTTCTGAACAATGCAAGTTCGTACAAGTTATATTTCTCTGCATTATATTCCTACGTTATACTTGGACGTATTATAAATTCCTGTGTTTTATTGCTGCGCTTTGTACTTCCATGCATATCAGTATCACATATTATATTCTCACCCTCGGATATTTCTGCATATTTCATCAACACGCATGACATATAGTCATGTTTTATATGGAAAAAGAAACGGACGTTCATTAATTTTTTCTTTTAAAAAGTCTTCCGAAAGGTGATTCCGTAAAATGGAAACATCTCCCTAACTTCATCCCCTGGTTTCATCAATGGAAGACCAACCTACAGAAATTACCGCAAGCTTCTTAGTCTTTCTCCATTTCCATCCGGCAAGCTACTCGAGCTACATTCCTTCATCAAGGTAATGCACGCACTATACCGATCCTCGGGAAAATACATATTATCAACTTCTTTGTTTTTTAAACAATTTATCTACAGTTCATTAAAAATGCTTAATATTACTCCCTAATGTATGTCGATGAATATGTCGATTTCTGATTCCAAACTCAGAATACACTGTAGCCTATGCAAAGGGATATAAGCCCTAAAGCTAATCATTCTACATCTATGCTTATCTATAAGCTACCTCCATCTTCGAATCAGTAGGATTTACTAGCAGACTCATTAATTTCAACCTTGAAGCGCTTTGATTGGTTTCATGTGAAGATTTAAGGCGTATATGGAAGCAACATATGCACATGTATACATATACACATCTCAAGTTCTCAAGTTCTTTCATTTCTAATTTCATTTTTTCAATGTTTTCATTCGTATACTTTTCTCAATTTTTTAATTCCAAGCTTCTTATGTTTCAAGGACTTCATATTACCAAATCCCCGAATTTCCACTTTTATAATTTTCTAAATTATCAAGTTAGTGCCTTACTAAATTTCCATCTCCCCAAATTTTCTACTCCTCCATTTCCACTTTCCCAAATTTCTACCTCTTCAAATTTCCACTTTCCCAATTTTCTACCTCTCCAAATTTCCACTTTCCCAATTTTCTACCTCTCCAAATTTTCTACACCCCAAATTTACACCTCCCCAAATTTCCAACTCCCCAAATTTCCAACTCCCCAAATTTCTACCTCTCCAAATTGTCTACTCCCCCAATTTCCACTTCCCCAATTTTCCAATACCCCAAATTCCCACCTTCCCATACTTCAATCTTTCCAAACTTCCTTCTCCTAAGACATCAACCCCCAAATTTCCACCTTCCATATCTTCAAACTCCCACCTACCACCCTCCTACCTTCCAAAATTCTTAGACCGCTTCTCCAATTTCACGCCTTTCACCCTGCAAAAAAATTGACCCAAATAAATTGTAAACCCGAGCTTTGAAAATTTCCCAACGGTCATAATCTCCGTCGATATAAGCAGCATCGTGTAGAGAGGCAATAAGGGTATCGGTGCGAGAGCACGAAGCCTGTTAGCCCGTCGGTTGATTTCTTGGTAGCGTATTTCGCAGCCAGCAGCATTCGTTTGCGCGTGTATGTTCCGATAACCGTGCGTTTCTCCCGCGTGTGTGCGCGCGCGTCTCGCCGCGTTTTCGAGAGGGTGGTGCGCGGTCGACGGGCGTCGTCCTCTAGTCGAAGTCGTCGCTTCCAGCGGGCAGGTACGCTCGTCCGAGTACAGGAGAGAAACGTTCTTTTCCTGCGCGATCCTTCGACACCGCGGAAACGGCTGCTCAGCTCGGCTGGAGGGGGTTGTGTGTGTGCGAACCCGTTTCCTACCCCGGTCCGGACATTCGGTGTTGCTTCTCGTGACACGAGTTCGCGTTAACGATCGAGGAAGCACGGTGCTGCGAGTGTCGCAGCGGCGTGTGCAACTCGCTGCTGCAGTCAGTGATCGTGGAGGGTGCCCACAGAGATAGAGAGCAAAGGGGTGAGAAGGGGCGAGGGATGATCGTAGGTGCGCGCGCGAGACGCAGCTTCTTTAAGCCTTCGCGGACGATTGACTCGTATACGCGTACAAACGGAATCGTTCTTATAACTTTACCCACCTTCCGCACAAAATGACAACCCTCAATCTCCGATTTTCGAATCAACCCTCCTACCAATGCCATACTTTTACGGATATCACTCTTTTACGAATCGGTTCCTTTCCTAATTTATCCTTACTTTCTAGAAAAATTTATCATTTTGACCGACGAAACCTTTCTCTGCATTTTCACATTTTGCGAATTTACAGTACATTTGCAATAATTCGGAGAGTATTTATTCGACGTTAGGATAGTGGTATTATTAAATTACTTGCAAGAGTTCTCGGCGGAAATTTTAGTTGTTCTTCGCTGAATATTTATCAATTCGAGTTACAATATCGAACTCTCGGTTTCGGGCAGAATAGGCTCACTCTTTTTCTGTAATTTGTATTTTACAACCATTTACATCTAGTTAACAATATTCTAGTTGATATGAAATCTCATTTTAAAAATCTGCCTCATTTGTGCGATCACTTTGAGATTTGCAATTTTTTTAGAACACTGAATACTCATTACTGAACTCAATTTTAAATAAGTACAATAGTTACAAGTTTTGCACAATTTGTCCAGAAATGTGCTTGGTACTTTAAAAATCAGAAGTATCTAAAAAACTTATCAAGTCATTGGTGAAATAAGTTTCAAAGAAAAGATACCTTCGGTACTTTACTAAAAATTAAGTTTCACCCCTAAACATGATTATCAAGTAATCAATTAATAGAAATTATTTTGAACGTTTCTGAAAGGACAGATTATAATAGCAATTTCTACTACACTAAATAGCGTTATTACTGATTATAATTACTCTGCTGAAATTGAATCTGAAACTGAATTAAACATTCACATGTGACATACATTTCATATCGCATGATTATTTGATGTTAAATAACATTACTACGATATTATTCAAATTTAATAGTAACTATCGTGTAATAATGTAAAATAACAGGAACTTGAGTTAACTTCATTTAACACTATTCGTGATATTGTAGTCGAAATTGTTTTATTAGTTCACAAAAGTTGCACATAATTATAGGGTACTATGTTGAGTTTATAACTTGTTGCACATGATCATTTTCACAGTGGCAGTCAAAGTTTTAAAGCTTCTTATAGTCCACATATGCTTTCACTAAGTTTAATACTACTCTAATTAGATCGTTTCACACAATTTGTGCGTTAATACCGAGACGGCTTAAATGAATTGAAAAGAGATTTACAACTTTACAACTATATAAACTGAACATTTTAGTTTCTTGTATAAAATATATGAATATTATTGTATTAAATATATGAATATTATTATACTAATACTGGTACATTTGTAATATTGCATTTAAATAATTTGTAGCTGCATTTAAATAATTTATATTGCAGACAACTTCCTGTGACTATTACATATAAATATTTGAACAAATCAATTTTTTTATTTCTTAGACAGATTAATTTTTGTAGTATACATAAATCTGTGGCACCAAATTAGGCCAATAATCTGCTGGGGTTCGTATGTCTACGTAAACTTTCGAAGTTTACAAATGCATAAAACAATATTTACCTTGCCATGATGTGCAAAAGCACCAGTGCAAACGCATCGTAACTATATACAATTATTAACAAAATAAATGAAAATTTCCTCGGCACATTAAATTTTATTCGGCAGATAAAAATGAAATTTTAAACAACCCCTAACTACTAAATTTTTATCCTCTCATATAAATCTCAAAATCTTTATAAACTATAGTCACAGATTTCAGCTAGAATTTCCTCCTCTAATAAAATTTTATTCCGTAAGATAAAAATGAGATTTTAAACAAACCCCCAATTACCCAAAAATTCTTCACACAAAAAAAATAACTGGATGTTTAATTTAAATAAAATATTTTTCAAGCAAAATTTCCCTCTCACAAAATTTTATTCGATACCCTCAATTACATAAAATCTTTATTTTCCTAACAAAAATAATCCCTCGAGCTCTCTATACAATAATTATTTCTTCGCGAGGGAATATTTTTACCGAATATTGCAGATACGTTGCGGATTAATTATATCTAAAAGTATAGTGTTTCTTGTACACCGTGTGTTGGAAGTAGTTCATCCGTAAAGGTTACTCTTGGTCCACCTCCCGAAGAAGCGATGTTTGAAAGTGTAGGAAACTCGTGGAACTTCAGGTATGTTCTCCAAACATACCACTTTCAATCGACCAGGAAATCGATCGTTGCTTCGTCGATTCTTTCATCTTGTATCCACCTCCTCCCATTTCTTTCCTTCTTCTTTGATTACAATTTCCTTTACATCGCAAATACTTGCAAGAATTAAGGTTAGAATTACTCGTTCCTTTTCCTCCTAAAATTACTTATCTTAGTGTCTATGACATACAAAATAATTAAACAATTTTTTATTTTAAAATTACATTTTCTACAAATTGTATAAGCAACCTAACCTAACTGACAGTCTATGACGTACAAAATATTAACATAATTTAAAATTGTATTTTGAGCAAATAACCAACCAAACCTAACTTAACCAATTTGCAAATTTCGTCACCGTTTCCTCGAAAATTATTTTGACGAGTGATTAAACGAGTCGAAAGAGAGATTAAGAATACAAGTTTTGAAAATACTTTCGTCGGATATTCGAAGAACAACTTTCTCGGTTGGAAGTTACTGTTAAGGCGCTCTAAATCAAGCCGGTGATATCGATAATTTTAACGTGATATGTGAGCCCCGTGATATACTGCAAATGGATTTTCGTCGAGGTATTTCAATTGGTATTACCGGAACGTTGCGACTTTCAAAACTTGGCAATTGTCGAAGTTTGGTTTTCGATATCACTGGCAGATAGTTTCGTCTTTCTTTCCACGCATCCCGATGCCAGAATGAAACTTTTTTTCTGCGCGAAATTTCATGCAAATGATATTCTGTCTGCAGGGAGGTTTTCAAACTTGACAAAAGAAAATCATGGACACGAAACTTTTATTTTAAACAATCACCGCGCCATATTGAATGAGAAGATTAAATGTCCCGGAGTTTGCTTATGCAGAATCATAGCCTATGATCGACGGGGCGAATTTCGATATAAAATTACTGGTATCATTCGATATAAAATTGTACGATTCGGAATTAATACCCGATATAAAATTATTCATCCCCGTTTTAAAATCGTGGGTACGAAAGAACGAGTTTCGCACTAAATAATCTGCAAATTCTAGTTAATCACGTACAATATTTTTCCATGTTTTAGTAAACAATTTGCGAATCGATCATTCGTTAATCGTCACAATAGATGACGTGTCGCGTTGAAACTGCTACGTGTGATTTATCGATACATATGACTACAGCGCATGAATTTTATTAACGTCAAGAACGAAATGATTGTCCAATCAGGAATTGGGATTTAATGAAGCATGTACCTCGATTAAGCAGTGTAAATTAATTCGTCGTGAATATTCAGAATGTATTGAGAACATTACGTATTTCAATAATGGAAAAGAAACTTTTACCGTTACATTCATGTAGTAAAAACATGATAGAAATAACCAGGAACCTGATACGAGACATGCAAAATGAAAGTTTTTAATTAAAATGTATTACGGCAATAACTGTTACTACAAACAATGAAACAGTGCACTTTATTGAATTTCCTTTATTTTTTGTTGGACAAATCTGGGTTACTGAAATGGTATGTTATGCTGAGAGATATTTCAATTGTCGCTAGATCCTTAAATCCCTAGATGCATAGATCAATGGACTAGGTCTATAGATTACTAGGCTTCTAGATCCATAGAGTCCAAGGTTTCTGGACTGACAGATTACTATACTTTTAGAGATCTGTCCTTACTTCTTACATTCTTAGATTTTTATATATCTAGGTGCCTACATATCTCTACGTTCCTATATTTCTACGTCTGCATATCTCTACGCTTCTAACGTTCCTCTACGCACTGATCTCTACGTCCCCATATGCCTATGTTGCTATAGCTGTACGCACCGATATCTCTACGTCTCCAAATCTCTACGTTCTTACAACACTACGTTCTTATATCTCTACGTTTCTATATCTCTGCGTACCTATAACTCTACGCACCGATACCTCTACGTTCTCATATCCCTACGCTGTTATAACTCTCCACGTCTCCACATCCCTACATTCTTATATCTCTACGCACCGATATCTCTGCGTCCCCATATCCCTACGTCCCTATAACTCTACGTCTCCATAACTCTACGCGTCGATATCTCTACGTCCCTATATCCCTACGTCCCTATATCTCTACGCCCCGATACCTCCACGTCCCCATATCCCTACGTTCTTATAACTCTACGCACCGATGTCTCTACATCCCCATATTTCTACGCGTCGATATCTCTACGTCCCAATATTCCTACGTCCCTATATCTCTACGCACCGATATCTTTACGTCCCCATATCCCTACGTTGTTATATCTCTACGTCCCCATATCTCTACGTTCTTATAACTCTACGCACCGATACCTCTACGTCTCCATAACTCTACGCACCGATATCTCTACATCCCCATATCCCTACGTTCTTATATCTCTACGTCCCAATATTCCTACGTCCCTATATCTCTACGCACCGATATCTCTACGTCCCTATATTCCTACGTCCCAACAATATTACATCTTTATATCTCTACATTCCTATACTCTCATACCTCTATATCTCTACATCCTCATATGCCTATGTCCTATATCCTTCCATCTTCATATTCCTACATCCCTATTTCCTTACGCCATTATACACTTCATCCATCCTTCATGCACCCACATCCCTATGTCTCAACATCTTCATCTTCCTATATCCCCATCCTATATCCCTTGCACAAAGAACACAAGAACCCTGTATCAAAACACCTGTTTCCGTATCTTCAGATTACAAACGTAATATAATATCGGTTTGGGACGTTTGCACGGGCTACCAAATTATTTTCCCAGTTCCTCTCTAGCTAGTACATATGTGAACAGATACGCGTGTGTCTTTTGCTTTTAGTCTAGGAACGAGCCGCAATTCTCATTATTTCATTTACCGCTGGAAAGTTATTTGTACCCTCAAAATTGGAGCGGTAGACGGAAATAAAATTCCTTCTCTTTTTGTCGTTTATTACCGGCGCGGCCGACAATCGTGGCCGAAAGTATCCGAGTGGCGACCCGTGTGTACAGATATTAAGGGAAATGGGAACATAAGAAGTTTCAAATAAAAGAGAAAAACACGAGATTAGAGGCAATCTCTGTATGAAAATTTTCGCGAGACCGGGGGGGAAGTTTAATTAAATATGTAATTGGTTTAAACACTTTCGAGGAAGACTTAATTATCGCGTAGCGGAATCTAATCGGCGCCGGTCTCCCGTCGATTTCGTGATCGATCCACGGTGGCGAAGGGATAATAAAAAGGAATTGAAAATAGCAAGATTTGAAAGGATTTTCTCAGTTTCGCCGAGGAATTCCTGCCGTTTACATTAATGGACGTAGGACTCCGGAGCAAAGAGAATTATCCGATCCTTGTGAATTCAAAGGCAGATTTGTGCATATTGAATTCTACTTCGTCTTGGAACCGAGAACTTCCTCCCGTTCTCCTGTGTAATCAGCAGTATTATTTATCGACGTGAAATCAGCGTGCAATTCGCTTTGAGAAATTTCCGAGGGAACACAGACTGTCAAGATCTTACTGACGAGTTGCATAATTTTCACGAGATCACGGAACTGTGGAATTACTATCGAACTAGGTTTATTTTGGAACTTACAACTTTCTACCATTACTGGATTCTTAGGTTTTTAGATTTTTGGATTTATATAGTTTTAGATTTCTGCATTACTGGATTTATAGATTTTTGGACTTTGAGATTTCTGGATTTCTAGGTTTCTGGATTTCTAGATGGCTAGAAAGATTTCTAGGTGTCTTCATTGGTAGATGTCCACATTCATAGATGTCTCCATTGGTAGATGTCCACATTTCTAGATGTCCAGATTGCTGGATGTCTTCATTGCTAGATGTCCAGATTGCTAGATGTCTCCATTGGTAGATGTCCACATTAGTAGATGTCTAGATTTCTAGATAACTAGACTTGTAGATGTCTCCATTGCTAGATGTCCAAATGTCTAGACGTCCAGGTTGCTACATGTCTAGATTTCTTGATGTCCTCATTTCTAGATGACCAGACTGCTAGATGTGTCCATTGCTAGATGTCCACATTTCTAAATCTCCACATCCAAATGTATATATTTTCAGATTTCCAAATCTCCAAACTTCAAACCTTCAATTTTATCAAATTCCCAGATTTAAGGCTGCCCCAATTCCAACATAGAAGACCCCCAAAACTGTCAAATACACGTATTTATAAATCTGCATCTCCTCAAAGTCACAAACATCAAAAATAAATCTGTCAAAGCACAGAAGTCAAAGTCTAAAAATTTCCGTGTAATTTTCCAAGCGCAAGATACAGATAAAAGCAGATACATTTCAGCGAATACCTTTGAATATCTTGCACCGTAGGTTAGTTCATCGTCCGCAATTAGAAGGACAAAGAACGAATTCGTCTGCAGAAAATTTCACACCAGCTGTTTAACGAAATACACGTGTGAACAGCTTTTATCTCAATTAACACGAGTGTTTCTTCTCCTTCAGCTATTAATTGCAGAACGAGTCAAGCTTTCTAGCTAATGTCCCCGTTGAGTGCAGGTTTATAACAGACCGTTCGCCAACATCGTTGGCTTCATCAGGGTACCCGTACAATCGACTTTCTTTTCAGACCTTAGCACATTTACTCGGAGTACTTCTAATTTAGTTACCGCGACCATTACCACTGTTACGTTTCATTGACAATTGCGGCCGCGATAATGTCTTAGAAATTCTAATCGTTTACTTTTCAATTTCAACTTTTTCTTTTATTCTATCAAATACAGTCTCGGTATGTTATTTGGTTGTATTATTGTTTTAACTGTCAACAGGGGCAATTTTGATCTAGATTTTCTGAGGTTCAAGGTTCGAAAAGTCTCAAAATTTCCTACTTCCAACGTCACATGGTTTTACAATTTCATAGATGTGGAATAAAAGTTCTGGAGTAAGATGGAAATATTCAAGGTTCAGAAATTCAAGAATCTGAAATGTTTAGAATTCAGAAGTTCGATCGATGTCTCAAAGTTTCAAAACTATCATATCTCAAAGTGCCAAAACTCAACAATTAAGAAATTTCAGAGCTCCAAAGTTTACATTATAAAATTCCAAAAATACAAAACTCCACAGTAAAAAATTCGCCAAAGAAAAAATAGAAATCAAATTTACACCGACCGCCATAACGTTAACGTCCATTCTTATCAGCTGTGAAATCGATACATATCGAAAGTTACTTATCCCGATCAATACTGCAAGAACGGTCGGATTTTTTTGTGGGATTAAAGATGAATTCTCGCTTGTTTGAATCAACGTAGCTCGCTCGAGACATCGATCGAAGTTTTTACTCTTCCTTTGAACCATGCATTCATTTAATGGATTCCCGATACGTGATCTGTCGTTCGAAAAATCGTTGATACATTCTACCTTTGCTTTCCAATTTTTTCAGCTGGCTGAAATGTGGACAAACCCTGTATCCATCGCTGCATACTATTGAAACGATTTCTTTTAAAGTTGATCCAAATTTCAAACTGTATTTGATAAACAGTCTTTTAATGATTTAAAATTCTGTTAAAAGCTGTATTACATTCTTGTAATTATAATTTATTCGTCTCACAATTTGACTGACATTTTAATGATTTAAAATTCTATTAAAAGCTGTATTACATTTATTTCTAATTCATAAATTATAAGTCGTTATAATTATAATTTAGTCAACTTACAATTATAATTTATTCGTCCCACAATGATCTCCATTTAACATTTCGCATACAGGAAGTTATTCGTGTATACCGTTCGAAATGAATTAGGCATTCAAATAACGCAAAAGGCAGAAGAATTTTCAGGTGTATGGAAATGCAGAGCGATACAAGTTTGAATCGAGAATGGTATTATACAAAGTAAGCTAGCTCCTACTTTTTTTCCCTCAGTCTGATCACCGCTGCTGTATCACAGAAGTAAAGTTGGACCATATCGTACAAAACTAATTTAAGTTCACCAGACGTGAACTGATATCATAGCGGGTTTTCGAATTACCTTTCTGATTATTGTAATTTCTTAACCGCGGGTAATACTGCAACATCTCTCGTTTACAGCGTTGCGTTGGAACGTGATGATTAATAACGTGTGGTTACTAATTAATTACTGATTACTACAAATAACTGATTAACGTATTAAATAATTTACAATGACAAATTTTATTTAACGTACGACTTATCAGGTACGTCAGAACTGTCCTCTGCTACAATGTTAAAACAAATGAGAGAAATGTGTCAATTTTGTATTCAGCGATCACTCTGCAAATTATAATTGAAACTTCAAATTGAGGAGTATTAAAAATTTGAATAAGATTTGCCATGAGTGCGTCGACCCTCTTCTGAGTGCGTCACGAGTTAAAGTAGTCAAAGTACAACAACAAAGATTTGTCACGAGTGCGTCAACCCTCTTCTGAGTGCGTCACGAGCTAAACCAGTCAAAGTACAACAAGAAAGATTTGTCACGAGTGCGTCAACCCTCTTCTGAGTGCGTCACGAGCTAAACCAGTCAAAGTACAACAAAGTACATAGGGTTCAATCAATCAATAGCTGAATTAACGAGAGTCTCTCATCAGAAAAAAATTCAACATCAATCACGCACACGATTTAACATGAAATATAGAAATCGTAAAAGTGCGTAACGCAATTTGAAAATATAGGATTTTCCCAAACGAAACGCGTTTGCAAACGGCGTTGAATTGTTTAGCAGAAAGTCCAGATCGTTCGAGGGGAAAAAATTCTTGGATAAAACAAATGTTACAGCTGGTATGAAATATGTTTCGCATTATTCTAGCCGGTGGTATTCTCCCGTACAACGTTCCACCTCAACAATTTTCCACGGTGCGATACTTAACGCGAACATCATTCTATGGTGCAGCACATTCTACGACGTGTTCAACGTCTATATATCCTGCGACATAGTTTGCATATCGTAGTTATTTTAATATTCGCAGTACACTTCTAATATACTCCACGCATACGTGCGCTGGATACCATGTAAACCGTGCATAATTAAATTTACATAACCGAAATTTTCGTGTGCGAAAAGTACACGGTTTCAACTATGAATGTAGCTTGATGTATCTTTTAAAGCTTGTCGATGACGTTTCATAATTTTTTATTGAAAATCACTTACGTTACTTTTGAGAGCGCTCGTAATTGTGTACGTAACATAACCTCAAAATCTGAACATGACATACATCGAATCACATGCATATATATGAAGAGTAAAATTCGATTATTGTAATAATAATTGTATTATGTATTTTTAAAAGAATTCATACAAGGATTCATAGTTATGGTTGTACCAACATAACCTTAAAAAACCTAATGCAATACTCATGAATTTAAGATCACACATGGACATATGTATACATGGTCTCTATACATGAAGAGTAAAATTCAACTATTTTATTAGTGATAATAGTACTCTCTCCTCTTGGTATGTTCAAAAGAACCTTCATGGTTGTACCAACATAACCTTAAAAAACCTAATGCAATACTCATGAATGTAAGATCACACATATGTATACTTAAGTATAGATGATCTATACATGAAGAAAAAATTCAGCTACTTTACTAATGACAATAGTATTACTTTCTTTGTATTTTTAAAAGAACTTGCATAAATATGGTTGTACCATAACCTCAAAATATGAACCAAATTCATATCTTTGTTATTATTGTTGTAATGAAAAGTCTGCGAATACCCAGGATCTTCCAAAGAGAAGGGAAATGAAAGAACGTTTGGTATTAATCGTCCTAAATAGAAAACAGGAAGCAGAGAAGATAGCGTAGATTCGAAAGATCGAAAGGAATCGAGTTGGTGAGGAAATCGAGCAGAACGAGGGAGTATTTTAATCTGTATATCGAAGAATTTCCAAAGCAGCCTTAAGCTAGTCATCCCTTTTGGTCGTGAAGGGAAACGCTTACTGGCTTCGTTTCGCAGTTGAATTTCAATTTATTAAAATGCCAGATCCCCTTGAGCGAGGATCGACTATTCTTTTTAACGTCGTCGCTTCGCTTTTCTCTTGATATCGTTTTCCGGAAGCTGGCACGAAACGTCGTGGCCACACCGGCTCGAATGTCTGAATATAAACAGCGACGCTTTACAATTCATGACCCATGAACAGAACCACGGCTCTTCTCTGTTTCTTCCTCTTTACCAATAAAACATCCAACTTTCTGTGGCCCCCTTTCCACCGTTCAAAAGAGCTACGTACCACGTTATTCTACGCGATCATTTCGCGACGAACCCTTTGATCCGCTGATGGGACTCGCGGGATTTCGGTAACTAGGGAATTTCACGGTCTCAGCCTTTTAGACACTCGGAACTTTAGTGGTTAGGTTAGGTCGGGACTTTTGGCTCTCGGCACTTTCAGATTTAAGGATTTAGAGATTTTGAGACTTGGAGGTTTGGGGATTTGGAGATTTGGAGATTTCTAGGTTTCTAGGATTCTAAATTCTAAAATTTCTAGACTCCAAATTCCTTCATTCCCAATTTACCAACCCTCTCAAATTTCCACATTCCCAATTACCTATATCTCCAAATTCCTAAATTCTTAAACTCCCACCTTTCCAAATTCCTAAATTACCATCCTCCTCCATCGTACTTCTGAAAAACCCCAAAAACTGTCCAACCAACATTTCTACCCTGCGACAGTTTTAACCCGTCAATTGCCCATATTCCGCAAGACTAAAAGAGCATTCGAACACACGATTTCGCTGGTAGAAAAGCGACGGACATTTCCGCGAAGATAAAAACTCGCGAGTGTTTCTCTTCCATATAATTGCACTCTCGGAACTCGCGAAACTGTTGACACAACGGCGGGCGAAAAAGTCCTTGAAACAGGATCGTTCAGGAAGTTTTCGTTTCCTTTGCATCCGCAAAGTCCGTACGTGCAGTAGAATGATTATCAGAGACGAGAATGTTGGCCCTTAGTAAACCAGCCACAAACTGGAGGACCTTTCGACTACCAAACGAGATACTTGAATTCAGACAACCATGGCTGAACGCAACGTGCAAGAATATCAACTAAAATTGACCTGATTTTTTAATAACTTCCGTTACAGAGTACAACTTATTTGTAGCTGCAACATGAAATGTTTTTCAAATATTCCGTTTACCGTGCAAATATTTTTCATATCAATTCGAAATTCAAGAATTTTATTGGCAACGAAACATTTTTATAACATTCAGTCATTTTCGTGTGCTACGAAGTAGCGATCAAAATGGCGGGTTTCATAACAAAAATATTTGTTTCCATTTTACGATAAAAATTTGTCGGTATTGAGACGAATATACATCAGATGTTTCAATATTTAATTATTCTTGCAGCTTTCTTTAATAATAAACGAAATTATTTTCATAGTTTATTTTAATAGTAAACGCTATCGGAAGTTTTGAGGTTATGTTCATTTGATACATGACGTAGTTAGAAAAATTGCAAAGTTGTAAAGATTATTTGGTTAAATATAATTATGTGCATTGTAGAGCGCGTTTCTCATTAACCGAAGTGTTTCAAACGGGAAAGTAATTTGCGTTGAAATTATTCGCATACTCGTGTTTTTTCACGCTGGTGTACGGAAAATTACGGGAGGTAAATATATCGAACCCCCGAGACCGCTCATAATACATCACCGGCTGTGTAGAAACCCTTGTCAACCAACGTGATATTTGAATGCAGCAGCCATTAAGGAAAAATTGCTTCCAAGTACCTCGGATAAACTGTGAAAATGCGTGGACAGCCGCAAATCTCGAACGTCTCGTAAAGCTTCGGCATCCTAAATACCAAAAATCATTTCGTTCAACAAATTCTGCAATTATTCTGTAATATTCACTCGCCCGGCAAAATTCAAATATATTACACGTGCAAAAGTGATTAAAAAATAATAAAAATTAAAAGTAGAGGCGATGAAACCTTAAGTGATTAAAAGTAAAGGTGATTGAAAAATAACAGACAAAGTGATTGTACATGGTAGTTTTCAAAGTGAGGAATGAATTTTTGAAAACAGGTGTAACGCATGGTAAGTTTTTCTGGGCCATGTTTCAAATTTCTTTCGCCCCGGTTTTTTTAGCGCCGTACAATGGCTGACAGAGTAATAAGAAAAAAGTTACGTTAGGATTAAAAATAGCAAGATGGATGATTGTATTTCTGTGCGAGTCATGCTATTTATTTCACCCGTTCGTACACACTGTGCAACAAAACTGTCGCGTTGGGGCAGCAAAATAGATAGGTATTCTGAACAATCTTGTTAGGAACGTCGACAAAGATTGTTCTTTCAGATGACCATTTAAATTAAATTTTCGAACAAGCTTTGTGCGAACAAAAACAAAGTTTGTAATAATGTTACATGTTAGAACATGTAGTGGTATATTGTACGTGTTAATGAATCTGTTTGGTAACTATTAATTGATTTTAGTGACAACTGATGTAGTTTAGTAACAGTTTAATAGTAATACAATTTAAAAATAATTGATTGAAGTAATCAATTTAATGGAACAATTGAACTAATCTACTTACAATTGATTTAATTTTATAACATTTGATTTACTGTAGTAAAGATTGATTTAATCTAATAACAATTGGTTGAATCTAGTAAAAATGAATTTAATTAAACACCAATCGATTCAATCCAATACAAAGCGATATAAACTAATAACAATTGATTGAATCTAGTAAAAACGAATTTAATCAAACACCAATAAATTTAATCCAATAAAAATCGATTTAATCTAACAATAACCGATTTAATTTAATAAAAATTTCCAATTTCCATTTGAAATCCAACAATCGATTTAGTTCAACAAGAAGGGACTACATTGCACAACAGTCGATATAATTCAAAATTGATTTAAGATAAAAAGAAAATTTGTCGACGAAACAAGTAGCGAAGATAAGGTTTCGCCCCTTTATGGCAGACTTTTGAAATATCCAGCAAAAACAAGTTTGCTCGGGTCGTTTACTTGTCTTACAGGGATCTCGATAAATTTTCGGCCTTTTCTCGACCACAGAAGCTGTACGTGTGCGAGCACACATGATTATAAATGGCGGGGACGATGTTAACCCTCGGGGGTTGACCTCAACGCCTGCCGACTCGCCTACAGAATCTTTCGATGACCAAAAATATCACCTGAATAGAACGGCCCTCTTGAAAATACAAATCGGGGAAAACGTTACGACTACGGAATATTCAATCGGATATTTTCTTCCGGAAATCTACCTTCTGACATTTTAACAACCCTGCATTTCACTCAAACTTCTCTTTTAATTTTAAAAGATATCTCTTAATTTTAACAGATTTCTCATGACTGCTTTAACACCAAATCTGGCACATGATACTGGCAAATACTGGCACATAACCCACACTTGCTTTAAAATTAAGTAAAATTAAGTATAATGATGGAACATAAATTAATATACACATTAATTCCTCGTCTTTATGAAGATCAATACGGATTTTAACAACTTAAATTTTGTAACTTAAAATAAACTTGTAGAACGGTCAGTTGACCGCTTTGGTAGTTTTAGTGTTAAAAAATATTTCGTGACTGTTCTAACTTTAAAAGATTCTATATGACTGTTAATTTTAAAAGATTTTATATAACCGTTTTAATTTTAAATGTTTCTATATGGCTCTCAATTTTAAAAGATTCAATATGGCTCTCAATTTTAAAAGATTTTACATGACTGTTTCAATTTTAGAAGATTCTATATGGCTGTTAATTTTCAAAGATTTCACATGACTGTTCTAATTTTAAAACATTCTATATGGCTGTAAATTTTAAGAGATTCTATATGTCTCTTAATTTTAAAAGATTTTACATGACTGTTCTAATTTTAAAACATTCTATATGGCTATAAATTTTAAAAGATTCTACATGTCTCTTAATTTTAAAAGATTCTACATAACTGTTTCTATTTCAAAAGATTCCGCACATTTTAATTTCGAAAGAGTGTCCGCAGGTTTAATTGTACATTTTGCAATTCGAAAGTGGTGCGAGAAATTTATACATCGAGCCTACGATTTATCGAAATAACCGTTCGCCGTGCATCGAGCGGAAAATAAAATGGAGAACAATAACGTCGAAATACGTGTCAGCCGATAATACGTCGTGAAACGTGAAAAATAATTTGAAAAATGTACGATATACGTTTACAAGAAAGAAGCGTTAACGTTTATTGATTTTTTCCTGATAGCCGTAGAGCAAATATTCATCCGACGGGTATTGAAAACTGTCTTTAAAAATATCTGAGAGTAAAAGTCTGGCAGCGTGCCGCACTCTCGATATTTTTCATTAAAAAGAACACGAAAAAGAAAGGGAAAGGAAAGCGGGAAGTACTCCGGGCGGAAGCGAAGCACAAAAACGAATCTCTTTCAGATATACGATCGGAATATAACGATTCTAAAAAGTTTCATCGCGTGATCGATCATTGGATCGCTTAGGCTTTTATTTTCGAGAGAAATGTTTCAAATCGATCAGAAATAATCCGTTTAATATTCAAATTAATAACTGAACTTCAAATTTTAAACATACTTTGAATTCCACGATCTTTAGGTAATTGACAAAAAGTCCCACTAAATAATTTTTGTCAAACTATTTAAAAAAATCTGTTGTTACTAATTACTAGTGTTATTACTAGATAAGTAAAATCGTGTTTTTCAAAGATTTTTAGAATGAACTTGCGATTTAAAAAATTTTCCAAAATAGATATTTACAAATTGTGAAGATAATATAATAGTTTTCTTTTGAAGAAAGCGTGAAAAAAGGTGGTGGAAAAGATCGAATTAAATCGTTTATCAGTCTCTCTGACAGTTCATGAAAATAGAGGTAGAAAAGGTGGCAGTCAATGGCTGGCTCGGTAAAAAGGATGAGTGCTTTCAACTTCCTTTAGCAAAAATCAATTTCGCTGACGCTACTTATAATCCGATTAATTAGGAGCTAGTCAAAAGAGAACAGAACGTAAGCTCGCGTAACGTGCAATACAAAATATCATCCTGTATATTCTGCAAAAAGAAGGTCGAGGGTCAAGGAGGAGACGGGTATTAATGGAATCAAAATCCATCTATCGCTGATGAAATTTTTTAGTGCAGGGTAGAATTTTAAATTGCCCGTACTAGAGTGGTTTAAGTACGCGTGCACTGATCGGTGGGGGTAGTGGGGATTTGGTGTTGTTGGGGAATTTGAAAATTTCCCTATTTTGACTGTGGAAATTTGGCAAATTGAGATTTTGGGATTTTGGGAATTTGGGAAGTTGGGACATTTGTGAATTGGGATATTTGGAAATTGGGGAATATAGGAAATTTGGAACTTGGGAAATCGGGAAAATGGGAAATTGGGGAAATGAGAAATTGGGAAATGGGAAATTGGGGAAATGAGAAATTGAGAAAATGGGAAATTGGGAAATGGGAAATTGGGGAAATGGGAAATTGGAGAAATGGGAAATTGGGGAAATGGGAAATTGGGGAAATGAGAAATTGGGAAATGGGAAATTGGGGAAATGAGAAATTGGGAAATGGGAAATTGGGGAAATGAGAAATTGAGAAAATGGGAAATTGGGGAAATGGGAAATTGGGGAAATGGGAAATTGGGGAAATGGGAAATTGGGGAAATGGGAAATTGGGGAAATGGGAAATGGGAAATGGGAAATCGGGAAATGAGAAATTGAGAAAATGGGAAATTGGTAAATTGGGAAATTGCCAAGTAGGAAATTTGGGGAGACAGAAATTTGGAGAGTCGGGTAATGGCGGGAGTTAAGAAATTGCAAAATTGGAAATTGGGGAAATGAAAAATTGAGAAAATGGGAAATTGGGAAATTGAAAACTTCCGAAATTCAGAAAGTAGGAAATTTGAAAATTGGAATATTGGTACATTGAAAAATTCCCAACTGAATTAGATTCTAAATTCCCCAATTTAAAAACATCTCAATTTTCCACCTTGAGTTTCCAAGTACACAAGTTTCGACTTCAGGAAACAAGCATATACGTAATTTGTGAATTTATCGTTCCTTACCTCGCCATTTTCTGTACAGTTCTGTGCTCGCTACTGTACATTTCACGTAAAATCGATACGCGTTACGTTCGCATTGAAAAACAGTTAACGGGTACGTACGAAATATCGTACAGCGGATGAATGTGTACAATGAACATACTATTCCCGGAGGCATTAATTAATTCGGCGCTTTCATGTCATAATTCCTATTACATCTCGTTCCTGTTACCACTTCAAAGGGTCAGTTTATTCAAGATGTTTCTATTTCACGACATTTCTCATTACGGTACAGGATTACGTTTTTTAAAGGCTCAAACGGTGAGGTCCAGGTTCATTTCGAATGTTTCATTACTGTAATTATAAGCTTTTCGTTGTTTATTACCAACACGGTATTAAATTTACAACCACAGGAATTTGTTAAATATATACTCTTTTGTTTAACGAACTATCGGGCAGTGAATATGTATGTCGAAAACAAAAGCATTTCACCAAATCTGTTGGATGAAACGTTGACGCACTTGACGTACGTACAATGAAAATTACAAATATGTGGTATGTGGAAATATTTTGTTATGTAAGCAATCGAATGTATTTTTATCTTTTTGCCCGACTTTCACGGTCTTGGAACTTTTACTTTCAACTTTTATTTGTGATTAAATTATTTCTTGTACAGAATTAAAAAAACGAGGTGTAAAAAGGCAACAATTTGCATGCTATTTCACTGGTCACGTTTCTCTTTAAAAACCTCTCTGCAGGCTTCCTTCATTCAGGAAAATATTTCTTCCTGGAAATAGGATTTTCATGAAAAGAAATGTCACCCTTAGAGCTTCTTTAAGAACTGTCCTCATGGAACAGATATTTTATAAACTGTGTAGGAGAGTGCAATAAAAACAATTTACTTGATAAAATTCATAGAAAATGGTTCTAGCTTTTAGCTACTTTAACGGTTTCTCCTTCATTGATAGTTTCAAATCAATCCCTAGCAGAAAGACCCAAGAAGTCATTACACTCCGAGTGTTTTCTAGTTTGTTAGTCGCATCTGTGCACCTTTTGAACTGGCATTTCCATCTCCAGCCGAATTTTAGCTAAACCGATAGAAAATCAGAAACTGTTTTCCCTCGGCAATGTCACAAAAATTGTTAGCCCACTCCGTGCTTTCGTGAAACGTAAAAATTCTTCGGAGAGACACTCTCGAGTCATCAAGTACGTAGCAAAATAAAAGCACGTATCAAGTTCCAAGTATCAGGTTTCAGGTATCAAGTATCAAGTTTCAAATATCAAGTTCCAAGTATCAGGTTTCAGGTATCAAGTATCAAGTTTCAAATATCAGGTTTCAAGTTCCAAGTATCAGGTTTCAGGTGTCGAGTATCATGTTTCAAATATCAAGTTTTAAGTATCAGATTTCAGGTATCAAGTATCAAGTAACAAGTTTGGTCGTTCGAAATGAAATTCATTTAAATACAGTCCACTTATACTCGTTGGGAATCTAATGATTCGTTTAATCGTCACTTACTGACGAACAGTATGAAACTATGAAAATTTCAAAGTTATGAAACGATAAAATAAAGAAGGTAGAGAAAGTTTTTTCACAAAGTGGATCGATTAGAAGGGATTTGCAGCAAACGGTAGATGGTCTTGTTTAGGTAATCGCAATGAATAATAGGAAAACCGATTGCAATTAGAGTCGTATGACGTGACCGCAATGATATCGCTTGCACGATTACTTCTTCTTGAGCCACATGCTTCGTTAGGGAACAGTTCTGCTCGTGTTTGGCGCAGTTTCGCCCCTTCGTTGCCTCATTATCCGCGTATAACGAAGCTTTTCTGCAAACAACCACGATCGATTCCGAACATTTTTCCCCGGGAAAAAGAACCGACGCTGCGAAAAAGAACTATTTCCCGTTTATACGTACACATACTGAACAAACCGAACTATTTACCACTTATTTCGCAATTCGCGTGTACACCGATCAAATGAACAATTACAACAGAGAAATATTTATGCAAAATTTCCTTCGTGAAAGTTGGTGTATTATGCAATAATATAGTGAATTAGCAAATACCTAGATTCCAAATTTCTACTTCACCAAATTCCTAAATTATCAAATCCCTATATTCCAAATTTCTATTTTCGCAAATTCATATATTCTAAATTTCTATGTTCTCAAATTCCTAAATTGCCAAATCCCTAGATTCCAAATTTCTACTTTCCCAAATTCTTAAATTCCCAAATTCCTAGATTCTAAATTTCTACTTTTCCAAATTCCTAAATTACCAAATCCCTAGATTTCGAATTTCTACTTTCCCAAATTCCTAAATTACTAAATTCCTAAATTACCAAATCCCTAGATTCTAAATTTCTAAATTACCAAATTCCTAGATCCCAAATTTCTACGTTCTCCAGTGTCTGATCTATCAAATTCCTAAATTATCCCTAGAATCTCCTTTAATACTACCACCACTCGACTCAGGATCTGCACAGATTCCTAGATTATCACTAGTATCTATAATACTACCAACACTTGTCCCTGGATCTCCACAGGTCCTACCTATATTGTCCCTAGAATTCTTCGATACTACCACCAGTCAGTATTTCCCCTCGATCCTCCCTAGATCACCCCCAGAATATTCCTCCACTCGTTACACGTAATAAAAATCCCTATGATATCGATGAAAAGCCACTAACGATTTTGTAAGTGGAAATCCACTACCCGAAGAGAAAGTGGACCTCTCTTCTGACGAACCATACCAATTTCCAGTCTTTGGCCCAAAGTTAAAAAGGAGTTTGGAAAGTACTACTTTAAAGTACAGGAAGAGAGCGAAGACGGTGCATTTGCATCTCAAACGGCTCAGATTAAGAAGTTGAATCATTCTCATGATGCACTACAGTACAGGAGCTTCTTATAGCCTGGCCAAACGTTTTTCTCGAAGTAGGTTGCGCGAAACTCACCGAGAATTCTCGGCCTGAAAAGAACGTTTCAAAGAACTTCTGAAAACTTCCCTAGTGTTTATACATACACCATCAAATCATTTCACGTAACTACTCAATCTTTTTTTGCCGGAAAATCTCGAGGAGCAGTCGGACGCGTTTACAGCGATCAAACATTAAAATAATCGACAATATTGTTAATTAATTATTTTTCTCAAGATTTGTCTTCAATATTTTCTCTCGAATTTTAACGAACTTATTTTTGATCGGTAGAAACTAGGATTTTTAGCTACCATCCCTCGGCTTTTTCTACTCCTTGAATAAAACCTTCAGCATCCTATTTGCAAGGGTACTCGGTACATGCCGCAGAAGCCTTTTTTCGTGAAACGCAGAAAATAAAATATGGCAATGATACGGAAAACGCGATTCGGCAAATGTTTCGACTCGTTATTTTATCCGCTCAAGCCATACGTGGAATTCTATTAATATATGTAGTGTCATGATCATTAATTATCAGCAACATGAAATCAATGTTTTCGAATAATGCAGATGTAATAACAAATGGAAATATTCAACTATATCTGAAATATTAACTTGCACTGTTTTGTCGAGTCAACTTGTGCGTCAGCTGAATTTCTGCAAAATTCAAAGTTATAAATGTAAAATTATTGGAATTAAACAATATTGTCAACAGTCTATCAATAATAACCACAATAGAAATAACTAATACAGCACATGACTAGATGCATTATTAAAAATAATTGTCCTCAGTTTCTACATCGGTGAATAAACATTTACGTAATTCAATTAAATTAATAAAGCTATTTATGGCACCCCCAGTTACGTAAACTAGCGAACAGGTGAAACAATCGATTGTAACGGTTAATTTTAATAAGTTTCTCTTTCATAATTGGTATACAACCGTGACAATAAACGATCGTTGAACACCGATATTAAATTAAACTAATCGGATAATGCGGTTTAAAGCGTGCTAAAATTACGAGCAACCTCTCTTCTTCTAGTAAATTTGTTAGAATTATGCAGTATTTTACACGACTGTTCGAACACAATTCTAAGATTTATTAAAATAATATTATAATACAATAAACTGATGGTAACAGCTCGATGGCAACGATAAAATACAGTATTTCAGGACGGTGTTCGCGTTTATATAAAGCAATGACAGAGTACAGTCTTCTGTGAATCGATCAATGTATCGAGTTTACGTGCGACAATTATATTCTCAACAATATTTGCGATCTAGTTCCGCGATAGAGAGTACTCAACCTCGGAAAAGTCACGGGACTATCAAGCATCCACTCGAAAAGTAAGAACTAGAAGTTACGTGGTGCCACGCGAAACCAGTCTAGGGAAGTTCTATTAGTCTCTCTGTAGCCGACGATATTTCGATAAAACCGCAACATGCATTCGCACCCTGTGAGCAGACAGCCGTGTGACCGTGCACACCCCACGACCGCACCTGCGAACATTACTTTGGAAGTTTTCCCGACACCAAATAACTCTGAAACGAAATTACGGAAAGCATTCTTATCCGCGCGGCGGCGATTAAATTTAAAAAATTGTCGGCGTATGCATTTGTCGGGGTAATTCGGGGAAATTGAATTTGGGGGCGGGATTTAGGGAGATGGAAATTTGGAGGACAGGAAGTTTTGGAGGTGGAGATTTGGGAGTTGGAAAATTTGCGTGATGGAAATTTGGAGATTCAGAATTTAGGAATTTAGAAATTTGGGAGATGGAAATTTAGGGAGGTAGAAATTTGGGGAGTTGAAGATTTCAGGAGGTGAATTTGGGGAATTGGGAAATTGGAAAATTGGGAAATTAGGAAAATAGAAAATTGGAAAATTGGAAACTTGGGAAGGTAGAAATTTGGAAAAGTGGAAATTGGGGCAGTAGAAAATTTGGGGAGGTAGAAATGTGGGAAAGTGGAAATGGGGGCAGTAGAAAGTTGGGGAAGTGGAAATTGGGGGAGTAGAAAATCTGGAGAAGTAGGAATTTGGGGAGGTGGAAATTTGGGGAGTAGAAAATTTGGGTAATCGAAAAATTTGAAAGTTGGGTAATTGGGAACTTGGGAAATGGGAAAATGGGGAAATTGTAAAATTGGAAAATGGGAAAAGTGGAAAAGTGAGAAATTGGAAAATCGGAAAATGGGAAAATTGGAAAGCGAGAAATTGGACAATTGGAAAATTGACAAGTTGAGCAGCCCTGTCCCTCCATAATTTTCTCACCTAATTTCCCTTGTTCTTTCTGCATTTATATACCTTCTGTCAACAATTTTGACATTTCTACATCAATTTTCCAAAAACGTATGAAAAGCCATTGTAAAAATGAAACATTAAGATACATAGTCTAAAGGCAGATCTGCAATAAAAATTCAAAGTCCCACAGCGTATGCAATTAAAATCGAGTATCGTTTCCTTCGATACACAGATGTCTAGGGTGTATCGAGTGCAAACGTCGAAACAAAGGCAGAGATCATTATAATACAGGGAATCGGAGAGGTATACGTCGAAACGTGTAAGAACCTTGCAACAGAAGCCCACAAGATTGTCAAGTGTCAAAGCCTCGTTGGATTATCGTGCTCTCTTGAGTTAGTCGACTCGGCAATGCTCGAGGATCCTCGACGCGGCACATTCTAGCTTTCGAGCTAGGCAAAAAGAAGACCGGGATTACAGAATCGGACGTGGAGAAATCGCTATCAGTTTCGCTATCTTTGAACATTTCGTTGATACTTTAATCATAATTGAATCGACGTATTGGCACAGGTTGCAGAACAGAAATTGAACTTCTCTAAGCTCGTCACTGCATAAAGTTTCATAAATTTCACGGAGGTTTCTATTAGCTTAATCCGCGAACTCGAAGATGAGCTTTTTCTCGAATGCCCTATAGATCGCGACTTTTCATCAGGCGTTACCTCCTTTTCTGCGCCGCCCACTTTTAGACCAGACTCTTAGTCCGTCGGGGATTATCGAAAGCTCGGTAGCGAGCTCGGATTTTTCGATACGGCGCAGGAACAAGTCGATTGAAACAAAAGGAAAAACGTGGACGTGACTGGGGCAGCTGTACGATTGTGGTGGGACTAGGAAAAACACTAATTCTAAAGTTTTTAAATAACAAATACGCACGTTAACTGCTTTACAAAATTTTATTTCCTATAAATTTGAAATTTGTAAATTACTAAATCCCTAGATTCCAAATTTCTATATCACCAAATCCCTAGAACCCAAATTCTTAAATTACAAAATCCCTAGATTCCAAAATCTTATATCACCAAATCCCTAGATCCCAAATTCTTAAATTACAAAATCCCTAGATTCCAAATGTCTACATTCCCAAATCCCTAAATCCCAAATTTCTAAATTACTAAATCCCCAGATTTCAAATTTCTACTTTCCCAAATCGCTAGATCCAAGATTCCTAAATTACCCAATCCCTAAATCCCAAATTTCTAAATTACTAAATCCCTAGATTCCAAATTTCCATATTCCCAAATCCCTAAATCCCAAATTTCTAAATTACTAAATCCCCAGATTTCAAATTTCTACTTTTCCAAATCCCCAGATCCCAGATTCCTAAATTACAAAATCCCTAGACACCAATTTCCTACATTACCAAATCCCTAGGCACCAATTTCCTACATTACCAAATCCCTAGATTCCAAGTTTCTACATTCCCAAATCCCTAAATCCCAAATTTCAAATTTACAAAATCCCTAGATTTCAAATTTCTACATTCCCAAATCCCTAAATCCCAGATTCCTAAATTACAAAATCCCTAGACACCAAATTCCTAAATTACAAAATCCCCAGATTCCAAATTTCCACATTCCCAAATCCCTAAATCCCAAATTTTTATATTACTAAATCCCTAGATTTCAAATGTCTACTTTCCCAAATACCTATATCCCAGATTCCTAAATTACCAAATCCCTAGATCCCAAATTCCTAAATTACCAAATCCCTAGATTCTAAATTTCTACTTTCCGAAATTACAAAATTATCAAATCCATAAATTGATATGTATGTCCACAATATTATTACACAAATTATAACAACAGTGATCACTAAAAATATCTCCGTGAAAATAATACTATTTTATTACCAGGAAATATCCGACATGAAACGAATAAATAAAATAAAGAAAAATCTGAAAAATTTGACCGTAAATTTAAAAGAACGTAAACCTCAAGTCCCCGATCTCATTACGTAAACCGTGTCCAAGCACTTAAAATTCCTCGCGACAAAGTAAGGAAAAAAGGCAAATAACTAAAATAAAGAAAACTCGCACTTTGGAACGAGGATTAAACCGTGAGACCGTTCCCCCTCGAAACTTATTCGCGAAGCGTTGAATTTCAGAAATTCCAGCATCGGGAGATTTATGAATTTCAGTTAATGCATCTTAAATTCTCGAAATGTTTCGAGCAACAGCACATGTACCTCATAAATCTTAGCCAGACTGACGCTTTCTGTTACAGAGTTGGAGAAAGGACGACTGCCGCCACCTTGACGAACTTCGAACTGCGAACTACGAACTTCTAGAAAGCCAGGAGGGCGTGCGACTCTCCACGGAACCCTCTCGAGTTTCCTATCCAAGAACACGTCAACCGGTGTGTTCGTAATAAATGGTGGATAACCTTTTACCTGGCGGCGATATTTCAAATACAAACTTCCACGGAATTATGAATAAATGACGCTCGCCCGTCAAATTTAACTTCACCGAAGTGTTCATCTCGGAATTATTCCAGTACACGAATCTCGGAAGCTTGCTTCAAAACCTGACACTATCCTTTACCGATCTCACAGGATCTTTTTCAAGTTTGCAACAGTTGGAAATCACCCATGAAAAGTTATTGCGACCATGACAATTGTAATATATAATATTTCCACTTGAAAACCAGTAAATTGGCTGAAAATTGGAGAATTTCGAATTTGAAAGATTGATCGTAAGAATCGGAAGTATATAAGTGATTATTGGTGGTGGGATGTCCCCGTGACAAAAGGGCACGTGGTGATGTCTTGGTGTTGTTGGTGCTGCGACAACCTCGGCGGTGCCGGTTCAAGTGCTGGTGCTGGGGGTGTTACCGGTGCATCTGCTGGCAGTGTAGTCGTCGACGGAAACAGCAATAACGCCGGTGGTGGTGGTCTCGGTATTGCTTCCGGTCTTTCTGCGATGCTATCATTGATCGTCGTCACGGTCGCCATCAGTACGGGAGAATGGCTTCTAACGGAAGAGAAACTGCCGAAAACTTCATCGAACGTTTCTGCGGAACCTGACAGCAAAGTTACCTACAGTGGCCTGTGGAGAGTCTGCGTTGCTACAAGTAAGTACTTCCGGTTCACTTCATGCGGCCAACTTCGTCTCATAATTACGATCGCGGATATTCGGGGCTTAATGTCCCTCTTGACGAATCGGACTATTTCAACAATTTACGTTTGCTGTTACGTCTACTCCACATTCCTTAGCATTTACGTTCTACATTTAATGTCGCTTACATTGTTTACTACTATTCACTAGCATTTATCTTTTACATTTGATAATATGTTACCTTGTTGATGTGATCATTTGATAACTTACTATTATTTGTATTATATGTATTATCATTTACACTGTATACACTATTATTTACACTGTACATTTATTATGATTTACATTGTCATTTATTGTCATTTATGTTGCACATGATTTCATAATACATTACCTGATTGATGTGACCATCTGATCGTACACTTACTATTATTTGTATTTATATATAATATCACTTGCATTGTACATTTACTATTATTTACATTGTACATGTACATTGTACATATAAATTGTACATTGTACATTGTACAATATTTACATTGTCCATTACATTGTACACTGTACATTATTTACATTGTTATTCACTGTCATTTATGTTGCACATGATTGGACAATACATAACCTCATCCATATGAGCATCCGAAAATACACATTGTATAGATGTAACAATTTGACAATACATTTTGTACACGATACTACCTGTTCCAAGAGGAGTAACTATCTAATGAATTTCAAAGTTTCTCATTGAATAAGCTATGACCTAAAGGTCCCAGAACTTGATCAAACGAATCTAATGTCGATGAAGTTACCAAGCTGTTCCAGCTGTTGAAAACGTAATTTGAGAGACTAAAATCATTGCATATTCATAAAACAGAGGTAATACGAGTAAGTCTGGTGTAACGCAGTAGGAACAGTAAAATATAACCTGAAGCTTAGTCTCGCTTTCCGTAAATAAATTTATAATACTTTTTATAATTGCTGGTATCAGCTTGACGCGTAATCAGCTTAGTCCAGAAGTAGAAAAAAGTCACGAAAGAGACTTCAGTGTGTAATTTCTGGGAAGAGAGTTTCGATAAAAAGAGAACGCAGCAAGAAATTAATTAAGTAAATCTTCGAACGAGTAATCAGATTGCGGCAAAGTGACAGTTGCGGGCAATTCGACGTGAAACGAAATAACAGGCGCGGATTGCTTTTTTATCCGCGTCATTTCAAATCCACTTCCATGTTATTACCGATCGCTTTCACAGAATCCGCCTTTATATTTCGTGCATTAATGCGGGAGAAATCGGAACAACGATGAACGAAAATTGAAAAACTCACGAAGAAAGTATCGTCGGAGAGGTTGAAAATTGTTTGGGGCTTTCTTTGAAAGCGCACCTAAGCACTTCCAGGGGAAAATCGTATTTAAGGAAATCTAATTTGTCTTTCGAGGATTTTGCCAAGGAACCGTGTTAACGGGTAAAAGCCACGATCGCACGGACCGTTACTCATTGACCACAAATTGCGACTACCACTTTTCTGAAATTGTGACTACCACTTTTTTCGTCGTTTGCTCTATTTCTGCTACTTAAACATCTTGGTATTTAAGGGTTCAAGACATCAATTAAGAAATTTATACCAAGTATACCGGTCAATAATTCTTAATGAATGCTCACACGATGCTTTAATAATGATCACACGAAGGAAAATGTTATGTGTGTCGCAATTGTTGTTTTCGTTTATTTTATGTGTGTGATCACTCACGTTGAAATTAGGAAATTAGGAAATTGGGAAATTGGAAAAGCGGAAAATCGGGAAATGGGAAATTGGAAAATTGGGAAATTGGGGTATTGAAAATTCGGGAAGGTAGAAAGGGAAAGTGGAAATTTGGGGAGGTAGAAATTTAGGAAGGTGGAAATTTGGGGAGATAGATAATTGGGGGAGTAGAAAATTTGGGGAGGTCGAAAATTGGGAAAGTGGAGATTGGGGCAGTAGAAAATTTAAGGGGGTAGAAATTTGGGGAATAAGGAATAGGGGAGTTGCAAAATTGGAAAGTTGGAAATTTGGGGAATCAGAAAATTTCAAAGTTGTAAAATTGGGAAATTGGGAAATAATTCTTCAAAAATATTGCCTTCCCCTGGCGACGTTTGGCGGCCATTGAAGTCTTACTATCACACCAGGTAAATCATCAAAATAATTTTATCGAAATACACTTCTAAGAAATATCTTCCACAAAATCTTGAATTTATCAAGCGTAATACCGTGGCCACACGACCCCAAAGGAAGAAACCATTAAACAATTAGCAGAAAATTCGTTTATCTTCGCGCGTCCACATTTTTTCATCGCGGGGATTAACTTTTAGTTTCAGAGTCTCTCGGGTGCCACATATTCCGAAACTCTTCTAAAACTGTTCATAAACACTCGCGGGTGTCCGGCGAATATTTCGCAACGTTTTTCCACGTGACAGTTTTTCCAGCGCGCATTACACTAATAGAATTAAACGACTATCGCTAATGGTTTACTCCCATTTTATCGCGTTGTATTCGTCAGACTTTTCACGAGTGTAAAATTTCCAACGGCGAATTACGCTTTTAAAAAGTGTATCCTTCATTTCGAGATATCGTCGCCAGTTTCACAGCTACAGCTGTTTTGCATAGCCGTTTTGCGCAGTTTTCTTAAATATTTAACGGGCAAGACTTACGAGATCCCTCGAGTAACGTCCGACTTTAATACGTGCAGTCCTCATGGCTGAATAATGGTCTCTGTTCCTGCTGGAATTTGTTCGTCGCTAACTTTTTCTGGAATTCTCGTGCAATCGTTAAACTACTAATGCTGGCAAGGTTATTTACACTCGTGTTTAGCTTCTAACTTCGCTAATTTCAAAATTTCAGAAGATTTGTGGGGGACGTGGTTTAAGTTTATTTACAAGTACAACTTGCAAAGCTTCGAATTTTCTCAAATTCTCAAATTTTGTATTTCTCGATTCACTTT
Organism: Megachile lagopoda; assembly: GCA_036983795.1. Taxonomy (NCBI): domain Eukaryota; kingdom Metazoa; phylum Arthropoda; class Insecta; order Hymenoptera; family Megachilidae; genus Megachile; species Megachile lagopoda. The sequence goes on from CM072798.1 coordinate 9,525,168, forward strand.
CCTTCCCATAACTTTGTAAGTTATTCCCCAAATGTTTGAAGTTTTGAAGCACTACAGACATGGAATTGGACTTCCTAAATTCAATATGTTGCAAATGTCATTACTTACCGAGTTAATCTCCGAAATTTCCCAAGTCCCAAATTCTCATATTCCCAAATCGCCAAATTTCGAAATTTCCCAACAACCGAATTACTTACCTAAACCCTCTAATCCCTAGGTTCCTAAATCCCTTAACTCCCAAATACCTAAATTCCTTAACCCACCTCCGCTTTTTTAAATTCTTGAACTCCTCAACTGCTAAATTCCTAGATTTCTAAATCCCTTTACACCTACATTCCCAAAATCCCTTAATTCCAAGATTCCCGAATATCATTTCACCGAAAAAGATCACGATTTTAATTGTGCTAAACGTATCCTTGACGCAAGTGGTTATTCGTTTATCGCCGTCAGAAAAGAACCGAAACGCATCGCTTCGGCAATAGTAAAACGTCACGTTCGTCCGTGTTTTTCTAGCAGTTTTAATTCCGCGGTCAGACGACCGCGTATTACTTATTCCTGGTGCATGAAAATTATAAATCTTTTTATTTTCTGTTAACTTCCATAGTTTGCGACACTGCTGTCGAGGTGCACGCTGGTCCAGGCTTAGCTGCATCGCTGGACACGTAGCTGTACGTGCTTCAAGCTTTGCATATTAATGTCTAAACGGAGTCGTGATACTGCCTGGATATTCCTGCGCTATAATTTGCAGTCCTTTGGCGACATAGTAAATGTTTCGTTACGGTCAACAATCAAATATGTTCTTTCTCCGCTACATTTTTAAACGAAATATCGAAAAAGATTATGCAGAAAGTCTGCATGTGTCACGGCAGTAGTGACGATTAAACGACGCGACACTCAACCCACATATGACGCATTCAAGCTGTAGATGACGCAGTCAAGTTGCTGATGACGCACTCAAACTATAAGTGACGCACTCAAGCTACAAGTGACGCACTCAAGCTATAGATGACGCACTCCAGCTGCAGATGACGCACTCATGCTACAGATGACGCACTGAAGCTACAAGTGACGCACTCATGCTACAGATGACGCACTGAAGCTACAAGTGACACATTCAAGCTACAGATGACGCACTCAAGCTATATATGACGCACTGAAGCTGCAGATGACGCACTGAAAGTATAAGTGACACATTCAAACTAAACTTGATACATGATACCTGAAATCTGATACTTGCAACTTGAAACTTGATATTTGAAACCTGACACTTGATACCTGAAACCTGATACTTGGAACTTGAAGCTTGATATGTGAAACATGATACTTGATACCTGAAACCTGATACTTGGAACTTGATATTTGAAACTTGATACTTGATATCTGAAACCTGATACTTGGAACTTGATACGTACTTTCATTTTGCTACGTACTTGATGACTCGAGAATGTCTCTCCGAAGAATTTTTACGTTTCACAAAAGCACGGAGTGGGCTAACAATTTTTGTGACATTGCCGAGGGAAAACAGTTTCTGATTTTCTATCGATTTAGCTAAAATTCGGCTGGAAATGGAAATGCCAGTGACGTATGAAGCGTGTCTTCACCCGCAGTGACCTAAGCAAGTAATAAAAGCAGCAATACTTCAAGAATAGAAAATTGCAAAGACTCTACTGCTAAGATTAGGTTCCAGATGTGACTAACAAAAAATACTCGGAATGTAATGACTCCTTGACACCGTTTCACCATCAATCTATTTACCAAGAAAAAAAGCACTGCTTAGATATCGAGATAAAAAGTATTTCAATTACTATTTCACAAGTCCCCTCGAAACACGTCAGAATTCGTTGTGGAATTTAAGTACATTTTTGATAATTGATTTTCCGATTCCGTCACAGAGGACCCTCTTGATGAGCACCACAGAATGACGTTTAATTCATAATACTCAAAAAGAATTACCATTTCACTTTGCCATCTCTTGAAGCAAACTTGACATATACTGTACGTACACCGTAATGTAATGAAACGTGCATATTTCTTCCACTGCGTGCGAGGATTTTATTACGTTGCAAGAACGTTTTTTGCTCCATAGCTCCTTGCTTTACTGTTTTATAATTCAATATTTCCCTGCTGTGTCACTCGCGTTCAAAGCTTAACGAAAACAGTCTCTGTGTTACAACGAATCAAAAAGTCCAATTAAGAATTCTGCAAACTGGTTCATGCATTTGTTCCAACTACAGCTATTTTGTATATTCATGAAATATTTTCATTACGCTACAAGACTAATATAGACTGTAAACTTCAAATTTATGTACAATGCAAACTTGACGTACTACAAAATTAATTATTTAGAAGAATTTGCTGGAATTATTATTCATGTTAATATGTTACAATTCTCAAATTTTGTACGAAAAGTAAGAATATTTGATGAAGGATTCATACATTTTCACATGTAACATACAGTATTTTATAGTGCAACTAACTTTTGTAAATATTTTATAGTGCTATTCGCTATCAGATTTCATACATCAAAAGCAATTCCCAGATAATTTATGTCAATCCCAGAATTCGTAAAACAACCAGCAAAAGTTTACCCCATTTTTTCTTCGCCCAGCTAAGATTTATCCATAGGAAGGTGGAAAGCATTTAACCAGTAATATTCGGTAAGCGTTCTGTGATTCCTGTTCAGCTCTTTCGATGGAAATAACGCTTCGGGGTAGAAGTCTGAAGGAGATGAGTACAGTAGGTCGGAAATGACTCGTTACGGACGGCACCGGAAACCGCTCTCCGTCAACTACTGCCGATAAAGAAATAAACGAAAAAGAAATAGAAGTACCGATGGAGGAGACGCTCCTCCTTATCTAACTGCCGGATAACTTCTTATCGCGCTCGAAGTCACACGAATTTTTCTTTGCTCCTGCGAAAAGGAACAAGGGGTCGGAATTGCGTGAAGGAGACGATGACCGACTCTATTAAAGACAATCTTCTTCGCTACAAATCGTTCTGAATGCTCCATAAAGTCGCTGAATTCCTTCTTTATTAACAATCATTTCAAAAGTACTATTCCCTTACTGAAAGTTTATCTTCAATCTCTATTCATTTATTACTATATTTATTTTATTTAAACGAAGACTAATTCTTTGTCACTTCGAGAGGGAATATCTTAGAACTTAATTCGTTTACTACCACATTTATTTTATTTAAACAAACACTCTTTGCCAAAAATGCATTACCATATTTCACTAAAACGAAGATTATGTTACAATGAACACAACCCTGAAAAGGATCGTCAATTTATTTGTCTTAGAAATTTTATTGCTACATTTTATTTAAACAGAGAGTTGGTTACTATAAGTTTGAGATCCGTTGCGCATTCACCTGAAAAATTCATTAGATACTTCACTCGAACAAAGAAATTCACAGTGAACTGAGCATTGAAAAGAATCGTTGCCAATGTCTTTACCTCAGAACATTGTTTACTGCCATTTCATTTAAATGAAGACTTAAAAATTCAAAGAAAGAAATTGTGTCCTCGTTTTAAAGTATGTTATCCTTAAACATCTGTCACAATCAGCATCCGCAACAGTCAGCCACTTGTACATCAGAAAATTCGCTGAAAAGGTTAATATTTATAACATTGAAACATCGTGTCTTGAAAGACATCGGTCAAAATTAAAAAATGCAAAATGCCAAACATTGCAACTGTTTAAAGCAGATAACACGAACGTGATTGCAAATTCGCATGAGTTAAACGGATAGCGTTGTTATCGAATACAAGGGTCGTATAGCCACGAACCTGGATGTTAAAACTCCATGTCTGTGACAAATGTTTCCGGACATTTAATAGAGTAATCGTGCCCGGCTTACTGTTGCTAACGGGTACCAAGAGGTAGCCCGAGCCGTTTGTACCAATTAGTCGAGCTGATGTTAAATAATATCACCCCGGGATATACGGGGTCACGCTACGTACCTGTTTCCCCCATAGCAGTTATAAATTGAACGATCCAATTTCGTTGTAAACTTTATCCCACGCTCGAGATCTCGTGTGCCGGTTCTTCAACCCCTTATAACGTGCAGTCTCATGACGCACAGTTCAATTTTTGCATAAAAGTTTCACACCTACATTTGTACTGAACAGCGCTAAATACGGAATGTATCTAACAACGTTCTTTGTTTATTTTAACACTGCAGTAATAATTTGGTAGCTCTGACGCGACGAATTTGTAGGTTATGGGGTTGATCCCTCGTACGCGAAGAAATGGAAATTTTAATTGAAATACGTTCGATATACTTTCCAATTACAGCCGTAGATTGAAAAAGTTTTCAGCGGGTCTCGCGTTCCACTCGCCATTTTGGTTATCCGAGATCTCTTATTAAGACGCCGCAGGTTTTTTAAAAACTTTGCTCACCGTTTAGAAATTTGAAAATTTCGACAATTTGTAATTGGTGAATTGTAAACAGAAAAAAATGAAAACTCACGAAGCTAATTAAGCAGCTTTAATTTGTCGTTAATACGGAATATTCTTTGCGAACTTCTCGCGGCTAGAAAAGTTCGAGGAAGAAAGGCGAAATCGAAGTTGCCAAAAGAGAGGGTGCACATCCGGTCCTTCGGTTACGGTTGAACAGTGGTCAGTACAGCAACGTCGAGTTATTATTTCTATTATATGCTTCTGTCAGTGAGCACGTCGGCAACGAACCTGGAATATCGATTCAGAGCAGTCGAAGGGAGGCAATACGGCTGACTTCCGGCACGAACCGGAAATGACTGTTCCACGCCTGCCAACCCAATTCCCCGCACTCCCTTCGACATTCCATAGTCCCTGTACCTGGTAACTGCAAAGTCCTCGCTATGTGCCCCCTTGTGGATAATTTTTAGAAACGATTTGCTAGTCGGATACGATACCTTGGATTTTATTCGGAATTCCGAACGGGAACTGGTTATCGATCATGCACGATGTAATGCACACGAACTTGTTATTGCCGTGGAATTCGGGACAATTCCTTCCTCGATTCGTGCAACTTTCCGAGACATTTTTTTGTGGAAAAATTTGAAAATTTCAGTACGGTTTTGTGGGGATACCAGAAAAATTCTGGTTGAGCATAGCAGAAATTGGGATCGAGATAGTAGAAATTTAATTCTTAAGGATGCTAGAAAATTAAGTGTGATTAAGGAATTTGGAAATTTAATTCTGGTCTATCAAGGAAGCTAGAAATTTCATTCTGGTTGGGTAAGAATTCTAAAAAAAGAAGTGTGGTTGAAGAAATTTAATTTTGATTCATTAACGAATGTAGACATTTAATTCTGGTTGACTAAGGAAACTAGAAATTTAATTCTGATTAATATAAAAATTTGTCAACATAGAAATCCAATAATTTATATCTTTGAACTTTGCAAGAGGCCAATATGTCGTTGCAAAGAATCAATTAATTGCGTTCTCCAATATTCAGTACCTCTAATTGCAGAACAATTTGCACTTGAACAATGGCACGCTGATTGTACGCGTTTTAAATTTATCATCCCTCTGTTGCTTCACTTAAATAGAACTTTATTTCGCCGATAATTTTGCATGTACCGTCGGGTAATATTAATTTCCGTACAAGATGCATCTGGTGCATCGTTGGTTGCGTCGGACAGATAGTGGAGGACATGCACGCTGCATCGCTGGTCTCGAATGTGTTAACGATAATTATCGAAGGTAAATACGGTGAAAACACGAGCGTGCTTTATCACCGGTCCCAACTTACCGTTGCCTCCACGATTCTGAATACTTCAAACTCTAGGCGATATATTTTGCGATACGTTCGTTTTAATTTCACATTTCATATATGTTATTGGACATAGTCGACATAGAACTTAATACAGACAAATTTAAGAAATTTAACAAATTTACCAACTTAAACAAAAACAAATTTCACAAATTTAGCAGTGGTTTCTTATAACAGATTTCTTATAAATTGCATCCAACATAAATAAAATTTGATACGTTATTTGTCCGATTCGCTCTTTTTGAGAAGTATTTGAATACATTTGATCTCATATCCTTCACCGTCAGCACAGAAAGAACATTTGTTCGATACAGCAACTGCAGTCGACTTTACATTTTTAGATTTCGATTTCGCGAGATGAACGTCGTAGCAGATGTTTAAGCACTTTACGAGGATCGTATATCCGTACGTGTACTGATTTTCAGGATTTACGAGAGCAAATCCGTGCAAATAATATTGGTATGCAAGGGATGATTCCAATAAAATTTACCGATTGCGTTTGCGTTTTCGCGAATCGAAATATTGACTGCTCTATCCATTCTCGCTTGTATTTTTCTATATCTTCGTTCGAAGTTCTTCGATTTCTTCGATTAGAATATGGGGTGATTTTTTTTTATTTAATGTCGCATCAGCTTTTTAGCCATCCGTTTCAATACGTTGTTATATTCTTACATTTTTTAAAATACATTGTATTTTACATAATTTACATTTGTGTGACGGTCTTTTATTTTGTAAACTAACTGCATAGTATTGTTAGACATCTTGCTAACCTATAACAATAATCCTAACCTATAATCCTCTAGGCAGATGCGTCATTCACTGCTACAATGTGAAAAATAAAGAAAATTGAAACGTTAATTTGTGGAGACCAAATGTAAAATTTTCGATCCTTGAGTATGAAGATTATAATTAAAATTGAACCCAAAATTCAATTGCGATGAAAATACGCGTCTGGTGTGTCACATATGAACTGCAGTGTGCGTCACGAGTGTGACGATATTGTAGGTTAAGTTGTTAAGGCTTTTTAGATCCAGATAGATTTATTTTTGTTCCTGCTAATTCAACAAAGTAACCAAAATGCAATTGCGATGAAAATACGAGTCTGGTGCGTCACATGTGAACTGCAGTGTGCGTCACACATGAACTGCAGTGTGCGTCACGAGTGTGACGATATTATAGGTGAAGGTGTTAAGGCTTTTTAGACACAGATTTATTCTTGTTCCTGATAATATAACAAAGTAACCAAAATTCAATTGCGATCGAAATACGAGTCTGGTGCGTCACATGTGAACTGCAGTGTGCGTCACATATGAACTGCAGTGTGCGTCACGAGTGTGACGATATTATAGGTTAAGTTGTTAAGGCTTTTTAGACCGAGATTTATTCTTGTTCCTGATAATTGAACAAAGTAATTTTACTCCTGAACGAAAATTGCACGTGACAGAAGGGTATAAACACATTAATCATCCAAGCTTCTTCGATATTAAATCAGAAGCGTTTTATTTCCGGTCAACGTGTAACGGAAGTTTAGCACGACAAGATATAATAGCTTGCGGAGCAGGGTATCGATCGTTTAATTAAATCGTACAAAACGGAATCGTCGCGACGAAGTCTAATAACCGACATCGGAGGCGTTCGAAGTTCACAGCTCGCGGATTTCTCCCCTCCGTTTCGATTAAATTCAAACCCGCGGAAGAAATGGAAAAAATCGATCTGCTTCGACGAAGATCGAATAATTCACTGACTCGACGCGTAAATTGCATTCGTGTTCATCTTCCTCATTTATTTCTACTGCGAAATTGGTAGAAATCAAAAGGGACATCGGTTACTTTGAAAATTACAAATTGTGTTTAGTAAAATTTCATATGGAAAATCTGGGCTTTGATGGTCTACATTTGAACAAATATTTCTTTGTGAACTAGTTAAATACACGTAAGTAATTTATCACGTAACAATACACACATGTTAATACATACAAAGATGCTTTTTCAATTTTACATTTTATTTTAAATATCATTTAATTCTGTGTCACTTTCATACTTTTATATCGTTTCGAAGCTGAAGTAAACGAGGTAGAAATTAATTCTAAGATGGTCGCTAACATCCCTTCGGTATATAAAGGAAAGTCAAAAGTATGAATAAGTATTTAAACTCTACACAAGAACATCAAGCATAAAAATGATATAAATTAAAAATAAAGATTTATCCTGAATATCTTAAATATAAAATTTCGAAAGTATATTATTCAAGGGCCACAAGTATAAATTTCACATGGTCTCAAATTCCATAAAATAAATGTGAAATAATAAATGGCTTCAGAATATTAAAAATACTTCTGCAGTAAAAAGGGTATAAAATTGAGTGTTCGACACATCTCGCAGCCACCCCCTTTTGCCGAAAGGAATTAGCGGGTCACAGAGACCGCGATTAACAAAACCGGACGTCTAATTTATGCGATTTGCATGTAACGTGCGCGAGCAAGGAACAACGCGGGTATAACAAACGAGTCTGCCTCCATTCCGTCGACAATAGAACGTAAAATGAAAGAGGTATAAAGCTAAACCGTGTATCAAGGGTAGAACATCGGGATGCACGCGATTCAACGAGCATGCGGCCAGAAATAAAGCACACATTTGCTATGTCATTGAACAATTTGCAGATTAACGTGTCGCAAAAATGTAGCTGCATGACGCTATTGCCGATACACAAATCGTTCCATTTTGTTTCGCAGGTTCTCGCATGGAGTACGAATGTTCGAGCATTGACTATTTTCCAAACGAGGAGTACAGCCCGGATCCAAACGATTCAACCATGGCAATACCATGTGAGTAGAAGGGGGAAAATACAAGCATGATGAGACAGATGGAACGGGGAAAACATGCCTTTGAAAGGGGTTGATTAGGTGTCCTCCGTCTGACTGCTGAATTGGAATGTGACACGGACATAAAATATTCGGCGGAAAAATGCTTTCAGACAGGAGAATCTACCTCCCTGCAAACTGCATCCGACAATTTCTCTATCTCGATTTTTCGATTCGAGCGTTATTGCGGGGAAAAATCAATTGGCTCGAATCAAGTGAAATAAAAGGCAATTATAGATCATGCGTCGCTCCTGTTCACACGGTATATGGGTGACAGTATATCAAACGGTTTCTAATACGGCTTTCAAATGTTAGAGACTAATAGACAAATATCTGAGACTTTTAGACATTTTCAAATTTTCTATATTTTACATTTTTTAGATTTCTATGACCCCACCTTTTTTAGATTCTCACATTACTATTTTTAAATATCGAAATTTTGGCCTCCAGAAATTTCAAATTTCGAAATTTTAAACTTTGCAAGTATCCAAATATCTGAATTATCTTCCCAAATCTTCAAGGAGATTCCCGTATTCACAACTCTCTAAGTCCCCAAATTCTCACATTCCCCAATTCCCACTTCCCCAATTCCTACATTCCCCAATTCCACATTTCCTAATTCCTACATTCCCCAATTCCCACATTCCACAATTTCAGCGTTCCCCAATTTCTACATTCCCCAATTCCTCCATTCCCCAATTTCCACATTTCCCAATTCCTCCATTCCCCAATTCCCACATTCCCCAATTCCTACATTCCCCAATTCCACATTCCCTAATTCCTTCATTCCCCAATTCCCACATTCCACAATTTCCACGTTCCCCAATTTCCACATTCCCCAATTCCTCCATTCCCCAATTTCCACATTTCCCAATGCCCACATTCCCCAATTCCCACTTCCCCAATTCCCACATTACCCAATTCCCACATCCCCCAATTTCCACATTCCCATATTCCCAAATCTCCAAATCCCTCAATTTCCATCCTCACAATTTCCGAAATCTCCAGATTCCAACCTCTCCACATTTCTCAAATCCTGAAATCCCCAAATTCCAAAAGTCTCCAAACTACCATCTCCCAAATCTCCAAATCCAAATGAGAAAATAAAAATCAAAATCCTAAAGGACGGAGAAAAACAAGGGAAAAAAATAGAAAAAGTTACCGTAAGAAAAGCAAATGGATTGAATTTCAAGAAAATTTGATCACGTTTACGGGCATTCTTTCGTGGAGGCGTTCATATTTTCGTATAATAACGGAAGAATGGTCGGCGGGAGTGAAAAAAGGTGTAAAAAAATTTGGTCGGAAAGTTTTCCCATTCGTTCAGCCCGTTCATGGCCATATTTTTTCCCCGCAGACGCAGTTACCAAGTCGGCGATGTTCTTCTTCGCTGCAACATCGTTGCTCGTGCTGGCTGAAGTTTGTTACTTCACTGCTCACGTTACTCACCCGAGACACAGACTTTGCGTCTTTGTCGCTGGAGTAGTCTTCATAGTTTCTGGTGAGTAATAAACTACACTAGCTTATATCATACACTACTTTCTATGTACCACCTTTCTTCGGGATATCGCGAGTACATCCACAACCTTGCGTTGTACTTTCAAACATCACTGTGGATCTTGACAAACACCGGAAGTATTTCTACATTTTGTTATTTCGTGTATGACGTCAGATTTTAGAATTAGATCACATTTCGAAAATTATGTTCTTTATTTAACATATTTGTCAGAATCATCAAGTTTAGTTTTGCTATTGAACTATGAAGATGACAATATACAGAAAAATGTGGACTTTGAACAGAATTAAGAAAGTGTGAACCCTGCTGATTGATAGGCTGACAAGTGTGAACCTTGCTGATTGGTAGGTTGACAAGTGTGAACCCTGCTGATTGATAGGTCGACAAGTGTGAACCTTGCTGACTGGTAAGTTAACAAGTGTGAACCTTGTTGATTGGTAGGTTGACAAGTGTGAACCTTATTGATTGGTAGGTTGACAAGTGTGAACCCTGCTGATTGATAGGTTAACAAGTGTGAACCTTGCTGATTGATAAGTTGACAAGTGTGAACCTTGCTGATTGATAGGATAACAAGTTTAAACCTTGACGAATAAGGTACACAAGTCTGAACCTTGCTAACATTGCTACCGATAAAGAATTTGGTTTTAACAATTAAAATTACTGTAACATTTTAACAATATTACTACAGAAATTAAAGATGTGTCCATCATGAAGGTCACAAGTCAATACAAATAGCACCTACATTAAAATTACATAACTAACTGTTCTGTTTATCCGACAAACCTTTATTTGCCAACAATGTTTGCATTGATACAAAGACAAATTTGTAGAGAATACACTGACAGGTAAATGAGAGCAAAAGTTTAAGTAATCCGGTTAAGTAAGCTGGTCAGCCTCCATGAAATTGTCGCGAGAACTGCTGCACGGAGATAAAGCTAAAGTTATTAAACCATTTTCTCTTTCAGGTTTGTTAATGCTGGTGGGAATGGTGATGTACATATCTGTGTTCAAAGCCGAGGTTGGCAGTAAACTCAGACCAAGGTCGTCGTTTCAGGTCAGTGAATTATGGCTTTCTGAATCGCTTTAGTATTTGCTTTAATTTTCCTTCAAGCTTGAACGTCAAGTTCAATAAACTGATATTTGAAATTTTTATAAATGTTTGATGACTAGAAATTTTCTGGAATTGGGGTTGTGAATGTACCTTCTCAAAATTAGATCTGAGCTCCAATATTTGGTAAAATTGGGGAAAGTAGTTGGAAATAGTTATAATTGACTTAGCAAATAATTCCTGATTGAATTTCAAAGTATCAAAGTATCGAACTGTCTACCTATGGAAGTATCAAACTAGGAGACCATCAGACTATTAAGCTATCAAACTAGCAGACTATAGAAGTATCAACTATTAAATTAGCAAACTAACAAAGTATCCAACTAGCAGACTATTGAAGTATCAAACCATCAAACTATCAAATTAGCAAACTAAGTATCAAATTATCAGAAAAGTGTAAAAGAAATAATAGCAGTATAATTTGTGGCAACGAGCAGCAATCACAGTAAATAAATTCGAAGATAAGTTGTGAGAAAGATCCAACGTGCGAGTAATACACGAAGCAAGGAAAGTAAGATATGAAATTCTCGATTTTATATTTTCTCTGACAGCTTAGATTGCTTCTTATCCGTATCGTACTCATACGAATGAACACCATCGTCGCAATCTTGCGATTTCAGGGACCGCCCTTCACCTACAGGTACGGATTCTCATTTCTGCTGTACGTGAGTGGCTTCATCACGACCGAGGTCGCTGGCACTTACGCCATTTTCTTGTACATCTCTTGGCATCAAAAAGCACTGGTACGGAGGGATCCCAGGCGAAAAAATTACGGGGTTGGTAGTATTAGCTTCTTTTCTTACCATTTAGATCGCTTCGAGTTTTATCGTGTACTGGTCGAAAAGAAACTTGGACAGAATTAACATCCGCCTTTAAGTTTTCATTATACGCTTCGGAATCTCTTTGTTCTTGGCAGAGTATCAAGGCGATCGAATAATTTTGCTCCGGGCGGACGCGTATGCAAATCGAATTCAAAGTTATTCGCTCTGGGTATCGTTCGGATAATTTTAAGGTTCAGAGTCTTCGGAATTTAGGGATTCACGAGTTTGTGCATTTTGGGATTTGAGAATTTCAGGATTTAGGAATTTGGGGAAATTGCAGAATCCCGAAATTTATAAATCCTGAACTGCAGAATCTCTAAAATTAAACTCTGGAATTTGGCAGTCAATTTATAAATTTACGAATTGAAGACCATTCGACCGGTTAAATTTGTATAATCGATCTCCAGTGACTCTCAGAGCGATATAAAATTCGACATGTAAAATTAATGCCGCTTTCAGCGAGCGTACGTGCTTGCCGGAGATTTTTCGAGCATTTTAAAGCAGATAAGTTGAAAGATTCAGTCAGAATCTCGCGGTTTTAACGGACGAAGTAAGACCTTTACGCAAATGGACTTCCAGCTTAGTTAAATATCAACGTGGCTTCACTCGACCTTGCACGAATTTCGACGTAGTAAAGTTTATTCTGAGCGAAGATAAATATCAGTGAAAAGCTTCTCTGTGACACGTGTATCAGTTCTGCGTAATTGCGATATCCTGAGGTAATTACGTTCCAGTGGTACGTACTTGCACAAGTGAACTAATTGTGACGAATATATTTCACAAATTATGATGCACGCTGTAAAAAATCCGTCCGAATAGAAATTTAATCCGTGGAATATTCTGTCCAAGTTGAATTGCTTGTTTAATCGCAAACCTTCCTCTGCATTTAACTTTGCGAATTTAATGTGAAATAACGATATTAAGGTTGATTTAATAATTTTATTAAACCCCGTTTTAAAATTTATTGAATATTAACTCTTTGCACTATTTCGACGAGTCTCATGACGCACTTGTACTTCAATTTTACTCGAATTAGTAATTTCAATTTGTAGTTCAAATCCAATTATTTGCACAGTTTAACACCAAATCGACATATTTAAATTCTTGTTTATTGTAGCTATTAACCTGACAAAGCATGCAAGTTAAAATTAACTAGAAGCTCCTATTAATTCGAGTAAAGAAAGAAATGAAAATATGTTACCGTACATCGTGTACGTAGGTCAATGGTCCGTGTATGGTTGACCTATTCTACTGGCAGTTCCTTATTGCCCAGAGAACGGTACTCTTCTATCACTGACAGGGATAAATCAAGCAAGAACGAACAAACAAAGACTCTGTAGATCATTGTAAAGTGTGAATTGCTCTTTCGTTTACCTTCTTCTTGTTTACCACGTTTTGCCATTTCTATGTTTACTTCGTAATTCTCCTTCCTTTGCACATCCGTTCCTTTGACGATTATGTCGCAATATTTGCTGCTATTTGATTTTCCAAAGGTTATTTTATGTGGGAGAAATGGATTCTTTCGCGAGATAGAAAATACTGAGAGTATGGTGAAGCTCAGAATTCAAATAATTGTAGTATTGAACTGAAATTTTTGAGATTGAAATTTTAGGTTGGACTGAAATTTAATAAAAATACAAGAACACAGTCCTTTGAGTCAGTTGGAATTTAATAAAATTTGGGAAAATGCAACACCTTTTCTAAATTTACAATTTTACTTGCGTTCAGAAGATATTTCACAAAATGGCAGAATCGTAACCTAAACTTTCGTAGTTAGATATTTACTTCTAATATTCTTCAGGATGATAGAAAATAATAAACTCGTATTTGATGTAGATTAATGTAACATAATCTATACTTCTTCATCAGGATGACAAGAAATAATAAACTTGTATTTGATGTAGATTAATGTAACATAACCTAAACTTGCCTAATTAAATTATATTGATATTTACTTCTGTAAAGTCCATCAGTATGACAAGAAATAATAAACTTGTACTTGACGTAGATTAATGTAACCTAACCTAAACTTCTTCATCAGGATGGTAAAAAATAATAAACTTGTATTTGATGTAGATTAATAACCTAAACTTGTGCAATTAAATTATATAGCTATTTGAAATGTTTACCAGTTCAATGAGATTAAAAATCTTCCACCTAACATAAACTTGGTTAACTAATACATCAGATGTAACAGAGCAAATGAATCATTTTTGATTTAATAAGAGTTTCCAACACAAAAAGTTGAAAGCATGATTCGTTTCGGGGGAAGATAGCTTTTCGTAAATAAGATCTCAAACACTCGAGAACCGAGAGCTACTGCTTCGTGTTCCGTTTCGTTTTCATTCGGTGTCTGTTTACCACTTAAATGTAATTTACCCCTAGCTGCCGGATCGCAATTCAGTTAGACTAAGTCGCTAAATTTGCTTCAAGTCAGTTAATAGTCTACCTACGATTTAATCGCACTACACTGAAAAGCATTCTACAATGGTATTCCGAGATGTCTGTTTCGTTCTTTTATTCGCGAGAATCTGATGCGGAGAATTCATTATTTTTAAGACATTTAAGAAACCAGACATTCTTTATTTTTAATTCTTTTTTTAGTAATCGCTCGAAGATATTTTTGATGTAACATATCTTCATAGCGAACTAAATTTAATGAATTTAGGGAATTCTACTATTGCCTATTTCACTATTTATATCACACGAATAGATTACACTATTTAGTTAAAAAATATTTACTTCAAATTTTTGTACGAAGCCAAAAGTCACCCTTCAACGAAGGGTTAATTATAAAAAAAAAAATTCACTCTCAAGCCACAATTTTTAATTTGCAAAAATGGTTGTATTATTTAAATACAATACAGAGAGGTCTCCGGTTATATTATTAAGCGGAAAAAGTTTATTTCAAAAAGTACCATCGTTAATTTTATATGAATTGCAGTTAAATTTCCATATATTCTAAACAAGAAACGATAAAAATGTTAATAAAACGAAGACCGGAATTTTTGTTCTGTAACACGCGCACGATAATTATGCAGATTAGGGTTTAATGTATCTTTTATGCATTCGACCTATTTCCTCTCGGAAACAATGCACCTTTAACGCCTTTAGTATTGAGCGCAATTTTAAATGCAAAACCATCGTGGAGCGTAAAAAATATCCCTTAAAATTAATAGCAATTGTTGTGCTATAGAATCCAACTCTTTCACGTTTATTCATTATTGCACTTTCATATTTTAACGTTCTAAATTAGACTCAAACTTAAATCTTTTTTAATAATAGTTCTAAAAAATTGAGCAAATTTCAGAAGAGAGATAATTTATCGAGATTTCACGTTATTTGAAAAAATAATGAAAGCAACGATTATCTTTGTTCCGCAGCTGAATATTGTAAGCATGTTTCATTTCGTACAAAGAACACTCGTTCTTTTTTCATACCATCTCTTTTCAGGGTGTGTATCACTTAGACAATCATCACATGCATCATGCAAATCACGCGACAATAGGTCACAGTGGTTTCCTCTGCGAAAGGCATCAGAAGAGATACTTTTTCAGCAGAGACTCCGTGGATCACGTCGATTTCGACGAATTTCTGCCACCGCCCCCGAATCTGGACTACCACGATTATTCCAGACAATTTCCTAGAGATCTCACCACTCAGACGGTAAGCATTTCGTATCAATACCTGAACAGAATTCAATATTAGGTGATCTTATCGACAGTATTTTATAGTTGTATCATGGGAAGATAATAATTCGACTAAATTCAGATTAGCACAACAGCTGATGTTCTCCAGGAAGAGGAGGAAGAGTACAGTCCGAGTATTCGACACGAATTCGTGACCTTTGACCTGGATGACTCTCTGCCGCCGCCACCCCCGATTAGGGGTAGCGAATGGAGTTTCGATACGTTGAGGAAAACTACTCCTGTCTGATATACCGTCAGGTACATTTACATTTCTTTTCTTATTCTTCTTTGACTTTTGGCAATTTGGTTTACTAAACACTTTGGGCTCTTTGGGATATGGTCACTTTGGTATATTTAAATTTTGCAATTTAGGCAGTTTGGAACATGGAAATTTTTAGATTTGGGCACTCTGGAATATTGAAAATTTAATATATTGAAATTTCGGGATCTTAAAACTTCGGCAATTAGTAATTTCGAAATTTCACAACTTTAGGGCTATCGATTCATTTTACAGTTTTAGTAGTAAAATCGGTTCACAACTTTTCAATTATTGAAATGAGATCTCAGAATTTCGATACTTGAAATTTTGGGACTCAGAAATTGTATTTCAGAATTTAGAAGTTTGACAACTTTGGTAATTCGAAGTATTGGAACTTTGGGACTCTAAATTTTCGAAACCTTGAGACTTCGAGGACCTTGATATGTAACTCCACAACCTTGAAATTCTATGAAATGCCTTATAACCAAGTAATAGTACAAATAGCAGTACAAAGCTTGATTTAAAAATCAAATTTCTAAAAAATTGTAAAAAATAATCGATGTAATTTGGCAATTTTTTGCAAAGATACGCAAGGCTGGTACAAAGCGTCGAAAGCGACGCGGACGGAGAGGAAACGGAAACCGAAGAAGAGCACGACACAGTCGGCGATTGAACGGATCCAGACGTTTTTTTAACGGCACCTTGCTACTCCGGATGCTTTTCATCGCTCACGACTCGTCGACAATCGGCGTGGCAAACGATCGACGAATCGAACGGATATCGATCAAGGAACTTGAAAGTTCGTGGCCAGAAACTATCTCGCGGCGAGGTAATTTGTTCGTCGCAAATAAGTGAACGAAGAAACGGGATTAATTCACGGACGATAAAGTGCTCCGGTTCTAATTAACATGTCCAACTTTTATAGTGAATTGTTTTCTCCTTTTCCTTTTTTTTATACAATGGTGAGAATTTTCAAAGGTAAATTGTGACTGGTTTAATTCGATGAACGTTCTAGAAAAGTTTTGCCACTTCCTCGAAAGGCATTTAATCAACTGCCAGCCTCGATTCACGATTAAAGTAGAGTGTACATTTATTTAAAACGAACCGTCCTTTTGGTCGTGGCAAAATGAACGAGAGACACGAATGTGTTCAACGATTGGTCGTTGAATTTATGTTTGTGTGATTCGAGTGCGCTGTATAGGAAAATATGTAATTAATAAAGGAAACATTCCTTTCCGAATTATTGACGGCGATCTTATAGGTCTTAGGATTAATTCGTTCCTGTTTGCTTGCGGAAGAGAGAGATGTTTGTTTAAAAGACTGCGATCTGCCAAAGTTAAAATCGAGAATGTCAATCGATTGATAGTTACATAAGTATTTATATCCGTTGTAATTGCGATATGTGATTGAAACACCTTTTTTATTACTAACGTTATGGAAACTCATCCGAATTGAAATTATTTCTCCATTCTTTTTACACAACATCTTAAAAATATTACGTAAAATCAATGATAATTTTAATTCGTTTTCTCGACTATCTTGAAGTAACATTAAGTTTCGAAGAGATTATTATAAATCTTCAAAGAATTAAGACTAAAAGAAAACTTATCAAGTTTCATGAAAAAACTGCAATGCCAAGGAAGAGGAAAAATGGTTGCATCAAATGTTTCTTTAGAAGAATATAGGAATTGTCGAGTTTCGAAACTGAAACTCATTGATTCGTTGATAATATTACGAAAGTGTTCGCGTTTAAAAGGAATTTTATCTTATTCGTTGTACAGAACGTGTAACATTATTATATCAATAATATGGTCTGAAGATTTTTAACGATACCTTAAATAAGCACTTAATAAGCTTTTTATACACTAGTCAATTTTCCACCGAAATTTATATGCAGACTGAACGATTGAAAAGATATATTCGATGCTAATCAATGAAGTAAATCGATTGCAAGTCTGATTAGAGACAGTAATACCAAAAATTGTTGCTAATTTTTTAACGAAGAATAAAACGTACCAATGTGTTTTTACTCTAGTGTTCAATATTGTTATCGAATTTGACAATAGTGATCATGTTTACGCAAAAGAGTTTTTTACGGCGTAATTGCGTAGCACACCATGTTTACAATTGTGCAATGTCTTTCTTTACGACTGAAAAATGTATTTTAATACACGAAATTGTTTCGGTCACGTAACGCCACAGATTTCTATCAAATATTTATTGCACAAAAATTATACATAATTGTATATTTCATGAAAAGTTTCTCAGTTTCTGCCAAAGATCCCGAATTCAGAGTCCATTTTGAAATCAATAAGCATCAATAAAATTATGTGACTGAAACAATGTATTCCGAAAATATTTTTTAGTTCTACAAAACGTACTTGTAAATACATGCAATATTTGCAGTGTAATATAATATGTGGTACAGAATACATTATCAAAGAAAAACTGTTTTGCATTATAGGTTTATAATGCTTTAAATTATAATGTTAGTTATAAGATGCCAAGACTATGTGGTAGTCTATAAGAAAAATAAAATAAAGCCAAATAATTTTGACACTATGGACTGTGACAGACACAAAATTATATAATGAGTATAATACTTTGTCAAGAGACAAAAGAAAGAAACATGTTTCTCATAAAACTGCCATTGTTTATAAAATAATACATGTTCACTAGCATTTAATAGGAGTTTATTGATTATGTATTCAATGATAATAAGCTTGTCTGATCTTTACAATTTGTACAATAAAGTTTCTTCAAACTAAATGCAATGCTTCTTGACAAAATTTATATTAACCTATTTAACAGAACCTTTCTCCGTGAAAGTTATTCAGCTGTTTGCACAGAGCAATAATATTTTTGTAAATTGAACTGATTTAAAGCAAAAACGGAATAAATATTCCATCGTAAAAGTAGGTATCCAAATATTTATATAGTAAATTCTTACCTTGTATAGACTGGTTGATTTTGTCACCAAGATCATCTGATGCTGCAATGAAGTAAGTGGGTCATGAAAAATTACCGTTTCCAGAAGTGGATCTTGACCCACTAAAGTTGAAAACGGCTTGTACTATAGCTTCCTCGCAATAAAACTACAAGTAAAACTACGGATCTATGGATTAAAGATTTTTAATAATATACATACATAGTAAATTGTATTATCTAAACTTAAAAAATTCAATTACTGATGATCCAATATAAGAGAAGAAATCGCTAATAGATTTTAATGTTGTCGAAGCTTCTTGATTGGTATCTTGATTAGTAAAAGAAGCAATGTGAGGTATATAAGACGTATTATAGTTTTCCTGTACATAAGGCACATTTTCTTTATCCGCAATATTCTGTAAAGAATTTGTAAATAAATATAATATTCATTTTTTTTACTCATATAAATTAATACTCAACTTACACAATTGATGTTTTGGAAGCAATAACTATTCTGTTTGTAACTATTGTTATTTTTCAATTTTTTGAATCGTTTTAATAACATTAAACATCTATTTTCTGACTGTATATCTGCATCTGCTTCATTATCCTTCTTTAAGTACACAATTTTAGATGCATTCAAATTCACCTGTTGAACATGCAATATATTATAAAATGTAAACTCTAATAATAATCAATAATATTTGTGATATAAACCTCTGTTTCTTCGTCTAATCTTTTTCTTTTGCCAGAAATTATTGGGATATTATCAGATGGAAATAAATTAAGATTATTGTGTCTCAATGGTTTCCTCGAACTACTATCTTTCCTTAAGGTCTGTCTGCATTCAATGAACTAAAACAATAAAACAATACATACTAATTTTTGCATAAAAGATATTCAAGTAGAAATATTGTCTTATAGAAATACCTTTTTTATGGAACTCTGTATTGCCAATATCCATAAACTGCTATCTTCTTTTTCAGAGTAAAGTAAAAGTGTTTCATTTAAACAAGTAACACGAAATAATCCTCCACTCAAAACAGGTTCAATCTTGCATTTATTTAATGGTAAAACACAACATACGGTTAGTGAGTTTTGAGGATCACCCTTACAATACAGTAAAATATCATCAAAGAGAACAAAATATCTTCGATATGCTGAATTCCCTCGTCTTGAAACTCTCATTAATGGTCCTTGTTTAATTAATTTTCTACCAGGTTTAACCAAATTAATTTTGTTTACGATACACTTTTGAAGTTTCAATAATTTTTGTGTTTCTTCGTGCTGTTCAATTAAGGTGTTCATATGCCTTGCAGCTTTCTCAACTTCAACTAGACAAACTTTAGAAATAAAAGGCTAATGTTGTTCTATAAAATTTTAAATCATTTGATGTGGTATTAAATTTGATTTCATACATACCTTGTAAAAGGTTATATTCTTTGTGCTTATTAGGTGTATGTTGTAAAACTTCTTGTAACAGTAATTTATATCTAGGTATTCTTTGTATCGGCGTAATTAATAACGAAGATAACTTTCTACCAACTTCTGGTCTTGTTTCCTGCCTGTTAATAAAATTTTTAAACGTGAGATCATTTTCTTGTTTCATCTGCAAAAGAAACTTTGTTACGTATGGCCATCTTATAACTAATAAATTATAGTCAGTACCTGCAATAAGTATAAAATTTGCTCGTAATCATAAGCATAGACAGAATACAGCTTAAAAAATGGAGCCAATGTATGAAATGCACCAGCAATATTCTGTGGATCTTCCTTTAGTTCCTTTATTAACTCTCCACTAACATTATACAATGTTTTTATATTCTCAGATAATGTTGAAAGTAAACTGTGATCCAATAATTTTTTTTCAAACATTGGTTGTATAAAGTACTGAAAAATATATACATATTCCATATTATTAATGTAATATTTCAAGCACTATTAGATGTAAATAGAAAATACCTCCATTAAGATCTCCAATTGGCGTAAATAAGTAACTTCTGTTGTTAAAATTTCTTGAACTGCCTGAGATCTTAAATTTTTCTCTCTTTCTTCAAACTGTTTTTGATTGCTCTCATTCAAACTGTTAAGAACTGCAAATATAATGATGTTTCATATATAAAAAATATGTAAACAACATTCATTAATACTTGTCAACTATGTTTAATTTATACCTTTCATACGACTCCGCATACTTAAAACATTTCTGTCATTTATTATCTTTTTTAATTCAGAACTTAGAGGAGTTTGTGGTGATCTTGGTGAATTCATTGCAATTAATAACAGTTTTATAGAATATTATTTCAATTCTTTTTTTAATACTTTATATTATACATACATCCAAACACATATGCAAACGATTGTGTGTTTTAATTTAAATAAAATATATTATACTTTTACTGCTGCCTATTATAATACTGGTTTGGCACTACTTTCGAAAACATACATGTTGAAATTTAAATATTTTGCTACAGTCAATTTTTTAGTGAAATTTTAAAATGCCATCTGTACATTGCAGATTGTTTTATTGGTTGATCTAAGTCTAAAATAGGAGATCTAGCTTTATTACTAGAAAGTAGAAAGTTTTCGCATAAATGAATTTCCTAGATGTCCACATTATAATATTGGCTACATTGCAGTAGAGGCTAGCATATGCGAGTTGTCGAATATCAAAACATACGATGATGAAGTGACAATTTGATAAGAATTGAATTCGTAAATGTTTCGAATTTGCATTTTTATGAGGCTATTAATACGTATAGTAGCATTCAAGAAAATACCAAAACAACAGAAGTATATCAGTATAATATAATATTCTTCTTTTGAATGAGGTACAATATGGTTAATTTCTTAAAAATTTACTAATGGTTCGCGTGTCACCTGTGAAATGTCATGTCCGGGTAATAATTATTAATATAGTGCAAAACATACATATGAAGACAATATAAAATAATAGTAATATTATCTACCCTTATTTCGCAGTAGGTAATTATTCTTTTTTGCATTTCATAATTACGTAACAAAGTATGTTATTATGTAGATTTTGTTTTGTAAATTATATGCATTTATTGTCTTTTTTTAAAGAAAATTATAATAATTTTCACGAGCTAGATATATTTCCAACAGTCGAACTTGTGATTACTTACACGTAAGAATATTCGTAAATAGGTTAGGTTGTGTATAATGCTTCTGTTATGTTGTGAACCATATTAGTCACATTTAAATTAATGATAATAAATTGAATGTGCAACAGTTATAAACTATATTAAATAATGAATATAATTTTTTATTACTTAAAATGATTCCGTTACTGAACATAG
Source organism: Megachile lagopoda (assembly GCA_036983795.1). NCBI lineage: Eukaryota > Metazoa > Arthropoda > Insecta > Hymenoptera > Megachilidae > Megachile > Megachile lagopoda. The sequence continues at coordinate 9,547,426 of CM072798.1, forward strand.
AATTTTGACTCGCATGCGTATAATAATTATGAAAGTATGTTAAAATCTTATAATATAGTAGACGTGAATGTACAATAATATCTAATTAACACGTATTATATAATTATTATTATATGTTTCAGAATATTTGAATGATTATTGTGGCATCGAAATGTGCATATACAACATGTATAAGTACTTCTTAAAAAGTTTCATACAAGGAAATTGTATGAGTAAAGATTATTAGTAAACTCATCAATTGTCAAAAACAAATATTATATAGTGTTTAAAATGCCACAAGTGGATGGTGCTAATATACCAACTACCAATAATCAGACTAGTGAAACTGTACATAATCATAATACAAATAGTTCATCTCGTCCAGCTTTAAGTAATAACAATATGAATACTGCTAGGAACAATAATAATCAAAACCCGTTAGTTAATGTTCGGGATAGATTATTTCATGCAATATTTATTAAGGCTGCATTAATATATGCAAGGACATTTCCAAGGCCTGTCAGAAGATTTTTAGAATTTATGGCATTGCTGAAGGTAATTATGTTTCCAAAATTATCAGAAATTTATTAGTTTTATGTAATATACATTGTGCAATTGCTGATTTTTAATTTTTAGGCCATAGCAGCATTTTTTGTATTGGCTTATATTCATATAGTATTTTCACGAGCTCCAACTAATTGTTTGGAGCATATAAGAGATGATTGGCCTCGGGACGGTATATTAAGAGTTGAAATACTTAGGAATGGAGGTGATGATTATAGCATTGAAAAAAGTTATGCTAAGGAAGAAAAATTACGACAAGAAAAAGTTGATGATTTAACTAATGCTTTGGGGATATTAACTAAAGATGGGTAAGAATAAATATGTTATATTAGATTTTAAAAATTCGTCCTGATTTTTATTAACATGTGTTGATCAATTTTTTGTTATTCTATTTATAGGTTTATTAACATTGAACCATCTGCTGTTGACGAGGAACGTGATACTGTTAATATATCTAATGAAGAAAATAATGAAAGTTTAACATTAGCTGAAAAAGAAGTAATTGTCAGAAGTGCTACTGTTTCTGGTGAAATGCAAGATTCAAATTTAAATATAAATAATACAATAACTCCTTGGTTATCAACAAAACTTTGGAACGAAATGAATGTAGATAATAAAGAGGTAAATATTAAATGAATGATACACAGTATTCTATCTGTTTAATTATGTTTGAAATTAATGTTCCAGGTATTAGATGAAAAGATAGTGTCATTAACAGGTGGGCAGAATAATACTTTAGAACAAGACACAAATAAACTAAATAAAGAAGATGTTATTCAACCTTTGAAGGATCAGAATTCTGAAGTGAGAACAGGTAACATAAGTTTTGATATCGATACTGACTACAATAATGAGTATTATTATATTATTTCATAAATGAATCTCTCTCTTCTAGACGATGGTTATATCGTTGAATATTCATTAGAGTATGGTTTCTTGAGATTATCACCCGTAGCACGACAAAGATTGAACATTCCCGTAAAGATTGTTACTTTGGATCCTGCTAATGATAAATGTTTCGGTGATGCTTTCTCAAGAATAATACTAGATGAATTTTTGGGATACGATGATTTATTAATGGCGAGTATTAAGACGTTAGCAGAGCACGAGGACAATAAAGGATTTTTACGGTAAGCGAATTTGTTAATTCAGCAGGTTTTGTAATTATTTATGTATGGCTATATTCATAGCGATATTGCGTTTGTTATAGAAATGTGGTTACGGGAGAACACTATCGTTTTGTAAGCATGTGGATGGCCAGAACTTCGTACCTCGCTGCATTCTTCATCATGTTAGTTTTTGTAAGTACATTCTTTTAAATATGTGATTGTATGTACTATTAAATAGTTGTATACACGAATCGCGTTACGATAGCTAAAAATCCATAAATTCGAATGGGTAAATACATAATCTAAATGTTCGTTTCTTAAACCTAACGTTAGTTGCATTAAATTTACTTTTACGTCACGGTATGCGCAATAGTATCGCAAATGTTAGATGTGGCATGAATCTAGAATATTCCGAAGGTGCAAATTAGATTCAGTTTCACGCGCTACGTGTTTTCGATCCGAATATATTCCTCTCCGTCAAGGGGATGATATCACACATATCTACGCGACAACCTAGTACGTGTAAAAGGATATGGCAATCAATTCAAAGTAATCACGCACTGAGATAACCCGTGTATAACCCTCCAACCCCGTACACCCTTATACGTGGCGATCCCCTTGAAGTTGAACCGTTGAGTATAAATCAACGTTATTAGAGGCATCATATTCGTTGTAGAGGTCCCAAGTCGGTAATTTTGTATTAAATTGTTCCCAAATATCTTACGTACCACCTAACGAGTGATTATAATGATTGTTTAAAATTTCCACCATGAAGTGTTCCACCTTAATCAATTCCATTAATCGTTTCGTTCTTTCATTTTGTAAATAAATTTTATAACATTTGCTCCGTAGTCAAATAAGCGATTTTTATCACTGCATTACCTGGCAACGTAAATATTATGGATGCCAGGCGGATTGTGAAATTTCGGGGTATTCCCTGGCGTTAGGAGGTGATTGGATCATGTACGGTCCAACGAATAGCTTCACTCCTGTTTAATAGGTTTACGTCGACCGAACAAATGAGTAATATTGCATACTACTAACAATGATTCAAATGCAATTCATTGTGCATCAGTCTACATCTAATTCATATCTAGGCATTCAGGATGGATGTAGAGTGAAAAGCCAATTATTCTATGCATGAATAATTTTATTAGCATAAATGTTCAAATATGGATGGTAACATTTTTAGCAGATTTCTGTCTCTGTTAATACGATTCGCTCATGTGGAACGAATATGGCCAATGAAAATCACGATGACGTGATACAAATTTTTTAATTTTCAAATTCATAAATCTTCAAATTCTTAAATAGTGAGCTACTTAAATCATCAAATTCTCAAATCCTCTTCCTAAGTCCACACTTTCCAAATTCTCAGACTTTTAATAATTCCTCTACTGTTTAGATTAACTACCCAAATTCCCAGAATGAGTAATGTAGAGCACGTGTTGATTCATAAACTTCTTCACGAAATTTTGAATACGCTCCAACATTATAATTTGCTGAACATTTCGCTACTATACATTTCGAATCAGCCAGAGTTCTTGGAGTTATGATGTAATATTTCATGTAGAACATTGGAAACGCTTCGCCGGTTGAGACAAGAGATGGGTGAATCTCGTGGCACAACACGTGAATGTTGCTGCATTGCTTGGGGGTGCTCTACCTGGAATCACCCTCGGTCAATCCACCGTTCTGGAGTCACGTGTACTCCGAGACTGTCGTCATCTACGTATTACCCTATATTATTCCCCCTGTCATGTGCACCCATTCGATTCTGTCCTTTCAATTGTGCCATCTTCCTTTCCATGCATCCCAATTGTTACTAAATTTTCGTCATTCTCCTGACAGAAGAGTATGGATATATCAACATCCTTAGAAGAATACAAATTTTTATTTTTGACTCTTTAACATCTGATGCAGACCTTACATTATAGAATAATTAATTTGTAAATATTGTGATTGTACATTTAGAAAATGTGCAAATTTCTAGGGAGGTGACGCGAGTTCTTAAGGAAATATATTTGACGGACAGAATGTTAATGCGAGTAAAATATTCATTTTAGTGTATTTTTTTCTTGCACCGGTTTTCCTCGTAAATAACATCGACGCGTCTGCAAAGTACCATTAAACGCTTCCGTTACCAAGGTTTCCCATTGCAAATAGTGAATTATCCGGCGGGTGCCAGGTGCTAGCTCAATCTGAACCGTTCGCAATTGAATTGCACCGTTCGCTCTCAACCCGGTAACCGAGTGCGATCGTTCGGCTTGCGATTTATCTCGCAACGCGTCTTCGTTGCAATTTTCTTTTATTCAGTAATAAACACCTTTAGCCTGTTTTGTTGCGCGCATTAATTGACGCGACGTTCGTGAAAATTATCTTCGAGTTGAAACGGATCTTCATTTAGATTATTTGTTTCGAAACAAGTAAATTACTGCGCGATTTTCTTGTTGCTCGTATCGGAGTTTTATTTTTATCGTAACGCGATAACGTTTTGTATCTTTCATCGATTATATCGGGTTATAAAATTTTATTCGCTTCACAGAATTGTAATAGTTTAATAGCGCAATTATTTATTTTTCAGACGATCTCCATTTCGATGTTGCTGCGATACTCGCATCACCAGATCTTCGTTTTCATTGGTAAGTAACTGCAATTGATAATCGTATTAAAAATGATTTAATTTAATCGTAGCTGCTTTCGTGATATCATGAATATTGATATGTAGCCGGCATTTTATATATATTTCTCTTTTAATAATGCTTTCGCGCTTAATTTGATTTTTGATGAAATTTCGCGTTCCAACGGTGAATTTCATACGGTTATTAATAACCCAGACTGAATAATAAATTGCAGAACGAGAAAAAAAATTGAAAATACGATTATAATGTTTTTCATTCAGCTAATTCGCAACTTTCTACACAATTTTTGATCAAATTTTTTCAAATTTTATGGCAAAATTTTATTTAATCATACGAAAAAAATAAAGATGTTTGGAACACATACTAATATAAACGTGTAACTATTACATACACTAAAATTTTCAAAGCGTCATTTTGCAAAAGTAAATCCAGTAATCCATGTTGAAATAAATTCCAAAGTCGAACTTTTCTACGCGTCGCAAATTGATAAAGCAGATAAATTCGCAAAAATATTTTGCGTCGATGCTTTTTTCGAAGCTAATCAATCGTTTGAAATCAATCTCCTCGATCTCCGATATCAAGGGGTGAACAACCTTTTTTTATCAGATAACCAAATGACGGAATTAATTCATTTTTGTCGCTTTCATAAATTGAAAATTAAAGTCGATATCGGTTTACAAAGGCGCTTTATCTATCGAAGTACATCTTGAAAAAATGCCCGTTATCCGAACATCTAAGATTACGCCCCTTATCCAGAAGCTCCTGCAGATATATAAGGTCTCTCTTCTCTCGTTTTCGTATATACCAGTTTGCAAACGTTTACAAAGATCGTTAATAATCGATTGTTTCTAAAATCATACTCGTAACAATGGTTTTCGAGTTGAGCGCGTTCTGGACATTGGTGATCATTTTGATCGTCATCTGCTTTGCAAAATTATTCTCATCCCACTTTCGAGAGTTTACCTACTGGAAGAGGAATGGGGTACCATACATAAAATCGACTGTAATGTACGTTAGAGCTTGGAAAGTTCTACTCGGTTTCGATGCTTTTCACAAGTACTGTCAATCTCTGTACAACTACAATCCAAAAGTAAGGTACATTGGCACGATAGAGGCCAAAAGACACACCATACTCTTGCGCGATCCAGAATTAATCAAACTTGTGACCGTGAAATATTTCGACCATTTCCCCGACCACCGAAGCTTCATCACCGAGGAAATGGACCCGATTTTCGGGAAGAACGTGTTCTCCTTAAAAGGCGATCGCTGGAGAGAGATGAGGAACACCCTGAGTCCATCCTTCACGGCCAGCAAGATGAAGTTCATGTTCGGTTTGGTGTCCAAGTGTTGCGAAGGATTTGCCGACTACCTCTACGATCATCCGGAGTTGTCCTCCTCCTTGGAGGCCAAAGACGCGTTCACCAGGTACACCAACGACGTGATAGCAACCGTGGCCTTCGGGATAGACGTGAACTCCCTGAAACATCGCAACAACGAGTTCTACCTGAGAGGAGTCGACGCGACCAAGTTCAGCGGCGTGTTTCGTATGTTGAAGTTCATGGCCTTCAACCTGTTTCCGCGCGTGATGAGAATGGCGGGCTTCAAGTTCTTGTCCCGCTCGACGACCACGTTTTTCTGCAAAACCATCACCGAGACGATCAAAACTCGCGACAAACAGGGTATCGTCAGACCGGACATGATCCATCTTCTGATGCAGGCTAGAGACGAAGGGAAACGCGAGATAACGGACGACGATATCGTCGCTCAGGCTTTCATCTTCTTTCTGGCGGGTTTCGACACGGTTTCCGTGCTCATGTGTTTCGCGGTCTACCAGCTAGCTTTGCATCAGGACGTTCAGGAGAGGCTGCGCGAGGAGGTGGACAGTCACTTGGAGGAAGACGGCCAGATCTCGTACGAGTCCTTGCTGAAGATGAAGTACATGGACATGGTGATCTCGGAGACGCTCAGACTTTATCCTCCGGTGCTGTTGACCGACAGAGTTTGCGAGAAGAAGTTCGATCTGCCTCCAGCTGCGGATGGCTACAAGAGTGTGACTGTACAGCCAGATGATAACGTAATGATCCCGGTTTATGCTCTGCACAGGGACCCCCAATATTTTCCAGACCCGGAAAAGTTCGATCCTGAGCGGTTCAACGACGAGAATAAAAACAGCGTTAATCCTTACGTGTACATACCCTTCGGCGTGGGACCTCGACAGTGTATCGGTAATCGGTTCGCGTTGATGGAGACGAAAATTTTGATAGTTCATTTACTGCGGAGGTTTGTAATAAAACCTAATGAAAAGACGATGATTCCCATCGTGTTCAAGAACGCTAGCTTCTCGTTGATTCCGAAAGACGGGTTCTGGATTAGTTTGGAGAAGAGGGTAGCTTAGACTTGTATATTTTGCGATTGTATTATTAGGGAAAATAAATTGAATGGTGTTGGACTCGAATAAAATTGAGAGGAAGTTTAAACCCAAGTGAGATGCCTTGTTTTTCATGTTTTATTTCTGTATTCCATATGCATTGAGTTCTGATCACTGCGCACAACCGATTTTACGAACCGTACATTGTATAGTTGTTAAGTATCAGCATGGTTGATTCTAAAGATCTTACAAGAAAATATAACGAAATTACATAACCACCCGATATCCTATCACATAGTTTCTCACTTCAAACGATACCAATAATTGATCGACACCTGAGAATGGTTAAATGACGAAAGTGTGCTACATCTTATTCGGGTATCTACTTTTGCAGCTGCTTGAATGACTCGTCTCAATTGAAACGGCGTAGTTACGATTCCGTCGCATCGCCTCCTCTCTCATTCTCCTCTCTTTCTTGCATTGATAAACCTTGTACACGCGTTCGTTCGCATTTATAAGGTTGTAGCTGCGGATTGACAGCTACATTCTCGTGCGTGACTATCATGGAGATCCTCTCGTCTTGGTCAGCGTTCTCCATACTGGCGATCACGCTGATCGCCATAATCTTCGGTAAATTAATCGCGGCGATATACTGGGATCAGACCTATTGGAAAAAGAAAGGTGTGCCTTATTTCCAATCCTTACCGCCGTTTGGTTCCATGTTCAAGCACATATTTCGTCGATTAAATATCGTCGATCACAGCCAGTCGTTGTACAACCTTTATCCGGACGCCAGGTACGTGGGATTCATGAACATTATGACGCCATCCGTGATGATCCGCGATCCCGAACTGATCCGAGACATAGCCGTGAAACATTTCGACCACTTCACCGACCATCTGCCGTTCATCAGCGAACACGTCGAGCCTATGTTCGCGAAAAACATAGCGATACTGTGCGGCGAACGCTGGAGGGAGATGAGAAACATTCTCAGCCCGTCTTTCACGTCCGCCAAAATGAAATTCATGTTCGGGCTGGTGTCGAAATGCTCTCGGACGTTCGTCGATTATTTGATCGACAATCCCGAGTACACACGCATGATGGACGCCAAAGATGCCTTCAGTAGATACGCCACTGACGTCATATCGTCGGTTGCGTTTGGAGTGAGCGTGGACTCGATGAAGGATCCCGAGAACGAGTTCTTTATGCGAGGGAAAACCATCATGTCCCAGATCTTCGGGCGCCTATACAGATTGATGATGGCTTACGTGTTTCCACACTTCTCGAAAATGATCGGACTGAGAGTCATCGAACCGGAAACCGTAGATTTCTTCCGTAGACTAGTCTCGGAAACAGTGAAGGCACGTGTTGAGCAGGGTATAGTTAGACCGGACATGTTACACCTTCTGATGCAGGCTAAAGACAAGGAGGACCTAACGGCGCCGATGACCGTCGACGACATCGTTTCTCAGGCCTTCATCTTCTTTCTCGCCGGCTTCGATATGCCCTCTAACCTGATGGCCTACATGGTCTACGAGCTGGCGATGAATCCGGAGGTCCAGGAGAAATTGCATAACGAAGTGGATCGTTATTACGAAGAGACGGACGGGGAAATTTCGTACGATGCCCTCATGAAAATGGAGTATATGGACATGGTGATCTCCGAGACGAATAGGAAGTATAACAGTGCGGTATTCATCGACCGACTTTGCACGCAGACGTATGAATTACCACCCCCTGTGCCTGGATGCGGCAGTGTCACTCTGAACCCAGGTGCTAACGTGTGGATCCCCGTTTACTCGCTGCTTCACGATCCCAAATACTTTCCGGATCCGGAAAAATTCGATCCTGAAAGATTCAGCGAAGAGAATAAGGACAAGATCGTTCCCTACACGTACATCCCTTTTGGAGTCGGACCTCGACAGTGCATCGGCAATCGATTCGCGTTGATGGAAATCAAGATTTTGATGTTTCATTTCTTGCGGAAATTTGTGGTTAAACGTAACGAGAAAACGGTGCCGTCCATCATTTATGCTAAGGGCACGTTTGCGTTACTTCCGGAGGATAAATTATTGTTTACTTTGGAGAAAAGGGACGTTTAAGTTGAAGATTTTTTGTTAATTTTTGTACAGATTGACTGCTTGGATAAAATTTCATTTCAAAGAATTGCGACTCGGATAAGATTACATATTAATGAACTTGTGATTACTGATTGTGACTTATTTAATCATAATCTTGAATTTTATACCAGTGATAATTAAATTATCTTGTGTGACTTCTTTGTTAAAATTTAAGATTCCCAATCCACTCGATATTCGAATCCACGACTTCCATACTAATCATTTAATTACTAGAAAGTAACTTAAAGTCTGAGAAGAATTTAATCTGTAAACTGAATCATATAAAGAATTGAAACCAAGAGATTCATGTTCTTATATTCATAAAAAGTAACGAAATAAAATTTGTGGAGGAAAGAGTAATCAAAGAGAATTTCGCGTTCATTAATTGCACATCGAGATAGCGATTTGAGATTGCAATTTATCTGCAAGGAACATTGGCGAGGAGCAGCGCAGTTTATTGAAGCGATTTACGTAACGGGCCTTCTACTCCCTCCTTCTCTGTCGCTCGTGCGACGATAAAACCGTCCATGTATTCGTCCATACTTATAACATTCCTCCTACTTACCAGATAGAGTCGTTCGTAATCCATCCACCGCGGCAATGGAGTCCGCGTCGTTTTCTTTTTCACTGAAGCTGTTGGTGATCGCTTTTTCCATCGTCGGTTTGGCCAAGCTCATCTCGATCGTGTACATTCAGCACACCTACTGGAAAAAGAAGCACGTTCCCTACATCAAAGGGATGCCGGTGTTCGGCTCCTCCTGGAAGCTTTTTCTCCGTCGCATTTCCTTTCCAGACTGCTGCAAATTCATCTACAATTATTACCCCGACCTACGGTACGTGTGCGTGATGGATTTCTCGACGCCGGCCGTGGTGATCCGCGATCCGGAACTGATCCGAGAGATCGCCATCAAGAACTTCGAGTATTTTCCCGATCACCAGAGCTTCATCAACGAAAAGATCGACCCGATTTTCGGCAAGAACGTGTTCTCTCTGCGGGGCGAGCGCTGGAAGGAGATGAGGAGCACTCTGAGTCCATCTTTCACCGCCAGCAAGATGCGATTCCTTTTCGAGTTGGTGTCCAAGTGTGCCCAAGAGTTCGTCAACTATCTGTACAACCATCCAGAGTTCTCAGTCTCCATAGAGGCGAAAGACGCGTTCACCAGGTACACCAACGACACCATCGCCACGGTGGCTTTCGGCATCAGCGTGAACTCGCTGATGGATCGCGAGAACGAATTCTACAAGAAAGGCGCGGACGCCACGAACTTCGCCGGCGTCTTCCGTTTGATCAAGTTCCTGTTGTTCCGTATGAATCCTCGGCTGACCAGGATGGCCGGGTTCTCGTTCCTGTCCCGAGACACGGCCAGCTTCTTCAAGAAAGTCATCTTCGAGACTGTGAAGTCGCGGGACGAGAAAAATATCGTTCGGCCGGACATGATTCATCTTCTGATGGAGGCCAGGGATAAAGAGAAGCCCGTGTCGCGTCAGATGACCATCGACGATATCACCGCTCAGGCGTTCATCTTCTTCTTGGCCGGTTTCGATACCTCCTCGAAGCTGATGTGCTACATGGTTCACGAGCTGGCCGTTAATCCGGATATTCAGGAGAAGCTGCGCGACGAGGTGGATCGTTACATTCGCGAGGGGAACGGCGATATATCGTACGACGCGCTGTCCAGGATGAAGTACATGGAGATGGTGACTTCGGAGGCACTCAGGAAGTATCCGCCGTTGGTCCACATCGATAGACTCTGCGCACGGAAGTTTCAGCTACCTCCGGCTGGACCTGGTTACGATAGTGTCACGATATATCCGGACAATGTTGTTTTGTTTCCCGTTTACGCGCTGCATCACGACCCTAAATACTTTCCCGACCCGGACAAGTTCGACCCTGAACGTTTCAGCGAGGAGAATAAAGATAAGATCGACCCTTACACGTATCTGCCCTTCGGGCTTGGACCGAGGAAGTGTATCGGCAGTCGGTTCGCGTTGATGGAGACCAAGATCTTGATCGCTCATCTTCTGCATCGGTTCTATTTGAAGTGCACCGAAAAGACTCAAGTAAAGATCGAGTTTAGCAAGAAGAACTTCTCGATAACGCCTGATGGAGGATTTTGGATCGGTTTGGAGAGCAGGAGTTCCGTCTGAAATTCTTTTTCTGTTTTTATATTTGGCTAATTTTTTTTATACGTGTTTATGAATGCAAGTTTTGAACGGTGTGATTTCTTGTGTGTTGAAATTATTTATTCGTGTCGGATTAATGGGAATGTGAATCGTGAATTTAATCTGTTGAATTATGATAATGTATTTCTACGAAGTGGTTTCTTGCTTAGAATATTATCCTTGATTTCTTATAGAAATATTGTACTTCGACTTTGTATCTTCAGTGCGGTCTTTGTGTTAAAAGTGTGTAACGAGTTCGTGATTCCATTAATCGGACGATGCTGCTTTTATTTTAGCTTCGGTCTAATCTTAGGACAACTATCTTAACGTAATGATAATTAATTATATAACATTGGTATCTGCATTATGAATTGTACTATTTTTACACTGCGAAACTGGATTATTTCAATTTTATGTGTTACACACGTGTCGATCAGATTATTGACTTCGTTGAAATTGTTATTCTGTCAGCGTTTGCAGCCAATTTTTTACTATTTCAGTATAATGAAACGTAATAGGGTTAATTTATCTTGACAAAATTTGTTACGTTCCGAAATTATAACCGAAATAATGACAGATGTATATTACTGTTTATATTTGCAATTCTATTTTAAGAACTTCTGTATGCCAAATAACTATCATAGCAGTTTTTTTAAACTCTCAGAATTGTACATATGACTATATTTTAATAAAAATACCGCACAAACATTTCATCGATATTTAAATAGTATATTTTCTGAATGTAAATAAGATGTTGAGGAAGGTATTTTAAATTGTATGTAAATAAAAAGTTTCATTCTTTCTCGTAGATAAATCGTGTAACACAGATTCGAGGTTAATGTTTATGTTGCAATGAGTAATTCATTACCATAATAGCGTTAACCTCGAATCAAGTGCAGACGATACCAAACCAGTTTATCTAATCGCACAGAGCGTTAAATTTGTTTGTTCATGCAAGGTTTAATCGTGTTTCTATCGTGCCACCATTTTTCCCTTCCGTGTCACGTTATTTTATTTACCTTGGAAATGTTTTTGCAGCTTATTCCTCTCTTCTTTTATTCCATATCATTGTCGTTCTTTTTCGCGAGGATTTCTTATAGAAACATCAATAACATTTAATTTCCCTTATCGATTATTAGATACGACACAATGGTTTTTCCTTAATTACAGCTTTACTCTTGGAAAATGGTGATGTAATGAAAAGCGTGAAACAAGGTTCAGAATATGCGGAATATAACCTTGTTATATTTATAACTTTTATATCCAGCATTCTCTGGTTTCAATTTTTCATCTCCTATTCGAGCATTTCAAATTTGTCGATAAGTTCAATTTTAAATAAATTTACAAAATTAGTACAGAACGTACTATAAAATTATATGCCAGCTGTAAAAATACGAAAATCAGGATAGAATGTCTACAGTAATACGTGACAGAAATACATTAAGAAGTTCAATGACCCGCGACTATTTTTCTTTGAACGTTTCGCCTAACCGGTTTGATGTAATCAGTGAGTCAGTAGTATCTAGAAAATTATCGCCGATCGCGGTAGTTTATATCTTTAATGGGTACTCTTTAAGAGTGTCGTACGTTAATCAGCCGGTGATAATAATACAAGACCTTTCGATGTTTGTGTTCAAAGTTGTAGTCGTAAAAGGAAAAGGCAGCGAGCAATTTAGACCTGACTAATTAGCAGTGCCATGCTATTTTTAACTTTCCTTCGACAATTTTGCGTTAGAAATTAAACAAGCGTTACATGTCAAACACAGTATATTCTTTTCGTTATTCAAACATTTTTCGTACAATTTTATCTGTAAATTAATTCTTGAATCAATTTAATTCTTACGTAGGTAAGAATCAGAGGGTTAGTTCAACGAGAGTGAAACAGGTACTGATGTCAACCCACGAGTTGGCGTGTGAGCTATGCCGCACTCGTGACGTACTAATGACACACTCGCGACGCACTAATGACGCACTCATGACACACTCCTGACGCATTAACGACGCACTCGTGACGCAATGACGCATTTGTGATACTTGTGACGCACTAGTGACGCACTCGTGACATACTAATGACGCACTCGTGACACACTCGTGACGCATTCGCAGTTCAAATGTAAATTTGGGATTTGGGAATCTGAAAATTGAAATGTTGGGTGATTTAGAAATTGTTGAATATAGTAATTTGGGAATTTGAGATTTTGGGAAATTGGGAATTGAGGATTTGAGAATTTGGGGTTCTGGAAATTTGGAAATGTAGAAATTTCAAAATTTGAGAATTAGGAAAATTGACAATCAGGGATTTGAGAATTTGGGGTTTTGGAGATTCGGAAGTGTAGAAATTTCGAAATTTAAGAATTAGGAGAATTGAGGACTTGAGAATTTGAGATTTTGGAAATTCGGAAGTGTAGAAATTTCGAAATTTGAGAATTAGAATTGTAAATTCTTCTCATATTTTTGGCACGCGTGAATGTTCAATTTGGGCGTAATAATTTGCTCATGTCCCACGAGTTGGCGCGTGAGCTATGACGCACCCGTGACGCACTCGCAGTTCAAGCATTATCAATTTTCAATTTAGATTTAATAATTTACGTACGGATGTCAACCCACGCGTGACCCAAAATAAAAGAAGCTCTATCCACTGTAAACACTTCCGTTACATTTCGGCGTATAAAAACAATGACAATAACAACCGCTTCAATTCGCGCTATTTCTTGAGAGACGTTTACCGTCATTGTTTTTCGCCTAATTGGTGACCGTGACAGCCAATTGCTCCTCCGAAAATACACGTGAGGCGTTTTTCTATTCCGACCAATTAAAGTAACGCTTCTGAAGCCAGTCTCCCCGCGCCAGCACGTGGGTTGACATCGGTACGTTGGCACGCATGAAAAAATAATTTCATGACACGCTTGCCGGTTGGCGAACTTTAGATTATATAGGGCAAGATGGAGGAGTCTAAGAGTTTTAACGAGCAGCGGGAGCGGTTTTAGTGGGTGATATTTTGAAATCTAAAATTCATTAAATCGAAACACCAAGGTTGTGACGGAAATTTGCAAACGGCGATCCTTGAGCTGTTATAAAGAAGAGCCGACATGCGTCGTCATTTGGGAATTGCTCAACTTCTTAATTACATTGCCGTGCTTCAACTAAGTTATAGAAGAAAGTGCCTTTATGAAAGTTTATTAGTTATCCCTGAATAATTGAGCACTTGACGTCTAATTTCTTTACTGACCCAAAGATATCATTTTTAATTCCTTCGAAAATATTTTAAGCATTATCCTTCGACCACAACTTTTCGTACGCTAAGTTTGAAGAATAAAATGTTTTAGGGGAGGACAGAAATTAACCGTTACATGGTTACTTTGTACACAAGAATTTTGCAAATATATTTACATGTCAGTATATTTTATATAAATTCATATTGATATATTTTCGATGACTTTATATATGTTACTGAAATGGAGATACTTATTCCATAAATGCATCTGGAAATGCAGTTGTGTAAAATGCACCCGTTAAAAATAAGAAACAGAAATTTCTCTCCTATAAAATTTTCGTTCGTAAAATATGTAAAGTGCGATAATCCGAAATTAGTCGTGATCGTCTGAAAGACGGAGCGAAAATAAATTAATGAAAGATTGTACATGGATCGAGTATAGAAATAAAAGCGAAATCCTGTCCCCACCGTTTCGAGGCGGCAGCGATCGAAACTTCTCTAGAACTTAAATCGAGATCGAGAAAGTTTTGAAATTAATTCTTATTGAGCTTTGAACCGACTCGTCGAACACGACACGATTTCTTCATGACCCTCAACTTGTTTAATAACCTTTCGCTGGGAAACTTTTCGTCACGCAGCATCTAATAAATATTAAATTCGAACCGTTCGTCGTCGAGCATAACGATTTCGATACAATATCTTCTGCATTTGTACTGTTTCATGTATCGAACACTCGCGATTTTTCTCATCCTACCCCAATAAAACAATTCTTTATTCCGATAGATTTTACAAACAATTTAAGGTAGAAATGTAATTTAACCTCAATGTCAATTAAAATAACTCCACAGACCTGCTTTTACAGTAGAAATACTTCAAAATGTCTAACATTATCTTCAAAATTACATCTTTCAGTGGAATTGTTTTATTCGCAAGGTTGCAACTAAATTTACATGTTACGTTTCATGTGAAATATACTTCTTTTTCGTTTGTTTCAGTGGATCTGCTTCAAATGCTGGAGTTCAACTTAACGGTAACATTTCCGGCAGCATCTTTGCTCACGGTGATCCTAGCACTTGTCGGTGAGTCATTTTTCAGACTGAATTATTTTTCCTTGACAAAATTTACCTTCACATATTTCAGATAATTTACAATTTATTCTTGACATTAGATCTTGTGCAAAGTTTGCATCAAACATTCGAATCTCAATGAACAGTTTACTGTGTCCAAAGTTTAAAGCAGTGTCCCAAATTGACCTAGTCATTCGAGAAAATCGCAATAAATTATAATTAAACCGTATTCATTCACAAGCGCAAGGTTTCAGGTGAAAGTCGAGCAGGTGTCAGCCGAAGGTGCAAAATATTAAACGCTTTTTACTAAATCAGAGCATCTCCCGGTCTCGTTCCCTCGCTGATACGATGTTAGCTTAGTTACAAAGCTGATTGGCCGGGACGGTTAACCCAGGATTCTGCATAAATTTCTGATGAAGGCGCAACAGTTGGGTAACCCGCTCGGAGCCCATTTAGTAACAGTGGCGGCGTCGGTGGTTTCCCTACCACCGCGACGCCCATTTCCATTTCAACCTGAATCTCCTCTTCACGCTTCGCCGTCAATGTCCGTCAGCGTTGTCCAATTGACCTGTGTGAAGTGCGATATCGCTAATTCTTTTTCAAGATTCTCCAAAACTTTCACTTTCATTTCCTAACTTACTTTCCATGTGTCAAGGACCTTAACATCACATCTATATTGATACTATGATAATTCTAGAATATATATGTACTGATCAACTCTGCACGGTGATCAGGTGTGGCTTTAAGTAGGCGATGACTGTGCGTCATCACTCGGTCAAACCAGTTCCACGAGCTCAACATTGATATACGTGTCACGTAGACATTTTCGTTAAACTTCTCTCTGAATTGATCGAACATAACTCATATGCCATCCTTTTAGGATGTTACATCACAGCCATTGTGTGTGAAGAATACTAAAGTGCATAGCTTTTTTGGGACAACTGGTTTTCAACTGATGTCATATCTTGAAATACTCTTGTCATCAAATTTAGTTAGGTCTAACTGTTAGCTCAAACACTTTCGAAATTGGACATTTTGTACAATACAGTCTGATAATGCATTCAGGGTTTCAGAATAGTTTCCTCCAGATCTTCTGACTTCTGGAAACGTTGGAATATAATGCTAGGTTCATTCAAACCTTTCAAATCATCAAATGTAATTGTACTTTCGAAGTTGGACATTTTGTAGAATACAGCCTGATGTATCGTGTGTTTCAGACTAGTTCTCTTCAGATGTTCTGACTTTTGGAAATGATTCAAGGTTGATCGACATCTTCCATGTCATGAGATCTGACTGTCCTTTCAAAATGAATCATTTCGTACGATGAAGCTTGACAATATACTCTGTGTCTGAGAGTAGTCCTCTTCAGATCTTGCGTCTTTTGGAAAAGTTAGAACATGATTGAAGGTTGATCGACATCTTCCATGTCATCAGATCTGACTGTCCTTTCAAAATGAATCATTTTGTACAATAAAACTTGACAATATACTCTGTGCCTGAGAGTAGTCCTCTTCAGATCTTGCGTCCTTTGGAAAAGTTAGAACATGATTGAAGGTTGATCGACATCTTCCATGTCATCAGATCTGACTGTCCTTTCAAAATGAATCATTTTGTACAATAAAACTTGACAATATACTCTGTGTCTGAGAGTAGTCCTCTTCAGATCTTGCGTCTTTTGGAAAAGTTAGAACATGATTGAAAGTTGATCGACATCTTCCATGTCATCAGATCTGACTGTCCTTTCAAAATGAATCATTTCGTACGATGAAGCTTGACAATATACTCTGTGTCTGAGAGTAGTCCTCTTCAGATCTTGCGTCTTTTGGAAAAGTTAGAACATGATTGAAGGGTGATCGACATCTTCCATGTCATCAGATCTGACTGTCCTTTCAAAATGAATCATTTCGTACGATGAAGCTTGACAATATACTTCGTGTTTGAGTCCTCTTCAGATCTGACTTTCGAGAACGTTAGAATAAGCAATATTCAGACCTTTTACGTCATCTGACTAACCTTCCAAAACTGAACATTTCGTACAATTTGTTCAAAACTTCCTTCTTGATATTCGATGAGTTTATGATTAAGGTTGGAGAAGTAGATTAATATCGATCCATGAATGACCGTAGATATCGAATGGGGTGCTCGGATGGTCAATTTTGTTGAGAAACGATCGAGGTTTATAGCGTCTTGCAGGGCCACCAGTTGCACGGTATTCGAGCAAAATGGCAACAGGAGTGGTAAATTTCCGGATTCGTGCCCGTGAGAATCGCGCCCGCCCACGTGTGTGTATATTGGGTTTACCGGTGGATGTAGAAGAAGGAAAGGAAGCCTTAGGGAAGTTGTTATCTGGAGTAATGGGTTCCGGTTCCTGTGTCGCTTCCTGCCCTCCATCCGTCATCCTGCAGTTCTCTCTGGCGAGTACTTTCACGATTTCTCCTACTCGGCCCTCTGTCCCTTCGCTATATGCCCACCATATTTTCCGCCCTCTTTCTTCCTTGCTTTTCGCGAGAGTCTCGCGTTTCTCGCGACGATAAATACCGTAAAAGAGCCACTTCCGATGATATACGCTGCGTGCTCGGTTATGGATCTTTCGAAATTATCATTTTTTCCCATGTGTTCGACTATCGGAGAGTGCTTTTCTATACCTGATAAGATACGAGTTGGCAATTGTTTTAATGTTAAAGGTGGAACTTGATTTTATTTTTGTGGAATAGGATAACAATCGTATGTAGACCTATGAGAGTACTTGGGACTTCTGGAAGATGAGATGTTGGATCTCAGGAATTTTGGTGCTTTAGCATTTTACGGATTTAGAATTTTAGGGCGTTGTGAGTTTGAAACTAAAGAAATTTGGGACTTCAAGATTTTAGAACATTGAGAACTTCAAATCTTTGAACTCCCCTTGGATTTAGTACTGATTTTGACATTTTTTAACTGTGGGGGGCTTCAAAATGTCGGATTATTTGGTAATAATTTGTACTATAATAATTTGCTAAAATAATCAGAAGTTTTGACGAAAGAAGTTTAATCAGAAATTTCTGCACGAGTTTGTCCATCAAACCGTTCGGTATCGCCAACAGAACAGTTAACCTTTTACACGTTTTGATACCCTTTGTCGCGTCCATGATTTTGCTAGGGTGCAGTGCATGAATTCACGTGAAATCGAGCACGCGTCGTACGGCATTTGGCGTCGGGAAACAACCAGGAAGACGATTCTGCATAATGGAACGTCAAAGAACGGAATCACTGGCGCCCCTGCGCATCAGTGACGCATGATTGACCACCTAACATGCTGTAAACACATTTTCAGGAACGGTCAGAACACGTTGAACTCGCTGCTGTTTCGTTTATCTGCTTACGACCCCGTCGAAACATCTTCGCTTTTATCCGTATCGGGGAACAAGCATCTCGACAGACATTTTTAACACGTTACGTATGCTGCGAGAAATTTCACGCTCGCGATAAAACTTTTCAAAATTTCAACTCGTTCTAGCTGCATTGCATATCTACGGTTCTATGAACATACGAAAATTATGACTTAGCTATTTAGGAATATATGAACTTAGGGATTTTGGGATTCGGGGATTAAGGAATCTAACATCTAGGGATCTACAAGTATAGTACTAGTAGTATAGTATCTACAGTTGTAGAGTTCCAGAAGTATTGTAAGTCAAGGATATAGGATCTTGCGATCTAGGGATTTGGAAATCTGGAAATTTTTAAATATGGGAATTGAGGAACATAGGAAACTAATGTACGAGAGATCTTAGGCTATTGGGATCTAGGGAGATTGGATCTAGGGATATTGGATCTGGCGATATTGGGATGTAGAGATATTGGGATCTAGTGATATTGGATCTAAGGATATTGGGATTTAGGGATATTGGGGTTTAGGAATATTGGGATCCAGGGATATTTGGATCTAGGGATATTGGGATCTAGAGATATTGGGATCCAGGGATATCGGGGTCTAGGGATATTGGGATCTAGGGATTTTGAGATCTAAGAACGTAGGGATCTAGAGATATTGCGAACTAGAGATCTAGGGATCTAAGAATATAGGTATTCCCAAAGATGTATTGTTCCAGAAATATTGAAATCCAACAGTACAGAAATATTGAGACCTAGGAAAATAGAAAGCTGAAGATCTAGGAGTATAATTATCCCTAAAAACCTAGAATTTCATGAAAATTGAAATCCAGAAATATTGAGAAAAACGATGGAATCTAGGAATAAAGAAATCGTGCGACGCAAAAGTCTGGAGGTTCAAATGTGGATGTAAAGATCTAATGACATGGGAACGTACGTATATGTGGAGTCAGAAATTCACATGTCGATAGACACATCGAGTCATATTATTCCGCGGAAACGGTACAGTTAATACAATGTTGTCGTACTGTTTGCATTGCCATCATATTTTGACGCTTACGGTACAACCTGCAAGCTACTATGCAAATTATATTCCGGTTAGATACGATCAAAGGGGATAGATACAGTGAAAATCGGTGTATTCATGTCTTTGCTTTAGTTGGAACATATGTAGACACATTGTGTTCGTGTTTCAAGCACTGCGAACATGAGCTGATCAATGACGTTCTGTATGTTGATTCAACTATCTAACCCTAACAACTTGCTCTGCAACTATTGCTCGACACCCAGATTCCATGGCGGGTTTCTACCGGATGCGGATAGATGAGATACCATCCAGTTACACGTATAGACGACAAATCTGCTTTCATAAGCTCGCCCTTGCTCTGCACCGCGTTCCGAGATACTATTAAATTATCAGTCACGAAAGCAATAAATTTCAGCCAACGTCAGTACATTCCCTTGAAACATTTCCCTATATTTGTGCTCTTCGATCTTGCGAAATTCCCTTTTTTGACAATCTTTCGTCAACTTCGGCCTGTTGGAATCATTTATGGAGTTTGGCAATTTTACTGCAAATTTTGTTACTTTCAAATTAACCCTTTCACATCTAAAGACTTTAGGGACATTTAGAAATTCACAGATTTAGTCAGCAAAAGTTTCAAACTTCCCACCATTTTTTTTGTGTTGTCAAGGGCCATATAACGAGACTGTATTCTTATAAATTCCTTCTATGATGAAATTTTGACTAAGCGATGAAATTTCTGTTTAATGGAGTTAAGAGGTTTTATAAATACTTGCATAAATAAAAACCTCTTTTTGATTACTTTTCAGTGAACCCATAAAATGTCCATATTGTCAAAAATATTTGTGAATGATTCCTTCGAGCTCTTTTCTACAATTTGCATTTATTCAAAAAATGTGGATCCAAAAAAAGGGACTGATTCAAGAACGAAGTTCGAAATAGCAAGTAAAAGTTAACGATAACAGCCAGTCAGTGTAATAGCCCGAACATCGTGATGTAATTCCATATGAAAGGAGGAACGATACTTCGATAAAGTTTCGTATCTGGAAGTTTGTCGGCGTCGATGTTCATGCATGATCGATCAGCATCGTTGTTTCATGTTTCATGCGCGTAGGTACAAGAGCGTGTAAAATGGATGTTTCGCACACGTAGACACGCACGTGTCACACATGCCGCCGACTGTATCTTGTCAGTCACGACTGCGAATTAATTTTGATTCACGGGATTGTCGTGAATCCAGTGTGCCGGAAATTATAATTATCCCATAGCTTCAGGCTTCGTTAAATGTGTAATTCAACCGTGAAGTAGCGCAATTTTCTTACCGTATACTTTCCCTTCTATTTAACTCTTTTTATATCGGGTTCAATGTTAATCTCTCATCTATTTGTGAATTAGGATGCCACTAAAGTGGAGATTATTTTTAATTTTCATATCTTTTGGTCATTTCTGTTTTTTGTCTTCACGGTGATAGTAGTTGTGAGTTTCAAGGTCTAGTTTTCATTTGCTATTTATACATTATTACAGAATCTGATACTTTTTGATAATTCCTTGTCATCACGATGTAAATACACGTAAGTTTCAATTTTCCAATCCAAGGTCTTCAATATTAACTACCTTTCTATCATGATACTATAATTGTAGTCACCTCTCGTTATGAAAAGATTTAGCCACCTTTAAAAAATTCAGCATATTGATTAAAAATTCTAATCAAATTTGATCAAACGTTGTGTGTAAAGCAATTGTATAAGAAATTATATAACTGTGCAGATACATTTGGACCCTGGTACTCGTGGACATTCGATATAAATTAATCGAGTATGTTTGTAACCACTCGAAGTTAAATCTTATCGCAGAACCGATGTCTTGTAATCATTATAGTTATTATCATTAATCGCCAGGTCATTGACTCACCTGTGTATTACAGTCTTTCTACGGAGTCAATGAACTCCATCTGGGTTAATAGAATTTTGCCCGAGGAGTTTACGGTTTACGTCATTCTTCTTCAAGCACAATTCTACTTCTATATTATGAAGGTCTATAATTAACCTCTTGAAGTTTTCTGAAAGTTCCACCGTAAAATAACATATTTTTAAATCGAATTAAAACTATAACTAGAATTAAAATTTGATTAATTCGTACGAAATAGGTAAATTCTATGGTACATTGAGTTTCTATTTGTTACAAAATTATTGTAGAAGTCTGGAAGTTCTTGTCACGCTTCAAGCGCGAAGAATTAACGAGGAGGTTACATGTGAATCATCGAAACTTCTGATAAATAAGTGGACGATTAATCAGCGCGTTATCATCTGGCTTACGGCGGAATTAATGGAGTCACTTGACGAAATTGATCTACGTACACATGTCCCGGGTTATCGCCCGTTGAGAATACTACGCTTTATTCGATCTTCTGACGGGTTCAAGTTTTACATGAAACTAAGTGCGTCTTCGATCGATATTTATTTGTACGCAAATGGATCCAGTTTACGATCATATTTATTGCCGTTCGGAGGCAAGAAAGATGACTCTCACGATACTTTCTTTTAATTTTCTTGCTGTTTACTTTTACTGGGTACTTTAGGGATACAGGGTAGGATGTGAAGGTATAGGGTTGTAGAGATATAGGAATTCAACATGTTCATATGTTATTCATATATGTTATATATTCATATGTTATTCATATACGTTATATGTTTACATGTTATTCACATACGTTATATGTTCACATGTTATTCACATACGTTATATGTTCACATGTTATTCACATACGTTATATGTTCACATGTTATTCACATACGTTATATGTTCATATGTTGTTCATATGTTATTCATATACGTTACATGTTCATATGTGATTCATCTGTTATTCATACACGTCATATGTTCATATGTTATTCATGTACGTTATATGTGCATATGTTATTCACATACATTATATGTTCGTATGTTATTCACATACGTTATACGTTCATATTTTCATTTTTAACAAATCTCACCAAAATCTGACCAATTTTCACAATATCTTATTACATACATTTTGCACAATTCCAAGTAATACTATTCTCGGTTAATAAAGTGAACAAATTTTGAATAATACAAATGTTAGATCAGTATAAAAATTAGTGATCAATGACAAGGCAGTGAAAGCGTCAAATCATAACACAAAACAGTGGTTCATAATTACATTCGGGGTAAAAGGTAGAAACTCAGGAAGATGGCAAAGCGTGGGTTCGCAATTATAGCGAAACATATAACGGATCTTCCGTTAACAATTTCCAGCCATCCCCCCCGAAACGGAGAGAAATTTTTCTCGAGTAACGAGGATCCTCTTGATCGGGTTTTTTCTTTTCGTTTTATTTCTTATTTTTTTTCTCGTTCGCGGCGGAAAATGCTGGCGACATAAATTGGAACGTTCCCCGTGCAATTTCAGCGTCGCGCAAGATTATCGAGCGAGCGTTCGTCGTAGTTGCTCGAGGAATTTTAACGTCTTTATAAAAGTCAAGAGGCAGAGGAGAATGTCGAAGACGGTAGTTCTGCCGGGTGCTGTTGCTGCACACTTGCCCAGAGTCTGCGCGACGGGCTTACCGAGCTCAGGTAATGTCCGGCTAGTATGCATTTAAACGAGTGCATTATCCGTACATTATCCGCCGTCAAGATCATTTTGGCTTAGGCCCGTGTGTAACTGATTCATGCGTCTAGATGTTGTTAACCAAATAACCATATTTGCGACTACGATCCTCTCTATGCGATCGCTGCTTCATGCTCGATATTTACCAATCGGAGTTTTATTTTATTGCGGAGCTCACTGTTGGGAATTTCGGGATGTGGGAATTGGGATTTCGATTTTTGGGAATTTAGGAATTTGGGGATGTGGGAATTGGGGGTTGTGAGAATTTGGGAATGTGAGAATTTGGGGATGTGAGAATTTGGGGATGTGGGAATTGGGGGATGTGGGAATTTGGGGATGTGAGAATTTGGGAATGTAGGAAATTGGATATGTGGAAATTTGGAGATGTAGGAATTTGGGGATGTGGGAATTGGGGGATGTGGAAATTGGGGGATGTGCGAATTTGGGAATGTGGGAATTGGATGATGTAAAAATTTGGGGATGTGGGAATTTGCATATGTGGAAATTTGGGGATGTGGGAATTGGGGGATGTGGGAATTTGTGAATGTGAGAATTTGGGGATGTAAGAATTTGGAAATGTGGGAATTGGATGATGTGGAAATTTGGGGATGTGGGAATTTGGGGGTGTGGGAATTTGGGGATATGAGAATTTGGGAATGTGGGAAATGGGATATGTGGAAATTTGGATATGTGGGAATGGGGGGATGTGAGAATATAGAATATTCTCATAGTAACATAGAAATTGATATAGAAATTTGAAAATACCAAAACTGCACAACTGCTTCTCCTCAACTATAAGATTTGTACCCTGTTATTCTTCAACCAATTCACAAGTGAATTATCTAGATTACTTGTCGCGTTAACTGGTCCGTCGACGAATAATTCTTCGCTCCATCGTTCACCTCGAGAAAAGTGTCACATGTTGGTGGCTCGTCGATTTGTACGTTCAGGTTGTTAACTGTTGGCAGGATACTCATTAGCATTCTTTTCGCGTTATTTTTGTTTTGTTTCGTTTACCGTGTCTGATCAAGAAACTAATTATCCGAGGTCGGCCCCCTTGGTCTAGAAGCCATTCATCCTTTTCCTTGTGCCTTCATCTACTGCCTCTTTTGCTACCTTTTTGTCCAATATACCGATGTCCTCTTTTCTTCATTTAATATTAGACTTCCTTATTTCGTCAAGTTTTTCACCTAAATAATAATTTAAACGTTATACTGAGTTTAAGATATTTATCGAGTTGGATTACATATTTTAGATACTTTCAAGTTTTTACAGAAATTTTGGTCAAATATCTTGAAATGAAAATTGGGAATGAAAGATATGTAGGATGAAAACAGTTCTGTTGTATGACTAGAAAAAATTGGGAACATCAAATACTTCTTTTTTTTATACTTCTACCTATTCTGTTTCCTTCCTAAATATACACAACAAAATTTTAAGTATATGCATCAAAACAATCCTTGTAATGAAGGCAAAATATGCTCATCGGTTGGTCAAAATGCCGAAGTTGGTTAAATGTTTGCTTAAAATGTTGTCGTAAACTTGTAGCTACACATACGATTAATTCGGCCTGTGTTAATACTGGCCAACGTAAACGGTACATTATAATTTCTCCATAGAATAATAGCTTGTGCATATCATTTAACAATCGCCCGCATAAGTCATAAACCTAGAATAATTCCACTAAAAATTGTACAAAAAGAAATACGAAAGTGTTATTCTCCTTGAAGGAAGCTTTTGGACAGCTTCCACAAATTATAAAAATAACAACTATCGTAATAAATCTTTCAAAAATTTTAACGTTACATTCGATGAGTTAAATGACACATTTTTCACCGACTTCGGAAGAATTCAACATAACGTTAATTAACCATCGTTTTTCTAATCGATAAAATATAGTGTCGATTCCTCGGTAGAAAAGTTTCAACGTTGTCATTAATCACCTCGGAGCGTCGTATTTCTGCTTGGTCGTTTTGCACTTTCGTGACCTGGCCACGACACACCCTAGGATACTTTTATTATTTCCGTCCGGCCCCCTGGGGGTTTTCATATCGTTACAATTCATTAGGAAACACGCTAGCTGTATAACATTGTTCTATACTTTCCTCGAAACGCATTAGCTTTGTTTTCTCTGAACAGGATTTAACCAGTAAGGTGCTACCTTGCTTGCATTATTTTACAGATCAGCTAGAAGCCATTCTTTATTATCTTTTACCTCTCTTTCAGTCTCATACATTTTATTCATCGTGTATAATTACATTTATCATGGACTATAATTATATTTATCATGTACATAATTATATTTGTCATGTATATTATTATATCATGTGCATAAATATACTTATCATGTGTCTCATCATATGTGTCATGTGTATAAGTATATTTATCATGTGCATAATAATATTCATCATGTGTATAATTATATTTAACACGTGTCTTATCATATGTATCATATGGATAAGTATACAATATATCATGTACCTCACCATATGTGTCATGTGTATAAGTATATTTATCATGTGTCTCACCATATATATCATGTGTATAAGTATATCTGTCATGTGTATAATTATATTTAACATGTGTCTTATCATATGTATCATGTGGATAAGTATATTTATCATGTGTCTCACCATATGTGTCATATTTATCATGAACATAACTATATTTATTATACAATGTACCCCATATCTGTGTTATAGAGCAACTTTCTCTAATTATCAGTACATCAAAAGACCTAACCGTGTTTTATTAAAAAAAATTGAATAACGAGCACTATAGAAGCAGATATATCTTAAAAATGATATAGAATAGAGTAGAGATATAGGGGAGTGAATTTTCGAAATGGGGGTTAGAAATTTTCACTGACACGTGACAAATTGTAAGGAACTTAGAGGGAGCATATTTTCGAGTTATGCCGTTCGTTGGTCGCTATGTAAATTTTCGTTCACGGCTTGTTTGACGGAAAGTCGTTTCAGACGAAATAACTTGGGCGATGTTTCACCCTATAAGTGAGATTTAACGTTCAACGCCTGCGAAACAATAAAAACGACTGGCGGAACGTACCGAACGTATCGTTTTAACGGTATAATGGCCCGTGGGGGTTGGTATTAAATTTACATGGGGCGAGTCTTGTACGCTGCACCACGAACTTTTAATTGTGCGGAAACTATTCGATTAATAGGACGAGCCGGTGGGTTTGATAGCAGACGATTGCCGGTATCGATTCCCTGAGTTGTTTCGCTATTTTTAAACCTCAAATACTCACTGCCAACAGCTATTATGCCGATTAATAACTCACGGCGTTGTTTATTTAATTTTTCGACAAAGAAACTTTTTTTCTACTTTTCCCCAAACAGTCTCGTTTGAATTTCATTTTCAAACGCGGCTGCTTTTTAATTAACAACAGTGTCTACCGTGGTAAACCCGCGGGAATAAAGGGACGGGTTTGTTTGTTGAAAAGATCAACCTTAGAATTACCGTACATGTATCTTGTTATCTCGTTCTTTTCATGTTTACGGTTTACAGCTGCAATATATACTATATTTTAATTAGGGATATGGAATTTTACGTATTCAATTTCCATGTGTGGTATTTCTACGTGTCGAATTTCCACATGTGAGAAGTCCACGCGTAGTAATTTCCACATGTGAGAATTCTACATATCGAATTTCTATGCGTGGTACCTCTATGTGCCGAATTTCCATACGTGAGAATTCCACGCGTAGTAATTTCCACATGTGAGAATTCCACATATCGAATTTCCACGCGTGGTACCTCTACGTGCTGAATTTCCATATGTGATAATTCCACGCGTCGAATTTCCACGCGTGGTACCTCTACGTGCTGAATTTCCATATGTGAGAATTCCACGCGTCGAATTTCCACATATGAGAATTCCACGCGTCATAATTCCCACATGTGAGAATTTCACGTACCGAATTTCCACGCGTGGTATCTCTACGTGCCGAATTTCCAAATGTGAGAATTCCACACGTCGAATTTCCACTTATGAGAATTCCACGCGTCATAATTCCCACACGTGAGAATTCCACTTACCGAATTTCTACGCGTAGTAACTTCACGCGCTGTATTTCCCCACTCCGAAATTTCACGCGTGGTAATTCCACATTCCCAATTTCTTAGCTCCATGTTCCCACCCGCCGAATTTTACTTTTCTACCATAGTCATATCTTCAATATAAAAATTGATATTAACGTCGTTCTAAAATGACGGAAATAATTTTTCTTGTAATTGCAGGTAAAAATTGTAAAGAGTAAAAGGTTGCAAATAACAAGATCAAAAATTGCAAAGAACAAAGTGTATCAGATGTACAAATATTACTTGTGTATCATTAGACTATACAATCACTCTCAGATGATTGATTGGACGTGATCGTTTGTTACAGGAATGGAGGCAATTATGTCCGAGTTTTTCAACGACACATCGACTGCTTTTTATATTATACTTATCGTCTGGATTGCTGATCAATACGACGCTATTTGCTGTCACACACCCGTCACGAAGAGACACTGGCTTCGGTGAGTGATGCAGAATTAAATTATTGGAATGTTGCATAACATCAATCTGCAAAACGCACGATTTTCCGCGTAATTTTTCGTTTGATATTCATAAACGAAACGCGTAATTTCGTACACTCAAATCGCAGTAATTAAAAATACGTAAAAATATGAGATTGGCAAATTCTTCCGTTTCAATCGTATACTATAGATGCAACTTTTACGAACACATAAACGTGGGCTACTAACCCCTTGCAGTATGACTCACCAGGTGCGTCAGACTAATCACAGCTATATTAAAATAAAGAAAGTTGAAATGTTATGTCAATTTGGTATCAATCGACTATGCAAATAATTGTACTTGAACTCCAAATTAAAGCGTATTCAAGTAAAATTGGTCACGAAGGGGTTAAAAAATGATTTGAAATTAAATAAACATAGAAATGAGAAATATTGTAATTTCCACATTCGTTGAATGCTCCGTAGGAAATGATTGAAATATCCGTAATAACGAGTTCATTCGCAAAAATTGTTGGGTCCATACTTTTTAGATTGTCTTAAGGATGATCGAAAGAGCATTTAATTAAAAAGGATTAAGCCGTATTAAGTAACGAGTCGTTGGTGGTCCCAGGCACATCGGTTAGCTCCGTCTTTTCTCTTTATTCCGGTCTTTGTAACTCTGGCTTAAACTGAAACGATCAAAGTGTCTGGTTCACCACGAAATATCCTTTGTTGGGTGACGATAAAACGTCTTGTCTGTCTTGTCGTGGCAACTTTGCCAAGGAACCAACGGGAGTTTAATATGCAACGCGAGTGAATTAAAAAATAAAGACCTGTCCTCTGCGTTCAACCTGTGATGGGAGCCGAGCTACGCTTCGCGAAACGCATGCTGGTCCTTTCACAATATTTATCCGCGGATGTTAATCTGTGTACCGTAGACGAGGGACTGGGAATTTGGGGATTTTCGGATTTGGGAAATTTAGGAGTAGAGGGATTTGGGGATTTGGGGAGTTTGGGAGTGTAAAAATTTGAAAATTGGGGATTTGGGAAATTTGGGAGTGTCAGAATTTGGAAATTTAGGGATTTGGGCAATTTGGCAGTGTCAGAATTTGGAAATTTGGGGATTTAGAATTTTAGAGATATGAGAATTTGGGGATTTAGAAATTTGAGAATTTGGGATTTACGAATTTTGATATTTGAGAATGTGGGAATTTAGGAATTTAGGAACCTGAGAATTTAAAAAATGGAAATTGTAGAATGTTTATAAATATAACTTTCCAAATTTTCCAAACTTCATATTCCCCTTTTTGTAATGTCCTAAATCTTACTGTCCAATGCCACATAACAAGATTCCCCGACATCACATTCGCAGTCGGTAACAGTAAGTTCTGAACTAATTACGTTCATCTGTTAAAGTGGGTTACCTCGTATAAGTCTATCAGCACGATTCAATGATTCCAAATTCTGGACTATCGTTCGACCATTCATTCATTTGATCGAACGATCATATACAGAGACATCTGTCTTTGACAAAAGACAGGATCAGAATAAATCCCTAGCGTAATAGAAATGGAATTTTACGCTCTATGAAATTCACGAGAACTGAGCCATGTTTTAATATCCATGTACTCACAAAGATATAGAACTAGATATTAGGGACGTTAGGGAACAATTAAACAAAATTGACGGTAATGGTTCTTGTCGCTTTGCATGTTTGAACAATTCAGTAACGCGTGATCGAACGGTCGGTAATGCTGCTCGCAGTTAAAGCACACTTAAAGCGGAACATTTTCAATTATTTTCAAACTTTCATACTTACTAACCCTTCATTATTAGTAGCAGCAAGACCCAAGGAGTCATTCCGAGTATTTCTTAGTTTGTTAGTCACATCTGTGAATCCTTATCCTTTTTATTACTTGCTTGGGTCACTGCGGGTGAAGACACACTTCATACGTCACTGGCATTTCCATCTCCAGCCGAATTTTAGCTAAACCGATAGAAAATCAGAAACTGTTTTCCCTCGGCAATGTCACAAAAATTGTTAGCCCACTTCGAGCTTTTGTGAAACGTAAAAATTCTTCGGAGAGACACTCTCGAGTCATCAAGTACGTAGCAAAGTAAAAGCACGTATCATGTTCCAAGTATCAGGTTTCAGGTATCAAGTATCAAGTTTCAAATATCAAGTTCCAAGTATCAGGTTTCAGGTATCAAGTATCAAGTTTCGAATATCAAATTTCATGTTCCAAGTATCAGGTTTCAGGTATCAAGTGTCAGGTTTCAAATATCATGTTTCAAGTTCCAAGTATCAGGTTTCAGGTATCAAGTGTCAGGTTTCAAGCAACGCGCTACATGCGTGTAAACAGTAGTACGAGTCAATGGTACATCAGACGTGCCTTTATTTTTGACCGAATCTACTTTGAATTTAAAATCGAGTTAAACGCCATGGAAGAAATTGTATTGTTACCAAAAATCTCTAAATTATAAAATAGCTATTATACAAATAATTGTAATTATAATTCTACATTCACTTTTCATCGCAATATTTAACACTAATATTACAATTCCTAACGATAACGCTTTTATACTTCTCTGCTATAATATACTTGAACGAATTTCTCCATACTCTAGTACGATACTTACTCTTCGAAGGGTAGATAGTTTCTCAGCGAAGCACGATCGTAAGGACAGTTATGTTTCCTGTAGGTTAGTTCCCGGTTAGGAAGCATTAGAACAACCGGTGTTAGGCGACAATTAAACAGATCTGACGGTGATAATATCCTCGTAGTATCGGGTCCAAGTATCCGAATTACGCGTTCCATTGTATCGAATCTGTGTCGTCGACCGCGGCGTTTACACTAGATCGACTTTAATCACAGGAACAGGATACGTTCGATAAACGATTAATCGAGATCCCTTTGCCCCGTAGAAATTAGTTTCTTCGAATCGGAGGAAAAGCACTTCGTTTGACCTCCTTTTCGTGCTCGAGCTTAGATCGGCTTTCGTCACGTAAAGGAAGTAGATTTAACGAACGGTAATGGCACTTTCTGTTAAAATTACCTTTTCAAAATCACTGCTGTTATTCTTCCTAATTCTCTTACAATTAAACGTTTCATTCCTTCGATTTTGTCTACGTTTACCTGTTTTATTATATTAATTGTAACTACATGTTTTATTAATTAATACAAACATGTTTACGTACATGAAAATTAATCAGTATATTGCAAGGATTCAAGACTTTTTTAACAAATTTTCTTTTAAATTGCATCAGTTATTCAATTTTTTTTGTATCAAATTATGAATGATTCAAACATATTCTCTAAAATTATTTGATTTTACAGAAAGATTATTTAGTTTACTATTTATTGATTGCAAAGCTTGTATTTATATTTTTTGACGAACGGTGTCAGATGTAATCGCGATTCAGTTTACTGCTCCACGATCTCTGGTTCTTGAGGTTTTGGTTCACTAACCCTGGTATGCGACTAACACCGAATACTGTCGAACGACTATTTCTACGGGTCATCCGGTTTTAATTGGAAACTCGACTTCCGCTTACACGCGGTTTATCCGACACTTCGTGTCCAATCGTCGTCCCTATTCCACCGTCATTCGTGAGCCAGGGTCTTCATGGGACGACACTGATGGAAATTAGGGCGGTAGTTAATCGTCATTGTAATCGATAAGACTGGACATCTCACAAAACATACATTTTATCATATGTGAACATGTTAACATTTTAACGTTGTCAAAAATATACTCGTACATAAAATAATAAAATTATTATGAACCAACTTTTTTCTAATCTTCATACATTTTATCATATGTGAACATGTTAACATTCTAACATTGTCAAAAATACACTTGTACATAAAATAAATTTTGACAACATCTAACCTTAGTCTTCATAACCTCGCATGGTATTGAACATGTCAAATAAAGTGAGCATAAAGCATCAAAGTATGAAAAGTAGTAAAATCAGCAATAAGGTAAACAAGTAACTTGCTTCAGCTTAAATTAATATATAATCACAAATAAGTCAGTTTCCCCGTGAAAATCTTGGGAGTCGAATACCCAGCAGGTGGTTTTGTCGCGAATCAGAATGAAACTTTGAAGCAAAATCAAGAGACTGCACAATAGGTAGCGTTCCTGTGTTCCGTTCGCGAGCAGGAAATCGTATGCAATATAAAGGAATAGACATTGCCGGAAGGGCAATGCTACTGAAAGTTCAACGATCGTCACGCCTGATATCTGTTCTATGCGAAGTTAGGTGTTTTCACGTGTTGTTCGGTACTCTTTCCACATATCTGAAACGCAGACTCGAGATAGCTCGACCAGCTTCTTCTCCCTGGTTCCTTTATTCTCAATTTTCGCGCACGAGAAGCCTTGCAACTATTTCATGGGAATGGAACGAATAATTTCTCGCTAACTTTGCAGACATTTACTCCTGGTGTCGCTTTTCTTTCTTTTGGTAATTATTTTGTTGGAGATATCTGTACCGATGTTTGGAACAAAATCATTATTGCGAGCTATTCTATAAATGGTTTCATTATTTTGCATGTGTGAGAATTTCATGTGTCGATTTTCACGAGTAGTAATTTCTACATGTGAGAACTCCACGCGTAGTAATTTCCACATGTGAGAACTCCACGCGTCGAAATTCTACGCGTAATAATTTCCACATATGAGAATTCCACGCGTGGAAATTCCACACGTAGTAATTTTCACATATGAGAATTCCACGCGTAGTAATCTCCACATGTGAGAATTCCACGCGTAGTAATTTCCACATATGAGA
This sequence comes from Megachile lagopoda, assembly GCA_036983795.1. Taxonomy (NCBI): domain Eukaryota; kingdom Metazoa; phylum Arthropoda; class Insecta; order Hymenoptera; family Megachilidae; genus Megachile; species Megachile lagopoda. Next base: position 9,579,985 of record CM072798.1, read on the forward strand.
ATTCCACGCGTCCAATTTCTACCCGTAGTAATTTCCACATGTGAGAATTCCATAGGTAGTAATTTCCACATATGAGAATTGCACGCGTAGTAATTTCCACATATGAGAATTTCACGCGTAGTAATTTCCACATATGAGAATTCCACGCTTCGAATTTCCACGTCTCAAAACTCCACGTACCAAATTTCCACACGTGGTAACTCTACGTGCCAAAATTCCTCTCCTGGTAATTCCACGCATAATAATTTCGCGCGCTGTATTTCCACGCGCGGTAATTGCACGCTCCGAAATTTCACGCGTGGTAATTCCACGTTTCCACTTTGTATTCCATATATTCTATAATAATTTACAATAATTTCAATTATATTGCAATTGTATAAAATTCTTAGAAGAAAATAGAAGAAAAGTGAATCAGATATTTGCGAACGTTTGAAGAGATGGATATATGGCCATAGAAAGTTTGCCTAAGTCGAACAGGTGATACACGTTAGCCTGTCGTCATAAGAAGTAATCTGCGATACGCTTTTATTTCTTTTAAAAAGCCGAGGATAAACGCAATCAAGCAATTGGTTTCGCAGGCAGGCACGGCCGGTTAAAACCTCAACCCCGTGGTAAGAGTTTCATCCATTTGTTCAACGATTTAAAAGGGTCGCTACTCGTAGACTAGTGTGTGTACGTGCGCGTATGTTGTCGAAAACAATTAGAAAAGTGCTTTGTCGAAGCGTTTCGGGGAGCATTGCGGAGTAATATCGATTCAACGTTTGATTCTTCAATGCGAGACGAAAAGAACCGCTTCGTTTCACCATTCGTTAAATCAGCGATTCACGCGTCGTAATTTTACGCGTAGTAATTCTACGAGTCCTATTTCTGTGCGCGGTTTCTCCGCCACTGGCAATTATACATTTTGTACGCGTTGTATTTCAACGTGTCGTCATTTCACACGTCGTTCCATGACGTATCGTGCATACGTGGTACATTCTGAGCGATGTAGTTCCATGCGTGGTAACTCCATGCGCCGTATTTCCACGCGGGGTAATTACGTACGTAGTGCTGTTATGCGTGGTAACCCTTCAAGCTGAAGTTCCATGAAGTGAATGAATATCCGTGGGAATTTCACGCATTGGATTTCCACGCGTGGTACTTCCACTCGTAGTAATTCCACGCGCCGAAATTCTATGCGTTGTAATTTCACGCTCCGAAGTTCCACGCGTCGTAATTCCACGCGCCGAATTTCCATACGTGGTATTTGCACGCTTAGTAATTCCACGCGCCGAAATTCTACGCGTTGTAATTCCACGCTTTGAAATCCTACGCGTCATAATTCCACGCGCCGCAATTCCACAAGTGGTACATCCACGCGTAGTAATTCCACGTGTCGTAATTCCACGCGCCGAAACTCTACGCGTTGTAATTCCACGCGCCGAATTTCCACAGGTGATACTTCCACGCGTCATAATTCCACGCGACGAATTTCCACACGTGGTACTCCCCCGCGTAGTAATTCCACGCGTCGTAATTTCTCGCGTCGAAATTCTACGCGTTGTAACTCCACTCGCCGAAATTTTACGCGCTCTAATTCCACGCGTTGCAATTCCACGCGCCGCAATTCTACTCTCCGTATTTCCACGCCCCGCAATTCCACGCCCCGAATTTCCACGTGCCATAATTCCACTCGTCATAATTCTACGCTGCGTATTTTCCCGCGCGTATCAGAATAATTCCCACAGCTGCTGAGAATAAACGCAAAGCGAAACGCTGAAAACAGTTACGAAAACGTTCATTAACGTTAATATCGCATTTCATTAACGATTATCCAGCGTTTCACGTACATTTTATCTTGCGGCTCTTCTTGTTCCTTTTATTTGCTTGTTTTTCGTAAACAAGGATTTGCTGGTGGATCTGGCGTGGTAAATAATTTGAGAGAGGGTCGAGTATAAATTTGACATAATTAAGAACGAACGTATTTTTAATTTAACTCGGCTGAAATATTTCATTCTTTCCGCGGGTCTTAGCACACTCTCTGTCCGTTTCGTATTATCTTTCGCCGCGGTGAATTTCTTAATCATTTTTCTCGCTTCTTTTCACGCGCCCATGGTTTCATTCTGTTTCTTAGTTTTCGTGCTTTTTTTCACGGTTATGAGACGGGGTATCGCAATGAAAAATCATTGGGTTAAGATCTTACCTTTTCCACGAAAAGGATAACATTATTGAAAGGTTTAAGTTAACTACTCTATAGTATCTATAATTTACTTAAAAATATCAAGTTTCACTCTTAAATCATTTTTGTAAAGGTAAGGAAAAATGAGCACACCTGATTTCAATATTTTATTAGTAGGCAATAAATCCTGAAATGTGCATGTATCACATATGTAAAAATATAAGTATGTTCCACTTCTGTAACCTCATGCATATATCATTAATCAGTATATTTTCATACAGTTGTAAAAATATATACTAAAAATACAGGTATGTACTGCAACACTGTATTTAAGGGTTAAGAACCAGGCACGCGATATCGAGTGAAGTACTTCTCAACTAGTACGCATTTCCTTATTTTCGAAAGACGAAAATATATTTTATACGTGTATGAATTGATACATTAATGATGCTATGTGGTAATTGTATAGAAATATATACAAGTCTAATATATACTAATACATTTTCCAGCGTGATCCATTATAAAGAATTAGAGACAATAGTGGACGCTGAGTATGATTGATGAGAGGGCGTGTATGGTCTCGGGTTACTAAACCATAAGTGAATTATCATTGACAGTAGCACAGTATTTCGTTATCGTGATCCAGTCTCGAGAATCAACAAATATTGGCCAATATTCGTCGTTTAAATAAATTATGGAAATTGCGTCACGATGCCATTTTAAGTTCAATCATTTTTCATTAACGAGCAAACATGTACGTCAACGGGGAGATTAAAATATGTTTGTGTTCGTATCTTTGTTAATTAAATGTTTACATTGTTGCTTCTTTTTAATGGAATCTAAATGATAAATTTTTTAATTTTTTTACGAATGTTGATGTAGTCAGTATTTCTGCTTTTCCTAATTGTGCAATTATTGATTTCTGGGGTGTTAGTTTTTTTAGATTTTCAAATTTTTTGCTCTCGAGATTTTTTGTTTTTCAAGTTTTCTCCTTCCCAAATTTTTTATTTCTCTAATTCCCTATTTTTCAAATTTTCCCTAAATTTCTTACTACCCCAATTTTCTACGCTCTGAATTTGTTACTCTTCGAATTTCCTACTCCCTAAATTCCCTACTCCCCAATTCTCTACTGCTCTAATTCCCTATTTCCTAAATTTCCTGCTCCCCTAATTCCCTATATTCCAGATTTCTTACTCCCCAAGGTTCCTATTATCTTAATTTCCTATTTCCCATATTCTGTACGCTCCAGATTCTCTACTCCCCCGATTCTCTACTTTCCAAATTTCTTACAAATACTTCATTGTCGAAATTTTCGAGTTTTCAGAATTCTAAGATTTTAAATCCTCAAATCCCCAAATCCCAAAATCAGCAAATCCCTAAATTCCCAAATTACCAACTGCCATTTCCCCATATTTCTGCACCACCAGTCCAAGATTGTCCCCCATTCCAAATAAAACTCCAAGCGCAACCAAACTTTCAACTGTTTATCCCCTTAAAAGGGATGCAAAGCCATTTATTGCCCATTAAGCTTCTTCAAAATGACGGAATAATGGAGTTAGCCTTCCGCAGTCCACATAATCTTCCCCTGTTGCATTAGAGTGCAGTCATCCTCTGTTTAGAGTTATGCGCCCAAGTCCATGTTCCCGCATTTACGGTTTAAGTCGTATCTTTTATACCGTTCATATGTGTTTACTGATAGTCAATGTGGACACTCTTGGCGGCGGAATAGCCGGGAAAGAGGGATAGAGTTAGATCGCGATCCGTTGGTGTTGGTTCGATGATACGGGGTTGTTCGGTGACCACGAGGGTTGTGCATTTTATTCCCGATCGGTAACGTGGGTCTGGATTCCCGACGCTTCGTAGATAACGCACGTTCAGTCCTATTTCAGAGCAGAAGGCCTTCGCCGTTCTACGTGGCTCACTTATCTGTACTCGTGAACACACACGGACACGCGTGTGTCCATTCTCCGAATGGAGTCGTGCAAACAGTGACACCGGGATGGATAATACTCTGATGCAATAATTTAATACCGCCGTCTGTTCGAAACCTTCTCGCGATAATTCCTTGATCGTTGACAATAGACAATTCTATAGTAAACACATACATGAAATATACTGTAGGACGTAGGTTCAAGAATTTAATTGTCCTTCCAGCAAATTTTCTTGGACACTGTTGTCTTTTGATACTGCATAGTCTGTTACTGTAAATACACATATGTGTTCTCTGTAAAATTGTACATGTATCACAGAATTTGAAGTTTTTGACCATTTGGAAATTCATGAAGTAGATGTGTATGAAAATGTGCAAATACTTGAAACAGTGACTTAACCAATGAGTACTATTACGAAATGAATGTCCAAATTATTGGAATATCCCCTAGACTTTGTGAAATTCGTGTAATGGATTTCTCAGTAGAGTGTTTTGTATAAAACCATGTATTCAGAGCATTGAAGGCATTAGAAAAGGAAGATGGAGAGTGGAAGGCAATTCGAGATCATCGGCCCCACCTAACAGTACAGCAACTCTGCCCAGGGCTCACGGTGTATGGGTACAGGTTATGTTTGCACTGTAATTTTCCAGCCAACTCGCTGATGTACCTCGTGGACACGTTGGAGCGGAAGGGTACAACAGAGAGATAGAGAGAACGAGAGGAGCAGCTCTCCCGCCCCCATAACGACCCATACTCCCAGTACACTCACCACCCATCATGCTGAAATAACACCCCAGGCAGTTGAGCCGCACTCGTGGTATGCGTTCATGGGGCCCCTTACCGTACACCGTTGCCACGCTGTCCGCTCGATGTGTGCTTGTTATTTATATAATTGCTCAATAGCCTCAATTACGGGCCTTATTCAATCATAATCATCCCCCGGTGTTATTTGCGGACAAGCCCAGCTGATTGTGAGCACTCGACGCGCCACTTGCAAGCTGGCGACGCGTGGCGTCGACGCCGGTAATGACACACCGACGGCACCCGCCGTGCACTGCGAGAACGATGCCTTTCGTCGCGGTTAATTCGCTGTTGGCCAGATGCAAATCCTACATCATACAATGGAACTATCGCTATTCGACCGCGCTCACCTTCGTTTTACAATTTTCCTATTTTTCTTTGCTGTTTAGGAGCTTTGAATATTAGGGTAGCAACTTTGGGATGTAGACACTTTGGGGTATAGGAACTTTGGGACATAGGGACTTCGATTTTGGAACGCAGGAATTATGGAAGTTTGCGATTTTGGGACGTATTTCGGGATGTGGTACTTTGGGGTGTAGAGACTTCGGGACATGTGGACTTTGGGACATAGGAACTTTGCGATGTGGGGACGTACTTTGGGGTGTGGAGTTTGGGATTGTGGGACATAGGATACAGCAGGTTAGAAACGAGATATAGCAACGTTGGGATGTATAGACTTTGGGACACATGGACTTTGTGATGTGGAGACTTTGGGACATAAGGACTTTGCGATGTGGAGACATATTTTGGGGTGTGGGTACTGTGGGATGTAGAGATGTAATTTTGGGATTTTGGGACATAGGATACAGCAACTTAGCAACGAGATATAGCGACTTTGGGATGTAGAGACTTTGGGACATGTGGACTTTGCGATGTGGGGACTTTGGGACAGAAGGACTTTGCGATGAAGAGTCATATTTTGGGGTGTGGGTACTTTAGGATGTATAGATATAATTTTGGGATTTTGGGACATAGGATACAGCAACTTAGCAACGGGGTGTAGTGACTGTGGGACACATGGACTTTGCGATGTGGGGACTTTGCGATGTGGAGATTCGGGATGTGGACATTATGTCCACAATTAAATAGGAACATTTACAGAAAAGAACTGTCAAATCAATTGTCTCCATAAAACATTAAAACCTACTAATTTAACAACCTTATGTGTCAACCTGATCCTGTAATTAGCCCGAGTCACTTCCCTAAAGAGCATAAACGTGATAGTTAAAATTGCAGGAATGACGATATTTATTATCGATTAGAGGGTAAGATGTGGGCGGTGAGTAGCTATCGAGAGAAGAGTTAATCCTGTATCGTTATTTCGGACTTTACAAGAAGCTATAATTACTTTCCGTCATCCCCTATGTTTACCTCCTGTAGGTGGACTCTGGAAGGAAATAGCGAAGCTTGGAGGTCCGATACACACGGAGTTGGCGTTTTAATCAGGGTGTCGCGTTCGTCGTCGGGTATCTCGGATAGAACGGTGATAGGGGATGCATGGAGGGTGTAAGGGGCGTCAGACAGGCGCCAGCCGAACGGTGCTCTGGCTCCGTCGGTGACGGGACCAAGAGCTGACTTCATTTTCCACGGATCGCCCTTTCGAATTCCGTCTATATACGATCGGTCAACGCTTTTGTCCACGCGACAGGGTGCCAAAACACCCCTCCGCAGGGGGTTCCTTTTACCTCTGGACGTATAGATTTACGTCTTATCCCGCTACGAAGATCGATAGACCGTGTATATGAAACCGATGGAGCCTGAAAAATTCACGCGATAACAATGCCATATCCCGAGTTTGCCATTTGTCACTATACCTTGCATTTCAATATTTTATTATTCTATTTATAACCCTTTGTTGTAAATTTTCACCTTTCGTACGTGTATTCATATGTGACTATATATGAAGCTGACTAGCTTACCTGATGTTATGTTTCGGTTTTCAACCCCTTTCGTGATTTCTGCAAACGGAGTATATTTTTTAACCCTCGTTTACTGCTGGACGTTTCTGTATTTTATTTTCAACCCCGTGTTCCGATATTTTTCAACCCCATATTGAAAAGGAATTATTTGTCTGTATCTGTAATTCACAAAATGAAAAATGTTTTATGTAGAATATTAACAACGAGGAGAAAAACAATATTTCATATCATGAATCAATATTTATATTCGTTCCTTTATTTAATCATTTTTTACTGAAAAACTTTTGTTCCATTAATTCGTTCATTTCTCAATTTAACCATTTTTTATTGAAGAATTTTTGTTCAATTGATTCTTTTATTTGTTAATTCATTTAACCGTTTATTTATTGAAGAATTTTTGTTCAATTCAGGAAAGAGATGTATATTTAAAATTAAATTTTAATTGTTACAATGAAACGAGCAACCTAATAAAAAATTGATAAGTAAGGTTACGGTCTCTAATCTATAATTTTGTTGGTTATTCAATTACATATTATTCGCGGGGTAAGTTGAATTATTCAGAGCCATGAAAATACCATTATGCAAAGGTGTTGGATATCGTAGCGTTTCCCCGAAACGAAAACGTGGGCGCGTTATTTACCACACGAGACGCATGATTAATCGTAAACGGTGAATGGAAAATTAGTCCCCGTAAGATAATTAGCTAACATAATTAATTTTCGTGTCTGTCGAGGGCATGAAGTTTGGAATACTAAATAGAGAGCACCCTACGGTTGTGTTCGGAAAAAAATATTACTTTCTGAAGGAAGAGTAATCTCTCTGGTGTTGCTTGCATATTTTATTTTAAATTACGTTTGTGCAACTTTGGGTAATTCAACTGTTCGAGTTATTCAAGATATTTAGAATGTTTAAAATATTCAGGATATTCAAGATATTCAAACTATTCGAAATATTCAAAATGTTCAAACTATTCGAAATATTCAAAGTATTATATTCAAAATGTTCAAACTATTCGAAATATTCAAAGTGTTCAAGATATTCAAGATATTCAAAATGTTCAAAATATTCAATATATTCAATACATTCAAAATATTCAAACTATTCGAAATATTCAAAGTATTCATGATATTCAAAATGTTCAAACTATTCGAAATATTCAAAGTGTTCAAGATATTCAAAATATTCAAGATATTCAAAATGTTCAAAATATTCAATATATTCAATATATTCAATATATTCAATATATTCAAAATATTCAAAATATTCAAAATATTCAAACTATTCGAAATATTCAAAATATTCAAACTATCCGAAATATTCAAAGTATTCAAGATATTCAAAATATTCAAAATATTCAAACTATTCGAAATATTCAAAGTATTCAAGATATTCAAAATATTCAAATACTCAAATACTTAAATATTCAAGTATTGAAGTATTGAAATACCCAAATATTCAAGTATTTAAATGCTTCTTCTATCAAAATTTCTTGAAACTGAATAAATAAAGCATCGCTGTACGAAATGAAGACGTCTTAAATGTCCAGAAAATAGAGTTTCTTTAAAAATGGTATTAGAATTCATATCGTGAAAATGCAACGACAGTAAAAAGATGAATATTGTCGTCTTAAGGAACCGAGTGTGTTAGTATTATAGTTTCGCGTAGGTATGTCCGCTCTTGGGCGCCGCGAGGATACGCTTATAAAATTAAAGGATAATGAGAATTAACGGTGATGATAGCAATCTGCACACCATGATATTTTCTTCGCGTTATCGAGGCAACGCTGCTGACGGGGAGACCTCGAAATGAATACAGATTTGCACTGTTTTAACTCAGGATAAGGACCCACAACGAGGAAGTATGCCCGTTATCACGTAGAAAAATCTTCAGAAATAAATCATTACCTATTTCTACTCATACATACCTACTCACCTGCTATTATCAAATATTTTATCCTACGAATAAATAATTCTGTTTTATCTACTCTACAAATAAAATTCCAGCATCTGAACATTTTTATATCTTTTAATTTCTAACTTTGCAAATTATTGGAGCACCCGAGCAATATTACATGTTGCTATCCATTTTGCAATGTTAGTTTCGATTACAAATAGTATTCAAAAGATTTCATTTAAAATGTCCTCACATAGGCTTGCAAAGAAGAGGTTTTTTTGACAGATTTTGATTAATCCCCGACAGGACGAGACTAGTCATTTTCCAATTTTTGCAATGCTCCTAAAAGTTGTCCATTGATCTTCGGTGGCTAGAAATGTCGATGGATTGGATTTTCTTTTTATTTGATACGCACACAGAGTCAAAGTCGTTAATATCGAAATATTAATATCGCGGGACCGCCCACTCTGCGAAGTGCAAATATCATTTGAAAAGGGAGTTGGATAAAATGAAATAGATGAAATGATATTTTATAACGAATTAATTGTCGCTGTTGTGTACGTTTTTTCTTTTCAAACCTAGAACATCGATATTCCGTTTCCGCCGTATAATGCACGGCTAATTTCATTCGTTACATTAAGACGATTATTGTGCAAATTTCATGATATTCAGCGACGAAACCGATGAGATTTATTACGTGCGTTTATTTCGAATCGGTGCAAAATAAAACGTGAAACGTATAGAACGCGAATAATGCTTTTTATATCCGTGGAAAACCGGTAATCCGAGGAAAATTGGCTTGATCTCGGGAGAAATTTTGCTGGATTTTCGAGTTACGCCGGACCTCTATTAATATTTAATGAATTCCAAATTGACAGGGCCGCGCGTGTGTGAGCGTGTTTGCCGATAAATATTTCATTTGACAAGCTGGTCGTGTTTAAAATAATCGGTCGGAAAGAGTAGTCGAAATAGATATACTGCGACGTGTCTGCATATTTAATTCGGCGTGTCATTAAACGCTTCTGCGCGTCATCAAAATGAAATTCCTGTTTATTCATGGCATGCGTTATTCAAAATAGCATTCTGCCGTCGTAAAGGGGCTGTAAATGTTTATCACCGTTCTCGTGTATCTCTGAAGACGTGTTTTCTTGTTATTTCTTCGAATATCGATCATTTACAAAACTATTACATTCGCTGAACATTGATTTAAATATTAAAAAACCTCAAGTATAAGAAATTTTTTGAATCGTTCAAAATTTTGGTCATTTTCAAAACAATCACATTTGACGATTTACTGAACATTCATTTAAATGTCCGAAAAAATTAAGTGAAAGAAATTTTTGGAATTGTTAAAACCTATAAAAATAATGTTCATTGTAGAAAGATGTGTTCAGTGCAGGAAGATAATGAAATATTAAATGTATAAGTAACATTGTATTTTACAGTCAAGTCAAATTGCATGTTACAGTTACTGCAAACAGCACTGCACTGGTTACAAAATGCAAACTAGAATGTTAATATTATATTTAATGTCTGGTGACGCTAGTTTAGTAGTAGGTTTAGATTAGGTTCTTAATTAGGAACGAAAGACATTGTACTAATAATTTGTCTATTCTTTAGAAAACACGTACATGATTCAAAAGGTATGAAATAATTTTAAATGATAATTTATACAGTGTTACGTTACATCGTTAATATGTTTGATTTATATTAAAAACATGTATGTGGTATGTACATATGGATATACACATATATGAACACATATGAGCATATGGATATACACATATATGAACATATATGAACATATGAATATAGGCATATATGAACACATATGAACATACGGATATAGACATATATGAACACATATGAACATATGGATGTAGACATATATGAACACATATGAACATATGGATGTAGACATATATGAACATATATGAACATGTGGATGTAGACATATATGATGATATGTGAGCATATGAATATACACATATATGAACACGTATGAACATATGGATATACATATGTATGAACATATATAAACATATGGCTTAACACATATATGAGTATATATGAACATACTCGTATAAGAACACATGTACATTCATATATGTAGTAAGATCAAAATAACGTAATAAAGAGCAATTATTTATTTCGAATTATCGTGCGCAGATTTAAAAGCACATTATTGTTTGTGCATGAAGTGAAGAAGTAGTTACATAGGATTAATAAAATTAGCGAACGAGTGGATAATAAACATTGCCTTTATCAGATACTAATTAAGAGTCCCGAAATTCACCGTAGCTCCCATGATTTCGCTGTTGCACGAAATTAACACCTCGCATTTCGCGAAAACACGTTCCGTCCTTTTCATTTCCCTTGTTACGCCCGTACAGTCGTATATAACGTTTGAAATCGTTTCGCGTATGTTTGTACAAAGCATTCGCGGAATATGGCACAAGGATTCATTATATTAAAAATCGCACGTGGTCAAACAAAGAGAAAGCAAACCGGCCGAGAATACAGTGCCGTTCGCGAACAAATTGTGAAACTATCATACAGAAGTTTTCGTCATGTTTTCCCTGGTGATCCATCTTTTATCACCTTCTGTATATTTTTTTTCATTGATTTTGTTTTTGTAATTGTGCACGTGTCTTATTACATATGACTCATTTCACACACGTCATTTGTGATACATGAGAATTTGGGAGTTTAGGGGATTTGGGGAATTAGGGATTTGGGGATTTAGATATTTGGAAACATAGGAATTTGTGTACTTTATTATTTGGACACTTGCAGATTTGGAAAATTAGAAATTTATGGATTCAAATATGAAAACCTTATGAATTTGGAGATTTGAGTATTTGAATCCTTAGAAATTTGTCAACATAATCATCTGTAGCTTCAGCAATTTTATCATTTAAAAATCCAAGTGACAAAAATATAGAAAATATAGAAAATTTTTCCTCGCGTCCAAATCCCTCCAAAAACCGACTTCCATCTTACCCTCCGATTAAAAATTTCCCCCCGTTTCCCCATTATAGTCCCGCCAATATCGTCCACCTAATTAAAGCAATTAAAATGAAAATTGTAGCGCGTCAAAAATCAGAGGACCATGATGGTAACGGTGAAGACGTTTTCCTTGGACCGGAAGCGTTTCTCCCATCGGTATTTATAGGTTGGAGCATGGCGTGGTCAGAGAGGGTGGACGAGAGGGTGGTTTGGGCGCCATTACTATGCAAATAGATTCGGAGTGACACGGCGAGAATGGGCCATACCCCGGTGCACCTAACTGGCGCCCGTCAGGACACCATTTAATAGTGTAGTTTCGCCTGCACACGCGGCCACACTCGCCAATCGAGCCCTCTGGTGGTCGAGCCACCCACGCGAACCCACCCTTGGTGCACCCTCTTTCCGCCATCACAACCACCGGGGCACAGCATCACCGAGCCAGCCCCGATACAGGTAATGAAATTGTCCATGCATAAACCCCGCCGTACGCGAGCTTTGCCGAACGTTTGTTCTGCGATCGAGCGAATACGTCCTTGCGTGCCGTTTGCCCAACCAACCAGATTCCCAAGGATTTGCCGGAATTTCACCGAAACAAATGACTCCCTATATTACAGACGCTTCGAATATCGCCTAACACTTTTATGCTCAGACTTATGTGCTGTACAGTCGGGTGCAATGCTTCATTTGGACATCCTAAGAGATCTTCACAATTTACAAATTTTTGAATTTAGGAATACTTTTTTAAATTTTTTCGATAGACATCGAAATCTGTATCGCGAAACTTTTATATATTGCAGTTTATGTGATTTGAAATTTTCCTGCACCGAAATTCCTGTATGGCGATATAGTGGAATTGCAATATAACGAAATTCTTATGCGAGGAAATTGCTATGTGATGAAGTTTTTATGTAATGAAATTTTTATACGAGGAAATTTTTGTGTAACGGGGTTTTTATGGGACGAAGTTGCTATATAAGGAAGATTGTATGTAACGAAATTGCTATATAACGAAATTACTATTCCAAAATTGTATACCAAAATTGCTATGTCCTGAAATCTTGATGTGTGGAAAACTCTACGTTGTATAATTTCTACGTGACAAAATTTGTACATCTCAAAATTCCTATATCTCGAAATCCTTATGTCTCCAAATCCCTATGTCTCCAAATTCTTATGTCTCGGAATCCCTATGTCACGAAATCCTTATGTCCCCAAATTTTTATGTCTCGAAATTCTTATGTCCCAAAATTGTTATGTTTCCAAAGACCTATGTCCCGAAATTCTTATGTTTCGAAATTCCTATGTCCCAAAATTCTTATGTCTCCAAATCTCTATGTCCCAAAATTCTTATATCTCCAAATCTCTATCTCTCCAAATTTCTATAACTCGAAATTCCTATATCCACAAGTATGTCTCAAAATCCTTGTATCTCGAAATTTCTGTACCTCGAAATTCCTATGTCTCGAAATCCCTATATCTCGACATCTGTAACTCGATATTCCCATCTCGTTTTTTTACCAAAATTCCCATAATTTCTTTTCACTATCAATTTTTATTGCATCGGAATTTTTATTAAGGTTTTTGATCGCGATTTTTTAGGCGTTCTAATTCGACTCGCCATCGTGTTGCACTTTTTCCAACATTCCGATTCAATATTGAATCAACTGCAGTTTCTGTTTTATTTCGAATAAAGCGATAGTCGTTACTTTGAAGAATATAACAGGAAATTTGAATAATGTGTATTTGTACACCGTATTTGAAGAAATGTATATTTTACAAATTATTTCTGTCTGGTCGATAACATAAATTGTGTAGATTGTAACTGAATATCCTGCAAGCTTCAAGAGTCTGAAGAAACAGAATCCTTTATCGATAATTTCAAAACCTACAATTTTAAAATTGCAGAAATTTATTATTTTATAACATACATTGAATGCATATCTCGAGAAGAATAATAAAAGAAAGAATCATATTTAGGTGCTATTTTTCATAAATGAATTTTCGTAAAAAAAAAATTGTCGATGCAAGAAAGTGGCGTGTAGATTCCCGGACAAGTTTATTTCCATGACAGCAGAGCAGAGGAGCCGAGACGACAACAGATTTTGTTGCGACACGATACCACTCCACTAATTAGACATTAGCGCAACAAACAACCCCAAGGTACCGTGTACCCTGCTTCCACCTTGTCAGCCACCTCCAGAAACCACCCCAATCCCTCTGATGGAATGCTCAAGTTACAAATTAACTTGCAGAGATCATCCGTTTCCACCTCGACGCTCACCGGCGCCTATTTGGTTCGCTTCGTCGGAAACACAGACGAACGAAAAAAGCACGCCTCTCGCTAATTCACCAAATGTAGGTTAAATCTGTGGATGAAAAGGGGAATCTCTCTTTCCCAAGTAATTTTCGACTTCCGGTGTACAACTCGAAGTTAAAAATGAACGTCACAATCGTGACGCACTCTACAGTTCGAATATGGACTCTTTTCACCGCAATTGAATTTTGTGGTCAATTGCGATCTGCTTAATCAAGGATCCCTGAATGCATAACGCATCTAACATTTTGACTTTCTTCAATTGTTTTAATATTGTATCAGCTAGATTTGAGTGATGTCCAGAAAATTGTTGAGTGGTTAATTCCTAAAAAACTGTTTGACTCTGTTATTTTGTTGACGTAGTTTCATTTACTGTTAACTATAGACGCAATTAATGATTTGGTCTCTAGGACACTTCTTTTCCTCGACATAATCCTAACAAACGTTCAATTACACATCAGACGAATCAACCGAGCGTCTCAGTTACGCAATATATTGGGTAACAATTATTTTTGCGATGACATCTAATTTTTCGCGAATAGGTGAGTTATTTTTCCGCTGACAATCAGAGAACCATGAAAGCTAGAGATGAAGGTTAACGATTTACGGCCGATCGAATCCAAAATCTGACAGGGTTCGTTAAGGATTTCGTAACAGAGCGAAAAAGAATTTCTCACATTCTGTCTTCATAGGTATCCCTTGGATGTTCTAGCTTGGTACTCAGCTTCAAAAATTAATTTCTCGGAAAGTACTAAAGATAGAGACGATGTATTAATACTGGTTTATAGAACAAAGTCTGCTCTGTAATTTCGTATATCGCGAATGGTGAACGGAGACAAAATGGCGACGTACGAGGTGAAATAGCAAAAGCTATTTAGTTAGCCAAAAGCCAACTACAAACTGAAGCTTCTAAGTCTACAAATTCATCATTTTATTATTTTTACTTGCAGTGTCAACTTGTGTACGTGTTTAGAAAAGGATAGAAGTCCGCAATGATAATTATGGATGTAAATATAAATCTGATGGTCCAAGGGTAAGGATCGATAGAATGATCTTTGCGTAATGATTCGCATGTGCAAAAACAGCGTAAAAATTGAAGGGCAGAGGACAAGCTTCTTCTAATTGAAGGAAGCAACCCTCTGGGTGTGACGGTACCCTGGCAACGGAGCATTGCCTTCGTTGAACCTTAGAAGGGCAGCGAGAAGTGCGAACGGAGGGGATGAAATTGAAAAGGAGAAGAGGCGGAAGGAAAGAAGCGAGAAAGAAATGAAGGAGAACCTTCAATGCTCTCTTTACTTCCAGCGATCTTCCCTCTCCGCAATCACCCCTTCGTAATTAACCTCCATTACGGCAGTTTTCTGTTACCCACCCGTTCCGAACAACCCTCTGTAACCCACCCCCGATCCACCGGAGGGATAGAGTTGCCTGTTTCCTAGGTATCGGTGATAGTTTATTATTCTTCTAATGGAAAGCAGCAGATATCGTAGTTCTGCTCCATCCACGAACCCTCTCGGTTCTTACCCCCCTTTGCACCCCCTCCGCGCCCTCTTCGTCGTCATCGTCTACGGCGTCGTCGTGTCGTAATCGTCTTACGCTTTTCGAGCAAGCACCTAATTATCGCGAATTTCGCTTCAAGATACATTTCCATGGATATCCGGGCACGGAACATCGCGGATTTTCGCGACAGACTCGAAAGGTGAACGAGATAATTAGGATTATAACGAATAATTGGGGGATCGCGGGTCGTTGCAACCGGCTGAGTTTTAAGTACGATCTTCGGATTGTCTTCTAACCGTGGCACATCCCTCGACGCTCTCATAATCAACTACTAATTATCGCCAACGACGATGTTCACGCTGAATTTTATGCAACTTCCGAGTTTAGCTCGGCCGATTGAAACGACCTGGTGTCTCGGATAAGTTTGCTCGCATGCGACTTTGTCGAGACAGACTTAGACATTTCACATTCTAACACTTTGAATTTTGGAATTCTTCTGTTGCTGAGTTAATCGGTTGTTGATCTTTTGTATTCTTTAATTATTAAACTTTGGGATTTTTGGTGAACTGATGTATTGATAAATTGATGAATTGATGAACTGATGAATTCATGAGCTGATGAATTCATGGCTTGTTGAACTGATGACTTGATGAATTGATAAACTGATGACTTGATGACTTGATGAATTGATAAATTGATGACTTGACGAATTGATAAATTGATAAATTGATGAATTGTCAAGTTGACTTATTCAAGAATTAATAAACTAGTAAAACTTGGAATTCTCCAACTGTTGAATTGCCAAATCGTTACTGAATTGTTGAATGATTAAGCAGCTGAATTGTTGAGTTATTCAATTTTTAACTTTTTGATCTAGAGACTTAAATTTTAGAATTCTAGTAAAATTTCTCGCTCGAAGTATGTAAGTCTATTTGCAGTTCCCGTGTAATTTAATCGGAGATACGAGAACGTGAATGCGTTTACGATAATAAAACAAGATGGAAATGCTTGAAAGAGAAATGGTTCGCCACAAAGCATAATATTGATTTTGCACGTTATAGAGTAAAAGTTACTGGATGATCAGAGAAATCCTGGCATTGTAACGTAATGCACCGTTCGTGTTATTCCATATACTACGTGGCAATTGGCTTTTTTTCGCTGCACTTAGAAAACAAGTCTACCATGAAAAGGGTGTTAAAGAAGGGTTCTTATGTGGTGCTACTTCATCGTTAACTTTGTTATCGAAGGAAACGTAAAAGGTACAGAGACTTCGAATAATCTTTTATCACCTGAAATTATTTGATAATCGTTGCAAAACTATTTTTATTTTTAATAAAATACACAATTATAAACTTGAGGTATTCAGATAATTAACATAGGTAAATTTTTGATCTTCAAATGTTCTCCTATCGAATTATTTGTAAGAATATTATTTCGAAGATAATAGAAGGAATGTGTGTTTTTCCTAAATTTTTGGTGGCCAAAAATGAAATGAAATGAATTGGAATTTGGTAAATCGATTTGAAGAGCTGACACATCGAATATGTAGGAATATTCAACTATATTTACAGTTGTCGAAGAAGGTATGGAAACTCAAGCAATGGAGACTATTTGCGGCTTTCACGAGTAGCCTTCCAATAGGTATCGATCTCTTAAATTCTAATTCAACCATATCTGACTGTCTCGAAATGGTCCCTATGGAACCTACGAAGACGAGTTTTATGCTTCTGTTGCTATCGTTTCAGGCAAATATGCAATTTTGCCTTTATTTCGTGATGTAGGAACCGGTTTATGGAAAACGATCAAATTGTCATCGATATTGGCCCGAAATCTTTTTATCTTTCGAATCGTTTTGCTTCTAACTGTATCCAAAATATACCAGGCCTTGATAGGAATTTGGGAATTTGGTATTTTGGAATTTAAGAATTTGGGGTGGCAGAATTTAGGGATTCAAGAATTTGGAAATATGCAAATTCAGTACTTTAAGAACTTTGCAATATAGAAATTTAGGAATTTAGAATCTTAGAAGCTTAGGACTTTTGCAACATAGAGAATTTTTAAATTTCTAAATTAGTATTTATATTAAATTTTAGCATGTCCAGAAAAATATCCAAAATGAAAATATAAATGAAGTAGTATATTTGATCTCACTACACGTGCATCGTCCTAACTTCGACCAACGAAATGAACGCGTGCAAAGTTTCTCGACGTAGGCGAATAAAATATTAACAATATACCGGTCGGTTATATCGTGTCGTGGTCCTTCTCGAAATCTGCTTTGCGACCGTCACGAGTTCCTGAATGCGTAAGGGAACGCTCGTGTCCTTGGCAATCGATGTGATCCTCTGGGACGGTTGATTACCATCTCCTACATTTTAGAGAAAGTTTTGAGTTCCGTGACTCGTGTATGCGATGTTCCTTCGGGTCTTCCCGATGTCCATTTCTACCCGATTAATTTTAAACGCGGCTTAAACGTTCCACAGTTAACGCTGCCTTTTACCGTCAAATCTTCATCAGAATTTGATGATCCGCTGCTGAAGTTCCTTTTCAAATTTGGATCATAAATGACAGTACAAATTTCTGTTGGTACAGGTCTGACAGTGCAAGCAAAATAAAAGTATCAGGTTCCAAGTATCAAGTTACAGGTATCAAGTATCAAGTTTCAGATATCAGGTATCAAGTTTCAAGTATCAAGTTTCAGATATCAGGTATCAAGTTTCAAGTATCAGGTTTCAGGTATCAAGTATCAAGTTTCAAATATCAGGTTTCAAGTATCAAATAACAAGTCGTTCAAAGTGAAATTCATTGAGATACAGTCCACCTATATTCATTCGTGAATCCTAATGATTCGTGGCAGAATTTTTCGAGTCACTATACCACACCGTAACTATTCAGCGACGCAGAGTACGTAATCCGGGATACTCCCGCGGAATAATGAACAATTTTCGCTTTCTATTCGGTATTATTACAGCACAGGCCTTGTATATAACTGGCATAATACAGTGGGGCGCATTAGGGGTCGGATAAACCTGCCAGCCGTACAATAACTGTGACGCGAGCTTTGGAACACTCTACTATGTACTAACTCTACTCTTCTTCGTCCCTCTCTTTCGAACTTCTGGTCTGAGGTGGTCCACAGGTGGTATCGCATGATTAATGATCCTAGCTAGCGTCTTACTTGGCCGACACGCTCGAAAGAGATTCTTCTATCATGCTCGACGGATTTTCTGGGGACCCATTTGAACAATTCTCTCGATGCGCTTTCCTTATTTCGTTGCGATGCTCTCGCGTTCGATATGTTCATTATGATTTCAGTACTTTTTCCTAATTCACGTGTTTTGGAAATGGAACAAATGTTTGATATTTTGGGTAGATGTGACTATGGAAAATTCTAAAAGAACAAAGTTTGAGAAGTATTAGTGCGAAATAAGTACATCATCCATTTCATCGAGTTAATAAGATAATATAATCGCTAGTCACGAATGCCGTCTCTGAATTTGAGCACACGTACGAATGAAATTTCGCGCCAGGCGTTGAATATGTGCCCATCTCTTATCCCAGTTATATAAAGTACTCTGTATCTAAAAATCTCTGGAAGATCTGGTCGGTGTTCTCGAAAAGGTGACGTGTCCTGTTCACGGGTAGCCTGAAGTGCTGAGAAAATATATCGGTCTGACCGTTGAAAGAGACGATGGCGGTGAAGAGGGAATCTCAGATCCCTCGAAAATCTCCCTTTACGTAACGCGTCATAACAATCCGAATATACCACAAAAAAATTATTAAACGACTATTAAAAATCCTATGTGAACCAGTTATTAAGAATGAACGAAATTGCAGTAAGAATGTGATTAGGATAGAAGGTCCAGATAGAAGTCCAGAAGATAGACAGGATAACGTAGAACCGTGTACCAGCAAATAAGGTTACACACCCCCTGTGACCCAAGTGAAACTTGTCCCTTCCCTACCAAGGTTCACGAGGGTGCGACTAGCGGAAAATGAAATAATATCGACGTAAACACACGGGACTGAACGCCAAAAACGTCCGTGGATAAATACGTAAGAGAGTTTACGGGTGTGTAACAGTCGGGGAAGGAATAAAGAGAGATGAAACTGGAAAGCAAAGAGGGTGGGGATTGAAGACGGGATATGTCGTGGGATTCTACCACGTGGTAAAGCTCTTCGGATACCGCAGATTTTTCGACGTTCAGACGGTTGGCAAATCTGGATAATGTATATACAGAATCTTGCACTATCGCTCAAATCTTTGTTTCAATTTTAACGTTTACGTAACTGATTTGCTTTATGTTGCTTTTGGACCAATCGTCTCCATTTGTTCTATTGAGCTTAACTGATACATCATTTCATACTTAATATGTTGATGGCGTCATGACGCACGCCCCAGTTCAAATATATAGTGTGTCATGACATGCTATGAGTATTAAGATTATGAAGATTATTATTAGATTATTAATAACAAGGGTTTATTTTATTAATAACAAAAATTCTGTCCCACATCTAATGTATACTTGATGTATACCTAATGTATATGTAATGTATACCTAATGTATACAGGATGTATAGCAACTAGTGTTACTCCCAGTAAAAGGTTGTAGATGACGTGATTCTGAACAACTTTCTCCTTTTGCAAAATTGGATTTGATGCTTCGTTTTTGAATTATTAAGGAAAAACTCCGACCACTCAGAACGCGAGAACTGCGCGCGCAGAGCGTGACTGGAACGCGGACCAATCAGAATCGTTCTCGCGTCTGCACGCGCAACTCTCGCGTCTACGCGCGCACTTCTCGCGCTCTGATTGGTCCGTGTTTTTCCTTAATAATTCGAAAACGAAGCTTCAAACCCCATTTTTGCAAAGGAGAAAGTTGTTCAGAATTGCGAACCCAACGACCCCTTACTCTAGTTGTGTAACTACACTAGTTGTGAGACACCCTGTATAATGTATATCTACACCTAGTGTATACCTATTATATATGTAATATAAACGTAATGTATATAATTAGAAGAATGGCGTATTTGGTGGGACACGTGACTTTAAGTAGAAGTATAGGTATCAGGCAGGAGTTCGGTTTCATCCTACTTGTTGGGCAGGGACCTTCGAGTGGCCAAGAGCAAAGGACTCCTCCTTTTTCTATCAACTTTTCTATCTTTCTCCTTCGTTCCTGGAGGGAAACGGGGATTGTTTGCACTTTCTATCCCTCCTGTTCTTCGGCTTTCTTCCTCGAACCACTCTTTCTCTGTTCGTTGGCCCGTCTACGCCCCACGGGATCCTGCCACCCCGTCGGCCGAACCTCAGATTGCTTTTATACCGTGGATTGATTGACAATATACTTACGTTAGTCGAGTGGACCGTACAGTTATGGAGACGGTCACATCCCCCTATTGCCCTCTCCTCTATCTTCTTCTTCTTCTCCTCTTTGCCTTCAACTAATGTGATCCTCTTTCCTGTATCGGGCCACCGCTGCGGGATATCTTTTCCCTTTTTCCTTTCTCTGTTATTCTCTTTTTTACTTCGCTCCTGCTAAGTGGACCATTTTCTGGTAATACACCGGGCATAAAAAGCTTCTGCGATCAGGTCCGCTTCCTCTTTGTTTAAACGTATTCGAGTTACACCCTAATTGCACCTTCTCCTCGGTCACGACTTCACTACTTGCTGATTTCATGGTTACTTCTGATTCATCAATTTTTCGGTTTTATTTTATTTTTAAACCTTGAGACGGTTTTAGGTTCTAGGCAGTAAGTTCAATAATGCTACTAATGGAAACAAAAAAACCCAGAGGTCAGCTTGGGATAATTAATTTCTGTTAAGCTTACTTAACTATTTGTTTAAATAGAATGCACGAAAGTTTAGTTCGACAGTGGATGCAAAAAGGCGATAAATGCGTGTTAGCATAAGGGGATAATTCGATTTTAAGCATCGAGCAAGAGGAAGCGAAAGAGAAAGGAGTAGAGTGCAGATGGAGGATGGGAAAGAATGCACGTTCAAAATCCCGAGTTACGTATTCCGGGGACATAGCCTCTAAAGTGTCTCACACTCAGGGAACCGCAACCATCCGTCGACGATTCATACGTCTTTCCCTGAGAATGGAAAAAGGTAAAGAGGGAACTCTCCAAACGCATTCTGAATTCAATGAATAGCGTTGCCCCTCTCTCGAATCACAACGAAGGATACTTTCGGACTTTGACCAAGATTTTTACAAGTTTCCAACTTCCGACCCCTCGGACATTTTTCACGCGGATAAGCTTTATCAATTGGTCCCGTGATCCGAGCACGCGTTCGATCCGAATAAAATATCGTAATCGTGCGACAGTCCGCGGAATACGACGAATCGGTAACGAAGATTCCGGATAAAATTTGCAGTTTGTTCATCGTTCCGCCGTGGAGATTTACGAGGCAATATAGGGCTCTGTGGACAGACCAGATTACAGCAAATGGATTCACGGGGGTATACTTTGTCTTTCATTCACTTTCTCCGAGGATACAATTCATGATAGACCTACGTACTGACAATGGATTTACGACAAACTGCATGCTGTGTACGAGAGCTCTCTTAACGAAATATGTTGCTTTCGAACGGTCCGGTCATTATGAGACTAGACTAAAATAGACACTGAAATTGTGTGACTCGATCGATATTCGTTGATGTAAGAATTTGGCAAAATTTTGTTGCAGATTGTTGGTAGAATAATCTTCTTTATGTATTACTTTATTGAAAATTACGTGTCACATAAATTATGTGAAAATCATGTGTTAAATTATATGTTACAAAAATTAGAAGAAAATTATATGTGAAATTACATGTCACAAATTATACGAAAACCATATGTTAAATCATGTGATTTTAAATGAAATCACGTGTTTCTTTTGACGAAGAGTTATAAAAGGTGCATCGTACAGGAGTACATCGGCCCTATCTATCTTCTGTCTGATCAATGCTCGTCTCGATCTACTGCATGTTCACTTAACTCGTGTACTACACCCAAAACGGAACGGACCAGACGCTTAAACTGCATTTTACGACTGACAGCATCGTAAAACCTAATGCAAAATGCTTTTGCACCGTAGGTGGGTGTGTATAAAATCGAAACACGTAAGATTTCGAGCGTGTTACGCGTTTGGACGGCATGGTTTATAGGCGAAGGATATTTGTGACGATTTTGAGATGTATCGACTGTGTTAATGAATTATTCATCTTCTTTTTAACAAATTTGAACATTTGGAAATTGTAAGAAGTTATATGGATTATAGGAATGTACTTTTATATTTTTACATATTCTGTCCATATGGTTTGCCCTCGTAGCGCGTTGTATGACATTAATTATAACTATTCAAAATGAATACATTTAATATTCATATAGATACGTTAAAACCTAATTATACAACAGCTCCACCGTAACGCGGTTGCCATACATAATATGAAATTTAGTTACTTCTGAATTAAATTCATTATAAAGTTTTTATTATTCATCGCCCCAGGTATAATCACGATTCAACGTAATAATCGTGCACCCTTCTGCTGCACGGTTATTATCTGTCAAGAATAAATTACCGTTGTAATATGAAATAAAATTTATGCTGAAATTTGATTCGCTTTCGATTTTGGCAGATACGTATACTTAAAATTGTACACATTTCGAATTTCGATTTTTAAGATCTTAACTTTACAAATTTCTAAATTTCCCGAATTCCCAAATTCTCAAATTTCCAAATCCCTAAACCCCAAATTCTCAAATTTCAAAGTTCCTACACTCCCAAATTCCTAAATCTCCAAATTTCTCACTCTCCAAATTGCCACATTCCCAAATCCCTAAATCCCAAATTCTCAAATTTTCAAATTCCTACACCCCCAAATTCCTAAATCCCCAAATTCTCAAATTCCCAAATCTCAAAACCCCAAATTCTCAAACTTCCAAATTCCTACACCCCCAAATTCCTAAATCCCCAAATTCTCAAATTTCCAATTCCTCACATCTCCAAATCCTCAAACTTCCAAATTCAGTCACTCCTCTTTCATCGAAACCTTGAACTAACGAATGTTCCAAGATGTACCGAAAAAAAAATTAGTCACTTGACCTATCGAGGGGTCGCCCAGTACCCATTTTTTGTCATTTCTCACACTAGCAAGCACGTTTTTCCTCGCTTAAGGTGTCGCAGTCGAACTCCACCCTGATCCGCAAATATTGGCGACCCCGTAACAGCTACTCGTAAAAATCACTTGATTACGACCCCTCCCTTATCATCTCGAGGGTCTCCATAAGATGAGGCTGAAAGTAAAAAAAGTCATCTCACTTTTCTTTTATGTTCATCGAGCAGAATTTGGCGTTAAACAAACTTTCTCACGATCTCTCTCATGGTCGCCGCAAATGATGACCTTATTGATTTTTTTAATTTATTTAGGCGAAAAAGAAGAAATTCTCAAACTTTTATATTAAAAAATTTCGAAATCTCCCAACATCTCAATTGTTGGATTCCCAAATCCCAAATTTAAATTTGACCTGCCGGTGCGTCACGAGTGCGTCATGGCTCACACGCCAACACGTGGGACATCTGTTAATTATTGCACCCAAATTGACAATTTGTGCGTGTCAAAAATACGAGAAAAATTTACAATATTTGAACTGCGAGTGCGTCACGAAATTTGGTAACGAAGAAAGTTTGATCGAATTGTATTTAGAATTTTGTATCATTATTTTTTTATGGAAACTGAATGCAAAAAATAGGAGGGAATTGCTTTTAACAGTTCCGAACAACAATTACCGAGGAAAATCTTGGAGACTTTGTTCGTTTGAACGAGACAGCACGAAGTACCGTAACAAGTAATTAAGTTAGAAGGAGATTAAGAGATAAAATGTTTCTCTGTTTTATTCACCATCAAATACAGCTGGATTAATTCTTGTCCAGATGAGAAAAAGCTTTATGATTTTTCGAGGTGTGCAATCGAAATGTACGATTGAAATGTGTTTTGAGTAGCATAGGTTTGTTCTGGGGTGTGATGATGAAGTGAACGGAGTTCCCAAATTTGGTAATTTTTAGGGACTTCTGGAATTTGGGAATCTTGGGAGTTTGGAAATTTGGAAATTATGGGAGTTTTAGGATTTGGTATTTTGGGATTTTGGGAATTTTAAGATTTGGGAGTTGGGAATTTTGGAATTTGGGGATTTGAGAATTTTGGGATCATGGGAATTTTGGCATTTGGTATTTGGAAGTTTTGGGATTTTGGAATCTAGGGAATTTTAAGATTTGGGAGTTGGGAATTTTGGAACTTGGGGATTTGAGAATTTTGGGATCATGGGGATTTTGGGATTTGGTATTTGGAAGTTTTGAGACTTGAGAATCTAGGGAACTTTAGGATTTGGTATTTAGGAATTTTGAGATTTGGGGAATTTTTAGAATTTTAGGATTTGGAAGTTGGGAATGTAAGGATTTGGGAATTCTGGTATTTGGCTGTTAAAAAATTTGGAAATTAATCTGCAAATACCAAAATTTGGAGATATAGAAAATTAGAAGTTTAAAAATATAGCAATTGAAGATTTATAAATTTGAAAATTCATAAATTCATAAATCTGATAATTTACAAACCTAAAAATGTAGACTTCACTAATGTAGAAATGTTCAAATTTGAATACACAAATATTCTCAAATTTGCATACACGTCAGAAATGAAAGGGTAGCTAAACAAGCTACGTGCAAACTTTTTCGACGCATTGTACGTAATTTTCCAGTTACACTAATGACGTTCCGTTCCATGTAACGCGTCAGCCTTGATATTTCAATAGGCAGGAATCCGATACAATGTGATCGATAAAGCGTCCATGTTGTCGCACGGTTGGCAATATACCGTAAATATCGAGGAGTTGCGTAATCTGTTAAGTAACTTTAATGCTATTCTCGACTATAAAAAAACTACGGCTCTATTATTCGGGAATATTATTTTTGTTTCAGGTTCTTCTATCTCTACCACTTCTCTTTCTACGCTTATCATTATCGATTTAATGGACAGTATAGCAGTTTGGCACTTCTCACTTCTTGGCTTTTTACCGAGGTAAGTTATTTATAAACACAATATATATTTTATCTTTTGTCGATACAATATATCGACCATGAATCATTTATCTAAAAATTAAATTGACCAAATAACTATTTATATATGTTTCTTTTAAGTTACATAATTTATGCTATTTTTATCATGATAAAGATTTTAATATTTATGTTTCATCGTGTATTTTTTATTTCAAAATGAGTGCTGTTAAATTTTATGTTAACACTACAATAACAATTTTGAATTTATTTCAAATTTTAAGTAGTTTTTGCCGAAATATATTTTTTGATCTGACACAGAGAACTATGGCATAAACGAATTATTTTGGATAATTTCTCTTGTCGCAGAATCTTAACTCGTACGGTAATGATATAGTAAAACAAACGAAATTTAAACGAGTTGAAGACAAAAAGTTCTCCCTTTATATCCAAGCACTTTTTAGAACACACTTTTTCCCTCTCTAAATGCTTGCTCTAAAATTCTCTGGATATTCACCGTAGTCTGAAACTTTGTTATCATCGTTCTTTCAAAAATTTCACTCTTAGCGCGCTGCCTATTCTCGGAGACAAAGTGTTTCTGTAATAATTTTCACCTCGCGGAAAATATTATTTTTTAACAGGATGAAAAATACGTCGGACAGAAATGGCTGTTGGGACGCGGAAAGCGTGTGCAAAATTTGTCAATAATTTCAATTTTAGTACTTTCTCCAATGTCATACAAAATTTATTTCGTTAACATAATTTTTTACCATATATTTTATGCTCAGATTAAATTTTTTTTTTTATTTATTATGTACAGTACTCTCACAATGTTTAGGAAGCTTCAAATGTTCTTGTGTACAATTAAAAGTATCTAGGAAATATTTTTCTGGTTACCTGTTAAATATTATTTTAAATGCAATTGTCATTTTGATACAGTCACTTCATAATTTCACTACAATGTTTTGCATCGAATTTTAAGAGGATGTCATAATGAAATGTTTCATATAGAACATTGACTGTATAAGAATTGTCAAAGGAAATTTCGATTACAAATAAGAACGAAAGAGAAATGCGGCGTGCAGTGAAATATCTAAACTATTTCGCGATTAAGTGTTCGTGGAAATAATTGTTCGAGTAAGCTTTCCCACGGGAAGAAGAAAGTTCTAGAGACGGTGGTTCGTTCGCGTTAAAAATGGACATTAATCAGGAATACTTTGCGACCCACTTCAGAATACTTGAGCGGCGAATAAATATGTTCGCGGGCAAAGTTAACGGCACTCGGGTAGAGCTGGCCAGTTATCAAGGAACCCTACTCAAACAACGGCCAATACGTTTGGAAATTATGTCACAGAGTACTTTTCCTCTTTCTCGTTCCGTACGGCCGATCGATCATCTCTGACATCGATCGCGAGAAATTTCTCAAGAGGGCTGCAAATGTGTTTGCCTTTCAAATTGCTTAGCTCCGCGTGTTCGTCGCACGTGGAAATATGTTTTCTCGTGTGGCGAGTTCGTTCGAGGGTGATCGAATTAAATCGATGCCGTACGACCGGCTATATTGCCGGAAAGTTCATTTACCTCGCCGATAAAATGTTCCGATATTCCCTCTTTTTTTCCGCGGACATTCTACCTGATTGTAAACGAAATTTCGGCTTTTAGAAATTTGGAAATGTTGCCGGTGACTCGGGCTTTCAAATTTTTAGTATTTCTGGATTCAATGGTTTAGGTATTTGGAGATTTAGATTTTTCGTATTTTGATCATTTTTTATATTTGGTAACTTTGGGATTTGCAAGATATGTAGATTTTCTGTGCACATATGTGGGACAGTGGATGTGCAGGATGTCCCATTTAAATCGATTTCACATATGGGATTTTGTACATGTGATAATAACATATGATACATATTTATACATGTGATAAGATTTCATACATATGACACTGTATAAGACTGTGTATTACATGACATGTGATATGTGATACTTAACATATGACATATGGTACATTAAATGTGGTACATGATTCATCACACATGGTATGTGATATGTGGTGCATGATGTATGATACATGGCATATGATACTTGATGTATGTTATATGAAATATGATATGTGATGTGTGATGTGTGATGTGTGATATGTGATATATGATATATGGTATGTGATGTATGATAAATGATACATGATATATGGTACATGATACATGTCATACGATATGTTACATTAGCCACGTCAAAATATGTGAAGAATTTCATCTAATATGTACCTACATAGTTTCCTGATTTGATCAGTGAAGTGTAGAATCTTGAAATCAGTGAAATATTAGAAAAGTCCAGAAATCACTCTAAAATATTCAAAAAAAAGGAAAGCAACGTACACGATCATTCGATGACCGAGTAAGTTCGCGCTGACGACATAAAAATCGCTGCGAGCTCTCACAGGGCCGACAGTCCGGCTTAGAGATGAAAAAAGAAACAGCGTCGAAATGAAAACGTTCGAGCCGATAGTTTAACAGAGACGAAGTGGAAGACAGAGAAAAAGAAGGAATTGCATGGAAGAGAAACGACGAGGAGACAGAAGAGAGGAATGATACGGCTGAATATGGAAAATAGGTATCTGGAGACCGGGCACCTGTCGTCGACATGAAGGAAATGGTATCCACGGTGATTCGTTCTAGGTATAACGAAACGAATCTGCGTCGTTTCAGAAAAAGAACACGACGCTGAAGGTGGATCGGAGAATGACGGCGGAACAGGGGATGATAGCAGTTTCGCGTTCAAGAGAAAAAGGAAATCCGAGTTTAAACGACGGGCTAAACTGGAACAGGTTACCGAGGAAATCGGATTTTCGTTTGCTCGATAATTAACGGTCATGACATCGATATCGACCGGCATATAATCAACGCCGCAGGGCTAATCGCCTCAACACTTATCTACACCGAATATCAATGACAGAGAGATTCAACATACTCAGTGTCCACTCTAAACTTTGCCCTTCGTCATCCAAACGTTTCTGACGATTTACGATCGAAGATATATACAATCGATCCATTCGATGTGTTGACAAGTCGATGTGGTTTTGACAAGTTTCGAGATCCTGGATCTTATCACAGAATCATATATTATCTGGGGAGACTCCAGACCTTATCAAAGGATCTCAATAGAATCGATCCTAGATTTTATCCACCTAGAATCTAGACCTAGACCTGATCAGAAGGTCCTATCACAGGGTTTTGTAAGATAAATTTGATCTTAACAGAAGTTAACATTTTTACAAAAATTTAGTTAGTGTCAAATTTAGGGACACGGTGTATAACGGAGGCAGAAAGAGAGAGTGGCAACGATCAGGTTTATTCAGCGGTGTCTTGTTGCCTCGCGGGATTTCAAATTTTCCTGCGGCTCGCTCTATTCGTAAACTCGTTCCAGAGAAATAATTTTCGATCGCAGCTTGACCCTGCCTGGTTGCTCTTGTTAACGAGCGTCCCCTAACTATCGGTAGATGTTAATCGTGAACGGGACAGGACTAAGTAACTTAATTTTCCTGACCGAGGAATATTGTCGAAATTTGATACCTGTGCCACCGCATTTTCTACGTCATTGAATCTACAAGTGGAAATGTACAAAATTCGTATCAACACTGTACTTTTTTTTTAAAGATACGGGTCTAACATTCGGATGAAGCATTCATCTGATTAACTTTTTTGTTCGATGGGTAAAATGTTTAATCTTGAACGGAATACGGTTGTTTGTTCTGGTAATATAATTATATTAAGTATTCATGTTTAATATATATACGTACATTAAGTATATATTGTATATACATTAAGTGTATTATCTGTGTATTTAATATAAATATATTAAGTATGTTTGGTCTCTGTATGTATATACTATTTATCTGTACGCAAACTGCATCTAAATTTACTTGTGTACATTTATGTTTATACGTACGTTTACATTATTCATGTACAATTAATCATTCACAATAATCACACAAATCATACAGTAAAATGAAAATATTTGTCTTTACAAAGTGAAGTGGAACGATTAACCCCCGTTAAATGTGCGGTTGTTAAAAACACAGGAATCAAAGCCAACGTTGAATCCCAGTTTAATGTCTTGAAAGAGACATAAATAAAAAACAATATTGCCATGCTTTTAACACGCAATGGTGTCATAAAGTGGGCACACACCTTTTATGCACCTGCAACGGTCCAATCTGTTATTTCTTCGTATCTTTTGTCGACTAATTATCCGTTCCATTACACTGTAATGGTATTTAATTTTTCCACGCAAAATATATATACATATACATATATACAGTACATATCGAACGTAGTTATTAACGCAACAGCTAGGTATTGTAACGCCATTATAATATTAACTGGTAATACGGCCATCGCGATGATCTAATTACGATTCATTGGATTATCAAAGTACGCTATCGAATCAGATTTACCTGCCGTATAATTGGTGGGGTGAAAAATTTATTTCTCTGCGCCGAAATTCTGACGACTCCGCGATATCTGCTCTATATTTTATTACCAAAACAAATTTATAATCAGTTTACATCTTCAATTTTAAAGTTGAACTCTGCATGACGCACTCGTGACGCACTCGCAATTCAAGTATTGTAAATTTTTCTCGTATTTTTGGTACGCGTTAAGTTTCAATTTGATGTCCCACGAGTTGGCGCGTGAGCTATGACGCACTAGTGACGCATTCGCAGTTCTAAACACGTCATCTTCGCGCGCCAACTCGTGGGACTTCGGTGAATTGACGAACTAATCGATTTGAATCCGAACGTTTAAAAGTTAGAAAATTCTCCTCGAACAAATCGTTGAGCTGACGTGTTACGGGTGTCTACTCAAAATTGCACGGTTCGTTAGAAGTGACTGGTATTTATGCGTGCTCGTTGGAATACAAAGTTACCATTGAATTATTCCCATCGATTGAACTGTCAAATACATTGTCCCGACCACGTTTATATAACTTAAGTTTGAGTGATGTCAGGTCTGGTCGAAGCGATGGCTTTTCTTTCTTTATTGTTACTGTCAGTAGCAGGACTTTCATTCTTCTGTCAACTTCGTTTTGCCTCATTCAACTCGAAATATCCAGCCTTGAACGATTAATTATGATTTTTACTTCTTCAATGATCCACCCTTCTTCGTTCTTAATTACCTGCTTTTTCGATTGACAGCTGCATTGAAAATCGAATCGATTCTATTGCCGTCGAATAAATTACCTTAGAGGTTAGGGGTATGCAGTGATCTAGCTATGTGGACCTAGGAATTTGGGGGTCTAGGGATCTCGAGATCTTGCAATCTAGGAATGTTGAGATGTGGGAGAAGGATCTAGGAATATAGGGATCTTGGTGTCTAGGGATGTAGACATATATCTAGTTCAGAAACATAGTGATTTAGATATATGTGGACATGTGATGTATGCACATGTGGACAGATATGTGGACCAAGGAATATAAGATCTAGGTTTGGTTGTAGGTTCTTCTGACCTAGGGATCTAAGAATTCAAGAGTAACGTGTTGCTATAAAAAATTAACCTGTAAAATTTTAATAACCATGCAACGTAAAAATGGCGAAGTAAATTAATTATCAGAAAGCAGTTTTTCGAAGAATGAAAATCACATAACAGTGAAATTCCCATAGTTCCTCGAAGACGAAAATTATTCATACGGTGTATGCACTTTTGCAGAATGTTTGCAAGGTGAATAAGGGTATTGCGATCGGTAGCGTGTTCGGGGAACGAAAGGACGTTCATGCAAAAAGGACAGAACGACAGAGGGATTTCGAAGGGTGCGAAGAGAACGAGAGAAACGATATAGAACAAATTTGGCGAATTTCCATATAAATTTGCTGGGCACGAGCGACGCACACCTATACGCTGCTCGCAGAAACAAGCGATATCACCAGTCCGTGTGCTTTACGTAACAGTTTCGATGTACGCCGCCGTGGCTGCTACAAATTCGCAATACGAGTGTGGCCGTTTTAATAACGGCGCGGATTAACCATACGTGATACACGATTATTAATTAGTTTACTGTTATTACCTAAACGCGGCCGTTCACGTTCATTAATTTCGATGTTTAAGGAAATGCTTTGCATCAAATCCTCTTCCTTTCATTATTTCATTTCTTACCACTTTCTGGTGAATTATGCATCTGTTCTAAGTTATTCAGATTTTAGATGTTGACTCGCTCAAGAGTGTTAATTATTCATTCTTGATTTATCGATGATTTGGATGAGTCTTTAAAATCTTTCATCTTGAAAAATATCTTCCACAGTTATTTCAGTTACGTGAAAAAGTGAAGCTTCGAATAAATTTTAGAACAATAAGTTGCATCAAAATATCGAAAAGTATAACCATGAATTATTTTTCCAGCATTCAATGCTCTACTTTTTCCACCACTACGAGTTGCCAGTGATCCTGCAGCAGGCCCAGCTGCAGAATCTCCTGTTCCATCCTCAGCCGAGGATGATCATGCGTGGTCAACCCGAGGTGGAGTTTTCGTCGAATTTGGGTTCTTCGAGTCTGGCTTCTCCGCGGAGTCTGGCTTCCCCGCGGAGGTGGGCTGTTTCGTTGAATAGGGTTTTAACTAACAGCGAACCCGTGCCAGAACCTTCGTCAACGCGTGAACCAACAGTGGCTTTCGAACGCACAGAGGAATCGTCTTCCTTGAGTAGTCCATCGCATTCTGAATCGGATTCGAGCACATCCGAGGTGCAGTCTCAGGAGCGTGGGTCCTCGGAGACGCGAGTCGATGTCCATCCTCGACAGGACTCCAGAACGCCTCAACAATCTGCGGACACAACTGAGTCCGGTGTGCAGGAAAGTGAAGGTACGTAAACTTTGAATTTTTATTATTTATTCAGTCGTTTTTAAACATCAACCCCGTGTTGATACATCGTTGCTTATTTACACCTGTTCCTGTCGAGTCTTGATCCTCTTATGATGGTCTGCATTCAAACATCAAGATCTGTACTAAAAATCAACCCCATGTTGAATCATTTTTTCTTATTTACACCTGTTCCTGTTGAGTCTTGATCTTGTCATGATGGTCTGTATTCAAACATCAAGATCTGTACTAAAAATCAACCCCATGTTAAAACCTTTATTTTTTATTTACACCTGTTCCTGCTGAGTCTTAACCCTCTCATGATGGACTGTATTCAAACATCAAGATTTGTACTAAAAATCAATCCCATGTTGAAACACTTTTTTTTATTTACACCTACTCCTGTCGAGTCTCAACATGATGGATGCTGCATCAAACCTTGAAATCATGAAAATCAACCCGATGTTGACACATTTTAACCCTCTGATGATGGACGCTGCACTCAACCCTCACAATCTTAATCTTAGATTCACGGACGTTTTTAAAGTTAAAACTAGAGAAATAAATATATAATGGACAATGTGTACACTAGCTTTCGATGAAGTTTAAAATTTTGACGCAAATTTCTTAACAATTTTAATAGAGTATTCCATTGACTGTATGTTCACCATATTAACCCTCGAATGGTGTATTAAACCTCAATGTGACTTGGATTTATGCTATCAAAATAAATGATTTGTTGATTTCCTATGTCGATCGTCATTAGCTTTCGATCTGATTGTGTATTATTAGTCAAAACGCCATTGACATAGTTAATCGTTGTCCAAGTTCAGGAGATGACTGGAATTGTTTTACAGCGTTTGAATGTTCACTTTGTGGATCTTGTATCGCTAATACTAAACGTCACTTCAAAAGCGTTAATGTTTAGTATACGATATCGTGCGATCGCGTTTCGCACCATTGCACTGGCACCTATTATTTTCCTCGTTTTTAATTTCATCCACCGCATGTCGTTCGGTGATTCGAGCAATCGATCATCCCTTTACCGATATGTCAAATAACTTGCGTTTATATCGTTATTAAGGAATTATACTTCTTCATCTATATCAGTTTCTATTTAACGATTATGGGACAGTTTCGAAAAATCTGCCCTTATTTTGACCATTTCTCCTTCTACGTTTAAAATATTAAAATTTTAATATTTGTACGTAAAATGTTACAATTTAAATGTATTATAATTTGTCTGTATTGTTTAAATATATGCAGGGTATTTTTTCGTGGATTTTCATTATTTGCGAAAAAATTCATTGTCGGTTGAATAATTTTACGAGGATTAAATGATTCTACAAATCAGTTCCCTTAAACAGGAAAAAGCCAGGCAAAGTCGGGAAGAATAATATTAATTTTTTCTTCCAAGCCAAATTACTCTTCCGGTGCATTTCATTTTAGCTCTTCCACGTATTAAATTTTGTCCAATATGATTTTTATGCCGCTCTGTTCAGCTTTCGTTACGAATATTATTACTCTTTGTAAATTTAATGAATATTCATTGTACTTTATTTTCGTTCCATTGATCCACCGCAAAATATTAATTTTCATAAAAGACACTTTGTCGTTTTTATTCACTTTGTAACTTTCGTGTTTGCGTCACGTTGTTTGATACGCTTACGAAAAATTTCCAAACATATTTTTTACCTGATTCCCTCGTTTTCGGATCAGATGACTTCGAATTCGTTACCGAATTCCCTGATGACGGAATACCAGCTACAAAGCTTGTATCTCAGTTACAGGATGAATTTCCTGTTTTTGTAAATAATAATTAATATTTGTAGAGATCTGCTTATTTTTGTTGCAATTTCTGGATATTAAAAGTTAATATGAGTCAGGTCTTCGTTTCAATATTATTAGGTTAGCAATTGACCCCTTGCACTATTTGTCAGGTGCGTCAGACGGAACTATGTTGAAATTCTTTCGGGTTCTCTTTCTGATGAAATTCATTCACGTTCACGTTCACAAATTAGTATAATTTGTCAGGTCAGAATCACGGAGGAAAGTTTATGTCTATTTGGAATGAATGTGATATTGCAGGTCAAAGGGTTGATCTCCACATTCAGCCATTTTGTTTCCATCTTTCTCCGCTAGCCTCCTTCGCTAACTATCCTCCTCCGTTTCTCCCTAATTTTTAACGCAAAGCCGAACTTTAGATGGTTTGAATCTTAGCGGCAGATGGTCCGACGACGTCGACATCGAGCACGGAGATTGCGAGCCAGGAACCGAAAACACCGGTGGCTTCCGGTAACGGGATTTCCTCTTCCGAAACGGCAGACAATGGATCGTCGACCGATACTTCGACGTCGGAAGGTTTCGAGGTGATCGAGGCTACCGAGGCGACGCGGAAGGATACGACATCCTGTCAGGACAAGTAGGGACGTTAAACGCTTCGAGCCACGTCACTTGCATAGCGGATTGCCTAGGAGAAGAGGAAGATTGTCGTTTTCAGCGCGGCTGCGTCTGCAAACGGTTCCCTCAGCCCAGATCTAGGGAGCTCGTAATACCGCTGGTACAACCGGTCAGCGTATGACTTCGTGCAAATGATGACGGTTTATCAATTCTACACCTGTCTGGTACATCTGGTTTACATTTTTTACCAACTTAGTAGTTGAAGAGGATTAGCTCCTCGGATGATTAGAGATGAGTATCCAGAAAATTGTGAACCCTGAGCGACAACCTTAGTTCATATGTCCACATTCAGTATCTTTTCCTCTAGCAATCGATTTAAATGTTCCAAAGATCGTTTCATGTAACAGTTTGATACTTTGATCTACTTACTGAAACCTTTGTTACCAGCCGGGTAAATTGACCGATGTCGGAGACATTCGTTTGAAGATATGTTTAATATGCATTGTTCGTAATTTATTTTTGTTCGTAAGGTCATATGTGCCGATTGTACCACACATCCAGCGCTGTCCCGTGCATTGTTCAGTTTGGATAAAATCGAACAAAACCGTTTTAGAACTGATATCTTGAAATCCTGGACGGATTGTTGATCCTTCGAGGTGTTAGGTTTTAACGAGTAACTGAGGATGAAATGGGATAACTGGTGGGACTAGCGTGGAAATATATTCTCTTACTTCTTACGAGAAGTTGATGTATCGCGTCCCCGAGGTCAGGCGGAAAGACGAAACTCCTGGAGGAAGCTGGACGAGTTTGGCAGTTCGTTACCGTATAGGGGGAACCGAATAACGGGAATGTAGATTATGGAAAATTAGTAGGATGGATTTTTATTCGATAGTCGAACGAGGAAGCAGTTTTTGGTCATTCTTGCGTGCAGTCTACCTCGGCGATGGGTAGAGTGCTCTAGGGATCTCGGGGATGTTCAGGTGGCCATTTGGGGGACTTTTTCATTCGGATTCGATTCGAAATTTGCATTCAAAATTTAGTATTTCAAATTTGAAAATTTAAATTCATAAATTCTGAAATTTGTAGATTCCTAAATTCTCAAGTTTGCAGGACTCAAATTCTTGAGTTATTAGATAATTAAATTTCTAAATTACGAAATCATAAAAAAATCCCTAAATTCTCAAGTTTCCGAATCTCCAGATTCTGAAATTTCTAAATTTCCAAATTCATAAATTCCCCTAGTTCCAAATCCCCAAATTCTCAAATTTCCAAATTCCTAAATTCCCCTATTTCTAAATTTCCAAATTGTTAATTTTCCAAATCCCTAAACTCCCCCAATTCTCAAATTCTCAATATTCCAAATCCCCAAATTCCCTAAATCCCCAACTCAAATTTCTAAATCCCTAAATTTCGAAACTTCTCACTCCGAAAATTCCCCAATTTCTCAGCGTTGAACTACTAAATTCCCCCAATATCTTCGCATCCACCGTGCGCACGCCACCCCCGAGTTCACTGTGCACTTGATCTGCACTCGACAAACAGGTCTACATTAGTTTTAACGAGTACGATAAATGAACGAGTGTGTACGTGTCGACGTCGATTCTTTCACGCGCGTTTAATTTGACATTTCACGAGCTTGCGATCGAGAACGATAAAGGGTGTGTACATTTTTACGAGAATCAGCGGTTTCCACATTGACACGTTATCATTTAAGGTGGCTGATTATTGTAATATAAGCTCCGATTGTGTGATACGTTTTATCGGGTGTGAAACGCGTCGTTTCAGCTGTTACCCGGGTCTTTTCGCAACTAAATTTGTAAATTAGTTAGTTCGCGGTTTTCGTTTCGAGCAAGTGTTTTGAGATTCACCCGCGGGGATACCGACCGGGCAATTTTTAAACCTTTTTAGAATAAGGAGGATCAAATCGGTGACAGAACTTGTTATGAGATACTTACTGCACATACATGCGTAATATATATTTATTCCTTACTATAACCAACGTTCTACTCTATGTGTATATGTAAAAAAAAAAAGAAATAAATGTACCGTGGATTAAACGATTGAGACGTTTTCGGATTCGAAGTTTTTTCGCGCGAACGTTGCCGAAGAGATCGTTGAAACGGCTGTAAAGTACACGATTACCGTTGATCATTGTTTTTTAATATCTTCGAGTTCCAGCTATCCGTGTAAAATATTTTCTTAAACTACTTACGTCGTAAGACTCTATCTCTCTTTTGGTTGTACATAATACTGCACTACTATTAATTATTATTACCAATTGTACTACTGCTACTTTTACCGATAGATTACGAATAAATGTGAAGGTGTCGCAATTATCATATATGTCGACCACTCGAACCTTTGTCCATAATTCCTGATTGTACAGATTTAATATGGGGCATCGTGGGTCTATATTGGAATAAAGTTTTTATATTTTTATTTTTTTATTTATTTTCCTCTTTGTTTAGATGTACTTAAACATAGATCAGAAATCAATTCAATGAGGCACAGGTAGGAAAGTATAGAAACATACAGTGAAAACATACGTGTACATATGTAATTATACTGACAAGGGTTGTCTGTAAAAGAGAGACGTGTAATTGTTCGAGAAAATTGCATAAGATTTATATTTATACATATTATACACAATAATATTTTATACATATGTGTACATGTATTGTATATGTGCATGGGTACATGTATGTAGATCAATTGTATACATAGTCTTTGTGTCTACACATCAATCAATTGTATTTAGATTTTATCTACAAATCATTTTGATAGATAAACGAATAAAAAAAGTGTACATTTGAGAAATTTTCAGTAAAAAAATGAGGTGTCAAAGGATCCGGCGATTTCCGGCTGTCGCAGGATGCTCGAACCCCGGTGAAATACGAAAGATGCAAGATTTAAAAGAGATTCCCGTGAAATTGGAATTGATTGTTGAAGCGGGACACGCCGGGAGGATGAGCCCCGAGTCGAAGGTTGAATTCCGTCGAAGACGCGGGAAGCGTGGAAACGCCGAAATAGACAAATAGACAGTGGCGGTGCCTTAAAGGGAATCAAACAGGTGGCGTTGGGAGCCGAAAAAGATGAGCAAGGTAGAAGGCAAGGAAATCCCGATGGTTGCAACGACAGAGAAGGAAAAAGACCAAACACGACTGTCGTACAAATGTAACAATTTATTTTCATTACGACATAATTAGGAACGAGACTCGCGATTCGATGTCGACCGTGTTCTTACACCCACACATCAGGACACACGAATCGATAGAACGTCGGGTTACGTCTTTCGTTTAGAATTTCAGATAGCACAAATTTTTACATCTCTTACATTGTGATATTCTATAGTCAGACTAACATTAAATGTGTATTTTATTGAACTGGACATGTGTATTACTGTAGAATTAGGACATATTAACATTAAATTTCATGTGCACTTCATTCAACTGGACATTTGTTTATGTTATATTATTGTACCGAGTGAAACTATTAACATCAAATGTCATCTGTATTTTATTAAGCTATTTGTTTGTATTCTAGTATGGCACTGAGAGTTAGGCTATATTGACACTAAATTTCTTCTGTATTTTATTCAACTGCACATTTGTTCATGTGTTCTACTACTGTACTGTGAGTTAGCCTACATCAACACCAAATGTCATCTGCATTTTATTGAACTAGTCATTTGTTCATGTGTTCTAATACTTCACTAGCTAAAGTACAAATCCATGACATATACATTTTCAGCGTACTAGCAAACTTATGAGGTATACATTTATTTTTGATATTCAAATATGCTTATGGACGTGAGTCAATATTTGAAATACTTGACTTTTACACCATTGTGACCTTAATTAACCCTCTTACTAGATGACAATATCGTTATTACACTTGTGAGGTTGACATTGTCTCTTTACTCCATATGTTCCTCTTTGTTCCATATGTTACTATTCTCTCTACAATTATTTTCTCAGATCTAAATTTAGTTTACTTCAGTATTCTTCAGCATATAGTAGCTTATTTAAGTATTTGTTTAGGTGCAATTCTTTCAATCAACACCAAGAGGTGAAGTTGTATTACACATGTAGATGACACAAGATAAATCAGATCTAATCACATGACCCAATCATTGACCTTGACTCACGTTCATTAACAAAATAGTGACACAGTCACGTACATTAAATCAGAAGCTCCATATTGATAAGCAAGTATTTTCAAAGCCCTCGATACGAAGTGTAAATTATTTGCTACAAGACTGACAGCGCATTTTATTCTTTCTGACACAGTAGGACTCCAGAAGAAGAGTGATCGGACTGCTTTCCAGTAGATAGGAATTGAAAAGGGCTCACGTGAACAATGGAACGGAATACACAGTACCGCTGGGCAGCTAAAGGATTTTCGTGTGTCCCGGAAACTTGTGTACAGATTCTGCCAGTGTTAGAGGGTGAGACGAGCAGAGAGAGAGAAAGAGAGGAAGAGAAGGAAACAGGGGAAAACAGAAAGCCCACGGGGGCCAAATTTGCATCCGGCAAAGCAACCTCGGACTACTTTATTTGATTGGCTGCCCGCAGGGTTGCCTTCTACCCTTACACGTACAAGCCCAAACAAAAGTACATTCCCCTATTTCCCTCCTCTTCCTTCCATTTTCTCTCCTCTTTATTATCCTTCGTACTATTTTTCAGACTCTTTTATTCTTACTTCATTTCTTTTTAATTTTCCTGTCTTGATCTCTTCTTTTCTACCCGTTTCGTTTTACCTGTTTTATTGTGCATTTCCTTCTTCAATTTATCAGGAAGGCTAAGAAATTTACAACTTAGAGATTTAAAAGTTTAGGTAGCTTGGCAATTTCAATTAATTTTAAAAGAAACTTTTAGGCATGCCTCAAAGTTTAAATAAACTTTGAATAGAGGTTTTCAAATTGAGAAACTTGGTAATATTTGAAAATCCGAGAGGAATTTCGAAATATAAACTTCTCAAGAATGTCTAAATTCTCTGTGACATCCTTCCAGAATTTCATAATTCTAAAATATTTCGTTTTTTCTCTTTCGAGTCTCAACGTTCTTCACTTTCTCGATTTATCTCGGCCGTTCCTTATTTCCTGGACTCGAGATCTGCTTTCCTCTTCTTCCTTTGACCTCGCCTCTTCCGTTTTCCATGAAATGGTCCACGAGAAAACGGTCTGCGATTTGCAGACCACGTTCGAACCTCTTAAGCCTTCTTAGGACATTTCCTTCTGCATCTTGAATCGGATCTACGTCGCAAAAGAGTAGCACAAGCTTCAACCTCTATAATACTTTCTACGACTTGAAGTATCGACTGTCTGAACAATCACCGACGTATTTCTTCGATCCTTTGGTCAACAGGTTGCTTGTTTTTCTGGTAATATCGCGTTAACTTTCTCTTTTTATTTATTGAAACCTTCATAGCAATTACGGTTCTCCAGCAGATTCACATACAATAATTTGATGAAGCTTTCAGAAAAATCTCTACCTTCAGCCATGTATGAATACACGTAGAAATAAGTGGACATTCGGGGATTTAGATTTTTAGGGACTTGGGGATATAGCAAATTTGGAGATTTAGAAATGTGGACATGTAGAGATCTGGATCTGATGTAGTAATCAGCAAATCTGTGACTGTGACGATCTGTAAATGTATCTACCCGCATAAAAATTTGTAGATGTAGATATCTGAGAATATAGACATTCAGATATCTAATGATATAGCGACAGAGAGATCCGTGAATGTGGATCTGAATATCCGAAGATCCGAGAACATTCGGAGATGCAGAAGTGTAACAATATAGGGTAATACGGTAGTTCCGGTGTGAAATCATCTTGTGCTTCATTAATGGAATATGTGGATGGGTCAGTCTGGAAATCCTGGAATTCCCTGGAGAATCTGAGGAATGTACAACACTCGAAGAGCCCGGCGCAAGGTAAGCTTAATTGCCTTTAATGACCACGCCTGAAACATCGATCGATTCTTTTTATTCTGTCCAGCATCGACCGATGCTCGACGTCGGAATAATCATACGGTTTTAATAAAAACGGCTTATCCGTGAAACAATGGACTGTCGCTCGCAGAAACAAGCCCAACGAGGCATCATAGAGATGCAAAAAAGCACTCGTCTATCTACTTTGCTTCTCTCGTTATTAA
This sequence comes from Megachile lagopoda, assembly GCA_036983795.1. Lineage (NCBI taxonomy): Eukaryota > Metazoa > Arthropoda > Insecta > Hymenoptera > Megachilidae > Megachile > Megachile lagopoda. Next base: position 9,620,946 of record CM072798.1, read on the forward strand.
ACGATTTTTTACTTTGCTCCAACGAAATCGTAATCTTTGTCCCTTCTTTCTCCTTGAACAGCACGATGTCACAAAAATTGTTAGCCCACTCCGAGCTTTTGTGGAACGTAAATATTCTTCGAAGAGACACTCGAGTCATCAAGTATGTAGAAAAAACAGTACGTATCTAGTTCCAAGTATCAGGTTTCAGGTATCAAGTATCAAGTTTCAGATATCAAGTGTCAAGTTTCAGATATCAAGTTTCCAGTATCAGGTTTCAGGTATCAAGTATCAAGTTTCAAATATCAGATTTCAGGTATCAAGTATCAAGTTTCAAATATCAGGTTTCAAGTTCCAAGTGTCAGGTTTCAGGTATCAAGTGTCAAGTTTCAAATATCAAGTTTCAAGTATCATATTGGGTCAAGTATCAAGTTTCAAGTATCAATCCTAATGCATCGTTTAATCGTCACTTACTGCTGAATGAAAAAATATACTGCAATAATAAATATTAATCTCTAACTGTTAGTCACTGTACAGTGATTTGACCAGTGATACACAGACACTGTATCTGACTACATTTCATTATACCTTTGATAATGTTTATAACGTGAATTCTTAATGCTCGTATTGTGAAACAGAAATGAAAATGATTATGTACGTTTCATGTATATCTTAATTTATATTTTAATCGCATATTTAAAGCATGAAACTACCTCTTTGTCGCGTGAAATGTAAATTTAACCTAACTCAGAGCTATGATAGTGCGTGCAACTTGAAATTAAGAAAACGATGATGATACGGGTGGCCATAACCGTTACGTTTACCCTAACTTTGTTTTCACGTGATATTAAATGCTGCAGCGTGTAAGTTAAAATTTGTTTTACATGAAACTAAATATGAGCTGCTTTGAAACAAGTTTTGCTAGGGTATCTCTGTGTTTACTGTTGGATGAGCAGAATGCGTATCTTCATTACACTTCCTTGACTAAATTAAAGAGGTATTTATAACATTCTTGCAGTAACTTTTTAATAAATAATTAAATAATTTCGGCATAGATGTTCAAATTTGAACAAAATTATTCTACGAAATTATTTCTTTTTTTTTATATTTAATTACTTTAATGGTAATCACATATTTATTTGATATTTAATATTGTTTAATAAATTAAATCGGTTCATAAAATAAAATTTAATTCTGATAAATCTTGTGTTAAAATTAATTTCTAATATCTATGTTTTTTTTAATTTATTTTTGTATCGGTGTTTTGACAGATACTGCAATCTACCTTTTCGAGAATTCGAATTCTGAAACAGACAGGTTTGTTGCTTTTTCCTCCTCTTGGCGGCCTTAATCCGCCGTATCACTGTGGGGAATGTCATTAATTAGCTAATGGCTAACGTGTTTCTCTCGTATTCGTACATTCTAATTTAAATCAGACAATTCTGCGAAATAAAATTAGAGCGTGTTCTCCGAAACTATAGGCCTAAAATTTTACACAATTTTTCACAATCGCCCAGATATAAATTCCATAAAATAAAAATACAATATAATACTGTAAAACTTGAAATTAATTTCCTTTTCAAAGAGAGATTAGCACCGTGTAATGCTTTCGAATGCAGATATTCGAACTTTTTCAGCAGAAATGCTAGTAAATATTCCATATTCATTATTCGAAGGTACATTTATGCGCGTGTTCATCACAGATACACGAAACTACCCACGGAACTTAATGGTTTCCCGATAATAACAGTTCCCGAGCCAGTGTAGTTCCAGTGTCTTGGACTTTGACCAAAGCAATGAAACTACCCGCATTTTCGGTTAATCGAAAGTTCTGTTACTTGTCTACCACAGAAGACGGTCTCGCCTTTATACATTCAACTTTTGCGAGTTCCTGTAACGAATGCTCGTTCAACGTTCCGGCAACAGATATTTTAATGGCTGGTTGATAATTGTAAAAGCTAGTCAGAGAATTAACGCGGGTGTTGAATCGCTACGATTCCATTTTCAGCGATCCATCTTTATTGGAAACTAAGTAGAAATACGACCTAGCTTAAGCTTTACATGAAGGGTGAGAACTACGGCTTCATTGGCGTACACTTCCGGCGGATTCAGACTCTGAACTCGACGGAAATACAAATATCTTTTTGTTCGAACGTTTGTGTGTTCGTGAAACATTTTATTGATTAGTTATCGAGTTTTATTGTTGTTATATGGTGTTATGCTTCAAATTCTTTTTTTACAATTGGTGTTAACGATCGTGCTTATTTATAGTAGCAAATTCACTTCTTCGAATTCGGCATTTTATTTAAGGAATCTTTAATGAATTTCTGTGCTAAACGGTTGCTGTTTGAACTCTGTGACACCATCCATTATAACAATTTAAAATAAGTATTCTTTAACTCAGTTTATAATTAAGCTTGTAATGTATACACATAGAGAAATAGTAGTAACAAACCTTGCACGTTTCCGAACTCAGTATTTCTCTTTGACGAGGAAGAAATACTACAAAATCACATGACGCACGTGATGCACCCATATGACGCACAGATCAAATAAAATTGAATTAAAATTGTTCACGAAGTGACTCGACAAAATAGTGCAAGGTTAATGATTTTTTCATTTTCGAAACTGCAGTTCACTGTCATAATTCATGCAGAAACATCAAACCTCGTTTAATCCACGTTAATTAGTTTCTCTTTGCCTTATAACTCAGGTGTTACATATGTATCAAGATGACACCGTTACTCAAAAGGTGACCGTCCATTACAACAATTTGAAATAAGAATTTTTCAGCTAAATCTATACTCATACTTGCGATGTGCACAGATATAGTGAGACGGACAATGGTAGCAATTAATAATAGAATAACTTCAAAAGAACTCATTAAACTTTTCATCTAGAAAGTTTGAAAGTTGTCTGCCAAGAACAAGACCTCGAGTGTTACCTCGCAGCGGTTGTATCTTTTAAAACATTTCGACGGAATTCATATTCATTCTTTTTCATGGAGTTTATTCGTGTCCACTTCTCGATGAAATTATGTCATGATCAAGTCACTTTTTCATCAAATTCATGCTCATTCAGGTTCCCTTTCCGACGAAATTCATTCACATTAACTTAGTATTTAATGAATGAATTTTGTTATGAAAGTTGTATTATACCGAAGAGTAATAAAACTGAAATGCTTGGAGATTCAATGGGTTACGCCTATGGGAAAGGTTTTCCCCTTGATTTCCACTCGAGGTTGCCAACTTCGTATCCCTACGCCAGGTTCCACTTGATCGAATTAATCCATTCCCAATCTAATCAAATCGCGTGAATGTCTAATTTCACACACGATCCGTTTTCGTCGCGCGTTTTGCCGATACGTTCGTATCGAAATACTTCGTTCACATGTGCCTCGCTAATAGTTGCCCAATTACTTGGAACCTTTGCGTTGATTAACTTTCCTCTTAAGAACGAGTTACACCTTTATCGCTCATTTTATGATATTCTTTCGAGAGACTTAATTCTACAATGCAAATTGGTTCTCTCTTTATTCTCATATACTTATTTCTCTATTTATATGTGCACTGACATTATCTTATTTGTGCTTTCAAGGCTGGAACCACATTTATTATTAAGCTATATTTGTTCTGAAATGACTTTGGGGAATTCTGGATTTTTACATTAGGAAATTTCAAGCATTTGAGTTTTGGTATAATAGGATTTCGAATTTTTGGAATTTCGGAGCTTTGGGACCTTTTAAATTTTAGATCTGTGAGATTTGCTTTTAGAATTCTTGTACTTTAAAATTTCGGAAAGATGGAATTTGGGAATTGTGGGACCTGTGGGCTTATAAATTGGGAAATTTTAGAATTTAGGGGTTTGGAGATTTGGAAATGTAAAGACTCAGAAATGTGGGATTTGCTCGAAAGTTAACCCAATCCATCACTGCACCTTAATACTCGTTGCAGCGTCCAAATGCACCTATTGAAACAATATAAAAATTTCTGAAACAATTTCTCTCTGCCTCGGTGTTTTTGATCGTGATTTTAGAATTTTCTGACCCCTCTCAAATGCATCCAGTCATATCGGAACGGTCGCTGATATTCCTTGAAACTTGTGAACTGTTATGCTGGTCACACTTCTCCTCGGCGTAGGAAAGGCTTCAACGATATTGTAATTACAACATCAAATGGTTGATTAACAGAAATTTAACGACCGCGATCTGCGTCTCGGCACGTAATTAACTTGGTGGCGACATCAAACCGATTAACTCGCTCCCTTGAGCCGAGTTTTCCTCCATAAAGGCGCGAAACGCGAGAAGGTTTCGTCTTTCTTGCTCGTAATCCAACCATTTCGAATATGCCTAACACTCCTTCTGTACCTTACGTCGTTTCGATAATAAACGACAAGTATCGGACTTGGAATTCGAAGAATGTCTCATCGTTGAGGCGTTGCAGTGAAAACTGACGTTTGTGGTTAGACACGTGTGAGTCAATTTTACATGTGAGTGCCATTATTTACCAAGGAGGACGTTCAATTTTTCTATTTCATCTTTTAATATGTTCTCAATATTAAGTCAAACTTTTGTTTGATTTAACTGAATTTGTACCTATTATAGGTCACATATGTCACACATGTCACATATGCACAAGCGTATTTCATCTTTCAGTTGTCTTCTAATTTCGTGATATACATTATTGTCTCAACATTAGGTTTTTTTTATCTACTTTGTACAGTGCTAGTCACATATGTCACATATGGCACTAGAACAAGTACACTTCATCTTTCAGTTTCATCTTGTGATCATATGTCGATCACATATGATCATGATGACTGTGTTAATGTATTTACTCCCAACATTTAATAGTCCTTCTCACAATACACCAATATTCACAAAATAAAATGTAATCTGCAAGATCGCACACACTAAATCAATATTAACTTGCAACTTACAAAGACTTGCTTACCAACGCTCTTAATCTGAAAATAGATTCAAGGGTGCAACGACGGCGTTGACCTTTTAAAGTTCGATATTCGTACAGAATTTTCGCCGGCGATGTCCGCAAGCCATTCCAGCGGCTTGTTAGGTGTACCTTTTCCTTCGGCGGTCCCTTTATCTTTCCCTTTCTCGTGACACTTGAAAGTTGAATTTAAAGCTGTTCTAATGGAGGAAAAGTCGTGTTCGCCCCGAGAGGACGATCCTCCGGCTTATATCCTTTTGCGAGAGTGCAGAGGTGCGAATATAATTGCTCGATCTCGAAAGGAAACTACGGAATAATAGTGAACTGTGTATGTATACGCATGGGTCGACACGTGGTGTATATGTGTGTACACCTGTAAAAAGGCTGAAGAGATTGGCAAGGGTAGACGGCGAAAGAGAAGCGTTTGATGTTTGAGTAGGTTGTTGAAAGTGTCTGCCTATTCAGGCTGCTGCTGGAAAATTATTGTAAATGCGAAGCACTCGGCTTTCCACTTAAATCGACCAAGTCTCTCGTCCTCTCTCTCTCTCTCTTCCTATTCCTGGATGCTCTACGAATGTTCCTATCGATCCTGGTAATTACTTATGTAAGCCTGGAATTATGGACTTATGTAAGTCTTCCACGGTGCCAATTGAAAGGACAGTTATTAATTCGAGATGTTGAGTACGGAAGACTCGTGTGTCTCGATTATGAGAATCCTTTCGAACGTTTCAAAATCTTTACCGCGTGCTTTATTTTTGGTGCATTGCAATGTGTTTATTGTCACGTTGGTCTAGGATTTATGGGGTCAGGTTAATTTATTATAGTTTTAATTCAATATTATTTATTGCAGATAATTTTTTAGAGTTAGGGGTGTGAGCTTGGAAATATTCAGTTTGGGGAATTTTCGATATGTGAGAATTTGGGAAATTTGAAAATTTGGAGAGTTAGGAATTGGGGAATGTAGGGATTTTGGAATTTGAAAATTTGGAAATTTGGGGATTTCAGGACTTGAGGAATTAGGAATTTAGGGATTTTAGGATCTGAGAATTTGATAACTTGAGGAATTTGAAGCGTAGAGAATTCGGGGTCTAGGGAATTTGATGTGTTGAGAATTTAAGGTCTAGGGAATTTGAAGTGCAGAGAATTCTGGGTCTAGGGAATTTGAGGTGTAGAGAATTTGGGGTCTAGGGAATTTGAGGTGTAGAGAATTTGGGGTCCAGGGAATTTGAAGTGTAGAGAATTCTGAGTCTAGGGAATTTGAGGTGTAGAAAATGTAGGGTCTAGGGAATTTGAGGTGTAGAGAATTTGAGATCTAGGAAATTGTAAACTTAGAATTTTGGAAATTTAGGAATTTGCAGATTTGTAAACTTCGAAATTCATAAATTACATAATTTTTAAATCTGAGAATTTTGTTCAATTTTGGGATTATACAAATTTGTAAGCTAAAAAATTCCAGAATTATACAAACTTGAAAAATTGTGAATTTGTGAATGTGGACAGCTATCGATCTAAAAATTTGAGGGAGCATTTTCCATTTCATGGAGCTCATTATTTCCTACTGAACAACCCCCTATGCTCTTTCAGAATTATTCGCTTATTGGTTCATTGTGGATTCCTCTTGTTTTTTATGAGCGACGTTTACTTCTTTTGCATGCTAAACATTTGTCTCCCTTTACAGCTCCATCTTTTTATCTTCGAACACTTCAACACCCTCCTACACCGCTATATTTAAATATTTTATTGCTGTATACGTACAAATTTATTTCTGCAATCAAGATCAAATAGGTGTCAAATTTTAAATACTGATTGAACTATTAATTTTGTTAAATTTCAACAAAATTTACTTTTTTATTCAATATCAAATTAAATATTAAAATTGAAATACGATTGAACAAATAAATTTGTTCAATTCGAATCAGATTTATCTTTTTAATCAAGATCAAAGAGATATTCAAACACGATTGAACAATTTTCTTCAGTTCGACCAAAGTTAATTTTTTTTACCAAAATCGATTATATATGAATACCGAAACACAATTAAATAATTTTCTTGAATTCGTCAAAATTTACATATACATCCAAATTTGAAATCTTCCAAACCTGAATTGTGAGAAAATTTACGTTTTCAAAATAGACACAAAATTTTACCACGATCAATTTCCTGAATTACAAGAAACTTTAATCAAGCTCGGAAATCAAAAACGTTGTGAGAATAAAAAATGTCTCGGAAATTAATTTTAACAAGAAACTATGCAATGTAACAAAGTAACGCCATATTGGAAAAGATATTTTCGAGATCGAAATGCAAGGGTGGAAGGAGGGGCAATGAAATCATGAATTCGTATCGTCGATGTCAAATTATTAAATCCGACAAGGTGTTCGTCAAGGAACGGATAATGCAATTTTTATACGCTTCGCTTGTACCGTTCCATTATCGATTCGCGTCGCTTCTATTCGTTCCCGTTCCACGTTCAGCTGTTGCTTCTATCGTGTTAAAAATTATGCGAGAAATTTTTGTATTTTCGAGGTCCCTTCGCCGAGGGATGGACCTCTGATTCATTTTCCATATTTATGATCCGGTTAATAATCGTCCCTTGTCTTCGCCCTTTCCCACGATATTTAACCGGAACTTCACCACCGGAAATATTTTTCTCGTCTGTTTATTCTTTCGAATGCAATTCTTAATTGCAGTTCAATTTTTACTCTTGATTTTTCCGCAAATTCTTTTGGTAATTTATCTCTTTCGACGCGGATTCATTATGCGAACACGTCGAAACTTTAATTAAAATGATAAATGATAATTTTCATCCGCAGGACAAGGGACTTACATAGAGCTTTAAGCTCACTTTGTTCGCATACAACTTTTATCTTTGATCAATGTTATATAGGAAATAAATTAGGAGACGTAGGAAATAAATGCAAGAGTGAATTTTTTGTATCGAGTTGTTCGTTCTGATCCGATTTGATTCTTTGAGAGATTAAATGTGCGTAGAGTTAAGGTAACAGAGAAACGATACTATCAATGAAAACATAATTTGTAGAAGTTTCTGTTGCCCGGTGAATACGTATGAATTTTCATATTCAAACGTGTTGCCATGGTGACGGTTACAGCCAACATGAATAATAACTTTTCGAATAATTTTACGCGCTGTCGATCACATGAATTCGCTTTTCGCTTCGGCAAAGCTGCGTTTCTCTACGACTACGTCACTTTTATGGCTACCGTCCTTATCTTGATTTCTCATTTATTCACCCTAGTCTGTTCTTGCTCTCGCGATTCGTTTACAGCTGTTGAGATGACGTCTGCAATTTGGAGTTTAGGATATTTGGGGATTTAGAAGAATCGTGAATTTAGGGATTTGAAAATTTTAAGATTTGGAGGTACAGGGAAATTGGGAATATGGGATTTGATGATTTGGAGATTTGGGATTTGGAAGTCCAGCTAATTTGCAGATTTAGAAATTTGGAGATTTGCGACTTGGAGATACTGAGATTTGGAGATTTAAAGATTTGGGACTTTGAAATTGAGAATTTAGGAATTTGAGAATGTATTTAGAAATTTAGGTATTTGGGAGTTGGAAAATGTAGGGACATGGAAATTTAGGGATTTGGGAATTCAAGAATTTGGAAATGTTAGATGAATCCCATTTCTACTAGCGTAAATTAATGAGTCATCCATGAAATGGAAAGTTGAGGTCGAGGAACGAAAAGAAACGAACGAAAAGCATTTAGCAAACCACACTCAAATTATGTGTACACACGATTCCATATGAGTTTCAGTGAACGCAGTAAAGGATCAAAAGTCCTGCGAGCGTTAGGTTGGAAAACAGCGTATCTTCGTAAAGATTATTTTTTTTACAAATCGGTAAATAGTAATTTTATCTCTCTTTCATTAACTCCTTGTCACAAGATTTATTTGTCAGGTGTGTCAGTCAGACCTATTCACTATTACAACATTAACATTGTTATTAATTATAGTCACAAATAACGTGTAAGGTTTTAGAATTCATATTGCAGCAAGAGGTCAATCACACCTGGTGAACCCTTAACCTTAGCAGTAGAGTCTGCAGTTTTCTATTCATGAAGTATTGCTGCTTTTATTACTTGCTTAGGTCACTGCGGGTAAAGACACGCTTCATACGTCACTGGCATTTCCATCTCCAGCCGAATTTTAGCTAAATCGATAGAAAATCAGAAACTGTTTTTCCTCGGCAATGTCACAAAAATTGTTAGCCCACTCCGAGCTTTTGTGAAACGTAAAAATTCTTCGGAGAGACACTCTCGAGTCATCAAGTACGTAGCAAAATAAAAGCACGTATCAAGTTCCAAGTATCAGGTTTCAGGTATCACGTATCAAGTTTCAAATATCAAGTTTCATGTATCAGGGTTCCGGTATCAAGTATCATGTTTCAAATATCAAGTTTCAAGTTCCAAGTATCAGGTTTCAGGTATCAAGTGTCATGTTTCAGATATCAAATTTCAAGATGCGAGTATCAGGTATCAAGTGTCAGGTTTCAAATATCAAGTTTCAAGTTCCAAGTATCAGGTTTCAGGTATCAAATTTCTGATATCAAGTTTGAAGTATCAAGTAACAAGTCTGGTCGTTCGAAGTGAAATTCATTTAGATACATGCCACTTATATTCACTCGTTAGAAATCTAATGATTCGCAATTAATCGTCATTTATTACAGTGTTCGATTAAAAACAATATTTCCATCGCAACATTTCAAGACAAAGTAAAAACTGAACGACTGAAAATTGATCCACCATCATTTGCATCTCTGTTCGAGTAAAACCAATATTTCCATTGTGAAAACTGAACGCAGTGAAATGTATTTTGTACGAATACGAAGAATTAAATACAAACATGATAATTAAAAGAAATTCAGATGAAAAATCAGCGATAATTTGAGAATTGTAAATTCTGGTCCGTTGTTCAGTACGCCCGATCTGTTGTCGATTGAATTATCAGCTTAATTGGAAAAGTAAGCAAGGTCTGTTCTTTTCCGTTAAAGGGATGATGTAATTCGAGCAATATCGCTTTACCGAATCAGAAACGATGCAACAGAACCGCACGGTATTGTATCGTGAGTGCGTCGTAAAAGTTTAATGCAAAATGAAGTAGTTTCGCGTGTTGTTTTCCGGCTTTAGCACTTTGACTGCCACGGTAGAAACATTGGTGCACAACACTAGATATCTATTAACAATATTACATATTTACTTTTTCTGTTTTATTCAGTTTGCAACTTTTCTATTCTAAAGTTCAGAAGTTACGAGTTTTCATTCTTGCGAATTTTTAAATTCCTAGTATGCGGTCTTCCCAATTCTCAAATCTCCAAATTTTCAAATACGTAGATTCTCAAATCCCAAATTCTCAAATTTCTAAATTCTAAAATCTCAAAATTCTCAAATCCCAAAATTCTCAAATCTTCAAATTCTCAAATTCTCGAATTCTCAAATCCCTAAATTCTCAAATCTTCAAATTCTCAAATCCAAAATTCAAATCCCTAAATTCTGAAATCCTCAAATCCTCAAATCTCATTCCCAATTTCTCCATTAACCCCGTCCACCAACATTCGCATAATCAACCGTCCAATAACAGAGAAAAAACGTAAGAAACAAGCATGGATTATCCTCGTAGCAGCGAACGATTTATTTTTCAGCTATTTGCAGCTCGTTTAAAATGTGATTAGACATCGCGAACAGAAAACTCGTCACGGAACGTCCGCTCTGCATTTACTCGACAATTAATCTTGTGATCATTTCTTTTTCTCGAGGAGCCGTAAATAAACAGGAGACCTAACTGCACAATTTAATAAAAATCCATTAACAATCGCAACAAACTAACTACAATTCATCGGCTCAAAAATAGAACCTGACGAGATACTTGAAATAATTTGTTAATTTTTAATAGGAAAAAAAAGGAGTAATTTAATATCGAACTGATTGCATTAATTAAAGTGACAAATTGCTTGGGAGATAATAAGCGAGGAAAGGAGCTGAGGAGAGAAAGTGGAGAAGCCGGGATTTGGGCAAGAGAGATTAAATTAATAGATAAAGAATCGACCCAGAGGTTGGACAGATTAAACAAGAACCAGACGTAGATGTTTGAAAACAGATAAAGATACGTAATTTGTAATGAAAGGAATTCAATTAATGATACGTATTTGCAGATCAATACATCTCAATGTTTTAAACATTTTTCTACACATACCTCGATGTGTAAAAAACACATACCTTGAAATGCATAAAATCTGTATTCATTAAATGAAGAATATTTGAAGAAACAAAGATATTTGATGCAAAAGATCTTAAAACCTTGCATCATTATGCAGCACGGTAATTGGGCAAATCATCGAATTCAAGGATCATCGAATGCTCCTTTTCCCGAGGGTTCTATTATTTTCCCAAGAAACATCGATCTGTCGTTAAATTTTCGAAGTCATACGATACGTCAGGATAACGCAGCATCCTGTTCACTTTCTTCGACTTCAACGTTGTCTGACAAACATTTCCCAGCCCCGTCGTCTCATAACGACCACGTCGAATAACGACATTATCCGTAACATCGTGGCTGCCTCGTTCGCGACCCACGGCGAATGTTTTCTGTCACTGAAGTATGATTAAAACGTTAGCTATGCACCGCGTTACCCACGAGTAATAGTCCTTCTTAATGAATATCGCGGTGACTTGCAACGTGTACCCCACGCGATCCACGAAAATGATCTAAAGGAATGTTCAACGCCAGCCGAGAGGGCACAGGGTTTATTTTCGACACTTTTTTAACGCGCATCGTGCATTTCATCCAGACATTTTTACTTATTGACACATCATTTTTTGTATAGTTGAATATTGTTGAAATAGTTGATAAAGTTTGTTAAAACTTAAGTACTAGTGGAAATATGTAAGTACAATGGAACTGCGGTATGTAGAGATGCAACGCATACAAATGTGACCTGTGGAATTATAACGTGTGCAGTTATAGCGCGTGAAATTATAACGCGTGCAGTTGCGATGCGTGGACAACGCGAGGAAATGCAACGCGCAGGGATTCAACGCGTGGAGTTGCAATATACAGAGATGCAACGCGTAGAAATGCAACCTATGCAGATTTAACCCGCAAAACTGTGACGCGTAGAATAGCAATGGGTGGAATTATCATGCGTAGAGCTGTAACGCGTGGAACTATCATGCGTGGAGATACGACGCGTGGAACTATCACACGTGGAGATAGGACGCGTGCAACTATCACACGTGGAGATAGGACGCGTGGAACTATCATGCGTGGAGATACGACGCGTGGAAGTGCAATGCGTAGAATTACAGCGCATGAAAGTACAACGCTTGGAATTCCATTAGGTGGAATTCTAACGCGTGAAATTCAATCGCGTAGAATTCTAATGCATAGAATTCCAATGCACGTAAGTACCACTCATGGAAATACAGCAAATGAATATGCAACGCGTGGAGTTACAAAGCGTAAAATTAGCAAAGAAAGTTTGATATCGGAATTCATCGAATGTTTAACGTCAGCCGATACATCTTGGCAACGATCAAAGGAAAACAGTTGTTCCTCATTTCTAGTTTCTTACCGGGTAACAGATTGGAATCTACGGTTGCCAAATTGATTGTTCGATCGATCACGAAGTTCGCGCCAGATCGAGTGGCAAGATATTGGCCGGGAACGACAAAATACATCGCGGTACGGATACTCGGCGTCTTTACGCGATCGATCATCGAGAAACAGATGATCGATACGTTCGCCACCGTCTGCTGGATGGAAGTTCACCGCCTCTGGATACGATATCCGACTGGACGTAACTTTGACACCGTGTGCTTCAAATATGTGGCAAATGACGATAGGTGATCCATAACGACCCGAGGTCACTCGTTCAACTTGCGAGTATTGTTGTTAAATATACCATACTTTAAACGGATCTACTTTCGTTCGTTTAAAGGGGAGTGAAAAATTCATAGCTAGATAAATTCATAGCTAGACGATAAAGTCATATGTAGACGATGAACTGATAAGTGGACAACAAATTCATAAGTAGACGATAGGTGGACAATTAGTCGAAACATGGACAATAAATGGATAGATACAAGAAATTTAATGTCACACATGGAAAATAATTTTCTGAAACTTCCTATAAGATTACTGTAACGACACACATGTCCACACACTTGAGTAATTAAAAATAAACTAAACAAAAAATTGCATAAAAGTGCATGAAGGATGAGAACAGGCAAAGCAAAGTGTTGATAAAAGAAAGATTAAAAAAGGTAGACATCGAACGGGATGAAGCTTGAGGATAAGATAATATATTGGAGAGGAATTGCAATAGACAGAATCAACCCTTCGCAATTTGCTACGAGGCATTCGACTGGACTCTCTCGTTCTCTCTCCTGTTCTCCCTGATAAAGGACCTTCTGACAACCAATTATCCATCCGAGACGAAGGAAACGTAGTGAAAGGAGATGCAGAGTATGCCATAAGCGAAACGCAACGAACGGTTTGATTAATAAAAGTCGAATAGTGTAATGAGAACGCGTCTAAGAATAGATTGTTTCGCGAGTGATAGTTTATCAGAGCCGACCTTTCCTTTCCTTTATCATGTACATTCACTTGAAATTTCATTTCGACGTAGCGTGTACCAATTATTCGCCTGTTCCTTTCAATATTCTTCGATGTTAATGACGGCCTTGGAAATATTCGCATTATTTTGATACAGATCAAAGGACATCGTAATAAAACTCGTTCGGGAAACGATTTATAGCTCCTGGCGTGATGAACGCGCGAAATATGCAAATTAAAATATTGCTTTAAATCAGCTGGAAGGAACTACTTCATATTTGCATGAACACCCGCTGTCTACTTATTATGCAACCTGCATCTTGTGTACTCGATAAACCGAAATATATTAATGCATTAGTAGAAATATACTTTCAAATGTAATATTCAAATTATATTTTCGTTCATATATGAAAATGATCTGAGCAGAATGTGACTTAGGAGCAAGTCAAGTGTCTAGCCACATCTTTAATATAAATGTAATCCGACTTGAAGATGTTTCGAAATGGCGAAGACGCATGAGTTGACGAATAGCTTGAAGACTAGTGGCCCAAAGGATATAATTAGCATAGGCGACCAGGGTCAGAAATGACGACGCTCCAGACGAATAGAACTCCGCCATAACATGCTTGATATCTAAGCTCGCAATTACAGAAAGCTATCGTGAACGTACAATTCAGACGATGGCCTCGCAATTAGCAGTGGCACGTTGAGTTTCGCCATTGAGTCCTACGCGTTTACCCATCATGATAATTATAATTAACATATAGTTGCAGCTGCAACCTACGCACGATGAGTCTAGTCTAATTCCTTTGAGTTCACGTGAGAACTCCCGGTTAAATGGAACATATCGAGCGGGCCACGTTAATAAGCCTGTTCGTGCAGACGTTGGATTTCTCTGTCGTCCGAGCTGCAGCTATGATACTCTCAGAACATGAATCGCGGTAATAACGGTGAACTCGCAACGAGTTCTCTTCAATGGACCAATTATTCCGTGCAAATTGCAAATCGGGAGTCAGATCAGCCGTACAAGAGCGAGATTTCCTTCGGCGGATTGTAAACACGGGATTAGAAACAGCGATCGAAGTTTCCTGCTGACAGTCGATATTGGGTCACCGGTGGATCGATTCGATAGTTAACTGCAATTCGATATTGGGCAATTTTTAATTATCGACGAGATATTATAATGTGAGGACGTATATATCATGTGTGGACATATATATCATATGTGGACGTGTGTACATGTCTAAGTTATGATACGTTCTGATGTTTTTATATCTTCATCATGTTTTTATATCGTCAATTTTTAATAATCGACGGAATATTATAATGTGTGGACGTATATATCATGTGTAGACATATACATACATCATGTGTGGACGTACATGTGTAAGTTCTGATGTTTTTATATCTTTAAATTTCCGGATGCCTAGATTATTCTCTAGGGTAATTATATCTGAATCACTGTGTGCTCATATTCCCAGTATGGACGTATGTACATATGTGAGTTACGCGTGTGACATATTCCAGATCTGACAAATTCCTGGATGCCTAGATTCTCTAGAGTAATATCCCCAAATCATGTGGTCAGGTTGTTACTGTGTCGTCGAATAACATATCCTAATCTCTGCAGTTTTACATCTCTATGTTGCTAAGAGCTCATCCACATGACATCCACATATGATCTAATCTTCGTATTTCAACATCCCCAAAGTTACATATCTTCAGATTCCTATATTATCAAATTCGTACATTCCCAAATCCCTATATCTATATTTTCGCAGAGGATCTAGGGATTCCCTCGACACCTAAACTCCGAAAGAGAAATCGTACAAATTTAATAGAGGCGTCCGTTGACGAGAAAAAGGAGTTATGCCTCATATCTCCAAGGAAACGTCATAACTATCGTCAACGGAATTTTAATAAATCGCACAATGGAATTACCCGTCTAATCTTCAATATCCGTTACCGTACGCGTTTTTCACGAGCGATCGCGCTTGAATATACAAACAGAAATCGGAAGCGATCATTCGCGTGCTCAACGCCTTATATTAAAAAGTCCCGTCGCATTGACGGTTGTCCATCGGGAATTGGCGATAAAAAGAAAGGAACGGGGTATGGAAAGGCAAATTTGCAGTTATTAGAGGGAAGTTGTACAAGGATTGCCTACCCGGTTTCAGACGGGTATCGAAAAGGGCGCAACGATGAAATTCTTAGCGAAGCAGCCAAGAATAGAAGAGCATCGGCTGTCGAGAATGGCGGAATTGAATTTATTCAGGCAGTGCCAATAAGTCGGAAAAGTCGTGCCCTAAAAGCCGGAATCCGCTCGGCTGCGATCCATCCCCGATTCTCTTTCCGCTTTGACTCTGTTTTATTGTGAGCCGAGACCGTTCGTTCCGCCCAAATAACGCTACTCCACGATGAAAGTATTTTAAACGTCGCCCACCGGAAGCCGATTCGATAAAAATCGAAAATATTTTCTCTCGCCTGCGTCAAAAACTGGATGTTCAAAAACTATCTGCTTTGTTCGAATTCTGAAATCCTTCGAATGTAATGGTTCTTCAACACGAATTAGTCGAATGACACATTTACCAGCAATAATGGCTGACAATATTTCAAGAACTATGCCGAGTTCTCATTTCATATGTGTATTAATGTATCATATGTAATAATAGTTGCTCCATATGTGTCATATGTTATTTGTTCACGAGCATGATTTAGTCAAATGCACATATATCATCAATAATAGCTGACAATAATTCAAGAACTATGTCGAGTTCACATTTCATATATGTATTAATGTATCATATGTAATAATAGTTGCTCCATATGTGTCATATGTTATTGGTACTAACGTACCACATACATATAATAATAATTGCTCCATATATTGTATGTACCATATAATGTACCATGTATATAATGCTTCATATGTACCATATAATGTACCATATATTATAATAACAGCAACTCCAAAAATTGTCAGGTTCATATGTTGATCTTGCATCTTTGATGTCTTCACAAGCGTGACACTGAGTGCTCATCTGTGAAATATAAATTAATGTAGCAGGGATTAATTATACATAATATTCAGTGAAATTTAGTAACTAGTTATTAGTAAATAATAACCTAACTTAATGCGTTTTAAAGCATTGTTTTAAGTCAACTATGATAATTTTGAAAATTTTGAAATTTTGCAAAATTATTTACACGCTATTTCTTAAGAGTGTGTTTCGAAGAACATTAAGCTTAATAAAAGTGTGTGGAAAAGCGTAAATGTGTGTAAGTGAACGCTACGTAAGTGAACACTACGTAAATGAACGCTACGTAAGTGAACGCTACATAAGTGAACGCTGTGTAAGTGCACTCTAGATAAATGTACGTATCAAGAGATCAGAATAGAAAAACGTAACTAGGAAGTGCTTACAAAATATCGATCACGTTCGATAACAATTGGCGTGTTTCGAACTGAATGAGAATTTGTACGCGTGTCTCGTTATGAAGTGTCTCGAGAACGATTCGAAAAAAATCGTTATCGCTTTCGTTTCACCTTTCGACCGAGTCGTTAGCGACGGAAATTAGGAGCGAGAAATTCCTGACAGCACTCGTTATGAATGAAACTTCTCTCGTTACCAGACGATCTTTCGAACAAAAATCGAAATATTATGTTTACAAGTAGCGAGGAATCGTATTTCGTGTTCAGTCCCGTCCTCGTCAGAACGCTATTTTCTCTCTCGTTACGAACGACCAACTATTCCCAGAGCCAGGCTCCGATTTCTTCCTTTCGAGCTTTGTAACTCCTCGTCAGTTTCCGTTTCCTCCTTTTCTGCGTCGAGGAAAACAACCGGGAAATGTTTAATAAAAGTGGCTAATGTAAATTTCCATGCGCTCTCTTATAAAAACGAGCAGCTTCCTTTGAACAAATTTACTTCGGAATTCGAATCCTTTTCGCCACGCGAAAATTATACCGACTTGTTAAACAAACAGAAATAGTATACATCCGGGGAAACAGTTTATTATAGTTCTGCTACGATGGGACTAATTTGATTAAGAAATTTTCTGTTTTTGGTCGATCCGGAGACTTCTGAAGACCGTAATTGGAAGTGAAAAATTGCGATGAAAGTAAGAGACGTGTCAACTATAAACGCAGAATTAAAATTGACCACGAAGTGGTGAAAAGGTTGCAACCAAAGGTAGGACGAAAGTCCGAAATCGTCGAGACGTATTTCCGGTGGAGGAGAAATACCGAGGAAACGCGCTGAAAGTCAAACGATCAAGGCGATGAATTAAAAGGCGTTGAGATAGAGGGTATACACAGCGTACGAACGATTTCACAATGGCCTGAACATGATCGGAACAGAAGTGGAGGAAGTGCTTTAACGGCATTGAACAGAAGCGTCTATAATACATATCGAAAGATACATCCGGTATCACGGCGGCGTCCTGTTTCTCGGCTGTTTCATCACGCTCGCTGCCTCAACCTATACGCTCCTCTGTATAGGGTTAGCGCCCGTCAAAGTTAACCTTTGTTTCGCGCATGGCTAGCCTTTCGGGTTTATCAGTATGTAGCAGGTGCTGCCGCTTTATTTATAACGCATCATCCCTTCCTCCCTTTCCATTTTCCTTTGCTTTCCCTCTCCTTTTCCATCCTTTCGGGGAAACCACTGAAACCGAGCCGAGACACGGCACCACGCGTTTTGTCAACGTTCAGACGAAATTCCGTTCCGCGATACGCATCGTCGCGTTCGCGTTTTACGATTCAAACGCGAGACTTTGCTGCATGCGAACAGGTGTTTCTGGCCACCGGCTGTGTTCTCGGTTAAATACCGATCTCAAATGTAGATTAAATCGTGTAACTTGAAAAGACGGATGCGAGCTGGGGTGCTTTTTCGCACCTTTGAATGTTGGACACTCTTGAGGTATCTATGCGTATTGATCTCGTGTATCGTGTGTATCGATTCGATAGGAGAGGTGAATAATTGAGGTTTCAGAATTTTCGGATTTGGGGCTTTTGGGAATTTCAGAAGTTGCGAATTTGCGTCGTGGGTATTTTTTAATTCGGGTCAGCGAAATTTGGAAATTAGGAATTTGGGAATTTGGGAATTGGGGATTTGAGAATTGGGAAATTAGGAATTTGGGGATTTTGGAATTTAGGATTTGAGAAGTGGGGAAATTGGAAATTGGGGGATTAGGAATTGGGCAATTAGGAATTGGGGAATTAGGAATTGGGGATTTGAGAAGTGGGGAAATTGGAAATTTGAGAATAGGGGAAATTAGGAATTGGGGAAATTGGAATTGGGGAAATTGGGAATTGGGGAATTAGGAATTGGGGATGTGAGAATTAGGGAAATTTGGAATTGGGGATTTGAGAAGTGGGAATATTGGAAATTGGAGATTTGAGAATTGGGGAAATTGGGAATTGGGGGATTAGGAATTGGGGAAATTGGGAATTGGGGGATTAGGAATTGGGGAAATTGGGAATTAGAAGAATTGGGAATTTCGTATTTAGGGAATTTGGAAATTTAGGAATTTGGGGATTTGAGAAGTGGGGAAATTGGGAATTGGGGAATTTGGAAATTTAGTAATCTATTAATTCTGCAACATAAGAAATTAGAAATATATTAATTCTACAATGTAAGAATTCGAGATTGTTTCACTCTTGAGGATCTCTGAAGAGTGCTTGGATCTTGATTTTGAAATACAGTATCGGGTCTAACGAATTTATGGATGTTAAATTTGATCTACAAGTGGATGAAAAAAGAATAACCATTAGCGTGTGATACACCAGTAATTCGGCTAAGTAATACTATTTTCCACTCGGATGTACGAGTTAATGCACTGACAATGCATTCAATGCACACGACTGCTTGATTTTTCCGATAAACGCGCAACTTGATGGATTCACCGCGTTTGACCGGAAAAACGTTATAAATCGAAAGTTTAACGTTTCACGCTTGCTCGAATTTCCTCGTGGATACCGTCAATCTCGCGTTTCTTTAGAAATATTAAAACACGGTAATTATACGTACTGATTCCAGATAACGCGTTTTCAGGAAATAATTAACGAGAACGGAGGTTGTAATCGAGGATGAAAATTAGCCCGAGAGAAAATTTGATATTTGTAGTCTGGGGTGGTTTTATAAATTTCAAATTTTTTATTATTCGAGTTAACAAGATTTCATATTTGAACATTCTCTAATTAGAAATGATGAAACTTACAAAGCTTCAAACTTAAAAATTCTCAAATTTAAAGATATTCAAATAGAAAAATTATCAAGTTGGAAAGTATTCAAAATTTGGAGATACACGAACTTACAAATTCCAAAATTTAAAACATCTAAATTCCCGCACCTACAAAATACAAAATTGAAAAACACAAATCCTGAAAATCCCAAAGTCCCAATATTCAAAACTGAGAATCGCAGAAGGTAGAACGAAGAAGGGAAGTAGACGTAGGCAGAGAAGACGAGGGTGAATTTTGTCTGGAGCAAAAAAACAAAATCAGTTTCGTCCGTTGGGTGGTGTTAGTCGATTACATCGGCTTCGGGTATTCAACAGCAGCATCGTAGGTGCAGCATGGATCGTGGTTTGGATGCAGCATGGCACACATAATCATATTGGCATTCTATTAGGCAGCGTCTTCTCCCTGGCAGCTTCCTCCCTTCCGTCTAACACTCTCTCTCTCCCTCCTTCAACGACCCCCTTTTCAACCCCCATACACCAAGCAGACTGTCGTGCAACCCCTCCGTGCACACGTCAATCGATAGTACAACGTGATTATAATATCTCACCCATCCAACGAAATAAAGACTCCGACACCCTACGTGCTGGCTTGCTCACTTTTACCTCCCTGTCAACCGATGAAATTTTACAAAATTCTGACGTGTTCAGAACTACAAGTGCGTCACGAGTGCGTCATAGTTTAAGCGCCAACTCGTGAGAAATCTGTAAATGACTAAGCCCAAAAATTGAAAATGCACGCGTACAAAAAATATCACAAAAATTTGTCTGAATTGCGAGCGCGTCACGAGTGCGTCATAGCTCACACGCCAACTCGTGGGACATCTGTAAATTATTACACAAAATTGAAGATTCACTTCTAATTCTCAATTCTAATTCTCAAATTTCGAAATTTCTACATTTCCAAATCTCCAAAACTCCAAATTCTCAAATCCCCAATTCCCAATTTTCCGAATTCTCAAATTTCGAAATTTCTATATTTCCAAATCTTCAAAACCCCAAATTCTCAAAACCCCAATTTTCTATTTTCCCAATTCTCAAATTTCCAAATTTCTATATTTCCAAATCTTCAAAACCCCAAATTCTCAAATCCCCAATTTTCAATTTTCCCAATTCTCAGATGTCTAAATTTCTACAGTTCCAAATTTACAGAGCACCAAATTCTCAAATCCCCAATTCTCAAATTTCGAAATTTCTACAATTCCAAATTTCCAGAGCCCCAAATTCTCAAATCCCCAATTCCCAATTTCCCAAAATCTCAAATTCCCAAACTTCTATATTCAAAAATTTCTAAATCTCCCAACATCTCAATTTTCAGATTCCTAAATTCCAAATTCACATTTCAACTGCGAATACGTCACGTGTGCATCATGGATGTGTCATGAGTGCGTCATTAGTGCGTCATTAGTGCGTCGCGAGTGTCACGTGTGCGTCATTAGTGCGTCACGAGTGTCACGAGTGTGTCATTAGTGCGTCACGAGTGTGCCACGAGTGCGTCATTAGTGCGTCACGTGTGTGTAATAGCATCCAACTCGTGGATTCAGTACACTCCCTAAATTGATCCTCGCTAAAAACCTAAATTATAATCTCCATACTTATCTTACTCCATAATATCTCCGCCGATAAAAGTAGAAAATGGCATAGAAAAAGTAATTGTTTTCAATTCTCGGACTAGCAGGTACACGTATGAATTCTGTTATTTTATGTATCGAACGGCGTCGACTTCGAATGGATCGAGCTTCACGGTTTTTTCCGTGGAATTCCAATTAATGGCTGTTCTTGGTAAACGATTTTCAACGGGTTTCATTCCGTGGAAATGAAAGCCATTTAGTAACGTTTGTACGAGGCCGATTCAGACGTGGGCAACGTTTATTTTCCAGTATTTTCATGCGTGTCTGCTTAATGGGAGAGGGGCGAGATTAATATTGACAGATTTGCAAAAGACGAGTTATCTTCGCGCACGTACACGCGCACACATCATTTTCCAATCTAACAAAGACATACAGGACTTTTGATCCTTTGCCACGTGTGTTCGCTGAAATCCCCGTGGATCCCGTGTGTGTACAAATTTATCCGTGTTTCACTGTGTGTGTGCTTCGTTAAATGCTTCTCACTGATTTCTCCTCGGCTCTCGGCTTCCATTTACTATTTTACCGATCATACATTAATTCCTTCGTATTTACGTAACCGAGCAACCTGTGAAACTTTTTTTTACAATATTTATCTTCTATGCGTATTGATCTCGTATTATGCCTACTTCGATTTGATAGAGGGGATGAATAATTGAGTTTCCAGAATTTTCGGATTTGGGGAATTTCAGAATTTAATTTGGGGCAGTGGAGTTTGGAAATTTGGGTACTTGAGAATTTGAGAATTGGGGAATTAGGAATTTGGGGATTTGGCAATTGGAGATTTTGGGATTTGGGAATTAGGAATTTGGGGATTTGAGAATTGGAGAAATTGGGAATTGGGGGATTAGAAATTTGGGAATTGCGGATTTGAGAATTGGAGAAATTGGGAATTGGGTGATTAGGAATTTAGGGATTTGAGAATTGTGGTTTTGAGAATTGGGGAATTAGGAATCGGGGACTTGAGAATTGGTGAAATTGGGAATTCGAAATTTGGGAATTGGGGATTTGAGAATTGGGGAAATTGGTAATTGGGGGATTAGGAATTTGGTATTTTGGGAATTTAGGAATGTAGTAATTCTGCAATGTAAGAAATTAGAATATTAATTGTGTAAGGTAGAAATTCGAGAATATCGAAATTTGAATATTTGAAAGCTTCCAGATTGCACAGTTCTCAAAATCAGACGATTCAACAATTTCCAAGCTTTCAAATATTAAGCTAGATTAAACAAACACGCATCACATATTTTATTTGAATGTACTAAAAACGCAAGTTATAATTTCCACATCGGTGAATTTAACTTACGAACAATGTTACTGTTAGTGACACCTCTTTAAACTTCTCCGCGCAACTGCGTTCGCAAAACTCTGGATTTAATTGTATACAGAGCTTCCGTGAATTTTTGTTGATAAAGTGCAGATTGCTCGTAATTAACGGGCGAAAAATATCCTTTTGATTCGCGAACTCGCGAGTACATGCCTTGAATTCCAATGTTTTGTTCATTGAGTGATGCTGCTTTCAAATGGAGCAGTCTTTATTGTTTTTCCGAGGATTTCAAATTAATGTTGGTTCCTAGTAAAGAATGTTCAGCCGGATTTATTTGCCGGAAATATTTAATAACGTTTGAACTGTTCTGGATGAAAAAAATGTCCATTGTGTATTATTTCTGTTTGGGTTTGCTTAAATCTGTAGCTTTGACTCGTGACGCACTCAGAGTCCAAACGTGACGTACTTAAAGTCTAAACTTTACGCACTTAGAATCCAAACGTGACGCACTCAAAATTTCAACGTGACAAATCTTACTCAAATTTTTAATCTTTAACTTGAAGTTTAAGCTCAATTATAACTTACATAGCCAACGATCCCTTAATACAAAATTGACATAAAAGTTTAACTTTTTTTATGTATGTACGTCGTGACGATTAAACGACGCGTGGAAGATTAGGATTCCCAACGAGTGAATATAAGGGGACACTAAATGAATTTCACTTCGAACGACCAGACTTGTTGTTTGATACTTGAAACTTGATATCTGAAACCTGATACTTGGAACTTGATACATACTTGTTTTAATGAACAGACTTGTTACTTGATACTTGATACCTGAAACCTGATACTTGGAACTTGATACATACTTGTTTTAATGAACAGACTTGTTACTTGATACTTGATACCTGAAACCTGATACTTGGAACTTGATACATACTTGTTTTAATGAACAGACTTGTTACTTGATACTTGATACCTGAAACCTGATACTTGGAACTTGAAACCTGATATTTGAAACTTGATACTTGACACCTGATACTTGAAACTTGATACGTACTGGTTTTAATGAGCAGACTTGTTACCTGATATTTGATACTTGATACTTGATACCTGAAACCTGATACTTGGAACTTGGTACGTGCTTTTAATGCTACTTTCGCTCACTTTATCTTGAAATGCTACCACGAAAATATCACTGTTTTTAATCGAACAGAGATGCAGATTGCAAAGACCGACTAATTTTGCAGTTGTAAATTATGTAGACATTTATGGTCGCTCTATAAGCATGCTTTATGGTCTATAAACGTTTCTTATTTCAAGCTGAAGTAGCTATTATAGAATGGTTATAAAGCAAGCGTACGATGTTGTTGCTCTGCTTATTTTATAATGCTTCTCTTCGATTGCGCGCACTGTTGCAATAAAATTCATAGCCTCGTTTAAAAGATTCTTTCCTTCCTCTTAGCTTCTCACGTTGTACTGTCAACCGTGTAGAAGACATTTTTATTTGGCATTCGATTTTTGTTCATATAATTTTGATAAACTTTTGCACTCGCATCAAGTATATTAGCAATCGTTACTAATAATTCTAATATTAATTTATAGATCTTACAGAATCTTGTAAGGTATATTTCAATAATTTTCATTCACTGAATTTCGTATCCTATAAATCAAGTCTCAAGTTTACTTTACCATATTTCAATTTTACAAAGTTTTCCATATCTCAGTTTTAAATGATTTTTTTGCCAAGTTCTCAATGTTTCAAGTTCACAAAGTGGATTGTATTAATAAAGTTTGTATTCGATGATCACTGTAGGGTCATCGAGAGTCACCAAAGTATATAAAAGGTTCGAAACGAATTTCTCGTCTTGAGGTCTTTGTCAAGAAAACGGAACGATGCTGCGTGTCATTCGTGAAGGAATGCGAGGAGCAGAATGGGGGACACCCTCGGCAATTGCAACGGACGAGTTCACCCTTCATAATTTCGGTGAATAGCGTCGAGAAAATGTCCCTATAATTTCCTTAAGAATGCTCCAATGTCCTGCCGATGGTCCGAATTGATGGAATTAGGAATTTAGGAATTTCGGATACTGGAAATTTCAAAATTTCAACATTTCACAATTTGAGGATTACGGATTTGCAGATGTAGGTTTTGGGTGCTTAAGAATTTCAGGATTTAGGATTTTGTGCTGTTAGAAATTTAGGAATTTGGGGATTGAGCAATTTAGGGATATTGGAATTTAGATTTGGGGATTTGGAAATTTCGGGACTTGAAGATTTGGACAATTACGGATTTGGGGATTTAGGGATTTAGGGGTTTAGGGTTTTGTGCTGTTAGGAATGTAGGAATTTGGGGATTTGGAAATTTGGGAATTCAGGATATTTGGGGATTTAGAAATTTGGGAATTTTTAAGATTTGGTGATTTGGAAATTCGGGAATATTTGAGATTTGGGGATTTGGAAGTTTCGACACCTGATTTGGACAATTAGAGATTTGGAGATTTAGGGGTCTAGGGATTTTTCGTAAATTTTTGACAAATTTTCGAAACTCGAAAATTTTCAAAACATAACTTAGTGTTCGAAATTTTGCAAAATCGAAAAATCTTAGTATTCTATAATTTTCAAACCCTAAGTGTTCAATAATTTACAAAAGTAAAAAATCTCGACTCTTCCAAAGAAACTAGTTGAAAACACCTCTTCTTGCCAACGTATATTACACTAGCCATTCTTTCACTTTCATTTCAAATCGCTTACAAGAATCAGCACACCCATTCGAACGTTTTCAATGATTTCAAAAGCGACGCAGTAGAATTTCAATTAATATCTAATCCGTAACGTTCATACCTGATATATTTCGTAGAAACGTTCTCGCGGGTACGAAAATACCTGTAGAAAGAGAGAGAGGATGAGGAAAATTGGTTACACAAAGAGAAAATTTGGCGACATTCGATGGCCGGACTAAAGCGAATCCCCGGTGTCTCCCTAGGGAGTTGGGTTCCGCCGGAAGTCCCTCTCTGCTTGTGAAATGAGAAATCCGCCCGGTACCCTGCAGCGGTGCAGTCGATATCCGCCATCCATCAGCCTCGAGACACCAAAAACAACGACTACTGGATTTCGCACGCTACCGCACCTAACAACCAATCACTCGCAAAACAATCAGTTGTATACGATCGATACCGAGAACAATAAAGTAATTAACAAAAATCGTTCTACCACCTATATTTGCATTTGAGTGCAAGACATAATTGAGTGTAAGATATATTTGCATTTCCTATGCAAGATACTTCATTTTTGCTTTTTAAGCTTGAATTGTCTATTTGGTCAGATGAAATCATTTGTACATGTATATGCAGGGAAATGATAAAAATAGGGATTTGATCAAATTTGGCGATTTGACAATTTAGGACGTATGTACATGTATATTTATGTATGTGGCTGTCACAGTTAAATGATGAAAATAGGGATTTGATCAAATTTAACTGTAACAGACATGTACCTGCCAAATTGTCAAATCCTCAAATTCCTATATTCTCACTTCCTCAAATTAAACTTCTAATTGCAAATTTAAAAGCTCGAACATTTGTTTAAAAATAATCTAACCACAAAATGAAATATTATGTACATATTTCCCGTTTTTTACCGCCGTATGATTTTTAAATAAATATACATACTATCAGCAGTTACGTTTAATTGGAAGCATGTTCGATCCCCTGTAAATCACCGTTAATATTTTCAATTTCCACTTAATTGGCACACCTGTTCCGTAATTTTTACAAAAGCTCGCAAATAAAGTGTATAAAAGCCCGACAACAAAATGGAGTAAACGCTGCCATTTTTCATGGTGATTAGATACAAAAATAAATAGAGGATTCGTAACGTTTGTATACAAAAAATCGCATGCATTAACAAATCCTGTTGTATCTTTCCGATTTTTGCGCATTGAATCGGTAATCCGTACTGTTGGCATTCAGAGCTTCGAGCTCGTGACCTACCATCGTTACAGTCTGAATCGATAGCTTATATCGATTTCGAGTATGAAAGGAAAGCGTCAACAAAAATATGAATCGTCAAAAAATTGTCAAATAAAAATGCACTGAAATTGATGCTTCAATTATCTCCAAAATCATAGTACAGTCCCTGGACATTGAATTAGGACAATTTCTCTTTTATGGCTATAATTATATGGAAAATTATCATATATGGAAGATTGGGTCATACAAAGTTATTACTGAATACGTTGATACATAGCACTTTCTTACTATCGATAGTAAATTGTTCAAGGGTTTACGTTAGTAACGTGAGGTGAAGTGCCATATGGAATGCCATAGAAAATGGAGACTAAAGACTAGTTTACTCTCCAACCACCGAAAAGAATTATATTTGGGAAAATAATGAAGATATAAAGCTACCAAAGCAAAGGGTGAAAGATATGTGTAGTAGTGTCAGTAGCTACAAAATTTTTGGGCCTTTTAATTTTACAAAAAAAATGCTGTGGTCAAGGAGCGTAAATTTCAGAAAAATCTGCCACTTCCGTTCAGTAACAGTCTTCCTTTTTCATCTCCCTCGTCCATGATTACACGCTATCGACTAAACCCAAAAGTCCTTTATGCCGATATTTGTCGCAGGCAGTGAATAACCAATTAAAAAAATGGCGCCGAAACAAAAGCGTACGGGAAAAAGTGGAAGGAATGGAAGGTCGGAAGAAACGGGAGAAAAAAAGGTAGAGAACGTAGCCATCTCCGTGGCGGAGAACAGATTTTCCTACGGGGAAACGATCCGTTGTCGTCCAATTTGCTGTACGAAGCCAATAGCCGTCGTCGTGTACGACGCAACCGAAAAAAAGGGACGTCCCGTGCGACAGTGTCGCGCCGTTATCCGATATTTGTGACCGAAAATGGAGGCAGGTATCGTATAAAATGACAATAAGGGCGTGCCATCCTGCACTATCGTGCTGGACATCAATAACATTCGTTACCCGCGTTACACCCTGTATATACAGGCATACATATACACGAATTACTCGGTTCCTTCGAGCGGACGAGCACCCGATGTACAGGATATTTCATTAGATTTGGATCGATACGAAATAACAATATGGAGTCGTTACCCGCGTTTCTTCCTTCGTGATTTGTGGCGTTTCTTGGGAAACAAATTTTCCTTCTAGGAATATCATTGATTTTTAGGACACTTGGGGATGTAGTTTCGGGATCTATACATGTGGGGATAGGTGGACATCTACAGATTTGGGGATGACTTAAAAATTTCGCGATATGGGTACTTGATCTAAGAAGTGCGGGACGTAGATGTCTGTGGATCTAAGGATGTAAGGGTCTAGGAATTCGGGGATGCAGGAAATGTGGGGATATGGGTACTTGCAGATCTAGGAAGTGGAGGATGTAGAAATTTGGGGACGTAGGAATTTGTGGATCTAAGGACGTAAGGGTCTAGGTATTTGGGGATGTAGAAAATGTTAAGATTTGGGTACTTGGGGACCTAAGAAGTGGAGGACGTATCTGGATCTAAGTATGTAAGGGTCTAAGGATTCAGGGATGCAGGAAATGTGGGGATATGGGTACTTGCAGATCTAGGAAGTGGAGGATGTAGAAATTTGTGGATCTAAGAATATGGATTTGTAGGAATTTGGAGATGCAATGCGGGGATGTAGGTACCTGATCTTGTGATTTGGAGATCTAGGAAGTGGAGGACTTAGAAATATGGGGATGTACTTGATCTTGTGATTTGGAGATCTAGAAATTTGAGAAGCATTTAATCATCCTATATCTAGATGTTCACCTTGAGATTTTCTCGACTCCATATTAATATATTTGATTAGTATTACAAATACAAAAATATTTGTTAAGTCGAATAACATCAATTGTTAAGTTGAATACCTCTAAATATCTTCCTAACTAATCAATTGTCTCTCTTTTGAAACACCCTATAAGATCCGGTTGTTTTTCACCTGATACGTTTACGAGTGCAATTCCTGTAGGTTGACGTCGGTGTGCGTCTTTCTCCGGTTAGGTGGACGTGTTCCGGTGTTGTGTGGAAGTCAGTAAAGAATAGCCAGTAGTGCGGGGGCGTATAAGGCCACTTTACGTAACTTATGTCGCCTTTGTTAGAGAATATCTCGTCTCGGTGCTGTGTTGCAGTCGCTATAGGCTCTTCCGTTGTTGTTCCTTGTCCAGACATCGTCTCCTTGATATCTTCGCCACTCATGCTTGACCTTTCTGTCATCGTTGACATTGCCTCCCCATAATTCCTAAACATCCATTTCGCCGTTTCTTTTGTTCAGCTTACGTCGAGATCCTTTTGCTTCGAGTATTAGTGAAAACGGTGACATGAAGTCCAAAATTTTACTCATCTCCAAATCTTGCGAGTAGCAGCGAAAATGCTGGTGACATATGGTGTGCAAAATTTTACTCATCTCCAAATCTTGCGAGTAGTAGTAAAAACGTTGGTGACACGTAATCCAAAATTTTACTCATCTCCAAATATTGTGACCCTAAACTCCCTAAATTTCCCAGTTTGAAAGTTCGAAGATGTCAAGTAAACCTCCCAGTCGAAAAATCGAAAAATTTCTAAATATCTAAACCGTCCAATTTGCAAGTGAAAATCCCCGGTTTGGGTGTCGTCGAAATAAAAGACTAAGAGATAAAATCAATTCCGTCGATTCCGATTTTTGCTTTCGCCAGTCTGTTCTACCCGCAAGGCAAGTGATTTTCTTTACATACTCCCACGTAATACGGTTTATGAATTGTTTTCCATCAATTTTCCCGCTTCAAAGGGGAAATTGTTTACGCATAGCAGCCTGAGCGAATGAGTTAAAGCGAAACCGTCTACCGGTTAATGGAGCGTACGAGCTTTTGATATATCGCTACTCGTAGCAATGTTCTACTGTTGTCACATAAACACATCGACTATTTGATCATTGCGTTACATTCAACATATTGTTCGTCAGATGCATTATACCCTCGGCCAATTTCGTTCTAATTTCCATGTTCTAACGTTGTTTCGGAAGAAGCCTCGGCCCACGGTATCCACAATGTGGTTAGGAAATGTCTTCGGGGTCTGCCTCGGCTTTCTCAGCAGCTTAAAAGGCAGGTAAATAATCCACTTTCGCAGTCTAACGCATTTACTCGATCCGTGGTTACGTTCACTTCCTGTATACGGGCTTTCTTTCCAGATTACTCGTGAACCCACCGAATAAAAAGAGACTCTTTGACGTAATTACCGACCTTTTGGTCCAGACAATTTTTGTACCATGAAATTTTAACTGTACTTATAATACCCTGACGATATATTACTACTGTATTTCTACGGTGTAATCAATTGTTACAAATATTCGTTAATGAAATGGAGGACGTAGGATGTGGTTGCTTTTTATTTATACAGTGACATTGCTACGTTCTTTCTTGAACTTCAAGTATTGTATTTTAGATGCTGGATGCCATTTTAAAAAATATCATCTTCCTTTCATTTTTACAAGATAAATGCATAATTTCTCTGCCTGGTAGCAGGAAGGAAATTTGCTCTTATAATTACTGTTATAAATTTTACTATGTAATTGATGTTCATGATGTCCAAATGGTAACTGAACAGAGAGGTGTTGAAACAGCACCTTCAAAAGAAGAAACAATTTTAAAAATATTTATTAGTTGAAGCTCACGATGTCCAATTGGCAGCTGAACAGAGAGGTGTCTAAACCTCCAGCATCCTCAAAATAAAAGACAATTTTAAAAATATTTATTAGTTGAAGTTCACAATGTCCAAATAGCAGTTGAACCGAGAGGTGTCTAAACCTCCAGCATCCCCAAGATAAAAGACAATTTTAAAAATATTTATTAGTTGAAGTTCACGATGTCCAAATGGTAACAGAGAAGTGTCGAATCTTCCAACACCCCCAAACAAGAAACAACCTTAAAAATATCTATTACTATCTACCTACCTACCTATTACTATCTACCTAACTATGTACCTATTACTATCTAACCTACTATCTATCTAACTACATATCTGTATCTATTAAACTATCTATCTATTACTATCTACCTATCTACCTAACTATGTACCTATTACTATCTACCTATCTACCTATTATTTGTCGAAGAATCGATATTGCAGAGGGTGTATATTTTTGAAGAGAAACAAGGATAAATCCGTCTGCAGAAAGTGAAAGAGGTGGAAAAAAGTAAAAGCCCTCAACGTCGAGAGTAACACTTATACCAATTATCATTGGGTATAGAGGTCGCCGTAAAAGGAAACGGCCTCACGGTGGCTTTCCACGTTCTCCATAGAAAGGTTGCTGGCCTTCTTTTTCGTCATACCCGGCCACCCCTTATTCTCGGTTTAAGAATTAAATTAACCGGCACGAAGCACGACTCTCGACGGGGAACCGACGAACAGAAAGAAGTGATCCCCCGATGTCTACTGGAGTCACGAACGAAGAACCTCTCGAGAGTGTCATGAGAGCCACACGATTCTTCCTTCTCCTCGTCGACTCTCCTCTCGTTTCTCTCTCCCTCGTGGATCGTTGACGAAGCTAGGAAAGCAGGCGGAGCACAAACCAGGATATTGAAATTTCTCCTGAAAGAAGTATATTTCTTGTTCAATTTCTTTGCTCATGCGTCTTTTTTCTCTCTCTGGCCTAGTTTAACCCTCGTAGGACTCGCGACAGTCGCCTTTAAACGCTCGGAATACGAAATTATCGCGTCTTCTGCACGATAATTCATTCAACTTTTGGTATATTTGGTAAATTAAAAAATTACGATAAAAATACGTTGTTCGATCAATTCGACGTTAAAGTTAAAATAATTGAAATTAATTCCTTTCGTCGTATTCCTTAAAATTTAACTTAATTAACACGGTCATATCCATTAACTTTAAAGTTAAAGTAACTCTTTACACCATCAACTAATTTTTTAAATAATTTTGTCGAAATTTCCGTACTGCGGTCACGAACGAAGAGACATTCGAGATAAAAATTTATCCGGTATCAAAGATCCTTTATTAAAAGCCTTTGATGCAAAATATACGTTTCACAGACGCATTGAAATTGAATAAAATTTTCGCCGTGAGAAACCTTGCGCTAATTGCAAAAAATATTACATTATCGCGTCCTAAATTTTTCTCCGTGGGGTGAAAGTTGTAGAACGAGAGTATTTCATGCGTGTGTAGTCGAACATTGTTAGTCTATAATACTATTACGCGGAAGAGTAAGTTGCTCGTTATTAGGCGAACCCTCGTTGCAGGGTTAATGTGGGGTATAATATAGAGCAAATCGGTTCTTATTACACGGGGAACGATACAGGTATGTATATTTATTTTTACCGGAAATGAGCGCGTTTCTCACCTTAACGTTCCACTCTGTGTTGGGCAGAAAATTGAATCGCTATTCGAACTGCAGCAAAATTAAAATCGATGTAATCCCGAAACCTACTTTCTCATTCATTATTTCACAGCTGAAAAAATTCTTAAATAAAATTAGTCTTCCAACAAATTTCTAAAAGTAATAATTTTAACAATTTTAATTGTAAGTCACGTTTACGAGTGAGAAGTTTCTTTAAAAATCTGATATCGTCCTCTACGGGAAAATAAAATTGTGTTACTCGTCAGCATACATTAATCGATTCCGAACGTGACAGCTGCATATCACCAATTGGACGACGTTTCAACAAGGAACGTTTCGGACGATCATCTCTCGGTGATTACTTAAAGAAAGCGAATGCTTTTATTGGCTCGTAGATCGTTTCCATCGTCACAAATGGTTTCGGCTAAAGTACCATTAAACGAGAGTTTCGTTGCGTTTCGTATCCGGCTACGATCTTGAAAATACAACGGGCAGAGTGGATGAGAAGGAGAGGAAAGTTGTAATCCAGCAGGACAAATATAGAGTGCGATACAGGCTCGTATGCGTATCGAAGGGTTCGAATGTGCCGGGTGTGTTGTTCTTGGTCCGGTAATAAGAGGATTCTCTCCACACCCGTAAATAGACTAGAAAACTCTAATGAAGACGTGCCAAGAGTTTATCTTAGAAGCGGGTACAGCGACGATTGCTCGATCCCTCAGGGACGATGATTTCGCGTCGTTCGATTATCCCTTTTCTTGATACACCCGACTCTTTCTTTATCTCCGCTGAATTTTCGCCGTCTCTCTTCGATTGCTTTACGAAGGATTCGCGGCAATCCGTTTCGAGAACGGAGTTCGTGATGGGCTTTACTTTCGGAGATTATCGCCGTTTAGGTTCTTTTTGGGGGAATTTTGGAAAGGTTTTCGCAGGTTTGAGTTTTACGGTTTTGGAGTTTGGGAGAATGGGAGATTGGGATTTTGGGGTAGGGGATTTTGGGATAGGGGATTTTAGTTTAGGGGGTTTTGGGGTAATGAGATTTTGGGATAGGAAATATTGGGGTAGTAGGATTTTGGGATACTGGGAGTTTAGGATAGGGGATTTTGGGGTAATGTGATTTTGGGTATAGAGGATTTTGGGGTAGTACGATTTTGGGATAGGAGATTTTGGGGTAGTAGGATTTTGAGATACTGGGAGTTCAGGATAGAGGATTTTGGGGTAATGAGATTTTGGGTATAGAGGATTTTGGGGTAGTGGAATTTTAGGGTAGTGGGATTTTGGGGTAGTAGGATTTTGAGATACTGGGAGTTCAGGATAGAGGATTTTGGGGTAATGAAATTTTGGGTATAGGGGATTTTGGGGTAGTCGAATTTTAGGGTAGTGGGATTTTGGGGTAGTAGAATTTTGGGGTAGGGGGCTTCTGGGGTAATTGAAATTTGGGATAGGGAACTTTGAGGTAGTGAAATTTTGAGATACTGGGAGTTTGGGATACTGGAACGACGGATCTGGTACAGGCAAAGTGAGAAACGTAAAAATTCGACTACCTACTGACATGTGCCAGTAGCACGTCTTACTAGCATAGTGTAAACGGTCCCTAATGGAACTATAAAAGTTTCATAGAATAACACGTTGATAAACACGTCATCCATATATGAAACTTAACTTTCTATACTGATCTAACATGTGTATTATTACAAATTTTAATATGTAATATGTATGTATTATGAAAATATTTGGTAAGATTTATTAAAAATGAAAACACGACTGGACGCAATTTTCAATTGCTTCGGTGTGGCAGTCAATGTGTTAATAATGGATAATATTATTGTATAACATTCAAGATCAAATTCAAACTTAATTATTTACTAATTAAGCAATCTACCAATAAAAGATTGTATGTCTATCAAGAATGTATTCATCGAAAGTACACTTTTTGTAAAATAAATATTAGAAGAAAGGTACTAAAAACTGGAAATAATAAATAATTGAAGAATTTAACAAACGTTATATGCAAGTCGACGAATTGATATCGTTGAAACGTTTGATTTATTCCGATGACGAATGCGTTGTAAGCTAAAAGACAGATTTGGGGGTTGTAAGGGAAAATAATTTTCTTTGATGAATTTTGAAGCGGTTATAAATCACACGGGCGGGATGATAAATGCGAAAATAGAGAAATTTCAGGCAGAATTCCGTCTCTTGTTTCCGATCTGCTGCGAATCGAATACGGAATTAGTGTCCACAATTACTGTTCGAAATGTCGTGTAATTTATGGAAAGCATGAATCGTATCGCTCGCATTTATAACACATGGAAATCAGCGAGCTTTTAGGCCGGCATGGATCTGCAAAATACAATCGCATATCAATGCACGTTTATCATGAAAACAGTGGGTTAAACGGAAACCAGGCGGCCGATATATTCCTGACAAATTATCTTCTGATTTCGATTGCTCGAATAATCGCGAAATTTTCTTCGACCTTTCGAATCTGCGCTGTCCTCAAATAACCAATCGTTTACTCGATTGAAATGCGTTTCTCATCCAAAGGGAAAACTGAAATCGTTCGATTACATGAATTTAATACGATCGTTCCTGTAAATAGCGTGCTATAAATGCTGTCCGCAGCAAATCACTGTATTACTCCTCTAAAAGTAATTTATCTCAGATCCGTGTTTCTGTAACTTCGTATGGAAGAATATTATTCGTCGAATATTTCTCGTATTATTTCCCTGTTTTGCACGGCTGGAGATTATTTTATATAATTTATGTGAATAACTTGAAATTACATTTTAAATGTGAGGAACATTTTTCAATTTTTTCAAATGATAATTTTGTTGCATTATATTATTTAAAATGATAATTTTGCATCTTATTATTCATTTGACAATTTTATTACATTATGTCATTTATTATACAAATTTTATCGCATTATGCAACTTGGTACTATAAACCACTACACAATTACATGATTCATTACGCGATTCGTTATACGATTCATTTCATAATTCATTACTTAGTTAACATAATCAGGTAATTGTACTGCATTTTCCTAAATAGATGCAAAAAAAGAGACATGAACGAGTTAAGAGTTCATTGACTCGTTGCAGTATTCAACATCAGACGCATCAAACACTCTCTGCTACAATGTCAAAAGAAAAAGATCTTATATCGAAAATTCATGCGTACCAAAAATACGAGAAAAATTTACAATTCTAATTCTCAAATTTCTACATTTCCAAATTTCCAGAACCCCAAATTCTCAAGTTTCCAATTCTCAATTTTCCAAGTTCTCAAATTTCGAAATTTCTACACTAACGAATTTCCAAAACCTCAAATTCTCAATTTCCCTAATTCTAAAATTTCGAAATTTCTACATTTCCAAATCTCCAAAACTCCAAATTCTCAAATCCCCAATTTTCAATTTTCCCAATTCTCAGATTTTTAAATTTCTACAATTCCAAATTTACAGAGCCCCAAATTCTCAAATCCCCAATTCCCGATTTCCCAAAATCTCAAATTCCCAAACTTCTGTATTTAAAAATTTCTAAATCTCCCAATATCTCAATTTTCAGATTCTCAAATCCCAAATTTACATTTGAACTGCGAATGCGTCACGAGTGCGTCACGTATGTGTCATGAGTGCGTCATTAGTGCGTCACTAGTGTCATGAGTGCGTCATGAATGCGTCACGAGTGTCACGAGTGTCATTAGTGCGTCATGAGAGTGTCATGAGTGCGTCACGAGTGTCATTAATGCGTCACGAGAGTGTCATGAGTGCGTCACGAGTGTCATTAATGCGTCACGAGAGTGTCATGAGTGCGTCACGAGTGTCATGAGTGCGTCACTAGTGTCATGAGTGCGTCGTGAATGCGTCACGAGTGTCACGAGTGTCATTAGTGCGTCACGAGTGCGTCATTAGTGCGTCACGATTGCGTCATAGCTCACGCGCCAACTCGTGGGACGTCCATATATTATTGTATTACACCAAAATTGAAAATTCACGAGTACCAACAATGGGAGAAAAATTTACAATACTTCAACTGCGAGTGCGTCACGAGTGCGTCATAGCTCAGTTACACGTTCGATTGCCCGCGGGAAAATGATCCAGCAAATAAAATGATTTTTGGATGCGTTTGATTCGCGAATATCTCGATCCGCCAGCACACACTTTGCCGAGAGCAAATACATGATGCTTTACCATCGGAAAAAATATTCTTTCTCAAACAGAATGTATCGTCGTTTTCGTGCGATTTTTTCGTTTGTTCTATCGAACTCCATTCCTATTGAAAGAGCGTTTATTTGATTTGTCTCTTGTAAATTATCGGAGAGGAGCCCTTTGCTTGCTTTTCATTGTAACTATGCGTTACTTATATACTCATTGTTGCGACATCAAAATTTTTATTTTTCAGTCGTGATTAACCTATCATTGCTTCGACCCACATTTTTGTTTCGCGTGTAATAGCAATAACATTTAAAAGAGGGATTTGGCATCACGAATTGTTTGAAATTGTTAGGTGTCACATTTCAAGTACAATTTACAATTAATTCATCCAACTCAATCCATTGCAATCCTGAATCAAATAAGCAACCTTCAAATTGCATACAAGTTAATCAACCTTGAATAATTGAAATTATGTTTACTTCAAGAGTAAGTAAAAAAAGAACAAAAGAGAAAAATAAAAATGTAAGTCGGTTAATTCCCGGAAGAATTAGAGGATGAAAATAACTTTCGATATATCACCGTAGCAAGTTGTTCGTTATTCCGGGAAGGATCACGAGGCAAAATTCACGGTAGAATAGAAATACGAGAAAATCGTTTTCGTCGAGAACCGACTGCGCGTAACATTTCGTCCGGGTAGACGGCTCGCAAATTGTAGGCGTCATTACCTATTCAGGCGCATCAGCTCGCCGTGAGATATTGAACTGCACTATCCTATTTAAATATTCATGAACGTCTTTGTAATCGATGTAATATGGATCTAGCGCAATCTCACGTGTCATAAAGTAAATAGGCCTGCATTTTCAACTGGGCTACTCCGAATTCCTCACAATATCTGCATTTTAATTTCATTTACCCTCGATACTATTTCAACAAAATTCTTTTACTTGGTAACACTTTTATTTTACTCAATTTTACTTTGGTAGTTTTCTTGCTTTTTTATTGGACGATTTTATTCGAATTTTTGGGGTGGTATTTAGAAGATTTGGAAATTGGGGCTTGTAGAAATTGGGGTATAACAAATTTGAGGATTTGAATATTGAGGGTTAGAAAATTGGGGTATAGAAAATTGGAAGATTTTCAATTTGGAGATGTAGAAATTTGGGGTTTAAAAAAATGAGAAGATGTGAGAATTGGGGGTGCAGAAAATTTGAAGACTTGGAAATTGGGGATGTAGAAAATTTAGAAATTTTAAGAACCTGAAAAATTTGCAACCTGCACATAGAAAATTTGAAAACTATAAAATTAAGAGTGTAGTCATTTCTAAAATACATCCCCTAAAATCTAGAACTTGATGAATGCACAGTCGAAAAATTGAAAGTCCCCAGAACTTGTAGCATCATAATATTAATTATAGACCTCGCAAGTCACTAAGATCTTAAAAATGCACAAAACTGCCCCAGAAAGATTAAAAAAAATTATAATCTTGAAATGAAGAAGTCGTACAGTGAAAATGGAGGATACACGTGACCGTGAGGGAAGATGTTAACACCTGCTCCTCGAGACATCACCGAAAGAAGCCGTGTCTTGTAAGCCTCAGACAAACTGGCTGCACAAAGGAAATTCTTGTATAATTTGTCTCGGATCGACTTCCGTAAGCCTTTCCTCCACCCCAGTTATTATTACGTTCCGTAATAACGTTGGCTGGGTAGCTGGAAGCGGCAGTGGCTCATTTAATAAGAGCAAGAAGTCCGCGCGCGTCGCTACAAAGCCGAGCTGTTTACGTTGTCGGTGCGCTGCAATTATAATTATAATGTCATTGTTATTGCGTTCGACGTACACGACGGTTCTCCAGGTGCGTCGTCGACGACGAGGGAGTATAATATTCGAGAAGGCTGAGCATAACTGTTCTACGATGAAGGTTGAAGCGATGAAAACCGATGTCAAATTAGCAAATCAAATTTCTACGGGGAATTATTTCAGTGCGAGCTGCTAAACAGCCCGGGGCTGACCATGGGGTCACGACACCGTGAACCCGTGTATCAACCATGGAACTTGCTGAAATTAATTCCTGTTCGACGAAAAAGAAAATAAATAGCCACGGACCGCCCTCAAGGATGTTTTCGAGTATAATTAATTGCACGCTTACGGACGCTGATCAGCCTCGTAAAATAAGAAAACATATTCTGAGTGGGATGGTTTTGTAGTTGTGGGGGAATTTCGACATGTGGCATTTCGGGTTTGGGATATGGGGACAGTTGTGTAAGTACAATGCGTGGAAGTACAACGCGTGGAAATATGGCGCGTGGAAATACTACACGTGAAGGTACAGCGCGTGGACATACTACGCGTCGAGGTATAGCGCGTGGAAATACTACGCGTGGAGGTACAAAGCGTGGAAATACTACGCGTGGAATTACAACGCATGGAAATACTACGCGTGGAAGTACAGCGCGTGGAAATACCACGCGTGGAGGTACGGCGCATGGAAATACCACGCGTGGAAGTACAGCGCATGGAAATACTACGCGTGGAAGTATAGCGCGTGGAATTACGGCGCGTGGAATTACAACGCGTGGAAGTACAACGCATGGAAATACCACGCGTGGAAGTACAGCGCGTGGAATTACAACGCATGGAAATACTACGCGTGGAAGTACAACGCATGGAAATACCACGCGTGGAAATACGGTGCGTGGAATTACAGCGCATGGAAGTACTACGCGTGGAAATAAGAATTTAAGAACCCTAAAATTTGTAAATTTACAAATTTACAAAATTAGGAATCTTGTACGCCTCGAACTCAATAAATCTAAACACACTCAAATTTCAGAGGATAAAAATCCCAAAATTGAGAACTTTAAAAATTGAAAACCAGACAATTGGTTAATTGAGGAGAATAGAGGACTCTCGAGAAAGAAGAAACGGTTGAAGGTACATTTTCTGAAGTTTTTCTTTGTGCTCGTGACAGAGGCTCTTCGTGATAATTGCTGCAGAGTTTGCTTGGCATACAACGAAGTATATCCGACGGATCGATCGTCTTTGCCGCCACCAAAGGCAAATACAAGGCGCGCGAAGGAGCGGCCGTTTAAAGTCGAATATCTCCCGTGGGACGTATGCCAACACCGACGACGGTAATAAATATGTAAAGTACGGTTTACAAAGTCTACGGAAACATACGGTGTTGACCCGTATCCGGTAAACGGTGTAACACTTTGAAAACTGCGTCAGAATCATCCTATCACGTATAGTTTAACAAAATGAGATTATTCGCACAATTCGTCTGATATATTTTTATATTTTGCAATCAAACATAATTATTTTATCAATCTACAGTTCATTTTTTATTTTCTTATTCTTGTAATTTAGTGTACCTTA
This sequence comes from Megachile lagopoda, assembly GCA_036983795.1. Lineage (NCBI taxonomy): Eukaryota > Metazoa > Arthropoda > Insecta > Hymenoptera > Megachilidae > Megachile > Megachile lagopoda. Next base: position 9,660,461 of record CM072798.1, read on the forward strand.
CTGCTTTTTAATTTTGTCTTATGATATTTAATGTATCTTATTTAATCTTGTATTTTTTATTATTTTTGTTAATGCCCGAAATTCAATATTTCTTATTATTTTCTTTTATTATCATAATTCAGTATTTCTTATTATTTTTTAATTTTCAAACTGTCTCTCGTAAAGAATATTTATGTTTCCATATATGATCAATGTTTTTTGCGCAATCATTTTTTCTTATCATTTATTTTATATAGTTTTCCTTTTATCGTGTAAGTCTCGTTTTTTGTGTCTTCATAGAAGATAACTGACGTTAACGATACAACTCATCGACACCATTTCTCATTATTTTTGCTCTTCTAATCACCTAATGGCCTTTATTTCAGTATCTATTAATAACTGAAGATGTCCTAGATGGATCTATTGTTCTGAGAAGAAAGTTTTTCGTATATAATATTATATGGTGATATATTATACATAGTGATGTAATATTTAAAAAATATCAATGCTCATAAATAAGCAAAAATCGCAATGATTCAGAAACTGAGCGTAGTTTAAACAAATGTCGGTACTTCGCGGCCTTTAAACTAAAATTATGGACACTCTTTCCGCGAAGATCTCCGAGGGAGGGTAACTTTATCCTTTCCCCGTAGCGAGCAATGATCGATGGTCAGAAGTTAAAAAACAAAGTAATAAAATTTTCAACGTAGAGTAACCATGCTCGATGACGTTGATTAAGCGATCTAATACGTGAAAATTTGATTTATGCTTTGCTTGTACGGTTTAATTAATTGATAATGAGCAAACGTGACTAACGTTTGTACAAGGACTTGCATAATGTGTAATAATTTATGATCATTTTATAGGGCCCTACAAAATGTAATCCTGCGAGGCTGTTTTAATCAATAGTTACGCAATTCCATTTAATTATCATTTCAAAATGTCGTTTGGTATCCTTCACAGAGATACTTGAAATCACAGTTAATTTCCTGTTACATTTCCTCTATATTTCGTATAAAACTTCAACAATTTTAACGCTATTAAAATATTAATCATTTTATTGCTAGAAATATTATCGGTTAAAGTGAATTTCTGGGTGGTGAATTCACGATCGTTTAACACACGTTTAACACTTTATATTGCATAAATCAATCATTCTCGAATCGCCGTTAATTATGTGGGGTTCAACTATTTATATCGTGTAGTTCCATGTAATTGAATTATTTATATTGTACAGTATTATTTATATCACCTAATTATTTATATCGCATAGTACTGAATTATTTATATTTAATGGTACTATCTACAACGCAAATTAAAATGCAATAACTTGTTATGGATAAATTAGGACTGTCAATAACGCAGTAAATAGGATGTCGAATGCATCTTCAGTTTGCACATGTTACACATGCACAATACATATGTGCTTATGATTAGAGCAACTTAGCTTTAATTAGTCCCTAATTCAATAGTGCATGCACCATTATCCATCGTCTGTTTGCTCTGCAGACATCTATCTCGAGTCCACCCCTAAGCTGCTGCTCCAAGATGCCTAAATTAATCGGGTCTTACTGCTAAATCTCTTTGAAGATCTGTAATTGAGTAGATTTACTCGTGCGAGTGCACCGTGCTTTCGCTAATGATTCACCTTTTGTTTTCTAACTAGTGTGGCTGCAATGCGATGACAAACGTCACCTGTGCCTTTGTCATTCTTCGATATTTTAGTTTTTAGTCTATAATTGACGTCTTTCAATTTTATATTTGTTTTGTGCTGCAAGACTTCTGGAAATTTTATTTCTGCTGTAATTCCACGCGCCGTAACTCCACGCGCCGAATTTCCACGCGCCGTACTTCCACGCGCTGTACTTCCACGCATGGTATTTCTACGCGTTCAAATTTCTACGCGTAGTATTTCCACGCGCCAAAATTTCTACGCGCCGTATTTCCACGCGCCATATTTCCACGCGTCCAAATTTCTACGCGTAGTATTTCCACGCGCCAAAATTTCTACGCGCCGTATTTCCAAGCGCTGTACTTCCACGCGCCATATTTCCACGCGTAGTATTTCCACGCGCCGTGTTTCGACGCTCCGCATCTCCACGCGCCGTATATCCACGCGTGGTATTTCGACGCGCCGTATTTTCACGCGTCAAAATTTCTACGCGCCGTATTTCTATGCGTTGTATACTATCGCGCCATATTTCCACGCGCCGTACTTCCACGCGTGGTATATCCCCACCTCCTATTTCCACGCGCTATAATTCTACGATTATACCGCCACTAATTGCATATTATTGCACTACATCCTCACATATCGTTGCACTACATACATTATCACGTGTTATATCACTATGAATGTTGCATACTATCCTCTATTTTCACTTGTATCTTTTTAAACATACATCAAAGAAATCTACTGAGAGAATGATCTATAGTTACTAAGAGAACGATAAGAAATGACCAGGAAATACCAACTCATATAAGTTTGAGGAGTGATTAAGCAATAAAGGTGTGGACTCCAAAAGGGTTTATCCCAAAAGCTAAATGTGCGACAATGCTTATCGTTAAATTCACGTATGTTACGTATAAAATTCCAACTCGCTATCCCCACTTGTATACAACCATAACTGTGAGCTTCACAGGGTTCCAGCTATGTCGCTTTTATTCGAAATACATCGGATCTGAAATGCTTTTCGTATAGCACCCCTTGGTCGTGCAGATCCTTTAGAAATGTCATATGTGCAGGCGCGATTGTATGCAGGCAAGAATGTTTTTCGTTTGATCCGTCACTGAGTCCGGAAAAATGTTCCATTTCACAAAGAAATCGCGACATGCGCTCGCACTGTGTTCGAAGATATTTTTACAGCTTTCAATAAATTTCTACGTTTCAATGTTATCTATGCATTCGATTGTTTTATTATTTCATTGCGAGTTTTTTATGTTTAATATATTTGTTGCTGTGACTTGAAATTGGAAATGAATAAATTAAATCCCAAAGTTCCAAATTTTAAGGTTTCGCAAATTCCCAAAGTTCTAGAATACTTATAGCTCCAAATTCCTGGGCGTCCAAGTCCCTAAATTACCAAATTCCTATATCCCCAAGTTCCTCACCCTCCAAATCCCTAAATTTCCACATCCACAAATCCCTAAATTTCAAACCTCAAATCTCCCAAATTCTACTGTTCTCAAATTCCTACGTCCTCAAACTGTCACCCTATCTTCAAGTCCTGAGGTCCACAAAAATCCCCCAAAATTGACTAGAGGTAGATCTCCCTGTCAGCTACAATTTTCGTATGAGACTTGTAGCTAGTCCATAGCTCGCGATAATTATTTCAGGTTTCGAAAGAAAGCGGTGTTGGCGAGTTTGTTGAAGAAAGAACAGAGGGTGCGAATATAAAGGCGGGGAAAATACGGGGTAAGTTTCCGTGACATGTAAATCACGCTTTAGCAAGAGGTTTTGAGTGTGGCTGTAAGGTTCGTTGAAAAGTTAACAGGCCGAGGAACGAGAGCGCCGGTTCTCTGTATCTCGCGACGTGTCTAACACCTCGTGTACCGCTTTTGCTTAATGCTTTCCAGTTCTTCTCGAGAGGTGTTAAGTAACGAGCTTGTTGTATATGAATGCCAGCCGCGAAAAAACGAGGGAATTCCAACCGGTGATTTTGCCCGCGGATTTCTTCCTTTTCTTCTTCAACTTGCTTCTTGCGTTAACGAACGTCGAGCTTTAAAAGGTGTTTCTTAATTGACCAACTTTCTTGTGCTTGGAAATCTCAAAGTGCTCTCGATTTCACCCTCAAATTTCTGCACGAAGATATCTTTCTTCAATTTTCAGTGCGAGTTTTTGCGACTCAAGGAATCATTCCGAGTATTTTTTGGTTTGTTAGTCACATATGTGAATCCTTAACCTTAGCAGTAGTCTTTGCAGTTTTCTATTCGTGAAGTATTGCTGCTTTTATTACTTGCTTAGGTCACTGCGGGTAAAGACACACTTCATACGTCACTGGCATTTCCATCTCCAGCCGAATTTTAGCTAAACCGATAGAAAATCAGAAACTGTTTTCCCTCGGCAATGTCACAAAAATTGTTAGCCCACTCCGAGCTTTTGTGAAACGTAAAAATTCTTCGGAGCGACACTCTCGAGTCATCAAGTACGTAGCAAAATAAAAGCACGTATCAAGTTCCAAGTATCAGGTTTCAGGTATCAAGTATCAAGTTTTAAATATCAAGTTCCAAGTATCAGGTTTCAGGTATCAAGTCTCAAGTTTCAAATATCAAGTTTCAAGTTCCAAGTATCAGGTTTCAGGTATCAAGTATTATGTTTCACATATCAAGTTTCAAGTTCCAAGTATCAAGTAACAAGTCTGGTTATGATTTATGAGGTGCGTCAGTCGGAACTAAGTGATCACAACTACAATATTAAAACAGAGAAGAAAAGTTGAAATGTTATGTCAATTTTGTATTCGGAAAACCTTGTTCGAACAAGGCGAAGCCTGCATATGTAGATTCAGTGTGTCACTTACAGCTTGAGTACATCACTTGTAGCTTGAGTGTGTCACATGTAGCTTGAGTACGTCACTTGTAGCTTAACTGCGTTACATGTAGTTTGAGTGCGTCGTGTGTAGCTTCAGTGCGTCATGTGTGGCTTCAGTGCGTCGTGTGTGGCTTGAGTGCGTCATCTATAGCTTGAGTGCGTCATGTGTAGTTTGAGTGCGTCATATGTAGCTTGAGTGCGTCGTATGCGACTTAACTGCGTCATATGTGGCTTGAGTACGTCATGTGTGGTTTCAGTGCAAATAATGATTCACGTCTAATCTTCACTTACTGCTGACGCTGCGACGCAGATTCTCACTCAAAAATTGTGTTTGTAAAATCATTATCTAATCAGTACCCTCTCAAGTGATCTTGCAAATAGTTTATAAACACAGTGTTTACCGTTGTGAATCTATGAAATGCTTCGGACCATATCTGAACTTGAATATAAAATATTTGCGAGGTTATGTATCTGAACTGATGCTAATTATAATGCTAAAAGAACGTTCGGTTTATCAAATATTTTGAATATCGTATAGGGTCCGTTGTTCGACTTGCAGAATTTGCGAAGCTTGCAGAAATTATTATAATTTCATGAGTGTCGCGAGAGCGATTTCAACTTAGGCGCCGGCGTAGAAATTTTGTTTCGAAGATTGCAAATGAGGCACGCGAATGAAATTGAAAGAAGTCGATAAATTTTTAATCAGTATACATCGAGTCACTTTGCATATTTATTGTGCGCCGTGATTAGAATCGAGGGTTGCGTTAAAAAGTCGGTTTGCCATTATCGACGCGAGTTACGAACGCGTGAACTTTAAATGAAAACGGGTAAATAAAGTGAAATTTACGAAATTGCGGGACTATCTTGGGAAACGTTATTTCGTGTAATATGTCACTTTGGAATAATGCATTCGATATTAGTTGGTAGTTCGTCGTTTTAAGCGACTTTGCATACTTATTATTTCGGAAATCATGAAATTTCGGGGAAAGTTCGTTTATTAAATTAACAAAGTTCTGATCGTGTTCAATTGTGTTGACAAATTTATAATTTATTGTCCAATCGAAAGCGTAGTGCAGGTAAATTACGAATTCGGGATTAATAAGATTAATATTATTCATTAATTAATTACTTATAAATTGCAGTTGTTAATTATTAATTCCCACAATCTTGCAATCATCGAGTAATTATATATTCATAAATCTGTTATAGTATAAAATTATAATACATACATTAAATTATATTGAAAATGGGAGGTAATTTGGAAAATCATATTTCGTAGTTATTAACGAAAGACCTTGTTCCGTTCTTTTATGAACCATTCCGAATTCAACGAGTAAAGGAGAAATCATATAAATTCGTAATATCTAATTTCGCGTTATAATTTGATCGAAACGTTTTATGAAAAATACGAACGAAGAAATAAGCTAACAGCGGAAGAAAATCGTAATTGCACTTTGTTCTTCACTTTTTTACGTTGGTAACGTAATATTAGTGCATGTATTGTTAGCACTGCCATTATTGCTGTCCATTATTAGTTGTAGTCATCCGAGAGATGCATCAGAAAGGTTTTTAAAGTAACAAAAAGGAAGGTTAAAGTAGAAATATCGAGAAAGTGATTCAGACTTTATTACCTTCGTTCATTTTCCTTCTACACAACAACCTTTTTACAAGGAACGCTCAGTGAAATAACAAGATATAATAACGCTGCATAAATAGGATCAGTCGGAACTCCCTTTATCGATCAGTTGTACACTTTCAGATAAATACAATATTTATTGACAACATTCTTATTTGATACAATAAAAAATTACAATTAATCTTACATTGTTTTCAGGATATTTAATTACGTGACTCATTTATATTTACATGTTATGCATGTGCATACGTACATTTTATACACATGTGAAATATGTAGTTACATTTTATACATATGTAGTTACATTTTATACATATGTGCAGTAATTAGGTGCATTTAACACATATGTGAAATATGTAGTCGCTTTGTATACATATGTGAAGTATGTATTTATATTTTATACATATGTGAAATATATTTGTCTACATTGTACCAATTTTTATTTTAATTCGTTCTTACACAAGTCTCTTAAAAATACTAAAACAAGAATTATAATTAACGAAGTGCAAAGTTTCATTATTAATTAGTTAAAAAACCTTAATTATATTAACAAGAATTCTTCTGGACGTGAACGACCAGGCAAACTACGTGTATTCTCAAGCAATAACAGCGCAAATGTGTGTTAATTCCCCAAGAATACGCGTCGCCAACCTGACCTATGAAGTTATTTTTCTGAGAGAACGTTTTCTTCGTCCCCATCGTCCTTGATTCTTCTTCGTCTTCTTGCTAGCAGAAAAAACAAGTACCATTAGTCAAGCATTAACACGAATATAACATACCTCCTTCTATCACTCTACAATATCTTTCTTTTTAATTTTATACCAAGACATTTTTTTTTATATCGAGGTTAGGTTAGGTTACATCAAGGTTTAAATCAAGGTTTTTATATCAAGAGATTATCAAGACGTTGTGGTTATCAAAACGGTAGTAATCATAATCGTAATTTCGCAGCGTATTATTTCCACGCGATCTAATTTCTACGCATAGAATTTCCACGCGCCAAAATTTCTACGCGTAATATTTCCACGCGCTGTACTTCCACGCGCAGTATTTCCACGCGTTATATTTCCACGCGATCAAATTTCTATGCGTAATATTTCCATGCGCCGTATTTCCACGCGCTGTACTTCCACGCGTGGTATTTCTACGCGTAATATTTCCACGCGCCGTACTTCCACGCGCCGTACTTCCACGCGCTGTACTTTCACGCGTAATATTTCCACGCGCTGTACTTCCACGCGTGGTATTTCCACGCGCCAAAATTTCTACGCGTAATATTTCCACGCGCCGTACTTCCACGCGTAATATTTCCACGCGCCGTATTTCCACGCGCCGTACTTCCACGCGCTGTACTTCCACGCGTGGTATCTCCACGCGCCAAAATTTCTACGCGTAATATTTCCACGCGCCAAAATTTCTACGCGCCATATTTCCACGCGATAAAATTTCTACGTATAGTGTATCCACGCGTCAAAATTTCTACACAATATTTCCACGCGCTAAAATTTCTACACATAATATTTCCACGCGTTCAAATTTCATAATAATTCATTTCACAATAATTTCGCAGCGTTACAATGAACGTTCAATAATTTTTCACCAACAAATAACAGAATGAATCTAAAATATTTTCTATATTTCGCTCGCCATTTTCTTCCATCTCGTTTCAAGATGGTCGTCGTAACTCGGTAAGGTAGCAATCAGAAAATTGGGAAAGCTTTTCATTAAAATAATCAGAAGTTTCGGTGTCCCGCAGTGTAGGACGCAGTCGAAGCTTCGGTAAGAAACTTCTCAAATCTGATGAAATTTCTTCGAGCATTACGAGTTTGTTTCACTGACAATCACTTTCTTGAAACACTTTCGAGGATAATTCGTAAAGTAAACTGAGCTTTGTCGGTATTCAATTTACCGCTTTATTTTATAATCGTTCGGCAAACTTTTCGTTATTTCCTTTTTTGCTCATCGTTGCCAGTTTATGGCTGTTCATATATTCATTTCATCATAATATTTACCATGATAATATTTATATATACAACTGATACATTTTTTAAATACTTAACTGTACTAATTTGTAGACTGTATTTCTTCCAAATCTTGCAAAAATGTTAAGGAGAAATTGTTCCGAAAATGTCAAGGAAAGAATTTTGTCAAAGACAAAAATGACATGAAATGTATTAAATAAAAAATTCTATATAAAATGTCCTTCCAATCGACTTAATTTTTAATCAATCCATACTGATCGAATGACTGATCAAACTGTCCCAAAAATCCGCAATCTGACAAATTTTCGAAACGACCGAAAGTTTTAGGTATGTGATCCCAAATGTAAGTGATAATTTTAGGTATGTGATATCAGGTGGACATTTTGGGCCGGGATGAAATACGTTAAACGAATAGCAGGAAAGTGGAATTTATCCAGCTGATCGAGTTGAACAAGAGGATCGTGTTTCAGTTACAAAACGGGTGCGTCGCCAGCGAAGCGGAACGCTCGCGTTACAGCCGAATGCGCGCGATTACAGGAGGACCGTGGCACAATTTACACGTGACACAAACTGATAATAGAACGTTATACAGGGTGCACAAATTCCGAGCGAATCGGTCACGATAACAGGACACGAGAGTCTCGGTTACCTGTCAAGAGTTAGCTGCCATTTTATACGCTCGAGCGTTTCATGCTGTAACGATATTGGGTTTCGTTGAAAAAATTTACACGATACGTTAGTTGATTTCGAGTATCGAAAACCGAAGGCAAAGCGAGTGGCCCATTTACTCGACAACTATCGAATTGTTAGACTTTGTTTCATTTGATAATTGCTGATACTTATTCAGTTGCGAAAATCGTTCCATTGATCTTGATAGCATAATGACTCGAAGCCACTGCATTGACGTAATAGCTGCCGTGTTGTAGTATGAACTACGAGGAAATTATCACAAGTGAAAATTATTCAAATAGGAATGTAACATATATTCGGATTTTTCGACCTTCACCTTCCTCCAATCTTTCCACGAGGTTAATTTTTTGGCTCCTGGTTTTCTAGGTCGTTTGCAAGATTTTCAGTTTCTCAAGTTTACACGGTACGTCCAAGAATTTGTACATTTTTTAAATTGCCCAATATGTGGTTTGGTATGTTCTCAAATTTCATCAAGGTTTATGTCTCAAATACCTAGAGATACAAATAGCTAAATTCCAAATTCACAGATTCGTAAATTCCTACATCCCCAAATCTCTAGATCACCAAATTCCAGCATCCCTAAATCTGTAGATTGCTAAATTTCCAAATTCCTATATCCCCAAACCTCTACATCATTATATCCCAACATTAACAAATTTCTACACCCCCAAATAGTTAAGCCCTCAAATTCACAAATTTCCAAATTCCTATATCCCCAAATACCTACATACCCAAATCCCTACATCCCCTAATCTCTGCATTCCCAAATTTCTACACCCCCAAATAGTTGAACCCCCAAATTCTCAAATTTCCAAATTTCTACGTCCCCAAATCTCTACATCCGCAAATCCCTACACCCCCAAGTAGTTAAACTCCCAAATTCTCAAATTTCCAAATTCCTACGTCCCCAAATCCCTACACCCCCAAGTAGTTAAACCCCAAAATTCTAAAATTTCCAAATTCCTACAATCCCAAATTTCTACATCCCCAAATCCCTACACCCCCAAATTCTCAAATTGCCAAATTCCTATATTCCCAAATTCCTACATCCCCAAATCCCTACACCTCCAAATTCTCAAATTGCCAAATTCCTACACCCCCATATCCCTACACCCCCGAATAGTTAAACCCCCAAATTCTAAAATTTCCAAATTCCTACAATCCCAAATTCCTACATCCCCAAATCCCTACACCCCCAAATTCTCAAATTGCCAAATTCCTACATCCCCAAATCCCTACACCCCCAAATTCTCAAATTGCCAAATTCCTACACCCCCATATCCCTACACCCCCAAGTAGTTAAACCCCCAAATTCTAAAATTTCCAAATTCCTACAATCCCAAATTTCTACATCCCCAAATCCCTACACCCCCAAATTCTCAAATTGCCAAATTCCTATATTCCCAAATTCCTACATCCCCAAATCCCTACACCTCCAAATTCTCAAATTGCCAAATTCCTACACCCCCATATCCCTACACCCCCGAATAGTTAAACCCCCAAATTCTAAAATTTCCAAATTCCTACAATCCCAAATTCCTACATCCCCAAATCCCTACACCCCCAAATTCTCAAATTGCCAAATTCCTACATCCCCAAATCCCTACACCCCCAAATTCTCAAATTGCCAAATTCCTACACCCCCATATCCCTACACCCCCAAGTAGTTAAACCCCCAAATTCTAAAATTTCCAAATTCCTACAATCCCAAATTTCTACATCCCCAAATCCCTACACCCCCAAATTCTCAAAGTGCCAAATTCCTATATTCCCAAATTCCTACATCCCCAAATCCCTACACCCCCAAATTCTCAAATTGCCAAATTTCTACATCCCCAAATCCCTACACCCCCAAATTCTCAAATTGCCAAATTCCTACACCCCCATATCCCTACACCCCCGAATAGTGAAACCCCCAAATTCTGAAATTTCCAAATTCCTACATCCCGAAATAGTTAAACTCCCAAATGTCTATATCCCCAAAATAGTTAATCCCAAATTCCCCAACCCCGAAATCGCTACATCTCAAATATCCGAATTTCCGAATTTAGAAATAAGATATATAATGAAATTTGTAGCGAAGGTGGATTCGAGGACTGACCTACGGATCTCCAGCCTAATTTCTCGAGTGCCCCGAACGCTATAAATCTACGAGCACGACGTAAAGATATATCGTCCTGACTTCTTTTCCACTCGTGCTATTTTCTACATCGAAAAACGGTTTTTCATCTCCTCGAAAGTCAAATTTTTCTTAGTCACTCGAGACACAGTTTTTAGCACGATGAGAAGTATTGAAAACGTTAGTATAATTATTATTTATTTCCTTCATTTTTACATGAAACTTACATTTACCTTCTCAATAGTTAAACTGATCCAATCTGTCAAATTAAACTAATCAAAATACATGGTCCAATTAAAAATTTCTACAACTCCAAAACCTAACCAAAAAACGACAGAAAACAGAAGATTCACGTACTGAGAATTTCCATAAAATTCACACCATAAAAGTTCCAAATAAAATCTGAATTCCGCAGTTGCCAAACGATCGCGAGAACAGCTGAATTCCTATATCGTCCAAAAACTGCGCGGCTAACAGAATTCTTGATCGCGTCGTTTCGTTCAGATTTCAGGGAAACAAGCTTTTAAATCTCATCTAAAATTCAGGACAGATCAAGATCCATTTGCACTTGGCGAAAACAAGCGAGCCGGTTGAACGAAGATAGAACGAGAAGACGGACGAAAACTGTAGCTCGTTCCATAAAACACATTTTATCCTTTCCTCCGTTCGTACCGTTCGCGAATCGAGTCTTTTAGCCGGTGGTTTACATCGCACGAACCTGCCCCTATCTTATTATCACGGAATTGTTTTCAACCCTCTCGCTTCTTTTCCCCGTTCTCCTCTCTCTCTCTCTCTTGTCGTTGTATCCACGACGTACTTCTCTTCTCTATTTAGAAGGATGCTGCGAGCAAGCGGCAGAGAAGCCAACTTAAGTGTATTGGCAGTTGTGTCCACCTTTTATTCTCATCCAATCGGCCGAGGACCTTTAAGATCACTCCGTTGGAAACCGTAGAGTGCTTCGAACCGAATGTTTCTGGTTTCGGGGCACTACGGACGCTTCGATGCATAAATCGCTTCGATACGACACTTGTAAGCGTCTACTTTATTCTAGTATGACGATCTTCAGACTTTCTTGATATTTCGGCAGAAAAATATTGGTAGCAGAGATGTGGAGATGTAGGCATTTGGGGATGTGGGAATTTGGACATTTGAAAATTTTAGGGGTTTAAGTATGGGGGGGTGTAGGGATTTGGGGATGTAGATATTTGGAGATGTAGGAATTTGGGAGTTTAACTATTTGGGGGTGTAAGGATTTGGGGATGTAGAGATTTGGGGGTGTAGGAATTTGGAAATTTGAGAATTTAGGGGTTTAAGTATTTGGGGATGTAGGGATTTGGGGATGTAGAGATTTGGGAATGTAGAGATTTGGAGGTGTAGGAATTTGGAAATTTGAGAATTTGGGAGTTTAACTATTTGGGGGTGTAAGGATTTGGGAATGTAGAGATTTGGGGGTATAGGGGTTTGGGGATGTAGAAACTTGGGGGTGTAGGGATTTGGGGATGTAGGAATTTGGAAATTTGAGAATTTGGGGTTTAAGTATTTGGGGATGTAGGGATTTGGAGATGTACAGATTTGGGAATGTAGAGATTTGGAGGTGTAGGAATTTGGAAATTTGAGAATTTGGAAGTTTAACTATTTGGGAGTGTAAGGATTTGGGGATGTAGAGATTTGGGGGTGTAGGTATTTGGAAATTTGAGAATTTGGGAGTTTTAACTATTTGGGGGTGTAAGGACTTGGGAGTGTAGAAATTTGTGGATGTAGGAATTTGGGAATTTAAGTCTGGGGATGCAGAGATTTGAGGATGTATTTGGAAGTGTAATTATTTGAGGATGTAGGGAACATACCTTAATTCCATGCAATTTTCTGTAGACAGGCTTCATCTTATTTCCTAATAAAATTGAGTGCTCCGCTCAAGTGGAGCTACAAAGTGTCACGTTCGCAGAGAGAATATTAAAAGAAGTCTCCAATTTTCTTTGTAACGTGATCTCCTTGCAACACACTATTTCAGAAGAGTTTAATCTCTAAATCCGTTTAATGCGACGTAATCTTTTGGCGAAATAATAAATTGTTGCGTTTAATCTCTGTAGTCTTCTGTTTTCTTCAATTTACTTAACTGCACTTTGCAGAGTACATCTTGTTAATAATAATTCATTGTTAGTCGGTTTAAAATTTATATTACTCTGATGTTCATTGTTAGGTAGTTCTGACTGATAAATAAATTATGCAAGGTTAATTTCATCAGAAAGTGACTGAACGTTAATTCGATCAGAAAGTGAACATTAATTTGATAAAAAGGTGACTGAACATGACATAATTTCATCGAGAAGTGGACACGAATGAACTTCATGAAAAAGAATGAATATGAATTCTGTCAAAATGTTTTAAAAGATACAACCGCTGCGAGATAACACTCGAGGTCTTGTTCTTGGCAGACAACTTTCAAACTTTCTAGATGAAAAGTTTAATGAGTTCTTTTGAAGTTATTCTATTATTAATTGCTACCATTGTCCGTCTCACTATATCTATGCACATCGCAAGTATGAGTATAGATTTAGCTGAAAAATTCTTATTTCAAATTGTTGCAATAGACGGTCACCTTTTGAGTAACGGTGTCATCTTGATACATATGCAACACCTGAGTCATAAGGCAAAGAGAAACTAATTAACGTGGATTAAACGAGGTTTGATGTTTCTACATGAATTATGACAGTGAACTGTAGTTTCGAAAATGAAAAGATCATTAACCTTGCACTATTTTGACGAGCCACTTCGTGATCAATTTTAATTGAATTTTATTTGATCTCAGTGTCATATGGGTGCGTCATGTGCGTCATAAGGGCGCGTGATGTGATTTTGTAGTATTTCTTTTTTGTCCAGATGAAATACTCAATTTGGAAAATTTATAAAATAAAAGTGAATGATGCCATTATCCTGTTCCTGTTTTGCGTGCAGTACATTTTGTGTTATTTACCAACATAGGGTAAACAGTGTAGTAACATTCATCGGCATAGTAATCCTTACCTTTCTCACAGAGACACGCAGAAGGGATGTTTCTGACCGAATGACCATCCATTGCTCATTGAACCTGGAACGAACAGAACATCTGTTTACACACTGCTTGCAGGCCACCACGATGTGGAGTAACAATTTATTAATGCTTCGAGTGATTCAGAAATTCACGAGACTGCGTTCTGGATACAACACCGAATGTATCAACAAAGTTATACAAACGCGATACATCCTCCCGAAGGCGATCGTATACCGTAAACGCGGCTGGATGGCGACAAGATAATGTAATGGCCACATTTCAATTAAACAGTGTTTCGGATAAAATACTAGGAGAGACATTTTGTTAGTGTCGTCCAGACAAATTTTGTGGGAATTGGAGATTTTGGGTAGGGAAGTTTGAGAATTTTACTTTTTGGAAAGATTTGAGAATTGTTATGCAACTTTGGATATTTGAGGATTTGACATTTCGAGATTTAGGGGTATATTTGGAAACCAGATATCGAAATTTTTCAATTCTCAGGTTGACAAATTTCTACATTTCTGAATTTCTACATCCTCAAATTTCTACATACCCAAATATCTACAATCCCAACCCCAAGACCTACATCCCCAAATTCGTACATTGACAAATTTCTACATCCTTAAGTTCCTACATCTCCAAATCCCTACATTCTCAAATTTCTACAGCCCCAAAATCTCTACATCCCCAAATTCGTACATCTCCAAATCCCTACATTCCCAAATTTCTACATCCCCAAATCTCTACATTCCCAAATCCCTATATCCCCAAATCCCTACACTCCCAAATTCTCAAATTTCTAAATTCCTGCATCCCCAAATCCCTACATTCCCAAATTTCTACATCCCCAAATTCTCAAATTTCCAAATTCCTACATGCCCAAATCCCTACATTCCCAAATTTCTACATCTCCAAATACCTACATCCCCAAATTTTCAAATTTCCAAATTCCTACATCCCCAAATTTCTACATCCCCAAATCCCTACATTCCCAAATCCCTACATCCCCAAATCCCTACACTCCCAAATTCTCAAATTTCTAAATTCCTGCATCCCCAAATCCCTACATTCCCAAATTTCTACATCCCCAAATTCTCAAATTTCCAAATTCCTACATGCCCAAATTCCATCATCCCCAAATTCGTACATCCCCAAATCCCTACACCCCCAAATTCTCAAATTTCCAAATTCCTACATCCCCAAATCCCTACATCCCCACATATCTAGGCCCCCAAATCTCTACATCCCCTCATCTCCAGACCCCCAAATACTTAAACTCCCAAATTCCCAGCTTCCCAAGTTCCTAAACCCTTAAATCGAAATTTAGGAATGGAAAATTTACAAAAATTACAAATTTATAAATTTGAAAATCTACCATAAAAATTCCAACCCACAACATAACCTCCCAAACTGATCCATCATCAACCACATTCGCGTTGCGTTTCAGCATTCCTTATTCGTCCGCAAGGGTAGAATCGTAAGACTGCAATGAACGAGAAGAAGATGAAATAAAGGAAACGAAGGGAGGGAGGCGGAAAAGGATTAGTATCGACAGAAATGTAAGGTGAATGAGCTAGGAAGGAAAAGGGTAGTGCATAGGGGCGGTCGTGTTAAGAGGAGGAGTGCAAGGAGAAGGGATGAAACAGACGGATGGACAGTCTGGCAGACGGACGGTGGATCCCCGACAAATGGATTAAGCGCAAATTGCTAAACTCTGTTTAATTTGGCCAAATGAATTTTGTTCCGCCAGCCCTTTTGCCTTCACCCTTGCCTCTTCTCCTCTTTCGCTCTCTGTCTTTCTCTTTCCTAACTATGCGCAAGCTCGTCACCAACTTTCGGCCGGAAAGCTTGTTTCCTTGTTCGACGCGCGCTGGGATTTTCGAAAAACCGTATGCTCTATTTTCTCTCGCTTTTATACATTTTACAATCTACATTCTCTATTTTCTAAACTTTGCTTTATTCTACTTCTTTTTTATATTTTCTAAACTTCCTGTGTTCGATCGGTGAGGTGTACCGATGTCAACTCTGGAGTTGGCACGTGATGACGCACTCGTGACGTACTTGTAATTTAGGTATTGCAAATTTTTCTCGTATTTCTGGTACGCGTGAATTTTCAATTTGGGAGTAATAATTTACGGATGTCCCACGAGTTGACGCATCAGCTATGACGCACTCGTGACGCACTAATGACGCACTCGTGACACACTCCTGACGCATTAATGACGCACTCCTGACGCACTCGCAGTTCAAATGTAAATTTGGGATTTGGGAATCTGAAAATTGAGATGTTGGGAGATTTAGAAATTTTTCAATATAGGAGTTTGGGTATTTGAGATTTTGGGAGAATTCAGAATTGAGGATTTGAGAATTTGGGGTTTTGGAGATTTGGAAATGTCGAAATTTAGAAATTTGAGAATTGGGGAAATCGGGAATTGGGGACTCGAGAATTTGAGGTTTCGGGAATTCGGAAGTGTAGAAACTTAGAAATTTGAGAACTTGGAAACTTGAGAATTGGGAAACTTGAGAATTTGGGGTTCTTCGGAAGTGTAGAAATTTCGAAATTTGAGAATTAGAATTGTAAATTTTTCCCGTATTTTTGGCACGCGTGAATTTTCAATTTGGGTGTAATAATTTACAGATGTCTCACGAGTTGGCGCGTATGACGCACCCGTGACGCACTCGCAGTTCTAAACACGTCATCTTCGCGCGCCAACTCGTGGTTTACATCGGTACGATTTCTGTCTGATTCTATCACTTTGTTTCAAATAACAATAATTACTGTTATTATGAACGAAATTTAAGATCGAAGATTGTCGAACCACCGTTAAATTTTCTAATAAATTTTGAAAATGGAAATTAATGAGTTGCGTTTTTGTTTTAAGAGTGTAGATCATTGGATACAATCAAACTACGAGTATTATCGCATATTCCAACGAACCGTTTGTGCTATTGGAAATTAGTAGGTGTCGACCTTCGAAGTACGTGACTAAATCATACCGACGGAGATTATGTGTTTCGTTTAGAATATCCCATCAGGGATTCTAACCGCTTTGTTCGTGGTGTCCGCGTATAATATATTTGGAAACGAGAGGACTCATTTGTCCGAGGAGAGAAAATGTTCATGACGATGTTGACGGTGCGATTAAATTGCAACGTGACTACGATTATCTTGCGGCACAGGAAATTGCAGCTTTCAAATGGAAATTGAACTTAATTCTTGTTGAAGATAATTTTTAGATATGTTCATAATTTTTGAAGTTCGATCTTGTAAATTACCAAAATACATAGTTGCACGTCATGGTATTGTACAAATTTAAGTCTTGGTGTTTTATAATATTCCGCAATTAATTGCTTTTATGAGCTGTTACAGAAATTACATTCTTTAGTGAAACCAGTGGATATTTCATGAATTTGATGGCGAACTAGGTATTTAATATAGAGGGTTTTTTTATCGTTGGCTTTATTACAAATTTCCACGTAATTATATATTGCGATATTTTATTATACATTTCAGTATAATTATATATTGTTACATTTTGTTATACACCTCTGTGTATTTACATAATTTACAAAACAGTAATTTTTTTTACTACTTTCTAAACGTGAACTATACAATGCTATTGTAATATAACATAGTAAGATAGTAAGACAGTATAATAAAATAGTAAAATAATAAAGTAGCGAGCAAACAATAGAGAACTCGTAAAATAGCAATTTAAAGCAGCAAAGCAAAATAAAACTGGAAAATGATAAAATCGCTACCAAGGACAGACATGGTGTCTGACAATTAACACAGAACCAAGATATGTAATTAACATCGATGATTATATAGTATCGCGCGGAAATGCACGTTTGCAGATTTCCGGCTTATGCGTCCTTCATTACAAGCGCTATCCAAATAAGCCTGCAAAACAATAAAACAAATCAGATATTAAATATTAGTAAGAAAGTTTCCCCAAACACGCGGTGGCGCGATTTTATGCAAGTATTTTAATTAGACTCACCCTGCGCCAAGTTCGAATGCTTCCGTTCAGTTTAAGTAAATGCCTCCGGAAACTGCATAGGCCGCAATCCACGGAAATCTGAGTTTGCGCGTGAGCTTACTGCGAAATTCGCGTAAATTCCATTATATGTGAAATAAGTTCGAAACTGTGTCGCACGAATCTTAATTCCGCAATTCCTCGTCACGTAACACCGCGAAACTTCATTTTACAATCGTTCATTTTGACCCCTTCATTAATTTATCTTAGAAACGCGACGCGGAAACGGGCGATTTTCATTTTCCGGTTACACTTTTTCAAACGTGAAGAAAGTAGTACTATATTCTTCAGGGTTTACGCTACTTGTAGTTTTATAGCATTATAAAATATTATTCTAAAATAAACTTAAAGTGTTTAATTTCAGTATTAAATTTTATTTGAAATTAGAATTACTATTCTACAAGAAGTGCTATTCGAGGAGAATATTATCCATTAGTTTGGATGTACATAACAGTAACAATAATAGAAACGTAATAAAATTCTAAACATTGCAGTTAGATAAGTATAGAAGCTTCCTCGTGCGGATCAAATTCCCCGGTATTGTAATAATAACTTTATCATGGCGATATAGGTCACTGGTGTCAGGGTAGCAATGTGCAATAATTAAACAATAATTAATTAAGTTATATAACGTTAAAACGGGTCACACTTCTAGGACTATTTCGTTCGACGGAAAAGTAGTAGATTAAGATATATTATAATAGTTTTTTTGTATATTACATTTTTAGTTGTATATTAAATTTGTTGGTAATCAGAAATTTTTATTGATTATTAATTCTTTATTAATAAATAATTGTTATTAATACTATTAGATGATTGTTCAGTTTTGGATAATTATACAATTAATAATGGTATTCGATGAAATTACAATAACCCATTACCCATGAAAATAAAAATTCAGAACTCAAGACTATCTCATCGTTGCCCTCCTACTCGACGTTAATTCTCGGTTTGTTCCGAGGTTGAATATCTACCCAATATCCATTTGCAGCTTTCGTCAGGATTTGTCCCGGAGAAAGTCTAATCGGTATGGCACTTTTAGAGCATGGTTTCACCTCGCACGCTGCAAGAACGCGAAACACTATGGTCTTTATCTCTAAAATAGACAAACTCTTGCCCATGCACATCCTCGGACCTATTCCAAAAGCCAGTGATATTCTCGAGTTCGAATCCTGCGCAGTCTGACCATAAAACCTCTCCGGCTTGAACTTGTTCGGTTCTGGGAAATAATCAGGATCGCGATGGATCGCGAAGACAGGTATAAAAAGACTGTCGCCCTCTTCCATAACACACGGTTTCGCCGTAGGAAGTGCTGGAGGTAATTCAAAACGTTTAGTACAAACTCTATCGATCACCGGAATAGGTGGATACATCCTCAGAGTTTCATTAACAACTGCATCCATGTATTTCATGTCGTTTATAGCCTCTAAAGTGACATCTCCGTTACAATTCTCGAGAACTTGATCGATCTCCTCCTGCAACCGCTTCTGCACGTCCTGATTCGCCGCCGTCTCAAAAATGCAGGCGGATATGATCAGCGCCGTGAATATGGCATTCGCGGAAAAGGCGAACACCGCGTTTGTAATCATATCGTCGTTCGTCATTCTCTTTTCTGGTATATTTGCTCTGGTGTTCATCATGAACTGCAACAAATCCTGACGAGTAGTACCTTTCTCGTCTCTTAGGTTTCTGACCGATGTCATCGCATCCTCGAACATCTTTGCTGCCCCGTTACTTAAAATCTTGATGCCTAACGCTTTGGAAATCTTGGGAAAGTTCCTTGCCACTATAATCTTGGCATTGTTTATACTAGTTAATTTTGTGAATGTATGCCCTTTCCCGTAAAATTCGTTTTTGCTATTCACTAGGGAGTCCACATCCAGGCCGAACGATATCGAAGCCGTCGTGTCGCAGGCGTACTTGTTAATCGCGTCCCAGAGATCCACGACCCTTTCGTCGGGCGGTAACGCGGATAAATAGGCCGCGGTTCGTTTGGCGAGTGGATCGACCAACAGAAACAGTTCGCGGATTTTTTTCGGTGTGGTCATGCCGATCATGATCTTCCGCATGTTGTGCCACTCGTTGCCCCGGAGGATGATCAGATTATCCTTCTTGTAGTTGTTGATGTTGAGGAGCGGATAGTGATCCGTGAAGTGGTCGAAATGTTTGATAGTTATCAGCTTGATCAGATCCAGGTCGCGAAGTAGTAACGCCGGCGTGCAAAAATCGAACATACCCACGTATTTCGCGTCACGATTAACGTTGTACACTCGCTGTAAGCTCTCTCCCACGGCACACTGGTACGTTAGGGCATGGAAAAAACTACCGTAAATTGGATACGGTTTCGCGTGTGGTATTCCTAGTCTCTCGAAGTAAGTATACTTTTGATGGTAAAAGTAGAGAAGAAGCACTAACACAGCCGCGATTAAGATCCACATTGTGTCGAATTGATCTAAATGACTGATTCTAGTGATTAGGTATGCGTCTCCGACGAAGTCTACTGAAGTACTGGTTAGGGCTATGATAAAATTGCGTTTCCTCGATAAATAGTTTATATGTCATATCGCTTGAAATAAAAGTATTACACGCAAAAAGTTTATACGACTTCAGATACCCTTTCATCTTATCTTAGGTTAAATAATTGATTTTTATGTTATTTGATTGGTTGTCCTTGCGCTTAATTGGATCTTATGTAAATTGATATACTCTTTTATACCGGGTTTAAGGAATGCGTCATAATGACACGCCTTAGAGATCTTATTTTAAATTACAGACGACCTATCTGTGTATAATCCACACTTACATTGACATTAAAATTGAGGTTGAAAAATATATAAACAAATGGTAAAACATAAATTATTGTACACATTAATCTTCATGATAATCAACAGAGATTCCAAAGAAATCAGCTTGAAAAATTTCGTAACTTAAACTAAAGAAGTTGTAAAACGGTCACTTGACCTCTTTCATAGTTTTAGTGTTGAGATGCTTTCGTCGAGATGAATAATTATACAAACCACTTTATGGTTCACAAGTTATCTATTTGTTGTATTTTATTTATAATTGAAAACTGCATCGAATTTCCATAAGCCTAGTGTTAATGTGCACTCATAACAGTCCACATTGATTGCATTCAATCTTCACTTACATTATGACTCGTGTCATAACGTGTCAACAGATTGTAGAAGAGTGCGCATACTGGTGTTTGGTGTCGAACAGACACGCACCGTGTAGTTGCATAAGTATAGAAGCTTACACTAAAACGAACACGTTCAAAATAAAGTAGAACCTCGTTCATTAGAATATTAATTGCATAAATCATAGAAGTATTAATTAAATGATTTTCAGAATGAATAGATCGATTACCCATCAATGAATGGATCGACTGTCAATGAGTGAACGTTTGACCACCGGCGCATTAAATTGAACCGATCAAGTGTACCTCACGAAGCCAAATCACGCGAACGCGGGACCTATGACTTTCAAAATTAAATACAAACTGCGTAGAACATGCTGCAAAAAAACAGTATCTCATATCGGAACAAATTAACCACTACAAAGTAGATGCTTTCATACTGCTATCGAAACGAAACGAAAGGAGGAGAGAATCGCGAGGTTGATAAGATTATTCATCAAACGTCACCGAGTAAAGAACAAAGCGCGCTATACACACTGCACCGCTCTATCTACACCTACGTTTCGTTAAAAACTCACACGGCGCAGTGTGCCACAACCAGTTGTTGCGTCGACACCGTACGGAAAACAGCGTTTATAAATAGAGACATACGTCTGCGATCGGCCTTCCAAAAAGTCGCTTAACCTTTCTGGTCCGTACGAGATATTATATCAACGTGAGTGATTATAAATAATTAAAGACAGTTGAAAAGATCGAGATGTGGACAATAATCGCGGGGGTGCTCGTCGTACTCCTAACATGCTACTACTACCTGAAGGACTACGACTACTTCGAGAAACGCGGAATACCTCACTCGAAACCAATTCCATTTTTGGGAAGCTTGTGGAACGCGATAGTGATGCGAACGACGTTCGCAGATGCGGTCCGCGATCTCTACAACGAACAACGTGATGCAAAGTACATGGGTTTCTTCGACTTCATGACACCGGTGGTGATGATCCGTGACCTAGATCTGATCAGGACCATAACCATCAAGAACTTCGAGAACTTCCCTGACCACAGATCCTTCACGGACGACGAGATCGATCCTCTGTTCAGCAGGAACCTATTCAACCTGCGTGGAGACCGATGGAAAGACGTTCGAACGACCTTGAGTCCAGCATTCACCTCCAGCAAGATGAAGGCCATGTTCGTGCTGATGCGAGAGTGCGCCAAACGATACGGAGAGAATTTAGCCTCGTTACCGGCCGATAAGAAAACCGTGGAGCTGAAGGATGCATTCACCAGGTACACCAACGACGTGATAGCCACGTGTGCGTTCGGGATCAGCGTGGACTCCATGACGGATCCTAACAACAAGTTTTACGTATACGGTCGCGAAAGTACCAGCTTCGGAAGACTACAATCCCTCAAGTTCTTCCTGATCAGAAGCTTCCCCAAGCTGTGCAACCTACTGAACGTGAAAATCGTGAAGTCCAACATCGCGGACTTCTTCACGGAGCTGGTTGCGACCACCATAAAGACCAGGGACGAGAAGGGTATCGTGCGACCCGACATGATTCAGCTGATGATGGAGACCAGAGGCAAGTTAGGACCCGGCAAAGAGCTGACCATTCAAGACATGACCGCGCAGGCGTTCATCTTCTTCTTCGGCGGTTTCGAGAGCACCTCGACCCTGATGTGTTTCGCGGCCTACGAGGTAGGAGTGAACGAGGAAGTCCAGAAGAGGCTGCAGGTCGAGATCGACGAAGTTCTGGATAATTGCAACGGGGATGTCACTTACGAGGCTATAAACAACATGAAGTACCTCGATGCCATCATCAACGAGGCTCTCAGGATGTACCCGGTCGTGGTGGCCACCGACAGACTTTGCATGAAGAACTTCGAACTACCCCCAGCGCTGCCTGATGGCAAACCACACGTGGTAGAAAAGGGCCAGTACGTTTGGATACCCATATACGGAGTGCAACACGATCCCGATCACTTTCCAGAACCGGATAAGTTTAATCCCGATCGATTTTACGACGACCCCAAACAGATCCTCAACTCTGGGTCGTTTTTGAGCTTCGGACTGGGACCCAGGATGTGCATCGGCAACAGATTCGCTCTTCTGGAGGCTAAGACCTTGCTCTTTTACGTTTTCGCTAACTGCACGCTGAAACCTTGCTCGAAGACCGTCATACCCATGAAACTGAGCAAGAAAGGATTCGCCATGACAGCTGAAGGTGGATTCTGGTTCACTGTTGAGCAGAGAAAGAAGGCGGAACGTGTGTTCGTCAACTCTGTTTCCTCCTCGCACCGTGTATGATTAACATCGTGTATTTGGAACTGGCAGTGCTTCTGAAAATAAGTCTGATTATGAGTAGAACCTGTATGACATTTAGGAAATGGCAGGTAGCCCTTTGTCAGTGTCTGTTAGAAATTACAATAATGTGCTCTTTTTGTATTTTACCTTTATTTCAAGGATCAGTTCATTTTGAGTTGTAATACCGTTTCTATACCTTTCTCATTTATTCATGTTAACTTTCGCTGTCTTTTTTCTGTATGTAATTAAAGGTGTTTCATGGTTATACAACATATATAATATAATTTTGTATTGTCAGATTGAATGTTATTTGTAATAGAATTTTGTATTATATTTTAAATACAGGCACTCAAATCACGATAGAATAAATTCGCCTTATTTTGTATAATGTACAATTGTGTATCGCAGCCTAATGTCAGCTGAACTGCAAACAAACACGAGTCAAGTGTAGCGCAGTTATAGTCATTGCCACAGGCAATTTGTTCTAATGCAGGTCAGGGTTAGGTTAGGCTTCGAGCTATAAAATTGCAGCAATAATAGTTTTAAATTCTTGTCAGCATATCTAGATAATAGGCAATGATGCGAAAATGTAAACGAAATTTTAATCGTGTGAACAGTTCGGTGAATGTACAACGCCCAAAGACAGGTGTAATTGAGTGAAGGGTTAATTAGAGTGCAATTCGATAATTTTGTTACGTTTCGATGTTTGGTCAAGTTATCTTTGATCACTCGTTGGTGTGTGAACTCTTTCCCTTTGTACTCGTTTAACATGTTGTTAGCATCAAATAAAAATGTTTGCAATGAATTTGGGATGTTTTATTTTGTCCTTTGAAAAATTTGACTCCTTTAACAAATTTTTGTATTATAGGAAAATAGTTTTAAATTCGTTGAAAATATGAATTATCTTTGTAAAGAAATAATTGGTTCGTTCTATGGAAATATGTTTCTAGCAGGATTATGTAATGTAAAATAACTGTTTACAAAGATTACGCTGTTACTTCGTGTAGGCAGTAATTTATCTAACAGATCAAGACGAATCAATTCTAACTTCATCCTTAAGAGTGTTTATACATAATTAGTACCGAGACACAAAACATGACTGAAACGCAAAAATAATATCTGACATCTTATCTATTCGCATTGTTTGCACTCGAGTGATAATAAAGTCTTTCGGTTGTAATCTGTGTTTCCAAACTATTCAGCTTTTCAACTGAAAATTAATGAATTCGTAGCACGAAAATAAAAATTATTTCTTTCGTCTTTCTTATGATGTCTAAGAATCGAAATGAAACAAGAAATATTGTAGTTTTTATGCATCCAACGATAATTACAGATGTACAAATGGTAGCTCAAGCAATGAAAAGAAGAAGGCAGACGGGAGGTTAACCTTCCTCTCGCAATCAGGTCATTATGCCATCACGTTCATTTCTCAGAAATGACGCAAATCCGTGCGATTTTGATGTAGGAATACGAATTTATTTTTACACCGTGTGATCAATATTATACCGTAATTGTCATCGAATTTTAAAATTAATTTCCTTCATAAACCACAGGATATTTATACAAAAGAAAATGATAAAATCTTCATGGAGGAAGATAAAAAATAATATAAAATTTCCAGCAAATTGTTATTCTCCAGTCAAAAAACAATTTTTCTTAAATGTCAAAATCACTTAATTGTCAGACGGATCTTAAATTATCACAAGGATAACTTTTTACATCGATAGCTGGAAACTTGTTTTAGAATTAAATTCAAAATGGGGTTTGACATGTAAAATCGTTAAATAATTTACAATATTGAAAAATTCAATATCGCGTTTCTGTTGAACCACGTGACTTCCCTCTCCATATTCAGTTGATACTATTCTGCACATCGCGATAGCTGTAGCCACACGTAACGATGTTGTATCTACCAATAGTAGGGGAACCGACATAAACAGAATGAATCACAAAGTATTGTTCAGATAATCGTATCTGTTAACGATAATTGTACCTCAATACCTGATGTTTTTAAACATTCCATTCAACATGAAGTTCAAAATGTTCAAGTTATCCTATCAAAAAATATGTTTCGATAAGTACATGATATTAAATTTGTAACTGCAAATTCGAAACTGAGTGCAGGATGTTACATTTCGAATTCCTCAAGATTGTCAAATTGCAAATTAAACGTAACCCGTAAATCGTTCGCAGAGATGCTCCAGGAGTTATCGGGTGGAAATGGACGCTCGCAAGTTTCCGGCTTATGCGTTCCACTTCATTACACGCGCTATCTAAATAAGCCTGCGCAACAACAAAACGAATCAGATACTAAATATTAGTAAGAAAGTTTCCCCAAACACGTGGTAGCGCGATTTTATGCAAATATTTTAATTGGACTCACCCTGCGCCAAGTTCGAATGCTTCCGTTCAGTTTAAGTAAATGCCTCCGGAAACTGCATAGGCCGCAATCCACGGAAATCTGAGTTTGCGCGTGAGCTTACTGCGAAATTCGCGTAAATTCCATTATATGTGAAATAAGTTCGAAACTGTGCCGCACGAATCTTAATTCCGCAATTCCTCGTCACGTAACACCGCGAAACTTCATTTTACAATCGTTCATTTTGACCCCTTCATTAATTTATCTTAAAAACGCGACGCGGAAACGGGCGATTTTCATTTTCCGGTTACACTTTTTCAAACGTGAAGATAGTAGTACTATATTCTTCAGGGTTTACGCTACTTGTAGTTTTATAGCGTTATAAAATATTATTCTAAAATAAATTTAAAGTGTTAATTTTAGTATTAAATTTTATTTGAAATTAGAATTACTATTCTACAAGAAGTGCTATTCGAGGAGAATATTATCCATTAGTTTGGATGTACATAACAGTAACAATAATAGAAACGTAATAAAATTCTAAACATTGCAGTTAGATAAGTATAGAAGCTTCCTCGTGCGGATCAAATTCCCCGGTAATGTAATAATAACTTTATCATGGCGATATAGGTCACTGGTGTCAGGGTAGCAATGTGCAATAATTAAACAATAATTAATTAAGTTATATAACGTTAAAACGGGTCACACTTCTAGGACTATTTCGTTCGACGGAAAAGTAGTAGATTAAGATATATTATAATAGTTTTTTTATATATTACATTTTTAGTTGTATATTAAATTTGTTGGTAATCAGAAATTTTTATTGATTATTAATTCTTTATTAATAAATAATTGTTATTAGTACTATTAGATGATTGTTCAGTTTTGGATAATTATACAATTAATAATAGTATTCGATCAAATTACAATAACCCATTACCCATAAAAATAAAAATTCAGAACTCAAAACTATCTCATCGTTGCCATCCTACTTGACGTTAATTCCCGGTTTGTTCCGAGGTTGAATATCTACCCAATATCCATTTGCAGCTTTCGACAGGACTTGTCCCGGAGAAAATCTAATCGGTATGGCACTTTTAGAGCATGGTTTCACCTCGCAAACTGCAAGAACGTGAAACACTATGGTCTTTATCACTAAAACAGATAGCCTGTTGCCTATGCACATCCTTGGACCGATTCCATAGGACAATGACATTCTCGAGTTCTGCGCAGTCTGACCATAAAACCTCTCCGGATTGAACTTGTTCGGCTCCGGGAAATGATCAGGATCGCGTTGGATCGCGAAGACAGGTATAAAAAGACTGTCGCCCTCTTCCATAACACACGGTTTCGCCGTGGGGAGTGCTGGGGGTAATTCAAAACGTTTAGTACAAATTCTATCGACCACTGGAATAGGTGGATACATCCTGAGAGCTTCATTAACAACTGCCTCCATGTATTTCATATCGTTTATAGCCTCTAAAGTGACATCTCCGTTACAATTCTCGAGAACTTGATCGATCTCCTCCTGCAACCGCTTCTGCACGTCCTGATTCGCCGCCGTCTCAAAAATGCAGGCGGACGCGACCACCGCCGTGAATGCGGAATTCGCGAAAAAGGTAAACACCG
Organism: Megachile lagopoda; assembly: GCA_036983795.1. Classification (NCBI taxonomy): domain Eukaryota; kingdom Metazoa; phylum Arthropoda; class Insecta; order Hymenoptera; family Megachilidae; genus Megachile; species Megachile lagopoda. The sequence goes on from CM072798.1 coordinate 9,687,892, forward strand.
CGTTTGTAATCATATCGTCGTACGTCATTCTCTTTTCTGGTATATTTGCTCGGGTGTTCATCATGTACTGCAACAAATCCTGACGAGTAGTACCTGTCTCGTGTCTTAGGTTCATGACCGATGTTAGCGCATCCTCGAACATCTTCGCTGTCTCGTTACTCATATATCTGAAGCCAAACGCTTTGCAAATCTTGGGAAAGTTCCTTGCCATTATAACCTTGGCATCCATTATCTTTTCTAAGGAGCTGATTGTGTGCCCTTTCACGTAAAAATCGTTTTTGCGATTCGCTAGAGAATCCACATCCAGACCGAACGATATCGAAGCCGTCGTGTCGCAGGTGTACTTGTTAATCACGTCCCAGAGATCCACGACCCTTTCGTCGGGCGGTAACGCGGATAAATAGGCCGCGGTTCGTTTGGCGATTGGATGGAGCAACGGAAACAGTTCTCGGATTTTTTTCGATGTGGTCATGCCGATCATGATCTTCCGCATGTTGTGCCACTCGTTGCCCCGGAGGATGATCAGATTATCCTTCTTGTAGTTGTTGATGTGGAAGAGCGGATAGTGGTCCGTGAAGTGATCGAAATTCTTGATAGCTACCAGCTTGATTAGATCCAGGTCGCGAAGTAGTAACGCCGGCGTGCAAAAATCGAACATACCCACGTATTTCGCGTCACGATTAACGTTGTACACTCGCTGAAAGCTCTCTGCCATGGCACACTGGTACGTTAGGGTATGGAAAAGACTACCGTAAATTGGATACGGTTTCGCGTGTGGTATTCCTAGTCTCTCGAAGTAAGTATACTTCTGATGGTAAAAGTAGAGGAGAAGCACTAACACAGCCGCGATTAACATCCACATTGTGTCGAATTGATCTAAATGACTGATTCTAGTGATTAGGTATGCGTCTCCGACGAAGTCTACTGAAGTACTGGGTAGGACTATGATAAAATTGTGTTTCCTTGATAAATAGTTTATATGTAATATCGTTTTAAATAAAAGTATTAGCAGCAAAATGTTTGTACGACTTTAGATACCCTTTCATCTTATCTTAAGTTAAATAATTGTCTTGTTTTATTGTTTGTTATGTACTTTGTGTCAGTTCGATTTAATCATGTGCATAATTAGACGCATCTTACGTAAATTGATACGCTCTTTTATCCATTTATTTATTTAAAGGAAAGGAGGGGAGAATCGTGATGTTGGTTAAATTATTCATCGAACGTCACCGAGTAAAGAACAATGCGTGCAATACACACTGCACCGCTCTATCTACACGTACGTTTCGTTAAAAACTCACAGGCAGCCGTGTGCCACAACCAGTTGTTGCGTTGACAGCGTACAGGAATCGGCCTTCAAAAAAGTCGCTTAATCTTTGTGGACCGTACCAGACATTACATCAACGTGAGCGATTACAAATAATTAAAGACAGTTGAAAAGATCGAAATGTGGACAATAATCGCGAGGGTGCTCGTCGTACTCCTAACATGCTACTACTACCCGAAGGACTACGACTACTTCGAGAAACGAGGAATACCTCACTCGAAACCAATTCCATTTTTGGGAAGTTTGTGGAACGCGGTAGTGATGCGAACGACGTTCGTAGAGGCGGTCCGCGATCTCTACAACGAACACCGTAATGCAAAGTACATCGGTTTCTACGACTTCATGACACCGACGGTGATGATCCGTGACCTAGATCTGATCAGGACCATAACCATCAAGAACTTCGATATCTTCCCTGACCGCAGATCCTTCTCGGACATACAGATCGATCCCCTGTTGAGTAGGAACCTATTTACCCTGTGTGGAGACCAATGGAAAGACGTTCGAACAACCTTGAGCCCAGCATTCAGCTGAAGTAAGATGAAAGCCATGTACATGTTGATGCGAGAGTGCGCCAAACGATACGGGGAGAATCTAACCTCGTCAGCGGCCGATAAGAAAACCGTGGAGCTGAAGGATGCATTCACCAGGTACACCAACGACGTGATAGCCACGTGTGCGTTCGGGATCAACGTGGACTCCATAACGGATCGTAACAACAAGTTTTACGTATACGGTCGCGAAAGTACCAGCTTCGGGACATTACTATGCCTCAAGTTCTACATAATCAAATGCTTCCCCAAGCTGTGCAACCTCTTGAACTTGAAAATGGTGAAGTCCGAAATCGCGGACTTTTTCAAGGAGCTGGTTGCGACCACCATAAAGACCAGGGACGAGAAGGGTATCGTGCGACCCGACATGATTCAGCTGATGATGAAGACCAGAGGGAAATTAGAACCCGACAAAGAGCTGACCATCCAAGATATGACCGCGTAGGCGTTCATCTTCTTCTTCGACGGTTTCGAGAGCACCTCGTGCCTGATGTGTTTCGCGGCCTACGAGGTAGGAGTGAACGAGGAGGTCCAGAAGAGGCTGCAGGACGAGATCGACGCAGTTCTGGATAATTGCAACGGAGACGTCACTTACGAGGCTATAAACAACATGAAGTACCTCGACGCCATCATCAACGAGGCTCTCAGGATGTACCCGGTCTTGGTGATCACCGACAGACTTTGCATGAAGAACTTCGAACTACCCCCAGCGTTGCCTGGTGGCGAACCACACGTGGTAGAAAAGGGCCAGTACGTTTGGATACCCATAGACGGAGTGCACCACGATCCCGATCACTTCCCAGAACCTGATAAGTTCAATCCCGAGCGATTCTACGACGATCCCAAAAAAATCCTCAACTCTGGGTCGTTTTTGAGCTTCGGATTGGGACCCAGGATGTGCATCGGCAGAAGATTCGCTCTTCTGGAGACTAAAATCTTGCTCTTCTACGTTTTCGCTAACTGCACGCTGAAACCTTGCTCGAAGACCGTCATACCCATGAAACTGAGCAAGAAAGGATTCGCCATGACAGCTGAAGGTGGATTCTGGTTCACTGTTGAGCAGAGAAAGAAGGCGGAAGGTGTGTTCGTCAATTCTGTTTCCTCCTCGCACCGTGTGTGATTAACATCGTGTATTTGGAACTGACAGGGCTTTTGAAAATAAGTCTGCTTATGAATAGAACATGTATGAAATTTAGGAAATTCCAGGTAGTCCTTTGTCAGTTCTCATTTATTGATGTTAACTTTTACTGTCTTTTTTCTGCATGTAATTAAAGGTGTTTCATGGTTATACAACATATATAATATAATTTCGTATTGTCAGATTGAATTTTATTTGTAATAGAATTTTGTATTATATTTTAAATACAGGCACTCAAATCACGATAGAATAAATTTGCCCTATTTTATACAATGTACAATTGTGTGTCGCAGCTTAATGTCAGCTGAACTGCAAACAAACACGAGTCAAGTGTAGCGCAGTTATAGTCATTGCCACAGGCAATTTGTTCTAATGCAGGTCAGGGTTAGGTTAGGCTTCGAGCTATAAAATTACAGCAATAATAGTCTTAAATTCTTGTTAACATATCTAGACAGTAGACAATGATGCGAAAATGCAAACGAAGTTTTAATTCGTGTGAACAGTTCAGTGAATGTACAACGCCCAAAGACAGGTGTAATTGAGTGAAGGGTTAATTAGAGTGCAATTCGATAATTTTGTTACGTTTCGATGTTTGGTCAAGTTATCTTTGATCACTCGTTGGTGTGTGAACTCTTTCCCTTTGTACTCGTTTAACATGTTGTTAGCATCAAATAAAAAATGTTTGCAATGAGTTTTCGGATGTTTTATTTTGTCCTTTGAAAAATTTGACTCCTTTAACAAATTTTTGTATTATAGGAAAATAGTTTTAAATTCGTTGAAAATGTGGATTATCTTTGTAAAGAAATAGTTGTTTTGTCCTATGGAAATATGTTTTTAGCAGGATTATGTAATGTAAAATGACTGTTTACAAAGATACCGCTGTTAGTTCCTGTAGACAGTCATTTATGTAACAGATCAACGCGAATCAATTCTGACTTCATCCTGAAGAGTGTTTATACATAATTAGTACCGAGACACAAAACATAACTGAAACGCAAAAATAATATCTGACATCTTATCTCTTCGCATTGTTTGCACTCGAGTGATAATAAAGTCTTTCGGTTCTAATCTGTGTTTCCAAACTATTCAGCTTGTCAACTGAAAATTAATGAATTCGTAGCACGAAAATAAAAATTATTTCTTTCGTCTCTCTTATGATGTCTAAGAATCGAAATGAAACAAGAAATATTGTAGTTTTTATGCATCCGACAATCGAATACAGCATGTCACATTTCGAATTCGTTATAATTGTCAAATTGCGAATTACATTATGATCGAAAGTTAACGACCGTGTGATTAACTGATGAATAGCAGAATTGATTATGGACAATAATCACAGAGTATGATACTGAATATTCTGAATAAAATACTGATATCGTTAATATTTCTTATTTTCTCCTGTCACTTTTTAATGAGTAACAGATAGTGTCATCCTAATCTAATAATTATAATATATATCAGAACTATGACGTCTGTATAGAAGTATTAATTTAATTTCGTCGTTATTTTATAAACACGAAAACTTAAGCGTGTTAATCTTTCTGTGTATTCCTTTCGCAATGAAAGTGACGTCAAAGTGATATCCACGCGCGTATCATTTTTGACAAGCGATAAATTTAATAATTGATGACAACAGGTATCCATCTTTATTTTTCAGATCCACTCTTTTTATATCGATGAACGTTTTCATATTAACATAAGTTCAAGATACACAACATAAAACCAAATATCTAAATATTGACGTCATCGCAGAGAAAGCTATCAAACAAGAAGCCTTTAAAAGTTATTATAACCATAAATGTATCATTCCGACAAAACGATCAATTTATCAAATCTTAGATCATCGGACTCATTCGTATCAATCACTTAAGGCTCCGATTACATATAGCCATTTATAGTCATTTACAGAGTGACTAAATAAATGAGTTCTAATCCTATCAGAATCGAAAGATACGAAGCAGAAATATCTGATTATCTGTTAAATAAGTCATACTCCCAGACAATCCTTTTATAAGTATTCCACTCAGCGCGAAATATGCAGTTTATTTTGTGCCACATAGTCGACACGTTTCAAACCCTCGATAACTACACATCAGTGTAAAAATAACCTTCGAGTACATATTCTTACGGTCAAATAATTCGCAGTCGAATTTGGTAACCATCATGATCTGGACACTACTCGTATCACTGCTAGCTCTAACCCTGGCGGTGTACTATTACCTCACCGAGTACGACTACTTCAAGAAAAGAGGAATACCATACTTCAAATCACTTCCGTTCCTCGGCAGCCTATGGAGATTCGTGCTAACGCGCAAATCTTTCGCAGACATGCTGCAGGAGTTATACACCCTGCAGCCCGACGCCAAGTACATCGGTTTCTTCGACTTCGTCACGCCCGTCATACTAATCCGTGACCCGGACCTGATCAAATCCATAACCGTGAAGAACTTCGACCACTTCTCTGACCACCGGAAGTTCCAGGACAGCGACCAGGACCCCTTGCTCGGCAAAAACCTGTTCGTCCTCACCGGAGAAAGATGGCGGGAAGTTCGAGCGATGCTGAGTCCAGCCTTCACCTCCAGCAAGATGAGGTCCATGTTCGTGTTGATGAAAGAGTGCTCCAAACGATACGGTCAGCATCTGGTCTCCTTGTCCCATCAGAAAACCATGGACCTAAAGGACGTGTTCACAAGGTACACCAACGACGTGATCGCCACGTGTGCTTTTGGTGTCGACGTGGACTCCATGGTGGATCGCGAGAACAAGTTCTACACGTACGGTCGAGAGGCTACCAATGCCACGATGAAGCAGATCCTGACGTTCTTCCTCGTCCGGAGCTTTCCCAGGTTGTGCGAAATGCTGAACATAAGGTTGATCAGAAAAGAGGTCGGTGACTTCCTTCGAGATCTGGTGGAGAGTACCATAAAGACTAGAGACGAGAAGGGTATCGTGCGACCCGACATGATTCAGCTGATGATGGAGACCAGAGGCAAACTAGGCATGGAGCTGACCATCGAGGATATGGTCGCACAAGCGTTCCTCTTCTTCCTGGCCGGCTTCGACAACACCGCGACCATGATAAGCTTCACAACCTACGAGATAGCCGCGAACGAGGACATCCAGAAAAGGTTACAGCAGGAAATCGATCAAGTCTTGAAAGATTGCGACGGAGACGTCACGTATGAGGCCCTGAACAACATGAAGTATCTCGACGCGATCATCAACGAGAGTCTCAGGATGTATCCCATAGTCGCCGTTATGGACAGAGTCTGCACGAAACGCTTCGAACTGCCTCCAACGCTGCCGAACGCGAAGCCGCACGTGGTGCAGGAGGGAGAATTTATTTGGATGCCCACCTACGCGATACAACACGATCCTGGCTTCTATCCGGAGCCGGAAAAGTTCAAACCGGACAGGTTCCTCGATGTTCCGAAACAAGTTTTGAACTCCGGCATATTTCTGACCTTTGGTGTGGGTCCCAGGATGTGTATCGGTAACAGATTCGCTATTCTGGAGGCCAAGACTGTGCTGTTCCACGTATTTGCCAACTGTAACCTGAAACCCAGGACCGCACCGATGAAACTGATCAAACGGGGCTTCGCCATGGCTCCTGCTGGAGGATTCTGGTTCGAAATTCAATCTAGGAATCGAATGTAATTTGCTGAACTAATTTCTGATTTGTGCACTGTGATTTGGTACATTGATTTTTTATTTGAAGGTACATTTCTTATTTGAAGGTACATTTCTTATTTGAAGGTACATTGATTTTGTATTTGAAGGTACACATAGTCAAAGGACAATTACGTGTAAAATTGTACAGACTGTTTTATTTTAGTTCAAATATTCAGTTAGGTACCTTGATATTCTCTATCAAGCTCTCTACCAATCTGTTGGTGAAAATTTTGCAATAACGTTACTAATGAGAATTTCTTGGACTCCGAAAAAGGGAGATAGAGAGTTCCTTGTCGGTTTCAGATACAGTAATGAACGCGTGTTATATGTCCGTCTCAATTATCATCCAGTGAATGGTGTCATCCTCCTCTGCATGGCCAGCACGTAACGCGGACTCGTGCTATGTACAACAGCCGTATAATATATTCCACTACGTGATCGTCCACTGCCAACGATGCGATAGGACCTTCTGAATATTGCTTTAATGAGCGACTCCCACTGATTCGAAATCTCTACCTCCCAGCGTTTTGTCTGCGGTTGCTTTTGGTCCACCAACAAAGTCACGCGATTAGTCAACCATCGGTTCATTAAACTCGACTTCCTCGGAATATGGTTCAAGGCGAGCTGATAAACCCCGCGAACCCTATGTTTTTAATCACGGTAATTATTATTTAATAACTGTAGGATTTGTTAACAACGAGAGAATGATATAATCGTTCAAGATAATATGGACGATTTACCTAGAGTTGCTGACATATCAGTTTTATCAGTTTTACATTTGCACTGGAGCTGTTTCTGCTCAGTCATTTTGTACGATTTGTATAATTTGTCGACTCGAGAGTTGAGATAATTTGTTTCGAAATTATTTCGATGTGTTAGCAGTATGAAGATCGTATCTTTTTTTAGTTAACTAAAGGATACTTATCGATATTTAGTTTGCAAACTAAAATTGATTGCATACAATGATTTTAAGTTAAAAATGAGAATATAAGCTTGAAATAACAATATAGGTACTTTAAGTATAGGCATAGGTACTTTTGTATCACATACACATATTGAAATTAGTAACTCTATAAGTAAAAATTAAAATATAAATTAAATTATGAATAAAAATGTACGAGGCCTCTTTATTAAAATAATTTCAAAATTATCGTACTTAAAATTTGAAATGATTTGGTGGAGAGGGTAAGTCTGCAGGAGATGTATGTTTAGACGAAGAAAACTGATGGAAGAAAGAATAAAATTCTTTCCCTTTAACCCTCTCTTCACGCCTTTTTCCATTAACACTAGACAATACACTGTTCAGATCCACCCTTACGATCTTCGGTTCATTAATTCTGACCAAAACCTCCTCGATGCTGTTCCTTCGATCGCTAACCTCCGCTTCGACCATTCTGCACCCCAGCATTCACGAGTGAATTACATTAAATGGGGTAGTTTTATCGAGTCAACCTGCCAGATATTTCTTTAGGGATCTAAGGGTTGATCGAAAGAGTTCGAACGCTTTCGGTTAGTCAAGAATGAAAGTGTCAATTTTTTGTACTATTATGATACAGATTGAACAATTGTGGTAAAATAAAATTTCTTAATAAAAATAGCAAACTGAGAAGTTAGATTTATTAGAATTAGTTAGAAACTACAATAGTTAGATTTATAAATTGTTAATAAAAATAGCAGACTGAGATTGTTTAATTTAATTGTTCACATATTAAATTTTAAGTGGGAGAATTACTCTGTGAAATGAAAATATTTACTGAAACAGGAGCTTGTTCAAATGTTTTGCTTCTTTGTATGCAAGTTTCCTAGATCGATTATAATTTATGCTACTTATTATACAACAGTGATTTATAACGAGTCTCTGATCAAATAGGATATGTTTACACACATGACTCACGGTACAATTAAATTTTTTTTAAATTTATAAAAAGTGGATACATTTACAGATACAAGGTGGCTAGTAGTTTAATTGTTTTTTTTTAATTTATAAAAAGTATACACGTACAGATACAAGGTAACTGGTAGTTTAATCTTTTTTTTTTAATTTATAAATAGTATACACGTACAGATACAAGGTGACTGGTAGTTTAATTTTTGTTTTAATTTATAAAAAGTGGGATACATGTACAGATACACGGTGACTGGTGGTACATTTCATTATTTTTTTAAATTTATAAGAAGGTATACATGTGCAAGTACAAGATGGTGATGCAATTAAGTCTTTTTCTAAATTTATATAAATTAGGACGTATGTTTATAACTGGTACAATTATTTTAAGTACTAAAATAGGTTATGTTTAATACAAGTACAAGGATATTTATACAATCCTTTATTATTAATATATACAAATTTTGTATACAATCCTTTCTGGACACTAAGGAGAGAATCACAACTCTTCAAAATACGAACCGTGACTCTGTACATTCGTGTATCTGATTCTGCACGTGCTGTGACTCTGCATATTTAACACTAATGTGAGAAAATGATATACTACTGTGTTTATGTCGATAAGACGACACATGTGCCACTGATATTTGTTCCAGTTTAACTTGATGACATTTGTCTCCGATAAATTATAACACGCAATTCTTGCTACAAAAAAGCTATAATTTCAACGTCATTATAAATTATCTAATTATGAATTAAAAGCAATTACTATGCAAAATTTTGAAGTGATCAAGGAATCAACTGTAATAATTTTATTTTAATCTTGCATTTTTTAAATTAATAATAATAATTTTTTCACAAAACACGAATCTATATTTGCAAGAATATCTCTAAAATATACACTCGATTGTAAATATCACTTATATCAAGTCAGACACATTTCACTTATGTCAAGTCACATTTTTGAAAATACTACAACTGAAATAAGATGCAGGTTCTGGCAAGAAGAAAATTTACAATATACACAGAATAGTTAACGTATGCTAATACCTTATATGAAGGCCGGGACTGTTTGCACACGTAATTGCCACCTATGCCATTAAGATTAACATATACTCACGCATGAATGTTGCATGCGTTCTAATACTTGTGTGACCTTCATACAGAGTATGTTTACACTCGATAATGTTTTAAATTCTTTCCTAATGCGATTTATACAATTCTGAGACTCTCATTACACTATTGACATGTGACACTTTCATTCTTGACATGTGATATGAACGTTGTTTCCCTGAATACGAATCTATGAATTAAAAATAAAGGAATATAATTGTCATTGTGTGGAAGAAGATAATTTTACATATTTATATATTTATTTTGTACACGTTTCGTTTTTAATTCGATCGGTTGTGTCGAATGGAATCCCGTATTCTTCGAATAATTTCCAACGTCTCAAAGAATACAGAGTCAGGTACAGAGTCAGGATAAGAAAATTGTCAGGTACTCCATGTTGACTTGAGAACCGTTTACGGAAGTTATGTTGACTCGGTTAGGTGATAGTTTGGTTTGGCAGACTGCTGACGTAGGAACTCGTCACGCTCGCACGAGCGACTAAACGTGACTGGGAGCACCAGCTTTTACTGCTGCCTTTATTGCACGCTTCGTTGCACGTGTTTGTGTTCCACTGTGTCTAAATTTTGGTAACATACACCTTGGAAATACTGTTAGAACATCAACAAAGTTGTAGGATTGCTATTATATCGCCAAGGTTTCAAGATGTAATAACATTTATCAGACACTTGGAGTCTTCACAGTTACTAGTTCAAATTCTTTGTTATGAAAGTGGGAATAAGTGATGCACATGTTCACATAAGGGTAAAACAGCATAAGGTATATTTTGAAAATGTAATAGACCTTCATAGATAATGAATCAAACAAGAGTTTTGTATAGTGTAAAATAAATAATCTTCTGTATTTGTAATCATAAAATTATTAATAAATTATATGTTTGATTTATTTGATTTCCTTCAAGGTTGCATATTCAGAAATTTTTTACTGTATCTAAGAAATGAATTTCACTTCAAACGACCAAACTTGATATTTGATACCTGAAACGTGATACTTGGAACTTGATACGTACTTTTTTTAACGACCAGACTTGTTATTTGATACTTAAAACTTGAAACTTGATATTTTATGCCTGAAACCTGATACTTGGTACGTGAAACCTGATACTTGGAACTTGATACGTACTTTTTTTAACGACCAGACTTGTTACTCGATACTCGACGCTTGATACTTGAAACCTGATACTTGTAACTTGATACGTACTTTTATTTTGCTACGTACTTGATGACTTAAGAGTGTCTCTCCGAAGAATTTTTCCGTTTCACAAAAGCTCGGAGTGGGCTAACAATTTTTGTGATATTGCCGAGGGAAAACAGTTTCTGATTTTCTATCGGTTTAGCTAAAATTCGGCTGAAGATGGAAATGCCAGTGACGTACGAAGTGTGTCTTCACCCGCAGTGACCTAAGCAAGTAATAAAAGCAGCAATACTTCACGAATAGAAAACTACAAAGACTACTGCTAAGGTTAGGTTCCAGATGTGACTAACAAACTAAAAAATACTCGGAATGACTCCTTGGGTCTTGCTGCTACGGGTAACTTGATTGAAGGAACGAAAAATCGTTAAAGTATCGCTAGAAACTTGTACTGAGATTCTCTCGCTGCAATATGCATTTCTAACACATTTCTTTTTTCCCTGGCCGCTCACCGAAATTAGCCGAGAGTCAATTGCCGCCATAGTTCCGCGGGTTATTTGGATGTCTCTCTTAAGCGGTGCAGAAACGTCGCCTCGGATCCAGGATATTGCGAACGATGGAATCAACGTACGGAAACAAAGCCGGGCACTTAGCGGCAAATTAGCGATGGCTTGGGGCGCCACTGTCGCTCTTCATTACACCGACACCCTTGCACACCAAACCGACCACCCACCAACCTAACGGTATATCCCCTACTCCCAGTTAACCCTCTTAACATCCTGCAGACAATGCATTCCGCCTATCTTCCTCACTACATCTCGAATTAAATCACTGACTAAAACTACTCTTCGATCTATCGCTAATTATTTTATTATATTATTCCCATCTTTTCAACGATACGTTTATTTATTTTGGTCAGTATGTTTTACTCGAAGGTTTTTGAGGAGTATAGATGTGCCTGTAGCACTGATTGTGGTCAATTTTTTAATGAAATTGGTTGAGTTGGGTGGTGTTTTGGAAGGTATTGGTATGAAAATTTTCAGTTTTCTAAATTCTCAAACCACCGAATTCTTAAATTCCCAAATTCTCAACTCCTCGCATCTGAAAATCCAAACTTCTCTACGTCATCGAATCCTAAAATTTCACCTTCCCAGATCTCCAAAACCCAAAATTTCACCTCTCCACATCCTCCAATCCCTATATTTCACCTACCTGCAAAAATCCCCAAATTCTACTTCACCACATCCTCGAATGTCTAAATTTCGAGGTTTCCAAACTCGCTACCGTCTCAATCCCGATATCGCGGCGATTCATTTCCAATCTCCAAGCTCGCAACGCGAAATCACAGCCATGACTGCTTTCCTGTCTCGGAAATTGAAGGAAAGCGACGAAAGTAGCGGAACTAGGAGAGTTTCACGAAGGATACCAGCTACCAAAAGTGGGAACGAAGGGTGCCAGACAAAGTAAGAGGGCTCGTGTAACAGACTCCATTGTTAAAACTTATTGAGAATCTGCCAATAGCCTTGGGATTCAATTTGACTGGCGAACCATGAACGCCACTTAATATACAACGAAGCTGGAAAAGGGGAACATTAACACCGTGAAGTATGGCGTTATACTTTCGGGAAATGTTAATCGACTATTTACTACTCTGTCCTTCAATTTCTAATTAGGAACTCGTTTTTCAATCTTCATTTTTATATTCAAAAGTGGACCACATAAAGTACATATTATTAGAATAAAATAAAAAATTTGTGTACGTGATTCAAATTCTTCAAATATGTTGTATATCTTTCAAATTTGTTAAAGATTATTTAGGAAATATTTAGCTAGTAATGTTAACACTGATCTTATAATAAAATGAAGTGGATATATTTATTTTGCCTATTTCATGAATACACATTTTACATTTCAGATGAAACTGTTAAGAAAGAACTGTCCAAGTTTCTTCTCCCTGGAAAGTGAGAACTCTATAAGAAATTAAGCGTCACGTAGTTCGAGCAGCGTCGAGAAGGAATATCTGGTATTGAATAATTTCTACGTGCCCGTGCATTGTATCGAGAAGTAACGAATGCCGAACGATTGCAATTTATTCGATTCGATGCTCCCCAAATGGCAGAGAAATAAGCTATACCCATTATCGACGGGTGTAACGCTTGAAAATATATCGGTTATTAAAATTCAAAGAAGATTCCATTTCGTTCAATTTATCGACGTTGAAAGTTAACAAATTTATTATTAACATCTTGCCAACAGTTGCAAATGGCACTTACTATAATCATACTTCTGTTAGAATTTTTGAGTTCTTTTTAATTCTTAATCGTAAAGATGGATAATTAACCCTCGAGAGGTTAAGAATTTATTGGTCAAACTTTCGAAAGTCTACAAAATTTTAGAGTTACAGAAAAGCACCTCCAAGGTTAATAATGTTTATACAGATTGCAGTTTATAATAATTAACCGAATTATTGTGTTATAAATGTTTAACCGTATAATGATAATTTGCTGTCTTTGCCGATCGACCAAGATCAAAGAAAAATCAGAAAAGGAAAAAGAATCACGTCTTCGTTTTCGTAGAAATTTGTTTCCCAGCCTGATGCAGTCATTAGTTGGTCGAGCTAAAACGAAACATCCCTCCGGGAAATACACCCTAATAACAACTTAAGAGCGTCACTCTTCTTTTTTCTCCTTCTTTTTTTTCAGGTTCATTCCACCTTGTTATTTCGCTTCAATCTACGTCCATTTTCCGTCTCATTTTGTTTAGTTTCCGCTCTCCCTTCGAAGTAGTTGCACCCTTTAAATGTAAAATTTGTACATGTATTAATAGATCTATAATCGAGCAGTGTAATTTCTATTAAATTTTGACATGAAATTTTTGGGACACCGTTACACATTTAGAACGTAGTCTTTCCATTATGAAATCGATACAGTTTCATCACTGTTACAAATTAAGAATGAAATAATTGACGTGCATCAAAATACTATAAAATCCCTGCCCTAGCACTCACAGGACAAACCGTGCCAGATACGACTTTTTGTCAGGGAATCAAACTTTCTTAGAATGGGCCAAAACCCCTAGAAAAATTGTCAGAAGTCCCAAAAAGTGGCTAATGGGAGATCTGGAGGAGGAGCGTCAGCGAGTCAAAGTACTATAAAACCCCTGCCCTAGCACTCACACGCCAAACCGTGCCAGATACAACTTTTTGTCAGGGAATCAAACTTTCTTAGAATGGGCCAAAACCCCTAGAAAAATTGTCAGAAGTCCTGAAATGTGGTTAATGGGGGGTCTGAAGAGAGAAGCGACAGCAAGTCAGAGTACTATAAAATCCCTGCCCTAGCACTCACAGGACAAACCGTGCCAGATACGACTTTTTGTCAGGGAATCAAACTTTCTTAGAATGGGCCAAAACCCCTAGAAAAATTGTTAAAAGTCCCGAAAGGTGCCTAGAGGGCTCTGAAGGGCATAACCCCCAGCGAGCCTGGGTCTCATTTTTAAAATCCTTCGCGTTTTCTAACAAAGAAAATTAATTTTGTTAAACGTATTAAAGCGTTATGCAACCCTGTTATAATATAAATAAACGTTGGCAAAGATTTTCAGCAATTTTTCGCCTGTTTAGGCTCATCGATTAACCTTCAAGCTAGCTGAACGTCTCGTTTCCGTAAGAGCGATGTTCAATTTCCATGAATAAACGTCGAGAGACCCGAACATCTATCCCTCTTTCGTTTTTCTTTTTTGCAGCTGGAAATTAAAAGCGGCCAGGTGTTAGCCGGACCCGAGAAAGGAATTCCCAAGAGCAAAGTTTCTTGACAAAAGCTGCATTTCTTTTCTCGCTGTTTGTGCTTCTTAAACGCGACGCTGACATAATGTACGACGCTTTGAATCACCGTCGAGATTCGGATACTCTTGGTTTCATCGCGAAAATGTGTTCAAAGACAGTAGCGATCTTTCTCTTTATCACCGTGTTTTACAACCGAATATTTGTATTTGTAATGCTACAAAATGTCTGTGGTGTTCAATGATATCTTCAAGATATTTATATTTATACGATATTTTGTTGTTTGCAAGACGTTTATATTTTTGTAAGTATTGCAAAATAATCAATTGCAAAATAGCGGAAGTTACAAAAGTGAAAAGCTTCAACACTTGAATGTTCAGAGCTGTTCGATGCAAAATGGAGAATGGAATAAAATGTTTTCGTTATATCGAGTTGAGTCGAGTATCACGAAATTTGGTAACTGTGCAGATAGCTCTCATATTCATTTTTCTACAATTCTACACACGTGTGTAACCTTCTCTTTCACCCTTGACAAGTTCTACCCACGTGCAATTCATATATTCTCAAATCTTTTAGTAACAAATACAAATGTTACCTGATCAATTTTAACTTCCAGTCGAAGAGATTCTAAGTACAATATTAAAATAATTTCAAAATCCACATTCATCAAAACCATCGCTGAGTATATTCTCAAAACCAACAGATTGCTCAAAAAGAATTCTAAAAACAAATCCATTTCAAATTTCATGATCATCAAAAATATAAAATCAACATGACGTGAATAAAAAAGTCGACATTCCCCTAGAAAATTCCCGTCAAGTTGAAATAGAGCTCTCCCCGAGCAAAAATATCAATTTCTATGGACTGAGAGGGGCAGCCACCGTCCAGACGTTCATTCGAGGCAGGGGAAGTTTCGCGGGTCGTAAATGGCAGCGAGAAGTTTCGCCACAGGCCGGATCGAAGTCGACGGATTCGGGTAGAAACCCAGAGGAATCTTTTAAAGGTTCTGGACACGCGAGTCACGGCTGCAAAGCTCGGTAGGCTGTCGAAGACAGAAGAAAAGTGCCGGGAAGGGTGGCACGAAGCTCGCTAGCTCTGCAGAAATTTGCATGACAAAACACGCAATTAATAAAGTTCTCGGTGCGGAGGGCAGCCACAAAAGAGCATTTCGCCCTTTCAACCTCTCCTGTATCCTCGGCCTTTCTTCGTCTATCCTCGAAACGCCGAATCGGGGGTCGTCGGGAAAGTAGGTTGTCTTCCGTGCCCAATTGCAAGGTTAAATAACGTGGCTTTTTGTTCATTTTTCATTTTCACGTGTGGTGTGTGCATGGTCCACAAGAATTTTTTATGAAGTTTTTCAATATATTCTATGAAAATAATTAATTAAAAATTTTCCATGAATTGTTGGTATCTTCAATAAATAGTTTCGATGAAAATTTTCTACGAAGTTTTGCATTTGTTATAAAAATTTTGTAGGAATTTTTGTGTGAAAATTGTTTAAAAAGTTTTTTAACGAAAATATTCCATGAAAACTTGTCAAAAAGCATAGTAAAATAATTCGAAGAAAATTAATGGTAAAGCGTTTCAATGAAAATATTCCACGCTTTTCGATAAAACTATTCGGCTTTTTTTCAGCAAAAATAATTCCATAAAAATTGTCTATGACGCTTTTCAATGAATATTTTCCACGAAAATTTTCCACGAATTTTCCAGGTGAAAATTTGTTATGAAAACTTTACACGAACTATTTCAATTAATATTTGCCATATTTCCCGCAAAATTTGTCTACAAATTTCTGTATGAAAACTTTTCAACAAAAACGTAATTCTGTCTGAATTTTCCACGAACCTTTTCACTGTATATGTTCCACGAAGTTCTCGATGAAAATTTTCGATAGAAAAATTAAATTAGTGTATCGATCAATATTTTCCACTGAAATCATAAATAACGCTGTAACGTCCAAAGAGGCGAAGGAACATCGATACCAGAGTTATGAAACAAAGTTTCGAAATTGTTAAATAAGATTAAAATTATTATTCCAAGTTTCAAAATTTTCACAATCTATTATACAAGAATTCTCGCTACTTACTATTACATACGATTCTCGAAAATTTTAGTGTGGAGTATCTCTATTGCAAAAATAATTATTACAGTTTTAATACACATGTGTTACACACGTTAATACACACGTGATAAAATATAGACAGTTCCCTAAAGTACTCCGATTTGTATAAAAAATTTGTGAATTGCGAATTCAGTGACACAAATTCTTAATAAATTGCAAATGAAATACTGTGCGAAAACGATACGTGATTATGAGAGTGGTTATCAGAGCGCTTATCAGAGTGCTGAACGAGTTAAGAAGTCCGGCAATAATACGCTTCAGTTGGGCGTTATCGATATCTTTCTTTTGATTAAAAGAGTCGAGGAAGTTTCGACTGAAAATTCACTTGAGAGGTGTCTGAATTGAATTGCTGAGGATGTTGTCTTTCTCCGTTTCTCCCGTCGGCAGCAATCCGAAAGTTTTTCCCGCGCAAAATGCGAGCCGCATTATTTATCAAACGGGAGCAGCTAGTCGGTCCGGGATTTTAACGCGTCTGCTATATACCGGCAGTTGCCGCGCCTTGACTCTTCGGGGTAAACAGTTTTCAGTGCTTGGTAGACGAAGAGTCTGGCTGTTTAATATTTCAGACGACCCCGAGCTAACTTCATGCATACTTATGTCGCAACGCGTCACTCCATCCCCTTTGTCGGATAACCCCGCGGCAATATTCCTGGCTAGATTCGACCAGATTCTGGAATTGTCAATTTTTGTATTGTTTTTCTTTCATTTACCGCGTACTACCGGTGGCTCCTGCCCTCAGGATACCCCGTTAACGTTCCGAGTGCTCTCCGTAGCTTTTGAACGGAAATTGAGCTGCACGGGGATGTTCCTTTCAAAGGATCCAACCTTCCCTCCTTTTTTACGTCGTCCCGTTCTTTTTCGTTGCTTACAGTTCATAAAGAGGTAATCGATTGTACCGATACACGTACAGATACCAAACCATCGGTTGGCGTGTCAGATACGCATGACGCACTCGGGACGCACTAGCAGTTCAAGTATTGCCAATTTTTCTCGTATATTTCCTATGTGTGAATTTTCAATTCGGATGTAATAATATACAGCTCACGAGTTGGCGTGTGACCTATGACGCACTCGGGACGCATTAGTGACGCACTCGGTGACACTTGTGACGCACTAATGACTCACTCGTGACACTAATGACACTCGTGACGCATTGATGACGCATTCGTGACACTCGTGACGCACTCGTGACACACGTGACACACTAATGACGCACTCGGTGACACTTGTGACGCACTAATGACTCACTCATGACACTCGTGACACTCGTGACGCATTAATGACGCGTTAGTGGCACTCGTGACGCACTAGTGACGCATTGATGACGCATTAGTGACACTCGTGACGCACTAATGACGCATTCGTGACACTTGTGACGCACTAATGACTCACTCGTGACACTCGCGACGCAGTCATGACGCACACGTGACACGCTCATGATGCACCCGTAACGCATTCGCAGTTCAAATGTAAGTTTAGACTCCCAATTGATGTTGGGAGATATAGAAATTTCTGAATACAGAAGTTTGGGAATTTGAGATTTTGTAATTTGTGAATGCAATTTTTTAATAGAGTGCATTCTTCCGAGGATCTTTTACAGCGATGAGGTGTGCACTTCGACGTAGTATCAAACGTTTTGATTAAAGGAAGATCAACCCTTTAATCCTGGAATCCGTTACTCTCGTCTCTGTGCACGTTCGTCGATCTTCAAGATAATGTAATGCGTTAACCGTTGTTAAGCAAACAGCTATATTTAGGTGAAAACTCTTAAATGAAACTTAACATGAAAACATGTTAAAGTTATTTCGTGTCACAAATTTTTACTCCAGGAATTATACGCATTTTTTGACAAGTACCTTAAGTGCGATTTAATTTACTTTAACAGTATGATCATTTGAATTTTCTTGTAAATTAATAGGAACTTTTGTGAATTACTCAGGATGAATTCCTCTAAATCAATGAGAACAGTCAATTTTTGTAAAAGAAGTAAGAAAATAGTGAATTTTTATCAAAGAACTATCAGCAGTTTCAATCAATTAGAGCCAAAATAACTACGTTCATCGAAGCGTCGTGCCTTTGACAGCAACGTTTAATTATATTTATGCCGTTGCACTCCCAGCAAAGGAAAATTTGTGGAGGAAAATTTTTTCGGGGAAAGGTCCATAATTTTTGTCGATCGCGAACAAATTCAATTTATTAACGTCAAACAAAACATTCCGTCCATAATTCCCGATACTATGATTTTATACATTTACACGATACATCCCTCGAATATTTCGTGACTCATCTCTATATTTTTTATTCTCCTCCAAAAATTTATTTTAACGTAATATATGGCGTTATTAGGAAATATATGAAACGATTAAGATAAAAGCAGAGTTTAATATAAATTTTTCAAAAACAATGACAGCGTCACACATTCTTGTCGTGCGTTGGTAAATTAATCCAATATTTCGAATGAAAATTTAACGACATCAAACTTCGGTACGGGAATATGTAGTCTGTATTAATTAAATGAATGCATGGTTCCGGTGAAAGGAATTTTCGTTCCGCCCTGCAAAATTTGTTAGCATATTCGAAGAAAAAAAGAAATTCGTTACAGAACTTTGTTTGTCGATTGGATTGTATTGTACAATTTTCTGCAGTGCACCCGGCGATATTAATGGGCTGTTCTTCAATTTCGAGATGTAACATTTTCATGTTCTTATGTTTATTAATTATCGGGCTTTGAAATTTAATTCAGAAGGATCTCAGTCATTTTCAAATTTATGAGTTATGCTTTTCTATACTTTTAAATTTTTCAAGTTACCAATTTTTTACTTTCTTAAATGTTCAAATTACCAATTTTCAATTGTCAAATTTCTAATTTCACAATTTTCTACATTAACAAATTTCTTATTGACATAGAGTAAAAGTATTTTATGTTTAAAATAATTCCTTAAGGATTTCCTATTCATTATTACAAAATGATGACATAAAAGTTGAATGTTTACTAGAATATAAAATACACATAGTTGTATGAATATATTCAGTCATGAAATATAGATATAAATTAACGTTAGTACTAGATTTACCAAGTGCGTCACAATGACGCACCCTAGATACATAATAAATTATAGAAAAGATGCTTTCGACAAAATATATTAACTTCTACCAAAGAACAATTGTATAAATAATATATCTCATCCCTCGTTTGTTTATTAATCAAGAACTGCTCATCAAGCTAATAAAAGTGGCCCAAAGCTCCGTGAGGAATTACAGTATTACACAGAATGTTTCGACAAACGAAATTCTTATTAACCGGCGCACGCTTTGTGCCGTTGAAAAGGATTCCATTTAAAAAACACTGCAACATGTCATTTAATCAAATATCATTTCTTAAAAATCCGTCTGGCAACAAAGAAGCTCTAAACGCAGTAATACCCTTGTGAAGCAGCAGAGGAGCAATAAATGAATTGAAAACACGTCGTACTTTGCGAAAAAAACAAACAACCTTTATCCCGTTTTCAATACCCCTTTGCGAGCGCATTTAATCCCGTAAAATGGTAATGATACTCTCTTCCGCGTTTCTTTCTCTTCCTTCATAAAATTTCTACGTTTTCCACCGTGACTCGCGGTTTCAACTTCGATGAATCTTTCTCGGATTTTACTGGGACTTGCAGTTTGAGGTTCAGGACCGATTAGTTGTGTATTCAAAGATCACTGAATATAAAATCGATGTAAGGTTTTTTTGTTTGTTGCAATTTTGTAATAATGGTTGTTGCTGACGCACCTGATGCGTCACAAGGGACCCTTGGAAGGTGACATTCACTACCTGGGTTAACACATTTTGAAGTGAAAACTAGTTAACTAAATCTGGCAATAGCAAAATAACGACTTTGAAAGAATTTGTTGAAATTTTCTAATTAGAATGTTTTGTGGCTGGTACCTGCACTCGGTACAAATACCTTCGAGTATGGAGGGTTAATTTTTCACGAAAAGCAGCTTTCTAGTATCCTCGAAGAACGACTGATTAACTTCTAGATAGACGATTTTTCCCCGTTTGCAATATTGTAGCAGTGACGCACCTGGTGCGTATCACAATGGTTAACTTTCCCTCTTGAAGTTCTGCTCAGAATTCGTGTTTCGGACAAATAGCAACACACTGGATGAACAAAATACGTCCCTACTACCCTCTAAGAACGACTGATTAATTTCCAGATAGATAGTTTTTCCCCGTTTGTAATATTCTGGCAATGGATAGTGACGCATCCGGTGCGTATGGCAATGGTTGATATTCCCTCTTGAAGTTCTGCTTAAAATACGTGTTTCGAACAAATAGCAACACACAGTATGGACAAAAGACGTCCCTACTGCCCTTTAAGAACGACTGATTAATTTCCATATCGACAATTTTTCCCTGTTTGCAATATTGTAGCAGTGACGCACCTGGTGCGTATCACATGAGTTAACTATCCTCTTGAAGTTCTGCTCAGAGTTCGTGTTTCGAACAACTAGCGACATACTGTATGGACAAAGGGTGGTTCTTCACTATCCTCCTCGAAGAAAAGACTCATATTAATTTCCGGATAGCTGATTTTTCCCCGTTTCCCTTATCTCCTTGCAGCCGTGTATAAAACCGTCATCAGTCTCCGGTTCGCGCAATCGCTGTCAGGTTAAACCACGTAATAAAAATAGAGGCCCTCTCCTCTCTCTTTCTCGCTCTCTTGATCTCTCCGGTTGACGTTCGCACCCCCGTGGAACGGATTCAGTCAACAATATGGCAAGATGTTTGATGAGCCGATCGATCACAGCCCCCTGTCAGTTTTCGAGTTGAAACGCTGCCTGTAAACGCGTGTGCGACCGTGCGAACGCACCACCAGAACTCGCCAGACAACCCTGAAGCCCTATTTGCTTGCTGTGAGCCTATGAACGACCATTAGAAATGTACCTTAAGTACTCTTCTTTCGGACTGTTAACTTCTTTGTTTTGGTGCTTTCGAGATTTAGAGGCAGGTGGTGAGGATATACTGGTGAGGATGTGAGGGGTGGGTTGATAACTTGCGATCCCCAAGTCCCTCAATTTCTAAACATCCAAATACAATTCTTCAATTTCCAAAACTCCAAGTTCTATAATTCACTAACTTTCAAACTTTGAAATCCTCAGATTTCCAAATCCCTAAATCTCTGAACCACAAAATTTCCAAACCCCGAAATCTCCAAATCTCGGTAATGAAATGCAATTTCATCAAAAGTTCATTAAATTATATAACAAACATGGAACAGAAATTGATCCAGAACATCGTTACCGGTGCTAAATGTTGAAGCTAACTCAAATTCACCTGAAACTCCAATATAATATAAGCTACTGTAGATACGAAAATCTTGCAGTAAACATATTATCAGATAGCACTTTGACTCGAATGATTTATTTCCTTTGTCACCTTAAAAACGTAATGAATAACACTTCGACAAGTGGATCCATCAGTATTGTTCTAAACGGTAATCAATAATATCAATAACAAGATTACGCGATGAAATGATATCTATCATGATAAGACCTACGTTTTAACAAGAGGATAATACATCATGTCAGTTTCAGTTCCGAGAACTTTTAATGCACACCAGTAGGAATATCAAATTTCATCATGTTTTTTTATCGACGTTTTTGAGAAACATGTTGGTACGTGGATCATGCAGGACGCACACGTGACGCACTCGCAGGTCAAGTGTTGCCAATTTTTCAGTATTGTTACTACGCACGCAAGGTCCATAACGATATACTGTTAATCGAAAGGCGTATCATCGTAAAGAACGTATTTGCGTAAGACTGATTTACGCCCGGCGATTTCTGAAACTTGCAAGTGTGGAGCGCAATAAATCAATGAAACTGACCTATCGGAGTGATCTCTGTTCCACGCTTCGGTTCGTGTGCCGATATTGAAATTCCTAGAAACGCCAGCAATTACTCGCCAATCATAATCATCCTATTTACATCGCGTATGAAATGAGAGTTCAGCTGCTTTCTTCGGTGCAAATGAATTCCACGGAAGAATAAGTACAAGATAGCTGTCATGGTAGAATAATAAAAGAGAAGTTGCCTGTAAATAGAATACAGAAAACACAACGAATTATGTGAACAATGAAATGTTCCATTTCCGTGATACGAGATGGTGTTTGCTTTGAGGGAGCACGAACTGAATGCATCTGCAATAATTTATCAGTTTCTGCTCGAACGTAAGGTAGTACTTAAAATGGGATAGTACTGAAAATTCACGTGTACCAACAATACGAGAAAAATTTACAATATTTGAAATGCGAGTGCGTCACGAGTGCGTCATAGCTCAGACAACTCCTGGGACATCTGTCAATTATTGCACCCAAATTGAAAATTCACGAGTACCAACAATAGGAGAAAATTTATTTCTAATTCTCAAATTTCTAAATTTCTACATTTCCAAATTTCCAGAAGCCCAAATTGTCAAGGTCCAATTCTCAATTTTCTAAGTTCTCAAATTCCGAAATTTCTACACTTCCGAATTTCCATAACCTCAAATTCTCAAGTCCCCAATTCTCAATTTCCCTAATTCTCAAATTTCTGAATTTCTAAAACCCCAAATTCTCAAATTTCCGAATTTCTACATTTCCGAATTTCTAAAACCCCAAATTCTCAAATCTCCAAATCTCAAATTAGCAAAATTTCTAAAATCCCAAATTCTCAAATCCCCAATTCTCAAATTTCCGAATTTCTACATTTCCAAATTTCTAAAACCCCAACTTCTCAAATCCCCAATTCTCAAATTTCCAAATTTCTAAAACCCCAACTTCTCGAATCCCCAATTCTACATTTCGAAATTTTGCAAAACCCTAATTTCTCAAGTCCTCAATTCCCAAATTCCCAAACCCTCAAATCCCCAAATTCCCAATCCCAAAACCTCCAACTCACCAAAATCTCAAGATCTCACCTTCACCACAACTGACAGTACGCAACACATCTCCCTCAACCACCAAATATATCCAGTGTATCTCAATAAAGAGGAATGAATTCCAAATTTCCCGATAGAATTAAAAAATGAAAAAGTATGAATATCTTGGTACATCAAACATCGCTCGCAATTATACGACCGATCGACTATCACCCCCACAGTTTTTCTTCGCAGTGGAGTATTGATTACCGTTCAAGTCCCCGTATCCCTGATATACATATTTCTCTGGCGAATACGTGGTCCATTCACGTCGACGTGGATCCTATCTGACCGCATCAAATATTACGGCTCATGTAAACACCGCAGGGTGGTAATTAAAGCGAGGTCCTTCTCGGATTATAAACACCAGGGAATACGTCCTGGCTGAAAATTCACCTACCGAATTTCCGAAACTCACGTATGTGTCATCCCCTGATGCGAAATCGTTGTTGAACCACCCTACAAAGGCTTGATAACTACGCTTTTGTATTCTATTTTTCATTTTACAGATATCGGGAATTCTAATCGTTACAGGAGAAAAATATAACACTTTTAACACATTCTGCTGATAGATCGCTTGCAGTGAGACAATGGAGATTAGATCAGAGATTCGTGCGAAAACAATATTTATTCTGAACGTTGATTCACGAAGAATTTGCGAATTGTCGATAATTATGACGTATAAGGAATTATATGAAGAATTATCAACCGTTATCGTTGTGTATTATGTTGACATATGAGGAATTGTATGTGGACACATATGTTCATGTATGAAGAACTGTACGTTAATTATGTTGACGTATAAAAAATTATACATATGTTGCCGACACGTATGTTGTACAACACATATGTTGATATATGAACATACACATATGTTGATATATGAAGAATTGTCGATAATTATATTGATGTATGAAGAATTATAGGTTCATAGATATATTGACATATGAAGAAATGTGGGTACATGTATGTTCATGAAGAACTGTACATTATATATATGTTGTGCAACACATATGTTGACATATGAAGATTTGTCGATAATTATATTGACGTATGAAGAATATGTTGATAAATATAATAACATATGAAGAATCATACATCGACAAATATGTTCACATATGTACAATTATACACGAACAATTATTGATCTATGAATAATTACACATCAATTGATAGATAAAAAATTCGTGGACATTCGTGTATTAAAGAAACTATTTTTTGTATTTTCTTCACATTAGCTGGCATATATGGCGGCAGAGGACGTTTACTATCGTTCGAATAACAACGACCGATATTTCAGCTCTTAAACGCGTCATCCGTTTTCATCTCCTTCATAAATCCAGTACGATCGCTTAAATTTTATGAACGTTAACAGGCGTCATTACACCAGGCAATAGCTGCTTTATTATTAATAGAAATGGTGGCGATAATGGTTTCAAAAACGCTAAAGTGATATGAATCGAATCACTGACAATAAATGCTCAACTTCCCCATCCTTCTTATAATTTACTTCATTTAATTCTAATTTATCATAATTCTGAAAAGTCACTTTTCATTTTTTGTACTTCAAGGTTCTTTCATTTTGTATAGACAATAATTCCTTACAGTTCTTGATGTTCTATAAACACAAAATTTGTTTATAAAATAATTACTAGTCGATAACTGTTTCGTAACAACATCTCAAGAATTAATGATCATTTCTGTATAAAATTTCAATTAATTTAATTACAGAAAAATTCATTTAATTCCAATACAATTATCGAGCAATACAGATCACAAGTATTACATGAACAAAAACTTGAATCTAGTAAAATTCCCTATAAAGACTGTTATTGCAGGTTAAAAGGGATCATATAAACACATTCTACATGTCAAGCCAGTTAAGAGATAAAATATATCGCAAGAAGAGAGTCGGTCAATTCAATACCAATTTATCAATTCACCTTGACCTTCCTATTTTGTAACAGCACAACAATCATACGGAATTACGATTCGTTTACCGTCATGACGTCAACATTGTAAATTGTCTCCGCGCTGCACAACGTACGAACGTTTGCAAGTTCAAGGCTTAATTTGACAAGATTTGATAAATGGCAACGCGTTTCGAGAAAAGCAGCAAGAATGTTTGCCATACGTCCCGTGGAGATTGGTATTACATATTTATACGGGACTCAGCATTGTCTGCTAAAAAATGCCCCGCCATTTTGTGAAGGTTTCAGCTTGCTAGTCGTTTCTCTTCGCGAACTCGCGCCGGACGACTAACGTTCCCGCCTGCCTGAAAAATGACGCCGGTGTCAAAAATGTCGTCTATCGGCCCCGTCACCTGCGTCTACCCTCACTACTCTTTTTTATGCTCGGAATTATGACGCGGGATCCAATTCCTACGATGCATCGACCCCCGCGGAATTTTTACCCTCGGCCGCCACAAGAGGGATATGGAGGATTTTATAATTTATCACTGCTAATTCGGTCATATTTGCAATTTTTCCTTTTCTAGATTTTATATTCGATTTCTGTATTCTTGGATTCATACGTGATGAATGTAGGGACTTTTATGGGGAGAAGCTTGCAAGTCATAGAATTTTTCAATATTAAAATGAATAAATACCCAAATTCCCAGTTCCCAATTAGCAAATCCTTAAGGACCAAATGTGGACGTTTGAATATTCTCAAATTTCCCAATTCTCGAACCTCTACATTCTCAAATCTTTAAATCCTACAATCCACAAACTCCTAAACCTTGAATTTTTATATTTCCCAAATTCTCAAATCTCCAAATCCTAAAATCCCCAAATTCCAAAACCCTAAATTTTTACATTTGAAAACTCTTAAATCTCCTAACTCTCAAATCCCATAATTCTCAAATCCCCTAATTCTCAAACCCCCAAATTCTCAAATCTCCAAATTTTCACATTTGAAAACTTTCAAATCCCCTAATTCTCAAGTCTTTTAATTCTCAAATCCCCCAAATCTCAAATCCCGAAATTCTTAAATCCCGAAATTCTCAAATCCCAAAATTTTCAAATCCCCCAATTCTCATATCCCTAAATTCTTAAATCTCCAAATTTCTAAACCTCGAAGTTCACATTCGAAAATTCTCAAGTCCCCAAATTCCCAAATCTCCAAATTTTGAATTCTCTGACTCCAAAATTCTGAAATCCTCCAATTCTCCAAATCCCCAAATTCCCAAAATCCCCAACCAACAAAACGAGTTAAAAGTACAAGTAAAAACCAGCAAATCAAAACAGTGAATTAGTCGATTCACGATTGAAGGACAATAGAAGTCACAATTTCATTCTGACGTCGACAGAAACGAATGTGGGTTACGATTTAACGAGTTGTGCGTGGCCGCGATTAATTAACGCGAATCAGCGGTTAAAACGTGAACCGTCGGCGAAATTCGCGACAAATAAGCAACCTATTTACAGCGGGGTTTTTGCCAGGAAGGCAACAGGTTGTACAACGAACGGAGAGGTCGAGGAACTTGGCAAAGGTTGAATGTGTCGACATAAGCTTGCAAAGTGTCTTCAATTGCCTGCAAAATGCTGGGGACAAAGTTCCTGAAACTCGCATATGTTCTCGTGATTACCTAAAAGGTTCATTTTGTCCCCGAAAGATTCTAACACTCGTTAGTTTCCGTGAAATTAACTGGAACTGTGAAATATGCGAAAAGTTCGTACACGTTCTTCGTCCTGAAATTTCAATTATTGTCCCTTCTTCTAGAACATGTAATTGCAGAACAGCAAAATTTAAGAAAATTAGAACATAAGTTTTGTAATTTTCTTAGTAAGAAATTTCTTGTAGCTTCTTTTACCAATTTTTATTACGATCGTATGTTCATATGTGATCATCTATGCAACGTATGCACGTATCATGTATGTTCATACACATGTACATATGTGGACATATATTTGTAATATATACATATTGTGACATATGGACACATGTGTATTTATGACATATACACATGTGTGTTTGTGACATATACACACATGGACACATGCGTATTTCTGGCATATGCATACATGGGCACATATTTGTCTATGGACATATTTGTTATTTCCATGGACACATTTGATGCACTTGATACATGAACATATATGTACTTATCCATGGACATATTTGAGATTTCCATGGACACATGTGTATTTGTGACACGTACATATATGGACACATATTTGCCCACGGACATGTATGATATCTCCATGGACACATTCGATGCACTCGATACATGGACATATATGTATCTGTTCATGGACATGTCTACTATCTTCATGGACACATGTGATACATGTATCTTAGATCGGAATAAAATTTGATGATATGAAGATATCACGAACAGTTCCAGGTTTATCCAATTAAAGTTCATTAAGATTGATTGTGAGGAGGTTTTTTGGCGAAGGTTGTTTTATCAGTGAAAGAGGTGGAGCATTCTGACTGCATTGATCGGTAGAAACCGTTCTATAAACCTGTTAGAAATAATATGAAAAGCGAGCTTATCGTCCGACGAAATAAGTTTGTCGTCACGAGTAAACTAGAACTGTCCTGTGACGGCACAGGTAATCAGAGTCGGAAACTTTGCTCAATTTAACTTTGTTAATAAGCTGCTCCGCTGTGTTCTACGGTTGAAAATCCTTAAGATGAAATTTCTATCTGTCGAACCGCTAACGTCCAGTAAATAAATTAATTGCTGTTAATAGGGAATCTTTGTGTTGATTTGTTTCCATGGATTAGGTTGCCATCTTTATTTTCAATTTATCATGTGATCAATTTCTAAACTATCAATTTGTCAAATTTTTCAAATGATTATATTCCTACGTCTTGAATTCATCAATGTTTCAAACGATTTTTATATGTCTTTAATTTATCAATTTGCTAAGTGACCATATTTGTATATCTTCAACTTATCAAATGACCTACTGATTAAATTTTTAAATGATCAAACATCTAAATTGCCAATTCATCGAATTTCTAAATCTTCAATTTATAAATTTGCTAAGTCATCATATTTGTATATCTTCACCTTATCAAATGACCTACTGATTAAATTTTTAAATGACCTAACTTTTAAATTGTCAATTCATCAAATTTCTAAATCTTCAATTTATCAACTTGCTAAGTGAGCAAATTTCTATATCAGTACTTTATCAAATTTGCGAATTTGCAAATTGGTGAGTTACAGTGAACGTATGGTTATCTGAGGTAATATTATTAGTAATCCCTCGCATTGCGTTTGACCTTTAATGCATTCAAATCAACAGGATCAGCAATTACGTGGACCAAACTGCTTCGTGCTTCAAAGTTCTAACGCAATATCTCGTCAAAGATGTCGATAGTAACTCCCGTAAGCGGATCAGGCAAAGTGAACTATGAACTCTATGCGTAAGTAGTTCGTCGTAATACCGTAAATTGATGACTACTGCATTTGCATCCATCGTGATACCGTATATAAATCCCTTGGGGTCTTGATACCAAGCGAAACGGAATTTCATTACCAGTAAACGAGTCATAATACGGTCTATACACACGCGTACACAAATATTTCCTCTACGACTCTATTATACAAGTTCATCATTCTTGTTCCACGAAACAAAATTATTTACACGCTTCGCAAGTATTTCACGATATAACGCCCGCATTTATTAATCAGGTTAATGAAATACTCTAATCCCGAATTTGTAACACTTCCAAATATTGTGAATAAAGTTAAAATACACTAGTGTATTTATTCGACACTCTTAACATTTCAAACTATTGCATTCCTTTAACAAACATTGATCAAATATTGCAACTACTAAAATATTACGCTACTGTCTTCTACACTCTTGTACCTAGTTCAGAAAATTAGAACACGTTTTATCCGACACCAAATAGTTTGACGAATCCTTGATAATTATTTGTTAAATGTTTCGAAGAGTTCGATAAATAATTGTGCAAAACTTGCATGGTAAATGTAAAAATGAAGTTATAAAGAATTTAAATCGATAGAAGCTCACGCGGCGTTATCGATACTCGTCGGCAACGTTATCTGTAGGCTTCCAATTTGATCCGGAACGGGGGACAGACGTGCTAATTTGCATAAATCGTAAGCAACACCGTAGACTCGGCTAACAACGTAGAGAGGCAACGAAAGAGAGCGCGGTTGACCGAGAAAGCCGAGATCTTTATGGCAGCAATAAAGCCAACCTAGCTGGCTTCCAGTTACAAATGACTGCTGGTAGCTGAAAACTATTGCCCCTGGTGTATGCGTGGCCCTACCGTGGACCCCATAACCCTGTACCAACCCCCTGCTATCAGTCGGCAGTTGCTGACCCCAGTCCCCGTTGCTGGTTAGCTTGAAATAGGACCTCTCGTAAATCCTCGTAACGCCTAACTAACTCCTCCACTAGCTTCGGGTTTTCTTTATAACCACCGTATACGATCCGAGGATTAACTTGCTTAATAATTGTTATTATCTAACCTTTTTGCAACCGTTTCGAACACCTATCTTCTTAACCAATTACACAAACAGATGTCGATCCATCAGTTGGCGATATGCATGACGCGATCATGACGCACTCGCTGTTCAGTTATTGTACATTTTTCGCAGATTTTTTTGGAATAATTTGCAGATGTCCCACGAGTTGGCGCGTAACCTATGACATACTCGTGACGCACTCATGACGCACACCTGACACACCTGTGACGCACTCGTGACGCACTCGTGACACACTTGTGACGCACACGTGACACACTTGTGAAGCATTCATGACGCACTCGTGACAGTCATGACACTTGTGACGCACTAATGACGCACTCGTGACATAATAGTGACGCACTCGTGACGCACACCTGACACACCTGTGACGCACTCGTGACACACTCGTGACATACTTGTGACGCACGAATGACGCACTCGTGACAGTCATGACACTCGTGACGCACTCGTGACAGTCATGACACTCGTGACGCACTAATGACGCACTCGTGACATAATAGTGACGCACTCGCGACGCACTGGCAGTTCAAATATTGTAAATTTTTCTCATATTTTTGGTACAAGTGAATTTTCCATTTAGACGTAATAATTTACGTACAGTTTCCCCACGAGTTGACCTATGACGCACTCATGACGCACTCTGCAAATGTCTTGCAATCTTAAATGTCTTATAATCAAAGTCTTATAATCTTAATCTATTTGACTAATCTTCCACGTACATTTACTCCAATTTATTTAACGAGGAATTAAGCGTAGATCTAATAAAAAAATAATTCTCGGCTTCGGAAAAGGAGAATGCTTTGAAATACAGTGAACTTTGAAATTGCAATAATTCGACGAACTAAGAAGAATGAAATAATTATCAAAAATTTCTGACGAGATAGTATTTATCCGAAATAGGCGGGTTAATTGTAACGCAACTACGGACTTGATTAACAAAGGGTTAATAACGTTTAATACGTCGGAATGAGTTTTCCAGAAGTTATAAAATGTTGTGGAAAGTGTTCATCAGTCTTCCTTAATATTCAAACTTGAATACGGGAACTTCGGATACCGCGACGAGTTTCAGAGCTAATTTATCGCAACAAAGCTGTGTTGGTGTTCCGTGGCTAGCATTTATCATCACACATCTCGGTAGAAATAATTAACCACCCCCCTGATGAAACGTGATTGATCAGCTCACCGAGTGTGTACTTTTTTCGGGGTTTCTTTCGCACGGAATTCGAGAAAAATTTTTGCTTTTCAGAGCGTGTCACCTGATAAAAGATGCATTAAACGTAATATCGACACGGTCCGTTGTTTGCTTTCGTACTTGCAAAGCACGGAATAATCCTTGGACAAAAAATTCCGTGACTGCAAATCCTTTTCTCTTTTATAATCGTGTTTCATCGCATGAACAAAATGTCAGCGGAAATTTTTCACACGAACCGGCAAAAATGAAATCTCCTTTCAAACGTATTTACATTGTAAACGGACCGTGCGGTATTTGGGATTTTGCACCATTATTTATAACATTTTTTTGATCTGCGTTTTAAAAATATTCTGCGGGAAATTTATGCGAAAGATTTAGTTGGTTACTTTTTTTTATTCCTATATGCTTTACCTTCATGTTTATTAAATATCACGTAGTCAAATTTTAATTTACGAGGCAGGAAAACTATTTAAATACTCAAATTTCAATTAACGAAGTAGTCAAATTTGAATAAAATTTTAATTATAATTCATTGAATATTCAAATTCTAAATATTCAGAAAAAAAAAATTGAAATGCCCAATTAGCATATTATTAAATTTAACGAACAAACAACTTTCAAGGAACATTCTCAAGTACCAAAATAAACTCTGAAACAACGGAACAGAAATTTTAATCACCAAAGTGCATATTTATCGACAATCGAAACAGCACTTAATCCCTAAAATAGTTGGAGCATCTCGGAATTAAAATTTCAGATGCAATCCACTCGTGCTCTAAAGAGAACCTGTACAACCCCTCCATCTGTAATTCTAGAGTACAAAAACGAGAAAAAGTGATCAATCTCTAAGAAGCTCTAACAGCGTGAAACAACCGAGAAAGCTAATAACAAACCTAACTAGCTGTTACAAAAGGTTCAGCAATTAAGGAGAGGCGTTCGAATCATTGACTCGAACATAATTAATAACAGTCTCGACGAGAGGCGCGAGACGGTGGAGGCGTTCAAGCGTGCAACGAGCACGAAGCGGAATTTGTTGCAACGATGTTGAATACAGCGGCTAAAAGCTGCTGGAAATCGTGCTGCGAGTGTGACTCGCGTTTCGGAGAAAAGCAAAAGGGGTGGTTTTAGCCGTGGGGAGAATTTGTCGACCCGGTGAAAAGCGAGGCATCGCATATTAATCATGCTATTAACACTCGAAGCGAAAGCCTAAACCGTGGCCAATGGTGCTGAAAACCGTCACGTTTCATTTATATTCTCATCACACGCAATTGTACCAGGTTTTTTAGACAAAGGGCTGCAAATTTCAATTCGTTAACAATTCGCATCATATCAAGTACTATTATTTACAATTATTAGTGACAATTGTTTCATGGGACTGTAATATTTTGTACAGTATTATAAAGATCACTCATCGAAAGATATGCATATTAGAATTATAATAAAGACGGGGTTGGTAAATTGTTTTGCTATTAGAGATAAAATTGAGACTACGTCTGAAAAATTGTTTTAACAAAATTATAACGAAATATAAGCAAATTCGAAATTTCTGAATCCCCAAATTCTCGTCAGGTTTACAATGATCCAGATAAATTCAATTGTCTAAATTCAACAATTCTACAATTTCTAAACTCTCACATGGGAATTTCCAAATTCCCAAATTTGCAATTGCCCAAATACTCAAATCCCCAATTCCCAAATTCTTAAATCTCCAGTTCCCAACTTCCCTAATTCCCATGTCCCCAAATTCCTACACCCCTAAATTCCTATATCCCCAATTCCCAAATCCCCAATTCCCAATTTCCCCAAATCTCAAATCCCCAATTTCCAATTTCCCCAATTCCTAATTTCTCCAATTCTCAAATCCCCAATTCCTAATTTCCCCAATTCTCAAATCTCCAATTCCCAATTTCCCCAATTCCAAAATTCCCAAATTCCTAATTCCCAAATCCTCAATTCCAAAATCCCCAGATTCCTAATTCCCAATTCCCAAATCCCCAATTCCCAATTTCCCCAATTCTCAAATCCCCAATTCCCAATTTCCCCAATTCCCAATTTCCCCAATTCTCAAATCCCCAATACTCAAATCCCCAATTCTCAAATCCCCAATTCCCAAATCCCCAATTTCCAATTTCCCCAATTCTCAAACCCCAAATTCCCAGTTGTCCAAGCACCCAAATTCCCCAGTTCCCAAATCTCCAAATTTCCAAATGCCTCAAGCTTTTGTCCACAATTCATCTAAATAATTTGCCTTTTCGTGAAGTTAAAAATAAGGGATGTTTATCATCATACTGCACGCACGTACAAAGAGGGAGACACGTCGCATATTAATTACGGTATTAACACATGAAGATACCTAAACCGTATGGTAAAAAGCGTCACAACGTTTCCTTATCGTCCTGTATCACCGTATACTCCTATTTTCGTCGACCATGCGAAGGGAATAGAGATACACGGTATTAAGGGCGGGGGTGTATAGCACGTTTCGGTGGTGGTGGCAGTGTAAACTGAAACGATGCGAAAATTAATTGCCAGGAACGCTTCGTTCCACCCACTCTTGCCGAACTACCCTTCACCCTTAATTACCAACCACCCCTCTGCACGTTCGAACCCCTGTCGCTTTTCCCAGCCGACCGCTAACCGGTGGAAAAAAAATCAACGCTTCCAAGCGAAAGATATATAAAACGGTACAATGATCAGGTATCACGGTTTGCTTAATTTCCAGTCTGTCTGGCTGGACACAGCCGCCAGTTCACGTCCGGCAAACTGAACTTGAGGTCAATTTTCAGTGGACGGTGAACGTGTACGATTAACCCTGTTAACGTTTCGTCGATATTTCAAATATCGTCGTTTCGTATATTACTAATCTAAAAAATCAGTTTCATATATTACAAATCTGAACAAACGCTGAGACACATATTACATATTTGATAAAATACTAGATACAAGTTTGACAAAATACTAGGATATGTATCATAAATTTGCAAAAATGCTAAAATTTCAGCTCGAAGTAAATATTATAGCAAAATTTACTTGTGGTCATGACTTCTCATTATCAATTAAAACTTTTCATCTAAAAAATTGGTTGACGTAATCCCCTCAGTGAAAACCGATGTTTGTAGTCAGACACATAATTATTGAGAACGATACTTCATTCAATTTCATCTTTTAGTATGTTAATGCATATCTGAACATTAAAAGTTTTTGGAAGTGTCTTTCGTTTGCCCTTCTTGCAAATATAGATTGTTAATTTAATTAAACTTGCAGTATCGGTCACGTGTGACCAACATGGCGGTCAAATGGCCATCACAGCGGTCATGTGACCATCATGGCGGTCAGTGTGTTAATTGTGAAAGCCAAAATAATCATGCACGATTACAATCATAACGACAGTGATTAACTGTGGAAACATTTTTCAAATGATATATTTCAACATTTTTTAAAACCTTAATATTTACAACCTTGACATTCTTTAAAACCTTGATATGTTCTAAAATTCTAAATGCTCAAGCTTAAAACATAAGTGTACAAAACATTTGTTATAACAAAGCAATAAAATGAAGTCCGTATAAAACTAAAAATTTGAATAACTCCTCCAGAATATGCAAATCCATATTTAAAAGAGACGAAAGAAAATAATTTTCGCAGTAAAGTCCGCGAGAAGCAGACTTATCGATTCGAAAGAGAAGATTTCGAAGACGAATGAGCGGAAAAAAGGACTAAGGGCGAAGATACCGGAGGTGTCGCTGCATCGGGAGAATCTCGAAACAAAAGGAAGACGGTGTAATAAAGCGAGTTGTGAACGAAACACGCCCCGAAGGCAACAACTACCCCTACAGTTACAATCTTCTTCGATTTCAAGGGGTCGACAGATCAAGCTGCTTACGCAATACCCATTGTATCCTTATAATAAGGACGAGGATGACCCTTTGTATTCGAATAACCGACGCTGCTCCTGCGTTTTTTATATCTCACGTTTTCCATGATCGGGGATATTATTTTTACTCGTACAAATTTGTTTTTCCACAAAGGACATTCACTTTGATCTGCTGACTCTTTATTGCTGATTCTTATGGAGGCCTTTTTGGACACCTTCATTTTAGAGATGGTCTGATGGAATTAGTTTTTACCGTGGAAATATTTTAGTCTTTTTTATGGAGGCCTTTTTGGAAATTTTCATGTCCTCGATGACGTGGCGGAACTGTTTTTTGTTATGGAAAATTTTTTTGTGAAATTTGTTGAACCTTGATGGACTCGTGATGGAATTATTTTTGAACATAGAAGTTTGTTATTCATTTTTATGAATGAATGTTTTTTGGACACTTCGATAAACATCCTTGATCAAAATCGAATCTGGACAGTTATTACATTACTTAAAAACCCTTTCCAGCACAGTCTCCCTGGCATAATCCACTCACAAAGTTAAAACTGTAAAAAAATCTCGGCAACAGAAACGTCAGCGTTAGTTTGGCACAAAATCGGTCACCGCTATCGAGTGTCACGGAACGAAAATGAAATGCGACTCGCAAACGAGTAACCGGCAGATGAACTTGTCATTCGGAACTCGGAAAAATGTAGAAAAAATCCGGCACACGTCGAAATTAGATAAAAGTTTGCTGAAAATGGAAAAAACGGAACAGTCGTCGGAGGGTGGTTTCTCGACGGTAAGGTTTGTTTACGAGCGACGTTCACGCTCAAAGGACGAGCAATGATATTGAATTTTGCCGGCATACCGTTGTGCCAAAGTACAGCGGCGGTTTCAAAGTGCAGGAAGAAAGAGCCGCGGCTTTTACCCGCCATTGAGCTACCCTAAGTGCAATATTGCCGCAGAACGCATCGGTTGAACGCGGACCAGTTAGGAAACCAGAAGGATCGCCGCACGAACGGCTCGTTCGTAATAGGCCGGTAATTGTGTTTGTTAATTGAAATTATGTGATTACTGGATCGATGTGTCGGGCACAAGAAAATTCGTTTTCACAGAAATTGCTGGGGCAACAAGCTTCCTTTGGAATATGTACTGCCATATTAGTGGAATCGCAACAAAATGGTGGATTTCTGCAATTATCAAAGTTATGGCTCTTCGAAGTTGATTATTGAGGTAAATTATGTGAGATTGTGTATTTTACATTATTTACTTATTTTCATAGTTTAGGAAAGTTGACCTTCTGAGGTTCCAATCTTTGAATTATTAAATTAAAAATTGCTCTAGATCCCCAGATTCTGATCCCCAATTCCCAAATTGGGAAATTCTTCAAAACGAAATCTAGGGGTTGAGAACCTTAAAAAATTACAAATTCGAAAAAATTCAAGTATTCGCAAATGTAGCATTTAGTTTCTTCGTTAACTTAAATATCTGTGAATGTAAAGAATCTCTCAAAATGCACAAATCAAGCTGCAAAATTTGAATGTTCGTTTTAAAAATCACAGAAAAGACGAAGAAAAGGCAGGAGTATTTTATTTACCACGAACGACTGGTACAATAAAAAAGAACCAGTGTTTCTTTCTCCCAAGATGGTTCAAAGCTCCTTCAATTACAGACACAAAGTTACGTTGCAGATTGATATCGGGTCTGGCCTTTAAACTAACCCTGGAAATAATAATTAAGGATCCGTGAAATTAAAAGTCTATCCTTAACAACATCAGCATGATTGCAGCGATTCTCTCAGGCCCTTTCTCATTCGTCTTCGAATATTTTTTCTCCTTACCATTGCTTTCTACCGGGCATTAAAACTCAATGAAAGGAGATTCCCTACCCACCAACCACTCTCCGGCAGCTTAGACCCTTAATTAATAACCTAATTGCATCCGTAACGATACATAGCCTATTGGATAACCCTTCTTTCTTTTTCCTCGTTTCTTTCTTTCCTCGAGAGTTTCGACTCGCAGACTACGTTCTCCCTTTTCCTAGCTTCCATATTTTCGCCTGTTTAACGGTGTCTACGCGCCAATCTACCTTTGAAAAAATTGACGGCAAAGAAACGTCACTCGGAATAACGAAGTAAGCTTACAACGTGTAATATTATCGGGGTATGGTAATTACTTGCCACGTCGATAGTCACTCATTTCAATTTCATAAGTAATTGGGGACAAACGGAGAGTTCATGAATTTTTTAAATTGACGGACTTTTAGGTGTGTGGGAATTTAGGGACATGGAAATTTGGGAATGTAGGAAATTAGGGCGTAGGAATTTAAGGGTACAGAAATTTGGGGATGTGGGGAATTAGGGACATAGGAATGTGACATGGGGATGTAGTGAATTTCCCAGAATTTCCCAAATTCGCAATTCCCAATTTTCACAATTCCTAATTTCCCCAATTCCCAATTTCCCCAATTCCTAATTTTCCCAATTCTCAAATCCCCAATTCCCAATTTCCCCAATTCCTAATCACCCCAATTCTCAAAATCCCAATTCCTAATTTCCCCAACTCTCAAAACCCCAATTCCTAATTCCCCCAATTCCCAATGTCTCCAATTCCTAATTTCCCCAATTCTCAAATCCCCAATTCCTAATTTCCCCAATTCCCAATTTCCCCAATTCTCAAACCCCCAATTCCTAATTTCCCCAATTGTCAAATCCCCAATTCCTAATTCTCCCAATTCCCAATTTCCCCAATTCTCAAATCCCCAATTCCTAATTTCCCCAATTCCCAATTTCCCCAATTCCTCTCTTCCCCTGAAATCCCCAAATCTGCAAATTCCCAATCCTCCCAAAACCCAAAACCCTTCCAAACACCCCACACCCCCAACCCCCATCTCAATCACAACTAAAATTGAACTACGTACCATCATCCAGCAAATCCCCACTCCCTCTGAAACAGAAAATAAACGCACAATTAGCACATCAATCTCTAAACCCCCAAAAAACAAGAAAAAGATCCCAGAAAGATCACATCACTCGTACGAATTCATCTAATAAACATCCACAGTCTAATTAACGCGTCGACGAAGGACGCGTGTAGAAATATCGTAAACGAGGATAGAATCTTTCATCCCTCGAACGCGTATCCCGTAAAGTTTCATCATCGACGACCAACACCCTTTTGCGGGACAAACACGATAAATTTCGGGTTGGCTATCCGTGATACGTGTCCCGATGTTATGTCGTTGATCCAAGCGCATACGTGCGCGCTAAAACGATATTTCACAGGCAGTTTGATGAGCTTCCCACATTAAGCCGGGGGTAAGTAATTATCGACTGAGCAATGACCAGAATGGCCGGGCTGGGCCACTCCCTCCTGGGGTGTCCCAGTGCGTGTCACCACATTAACCATCCCTATACAGACATCGTTCTCATCAAAGTTCAAACGCTGGATATCTCCGATATGTCATTGTAACCTCTGCACGGCTTAATTAACGAGACAGCGGGGTAGCCTAACGGCTACCAACATTCCCACTTTTATTGCGCTTTCTTCATTTTTTTCTTTTATTCTCCTTTCACTTTTGACTAATCGTTTTTTCATTGTTTCCTTGATTGTTTCTTATGTCGATCGGATATGTTAGATCCACATGTGGATGGTGGATTTAAGGATTTTGTCCATTTTTGTTCTGAGAGATTTGTATACATTTGTATATTTATTTTATAGACTATGTTGGAGATGTCTGTATTGTAGATAGCTGTTTTATACGATTTTTACATGTGCACATTTTTTTATTCAAATTGCCATAATAACAGATGCATTGCTTCTCAAATGACTGATTCTAGATACTAACGGGCATATCCTCTACTTCTGGTTACTATAACCAAAATCAATATTATTCACAGATTATTATAATTTCAGATTACTATAACCCAAATCTCTATGTTCCAGATCTTATATTCCCAGATCACTATATTGCAGATCCTTGAATCTCTAGATCCCATATCCCCAGATCCTTGCTTTTCTAGACCCCTACATGTCCAGATCCCTAAATCCCCAGATTCCTATTACACTACATTCCTATGTCCCTAATTTTCCACGACCCTAAATTTCTATGTCCCTATATTGCAATATCCCAAATTCCCATGTCCCCAAATTTCTGCACCTCTAAATTCCTATATCCCAAATTCTCAAATCCCCAATTCCCATTTTTCCCAATTCTTAAATCCCAATTCCCAATTTCCTCAATTCCTAATTTCCCCAATTCTCAAATCCCCAATTCCTAATTTCCCCAATTCTCAATTTCCCCAATTCCTAATTTCCCCAATTCCTAATTTCCCCAATTCCCAAATCCCCAATTCTCTATTTCCCCAATTCTTAAGTCCCCAATTCCCTATTTCCCCAATTCCCAATTTCCCCAATTCTCAAATCCCCAATTCCCTATTTCCCCAATTCCCAATTTCCCCAATTCTCAAATCCCCAATTCCTAATTTCCCCAATTCCTAATTTCCCCAATTCCCAAATCCTCAATTCTCTATTTCCCCAATTCTCAAATCCCCAATTCCCTATTTCCCCAATTCCCAATTTCCCCAATTCTTAATATCCCCAATTCTCAAATCCCCAATTCCTAATTTCCCCGATTCCCAAATCTCCAAATCCCCTATTTCCCCAATTCCTAATATCCCCAATTCTCAAATCCCCAATTCCTAATTTCCCCGATTCCCAAATCTCCAAATCCCCTATTTCCCCAATTCCTAAATCCCGTATTCCCAAATCCCCAAATTCCCACACCCCCAAATTCCTAAATCTTCGTACTCCAAAAGTTTACCCCCAAAGTCCAAATATCTCTAAATTCCTATATTCCCAAATTTCCACATGCCCAAATCTGCATTTCCCTAAATGCCCCTAACACTGATCAGTATAAGAAGCAAGGTTGTGTAAGATGGCCGCGTGCGTTCGATTTTCGATGATAGACGAATTGTTGAGAATGAAGGTAAGGAAATGGCAATCCGAAGCAATTCCAGGAGGATATCGTTCCATGTTCACAGGCCAACGTACCTTCGATTCGCTCGTTCGATATCAAACTATCGCAAGTCCAGGAAAGAGCAAACTACAGTTTAGATGCCAAGCACAGCCACCGTATTCCCTACACTCTTCGACTAATGAGAAACTATCGTGGAACGTGATTGCGAAGTTCCGACTCTCGGGAGGATCACTGGAAGCCCGGTCATTCTTTTCTCAGATCGTTCCGATGTGCTTTTTTCATGTTTAAATATTCATTCCCTCACCGAGAAAATTACCATCCGGAAAATCGGCGAATAAGATAGACAAATATCTGAAAATGTTCCACCCCTTACAACTACTTCTCACGTGACGCACATGACGCACTGCAGTTGAGCTTGTATTTTCACTGCAATTGAATTTTGCGTTCAATTCTAATTATAATCTGTATCCAGACTTAAGGTAAAACTCATCTAACATTATTTTTTTCACCTAACATTTAATTAACGTAGCTGTGCATGAACTGTTTAGAAAACTTTACGTTAAGGGGTTAATATTGAGATTCGAGATGTAACCGAGTGATGGACGAGAATTCATGGAATTCTGGTAAATAACCTGATGAAATTAACATAACAAACTTGATAGACATTAAATCGCGACCGAATGGACCCAGCTATATTACCTCGCCTCCGAAAGATACTCCAGTTAATTAA
The DNA here is from genome assembly GCA_036983795.1 of Megachile lagopoda. NCBI lineage: Eukaryota > Metazoa > Arthropoda > Insecta > Hymenoptera > Megachilidae > Megachile > Megachile lagopoda. Next base: position 9,728,809 of record CM072798.1, read on the forward strand.
ATTTCACAAGTTCCTGGCTATTAACGATTTTAATTAGCGTAATTCACGGATACAGAAGGACAATGGAAATTTGCGAGGTTTCATTCCGCTAACTTGTAACGTCTGATTTAATATGTTACATTCTCATCCTGTCTACGATGGTAATACTAATTTTTTAGACTTTCACTGGAAATAGAACCTAACCTCGCAGGAAGATGTGTGGGCCAGTTTAAAAACAGAACAAGTTTGCAGTGATTTGATGACAAAGTTATTGCAAGGCACTCGACATGTGGATTTAAAGATTGAATACACTTTGTCTCATAAATTATGTGTTTGATAAATACTGTCTAATTCAGCAGACTCTAGCTTGTTAATTGTTCCATCCACGTACCTAACTCAAAATTCTTGAAGTCCCCATTGAATTGCAATCATTCCGTAAATGTCTATTATATGTCTAATATTTTCAAATTTGTCTAAATGTATCTTTAATCGTCTAAAAAGAAGAAAAGTTCGGATAAAGAAAGATTGTGCTTTTGTGGAAAGAAATTTGTAGAAAGACGTTTCCCTAAATTATTCTATGGAGAAGCAAGGAATCGAAGATCAAGGATAACGATTGACGGAGACTATATCCGACTTGTTTCGCCGATTTCGTTGGTAACTTCATTAAACTGTGAGAGAGAAGTAGCCCTTTTCCTCCTCGTGACTCGCAATCAGTCGACTCTCATCGACGTTCAGAGCTTCCTCTTGAATTATCACCGGGGACTCGAGAGACGGAGTCAACGTATCCAGCTCCGTCTTCCCTTTGACGATCAAGAGAAACCGCTTGTTTCTGGGGAATCGAAAACCCACCGTCTTAGGATTCAGTCTTTTCGAATGCTCGGAACCGTCTCTTCACGAACGCTGCCTTTGTAATTAATTGTCAAGGTTTACTTTTATTCCGATACTTTTCAGGATTTTGTTTTCTGTTCTTAGATTTGAAGATATTTAATGTTTTAGTCTTGTAGATTTTTAGGCTTTTATATTTAGTGGTTTGTAGATTTTTAGATTTGCAGATTTCTTAATTTTTTTCATTGCCAAATTTTCCAATTTATTTTCTCACATTCAAATTTTCTTATTCTCGAATTTTCCAGTTTCCCAATTTTCCAATTTCTCAACTCCCCAATTTCCCAATTTCTCAATTTTCCAATTTCCTAATTTCCCATTTTTCACTTTCCCAATTTCCAAATATACAAATTTGCATATTTCTAAATTTCTAAATTTGGTAGTGTGAAAATTAGAAAATGTAATACTTGAAAAACTTGGGAATTTGACAAGTTAAACATTTCAAAATTTAATAATTAGGCTTGCAAGTTTAAAAATGTAAAAATCTCAAAATGTTATAGTCAACAAACTTGATACAATAATATAAAAATCTCAAAACGTCCCAACTAAAAATCTCGAGAACTTCAAAATTTGAAAATATAGAAATTTGATATTTATAACAAAACGAATATACAAAACAGAAAAAACAATATAAAATTGCATTCACCTAATAATTATAACCGCTATAAACTTGTCCTCCCGTTCCCAAACAAAACGCTTTATTTATTAATTAACCCTTTGTCCATCCAGGTCTTTTACAGGAACAAAAGCATTGAAGCTTGCAAGCATAATTTCTTCATAAATAAAGGTGTCACCGTTTACGACGAGATTAATCAAGATTTCGAAATTGCATTCACTTAAGAGCTAATAATACTCATCACAGAATCTCACTCGTCCCTTGTTTGCAAGGAAAACAAGGACGTCCAGGAAAATAAGGGATGCAAGCTGTTTTCTCCCGTAATATTCTACAATGCCTGATGTTTAATTACACCAGTTGTTTTCTCGTGCGAATAAATTGCTCCAAATATTTGCTCCTTAGAATAAATATTAAACAATTTGTTTAATATTTAAAAATGTATACTCTTGTTAGATTCTACTATTCTTCTCCGACAAGATTAGCTCTAAGAATTATGAGAGAGTTTATTTTTTATTCGCTTATGGTTAGGTTAGTTATCTTATGGTTAGGTTAGTTATCCTTACTAAAAATGAGGAATTGAGGAATTTTTCATTTTGAACCTTTTGAACATATATCGTCATCTTTATGTTCTAGGTCACTGTATCCCTAGATACCCTATATTCCAGATCCTTAAATCCCTAGATCCCAAAATACGCAGATCTTGCATTCCTAGACCCCTCTCAAATCCCCAGTTCCTAATTTCCCCAATTCCCAAATTTCCCAATTCTCAATTTTCCCAATTTCCAATTTTTCCAATTATCAATTTCCCCAATTCCCAATTTCCTCAATTCCCAATTCCCCCAATCCCAATTTCCCCAATTCTCAAATCCCCAATCCCAATCGCCCCAATTCCGAATTTCCCCAATTCCCAATTTCCCCAATTCCCAATTTCCCCAATTCCTAATTTCCCCAATTCCCAATTTCCCCAATTCCCAATTTCCCCAATTCCCAATTTCCCCAATTCCCAATTTCCCCAATTCCTAATTTCCCCAACTCCCAATCGCCCCAATTCCCAATTTCCCCAATTTCTAATTTCCCCAATTCCCAATCGCCCCAATTCCCAATTTCCTCAATTCCCCATTTTCCCAATTTTCAAATCCCCAAATTCCTAATTCCCCAATTTTCAAGTCCCCAATTCCCAAATCCCCAAATTCCTAATTCCCCAATTCCCTATTTTCCCAACTTTCAAATCCACAGTTCCCAATTTCCCTATCTAATATTACCAAGTATCTAGAATTACCAAACAGTATTCATTAATCTGTCAAGATTAAGCGCCATTTTGTTGACCATTCGAAAGCTCATGGCTGACGAATTAAACGTTGTAAGAATGAAAAATTCCAGAACCGCGGTAATGGTTATTCCACGAAAATCCCATAATAGCAAATCACAACATCGGAGCCATCCAAAAAATTTCCTTTGTATAGCATCAAAGATCCGCGATATTAGTTCTCGCTACTAGACGCAACAAACACGAGCCGAGGGGCACATAAAGAAGAAGGGTGGTTGGTTGTCGTGTCTCGGTCCACCCTGTGTACTGCACGGTTCCCTTTATTATTTTATTCCTTGGCTCCTGCCTTGTCAGCCAAGAAAGAAAGAAAGTAAAGCTTCGCGGAAAACAAAGGCGAAAAGAGAGGAGGAACCGACGCTTGGTTGAAGCGGGAGAGCCAAGTATTATGAAAGTATTTTCCTAACCGACTGGTAAAGCCCCGAAGACATTTGTTCCGTGAAAAATCGACTAAAATAAATGTAATGTAAAAGGCAAACTGCCGTTCGTACTAAACAGGGCGTTGCCTTACCTTCAAATCGCTTCAAATTCTACTGTCTTTTTCTGCACTCTCAAATTTGAAGTCATGAGTTTACTTAAATTCCCAATTTTCCAATTCCCCACTTTCCCAATTATCCAATTTCCCAATTCTCAAATCCCCAATTCCCAATTTCCCCAATTCCTAATTGCTCAATTTCCAATTTCCCCAATTCTCAAATCCCCAATTTCTAATTTCCCCAATTCCCACTTCCCCCAATTCTCAAATCCCCAATTCCTAATTTCCCCAATTCCCAATTCCCCCAATTACCAATTTCCCCAATTCCCAATTTCCCCAATTCCTAATTTCCCCAATTCCCAATTCCCCCAATTCTCAATTTCCCCAATTCCTAATTTCCCCAATTCCCAATTTCCCCAATTCCTAATTTCCCCAATTCCCAATTCCTCCAATTCCTAATTTCCCCAATTCCTAATTTCCCCAATTCCCGACTCCCCAATTCTCAAATCCCAATTCCTAATTTCCCCAATTCCTAATTTCCCCAATTCCCAATTCCCTCAATTCTCAATTTCCCCAATTCCTAATTTCCCCAATTCCCAATTTCCCCAATTCCTAATTTCCCCAATTCCCGACTCCCCAATTCTCAAATCCCAATTCCTAATTTCCCCAATTACCAATTCCCCCAATTCCCAATTCCCCCAATTCCTAATTTCCCAATTTTCCAGCATCCAAATAGTCCAATTTCTAATAAAAGTTAAAATTACGAGTTTATTTTGAAAAGTAAAAATGATTCTTAGTACGAATTTCTCGAAACAGCTATTAGAGTAATTAAAGAAATTTTAACCACGAATTAAACGAACCACGCAATAATTTTCTTTTTACCATCAAAGCAGAAAATCGTATAACAAAGAATAACCTAACCTAACTTATATGCTCTCAGAAATGTTCACGGTCAAAAGTTACGATTTTCTTAGCAGACGAAAGAATGTAGAATTGATACAAGGAAAGGAGAAGGGAGGAAAGATGAAGAAAAACGAAGAGTTAAATTGTAAAAGGTCGATGAAGAAGATAGCTCCGACAAGCTGTTCCCGTCTTTTCAACCACGGCATTCCTTAGCTACCTGTTCTTTGCCTGAAGGGAGCCTTCGACGTTGTCTCTTCTTCTTCTTCTTCTTCTTTATGCTTCTTTCAATATGTTCCTTTACCGAATCTCTTGCCTATCCTCTCGGCCAACGTCGTTTGCCTTCTACGTTAAAGATCCACTTTTCAACTTGACATCTTTAATTCTCTTTTTTTATATCAAAGTAATCGTCTTAGAGAAACAGGCCATCTAAGGAAACGTCTCGCGACACGTCATGGAATTTTCTTTTCGTCTGTCGTCGAACCAACGTTTCGGAACGGATTCCAAGTAAAAGAAGCTTCCGAGTGTCGTTTTATGTTGGGGTTGATTTTATTAAAATATCGAAACATGATTACTGACATTATTTTGTCTAATTTCACGACTATTTTTTACTGTTATAGGTAACAAGAATGTGTGTAACGAAATATAGTTACCATATGAATCTCAATTTAACGGCATTATAAAGTTAAATGCGTAGCAATTTAATTTCCTAATTTTCCAATTTTCCTACTTCCACTTTTCTAATTTCCACTTTTTCAAATTCCACTTTTCCAATTTTCCAATTTCCCCAATTCCAAATTTCCCCAATTCCTAATTTCCCCAATTGCCAATTTCCTTAATTCTCAAAGCACCAATTCCCAATTTCCCCAATTCCCAATTTCCCCAATTCCCAATTTCCCCAATTCCTAATTTCCCCAATTCCCACTTTTCCCAATTCCTAATTTCCCCAATTCCCAATTTCCCCAGTTCTCAAATTCTCAATTCCCAATTTCCCCAATTCCCAATTTCCCCAATTCCCAATTTCCCCAATTCCCAATTTCCCCAATTCCCAATTTCTCCAATTCCCAATTTCCCCAATTCCTAATTTCCCCAATTCCCGATTTCCCCAGTTCTCAAATTCCCAATTTCCCCAATTCCCACTTTCCCTAATTCCAAATTTCCCCAATTCCCAAATCCCTAATTCCTAAATCTCTAATTCTCAAATCCCGAAATCCCTAATTCTCCAATTAATTAAATAATTAAATAATTTTCCAATTTCCACTTTTCCCAATTCCCTAATTTCCCAATTTTCCAGCACCCATATCATCCAATCCCCAATAGAAACTAAAATTACGTGTATACTTTCAAAACTAAAAAATGAGCGTACAAAACACTCGAAATGACTTTTCACATTAAATCCCATAAGCTCATTAAATTATCGTTATGTCGTAATTCAGTTTGAAACGGAGATCATTAATAATATAAAGCCGGCAGGAATCTCAATTTAACGTCATTAGAAAGTTAAACGCGAAGCAATTGAATTGTATGCAGAGTATTAAATTTCGAAGAAGGTAGCGAGAGCTTGCAACACGAGTCGAACACCTGCAGATTTTACAATAGCACATAGAGATAATTATTTAGGTACTCTAAACGAAGAACAAGGAGGAGGAAAATCCTCTTCCGTCGGAGGAACTCCAAATATTTGAATTCGACTTTTCTATTGCGCACCGTATTGCTTAATCCGATTTCAACACTTTTAATCCGCAACAGATTCGAGGGAAACAAATATTTAAGCGCTTTAAATGCATTATTCGCAATGAAAACACCTTACCGCCGGTAAATTATGATTCTCTGTATGCAGTATCAAATTCCGATCTTTTAATTGTACTATTGTTACGAACATCATTGTTACTTCGTAATTTTCTTTGACATACCTCGTTCGCAGAGATTATTACGTTCTCAGAGGCTTCGTTGAATAATTCTTTTTAAGTCGGACATTCCGTTCGCATAATTAAAAATCGCGAAAATTTATTTGAACAAAGGGTAATTCATCTTATTTATGACACAAAGTTGGAAACGTTATTAGAATAAATGTAAAAAAAGCAGGCGTTCAATTAAAAATTAATTCTTCCAATTTCGGAGTTCGTTCATTTAATTCTCTTTCGCGGAACCTATTTCATCTGCTTTGACGGTGATCTCCTTCATTATGGAATAATGAATACCATTCGAATATCACCTTTACCTCATCAACGGAAGTTTCAACGAATAAAAATTCGTTCTACAAACTTTACCTTTACTATATTAGATTCTAAAGATTTTTATGCATGACTGATGCTTGTAAATGATATTTCTTGCTTCTGGTTTTTCTACCTTCTTCAACTTGTTTTTAGTTAATTTACTAGCTTCAATTTACGAGGAAAATTAGGAGGAATATTTCCCGAATACCAAAAATATTTATTATTAATTGTGAAGATGTTATGAAACTGTTAAATTAGTAGATCGAAGTTACACATAGGCTTTCACGCAAGAGTCTATCTATATTCTATATTCAAAATGGCCGACTTATATTCAAAATGTCCGACTTATATCCAAAATGGCTGTCTTATATCCAAAATGGCCGACTTATATTCAAAATGGTCGACTTATATCCAAAATCAAAACAGAAGAAAATTGAAACAGAGTGGTGGTCAGCAAAAATATCTAAATTTCGCGATAGTTAGAAATTAATCGATTCTGTTTGAATGGCAAAGGGGGCAAATCCATGGGTGCAATCGGTAGTCTGAACATACTATCGGTTGGAGAATTCGTGCAAGTAAAAGGAAGTAGACGGCAGACGTTGAAAACGAGGAGAAGGTAAGGAAGATATTTACCAGCGTCTCCTCTTACAACCTCGGCAAACTTCAATTCCCCTTTTCCACGTCTTCGCGACCCCCGCCAACGTATTTACAATCGGTTACTCGATGCTTAATCCGACGAGAGAGAAGAACAGACGGGGAGCAGAGGCCGCGGGAAAGGGAGAGGCAAGTCGTGTCGTAATTTAAGGTGAACGCATCCAGACTGGAAAAGCGAACAGAGAAGGAGAGAAAACTGGATGTTTTTCCGGCGAGTTCCTAGGAGAACTGTAATAGAAGACCGGCTAAAAGTTATCAAGCTTCGAGATTCGAAATTTCCGGTTTAATGCCGACGTCGAATGCTACTAGCAAACGGAGATCCATACGGTGGGTCTACTCAAATCTGTGGCTGAGGGTGCTGGGCATGTGATAGCACGGGGCTAATAAGGTTGGTTGGTGACGTTGGGCGGGGTGGGCGGATAGAGCACGGGGGTGAGACCACGGGGGTAATGTGGTTGGTATCGGAGCGGCGTCGAGGGGGTCTGGGAGTGGGAGGAGGTTAGGGGGGGGTAGGAGGTGGTATAGGAGGTGGAGGGTCGGTTGGGCGGAGCGGTCAGAGGGGGTGCGGCTGGTATGGGGGCTATTGGGCACCATAGGGGGTCATGGGTTGCGATGGGTCACATTGGCGCCATTGGGACCTACGTGCCACTTGGCCACGACGTGGCGCCAAGGGCGTTGGGCGCACCATGGCACGATAGGGCGAGGACTATAGGACCACCTTGGCACCTTGGGGAACCACTCGTGCCGTTGGGAACCACCTTGGCCGTTGGGCCCTGTGGCACCTAGGGCCCACTTGGGCCACCTTGTGCACATGGGCCCCAGGGCCACGTTTTGGGCACCCGTGGGCCAGGGATGGGCACCAATTGGCACCTACAGGCACCAGGGCGACGTGGGGCCCCGCCTTGGCCATGGGCCCAAGGGCGCCATCTGCCCCCTGGGCGCTGGGCCACTTGGCCCTATGTGGACCCCTCAGGCCCTTCTGGCAACATGGGCTCACTAGGGCCACCAACTAGGCACCAGGGCCCCTAGGCCACTTAGGGCATTTCCCGACAGTTGGCTCCTCAATGGACCACAATGTCCCCATTTCCCCAATGGGCCCCCGGGGCAGAATGTGTCCCACAGGGGCTAGTTGGGGCCACCATGGCCCATATCTGCACCAAGGGTCCTATTTTCCCCAATTCCCAATTTTCACAATTCCCAATTTCCCCAATTCCCAATTTCCCCAGTTCCTGATTTCCCCAATTCCCAATTTCCCAAATTCTCAAATCCCCAATTCCCAATTTCCCCAATTCCCAGTTTCCCCAATTCCCAGTTTCCCCAATTCCCAGTTTCCCAATTCCCAATTTCCCCAGTTCCTAATTTCCCCAATTCCCAATTTCTCCAGCTCCTAATTTCCCTAATTCCTAATTTCCCCAATTATCAAATCCGCAATTCCCAATTTCCCCAATTCCCAATTGCCCCCGTTCTCAAACCCCAATTCCGAATTTCCCCATTTCTCAAATCCCCAATTCCTAATTTCCCAATGCCTAATTTCCCAATTCCTAATATCCCAATTCCCAAATTTCCCAATTCTCCAATCAAAACTAATGTACACATTTATTATTATTTTCTAAATTATTTCAAATTAATATTATTACGTATCGAACATCTGAGTTCCCAAATTCGTAGCTTTATTTTCCAATTACCAAATCCCAAGTATCGAGGGATGAAAACTCGGCAGATGAATATCTGTATTAAAACAATACTACATTAGCGAATCTCTGTAAATAACGAACAACTTGCGATTTATCTCAATAAATTGACGCCGGTGATTTATTTTTGAACGGATGCGCACAATTAACGCGATTCCGACATGAATTCGTGATACCAACCGAGCGATAAACAAGCAACCAAGAGCAATTTATTTTTTTTCTCTCGTACCCCTCCTCGACTCGTGTCCTCTTTTTAACCCCACCGATCGATTATTCGTAATAAACATTTTGTGTGCATGGTGCACGTGTTTCGCTCTGAAACGCACTCGACAATTAAATACATTTAAAGCCCCGATACAATGTTTCGTATTTTTCGATGAACGTTCATCGATAATAGGTTTCGTTCTCTTGTTTTCGTTCCTTTTTTTTTTTCACCGCCGTTACAGCGGTAATATTTTTTCCTTTCCGGTGCGGGTTTGTCGTCGAAATGCTTCGAAAACCGAAAACAAGCGAAACGAATTAAAATCCGTCGACTGGATGAATTTCCCGATCGAATTTCATCGAGAACTTTGTATTCGCGTTAGGGGTAAAACGCCATCGTTCACGCGACGGAAGCTTTTATTGTTTCGCGACTTCCTATCGAAACGGTTTTAATCAACCATTTGCCTGCAAATAAGCACCGAATTCTAAATGTACCCGAAATCAAAATGAATCGTAAGGTATTTTCATATGGACATATTTTGATATTTAATATAAAAAATTGTGTAAAACATTTCGGTGCTTCAAATATTTGAAACTGTGCAACACCTTTCGGTTATTAGAAATAGTTTGAAAAAATTTAATAGCAGAACTTTGCTTTCAAAGCGAAATCGTGGAAATAAATGTAATCGATTCGGGTTCCGTTAATTTATTCAAAGGGTTGCCAAATCGTACCGACATCTGTAAACCTACTTGAGAATTTCACGAGGCCTTCTTTCCTTATAAATATTCAAATCGCAACCCTTTTGTTGCTGGAGAAAATCGTGCGCTGGAATTTTTGAGACCTGATCGAGATGAAATTCAGTCGCTGATATTTAAATGACTTGCTAAAAAATTGTTGCTGGTCTCAAATATTTCATCAATAAATTGTTAAATATTGTAAATAAAATATTGTGCAAATAGAGAGAAGTACTACCCTCAATATTTCACGTATTTTGTTATTTTATATTTACATTTACAATTATTTTATTTTGGAAACAACAACATCATGAATAGATTTGCAATTTTGCAGATTTGCTGATTCGTAGATTGGAAGATTTGTAGATTGATAGATTTGTAGATTTGTATATTTGTATATTTGTAGATTTGTAGATTTCTTAATTTTTCTCATTTCATATTTTCCAATACCCCATTTTCCTTATTTTCCAATTACCACTTTTCCAATTTTCTAATTTTCCCACTTCCCAATTTCCTAATTACTCAATTACCCAATTTTCCAAATTTCCCATTCCCCAATTTCGCAACTTTTCCCATTTCCCAATTTTCCAATTTCTAATTTTCCAAATTTCCTATTTCCCAATTTTCCAATTTCCCAATTTCCAATTTTCCAAATTTCCTATTCCCCAATTTCCCAATTGTCCTATTCCCCAATTTCCCAATTTCCAATTTTCCAAATTTCCTATTTTCCAAATTTCCTATTTCCCAATTTCCCAATTATCCTATTCCCCAATTTCCAATTTTCCAAGTGTCCTATTTCCCAATTTCCCAATTATCCTATTCCCCAATTTCCCAATTTTCCTATTCCCCAATTTCCCAATTTTCCTATTCCCCAATTTCCAATTTTGCAATTTCCCAATTTCCTAATGACCGAATTTTTCAATTTCCCAATTCCCAAATTTTCCAATTCTCAATTTCCCAATTTTCCAATTTTCACTTTTCCAACTTTCCAATTCTCCAATTTCCACATTTCCCAGCACCGAAATTGTCAAATTTCTAATAAAATGTAATATTACGTGTTTATTTTGAAAAATAAAGTTGCATGTTTATTGTGAAAAAATGATGGAAAGTAAAATTCCGTGTCAATTTTGAAAAGTAAAATTACGTGGTAATTTTGAAAACTAAAATATCATAAAAAGTAGAATTACGTGTTAATTTTTAAAAATATAAAAAGAAATGAAAAGTAAAATAAACAGCGTGATTATAACGAAAACTAAAATAAATTTCCAGTGTAATATCTGCGATAAAGCCGATTAATCGATGCAATAAAAGTGGTGTATCGGTTGCGTTTAATTTCATGCGAAATTCCAAGAACTATTTAAATAACAAATTTCGACAGGCACGCTGCTTCAAATTATTTGCTTGACGAGCCATTCGCGTTACACGGTCCGCGATTTAATATTATAATAGCATTGTTTATTAATTCGTCGACGTACGTCAGCATTACACAAATAATTGCATCAATTTTCTGCCGAACGGTATTACGCGTTTTGATTATTTCACCCCTGATTATTATGAAATTACGGACAGAACAGCCGGCTAAATAAACGATGAAGTGTCAGTGGACGATAGAAGAATGTTACAGCAAGTTTGTCCACGGCGAACAATTTAATTAAGAGCCTGCATTAATTAAAACGTAGAGAAAAGAATTAAGATGAAAATGTGAGCGCAATGTAAATTTAAATACGTTTTGTTTAACGCAGGATTTAATTACTTATTTTATCTCCGTTTTCTGAGAATTTTTTAAAAAAGAAAACAGTAAATTTGTATTAAAACTGTTTCTTAAGTAATTAAGTGTCTATTTTAAAAGATGTCAACATCTTGGACTTTTATTATAAACGAGTAAAATACGATGAACGCAGACAATCAATAACAGTTTCATGTTGTGTGTTTGTAGATTGAGGAAAAACAATAAACAAGACAAAAAAAGTAGAAAACATTTTTGAAGTAAATTGATCTTGAAAATAAAACATGGAAGAAAAAAGTGGAATCAAACCGAACGTTATTCGATACCGCTGTTATGGTTTTTGGAACACGTATTGTATTTCATCGTTCACTTACCAAGAGAAAACATCAAATATTTCTTTCTCGTCAAATCGAAAAATACGATTGTTTAACAAAACCGATTGCTCGGAAGAATTTCATTCGTGTTTTCCAAGTGACAATTTAATTTATTTCTCTTTTTATCGATTGCGGTGAACGTTCGACAATTTTCGTATATTGTACTTTTCAATTTTTTGAATTATCAAATTTTTGAAAGTACCGGTTAATTTTGTTACTGATTTTCTTTATTATCAAGTTGACTAGGTGGTTAATTAGTGTAATTGCAAATTAGTTGTTCAGGTAATTGGGTAAAAATATAATTCTTTAATTCTGAAGGAAATATATTAGTATTGTTAATGAATTATTTTATTAGCAAATTTCGAAATTTTGAGAATTTGAGTATTTCTCAATTCTTGAGATCTCAAATTCCAAAATTCCTTAAGCACCACATTCCTGAATTTTCTTGTGCTTCAATTTCAAAATTACTGAAACCTCAAATTTTTTAATCTACCAAACTCCTATATTCCCAAATTTCTAAATAATCAAAATCCTAAAGCCCCAAATATCTAAATAACCAGATTCCTAAATCCCCAAATCCCTAAATTTCCAAATTCCTAAGTTTCCAAATGTCTAAATCCCCAAATTCCTAATTCTCCAAATTCCTAAATCCCAAATATCTAAATAACCAAATTCCTAAATCCCCAAATCCCTAGATTCCCAAATTCCTAAATTCCCAAATCTCTAAATCCCCAAATTTCTATGTCTCCAAATTCCTAAATCCCTAAATCCCTAAATTCCCAAATTTCTAAATCCACAAATCCCTAGATTCTCAAATTCCTAAATTTCCAAATCTCTAAAACCCCAAATTTCTAAGTCCCCAAATTCCTAAATTTCCCAATCCCTAAATCCCCAAATTTCTAATTCCCAATACCTAATTTCCCAAATTCCTAAATCCCCAAATCCGCAAATTCCCAACTTCCAAAATTTCCAAATCCCAAAACTCTTAACTCTCCAACCCCCAAATCCTTAAATTCCTACTGTCCCAAACTCTCAAATTCTAAAATTCCTGCATTTCCCTCTGACTCCATACTGCAGACTCCATTGAAGAGCCAACTTCTGAAGAATCGTCAGACTTCACTAGACTTTTTCATTAGACTTCTTCACTAGACTCCTTCACTAGTCTTTAAAGATCCTCTTTCACGGTCGAATATTTCTTCTCCTTCAAAGCGAAGAAGCTATTCAGGAAAAATAAAATTACCCATCAGATTTGTGGGCAGCGAGAAAATGGCAGCAGGATGTTCGGTTAAAAATTAGAATCCGGTATTATCTGCGTTAAAGGTCGAATTTGCTGTGAATTTGGCGTGGTTCCGTTGCTCGTTACCTGAAGAAGCAGCGTGGTAAATTACAGTCGCCCCGAAGGGATCGACGATACGAAGCTACAAGCCTGTTGCGGTATGTTCACAATCCTGCCAACCCTTTCTACGTCGCCCAGCCCATCCCTTGGCTCGGTTCAAACATCCAGAAGAAGAAGAAGCAACAGATACGAGCCTTCCCGAGGAGATAGACAGGGACAGGGAAGAGAGAGAGAGAGGGAAAAAGAGGTCGGATCACGGAAAGGGAGAGAAACGAGTCGGAAGGAGAGGCACTCGGCGAGGAGTAAAGCGACATCGAACGTATCGTTCTGCGGTGAACTTTCCGTCGTAGTTTGGGGTGAAATCGTTTCCTGTGGGAGGGCAACCGTTTCATGGACTACCGAATATCGCGATTCCATCCGCCAGCCAATCCGCCGGAGTCTTGTCGACTTCCAGTAAACACGGATGTTGCATTCTCGGTGATCGTCCAAAGTGAAATGTACCTTGCTGCCAGGGAAACGGTTCAAATCTTCGAGTTTAATTGTTGCTCACGGCGACGAACAAGGGAGAAATCCGAACGGGAACGAGCCTCCTGCCTTCTATGGTAATTCGGGTTAAAGAGAAACTGGCTAACTGGATTTTACTGTTACCTGATACTCTTTATATGGGCTACCACTTCCATGCAACCATCTGCGTTTACTTATTGTGCAAACATTTCACATTGGAATTCAAGGTTTATGTGGGAGTAGTGCTTGTAGATTTAAAATGCGTTCTTAAAAGTGTAGACATATGTGGACCACTTTTAACAGAATATTAGAGGACAGAAACTGTGCATTTACAGGCTGGAATGTCTAAAATGCTGATGGAAATCAATTTCTTTGCTGATCTGTTTACGATGCATGTGATCACGTATGAACCTGGTCACGAATATATGTGGTCAAAAATGTAGGTGGCCATATGTGTGTGATCTGTTTACGATGCATGTGATCACATATCAATCTGGTCACGAGTATATTTAGTCAAAAATATAGGTGGCCATATGTGTGTGATCTGTTTACGATGCATGTGATCACATATGAATCTGGTCACGAATATATGTGGTCAAAAATGTATATGGTCATAAACATATGTAGTCACAAATACATCTGGTCATGAACATATGTGGTCAGAAGTGTATCTACACATAAATGTATGTTGTCAGAAAAATACATATATGTTGTCATAAATACATGTAGTCATTTGATCCTAAATTGTATTCACAAATATGTGTAGTCATAAATATACCTAGTCGTATATACATGTGGTCAGAGTCTTGAATGTACGTTGTCATAAATGGTCACAGATACATGTGGTCAGAAATACATATGGTCACAAGTACATGTCACAAATATATCCATTCAGAAATGCATGTCCTTGCCCGTGCGTAACATATGTAACACCCTTTCCTTTACAAAACTGGATTTTGTCTTCTTAGCCCCATATTCCATCACGAACATCAAACATGGTAGCTGTTAGCCTAATCTACTAGTAATATCCTTACAAATGTTACTGGATACACGAAGGGTAAATTAAGGTGTTGATCCTGAATTCTGATCGGAAATATTCGGGCATGAAATACAAATCGAACAGTGGAACATGCAAAGACCGAAATGTTGAGTTAATGCGACATAGAAACAAGCCGAACCAAATCGTAGCACACCGCGTTATTTATTTGATTCAGGCATTTGAATCAACTGCAATGTTCCCCGAGTCAATTGGCACGTCGGTTGTCCGGCACACTTTCGTTGTTGTTTAATACAAACAAAACGGCACATCCGAGCTTTGCCAGCCGTGCTTTTTGTACGACGGTGAGGATTTATTCGCTCGGCGCGATATTATTGCGACATCGAACAAGCACCGCGTGGGCACGAAATCTCTGTAAAACTAAATTCGCAATAGCGCGAACGTCGCGTCTCCTGAACGCGGAGGACTTGTTTGTGAAATTTCGTTCAAACATTTATTGTACACGCTTCGATTGGAAAGCAAACACGCCCGTTGCTCGGGAAATAATTCCGCGCCACCCTGTTCAAATTAAGTGTTGCGTTTATAACTTTCCACGCTGAATCCGCCTGGTATGCTTGATAAATGTTGATGAACAACTCGAGGCTTGTTTGCGACAACATTTTTCGTTCCAACGCGAAATACCAAAATACACGTTCGATTCGTACATTGTATCGCGGTTTCAACCCCTAAGACGCTAGATCCTATGAAATAGCATTCACTCGATAATCAAGTCTGATTTCTTTCGAGTCTACAATCATGTTATTTCGTGTATTAT
Organism: Megachile lagopoda; assembly: GCA_036983795.1. Taxonomy (NCBI): domain Eukaryota; kingdom Metazoa; phylum Arthropoda; class Insecta; order Hymenoptera; family Megachilidae; genus Megachile; species Megachile lagopoda. The sequence goes on from CM072798.1 coordinate 9,744,233, forward strand.
TCAATTTCAGATTAGTAAAAGAACTTTCAAATCACAGAACTTGTTACAAAATTCAATATGGATGATAATCATGGTCCTTTTATGGAACCATCGCAACCATAAATCAAAGCTAACAAATTAACCTTAAAGTATTGTCTAAGGATACTTCTTAGATATAATCTAAGGACGTAAAATTATTTTATTAGGGTGTTAAGTCTTGCATAAAGTCAAGAGCCCCAAGTCAACTTGATAAAAGAAAATATATATGACCAGTTTGAAAGAATTAGGGTGAAAAGAGAGAATTAGACAGGATGAAAATCTGAAAAACGAGTTAGGTATCGAATAAGTTGCTCGATTCATCCAGCAGCGATTATGCTGGAGCATTCGTTTCAGAGCCAAAATAAGAGGGAGAGGGAAGAAGGTGGCGGCTGTCAACCCTTGAGCAATTTTAAATGCAAATTAAAGTATTGGTCCCGTTGGCCATCGTCTGCTCTGGTTACGGTGAACACCGGCAGCAGTAGCAGCGAGCCGTCTCTACGATGTATTTGCATATTAAGTGGCCGCGACCCAATAACATCCCCATACCATTCAACCCCCGTGGAGCTTCATGGAATTTCACGAGCTTCGTTGGCCTCCCTCGTGCCGTCAGCAACTGGGATATCCTGTCGACGAGAAACTCGAAAAACGTAAGAATTTCATTCCCTGAATTCGTGATAATTAACTCGTTCACCGGTGCTGACGTACTGTCGTGCCCTTAATGTTTTTTGCGGTTTTGTTCGAGAATTCGCTCCGAGTTGAAATATTTGGTTATATCAAGAATTAATAATTTAGACGTATTCAGTTGATGCGTTTTCGAGTTTTGGAAGCGTTTGGATAATAGGTTATGGAATTAATTGTTAATTTCTACATTCTGAGATTTTCGGATCTGCGTTCCTAGATTTTTCATTGCTAACTACCAAATTCCTGAATTTCCAAATTTCTAAATTTCCAATTTCTAGTGCCCAAATTCTCAAATTTGCAAATTCTCGTATTTCTAGTTCAGAAATACACAAATGCTCACATCTCCAATTCCTATCTTCTAGTTCCCAAATCCCCAATTTCCAAATACCTAATTCCCAATTTCTCCAATTCCTAATTTCCCAATTCTCAAATCACTCATTCCCAATTTCTCCAATTCCTAATTTCCCAATTCTCAAATCTCTCATTCCCAATTTTCCCAATTCCCAATTTCCCCAATTCCTAATTTCCCCAACTTCCAATTTCCCTAATTCACAAATCCCCAATTCCTAATTTCCCCAACTTCCAATTTCCCTAATTCACAAATCCCCAATTCCTAATTTCCCCAATTCCTAATTTCCCCAATTCCTAATTTTCCCAATTCCCAATTTCCTCAATTCCTAATTTCCCAATTCTCAAATCCCCAATTTCTAATTTCCTCAATTCCCAATTTCCCCAATTTCTAATTTCCCCAATTTCTAATTTCCCCAATTCCTAATTTCCCAATTCTCAAATCCCCAATTCCTAATTTCCCCAATTCCCACTTTTCCCAATTCCTAATTTCCCAATTCCCAATTTCCCCAATTCCCAATTTCCCCAATTCCCAATTTCCCCAATTCCCAATTTCCCCAATTCCCAATTTCCCCAATTCCCAATTTCCCCAATTCCCAATTTCCCCAATTCCTAATTTCCCAATTCTCAAATCCCCAATTCTCAAATCCCCAATTCCTAATTTCCCGAATTCTGAAATCCCCAAATCCAAATCCTCAATTCCAAACTTTGCAACTCCCCAACTCAAATGTCTCCAAATTTTAACTGAAACCCCAATCCTGCGTTTTCAGGTAATCAAGTAGCATCTTCCCAGAAAGTAACAATCGAAACATTCAAAATTTCAAATTCATCTCCGTATTTATGGAGCTGCTTCGCAGATATTCTAGCAATTTCACGCTCCGGTAGCGATGAATTAGAACAACTCGGAGTTCCTCCCCGACAATAAGACTGAAACTCGAAGAAGAGCTGCGGGATCCATCAAGATAATACTGAAACTGGTCCAACCTCGATGAAATTGATCGACTCATTCAACGATAATTATCGGACGCATCGACGACAATACGGTTAGCCGTCTGTTAAATCAGCCGGTAAATTCAACTATTGATCGATCGGTACGACTATTTGAAAAATCCCGCGGCGCAGAAACAATCGCGGACGGTCGGTTCCGGTTCGCTTAAGAAGTCTCCTTGAGAGAGCCCTTCGCAGACGGATCCTCTTTTAATTAAAACAAGATCCAAATTAATTCCCATCAAAAACAGAGAGCGCGCCGCTTTGATGCTCCTCTCCTCGTTACAGGGATTATCTTTGTCCCAAGGGTAACTTTCTTGGTTTTGCCACCAAAGAAGGAGAACAACAACAACAACAACAAAAGAAAGACGGAGAGGAAAAATATCCACGGCTAAAAGAATGGCCGGGGGTTTCGAGAGGGAGGTAAAAGAATCCGGAACATTTTACACCGCCTCGGGGCGAGTTTCGTCGCTTACGTAAAATAAACTTCGACGAATGGCGGTGACGGTCCTCGGCGAGCTTTACAGCCTCCCGTGTTACGGAAACGGCCAATTTTAAAAGCTTCGACAATGAAACTATTTTTTTAAATCACCGTTGAAACAGGATTAATTAATACATTCATTGCACATTATGTTCAAATTCCTTTTGAAACTATAATAAAATAGACTGAAAAACTTATGCAATATATGAAGTACTCAGTCAAATCTTTGTATGAACCTATATACACTATGTGCATATGCATATGCATGCATTATCGTTACTTACGAATCAACCCCTAAGTATCAGTATCTCAATGTCTCAATATTTCAATATTTTTATATCTCTTCACATTCCTATGTCCCTAGATCTCCAGTTAATTGTAAACTAGATACTCTAAATGAGAATTGAAATTTCACTCAAGAAACTTGTACACAAATCGCTTTTAGTCAGACAGTAGAAAAATCAGTATATAGTCAGACATACTACAAACTTCATAATGTATGCATAATACGATCGTTTCAATGTTCAATTATTATAAAGGAGATTATTTATAAAAACTGAATAATTAAAATTCAATATGGCAACCTTGGTAAAACAAAATGTACAAAATGATTCACTAAATATGTTCACATGACTACGCAGTCACATTTCTAATTCAAAGACCTGAAATAAAATTGTCGACTAAACTATTCAATCTGTGGACCTTTACCTTTGTTCGAAACTCAAATTTTGAATAGTTGTTTCACAAATTCGAGTCGAAAAAATTGATCCTAATTTTCTTACCGAGTCGCAAATATTTACTTCGAAAGGGTCAGAAGATTGAACGAAATAATTATACGAGATATTCATAAGTTTAAACGAAAAAATTATACGAGATAATCATAAGATTACACGAAATAATTGTCACGTGAGTACCTAAGTGTATCGCATGTACCATAAAGAAGGAACGCAAGAAACTGGCATCGTGCCGAGACAAAAATGGCTTAACAGTAGGAAGGGTATAGAAAAAAGGTCTCTTGCGGTACATTTGGGTTTTATTGAATATAACGCGTGGTAGAGCCCCAACTGTCTTTCCAAGACTATCGCACTTCCCTTTGTCACCGTTTCAACCCCACACCCCTCTTTATCCTCTCCCTTTTCCTGTCTTATTCCCTGACTTTCCATCCCTCTCTAACCGCACAGACACTGCGGTTATTACGCCATACTGGTTTATGGCATTTTTGCGTGCATTTAGACAGTTCCCCTTAACTTTATCCCCCACCCTGTTTTGTTTCTCGTATGTGCCTTCGTTTTCCTCTCTTCAAGGGTTAATGACCCCGAACAACAGTCTAAACGGGTGACACTGGAAAATCGAAAAGACCACCCCTTGTTATCGAACTCCATCGAGTTCACATTTTTTTCACGCTTCTTTTCTTCCGAAAAGTTTCCTCAGGATCGAAGAACAAAGAACTCGTCCGAGTTTCGAAGTGCCGATGAAATTTCAACGTTTATTAATTTTCGGAATTGTATTATACAACAATTCCCTGCTTTTTACGGCGTCTACATTCAGCAGCGCAATTATTGAGGGTTGAAAATTTTTAAGGGTTGTTTAAAAAATATTTCACACATGTTTGAGATTATGGGATCAGGTTAAATTTATTCAAGTTTTAAAATAATTGTTAATTATTTAATTTTCACGATTATTCAAACCTAACGTTTTCGAAATCTTTGTTAAAATACAAAGATTGAAAGAGGCCTCAAATTCTAAAATTCTATAATTTTCAAGTTTCTAATGTTTCATGTTCTTCAATTTTTAAATTATTGAAACCTCAAGTTGTTTCATTTCCAAATTTCTAAGTGCTGAGGTTTCTGAGGTACCAAATTTCTAAATCACCAAATCCCTAGATTCCAACATTTCTAAATTTCCAAATTCCTGAATTCCCAATTTCCTAAATTCCCAAATTCTTAAGTCCCTAAATTCCTAAATCTCAACACTTCTAAATTCCCAAATTCGTAAGTCCCTAAATTCCTAAATCTCCAAATTCCTAAATTTCCAAATCTCCCAACCCCCAAATTCCTAATTCTCCAAATTCCTAAATTTCCAAATTCCCAAATTTCCAAATCCTTAAATCCCAAAATTCCTAAATTTCCTCATCTCTAAATCCCCAAATCTGTGAACCCCCAAATTCCTAAATCTCCAAATCCCGAAATTCCTAATTCCCCAGAGATTGAAAGACTCGGTCAATCATTTCGCAAAAAAAGACAAGCTTCGAGGATGATTTTCGAAATAGAACAGCAGTTATTTCGACAAAAAATCGCGGGGTTACAATTAAATAACGATACAGCAGATATTCGAAGAAAATACCTTATTTTCCGAGGGTGGAAAACCGATCGGCAACGAATCCCGCAACAACAACGTTACGACCGTCTGAAAATTAATATCCCGTCGAAGCCGGTACCGAAGCTACTATATCTTGTACCCGTTGAAAAACTTGAAATAATAACGCAACCACTGGTCCAGGTATTTCTTCATTCTCTTATTTCCACTTTTATATTCCGTCCAACCGCGTTTCTCCCAGAGGTGCCTTATTATTCATGCGACTTTAAACGGTCTCGCACAGCGACTGCCTGTTCGTTCGTACACGGGAAAATGCTAAACGGCTTCACCGACCCCGGGCAATGAATTTCATTGGCTTCATCAACGTTATAGATCAACTAAAAATTAAGTATAAACATACGTCGGGTTCGCTCCGTGGAATACGGCGGTTAGATACGAGCTCGACTGTTGCCACGCCATCGTCATACATTTTGCACCGTGTGCTGTTACAACCTCTTCGCCGGATGTTGTTGTTCGCATGCGTTACGAATATAAATAACAACGGGTGTGTGGAGCGTGCCGTTTTTATCAACCGCACTTTTTGTTACGGACACTTTCTCCTTTTTGCTCGTTTCGACGATAATAAGATTTTTAGAACTTTCACTGTGACACGTTTCTTCTGTGCTTTATTTCATGCTTTATTTCCTTGTCACATCGAAGCTATTTTCAGTTCTTACTTAAATATTCACGGTTATATTTAAATTGCTATAGTTCTTTTTTTTTAGGAAGTAGAACATCGTGATAAATATACACATTATACAATAATATATTATTTCATGTGAGAGGGTCAATTCTGGAGAAAAAATTGTGTACAGTTCTCGTGCTTTTTAATAATTGCTTCGCGAATTCAAAATTCGCGCCATAACCTGTGAGTTTCAGTGCGACAGACAGAGCGATTGGTGCAATTTTACGACAGTGTTAATGTAATGTCAAACGTTCCCACATCCCTAAATTCCTATATCCCCAAATTTCCATATCCCCAAATTCCCATGTCCCCAAATTCCTACATCCCCAAATTTCCACATCTCCAAACTCCTATATCCCCAATTTCTCACATCCCCAACTTCCTATATTCCTAATTTCCCACATCCCCAAATTCCCATATCCCCAAATTCCCACATCCCCAAATTCCTACACCTCCAAATTCCCATATCCCCAAATTTCTATATCTCCAAATTCCTATATCCCCAATTTCTCACATCCCTACCTTTCTATATCCCTAATTTCCCACATCCCCAAATTCCCATACCCCCCAATTCCTATATCCCCAAATTCCCATGTCCCCAAATTTCCATATCCCCAATTTCTCACATCCCTAAATTCCTATGTCCCTAATTTCCCACAAACGCTGATATTTGAATATTCTAGATTATTGTACGAGCCAGAATGTGATTACAGCGAAAATATCCATATTTGTGGTATTTTATGTGCGTACCATGTGGACGTAAGGTCAGAGATAGAATGCAGGATTGATTCGTGGAACGATTTCATTTTCTTCGAATCAGTTTCGTATCGATTCAGTTCGAATTAATTAACGCGGTACAATGCATCTGTCACTGTCAGTGATTGCATAATGCACGATATCGGAGATGTACATAATTAACCAAACACGTGACGATCGGACGCAAAAAGAAAGAGGGAGAAAGAAGACATAGCGGAATACAACGGAAACGTCAATTACCATCTCAGTTTGATACGCAACTGCATGTCACGGACCAACGCGAAACCCGGATTTTGCAAGGTATCTGACCGTCTGAAAAACCTGATACCGTTATGCTGTTCGATTCACCTGCGATTTGCACTTCACGTGATCTGCGGATATTTTCTTCTTGTTTTCCGTCCGGTTTTTTGCAGCCGTCGACAGGAGAATGCGAACGGGTTGAAAAAGAAAAAGGCTGCTCCTCTCGTTACTGACGTTTGACTGTTCGCAGACATTTGAGGAGGGAAACGTGGGGTGTCTTTTAAAACGATTTGATGAAACGTTAAAGTGGGTAAATTTGTGGTCAGTCACAATGTAATCAAGAATAATATAGATTGTAAGAATAATTCATCTTCAAATTTCATCCTCTAGTCCTCAAATGTTCCTTTCATCTTCTTATATATAATTAATTTTACTTTCACACTGCTAGTCATATGTGTCACATATGACACAAGAACAAGGGTACTTCATCTTTTAATGTGTTAATATGTATCACTGATTCAATATTAAGTCCGCAAATGTCTTTTTCATCCCAGTTTCTTGTAAATAATTAATTTAACTGTATCTGCAGCACTGGTCACATATGTCACATATGACATGAGAACAAGGGTACATCTTTTAATTTCATTTTGAATCTGTTATTGTATATTACTGTCTGTATACTAAGAGCTCTCAAATGAATAATATTCTATGAGTAATTGATTAATTGAATTTACAGTGCTGATCACATATGGTCATCGTGAATATTAATGTGTTAAATACTAACATGTGGGTTGACCAATGTTTCAAGTTGAAAATTGGGAAATTTGAGAGTGAGTGATTTTGAGAGAACTAAAATTACTGATTTGTGAATCAAAAAATCTAAGAACCGAAGAATTTAGGAACCTAAAAATCTAAAGATGTCGAAACGTAAAATTCTGAAGAGAGCATAAAAGAAATTTGAAGCGTTTAATGAAGAAAAAACAGATTTCCAGTTACCGTGATAATTTGATGGTCGTGGGTTGGTAAAAATGAACCTCAAAGCCCTCGACGACGATGAAATACCGAATGCGAAATTTTTCATTACTGTTAAAACGAATAATAACACAGGCATAAGTTGGAGAGCTTAGGAAGACGAAGCAGCTCGTTTGTAGAATAACAATCTTCAATTCTCTCGGCACACAAAATTCGAAATTGAATTCAAACGTGAGATCTCTTAGGCTGTTAACGCCATATTCCCAGAGGGGCAAAGTCCATTTTACGTTTCCCGGCATTTAAAACGGTCGTATCTCAAAATCGTATTTTCCCGCGTTTTTTTTCGCTCGCCCGCTCTTTTTTCTCGCTTTCTTCATTAAAAACAACCGACTCTCCACTTGCCACGAGATAGAGAGCAACTCGATGTTGCTGTTCGATTCCATTGAATTCGCGTTTCAACGGTGTACGCTTACAAAAGCAAGTCAGATTTTCAACGTGAAGATGGAATAGCGATGAGGAAAACGAGACCACCGTGTCCATGTTCTTCAATGCAGCCGGATCAAATAAAGGAAGTTACAGGAAAACGTATGGCATAACAGTATCGAGTTTTTTTGCTGTTTGGATCAGAATTCAGCCTCGACCGAGAACTACATACGCGTTGTTCGGTGTTATGCACATACGTACCTGCGTTCCCGTATCTCAATGGAAAAACTACTATACGCGATCGTTCGACAGAGTTTCTCAACTGTGAACCTGTTCTCCGTATCAAACAACTTTCTATAACACAACCGAAATACGAAACATTCTACGTTTATCACCGTTGCAAAAATATGCACTAATATACCATAAAAATATACCACGATTAAATACTATATTTAAATACACGCTATATAATGCAATGTATACCACGGAGAAGTTATCTGTTGTAAAATTATACTTGTTCAAAATGAATGTCAACTATGTAATATTTTAGCATTTTTGTATTTTTATAGGTTTATTTTATGGGTTTTAACTGTTAATATTATTATGGTGAAAGATATATACGATGCTCTGTATTTCTACACATATATTCTTAGAGTTCTATATATCCTAGAAGTCCATATTACCTAGACCCTCTATTCTCTATATTTCTATATATTCCCTATATTTCTCTAGAAGCCTATATCCCTAAATTCATATATTTTGAAATTTTTATATTTGCGAATTCCTGTATCCTTAAGTTTCTGTCTCTCAATTTCTATTTCCTTAATTTTTATGTCCTAATTTCCCACATGCTTAAATTCCTATATCCCCAAATTCCTACATCCCCAAATTCCTACATCCCCAAATTTCCATATCCCCAAATTCCTACATCCCCAAATTCCTACATTCCCAAATTCCCATATCCCCAAATTTCCATATCTCCAAATTCCTATATCCCCAATTTCTCACATCCCCAGCTTCCTATATCCCTAATTTCCCATATCCCCAAATTTCCATATGTCCCCAAATTTTCACATCCCCAAATTCCTACATCCCCAAATTTCCACATCCCCAAATTCCCACATCCCGAAATTCCTACATCCCCAAATTTCCACATCCCCAAATTCCCATATCCCCAAATTTCCATATCTCCAAATTCCTATATCCCCAATTTCTCACATCCCCAGCTTCCTATATCCCCAATTTCCCACATCCCCAAATTGCTACACCCCCAAATTTGCATATCCCCAAATTCGTACCATCTTAAACACCTCCACACTTCTCCACATCCCAACCCCACATATCCCCACATCCAATCCCCTATTCCTAGTCCCCAAAATCCCTATACATGTCCCCATATTCCCAAGTTCCTACATACCAACGAATACACGTATATTAATGGATTATTTCCCACAGCGTATAAAAAGAAAAAGGAGACTAACAAAACAGGATGAAGCAGCAAGGGTCCCAGCGTCTGGCAGACGGCACGTGATAACCACTGATCGCCGGACAGCCAAACAATAAAGGCTTTCGTACAAAGCCGAACGGCATTCCTATTCATTCACACATGCAGCAAAGTCCTCTGGACAATGCTAAAGCTCGCGAGTCCTGCACAGTCGGCAGGCTCAATATTAAAATACTTGAGCATAGTCTCGGAGACAGGCGGCAAGCGCCGAAAAGCCCAAGATGTATTCTCTCAAAGAAGATACAGCGAACCTAGGAGGATCCTTTGCTACTGATACAAGAAATTCCACGGATTCTGCACGAGCGTTGTCGCTAAGTCACCTTGTCTATCTTCCGTGATCGATTCCCTCTTTGATATCCTGCTTTTCTTAGCGTCATCGTCAAATCTGCATGCTTTGATGCCGTTTATTCTTACCTGCTTCAACCTGTCTGCAGTCTGATTAATCTCCTGCGAAATCTTTTACGAAAGACAGCTTCATGATATTTTTAACTTGTCAGATTTCCGAACTCAATGTTGGAGCGACGTTGAAAGTTAGGTTAGGTTATTATGTGTATACACCTTTCTTAAATTATTTAGTAAAAATTGAATTCTGCGATTTACACTAAAACTACCAAACCGGTCAAATGACTGTTCCACAAGATCCTTATTATAAATCATACAATTTGTTGAAGTGATTCACTGATATCTTTGATCTTCAAGATAAAGAATTAATGTGTGTAATGTATGATTTGTCGTTTGTTTATTTTCTTGACTTCATAGACAACAAAAAGGGAATGAAATCTATTAAGTGAACGCAAAATATAGTTCATGCTTGTGGTTCGAAAAATGTGACTTCAACAGAGGGTTTAAAATATTTATGAAATAGTGTACCTATAAAGCCCCGGCAAAGGAAACCTTTGTCGCGGAGGAACAATTACGTGGAAACAAATTGGCTGAAAATAACGAAAGAAAAGAAAGAAAATTGACCACAAAGAAAGAAACAGCTCGATGCTTTTCAATATACGGAACAGAGCTGTGAAACTCCGATAACGGGAGTTATTATATCCCATTTACAATAGTTCTCCGGCCGAGTGTAACACAGATATTTTTCAATTTTTGCAATCTTTTTGTTACCCTTTTTCAATCAATTTCATCGTAGTTTATACGGCGCCATTACTGCTGCAGAAAAATCGAACCGAAAATACGACGTGCTAGCACTTTTGCTTTATAGTTTTAGAATTTGATCAAATACTTTTTAAAGGATTCTGTTGCTACAAAGTGAAAAGATTCTAGGTGAATTTGTTTAAATTAATTTTTAATATTTACCTTTGTGGAAGGTGGTACATGATTATTGAGGAATGCATTCATTTTTGTTCTAAATTTGATGTTACAGAATTATTTGATAATAGCTATAACATAAGGGTGCAATGTTCAATGTCTTTATAATGAAATTCGAGCTTGTAAATGTTATGTTAAATAAAAAATTTTACCAAACATTTCAACGTCTTTGAGTATTAGATAGCTGACTGTGCTTGTAGGTTAAAGGGTTAACCCTTTGCACTCCTATGTGGCTCGACACCACGTTGAATATGTATTATCATTTATTTTCTTGCACACAAGAAAAATATGTCACATACTCCCTGTTGCAATACAATTTATCGAGGAGTGCAAAGGGTTAATATAAAGGGGTGTATATGTTACAGAATACAATTAGTGTAATGATTAGTACAGGCTAAAATTTCACATCCCAAAATTCAGACACTATATAAACTCGATATAATTATTAGAGAATAAACCTGTTACCAACGAATGCAAGATCCTTCACCCCAATTGTGCACGGTCGAAGGTCAACGTATCGTCTCGATAACGGCACACGTGTGCGTACTGTTGATATGTTTTAATTCGTATCGGGCAACACGGTCTGGATACGGTGTAATCAGTACCGAGTCTGCGGTCCAACCCCTACGGCTCCACGTGTCCCACGGGAACGTGTCCTCTCTTTTCTCGGTTTCTCTCCTGGAAGAAATTCAGAGACGCGGGTGTACGCGTGACTGTATGAGTGATGGAGTGCAGAAACGACAGACGAAACGCCAAAAAGACACTCGGCCCCATTACAGAGGGTGACGAGCGTATAACGGCGTTCCTCTGAATAATTGAACTTCGATCCTTGCTTCTCGAGAATATTAATGGAAACTGCTTTCAACCCGGCGTCCCCTGTCCCCGTTATTCACCCTCTTAGATCGAAACTCCCAGCCCTTGGCTGCTGTATTTTCTCTCTACGTGGGCCTCGTAATTGTACGGCGAATTAACGATACGCTGATTTTACTCTGTTTCGGAGTCTTTTTTTCATTTCTACTGCGGTAGTTCACGTTTTGTCAACTGTGTTTTCACCTCCATTTACTGATGTACTTCATTTTTTTGTATACTTGTGTATTTCATATTTTGTGTATTATCGTATATCTATATTTGGGAACTGACAACTTTGGGATGTACTTGTTTAATTCGAAATTATTGTAAAAATATGAGGTCGATGAACCCCTTGTCAGACTCGTGACGCACCTTGCAGCCCAAATGTAAAAACTTTAATTATATCTGCGCAAGTATTAAATTTCGAGTTCGATTACAGTCTATACAACCAAAGATTGCAAAATGTACTTAACATTTCAATTTTTTTCATTTATCATTGCAGTAATAATTAGTGAACTATAACTGACGCACCTATCGATCATCATAAGGGGTTAAAAGACGATGGATTTAATTAAGGAGTATTAAAGAACGAGAAGAGGAGAATTAAAAAGCAATTATACTAAAATAGTCTATGTTTTGAGACTGCAGGTGTGAAAATTAATATAGAAAATAGGAGAGTATCGTTTAAAGCGTGTTAATCAAAACTATTGCGCTTCTTGTTCGTACATCAATGAAAGCATTATTCGCGTGTTTGAATCGCTTGGCTAGCAGATATTAACTCCATTATTACCCTTCTTTCATTATCTTCAATTTCCATTTACCCGATAACTAATTACAACTCCCCTCTCGCCGGGTTTTGACACTCTCATTAACATCGAAGCCGACACCTTGCCTCCGATTAACTTCATCCAAGGACGAGATTGCCGAAGATGCGAACAGTTATCCAACGACCGGATTTTTATTTAATCGATTTTCGTGTTTTACAAAATTCTCTTTCATTCAAAAATTGTATGCATCCAATTAATTGTTCGAATGTTAAATACTTTGGTGAATTGGTAAGCTAGACCTGACTCAGCAGGTGCGTCATACGGAGATAATCCTGCAAAGTTAAAACAACTAAAGAAAGTTGTAATATTAGGTATATTTCGAATGTAGGAATCCTTGATTATATAAACTATAATTAGTATTAAATTCTACGTTCAATCTTGCTACAAATATAATTTTTGTTTCTGAACTGTATAGTGCGTCACGAGTGACACGATATTGCAAGCGAACCAAATTCTACACAACTTCTTTCTAACAATGCTACCAACTTAAAAATTTGATAAAACATTTCTACAAAGAGTTCTACAAGAGTCAGAATATTTCGTATAAAGTGTCGAAGCAAGAATTTCCGTGGAGGAATTAAGGAAGGTCGCAGATGAAAGAGTCGTTCGTCGGAAAGAGTATCGGTCGAGAAGACAGGACACAAGGGTGGCATCGTGTAGAATATTAGGGGTCCTACATTGCAGAAGAGGGGTTCGAATGTACACAGCGAGAGGACCAGTTCCATTGCAGACATAACCGCACTTTGCTACATTAGCTTTTATGTTAGTACATTCGAGCATGCGGCTTACCTTCCTCTTAGTAACGTCCATCTCCGCGTTAGGCGAACGTATATATACATTTCGTCCAGAACGTTTCCAGTTGTAACGTTGTAAACGTTGGCCAGTAACCATCGTCGTTCCACCGTGTTCATGGTACGACCATTACTTGCAAGCTTGCTTTAAGGCTTATCTAACGACTTCCTGATGGCGGAACCGAGACTAGCTTAAACGCTCGTTGCCTATTGCTCACCTTCACTCGCAAAGTCGATTGCTTACGTTTCGTACCTTACTGAACCTTGCAACAACCCCGTACAGCATCATTTTCTATGTACTATTTAATTAATACTTTGTGCAAGGTTAGTTGCCTTGTACTATTTTGTACAAGGTTCCCTAATTCACCGTGACCAACAAACATAAAATATCTCATGTGAACAATGAATACATATGAGTACATATCACATGTGGACATATGACATATGAGTACATATCTCATGTGAACAGTGAGTACATATGAGTACATATCACATGTGGATATATGACATATGAGTACATATATCATATGAATAATGAATACATATGAGTACATATCACATGTGGACATATGACATATGAGTACATGTCTCACGTGAACAATGAATACATATGAGTACATATCACATGTGGACATATGACATATGAGTACATGTCTCATGCGAACAATGAATACATATGAGTACATATCTCCTGTGGACATATGACATATGAGTACCTATCTCATGTGGACAATTATGAAATATACCACATAAACCATGTATACCAAATATAAAATATTTATACGACGTGGACATCGGTAGTTAAATGGTTTTAATTTTGAGAGAAGTTAAGCAAAAAAGTTTAGGAAGGTTTGATGTAGAATTTGATAAATATGGAATATAGAATTTGATGGATCAACGATAACGTGGAAGAACACGTGGTAATAGCACACATTGGTCCAAACAATTTCTCATAAGGTTCGATCCACAATGAATAGTTCAATCGAGCACAAACCATCCCGGAACAATCCCCTAGCAGACGCATTCAATAAAATCCAATTTGGTGGTGGCTCGTGCTCTCACCAGCAAAATTAGGAGCGTGTGTACGCTGTTCCGCTCAGAATATACGAAAGCCACCCCCTTAGGCCAGCAATTCGGGGCATTCCTGCAAATAATTTCGGGTCACCCGCAGTCTAGAACGTCCACCATTGTGGACGATACGAGTGCCAGGCTGATTTTCAACGGAATGAAACGGTGAAACTCTGACATATGACGGAAACGTGGAGAAAACCTTTCTTTGGAACTTCTCGGAACTTTTCAAATTTCCTCATTCTCGAATTTTTGAAACTTCCATTCTTTTTTATAGAAGCTTGAAAATATAGAAATTCGTGCGTTCAAAAAATTGAATAAGTATAATTCAAAATTCAATTAGTAATTCGAAAATTTAGAAATTTGGAAATGTAGTTTCAGGATGTAAAAATTGGGAAATATAACAAATTCGCAAGTGTAGAAATTCAGATAATAAATTTTCTATTTTCCAAAACACAATTAACTTAAAAGAATTGCTGCTCGAAGAATACGAAAGATATCAAACCACCGTAATTGTGCCTGAAAGTTCGTATAAAGTGATACTAGTTTTAATTTCAAGAGTAATAAGAGCACAGTACACAGGAATGAAATTGTAACCCAATATTTTATCAAGGAGCCAAGGTAAGTTATCTACGTCTGGCAGTAAAAAAGAGGAAATAGAAACTGGTACACAAAAGAAATTAATTGCCAGTTGAAAACCTTTTACTGGGTAAAATAATATTTCGTGACGTCGACAACCCTTTGCTGTTATTTATTCCACAAATTTTTATTGTCCCGTTCTATTAGTTAGATTACATATATTTTTTTTTAGATGCTGCCAATGTATCACAATTTTGTATTACATTGCATCACATTATATTACAATTGTATGTGCAACTTCAGCAGTAGCGATGATTAAACTACACGTGCAATTATTAAATTCCTAACGAGTAACTATAAATGGACTGTATCCAGATGAATTTCATTTCGAACGACCAAACTTGTTACTCGATAGTTGAAACTTGATATTTTAAACTCGAAACTTGATACTTTAAACTTGAAACTTGAAACTTGATATCTGAAACTTGATACTTGATACCTGAAACCTGATAGTTGGAACTTGATACGTACTTTTTTTAACGACCAGACTTGTTACTTGATACTTGAAACTTGATACCTGAAACCTGATACTTGGAACTTGAAACTTGATACCTGACACCTGAAACTTGATATTTGAAACTTGATACTTGATACCTGAAACCTGATACTTGGAACTTGATACGTGCTTTTATTTTGCTACGTACTTGATGACTCGAGAGTGACTCTCCGAAGAATTTTTACGTTCCACAAAAGTTCGGAGTGGGCTAACAATTTTTGTGACATTGCCAAGGGAAAACAGTTTCTGATTTTCTATCGGTTTAGCTAAAATTCGGCTGGAGATGGAAATGCCAGTAACGTATGAAGCGTGTCTTTACCCGCAGTAACCTAAGCAAGTAATAAAAGCAGCAATACTTCACGAATAGAAAACTGCAAAGACTCTACTGCTAAGGTTGGGTTCACAGATGTGACTAACAAAAAATACTCGGAATGTAATGACTCCTTGGATCTTGCTGCTACGGGAAACAAATGAAGGAAAAATCAGTGAAGTATTGCTAGAAACTACCGAGGTCCTCTCACTGTAATATGCATTCCACGACCTATCCGTAATATTAACATCCGTAAAAGGTTAATATGGAGGAACAAGGGCATGTTCTCGATACGTAAAACGATCCTCTCGTTGAAAGTTTCGACAATATTGACACGTTTGCACGCAACAAGCTCCATTATCATGGTCCATGGATTACTTTTCGCAGCTTTTTCCTTTGATGATCTCCGATGAGGCCGTAGCTTTGGCTCGGCGTAAAACAAACAGCTTGCCAAGCCAACCGCGGCTGTTGTTTCGGTAACGCAGCCTATAATACAACACGAGCACACGACCTCGACGAGTATATACGAGAGCACGGTGGATAATTAAGGTTCAGGACAACCTACGCTGCTTTTGTACTCGGTGCTGGTGCGTTCGGTTCTGGAGTGAATTCCCCGTTCGAGACAACAGAAGGTTCCCAGAGAGTACTGGGAGAGGGTGTTGAATCTTGATTTACCGGTATAGCAACCAAATTATAGCAAACTTCTACCGTTAATTAAGCAATTTACCAAAGATTTTAACGAGGTTGCATCGCGTCGTATGATATTTTATTGCGTGTATGATATTGTTAATTGGAGATTTTATTTTTCATAACTTTGGATAGTTTGAACGCTTTCGGAATTTGAAGATTTTCATCTTATGTTACTAAATTCTGAAATCTTACAATTCCAATATTTTCAGATACTCAAATCTCCAAATTCCCAACGCTCAAAGCTCCCCAAGTTCCCAACTTTCTAAATTTTCAACTCTACAAATTCTCAGCTTCCCAAATTCCCAACTCTCCAAATTCCCAGCTCTCTAAATTCCCCACTCCCCAAATTTCCAGCTCCCTAAATTCTCAGCTCTCCAAATTCTCAGCTCCCCAAATTCCCAGATTTCCAAATTCTCAGCTCCCCCAATTCCCAACTCCCCAAATTCCCAGCTCTCCAAATTCCCAACTCTCCAAATTCCCAACTCTCCAAATTCCCAGCTCTCTAAATTCCCCACTCCCCAAATTTCCAGCTCTCTAAATTCTCAGCTCCCCAAATTCCCAGATTTCCAAATACTCAGCTCCCCCAATTCCCAACTCCCCAAATTCCCAGCTCTCCAAATTCCCAGCTCTCCAAATTCCCAACTCTCCAAATTCCCAGCTCTCTAAATTCCCAACTCCCCAAATTCCCAGCACTCCAAATTCTCAGCCCCCCAAATTCCCAACTCTCCAAATCTCCCAAATCTCCAAATTCCCCAACTCTAATCACCTACCACTTTCCACTACTACCACTGCAAGTACCAAAACTAACCCAACCCCAATTCTAATTACCCAGTAATAATTCATCCAGCCTTCTCCCGCGAAGCGACGAAATCCCGTGAAAATAATCAGGAATTCGAAAACGTTAAACGAAGCCAACAAGCGGGGTGCACACGTGCTTTGGTAAGTTTGCCGTGTCGTCGAGCTGCGCTCGGTCGTCCTGTTCGTCTTGGTCGTGTTCCAGCTCGAAGCCGGCGCGGCACGGCGTCTAAATTATAAATTACTCGCGTGTAATTTCGAGCTGATGGAGGCGGTAGGAAAACGAACTCGGGCAAAACGGAGACGACTAACGCTCGGAAGGACCGGAAGGAAGGATGGAGAGAGGTTGGAATGGAAGTGACGTGCAAGTCGTTGTTAGAGGGGCTGAAGGGACACGGGGTAGCCGAGTTGGGTGCTGAAGAACGAGAAACAAGGGGGTTTTAGGGGGACAAGTTAAGCGAGCGAAAGCGGCAACTCTGTTTTCGAAACTACCAAGCTTTCCAACAGAAACAACATGATTCGAGCTACTTCCGAACGAAGGAAATAAATACGAAAATCGTACAAATTTCTTTACAGTCTTTTTACTTCCGGAGAATATAACTGAGAATATTTCGCTGATTTTACAAGAGTCGTTATGAAATATTCGTCCAATTATGAACAAGTGCAATTATAATACTATTTAAAATCAGTTGAAGAAGAATTTTGTCTTTGCGACAACTTTGAACATTTTTTAGCTATGTCTGTGTTGATGAATTTTGTTCTGTGAAGTTTGATCAAGATTCTGATAAAGTTAGGTTAGGTTAGGTTACAAATATGATTGAGCTCTTTTAACTGTACAAGTCTGACACGAGTAGATGTTGAAGAAGAACATAAATAAATTTTTATAATATTTTACCGTATTACCAAATGAAATTAATGTAAGTATACACTGTCTGTACACATACAACTCATGTACGCAACAAATAATTATTGAAGAAGAATAACAAAAATTATTTACCATAATATTTGATCATACTGTTAAATGAAATTAATGTAAGTCCATATACACTGATTGTACTCGTACAACTCACGTATACAAGTAACAAATGAAGAAGAAATTAATCAAAGTCTACAATTATAGAAGTGTACTGATTATAACCTTTAAAAAGAAAGAATTTCTCGTAAAAAAGAATAAGAACTGAAATTGAGTACATAGTAAGATACTGAAATTGTGAGTACATTAAAGTTTAAATGCAGTGATGATGATTGATAACGATAGAAAATTTATTGTGAAACTTCTCGACGTGTTCTATCGACGTCTAACGAGCTTAACACGGCCAATTAGAATAATGAGAAAGTTTCCGTCTAGCCTGACAACGGAGAATTTCCGTGAATTTTGCGCACGGCGTACACGAAATTAGGGAGATTTTTCATGTTCTATCAGTCACACGACAGATGTTACATTTGTATGGCGTACACAGAGAGGAAATTTACTTCTCAATTTAAAGTTTGGAATTACATTCGACTCGCGTTCGACACTTCCATTTTACCGGAGGGGATTATTATTCTTGGGCCACGTATGAATTCGAAGAAGAACAAATCCCGTGGCTGAATATATTCGTGCGCGCGATTAAAACTTCAGGCGGCTGCATAGAAATCTTATTTCCGGGCTTAATTCGAAACACGATCTTTTATTCTTCTGTATGATTGTTCTTTTGAGGAAGTAATTTTTTAAATTGGCAAAATATTATTGGTAATATTTCATTATTATAGATTGGATTTAATTATTATAGAATAATAGTAACAGTCATTTATAAAATTGTTATTTTTTGTATGCAGGTCTTTACAATAAACGACTGTACTTACATCCACCTTATTTATAATAATACATTTTTGTCTACTGTATGTGAGACATGTCTTACTTGATTTGTTTTGATATTGATATTGATATTGTTATTTAAATATTTTAAGCTAGCTAGTCATGTGTCATAAATATTTTAAGCTGTCATAAATTTAAGCTAGTCATATGTCATAAATATTTTAAACTACATAGTCATACGTTGAACACAAAATAAATACAATACACCAAATATTTGTTAAATACAAAATAAAATATCGTTGAATCTTGAGATCTTGAATATGCAATATCTGTGCACAAGGTCGATGCTCAAAATGAAGTAAGGTAAATCAATGGGAACGCAATCATCGAATCGTGGAAAAAGAAGGATAAATCATAAACATAAATGATAATTTCCTGGGTAAAATAAGATAGACGTTCCACGGGATTACTTGACTCGTCCTCGATAGGATATAAGGAAACCGGACGTTTCAGAAAGTGAAAAACTCAACGAAAATTGCATCGGAACTCCATCTGGGAATTTATCGATGGAAACATGTAAATTTAAACTGGTCTGGACTTATGTCTGGAGAGTTTTGTACATGGGTTATACTAATGAGTTATAATTGTTGCAGTTGGAGAAAAGTATGTAGGGAAAGATTTTTGTGGGATGTGAGAAGAATTTTTGGAAGCAGTGCAGTTTGAAATTTGGGAATTTAGAAATTTGGAAATCTAGGAACACAGATATCTAGAAATTAAGAAACTTAGAAACCTAGAAATGTAGGAATCTAAAAATCCAAAAATCCAAAAATTCAAGAATCTAAAAATCTAGGAAGCTAGAAATGTAGAAACTAAGGTCCTTAGAAATCTAATAATCTAAAAGTCTAGAAATCTAGCAATCTAGAAATTAAGATCCCTAGAAATCTAAAAATCTTAGAATCTAAGAATGCAAAAATCTAAAAATATAGAAATTAAGAATACTTGAACGCAAAAGTGTAAAGGAATTATTAGCAAATATTTCGATCAGCATTACAGAATAAACGACAGTAAGGATAAAAATATTTCGCTTTCATGGAGATGACACGGCACACAAGTTGTCGGTGATTTAACTTCGAGAAAAGATTGAAAACGACGTCGGGACGAATACTTATCATCCTGTCGGCAGTACTACGGAAACGCATTCAAAATGCTCCCTGCCGCGTTTATTTTCATTTTCCTGATGTCGAAGTAGCGAAAATGAATTCCACGGAAAGAACTCCGTCCAGGACGTCGGGAAAAGATTACTTTGTACCACTTAACTGCTTCGCCTCGCTTAATTGTCAGGAATATTTCAACAAATCCTACAAAAACCTTTCCTGTACGTTCTTTGTACGCTTCTGCAAACTATTAACAGGTTAATTGAAAGCAAACTATTAACGGCTTAATTATTATCTCCTTAAACTTTCTATTACTTCTTTAATCAGATGCATTTGTATCACTGTTATATTTCTACTTATTGTTAGTATGTATTGTTAGTATGTAGTATACATATACTACATATGTGTAGTATGTTATTAGTATAAGTGTTACTAATTTTATAAGATTTGTCAAGTGTATAGTATTACTTTGTAAATTGAAAATTAAATATTTTACATACACGAAAGAAATTTTATTCTATATATTCTATTTTATTCCGCCAAATTTTCGTCCTGTCACCAAATTAGGAAAACCCTGTATTAAATAACTGAAACGTACAGATGTCAACCCACGAGCTGACGCGTGAGCCATGACGCACTCGTGACACTCGGGACGCACTCGTGACGCACTCATGACACACTTGTGACACACTAATGACGCACTCGTGACGCACTCGCAGTTCAAATATTCTAAATTTTCTCATATTTTTGGAACTTTCATTAAAAGGGACTGTCATTGTTTTTCGCCTAATTGGTGACCGCGAGAGTTAATTGTTCCGAAAATACTTGTGAGGCGTCCATTTTCCTATTCTGACCAATTTGGATCTTCACGCGCCAAGTCGACATAAATTTGATTACAATTACAGTGTTTCCAAAACACAGAAAATTCAACAGCAAAGAAACCACAAAATCCCCGAATTTCCGTGCCAGGTTTCATGAAGATGAGTTCAGAATTCCGCCGCGCACATATCTAGGCAGTGAAAACAAAAAATAAAGAGAAAGAAGAGAAGGGAGTTTGGTGCGGAAGGACGAAAGGAGTCGGAATAAGGAAGAAATATGTCTCGGCGTTGCGCTCGGAGAAAGATGAAGGAAGAAAGTTCTAACGGAAGGAAACGGAGGATGTTTCGGAGCGAAAGAGAAAAGTGTATCCTCCGACTTTCTTGGGACAGTCGGGGATATTAAAGGAGAAGAAAAAAGGCGCAGAGTGACCGACGAAATGAAGCGACAAATTCTAAAGCTCGCTGTCGTGTGTCGTTCCAATTTTTCCGCTGGAAATTGTTTCCTCGAGGACACTTTCGGCCAAACTTTCTTTCTTCGCGGTTAAAATTTTAACGGGAACGATGCGAGCGTTTTTCGACTATCTATCATTCACCGGTTTGTCGAATCAATAATTCTCGCCGTGAAAAAGTAATGTTTCTTTATGGAGGGAATTTTGAATCCATTGCGATTATCTTTACAAATTCATCGATTCAAAATATTCTCTTCAATTCTTTGCAGTTTTGTACAAATATTCACTATACATTTAAAGACATTTTTGTTGTTTTCAAGACATTTTGTTCGTCGATGAAACTTTTTAGGTGAAAAGTTTGACAAATTCTTTGGAGGTTATTTTTTTCTTCTTACTTTTATTGTACATCTCTTTATACACTAATTTTTAGTTTTGTACCATGTATAGACTCGATCAAAAATATTTATTTTAAATTAATACTGAACAGTTTTGTATAAAAAAATTATCGAGTAGAATTATTACAGTAAGAGTACTTTCTTCCTAAATATTGTATAACAATCAAGATTGATCATTGTTTTCAGCAGAAACCTCCCCGTAGAAAAGTACGATTTCAAATGGAGACGTGCCAGAGCACGTGTGCCAACCTATGTGACCTATAAAATATTCAAAATCCATACTCGGGTATTTACACGGTCGGCTGAGCTCGTATGTCGTTCTGCAGGCGAGCTTTATTATATTTTAGACGTGTCTCTTTCAGCTTATCCCACGGGAACAGAATCTCGCGACGAGAAAGAAGGTAAAAAGGAGAGAGAAACGGGAGAAGGCAAATCGAATCGAATACAGAGACGAATATCGTTGATCGGACCAAGAAAAATCCTGTTTTCAAAGCAATCCTCTACTCTAAATTGCCCTGGATTCGCTCTTATCCAATTTATTCTTAACTTTTTCGCTTTATGAAGTTGGGCAATTTACAGATTTATCGATTTACAGATTTTCAACAAGAGCGGTCTATACAAGTTCTAAAATACCACCAATACAAAATCCAAAGTATCACCTTCAACCCAATAAAAAAAGAGGCAAAAATTGCGACCGCCATAAATCACCATATCCAAAGATAAATGTTCTGTATGTGTTTGTACATTGATGTCGACAGAAAGATAAGTATGTATTCCGCCGGCCCTATGTTTCCCAGCGCCCTTCATCCACCGACGAACCCGAAATCCATGGAAGCGCGATAAAGTAAGCTCGGTACAAAGTTTGAAATATGCAACAGGCCATACGGAAATAAGGCGAGAGAAATGGCGGAGAAAGAAGAAGAAAATGAAGAGGAGAAGTGGCAGAAGAAAGATAAGACAAGGGTTGTGAAGACGAGCAGAAGCGACGAGGCGAGGGTTGCCACGAATTATAAATTTTAATTAGTGGAAGATGAGCAGATGGATTACTTCGTTCCTTTTTCTTCTCTCCTCTTCGCCTTCTTTTTCCGATAGGGTGGCTCTTGAAGAATTCGGAAGCTGTGATTCAGAACAAAACGGATCTGTTGGGTAACCGAAGAAGAGACGTTGAAAATTAATACAGCAAAAACAGTAACGATTTTTAATTTACGATACGCTTGAACTTTTTATAATTCGAGAGAAGAGAGGAGGAACTGCCGACGGGAAATTTATGTTCATCTTTATCAGACTCGAATCTATGCCGGCGAAATCGATCAGATTCCAGGCAACGTCTCGTTCGCCATAATTTATCATCTTGAAACTGCCTGCCATTTTGCGTAATTAAGGAACCGATGGTGAATAAAGACATCGGCGCGAGAAATTGGCCTTTCGTGAAATTGATTGCCGAATGGATCAGCTGTGCGAATCTTAACTGCTCAAAGGTGCCAGTATTTTAGCGACGATTCGCTGCCATTTCTTTCTATCTTTTGTGCCAATCAATTTCGATCGTTTAGCCGAACGTTCGTTTATCGGTAACAGAAGACCATTTCTTGTAGGAACATATGCAGAGATATACTCTTTGCTATGAGAGCTAACAATCTTTGTGGATGTAGAGGTACATCGAATCTGGGGGATATAGATACATTCATCTATATGGATTTAGAGATATATTCATATATGTGGATGTGGATATACACCAAGTCTCAGGGATATAAAGATATATTCATCTCTGTGGATATAGACATACACTAACTCTCATAGAAATAGAGATACATTCATCTCTGTGGATGTGGATATACACCAAATCTCATGGATATGGAGATTCATTCATCTCTGTGGATTTAGAGATATATTCATCTCTGCGGACATAGAGATACATCAAGTATCATAGATATAGAGATACATTCATGTCTGTGGATGTGGATATGCACCAACTCTCATGGATATAGAGATACATTCATCTCTATGAATATACACATATAATCTCTGTAGATGTAGAGATACAACAGGTCTCATGGATATGGAGATACTCTATGGATGTGGATATACACCAAATCCTATGGGTATAAAGATACACCATCTATGTGGATAGGAGCATTGGAATCTACAAGTATAGGGAATATGGCAATGTATTTGATCTAAAGATTGTAGGAATTCAGAGATGTACTGCTATAGAGATGTAATGTGGGTGTGCATATGGGAGTGTGGGTAGATATCTACAATTATAGCAATCTGGGACTGTCAATATCTTGCATGTGAAGATCTAAGAACATAGCAGGCTCTAAGTATATAATAGTAGTACTACTATGACTCTAAGTGTAACAGAAATAATATGCCTACACACACAGCTCCCTAAGTCCACCTAGCCTCAGAATTTCGAAAATGACAGGTAGTTCTAAGTCAACTAAAAGTGGCGCAACCTTCAAAAAATATATATTCGTACCCTAGATAATAGAACAGATATCGGAGAAATAGTATATTTCTAGTGGGGTGACCCAGTGTAACCCAGTGTCCAGCAGCGAAGATCCTTTGTGTCGGTGTGTACGCATCAAAAAGTGGTATCGAAGCATCTATGGGTTCATTTCCACGCGTGTACAGGTGAACATGCACGTGGGTATGTAACAGTACACGACAGAAAGGTAGTCGAAGAGCATCGTTTCATCGGCGAGCTATAGTAACGATCGTCCTGCATCCAGCGCTGGTCCATCAAACCCATTTCCACTGTACTATTACACCAATCAGCATCCTTTCTGTCATGTTGCAACGACGAGGAATTCGAGCGTGAATTCCTATTTGGCGAACTGAAAAATTTCTCGCGTTCGTTGCACGTCCGGTCATCAAACGACTGTCTATTGAACTTGCCGAGAAATTTAATCAGCACCTTGCTTGATTGTTCTTTCGTCAACTCTGAGGTTGATAGGAACATGATACTGATTTGTAGTGATTTGAGTGCTGAGTACTGAAGATTTCAGAGGTAGGTTCAGTAGCGATGGGGGTACAGGAAATTTCTATTCTCAAATATCTAAATCTCCAAACATCAAAATCCCAACCCTCTCGATTATCCAAATTTTTCAAACGCAAAATCTTGAGACCAGGTTGCTTAGTTCCAATAGAAACAATAGTTCAATTAGCCAATTAAAAGTAAATGGGCGATACATTAATAGGTTATAATACGAACGAAATTCTATAGCGACAGATGCTT
Organism: Megachile lagopoda; assembly: GCA_036983795.1. Taxonomy (NCBI): domain Eukaryota; kingdom Metazoa; phylum Arthropoda; class Insecta; order Hymenoptera; family Megachilidae; genus Megachile; species Megachile lagopoda. The sequence continues at coordinate 9,769,317 of CM072798.1, forward strand.
TAAGCGTGCATTGTTGGTCGTCGTGCATTTCATCGATACGAGCCAATACGCACGTCATTGGGCCACGTTGATCCTCCTACTATTCGACCAGCGAATGGCTAATGACAATTAGCGGAATATTTAGAGCATTGACGCAGGGTATTAATATTTTCCACCCCACCCTTCTCCTTTATACCAGGAAAACTTCCACACGCTGACGCATTAATGCGGCAGGGTCCGATTCGTCGTTCCAAAACGCGAGGAATTACGTCTCATCTAGATCAACTATTCGGACTTCGTGGAAATTCTGTGTTATGAAGCTAAATTCGGAGTTTCGGAATTTCGGGATTTAGGAATTTGGCAGATGAAAATTTGAGGGTTTAGGAAGTTGAAAATTTAGAAATGTGGGAAATCGGAGGTGACAGATTTGGAGATTTGGAAATTTTGGTGACTAGAAGATTGAGAATTTGGAAATTTAGAGATCCGGATAGTTGGGAAATTGGAATTTGTGAATTCGGAAGTGTAGAAATTTGGAAATTTGAGAATTGGGGATTTCAGAATTTGGGGTGTTAGAAACTTAAGAATATAGAAATTTAGCAATTTGAGACTTAGAGAAATTGAGAATTGTAACTTGAAAATTTGGGGTGTTACTTAAGAACGTAGAAATTTACAAATTCGAGAATCTGAAAAACCACTAACAAATTCGGAAAATTCAATATAAAACACTGTGAACATTCAAAATTTTAGAAACGAAGATCACGTTTTCGAGACTAAAAAAGTTGAAAATAGAAAAAGCACCAGAATAAATTCTCTATCATCGAATTCGTGCATTAATTTGAAAAATGTAGAATGTTTCCTCGCAACACAATTTATGGGTCCTCATAAATTCATATAAATTTCAATGATGGCGAAGATCGATAAAAAAGCAATTCGTTGGTTGGAATGGAACTATTAATTACGCGTAATGGCATCGTAAAGCAGGGAAATGACCCTTCTTTATAAAATATTCGTTCCGTTTATACGTGTATAGGTAGCTCCCGTAAAAGAGTGCATACTCTTTATAACAATGGCTCATACGTTCCACGTTATAATTCCCACGAACATGTTTTTAACCCGTCCCATGTTCAGCGTGCATTGTTTCCACCTTTCTATGCTACATTAAGGAGAGATAGATTCAATTTTAATTCCAGACCAACCACTTGAAATATTCGCATCAGGAAAATGAATCGTCGAGACACGTTTGCACATTTATCCATTTTGGAAAATCGCATTTATAATCATTTGTAATCATGCGAAAATTTCTGACTGAAAGTTGCATTGAACTGCGAGTGTGTCATTAGTGCGTCACCGGTGTCACGAATGCGTCATGAGTGTCACGAGTGCGTCACGAGTGCGTCGTGAGTGCGTCACGAGTATCACAAGTGCGTCATTAGTGCGTCGCGAGTGCGTCATAGCTCACGCGCCAACTCTTGTGTTAACGCCAGTACATGTAATTATTGATCGGAAATTTGTGCTTGGAACTAAAAGATATCTCGTATCAATTATTTATACCATTCACTGACCCAATAAATAGATGAAATTATGTTATATGAAATATTACAGCAAATTAATTGCAGTTTGAACAGTCGTGATAAAATGATAAAGTATGTAGAGTTCGAAATAACGAAAGAAATAAACGATTCGATCGTTCGGCGGATGTGTGAAGAAAAAGTTCAAAGTAGGATTAATAGCCGAACAAATTAAAGTTGATAAGTGAAATTAGCACGAATCGAGAAAGTTTCCCGGCGGAATGGCAAGCACCGTTCGCGTGTAAAGTCACGATAAATCGCACGAAGACATTGATAGCAGACAGATAGCCTTGGATATCTCCAGTTTGCACAACTAGCATGTGTAAGATACAGAAACATCGGGATATCAAGGATAAATTATTAAAACTGTCCAATTAATACGTCAGTTTTTCAAATTAATTTCATATATCAATTTAATTAATTTTATGTATCAATTTTATGTTGATTCCGTGTATCTTTTCATGTATAATTTGATAGATTAATTTTTTGTATCAATTTTATAAATTAATTTTATACATCAATTTTATAAACAAATTTCACATATTAATTTGACAGATTCATTTCATATGTATCAATTTAATAAACGAGTTTTCTATACAAATTTTCTTGATAAAACAATTTTCGTAGGAACAGCACGATTTTTTCACAACAAACGTGGCAGTAGATAAACGTCAGCTTTCCGTCGACACAAACACAATTTTGAGAGTCGAATTAATTTTTCCGTGAAATTTTCGTATTACAGGATGTATTATAAATCCCGCGAGCTGTAGCAATATGCACGTTCAATATCGAAATTGCACCAACCAACGGGATTACCGTGGATTAGGTTCGATTGTGTCGTTGCTACTCTATAACAGGTCCTCAAACTAACGCCAATAATTGTTAGATATTATAATTTCCTGTTGCAGTATTACCGCAACATACAGGAAACGCAAATCTCAATATTTACGCCACCCGAAAGAACTACATCATTACATTATTAAATTCATTAGATAGAAAATCATACATAACTTGACGTTGAGAAATATTGTTCTCCTTTTATTTCAACTTTATTCAACGAAAATTATTATGTAAACTTCTAACTAATATTTGCAGTACAAAATGGCTGGTAAACGCAGAACATGTACAAGATGGCTGTCAGTTTCAGACCGTGTTGTACAAAATGGCTGACTACCAGTGTCAAAACATGTTGTACAAAATGGCTGACTGTCAATTTCAAAATATGTTGCACAAAATGGCGGATTGCCAGTCGTAGAACATGTACAAAATGGCTGACTGTCGGTTTCAGAACGTGTTGTACAAAATGGCTGTCAGTTTCAGAACATGTAATATTTTTAAATATATGTACGTATACGAAATTAAATCTCTGAGTTAGAAAGAACTGAAACAATATCAATAATAACAAAGAAATATTATAAACAAAAGTTAAAAGCTATATATGACAATTCTATAAATATTTTAAAATTGTAAAAGAACTTGTTAAAACATAAAAAAGCAAATAGTTTGGAGTAGCAGATCGATGATCAATTTCCGAAGATCAGACAGGGCCACAAAGTGAAATGAGATTTCAGGCAATAAATATTTCACAACGGGCAATGCACGGCAGTTAACATTCGATCGATTATCGGTATCGAGAAACATTTTATATCGGTATTTGATGGTAGAAAAAAACTCACCAAGATGGAGGAGGAAACTGTCGACCCATTCTTCGGTTCACCTTCAAGGGTTTCCTGGAACAGTAAGAGAAGAGAAATCTTGATAGAAGAACGATATATATACATATAACCATGCAATAATACACTCGATCGTGGTTTCCTGCTCGCAAAAGGAGGAAGTAAAACTCGGTATGCGACGAGCTGGTCGTAGACGTCGTCGTCGACGTCGACGTCGACGTCCTACGACGCGGCCTTAGTTTTATCGTGCACCCGAGCTTATATCGCGGTAATATCTTGCCGGGTAAATGAAAAAGTTATTGTTTTCCATTCTATCTCCCCTTTAACCCCACCCTGCAACGAACCACCACGAAAATTTTACAAACCTTCCCTCCATCCTTTCAACGCGAAAACGCGTGCAATAAATGGGACATTTTTAATTAAATATTTTTGGGACATTGTGATATCCATACTTGAATAGAGAGAATTTTTCAAGAATTTGCTTTCCGAAATTCCAAATCCAGCAAGTTCCAAATTTCCAAAATATCCTGAAAGGCCCAGCGATCTCATTTAATCAGAAGAGTGCAGTAAAAAGCAATACCGTCGCGTTTCGAATTAAAAGCAAGGAAAATATCGAGCAGGGAAATATTGAAAAAAGGTAATAACATCACGGCCGCCTACGATAAAAGGATATTACGATTTCGCTAGCCAATCTTCCGTAGCTGCGGCTAAAAGAATATCTCGTCCTCGAGCGGCGAACTCTCTGATAATAGTACACGCGACCAATAACCGGAAGAAATAATTAATAAATCTCTCTCCCATATCGTGGCACCATAGAATAAAAGAAGCGGAACCAACGATTGTTTGAATCCGTCTCTGCGAAGGTGCATTTATTTTCAATTTTCATAACAGTCGTATCGACCGATGCAGCTGATGGCCAGCGCAGCGTGTAGAAACTGATCCTCCGTACACAAAGCAACGTAACAGCGAATCGATATAATTGAAAAGGGTAGTTTACTGGAAAGAACGTGGTTCGTAACTGGCTTGTGGAGGAGCAGAGAAGGAGATAGATATCAATCATGGGGGTTCAAACCTGTCAAACCCACGCTGGGCACGCCGAAGCCCTACAATAAAGACACCTGAATTTAACGAAACAATGATTCTCTAAAGAAGTCCCTCCCAGATCTCTTTTCATTATCTCATTTTGGTGAAACCTTATAGTGAAATTACTTCTCTCATTGATATTCCTTTCACTCGTTTAGAATTGTTTATTTAGAATAGTTTGGGTGATAGACATTTGGATACAAGTTTAAGGTTTGGTTTTTGCTTTGGGGGTTTGAGAGTTTCAATGATGGGAATTCGGGAATTTGGAGATTTGAGGATTTAGAAATTTGCAGTTCAAGAATTTGGGGGTTGAAGGTACAAGAAATTTGAGGATTTCAATGCTCTGAGATTTGGAAATTTGAGAGTTGAGCAAATAGAAGATTTGAGAGTGTAGAAACTTCGGAATTTCAGAATTTGGGAGAGTCAAGATTTCCACACTTCCAAATTTAGAAATGTGTAAACCCTCAAATTTAGAATATACAAACCCTCAAATTTACGTCCCTAAAAACCCCAAATTTGAAGATCGGTATCAGAAGATAGAAAAATGTCATATATCAAATGAGCGCCCACATGACTCCCCACATCTGGCGAAAACTTCCGCCAAAAAATCGAGAAGTAACATAGAAGTACAAAGGTCGTAAAAGTATAGAAAGAGTAAAAGAAAGCTCGTTACAATTCCAGGATGACAATATAACGCATCGACGGTGGTATGGACAGCAAACGTGCAGATGAACAGATGCGTTCACCTGTAAGTACAGGTGAAACGAACGATTCGTGCAAACGGCATGAGGTGAATCATACATATTGGACAATATTGGAAACCATATTGTCGAGACGAGGTACATGCACATGTGCCTTGTACATTACCGAGAGACACAATCGACCTTTATTTATTGGACGCACGTATGTAGCTATGGTATCTGAAGTGTGTGCACACGAGTGTTACCGTATACACGCTCGACGGTATTCAATTTAGCGATTTTCTCACGACTCATTTCACCTAGACGTCTCGCATGGACTCGAGAAGGGACGAAGAATAAACACGGATGGTAGAATAGGGCTCCTTCCGGAAATAAACTGATAAAGGATGAGCGGTTCGATACGGAACCTAGTTTTATACGGTAACGGCTTTGCGGATTTTGATTGAACCTCGATTTATTTCTGTTCGTGTCTCAGAATTTATCATTTCTGTTGGACATATTGTGAATTAGAGTATAGGATTATATTTGGGGATGTATTTTATGATAATATATTATATATGAAGATTTTAAAGGTATTTTATATACAGATCTCAAAGATAATGTGTATGAAGATACTCAAAGAGTGTCTGATCCTGCAAGGTAATTTTCAAAATTTTTATCTAGGTGAAATTATGAAAATTTTTACAATCTTTGAACTTTTATGAATCATTGCATCAAGTGATCATTTAACCTTCATAAAGTAATTGTTCAACCTTCACAAAGTAATTTACCTTTCATAAATTAACCTAATCTTTCGCCAAATTTAACCTCCACAAAAAATGGTCTAACTTGAACAAATAATTAACCATCACAACCTAACTTTTATAAAATAACTTTGTCAAAGTCTGCTCGAAGACTATCGATAAAATGTTACCAACATTAAAAATAAGATCACACGTTTCATTCGTATTAGTTTCACAGAGCAAAATTGATCCGTTTGCGCAATATATAAAATAATATTTCGGCACATCGTGAGTCGCGCACGTCGGCAATCTTAAAATCTAATTTTCATGCTGTTGCAATTCAATTTTCCAGACTATGAACATTCCTTCTTCTCGAGTTTCCAGTTATTGAATTAATAACACCCGTCTACCGTTTATTAATGCGCCTGGAAGTGACGCGAGCGTTTTTAAACAGGGATTGGAAGCCGAGAGGAATAAGTCGAAGGAAATTTTTTTCGAACGGTCAGTATACGACAGCCATTCTCTTACTTGACGGATACGTCTACGATGACAGGTTTAATTACTCCGCCTTGTAATACCCGTGTTTCTCAATATTCTTCAACCATTAAACTACGTTTCATATTTAATTTTCGAAAGTAACATTTTTTCACTTTTCGCACGTAAAAATATTTCATAATGTTCAATCTTTTATGGAAAATTCATTACTTATCCTAAATTCTTCAAAGATACTCATTTTTGAAAACTCAGAAATATTAACCCTTTATGTTATAATATCGTGACGCACTCATGACGCACCCGTTACACACTCATGACACACTCGTGACGCACATTACATTTCAGATGCGACAAATCAAGATTAAAAGAATTGTTTAAAATTTGATATATGTTTGTACAATTGGAGACTCTAATTTATATTGATTTGAAGTTCCACGGATATTTTTACTCAGCAATTTCTTGAAAAGTTTAATTTGGTAAATTATCAAAAGTGTATTATTGTCTTAGCACTATTGTATGTATTTGAATTTTTCCGGCTACTTTAATTTCCCTATACGTACGTATATTCCTTGTATGACTTTCTCATCATATTTTGCACTAAATTACCTATTTATTCAGATAAAAGAAAACAAAATAGACAAGGAAGAAAAATGACAAAGGAACATACCCAGCTATTTAAAAATTGATCCTTTCGCTAAGAAGTGAAGACTTAACGATGGAGTAATTTTTGCAGGGAAATCTGATAATTCGACTGAACACCGGCTGTACCTGTGCGTCGAGCAGGTACACGATCCTGTAAGAATTCGTCAGGGATCGTCGGTAGTTCGTCACGAGTTTCGTGGAATTTAGAAAATGCATTTAATCTAAGTGTAAACGACGACGATGGGACGCGTCACCTTTCCACGATAGCAAGGGACATTCCGTAGAGGAATTGAAATTGCAAACCGATCAAAGAGAGGGCAGCCATTTCAAGTTAATTCCATTAATTAAATCTCCTTTGTGTCCGGGCTAGCTGTATATCGGACCACTAATTTCCAATAGACGATATGATAATTTGACGGATATTCGTTGGATAGAGAACCCGACACGCAATTCGATTCTTTCGCAATCAGCTACAGGGGCTTTGAATTACGATCGACATCGATACGATAGGTCGCGTTGTTAAGAACACTTCTTTCTCGCCCAGCGTTCACGAACAAACAGAATATCACACCGAGTGTAACGATCTCGATTCGGATTGCAATTAAACGCGGATAAGCATCGAGTGTTTCCATGAAACGCGATTGGAAAAAGTGAGTCACAAAAGACTGCGAAATTTCAGAAATTTCACTTTAAATTCAACATATGTTTATCGAAATACAATTTAATCCTACATCAAGGATAATTAAATGTTTTTCTAAATATAAAGTACATTTAGTACAATTCCCTTTATACAATAATAAGTACAATATCGTCAAATCATATCCAATGTTCTACACTATTATCTAACATTATAGAATGAAAGGTATATTATTCAATTTCAAGCAAGTCCTTTTCAAAGAAATTTCATACCCACTTCAAACTTTCAAATGTCTCAGACTTTCGCATAATGCATAGATAAATCCTTGATCCCTGATATCCAAAACTACCAGATTATTTATGAAACCGAAGAAAATCAGGAGTCTCGAGATATCTCGACGAATAAAATTGGAGACGACGTGCACTTTGATGACGCGAAAGAGCGTAGTACGTCGACTTAAAGACTTCTAGAATGCATCGTATAACTTGATCGTAGTCAACTTTAGTGGCGGGCATTATAAAATATAAAATATCCGTCTGGCTCGTGAATCGTCGTAAACGTTCAACACGACGCTATCCTAGCTTTGAAAGGGCCACTCACTGTAACAGTAGCTGCTGCTTTAACCTAACCTTGTTATATTATTATGTAATATTAACACTGTTAATATTCATTGTAATATTACTATTGGTAAACTGTTCGAGATGATCTAACATATCAAGATGATTGTTTTGAGATAATATGCTATATCAATACATATGAACACAATATGTGAGGTTTAGCTCACATGATTGAAGTTCGCTTAGAGTTTGATGTATCATGTCTAAATGTCCATAAACTAGTCCTTAACAATTATTAATACCAATAGCAAGTTCAACAGAATTATCGTTAACAGACTGTGGAGGTTTATGTCGAAATGAGTATGTGGACATGACACATGAGAGTCAAAAATTATAGCTCACGTTCCATCTTCCTCACTGATTTTGACTTATTAAAAATGACCAAGTCATTTACAATTTCTAACACTATCAACATAACAATAATATGAATGTAACAATGTTTCATTTCCGTGTTAATGTCATAAAACACCAATGTGTCAGCGACGTGTCCGTAAATTCCGGTGTTTCGGCAAAAGAGATTGCGTCAAGAATAATTGGAATTATATTCTAATTAAAGATCTCCAAGGTCCCGGCGCGTACGGGTCTTCCGGATTAAGTTAACCCTTGCCCTCGTTTTCCTTCCCTTCTTTAATCCGTTTTTTTTTCTCCGCCGGCATCTTACGTGGGCCACGAAGAGCCTTTCATCTCCGGTCCGCTGACTTCGTCTTCTGCTTCCTCTGCCTTTTGACGCTGTCGGAGATGAAGTTCCGCCGTTGCTTATTTTCCTGCGGCTCCTCAAATTATATGTCCAACTTATTTTCTCGCACGACTCGCCCCGGGGATTTCCACGAATCTCTCCAGCATTCCATGACGTATCAGAAAAGAAGACGTCTGGGCGAACGAAGGGAGAGGACGTTCACCAAAGGATGAGGACTTTATTAAACCCCAAAAGAACCAACGTGTCGTTCGATTCGATCTTCGCCATTCTGTTTGATGTGAAAACGCTTCTTCCTTCGCGATGTCGCGACTTCCTCTCTCTTTTTTTTCGCGCTTAAAAGTGTATCCTCTTGCGACGCGTCCTTTTTTTCACCTCACGTGCCGTTCGAGCGACCAGAAAGAAAAGGCGCGAAGTAATTGCCTCGAGCCGATGGCTCGATATCGAATGGAAACGCGGAAACGCCTTTGGAAATCAAATCGAATTACCCTGTTCTTTTAGGACTTAATAAAGTGCTCGTCCCTTTGAAGGATCGTCGTCGACTCGTGTTTTCTTTCTTCCTTCCTCTCTTTTTTTTTCTACTTTTGCATTTCTTTCGCGGATGCTGGAAAATAAGATAACCTCGATCTGACGCGGAGAATGCAATTACTCGCGAATTTCTGCTGTCTGGTTTTTCATCAAATATCTCGATTACAGAGTCTAGCGTTTCAAACTATCCTGCGGAACACGGCTTCACTTCTCTCCTTTCTAACAATTTTAAGAAATATTTCCTCGTTTACACGTGTGCTTTCATACCCAAACGTTATATGTTGGCTGATCATGTTTGCTTCAATTAAATATTTCATTTTCTTTCACTGAACATTTCTAGACATTTAGAGTTTTGTAACAGTTCTAGTGTTATTCAAAAATTATTAAAAGTTAGAAAATATGTAGAAAGTTCAGGTTTAATTCATCATTCTGTATCATCCTGGATACAGTAGACATCAAGGAAAATTAAGTGGAAGTGAAGTTATGTTCTGCATATGAGGGTGTAGGTCATTCATATGTAATTAACATACGTCTTCGACTATTTCTACAAGGTTGTTTCAACTACAGAAAATATATAGAAAGTTCCTTTTTAATTCATAATGCATAAAGTAGTCATCAAGGATAAAATAAAATAGAAGTGAGGTTATGTTATGCATATGAGGATATATGTCATTCATATGTAATTAACGTATGTCTTCGACTACTTCTAACAAGCTGTTTAAATCACAGATTAAACAATATGTCCAGGGTTAATTCATCGTGTATAAAGCAGTCATCATGGATAATCTTCGTAGATAAATAAAGTAGAAGATATGTTCCACATATGAAGGTGTATTCATATGTAATTGACGTACGTCTTTGACTATTTCAGACAGGTGTTTCCACCACAGATTTCGATCATTCAAACGCCTTTTGAAGGGTGAACAAAGGTAACGTCACAAAGTACATTCCATAGAGTGAGTATATTCGCGTTAATTCCCGTTGTATCAAAATTCTCCGTTCGTTTAAAATTAATAAAATACAGGCTTGTGCTCGTCAACGTTGAACGTCGTTACAAAACGACAAAAAGCATCTCGATATTAACAAAGGGAACTGCGTTGAATGATGTCGCTGGCGCGTTAACGGACAGGTGAATTCAGCTAAATGGAAAATTAACGCCGGTACGCTAATCTGTGCAAGAAAAATACCGCTCTGTGCGCCCTTTATATTTAAGAGTAATTGTATAAATTATAAATAATCGCCGCGCGGGTAAACTTAATGGGCCAAAGCTTTGTATCGCTGAAAGGAGAATAACCTTTGACACACTGGCTGCTTCCGAATGGACAATTGCATAAAAGCTCAAAACATGCTGGTTCAAAAACCCATTGTAACCATTCTGCCAGTTGAAACGTTAATTCAAAATATGGTATAATTAATAAGCGTATTGTATTTATAACATTGTCCGAGATAAAACATTACCAGATAGACCTATGATTTCTGAGGATAAGTCAGAGTTAACTAATTATTACTGCAAAGTTAAAACTAATAACGACAGTTGAAATGTTAAGTACATTGGTATCACACTTCAGACTCAATCGTGCGAATATAATTTTTATTTATTGAAGTGCAATGTGCGTCACGAGTGTATTGTTAGAGTTAATAAATTCAAAATAAAATAAAAACATAGCTGCAATTTTACATTTTTAAGACGAACGCATAAATTACTACCAATCAATTGCCAGAAATTATTAAAGAAATTTAGAATATATTAAAATGTGCTAAACGTCTGAATGACGTTTATTTCCCGTGACGCAGCATGTACCGACACAATTTGACGGTAAGTTTCAACACCCTGTATGCACGGGTGCACGAGTGCACGTACACGTGCAATATGCAGCAAACTGCAGCAGTGCACAAAACCTGCTGCGGACAATGCTGATTCGCCGTTTCGAGAGAACAATGGAATCTGAGATGTCAGCCAGCTCGTCTAATTCTGAATTTAATAAACACATACCTATGTAGGTGGGAAGCATCGGACGCACAGATGTTCCGGCTAGGTCCTCGACTACGACACGCCAGGATGATAAATAATAAACGCGAACAGGGATGATCGCGATGAAAGTTGTGCAACCCTCCTGCTAGACGTGCATTAAGAAGATTAACCACGGGGACAACAGACGGCTGACTTTCGACGTCCGGAAGAATTTTTATTGTAATTTGCGCAAGTTCGGGATGTTTTGTTGTTGAAAATTATTCGATTGTAAATTTAAGAAGTTGGTAGGATTTTTACTGGAAAGGATGTTTTGAAACTTTTGGATATTAGGGGTGGAGGGTGATATGTGTTGGTCTCTGTTTAGATTCGTGAAAGGATTGGACATTTATGGAGAGGTAGAGAAATTTTTATATTTCTAGATTTATGGATTTTTGGATTACGTCTTCAGGTGCATGTGTCTCTAGATTCTCATATTTTCAGATCTCTACGTTTCTAGGTACCTTCATATCCTTACATCCCCAAATTCCAACATCCACAAATTTCTACACCCCCAAATTCCTACGTCCCCCAATTTCTACGTCTCTAAATTTCTACACCTCCACATCGCTACGTCCCCAAATTTCTACACCCCCAGATCCCTACGTCCCTAAATCGCTACGTTCCCAAATTCCTACGTCCCCAAATTTCTACACCCCCAGATCCCTACGTCCCCAAATCGCTACGTCCCCAAATCGCTCTACGTCCCCAAATTCCGACGTCTCCAAATTCCTACGTCCCCAAATCCCTACGTCCCCAAATTTCTACACCCCCAGATCCCTATGTCTCCCAATCCCTACGTCCCCAAATTTCTACACCCCCAGATCTCTATGTCTCCCAATCCCTACGTCCCTAAATCCCTACGTCCCCAAATTCCTACGTCCCCAAATTTGTACACCCCCAGATCCCCACACCCCCCAATCCCCACGTCCTCCAAATTCCTACGTCCCTAAATTCCTATGTCTTCAAATTTCTACACCCCCAGATCCCTATGTCCCCAAATTCCTGCATCCCCAAATCTCTTTATGCCCAGATCCCCATATCGCCAAATTCATGCATTCCCAAATTCCTATAGCTCAAAATCTCCATATCCCTAAATCCCTCATCATCCCCACATGCATACGTACCCACATCCCTACACTATACGATCTCTATATTAACACATCCCTATTTAAAGTCCCTGTAACTCCAAATCTCCATATTTCCACATCTGTTAATATCTGCACCCTCATATCCCTATGTCCACATGATCCACCATGCTAACATCCCTATTATATATTGCAATATCCCTATATCGTGTTACAATGTCCCTATGTGACATTACATAATAAAAAATCTTGACGTTGCACCCCGAAAAAGGAACATTTTCAGCGTTTGCAAAATATTTATTCAATTCGAAAGATATATAAGATTAGTTGGAAAGTTCGTCCACGGTGAGACGAGAAAATAAATCGGCAATTTTCAGGTATTTAGAGATGATTAATAGTCGATCGAGAACCGACGATTGCCTTTGGTTCGAAAACTTTTGTAATTACTGATAATCTCGCGCCGGACGAACGGACGGCGAGGAAACATTAAAAAACGATAAAGGACCGGGGATTTCAGTGAGAAGAAAAAAAGTCAATTAAAATCTGCTTAATGAATTGACCGATTAGCTACGCAAGAAACACACTTCCTGGACAAAGACGGATAACGGTCGAATTAAACGAAAATTAAAGGAATACCGTAGTCATTTAATCGTATTGCGAAGTTTACTTTGGAAAAAAATGTGTGTTTTATTCGTCCCGCCTGAAACACGATATTTAACTTGTTGACCAAGGAAGATGAATGAACTCTTTACCGGAAGGGAGTTCAATTTCATTTCATAATTGTACCAGTGCTTCCATTAGTTCTTTGGGCTCGGATTTCGCGTTTTAAATTGAGGAATCGAAAACCGTGCTGCTCTATGTTTGACAATAACTCTGTTTATTAATATTATATTTTTCTATAATACTTTCGAAATTAATATTTCTAACGAAGACTTTTGATGTCGATTTCTGGAGGGAGAAATTATTGAAGCCGAGTCGCAAGAACCTTCAACCTAACCAACAATGGGGCAGGTGCGTCACACAGAGCTCCCCAATTATTATTGTAATATTAAAGTAAATATAAAAACTTGAAATGTTATATCCTGTATTTAGCGATCTTTAATTAAAGAAATGACAATCGATATCTAACTCAAAACTCCATCTTTATGCAAATACGATTTAGGTTTGTCAAATTTTAAAGTGCGTCACGAGTCGGATATAATATTGTAAGAAAAGGGGTTAAATAATTTACGTTCACCGTACACTATATCGGTAAGGCGCAGTCACTGCAGCAAATTATCCGCTATATTGCACTCCGTGTTAAAATACATTCAAGAATACCGTTCACTTCGATATTTGCGCGGTATCAAGGTCGCTGCAAACTCGCCGCATTAATAGTTTTATGCGTTCAGTTTACGTTCTTCGCAAACACTTTTCCACGTGTTTTCTGCGAACTTTAACCGTATAAAACTTGCGCCCGATCCGCTCATAATAATCCCGGGCAAATTGAGCAAACTTAAAATCCGCTTCGACGGTTTATAAAGCCGAATCGTTTGTGTCGAATGATCGATGACGGAAAAAGGGAACTATTTGCGGATTTGGGCGTTTGCAGTTTCGGGGTTGTCAGGTAGGTTTTTGGGAATTTGGAGTTCGGAGATTTAGGGATTTGGGGATTTGGGGATTTTTGGAGTTTGGGACTTTGGGGATTTGGGGATTTGGAAATTTGTTCATTTAGGAATTTGAGAACTCGAGAATTTGAAAACTTGAGAGTTTGGAAATTTCAGAATTTTGGAATTTGGGTGTGAGAATTTGAGAATATTGCAATTTGAGTGAGTGTGAATTGGAGAAGGTTGGAATTTGAGTGAGTGTGAATTTGAGAATGTTGGAATTTGGGTGTTAAAATTGAAAATGTTAAAATTGAAAAATTGCAAATTTTGCGAATTTGATGATCTCATAATTTGTACTCAAGAATTTGATACCTTAAGAATTTAGGAGTCCTCATTTCCAGCGTATCGTATCCCGATGCAAACACCGATAAAGACAAATATCCCGGCAAGAGTATGGTTAATAAAACAGTAAGGTTGTAAAACCAATATTCGTTGTGTTAGTAGGGTATAAAGCAACGAATTTTCGCTTTTAATGAGTCCGAAGTGGGGCGTAGAGCGGTGGCGTTGACTCAGGGGCCCATCTTGGCTGGCAAATAGCTGGCAGGGAAACGTTTAAAACCGAGCCGTTTCGCACGTGAGACACCCAAATTGTAGCACATTCGAAGCGGACTTTACGGAGTCTTGTACAAACAACCGTTTAACGCGGCTTCTACCTCCTACGGTGAGAAAGGGTTAATGAAAGCCGTCGGGTAAGACCTGGAACGACGTCGTATCTAGGGAAGGCGAGCACGATGGAAACGGGCTTAAGGGAATAAGCGAGCTACCTATGAGGCGTGTAGGGCGTGAGAAATAAGTAAGGGACAACCATGAACGTGGCTACGAAACATCGAGACATGGAACTGGAGGAAATTGGAACAGATTTACTTGGCTTTCGGCCTGTTCTCTCGCTTCCAACAAGGATGTCCGCACTTTCAGCCGAGAGGGTGACGCTGGAAAAGAGGGTTCATTCTTTCATGAGTTTCTTGGGTTTAGTCTCCCCTTGCTTCGATCAATCCCTACGTTACAGCGACACGAAGTCGAATAATTGGATGAATTTCGATCTTAACGACCGTTTTTACTCTTTTACGGAGCTTTTTCACGATGTGTAAACGATGTGTGGTTGCAGTTATGAAGAACTTTGTAGGAAATGTTATGTGTTATAAGTTAGTATGAAGTTTTAAGTATTTGACAAATTAGTAATTGATAAGTAAAGAAAATATGGTTCCAGATGAACTCTGAAGTTCAAGTTTTGTGGACTTGACTACAGATTTGAAAATGGGTATGTTCCTCATCGACTTGTTTGTACTTGATTTTTCAAGTCCTATGGTCTCAAAATTGAAATTTTCCAAACTTCCAAGGTCACAAAGTATCAAGGTTTCAACATCCTAATGTTCAAAGTTCAATAATACAAAGCTGTTAATGACTAGATTCCCAAACTCAATAAGGTACCAAACTACATAGACAAATCTTCAGATCACAAGATCATTTAATCTCAAAATTACCAAATTCCAAACTTCACAGATCCCAAAGCACATAACTCCTAAAGTCATGAACTTCCCAAATTGCAAAGTTTGTAGATACTAAGTTACTCTAAATTTCATAATCCACAGATGCTAAATTGCTCTAGATTTCAGAGTATACACATCATAAATTGCTCCAAATTCCAACGCTCACCAATAATAGATGGGTTCAAATCACAGAGTCCACAAATCCTAGTTTGCTTCAAATCCCAAATTACTCCAAATCCTAAATTGCTCCACACCCCAAAGTCCACAAATCCTAAATTGCACCAAGTGCCAAAATCCACAATCCCAAATTACTGCACACCCCAAATAACTCCACATCCCAAATAACTCCAAATCCCAAAATCCCCAAGCCCCAAATCTCTCCCCATCTCAAAATTCCCTCAAACTCCCCAAATCCCATGAACTCCAAAGCATCTTCCCCTAACCCTCAGTCCAAACTCTCCAACTAAACTTGAAATTGTTGAAGATCGACATCTTCCAGCAAACGATCACCGAGTAATGTCCGATTTTCTCGATGCAAGAAGAAATTAGAGAAGCGGGGACAATCAGGGTTGTAAGACACCACGCGGACACTGAACGTCCATCGGCAAAGCCAGACTCGCTTCAGGCTTAACGGAGATTTCGCACGAATGTTCAGGAAGCCAGACGACGTTAAATGCACGTTCCCGAAAGAAGGTCCTGACGGAGCCGCCGGATGGAAGAAAGTTGGAAAATAAAAAGGAAACGAACGACAGGGAAGCTGGCTAGCCTAGGTAGTGTAAGTAAGGGGAGTAAAATCGCTCGGATCCCGCGGATTTTCGGATTTTATGCTTCTTAGACATCGTTCTGATACGTCTGTTACCCCGAGTACGTTTCTTCCTCCTTGCTATGCCGACGGACGTTGTCCCGCGTGGAGCTTCCCTTATCACCCAAAAGTCCTTTCAGGCTATCGTTCAAAGACGATTTATGGTGGACAGTGGTTAACTCGCCAAGAATACTAAACTCTTGCACGCTCGTAAATTTTCTCCTTGGGATTTGGATCGTTCCTAAAAATTATTCGTTCTATTCTTACAACATTTAACTGTTGACATTGAAAAATCAGTTTAGAATCTTCAAGAAAATGTTGCAAATAACTTAGCAAATTCTGTGTTAACCTGTCGTACGAATATCTTTATGTCCCTTTGCGAGACGAATTTAATTCTCAAAGTCGATACGAAAAGAATTTACCTAAATTGGGAGATAGAAGAAAGGAGAGAAAGGGGTCGAAATGTGGAGCATGTAATCCCCGGATGTTATTGGGATTTCGATCGAGCCTAATTAATTTGTAGGGACGTTAGTAACGCCGGTGTCACGGTGAGTCCCTCGTCGACAAAGAGGACCGACGGAATCACCATTTGCTATTAACGAAATTGAAATAATCGCATGAAAGCAGAATTCTCAGCATCTGGTTACCCCGATATAATCCCGGTTAATGAATAACAAGCTACGGATAATGCATGCTAACTGTTTTTATCATTAAAGAATGTTCTCTTTGCATAAAATCAACTATTTTAAAATGGACGTGCATTAAATGAACTGTGTCTGGTGACCATGTCTTTCACTGAATTAGAGATTAATCTGGAGTTGGATGTTAGCCTAAGGTATGTTAAAATGAACTAGTGTGTATTAAATGAACTGTGTCTGATGACCATGTTTTTCACAGAATTAGGAATCAATCTGGAGTTGGATCTACTCACATCACATTATTTATGGAGAGTGAATAATTTCATCTTCTATCTGGAAGTAATAGAAATTCAAGAGTATAACATTGTACCACAATTATGAGCTGTTCGCTACAATAGGCCGAATTAGAAACATGGTAAAGAAAGAATTCTCAGAAGAATTTCTGCGATGCGAAACAGTTTGCGCGAGAGTAAATTATCGCTCGAAACGAGAAAATAGAGGAAAATCTAGGGTAAATGGTAAATAAATGAAGCACCGCTCGACCCGCTAACTGTACACGCGCACTTGAGCGATAAATTGTCCGAGTTTATATCATATTCACCGCAGAAACGCGAATCCGTGTGCATACGATGACACATACAACACATGGCAAAGCCACAGGAAAGCACGGGAGGGTAAGAGAAGTTTTGAGAGCACTACGAAGTATAGAAGCTCATCGACGCGTCAAAGTGGTCTCCACCAATTTCATAGGGAGGTGAGCAAACAGGGGTTCTCAAACCATTCTTCCATTTACCTACATCTGCCATTCCAACTGAAATATTTTTTCTCGAAATATCTTTATCTCTCGCGAAGGAACTGGCTGGATTAATTTTTGCGTTTTGTTTGCCTCTTGATTTTGTTTGAGCTTTAAACTGAAACTTGATGGACTCGTTTTAAAATTTGTGGGGATGTTTTCTGTGGATTGTCTCATGTTACTTTCTTGCTTACACCTGGTAAAAATGCATTTGAATCGAACTAGTATTTCAGCGAATATCGCAGATATCAGGGAAAATTATCGACGCTCGTCATAATCGAAAGGTTATATAACTGCGATACCATTGCACACGTACATTACGCAACAGTATTATTTGCTCGCAGCCCCTATAAATCCCATTAGCTTTCATTAAGATTCGTCTGTAATCTGCATTAAACGAGCTCAGTCTCCGACAGAAAGTTAACAGAAATATTGTTAGGACAATTACCTAGAACGCTGCGAATTAATCGGATCGGTGTTTTTTTAATCGATTCGCTGATTTTTCCACGAGAAAATTTAACGTGATATTAGTTTGCTTTGCATATTGCACACGGAGGTAAATTAGTTCAATGCGCGTGACAATATGAACGGCAAGTGCATATGGTTCTATTGAAAACCAATTATTATCATCGATGACCTTATGGCGAGTATAATAATGTCCATATAGATCATTCGCTTTAACCCTCTTCGGATTAGCTTCGTCCAATTTTCCTGTTGCTATTTATTATTTAATCTTTGTTAGGGATGCAATCCTCAAGACTATAAAGATTATTCAAAAGTAATTTTACTCGATGAAATCATTCCTTTGATCAAATGAAAATTGAGGAACGAATTGGGCAAAAATTATATTTACCTTCAGTGAGCAAAATTATATTCACCTTTTATAATTTAATTTCCTCTGTCAAAGGGTGAACTGAATTCTTCTACGCTTCCAAATTTGAAGATACACATTCAGACATCAGACACTATTTAATTTACAGACTGCCAGAATAATTTTCAAGTTTAACAATTTAAACGATGGTGAATTTGAAAACATCCTGAGTTTGTAAATTGTAAAAAAATTGCAAAATTTAAAGATTTCTAATATACCCAAAAATGTTCAGGTTTGAAATATTAATTTGCAAGAGTAAAATAATGTTTATCAGAGAAGAATTGATGCAACAGATTTCACATAAGAGTAACATGTCTCCGGATATAAAAAACGTCGAAATCTCGGCGACTGGCGAATTGCTGATCCCTGCGACGCCCTTAAATATACATTATGACTCCGAATTATAACAAGCGTCCCGAGATTATGCAAATGTTTAATCGCGAAGGAGCCCGCTAATGGGAAGAAATTGCAACGCTGGCGTCAGATTAAGAGTCGCCCTCTCAAGAAGCAACCCTGCAGAGACAGCGAACAGTAACCTCCCTAAGAACTCCTTCCCTTAACCGCTCGCACCCCTTTCACACCCCATACCCGTGCTTGTCGGCTCTGCCGAGATAAGGATTTAATTTTTGGCCACCTTTAATCCTAATTCCGAGTTACTTAGAGGTGCCACCTTGCTGCACCCTTTACCCTCATCTTACCATAACTACCCTTAACTGTCCATTTTCAAACTATTATCGATACTATTCTTATTTTTAAATATTTAATGTACCTGCAATTGCTTTACTTTTAAATATGTGTCATTTATGTCATAAGATTCTTGTCAATGAAAAAATATGAACATTCTGAATTTGTCTTCGGTACTAAATGGGTTATAAAAGCAGTAAAATGTTTGTATCAACTAATACTTAAAATAACGTTTTCTTGAAAAATGCCGTGTCACGAAATTGATGATTGAAATCAACATAGTCGAGGGTTAATTGCTCTATCGATTTCTTACCGAATAAAAATATGTCATCTAATGGCGATAAAGTTTCTGATTAAATTTCGATACCTGTTGCACGCGTCCAGGATTTTTCGAAAACGAAGAATCGTTTCGAAAGCGACGGTTAAAAAAAGAGGGTGAAAATAACGGATCAATTCGATTCCGGCAATATTCCACGGTTGCAAACTTAATTACTTTTGTTTCCGTGTTTAAAGGAACTATCGCAACGGGACAAACAAACGGAACAAAGAGAGGAGCATTTTAGTTGACTGAAAACGAGAGGACGATTGATCGAATGAAACAACAGCAGCAGGAAACGAGAAGCAAGAGCAAACGTTACACAATGAAAACCGATCCCGTTCCATCTCTGGACTAATTGAAAATGTTTCATCGTCTAAATTAATGTAAATATTATTATTCCTTTCCATGATGGCGCGTCGCTTTTTCGGATAATCGCTTCGGACGATAATAAGATCTTTTCCTCGACGACCCTGCCGCGCTTCAACGTGTCGTCGCCGGCTGTGAAGAGACACAATTTCTTGCCCGAAAGGTTCTTTAGTTTTAATCTCGTTACTTAAATTCTATCAAGGGGATAACACCTATTAATTCGTTCCCAGAATGAACTCATTCAAGAAGCTCAACTTGTTCGTGATACGACATTGTCAGAAAGGTCTTCGATCCCCTTCTGATTCACCGAAATAAAAGAATACGGAACCCTTAGGTCCATCAGGTACCGGATCGTTTACAATTATTAGGTTTATTTTATTTTTCATGTCACTCTATTTTTCCTTTTTATATCTTTCGTGTGTAGGATCTATCATCCCTAATTTTTCGGATTGAGGGAATTTTATTGCGTTCATTGTCCAACAATCTAATTTGAAAACCTTTGCAGTGTAATTTTGGCAAAAATTTCTCGGGTTTATACGTCCCTTCAATTTAATTATTTCTTTCAAATTCTCTCTTAATTGGCACTGACGTGTCAACCACAGCTTGCCGGACTTCAAGCAGGGATTATAAGATTACAAGCTAAGTTTCCAGGTTAAGGGGATATAAACAACTTTGCAACCTACACCTGCATGTCTAATGCTGAGTTGATAGAAAATTTAGTAAAAGAAATTGTTTCAAATGTCTACTTCTTTAGAAAAGTATAGAGATTTAGCAAGCTTGAGATGAGACATGAAATTTAATTATTGAAACTATAAAATTATGATCTATATGTATGTCCACCTGTATGTTCAACATATCACATAAAATTAAATAAAATAATTTTAAAAAATCCATTTGTTCATCAAAGTATGAGGGAGACTAAATATGAGACCTAACCAAACTTGAGACAAAATTAAATTCTCAAGATTATTAAATTAAATGATGTACATGATTTTGAGTCTGTCAGAACCCACATGATTTTCAATCTATCTGACTCCACATAATTTTCAATCTATCAAATCCACGTCATTTTGACTCTTCTTGAATTCACATAATTTTGAGTCTGTCTGAGTCCACATAATTTTCAATCCTGTTGACTCCACATAATTTTCAATCTATCAAATCCAGCTAATTTTGAATCTGCTGCATCCACATAACTTAATTGTATTATACTTGTACCGTACTGAATAAGGTACTTCTTAATAACACCATTCAAACAAAAATATAACAAAATTGTAGATAGCATCATAAAAGAGTCCCATCGTTCAATTCCGAAATAGAAATACAAAAAAATTAGTAACCAGATTGCAAAATAAAAGAGTCCCGTTACCGTTCAAGAAAACGTGCCACAGTGTGTGTAGAATATCCTGAGCGGATTAATGAACTCGGTACACGTATTAGCAGAATTTTCACCCTCATTTTGTCACGTTATTGCGAGACGAGCTTCCTCGTGTTTCCTGTGAACCAGCGTTACCCAGTTGTACAAACAATTAAACTAATTGTTAAAGTGATAAATACATATGCGCGCCCAGTATTCCCGGAGGATCGATATACTCCGTGTGTACACGGGGTGTACCTGCCTACGTACTCAACTATATAGCAAACATGCTGTTACAAGAGCTTCTCCAAGTGGAACGTGTTGTTCTTACTCGTAATGTGAACACACGTAACATCGCCGAGAGAGAGGGATCATTGGATGAAGAGATACGTGAAAGACACATGCATAATGCACTTCGTAAACAGAAACATTATCTTTCAATTTATTTTCACTTTGGCAACCCTCTGCGAAATTTGATTTTAAATCAATATTTTTCACTGTACTCAAATATTTTTTTAATAAATGTGTGCGTACAAATATTTTTTCAATAAATCATTGCATAATGTATGAGTCCAAATATTTTTTCAGCAAATCATTGCATAAATGTATTATTGATGTCCGTGCTGTATAGCGGAGTGTAGGAAAGTTTTTCATCGGGAAAGATATAGAAACGAAGTATCCAATTAAACGGGATCTAATTATATCAATCATAATTATATCCCTACTACTTGAAAGCGAGATAAACGGTGCTCGTAACGACAAAGCTCGTTTCATTGTCGCTCTGTCCCCTTGCACTCCAATAATTAATTTTTTAACGAATCAGGTAAATTCCAAGCGCAATCCCCTTGTTAATTCATCGAAATGTTTATTCAACGTTCCACGCATACTTTATCCCACGTTTGTAAATACACTATATGGTGGAACGTACGGATGACAACGGGTTTACATCGTGCCCGATGCTTCGATTGAAAACGCGATTATTCCGTTACACGTATGTACTGTCACAAACACGATGTTTGCTCTGGTCGTGAAATAAGTTGCTATTTTATCGCCATATTTACATTTCTTCGAGTTGATTAGAATGTGAACACGAATTTTTTACTTCCATGAAACTTAACCTGTAAACTCATAAAACTGCAAGATTTATACAAAGGTTTGGAGAAATTAAATCATTTTTTAAGGAAAATCGATACCCACAAAAATTTTGTTAAAGTTGTCCTGTTATAACGAAAGTCAAATACTTCGTGTGTTACAAATAAAAACAAACAAAATTTTATGCAACTCATATGCTCATAAAACGTATCATCAGCCTAACCTAACCTTGCAAATGTTCTGAAGTAATCGAATTTCCAACCTAACCTAGTAAATATTCGAAAGTAATCGAATTTCTAACCTAACCTAATAAATATCCCAAAGTAATCGAATTATCGACAAAAGATCCGCACCGCAGTTTTCCTATTTGCTCGACTGCAAAAATTTTCTTTACACAGATACTTACGTGTCGGTATAATACACTGTACGATTGACTGAGCATTAAATATCGCACTCTCCCAGCGAAGCTTTATTGAGAAAGCTGCTTTCTGCTCCCTGCTGTGAAATTGCTTTACGCCTACGTCGATAAATTCGAAAAAGCCTTTTGATATTTTCGTTGCCTTTTATACCTCGCCACGCTCCACGGAACTCCGCCACACATCTAGCATGTCAATCCGCTATCGTTCGCTGCACTTTCATTAACTCGATACAGCCCAAATAAATAATTAAGTGGCTCCACCTGGTAAGCAGCTTAACGTCGATTAACGTGTCACTCTTAATTTCACCGACGATTCTGTGACTCGTTAATTATTTCATCTACGTTTCTGGATTTTTAATATTTTATGCGATCAACGATCATACTTTCATTACAAGTTTCGTGGAAGAGTCTAACTGCGTATTTTCTGATTTCTTATGAAATATTTCGTAACGTAGTTTAATTGCACTATGATTTGTAAGGTGCGTCAGAATGCAGCTACAATATTAAAACGGAAAAAGTTGAAATGTATTCAGCAATTCTTGACTAGTTAACAATTCGTAACTGAGTTATAACTGGACTTGAACATCAGATTGAAGTTTATTCAAAATTCGAGTAAGATTTGTCACAACTGCGAGTGCGTCAGACAGTGCAAGACTTCAAAATTTTTATTTAAATTTCCCTCAACCTGGATTTTTATAAAACTTATACTGAAACGATCAGTTGATGGATTCATACGAAGATTTAATTTTCGATTTTGCAGGAACGTATCGCGATTGTTAACGTTCGATTGCAGGAAAGTATTAATTACTGAAAGTACAAGTTTACCGAGGATCTCAATTATAGCTTGAAAGACTGAACCATAAGAATATATCGTGGCAGGTTAATGAAGGCGGAAGAAGGAAGATATCCAAGCTATTCAGGAAGCGAAGCACTCAAGAAAGTTAAGTTTACAATCAGGTACGTTGAGAGGAAAGGTAAACCTACCGTCCTCTTACAAGTTATAACCACCAGCCACGGCTAATGGCTCCGAGCATCAAATGACACGCGACAAAATAAAATGTCCCTTATAAAGAGCTTCTTATTTCAGAAGGCATCACGCACATGCTGCTATAGAAAGGGTTTTTAAAGACGTTCCCGTAATGGCAGCTGCAAATGGAACCCACAAATTTATATCCTTCCATAGTTTCCTATCGCCTTCATTCAAATTTACCCTCTCCAACTTGCAATACTTTTTATAGATAATCCTTTTAAACTATTTACAGTTAGACTCTGTAGTTTCGAATAGAAGAAATTTCTAACCTATAAAATTCACGTATCTTTTCTTCAAACTTTTCACATTTTTTATACATTAATTTTAATTATCTTTTTGCTGGAAAATTACAATATTTTAAATGTCGAATTCCAAAAAAAAGGAAAGAATTTATCCGAGAGAAGAAATATTCATATGTAAGTATTCGAAAAATTGCAACAATTCAAATTTGCTATTCGATGTAACAATTTGAAAGAACTGTACCTTTGACCATGTCGTTTTCATCACAGGTTCAAGTAAACCCGCTTTACACAACAATTTTTACTGTTTAATTTGCATTTTAAAACATTATTAAGCTTCAAAATTTAATATTTCAATTGCAATCCGTCATAAATTATTCATGGAAACAGGAGATACAAAAGTTGCTACTCATTCGGGGCAGAAAATTTTCATAAAAATTCATTTATTCACTTAGTCGCGAAAAAGTGGCTATTTTACTTGTCATATTTTCGTCCACCCATAGAGATATTCATTTTTATTACACATTCTCGTACAGAGTCATTTTCTCGGAACTGATATTTTGCATAGATGCATCTTTTTCATATATAACGATTAATATCTGCACTTTTGTTTGAGGAGACACCAAATTTTTTATTCGACACATCATGTTACACTTTCTGGACAAATTATTTGGAAGATGAAAAAAACAAATTTTTCAAACACGTTTGACAATGAGTTTAAAAAGTGGTATTCATAGAAGAAACTAAGAAATCAGTAATATGTTTAATTCAGGAGTATTCATAGGAGAAATTGAAAATTCGGCAACGTTTTAAAA
Organism: Megachile lagopoda; assembly: GCA_036983795.1. Lineage (NCBI taxonomy): Eukaryota > Metazoa > Arthropoda > Insecta > Hymenoptera > Megachilidae > Megachile > Megachile lagopoda. Next base: position 9,794,309 of record CM072798.1, read on the forward strand.
AACGTTGTTCACAGAAGAAACCAAAACTTCTACAACCTGTTTAAAAAGGGGTGTTCACAGAACTTGAAAATTCTGCAACGTCTTTGAAAAGAGGGGTGGAATCTAAAAATTTAACAAGGAGTTTTGAAAAAAATATCTACTAGAGAAATTTAAAATTTGAGAAAGAATTTATGGGAAGGGTGTTCACAGAAGAATCTGAAAATTCGATAAAGAGTTTAAAAAAAAATATCCACAGGAGAAATTTGAAATTTGACAAAGAATTTAGAAAGTGGTGTTCACAGAAAAATCTAAAAATTCGACAAAGAATTTACAGAGGAATTTAAAAATTTGACAAAGAATTTAAAAAAGAATATCCACGGAAGAAACTTAAAATTTGACAAAGCGTCGAAAAGAAGGGTGTTCGCAGAAGCTAAAAATTCGACAAGGGTTTAAAAAGGGTGTTCACGGAAGAAGCTAAAAATTCGACGAGGTTTCCAATAGTATCTCATTAAAGTATCGAGGGAGAATCTATCCCTAGCAATTTCTGAATAGTGAACAGTTGAAAGATGATCGGAAAGCAAAGAAACTCCGATTTGACCTTGCAACCCTCGTTCTTCGCCGGCGTGCTCGTTTCCGCCGATGTGAAATTACCGTGAAAACGCAATTGAAAACGCCCACGTAAATATGATTCGAATCGGGGTGGAAGAGCGTCGAAGGGGGATGAAACGATGAGCAAGCAACACCCCGGACAAACTGAATTTCGCGAGTTTCGACACTTCCGACATATTCTTTGTCGACATCCCCTGCAACGTTAACAGCGAAGACAATATGTCGCGTCCAAAGGAGTCCCGAAAGTCGTGGAGAATGTTCGAAAGCGTAATCCTCGGAGAAGGATCAATCTGGGAACTCTTAAAATTTCTTCCAAAGTACGAGACAACTTCTGATTGAGAAAGTCTCGATCACAAACAATGTTCTCCGAGCGATTATAAAGTTGTCCAAAAGGGCGAGAGAGAAGCTCTAATTGTTACGAGGGATACAACTTTAAATTAAAATTCGTGTATCGATTTATAAATCCGCTTTGCGACGATCGGAAACTTCTTCCCGCCTTGAATAATCTCCGGATTAAATTATGTTTCCTATCGCTCCAGTATTTGCATACCATTTCCTGATAATTGTGAGATTTACTTGATCTTACAAACCTAGAAATGTACCTCGAATTTAATAATAGGGGTGTTAATATTAATACGAGAAATACTTCCATTTTTTCATAATGGTGATAATCGTATATCGTTACGTAAATAACGTATATTGTTACAATAAAATTAAAACACAAATTTGTAACTTCTCACGTGATATTTATTAAAATTCAATGTACTTGAAATTTAAAGTGAAATATAAAAGTACGTTCAAGAACGAGAGGCAAAAATATTTACAAGACAAAGTCAAGGTAACAATTGACTGTTCAGATTTAATACTAAACATACAACTTGTGCGCCGTTTAATCGTCTACGAAGTTGAGCAGTTGCCGATATAGTCATACTAACAGAGTTGCGAACAATCGGAACGGTATTAATAATAACTTGAAAACTTTGTTTAACGACGCAACTACTCCCGGAGATTCGTGTCGCTTCGGAACCGTTCGAGGAAGCATCGAATCACTTCCGTTTCGAGCAATTAACAAATTAATCTGGAATTACATTGAAAGTTTCTTACTTACCGTGTCGAAGAGGATGCATCAGCCGGCGATATTGGTGGAGGATCGCGAATTGCCCGCACCGGCCTCGATCGCGTTTACGGCTCACAAATGGCCTCACAATTCAAAAAACACGACGACCCCACTAGTTTTTCCGCGGTGCTTGTTAGAATGCCGAGATGTCACGTGTAACACCGACACACGAGCAAACTCGTGGCCCCCCACGTGACGTGTCATGTGCGTGCCCGCATGAAACGGGACCAGGTGCCATTCTCGGCAGCGTCCAATTAAAAATCGAGACGAGTCGATCGAGCTCCTGAATCTGACAGCACTAGGGAATATACAAATTTTCTTATGGGAAGAAAAGCACTGCAGAATACTACCGTAGTAGTTAATCAAAATATGGGAATATAAAAATTTAGGTGAACTTAATTAGACAGTTTTGAGCACGTAAATCGAGTGATACGTCACATCACGGACTGGCACAGAGGGTGAATGATAAGAGAAACGTGTCAGATGAGTCTAATTCAGGCGCTCGATGGAACGCGTACGTGACCGAACAAGCGAGCCTCGAGACCAAAGGACACTCTGTTTAAAGCGAATGCCTGAACGGAAGTGTTAGGCAGATATGTTGCAAAGTCCGGGAAAATCTACTGCGCGGAAACGACAGCATCCGAGAGAAGCTCGAGACAAGGGGTTGTCGACTGTGCGGATGCGGACGTTAGACTGAAGCGGTGGTAGGATTCACTTGGAGGATCGCGTTGGACGGTCATTGGCGATCGGGAGTGGCTCTGACTTGATTTAGAAGGACGCATGCGCGCCCCTTTTTCAACCAAAAGACCCCACTAACGGGCTCAGGCGTTTTCCACCTTCCTACGACTCCCTTACACCCCTAACCACCACCGACACACTATTCAGAAGCGTGCTACGACTAAAGGGTAGGGTGGATAGGTGATACGGTGACGAGACACCTATATGTGCGGTATATCGGCTCGGTCCGAAGGGAACAAGGAAGGGAAACGGAAGGGTGCGCGCGCGACCACCCCTTCTTCTTCTTCTTCTTACTGTTCGAGTAGCAGCGTCGGAAGAGTGGTCGAGAAACTCTACTTCCTTGGTTAGACTACGTTAGGCAACATACACTGTCGGGCAAAAGTATGAGACCATCTTATTCAAGATTACGTTATATGACTCCGGCCGCGAGAGATAAATTCTGTGCATATGTCACCTTGTTTCGATGACGAATTTTTTTAAATTGTCTGCTATTTCAATTGCACTCTGCAATTATTGTGTACGAATGATAGAGTAATTCTTACTTATATTGCATGTGGTTATACGGTAAATTATTGCACATGTCACATGTGTTGTTCATTTAATACTTAAACACCGGATCAACATCTACGAGTTCATCTGTGAATTGCAGACTGTATTTATTACATACGAGTGATATTATATACGAATGAATTGGTGCTTATAGTAAATTATCGCATGCTATTGCACACGATAAACTATTGCAGTAAATCACATATGTGGTTGTCCACTTAATACCTAAATAAATCAACATCTACAAGTTCATATGATTAGATTGAAAACTTACTGTTCTCTTTCACTAGATGACATTTAATTTTTGTGTCATTCTCATCAACTGTGGCCACATGTCTGCAAGCATTTTAGAGTATCTTATTTATCTTATGTATTTTGACAACGTAGGATATGTAGGATAAATTCAATATTGCTGTAGATTCTGAAACACTTAGGACAATATTTAAGTTTTTGACACTGGAACAACCAGTATTTATAGCTAAAAGCAAAGTGTATACTGATAGCTAAGTTAAAAATAAAGAGCAGTCAAATAATTTATATAATATGAATCTATCACAAAATGGCAGCTATCAGTTCCAAACTAAAAATTAATAACCTAGAACACTCGGTATTTCCCATAGAAGTGTAATATTGTATGTAACACGAATGGTTGGTCCTGGCATACTTGTAAAATTCAGAAAATTTACTCCAGACGAAAATGACCTCAGAATCATGTAACAAGAATTTAGCAACAGGGTAGTGAGAATTTTCTTAGGTAACATTATCTGCAGCGAACATTCTGACCTATGAAGACAAACAGAACCTTATCCCTAGTGATTGCTAATACCCTGACATGTTACACGATATCGTGACTATCGAGCGACACGGTATTTTCGAGGGATAATAATGATTCAGATGGAGATTACAATGATGCGCCCCATGATCGAGTACCCGATGAATGGGGATGCTTTTAATAGAGCCATACCTGTCACATGAGTTAGCCTCAAAAATGATAGGTTTGTCGACGGATATAAATCCATTGATACGCGTCTACGCGCATCATCGTCGTAGTATTTATGGGGATCTATGATGAGACAAGAGGGGAAAAATGATACCTGGCTATTGTTACAATCGTATCCGTATGAAATATTATTTTTCCTTCGTGCGACCGAAGCGGAAATGATAAATACCTCGTGGAGGAGGAACCGGCGAACCACGGAATCGAATATATTATACCGCTAATAATCCAATTATCGGATCGGAATCGTGCATCGATCGTGACACCGTTTCAACGCACGATGAACAGACGCGTCACGTACGTATGTTTCTGTCGCATGATTTAGGCGTTTCATACAACAACACCGAGGCCGACGGTGTACAAATTCGCGACACAGCGACGCGTGTCCAGGTAGATATACAGGCGGGTCCGTTTCGGCCGCAGAAGCGTGATTTGTCAACCAATGAAAGGGGAGTGAGGGCTAGTTAGAGCCGTATTCATTACAAATTACAGACCATGGACCGGTTTTATGATACCACAGGAACGCGAGGCGTACGCACGATACGGTCGTGTGCTTGTTTTGCGGTGTGGCCCCTTTTAATCCCCCACAAACGTTCATTTTCTGGTCAATTATTGCTAATTTTCGTCGGAACCAAGGATTTGCGACCGACTGTCGGCAGATTTGATGCGATCTAAGCGCTAGTCATAAAGGGGCTGATTTGCCTCTCTGTTCCTGTACACTCGCTATTTTTGAATAACGTCGGGGGAAAGCTGGATGGTTCCACAAATATTTATGTAACAAGTGCATTATTTTTTTAATTTACCAATTTACAAATTCTACAAATTGTAGAATTTCTACGTCAGACGTAGATTTCTAGATAGGTATTATTAGTTCGTTCCCAAGTCTATATCTCCATATTCATGCATCTCTAGATTTCTAGATTTGTATCCTCCACATTCAAGTACCTCCAGATTTCCAAATTTTCAGATTTTTAAATTCATTGGATCCCTAGATTTCTAGATCTCTAGGACCTCAAGTGAGCATATCTCCACATCTGTACATCTCCAGATTCCTACATCCACAAGTGCGTCACAGGTGCGTCACTCTCAGAATTTATAAAAATAAATTTATTTTACTTCTCGGTTTTATCAGTGTGTGTGTAATTGTCCATTAACATATTTATTATATGAATACTCTTTTCACTTTAATCGCAATTCCTTTAAATACCCTGTCATTACCCTGTCATTTTATTTTTAAACATTCGTGTAAAAATAAAAATTTCCCGATGCAAAAATGAATCTATCGTAGAAATCTAACTAATGAAGTCATCTAACTGATAAAACTAAAAGAGTAATCTAACTAATAGGAATTTGAAATGTATATCAGGAAAGTGCGTCGATTATCGAGTCGAAGAGCACAAGGCGTAGAAAATCGGCGAGTAGATCATACGAGTTAAAACGTATATCGCTTATATTTGCACGTGAGACAGTAAAACGTGTCAATCTCGTATCCGGGGTAACAATCTCGTCCGTGACACACGGTTACACACGGTCGTAAAAGGGAGTCCAATAAAATTATAGGGATCGGGACACGGTGATCGCTCAAATATCGCGCAAAGAATCCTATCGATTTTTCCAGCGGCGATATACGGTAGATAAAATTGTTATAATTTGAGGTAACACGTCGTTGATATTAACACGCTGAACCGGTGTCCGGCGCCATCGATTGTGTCGCAACACATGTCCCCGTTTCAAATCGTTCGCTGTGCGAAGCTCGATAAGTGGTTTCAGGCTGAGCTTTCTCTCTTAATGAAGGTGTCAACACGTGGCTTCTCAATTTTAATTATGACGAAGCTCCTGCGAACGATCCCCTATTTTATTTCGCCTGTGTTTTACTTTGTCATGCTCACATATGTTCACATATGCTCACATATGACTATGTTCACATATCTTCACATATGATTATGTTCATATATCTTCAGATATGACTATGATCACATATCTTCACATATGATTATGTTCATATATCTTCAGATATGACTATGATCACATATCTTCACATATGATTATGTTCACATATGTTCACATATGACTATATTCACATATCCTCACATATGACTATGCTCACATATCTTCACATATGACTATGTTCACATATCTTCACATATGATTATGTTCACATATGTTCCCATATGACTGTTTTCACATATGTTCACATATGACAAATCTTACTTGAATTTTTAACACTTTGAATTTGAAATACGATTAACATAATGAAGGATTGCTGAGTGCAAAATTTTAACCCTTTATAAAGAATGACTCAAAGCATCATTCGATGTAAATCAATTTTAAATAAATATTTTATAACTGAATTTATAGTATTATACATGTGGTGTATAATAGTGAAGCGGACAATAGTGGTAATAATAAATAAATCTTAAATGAATTCAGCAAATTTTAATAAAATACCATCGACTAAGGGTTAACTTTCGTAATTTCTTTTTAATATCATAGCATCTGACAGATCGTCAACAGTCGATTGCGCCGTCTAAATGCGTGAATTAATACGTTAATTTATCAGCGAAACGTGCATAACCGGCAGCGACGTGACCGTCTTGGTAGCAAATAAAATTCTTTCCGAGCTGCCACACCCTCGAAACAGGAGCCAGCATTAACGAGGTTGAAGCGTTAAGTTAAGTGCCGTTAAGTCATGTCAAAATTATGCGGCACGGCAGTTTGGACAATTTTCCGGCCGTTTAAACCGCAATATCTTCCCGTTGCCGACGTCAACCCCTTCCTTTTCACGTTTTAGCAACGGCGTTGAAAATCTGCGCGATCGCGAACCACCCCGAGATATCGCGTTTTTCACGCCCTGTACACGCGAGTATATTCGCGTAGTTTTCATCGACGCAGATTTGGAAATTATGCAAATTCGATGACGAACCCTGACTCCCTCGCTCAACCATCAGGAAATATTCATCCCGAATGCCTTTCAACCCTTGCTACGTTCCTCCTTTTTCACCGTTCGTTACCACAGTTTTAGACCTCCATTTTCTACTGGCATTTGACACTTTTTACAATCCCGTTATTCGAATTTAAACGTGCGATTGATAGAAAAATTATCTCTTCAAAGGGTCACAGACTTTGATCAAATTTAATTGTGTTTAAAATTACTCGTTCGAAATATTTGTAAGGAAATTTTTGTTAACAATTCATTTTGTTAACAATTGATTTAACTTGACAAATTAGGAATTAATGTTAATGTTGATGTAACAACTGATGGATTTAATCGGGACTGAAAATGTTACTCTTCGTATCGACACGTTACAGAAAATGAAAGAGTGAATAAACTTGATAGACATACGTATAGCATAAAGAATGATTAATACATACGTTATCGGCAATTTATCGACCTTAACTTTGGAAACAAAATATGTTTCCACATTTAAACCGATGTATCGCAAGATCACCGATAGAGATACAAGTTAATTATCTTAGAATTCATTTTAATTGAACACCATCACGTGATACCTGAGTTAATAAAGGTCTGCAACGGAAATTCCTTTTTATTCCGTGCTCTTCATTAATTTCCTGTTATTTGACCCGTGTACAGGGCACACTTAATTTATGTATATTAAATTACAACGAATAATATTTATAAGCTGCGTCGCTCTTTTTAATAAATAAGTAATATCCCAATAATCTGGAATTACGTGTTTCACTGAATAAGCAATCGATAAACATTTCCCTTCTGCGAATATATCACCAATTACTTCAGTAATTTCATTTATTGTGTATGCTGATCAATATTCAGGAAATAACAGACCGATCATTATTAAATGTTTACTTCGCTTTGATCGGAATTAACGGTATAAAGCCGTCGGTTCCTAATTAAGGTGTTGACTTAATGTTGGAAAAAACAAGTAGGGTAATCACTTACCAGATGTACGAATTAATAATGTAATAATACTTCATTTTTTGGGGAGAAGTTTGAATTTTGGGAGAAGGAAGAAGTGCTTTATTCAAAATCTATTTACCATCTGTATTCCAAATCCCCTAAGAGTTCACATTTCGAAAGAGACCAGTCTCCGCCATTTTACGACGGATTAGCTGTGTTCCTGGAAAACCGGGATCGACGGTGTTTTGAAAGAGGTAGCAGGACAATAACATAGGACTGTGAAGTCCTTGAGTCTCGTACCTGCCAGCGCAGAAATTATTAACCGTAGGATGTTTCTCTAATACTTCTAAATTGAGAATTGGGGGGATTGAAATTTCGGGATTCGAGAATTTGGGAGATGGAAAGTTGGGGAAATTGGAATTTAGGGGTTGGAAAATTGGGGAAATTGAAATTTGGGGGTTGGAAAATTGGGGAGATTGAAATTTGGGGATTTTAGAATTTGGGAAATTGGAATTTGGGGGTTGGAAAATTGGGGAAATTGAAATTTGAGGATTTTAGAATTGGGGAGATTGAAATTTGGAGATTTGAGAATTGGGGAGATTGAAATTTGGAGATTTGAGAATTGGGGAGATTGAAATTTGGGGATTCGAGAATTGGGGAGATTGAAATTTGGGGGTTGGAAAATTGGGGAAATTGAAATTTGGGGATTTTAGAATTGGGGAGATTGAAATTTGGGGATTTTAGAATTTGGGAGATTGAAATTTGGAGATTTTAGAATTTGGGAGATTGAAATTTGGGAATTTTAGAATTCGAGAGATTGAAATTTGGGGATTCGAGAATTTGAGAAATTGTAATTTGGGAATTTTAGAATTCGAGAGATTGAAATTTGGGGATTCGACAGTCAAAGAGATTGAAATTTGAAGATTTGGAAATTGAGAAGCTTAAAATTTGATGATCTGAGTATTAGAAATATTGAAATCTGAGGGTTAACAATCAAGTAAATTGAAATATCCAATGTAACATGAAATCAATCGAAATTCTCCATCTATCTTACCAAAACTATCTTTATAATTTGCAGCCAATTTCTGTGTAAAAATGACCCCACATTACTGAAGCGAAATAAAAATGAAGACACAAGAGTTGGAAGACCCTAACTATTTACATCTCCGTTGATATTACGTAGATCACTTAGGTGTGTCATTCCCCTAGGTGTTTCACGTAGTAAATATCACGGGGCGAATCGTTTCGATCGTGTAAAAACGACGTAGTTTCCGGCTAACAGTTTTGTCGGGTTGTTAATGCTGCTTAACGTTACATTTAACCGGATTATTACGTAATAACGCGTGTATTGTACCGTGTGACTCGGAAATATATAAATATGCATTGGCTTATGGGGGTCGAATGCACGTGCAGCTCAGTCGAGTTAGAGCTGAATCGTTATGCTAACGAGTACATCGTGTTTTGCTGATGTACGTGGTTCTTTCGTGTGCGTTCGACGACACAGTCCTGTAAAAAGAAAAGGGAGAGCCTTCCCTTGACGTTAAGGTTTATCAGTAACGAGGGAGACCCTGAAATCATCTGCATTTGTCCGTGTTATAAAATACCTTGACGTACAATTTATCGGGACAAAATATCTCAACATTATTCTTTTCCTTTATCAGTAAATTAAATTGCAACTGTTCTGCTTTATCTCTGCTTTATCTGTATCACTAGATATAGAGAAAATTTTTGGTCGTAAAACACGACAATTTTATTACATTGTATCTATTCGTTATAAAATTCATGTCTTCCTGTAGGAATTTTAGAGATGTAGGAATCTAAGGATGTAGAACTAGCAATATAATTTCTAAAATATAGAGACTATAGAGACTGAAATATAGATAGAATTTTTGAAATATAACGAAGAATATAAAAACCTAGAAATGTACGTACAGAGATGCAACTTGGAGTTTGAAAAATCTACCTCTAAATCCAGTGACGTATAGTAACACATATATCAATCGCACAAACACACATGGCAGTTTTCTATCGAATATGGAGTTACATCAAATTTTATAAAATTTCGTCTCACATCTTTCATGTCAAATTAGGGAGATTTCGATCGCGTTCGTTACATAATGCGTATCGCATAGTACAGTATAGTATTTCATACTACAGTAGCTGCGTTATAAATGCATAAACATCCGCAGTCTAGTTATTACCATATGAGTGGTTTTCGAATTTTAAATAGAGCTTACACACGCGAAATAACATCGCGCAACGAACTGTATAGTAAAACATCGTTTGTCGACCCATTAGACGGACGTGTACGACCACTATTTTCGTAGTTTAATTTACTGTACAATTTTTACGGTACCTTTCACCTTTCCCTTTTCTTTGTACACCGTTTAATCGTTTTGATTCGTAAGCTCGATAACGACATGTAACGTGTCAAGTTTCACAAGCTTTTGGGAGTAAATATGGGAAGTGTGAGAGAAACATTCTACCATTGGTTAATAATTTCAATTTCCCCAATTCTAAAATCCCCAAATTTCAATCTCCCCAATTCTCAAACCCCCAAACCATATTTAATTGAAAAAAAAAAGTTGAAAGAGTCTTCATAAACCTGTGTACACAAGAAAAGATACAAACCGCTTCGAAATAAATCCCCCAAAAGCGTGGTATGAATGTACCAAAATCTAACCTCTAAAAGCTTGAGATAGAAATCTGCAAGATTCCCTGCACGTGTGTTTACCAGAGGGAAACTATCGAGCAGAGCGATCGCGCAAAAAATACGCTCGAAAGGAACATCCCCTATGACATTTCACAGCGCGAAACATGCGAGGGAAATAATATAAATAAATTACAATCACCGTGCCAGGAAGCATAGACATGAAAATAGACGGCATAACGTTGGTAAAAAAAAACCGTTAGCAGAGACGTTATCGATTCTTCTGTATCAGACACGTCGTCTTGTCGATACAATGTGTCCCGATTTAACGAACAGCCGGACTCAACGAGATAGATGTTGGCTGTGATAATGCAGATGTTCGATCGACGACGAACACGACATTTCGATAAACTGCCTCGAGGGGTGCAAACGATGAAAATCACAAAAGGTGAAAAAACGAATCGTGGAAATCACCTATGAACAGTTGTCCATGGTTGACGACGGGGGGAGTCGAATAAAATACACGAGTTGTAACCGATATATGGAATTAACTAAAGATGGCGGTAATAGGTAGATTTTGAAGATTATTTGATGGATAAAGTATCGTGGAAATTGTGTGAAATGTTTAGTGGATGCTGCGTAACGGAAGTGAAAATTTGCTGAGGAATTATTAATCGGAGGGAACAATTTTTCATCGAGCCGCGAGAGATAGAGAGGACAGACTTTTTCACGGGAATTTTACTATGGGGACATTAATCAACTACGTTGCGCGATAAAGCGTTGTTACAAAACGGTTAAAAGCAAATTATTGCTCGGACAGTGGCGTAACTGGCACTTCTGGGGCGGGGGTAGTTTTAACTGAGAGAAATTTGGGGGGTGGCAGGCGCAGAGAGGGAAATTCAGGGATTTGGGAATTGGGGAGATTGAAATTTGGGATTTGAAAAGTGGGGAGATGGAAATTTGGGGATTTGGGAATTGGGGAGATTGAAATTTCGGGATTTTAGAATTTGGGAGATGGAAATTTGGGGGTTTCAGAATTGAGGAAATTGAAATTTGAGGATTTGAGAATTGGGGAGATTGAAATTTAGGGATTTTGGAATTGGGAAAATTGAAATTTGGGGATTTTAGAATTTGGGAGATGGAAATTTGGAGATTTGAGAATTGGGGAAATTGAAATTTGGGAGATTGAAATTGGGGGATTTGAGAATTAGAGAAATTGAAATTTGAAGATTTGAGAATTGGGGAAATTGAAATTTAAATATTTGAATTGGAAAGTTTGGAATTTGGGGATCTGTCAATTTGGGAGATTAAAATTTAGAATTGAGAGATAAAGGTGTACAAATCGTTCAGAAATTAAAATTGCATAAAGAATTGCTATACCAGAGTGAAGATTAATAAAATAAGATACAGAAGTATTGTCTATATTTCAGAATGATATGAACTTCCGGTGTGTTCCTTTCTTTTCGTCTTCATGACACTAAGGAAGCAAAGAAGAACGAATCGAGAGAAAATGAGTCTTTGACAAGCTTGTCGCGATTCGACGAAGAAGATAAGGAAGAGGGCTCGTTGGGGTGCTTTGTGGTTTTTAACCATTCATTGCGACGATTTGAGTTCCCCGCAAATCGAGCCTCTACATTCGACAAGAAGAAAATGAGAATATTATTTGCGGGCCAATCGACATCAAAGAACGAAAATTATTATTTTTTTTTTAACGACCCTCTTGTTATGCTCCCTCTTTTCTGTTAGGGTATCGATCACGTGTGCGGTGAATCACGTACATTTGTACAGTGATTCCATTTCAATGAATATGCATTTAGAAATCGAGACGAGAGGGAATCGGGTTGCTAAATTATCAAATTACTAATTTCTGAATTTCTGCGTTTGTGCTTGGATGTTTGGTATTTCTATATTTCTAATTTTTTGTTTCTAAACTTTTACATTTCTACATCTTTATATTTCTGTATTTCTAATTTTTTATGTCTTTAACTGTTTATATTTCTATGTCTTTATATTTCCATCTTCCAATATTTTCGTATCTCTTCGTTTCCACATCTCCACATTCCCAAATAACCAAATATCAAATTTCCAACATATTTGCAACATGAACTCCTGCAAATTTGAATCTGACCACACCCTCTCACCCAAGAATAATCCAAATTTTAAATAATAACTAATCAAATTTCCAGTCGAAGCGTGAGTCCCCCAACAATTGCCCAGGCATTAGATAAAAAAGAATAGAAAATCGGTGGCTCTGAGCCGCCGTAAAAATGATCAAGAGGATAAAGTTCATCAATCTTTCCGCTTCACGAGGTTGTCTTTCGAACGAAAAACGAAAGAAAATGCATCGATACAAGTTTCGGGAATTGAGATATCATGTGAACGATCTCTTTTAAGAATTTCCCGTGTGATGGATTGCTACCGTTTCAACGATGTTATTTCTTTGGCTACTTATGATCATTAACGATCCTATTTAGTGCGTTACATATTGGATCTTCTTTGGTGAACGACATCTTAGAATTTATTTCATGAGCTACATCTCAGATTTTATTTAACGAATCACATCTCTGGATTTATTTAGCGAGTTACTTGTCAGATTTTATTTAATGAATCACATCTTTGAATATATTTCTAAATTTCTATATTCCAAAATTTCTAAGTCTCCCAACATCTCAATTTTCAGATTCCCAAATCCTAAATTTGCATTTGAACTGCAACTGCGTCACGAGTGAGTCACGAGTGCGTCATTCGTGCGTCGCGAGTGTCACGAGTGCGTCGAGTGTGTCACGTGCGTCACGGGTGTCACGAGTGCGTCATTGGTGCGTCACGGGTGCGTCACGAGTGTGTCAGGAGCGCGTCATTAGTGCGTCACCAGTGTGTCACGAGTGCGTCATAGCTCACACGCCAATTCATGTGTTGGCATAAAGACTGATCATCAGTTCACTTGAAGAGTTATACAGCAATCATATGGCTCTCTATTGCTTAAAATATTAACACCATCGAACATAAGCTAGCAAAATCTTGGAATCGATGAGAAAGCGAACAGTCGTTCGCAACAACGATCATAATTAGAGTATATCAGATTATTATTTAACCGGGGCATAACAGTTTGGTAGTAAATCATAATCCATGACAAGCAGAGAAGCCCTCGTGGCGGACATAATCGATAGCCCAAACAAAAGGGACAGATCATTATTTCGATCTCAACGTGTGTCTACTCAAGCCATATATTGAGTGCTCGAATTTCTGTGACCTCCCTTCTAACGGATATGTCCACTAACCGGCCACGGGTTACTCGCCACTTATCGTGTCCTATTTATCATAGCTGGCATATTTCAGCCAGAGCCCAGGTAATATTTAGTACGTGCGGTTGCGTACGAGACCCGTATTTGCCTTGCACTTGAGTCAAGCCACGCTTCTGCCGGTATAATGACCACCCTCGATTCACCATGGATGGATTTATGTCCAATTACTTCTTTCTTATTCCTGTGTACCACGTTGGTGCATCCGTGATTGACAATCGTCTACTTGCATGGATGCGGTGATAACAAGCTTTAGACGAATAAGCTGTTTATGCAATTTAGTGTGCCGTAAACACTGACTCTGGTTAGATACGCTGGAATGTGGCGCTACAACTACCAAACCGGTCGAGTGACCATTCCACAAGATCCTTATTATAAATTACATCTGCATTGATCTTCAAGATAAGGAATTAATGTGTGTACTAATTTATGTTTTGTCATTCGGTGCTGAGGAGTCCAGAAATTGCAAGGTTCTGAAATTCCGAAATATTTAAATCGTCAAATTTTTAAATCCTGAAATCCACAAATCCCTAAATGTCCACATCCTCAAATTCGTAAATTCATAAATAAATTTTAGATACTGAAGTCGAAGAACTCCAAAAGTTAGCAAATTTCAAAGTCCACAATCTGCAAAATTTTGAAATTCCAAAAGTCCAAATTCCTAAACCTCCAAATCCTCAAATCTTCAAATCCTCAAATCCCCAAATCCTCAAATCTCCAACTCCACAAACTCGCATCTTCCCAAATCCCCAAATTTCCAAATTGCTAAATCCCAAAATCTCCAAATCCGTATATCCCCAAGCCCCAAATAAACATTCAGCCCTAAAAGAATTCGAGAGTCCCAAAATTTGGAAAAGCAAAGCCCCGAAAAGATCTGAAAGTTCCAATTACGAGGAGAAATTTCCCGAAAACCATTAATTGCATCCAAGTACATCGATCGATCGGAAATTTAACGAGTATTTCGTGCGACTAATTGGATTAGGTCTCCGGACGTTTTATATGGCGTGAATAAGTTGTCGTCGTAAGATGTGACTAAGTTTAGTTGTGTCGACACATAGAACGAACGCTTCAATTAAGACTTCACTTTCATTTACCCCCCAACGATTCGTCGCGGCACTCCAAGATATTACTTCATCGAAGCCCTTAAAATATCCCGTTTCGAACCTGCTGCGTGTCGCTTCGTTTGTTTAGACTGCTCGCAATAATAATAAATTGCTTTCAAATTGTTAGATAATTTGTCAGCCTTCCGGGAAACGAAGACGAACGAGCTCTAAATTTTGTCTATGTCATCGACACACGTTAGTGCGTAAAACCATCTACACATATATCACACATATGTGTATATATGTTATCTGTTGTTATTTAAGGCACAAGTTTATGTTAATTAATTCATTAATTAATCTGTGTCTTTGCAATATCTACACATGTACACATATGTGTACATATGTATATGTATATATGTACACATACATATACATAGTATATGTACACAATGTAGGGAGGTCATTTAATATTCGATTTCAGTAAAGATCAATTAGCATCTTGTTTCAATAAAGAGTGATTAAAGCAACAGAGCTCTGATTATCGTAATCACAGGGAATATTGTCGCAAACGATCCAATCAAACGAAAAAATGTTACACAGTTAAATAAAACTTCAATCGTGCAAAAAGTAATTACCATAGGTAACAATTTAGTTACTGTTTATATTTGCAACAGCGATTTCCGATATCAGATACAAAGTGAATAATATGAATAATATTTTAATTCATTAGTATTTTTGTGATATTTAAAGAGAAGATGTACGCATATAATGAAAGTATAAATAAAAAAATGAAGGAACGAAAAAAGAATTGTGCGATCGGTGGTTTAATAATGACAAAAAAGCTCCAATGTTATAAATCACTTATAAACTTCACGAATTATTCTAAATATGAACTATGCGATTTTATCCTAATATGTATCGAGCTTTCCTAGAATTATCGTTGTTGCGATATAATGCTTGCAAGGGATAAAAATCGATCTGTAACAAGCGCTATATCTATGAAGTGAATGCATATAAGGAGCATCTCTATACAGATACACGACCTAATTATCAATAATCCGATTCGTGCTTTCCAAAGACAGAAGCTGCTTGTTAGGCAGATCAAATTAATCGTTATAGATCATTCCGGTAGAAGGATAAGTCATAATTAGTGGCTGGGAAATACGATAATACGTCACAATCCCATAGCCTGATAACGATATGCAAAATTTAAGATATTAGATTGCGTTGGAATACGATTTATTAGTTAATTATTTTAAAATAATCAGGGTTTACTCATTTTGAGTGGAGAAATCTTAAAATTTATCCTGGAGGATTCGAAGGTTTAGGTATTTGGAAATATTTTAATTTAGGGGCTTTAATTTTTTAATTTAGAGATTTAGAAAATTAAGGCTAGGGATTTGGAAGATGGGGAGGTTAGAGGGTTAGGAGGTTAGAAATGAAACCTCCGATATAAAATAATCAATACCCAAGTGATCTCCACTATCACCCTGTAAAATATTCCCGTATGGCCATATAGCGAGAGTCCGGTGTGTAATAAATAATACAGAGACAGGGACAGATTAAGACACGAAAGAAGTAAGATACACACGTCCCGTATTGTCAAGATCGATTCGAAAACGACGGGTGGTCAACTTATTGCTCTGCGAGTGTGAATTGGTGAAATGAAGAGTGACGCGATCCTGACGTCCCGCCGAGAAATTAGGAGTTCGTCACTGTTCGCTAAGCGGAATTTATCGTTTCTGCGGGATCAACCGGTTCCTGTAAAGCCTCCCCTCGGTAAAAGGATTCTTAAATTTATGCAAGGGGTGTCGGGAGCTTGGAACGAGCAGCTGATGACTCCACGTTGGGACATACACTCTGATCGATAAATTTGTAAGTCGAATGATGAGCGTCGATAGATGCGGGAGAAATAGGGGACGAACGACGAACGGATCAGAATTTTATTTCGAAAGCGGTTTGCTCGATCGTATCGTGAAATTCGACGTGTGCATCGAATTTTTCGTGTTCCACGCAAGTGGAATATAAATCAACCGAATAATAAAACGCTCCTCGGTACTACTGTTCTATTTCAACGCCGTTGAAAACCTACGCTTCGCTTCACTCATCATCGCTTCGGTAATCATCAATTTTATCGAATTCTTTGATTCGTCATTTGTTTGCAAGCAAATTTTATTTTATATTCTGTCGCTTTTATGCGGGGATTCATTTTTCACTAACTTTTTTTACTTATTATCAGCTATTCTGCTGTTAATTTAAGGGCTGCAACTTGTTGGTTCTTGTTGGTGTTATAGTTGGTACTATAATATCTCTTTTAATTTAGGGATGCTGTTTTGTTATTACAACTATAATTTTTCTCTTAATTTGGACACTGTAATTTGTTAGTACCAACTATAATTTTGTATCGATTGACTCTATCTAATCTCAATTTACAAACAGATCGAGCTGTGATAACGTAAACGAAAACAGCTGAATGATCTCTTGACGATGTTATCAATATTTTCCACGATTTTCTTATTTAATCCCCACACGAATAAAAAGGTAGGGAACATATGGAAGCTCTCTGACTTTATCTACGCCGTGAAACTAGTCAAACAAAGGCAGATGTTTGTTACCGAATACGATGGAAACCGATAAGGGCAAAATTGAAACAATTCTCACACTCTATGAACGGTGATGACACCATTTCAAATATTTTTATTGTTATATGTAGTAATAATGGAAATGAGGAAAGGTTAGAAAAACTTGGTAAATGGGGAATTATTTAGACATTTTTGGATTTGAGAATGTGAAAATGTTTTACAAATGTTTGAATCTGAAGAATTTTTAAAAGTTCAAATATTCAAGGACACTGGAAAAAAAATTCAAAAATTTCGAAACGAAAAAATGTGAAGCCTGAAATCATCCCTAATAATAACAACTCTAGTGTGAATAATTAATTACATGATCACAGCATCAACGTGTCTTGCACGTCCATTTTCACCGAGGCAATGATCAGTGATCACGGATCGTATCTATCCGCGAACTAATAATATTCCACGTATTAATCAAACAATTAGCTTCTCTGTGATATTTAGTTGCTGGATCGCGAACAAATAGAACAGCGTGCCTGAAAATATATACATGTTTGTAGATGATAAACTATCACAATTGTATTTGTTATGCCATGTTCTGAGGGTTCATCGTCATCATGCAATTTCATTAACCGTAGCTAATTAGTGTCAAATCAATTCGTCACTTTCATAGTCATAATCAATGAGCTCTGACGAAATGGATTTCAATTGTTCGCTTGTTTAGCTATCTGAATAGCTTTTAAACGTATTTGAACAGAGAGAATCTATGGATTTACAGACGATGAATTCAAAATAAAGAACGCTTTCAACCAAATAATTTCCTCTTGACAGCTTGAATAATTAATAATCCCTTCTATCAAAAATATTTTGTCGGAATTCAATTTGTAAAATTGATTTCCATTCGTTGCTTATTATGGTATGCTTTGTATGGACATTTTAATTAAACAAACGGAAGGTCAAACGGGAGAAACTTTATTAAAACGAAGAAGTCTGGAAGATTAATCTTTGGTGGAGAATTATTTGAAATTATATTTTATCTGTATTTTTGAAATTTAAGAAAGATATTGGGACAATTTAATACAGATTCCATTTTGTTTTAAATATTGATAACATAGATTTCTATATGAAATGGCTGTTCGAGGGACACGTTGCGCCATCTAATGGCGATTTTATGTAGTCAAAGGAAAAGCTAAGAAAATCAATAACAAACATACTATCATTTAAAAGTTTTAAATTAAAACTATTATTGAAAATAATTCTATTTCTATTACAGACCTATTCACATATTTTTTGAAGGTTACATGGTTTGAACAGGAAACTGAAGTACCGACGTGAAAGTACTCTTGTTACGTGCTTTTCTAAGAGGATGATAGATGTCTCCAACACTTTGTATTTATCATACCATGATAAAACATTTTGGCGGGTTATTCAAACACAAAGTAACAATCCATACAAGATAATTACGTAATTGACTTTTTGTATTGAAAAATTTGAAATTAATTATAAATTAATAATTTGAATTACTTAAATTTCACCTTCAGTGATTATTAATTTTTATCAATAATCAGTGTCACAAAATTTACATAAGATTGTCAATTATTTTCAAATAACATAAAATTTAAAAATTACTGGATCAGTTTAAAAGATAAAATTCGTATAACATAACTCATATGTATAATTAATGTAGTAATGAAATGTTATAATACACAAACTAATTATCTCTAAATTTTATCTCCATAAAATTCTTAAACCAAATTGCAGAAAGTAATTTCATAAAATACTCTAGTATATTTTCAAGCATCATATTTTCGTGTGACCCAAAACTTTTCAATAAATTACAGCCACTATTTCGAATGATTTATCCATCACTGGTTCTCATTAACGATAAATCACGCGATCGATCTTTCACGCTGTCGCATCTACGCAAATCGCCTCACACCGCGGTTCTAATTACGCATCTTAATAAATTAGACGTTCAAGACAGAGTTAGAAAGCTCCGGTATTTTTGAAACCTCGTCGTCTTAATGAGCAATCGATAGAACAGAAAACTCCCTTGTGCGAATATGTGACCATTAATTACACAAATTTCACCGTAGAGAAACGTTTCTCGAAAACGCGTTACACTTTATTTTTTGAGATTGTTGTTGATCGTCGCAGAAACTCGTTAGTTTAAGTAATTTTCCTCGAGTGAGCAATTATAACATTTTTATTTGTAAATCACTAGATGATTGTACTCGATCATAACACTCTTATGTACTTCTGATTTATTTTCGATGATTCATTGTATACGATTCGTTGTACTTGTACAAAGTGTCTTGAGTCTAGTGGACAGGCACTTATGGGTGAAACTCTGCTACTTCGTTTCTAGTTTCTTTTTATTTCACTTCTCATGTGAATGCACTTGAGAAATATCTTCAAAATTTTTACTGAGTGCAGATTTATTAAATCCTACGATTTTACTGTAAATATATAGTTTGGGGATTTTACTGAAAATGTAAAATTTTGCAATTTTGAAAATATAATTTTTCATCATTTTACCGGAAAATATATTACAGGTTACACAATTTTGTTAAACTTTTGTACATCCAGTATATTTTATTTATAATAATATTTAATATAATTTGTTTGAATTCAGAATATTGACACCTTTCTTATGTTCCTCGATTATTTTCTAGTCTTCTTTCAAACATATTATCAAAATGATTTTTTTCTTGAAAACAGTAGTGTTCTTTAGAAATTTCATCCACTGTATAATTTTGTCGAAGTGTGTGTACTAATACAGTGATTGAATAATCATGTTGCTATCGAAGAATGTCTTATCAATGAAACTATTTCACACTTTGTTGAACACACATCCCGTCCATTCTTCAGAAGAGTACGAATGGCACGATGAGTGTTGAGAATCTATTTTGAAGGATGCAACATAGTGCAGAACTCAGCGATGCATCAAATCGTGAAACTATCGCTTCGAGTATTTCTTTTGGACGAAAGAACATTCTACTTTATTTACCAAAAAGCTTGAATATACCAAAAACCATAATACTTGAAAAGTAGTTATCTCATCTGACCACATGTTCTTTCAAAAAATCACAAGTAAAGTATAAATAAATCTTGAATTACCAAAAAGTATAAGTAAGAATTGTCATCTGATCAAATAAGTGATCATCAAATGTTACTTAAAGTGACCACAATTTATCCAGTAAACTGTCTCCATATTTCGTCTAATTCTGAAATTTTTGATCTTCTACTAAATGAAAGTCTACTAAATAAAAGTTGAGCTTGTTAAATTATTTGAACTAATAAAATTAAAAATATTTGAGTATGTATTTAAACTAAGAATGTAATCTTAACAATAACTTGTTAAGATTGCTCTAAAATGACTAATCTCATATCCCCATCTTTGACTGACTATATCTCCAAATGTTTACATCTCTAACCGTGCCACCACAAATTTTCGAAGGTCGACACGTGGAATTAGATAAACTGTCCAATACAACTCACTATTCTAAATAATCCAACATCAAAATAAATTTCGACCAATACATCGAGTTTCCCCGATAAATCACCACGCTAGAAAGTTTAATCGTTTCGAGGTAATAAGTACGACGTAAAAGTCCATAAATACGACATAAAATGTCCTTAACGAGTCGTTCGTAATCGATGTAACGAGCGTCTACTTAAATAGACGTTTTTGTTAAATCTGACACGAACGAGTGTTTCATGTTACAGGCTGACTTATTCCTTTCATTATGCGTTTGATTAATTTACCAGGTGCTTCACGCACGGTTATCTTAATATCTAACCTCGTGAGCGGTAGCCGAGTGGTACAGTTATGGAAAACACGCAAAACGGAAAAAGAATGAAAATGCGGCAAACTGCAGAGTAACGGTAGGTAGAACTGTGAAACACGGCAGTTAATTCGTTGCCCTAATCCGGGTTTATGCAAACTTGAAGAAATGGGATAAAATAGATCGTAATGATGATTTTAGATAGAGATGAACGACTTCGATTTTGTAGTCGATCGCGCCTTGGAACGGAACGATTAGCGGACCATGAACATAACAGTTCCATGCGGTACGGGAAAATATAATTGATGAAACGATACGGAAAATTTTTCCTGGATGTTTCGAGGTTTTATCACGTTATCGAAGTAGTGAAGGGTAGAACTTTTATGTTGAAATATTTCAAAATTCAAAATTGTATTGCAAAATTGTAATATTCCCAACTTTCTGTTCCCAACCCCAAATTCTCAAATCCTTAAGTACGCATCTCCCAAAATCCCCAAGTCCCCAAATCGTGAAACTGACATCTCCCAAAACCCCAAACCCCAAATCCCCAAATTCTCAAAACTTCAAACTCATATCCTTAAACCAAAATCCTTAAATCCTGAAACCCACATCTCCCAAAATCCCCAAATCCTGAAACCCACATCTCCCAAAATCCCTAAATCCCCAAACTCACATCTCCCATAACCCCAAAGTCCAAATCCTCAAACTCACCTCCCCCGAATCCCCAAATCCGAAGAACCTCCCCACAAAAAACTGCAAATTCCATCTCCAAATGCCCACCGCGAAAGTCTCTCAACTAATCAAGTATCTGTGAGAACGTGGTGTTCGAATACTCGATATGGTATCGTATCAATCGAGCAGATTCGATAAGGCAAGCAGACGCAAGCGGAAGGAGTAACGGAGCATCGGAGAGGAAAGGAAGAATGGACGCCGAAGAGGGGGCACCAACGTGGTTCCCATGCTCCATGGGCATCAAACCGAAGACAGAGGCAGCATTCGCGTGTCCTGCTCCTCAGTGGCCGATTCCTTTCTGTATCGTCTTGGTTGTACAGTACCGGTTAGACAACCACGCAGTGGCCAAGTGCTAGTGAACTTACCTGGGCAACATCCGACTGCTCGTTTTTTCGACGATCCACGGGAAACTGGTCTCGGGTCATGTTCGGCTGAGTATTCCACACCGTCTGTCGATCCTTGCTCGATGATTTGGGTAAGCTGCAAATTCAATGGGTTATGCAGTATTTTCTTTAATTCTATGTGTAACTTGCTGGCATAATGTTACTTAATGTACATGTAGGGACTAATGTTAAACACGTGTGAACAGATCATATTAAATAATCAGTCACGTGTTTGTATGTTTATCTGCTGTTAGTTCTATGTTCTACATTTTTAATATGTTAATGGTGTAACATGTAGGATTTGATATGACGTGTCTGTATGTTTATTTACTATGTTTCAAATTTTTGATATAACGTAACTGAATTTTGTAACATGTAGGAACATATATGACACCACTTGTCATATGTCACGCCACATGTGTCTATATGTTCATCTGTACTTTTATATTATACTTGTATATGAATTGATGTTTACAACTGTAACCGTATTTACTACTGGTCTGTAACATGTGTTTATAAATGTTATACGTTGGTTCTAATTTGCGTAGTAACGAGACTGACTCAGTATGATTCTTGCAAATTACCATGAAATTTAATTTAGTAATGAATGATATACTCTTAAAAAATGACACAAAAGTTTTAGAATCGTAAAATCTGAAAAACTCCTTCCAAAGTAAAATTGTACATAAAATTAGTACAGATATTGTAATCCGATATTTTGTTGTATTTGCTTGTATTGTTTCTGTGTGTATTTAGATGTTTTTTAAAAGCTCAAATAAGGTCCCTACTGTGCATGATGCTTGTGTAACCATAAACGATGACAGGTATACCATAAACAAAACAATCATACGAAGGCAACCGCTGCAGTACATTTGTATCTACTGGACTGCACGTGATTTGCTTAAAATAATTCCACTTGCATATATATATTGCATTCCTACTGCATGCATTATGCACAAGCTTTAATTCACTGCACTCGCTTGACGTCTGCGTTGCACCCAAACAACGATTAGCATATTTTGTACTTTGGAATGTGTACTTTGTAATTTGTATTGACTAGATCAGTATGAGCTGGACACAGCAATCTTTTTGTTTAATTTTAATATTTCGCTTGGAGTTTTCATTTGCAATTTTTTGTTTAATAACTGAAGGTTGTTGATTTTAAGAGAATGTATTGTGGTTAGGGTTATATTGGGGTTGTATTAAGGTTAGAGTCGTATTAGGTTAAATTTACATCAAGGATAGAGTCATATTAGGTTAGAGTTATATTCCCGAGCTCGACCCATCAATTTTGCTATTTTCTACAAATATTTCATTTAATTTCTCAATTTAAAATTCTTCACTCAACAAACAAGTCGATAAGTGGACATATTAACATCAAGATTCTATTAAGATTAAAGATACTAACTTAAATTAATAGAAAATGTCATTAATATAAAAATATGAGTAACTATAATTGAAATGAAGAGCAGCGCAACTTTCATCGATTTCTAATTTTTTGTATTCCCTGTTGACCTGAGAATATTACTAGGCATCCTAGGTGCATAAGTCAATTCATTAACGATACGGTTCACGTAACATTTAATAACATTCAGGTGATTAGTATGGCATAACGATTACGATTCAAACGATTTGCATGATTGCTCTACTGTGGATCATAAAATATGAAAAGACCGAAACAGTTGCGCGTATTTCGTAACTGATGGATTTCGACCCTCTGATACACAGATAACGAAACTTATCAATAATTCAGCGTCGAGTTGTACAAATAATCGCTGACGAAATCGGTTTCACGTACTCCAATTTTAGGATGAATTCTATAAATTGTTTATTTGTGTGGCTTTATTTTGCGGAAATAACCCAATTTCAATTTAATCAACTCTCTGAGCTATAGCAAAATTTTAACTGGGTCGTCTAAAATTCATACATTCGTAATTTTAAACTTGTAATTAAGAATATTTATAAGTTTTGATCAATCAAAAATATTTAGAAATATCACGCAGATATTTATAAAAATTAATTTTGTCATTCAAAGTTTACTGAAACTTTACTGAACATTGAACCTTATATATAAAATTCATAAATTCATAATTTTGAGCCCATAACTAAAAATATTTACAAATATCACCCAGTTAAAAATATTTATAAAAATTAATTAATCATTCCAAGTTTACTGAAACTTTACTGAAAATTGAACCTTCTATATAAAATTCATAAATTCATAACTTTGAGCCCATAACTAAAAATATTTACAAATATCACCCAGTTAAAAATATTTATAAAAATTAACAAGTCATTCAAACTGAAAGTACAAGATCAAACTGAAACCACGTTAAGTATTTTCTGAAAAATCCACTTCCGATAAATCTCTATTTCTAAAAACATAATGTCTCTTGTAAAAATCAAGAGCATTGAATTAGCGATTAAAAACGTAAACGTCATTTCAAGAAATATGCGAAGGAGAAATATTGAACGTTGAACTCGAATTTCGCTAAATTACATGAGATTTTCTAGGTAATCCTCGGCGGATGATTGCAAAGTAAAAAGTAAATATTTCACTACTCGACGATTATGAGATTTAAACGATCATGAGTCAGTCTACGATGTAGTACCACGTGTTGATCTTTCGAGGCAAATGTTAAATACTTCTGGTGCGTAGGTTTGCTTTGTTGTAAAAGTGTGTACCTTGAACTCGATTACAAACGAAAGGTCAAGAACGGACTTTGCAGGTTGTGTTCCGAGCAAATATCGAGATATTCGGTGAAAGGGGCAACTGACTATATAGGGAACTTCTGATAAAACACACTATTACAGATATGGTAATGCTGAAACCAGTTGCAGCTCGGTTATGTCTTATGAATCATCAGATCTCCACAAATACCATGTTTTGTAGTTCAAACTTATATCCTGGAGATTAATCTGAGATTTTCTATCTACTGATCTTTTGAGATTAGAAATTTCATTCGAAATTTTAACTTACGATAATTAAACATTTGTTCACTCAAGTAGTTCAAGGGACTACTCATGAATTAAACGAATTTGTATATTTTTGTCTCGTTCTAAAGTTGATATCAATTTAATAAATGTAAAAGCGAATTTAGTATGTGAGTGAGAAAATGAGGTAGCCATTCTCATAACCTCCAATTGTAGAATTGTAAAATACAATACAAACAATACAATACATACAATTGTAGAATACAAAAAAAATTTTGTACAATCTCTGAATCTTACAAAAAATGACAGTAAATTTATAATAATGAATCATAAAATATATGAAGAAAAGTATAATCATAAAATATAAAATAATCAACGTTGATGATTAAGAGACACCTTGAAGTGTGAATTAAAGATAAGAGAATGTCGGTGTGTAATGACGCAAAGTTTAATAAAAATCCGATTAGCAGCCGGTTTACATTGAACGTGTAATGGTCATTTTGCGGACAGGATGATGACTCCTAGAACTCGTCTCCCAGGAAGAATGTGACTGTTCATCGCTGATTACGGTGAGAATTATTACAGGAAGGAAGCGTGCGAGGCATGCTTATTAACTGCAAGAAAATTATTACGTAAGGGAAAGTAACAAGCTGAACACTCTATCGTACCATATCGACAGGTGACTTTAAAAAGTATCTGCGTTGGAGTGAGATGTAGGATTTGTTTGATAGAAGAGGGTGAAGCTGTCACTTATCGATTCTCAGAAATAACTTCATCTTTTAAATGGGGTTTTCAAGGTTTCTTTGAATGTGGGAATTTGTAATGCTTCCAAATTTTGAAATTTGTAAATTCTTTTGCAAATTTCTATGTGGCAAAATTTCAATATTTTTCGAATTCCCATATTCTCTTTCAATACTCTCCAAATTCCTACGCTCTCCGAATTCCTATACCCCCAAATTTCTATCTCCCGAAATTTCCATGTCCCCAAGTTACTATTTTCCCAAATTTCCATCTCCCCAAATTTCCATCTCTCCAAATTTTCTACTCCCCCAATTTCCACTTCCCAAATTTCCACCCCTCCCAAATTTCCATCACCCCAAATTTCCATCCCCCAAATTTCCATCACCCCAAATTTCCATCTCCCCAAATTTCCATCTCTCCAAACTTTCTACTCCCCCAATTTCCACTTCCCAAATTTCCACCCCTCCCAAATTTCCATCACCCCAAATTTTCACCTCCCCAAATTTCCATCCCCCCAAATTTCCATCACCCCAAATTTCCATCCCCGAAATTTCCATCACCCCAAATTTCCATCTCCCCAAATTTCCATCTTCCCAAACTTCCATCCCCCAAATTTGCATCTCCCCAAATTCCTCTGACTCCAACTTCCTACCTCCCCAAATTCCCACATCTCGAAATTCCTAAATTCTCAAACTACCAAATCTCCACCCCTCAAATCCCCAAAATCCTCAAATCAAATTTCCCAAATGTTCACTCTTCTAAAAATCCAAACCCCTAAACTTACAAATGTCCCATTTTCCATCCTCTTTCTGCAAGTACCCTGTTCACAAAAGAAGTGAAATAATGTATAAAAATAATTACACACACATTGCACTGTGTTCCATGGAAAACTTTTGTTTCTGCAAAAATTTAAGAGACACAAAGAAATATCCGTGTAAAAGCTTTCGTAACTTTCTATAACAAAAGCAAATTCAGTGCAACCCAATGCAACAATGCATCCGATTACGTTAATTTTCCGCTTTTTTCTTTTTTTTTCATGCGGTCCGTTGCATTCAGGAAGCGCATTTCCACTTCCTCTGCAATTGACACCGGTGTCTAAATCAGATTTTCGCGTGGAACATAATTGCGTAACGTCGCGCTAATTACCGCGATTAAGTTCACTTTACGTTCGGAGAAAATCACTTCTGCTCGTTGGGTGTTCGTTCCAACAAATAAAATGTGTTAAACAAAAGTGAATTTCAGTGAAACGAGTTTTATTGTTACAGAAAAACAAGAACGTGTTTCGTTATGTTCGAAAAATTTCATTTCACTAATTGTTAATTACAGCCACGTTCGTGGTAATAACCTGAAATGAACAAACACGTTTTAAGCACCGGAGTAAATATAAATTAAAGCAATTTCGATTTAACGTACCACTTTCCATGCTGAAGTTAATTCATAATCAAGTATTTATTAAGTCGACAGAGTTTATATTAATAAATTTTCTCCCTATATTGCAATATACTGTCGCAGGAAACTAATGTCTTATACTTTTTATTTGAAATATTCTTCCTTCTATTAAACACAGAATCGCTGTGCATTTAATTTATGATATATCTCGTTCGTTAATGACCCATCTATAACTGCACGATATTGGAACCGATTAATAATAAATAAGAAAGTGAAACAACGATACTTTCACCGATTTCAGCGATCGTTTTACATGTTCTCTAGAAAATATAAGATCAGCTTCGTTTTATCATTTTCGCAAGGAACAACATACCGATGTCAACCCACGTGTTGGCGCGTGAGCTGTGACACACTCGTGACGCACTCGCAGTTCAAGTCACTTGTGTCTCATGCTAGAATCGCACAGAAGTAGAACGAATGATTTCAATAAGGTAATTCGATCAAGTGTATCAAGTATCGATGTCGTGTTCTCTTGTAACATTCGCAGATTGTCGACAAGACAAAATGCGACTTTCTGGGTGTAAAAATCAGATGTTCGCGGAAGTAGATTAAAAAGTATAAAAATAAATGAATGATTTTAACAAAAGCTCTACAATTAAATGAATTTCTTGTTTTGTTATGAAAGCACTGTTTCCATAAACCTGACTAATAATTACCGTATTAAATCATTCAGAAGTTCTACAGAATGAAATACTATTGTTATTTAACCTCGAAGAATAATTACCATCAATAATTTCCATTATCAAATTATTCGCAGCGTAATACTATTGCTGAATTATATTTGTAATCCTTTAGCAGCATAAAATACGATTAACTGAAGCTTCTTACGATATGTAAGACCGTATTGTTCGCAACGGGCTTGGAGCAGACAATGGATGCTGTTAAAGTCGATCCTCGTTCCTTATTGCAGGAGATTTCTCGCGGTGTGTTATACAAAACACATTACATGTGAGAATTCGTCGTGCACGACTTCCGACCGGAAGATTACCGCGAGAAAAGAACTCGGCCAAACTTCCTGAACAGACAATGTTAAATGCAAATAGCAACGCAAAGTAATTTACTTATTTTTGAATACGTTAATTATGAGACTGTCACTGTACACTTTCAGTACCTTGCGTATTATTCATCTACGGATCTGGGGATTCATTGGATTCTGAGTTGATCTAGGGGTCTGTATTCATGGGTGTTGTTCATATAGGGATGTGGAGATTTCGGAATTGATACAGGGATGTGATAATTCATTGATTTTGGTATTCATATAGAGATCTGGTAATTCATTGATTTTAGTATTGATCTAGGGATTTGATAATTCATGGATTTCAATGCTGATCTAGGGATTTGGTAATTCATTGATTTTGGTACTGATCTAGGTGTATATCGAGGTAGATATCTATTGAGTTGTTCATCTGGATGTCTATTGATCTAGGTGTTTATTGACCTAAAGATCTATCTAGGTATCTATCGATCCAGGTGTTTATTGACCTAAGTCTCTATCTAGGTATCTATCGATCTAGGTGTTTGTTGACCTAAATATCTATCGATCTGGGTATCTATTGATCCAGGTGTCTATCGAGTTAGAGATCTGTTGACCTACCCATTGGTTTATAGATCTAGATATTTACCGATATTTATTGACTTGGTCCAGACATTAATTGCCCCAAGTATCTATTGACCAGGTATCCACTAACGTCCCATTAGACCAGTTACCTATTTATCCAGGAATCTATTGATTTAAATAACTGATCTAGAGATCTGATCCGGAACTCTACTGAGCTAGAACTCTACTGATCTAGAGACCTATCGTATAAAAAACCTAGGAATTCAACTGAACACACATCTCTTATTTACAGTATAGAGATTCGCATGATTCGAATAGTTGAATTATTCAGAGTTACACAGTCCCACTTTCGATTCGCATTCAGAACGTCGATGAATCAAGCGTAAGACTAGTTCCTACAGTCTTAAGATCAGACTGGTACCAGAGTATTGCATAACACACTTCCTACATGAACCAGGTCCAACCGGTAATTATAGCTTTTTAATAACCGGAGAGGCGATGAATGCGATCGGATTACTTTGTATGGAAATGAAAACGCTCACGCTTGTACAGACGCGTAGGTTGAACAATGTCAGGGAATACACACGGTTGGCCTCGAACAATGCGTTAAGAAATATCTCGTGTTTCCTGATCTGATTTATCGCCGCGATTCTATCCTCCTTCGTGGTTCATTTCGTGTATCAATCAAGTGATCAGACAGCCTTGGAGACTAATTAATTGAGATTAATGAGCGATGATATCGAGTCTTGAATCAGGTTGCAGTCTGAAGATTAAACAGCCGAAATTTTAACAAAGAATTGTGTCAAAGAATGTGTACACCAATTCCTTAGTTTCTTAAACAAAATTTAAGTATTGCTGATAATATTAAAAATTTATTAGATAAATGAGTGGATGTTTCCACTTTCCATGTAGATGTTGTTACATCGTTCATTTAATTTTAATAAATATTTCATAATGAAGAGTGTTTATGTGATACAATTACTTGAACACATTTTACTTTCAAATTTTGACTTAGATTTAAATAGATGTCTGAATTTTAATTTGATCACTTTAGTTGCGCATGTAGGTGAGAACGAGTCCTACAAAAGTAATCAAACACCCAAAGTAACTCAGAATTATAACTTTTATTTATTTATATTACAGAATAAAATGTTACGTGACTAAAACGTGAAGTTAAATCGTTCAGTCAGCACATTTTTCCGTAACGAATTCGAGTAAACTGTAACTTCCTTTTACAGTTAGACCAGCACTTGATGCAGGTAAAAAATGTTTGAATCGAGGAAAAATTACGATCGATCTCTAAACTTACGTAAGTAATGCACGTGTTAGGAATAACGCGACGGAGAATAATGAATGAAAATTTAACTCGGAGATTTTATTCGAATTAAGCCATGAAGTTGGAATTTCAAGTGACTGCTGCGGTGATTTGAGAAACAAGGAAAGTGCAGGGCATAATTAACTGTGGAAGAAAGTCAAATCACGGCTGAAGATTTAGAGCCGAACGGTTCATAGATCATTGAACCTACTTTACCTTTCGGATCCTGAAATTTACGAGAATGCGAAATCATTCGGTAGAGTATTAGCAGAGTATTTCAGTTCTGAGGTTCTAAAATTGGAGATTTTTATAGTTTCAAGGTTTTAAAATTCGTGTGGTCCCCAAATGAAATATTAAATCTCTTAGTTTCATCAAAGTTTCATTAGTTTGAGAATTTTAGATCTTAAAGTTACAAACTCTGGTATAAAATTTAGGAACTTTGAAGGTCTAAAGTCTTAAGACCTCACGCTTCCAAAATTCAATAATTTCAAACATCTAAGGTCCCAAAGTCCCAAGTTTTCAAAGCTCAAATATTGCAAATTCCTGCGTCCCCCAATTTCTAAAATTCCAGAACTCTAAATTTCCCAAATCTCCAAAGTTTACAAAGATCCTGAAATTAAAAGATTTCAACGTCCTCAGGTTCTAAAACTTTAGGGTCCCAAAATTAAAAGATTTCAACACCCTAAGGTTCTAAAATCCGAAGGTCCCCAAATTCCAAAATCCTGAAGAATTACCCAAAATTGCAAAACTGCAAAATTTCAAATGTCCCAGAGTTCCAAAATTCAATGTCCACCCACCGCAATCAACACCCTCCACCTTCCCCACTTACGATTCAGTACTGTTCGAGCAGATATCGAGTGACACCATAGTAACATCTCGCATTACACTTGCTCGTCAACCATGAAAAATTGTGCTCGGTTTCTTGGTAGAAATGTTACACTTCGGTACTTGCCATAAGTAAAAGTTGTGCGCTTTTACTCGAAGAAATCGGGCCTTTCATGGGTCACGTCGACGGAATTGATCATCGATATTGCTTCGATTATGGTATCTATATTTTATCCGCAATAAAAACGTTTCAACAATCTCTTCGATTATTCCTGTATCTCTATCAGGGATAGTAATCTCTGTCGAAACTGATTCATGGCCACGTCCATGAAACCTGCGGTTAAATACAAATTGTTTGACTATGATTCATGACGTTATCGCTCAGATTATATGTACCGATGCCGACCCACGTGTTGGCGCGCGAAGAGGCGTGTTTAGAACAGCCAAATTGGTCGGAATAGAAAAATAGACGCCTCACACGTATTTTCGGAACAATTGGCTCTCGCAGTCACGCGTGTACCACGAGTGCGTCATTCGTGCGTCACGAGTATGTCACGAGTGCGTCACGAGTGTGCCATGAGTGCGTCACGAGTGCGTTACGAGTGTGTTGCGAGTGCGTTACGAGTGCGTCACGAGTGTGCCATGAGTGCGTCATGGCCCACGCGCCAACTCTTGGGACATCTGCACTTCATTCTGACAATTCAACGACGAGCTTCAGTTTCCCAGAATCGTCAAGTCAGATTACCGATCGTATTATCCCTAAGTTGACCCGAAAACATCAGAACGCTTGAAAGACCGTATAAAATTGATGGTTTGCCACTTTCTCGTTCCCACGTCGGCTCGGAAGCATTCTATCGCGGTGTACAAAGCAAAATGGCAGAAAAAGTTGGTAACAATGGAAGGAACAGGATCACCCGTGCTGTTTTGCGGCGGTGTATTGACTCGAGGATAATCAGACCGCCTAGAATTCCTGGCGATAGAGACTCAACGAGCCATTGCTTACCGACAGATGTTTCCTAAACAGGTGAACATGTACGAGCATGGTTTCTTTTAACGATCGAAATTTACCAACGAGCCACGAAGTACCGCTCTATTACGCGCGTTTAGTATGCCAGGAATTAGGGCTCTAAAAACCTGAATAGTCGAAAATCTACATTTCAAATTCGAATCGATGCATCTGTAATAAGCTCGAGTAATTTTTGACGAGTATGCCTGAGGAGGGTAATTAGAAGAATCGAAGAGGGTTTCAAGTATGGCCGGTTTGAATATTAATTTTCGATTTCTAGTTCGATTAATTGTGTACTGTGCAACCATTTCGAGTCACGCTATCTGACGGACGATTAAAAAACGGAATACAATGGCTACGTTGGAGCGTAACGAATATGAAAGCAAACAGTGGTCAAAGGTTGGAAAGTAGGGCTTCGCATTATTATGGAATTAGCACACTTTTACGGAGTCACAGGTGACATCGACACGAAACCAAATTTATATACTCCACATCCGTCTTTTCTATTTTCATGGTAATTTATCCTAGTTGTCTTTAAAATGGTCATCCTGCTGTTTTCTGCAATTCTGTTGCGTTAACTGTACTACATAGAGATTCACATTTGGGAATTTGGAGAATTGAGAATTTTGAGAAGTGGGAAATTTGAGGATTTAGGAATCCTAAGATTGTAGCAATTATATTTGATAATTTAGAGAAAATTGAAATATCCCAAAAGTTAACAAGCCCATATAGGAACCAATGTAGAAATGTAGGAACTTAGAAATCTGAAGCTGTGGTTAAAACCTTGCATCAACCCACATATCATATTAATATTAATGCTAATCAAATTTTAACGATCGCATAAAGCTGTAGACATCACTCATTTTCTCACATACCTTGTTAATCATCTTCATTATAAAATAATGAATTCACCTGCCGGAAACATAACCTTTTATTAGCTTAAAATAAAGCGGTATTAAACGTCCCCGCCTCGTGCATATCAAAAGTGCATTATAATAATTGTCTTTCATTTTCGCATCGAACGATCTGAACGCAACATCGCTAATTACCCGGCATCACGCAAATTTCCATTTTCGTATTAACATGCAAAATAATTCGTGGCGAAAAGTACTACGGTTAATGAGAAATCACAATGCAGCGATAATAGCATCGTTACTCGACAAATATTTCCAACAACAACAACAAAAAATCTCGTTCGATAAATCTGCGGTATTCATATAAAAGTGCCGTAACTTCGTGTATTTCCTTTTCCGCCACATGACGTATGCGATTAGAGAGATGAATTGCGGAACCTCGAAATACGACAATTCATTCGTATGCAATTTTTAAATGTTAACAAAAAAAAAAAAACAGAAATTCGTATTGTTCGATGACGATTGTTACGCGGCTGAAACAATAGCCGGAGGCGAGTCGACGATATCGATATTCATCTGTTTCGAGTCAACCGGAATTAATATCCACGGTTCTGCATCGGCAAATACATGGTATCGATTTCGAGGATGCATGATCCGAGGAGAAAAGAAAATGAAGTCGGTCAGGTATCGGTTTGCGGAATCGGTCGCGAAACCGCCGGACAGAAATTTTGCGTTCGATTCGTAGCGTAATCATCTTGGATCGGTGATAAATGATATTCGTGATCGTGGTTTCGATACGCGTGTCGTTACTCCGTCTACGCATACTTCGTTTCATGTTCTGCGTAGAATCACTTCACATTTGTCGTGCTTTATTGGGAAAATAATGGAGACTGCTTTGGAACTCGTAGTAGGATTTGTGGAATCGTTACCGTTTCAGAATTTAGGTTAGGTTGTAATTTTTAGGTTAGTTTGCAGAGTTTAGGGTAGGTATCTGTATTTAGGTTCGGTTGGAGAACTTAGGTTGGGTTGCGGAATTTAGGATGGTACAGAATTTAGATTAGGGTCCAGAAGTTAGGTTGATTTGCATAATTTAGGTTAGGGTTCATAACTTTGGTTAGGTTGCAGAATTTAGGAAGTAATTTTAGGGGTTAATTTAGCTTTTGTCTAAGGGTTAATTAAACTTCAATGAGAGAACAGTTAATGAAATTAATGGAAATTTTTGACTACTAATCAATTTTCTTGTAGTAAATTTAAAAAAATTTTCGAACGAATGAAACTATAAGATTGTTACAAAATCCTAGGATAAGTTTCATTGAATCGAACTCGATGCGTAAACAGTAAGAGATGCGTTAACACCATCGATGGCACACATTATACCGTTACTCCGTCACGGTATGCAGACGAAACCATAACCGCGAAGTATGGCAGGTTTTGTGAAAAATGTACATTTTACCTAATCAACGAAGAACAAAACACGTTTCTCGTATTTTACCTCGTGTTACCTCAGGTTGTTACATAACTAACTCCATACTTAACACAACAAAACATTCTTTGCAAAAACATATGTATCATGCGTGAGTTGTGTAACATTAACTGTTACCATAACAATGTAATTATATTGTAACCATAGCAAAATGCAAAATTATGTTGTAACCACAAAATTGTAATTATATTGTGACCATAACAAAATGCAAAATTATATAATAATCAGAAGAATGTTACATTGCAACCAGAACAAACTGCAAAATATAACTAGAAAATTGGAAACTTCATCATCGCAAGAAAACCTCAAGTTTGCAACATATTTGCCAACTATCTCCTCCTGAATATTTCCATAAAAAATTCTGAATCATCGCAAGCATAGCCGCTTTCACATCGGTATATGCTAATTACAAGTTTGTCGTGTAGATTAACGCTTTTACAATGCGGTGTACAATGTACACACGTTATTCAGAGAATGCGTTCAAAAACAAAATGTTCTTTTGTCATGGTACACGCTTATACGCGTTTAGCGGCGATTAAATCAACAACTTTCATGAAAGAGAGATTGCGCCGGGAGTAATTAGCATAAAGGTCCAGTTTGCCATTGCATTGTTCGAGACGTGCTTTAAATATTACGGAGAAGAAGAGTGACCATTGGTTACACGCACTGCACCGTTACACCGTCACGCTGAAAGGATTAAAGTACCGGAACCGCGTGTATAACTGCGATTAGAAAAACTCGCCGACCTCTTATTTCGTTTCATTTGGCATACGATTCGCGTTCGAAACGTCTCACATACGTGGATTCCGCGTACAAATTTTTTACGAAATTTTCTATTTTTTTAGTATATGATGTGGGCGTTTTTTTTCTTAATTTTTTTAGTTTTGCAAGACTGATAATTTTGAAAATGTAGGAATTGAGGAATTGGGGATATAGGGAATTTGGAAATTTGGGGATTTAGGCTTTCGGGGATTTGGGAGTTTCGGAATTGGGGAACTGGGAATTTTGGGAAGTGGGGAATTTGGGAATTTGGGAATTTGAGTATTTGGGGATTTATGGATTAGGGAATTTTAGAATTGGGGAATTTGGAAATTGGGGGATTCGAAATCTGGGGAATTTGGAGAATTCGAAATCTGGGGAATTTGGAATTTGGGGAATTTGAAATCTGGGGAATTTGGAATTTGGGGAATTTGAAATCTGGGGAATTCGAATTCTGGGGAATTTCGAATTTGGGGAATTTTTTAATTTGGAGAATTTTTAATTTGGAAATTTGGAAATTTGAAAATTTGGGGATTGGAGAACTTGAAAATTTGTAGATTTAGTAACTGTGAGTACCAAGAAAGAATTCTAGTGAATAACATAGCAGTTGCAAGGGAGAAGCAACGATGTTCGTGACTCGGTCGGCTTATGCACCACATTAGTCGCAGTCCGACATGGTCCAAGGCAGTTGGACATCATGACGCAGCTCTGGCAGACATTACTTTACAGTCGCGAGGCCTTTAAGCCAATTTCACGTCGGGTTTCTTCGCTCTAATACCCAACTGTCCACGTGACTGTTCATTGATTATTGTTTACGATTGATATTCCGATCGAAGCTATCGAAGCGACGCGAATTTTATCAGGAGAAACGAGACGCACAATCGGGAGTAATGACTATGGTCAACCGACAGACAATCGTTTCTAAACGAACCAAAACAGATTTCCCAGAAGAACAACCATCGATCTGTGAAATTGATAGGATTCTTCTTTTCTGGGTCGCTCGTACGATCAACTATCGCCATTTTTTTTTTTGCTAGTAACTGAAGGGGTGTTTTGTCAGTTGGGATGGTTACAGTTGGAATTTTGGGATTCGGAGTGAGTTGGAATTGGAATTTTAGGATCTGGGGTGGTTGGAGTTGAAATTTTGGAATCTGGGGTGGATTGAAA
The DNA here is from genome assembly GCA_036983795.1 of Megachile lagopoda. NCBI lineage: Eukaryota > Metazoa > Arthropoda > Insecta > Hymenoptera > Megachilidae > Megachile > Megachile lagopoda. Next base: position 9,830,734 of record CM072798.1, read on the forward strand.
TTGGAATTTTGACATTTGGGGTGGTTTGGAATTGGAATTTCAGTCTCTTGTAATTTTCATAATTTTTTTTTATTTTTGTTAGGGTCCCAATAGCTATGATCATTGGCTCAACCTTCAAATTTTGTGTCTATAAAATTATGAGAATTTTTAGTACCTCAAAATTGTGAATTTTAAAATTAAATTTCCGAACCTAACTCTAAAACTTAACAATTTTAACAAACCAAAAGATAATATGTTACAAACAAATGAACCTCGAAAACTTTCCAGTACCTGAAATCCAAAAACAATCCTAAAGAATGCACGAAGATCGACCAATTTACCATGAAATACAGTCATAAATCTCAATTCAACTAACATTACGGAAACCGGCGTTTAATAAAGAAATGATAAGACTGTCAAAGCAATTAGATACAATGAAATCATTAATCTCAATTCGTTAGAGCGTACGATTTCGCACGCACCTATGATTAATTAACGTTTAAGATGAAGAATCGCAATTTCACGGGTGCAAATGATTTCATACACGCGAAACAGATGCTTTTGACACACTTCACGCTGTTCAACTCCGATGTCCGTGTACCATAATTAACACCTGTGTTCTCGCGCGATTATAAAATTATCCGTGTGTTTTAGCCTGTTTCTGCATTTACATTTCAATGAAATCGCGGTTGTTATTAATTACGCGTTTATCTTGAAAAGATAACTGAATATGATCTTCGGTTCCCTGTAATTATACCTCTTTATTTTGTTCGAAACACCTTTCATTTATGTTTTCATTTTCTCGGAAGTCGATTTTCTCGACCGCGGTACAAAGCGTGCTATCGTTAAATTAATTATTTCTTAGATGAACATCGAATTAGTTAATTAGTTTTTCGAGGAGAGGAAAGTTTGGAGGACTTTCGATTATTTTGATATTAATTTACACTTAATACGTATCGCTAACTGCAGCTGTCGTTCGTGATCCATAAACGTCCTGTTTAATTTCGTGTTATAGAGTGTCACTCGATACTAGAGTGGCTTCGACCCTTAGCCGGCTTCATCCAATGGCGTAGAACTCTTTTTAGCATACTTTCAGTACTTTTTGTTGCGAGAGCTTTTCATTAATTATATTTCAGTACAAATACGAGTTATTTTATTCGAAATTCGAATGGTAGAATTTTACGAGATAATTTGGTTAGGTTTGTACAGTTCAGGTGAACTGTACTCTTTTGGGGTGGGTTTTGGGGATTATGGGATTTTGCAAGTTTGGAATTTTGGGACTTTCAAGCATTGGGAATTCGGGATTCTTTATAGCATTAGGGTTTTGAGATTTTAGGGGTATAGAATTTTGGAATTTTTTAGAATTTTGGTTTTGCGATGGATGCGTTGAAATTTTGGTATTTTGAGATCTTGAGGATATAAATTAATTACTGTCCTCAAATGATCAATTAATCAAATAAAATTTCTTCAGAAATGTACCAAACTTGATACCTTTACAATAGTGTCAATTGATACATCATCGATACGTATCAATATTGATCGAACAACCAAATAAAATCAATACTTGTCCTGATATTTCCTAAAAAATATGGGATCTTATCAATATATGACACCTCCAAAAAAATATCAATAATTGATACATCGATACCTATCGATACAAGTTCGATCAGTAGCTATTTATCTTAGTTTCTCAAAAATATCAATTCGTATGAATCTATAACAAAAATATCAATAATCGATACATCATTGATACCTATCAATACAAGTACGATCAGTAGCTATTTATTTTAGTACTTCCTCAAAAATATCGATTCGTATCAATCTGTAACACGAAGATACGAACAACTGATACCTCATCAATACGTATCTATATCGATCAGTACTTCTCTCAGTTCCTCAAAAATATCGATTGGTATCCATAACACCTCCACGAAGATACAAATAAACACCCCATCGATACGTATCGATATATCTTCGATCAGATAGCTAATATAGAACCCATATTTAATAGCATTGAGTGTCAGATTGGTGCGTACGAAAGCCTATCCATTTAATCGATTATGAAATTAATATCAAGAAGAGGAATTAAAATGACAGTGGAACACATGGCATGGTCTTCTTACGAGACCTATTTCTGAGACCTGGCAGAAGTGCGCCGGTCTTACAGAGTCCAATCCTATTAAGGGGTTAACAGGTATCTGGTTAGAAGACGAACGACCCAGTCGTATTCCGTAGCTGGTCAAGTGAACAGTGTTCGTCAAAATCACTAACAGTTAAATGAGGCATCGACATTTTTGAAACGACCAACGAGTTATCAAAATGGGTGATATAATCGGTGGGTAGAAATCAATTTTACCAAAAAATCCGTAATAAAAGTGAAGTGAGTAACAATGAGTTTTGAAAGAATCTTTTGGTGATTAAACTCGTTTACAGAGCAGGAGAAAGTGTTTCTTACTCTCTGATTTTAGTGAAATTTTGCATCAAATAATTGCGTAACGGTGGTTCTTATGTTAATTTAATTTTCATTTCTTTAGACGTGCGAAGTTTAAATTCAATTATAATTAGAGAATATAATAACACGTTATGTAATGGACTTAACTGACTTATAGAAATCTCGTTTATTTGAGTGAATTTAATCGAATTAAGAGTCTTATTTCTAGCGATGTCAATTGATTTTATTTTTGGTATTTGGGGAAATTGTAATTCAGGTATAGTAATGACTTTTCTTTCTGTGGTTTACCGCTACTTTCTACGAGACTTGATCCAAGAATCGATTCGCTAACGTTTTATTAATTTCCTATAGTAAGTATAAAGAGCAGAACACCATATGTAAACTGATATTTTTAGAGATTTTAGATTTTTTAAATATAGCTATGTGATTTAACCCGCGCAATTCAAAACATTTAGAGATTTGTAATTTTACTATCATCTTTGAATTGAAATGATCGAAAGATGCAATTAATATTTTAATTGCTATTAAGATATATTTAGAATAAAAATGTCAGGATTACTATATCTTCATTTTGAACTCCACAATTACAGAATTTCAAGATATTAGTCTGTATTGAAGAATTTTAGTACCTGTGTCATTGATGTCAATTTCTAATTCCACATATCACAAAACTAAAAATCCCTAACTTCGCATATCCCAAATCTCATAATCCCTAAATCCACATATCACAAATCTCCAAACCTCTAACTCCACGTATCACAAATCTCCAAATCCCTAACTTCAAATACCCCAAATCTCCAAATTCCTAACTCCACATATCCCAAATCTCACAATCCCTAACTCCACATATCCCAAATTTTACAATTCCTAAATCCACATACCCCAAATCTCACAATTCCTAAATCCACATATCCAAGATCTCAAAATCCTCAACTCCACATATCCCAAATCTCACAATTCCTAAGTCCACATGCCCCAAATCTCACAATCCCTAAATCCACGTACCCCAAGTCTTCAAATCCCTAACTCCACACACTCCAAACCTCCAAATCTCTAACTCCACAAACCCTAAATCTGCAAAATCCTGTCTCCACATACCCGAAATCTCCAAATCCCTAACTTCACATTCCCCAAATCTCCAAAATCTTATCTCCACATTCCCCAAACCTTGAATACCCAAAAATCCCAAAATCATTTCCCCAAAGTTCCAAACGTCACTAACGAATCAAACGTTCACAATCGTTTCAGAAATGACCGGTGGTGGTACCAACATGGCGTACCACGGTCTCAGTCAGCACGTGAACTTCGACGTGATACCGGACCCCGAAGATCGTTTCGTCCTGGAGGAACTGATCGGCGAAGGTACTTACGGAGAAGTTTACAGTGCACACTGCAACGAAACCGGCAATAAAGTCGCGATTAAAATCCTGGAGAACGTGGCGGACAATATCGAGGAGATCGAAGAGGAGTATCTGGTATTAAGGGACCTCAGCCATCATCCGAATATCCCACAGTTTCACGGTTTATTTCTGAAGAGAGCGAAACCAGCTCAGGAAGAGGATCAATTATGGTTCGTCATGGAGGTATTGTCGTTCTGACTTTCTCGTAACACGGTCAGGAAAGCGTAACCGGTAAACAATCGTCTAGCTAACATTTGTACGAATTATCAACCTGCTGATCATCTTATGAAGTTACAATTAACCGATAACTGTAGTCGAGCTACGTATAATTATCTTTCAACAGTTCAATTACCAGTAATGTTAGGTTAATGCAACTTTGTTCATAGGTAGACATTGGTCTCCGAACTTCCTGTTCTACAAATTAGTGAACTCATCTTTAGGATTACTGTCTTCTTTATGTCTCAATTCACCGATTATTATTGCTGTAATACAACAAAGTCTAACTTTCTGGTTATGTTACAAAAATGACCCCACTAATCTTATTCCAAATATTCGTGATTTAACATTTATGTCCTAACATTTATGTTTGCAAGCTTGATCATTCATTTAACGAACCATTGATTCACAAGTATAGACTACTCATGAGAGACGAACGTGGTCGTTTTAATTATTAGATCTAATACTGCATTTTGAAGACAATTAACGTAGTATGTTTGATGGATTAGCTGTGCGCGGGAGGATCGGTGACCGATCTCGTCCAAGGCTTGAAGAAGAAAGGAAAACGTTTAACGGACGAACAAATAGCCTACATCCTTCGGGAAACAGTGGAGGCGTTAGTTTATTTGCATAGCAATCACTGCATGCACCGTGACGTTAAGGGACACAATATTCTGCTTAACGAGGATGCACATGTGAAATTGGTTGACTTTGGAGTTTCTTCGCATCTCGTTGCGACGCTCGCGAGGAAAAACACATCTGTTGGTACACCGTACTGGATGGCACCCGAGGTACGATGCATGATTCAATCAATTAAAATGTTGATAAATTTCCAAATTTTCATGTCACGAAATCTCTACATCACCTATATCTCCATACCTCCACATGTCCACATGTCCACATGTTCACATCTCTATATGACCTATATGTCCACATCCCCACATCCCCAAATCCTAAATGATCAAGTCCTACAAAATTTCCAAATTTCTCCACCCATAAATTTCTCAAGTACCTTGAGTTCCTTGAATTTTCCAAATCTCCATATCTCCACATCTCCACATCTCTACATCACCTATATGTCTACATCCCCACATCCCAAATCATCAAGTCCTACAAATTTCCAAATTTCCCCCTCCCATAAATTTTTCTAATACTTTGAGTTCCTTAAATTCCCAAATCCCTAAATTCTCAAACCTCTAAATCTCCAAACCCCCATATACCCTAATTTCCCAAATCTCGTAAATCTCAAAATTTCCATGCGTCCAAATCTCACAAACCTCCCAATCCTAAATCTTCCAAATTCCTAAAATTTCTGAATTTATTAAAAATTCCCCAAGTTCAACCGAATGAATAACAGGTAATCGCCTGCGAGCAACAACTGGACTCCTCCTACGATTCCCGATGCGACGTCTGGTCAGTCGGGATCACAGCGATCGAGTTAGCAGAAGGGGATCCTCCACTATCCGACCTGCATCCGATGAGGGCGCTCTTTCAAATCCCCAGAAATCCCCCACCGGCTCTAAAGAATCCTGACATGCACTGTCCAGAGTTGGTGGACTTCGTAACCGAGTGTTTGGTGAAAGATCTCGAGTATCGACCGTTCGCCAGCGAATTGAAGGAACATCCTCTATTGATCGGTGTCGAACCGAACGTGGAGAAGGTCAGAAACGAACTTCGAGAGGAGATTTGTCGACAGAGGACCGACGGTAGGGTTCACACGCAACCGGAAGTGACAACCAAACATGGCAAACTGAAAACGGACCGAAAGACGAGGCCGGAGAAGATGTACATGGATGATCTGGCTGCTTTGGATATGCTCTCGGAGGATGCGATCGTTGATCAGCTGCAGCACAGATATGAACAGGCACAGATATATACTTATATAGGAGATATACTTGTGGCTGTTAACCCTTTCACGAATTTGGGATTGTACACGGGCATTGTAAGTAATTTTCTCGAATCTGGTAGAGTTATTAGAGATGAGAGTTTTGGATAGTTAGCTTGTGAATGAATTTTGCAGTGGAGTTAGTTATGTTGTGACTATTTGCATTTAATCTGATGGGTAATTTTGACTAAAATGTTTATTATATGAAAGAATGAAGAGTTTTATATGAATTTGTAATTTGAACATGGGACGCTGTTGTCCACATGATCACCTGGACTCATGAAGTCCTCGAGTCAAATTTATTAGTTCACTAAAACTTTGTGTCAGAAACTCATAGAGAACCTAGACCATGGAAAATAAGAGCAAATGTGTACCCGTCTAAATAATTTTGATTCAAGTTGTATCTGGATTACATTTTTTGACCAGTAACAATCTGACTCCTGAATGAATTTAGAATCAAAATGAAAGGTAAAAGTCCTGACTCGAAATTTTTGACGAATTTATCTAGGAACAAAAGAGATACAAGGGTCAAGCAAGATCAGACAACCCGCCTCACATTTTCGCGGTAGCCGACGCAGCATATCAGGCTTTATTGCATCAACGACAGAACCAAGCGATCGTAATTAGCGGCGAATCTGGTGCCGGAAAAACGGAGAGTGCTAATTTGTTGCTGAAGCAATTAGTATACCTAAGCAAAGCGCCAAACCGTAACTTGGAGGAAAGGATCCTGCAAATTAATCCGATAATGGAAGCATTCGGCAACGCGACCACCGGAATAAACGCGAACTCGTCGAGATTTGGCAAATATTTGGATCTGACGATGACGAAAGGTGGAAAAGTGACGGGTGCGAGGATTTCGGTTTATTTGTTGGAGCAATCTAGAGTCGTGGCTCAAGCTGAGTGAGTATTCACGAATTATACTGATTTTCTTGATAAAATATTGTTGACATGAACTCTTACAGGGGTGAACGCAACTTTCACATATTTTATTACATGTACGACGGTCTGGAGGCTGATGATCGTTTATCAGAGTTCTATCTAGATCCAAACCTTCGAAAGCAACATAGATATCTCACTGATCAGAATCAGACATCGCAGACGCATATCGATAAATTCCAACAGTTAAAGGCAGGATTTAAGCTACTCGGATTTCAGGACACCGAAGTGAACACGATATATCGCATTCTGGCTGCGATTCTTCATTTGGGGGATATCGAGTTTGGAGAAGTGGCGAGTGAAGATAATACTGATAATAAGAGCCGAGTTATTGACACAGCTCCGTTGCATAGAGGTATTTATATTTTGGGAAGATTTTTTGGAGTTTGGAATGTTGGGGAGTTTGGGAGATTAGGAATTTGGGGGTTTGAGAATCCGATTACTTAGAAATTCCTAAATTCTAGAATTCTCAGACCCAAAAACACAAACCTTGAAAATATCTAAATTCCAAAATCCACAAACTCGAAAATAAACATTCAATCACCTACCAAACCCAAAATTGCTCATGATCTATCATTTCAGTGTCTCAACTACTCGGTGTGGAAGAGAACGATCTTCTAGAGGCATTGACATCGAACTCCGTTATGACGCGAGGTGAAACAATCACGCGAAACAATACGGTAGCGGAGGCCTGTGCAGCGAGAGACGCCATGGCGAAAGGATTATATGGTCGACTGTTCGACTGGATGGTCAATCAAATCAACTGTTTGCTATGTTTCAATAGATCACCGAACTACGAACCATTAGCGATCGGTCTCCTCGACATCTTCGGTTTCGAGAATTTCCCGAGGAACTCGTTCGAACAACTCTGCATCAACATCGCTAACGAACAGATACAATATTACTTTAATCAACATATATTCACGTGGGAGCAGCAAGAATATATGGCAGAAGGAATACCGGTGGATTTGGTCGAGTTTTCGGATAATAGACCTGTTTTGGATATGCTGCTGAGCAAACCTATGGGACTCTTAGCTCTGCTGGACGAAGAGAGCAGGTTCCCGAGAGCTACCAATAAATCACTAATCGGTAAACACTTCTTGTGTCAAGATTTTTCGAAATATCAAGTCGATTGCAAAATTACTTCTACACTTTAGAAATATATGGATTTGGAGATACATCTTTAAGTATGTGACATAGAGACGTAAGGTTAGGGATGAAGTGATATGTGGATGTAGGGCTCGGGACATAGAGATCTGAATATCTAGAAGTTGATCAAGTGGGGTAGGTACCTAGGAATACAGAGATGTAGATGTGTATGTAGAAATATGAGGATCAAGTGATACGTGGATGTAGGACTTGGGACATAGAGATCTGAATATCTAGAAGTAGGTCAAGTGGGATAAGTACCTAGGAATACAGAGATATATGTCTATAGGTTGATCAAGTGATATGTGGATGTAGGACTCTAGAGGTATATAGATCTTTACATCCAGAAGTAGGTCAAGTGGGATAGGTATCTAGGAATGCAGAGATTTATATCTCCAGACATAGGTTGCTCAGGTGATGTGTGAATGTAGATAGGGACACAGATGTGGACAACTAGATAGCAGTCAAATAATATGCAAACTAGGAATACACAAATCTAAACTAGAAGTAGACATATGTCCAAAGACGTATACAAAAATACAGAAATATAGATATACAACATACAATATCTACAGATATTGAGGTCTAGCAATATCTAATCTGAACATCGCCTGAACCGTTTACCTAATCTGTCGCATTCAAGAAATATTTGAATATCGTCGAAACTTGTGTTGCATTGCAGAGAAGTTCCACAGTAACATCAAATCGAAATTCTACGTGCGACCAAAATCGGACGCGGTGTGCTTCGCCGTTCACCACTTCGCAGGACGCGTGGTCTACCAAGCGGAAGGATTCCTGGAAAAGAACAGAAATTTCCTACCACCGGAAGTCATCCAACTGGTGAGACAATCTCAGTACGACATGGTCCGTTTCCTGTTCCAATGTCCGATCACAAAGACCGGCAATTTGTATTCGGCTGTTCATGAGACCGATTCGAAGAAACTGTCGCAATCGAATCAGAACACGAAGGTATGTTCTTAATTAACAATAATTGTAACATAATATAGACAAAAGAGAAACGACGAAGAATTTCAAATAATGACCGAATTATTCTATATACAACCTATATATTTAACTCCCTTTCGAAATTTGATTTTAAATCTAAAGATTATAACAAAGTTGGTTAATTGCACCACACGTGTGGAAAGTTGAAATTAGAGAATGAAATTATAATTAGAGTGCAGAATCGTGTGCGTTATTTTCCGTGCAGTATTTATCGCGTTAAGGCAGCAAAGTAAACGGAACAAATTGCAACTATGTTTCTTCTTTTCGCACCAGGAACGTTATTCCAGCCGCGGACTGGCGTCTCAATCGAGAGCCCAGCAAACGGTCGCAACGTACTTCCGATACTCGCTTATGGATTTGCTTCAAAAGATGGTGTCCGGATCGCCGCAGTTCGTGCGATGTATCAAACCAAACGATTCCAGAAGTCCGCAATTCTTCGACAAAGAGAAGGTCGTGAAACAGCTAAGGTACACGGGTGTTCTGGAGACCATCAGGATCAGACAGAACGGATTCTCTCATAGAATACCCTTTAACGAATTTTTGAAGAGGTACGTGATTTTTTTCATCCAGATCACAACTTGCATCTTCAGTATTTTTGAAAACTTGAAATTCCATCATCCACATCGCAGATACTGCTTCCTAGCGTTTGGCTTCGACGAACGAGTGGTAGCCAATCGCGACAACTGTCGTCTCCTTCTGATTCGCTTAAAAATGGACGGATGGGCGCTAGGCAGAACCAAAGTCTTCCTCAAGTACTACCACGTGGAGTTCCTATCGAAGATGTACGAAGAGCAGCTCAGGAAGATCATCATGGTCCAGGCGTGCGTTCGTCGATGGCTGGCGAAGATCCGATTCAGAAAACAAAAATGGCAGTTCGCGGTGTCGGTTGTTACCTTACAACGTCACATACGCGGATGGCTGTCGCGGAAACACCTGCTCGAGGAGATGAAGAAGAAACAGGAAGAGGAGGAGGCTACCGCTCTACAAAAGGCGCAAGGTTTGAATTACGATCTCGAACTGGAAGCTTTGAACGTTCAGAGAATGTTCTTTTTGTAGAAGAACGGGAGAAAGCTGCAGCCGAAGAACCCGAAAAGGAGAATGCTGAAAATGAAGCTGAGAAGGACGCCTTGAAGGAGGATGATGCTGCGATTATCATTCAAAGCCGTGAGTTATTCAGATATACGACTTTGCAGAAATCTGGGCAAATGCGATTTTAATACTAGATGGATATAATTTTAATCTATACTTTGTACCGCAGTTCGGTGAATTTCTAAGCTTCTGTACGAATCTTTATGCTCTTCGTATGCTAGAAATATCGGACTTGCAATAAGATTCAACGTATAAAGATTAATATATATTTAAGTTGTTCAGGGATTCAGAGTAAAAAATTGTTCGATGTTAGCAGATTTCAGAGGCTACACTATACGCAAGCGTTTCGGAGCGGAGCACGAGGAACGTTTCAAGAATATCTTGAACAACTACGACGACAAAGTCGAGGCACATAAAGCGCTGCTAAGAGAGGGCTTGAAGAACGAAGATGCTGAAATGATCGTTGAACGATGGTACAAAAAGGAAGAAACGGATCAAAAGAGAAAACCACCCGCAAAAGACACCGTGCATCCCAAGCTGAGACAAGCCGATCTCATACAATTCTCTCAGAACGTGAGCAAAAATTGCAAAATTACCCTGTTACTCTCATAATTCTTTTTCTTCTCACCCTGTATAACCCTATAATCTCCTCATAAATCCTATTATTTTTCTCATAATTTATCCTATTATTTTCCTTGAAACCCCATTATTTTCTACCAATTAAATCCGTTAATCTCTTGCAATTAACCTTGCCATTTTCTCACAGTAACTAATTTTCTGGCTTCGTAATTCTGCAGGTCCACATGAAGAACCAAGAGGTGCACAAGAATCTACGTCGCAACAAACCTGGAATACGAGTGAACGACATCGAGGAACCACCGCCCGATTACGTGAAACCGGAAGGATTCAACATGGTGCAACCCATCATGCAATATCGAAGCGGAGACCAAGCGGATGGGGAGGAGACCGTCAAGTACTATCGTGACCTGAAGGACGAGATGAGCAGGTAAATAGATCTAATTTTCCCTTAATCGGCTCACCATTTTCAATGAACGAATGGAAAATTCGAATGCTCAATTTTCCAATGCTTTTGGCACTCGCATCGGAAGTGGTTCGGACTTCGACGAAGACGAAGCTGGTTGGGACTTACCGCTGATACAGCTAGAAAATGACCTTCACCCATTGTCGAGGTACTTAATGTAAACCTCAGAATATTATCAAACAACTGGATTTGCTATGAGTCCCAGAAACCTTAGTTACATTGGTAGTTTAATGATATTGCTTAACAGTTTTAGTAATCTTCATAGTTGTTTTTAAATTATTATAGTTAAAACATATAGGTTGGATCGTTGCAGAAAAATGAACAATGAATTAAACATCTGACTTGCAATTTTGTATTTCCTTTCCAGTTGTAGATATTATCCATGATTGACCTTGAACTTTCCATCTTCACTTATCCACCTCTAAAAAATTTCCAATCTATAATTTTAGAACCTTCAGAATTTTAGAAGTCTTCAGAACTTTAGAAGTAACCCTGTATAAGTTCTATTTGAGAGTTAAAATTGTACAAAGTAAAAAGTGATGTGCCTAATCGATGAGAATCGAAGGTGTGAAGCAATGAAGTGGTATTTGATCGCAGGAGTCGAATGGGCCAAGTTCTGGAAGTAAACGCCGAGAGGAGGGAGCGTCTGGAGGCTCAGGGCGATTTTTCGATAACCCCGGAGCAACATCTATCGGATATATGGCACAAAGCACTGAGAAATCCGAGGGAGAATCAAGAACCAGAGAATTGTGGCAGGCCGAGGTAAAGTTTCAAGTCGATCATTCTAACCCGGTTTCGGTCTTGGGTTTCCTAATTTACAAACACACCCCCGGAATTCTCTCACCTTCTTTGTACATTTTCGCATTAGCCAGTATCGTATTAACCAGTAATTGAGTTACTAATCTCTTGTTGTGTTTCTGTAACCTTGCCAGAGGTATCATGGCAAACTTCCAGGTAAAATAATAAAATTATGCCGTCCGTAGAGTGTATCACCCCATCTGAATTTAATTTTACTTAGCTCATGTAGTTGTCATACGGATTCCATTGTCCACCGGCATTCAAAATTTGTCGACGCACGTAGGAATTATCGAGATAGAAATCCGATCGAACGGGTCAACTTCACGTTGAAATCATCGGAGTGTTTATACATGGTGAAAGGGTTTCACAAAATTCGATGTAAATTAGTCCCTCACCAATAACCCTTGTTTGCACCCTGCGTGCCTCAATGCGAATTCACGTTCTTCCAAAGTTCACAAGTTTGAGTACATTTGAACACGTAGCTCTAGATCAGAAAATTGTCTCTGAATCGGTAGTTCTGACGGGTCGGACTTAACCAACCAGACTAGAAGAGCCACTTTTTTTGCAGTACAAGGACTAATCACGTGTCTAACAACAAGTTGCGGCCCGCTGAGGGCAATCCGCGCCGTAGACATCCAGTCGACTCTTCGAATATCAACAATCCAAACGGCATACGATCCAGATACATTCTCAGATACGGTGACGTTAATGAACGTCAGCCGATCAACGGCCAACGTGTCAACGGACACCCAGTAAACGGTCATCAAAACGCGTTCAACGGATGTTCCTTCGCGAAGCATCCGCTTGCCAACGGGCCTTTGAACAATCGTCACCTCATGAACGGACGGGATTCACCTAATAGTCGTCCAAATGAACCTTCTCCGGCGAACAGAATGAACGGACACGTGCCAAGCAGCGGATATCGAAACTTCACCGGTTGTCAGAACGGTTTATTCATTAATAAGATGGTTGTGAGGGACGAGTTGATCAAACCGTCGAGGTTGAGCAGCGAAACGAGGAGTAATTCGAATGATAGAACCAGAGAATTGCAACCAAAAGGGATCGATTTGAAGAAGAATCGAGCGATATCGGACGATAGGAACGGAATGAATAATCGACTGGTTAATTGTCAGAATGTTATTAACGGTCGACTGGCTCGGAAAGATTGCGATATTCCAACCGATCTGAGACAAGTGCTGCGACCAACCGTGAGTCAGAAACCGGAGATCTTCAAAGTGGATTACGACCCTGAAGACATCAACGGACCTTATAATTTTAGACAACTGCTGAGACCAGCTGAGTACCTTCCGACTGAGTCTTTGAGGAAACGGAAGGGAGGAATAGCTTGCAACGGGGTTTCCGTGTCCAAGGACAAGCTTCCGGAGAAGCATGTGAAGAGGAGGGCACCCTCCGCGCCTAATCAGAATAAAATCGTTCATGGGAAGAAGTAATTCATGAACGGTCAAACTGTTTTGAAGATGATGTTTATTAAGGATCATTGAGTTCTGATGGTATAGTCATTTTGAGAAACGAGGATTTGTAGGGAAACATAGCACAGAATGCAGGCAATCAGTTCGGGGAGAATTTCGTGTACTACGAAGATATACTTGCAAAAATTGAGGATACTTCAGGTATTTTACTGTTTTCTAAATTTCTAAATTTCTAAATTTTTAAATCCATACGTTTTGCAACATTTGAACTTCTAAGTCTCTAAATGTTGAGATTCTCAAATTTCCTCATTTTCCTGCTCCCAAATCTTTAAATCCCAAAATCTTCAAATCCCCAAAATCCCTAAATCTCCAAATACCTAAATCTCCAAATCTCTAAATCACCAAATCAATAAACCTCCAAATACCCGAATCCCTAAATCCCCAGACCCCAAATCCCCAAAACTAAAACCCCCTAAAGTCCCATAAAAAAATCCCCAAATCCCCAAAACTCCAAATCCCTAAATCCCCAAACCCCAAAATTAAAACCCCCTAAAATACCCTACAAAATCCCTAAATCCCCAAATCCTCCAATCCCCAAAACTCCAAATCCCTAAATCCCCAAACCCCAAAATTAAAACCCCCTAAAATACCCTACAAAATCCCTAAATCCCCAAATCCTCCAATCCCCAAAACTCCAAATCCCTAAATCCCCAAATCCCTAAATCCCTAAATCCCCAAATCCCTAAACCCCGAAATTTCCAAATCTCCAACTCCCAAAATCCCAAATTTCAATGTTTCCGAATTCGCAAAATTTGAGAATATATAAAGCTTCACTTCATTAATTAAAAAATTAATTTTCCAATTTTTGTAAGTATGGAACCATAGTAAAAATAAGAATCCTCTTCCCGAATCCTTATTTCTTTCGCATCCAATTTTTCGTTTTTTCTACGTTATATCGAAAGTTCAACATTTTTCCGTAGCAGGTTGAAGAAAATATTTCAGTCGTTAAAAAACGATCGCTGTTATTTCAACAGAATATATTGTTTATTTAGAACTAGTCATGTGTAGCTTTACGAAAGATTTAGATGTGTTCGATAGTGTTAATTAAGAAAAGAAAAAAAGTTTCACGAAGCTCTGACGACGTTTATCCGACGTGTCGTGATACTTATATCAGAAATGAGCATTTACTTGCAAATATGACTTAAATATTATTTAACGACACAATTGTTCGTGTCCTATCATGTTCAGTGTTTAGAAAGGCGTCTTAATTCATAGTTATCGTTAATTATTTATTAATCTCGACAGTACAGATTGTAAATAAACTTCTAATTGAAGAAACATAATCTATTAAATATATAAACGTTTTGCGTTAACTTAAAATTTCTTTTCATTATTAAATCCTATGACTCCATTTTGTTACATTGCATCAACAGTACAGAAAAATACGTCGTATCTCTAACCACTCGTTATTGTAAAACTAAACAAATGTATACTTTAAACAATCGCTTTATTTATCAGTACATACTTCCACTATCAATACACCAAAAGTTAAAGAATACGACGGTTACGCTTTAAAGTTACAATATTAACATTTTAAATGACATTAAAAGACAAGTTCGTACCACGAAGTACGTGATTTTCATATTCTTTTTGGCGCGCAAAGCGAAAGTAGATTAAAACTCACATACCTTTATTTTTCTGCACCAGATCAGTTAGTACATCGAACCAGTCCAAACCAGGAGTTCGGCCAGAATGAAACGTTGCACAGAACACTATTTTTCTTGCACTTTCTTCGTTTTTATAGCAATATTCGTCGCAGTCACATTCGAAACGTGCGGAGCACTGACAGTTTAGAGAGGACTGACGTCATGTCGTTGTGAGTCGATCGCGCAGCGCAAGATGGCACCGTCGGTGTTCTTCGTGAGTTCGATCCGAAGGTACACGAAGTTGCTCGTGCGTCGCCGCGCCGGCTGGATGTCGCTCGTGTCGGGGCTCGTCATTCGCCGATTGGCCGGCAGTGTGGCAAGAGGGGTGTCTAGGGAAATACGTTGTTGAAACACACTGTCGTGCTGCGCGGTGGTTGTGTGGCGACGACGGAGAAGCAAGAGGGGTGCAACGAACCCTCTAGGCTCGGTTCGAGTCTACGGAGCGCGGAGTTGTGTTCGAATCATGGCGACACCCGACCCCGTAGACCCAGCCACCCTAGAGATAAAGACCCGTAGCATAGAACAGACACTACTCCCACTAGTAAAGCAGGTAAGAGAATTTAATCGGAAACCAGAGAAAAGAAACTGTTTGTTTGATCTCTGATCACCCGGCGTTCCTTCTTTTTTCTTTCAATTATTTGAGCCGCTTACACTGCCTGGCCTTTAACCGCGATAGGTTAAGGTCTTCTCACCCCGGCTTACTTCGACACCGTTACGTTCTGTTGCACGGCATCGGTATTGCTCCACACACGAATAATAACAGCGATTGTGTGCGTGTTTGGCTACGCGTCACACCACGTAGATGTGTAGTTATGCACGTGTGTATGCTACAGCGTACGTACACACTGACCGATGCATGTGTACATATACAGGGTGTACCATCGGCTTTGTCCATCTGGAATACTGTCGTTCGAAATATCACGCCGAGATATTGCCAATACCGTCCTATAGTACGACACACTATACAGGTGTAAACTGCAGGGTTTTGCATGATTCTACAAAACAATGCATTCGTGTCTCAACAAATTTATTAAATCTGTATTTTAAGCAGGCAATCATGTTCAATTAAATATCTCGAAATTTTCATAAAATTCTTCAATGTCCGACAAGAATCTCACCCCATTGCTAACCTAACTTAACCCTTGCGTCTTCTAGATACAAACAAATGTTTAGCAGATTTTGAATAAATTTGAAGATGGTTTAGATGAAGCTTGTGTGACACCCTGTATGTTCGCGAGGGAGCGAGAGAGCATGGTGGTCAGAGGAAAAGAGAGAACTCGCAGACGTGCGAGACACGAGACAAGGAGAAACAAACGTGTCTAACGCGTTCGAGAACGAGACAGATGTACGAAAGAAGCGTGTACATCGAGGATTAAGTGTTACTTAAGACAAGGGAACGTGCAGCATTAACCATTTCTTCGATATCGATTTAATCTTAAGGAGAGTACCTTTTTTAGACCTCCGATAGTCTTCGTTTAAAAAGAAACACATCTAGCGGTATTTGACAGTTCTTTAGCCGGGCATGTGCTTTCTATCATCGAACCAAGCCACCGCCACGATTAAAGTAACAGATATTTTGGTAGTTCGTTCTCTCTCGCTTCCTCCTTTTTGTTGTCCTTTCTTTTCGCGTTCTTCTGCACGTGTGTGTGTGTGTGTGAGTATACGTGTTCCGGTGTCACGTGACCAGGGTTCCGTGGCACCGCGTCAATTTCAAACTTTTGTAAAATTAATATTCATTCTTTAACACGCGTGTGCATGAATAGAAAACACATACACAGAGCATGTTGTAAGAGGGCGTTGACTTGTAAAAAAGTTACGAACGCCCGCGAATTTGGCGGGAAGTATCGACAAACTTGCTATAATTATAACTAATTAATACGAGACAGTTCTCTGCAGAAGTTGCTCTCATTTATAAAGCAATATCGATAAAAATATATCCCCCTTTTTTCGGAGCAGAATTTCGCTCGTGATTAATGAAATGGCGCACGTGTCGTTCTTTATTACCCTTTTTTTAGACCTTGCTAATTTTGGGAGAGAAAAAGGGTCACAACGATTTTCGGTTACCCAAAATAATTTTCACGCGCTCGAAACGTTTTACTCTTTGATTCCCTGCATTTCCGACTACTTTACTCCAAAACTTTTCATCGGCGATACTTTTTATACGATTTGTCGCTCGGAAATTGACTTTTTATTCTACTATATTTTATTACGCTCCAAAAATTTTTTAAATATTTCGAATACATGCAACGACGGAAAAAGTCGCGCTCCAATTTCGCGTTTATTAAAAGTCCGTAACAAAAATAGGTGTACGAAAACGTAGGCAGAATATTCGCGGAAATTTTTTCGACGACAAACATTGAAAGTCTGGCTCCTTTAAACGTGCTCCGAAGAGAATGCATTTTCGAACGATATCTCTTTCGTCCGAAATCTCCGTTTCTTTACACACGAATTGTGTTCAAACACGAAACTCGATCCACAAAAGACGTCATTATCGAGGAGAGGCGAGCAAACGAACAGGTTCAAGTGGATTCTCTTTATTCTAGGACCTACTTAATTTCGTAATCGTCGATCCAGTTTTCTACGTCGCTTCTCATCGAATTAATTTCGACCGGTCACTCCCCGATATTTACACATCTACTCGTGTCGAATCACAGGAGAACGAAATCTACCAAGAAATTCGATCACGGCCGGACAATTTACTTTTCGCGTACCAAATTTATTCCGTCATTTGTGTTATAAATTATTAGCGTTTCAACGAATGAACGTATAATTGAATTACGCGAAAATATGAACACTCTCTGACCAGTTGCATTTTCTGAATAACGGAATAATAGAATCGTATCCAATTATAGCGAATCCTGTATACCCTTGGGATCTACTCGAGTACGCGCGGACTCGCGCTCCATTTTATATTCATATATTCCTTCTATTCGTTCGATATGTGCTATACTAGCCTAATACATGTATTACCAACATCGTGGAACACCGTATACACCAGTTAAATCCTTTTCTAACGTTGATGTGGAGATTGCTGGGGACTTTGCATTTTGTTTTTATTGCAGTTTGGAGATTATTCAAGGGGTAGATATTTTAGATCGCTTGGTTTGGGAAGTTATAGGTTTGAAAGTTTCAGAGTTTAAGAGAGTGAAAATTTGGATGTTTAGGGGGTTGAAGTTTTGAGAGTTTAGAAGACAGAAAATTTGAAAATTTAGGGGTCGAAACTCGGATGTTTAGAAGTTCAAAAATTTCAGAGTGTAGAGGGTTGAAAATGTGGATGTTTGGAAGATTGAAAATTTGAGAGTTTAGAAGAGTGAAAATGTGAGAATTTAGGAGACTGAAAATCGAGTATTTGTGAATGTGAAAATTCGGAACTAACAAATTTAGTAAATTTCACCCCTAGAAAATACAGGAATTCTAAAATCCCTTTGTTGATCCCAAAATCTGCAGTATCTGCATATTTAACCTGCAATAAATGTAGATATGCGAGACATTCGCCAATAAACGTTAATATCCAAAACAGTATTGCGTCGCAATTAGAATAGCTCGGCACTCGATAGTCATTAAGCGTTCCATTACCTATCAAAATTAATACATTGTTACTAAACTTCCTCCCATAATGCTCGCACTACAAATACACCCCTATGACAGAAATCTTTGAAATAATAGAAAATAAACCTAAATATATTTCGGACGAGTTAATAGGTTAAACGACGATGTTGGTACACACGTACACGCACGTGATGACGAAGAAACGTGAAATTTCGTGTGTATTGGTTAAACCTCTTAGATAGAGAAAGCGCACGAGTGTCTGGTGCATGACACAGAAGACGATCGTTACCGGACTGCAGCCACTTGTTAGAGCTCCGTCTAGCCATCCCCGGACTTTCTTCTATCTTTCTTCTCTGTACCTTCTTCGGCTAGGAGAGACCTTCGACCTGCACTTTTCGCGCAGACTTTTCCCTCTTGCTGCTATTCCGGGCTGCGGTCTATGTTTTATTGACCACCTGGTCAATTTGTTGGTAAACCGATCCGTTCGGCTCCTCGTTTACGTTTTCATGATCTTCGTTTCTGAATAATTTAGGTATAGGTATCAGCTCGATGTAGAGATACTTATGTGCACTTCACTTGTACTTAATTATTACGTTGGTGTTTCTGTAAATCTTTTTCTAGGTTTCAGACGGTTGAAATAAATGTACACAGTAATTTTTTATTATTGTGAACTATTTGTGAAATAGTGAATTAGTATACGTGTTCCCCAATTTTATTTTTCACGAAATGAATACGGTTGGAATTCCTACCCTTATACTACTCTTGTACTACCCTTATACTACTCTTATATTACCCTCATATTACCCTTACTCTACTCTTACACTACCCTTATATTACCTTATGCTAACCTTGTACTACCCTTGTATTACCTTATATTACCTTCTACTACCCTTACTACCTTAAACTACCTTTTGGTTAGGATCGAGTCTTTCTAGATACCACAAATACTCTAAATATTCTAACGAAATACCGAGTTCATTACACTAATTTTTTTTTACATGGTAAAGTAACATCAAGGCCGACAGTTTTACAGTACATGGTACAGTAACATCGAGGTCGAAACTTGCAGTATTTAAAGATGTCTGCAAAGTTAATTTAGCAAAGTACCCTCTCAAGATTGTCTGAAAATATTTGAAAATTCCTGTACTTCAAGATAAGTACTTTGGATTAAAAATTAAGGAATCCAAGTGGCTAAGGGCGTAGTGTACAAGAATCATAATCCATAGATCACGGGTTCAAATCCTCGTTAACGATACTATTTTTTTTTCAATACCTACGTCAATTTATGAAATCTCTGCCAATGTTGTTTTTTTAAATAAAGCGTGGTAAATGAATACGAAGTGTGTCGTAATGAATGAATTTCTCGGAACGCTTCAATTAACCCTTGTTCCGCTCTGATATCATGCGCTAAGATTAGTAGCCATGAGCTGTCCATCACCCCTGTCAATTGCGAATGTTAATGAAACGGAAACTGAGATGTAATTAACTGACGTATATTAATATCGTATGACTTTTATGCACGTTGTTCAAACTCCGATTAAATTCGGTTTAAAAACACCTATTCGACGTATACATTATTTTATAAATTGTACCGTCACAATTTTAAGGTATGATCAAATATTGATCTTCTTATAATGTTTGATTTATTTTGTAGATAGGGCTTAACTGCATATAAAATCGATTTGTCCGTTACCGGGCGCAAAATTCGTTATCGGTTTTTCATTTTTCGCGAAAATAGCTTCGAGTGCCCGGTTTGTTATTCTAAAACGGTTTTGAATAGCTTAAACCATCGGTCTTTTTCAAGGATCAATCGCAGCTTACAGTTTTATGCTTTTTTATTTCCTTCACTGATAATTTTTCGAACTGTTTTATTATTCACTCGTCATATTTTATTTACTGGGATAGGATCAATTTTGTCTAAAAATTCGTGAAAATTCGTGACGAATAATTGTGACACCATAACATTAATTGCCGGGTGTCGGAAGCAGATTGCATTTCTTATTTGTCAGAGCCGAAGAAAAGGTTTTTATGATAGAAAAGTCGTTACGACGAAGGTGACACACTCGTAAACCACCAATATCTACTGAGAATTCCTCGAGTGGCACACTTGAACACTTCAATTAACCTCGATCTTCGACCTAACCCCACACTGACCCATTACTGACACGTTACAATCGGTTACTACGCTCGCAGACTTCCGCAGGGTGTCTCTTGGTTATACACCGGCAACTGTGACAGATAAATGGAGACAGCCGCTACTAAAATATACTTGGAGATATTTTATCGGGCCTATCTTGCCCCACTTTGCACGTCGAATGTTTAACAGAATTAATGATTAGTTCTAACTTCTTTCATCTTCAAGGCGAGATCTGTCGTTGGATGTATTTTAATTGTTAAATATCATGTCAGAGCTAGATGAGATGTTACAGTCAGATCTAACTCTATGAAAGTCAAATCTACATTTAAAATTAATGGCACGTTACTTAAAAAAATTGTAACAAAACGAAAATTTTATTGTAAAATTTACGAAAAGGATATTTCAAAACTTTCTATTGTACAATTCCTTTCACACAACATCCATTTCAAAAGCCTACCAAAGTTAAATCCACACGTTCTCCATTCAAAACTAAGGAACTGTCCACATAAATTAAACAAAGTTCTAGCATATTTTATCTCAAAAATATTTTACAGTTCCCTAAGTAACTGTCCACATAAATGAAACAAAATTTTAGCATTGTCTAAAGATTCTCTTGTATAATTTCCTTCTCAACATTGTCCTTTTTCCAACGTGTTTCAGAAGCATACAAGACTCCATTAAAGATGTTTGCAAAAGGTCCGATACAGACACAAGAGTATAAAGTCGACGTTTATTCCTTGTCAAAATAGATTCTTAATTTAGGTTCCTTGTCGAGGTTTAAGATAGCACACGTTGAGTTAACGTGTTAAGCTTGCTTCACACTAGGCGAGTAACATGTCCCTCTATACGAATGTTGTTCTTATTGTTAATTTTAGACAACGCGTGTTTGTTCACATCCTTAATCTTTTAATATCCTTTGTTTCCATTTGGTGCTCTTCACTCTTGATCATTTGATGTTCTTCGTTCAAACTTTTAACCATTTGATGCTGTTAGTTCAAATTTTTCATCATTTAATACTGTTCAATCACATTCTTGATCATTTAATACTGTTCAATCACACTCTTGATTATTTAATACTCTTCGTTCAGACTTTTAACCATTTGATGCTGTTAGTTCAAATTTTTCATCATTTAATACTGTTCAATCACATTCTTGATTATTTAATACTGTTCGTTCACATTCTTGATCATTCAACCCTTTAACCTATGATTCCAACAGTTGCGTCAGTCAGAACCACCTAATCACTGCTGCAATATTAAAATAAATAAAAAACCTTGAAATATTAGACATGTTTTTAATTTAGCAATCTTCAATAGCATAAATTCTAGCTGTTATTGAATTCAGAACTTGATTGTAGTGCAAATATGAATTATTTTTGTTATGTTTGAACTGTGGTGTGCGTCACGAGTGTGCAAGCTAAGGGGTTCATACTGTTCAATCACACTTTTGATCATTTAATACTGTCCAAACTCTTGATCATTTAATACTGTCCACACTCTTCATCATTTAACATTGTTCAAACTCTTGATCATTAAATACACTCTCTATCATTGAATACTATCCACTCATGTAATACTGTCTATACTCGTTAGTATTAGCCCTTACTGTTATCCTATTTAATCCAAAAATTTTGAAAGACAGTGATGTGAATTTTCCATGTGAAATTTCTCAATATCACACTCGGATGGCTTTAGAGAGAGTAGCAATAGTTAAGGAAAGTCATTATTTTTGATCGGTCAGACGATGCCACGAATGAAATTTCTGACACATAGAACTTCTTTGGATAGCTGTGTTCAGTAGACTGCAATTTATGACCTCGAAAAGTACTCGACCAACTTTCGGTTCCATATCAAGTTACCAAACTACCCGCAGCTTGGAAACTTTGGCTTCAGAAATGAACTTATTTAAAGGATGTGTCTTGGAGTTAGTCACGTATTAATTCCTGTGTGGTTACATGGTATGCTTCTGGTATGTACAGGATTGTAGAAATCGATTTATTTGCACGATATTGTGTTGAGGATTCATTTTTTACAATTTCAAGGTTACATAAAACTAAATTATAAATTTGATCTTGTGAGGTCACTAGTAAATTTTCGAGGTTCTAAAATTTTGAAGGTACAAGTTCTCAAGGGTCTAATTGGAGCAATGTGAGGTTTCAAGGTTACTAATTTCTGAATATCAAATGTCCCAAAATTCTAAAGCGCTCACAAGAGTCACAAAATCCCTAATTTCCAAGCTCTCGATGTTCCCATGCTTCACAAGTTCCCAAAATCTCAAAGGTCCAAGCTCTCAAGGTCCCCAAATTCTCAAAGTTTCTAGCTCTCATGGTTCTATAATTCTGGAGTCCCAAAATCCCACAGTTCCCAACTCTCAAGGTTGTATAATTCCATAGTCCCAAAATCTTAGAGGTCCAAACTCTCAGAATCCCCAAATTCCCAAAGTTCCCAACTCTCAAGGTTCTATAATTCTGGAATCCCAAATTACCAAAGGTCCAAGCTCTCAGAATCCCCAAAATCCCAAAGTTTTCAGCTCTCAAAGTCCCCAAATTCCCAAAGTTCCCAACCCTCAAGGTTCCTCAATTCCAAAATCCGAAATTCTCGAAGTTCCAAAGTCTCAAACTCCCCAAATCCCAAAGTTCTCAGCTCCCAAAGTCCCCAAATTCCCAAAATTCCCATCTCTCAAGGTTCCACTCCTCCAAATTTCCAAAACCCAAACTCGTCCAAAGTCCCAAAATCCCCAAAAATGCCAAAGTTATCATATTCCTCAGCATTTCACATCCCAAAACATCCACCAGTATCTCAGATCTAAAAATCCCAAGTTCCTACCAGACTATCTGGATCCATATAATCTCCAAAGACAGGGAAAGAACAAAAAATATCCTTGAAGGACAACTCGTCCCGTGGTCTAAACTACATAGAATTTAGGGTCGCAATCAACTAGATGTCTCTCGTTCGAGTAATCCTCCCGCTGCGATCAATCGATACTCTCATTAAGGCTCTCCTCCTATGTTTCGTCCTTTGAATTCCTCAGTCTGTTTCAGCTTAGGCCACGAAAACTGAGACTCGTTAATCACGTTCTCATTTCATAGCCAGGTTACATTACCTACTTTCGAATCACCCAAATTGCTCTTAAACATTTCTTCAAACTTACAAGATTCAAGTACAGTTATATTTTAGTACATAAACGGATATAATTGCTAGACTGTGGATTACTCTGGGTCCTCCGAGGGTCCCACTTCTATTCTATTTTGACTATCAAAATGGGAGTAGTACTAGGAATTTTAGGGTTGTGATTAGGGTGACCTGCATAAGTCTCTGGAAATAGGATAGGTGCCAGATGGGTCTGATTGTACCAGATTAGAAACAGATTGGGTAAATATTGGGATATCAGGAATTTGGACGCAAAGTGATCTGGTTCATAAGTGCAAGTGTCACGGTTAATTAAATATAAAGCATTTATTTATAACCAGTTATAAATAACAGATGTTTATTGTACTTGAAATTTATTTTTGACTGAAAGATGCATTCAGAGAGATCCGTTTAACAATTTGACCCAAATATCCAGCGTATCTCCGCAGAAATTCGAAGACGCAATTAAGCTGAAACATTTAAGAAACTTCAATAAGCAATTCATGTCCCGAGTTGCGTGCTCGAGTTCATTCGTGCATTTAAGATTTCACCGGAATGTTCAGTAGCGTATTTTTGAGGATTTTTTCTGCGCTCCGAATGGTCCGCAAACACTCGTGGCATCTGACAAGGCCGTTGTACTCGAGATGATCGAGATAATCCACGATGATCTATAAATGTCGTGTCCACACGATAGAACACCACTTTTGAGAAATTGCATAAGGAATGAAGTTTATTGGATAGTGCAATCAACGGATATTGAATTACACGTCACTTCATTCAGCTTCGTGAGCAGTTTACGTTCTTGTAAACGATCCATCCATCTTGGAGTGCGCGAATTAATTCCGGAGATGCTCTGCGAGGGCGCGATGATATGTAGAATAAACCGTGGTTGCGTTTCGTTATTTGAGTTTCACGTGACTTAATGCAGAAATTCTGGTTATGTTCGTGGGGATTTTAATTCAAGTTTTGGTAATTGGCAGGTTCTCGAATATTTGGGTTTGCAAATTTTTAGGTTTTTACATTTCTGGGATCTTTACATTTCATTTTTTTCTGGTTCCTAAATTTCTACTTCCTACATTCTTGCTTCCTAAATTCCTAGTTCCTAAATTCCTACTTCCTACATTCCTACTTTCTACATTCCTACTTCCTACATTCCTACTTCCTAAATTACCGATTCCTAAATTCCTACTTCCTAAATTCCCGACCCCTAAATTCCCGATTCCTACATTACCAATTCCTAAATTCCTACTTCCTACATTCCTACTTCCTAAATTCCTACTTCCTAAATTCCCGACCCCTAAATTCCCGATTCCTAAATTCCTACTTGCTACATGGCTGCTTCCTAAATTCCCACTTCCTAAATTCCTACCTCCTAAATTCCTAAATTTCTAAATTCAAAACCTTCAAAAACTACGTAATGTCCAGAAGAAGGAAAGAATCCCCTGCCGACTTACAGTAATAGGGTAGATTCAACGTGTTCCTTCTGTGAAGTTCCTAGCAAACAACTGTCGGCAAATAGTTCGGGGAGCAATATATGTGTTGTGTGCAGCGAAGATATTTTTCGTTTGCATGCTGAACAAACATGCCATAAGCCATCGGACAAACTAATATTGACCGTTGGTCTGTCCAACGATAGTGAAACTTCGATCAACGTTTTACCGTTTCGAGTCAAGGAGGAATCACGTTCTATATTTTTTACTCACAATGGAATTTTTATATTGTCCAAATTTTTTTACCATTCGTATACAAATTGTCAATTATTTTATAACAATTTATAATCGAATGTCTGTGAATATTCTTCCGAATATTTGACCAAATTTCCCTAAATGATTGATCTGAACATTTTTCTCTAAATATTTGTCCATAAATATTTATTAAAATATTTATCTTTGAATTTCTGTTAAATTGTTCGAATGTTTGTCCATAAATATTTATTTTTCTATCTTTGTTCCTAAATATTTGTCGAAATATTTATCTAAATAATTATCTGTAAATCTTTGTACCTTATGTCTATAGATATTTATCTACACATTTATTCTTAAATACAGGGTGTTTCAAAAGATATCACTCTTTCACTATATACATATATTTCACCAAAGTGTTTATCGACACATATTAATATATGAACATATCTATTTCACATTGACATATATTATTCGGTAGAACATTTTCAAACACCATAAATTAACAAAGAACAGTAAATCATTGAGTAGATCAGTTATTTATACTATATTATACATTCAAGCGAAGAATGTCCGAGTATTTTGGTACACCCTGTATCGGTAAATATTTGGCCAAACATTCCCGCGAAGTGTCGACTGTTTTTGATCGAAATAGGTCAGAAGGCGGGATAATAATCTTGGCGAAATCCGGAGTATCCATTAAGGAGAGAACGTTGAAAATTTCAATGTTGGATTCGCGAACTGCCTCGCGTTAAATCCGACACGCGATAAATTGCTCGTATCGGTGACCATCGCGATGAATAAAAGCCCCCGTGGCGAATCCTGCTATCTTAAGTGACTGGCGTATAAAAAGTTTTTATGTCACGACGATCTCGCGAACAGAACAGTCAAGCAGACACAGTCAGATAGGAACTTGAAAACATTCAGACGTTTAGTTGAAATTAACTCGTGTATTCGTTCTTGCTGGAACAGCTATGAGGGAAATGGATCATTTTGTTCGCGGTTAGACAATGATGGAAAATGGCCAATTTGCAAGCTGCACGGAGGACAAAAGGAATCTGTACCATTATTATTTCCTCAGAATATTATTATCAAGTCTCTATGTGATCATTCTTTTCTATATGCTATTTTTATACAAAATTGAACATTTATTTATGTCATGCAACTTGTGATCTCTAGCTTCAAATATGTTGAGAATTTCAATCAAATGAGAGCACCATTTTGTAAAATTAGACAAATTTTATAACAAATTGACATAATCGATATAATTCAAATTTTGGAATTTTTGAAATTTGAGAATTTGGAAACTTAAGAGTTTAGACAATTGCATAATTTGCAATTTAGAACATTTAGATCTTTAAAATTTTTAAATTCGGGCTTTGGGGATTTGAGAGTTTGGAAAATTGCAAATTTTTGAATTTAGGAAATTTACATCTTTAAAACTGATATAATTGAAGTACCTTGCTAAACTTTGAAATGTGACCACTAAGGTTTTACGTATTTAACTAGTATAAATAACATACAGTCAACAAATCGACATCTTCATTGCAATAACATATCACGCGAATTGTGCAATATCAGCGATATCTAAATAACGAGAGGCAATAACCGTGCAGTTCCAAAATTGACGATTTTTGCGGCATTGTCTGTTCATCGATTCTGGAGTCATGGCAGTAGAAGGACGGATGATTCAATGAAAATCCGATTGACGATTCGTATTGTTGGAAATTCGCTTTGTTATTCGACTGGAAGAAAGATGGAATCGGGTCGAAGCGGCAAAAGTGCGAATCACGTAGACCGAAGTTCGAAGGCTGAGAAAATATAGGACGATGAAGAAATAAAAGGATCTTCTAGGAGTTTTGTGTCGCCTTTATCTTGAATGAAGTTCACTCGATCACATCGATATCGTGGAACGAAAAATTCGAAAGAAAAACCAAGTCCGATCTGAGTACCGATCGTGATGAACGATCCACTCTTCTTTGAGAGCTGATTGGCCATCTTGTTTTAGCACGAGAATTAATTACTTTCTTCTTTTTAACGCGTCGAGACGCAATTCTGCATTGATTGCAGAATTCTGGTATTTTTATTGGATTATGGTTTATTATGGGTGTGAAAGGAAATTTATCCTGGTTAGATTAGGTGTGAAATATTTATTATAATTTATTTCGTGTCATTTATCATTATTTGTTATTGTGATTTTATATGTCATTTATTATTATTTATTATTATGATTTCATATGTCATTTATTGTCATATATTATCGTCTATTATCATGATTTCATATGTCATTTGTCATCATTTATTTCTGATTAATCACCGATTGATTACTGATTGATTATTCATTAATTCTTGATTGATTATTCATTGATCGTTGATTCATCATTGATTGATTATTGATTGATCATTGATTGATTATTAATTGATTATCGTTCGACTATTTATTGATTGATTATTATTAATTGTTCCCACATAATTTGTTGCAGTTCTACATAAGTTATTTATTACAGCAGCTTCTTAATTTATGCATTTAAAAATTTACAAATTCAACAATTTTTGTATCAGCAATGTTAGAATATGCACATGTGAAATTTTGAAGTACAGTAAGATAAAAATGTTTAAAGTCGTGTAGGAGGATATGTGCATCTAGAACGTGTCAGCGTATCAGAATTCCAAAATGGTTTCTACAAATAAACGTTCCCGTGCATTCGATGTGCTTGAAGTATGTTATTTTGCGACGGTAAAATTCCACGGTCGAACAACACGAGACACTATACCTGTATGTACACGTAGGTGGCTGTAATGACGATACCGCAAATGCCGACATACGAGAAAGCCCATTTGGTATTAGTAGTCAGAACGGGTATGTAGTTGTTTCCGGTGAATCGGAGTAACAACAGTAAACGTCCATCGGGCAGATAAAACTGAACTTTGGGTGAAATAGTGTCGCTTATCGCTAGAAAAGTAGAACGAATTGAAAAATTAAAAAAAAAAAAAAAACAAATTCTACCCCTCGAGCTTGTTGCGCGTGATCATTTTTCAATTAAAGGATTGTACGATATGTTCTAGGCACATCTTCCACAGGCGAAACAATTGAGTTCGTAGGTATAATGGGTTCTTCCATGGTAAGTGTATTTTTAGCGAAGAAATGTTTCGCGAGACAATCGTTGATCGTTAATTGCGTGTGGTGTAACGCTGTTAGAGTTTCATAGTTGATTAGCGACAATCGAACGGTGTTGTTTACGTGTAATTAGAGCGAAAGGAAGCGTATAGACGAAAGCCTGAACCGAATCGTTTCTTTACCAGCTTCTTGCAACAGAGTTGTTACACATAATATAGACCGATTAGACGGAGAACAACCAACAGATCATACTGAATCAATTTTTTACATTGTTGGACAGTTTTGTTGCGCTATAGATACGTAGTACCGTTTGCCGATTGTTGTATGCGATTAGAGAACAGGGAATCGTTGGTCGATGTTTCTTGTTGCGAAACAAGGGACGGTAATTCTGCGATGTTCCATCCATTTTGCCGATTACGAGGTTTGCTTCGATTTTTCGAGTAATTTTTTCTATACGTGTCATATTTGTTATATTGCCGCAAGCGATGTAACTGTACGTTGTAGAAAGTCACGTGTAGAATTTTCATGAATTTTTGAAGTTTTTTCATTTCTAAAGAATTTGAAAGTTTGGAATTTTGAGAGATTTTTCAATTCGGGAAGTTTGGAATTTTTTAATCTAGGGAATTTGGAAATTTGGACAAGTGGGAACTTGGAAAATTGGAAATTTGGAAATTTCAGTATTATGAAACGTGGAAACTTTATCATTTGAGGATTTTCACATTTGAAGATCTGAAAATTGTAAAATTGTAAAATTGAATAATTGAATAATTGAAAAATTGAAGAATTGAATAATTGAATAATTGAATAATTGAATAATTGAATAATTGAAAACTTGAAAAATTGTATACGAAAATTACTCGAAACATCGATCACCCCGACCAAAAAAAGACCTCGCTCAGCAACGTGGAGAACATTTGGCATAATTGCCCGTTCTATTTGTTAACTCCCTTATTTTCAGTAGCTTTTCCACGGACATGGCATGATTTCGGTATGCGGCTCGGTTTACTGTGCTGATACTTTGTTTTACATTAGAGTTAGAGGAGTTTGAAGTTCGCAGTCGCGAGATCTATCGAAAGAAGTTCGATCGACTCGCCTCCTTGGAGCTCCTCCACCAGATGGTAGAACTTTTGAACATTGCTTTCCTTTTTTGTTCCCGTTAACGTCCGTGTCGAGTGCATACTGTAATTTAAAAGTGTTACAGAACTTCCTTGTACAGATTCAATTTTTCACCGAATACCCACAATGTAACATACTAGTTAACAAGTTCACGAGTTTTTAATTTCGTTCATAACTTCATGTTTCTTTACCTTTCGATTGATTTTACATTTGTTCGTTGCTATCGTTGTTTTATTTGTAGGTTAAACGATTTATAATTTTTACTATAATATATGTTACATAACTTCCATACAAGAAACCTAAATATTTCAAATACAATTTTAAGCTTGCATATATATTCTCTAAAAAAAATTAGTAATAATTTCCGTAGTAGAAGAGTAATAGGGGTACATGACCCCGTGCTTAATTTTGAGAAGTTAAATCTGCAATTCTTACTGTAAGAAGACTATTTTTGAACGGAGACATTAGAAATTCATAGCGACTTTAATTTTCTGCTTGCACATTTCAAGAAACTGCGAAATAAGTTGAAAAATTGGAGGAACATTCGAGCAGATAACTATTTTAATCCGAATTTTCATGTCGCTGTAATGTTACATTCAGAACGTACGATCAATTTCGTAGCAGGGTTAAAGTTCCATTAAGAGCGCCTCATCTCCGGACGCCATTGGTCGTGATTATTACGCGATTCAACCTTCATTTTCTCGCGGAAGAACATTACGCTTATAAAAAAATATCGGTTCCCGGCGGAGAGAGAGAGGAAGACGTTCCCTTTTATTCCTATACAAATTAGCCGGCGTGGAAAAAGGTTGCAGTTATACGGAAACCTTCTGGCGAGGATTAAATCGAATGCTGCCTCGTGAATAAGTGTGCACGTTAAGTGGGCGTTAAGTCGTAACTCATTGCAAATTATTTTTCTAATGGTGCATAAAACACCGAGTGTATTTGACTCGCCTGAAGCCTGCATAAGAGCTTCATAAAAAAGGAAACCGTTCTCGAGTTAACTGCTGGCACGGCGAGATGAGAAAAAAGCAAAAATATTCTGCCCTCGTCTCGTTTTTCATTTTTCTTATATGAGAACAACCGATAGAAATTGCGCTGTTTAACGGGCAATCATCTTGTTGTTCCTATTATTTCATTACACATTTTTATTACTTTTTATCTCTTATTTGTTTCGTCACGTTTTCATTACTTTTTTACCTTCGTTATTTCACCACATTTTCACTATATTTTTATTTTTTACTGTTTTACTGCATCTTAATTACTTTTAACTGTTGTAATTTCAATTATTTTTTTTTTTTTGTAATTATTGTACTACGTTTTAATTATTTTTTATTTGTTATTATTGCACTGCATTTGATTTTTTTCATTCTTTTATCGTTTTATTGCATTTGAATTATTTCTTCGTTAACAATAATAAATTAATCAGTCTATGCGACAGTAATTTCTATCGTTTTAATAATGAATCACCTATCGATCAAAATGATTGCCCTAACCACGGGATTACTTCTGATGCAAAAATTCGATGAATTTATAAAGGCGAGACGATGCAGACTTATCGATTACATTCGCACCGTGATACCAGCACAGACTTTCTCTCAATCGAGCAGAAATGATAAGTCAGCCGTGTGGAATTCCTCGTTTTCTCTTATGTGTAGAGTTTGGAACATATCTGGATATTGCACATAGATTTATGGAAGGACATGTTCTCGATGGCTAGGTTTAAGGATATTTACTTCGTTCGCTCATCTGTGCATACATGTGATAGCATATACTCGGATCACACTCTTTTCTTCCTATCGAAACTGGGTTCCCACTGTTTGCCAAGGACGATGCGAATTTTTACTTACGCAAAATTTCTCCCACTGCTATTCTTCTTTGTACACTTTATTTACTCACATCTTTCATTTTTAATACCTTAATTACAAGGGTAATTACTGTGTTCTAAAAAATTTAATTTAATTTAATTTAATTTGATTTAAATTTGCTCTAACATGTAACATATTACGTGAAGATGTATTAATGATTTAAAGGAGGTAATAGGTCACGTTAATAATTAGAAACATGATTAAAAAATTTGCTTTCAGTACCTTTAATTATTGCACCATACTACATATTTTAGTTGCAGTGTTAACTTTCCAATTTTTTCTTTATTAGATAAAGGGACCTAATTATTGTGCTTTACTCAGTTTAAATCGATAAGAACTAAGTGAGAGTTCTAATAGAATTAACAGTACGCAAGATGAATGTCCACATATGTGGACATATGTATATCCACATATGTGAACATGATTATATCCACATATGATTATTGTACTTCACTTATTTGAAATTAACCACTGAATGGAGAATGTTGCAACAGAATTAACAATATACAAAATGAAAGAATGTGCACATATGTGAACATGCGTGTATGCACATATGATTATTGTACTCCACTTATTTCAAATTTATAATAGAACAAAATAAACTTGCAATAGAATTAACAATATACAAAATGAAAGAACGTACACATATATATATGATCATAATTACATTCACATAATATTACTGCATTTCACTTATATCAAATCAATACCTAAATAAAGAATGTTCCACATATACAAAATAATAATACCTTAAGT
Source organism: Megachile lagopoda (assembly GCA_036983795.1). Taxonomy (NCBI): domain Eukaryota; kingdom Metazoa; phylum Arthropoda; class Insecta; order Hymenoptera; family Megachilidae; genus Megachile; species Megachile lagopoda. Next base: position 9,863,172 of record CM072798.1, read on the forward strand.
ACTGAAAATTTCTAACTAAATAAAAAGACCAAATGAAGTATCCACATCAGTAATTAAATTAAAAAAAATTAAGTACGTAAACACTTGATATTCTCGAACAGGCAAGAGCGTTAATTAAAATTGGTCAAACGCAGGGAAATGTTGTTCTGCAACTCTAAGGATTTATAACAAATAAGCACGTAGAATATTGAAACACCGTAGCAAGAATCTCTGCTCTTTTTTCGCGGGTTCGCTGAAAAAGTCCTTCGTAGTATAAAGGTATCAGAAATATGTACAACGGTCACGTTTTCTGCTTGGCATTCTTTTACCGCGAATCATGCTCCTTTTGTCTCATTTCTGTTCGCTTTTCTCTCTTATCTGAAATTCCTCCTTCTGTACTTTCGACTACGGAATCATTCTTTGTGTATCGATACCAAGGGAAATGATAGATATCGTTTGAACTGGATCCTGCGTTATTCCGCCGAATCGTCTGACCACTATACATATTCTACTTATCGGAGAATCCACAACTTTCTTACAAATCGCGGAATGAAAAATTGTGCAAGAATTTCTGGAGATGTCTTGAGATATTCTTGAAATATTCTTGGGAATGTATTCAATTTTATTTCACTAGTTTTTGTATTTTTATTCTTTTCAAGTTTCGAATTTTAGTGCGTGGGGAACTTGGGAATTTGGGGATTTGAGAGTTTGAAAATTTGCAAATTTTGGAATTTAGGAAAATTAGAATTTTGGAATATAGGGAATTTAGGGATTTGGGGATTCGAAAGTTTGAAATTTTGCAAATTTTGGAATTTAGGAAATTTAGAATTTTAGAATGTAGGGAACTTGGGAATTTGGGGATTTGAGAGTTTGAAAATTTGCAAATTTTGGAATTTAGGAAAATTAGAATTTTGGAATATAGGGAATTTAGGGATTTGGGGATTCGAAAGTTTGAAATTTTGCAAATTTTGGAATTTAGGAAATTTAGAATTTTAGAATGTAGGGAACTTGGGAATTTGGGGATTTGAGAGTTTGAAAATTTGAAAATTTTGGAATTTAGGAAAATTAGAATTTTGGAATATAGGGAATTTAGGGATTTGGGGATTCGAAAGTTTGAAATTTTGCAAATTTTGGAATTTAGGAAATTTAGAATTTTAGAATGTAGGGTATTTGAGGATTTGGGGATTCGAGAGTTTGAAAATTTGCAAATTTTGGAATTTAGGAAATTTAGAATTTTAGAATGTAGGGAATTTGAGGATTTGGGGATTCGAGAGTTTGAAAATTTGCAAATTTGGGAATTTAGGAAAATTAGAATTTTGGAATATAGGGAATTTAGGGATTTGGGGATTCGAAAGTTTGAAATTTTGCAAATTTTGGAATTTAGGAAATTTAGAATTTTAGAATGTAGGGAATTTGAGGATTTGGGGATTCGAGAGTTTGAAAATTTGCAAATTTTGGAATTTAGGAAAATTAGAATTTTGGAATATAGGGAATTTAGGGATTTGGGGATTCGAAAGTTTGAAATTTTGCAAATTTTGGAATTTAGGAAATTTAGAATTTTAGAATGTAGGGTATTTGAGGATTTGGGGATTCGAGAGTTTGAAAATTTGCAAATTTTGGAATTTAGGAAATTTAGAATTTTAGAATGTAGGGAATTTGAGGATTTGGGGATTCGAGAGTTTGAAAATTTGCAAATTTTGGAATTTAGGAAAATTAGAATTTTGGAATATAGGGAATTTAGGGATTTGGGGATTCGAAAGTTTGAAATTTTGCAAATTTTGGAATTTACGAAAATTAGAATTTTAGAATTTAGGGAATTTGGGGAATTTGGGTATTTGGGGATTCGAGAGATTGAAAATTTGCAAACTTTGGAAAATTCCTTATCAAAAGCAACGTCTGAAAGAATGTATTAAATTTTATTCCACAAGTTTCATATTTCCATTCTTCTCAAGCAGACTGAAATAAGAATTCGGACTACCATTTACACGAATTTTTTCTGAGTCTTTGTGTTCATTTTCCCGTGTTTTCTTTCTTATCTGAGCCCTGTTTCGCGTTACATTTCCTTCGCATTTCGCTCTGGTTACCTCAGAATCACGTCGTTTCGCTTCCATCATTTTACTCTTATACAGAGATATAACGTTTCAGTCTTGTCACAATTATCGTGTTTCACCGTCTCAGCATGTTGCTTGATAAACATTTTTACTTGTTGAATAAACTTTTACTACCGCTTTTAATGATGCAAATGTGATTAAATAGCGGTATTGGATTAAATCTTACGAGATTTCGCCCTTTCGCGTCCTCTTCAAGAAACTGGGAAACTTTTATCTGAAGTTTCGAACTGGAGGATTACCAAAAGGAATATTATTTGGAAAATTGGGAAATTGGGAAATTGGGAAATTGGGAAATTGGAAAATTGGAAAGTGGGGAAATGGAAAAATTGGAAAATTGGAAAATTTGAAACTTTGGAATTGTGAAAATTGGAAAATTTTAAAACTTTGATAAAATGAAAATTTGTATACACATAACTCGAAACATCGATCCCACCAAACCAAAAAAACGACCTAAGCAACGTGGCCATATAACAAAACGAATATTTCCCACGATCGTTAATATTTTTACTCGAATGATAGACATTGTCACCCCATCACTGTCGAAGTTAGTCGAGCTTCAAATTGGTCGAGGAACTTCATATCGTCACCTCCTGTGTCGAGAAGTCGTTCGATTCTACCGGCGGAGTTACCGAAGTAACTCTGGAACTCGTTTCGCGAAACGCATGAAATCCCGTATGTGTTAAACCACGTGGCAACGTCTATTCGATTTTCGCGGAATTATAACGGGTCGTAGAATTCCGTTTGGTAAAAAGAGGACGCGACAGCCAACTATTTCCATATGGTTTGAGCCAAAGCTTTCGCATAAAATACGGTGTCGGTGGTTCGATAATCGAATATTTGTTGCCAATCTTTCCCGCAGATTGCGGACAAGACTGGCACGGAATTTACGAGCACGTGCTGAATAAATAACGACGATACGCTTTTTTTACGTACAGCGTGTGCCAATAATCGGGGTATAACTGCGGATACTTCTTCGGAAAATGGCGACCGTAATATAATTCTTTCGTCTCGCTAAAATTTAGGTTGGTCTATAGCATATTTCGAGTATTGATCACTGTTGATGCTACTGTTAATACTGTTTCAGTAATTCTTCGACTTATCTCGTGACACACTCTTGACTCATTCATGACGCACTTTATACTCGGACACAGATCAAAATTATATTCGCAGTACGATTGAAACTGGGGTTTAATTATTATTTGTATAATCAAGCCCCTTTACATTCAAAATATACCTAACATTTCAATTCTTATTTGTTTTAAAATTACAGCGATAACTAGGTATCTCTGACACAACTGCTGAAACATAAGGGGTTAACAATACTTATAACGTTAGAAAACATACATGATATTATTATTCATGATGATATTTTAATAATAGTATAGTGAAATGTCAATTTTATCGCGTGAAATGATATCGATAATTGCATTTGTCCATAAACGCACATTAATTGTTATAATTATCGTACAATAATTGTACCATTGTTATTATATAATTTATCGTACAATTGATAGTTGTAGCATTGTTATTAACATATATATTATCATACAACTAATAATTGTACAATTGATATTATATGTATTATCATACAATTAACAATTGTACAACTGCAAAATTATTTCTACCGAACATTTTTGAGTCTACATTCGCAACGTGAATAGCATTTTCATTTGGTATTTTTTCTGATTTATTTTCCCAAGAGGAACTCTCGATTGCACCACAAGACGTGCAATTCTGTGCACGATTTCGATAAATGCGAGTTTCTTTAACTTTGTCACTTCCATTCTCTTCGATTTCGACGTTGTTCGTATAGCAATAACGCAGCCTTATTCCCGGAAATTGACGTCAAAGTATAACTGAATTTTTACAGATTGGTAAAACACAAAGGGTGGAATGTCTGAAAGTTGACAGATAAAACTGTAATTGAATTTTTGAACTACCCTTCAGTGTAGATAGAAACAAGATAAATCTGTAAATTAAATTCCTTCGACGTGTCGTGGAATCGTATTTAAATGTGATTAAACTTTTGTAGGCCGTAAAGGGTTTGTGGAGTTATACTGAAATAAAACGGGACGAATTTATAAGTTCTTTCGAAACAAAATGGGAGTGTAATTACACTTCTGTGGATTATACGAGCATAGTACAATGAAAATTTATAAATTACCTTACTAAGATATAAATTAAACTTGTATCTATAAATCAGAGAATAAGCAAAAGAAATTATTTCTAATTTCTTGCAATCGAAAAATGTGGAAACACTTTAAAGTCGCTATATGAACTTGCTATAAGAAAAACTTGCTATAAGAAGACGAACTACCTAAACAAAGGCAAACTTGCGCGATACACTTTAAAAAATCCTTAAAAACTCGTACATAAAAATACCAAAAAGCTCGAACTAAAAGTCAGCAGCCCCAAAGACCCAAAAGGAGAAACTGCTTAACCAAAGAACAAAAGTGTATAAAACAGGAGAAAAATGTAAAGTCGGAGATAAAATAAAAATCGTATCATCAAAGTAAATCCCCGTAGTCTGCATAGAAAGTGCACGAGAGCGAAGATAAAAAATAAGGAAGGTAAAAGAATAATTAACCGAGTAAAGGTTCGAAGACGGCACATCCCCGTGGCGAGGAAGAAACTCCCGCGCTTTTTCGTCGGGGTGAGCGTGAAAAAAGCAAGAATTCCCTAGGACCTCGAATCCGCGAACGAGTCGGATGAATACGAAGGAAATTACGAGAGAAGCAGAAGAGTGACAGGATAGTTGTAGGTTAGTAAGATCGGTGGTTGTAAAAGAGTGTGCAACCGTGAAAATTACGATTTCGCGGGCGAAAGTACGGGCCTGCCGGTGTATTGATTGTCGGTTGGTGGAGAGAGTCAGCGCGCCTGTGCTCCGGCGTGTTTCACGCAGAGAGAGACAGGGATAAGGGTGCGAGGGTGCACAGAGGGCGGAGAAAGATCGAGAGAGGGAACGAAAAGAGGGAGAAACACCCTCGCCTACCCGTGGTCCTGCCATCGTGTCGGTTTCGAGTCCAGTCTTCCCCTAGGCACTCGACAGGCCGGTACCTGTTTCTCGAAGCGACACGCGCTCTGTCGTCCTCGCAGAACACCTCGCTCACCCACTCTCACACACATGCACACACGTAAGGAACATCGTATGAGTCCACACAGGCGCGGACGGTGCATCCGCGCGTAGAATATGACACTTTAGGAACCGTACACACATACATACACGCGCATATACATACATACACACACGCGCACAGCCAACCACATGTCTGCTCACACTGTGTACACGCGTACGCGAGAGAGCGAGCCGCACAACGAGTGGTCATCTTCGAATTCGTCGGTCGACAACGCGCGGCGATATCACGCGAGGATACGAACGAGATTCGCCTCTTAGAACGAGAAGATCCACGAGAGATCGGCCGTCGCAGCGCGAACGAGACTGAAACCGTCGAGGAGTTAATCGGTTCACGACTCGCAGGCTTCAGCACGCGAGGAAATAATTAACGGAATCGGTTGAGACCGATCCCGGGTCGTGAACCCGTCGAAAGGGCGACGACGAACTTTCAAGTTGGGTTCATCGCTCTCGATCCAGAGACAAGTTCTGAGCCTGTGGTAGCAGCCTAATAACAAAAGAAACAGTGATCTTCCGGCAAATTATACATATATATATATATGTATGTACAAACGTCTATTTTTGTTCTGGTTACCGTTCGAATCCGGGCCCCTTTTGTTCGCGGGCTCGTTGTTATTAGCGAGACAACAAAAGAGAGGAACGGAGAGCTAATGATTAATCGTAATTGTTAGAAGAGAGAGAGGCACACTTGTTAACGAACGACATCACCTGCACTCGATAGAGAAGATTTAAATATTTCTTTACGTATATAAGAGATGCACACATATCTTAACGATGTTGACGATTCATAGTATATTTTGGTCATACTGATTGCGTGGAATTTTAAGAGATACCGAGAAGCGAGAGAGAAATATCGACAGGCACAATAAGTTCATAGAGCTTAAAAGCGTAGAGCTGTAATAGTAAGAAGAGGAGAGAAGATCATCGTTTCAACTGGTTATTTATTAATTGTCCCTATGCCTGCCGCATTTTATCGACGTGACAGAAGCATGTACGACTGTGGCATGGTCCCTGATCGACAGGTAGGTTCAATCATTTTAACAACAAAATTTCAACATCGAATCGAATTTCGACACCTTTCACTTTCTGACACATTTCTTTCGATCAAACATTGGACAGGTCTCTTAATTTCCTGCGAAACGGGCTGCATACACGTTTACATACAATATTTCTATTTCATTAAAATATCAAGAATGTAGATATTCGTTTAGTCATTTATATTACTTCATTGTAGAAAATTTTAAACGTCGATCATCGTGACAATGGTATTTTTAAAATGTGATCATTAACGTATTGATATTATGTCAATCTATTGAAATTCGAATAATAAGTATTAAATACTGGTGATCATCAGAGTGGTCAAAGTAAAAATTCTAAAAGAACTTTTCACTTGTGTACCGACTAATTTTACTACAGAAGAATTTTATAAAGTGCGTTAATGAATGTGAACTCTATTTTAATAACGAAAGATTTCCTTTAAAGTCTGGCACAATTTTCATAATCACTGTTACAAGTACTTCTTGAATTCTTAATAAGTGATAAATTAGTTATCAGCGCAGAAATATCTTAATTTCTCTAATCTGAGATCCACCATCTTGAAGTCCCATTGTTTCGGTGTTAAATTCCTTGAAAAGTTCAAAGCACGGTGAAAATTATTAACCTGATAGGATTACGAAATCAGTGTCGAAGACTCGTGAAAGTTTGATTAGAAAACGAGAAAGTAAATGACAAGGAACTTGTGAAAATATTTTCTTAAACTCTCGGTGAATAAAGCATGCTTGATATAGCACGCGAGAAATGTCGATTGTTACGTTTCATTGCAATTGTCGCAAAGTACGACAAAAATTGAGTGCTCTTTTGCTACTTTTGGTACGAGTTCAGTCTTCGTTGAAAAAAAATGTGCACATTTATTTATTTTCTTGTACCGATGCAATTGTACTTGTTGATCCTCGATATGGAAATGCTTTATACGCAAATTAACATCGCGATACAATTTCTACGCTGAATAATCTTTGTCTGTATTGAATTTTCAATAGAGAAATTTGCTTCGGTTTTTGTAGTAAAAAAGTACAACTTGAAAATACGGAATGTAGGTGGTAAATAATTTGTTTATTGAAAAAATTGAAATGGAGTAAAAAATAGAAGTCTAGTATAATTCGAAGTACAAAATTGATCAGTGATGAAAAATTTATAATCGGTCCTTATTTAACCAGTGTGTTTAATTATTCTTTTTGAAGTATAAATACGAGAATAAATTGCATGAATTTTGTTTATAAATGTGTCGTGTGATTTTAAGAAGTGATCACCCAATTCACATGTAGAGTAGAGACGAATAGTTGTTATTTGACGAGGAAATTATAATATGATAATTTCTAGTAATTGAACGTAGCAGTCTAACAGGTTCTATTTCTGGCAGAGATCAGACAAAGCAGTTTTATCCCGAAGTTATACACAGAAGTATATAATCTGTCATTTTGCCGATAAACGTGCTTTGAATTGTAAAAGGAAGAAAAATCGAAGTAAATGAGAGCAGAGGAGAAAGGGTTCGAGAAATAAATCTAAAACGTCGGCCCCGTTTCTCTAAAAACGACGCCTCGAGGGTGCCTTTTGATTGGTGCGACGTTCTAAGAATTCCAAATTGAAATGTACAAGCGAAATCTTCGAGGAAATTCTCGTTTAAAACAAACCGCTATCATCTCAAAACATCTTTCGGATAAATATTTCCGTGCTTGTCGCTCGTTATTTCCATCTTGATTGTTCTGTGAATGTCACTTCTGCGAAACTTCGAATAAAGATATTCATTAATTTTAATACACTTTCATATATTTAAATTTTGTTAAATTTTGTTATTCTATAATTATAGGTACAATCGTTTGTCACTATTATATCAATTACTATAATCTTTTGTTACTATTATAATCAGTACCATGATCTCTCGTTACTATTATAATTAGTAGTACGATCTTTTGTTAGCAATTTAGATTTCTATTTGTTATTAATTAACGTGATAATTGGAGGTGTCAGATGACAGTCGCTTTTAGCTCGAAATTGATTTATTTTTTGTTCAGGATTCACTGACCTATCGAAATCGTTATTGAACCGTCAATGAACAGCGAACTCTTTATTAGTGCAAAAAACTCAAGCTTATTTTCTAGCAGAGTGAAAGAACAGAGTTATTTTAATATTATCTAGGCAAACCGTCGTTTTATTTTCGAGTTCAACGTGATCGTAATAGAAACCCCCGGGTAATTTAATAATAGGGGTGTCTATCATTTATTGGATAGTCGATTTACTAAACAATGTCTTCTCAAACTAGTAAAAGGAAGCATGTATGAATATGTATAGTTTCATTATTCTGCCAAAGTGTCATTAAAGATGAAGATAAATATAAAATCTATTGTTGATGTTTGCTATAATTATCTGTCCCTACAAATTTTATCAACATAAATTTGCTGCCATCAAAATTTCACCCTGATGTTCGTCCTGATTCATTCAAGTTTCATCCTTAAAGCAGTCGACAAAATATTATAACCATGATATGATTTTTATTAATTTTGTTGAACGTTGACAATGAAACACCCGGTATAAAGAAAAGCTCGTTGCAATCTGGAGAGTATCGGTAAATTACGATTGCAGAGGGTTTAATGAAGACAGCATCAGCGAAACTGACGTCAGAATTTCAGTGGATCGATTTATTTCGATCTCTCTCGCAATAACTAGTAGCATCAAAGCACGTATCATCCGTAGCGGTGAGGATTTGATTAAACGTTACTCGAACTGCCTTGAGGCTATAGATTCGACCACCCTCTCGATTCAACCCCTCGAATCTTCTCATTTTTAGGGTGAATCCCCAACGGAGGAAACCGCCCTTTCTCCGCCATTCTGTGTCTTTTCTCCCGCGCGAAGAAGAGGCCAAACCGTATGGCCGAGGTCTTAGACGAGGTGAATCTCGCACCGGAATCCTCCATTAAAGCCTGCTTATTAGTTTCTACAGATATTGAAAAAAAGATGCGATATTGGAAAGTATTATCGAGTCTCGCCGTTCGATTTCGTCTTTTCATCGTTATCACTTCCTGTCACGAAGGTCTGCAGTAATATTATAGAGACTCTTTGAGACGAATGGAATTCTGTAATTCATATCTCCGAATGTAGATTTATGTTCGACTTTCGAACCGGCGAATCGAAGCTCCTACTTTCTCGCTAAACATTTTTACTATTTTACGAAAATTCGTAATTCTTCGCCTACGTTTCAAAATGCTCTTAAAATTTATTTTTACTAGAATTTACCGGAATAAAAATTTTCACGAATTCCCTGTACCATTCTGAATAGTACACTCTGTATAAAAATTGCTATCAATTTGAAACAATTAGAAAAGAACCTTTCGCTATTAAAAATCAGCTATGAATAATACAACGAATAACAAATGCAGGAATTTTCCAATATACGTTTCACTCGAATGGTTACGTTCCGAGAGGTAGTTTTCCTTGTAATATATCGAGAGATTAAATATGGATGAGTGTGTACTGTACGCTGTGAAATGAATCGAGTTTTTCTCTACAGTTTATAACTGCAAAACACGCGAGAGTGGTTAACACACTTGTTAATACAATCTTTTACCGCCGATCGACGCGTGCTTTGTGTTCTTACGATCTTTTGACGGTAAACATTGCTCGCATAAATTTCAGTCATTTGATGGCAATAATAAACGGTGAAATTGCATGAGACTCAACAAAACGATTGTTGCCCGTTTTAACACCTCTTTTTGTTGCATAACATTATCGTGTAACAAATATTGTGTTATATAATATACGCTGTTATCCATTGACAACGCTTAATTAATTAACAGGGCGTGAAATTGCTTCGGGCATCCCGAACGTTTCATAATCATCGGGTTTCGAATAAATGATTATATGAGAATTACGTCTTTAGCGTGGAAATTGATTGATCGGATATCCGAGTTCTTGAACGATTGATTAATCGTGCACTATGATCCTGGCAACTGTAAAGATCCTATCTCGACGATTATCCGTTTTCGTTCAGCGTATTAAAACAATCGTCTTATTCCTCTTTCGACGAACTTTCGATTATCCTTCGGAAAAGGGAGACCGATCTCTGCTAAAAATACTCTAATGTAATTAGCGATTTCTGTGGATTCATTGCTTTAATTATCACGATCGATCAATAAATTTCTGGTAATATTCGCGCCTTAATTAGCCAAAGTAGAATCGCGTGGCGATACAACGCGTTGAAATACCACGAGTGGCGATATAACGAGTGAAATATACCATTCGCGGCGATACAACGAGGATTACACCACGCGTGGAAATTTAGCGTTGACACATCACGCATGACAATATAACGCATAGAAGTACCGCGCGTGGCGATATAATGCGTAGCGATATAACACGTAGCAATTCCACGTGTGGCGATATAACGAGTGGAATATACTACGCATTGCAATACAACGCGTGGAAGATACGACGTGTGCAGTATGCTACGCGTGGCGATATAAGGCGAGAATTATGCCGCGTGTGGCGATATAACGCGAGGAAATCCACGCGTGGCGATATAATGCGTGGATATGACGTGGTGAAATGACGCGTGAAAATACTACAAGTGGCGATATAACGCGTAGAAGTATCACACGTGGCGATATAACGTGTAGAATAACCACACGTGGCGATATAACGCGTGGAAATACCATACGTGATGTTTCATTACGCAGAAATCCTACGCGTGGCGATACATCGCGTACAATATACACGCTACGACACAACACGTGGAATATGCCTTGTACGGCAATATAACGCGTGGAATGTACATACTGCAATACAACGCGTACCACTAACGTAAAAATCAAACGCGTCTATGCAACGCGAGGCGTGATAACGCTTGGAACTATAACGCACTATAATCCACGGCGATACAACGCGTGGTAATATAAAGCGTAGCCATAGAATACGTCCGACTTGTTAATGATCATATCGCGAAAGTGCGATTTCATCGAATCGTCGGTGTGGCATCGATTGCCAGTCAGTACAGGTCATTATAGTGGCAACGAACCGTCTTCCGTGGCATATCTACGGAATCACTTGGAATCCAATCATGGATAAACGGATTACGTTAACCCTGCACGATGTATCTTTGTTTACATAGCAGTATCGCGAATCGGAGCATGATGCAAAATCGTCATCCTACTGACGGGTAGTTTTCCCTTCGCTGGAATACCAACGAAACGCCGCTCGATGAATAAAGACGGAGCGAGTTTAAAGAGGATTTTAATTAAATGGTAATCTTGTTTCCGTGAATTTCTAGAGGCATTATCTCGAGAACGAATTAAGCGTGATTATGTTAATCGGTTCAAGTGGTAAACGTGACACTAGTTTTTACCATGTTACCTACTTTTCCTTGCACAATTAACCGTTCCCTTTTACCACTCTTTTTTCAACACCTATCTTGCTGCAACTTTAGAGCACGTAAATGTGAACTAAAATGTACATACTTTAATCGCTTTCTTACTATCACGCTTTAATCAAATGATACTCTCTACATGTACAGAAACGTTCTTGTAATTTATTTCCTTACAAATCTCACGTAGCTATGATCAAGTTTAAGTCGAAATATAGTTTGACGTCGATATTGTAAATTCTATGCAACATAAAATTGTAGGACAATAATAAAGAATTGTCAATTTAATCATCGAGAAAGCTCGAAGTCTTCGTGCATCAGAAACACGAAGTTTCCGCAGGTTTTGAATTCGCATGTTTTGAAGCAGATGCAAACGCAAGAAGTTCGATATCCATCTTTTTCGAACTTGACGACGGAACAGTTAGTTGATGGAGCAGTTGGATAGAAGTGGACCAAAGTTTGCCATCTGCTCCTTTTGTTTCTCGGTTTCGTGTGCTCACTTGTGCTACGACGTAGTTGCGCGAACAAGTGACATGACCGAGATAGACATCCAACTTCCGAACACGACAGAAACAAATTGGCCGGGTAATTCATTTCCATCGGTTCCCTAACTTTCCTTTCGTGGAAATCATCTGTTCCAGCTAATTTTTCGCCCAATCCGCCACTTATCTGAATGAAACCGACTGAATACGCGTGTTCCCATTTGAGCGAATTAATGGATTGCACCGGCTGTCCCGTTCTGTTTATTTTCTTGATGGCCTGGAAATTGGATCAAATCGCCTTCACGTTGTGTTTCTTCAATTTCTCGTTCAGCTGCGAGTGTCAAGGAAACCTGCTACTTTCACTGCAATAAACCGAGAGGAACACAGATCTCTTTTTAACCAAATTAACTCGGTAGACTAATTTTCTACTGGTCGTTAAACTTTCTCTCTAACTGTTCGTATTTTTATTAAAAAGATAATACTATTAAAAAATCAATTATCAGTTAATCTCTGTCCTCGATTTTAATCGGTAATATGCTGACTGATAATTTGCAGGGAATTTGTTTTATTAATTTCTGGAACACACTTGAAAATCCTGATCCACTTTAACAAGCTTTTTTATTCTGCATTCGGCTCTAATTTTCCAGCGGAATTGGGTCGAAGATCGCTGATTACGCGAATGCGAAAAACGTTTTCCGCGTTTTTTTCTCCTCCATTCGCTTTCGTTTCGAATCGAAAATATTTGTATGTAAAATATACGGGTTAGTACATCTCGAACGTTGTTAAAAAACTTCTCGTGTACACGATAGTAAAAATGCGTTTGTAATTGACGTCGCTGCTGTTTTTGCAGAATTAGGTTAAACGTTTTTGTGATTAGAATTACCTGGAAAAAAGCATTGTTGCTTTGTCTTCTTCGAGTTCTTTCTCGGCCGAAAGTAGGCTACTATTACGTTGCTCATTTCCGCGTTTCCGTCCGAAGTATTTGTAATTTAAAGCCGGCCAGAAAGTTGACGAACTTCTTCGACGGAAATATAAAGCATGAATAAGTCTTTGAAGTCTCTCGAGCGAGAAATTTTAGTAAGACACCAGCCCTTCTACTTAACGACTACTTTATTCGACTTTCGATTAAGAGACGCCGGAATTACAGTACGCCTGCTCGATAGTCACTTAAATTAGTCGAAGATTATAGATATCATAACCTAATACTTTTTAAACTTGAATTTTATATTCCCATATTTTCCAAATCCTCAACTATCCTAATTCTCAAATTCCAAGTTCTTCAAATGTCTCAATATCCTCAGTATCCCAAATCCGTGACTTGCGACATCCACAAATCCCCAAGTTCTCATATTCCAAATGTACAAATCTCCAAATTTTCATATTCGAAATCCACAAATCATGAAATTCTTACATCCCAAATCTACATATCTCCAAATTGCCATATCCCCAATCCACAAATCATCAAATTCTTATACCCCAACTCTAGAAATCTCCAAATTCTCATATTCGAAATCCTCATATTCCAAATCCACAAATCCCCAAATTCTCATACCCCGAATCTACAAATCCCCAAATTCTCATATCCCAAAAGTAGACATTGTATATAAATAAAAATCTAGTCTACCCCAAATTTCATCTCGAACCTAAACAAAATTTTTCTCCAATCCTTGAAATAAATCGAGTGCACGAATAAACATGAAATGTTCCAAAATGGCTCTGATCTGGGCACGATATCAAGCGATAGAAAAGAATTTATCAGAAAGAAAATAGGACACCGTGTATATTAACAAGTTAACGAGACTGAGAAACATCTCTGAAAAGCATCTTTGTTCCCGGAGGAACGAGGGAGAAGATGAATGTAGAAGTCTTAATAAGCCCGTCGTTCGCTGTCACATTATTTCGCGAGGCACAGCTACCGGTAGATAAATAATGCCCAAGTAACAAAAGATCGTGAAAGTATGCCGTAGGAATAGGTGGACGTAGTTGGCGAGGGTGAAACAGCGAAAGAAGGAAGCTCTGTGACGGATAGCATGAACGGTGTAAAAGCATAGCTCATGCATCTTTTATAAGGGTAGAAACCTGGGTATGTCCCCTGCGACGTTGCTAGTAATCGCATGATACCTCCAAGTGCCAGGGAAGAGGGATAAAAATCAAGAGGAAATGACGAAGGTTGGATCGCGTACACGTCGATGGTCACTCCGGTTTTATTGCGTGTGATTAACTTGCTTATCTCAAGATTTCACTCGTGTCTTGGAGAGGTTTTGCTTTTTTCAGGATTTTTAGAGTTATGAATTTCGGGATTTGGGGACGTGGGAAGTTGGGGATTAGAGGATTGCAAGCTTGGAGATTTGAACATTTGGGAATTTTCGGATGTGAAGATTTGGGGATTTGAGGATTTCAGGGTTGGAGATTTGGAAATTTGGGAATTTTGGGACGTGGAGATTTGGGGATTTGAGGATTTCAAGGTTGGAATTTGGAAATTTGGGAATTTTAGGACGTGGAGGTTTGGGGATTCGAGAATTTCAAAGTTGGAGATTTGGAAATTTGGGAATTTTGGGATGTGGAGATTTGGGGATTCGAAAATCTTAGGGTTCGAAATTTGGAAATTTAGGAATTTTAGGAACCTGGAGATTTGGGGATTTAAGGACTTCACGGTTGGAAATTTGGGAATTTGGGAATTTAGGGATGTGGGGATTTGGAGATTCGAGAATTTCAGGATTGGAAATTTGGAAATTTGGGAATTTTGGGGTGTAGAAATTTGGGGACTCGAGAATTGTAGAGTTGAAAATTTGGAAATTTCAGAAATTGGGAATTTGGAGAGTTATGTGTTGCAATTTGGGAATTTGAGAATTTAGGAATTTAAGCATTTTCTGATCTGAAACTTCTTAAATTCTCAAGTTTAAGCATTTGAAAACTTGATAATTTGAAGACTTCATAATTTGAGAATTTGAGAACTTGATAATTTGATAATTTGAAGACTTCATAATTTGAAAATTTAAAAACTTGATAATTTGAGAATTTGAAAACTTGATAACTTAATATTTGAAAAATAAATAATTTGAGAACTTGAAAGCTTAACTACACAATTTATTAATATTTAAAAAATTGGAAAGTGTCTTCAAAACGTAGGAATATAATAAATCTATCCGTCATAAAAATATTATAAATAATTGAAGAAATCCAGTATTCGGTTACCAGGAAGTAAGGAAATATAATTTGAAAGTTGAATAGACATGGGGTGGTTTACATGCACGCGACATCTTGCTTTGAGAGCTCCGTACGGCTCTAATTAACGCCAAATTGAATATTCACCACCTTTTTTCAACTAACCGTCACGACAAGGTCTGTCTTTCCACGATAAATTGAAGCGGCTTCACACAAACGCTGCAGGTGGTACAGTTTTAACTTTCGTCTCCTCTTGGTCTTGTAACATGTTTCATTTATCACACCGTCATCCATTTTGTGTGCAAATTCCTCAGCTACCGTGCGATTAATTGTACGATGAATGTCCGAATAATTGATCACTGACAAAATTACTATACAAATCTCTTTTCTTAATTTTGTTAATATTATAGACTTAATTAATTACCCTTAAGCCCTGCACTATTTTGAGTCTGACTTGTGACGCATTAATTTTTCTCTAATCTATGATTCATCGAGCACTGTCATATTTTTCGCAGAAAAATTACGAAAATACGTGAGCTCGTATGAGAGTACGGAATCGGCAATATAGGGAGAGTCTGTCGCAACAAGCAAGGAAATTCACAAGCAAAATCTTAGCGCGGGTCACGGCTGACCCACTTCCTCTTACCAAACTCCAAGAGTTCGCTGTTTATAAATTAAATCACTGTTCACACCAACCTCAATTATCTACTATCGCGCCGCGTTTATCACTTATTATGCAAAGTAACCGGATTTGCATAACACGTCCGGTGTTGCACGTTGCACGTATTAATTAACGCGTTTGCTAATTGTACCGCGGTGCCACGAGTCGAGATTTTCTTGCAGAAAAAATACAGAATTGTCAAGGCGAAAATTCATGAGGGTGCCGGAATAACGTGTTGGGGGGAAAAAATTAATTGGCGGAGAAGAGCTCTAGAAATCTGTTTGTAGAAAGAATTTCGTAGAGCTGAAAATCTTGCATAAATTCGTGGATTTTGCCTCGGTTTAGGTTAGGTTTTAAGCTTATTAAATTATTTTTCAACCCTTTAGGTGTGGTTCATGTACCGCTAAAAATAAAATAAATACAAAAATATTTTGAAACGGAATATCAATTCAGTAACAAGATTAGTAAAATTCGGTAAAATTTATTTTTAAAAAAAGTACAGAAAGTACTCGAAGTTGTGATTTTTCAATAGAAAACATTTGAGACATTTACAAATTTAATTTAATAATTTATACAATAATTAATTCATCGTTATATACTGATTTTTCATGCTGCAGAGTAATTATCCATACAAATTGTTATTAATAGAATATTTTATGAGGGTAATAAATTATACACCGTGTTTACGGTGGGATAAATTAATTCTATATACTAACGAGATAGCAAGTCAATTAATCGCCCCGAATTAATTTCTTAATAGCTACCGGAAATTTACGCCGAACTGAACCAACCGCGTGTGGTTTTCAACATACTATCGTGTAATAACTTTCCCTGCAAGAACGGCGGACTTATTCCAAGAATTTGTTCTGTGTACCTCGTATGACGTGTAGCCTCCTTATATTGAACTAATGAATTTATGGGCTCCTAGACCACCATAGTTACCATACGAAGTTTTCATCGTGGTGTCAGAAGACACGATTAAAAGTTGCGCCAGTGAAATTTATGAAATTCATATTTATCCAAAATATTTGTTGCACCTGTAATCACATCTCAGTCTTCAGTTTATGTATTAATATATCTACACATGGTTTACACATGTGTTGGTCAGCGATTTGACTGTTCCCAAATTGAGAGATTGAAGTCCCAATTTTTCATATTTCCAAATTCTCATTTCTCCTACTAGACATATCGCCAAATTCTCATATGTTCAATTACACATGTCTCCAAATTCTCATATGTGCAACTACACATGTCCCCAAACTCTCATATGGCCAATTACACATGTCTCCAAATTCTCATATGTCCAACTACACATATCACCTTTGTACATTCTCGAGTTGTTATATCCCCAAATTCTCACATATCCAAACTCTCATATCTTCAAATTGTCATACTTACAAATTCACATGTCTTCACATACTCACCTCCCCAAGTACACATATCACCATATTTGTATATTCCCTAATATACTCTCAAATTCTCAAATGCCTAGATTCTCACATATGTAACCTCCCATAAATCCAAATTGCACATTCCTGAATTCTTGAATTGCCAAATTCACATATTCCCACATCCTCAAGTTCACACATCCTCAAATTCCTGCAACCTCAAATTCTCACATCCTAAAATTCTTACATCTTCAAGTTCCTACGCCCTTAAATTCCCACATCTGCAAATTCTCCCATCACAAAACAATCATATCCCCAAATTCATCTCATCACATATCTCCAAATTTTTACGTACCACCTCTGTCACACACGAATACCACAGACCATTATACCCATAATTGCCAGCGATTCCCCTACATCTTCCTAGGCAAAACGTTTCTCTGGAACGCATACTCGTGATTCCATCAGAGCTGCATGAATCGCGCGAAGAGGGTCGGCGATACAGATAAACAGCATTCAAAATTCATCGTCGAGATACGCTAGTGGTTCTCTCGTGTAGCAATCGTGGGGAAACATCTGTGCCGGAGGGTGGTTTACGCCGAAAATAAACGAAAAAGCTTCTCTCACCCCCTGTCCTGCGACTTTTGCTTGTCATTGTTTGGGCAGTCTCTCATTTTTCCCGCGGTGATATTAAAATTTTCTACGTGCTCGACGAATGAGATGGAATAAGTCCTGGATGAAATATACGGGGACGAAAAAAATTCGCACACGGACTATCTATGCTAATCGAGTGGGAGTTATATCAATTTCATTCAGAGATAACAAATGTTCTACTCCATTAATTGCATCTACTTGCATCTAATATTATAGAGGTGGACCCTTTATTATAGAGGTGGAGGTTAAAGTATTCACTATTTTTAAATTATGGAATCACACACGCACCGATTCACCACATGTGAGATTTCCACGCACCGAATCACCACATGTGAGATTTCCACGCGACAAATCACTGTATATGAGATTTCCACGCGTCAAATTATCACATATGAGATTTCCACGCGTCGAATTATCACATATGAGATTTCCACGCGTGGAGTCACCACGCATCGAATCACCACGTGTGAGATTTCCACGCGCCGAATCATCACATATGAGAGTTACACGCGTCGCAGCACACACGCACCGAATCACCACATGTGAGATTTCCACGCGTCAAATCGCACACGCACCGAATTACCACGTGAGATTTCCACACGTCCAAATACCACATGTTCATAAACGTGTACGAATAATTCATTGACAATAATCCACAAAAAGAAACTACAATCCGCAACGTATTGTAACTCACCATCTTCATGTATCACATGTTTTCGTCGAACAAATCACAGATTAATATGTAGCTATCCAAGTATAGTTTTCGTTAAAAAACAAATTCACTTACTGCAACAACAGAACAGTATAACATGGTTTTGCCCCGACACGCGACATTTGACAATGGTCCAACCCATGAACAGAAATGTGGGTGTGGAAATGGTTGGTACACGAACGTTCGTGAGAACGTGTGTGTGCGTTCATTCGATTGTACGCATTCACTTGGCGAAACAATACCTTTGGATCCGTCCTTTTCTCGATATTTCCAACCCTCCCCCGCGTTGCTGTCAACTTCTCTTCCGCTTCTTCTGTCGCTGTCAACCCCCTTCGCTTACAAATGCCACGGTCTTTACCCCAATCGTTTTCTTCGTCTTTTTCTTCTTTTTTTTTATCGCTATTTCATCCTTGCGTTTGCCTGTTATCCCTTTATTCGCGATCGCTGCATCTGCCCCATTTTTCGCCCTTTGTGCGTGTTTCTTCACGAATTCTTTGTTGCGCGGATCTGCGAACGCCTTAGCTTTGCGATACCTTTTTTGGCGAGTGGGTGGAAACGTTTAACACGCTCAGTATTATGGTAGAAGTTAGTAGGTTGTATTGGTTATTAATTGCGGTGATCAGCAGTTAGAGAATTTAATGGCTTGCTGCTTTGTAGATTAGTCACATGTTTGTTACACGTACTATGAAGTTGCCGTGTATTATATTGCCAGACAATGTATTTCAAGGGGCAAAATTATGTGCTAGATTAGTACACGTCGGATCATTAGCGCTGGATTACAACGAGTGAAATTAGAACCTGTTACATTTCATGCGTTTAATCACCACATGTGAGATTTCTACGCGTCAGAACATCACATGTGAGATTTCCACGCGTTGAATCACACACGCACCGATTCACCACGTGTGAGATTTCGACGCGTCGAATCACACACGCACCGATTCACCACGTATGAGATTTCCACGCGTCGATTCTCCACATGTGAAATTTCCGCGCGTCGAATTACCATGTGTGAGATTTCCACGCGTCGTATCACACACGCACCGAATCACCACGTGTGAGATTTCCACGCGCCGTATCACCACATGTGAGATTTCCACGCGTCGAAGTACCACGTATGAGTTTTCCACGCGTCGAATCACACACGCACCGATTCACCACATGTGAGATTTCCACGCGCCGTATCACCACATGTGAGATTTCCACGCGTCGAATCATGTATATGAGATTTCCACGCGTCATATCACACACGCACCGAATCACCACATGTGAGATTTCCACGCGCCGCATTACCACGCATCGAATCATCACATATGAGATTTCCACGCGTCGAATCACCACTTGTCAAATCACTACGCGTCGAATACTACGTGTGAGACTTCCACGCGTAGAATCACCACGCGTCGAATACCACGTGTGAGACTTCCACACATCCAATTACCACATGTGAGATTTCTACGCATTGAATCACCACTGGTCAAATTACCACGCATATTTCTATACATCGGCCACCCTCGAACCACTCCACATCACCCTATCTATATCACCACATACTGTATTAGCCCTCCCACGCTTTTGACCCCCCAAATACAATTCCTACCCCGCACATCTCTCTTTCTCCATCATTAAATAAAAATCGTCATGTCGGTCACCGTACACCCCCGCGGCAATGAACTCGTTAAAAACGAGTGTCGGGTAAATGCATTGTCTAATTGTGTTGAAAGTGAGTTGCATAGGATGGGCGCGACCTCGTGAGCCCTGTAGCTAGAGGCGAGTTAACGGAGTTACGTGCATGCAGTTTTCTTGAATACAAGCCTGTTCTTTACCAAGAAGAAGGGGGTGGTAGTTAAACAGCGGACCATACAATTCGAGCATGGCTTTCCATCGCAAACTATACAAGGTTCCACGAGTACCAGACACAGGTTTTTTTTTTTCTCCTCGGAAATAACGCATCGCGGGATGCTTCGTTAATTAGAACCGACTCGAACTCGTTTAATAATGAGCTCTTCCTCTCCGTGACGCACGTTTTACGTTGTTTTGTGTGCGGTTATTTCGAAATTGATGGTGCTCCGGGATTGGTGACTCGCCAATTGGGGTAGAAATACTTTTTACTCGACGTTCGTAATTAAGAACGGAACTTCCATATTGTGCGGGGCTAATTACGATCAACGTTTTCACCACACGTTTGGGAAATAGAGTAACACGTATTTGATGTATCCGAAGTTGGAATAACTTTGATGAAGTTAAGCACTGCATGGAAAAATATTATCACGTTATTTTAAAAATTGTTGTAACATCACGGAAATTGATGTTCTACCTTTGGAAGAGTTCTACCTTTGAACCAGTCCATCGATCTAAAAGCTATTCTGACTTGTAAGAGAGAATGTGAGCTTGTACTGTGTTTAGAATATGGTTGTTTAGAAGATAATTGTTTCTAGATAATTTTAAAGTTTGTTTTAATTCCGTTTTGCAGATCTCCACGTTAGTGTCGCACAGGGAACGTCCGCTATGCTCGGACAGGAGTCTCCGTGCGGTTGCCAGAGTCGGCCAAGCTGTAAACCTGGCCGTCGAAAGATTCGTCACCGTTGGCGAAACAATTGCAGATGACAATCCGGAAATTAAGCAGGACATGTACGAGGCGTGTAAAGAAGCGAGGGTCGCTGGTGAGTCACACAAAATTTTTTGAAAACTGAAGTCTCTAAATATTCCTTGATTCCTAAATTTATTTCACAAGTTCCTTAAATGTCCAAATCTTCAGATTGCAAAATTTTCGGGAACCTTGAGTTTCAGAGTCCTTAAATTCCCAGATGTTCAAGATTCGCAAATCCCGGAATTATCATGTCCCAAGTTCACATATGCCAAATTCACACATTACCAAATTCTTATATCCCAAATTCTCGTATGTGAAATTTAGAAACCCCTAAATTCTCATATGTGAAATTTAGAAATCCCCAAATTCTCATATGTGAACTTCAGAAAGTCCTAATTTCTCATATCCCAAATTCTCATGTCCCAAGTTCACATATGCCAAATTCACATATTACCAAATCCTCATATGTGAAATTTAGAAATCCCTAAATTCTCATATGTGAAATTTAGGAGTCCCTAATTTCTCATATCCGAAATTCTCATGTCACAAGTTCTCATATGCCTAATTCACATATTACCAAATTCTCATATGTGAAATTTAGAAATCCCTAAATTCTCATATGTGAAATTTAGAAATCCCTAATTTCTCATATCCCAGAATCTCATGTCACAAGTTCTCATATGCCAAATTCACATATTACCAAATTCTCATATGTGAAATTCAGAAATCCCTAAATTCTCATATGTGAACTTTAGAAATCCCTAATTTCTCATATTCCAAATTCTCACATGTCAGATTTGCACATTCCTAAATTCTCATATGCCACATTCACATATCCCTAGATTCTCATATCCCAAATTCACATATGTCAAATTCGCAAATTCTTAAATTGAAAATTAAATTGAAAGCAGTAAATATTGAAGATGAGAAAGAAGCGATTTAAGAGGAAAGATTGTAACCGAGCGACGATAAACTGCAGCAAATAGACCGATAAAAAATGAGACACGATCTGGTAAGAAATAACTAGATAAGAGGATTACTGGTAGCAAAAATCGTAACAATCAGGGTAGCGAAGTACAGCAAAGTCGAAGTGCAGTTAAACTTGTTGGAAGTACAACTACATCCCTCTCTCACCATCGGCACGAGCATGAATGGCTGCTGAGAGATACCCTTTCAGCTTTTAGAAGCGACAACTCGTGACAAACGTCTTTATATCTTCGAGCGGCTTTAGAATCTTCGCGACGGCCTTTTAGAGACACGCTACTTGCCTAACAAGTTTTGACGGTGAATCCTGAACGGTTCGCTTACAAACGCGCAATCGTAAACATATTCCGCAGAGATCAGTGTGGTACTGCTGTTTTTGCAATGGGGAAATGTTTTGTTGGGAAGGTGCAGAATGGGGTCGATGGACGGGAGGTTCAGTGATTTGGGTAATTGTGGAGTTGGGTATATGAGGATTTGTGGATTTCGGAAGTTAGGGTTTTGGGGTGATGAGGGTTTGGAGTATCAATTTCATTTTCATTGATTTTATTTCGATTTGAAACATGACAGTTTTTAGTTCTTTATTATTTGACACTATCGTAATTATCTACGATTAACTTCTTAATATTACTGTGTATAATAGGAAGTTTTGTATCGATCCGCAAGATTTATTCGCAAAGAGGCTTAAAAAATTTGTAATTTACGTTATCGAAGCAATTCGTAAAATAACAGAAATTTCGTTGGAGAGATAAATTCCACGACCGTTCGAAAATCCGTTTTATTTCGAGCCCTGAGCGGTATTAAATCGCACGGTAAATGTAGATTTTATTGAAATGAGAATCGTTTAATTTGTCAAATCGATTAACGGAAGCAACGAATCCGCAGGATGATTAAAATCAAAGGATACCGGACGACTAGACGGTATTTGTTTAATTTATACGAGGCGGAAACAGCAGAAACCGCAAACAGGGACGTTGTAACGAACCCGCAAGAGGGATAAGCATTAACGTTATACAGGTATTCGAGCTTGTGTGAAAACTTTATGAATTTCAGAGGTCGTTAAATTGTTGCGTCAGTAATTACAATATATTTTTGCTGGTTGAAACTTTCGTTGTTTTATCTGCAGATTAGTTTATGCTGATGGGACGATGAACTTTATTCAATTTGTTCGTGAAACGCACTTTGTTATCTGTGGTATGCAATTTTTTGTGGATGTATATACGTTAATATTTTATGTAAATATGTATGATCATATTTTTTGTTTATATTTCATATGAACATATGTTACATGGTTGCATGTGAATATTTCATATGAACATACGTAACATGGTTGCATGTGAATATTTCATATGAACATATGTAACATGGTAGCATGTGAATATTTCATATGAGGATATGTAACATGGCTACATGTTAATATTTCATATGAACATATGTAACATGGTTGCATGTGAATATTTCATATGAGTATATGTAACATGGTTGCATGTGAATATTTTATATGAACATATGTAACATGGTTGCACGTTAATATTTCATATGAATATGTGTAACATGAACATATGTGAATATTTCATACGTATATATGACATCATTTTACGTCAATATTTTATACAAATACATAACACTCATGTTTGTACTTCGCATAAATATACAAGATTTTATATTAACATTTCATACAAAAATTTCATATATTACTCCATATGAATATTCATATGAAATATTTAAATACATAACATTTGACCAAAGACCACAAGTTTTCGTCCACCATCTGTACTTTATTTTTTGAATATTTCGCAGTAAAATAATTTTCCTATCAAAATAAAATTCACATCAGTATTTCATCGCGAACATCCTCATCATCGATACGTCCACAAGTTTTGAAAAATGCAATTCATGCGGCATCTCCAATACCTCTCGAACACAAAACACATCTCGTACAGGAACGGCTAAAAGCTCGAAGCATCGATATAAATGCAAGCTCGTATTTGCCGAATGCCATCGAAAAGAAACATGTGTCGATACGAAGTTCTAAAAGCATCGTAATTGCAGCTTCGAATTTATAAGAGAAAATTTATGTCCGTCGAGTAACATTTATAGAGCGTGTTTTCGTAACGCGATCGTGGCGCCGCCGTAACCAAAAAATATCGCGAATGTGGAAACGGGGTATGCGTTGACCCACATTCTATGGTCCTTGAAAGATTTCTCGCCGCCTTGAGCTCGCAGCTTTGGGTGACGTCTTCGTCTCCAGGGAACACAAGCAAAAACTCTTTCGAAACTGTTTCTTTTCCGGTTAATCCGTCTCTCTTCAAACTTCCTCGAGAAAAACGCACCCTCCCGTCAAATTACGTTTCGCAAACTCGATAAACCGTGTAAACGTCGGTTACATCTGCGTTAAATTGGAAACTTTGAACTACATTTTATTTATTCAAATGTGAATAAGATAAATGGGGTACTTTCAAACGATTGACTAGTATTATTCCTAATTTCATTTAAATCCAAACAAATCCTTGAAAAGACTCTTGAATGAAATTTTCACTCTTTAAATAATATGCGTCACCTATGTATCAGAATTTTGTATAGAATAGTACTTTGCGTTGCTACGAATGTTTACCAAATCTGAGAAACTCTAGAAGTAACGTAGGAGCAGTGATTAATGCCAGCTCGACATTGCTCGTCCAAGCAATAAATCCAGCGGAAGCCCGCAAACAGATCGAATTTTGGAAAAAGACCAAAGCATAAAAATGTCAGAGTTTGAAAGTACATCGAGTAGCGTCCAGAATGTTGATCGAATCGATTGAACGCCATTTAATAAAGCCCGTAATGACAAGTACGCCACGATTAATGGCTAATTGAGACTCTAATGCGAGCGCAGGCGAATCTGGACGCAATTCCGGCCGGAAATTGCAGCGATCTCGTCCGCAAGAATGAATGCATCCGCGGTGGACGGTAATTTACGATACACAGATTAGAAAAGCCACGATAAATTTTACTGACCACGCGAGCTACCTTCTACCAACGCAAAACTGTATTTATGGCCGACGTCGGGGACGAGATGGACGAATAGGTCCCCTACGATGCTAATTAAATACACCCAACTCGGAAACGAGATGTTGCGTTCTCGTTTAGCTACTTGCTTCAATTTGCTGATCTGGGGACTTTGGTGACCGGAGGAAATTTGGGAGTTGTGGAGGATTCCGAGGATTCAGATGTGCATTTTGGGGTTTCGATGTCTAGTGTTGGGATTTTGACGATTTAGGAGTTTGAGGGTTTGGACATTCGACAATTTGGGCATTTGAGAATTTGTAACCTGAGAAATTTCAGGATTTAGGAATTTGTGGGTTTTGGAATTTGGAAGCTGAGAAATTTGGAAATTTAGGAATTTGTGAGTTCGGAACCTTTGATAAATTGTCAACTCGAAGATCTGAGCTCTGTACTCTGGAAATTTAGGTGCACAAGAATTTCAACCCCCTGAAACTTTATCACTTTGAAGATCTAACCTTCAGAAAGTTTATCAATTTAAAAATCTCAGCTCCTAGAAAGAGTCCTCCAAAATTTGAAACCTCTAAAACTTTCTTAATCTGAAGATCTGAATTTTTGAAGGATTATGAAGATCTGATTTCATGTACACTCAAGAATGTACCCCAAAAGATTTCTAAATATCAAACTCGAAGATTCCAGCTTCTAAAATTTCTAAATATTACAAAGTTCATAGAGGAGGAAATCCGTGTCTGGGAGGTTAGAGGTCGATCCGCAAAGTCGTTTGTGACGTTCGAGGCGGAAGAGAGATTACAGGGTAACATTTGCACCATTAATCGTTGATAGCATTGGTCTCGGTGTAAAGTTGAAACGTGACAGGGGACAGTAAGCAGATATTATCAGTGAAACGGGCAACACGAGAAAATGTAGTACGAGGTCAAAAGTCGAGAGGCAGACGATGATAGTTAAGAGGACAAAAGCGAGGAGTCAAAGGGAGTGACGAGGGGTGCACAGGGAGTAAAAACGACAAAGGTGGAAAGTTTGAAGACGACAGAACCAAGACGAGAAGATTAAACAGGGTGGAACCCTTCAAGGAATACTGACGATTCCTATGGCTACTGCTGGCTTGTTGCGACCGAATTAACGTGTTTCTAAGGAAATTAAGGGTGCGATGTCGAGTATTACGTGACGGTCTTCAACGACACGAGGACTTTTAACTTATATAATTTCGACTGAAGTGCTCTAATTATCTTCCTCGAGGGTTAAGTGCCTAATACATTGTTCAAATTCTCGAATCTAGTTAAAAATCTGCATCTGAATGTTGAGACTTAAACATGCGGTAAAAGTATGGACATTGGATGTTTACAGTCTCAAAAATTTCGAAGTAATTTTCAAGCTTAAAAGTCTAGAAGATGGAAAGAACATCGAAAGTATCTTTGACCCAGAAATTTTCAAAATAATCCCCATAAGCTCCCTATGAAAGAAATGCAAATACAAACTGTACCAGTCTGAAAAAATCGAAACATTGAAGAGGCAACAAAGGACCATAGAAATCAAAACTGAGCGTTCCGAAGAAG
Organism: Megachile lagopoda; assembly: GCA_036983795.1. Classification (NCBI taxonomy): domain Eukaryota; kingdom Metazoa; phylum Arthropoda; class Insecta; order Hymenoptera; family Megachilidae; genus Megachile; species Megachile lagopoda. The sequence goes on from CM072798.1 coordinate 9,889,993, forward strand.
GACATTAAAGGCAATCGATCGAGTGGCCAGAGGCGATCCTTTGTTTCTCGCAGAGAATGGATTATAAGATAGCTTTATTCCGAAACTTATGCACGATGCTGTTCGCAACGATATATATCGTTTGGCATCCCGCCACTTTCTCGAACCGTGTTGCTTGCCCTGCCTTTCCACTTTGCTCGATCGTCTTTGTCCGCGAAAGTACTCCAACTTCCTGAAACATTTGAAACGGCATCGTTCCATGACAAAAAAAAACTGCAATCGGAAGTTAAATCGCTTTAGCGCCGTTTACACGTGCCGGCCACGAAACATAATCGAGTCTCGAGGAAAACTCGATATTAACGGTTCTTGATCATTCGGAAGCGTTAATGGTTGACTCGCGCTACTTGCGAAACTATCGAGTTATACAGTCGATTCGTTTTTATTCGCTCGAGGAATAATTTGTTCGTCGGATTCGTTACTTGCGGAACCGTTGACGAATTATTGACTTCTACTACTTGACAAAATTATTTTGAGGATTATCATCTTGGGAATTGATGAAGGTTCGCTGATTGTAGACCTGTCAGGACTTGTACGTGTACTACTGTGATCCAATTATTATTCTGTACTAGGTGTAGCAAGGTACAATGGTGGACTTGTACTACTTGCAAAACTATTACCTTGAGGATTGAGCTATTCAATCCTCAGACTATGCTCATTGCTCGTAGAACTGTTAGGTGTAGGATTAATCGACTTGCAGTACTACTGTTGTGTGATCCAACCATTATTTTGTAGTAGTAGAAAGGTGACTAATCGTTGACTTGTACTACTTGTAAAACTATTACCTCGAGGATTGAGCTATTGTCCTTTATTGCTTGTAGGACTGTTAGGTGGATCCTGGAATTCTGTGAGCCATTGACTCGCACTACTTGTAGAATTGCACTAACAAATGACTCGTACTACTTATAAAATCTGTACGATTGATTGTTCGTTAATTCTAGAACTGTTGAATGAATTCGTACTTGTAGTGTCATGCGGTGCAACTGACTTTTACTACCTGTAGAATTATTGGGTAGGCAAATGGTCGACTTGTACTACTCGTACAACTATTACCTTGAGGATTAACTGAGTTCCTTGTAGGACTGTTAGATGGACAATTAATCGACTTGTACCAGTGTCATACAATGTACTTGTAGAAATATTGGCCGAGCAAATGGTTGACTTGCACTACTAAAGACTGTTATCTGCAGGATTGATTGCGGTTTATTGCTTGTACACCTTAAGTGGATGATTAATAGACTTGTAACACGTGTAATACGTGTATGATCTTATCACTGACTTGTACTACTTGTAGAAGGGTTGTACAGGCAAATGATTGACTTGTACTACTTATGAAACTATCTGGAGGATTGAGGGTTTGTTAATTTTAGAACTGTGAGGTGGATCATTAAAAGACTACTTGTGTCAGTGTCATATGATACAGATGACTTGTGTTGCTTGTGCAACGGTTGGATAAACAAGTGATTGATTTGTACTACTTGTTGAACTGCTGTATAAACAACTGGTTGACTTGTAGTACTTTTAGAACTGTTATCTGGGCTTGATTAAATTCTATCATTTGTAAAACTGTTGTCGAAACGTTTGATTGACTTGTACTACTTTTAGGACTGTTATCTGAAAGCTTGATTAATTTCTGTCGTTTGTAAAATTGTTGTTGAAACGTTTGATTGACTTGTACTAGTTGTAGAACTGTTTGATCAACAAATGATTGACTTGTACTACTTGTAGAATTGATCACCAAATGCTTGACCTGCACTACTTGTAAAACTAGCATCTGAAAGCTTGAATTCTGTCGCAGAACTGTTGTCAGAACGGTTGTACTTTCAGCCTTGTCATGTTACCAAATCATTGACTTTTACTGCTTGTACGAATAATTAACATTCGTACAACTGTTATCTGAGAAATTGATTGAATTTTATCACTCTTACAACTATTGTCTGTTTAATGAACTTGTACTGGAATACAGTTATAGAATTATCGATTCGTGCTACTTACAGTGTCATTTAAATTAATGATTGGCTTGTACTACTTATACAATTAAACGACTGGCACTACTTATACAGTTCAGTAAACGACTCGTACTACTTGTAAAACGGTCATCTAAACGAATTATTGATCTCCAGCTCGTAAAACTTGTTACGTGAACGATTGACTTTTACTGTTTGACTATTAACTGAGCCATTGACTTTTACTACTTGCAGACGTGTTAACTAGTCAGCTCGGATTGACTTGTATTACGGTGCTTCTACCTGAACGATTGACTTGTAAAACTGTTTCGACTACTCGTAAAACTGTTGGCTGAATAATTCTGCCGCTCGTAAAACTATTACCAAACGATTGACTCGTACTACTTGTGCAACTAAAATGCTCGAACGATAGTGTCCGTAGAACTGTTATCAGATCGGAAAATTGACTTGCACGGCATATAGAACTATCCCTTCAACAGTTGATTGATTTGTTCTACTTCCAGAACTGTTATCTAAATATGTGATTGACCTGTGCTACTTATATGCTATTTGAACAATTCAATGGCTTGTGGTGCCTGCAGTACTGTTATCGGACCGAATGATTGACTCGTACTACTTGTAGCGCCGTTAACTAAACGAATGATTGACTTGTGCTACTTGCACATAAACATTATTCGAACATACTCTTCGTTTATCAAAAAATCTTCCCGTCACAGTTATTCATTACTTTCGTACAAATAATTCTTTTCGAAAAGCTTTTTCAAAAATCTTTTTGTATCAAATTTATTTTTACTGTACTTTTTCAACTGGAAACTGCGTCGCATTTTCGATACTCGAATGTTTCTCCGCTTCCTTTGAGAGGTAACATTTCGAAATTGGAAGACACTTTTAACGAAATAACGAATCTCCGGAAAAACCAGCACAAATATGGCGGTATATCGGGAAATAACGATCGGAAGAGTGTCGAAAACGGCGGGTAAACGCGACACGTATTTGGAAGGTCCAATTTTGCTTTTTCTTTTTAGTCGAAGAAAGTCTGCCACTGTGGCATCGTCTACTAATAACTGCATCGATCAACAGCGAACGGTAACTTCTTCCAGAGTCTGTGTACCCTTACGATAGACGGCACTCTGCTATTTTTATCCCAACTACCTTTTAAGATCGGGTCAAGTCAACGTGCAAAACATTTATTAACCCTCGAGCGGCTTCTCAGGAAGAACCAGGCCGGGTGCATTGGTTTGCCGAATATCGATATATTTGCGGAATACTTTTCTTCGTATGTTGCCCTTATGCGGTTGAAAGCTGGCGTCTTAGACGCTGAGGTCTGGGAACTTTGGAAAATAGGGGGCTTGGAATTTTCGAGATGGCAGATTTTGGGGAATTAGGAAATTTGGGGAATTTGTATACTTCAATCGTTCAAAAAATCAGAAAACTCGAACCTTTCCAAAAAATGTCCAAAAAACGTATTCATGCATTATACGAGTATTTGCAAGAATGCATGTCCCATAAAAAGGTAATTACTTCATCCACCGATGAATCAAATTCCCAGAAACTAACAGATCAGAAGTTCGCAGATAACGCGGTAATACTTGGAACTCGGAAACGTCCATAAATTTCTGCCTTCGGCACCGTAATTAAAGTGCGGCGATAAATCATATTATCTCTAATAGTTTCATTCGCGCCAAGAATTATCAGCGAAATTTCTACGTGTCTCGTGTTACATAAAAACACACACAAAAAAAAAGAAACGAACTTTTCTCTGTTATCTCTTACATATCGGTTCATTCAACCGTGGATCTATTGAATGCGTCGGGAATATATCTGGCACGAGTTATATCGACGTTCTCGATCGATTGAAATACGCTAACGTACCTTGCGGCTTTCTGATTAATCCTTTGGGAGCGTGGTTCGCGTGTATTACACGAAATGCACTGTCAATCTATCCATATGGCAGACGCATGGCACAGATATTAAATGATTCAACATGCTGGAAATCCATCTTGCATACGGAACGAATTGAACGAACAGAGAGTGCCTAGGGAAAAAGCTGACTTTACTTTGCTCACCCTTTATACTCAACTGGTGAATATGGTCCGGAAAGGGAACCTCTCGTTGCATCCGACTAATCACTGACAAATCATTCCTTGCGAAATATCTGAACATGCAGCTTTTCAAAGATATTTTTGGTGTGCATTTTTAAAAATTGCGTCCAACACGTTCTTTATGAAAAATGTGATCATATTTGCAGCATATGAGGGACACTTCTGACGTACATTTTTAAAAATTATGTTTCAATCATTCTTTGTAAAAAATGTCACTATAATTGACACTTGTGAACACTCTTGAGGAGTCACTCTTGAGTCATCAAGTACGTATCAAGTTTCAAGTATCAAGTTACAAGTATCAGGTTACAAGTATCAAGTTTCAGGTATCAAGTTACGAGTATCAGGTTACAAGTATCAAGTTTCGGGTATCAAGTGTCAAGTTCTAAGTATCAGGTTTCAGGTATCATGTGTCAAGTTCCAAGTATCAAGTTTCAGGTATCAAGTATCATGTTTCAGATATCAAGTTTCATGTTCCAAGTATCAGGTATCAGTAAATTCTGTGCGAAATATAGACATCCTTACGATACTAGTCCAATGGCTACTGTACTGGAGTTGTCTACTGTAACTTCAAATAGAGCTCTGTAAATATTCGATCACCCGAAGCAGATGGTCAAATACACATCTAGGTGCACATGTCTAATTAATTGCTATAAATCTCTGCAGACGTATTTTGCTTGATGTACCTCCATTGTCACCACAAAGGAGAATCAATGGTACGAAACTGCCAATGGGTGAACGGGGTTGTACACAATGCGCCCATGTAGGTGCTACGATATCTGTAATACAGTGCAGCCGAATTTACATGCGAAACTGGAGTACGATCCAATTTTGTCGCGCGTGAGATACAGCTATAACGGCGATTTATTTAGAATATATTTCCAAGGAGGAATAAAATTTTATCACCGCAATGAAACGTGATTGAGCATTTACTGCCGGATATCAAGACCGACCCGGCTGATTCGGGATCCACTTGGACCGGCTGAAATTACCTTGAATGTCTTCCAGATTCGGGTGCTTACGGAAGAAATATTTTAGACGGGATCGAATTTTATTTTCTTTAAAGCGAGATTGAGGATGATGAAAGGAGATTCTTTCTTTTTTTCTGATTGTTATATTTGAATGTTGGCTTGTTTCTTGTGGTACGATTGAGACGTTCTATGAATATTTGGACAATTATAGGATAGGATTTAGGTAGATAGGATCTATCGCATAACGTAGTTATCTCGTAATCTACTTATCAGGTAATCTGGTGATCTGGTAATCCACTAACGTAGTAATCTAGTAACGTACTAATCTAGTGATCTAGGGACCTAGAAATATGTAAATCTAAATCTGGAGACCTATAAATTTAGTAGAATGTGATTTTAAGAATCTCATAATGTAGTATTTCTATCAGTACCCAAAGTGAAAATGTAAAAAAGGATTTATTAAACTGTCCCATTTTTTCATTTTAACAAGTTCCAACAATATTTCGATCTTGAATAAAGCTCCGTTCGATTTACATACGTTTTCTGCACATCCGTCGGAAAAGTCCGACGATCGATCGCAGATAGACGTTACGTCTGAAATAGAAACATACTCTCTGACATTGCGGACAATGCGTTTATTCGCGACGAGAAAGAGAAAAACCATATAGTAAATATTAAATCGGGACAATGCAATGCACTTCTCTAATTGTTAAATTGGGTCAAGGGGGATTGCATGGCGTACTTGATACTCGATCTGCATAAAGCATCGTAAGGTTTCGCTATCAAGGCAGCTGAACTGATTACGTTACGCTAACTCATTCCTTACGACTTACTATCAGAGCAGAAATGTTGTAACATTCTTTCACCTGGTGCTTTCGTTCGGGACAAATTTCCCAGTTTCTGCGACCAAATATTACCAGACATCTAAATTTCTACACTTCTGAGTCTCTACATTTCCATATTCGTAGATTCACAAATTTTTTTCTGATATTCTTTGACCACCACATTTTTGGACCTTCAAGTCCCTAGACTCCCATATCAAGTTTCAAATGTCACGTTTCAAGTATCAAGTGTCAAGTTCCAAGTATCAGGTTTCAAGTTTCAAGTTCGAGGTATCAGGTATCAAGTATCAAGTTCCAAGTGTCAGGTTTCAGGTATCAGGTGTCAAGTATCAAGTTTCAAGTTCCAGTAGATTCCTAAATTTCTTCATTCTGATATTCTTAGACCACCAAGTTTCTGGACCTCCAAGTCCCTAGACTCCCATACCTGTAGATCTCCAAAAGTGTCTATATTCCTAAATATCCAAATTCTCAAATTTCTTCATACTGCTATTTCAAAACCTCTAAATATCTATACTACACCTTTCCCCATTTTCCAAGAATACTTAAGAGACTTGAGCATATCTCTTCTGCTTCGTTTACTTATCAGTGTTCGCTTCGATGATCAAATACTAAACCACTAAAATTTGTTCAGACAATCCTCGACATCATCAATTTAACAACATCTCGTTCCTGTATCATATATTTTATAGTGTACATCAAAAGTGAAGATTATAATGTACATCAAAAGTGAAGACAAAACAGAGTCCTAAAATATTATTAAAAATAATGGAGATACGATGCCGAAATATTGCAGCTAACTGGTGAGATGCTGTATTATTACAGGGAGCTCACGCAGGAAGCAATTTAACAGGCACGTTTTGATATTCCATAATGTATACAGAATATGTAAAGTGGAAACAGGTGTTTCGACATAGCCGTGCATCAAGTTAGCGTCGATAAGCTGTTCCCGGTTGATTATAGTTCGCTAAAGCTGTAATGTCTCGCGTTGTTTCCGTATCAATTTGTTCCGTAAACAGTTTTTCGATCGCGATTGTTCCCGAGAAAACTTCCCTCTTCTTCGATTACGGTAAATTACCTTCGTGCTGCTCGCCAACTCTTCGTCAATTGTATTTATTGACATGTTTCGTGCCGAGACCCGGCTAATTTCTTGCTCGATGGAAAACCAATGTTCGTCGATTCGAAAACTGATCAAAGTTGCATTATGAAAATATTTTACTTGTATTCTGGGTGTTGTCGGAAAATTAACGAGAGATCTCCGTACAAGTTTCTAGCGATTTAACATTTTTAGTTCCTTCAGTAGTTTCAAATCAATTTACCCATAGCAGCAAGACGCAAGAAGTCATTACATTCCGAGTATTTTTTGGTTTGTTAGCCACATCTGGAACCTAACCTTAGCAGTAGAGTCTTTGCAGTTTTCTATTCGTGAGGTATTGCTGCTTTTATTACTTGCTTAGGTCACTGCGGGTAAAGACACGCTTCATACGTCACTGGCATTTCCATATCCAGCCGAATTTTAGCTAAACCGATAGAAAATCAGAAACTGTTTTCCCTCGGCAATGTCACAAAAATTGTTAGCCCAATCCGAGCTTTTGTGAAACGTAAAAATTCTTCGGAGAGACGCTCTCGAGTCATCAAGTACGTAGCAAAATAAAAGCACGTATCAAATTTCAAGTACCAGGTTTCAGGTATCAAGTATCAAGTTTCAAATATCAAGTTTCAAGTATCAGGTTTCAGGTATCAAGTTCCAAGTGTCAGGTTTCAGGTATCAAGTATCAAGTTGCAAGTATCAGGTTTCAGGTATCAAGTCCAAGTGTCAAGTTTCAGGTATCAAGTTTCAAGTCCCAAGTTCCAAGTTTCAAGTATCAACTTCCAGGTATCAAGTAACAAGTCACTAGTTGGAAATCTGAAGATGTGAACTTTGTTAAGGTGGTTCTCTTGAAATTTGCATTAATTTTCATTTAATTTTAATTTTAAATAAAAAATCACTGCGTATACTAATTTCTTCTATCCTCTGTTTATTATTTAACTTCCATTTTAATTTTGTAATGTGTATTATACATTGGTAGATATAGTATTAAATGAGATATGTTCGTATATGGTGAAGTTTTTATTTGCAGAAGCAAGAGAACTTTTTTCGTATTTTTTCGTTGTATAATTAACACCGCGAAATAAGCAACCCACGAAATTATGATCGTTAGCCGTTTCTCTTTAATATCGCCTTCGCCCGGGCAACTACATAAATCGTGTACTTTTTCTTCTGTTTCTCTGAAGTACGCTACGCTTTTATTTTTTAGTGGTATTTATGATGCTGGGTAATTGCAGTGATATGGTTCCTAATTTTTTAGAGTGGAATGTTGAGATTGAAGGGTTTTTAGATTCTGGGACCTTGGGATTTTTCAATTTTATAATTTTGAGATCATTCGAATTTCGAATTTTTTAATTTGGAGGTCAGAATTTAGAATTTTTTAATTTGTAGACCTTTAAAATTGTAAAACTCAGAAACTTCAGTACGACAGAAAAATTCATTTAAACGTAAATTACGATAAATCACCATTTTCAAAACTGCAATCCCAGTCCACATCCACAAAAATCGCACCCTAAAACGGTAATCAAAAATGTGTAAAAGACAAACGAGAGAAATCCTGAAATTGTAATCATTCAAAAGTTAATTTGCAAATAAAAGCAGTATCGCCTCAATTTTTCTCAATAAAGATCAAACTGTTTTTATCCCCCGCAAAGTTACAATGTATTCAGATTCGTTACACGCGTATCCAACTTGCGCAATAAATAAAGTTTAAAGTCACCAGCAGGTGACAAGAGAACACCATAAATCGTTTGATTCTGATCTCGGGTATAACCCCAATTCAGCTCGACCACGTATCCTCGAATCCACTTTATAACTTTTCGTATCATTTTTGTTGCAACACTCGTATTCTTCGCGTGTGTGTTCTCCGTTTCCGTCCACGCTTTTCTCATTTCCTGAAATGTTGCGTTTTATGCTTAGCCGAGTAAACTTGCTAGTACGATTTAATTTAATCCATGAATTTTATTTTATGCTAACTGTACCGTGTTTAATAATTGAATAATTAATAATATTAATTCAATAATTAATTTTAAGGATCAACAATTTTTAAATCGCCATTGAACTTTGGAATCTTATTATTAAAGAACTTTGTTGTTCTTTCTTCTTTTATTACTTCGCCTATATACGTGCCGGTGTTTTCCAGTTGGAAATAAATTTTCCGGTTGTTTGGAAGTTTTTCCGGAGATCATTTAAGTTTAAGAACTTCATACGTCCGTAAATTTTCTCGCCTAGTCAATGTTCGACGACAAAGTTCAAAGACGCGATGGCTTCCGCGGAGGGAAACCGGAACCCTTTCACGATACACCAAGCTTTTATGGCACGTAAAATTTCTAATAGAATTTACTGCGCGCAGGAGCGTTACGTTACGTTTTATTCTCCTGAGGTCAACGCCTTCTCAATCTTGCCAGATGCTGTGAGCTCTCGGACACTCGGATTTTGGGGCTTTGAGAATTTGAGAGAGTGACTTGGAAAATTGGGCCTCTTGGAAATTGGGACTTTTGGAAATTGGGTCTTTTGGAAATTGGGACTTTTGGAAATTGGGAAATTGGGACTTTAGAAATTTAGGACCTTAGGAAATTGGGACCGTGAGAAGTTTGAACTTTGGGAAATTGGGACTTTGGGAAATTGGGACTTTAGAAAATTGGGACTTTGGGAAATTGGGACTTTAGAAAATTGGAACTCTGGGAAATTGGGATTTTAGAAAGTTGGGACTTTGGGAAATTGGGCCTTTAGAAAATTGGGACTTTGGGAAATTGGGACCTTGAGTAGTTGGGAACTTAGGAAATTGGAACTTTGGGAAATTGGGACCTTGGGAAATTGGAACTTTGGGAAATTGGGAAATTGGGACCTTGGGAAATTGGGACTTTGGGAAATTGGGACCTTGAGAAATTGGGACCTTGAGAAGTTGGGAACTTGGGAAATTGGAACTTTGGGAAATTGGGACTCTGGGAAATGGGGACTTTGGAAAATTGGGGTCGTAGGAAATTGGAACCTTGGAAAATTTGGATATTAAATATTTGGAAATTCGAGAAATTGGAATTTGGGAACTAAGTCATTAGGGGAATTTAGATGTCAAATCTTTGGAATTTTGAAAAATTGGAACTTGAAAATTTCCAAACTAGGAAAATTTGTATATTAACAATTTTCGCCTGATTTTTAACCGGACAGTAAAGCATTTGTGTTAACAGGGCGTCGTCTGACGCGTAAAAAAATAAACGGAGAAAATCGAATGGAATTGATATTGTTCATCGCGTTTCATAAGATGATAAATATTCATTGCATGGGATGAAAGGAAATTCGATTGACGAGACAGGATGATATTGCAGACGGGCTTTATGGCGGTGAGATCCAAAGAACGGAAATAGTGTGTGCGTATCTACGAGATTGATTCGCATAGAACGTATTCTGCATTTAATAACAATATTAAGATGCAAAATATAATCAGCACCTGCGATTTACTGTCCCACTGTTTTCTTTACAAAAAGAATTTTATTTTTATCTTTCGACATTTAAATAAAAATTAATTTCTTCTCAAAAATCACTTCAAAATTACTGGTTCTTGAAATAATTAATTCCTATTTCTCATTTAAAACATAATTACCACTACTCGTCTCAAAAATAATTTATTATTACTACATTTTTCAAAATTATTTAAAAAATGACACTCCTTTCGAACCTCCACATAATCAAACAACAAATTTTTATTTAAAAATGATCAATCGTCAAAATATTTTCTACGCAAAAAAATGCAGAAGACGAGAGGAGAAAATATGACGCTTGTTCATCCGAATGAAATTCCCATTAAAGAGGAATGTTTGCAACGTCAAGAATTTATCGATCCGCTCCTAATCGTTCACAAGATTAATGAATACCGATCGTGGTACAAATTAATGATCATTTAATACGCGATATCATTGAAGTGCAGTAACTAATGGAAAAATTATTCCATTCCAGGTTCGGCGATCGAGAAACTATGCGAATGCGCGATAGAGGACAGTTTGGCCGATCGAGGCTCTGTCGTCAGGGCGGCAAGATGCCTTCTTGGTTCCGTGACGAGAGTTCTTCTGTTGGCGGACATCGTCGTCGTGAAACAGCTTCTCCTCGCGAAGGACAAGGTCGCTCGTAGTCTTGGTCGCCTCGAGAGCGTCTCGAATTTCACCGAATTCGTGAAAGCCTTCAGTCAATTCGGCGCGGAGATGGTGGAGTTGGCTCACTTAACTGGCGATCGACAGGTAATCAAGTAGTTGACTTTGGGAAATTGGGACTTTAGAAAATTGGGACCTTGGGAAATTGGGACTTTGGGAAATTGGGCCCTTCGAAAATTGGGACTTTAGAAAATTGGAACTATGGGAAATTGGGACTTTAGAAAATTGGAACTCTGGGAAATTGGGTCTTTGGAAAATTGGGACTTTGAGAAATTGGGACCTTGGGAACTTGCCACCTTGGGTAATTGGGACCTTGGGAAATTGGGACTTTGGGAAATTGGGACTTTAGAAAATTGGAACTCTGGGAAATTGGGTCTTTGGAAAATTGGGACTTTGGGAAATTGGGACCTCGGCACATTGCTACCTTGGGAAATTGGAACCTTGGAAAATTGGGACCTTGGGAACTTGCCACCTTGGGTAATTGGGACCTTGGGAAATTGGGACTCTGGGAAATTGGGATCTTGGAAAATTGCCACCTTGGGTAATTGGGACCTTGGGAAATTGCCACCGTGGAAAATTGGGACCTTGGATAATTGCCACCTTGGGAAATTGCCACCATAGGAAATTGGGACTTTTGAAAATTGCCACCTTGGCCAATTACCATCTTGGAAATTTACCACCTTGAGAAATTGCCACCTTGGGAAATTGCCACCTCGGGAAATTACAACCTTGAGAAATTACCACCTCGGGAAATTGTAAGAAATAAATAGAACGTCTAAAATTTTCAGAATGACTTGAAAGACGAGAGACGAAGAGCACAGATGGCCGCAGCTCGCCAAGTTTTGGAGCGGAGTACTATGATGCTGCTCACGTCTAGCAAAACCTGCTTGAGGCATCCGGAATGTCCGTCTGCCAGGGAGAACAGAGACACCGTTTTCTGTCAAATGAGGAGAGCCATGGATTTAATACACTACGTGGTCAAAGATGGAGTGTTGGACTGCAGCGAGTCGCAATCGTATTCGAACTCTCAGGTTGGTTGACCACCGCTTTGATCAACTATTTCTTATTTGAAACGTTATCTGGCCTAAGTTGGCCTAGGTTTGTGGATATCTAGTGTGCAGTTCTTTTTGTATTAAAGATTAAGTATACTAAATATGTAAGAGATGAAATATCATGTAATTTGTGCAATTATCTTGACAAAACTATAATTTTGATCATTTTTGTATTATAATGTAATATGAAGACTCTGAAATACGTCATTTCGGGCTGCAAACCTAGTGTCAAATCCTGAAGCTGATTGATTCATTGATTTGAAGCTGACACCATTCAATTGTCACCATAGCGTGATAATAAATATATATGGTGGATCGTAGAAAACAAATAGCACATTCGTGTAGGAATATTTGACTGTGAAGTGGGTTAGCGTTTAATCCTTGCACATAGTCCGGTCTTCGTTATGAATAAAGATGAGTATAATATAACTTTCCATAGTACCTCCACGTCAAGTACAGTTATAATTTCCGCCGTTATCAAAAATAGAAGGGAATTTGTGGAAGATTAATTATGTGATTTTGCCTATGTAAAACCTGAAATTCCTACATCCTGAAGGCTTTACATCCCCAAATCCCTACATCGTCAACTGTGTACATCCTCAAATCGCTACATTCTCAAGTCTCTACATCTCCGAATCTCTACACCCCCAAATCCCTACATCTCCAAATTTCTATGTCCTCAAATCCCTACATTCTCAAATCTCTACATCCCCAAATCCCTACATCCCCACATCCCTACACCGCCAAATCCCTACACCCCCAAATCCTTACACTCGCAAATTCCTACATCCCCAAATCCCTACACCCCCAAATTTCTATATCCCCAAATTCCTACATCCCCAAATCCCTATATTCCCAAATCCTCACACCCCCAAATCCCTACATCCTCAAATCCTTACATTCCCAAATTTCTACACCCCCAAATCCCTACATCCCCAAGTCCCTACGTCTCCAAATCGCTACGTCCCCAAATTCCTACACCCCCAAATTCCTACATCCCCAAATCCCTATATCCCCAAATTCTCACACCCCCAAATCCTTACACTCCCAAATTTCTACACCCCCAAATCCCTACATCCCCAAATCCCTACGTCTCCAAATCGCTACGTCCCCAAATTCCTACACCCCCAAATTCCTACATCCCCAAATTCCTATATCCCCAAATTCTCACACCCCCAAATCCCTACATCCCCAAATCCTTACACTCCCAAATTTCTACACCCCCAAATCCCTACATCCCCAAATCCTTACACCCTCAAATCCTTACACCCCCAAATCCTTACACCTTCAAGTCCCTACATCCCCAAATCTCTAGACTTCCTGATCTCAGCAAAGCAACTGAACCCCAGTCCTTAACTTAATTACTTCCCAACCACAAAATCTTATCTTGTTTAATGAAATAAAAATTGCTCATTGTCAGAACCCGAGTTATAAAAATAAACTCTATGCTCTTGAAAGGTCACGAAAAGAATTTGAGAGCACATCGATAGCAACAAGGTCTCGAAACCGCCAAAAGAATATTTTTGACGATGCACGTTTATGCAAATGTAGGTTTCACGGCGCCGTGGAACGACGGAATATCGGCCACGAATGCAGGGTGGTTACGCACATAAAATAACGCGCGATGACACGACGAGAAACATTAACAATGAGATACATGGGAAAAGCTGGATCGAATCCAAGGAGCTTTCGCCAAATTCTGACTCACGATTAACCCGCAACGCCCGTGAAATAAGATTTTTTTGACCTTGGATAACATTGGCCAACTTCGCCAATGTAGCACGCCGTCGCCAAAATTGTAGACAACCGCGGTGAAGAATGCCCCTTTAATGAAGCTGTATTTCAATTAAACGTGGAAGTTCATCTTCTTGGGTAGCGTTATCTGGGTCTCTCGTTTAATTCCGTTGCCAGAAAATGAAGGGTTTTGTACGGTGTATCGGGGTGAATGGAAATTAAATACTGGGATTTGCAAATTGATGCAAAGATTCTGTCTATGTATGTGTACATACATGTATGTATTTGTATGTACATGTGTGTGTATAGATGTGTACATGTATATCTAATACTTATACATATGCAGAGTATCGAGTTTCAGATGGTTTGTTAAGCTCTTCATTTAATTGTACACTTTATTTAATGAACAATTGTAATTTCGTAGCATATTGATTTTGTGGGAACATCTGATTTTATAGATTAGTACATTGCAATTATTGAAGAGTTTGGAGAATCTGTAGTTGAGGATTAAAATGAACTTTTAGTAGGAGGCTTAATTAGACAATATTAAAACTTTATTATTAGTTGGAGAAGCTTATGATTTAACTGAAGGGTTATTAAAGTATTATCATGAATTTTGTACATTTTACTTGCAATTAGAAACTTGAATTTCCTATTGAGAGACTACTGTACATACTTTTATTTATCAATTATAAAATATAGAATTATTAATTGTTAATCGTGTAACTCTGAAAGAACTAATAATTTCAAACCTCTGCACATGATGAGTTTAATAATTATTTTGCTGTCTTCAATTTAATTATTATTATTAATTTTATATATAAATATACAAAGGAATGGAAAATTAGAATACAAGATTTATATATTTTACTTGGAGGAAGAGATATTTGACAATAGTCCTCTTCATGCTGTTTTACTTTTGCATGAGACTCGACGTTATAAAAGTTACATCCAATTAAATTTTAAAGCAGTTTCATAATAAAGCGTGTTTGTGATGAAACCACCTTAAGTAAAATACTCCAAAGTGCGTTGATGGACGGTTGCTTGATGAAAGCTTGAGGTAGTCAAACACAGGGAGTACCTCTAAAAAGTTATAATACGTAAAGTTACAAAGCTCAGTGTGTTCGCGGAGAAAGAAATAATTATCTATGCGAACGACACTCGCGTTGAGATATGAAATTTCTGCGTTCATTGGGAACTGAAATTTTGGGGCTGGAAATTTTGCCATTTGGAAATCTAGGAATTTAGAAATTTAGGGTTTTTTTATTCTGTTGATTTTGGGGTTAGGGGATTTTATAAGTGAGGGATGGAGGAAATAGGGGAAATTTAGGAAATTTAGGGAATTTAGAAAATTGGGAAATTTGGGAAATCTGAAAATTTAGGAAATTGGGGGAATTTGGGGAATTTAGAAATTTAGGAAATGGGGGAATTTGGGGAATCTAGAAATTTAGGAAATATGGGAAATTTGGAGAGTTTGGAAATTTAGGAAATATGGGAAATTTGGGGAATCTGGAAATGTAGAAAATTTGGGGAATTTGTAAATTTAGAAATTTGGCAAATTTGGAAAATTTGAAAGTTTAGGAAATTTGGGGAATTTGAGGAATCTGTAAATCTGTAAGTTTGGAAAATTTGAAAAATTTGGGAAATTCAGAAATTTAGGAAACATAGAAAATTAGAAAAATTTGGAAATTTGAAAATTTCGGGATCTAGAAATTGAAAGAATTAGTAATTTTGAAATTAAAAATTCAAAAGTTTAGAAATTACATACCCTGAATAATTAAAAATTGATAAATCCAAAACCTTCATATTTGAAAAATTGAAACCTGAACAATTAAAAATTAAGAACTCCAAAAATTCGTACCCCTCGTAAAATCGCTCCATCTCCCAAATAACAAAACACACTTCCCTTTAAAAAGATACACTTCCAACCCGGTGAAATCGAATCTACTCGATCACTCGTCAATATCTTGTCCTCCACTTGTCGAGATGCTTTTCCGATAATTTCCTCCTCGATACGGAAAGGGTGCATCAGAAAGTTGAGAATATTTCGCAACGTGTTCCGCGTATCACGACGAACTTTCGACACACCGGTATCATCTCCCTTCGAGCATTTTCGAAATTTAAGAAGCACGGAATGGACCGGGTGCATTGACAGCATTGCGAATTGATATCGTACCGCGGATAAAGGGCGTCGCATAGCGAACGACGCCGAAATGGATGTCATAAACGTTGCGGGCCATTCTTCGGCACGTGCCAAATTGCAGTCGCTGCATTAATGCATCGGCATCGCGGAAATTTCTTGCCAACCTCCAAGCCTTCGAAACAGGAACAATGAACTGAGCAAAGAGGAATTTATTTCGTTTTAAATGTCTTCGCTAATTTCACCCGTTTTTAATGAACTATTGATGCTCACTTTTGGTACATATTTTAAAAACTACTACAACTTCGACTTTCAAATTGGGACTTTGGGGAATTGAGATCTTGGAAAATTGGGACTTTGGAAAATTAGGACTTTGGAAAATTGGGACTTTAGAAAATTGGGACTTTGGGAAATTGGGACTTTGGAAAATTTGGACTTTGGGAAATTGGGACTTTGGAAAATTGGGACTTTGGGAAATTGGGACTTTAGAAAATTGGGACTTTGGGAAATTGGGACTTGGGAAATTGCCACCTTGGGAAATTGGGACCTCGGGAAATTGCCACCTTGGGAAATTGGGACCTTGGGAAATTGGGACCTCGGGAAATTGCCACCTTGGGAAATTGCCACCTTGGGAAATTGGGACCTCGAAAAATTGCCACCTTGGGAAATTGCCACCTTGGGAAATTGCCACCTTGGGAAATTGGGACCTCGGGAAATTGCCACCTTGGGAAATTGGGACCTCGGGAAATTGCCACCTTGGGAAATTGGGACCTTGGGAAATTGGGACCTCGGGAAATTGCCACCTTGGAAAATTGCCACCTTGGGAAATTGGGACCTCGAAAAATTGCCACTTTGGGAAATTGCCACCTTGGGAAATTGGGACCTCGGGAAATTGCCACCTTGGGAAATTGCCACCTTGGGAAATTGAGACCTCGGGAAATTGCCACCTTGGGAAATTGGGACCTCAGGAAATTGCCACCTTGGGAAATTGGGACCTTGGGAAATTGAGACCTCGGGAAATTGCCACCTTGGGAAATTGCCACCTTGGGAAATTGCCACCTTGGGAAATTGAGACCTCAGGAAATTGCCACCTTGGGAAATTGGGACCTCGGGAAATTGCCACCTTGGGAAATTGGGACCTTGGGAAATTGGGACCTCGGGAAATTGCCACCTTGGAAAATTGCCACCTTGGGAAATTGGGACCTCGAAAAATTGCCACTTTGGGAAATTGCCACCTTGGGAAATTGGGACCTCGGGAAATTGCCACCTTGGGAAATTGCCACCTTGGGAAATTGAGACCTCGGGAAATTGCCACCTTGGGAAATTGGGACCTCAGGAAATTGCCACCTTGGGAAATTGGGACCTTGGGAAATTGAGACCTCGGGAAATTGCCACCTTGGGAAATTGCCACCTTGGGAAATTGCCACCTTGGGAAATTGAGACCTCAGGAAATTGCCACCTTGGGAAATTGGGACCTGGGGAAATTGCCACCTTGGGAAATTGGGACCTTGGGAACTTGCCACCTTAAACCACCTCAATTTCTCAAACTTCACCTTCGACTTTCAAACTAGCGACTACTAGTATTTTTATTCTTTAACTTCCCATCAGTCAAAAAATTGTCATCTTCAATCCAAATGGGTTTATAACTTCCTTCAATTTTACAATTGTGTACAAATATATTGTAAACCAACTTTGCTTAAAAAATTGTAAAAGCTGCAACTTCACAAATTTCAAAGTAGAAACCACCAATATTTTTATTGTTCGAGTTCAATTAATTGACAAATTGATTACACGAGTAGAAACATATCGAAAAGCCGAACTAAATAAATTGCTTGATCAAAAGGCAGCATGTTTCCGAATGGCCGGTAAAAATATCCGTGATCGATGTATAAGCGATTCCGTAGAGTGGATACTCGATGAAAAATTTATTACGTGCAGATTGAGCGATAATCGTGGAACTTGTGTGAAGAAAATGGTGTTTTCGAGCTCGGTCACGTTCAAGGATCTCGTGCGAGTAATTACCGGAGAAAAATATATGGTTGCACTCGATATTTCATAGTCGAACGAACTCTATCCTCGACTGCAACTATGTATGCTGACCTTAGAACACGCGGTATATTTAGACGCGGTGTGCCATTAAAGTTCCACGATATCTTTGTACTGGGTCATGTTCCGTTGTAAACATAGTCACTGTAACACGCGTAATTTCATTTTAAAGCGCATCTTCTCATAAATAATCTACAATAAACAACCGTCAATTTTAACCATCAGCTTTTCGTGATTTGTACGACTAAAACTATCAAACCAAATTCACAAGTTGGTTCACAGAATGGTTCACAACTTAAATTGTAAAATTGGCATATTTTTCTTGAAATCTTACAGAGTTGATGTGTTCTGCTGCCTTATTTTTAATTTCAAATTATGCGGCAGCTGAAGCTTTCAAGTACTCAGTTGATAGTTCCATAGTTTCCATTATTTTGTATCAAGATTCTTCATCTTCGTTGTCTACATTGAACCTTGTCATCTTCAAAAGTACCTGCAAGAATATGAGTCGCATAACTGCTCAGATATTTGTACACGCGAATTTTTAACGAAAGTCTCGATGCACGGATTATGTAAATGCGGGAGCAGATGGTTTCGAAGAAGTTTCGCTGATTCGGTCATTAATTTCAGAGTCCACAGCAGGAGGACTGGGACAGCAGCACAGCTTTCTCCGCTCTGAAACATTTCGAGAGACTGGTGGAAACTACAAGGATGACTCTCCTAGGACCAGGATGTCGAGAGACACTCACATCTGCCCTGGATACTGTCGTTGAACGGACGCAGGACTTTACTGATAGTGCTTACACGAGTCACGAGCACAGAGAGAACATCCTTTTGCTCTGCGATCGAGCGAAACTCGAGCTCAATACTCTGTTGCGGATCGGTAACAGCATGGTAAGGCTAATGTGGTGAAACAACAGATTTTAACAATTTTTGTTCGAGAAACTCAATTTTGTAACTCGAAAGCTATTTCATTATTTTTATCGTGAAAAGTTTTCATCTTATGTCACTTCGTGTTCAAATAGTTATTCACCGTTGTTCAAATAGTTATGTGCTTCACTATTTTAAAATTGTTATTTGCTTCGCTATTGTAAAATTGTTCAGTAATTATTATGAATTGTTGCTATAAACTAGTTTAAATTTTGTTTCCTGTGAAGCAATTTTTTGCTTAAATAAATAATAACGCCAGTCAGGTTACTCAAGCAATATTTTATTTAAATAATATCCACGTTTTCATGATTTTATTACTCTTTCAACTCGGTTGCACGAGTGTAAGGGTGTAAACAATCGTAGACTCGATATAATATTCTGGTACTGAATTTGTTCGAATGGACAGAGTTGATGCAAAAAAAAGATTCATATAATACCGGATTAAATGTTCCCTCTTGAAAGAGTAATCCCACACGGCTTGATCCGCGTTTGAAAGAGTCGTAAATCCGAATGAATGACCGTGCCAAACTGAATCAGTTATCACAGACTAATGGCAGTGAATGGCATAGTAGGCTGAATAGCTGTCCTTTTAGGCAGGGAATAAAACATACGTGTCACTTTAGGAAACATGACCATTAGCCATGTAAAATTCAGAGACTATTATTCAGCTGGTCTAGGCTAATGGAAGCTAATAATTAAATAATATTTATTGATCCATTATTGGTTCACGATATTAATAATGACTACGGAAATGAAATATGTTATGATGTGAATGAAATTATACCCTTGGGATGATGTGTGACGTGATACCCTCATGGCGATGTGGATGAGATGTTCATGATGATGTGAATAAAGTCATATGTTCATGACAATGTAAATTTAGTCACATCTTCATGATGATGTGAGTAAAATCATATGTTCATGAAGATGTGAATAAAGTCATATGTTCATGATGATGTGAGTAAAGTCATAGCTTCAAGACAATGTAAATATAGTCACATCTTCATGATGATGTGAGTAGAATCATGTCTTCATGATGATGTGAGTCAAATCATATCTTCAAGACAATGTAAATGTAGTCATATTTACATGATGATGTGAATAAAGTCATATGTTCATGATGATGTGAGTAAAATCATATCTTCATGATAATGTGAATAAAGTCATACGTTCATGATGATGTGAGTCAAATCATATCTTCATCAGTATGTGAACAAAATCATATCTTCATGACAATGTGAACAAATTCATAATACCTTCATAACAAGCAAAATGTAATCACACCTTTATAACAATGTGAATGAACTTATATCTTCATGAGAATATAAAATTATACTATCTTCATGACAATGCGAATGAACCATCTTCATAACAATATGTCTAAAATCATATCTTCAAAGTGAACAAAATCATATCTTCATGAAATCATAGTACCTTTAATAACAATGTGAATCTTCATGAGAATATGAATGAAGTCATAATGTTTTTCTAGCAATATGAATGAAATCCTAGTACTTTGAACTGATCTGTGAACGTTGTTTACACTAGAATTACGAAGGCGGCGGTGGATCCCCCAGTTCTGAAATGGAACAAGCTGTGCTGGGTGTGCTACGTACCACCAGGGATCTTCGTCAGCAGCTGTGCA
Source organism: Megachile lagopoda (assembly GCA_036983795.1). NCBI lineage: Eukaryota > Metazoa > Arthropoda > Insecta > Hymenoptera > Megachilidae > Megachile > Megachile lagopoda. The sequence continues at coordinate 9,910,684 of CM072798.1, forward strand.
CCACGACCATGGAACAAGCTGGTGACCTAGGCCAGGTAACCAAAGCTGGCCAAGAACTTGTGTCAACGATCAGGAACCTGGCTCTGGCCAATGACATAAATCGTCTTCAAGAGAGCAGCGACAGATTTCACGAGTACATCGACCATATTCTTGAAGTGAGTATAAAGTAAATATTCTTTGTTTTCTATATATAGATCTATATAAATAAAACCTTGTAAGTATAAGACCTTGAGCAATCATCTAGAGTGAATATTAATCTGCAACATTTGAATCGACAGGTGTGCAAAATGCTGAGACACGTCGCACTTTCGGAATCGCTGCAAGTTTCAGCAAAGTTCACGGAGATCAACTTGAGAATATATGGTCCCCAAGTGGTAACAGCCGCTCACACGTTGGCCAGACATCCCACCAGTAAAATCGCTAAGGAAAACCTAGAAGGTAAATCATACGCTTGAAGCTTAAACGCTTGACTCCCACGTGAACAGAATAAATATATTTAAAATATTGCAGTGTTCACCGACATGTGGCAGTGGCTCATGACCGATGTGACCACGGTGGCGAAAGACGTGCTCGAGTTGAACCAAAATCGACCGGAGAAACAAGTTTACATGTCTCTGCCACGGCCAGGAGTGAGTACATAAAATCATAAGATGAAACTTCCATAAAATAGAAAAAGGAACATCCACGGTTAAAGACTTGTCGAAGCAACTGTACACGAATTTCTTCAAATGTACATGACACGTGAATTAAAATGAGGTTGTATTTCAGAAACACGGTACCACGAGCAAGCCGTTGAAGCCCGTGCGACTGGACAGCGAGGAGCAGGCGAAGATCGCAAAGGCTGGGTTAGAGATGAAGCTGATCACTTCGGAGATGGACGCGGAAACGGAGAAGTGGCAGGAGAGCGGAAGTGCCCTGGAGGAGAACAACGACATCGTGAAACGAGCGAAAAACATGTCGTCGATGGCGTTCTCCATGTATCAGTTCACGAGGGGCGAGGGAGCGTTGAAAACAACCCAAGATCTGTTCACCCAAGCTGAGTATTTCGCCGAAGAGGCGAACAGATTGTACAAGGTTGTGAGACAATTCAGCTATCAGGTATGTATCATATTCGCCGAGGCCAGCGTAGATTTGAGAGCGAAATGATACACATTTTTAATTGGACTGATGTTGAGATGCTATGTATATACGTGTATATGTACGGGGACCGCCTATGTACACGTATACACGTACATCCCCCCTTCTTTCTTTACGATCATACTCTTTTTAACCATTGTTTTTTATTATTATACGGATTCTATACTGGACTTGATTCCGAGTTTTTTGATCCTTGCTATATTGGAGATATTTTTTAATTGAATTTCGCTGTTTCGATTTTCGTTTTTACGTAACCGCTGCGCTGGGAGCTACGTCGAATCCAAATAACGAAAATACTTGTCTGTGTTTCGGGTTGTCGGCTGAATTCGCTGCTTCAGCGATTTAACATCGGGTTAAGCCGTGTTCTGCATTTACAACCACCGCGAGAGATTTTAAAGCGGGAAAATGGCGAATTCAGTTGGCAACCTAATATAATCCGATTAAAAATTCGGTGATTCGATCAGTCGAAAATTATCGGGTGAACAATGTTGAAAGTGGATTGGAAGTAGCTCGGGCGTGAGTTATTAGCATTAGACATGTTCGAATTAACACGTTTGCTGCCCTTTCGACCCTCCTAGCTAGGCCGAATATATATATAGTTACCTGAAACCATTTTTTGATCTCTCTATACTCTTCTTTGAAAGAAATCAACAGAAACGCTAACCTTGTAATATATTCTTGTATTATGAAACCCTTTTTTTGACCCTCGCTCTTTGAATGCCTCCATCCAGGTAAACTCTTTCTCTCTTTACTTTAGACCCTCGTTGGGCTAATAGAGATCACGTTCGCCTTGTACAGATCATCATTGCTCTGCATATATATATACATTACATACGATGTATATATATGTATATACATACATATACCGCTGATGTTTTTTGCGAGTTCCAGTTGCTGGTGTTAAATGTTGTTTCTCTTTTCATATCACTACACTTTTTATCGTTACATATACGCAGTACTGCTATGCAAGACCCGTGACACCTGGTATGAATCGTCCCTGATTCGTTTCTGTTCTAACAACCGTAGTGTGTAATTTTATACGTTTCTTTTGTACCAGAGAAGAACGCACGTTTTCAAGGAACATCATTTCATTTTTCTTTTAGACCCATTGCAGTAAGATTTTCAATAGGTAATTGGAAGAACGATCCGTAATATTCTTGTGTCGAGTTTCTGTGTAATTCGAATCCGAAACGACGAAGAATATTCTTTCTGAAAATTGATCGTGTGTATATCTGAGAAAATTTGTAATCCGTTGGAATTAGCTTCGGAGGAACGTGATTCTCGAGCTACTATTGAACTCTCACGTTTCATACTGTCGTATCAACTGTGATCATTATTTTGTTGGTAAATCTATTTTGTGTACGTACATTTACGACTTTTTTGTGTACGATTAGTAAGGTGTGTTTTAGATGCTACGGGAATGCTTCCGTCTGTGGACGACGTCTATGTGCATTGTGGTCCCTCTCCTTCCACTATCTGGGGCATGACTATTATGTCTCAGTTTTTGCCAGCTTCTGATTTTCATGAATTTTTCTAACAGCTGAGGTGAATTTTTATCGCGAGATATTGTCCAGAAATTGTCAAAATGGTAACATTTGAAAATCTTTTAACTTCATTTAATTTTTGTGGAATATAAAAAACAATCAGATTCTGTACAAGTAGATATTGATATTGGAATAATATATCAAATATATTGAATCACTAATCAATTTAAATCTTTTACAAGCTATTTGTAAAATTCATCTTAGTTGAATAACGAGCAGAATATCGATTAATCAGTTAATTAATGAATGTCAGAGAAGCTAGCAAAAACAACAAGGTCTGTACTATTTCACTGTCATTCACACAATCACTCTCTAATATTCTTCTCAGACAAATTACACTTTCCGTTTCAAACTTTTGCATTGTGTTTCTATTAGGACGGATAGAAGATCTTTTTCTGTTAACTTATTATACTAGATGCAATTTTATAAGTATCCAAGATATACGTATTTTAAAGTATTTATTACTAGTCAATCGATAAAGAATAGAATTCAAGCATTGCTTTGAAGAGTCACTAAGAAACGCTACATATGTATGAACTATTTCGCTGGGCTAGTGTGATTGGTAGTCTACAACGATCCTAACATATCTAATTTTGAACATCGTTCAGTTATTTCAAGGTAAAACTTAACTTCTGTTAGTTTAACAGAACTTAAACATATATCTGTAAGTAAATATCTAGCTCCAAAAAGATCTTTGAAAGAATGAAATTTATAAATCTCTCGTTTTGAATAATGAGACTGTGGGTTTAATACAGAGATCGTTGTAAACAGTGCACAAGCACATTTGCCTGGCGACACGAACGAGAACGTAAGTTTGTATACGATGTTGCATGGGCGCAGGTACCAGGGGGCCCGCACAAGAAAGAACTCTTGGAAAATCTGGACCGTGTGCCAACATACGTGCAGCAGCTTCAGTTCACCGTGAAGAACCCCACCGTCGGAAAAGCCGCCACATTCACGAAAGTCGATAACGTGATACAAGAGACAAAGAATTTAATGAACGTGATTTCGAAAGTGGTCACAACATGCTTCGTCTGCGCCACAAAGGTAAGCCACCGTGCACGAATCGAAGAAACGAGTGCCGATTACCACCACCTCTTTACTCAGGTTTTGTCTTTTGTTCGGTATTTTTTATCTTTGACTTTTGCGCTATGCGTATCAGGTTCAGTCTTTGCTGTTGCATTTAATGCATTCAATCATTATCAGGATATGTATATTTAAAGTTACTCGGAGAAACAAGGAAAGACTGAACGTTAATTTTTATCATAGCTAGCTTTGCGTTAGCAACAGGTTCGAATTTTCATGCAAATTTAGCTGTGCGTAATACTTCGAGATCGTAATTAGCTCTGTGCGAATATTTCCTCTCTTCTGAATATGCGTTTTAACAATGTGAAATAGACAAGTATAGGCAGAGCATGGGATCAGACAAGTAGATTAAGAACCGTACGTGGCCAGACAAGTAGAGTAAAGACTATAGGAGATCAAGTAAGTAGACTGATAAACATAGGTGGTCAGACAAGTAGAATAATGACATGGGACATCGAACGAGTAGATTCATCAACACAGAGAGTCTGACAAGTAGAATAATGGCATAAAAGTTCAGACAAGTAGATTTATCAACGTTGCTGGTCAGACAAGTAGAATAATGATGTGGGAGATCAGACAAGTAGATTCGTCAACGTGGTCAGACAAGTAGCATAATGGCATAAAAGGTCAGACAAGTAGATTGCTCAACTGTGGTGGTCAGACAAGTAGAATAGTGGCGTAGATGATCAGACAAGTGGATTCAGCAACGCTGGTAGTCAGACAAGTAGAATCGTGGCATAGAGGGTCAGACAAGTGAATTGATGAACTCAGGTGGTCAGACAAGTAGAATAATGGAATGAGCAGTCAGACAAGCACATTCATTCATGTAGGTAGTCAGACAAGTAGGACATAGAACATCAAACAAGTAAATTCATCAAGGCAGGTGGTAAGACAAGTACATTCATCAACACAGATAGTCAGACAAGTGGAATAGTGACATAGAAGATCAGACAAATAGATAAATGAACTCAAATGGTCAGACAAGTAGAATAGTGACATGGAAGATCGGACGAGTAGATTCATGAACAAAGGTGGTCAGACAAGTGGAATAGTGACATAGAAGATCAGACGAGTAGATTCATGAATGTTGGTGGTCAGACAAGTAGAACAGTGCTATAGAAGATCAGACAAGTAGAGTAATGAACTCCGGTGGTCAGACAAGTAGAATACAGATCATATTGATTGAATAATTGTTACACTGATTGACTGCAAGTAGAGTAGAAGTTACAGTTGAGGAGTATATAAAAATTGAAGTATTATCCCGGATGAAGTAAAAATCGAATAGTGAAAAACAAAGTAGAACGAAGTAAAATGAGTTGAGAGAAACATAGAGGAGAAATATTCGCACAGAGGAGTGCAGGTCGCAGGATGTATCGTATCACGCCTAAAGTGTGTACATGTCCTTCCATGTATTCATCGAATAGCACAATATCACGATGCCGCAGTACGTGGAGCTGAGCCCAACGACGGTGCCCGGGCTGGGCGAAGAGGATTGCTTGTACCCAGTTAGCCCTCAATTATTACCCTCGACGAGTCCTTACGTGCACCCTCATCCTTTGACCTCGGCCCAGCTGCACGGCATTCTACGTGCACCTGGTCTGAATTTTCCATTATTCAGCCCGTCCGTGGTACCGCAATCGACTGGTTCGAGCACCGGTTCACGAAATTCCGCGTCCTTCGTGCATCCTTCGGTCCTGCCATACTCTTCGACGACCACAACTACCAGTTGTGGACCGCAGGCACCGCATTGTCTGCAGAATCTACAGATGCTGCAGCTGCAGCTGCACCATGCACAGCTGCAGCACTTAAGACACGCCACTCTGCCCAGATAACAGAGACAGATCGCCGATGCTCGCGCGTACTCGCGCGTGCAACCGCTACGTTACTACGCGCACACCACGAAGCGTTGTTCTTTACGTTGCACAGGTTCGACTTTGGTTTCCCCTCAGTTTTTTGCCTCTCTACTTTTTTGCGGATTTACGTTGCTTGTTGCACGCGAACGGTCGCATCGATCGACCAAGACACGGCCAGACTTCGCGCGCGAAACTTGCTCTCGCGAACTGGGTTAATCGAGTTCACTGGTCTCGAGAAAATTTCAACGAACTTAATTCGCGGATTTAAAAGCTGCATATCCGCGGGGGGGATAAGCTCGGCCCGTGAATATCGATCGATCGATGCACAGATTATACGGTGATTTTTCTTGTTAACGCTTCCTTTTTCATGTGGCATTTTACGCGTAGGCTTCTTTCTGCCCGAAACGGTAAGTTTGCTTGAGTGTTTTTCTTACTGTAATTTTCACACGGTTTTTGCTTTCGCTTCGATTAACGAGTTATACTGATTCTGTACTACGCGTACCTGTATCGATCAATTGCTAATCGATCTAGTTTACTGTTTTCAGCTTTCTATTGCAGGAACGGGCGCAATGTAATGTCGTAAATTTTTATACAGTTCAATCATTGTCAGGGATTACTAATCACGAAATTATGCTTATTTTTGGTGCAAAAATAAGCCGTTGCTCGTACGTGATCTTCGTCAGATGCTTTGGAATAACAATGATAACTTTGGAATTTCATAGAAAATTAGCTTTCTTATAACAAAGTAACGATAATAATGTTTGCGTATTATCACGGTGAGAGCATTATTAACAGTCACGATGCTATTAAACGAGCTCATTTACGATGTTAACTAGAAAATCGATACGTCGGGCGAAAATGTTTTGGGGCTTAATGGAGATAAGAGTAATTAGATTTTGATTATGTGCTTAAGCGCACATTAATTATTCCTTATTATACGAGGAAATTAATTCTAGGATATTATTGATCTCTAATAATCGGCTCTTTGTGATCATAACCAATTATTGAAGATATTCTAACTTAATTATCGGGGATATTCAATTTGGGGCTCTGTATTATTTTAGCGATAACGTTATTATTTTATTGTTATTCTTTATAGACATGTGAAAATTTGGGGTGCTGAGGGAAATTGTGGGATTTTCTAGGGAAGCTGTGGAATTTGGGGTTTCTAGGGAAGTTGTGGAATTTGGGGTTTTTAGGGAAATTGTGCAATTTGGGGGCTTGAGGTGTTAGGGACTTGCAAATTTTTTAGTTAGAGAATTTATCAATTTATAGATTTGGGAATTTGTGGATTTGGGGATTTGAGGATTTGGAGGGTTGAGGATTTGGGGATTTGTAAATTTGGGGATTTTGAAAGTGGAATATTTGCGAAATTGTACTATTTGAGGATTTGGAGATTTGGGAATTTGGGGATTTAGGGATTTCAAGTTCGAAACTTAGAGACTTGTGAATTTGGGGTTTTAGAAATTTCGGGATCTGACAACTCTGCATTGTGGGAATTTAGAAATTTTCAAATTTTGGGGTTTGTTAATTTAAAAATTTAAAAATGAGGGTATTTGAGAAATTAAGAGATTTGAGATTTTGGTAATTTAGGAACTTTTTGACAGGTAGGAATCTAAAGATCTATGAATCCCAAGATTTACCAACTTAAGATAGCGTCTGAATTCGCGAAATTCCCAAAAATGAAAACCTTCGTTCAGAAAAATCTACAGTTCTTAAAAATAATTTCATTACTCTAATAGTACTAATACGATGTAATAATTGCAATCTGATGACGTAATAATAATAAATGCAGAACTGAGCAAATTACATAAAAATGCTCCCAAATCTTATGAGAAGTCCCAAGACATTTCTCCTCCGACGTACACCGGTGGTGTCCTAGTTAATTTCCCGCATGAAATCCAAAAAATAATCTAATTAAACCGGACTTGTTTTTCAGTACAACCTGGATTTCCGAGGTCTGTCGGCGCGTGGGGCCGGCGGCTCGCCGTACAGGGGCGGAGAGGGTGCGGGCGCCGACGGCGACGGTGGCGGTGCTGGTGTCGACGGCAGCAAGACGGGCTCCGCCCCCGGCAGCGACCCGTCCGTCTGACAGTTTGGGATGGCCCGACGGGCCAAGGGGGACGCTCGCCGCACCCGGGTTTCTTTTCTACTTTTCTAGGAAGAACCCTCGCCTGCCCCAGCGAAGCGTACACGTCGAGACCTCGCGGACCTCCTTCAGGGAACCACGGTGCTCGTTCGTTAACCCTCTCCACGTTCTTCCAAGGGATTTCCTCTCTACCGTCCGTGTGGTTTTCGTTTACGCGTTATGCTCCGTTCATATAAACGCTTCGAATGTTACAAGATCACAAATTAACCCCTTGACCTACAATTTTCGGCTGCGTCATTCAGTTTGCGTCAATAGTTATCTACTGCTACAATGACGAATAAAGAACATTTAGAATCTTGTTCAAGGTTCAAGGTCACCTTGATTATGAAGATTATAATTCAAATTGAACCCAAAATTCAGTTACGATGAAAATAGTACGGTCACTCGTGACGCACTAGTGTGACGCACTGTATTCATTCGTATACATGTCTTGAGTTACTTGAAATTGATGGCAGAATTATTTGAATTGAACACCAAATTCGATTGCGATGATAATTGTGCGTCACACTAGTGCGTCACAAGTGTGACGTCAAGAGGTTGAACATGTTCACCAATGAGTCTCGGTCTACTGTACACATGTTCATGTCTTCAGTTACTCGAAATTGATAGCAGAATGATTTGAATTTAACCCAAAAATCAATTACAATGAAAATGGTATGGTGCGTCACAGTGCGTCACGAGTGTGACGTCAAGGGGTAGAGCCTGTTCAGCCTCCAATGAGTCTCGATGCACTGTATTCGTGTTTAAGTCTTTAGTTGCTTGAAATTGGTAGCAAAATGATTTGAATGGTACCAAAATTCAATTGCGATGAAAATAGCACGGTGCGTCACACTGGTGCGTCACGAGTGTGACTCACTGTATTCATTCGTGTACATGTCTTGAGTTACTTGAAATTGGTAGCAGAATGATTTGAATGGTACCCAAAATTCAATTGCGATGAAAATAGTGTGGTGCGTCACAGTGCGTCACGAGTGTGACGTCAAGGGGTTAAACCTGTTCACCAGTCTTGGTCCACTGTATTCACATTGATGTCACGAGTTACTTGAAATTGGTAATAGAATGATCGTAAAACTCTCTCAATTCGACAATAAATATATTAAAAACTGCACGGACGCCTGAAATAGAATTTGTGTTAACGCAAAGGCAAGATATTTGTATCACCTTCGAATCGTTGAAGAGAAATCCCTTGAAGAGAATTCATTCCATAGCTCTCGAAAGCTTGCATTCGAATACCGAATTACAAGACCCGACTAAAAAAGCTGATTCTCAAAAGCTCGTCTCGTCGAGTATCTAAATCGACCGGTGCTATCGGAGCCAATCGGCGGCCATGATTAACGTAAGAGACCTAGATGATAAGTACAACGAGCACACCGAATTTCAATCGAGCCGGTGATCTTTGAGACGCTCAAAGGGACCGATCGGATCGTCGACGTGTACGTTTCGACGACGTAATCGCTTCGAGCACAAGCTAAACATACCAGCGAACTAGCTAACGTTTCTGCTCAATATAGATCCGTGGGCTTACCGATCGAGAACACGATTTTTATAGTAATAAACCGAGGAAATAGGCACGCTTCTGCACCAAGATATGTGACTTTATACAATGTAATGGCCTTCGATCCGAAGGGAAAGATCGTGTAATGTCTTATAATCCGAACACGACCCAATTCAGCGTGCAATCGAGTTTCATCGCGCCGAACGGCCATTTAAGCGCGATGAAACATCACGGTGGCAATAACGCGGCCATATCGGACGAGGAAATCTTGAGCGAACAACGCTGTGCTTCGGGCAAGTCCGTGGCTAAATAGTGGCTTTGCTTTCACTCCGGCGCCATTTTGTCGAAGCAATAAACTGCGTAACTATTGCGTAACGATGGCCGATTTGCCGGCGTTTTCGCTAACGGCGGCAAACAAAGATATCGAGCGCAGCACGTTTACTTAACGAGCACATTCTCGTTTGTTCCGTGACTTCCGGGGTATAATTGTCGCGCCGAGGAATCGTTCTTCCATGTAGAAAAAGTTGGTGATACGACAATAATAATTCGGTACGATCGGAGAGTGCCTTTTAGAGGTGAATTTTAGAGGCCAACTTCCATTTTTAAGCGTCGAACCAACTTTGATCTTCGATGAATATCTGAAAGCGTCGATCTTTTCCATCGTTCATAGTCGTGCTCGTTAACGCGAACGTGCTGCTGATGCTTCTCGAAAACTGCTTTCAACGTCCAGCAATGATTAATTGAGATATCGCTAATTAGCATGTCTGGCAAGGTGTATTCGTGTAGCCAGGCGGTCTTGCTTATTGCGTGTGCATCAGCTATGAAAAGCGTGAAATCTGCATTTATTTCGTGGAAATTAGGAAGATTTTCTGACCTTTCGAAATACCTTTCTGAGTCTTTCGTTTCTTTTATAATATTGTCTATTAGAATATTCTCTGTTATAATATTCTCTCTTTTATAATTTGTTTCTTTGTTGTTCAGTATGGTGCAATTTGGGATTAATTGTACACTTGGATTCGTTGTATCAGGAATTTAAGTAGGTTTCTAAAAATCCCTACGTTCCTCACAAGTTCACATTCCTAAATCTCTAGATTCCTCGCATGTTCACATTCCTAAATCTCTAGATTCTTAAAGGTTCACATTCCTAAGTTCCTAGATTCTTATATGTTTACATTCCTAAATTCCTAGAAATATTCAAATTTCAGAATCCCTACATTCTCAGATGCTTACATTTGCAACTCTCTGTTCCCAGATTTCAAGGTTACCAAATTATCAACTTTCCTCTAATAATCACAGATTTCTCAAGTGATTCTTAAATCCATAGATTTACAAATTTCTGAACATCCACATTCAATAGTTCTCAAATTCCGAGGTACTTGACCTCCACAATCCTCCAGTTACTAGATCTCCAAATTTTACAATTCTCAAGTTACTAGATTCCCAAATTCCACAATCCTCAAGTTACTAAATTCCCAAAGTTCCACAATCCTCAAGTTACTAGATCCCCAAATTGTATAATCCTCAAGTTACTAGATCCTTTAAGTTCACAATCCTCCAGTTACTAGATCCCCAAATTGTACAATCCTCAAGTTACTAGATCCCAAAGTTCCACTATCCTCAAGTTACTAGATTCCCAAAGTTCCACAATCCTCAAGTTACTAGATCCCCAAATTCCATGAACTCCAAATCCCTAGAGACCCAAATTCCACAAATCTCAAATTCCCAGATCCCCAAATTACACAGTCCTCAAGTTACTAGATCCCCAAATTCCATAAACCCCAAATTCCTAGATCCCCAAATCCCACAGTCCTCAAGTTCCCAAATCCCCAAATTCCACAGTCCTCAAATTCCTAGATCCCCAAATTCCATGAACCTCAAATCCCTAGAGATGCAAATTCCATAAACCCCATAACCCTAGATACTCAAATTCCACCAATCTCAAATCCGTAGATACCCAAATTCCACAGTCCTCAAGTTCCTAAATCCCCAAATTTCACAATCCTCAAATTGCTAGATCCCCAAATTCCATAAACCCCGTATCCCTAGATTCCAAAATTCCACCAATCTCAAAAAACTAGATACTCAAATTCCTAGATCTCCAAATTCCTAAATCCCCAAATCCGTAATCTCACACATCGCCAAATCTCCAAATCCCAAAACCACCTACCATCAAAATAATCCTACACCCATCAATACCGATTTTATGAATCCCACATCGCACCAATCAGTACCGATTTTAAGAATCCCTGGTAACAGCCATAACTACGAATACCAAAACCTGAATATCAAAAAATGAACATAATCTCGCAAAGGTATTATTTCGAGTCGCACACAGTCAGATTTCACGCTGGTCACCGAATGATTTTGCGAAAGATAAAATTAAACGATCAACTCGCTTTTCGCTCGTGTAGTTCGAGATCGATGCCAGGCTGCAAACAAATGCAAAAAATTGCGAATGACGAAAAGGAAAAATTGAAATCGAGCACGGCTCAGAAACGATGGGGCAGGAGACGGCGATAGAGGGTGACCTGGGGGCGGCAGCAGGGCGGTCAGGGACGTACTTTGTGGCAAAGACACGTTGGCTCACTTGTCTCGAAATCTCGTCGTTCGAGATTACACGCTTTGCGATTCCGGCTTCTCGATTCGGGCGAGACGCGAGCGATGTATTTTTCAAATCGAGTTCGAAACCGGCGCGACGAATCGAGAAGCGAAACTCGATGTTTCGCGCGGAACGATTGCAACATAGTCGTCTTTGAAACCGCTGACGAAACGTGCTTGAGACATTTCGATTCGAATTTTCACGATTCGGACATCGATTTACCCTTTTCGTACGGGGGAATTAACACGTTGACTATGTAACGTTGATTTTGATTTAAGTTTATTATACAAACTCGAAAGTAAAACACTTTCGCACATAAATTCTGTCATGGAATTGCGATTACATTTTTGTGACGTGTTAATATTTTTGGGATTCTTTTTAAATTGCATAAGAACCAAAGAGTTACTAATACTAACAAATCGATAAAACTGGTATCTAAGGCTACAATATTACTAGAATATAAAGCAAGAATTCGGTACCTAAAGGGTAAATGATTGTACGAAGAGCTATTTTGTATTCCACAACGACAACGTCCTCGAAAGCTGTAAATTAATCGCTGTTAAAACCGTATCGAGGAGCTCGTTCTTTGTACGCAAAGATGAGTCGAATATTTTACACCTCGCGTATCGCGTCGATAGTGTCTTATCCAGCATAAATCCAGTAGTTCCGATCATACGCGAAGACCGTCCATCTTGGACAAGATGGCGAGACGCTCGAAAATCGCTCGAAAACGAGACAAGAGCGATTTTGGCGTCGGTAAACGTACGTTTGTACATAGAACTTTAAGTTCAAGCGAGCTAAACGTCGACCAGTCATGCATTTCTCGTACTTACAGCTATATTATCTATCTATCTATCTATATATTAAATAGAAGATCGATTCTGTATGTATTATACAGAGTTGGCACAAAGAATGCGACCAACAGAGCGATCTGTTGATGGCCGATCGTTTTAGTCGACGATGCTTTCAGAAGCTCGGTGTCAATCGACTGACACGATCGGTTCGACATTGAAAATGAAACGAGGCGCGAAACCGGAAACGGAAGCCTCGGATCGGTGGACTTCGATCCCCAAAATGTTCCTAGAGTGTAATTACGCGGATTTCGTGGAGCGTGTACGCGTATAACCTCGCAGGAATTTCAAACTGATGTTTCATCGGTTGTGTAACGCGACGCGTTTGTACAAACTCTGTATCATACTTTATTTCGCGTTAGAATAGTAAGGGGTGGGAGTAAGCTTAAGTTTTTTCTTTGTATAAAACGGCACAAATATTTTGTAAGGGTGGAAACGAGTTCAGTTTTCGTTGTTCAATCTGATTGGTGGGGTATCGTTCAACTAGCAACGATCTGCGAAGCTCGACTGGTAGATCTGATTCGTTTTAAATTAGTAATAGGAATTGATGCTTTGGATTTTTACTCGAATATTCATTTTTACTCTTCTAAAAGTTCAGTACACTCTGTATTTGTAACTTTTATGGTACTCTGAAATTTTTAAATGAACTTGCTTTCGGATGCAGAGATTTTAACGATAATCCTTGAAAGTAACTTTCTTTGTCGGATAGATCTCGATATTAGAAATAGATTTTTATATTGACGAATTTAAGAACTATCTTCTATATCTTGTTTCACAATTTAAACTTCTTATGCAGTCTACTCTGCAGTCATATTTTAATTATATATCAGTAGTTTCAAGTCTGTAGACATTTTTTTATTAAAAATCAGCAGCTTCGAATCTGTAGAAATTTTGTAATTAAAAATCTGCAGTGTGTAAGTAATTTATAGATGTTCAGGGATTCGAGATCTACAGACACAGCTTCGCGTTAGGTCGACTTCGTTGTTTCCTGTCCAAAATGGAGTTCGCATCTCGTATATTAACGTAAACCAGTGGTGATAGTACACATAGATCGGGTTTCTAGTCGTTAGATAGAATCAGTTGGTAAGTGTAACATGTATCGATAATATCGTTAGATATGTAACAATAATTTTAACAATAACTCGAAGTTACACGCTCTTAGTAATCACGGTCATATTACGCTTCGAGGAAGCTTCTTAATATTCAAGCTCGCGGAACGATTGTTATTTTTCGTTTCCATTCATCGACATTTCGTAGCGTACATCCCGAATTTACCCGTGTATAATTCTACCTCAATTATTCAAGCGACGATTAGGTGTTCGTGGAATTTCGTTTGTTCGTCGCAGGAGAATTTCTGATGTATGTAAATCAACGCTCCTGAAGTGTCCGAACAGTTAGTACTCGTAGATGATGCCATTTAGTGAAACTGTGGGGGAAAAATACTCGTTGAATCGAGGGAACGTTTATTTAACCCTTTGAGTGCGATCAAATAATTTATAATCTACAATCTCTCTGTATTTTACTAAGCTTGTGTTGTTTTTGAATATTGCTTTGTTATTATTCATTCTTTTCACTGTCGGTAACGTTGCTGACTCACGAAAGCACTGTCGGTAACGTTGCTGACTCACGAAAGCACTGTCGGTAACGTTGCTGACTCACAAAATCACTGTCGGTAACAATGCTGACTCACGAAAGCACTGTCGGTAACAATGCTGACTCACGAAAGCACTGTCGGTAACGTTGCTGACTCACGAAAGCGCTGTCGGTAACATTGTTAACTCACGAAATCACTGTCGGTAACGTTACTAACTCACGAAAGTTTTACTGTCGGTAACATTGTTAACTCACGAAAGCTCTGTCGGTAACATTGCTAACTTACTAAATTGTCACCCTGAAATTTTCAAAAAGTTAACTATTAGTGATTTTATAATTAGTGTGCGGTGTTTAAATATAATCGTAATTCGCGTTGATGAAACACTTTTACCTATCTCTCAAATAATATATTTTCGAATTGTAATTAATCGCAGTAAGTTAATTAACAATTATAATTATGATTGTATCAGCGTTAAAATGTCGACTAAATTGGTATTATTTAGAGAATAAAGAGAATGAAAGTGGTAGTTATAGTACGTATATATACGTCGAGAGCACTCAAAGGGTTAACGATCCAAGAACGACTGATCGAAGCAACGCGCGAGACACTTTTTTCCCGAAAGTTCATCGTTGCCATCGATTGTGCCTATCTCTTCTAAAAAGGTAACAAATTTTTACTCGAAACACGCGTGTCACGTTTGTAGAACGTCAAATGTTCGCTTCGTGGCTGTTCAGCGACTCCGATGAAAAGAAATACCGACACTAGTGCTAACGAACGAAGTATATAGTGCAAATCGTAATTTATTAAATATACGTACACATAAAAAAAAAAAAATAAATTACTATTACGTGATTACCGAATAGGGACGACTGCTGTTAGTTGGACTGTTTCGTGCCTGTGGTGTAATATTACCCATCATCCGAATGTTCGATCACCTTCAAGTTTTAGTTGAAAAAAAGAGCGGCCATAGAAATTAATCATGCAATAGATTCATAGTGATTGATAATCGAATGCGCGGATATTCGACTGATTCGATGAATTCATAGGTTAGGTTCTAATAGTTAGGTTAGGTTCTGAATCATATTTCCATGTAGGTTAGGTTAGGTTCCAAGTCATAGTTTCATTTAGGTTAGGTTAGGTTCCAAGTCATGGTTTCCTTTAGGTTAGGTTAGGTTCCAAGTCGTATTTCCAAATTACTATATTTCCGAATCTTTAAATTTATAAATTACTGTATTTCCAAATCCCTACGTTTCTAAATTCCTACATTCCCAAATCCCTAGATTTGTAATTAGCACAGTTTCAAATTATAATATTTCCCAATTGCTATATTACCAAATATCTACATTCCCAAATCACTATATTCCGAAATCCCTATGTCCCAAAATCCCTGCATTGCTAAATCCCTAAACCCCCATATCCCTACATTCCCAATTCCCTAAACCCCCAAATTCCTAGATTTCTAAATTCCCACATTTCCAAATTATAATATTTCTCAAATTACTATATTTCCAAGTCCCTATATCCCCAAATCCCTATATCCTCAAATCCCTATATCCCCAAATCCCTGAATTCCCAAGTCCCTAAACCCCCAAATTCCTAGATTTCTAAATTTCCACATTTCCAAATTACTATATTCTCAAATCCCTAAATTCCCAAATCCCTATATCCCCAAATTACTAAACCTCAGATCCCTAAACCCACAAATCCCTAAATTCCCAAATACCTAAACCTACAAATCCCTAGATCCACCAATCCTGAAATCCTCAAAACTCCAAATCCCAAAAATTACTATACTCCCAAATCCCTAGATCTTCGAATCTCTATCTCAAAATCCCTAGATCCTCGAATCTCTCTATATCAAAGTCCCTGGATCCTCGAATCTTTCTATCTCAAAATCCCTAGATCTTCGAATCTCTCTAACTAAAAATCCCTAGATCCCCAAATTCCTTTCCAAATGTCGAAATCCTTAAATTTCTAATCGCAATCGATCGAACCCAGTCGAATATCCGCGCATTCGACACCCGCGAACAATAAATTTTCCAATCGTAGTCTTTCCATGTTCGGATGATCTTAATCTAACGAATCGTAACTATAATATCCGCGCTTCGCACACCGCCGTTCAGATCTCTCCGTTGATGTCCTACGTTAGACGACGATTAGTTAGTTAACGAGTTCTAGAAATATACGGATGACAATAATTTCCGGTAATTACTTTCGCACGCGTTAATAGCGACAGGTTAGCTCGCAATTGATACCTGGGATCGGTATACATATTTTTTAACGTTACCCGACGGATCTAGGAATTCTCATAGTTTCCCCGGTCGGAAACGATCGTGCTTAAAGTCGGTGTTAATGGCGCTACAATCGCAGTAACCTCCTTTTATGATTTTTAATTAGTGAAAGCTGAATTAGTTTACTCGTGCTACGCAATTTTCTAAGAAAGTACAAAAATCTTGTTTAAGCTAATATTTATCGATACTTATATATACATATATATACGTAACCTCTTAAAAATGTCTAAACGTCTTATAATAATCGATTAATTTAACGCATTATTAATAACGCTAATTGATAAGTATATATAAGATTCTTGGATATTATTTTGGGAAAGAAGAAAAGGAAAAGACAACCCCAAAATTTAAAAAATTTCAAATCCTACATCCCCAAATTACACAATCCATAAATTCCAAAGATTCCAAATACTACACTCCAAATTATAAAACATAAAAATTCCAAAAATCCCAAATCTCACATCCTTAAATTACACACGTCCAAAATTTTAAAAATCCCAAATCCTTCAACCGCATATTTCACAACCACAATATTCTAAAGATTCTAAATATTGCACCCCAAATTATAAACCATTAAAATTCAAAAAATCCCAAATCCTACATCCCTAAATTTCACACCCCCAAAATTTAGAAAATCCCAAATCCTACATCCCCATATCTCACAACCCCTAAATTCCAAAGATTCCAAATACTGCACTCCAAATTATATAACATAAAAATTCCAAAAATCCCAAATCCTACATCCCTAAATTTCACACCCCCAAAATTTAGAAAATCCCAAATCCCTCAACGCTAAATTTCACAACCCCAAAATTCCAAAAATCCCAAATCTTACATCCCCAAATTTTACACCCCCAAAATTGAAAAAATCCCAAATCCTACATCCCCAAATTTCCCACCCCCAAAATTTAGAAAATCCCAAATCCCTCAACGCTAAATTTCACAACCCCTAAATTCCAAAAATCCTAAATCCTACATCCCCAAATTTTAAATAAATAAATCCATACATCAATTGATAAGTATATATAAGATTGTTGGATTTTCTTTTTGGAAAAAAGAAAAGAAAGGGAAAAACTGACATTGTCGTGCCGTCAACGCTAACTTTCTATCTTCTGATGATTTTTTTCCAGCTCACCGAGCAGCTCACTTCAGGCTATCTCTCTCGTAATCGTATACCACGTGCATTAATATAGAAAGCGAATAAGCGAAACTTACTCGAATTGTCTCCATTTTAAAAACTCTTTGTATCCACGTTTGGGAAGAACCCTCGATAAATTCATCTAATATACATATATTTATTATATATACATATATATTATATTCTGAGCTTATAGCGGTTTATATAAACGTATGGGAAAAAAACGGATAGTCGATTGAATAGCTGGTTCAGTAGATAAAAATCTCTCTTCGATGTGTCTCGGATTTGATACTCGATATAGAATTTAATGGAGAATACTTACAGAAAGAAAGAAAAAAACCACCTACGTAAATTCTAAGCTTTATCTTTCGTCGATTTTATCCAACAGAAAGAATTTACAGTGCGCGTCGATGCACGATTTAATAAAATATAGATTTTTCTACATTTTATTATACGCGACTGATGCCAAAAACACGACTGTAGTTCTCCGCGATTAGACGCGATTTATAAATCGAAAGGGATTTTAAAGACGGTGACTTTGGGACTTCCTTTGGATTAGGAATAGCGTAGGAGTGTTCGACTACTTGTCTTCGGGTTTCGGGAAAGCTTCAAATTTTCGGGTCTTTCAATGTTCAGATTCTGTGGAGTTTTCATAATTACTAGTTTGCGAATTCTTGAATGTCTGAAGTCTGAAATTTTCAAAATGCATACTTAAATTTCAACATTTCTACGTGTTCTTGAATTCTCAAATTCCCAAATTTTCAAATTTCCTAGTTTCTAAGTTCCAAGTTTTCAAAATTCCAAGCTTCAAAATTCTAAATTTTCCAAATTCACAAGTTTCTATATTGTAAATTTTCCAAATTCCCAAGTTTCCATATTCTACATTTTCCAAATTCCAAGTTTCCGATTTCTAAATTTTTCAAATTTCCTAGTTTCCACATTTTAAATTTTCCAAATTCACATATTTCCAAATACTAAATTTTTCAAACTCCAAATTTCCAAATTTCACGTTTTCCAAATTCCAAATTTCCAAATCCTAAATTTTCCAAATTCCCAAGTTCCCATAATCTAAATTTTCCCAATTCCTAAGTTTCCAAATTCTAAATTTTCCAAATTCCCAAATTTCCAAATTTTCTAGTTTCTGAATTCCCTAGTTTCCAAATTCCCAAGTTTCCATATTACTTAATCCCCATATACCTACAACCATAAATCGCTATATTCCTAGATCACTAATTCCCCAGATCCCACGATTTCTAAATCAGCAGATCCCCAAATCTTAATATCCCCAAATTCTCAAGTTCCCGAATTCCCTAGTTTCCAAATACCAAAACCCCCATATTCCTAAATCCCTAGATTCCTGATTCCCCAGTTACCACAATTTTCAAATCATTAAATCCCCAAATCCTCAAATTACCAAATTCCCTAGTTTCCTCATTTCTTATTACCCAAATTCCCTAATTTCCAAATTTCTTATTTCCCAAATTCCCTAGTTTCCAAATTTCTTATTCCCCAAAGTCCCAAATTTCCAATTTCCCTATTCTAAATTTCTCAACCCCCAAATTCTTAAATTTCCAAATTCACAATTTTTAAAATTTTGAAATTTCAAAATTCCTACACTCCTAAATCCCTGTATCCCTAGATTTCTACATCCCCAACTCCCTAGATTTCTAAATCACTAAGTTCCTAAAATCTACAAATACTAAAATTCTCACCCTTCTAATTCATTTAATTTCCAACCCTTCGATTTCTAAAATCCCTAAATCCCTAAACCCCTAAATCCCTAAATCTCAAAATTCCAAAATTCCAAAATCCCTAAATCCCTAAATCCTCAAATTCCAAAATTCCAAAAGTCCAAAATTCCAAAAGTCCAAAATTCCAAAATCCCAAAATTCCAAAATTCCAAAATCCTTAAACCCCTAAATCCTCAAATTCCAAAATTCCAAAATCCTTAAACCCCTAAATCCTCAAATTCCAAAATTCCAAAATTCCAAAGTCCCAAAATTCAAAAATTCCAAAATTCCAAAATCCCAAAATTCCAAAATTCCAAAATCCCTAAACTCCTAAATCCTCAAATCCCAAAATTCCAAAATTATCATTTATCAAAATTGCAAAATCCCAAAATTCAAAAATTATCATTTATCAAAATTCCTAAATTTCCAACCCTCCAGACCTGTAAAATTGCTAAATTGACGAAGAAAGAATGAGTAGTGGACTTTCCTCCTCCTACATCGCCGTTTTCCCCAAGGAAGCCTGCCGTTCTCGATACTGTACATCAGAACGGTCAATTGAACGCGACGTAAAATTCTTAATCGAACGTAGCCTCATAGCGATCTTTCTCTACTTCTATTAACGCTCTTAATCTTCTGACTTTCTCAAAATTGATCAGCATATATCTCCAGCTGTTTCAACATTGTAATTCGTGTGCAAGACGTAGGATACAATTTGTCTCGTATTTTGGTGATGCAGGGTAATGCTTCTGTTTCATTAAATTTCAAAATAAAACTCTTATCTACTTTACTATTTGAAACATTAAATGATCTGCCGATAAGAGCAATAAATTAATTCTTTCTCGTGATACTTTCGTAAATTCGTACAGTACAGCTCTGTTCGATTTTCTAATAATTAATTATCACTTTGATAACAATTTTTAGCTGTGGTTCATTTTTTATTTTCATATGAAAATACTTTTGTCAAATATGAGTTTTTGAACATTTGAACACGTTGGTTTTCTGTAGAATTTTCTAATGAACCTCTAGCTTTTCAAATACATCACTCTTCTATCAGTATCTGCAATTCGAAAATTTGTTAAATAATCATTAATAGAAGTTACAATCTTATTTATATTTTTATTAGATGATTTATGTCATACAAGAAGGGGTTCATATATTTGCAACTAACAATTTTCTTGTAAATTATGAACAGAGTTCTACTGTACATTCTTCTTGTTATTTTTCATCTCACTTCATTGATCAGAAAGAAAGTGATGTAAAAGTCTCTTCGATAACATTCGGAACATGTCGCTAGTTATGGTGGCTAAAATTAAATGAACATTCGTAGACATCTCTAGTGCACACTTTGTAGCATTCATAGCATCTGACAGCGAAGAAAATTGAAACTTAGAGAGAATGAGATCTGTTCGAATTTGGGAACGATTGAAAGGCAGTCGCAAGTCAGGGCTGGATTAAAATTGCAGAATCTCAAAATTCAAGATTCTACTGTTTTTTACTTCATAAATCTCAATGTACTCAGACGTCAAAATCCCAGAATCCCGGAGTACCAAATCTAAGTTCCAAAATTATCAATTTTCAAGTTTCAAATATTTCTGTCTCCAAAACCTAAAACTTTCAAACTCTCAAGTGTCGAGATCTCAGAAAACTCAAAAACTCACTTTTCCACACTAATGTATCGAAATTTTATGAACCTTTGAGGTTCATAACGCAGTGTATAATTGAGGTTCATATGCGCAGTGTTAAAATCTCATAAATCTGACAATTCCAGTGTTGAAGTTCCATAAATCTCATAAACTTCAAAAGTGTCAAAATTACAAAATTTCAATGATCGCAGATCTCCAAATTCCAAACATTCCAACTCCTAGATCGCCAAATTAGAAAACATAACAATTTCTAATATCCCAAATCCTACATCCCCATACCTCACAACCCCAAAATTCCAAAGATTTCAAGTTCTACACACCCAATTATAAAACATAAAAATTCCAAAAATACCAAATCCTACATCCCCAAATTTCACACTCCCAAAATTTAAAAAATCCCAAATTCTACATATCCTAATTTCACACCCCCAAAATTAAAAAAATTCCAAAATCCACATCCCTAAATTTCACACACCCAAAATTCAAAAAATCCCAAATCCTACATCCCCAAATTTCACACCCCTAAAATTTAAAAAATCCCAAATCCTACATCCCTAAATTTCACACCCCCAAAATTTTAAAAATCCCAAATCCTACATCCCTAAATTTCACACCCCCAAAATTCAAAAAATCCCAAATCCTACATATCCAAATTTCACACCCCCCAAATTTAAAAAATCCCAAATCCTACATCCCCAAATTTCACACCCCGAAAATTTAAAAAATCCCAAATCTTACAACCCCAAGACCCAAAAAATTCCAAATCCTAAACACCCAGATCTCCAAGCCCCAAAATTGCAATGATCCCAAATTCTATATCCCCAAATCTCTCATCCCCAAAATTCCAAATGCACGCGTACCAAAATCTTCTAAAAATACAAGGTGTTAAAAAGCCTTAATCCTGCCCTGAAAATGGTCGACACGACGCAAGTCGAGGAAAAGGAGACATTCTGTCGTTATTTCTTTCTCTTCGTTCGACTATTCAACGTGGGGCTGTGATTGTCACCAAACAAAGAAACACAACAAAATGGCCGTAGCACAATGCGGGGTAAAACTTCATTAAAAAATACGTGTCGTTTCGTTTCACCGTGACTGCTCGATGAAAAGTCGTTCGAGGTTTTTACACAACATACACAAACACATAATTCGTTCGTTCGTGTTTGATGAACGCCTTCTCGTAGTTCACACGGTCTTCCCATCGATGCTTAAAACGTTTTCTCGTTGTTTAAGATAATTTTATAAGGAACGAAGGCGATCGATCGATAGTTGCGGGATTTCTATCGTGGACTTTTTTCAAAATGGTTCGTTTGATCCGTGGTAGGTTCGGTTTTACGCTTCGTGTGATTCTGTGTAATATTAGGATGATTGAGAGCGAAAGAAAGAATGCACGTGTGAGAGAAAGAGATGATTGAAACCAAAAAGAACAAAAAAAAAAAATGATAAAATAAACGCTTACCTACCTAATAATTTATTACCGAACGTTTCATTTGTATTGACGATATTGTATGGCGAATAAAATGAAGGTATCGATTGTAGACGAATTTAGCGTAGATAGGTTTCGTACTTCGTATTTAATGAACATTATTGAATCATTATATATCAAGTATTATATGTATTGGAGCCAAAGAGGACAATGGAAATAAATAATTGTAACCAAAACCGAAAGCTGATGCGTTCCCTTTATTTTATTTCCTGACAGATCTTGTAAAACCACTTGTTGCAATGCGTTACCTGTTGATTCTAAAACATCTGTATAAAATGATAAATGAGGTGCAAAATGTATCATGTGTCATACCATCATGTATCGTGTGATGTATAAAATATGTCATACGAACATGTATATATAAAATTAACAATATGTCATATGAACATACATCATATGAAATAAGTATCTCATATGAACATGTATCAGATGACTTAAAAATGCATCATAAAACATATATCATATGAAATGAAGATTCATATGAGGACATGTTACATGAACTTAATAATATATCATGTGAACATACATCACATAAAATAAGTATCTCATATGAACATGTATCAGATGACTTAAAAATGCATCATAGAACATATATCATATGATACGACAAATCATATGAGGATATGTTACATGAACCTAATAATATCATGTGAACATCGTCATATGAAATAAGTATCCCATATGAACATGTATTGTATGACTTAAAAATGCATCATAAAACATATATCATATGAAATGAAAAATCATATGAGGATATGTTATATAAACTTAATAATATATCATGTGAACATCATCATATGAAATAAGTATCTCATATGAACATGTATCAGATGACTTAAAAATGCATCATAAAACATATATCATATGAAATGAAAAATCATATAATGATATGTTACATGAATCTAATGATATACCATACGAACATACATCATATGAAATATATCATATGACCGTACATCACATGAGTATACATACATGTATAATATAATGAAATGAGAAATAATTGTAAGTTCGTAGCTCTTAGCTCGATACCATTCTCTAAGTATAATTTTTCAAAAAATACTTAGAGAATAATATCGATTACCAGGTCACACCACGTGGAGGTGGCTACGTTCGTGACCCACCCTATCTCCAAATCCCTTCCACCCTCCAATTGCAACCTCATTTATCGGAAGGATAAATGAGTTCTAACTCTACTTAGCCCGTAGGCTCTGTGCAAGTTCTTTACTACAAAACAGCAAAGAACTTGCACCGCACACACTCACACTACAAGTTCAAAAATACGCTCACATTCTAAGATTGCACCCGTGTTATCTAAAAACGGTAATAAAAAGCAAAGGGAAGAGAAAGTTAGAAGAACTTTCTACTAGAAAATAAGAAAGTTAGAAGAACTTTCTGCTAAAAAATAAGAAAGTTAGAAGAACTTTCTACTAAAAAATAAGAAAGTTAGAAGAACTTTCTACTAGAAGACAAGAAAGTTAGAAGAACTTTCGCAAAAGGGTGGACCAGCATTCTCTGTCAAGTGGACCTCGCCTTCATGGGTCAAATGGTAGTCGAATAGTGGCTTACGTGAACCACGAGACCGAATTGAACCGAAAACACTGATAAGAACGAGTGACACATCCGCGAAGGGTTTCCCATTTCTCCCCGCTCCCGTTGAAAGGGAGGCTAACAGCAGAGAGGATACCCGCAAATCGAGATGGGACATCAATCAAAATGCCTCGCAGAGATGTGTCCCAGGCGCTACACCAATGTTTGCAGCTCAAGCCTGCCGCGTGTTCACAGCACTACCAACCCCAAATGATCCACTTGGGTCTGGACCAATCCACAGAGAAATACCGACTAATACTACTCTATCGCGCACAAAAATCACAAATTGTGAAAATGGGTGCAAGTTAGAATTGTAAGCGCTCAACACACTTATAAACTTAATGCTAATTTCGTGGGATCCCACATACGCACACGCTTATACTTAACGCAGGGTACCTCTCATTCTAAGATTGCACTCGTATGATGTATGACGAAGTAAAAAAGCAAGGGAAGGAAGAAAGTTAGAAGAACTTTCTACTAGAAAATAAGAAAGTTAGAAGAACTTTCTACTAGAAGGAAAGAAAGTTAGAAGAACTTTCTGCAAAAAGGTGGAAAAAATATACTATAAACTAACGCGGGAAAAATTCACTAAGTGTGAAGATGAGTGCAAGTTAGAAAGAGAGGTACTTACAGGGACCCACCCACCCTCCCACGAGAGTAAAATTAACTTAACGCTAACGCACGCATCCCTCGATGATTTCTCGATGATTTCTCGATGATTTCTCGATGATTTCTCGATGATCCCTCGATGATCCCACGATGATTCGATACGCATAATTCTCAAATATCAGACACATGTAAAACACACAGCATACTTTACAATTTTACATAGAACTTAAGATTAACTTAAAATTAGCGCATCCACTCCTATGATAGTCTTCAGTTACCTATGCTGTAAAAATAAAAATTGTCTGTAAAAGAAAGAAAGTGCACATGAATTAAATGTGAAATTAGTAAAATTAAAATAGCACTTCATTTGGGATACATGATATACTTTACGTTCATAAAACATGCAAAAGTAATTAAGATACACGTTAAACATTGAATTACTTACTTGAAATAAAATGCTGAAACATACAAAAGTAATTAAGACACACATGAAACATTGAAATACTTACTTGAAATAAATAGCTGAAATATCAAATACAATTAAGATAAATATGAAATATTTAATTACTTACTTGAAATAAAAAGCTGAAACATACAAAAGTAATTAAGACACACATGAAACATTGAAATACTTACTTGAAATAAAAAGCTGAAACATACAAATGTAATATTAAGACAAATATGAAATATTGAATTACTTACTTGAAATAAAAAGCTGAAACATACAAAAGTAATTAAGACACACATGAAACATTGAAATACTTACTTGAAATAAAAAGCTGAAACATACAAAAGTAATTAAGACACACATGAAGCATTGAAATACTTACTTGAAATAAAAAGCTGAAACATACAAATGTAATATTAAGACAAATATGAAATATTTAATTACTTACTTGAAATAAGAAGCTGAAACATACAAATGTAATTAAGACACACATGAAACATTGAAATACTTACTTGAAATAAAAAGCTGAAACATATAAATGTAATATTAAAGCAAATATGAAACATTGAAATACTTACTTGAAATAAAAAGCTGAAACATACAAATGTAATATTAAGACAAATATGAAATATTTAATTACTTACTTGAAATAAGAAGCTGAAACATACAAATGTAATTAAGACACACATGAAACATTGAAATACTTACTTGAAATAAAAAGCTGAAACATACAAAAGTAATTAAGACACACATGAAACATTGAAATACTTACTTGAAATAAAAAGCTGAAACATACAAAAGTAATTAAGACACACATGAAACATTGAAATACTTACTTGAAATAAAAAGCTGAAACATACAAATGTAATATTAAGACAAATATGAAATATTTAATTACTTACTTGAAATAAGAAGCTGAAACATACAAATGTAATTAAGATAAATATGAAATATTGAATTACTTACTTGAAATAAAAAGCTGAAACATACAAAAGTAATTAAGACACACATGAAGCATTGAAATACTTACTTGAAATAAAAAGCTGAAACATACAAATGTAATATTAAGACAAATATGAAATATTTAATTACTTACTTGAAATAAGAAGCTGAAACATACAAATGTAATTAAGACACACATGAAACATTGAAATACTTACTTGAAATAAAAAGCTGAAACATACAAAAGTAATTAAGACACACATGAAACATTGAAATACTTACTTGAAATAAAAAGCTGAAACATACAAATGTAATATTAAGATAAATATGAAATATTTAATTACTTACTTGAAATAAGAAGCTGAAACATACAAATGTAATTAAGACACACATGAAACATTGAAATACTTACTTGAAATAAAAAGCTGAAACATACAAAAGTAATTAAGACACACATGAAACATTGAAATACTTACTTGAAATAAAAAGCTGAAACATACAAATGTAATATTAAGATAAATATGAAATATTTAATTACTTACTTGAAATAAGAAGCTGAAACATACAAATGTAATTAAGATACACATGAAACATTGAAATACTTACTTGAAATAAAAAGCTGAAACATACAAAAGTAATTAAGACACACATGAAACATTGAAATACTTACTTGAAATAAAAAGCTGAAACATACAAATGTAATATTAAGATAAATATGAAATATTTAATTACTTACTTGAAATAAGAAGCTGAAACATACAAATGTAATTAAGATACACATGAAACATTGAAATACTTACTTGAAATAAAAAGCTGAAACATACAAAAGTAATTAAGACACACATGAAACATTGAAATACTTACTTGAAATAAAAAGCTGAAACATACAAATGTAATATTAAGATAAATATGAAATATTTAATTACTTACTTGAAATAAAAAGCTGAAACATACAAATGTAATATTAAGACAAATATGAAATATTTAATTACTTACTTGAAATAAGAAGCTGAAAGATACAAATGTAATTAAGATAAATATGAAATATTGAATTACTTACTTGAAATAAATAGCTGAAACATACAAATGTAATATTAAAACAAATATGAAACATTGAATTACTTACTTGAAATAAAAATCTGAAACATACAAATATAATTAAAACAGAAAATTGAACGGCAAAGAATGAAATCTTTCTTCATTCGAAACAAAACTCTTAGAAAATCGAAATCGAGTTGAAATAACGCAAAATCCGAAATGAAATTACGAAGAGATTCAGAAACCTCAAAACTCGTAAAATCACGATGAGTTTTAAAAATCTCAAACACGAAATAAATTCCTGAAAAGCTTAAAAAACTCAAAACCGAATTAAAATCACAGATCTGAAAACTTCGAAGCTAGAAATAAAATCAGAGTTTCAGAAATCCTATGATCCCACGACGATTCGACGAAACGAATGTGAGTACAGGATACAGGATACATTCTCACACACGCATACTACAATACATATTCTAAAAACGTACCTTTTGTTCTAAAATTGCACTCGTGTAAACTACAAGTTTGTAAAAAGCAAAACAAGAAGACAGGAGAGAAAGTTGGAAGAACTTTCTCTTAACTTTGTTGTAATTAATAATAAAAATGTGAAGCTACTACTACAGTCTAATATATAAGAAGTTAAAAAATTGTCGCAAAGATGAGTGCAAGTTAGAACAAAAGGCACTTACAATTTGCGCAAGCTTTTCGTCATGGGGTGACGAAAAACCTGCGCCCGAGCCCACCCTTCCTCCCACAAGCTCGGAATTAATGTGAAACTAATGCAATAAATAAAAACTTACCAAAAAATGAAAGCTGAAACATACAAAAATTTATTAACATAGAAAATTGTAGGAAGGGGAGTGAAATTTTATTTTATTTCGTACAAAAATTTCGAAAAATAGAAATCGCAATGAAAATTGCGGATTTGAGAAGAGAGAACAATGTAACTTACCAAGAATCAAATACTGAAATATACAAAAATTGATTAACATAGAAAATTATAAGAAGGGGAGTGAAATTTTACCTTACTTGATGCACAAATTTGGAGAAATAGAAAACGCAATGAAAATTGCGGATTTGAGAAGAGAACCTACCAAAAATCAAAAGCTGAAACATACAAAAATTGATTAACATAGAAAATTGTAGGAAGGGGAGCAAAATTTTATTTTATTTCGTACAAAAATTTCGAAAAATAGAAATCGCAATGAAAATTGCGGATTTGAGAAGAGAGAACAATGTAACTTACCAAGAATCAAATACTGAAACATACAAAAATTGATTAACATAGAAAATTGTAGGAAGGGGAGCAAAATTTTACTTTATTCCATACAAAAATTTCGAGAAATAGAGATCGCAATGAAAATTGCGGATTTGAGAAGAGAGAACAATCTAACTTACCAAAAATCTGATACTGAAACATACAAAAATTGATTAACATAGAAAATTATAAGAGGGAGAGTGAAATTTTACCTTACTTGCTGCAAAAATTTCGAGAAATAGAAAACGCAATGAAAATTGAGAAGAGAACCTACCAAAAATCAAGTACTGAAACATACAAAAATTTATTAACATAAAATTGTGCAAATGTAAGTGAAATATAACATGAAATATTAAAAATAGAAAACACAATAAAATGTGAAAATCGCGAAACGATCGTGAGCTCGATTCGAGCAAAACGCGTTCAACGATACTTTTCGTACCGTAAAAAGCACATGTAAAATATAACAAAATAGCGAGCATAGTGACAGAATGACTCTCCATCCTAAGATGGACAGCCATTGATAGTTCCCCTCTTCTTTGGCAACTTTTGCCGGGGCTCTTCGGCATATAGCCTCTTCTCTCTTCGGCACAGCCTCACAAATATCACTCGCGAAATTTTACGGTAACTCGGATATTCTTTGCTTTCATAAACTTTCAATTTCGGTATCGATCTCCGCAAACAGATAGACAATTTTATAGAAATAAAACTGAACTATCCATTTGCTTCGATCAACAACGAAATCAAAAGTTCATATAACAAATCACAAAAAACTCTTGTAAGAAAGAAAATACTCTTGTAATAAAGAAAATTCTTTATGTAAGTATAAAATTCTCGAAATGAAAAATTATTTAATTAAAAGTTAAAAAATATACGACCAGCGATTCTCAGAATGCGCTGTCCGTAAAAGAATATCCGAGCAGAATATTTTAAGCACTTCACTTCACTTCACTTCACTGTATACTTCATTTTTGCAATCGGGTCTAGAACCACGACTGCGACTTACAAACTAAAAGGCCTGGCCTTACGAACAATCGAGTTCAAGAGAATATTAAATAGAATAAATTCAGATTTAGATTTTCTCTTCTCGATTTTTCGTTTTTAACCCCCCAGATGCAAGCATCTCACGTGTTTTACCGGAGGACAGAGAAACATGAAAGCTTGCTCTGGCCCTACCTACTTAAAACTAACTCAATCACACCAGAAGTAAGCTACCTGCCTGCCTATCGCTATATTTAAAAAATGCAAAGTCCATTCTCACAAAAACCCACTCCACGATTCTCATACACTCCACCCGGGTGCAAAAAAGCCTACTCCTAGGGAGTACGTCCCGGGACGTCTCCGACACCCGAGTTCAATACAACATTCACACTCTAAGTTCATACCTTTTTGCTGAAATCGATCGACAATCGACAGTGAACATTTACATATTTCATTTTCTTATTCTTTCGAATATTCAATGTAATATGTGCATGTAATAACTTTGTAACTAATCATAATTGTAACTACAATTTTCAAATTCTTTGTATAATTTAAAAATTACTCGACTTGCATTTTGTATGCATCAAATTTTGCAAAATTTTTACAATAAATAGTTTGTAATCGACACAAGGTCCACGACCTAACCACACACACACGTGTAACTTGTGTCGATAATTCACTGTCAATTTGTCGATCGCCGAAACATCTTAAAACTAAACCGTGCCCACCTGCCCTAACTCATGCGAGTAGCATCTAAGCACGCGTATGAGTTTAGAGCATAAAAATGAACACGGCCAACAATATTTTCACCTACCAGTTTTCTTCATGTGTGCTGAAAATCCTGAGCTAAGAAACATGATTAATAACATGCTAATAAAGTGTCTCTTCCGACAAAAATTGACTCTAAAGTTTCAAAATGGAAAATGGAAGAACACTTTGCAAAAATCTAAGTATATCGATTGTTTCATTTTTAACAGATTTTTAATATCAAAGTAAATTCACTAAATGACAAACATTCATAATTAACTTTGATATCAAAATCTGTTCTTCGCGAAACTTTCTTGTACATATTTGAAATTAGTTCGCGATACTATTGAAAAGAGTATATAAAACTTTGTATTTGAAAGAAAGTTTGTAAAACTTTGTATTTGAACAAAATTTGTGAAACTTTGTACTTGAAAAATATTTGATATTTTGAAAGATTTCATGAAAAATTGAAAGTGAATCGATAAACTACCGTGAAATCGGAGGGTCATCCGACTTCTATGTAGCTTTTTTTATCGATTCGTAATAGAAACGCGATGTACAAGAAAACCCTGACCTGATCTAATAAATGAAATACAGTTTGTACGAATATTGCACGATCGTACAGTCGTGGTCACTATGCTCGCTCAAAAATAGAAAAATACAACCAGTTCCCGTGTCGTTTCGGACCATTCGTCCTACGACATGATGGGAACCGGAGGAACCGTAAAGCATGCGACTCACCGATCGCTGACTTGCGCCACTGCGATCGTTTTACCGGCAGACTGAGAGCATCTGATTGGCTGATTGGCTGCTTGGCTGATTGGCTGCTTGGCTGCTTGGCTGCTTGATTGGCTGCTTTCGTCAGATTTGGATTTGGCGGTTTGTTCCTTCTGTAATCATAAGAGGAACACAACGGTTAATTAACTGTGTTATTGATTTGCATTTTGATTGACATACACGTTTCGACATTTAAGTTTTTTAGAATTTTGAGGTGTGCATGCATGAACTAGGTACAATAACTACGTTACTGAATTCGGTTATAAATTTGCAAACGTTTAGCAATACGTTACACTGTGAAACATTGTAAAACATTTGAAAATGTAGGTTAAAACACTTGAGTAATTCAGAACTTGTTAGAACGTTTGCAAAAATATAACGGAACGTAGGTAACCACATCGTACTACACTGTAAATTACACTAAAACACACGTATGACAAAACACTTAGGTATCACCGTTAAACTCAGTAAATGTTCAAAAAATTTGTTAAAACACGTAGGTAATAACACCACAAAACCCGGTAAAATATTAGTAAAATAACAGTAAAGCACTTGTACAACTACACTAAACCACTTGCACAAGTATGTCAAAGCACTTAGGTATCACCGTTAAACTCAGTAAATGTCCACAAAAATTCGTTAAAACACGTAGGTAATAACACCGTAAAACCCGGTAAAATATTAGTAAAATAACAGTAAAACACTTCTACTCCACTGTACACTACACTAAACCACTTGCACAAGTATGTCAAAGCACTTAGGTATCACCATAAAACTCAGTAAATGTCCACAAAAATTCGTTAAAACACGTAGGTAATAACACCGTAAAACCCGGTAAAATATTAGTAAAAACACGGTAAAACACTTGTATAACATTATGAAACACACTGATGTATCCGTATACACATGCACAGTTATGAATTAAAACACTTTAGTAATCACTTTGACACACGAAGAACCGCACCATAAATCGTATTAATATACCCCCGTATTTATTAAAAAGCACTTGATAAAACACACTAGACACTTGCACTAGTACATTAGGTAACACAGAAATGAACAGGTAATTCGTTAACTGAAAACTTGATTCGTACCGGTGAGAGTTGATGAGGCCGATCCGAACTCCTTGGCAGTCACGATAAAACTGATTAGACGTGACCTCTGGGATTTGCAAACCGGTTGCGATAATAGGTGATTCAGGACCCAATCAGGTGATGACCAATCAGGTAACATCTGATGCACCAATACCGTGCTACCTCGACTCGAAGTTGATTGGCGTAATTTTTTCATAATTTTTAAATCAATTTTCAGTTTTTAATCGTTTATTAACTAGTTTATTGTTTATAACTATTAAAATTTAGCACTTTTGTTAACTTCCTCTGGCAGATATTTTGCAAAGTGATTGTTAATTAATGTATTGCGATATATTTTATTGTAATTATTAATTTTTCTATTATTTATTTATAAAATTATCGTTGTAACAGTTCAAATTTATCATTTTTTTAACTAATTATAACAGATATGATACAAAATGATTGTTAATTAATATACCACGATATATTTAATTGTCATTAATAATTTTACAATTATTTATTTATAAAATTATTATTGTAACTGTCCAAATTTATCATTTTTTCAACTTTCTATAACAGATGTGTTACAAAATGATTGTTACTTAATATATCACGATACATTTTATTGTCATTAATAATTTTACAATTATTTATTTATAAAATTATTATTGCAAATGTCCAAATTTATCATTTTTTTAACTTCCTATACCAGATGTGTTACAGAATGATTGTTACTTAATATATCACGATACATTTTATTGTCATTAATAATTTTACAATTATTTATTTATAAAATTATTATTGCAAATGTCCAAATTTATCATTTTTTTAACTTCCTATAACAGATGTGTTACAAAATGATTGTTACTTAATATATCACAATATATTTTATTGTAATCAATAATTCTTCAATTATTTATTTATCACATTTTTTTATTTCAAAAATTTTCTTTCAAGTGGCCAAAAACAACTCTCACAGATATCTCCTTTTGCAAAAGAGAGCTCATTTACAAAACTTTGTCGATATTCGTGCTTGACGATTTTCTGAAGTTTCACCGTAAAGCCAAAACATTCCTAAGTTATTTAGTCTAGCATTCCAATATAATTTGATGCATATTGAAGTTAATTAAGCCAATTAAAATTAGTGTTAATTGCCTTTTTTAGGAAATTGAACAAGTGGCGCCATCTCTCCTGCGAACAGGGTGAACTACACACTTTTGAAACTGTAGTTTAATTAGTACCCACCTTCCACCGCTAGGCGGCAGCACATAAAATAGAAATCCATAGGGTAATTAGGATTAGCATTGAATTCAATTGATGTGGCTGGTTTTATTGGCTCAATTGACTATAATATTGATCGAATTACATCAGAGTGCAATACTAATTAACTAAGGAACGTTTTGACTTTACCAAACTGTTATTAATTTTTAATTCCTAGACTAATCCTAATTATCCTAAGGGTTCCTGTCTCATGTGCCACCCCCTAGCGGTAGAAGACGGGAACTAATTAAACTACAGTTTCAAAAGTGTGTAGTTCACCCTGTTCGCCGGAGAGATGGCGCCACTTGTTCATTTCCCAAAAAAAATTCAATTTATATCGATTTTATTCGCTTAATTAGCTTCAATATGCATCAAATTACATCGCAATGCAATACTAATTAACTTCGGAATGTTTTGACTCCACCAAACTATTATAAATTTATAACTACTCTTTTGCTAATCCTAATTACCCTAATGTTTCCAATCTTATGTGTCACCATCTAGCGGTAGAAGATGGGAACTAATTAAACTACAGTTGCAAAAGTGTGTAGTTCACCCTGTTCGCCGGAGAGATGGCGCCACTTGTTCAATTTCCAAAAAAATTCAATTAAAATTAATTTTATTGGCTTAATTTGGCTTAATTTAATTTAATTTTACAGATATTCCCTTTTGCAGAAAGGAGGTTATTTGCAAAACTTTGCCGGAATCAGAACATGACGGTATTCCGAAATTTCGCCTAGGATAGCAAAGAACTGAGGCAGTACTTAAAATGCAATCTGTGCCACCTTGTATTATGCGCTCCTAATATCAGAACTTCGGAAGTATTAGGATAACAGAATTTGCAAAGAGGTGGCACACACCCATACTAGTTTGCGTAGAAGAGGGTGGTTCATTGTGTAGCATGGTGGGAGTACCGATGGGGTCCAAAATCTGCTCCTGGTACCCGGTTAGTAGAAT
This sequence comes from Megachile lagopoda, assembly GCA_036983795.1. NCBI lineage: Eukaryota > Metazoa > Arthropoda > Insecta > Hymenoptera > Megachilidae > Megachile > Megachile lagopoda. The sequence goes on from CM072798.1 coordinate 9,944,954, forward strand.
GTGCAAAGAGGTGGCACAATGCGCTTTGCGTAAAACTATCTGCGCAGTGGATTGATGAAACAGCATGGTGGTGGAAATGACCGGGACCAAAATCTACTCCTGGTATCAGGATAGTAGACTGTGCAAGGAGGTGGCACGCATACACAGTAGATGGAAAAACAGGGCACTAGAATTATCTTCGGATTTAGGATTGTAGCAATGCTTCTATTTTAAAATAGGACTATACATTCACAAGAAGCTACTGCAAATTCCTATATTATTCTTTAGATAATTTACCAAATCATTTCATATATTTCATTTGTCTTGGGTCTTTTAAGGTCTTGCATTAATTACATTCCAATAATTTTCAAATGCGAGGTTTGACAAGAAAATATCAATTCCGATTTTTAGTCGTTTTATTTTGTTCACTGTACAAAATATGTCAGTGTATGAAACAGTCAAAGAGGATAAAATTACCACTTTTCTGTAGTAGCACCTCCCCAACTTTGACCAGTAGTAGGTTGTGTACTGGTAGACCATTCCTCTGAAGTCTGGCAAAAAAAATGAAGTAATCAATTAAATATAAAGTCAGCTTGGATATTAGAAACCTTGCTTTTTGACTAAATATCGTATTCATACCTGTGCAGCCCAGTCTCCACCAGTTTGGAATGCTGGTGCAGCAGCTGGAGCAGGTATAGCAGTAGCTGCTGCGGTTGGTGTTGCAACATCGTCGGCCCAGTTTTCAGTGGTAACTGCACCTGTGTCAACTTCGTTGACCCAACCGGGTTCTGTAGTAGCTGCAACTTCAACTGGTCCTGTGAAATCTTTAGCTGGTGCAATCTCTTTAGCAGCTTGTTCTTCCTTCTCAGCCTACGAACAAATTATAACATGTTATTATATTTGAACAACTTGGATGGATATAAAATAAACAGTATAAATACGTTCAGAAAAGATTAAGCCATATTTAAATAAATCACCACGCATATCTCTGCTGCTAGTTTCTCATCATTTATAAAAAATAGATAAAAGGAAAGATGAGTGAATGTAAATTCTTTATATTATAACGAAAACTGACCTCTTCTGGATCTCTGTAGAAGAACAAATCAACGACAACGTCCCATTTGCTTTCACGGGCGATAGAACCCCTCAATCTGAGTACTTCTCTTGCCAACAACCACCACATAAGACCCACGCAATGAAGACTTTTTGTATTGCAGGGAATGGCGATGTCGACGAAACGGAGAGGTGAATCAGTATTACAGAATGCAATTACTGGGATGTTAACGTAACTGGCCTCGGTGATTGGCTGATGGTCGGTAGATGGGTCAGTTACGATCAGAAGACGGGGTTCACGGAAAGCAGACTAAAAAACAATTAGCATAATTAGTACATGGCAATTGTACAAGTCATAAACGATTATTTAATTTTAAAAATTAACTCAGAAAAGATTAAGCCAAAATAAATCAACATATGTAGATTATGACAAAAAAAGTTTTTCATCATTCATATGAATAATAATGTTACAAAATCCATATGTTTATAGTAACAAAAATCAACCTGAATCTGATTGGTGAAAGCACCAGGCGTGAAACGTCCAGCAATAGGTGTAGCTCCAGTGTGCTGTGCGAATTTTAAAACAGCTCTCTGACCAGTTTGGCGACAACTGATGACAAAAACTTCGCTTGGATGTTCAATAGCTACAATAGCACGTGCTGCTAATAGTAACTTTTCCCACGTGTGACGTAAATTTATGATGCTGACACCTGTAATTGATGATTATTACTATTAGTTTCTAAACCTTAAAGAACAAATTAAAATATTTGTTGCAAATAAGAATACTTACCATCATTTTTCTTTTTATACACATATTGTTCCATTTGGAAATTCACATTCTCTGCACCCAAGTGGGTAAATGCAGCCAACATTTTGGTAACATCATCCTCTTTGAGGGCTAATACATCTAAACCTCCTGACATTTTAACGTTATGGTTGAATTACGATTAACCTGAAGGCAAATATTAAGAAATAACAGTTAGTTCTATTTTGCATCATTTTCGGTCTTTTTGGTTTGCTAGAAGCATGCTACATAACCTCACTTTATAACCTAAAATTATTATCAAATCTTTTATATATTAAATAAATCAATAAACCATAATAAAATACAAAACATAAGAATGTTTCTATATACTAAAGGATCAGAATATCCAGTTAATTTTACAGAAATCGAACACTAGTTAAGATAATACCACGTGTAGTGGCCATCCAAATATTATACAAAATTTGTTTCATTTACAAATTATTTTGACAAATTTTTATATGAAATTTAATACTTAAGAACACTTCGTTCTTTGGGTTAGAATAATATTTAATATATGCTCAAATTAACATTATAAATTAAGAAAAATATTAGACGAACTTACGTTATCAACGCCACTAGGAGATTTCCAGTCGGAAAGGAAGTACCACGTTTCACATCTGTGCTGTAAAGAGAAGGGGAAGGAGATAAAAGTTATTTTATAACACAAAGTTTTAATACTTCGTAAAACATATAAATAAAATTGTAAATTTGAGAATACATGACCTGAAAGGGATACAATTTAATTTATGAAAATATATATATTTTACACTTCGACTGAAGTAACATCACAGCAACGGAAATGTACTGAATTTTACCGGGGAACTTTAAATGTTATTCAGACATGGGATGAATAGTTTTATAAATCAAATTTAGCAAACTATTAAATCATAACTTTTACAAATATATTATTTAATTTTACAAATCTACATATTTTCTTAAAAAACATGAAACATTTTTCTGTTTCGTGTAATTTACTGTTTGAACATTTATGTTTACAAAACGCTCGTCAAAATAAAGTGAAATGTAGAAGAAATGTAAATATTACACTACAGTTTCATGATCATTTCACCATGTTACACGATATTTTCTCAATGGTGAAAACGTAATATTTATGTCTCAAAAGTATTGCAACCTAACCTATAACATCTGATCCAACGAAGTATCGTATGCCTTTCGCGTATATACAATTGACAAGTTATAACGCATTATACGTGAAAAAGTGGCTTTTTAAAAAACAATGGTTTAAAATAATGTATCCTGCAAACCATAAGACTATTTTCGTTTTGGACCATACGCCATATTTTGGTATATCTACTGAGGCTCCTCTAGAATTTGATTTTCTGAAAAGCCGCGGCCAGAACTTGATACCTTTAGCACCTGTTTGTAAATCTTTGTGGACAACCAGTGTAGAGGCTTCCTTGGAATACTGCCGTATTGTGTGGGATCTTTTTCCAACTGGAAAATTGGTATACTATATTAATCAATGAATTTAATCCGCTATTTGAATGAAACACAACACCTAATTTTTGTATTAATGAATTATAGATAAGGTTTGTTGTAACCGATCGTGCTGCATACGTATTAAACTCATGGAGTCCATCACAGCAAAATTTAAATCATGTAAGTTTTACTTTCTAATACTTTTATGTTAAGAACTGGTATATTTAATTTAATCTGTTGCAGATAATGAATGGCACAGCTATTTTAGGAGTACCTACAAAAACTCCACAACCTGGAGAAGATTATTCGGTGATACATGGCTTAAGGGTAGCTATTGAAACGCTCAATGAGTGTTCAGAAATTCAGCATGAGAAAAGGACATCATTAAATGATAATGCTAGTAAACTTGTTAATAGAGGAAGAGTAATATGTATTACTAGTGCACGCGATAATAGCAATATGAAGAATTTGGAAAATATATTTTTGAATGAATTAGCTCAAGAAAATAAGACAGCATTAGCTTCAGATCAGTCAGTATAGTATTAATATTATACAATACTATACCTGCTAATTTTTTAACATATTTATGTTTTATGTTTCAGTTTAATACCTGTAGATTATTGTCACTTAGTTATATTGAATATTTTTCCTAACAATATTGAGTCACAAGTTACTAGTCAAGGACCAAGAGAAGTTTGTTTATTTCTTAATAATACCTCTAAATTATTATTTTGAAAGAAAAAATACTGTACTGTATAAAATTTTGTTTTAGGTATCACCATTATTAATGGTAGAAGTGCATTCTATTAAGGCACCTGCTTTACACTCTAAGTTATCCCATTTAATTCTATCTCATTATGATTTGGCAAGTACAACTGTAACTGGTATACCAATGAAGGAAGAACAAAATGCTAGTTCTTCTGCGAATTATGACGTCGAGATATTTCATTCATCAGCTGCACATTCCGCAATTTTAAAAGGTTTTTTACGAATTACAAATTACTAGTTTATAAATGCACATAAATGATATCACTATGTGATTATTTTTTTTTTAGGAAACCCGCAAGATTCAGCATTAATTAAAACGTTTAGAAGATTTGAAGAGGGTTCGGAATACGAGACAATAACTTTAAAATGGTGTACGCCACGAGGATGCAGCGCAGCTGAAATGCAGAACTGTACTGCTATGCACAGAATCACACCAGTAGACGTAAACAGCAGACCTTCGTCTTGTCTGATCAACTTTTTGTTGAATGGAAGATCAGTAATGTTGGAAATGGCCAGAAAGAGTGGGGGGAAAACTATATCTCATTTGTTAGCCGCACACGGTGGAGAAATTTTTATACACACCTTATCCACTGCTAGAAGCGTATTAGAGGATCCACCTTCCATCAGCGAAGGATGTGGTGGACGCGTAACCGATTACAGAATAACTGTAAATATATAATACTCAATTATTAATTGTCTAAAGAAATTGTTAACGACTGTCAATATCGTGTTTACAGGATTTTGGAAGACTTATGCGCAATAACGTATTGGTGCCTTTAAAACGAAGTACAAACTGCAACAGTGACGGTCCAGCAGAAAAGATGAGGTCCAGATTAGAGAGGCATACAAAATATTGGCCAATTACCATTTCTAGTACCCTTATGTTCAATTTAAAACAGGTATATTTTATAACATGCAATTATATTCAGTGAGACAAGTAACTAATTAACGAATGTTGCACCGAAGTTGATAGATCCACTGCCAGATTTAATGGTAAAGGAGGAACTCACCGCAGAGGAGGTTGTACAGTGCAAGCAAGTGATCTTCAGTTTGCTGCAGTTAGAAGCAAAACACGAAGCATTGCCTCTTCCAAGTATAGGTGGTGGACGCGGTGGCAAAAGTGGTGTACGCAGAGAAGAACATTACAGACTTTTATGGGGGGAACTAGAAACATTCCTCAAGCATCATGCTAATAATTCTGCAGCGCATTCTGAAGTTCTAACTTGTCTTCTCGAAGTACGAAGTAAAGACGACAAAGACAAAGTCGAATTGGACCAAGCACTGCGCGAGTTGGACGGGTAAATCACATCTCTTTACAAACAACTTCCATCAAGATAAAGTATTAACCTTCTGCTTGTTTTAACGAGATAGATTTGGCAAAGAAGATGGAACTGCTAGAGCCAGCGTAATAAGGGCAACGACCGATTCACCGATGTCTCCACCACCGAGTACATCAATGTCTCTTGGGAAACAACTCCATAAAGGAGGACTTTACGCTCCCAAAAGTTTATTGGATATCTGGTTACAACGCAGTACGCCCAAGGAGAAGAAACCAGATTTTCATGGAAGAATTAACAGCGACGGTCTTAAAGCAAAGTTATATCCCAACTTAAAAGAAACTGGTCGTGAACCCCGTGAAACTATCATAGAAGGCTAACAGCTTGAAACATTTCCGTTTAACACGTTGACTGTCAGACTGAAGCTATTGAAACTATCATTAGGTATTTCTATTTTTAACGAATCTTATCTATTATTCATAACTTCAAGTACCTAACACAGATATTTCTAATTAGGTAAATAAAAGAATTGCTAATATGTGGGTGATGGATTCCTATGGAAGTTCAAGCATCATCCACATACGGATAATGTGGCGGTCAACGTGTTAACGCGTGAACCTAAGGTACAGTCAATTAGAGCAGGAACAATTTGTTGAACCATCCCATTTTTCATTATCGATGAATAATGTATCACGATACTCTCGTGACGTACAATAATAATAATTTCGTAAACAGTGCGAATTACGTCAGAACCAAATTTTCCAATTCCTTTAGATCCAAACGATACGTGTACGCACTATTGTCTCTGTAAACTCGTAAGGTCATCTATGGGGAAGAACAATGCGAAGGGATGCGAGGAGAAAAGGAGCAGAAGAATGGCACCTGCGCTCCAAGATACGTATACAAGAGGCGGCGCAAAAGTGTATCAGTGGTACGAAACGAAAGCGATTCACCGTCTCTCTATCCCCGCGTCCTTCGTCCCACGGTATTTTACAACAGCACAGACAGACAGACACGTCTGCCGGGTGTCTGAGCCACCGCGATACGTTGACCTCCATCGAAACTGTAGCTCTATCGTCTCCCTCCACGGGCTGGAATTCCGCCGCTAATCGATGAAAGGAAGGAGGAAGGTATGCTGCACATAATATAATGCGAGCACGAGGAGAGCTCGGGGAAAAGAGAGAAAGAGAGAGAGAAGGAGACAGAATCGACGGGTGAGGAGAAGCATACACAGAGGGAAGGAGGAGGGGAGGCGGAAGGGGATCAGAGAGTACAAGTGCGTGACGTAATGGTTCATTCATCCCGAGACAGACGATATCCCGGTCAATGGAGTACATATACATACACGGGCACGCATTTATTCGATACACACACGCGTGTGTGTACACCTACGTACGTGTGTCGCGTGAAGTGCACACGTGCACGTGATGTTCGTCTCTTGCTTTGGTTTGCTCGTTCCTCGTCTCGGCCAGTTACTACGTATCGATGTTCCCTTTGGTCCACGGATAAATCTGTCCTCGCCATTCCGCGAATCTCCCCCTCCAACGATCACGATGAATTTTCTTTATCGTACACGTTGTTGTGATTAACGTTCGTCTTGCGTAATTCGTATGTTTTCTTATCGCCGATAACAGGTATACTATTTTAGAAAAGAGGCGTTTGAACTGCAAACGATGCAAACGGATATAGAGTGGACGCGTTGCATAATGGAATGGAAATAATTGGACTTGTCGGTTCAACGAGCTTTAACTGCAAATAATTATAGGTTGTTGATGCTTTGATCTCTGATATCATTTATCAGGAATCTTTGAAATTATTTTGTTCGAGTATTTTCGAAGGTTATAGCTGAAGATTGGTAGACTTATTTTTAACTCGTAAAAGCTGAAGTATTTCTCTATGAGTATATACTTGGCGGAATGTATGATTAGCAGATTCATAGGGAAAATTACTGTGTTAGCCAGGTGGAACTATCACGATGCGTTAAATGTTTTTGTTGAAAAATTCATGCCGCGAACGTAGCTGGAAAGTAAATTAGATAGAATTATTGATCGTTGGCTACAGCTGTGTGCAGGTGGTGGCACGAAGAAGACTCCTCCGTTTATAATTTACCTCGCCTATCTACCCCAAATATCGATCCTGACAAAGGGTCACCGAACGAACCGATGAAAAGAGAAACACAGACAAGTCAACCTGGCTAACAATCACCGATGTCACCGCGCCAATCACTCCTGTACATCAAACAATAGTATAATGAACTTCGATGAAACGAACGATTAACTTCAATTTTTAATTCGAATAAATTCTGAATCAAGTGATCGAAATGACTCTTAAGCGTACATTAATTCTCTAAATTCGAAATTACTTTTTTAAGCATTATTTTTAAGCAAATTTCAGTACTTTACACTCTGAGCGTTGAGTGAAACGCAGTTCCCGTGTTTTGACAAACAGAATAGGGCTCAGGATGTTGTAATGGAAGACGTTGATAATTCATGGCGTTATCGATTCTCGCTACACATCGTCAAGTCTGTAGAGTGGATATCGATCTGTGCTAGAGAAGCGACGTGCTCCGTTTGCTAGCCCTTTATAATTCATCACCATTCCACTTCCTGGTCTTTGTACTTCTCGGACAGACTCGACGCCTTGTCGCATATCAAGTTTTTTGCTGTTCGCAGAAGTTCACAAGTTTACAGCTCTGGCTCTCACAATATATTACTTATGGATTGAAGAATAGGATTCAATATTTGAAATGCGTTGTATTATTATACATTATGCTGTCATGCATATTGCACCACGTTAATATAATTTTTTACTTCGAACACTGGTTATGCATGTCTCACGACGGAATTAATTGAAGTACATCCGAATGCATCGAGAACATAGTTCACGAGACACAGACAGTTGGATATTAGCTCGGGGAAGACTCGTCAGTGAGTTCCCCTAAGCCTCGTAAACCCTGCAGCCGCCTGCAATTGTCAGCGGAGAGCGACTGATCGATATCGAGGTAAACACTGCAGTCTCCGCGTGATTTTATCGATAAACTCATAATCCTCATGGACCGGTTCCAACTATGTTCCCGAGTTTTAGAAGTTTGGAACTCCCGTTGAATTTGCTTCGTTTCTCTAAATTACCTCGACTCTAAAAGCTCCCATCAACTGACATCAAAGAAAAAACGTAATAACCGCTACTCGCAAACACGGATAAAAAGAGAGGATTGCCAAGATAATCGCCACAATTAATCCATCAAGTAACAGTATAATCAAAAGTCTGAAACGAAGATTACTTTATGCAACCTAGGATCTGGCTAATTCATTCTCCTTTCATTTGCAGATTCCATTTAATACAACGTCAGACAAAGGGTTAACCGGTATACCGAGACAGAGGCAAAAAAAAAAAGGGGAAAATATGCTCGGCGGCTCGTGCATCGACAATAATCCTCTTCGAACCACGAGAATAGAAGAAGTATTTTCCTCGTCCAGGAAACGTATATTCTGGCCGTAATATTCCTTGGAGTTCTGGTGGTTGGTAAGGCCAGGTCAGAGAAGACGGGCCAGGGAGGTGGTCGGAGGCAGGGAGGGATGCTACGAGGGAAAAATAATCTCCCAGCGGGATTTTCGACCCTCGCCGCGTTTCGCATTAGGGAGAGGAAGAGACCCGGTGATCGTTAGCGCAGAGGGAACTTTGAAAAACGTGTCTCGCAGAGAGACAGAGACGGAAAGGCAGCTGGCATGCCAGGCGAGCGAGCGAGCGGGCAGAGAGAGCATTGAAAAGGGGGCGACAAAGGGGGAGCCCTAACCCTCGGGGAGCACAGCGGGAAAGCGAGTCCTGCAACGCTTTCCTCTTGCCTCAATGGAATACGTTAGGACATGGGACTGAAAAATTCACCGAGCGAAATCTCTTTCAGTTTGCGTGAAGATTTCAAGGATACTCTCTAACGAATGTTATTGTTAGGTTTTTAGGTACATGGCGTTAAAGCAAAATGACACTTCTGAAATATTACTTGAGCTTGTTAATACAAAGTTACAGCAAACTGAGTGTGAGATGCATAATTTGGTGACACAAAAATGTTACACCTTCATCTCGGTATGAAATGATTGTCAGTTACAACAAGTAAATGATGTGATCAGTTAGATCATCATAGTGATCTTAGATTATCATAGTGATAGGAGTACACTTCATTTGATCACAAGATATGAACACAACCAGAAAGAACTAAAACGAAACTACTGATAATAAATGAATCAATCTTCTATTGCAGATGAATGAACAAGGTTCATTTACGACTCTCGATGCAAATTAGAGAAGACTCATTCGAAAAAATTGCTATACGTCTAGCAGAAAGCTTGAAGGTCATCCTCAACCCCGAATGGGTGTTAACTGTTTGCAACACTTCTATACCCAGCAATGAACAAGACCGTGTATAAAATTGGACAAACGATCAAGTGATATAAAAAACATGCTCTTGAGGAACCAGTTCATCGAACCAGCCACAGAAGCACTGTTTGGGTAAACCAGATCCTCTGTCTTAAAGTACATACTTTCTCCTTCCGAGACCCAGTTCCCAAGTCTATCAAAAGTACCAACGTAAGATAGAAGGGTGGGGCAACAGAAGAAGAGAGGAAGAAAGTGAGAGGAAGAGAGAGAGAAGGGCCAGAGAGGAGAGAATGCGTTGCAAGGGGTAGGGGAAATTGAAAGTAGGATGGAAGAAAGTTGGAGCGGGTGTCATAGGGTGGAGGGTGTCCCTCAAATCGCCCCCGCCATTGGTAAACGTCGTGGTAGCACGTGCTTGCTACGTCACCGCGTGTTTACAGAGAGATACCTATAGCCGGTACTCGTGACCTTGTGTTTTGTATATATCATCCTCCCTCCTGATGCCCGTGGGATGTCCCTCCCGTGGCCCCGCGGACCCGGGAATACCCCTATCCGGTATCGTCTCTCCTCTCCCTTTCAGCCAACGCTACCGTGCCTCTTGCACCCAGAGAGTGCTCCTCGAACTCCCCATGAGGCAACCAGTTGTTCCGTCTGTGACGTAACAGGGTATCACACGACCTGTCGGTGCTTTGTTGCATCCTGTTCTACTCTCCATCCGCCTTCTCTCTTCGGCATAGACAACCTTCTTTCGCTCTGTCTCGCTCTCTTCGTCGCTCGTCACCTCTCCTTCTAGCCTAGCCACGTTTCACCGTGTACCATTTCTCCCTGTCTCTCTTCGTCTTCCGCGAACACGTCTCTGTCCCGGTGACCTCACACGCCGTTCGGAATTCCCGTTCCCCCGTCCCCGCTCCTCCGGGGGTGCCCTTCGCGCGTACATCGCCGAGATCCCGTGTGTAAGTGGATACGCGCGCTGCTGTTTTCTCGTGATCCAAGAGAGTGAAAGTGAGGGAGGATGGTTTAAATGGGTGAACACATCGACTCGAAGGTCGTGCCAGAGCTTACTGGGTCACTGGAACGACCCTGATGACCCCAAGTTACTTTCCTTTGGGTTAACGCTGCTCTAAATGGATTTGGGATCGATCGGTGGTCAGCAGAGATTCGCACTACAACTGTTGCATGCGGATCTGTTGTACATTCCGACTTTTTTCTTCTGGCGCTAAAATTCCATGTTACTGCCCACAGGTTCTCTGGAAGACGTTCTCTACTTGTCACATTGCACCTTTTTATCTGAAATTGCTGACGTGCACTCGATATCGCGTGTCAGTGCATCGAATATGAACTGATGGAATCATTGGTATACAAAAAGCAAGATGAATTGTAGAATAGTAAAATGGTATAAGACTCTCTAGTATAATAGTATAAGCAGAGTCATAGAAGAATAATATAATTGTACAGGATTAGAAAAGAATAGTTAAAATGGTCTTTATAAAAGTACTATTTCCAGCCTCGAGTACCAAGATACAAATAATTAAAAATAAAATAAAATTACGTGCTCCATTATCCTTAAGTACACCACGCGATATCGCGTGCTCGTTTCCAATGGTTTCATATTCTGCGAAGGAACTTCAAATTGCGGTTTTCCTGGCAACGAATCGCACAAGGTTGCTTCAATCCTTAATTTTAGCAGCATCGGAAAGGAACGCTCGAAGATGGTCGTCGACGAAAATAATAACGTATATAGATACGGGACGAGAATAAGAATTCAAGTGCACATGCCCGGCGATCGGGTCGTAAATTATATAATGTAATCGCATTGATTGCAACATTTTTTTCTCACCATCGCAGCGTTGCGTTTATATTGGCAATATCTTGAAGTAGTCGTTTCCAATTAAACGGTGCAAGGTGTAGTCTTTCGTATGGAAGCAGCTGAAGAACAAGTACGAGGAGAAAGTTGAAGATTGGAGAGTACTTTCACTTTGTTCGACGAGGCAGAATTCGCTCGGCTGGGCCTCTCAGCGTTTAACGCTCGAATTCGTATCTCAAATTGAATTTCGTTCGTTATAAAAATAATAGCTGAAAATACTTGGGAAAAATCAAACTTAAATTCTGAAAGTAAGTTGCGATCAAATGAAGATGAAAGATTTGATATTTCAATGATAAATTCTGAAGTCCCATGATTGATATTGGCGTCGCGTCAACGTCAGCCATAAGCATCATTCGTGTCATCCAATCATCATCCTCGAAATCGATATTGCAAATATTGTCACCAGGAAGCTATTAAACCATGATTCATGATTCAACAGCGCATCTCCAACATTTATGATTGTCCGAATCAGTCCATGAATTGACTCCCCATACAGGCAAGAAATTTAATCGATTAAATACTATTAATATCAAGCTAGTTTCGAATTCTTGCAAAAATATGCTATAATATCGTGTCCGCAATTTTCATCTCAACATGTTTCAGAATAGATAAACGTTGTTTTTTATGCAAAATAAAAATAGTATGCAGTAAACTGATCTAAAAGTACTTTTTTGCATGGAATATATGAAGTGGCGATTAATGAGCCCAGCGAACCTTAATGAAGGTAAAAAGTGAACAAAAGCCGGATACAAAGGAGGATCAATCATTTCCACTTTCCAGCTGGATTGAGGAGAAGGAAAAAACATTAACTTTATCCCCCTTTCCTCTCTATAAAAATCCCTTGTCCCTGTTTTCTCTCGTTACTCTGCAAGTGAATGTCAGATATTAAAATTATAAAAATTGCAAGCTTCCAAAAATACTTTCACTACAAAATGGGTGCTTGAAAATGTGATTATCGATGACTTGTCACGCGTTATAGAAACAAATCTTATTTTCGATAAATATCGGATATGACTATGAGAAGAGTGTCTGGTATTTGACGGAACACACCCAGGGATCGTAACGTTTTCAAATAATTTATTTAACCTCGTACTTCGTAATGACATCGCCTTACTTTACAATTAATCCAAGAATTACACGTTACTATCGAAAGAAAACGAAAATCGTCTTTATCGATCGCAGAAAGCGTTCTTCTATACAAAGTGGAGAGAATTGGCCGTCGAGGATTGGGTATAGTTAGAAGGGCCAAATAATATATCCCTTGGAAGTAAAAAAGAAAACGAAGATCACGAACGTTAACGAACATCGGGCTAGATCGGCGCCCGGCGTTTGTCGAAGGCAAGGCAAACGTGTGACTTCACTGATTTCTTGTGAAAACATGTCGATACTTTTTTAACACGATTGCTTATTTATTTATAGTTAAATGGCAGTTTTAAACAGTTCACCTCATTGACCCCTTCAATCGATTCTCGGTCGAGAAGAATCTCCAAGCTCTCGTGGACGCTCTTATTATCCTAGGGCAGATCTCTAAAAATTGTTCACGTCGAATTTTATCACCGTTCCGAAAATACCAGTAGATCTTCCGGGAAGGAATATACAGAGGAAAAAAGGCCGCGATTATCGCTAAGGACAAATGAAAATATTCGAAGTCTACGCAATTCATAGTCGTTTGAGTGAGCGTTATAATACTTCAACTTATCGTACGTTTTTACCCCGCCATTTTGCTTTTCGGGACAGCGTTGGTGAACCACGTTTTTCCTGTTGTTTCTTTTCGACTGTTTTATGCTTCTAAAAAAATAGAAATATAAGTATGCAGACTCGATACGTAAGAAAAATGAAGTAAACGTCGATCCACCCCGTTTTGTCACGTTTGTACTTTTCGATAACTATCACTCAAACGAATTTTCTACGATTTTTTTGAGAAATCTGGAATTTTTATTAGGGGAAGAAGGAATTCTTCCCCTGTAAATTTCGACAAATTTTGCTTTCTCTCCGAAAGAATGAAAAACGCAAAAGAAAATGGCATTGAACAGAACAAGTCATTGGTGGAATGTGTTGTAATTACGTGCGAGAATAATAATTTATCAGGTGATCAGAAAGAAAAAAGAATAGTAAAGAAAAGAACAGAAAAAAAAAACAACGCTACATTAATCCGTTATACGTTTATAAAGACAATAAAAACTATGCTCGCCGTCGATTCGTAATAGTAATTAATAGCAGCAATAACGTAATCATAATTATAATAATCGTAATCACCCTCGTTCGCTATCAATCTCATTGTCGTCATTGTTATCAACCGTAATCACTATAATCGTCGCGTTGTAAATTCACGCATATGTATATCAAATTGTTATTTTCATCAATTACTTAACATTATCCGCTGAATAAACGCGACAACGTCGTTTAAAAAAAAATTATACGTTTCGTCGAACATTCCTCTCTTGAAAACTGTTCGATTCGATCTTCGAAACATGGAACTTCACGACTCTCTTCGATCCACGCGTTGGTAATATATATCTATTACTTCAATTATTTATATATATTGTTCCTTGCCAACGAAACGATCGATACGGAATAAATTAGGCGCTAAATAAATAGAACGGGATTCACTACGATTTTATTAAGGTAGATTCATCCATACTCGCTGCGAAACTTCTATGTTCTTTCTTCCGATCAGGAGGACCTCCATTATGGTCTCACACGACTTTAATGAAGTTTAGCAGTATATAGCTGAAATCGAATGTTAAGATATTTGAATGTCGAAATAATTCGCAATAATAAAATTTGAATACTTTCAATTTCAAATTTGAGTATTCGAATCATTCGAATTTAGGTACTAATCGAAGTTTGAAACTTAGATATTCGAATAATTCGAATTCGAAATTTAGGTATTCGCAATTTGAATTCGAAGTTTGAATACGCTATTCAAGTTCCGATAATCAAATATCTGATGAAGCCAAATTTCATTAAAATCTTGGATAACCACGCGAGAGACACTCCTCGCGAGTGTCGTTGCATTCGTTCTCAAGAGAGTACACGAATTAATTATCGAGTTCGTGAACTCTGTTCACAGTGGCTCATCGATACCATACAAACACCCTATTATTCGTATTTTCTTTTTCCTTGTTCACTTTCACGGGTCGGTCGGGATGTGGTGAGGGTGTGGTGTTTGCTCCCCTGGCAAAGAGACACTAAAAATCGATGTACCAGAAATTGAAAACGATCTAGTCTTTCTTTCATTTTTCCTTTCTGGTTTCTCTTTCGTGCAGCCAAACAAGTACGACTGTCATACCATATATCGTGTATGGTTATGTGTGAATTAATAATAAGGTCAATACTATAGCGCAGCCTGGCCACAGTGTTCTAAATTACAAATATATATATAATATGTATATTTATAAAATTTGAATGAACGTTGTTGATCAAGCTATAGTGGTTTATTCTTCTTCTGTAACTCTCTGGCAACCTTACATGCTCTCTTTCTCTCTTTCACGCTCTCCTTACACACTCATTCTCTTCCTCTCTCTCACTCTCTCTCTCTCTCTATCATGTTTCAACGTCATCGTTATACTTCTATCTCGTGTAGTCTTGTCTTTCTTCTTTTTATATATTTTCCATTTCTTCATTTTTTAATTGTTCATCGTTCATTTGCGATCATTAATCGTGGTTCATCTTCTTCGTTCGCGCCTCATCCTCGATAATGATTAATTAATCATCAATAATGCAAAAATACTAGTTAAATCCCTGTACATGAGAACCTCGACGTGATGTGTATACATGTGTGTGTGTGTATATGTGTGAGAAAGTGTGTGTAATGCGTGTGTTTCGGGTGTCTGCCGCCACTCATTTTCACGTTTTTCATGATGGACTCAAAAAAGCGTTACTTTTATTTGTTTCTAAAGATTTTTTTTCATTTTTTTTTCTTTTTCTTTTTACTTACAAGGTATTTGGTTTTGCTCCATGCATCACTCTGACATGCAGTTTTTTTCTTTTAGGTATATAAATTATGGTAATGATTCGGTATTATAATTATAATAATAATTATTATTATTATTAATATTAATATTATCATTGTGTTTCGGTGTACCGCCGATATTTTTTTGTTTTCTTGCCGGTCACAGGATCAGTTACTCGATCTCTCTCTCATACCCGAATTTTTATAATACATTCTCTCTTTATCTCTCCCTCCCTCTCATTCTCATTTTACACACAAATCGCTTTACACGTTAACATCGCGCGTATATGTGTGTGTCTGTGTTTGTTTCAGTGGCCCTTGAACACGGTATACAAATCGCGGATAAAAAGGAATGATCTTTCTCTGGTAAATAAAGGCTACGTTTGTTTTTCGCTAACGCGTAACCAACGGAAATGGGTCACTGATAAGGCAGTACCAAGATCGTCTCGATCAACGAACGAAAAGCTGCGGTTACGGTGTCCCCTACAATAAAAAGAGAAACTACGGCAGAACAAGAGAGAAAGCTTCAGACAAGCATCGAAACATGAAACTCAACATAACTAGAATAGTTACGATCGCAAAACGTGAGTAACAAGAACGCAAGAAACCTTGTAACCAAAGCAAAGAAAGGGAAAAGGAAGAAGAAGAAGAAGAAACGCTTTGTACAGTAATGTTCATCGGTCGAGCTTCGCCTCTTGTTTCTGTCTCGAATCGATAGAAAAACCAGCGAGGTGTTTACACAATGACTTCCACGTCGTCATCGACTACGAATTACGTTATTCCACACAGAGACAAGGACGTAGAAAGGCGAGGTGCCGTGACCATGACGAAAGGAGTGAGTGTATGAAAGTAACCGAGTATTTGGGATAAATAATGAATCGAGAATAGAAAGGAGAGGGAGCGAAGAATGATCGGAAAAAAGGGAAACGCGATCGTGATGGCGGGGCCTGATGATGGTGAGGTACAAGAAGAAAGTCTACTATCCGCGACCCTGATCGGTGACCCTGGCGGTTTTTTAGAAGCGCCTCGCCGCGATCAGCGTTAAATTGGCGGCCGACATTAGGTTGGTGACGTTGTTGCTCGTATTCGTGGCTCCTTGGCTCGAGGTGGGTCACTTCTTACTCTTCTTCGTAGGCGGCTCCTGTACGACGTCTTGCGAGTCTTCGGTGTCCTCGCTGTCCGTTGGTCGTGGCGTGTTGTTGCTGTCGTCGTTCTCGTTCGTTGCGAGGGAATCGTTCGTGTCTTCGCTGGCTACGCCCACTGTAATCGGTGTAGCGGGTTTATCCATCGAGTCTTCGGTGAAGGACGTGGTCATGCTGTTCTCGTCGATGGCCGCTGGATCAATACTGCCTAGTTCCTTACCGTTCACCGCCACTTCCTGATTACTGTCGTCCGACGGTTCCGTCGCTTCGCCGTTGCTGGCTGCCGGATGAGAATTACCGTTCTCTGTTGAACCTGGAATGCCGTCTAGGAGTTCTGGTTTTAACTCGGACGCCACGTAGTGGGTCCACAAGGCTAACTCCACCCTGTGCGGACTCCATGATTTGCCATTTGACGCTGAAGCAGAATCAAGGAGGGTACGTTTAGAATCCACGATTCTAGGGAATTGATTGGTAACTCTTTGTGATCCGGTTTTGTGAAAGAATGTACACGTTTCTGATACATGTGACGTAAGAAATAGAAATTATGCACAAGTGGTTCTTAAGCTTTGTAATGACGTTTTTATCAAGGACGTATAAATACTCCATTCATACTCGACTGTCCATCAGCTGAGTAATTTAAATTTACAATCTGCGCATTCGAATAATAATGAAAGACGTATATATACGTTCTACCTAAGCCATAAGTGTATTCGCAGCAATAAAAGTGAGCAATTTATAACGGAAATGTCTAAACACGTGGATCACAAAGCGTTGTGGTAACGGTGTTGCATTACGAATTAATCGATTTCGAATTAAACAAATACTGACGTTGAATGAACGAGAGTGAACACTCACTTTGTTTGTTCAACCTCTCGACGGTGTTTTGAATGTGTTGAACAAAGTTAAGGTACTCCTTGGTGGTGTAATCGATGCCCTCGATTTCTGGTATTGCCATTAGGCATTCGTCGGCCATAAATGGTGCATTTTCCGGCGATGCCGCTGCCAATAGAGCCGATGCCATCGTGGTTCCTACTCCTTTCAAATTCGACAGGGCTGTGATCGCTTGTTCAAGGTTTGGAAGTTTTTTGAACGCCTTTTTCGTTTCCGCCATCACGGCACGTGGTGTGTTCACTTTGACTAAATACGACAGTTGAGGGTAAAATTTCCCACGCTGTAAATCAGAAGGGTATGGCACGTTAAGTAAAAGGAATTCGTAATTATGGTCAAGGTGAAGACCACTGTGGTCGTTAGAAAACCATTACTATATCGTTTACACGAAGTTCGTTGAAAATATTAGAACAATATCAGGCAATATACTTTATGTCTTCAAGAATGGTTCACATTTAAGCAATTAATGTAAGACTGATTAAGTTTTTAAGTTACAACTGTTTAGTATAATGAAAGGAGGAAAAAATGTTAGATTATAGCTGAACGTTAAAATAAAAGTAACTGGAAATTATTTAATATCGAGATAATGAGCAAGCATAAAGAGACTCACTATTTGCTTCCATTTCATCGTTTGCACCAGTTCCTCGTGGTTGAGATGCGCATCCTTGCCGCGTGATTTAATCTTCTTTGGAAGCTCATTTTGATACCTGTAAGCAGAAAAAACAAACGTTAAATGAACACGATCATCGACGTCTAGGAACTGTTACGTGCAAGATTGTAATTACTCGCGCTGGCTGTAATTATATAAGCAAAGGAGAAGAAACGATGATTTAAAATATGGCTGCGAAAAGCGGGTTTCCATCTACTGACAAGCACGTGGGATGCCATAACACGAGGATGGAACACGAGCCAAATTGGATACCCGCCTGTTATGCATCAGATTTCTCAGATACTGATAAAAAAAACTTCTTGCCATCGATCCTCGATAATTTTCCCGGAATTTTCTTAGAACCTAACACATTTCCCCGCAAAAGCTCTTACGTCAGATCTTTTATGTTAAGCTGCACATAATCGCGATACTAAAGCTTTAACATTCATTTTGCAAAGACTCAACCTTTGTATTACTGTTTTCCGATCTTTTATTTAAAATACGATAAATCCTCTCAACCTTTCCAAGTATTTTATTTTATTAATTCGGCAATAGGCTCGGAGACTCGATACACGTTGTAAAAACTGCATAACCACGTGCTAGCTACCTTCCATAAATTTGAATGCATTTAAATAATAATGTCGTGCAAGAAATCGCCTTGAAAGAAGTTGCACGAAGGTGTAAAAACTTCAGAGAATATTTTCAAATTCCACCTGATACTGTAAAAACAAACTAGCTATGTTACTAAAATTCTAAATCTTATATATTTCTAGATCGCAGTATGTTTAGATCACAATATCTCTAGATAAAAATACGTTTAGACTATAGGTATTTCTAGATTCTATTCACAGACCTTAATATCCCTAGATTTCAACAACATAGGATACTATCACTAGAATGCAATATCCCTAACTCTGAATACCCCAAAATATAATTTCTCTAGATCCGAACACTCCTGGATCCTTATACTTCTAGATGCCAATGTCCCTAAATTCTAATATTCTTCGGTTCCAACATGTCTAGTTTTAAATATCCCTAGATTCCAATATTTCTGAGTTCCAACGTGACTATTTTCAAATATCCCTAGATCCGAATATTCCTAAATACCAATATCCCTAGATTTGAATATCCCAAAATTCCAATATTCCTGAGTTCCAACGTGCCTAGTTTTAAATATCCCTAGATTCCAAAATTTCTGGAATGCAGACGTCCCTAGATTTGAATGTCCCTAGGTCCCAATATTCCTGGATACCAAAGTCCCTAGATCTGAACACCCCAAAATTAAAATATATCCAGGTTCCCATCTCTAGATCCCAATATCCCTAGACCAGACTAACGACCAAAATATCCCTACATCTAATAGTTCTATATCCGACTATCCTTGAATTCGAATATTCCTAGATCCGAATACATCCGGATATCCCTAGATTCCTAGTATGAACACATTAAATATTTCCCTAGCTTCCTACCACTCAACCATCAAATCCTCAAATAATTTTGCAAGTCGCGAAAGTTTCATTAACAAAATTGGACCTTCTTCGAATAAAAAAGAAAAATAATGGAGGTGACCTTCAACGCTGGATTTTGCATCGCGAAAAAAAAAGCGAAGAATCCGGTGGTATCGTTTTATACGTATACCAGAAACGAACATCTCGGTTCAGGTAGTGTTTCTATCTTTTTTCTTCTCGGTGCTCTCTTTGTTCCTATTATTCGGGTCATCGACATCGGGACAAGTTCTCTGTTCTACGGAGCAAAGGCTGGTATCACGCGAGTGCGAGAGAGACAGAACGAGATGCACTCTCGCGTGCTTTTATTGCAGGTACTTTCGAAGGTCGACCGAGAGATCAGCTGTTTGGCTGAACAGCTAAACTTAGTTACGGACAGTTTGTATTTCATTCATATAATGCGACACTTGGACGCGTGTGTTTCGTTGAATCACCGGTTCGCGGTAAAACGACGTAAGAACTATATACTGTAGACTCTCTGACGTTGTATTTAAGATTCTTCGATATACCCTACAAGTTACGGTTGTGTAAGTGTAATCTCCACTAATTGTATTAGTGTACTAGAATTTTTTCAGCGAATTTATGCAAAAGTGCACTTTTTCTGACAAAAAACACGCGGAATTGATTTCCTTCGAAAGCCACGTGAAATTTGTTTACTAATCCTAAAAATTCCAGCCATTTCCATGGTTCAATTAACGCTACAAGCTTCCAGAATTGCCAAGAGCACATTTTCAGAAAATACATACAAAAACTCCAGTTGAAATATACCGAATCTTTAGTTGTTAATTTTTACATCAAAAGATTTGCAACTTGATTTTAATGATCTATAATAAAAATTAGCACTTCTAATTTCACGAATATCCTTTTAAACGAAAAGGTTTAATGAACTTTTACAAAAAAAAAAAAATCTGCGGTGCAGATTCGAAAAATTTCGTTCACTCTTTCAGGAACGCCTGTTTTAATTCTGTAGGGATTGTCCAACGAAAAGTCGAAAAAACAATTGGTCGAGTGTCGTAACGGAGTAGTTTCTTTAGAACGGTGTATTTCTTTTGAACAGTCTCGAAACCTTTTCAGGACAGAGGTTCGTGCAACCATTTTGAGAGGCTCTCTCGCACCACGCAACGCGAACTCCTCGCAAAAACAACCTTGACACAATCGCCGTACTTTAACGCCGGGAATTGTGCCTCGCTAGAACTCTACGTGCCTTATTTTTTTCTTCTTTCGCTACTAATCCCCTCCCTCTTATTTTTTTTTTCATTTTCCTCGACTTTCAAATTCATCTGCAAATTTCCTTGAAACTTGCGTTGCTCGAATACGGTAATTGCTTCAGTTTAGGAATTTAGGGATATTGCACATTTTTGCTGATGTTGGATTTGTTAGAACTTTAGAAAATATCTTTAGTAATTGCGGAGAATTTTGTCTAAAGTAAATTTTTTAAAATCCTGCTCCAAGTATGAAGAAAGTTTAATTTTAGGTATGATCTTTTACAATTGTATCTTTTCAAGTATATAATATATAACAACTAATAATAACTAATATACAGTATATACAGTATTATATTATATAATATTCGATTTATAATAAGGGTGGTCAAAAGAGGCCCGGCGCCATACTGTGATATTTGAATTTCGCGCTCTAGAGTGGTCACGTGATACCCTCTTGACCACCTAATATATAAACACTGCGATCTTCTACAAGTTTTATGTGCTCAAATTTGACGAATTCTTAACCACTGAAACTGCTAAAACTCCTGAAATGACCTAATAGAGAAGAGCAATTAATTTTTTGTCGAAAATTCAATCCCACGACCGCAACGGGAGAACGTAATCGTAATGAGTGAAGAATAAACGAATGATGACCGCAAACGACGATAACCGATATTCGATTGTTAGCCGTTTGACCCAAATGTTCATCGCTTTAACGAACTCATGATTCAGCGAAAATGTTTCCACGAATCGAAGCTGTGTACCATTTAGCTAGGAAAATCCAGCAGTCATTCGACAAAGATAATTTATACGCTAATCGTTGACTTACGAAAGATCTTTCCTGCTTCCTTTTGCTCCGGTTTCTTTCGACCACGAACCGGAAGACAGCGATTCTAGCGGGACAAAAAAGCTATGGGAACCGGACTATCGATTCCCTAAAGCAACTTTTTGAATTGTGGTCGATTCAATAGCGAGGAAAGTGATTTTACGACATATCTTGTGGAATTCTTTTCGGGTTCTATCCTCTTGAATTATCTTTAGACTTTTTGTTAAAAAGCAATTGTTTTTTTATGTTACAAGAGCTTTAGGTTTAAACAATTTGTCAACTTGATAAGAGAAATGAATGATTTTATAAACACTGGTAAAAATGGAGTTGCACAGGTCGTCACTATAATTCCCTGGAGAATATAAGTGAACGACAAACCGCGATCACAGATGGAAAAAGCTCGAGTTATTGATCGATTTCGATCGAATTTTGGAAGTACTGAAAAAGCCTTAACGCGGTGTTTAACGAGGCTCGAACCTGCCTTTAATTAATTAAGCCAGACGTGACGCCAGTGGAATTGAAGCTCTCGTCTCGTGGAAACATCGTTGTCGCGAATTCTCGTCAACAGCAAGTATTCCAATCCCTGGAATTTCGACTGTCGAATTTTGTTTTGGGAAAAAGACCCCAATCTCTTGACATTCTACGATTTCTATGTTTGGGAATCACTTTTATTATAAAAACTGTAGAGACTAAATATTTTTCACTGTTACTTATAAATTATAATTTAACCTTTGTACCTAAGGTTCATTAATTTTTTCAAATATATAAGTTTGGAACTAATTTATATACATGATCTACTCTAACACCTTCACGTGGTTCGATGAACTGGTTTTATTCCTCGTTCGCTGAATAACTTAAGATGACAAAAAAAGAACTGTTTTCTAAAGGTCATAGTATATCTTACGAGACAAAAGGTGCTGTTGACCCTTTACATTTGGGAACAAGTCTTATTTTATGTCCGTGTGAACCACATCAAAATAATTATTTTAAAGGGTATATCTCTAGATCACTAGATCCCAAGTTAAATACTGACACAAGGATATAGAAAATATTGTGAACATCTGACTATATCTAAACGCAGCGCATAATTATGAAAGATCGAGAATGCTTTCGCTTTCAATGCCAGCCAACATGAAATCAACGTAACGCATTCTTCTATGTAACTGCTAACATAATCTTATGTTGCACGAGTAACGAACATTGCAACGAGTAAGTTTTACAACCCTTAAAAATTTGGGAATTAAAATTGAAAATTTGCTTGGAATTTTTGTAACGCAACGTTCCCGCGCTAAATCGCGTCATCAAAGTTTCATCTCAAAAAGCATTCCTCCAAGGACGAAATTATTTTTTTGTGCCCTTTCGGAAGGATTTCTTCGAGGAAAATGATCGTATAACGTAGAAAAAGAAATTGCGAAAACAAAAGTGGAGAAAGGTTCGTTAAATCGTGTCCGAACGAGGAAAGGTTTGTATGACGCCGTGAAAGCGACGCCGGCGAGTCGCCTCTTTCACTGGCGTCGTTGCCAGCGCGACGGTCGCTCGAAAATCCGCTTAATATCGACGAAAAATTCTGCGAACCTTCTCAGACCATCAACCTATTTTTTCGTTAAAATATTGTCGAATCCTTTTTGTAATAATATTCGAACTTGTCGATACGACGGAATGGTAGCAACGGTGGTTGCGCGAACGTAATGGCAACGTCGGGACTTCCTCGATGAGCTGGCACAAAATTCCTATCTCTAGTCTATCTCCTGAATTTAATTTTGGAGAAACGATTTTGACAATACGAAATTAACTCTCGCTGTCCATGACCCAAGAATTAAAAAAGAAAAACATGAATATTTTCAAGCATTTTAAACTACCAAAATAATTTGTAAAAATATTGGATAACCTAGAAAGTTCTCGTTGAAAAAGAAACAGAAAAGGTACAAAGTACTTATGTTGGTTTTAAATTGCGAAGATTCGCTTTGTGAATTAAACTCGTTCATCTCAATTGATCAAAAGGACAAGAAAAATTACAAGTTCTGAATGGGACGTTGTGAAAAGACCGGCAGATTAAAGTTTGAGCACCGACTGAAAAACGATTAATATTCTTTGTTCGAAAACTCTGTTAAAGTCGGATCCATGTTCAAGCACCGAGGGTTAAATCGTTTGTCAAAGGAAATATCGAGAACGACATTTCCAAATCTTTACGAGCGGAAATTTTGAAATTCAGAAACTTAGGAATTTCCAAATGGTAAAAAGTGTGAATTACTAGGATATAACTTGCGTTTTTGACTTTTATCCTGTATCCCGATCGAAAAAGCAGTGTGCGACGAACGGATGATTCGAAGTGACCGCTCTCGACAGATCGTCGTCGATCACGGCAATAGGAGAGAGTAAATATACTATCTAGAATGGGTAACTGGTATCGCGAGAGGGAGGAGGGGGCCAATACGGGTGTATATACACACACAACACGCGGTATGCGATGGCAACTGGCGCGCCACGGGTTCATTGTCCCGTGTGTGCCCGTGGTGGAAGCCCCTCGTTGAAAATGAGGGCCCCGTGTGCCTGTGTCGGGCGTTAATACCTCGAACGAAATAACAAGGACGAACAAATTTTCCGCGACTTACCAGTTGTCCAACTTGATCAGCTCCTCGGGTTTCTTCGTCTTGCGATCGGCCTTCAGTCGAAGAGCCTGCGGATAAAGCTTCAGTACGTGTTCGAACTGACTCGCTGTGCCCTCCGCGAAGAAAGTCGCTGTGTCTTTCACGGAAGCCATTGTGATAACTGAGTTTCGTGAAACGGCCGTTGGGGCGCAGCACGCGCGCCTCCGTGCACTAATACACGTCCTCGTCTCTCCCCCTCAAGAGTCTCTATCTCTCTCTCCCTCTTCTCCTCTTCTCCAACAGTGTCTCTCTCGCTTTCTTTCCTTCTCCCTCTCTCGTGCCTCTGTGCACCCCTCTCCGCGCGTGCTTCGGGAGAGGACCGACCACGCGAGAAATCCTATTTTACCCTCTGACTCGTTCGAATTCTCTCGGTTTCACCGGCGGCGGTGATACGCGACACACGCGTGGGACGTGTTCCACGATCGGCGCACACACGGCTGCTCGCGGGACCACGGCACCAGAATATCGACGATAGCACGCGTGGTAAAGCGGCCTCCTCTTTCTCTCTCTGTCTGTTCTCCTTCTCTGGCTGTTTTTCGATATTCTTCCAAGATGTTGTACTAGATTGTACGACCGCGTGTACTCGAGCGACGGATTCGAAGGTGATGCGTTTACGCGGAACGACTCGCGGAGCTACGAGGTCTCGTGCGTACACTCTTGTAAGGGAAAATCACCGTAGTTACACGCCGAGAACTCGCCTTCGGACCTCGTTCGACTGTCCCGGGTGGGGAGCGCGACTCGACGTCGCCAATAGGGAGCAGCACTGCTCGGCGTGTTTCTGCCCTCTCCTTCTCTCTCTCTCGCGATCTCCCTCTATCGTCACGTCCTTCCGTCGCTTTCCACCACCCTTATTATTATTTGTACCGAAAATTTCGACGGTTGCGTGTGCGGCTACCACACGCGCGAGGATCGAAGCGATCGCGATTCGATTCGATTCGATTCGATTTTTCGAAGGAGAACGTGAGAACCTCCTTTCTCCTCTCGAATCCGCCAAGTCGTACGAGAACTCGAGAGCACCGCGTTTTCCTCGTCGGCCGAGATCCTTCCTCCTTTTTCCCTCGCTCTCTCGGTACCGAGTGCGTGCGGTTTCCCCGCCGGATGTCCGCCAAGTATAGACTCTGTCTCCCCCCCACCTCTTCTCAGTCCTCGTACACGCACGTATGCACCGATCTACGGACGAATACACACGGTGCTCGCGTACTGGTATACTTGGATCGTCCGTCGCGGACAGGGTACGTACCCCTTCTTCTTCGTCGCTCTATTTACTCACGATCGTGGTCGATCCTGCTGTTCGCCAGGACTCGTCGTGCCTCGTGTTTCCATGTAACTGCTCCCGTGGGACTGTGGCTTCGTGTCGAGCCAGGAAAATGTTACGCTCGAGCGTTGACGAATGCCCGTTGACGATCTCATCGACGACGAAAGAAACGGGAACGTCGAGGCGATGCTTTTTCTCCCGGTTTACACGTCCGACTCCGTACGAATCACCACGTTCGATGGCTGTGTACGCGCGCCTGTCTCTCTGCACGACTCCTCGCTGGTGTCTCTGTCGGGTGCGCGCGCGCACTCGCGACCGAGCGAGCGAAAGAGCGGGTAGAACGAAGGCTTCGCAGCCGAGCCTTCGCTCGAGAAAACGGGAACACGGAGAGTTAGTGCGCGCTTAGGCGAAGACACCGTGTATATGTATAGCCAATCGCTCGCTCTCTCCGTAATGCTGACTGTAGTAAAACGGGCGACCGACTGAGGGCAGCGCGTTCGCTGCCTTCTGCTCGTCCCCTTTCCCTCCCTGTGCCCCACTCGGGACCCCGCACTACCACCGATCCGTCGACCCCTACTATCTCCCCTCTCTTGGCGGGGATATTCGCTCGCTCTCTCTCTTTCTCTATCTCTCTCTCTCTCTCTCTCTCTCTCTCTCTCTATCTTCTTTGCCCCTGATCTATCTTTCCTAATACGTAAAACGAAGCAACGAAGGCGGTAGATTAGGTTTATCGGCGTATACTCGATGTCTGGAACGTTGCTCGTTTTCGACGACGACGAACCGTATTATTTCGACCCCTCTTCGCGCGACTCCCACGAGCAGCGGACACGCTCGATACCTCCTCGTGAAGGCGCGTACCGTTCGCTCGATCGCGCTGGGTCGTCCGACTGGAAATCGATGCTGAAGCCGGGGTAGAGGCGCGCCAGTGGTGCCGTACCACGGCTGACACACACCGCGTGGCCTGTGCACACACATACACGCACACATAACTTACGATCCTCGTGTAGGTGCCCGTGCGTGTGCAACAGCGAGGTTGGATCGTGTGGGTAGACACCGAGCCGCTTGCTTGTGTGCGCGACGCGTCACGCTCTAGCGGTGTGTGCGCCAGAAGTGGTTCGAATACGCACAAAAGAGCATATGCGGAGCTCGCAACCCTTGTGACGCGAACATTTTGAAAAAGTTTGCGTGGCTCGAAAAGGATGACGATTGGGCGGTTGGTAAAGCGGAGGGGCAGAAACGTGTTCGCTTTTTTCCTTTTTTTTATCTTGCTACGAGTGGTGGAAGATCACGAGACGGATGCCGTTGCGAAACGAGCGATTTCACAATTTTGTCAACGCGACGTCGTGCGCTGTACTTCCGCGCTTGCGAGCTTTAACGACGTTCGTTCGCGAGCGTTATTATTTTTACAAGTTCAAACGCTTGCCCGTTTAAATAATACATTACAAGCGAAAATAGGAAAAACAATTTTTACTTGAATAGAATAGCAAAATAGTAAAAACAGTAAGCTGATAGTACAGTAGTATAGCTGTATAATAAACACAATGGGATATAAGTATAGTAGTAAAATAATAGTATGCACATGAATAGTAAAATAATATGATGCATATATTAAAATAATACAATAGCATAGCTATACGGTTGGATCACTGAAACGGTAGTATAGTGGCATAGTAAAATAGTAGGATAGTAATATAACAAAACACGTGACTATTTGATTTCGAGTTACAGAAATGGAGTAATTAATAAGATATGAAATTTGCAAAATTTCCGTTTACGCGAATCGCGTCTTTGTCTCGCAATCCGTTAGTTTTGCATTCCTTTGGTTTCTCGCTACTGGCCGTGACACTCGTGCAAAATTGCAAGCACGGGGAAACTTATGAGCGTTTTCTTTGAAACTTTTGCCACATACGCTCGCACGAGGAGCCGTTGTGTACGCATGTGTGAGGACTAGCATAAGTCTATACGTCGAACCACATGCTAACACACCGGCATGGCAGTGCTGGCGTACAATCATTCGCGAGCTGGTGTTGGTTAACGATACTGGTGTTCGTGCACGCTGTAGTATATCGTCGTGAGATCTCGCTTCGCCGACCAACCCATGAGTACCATAGCGAGCGAACGCCTCACTACCAATGTCAGCGACACTACCACCGATGCACTTTATATAGCTACTAGCCTGTCGGCTGTACTCGTGGAAAGTGCCGAGCGAGCGCTTGCGCTTCGGTAACTTTCCATTGTCGTTGCTTCTGCTGAGCGAAAATGAAGAAACTTACCGGGAATCTTTACGAAACTTTCGGTATACGGTTCGATCTTGAGGTTGAAAATATTTTGGAGAACATGAACTATCGCGAAATCGAAATATTTTATCGGGTTGCTTGAAAGATTAGAACGGTACTCGCGGTTGATAATTCCGTCATTGTGTTTTCGAATACGATGCCAATGTCCGTGCGCTTACGCATCCCTTATTCCACGAAACAAAACGGGAATTATACCGGCTTTCAGAAGACCTTTCAACTTTCTATAATTTATAGTTTATTGTATAGGGATTACAGCAACTAAACGCGTACATTTTTCGAAGGGTCTACGAGCGAGTAATATAAAGTTTTACAATGGCGCGCAGGTAAACGGAGTGCCGGGGGCTTGTATCGGGGTCCGTTGAAATATTTTTCAGAACGTTTTACAATTTCAAAGGCAATGTAAAGATATTACCTCTCGATTGCAGAAATGTTAAATGTCCACGGGGAGTGTAGGTTCGTGTAATTAATACGCGGGGGAATATTCGGTGGTGAGAAACGAGCGATTACCGAGACGCAACCCCGTAGGTCTGTAGTAAGTGGTGGGTAATGTTACGGTGGGGAACGGACCGAAGAGAAAGGCCGGTTTTCTTCTGAAAGCATTTTAGCAGGCAAGCAAAACCAGGCAGCCAGCCATAAGCCCCGCATCATGGCCGTCGACTCACCGTTATGTGCCGAGCATCGGTGAAGCCCTCGTGCCCCTTATACAAAAGAGAGAGGCCCGACCCCCTCTGTCCCTCGGGCGCTTGAAATTCAACCCCGGCACTGTCGACCGCTGCAGGGTTGCCAGATCGTGTGTTGCCAGAACGCGAGGTTGCAACGTGCCGTTATCGATGCTTACCGCACACCCGGACAATCACCTAACCTCAAATTCAGCGGTGGAACGAGCGCGGCTGTTATCAGCAGCGTCGAACCCATATAGCGGCCCTCTTTAAATTGAACGAGTGCTTTTCAAAAGCTTCAAAACTATCTTTCAGCACATTTTTTTTCCATTCAAACGAGTTTCCAACGATCGTGAACTCGTCGTTCTTTGATAAGCTTTTCGAAATTAATAAATGGAATTGAAGGGAATGGAAACGTAGTCTCGTTTTATGACGAGGTTGACGCGCCATTGTCTGCAAGATCCCGGATACACGGTACTGCATGCATCACGGTATATACGCCCTTCGGATTCTATGCATTTCTGGGTTGCTTGTTTCCAAAGAGCCGCCTGTACAACCCGCTAATTATTTGTCGTCAGCAACAGGTCACACTCTCTTTCGTGTCTACTCTTTACCCGGAAGTCGGTGCGTAGTTCGTGGAATAATAATAATGTCACGTACCGTGGTATCCCGGTTCGTTGTTTCCTTTTTCACATTTTACGTTACCTTGGAATTGCCATATACGAAGTGGCATATATTCTACGAATTTTCAGTTTAACAATTTTCTAATTTTCCTATAACTATATCAAAAAGTTTTTACATCATTACGCATTGCATACCCACGCGTTATATCGTCATGCATCGTTTAACCGTTGTATAGCTGCATTATCACAAAACGCTGTGTCGTACTCGTTTTATTACCACTTTCAAAATTGCATCGAATGAAAGTAAATGTATTTGAGAAAATGAAACGAAATTTGAAATAAGTAGATTCTTCCTAACATTACCAGTTTATCAGTAACTATTCAGAGAATTGAAATTGAAATTTCGACGTATCGATACCTATCGATTCGAATGTGACAAGCGACGGAAGGGAACAAGAGAGATTGAAAGGGCGCGGATGACTGACGATATCGCAGATTTCAAATATGCCTTGCACGGGAACTATTGCCGCGTTCTATAGGAACACGTGTTCTCGATGCAGCATGGTATACGACATCGTCGCGATACGACATGTGGGCCACGGTGCGATAGAACGCGTGTGCGGACGAAGCATAAGGCCAAGCAGTAGCCGGAGGGACGGGCACAGAGCTCTCCGTTTTATCGTGGGCCAATCCGAGCGCTGTGACCTTGAGTAACTCTAGAGAGAGATATATTTAGCTGTGAGCAGTTCGAGCTGCTGGTACTGCTTGCTACCTAGCTCTCCCTCGCGCTCTAAAGTCTCTCTTTACAGTTGAGGCTCGCACAGATATAATAACGAGGGATGTCTCTTCTACACCCTGCACAGAGAAGTCCTTTAGCACTTTTTTCTGCGTCTACAAAAATAATTTAACATATTTGTTACAAGATATTAATCAACATTTATTTGAAATTTTTTTAATAAAGTCAAGAAATAACCAGAAAGTTATAATTTCTAAAAGAAGCTATTCAATTCAACAGGATTATATAAGGAATTCTTGGAGCAGCAAAGGCTAAACGTCGACGAACATGCGACAGTGATTAGATTAGTTGACGAATTGTCGGAATCGCAGATTTTTAAGTAGTTTCGAACGACATGCAATAACGTTTAGTCACAATTCGGCTCTCGATAATCGGCTTTCTATTTTGGAATGTTGTTTGGTGAATAGAAGGCGACGATGATGAGTTCTGAAACCAGTTCTCCTTGGGTGCTTCACAAGACTCGGGCATCACAGGGTATTCAGGGTTACTCGCCCCAATTTCCGTGAATCTCCCGAGCGTTACGGGACAATTGGGTATTCCCAAATTACAGTTGCTACTTCCGACAACTATCCCCTCGCAGGTTAATCTATAAAATCCTTCCGTTATGTCGAATGCTCTTTGTACAGGTACACTATGTCCTAAGCATTATACCTGAATGTCTAATTTGAGGAACGCCGTTCTGCAACGAAAGACACGTTTTAAAATAAACTCGGTTTAAAATTTGACGTAATACGATAACAGTGATATCTCACGTTATCAGCACGTGATACGTTTGCAGGCGAAAGCAGATTTTCAGAACAGCAATCGATTCGCTAAGTCGCGACAAATTTTAACAAGTGTTAACGTTATATCGTCACACGTTGTAACACTACGCGTTATACCGCCATTGAGATGTGTAAGATACAGTATATGAGATACAGAGATGTAGTGATACAGTATATTACAGTAGTAGAAGAGTGAAATAGAATAACAAAATGGTAATTGTATAATAGAATCAGAGGATCGATTCAAAGCAGTACATATAGTCATCGAATGACTCAGCGTTATACGATTACATGTTAGATAGCCACAAGTTATGTTTCTGCTTATCGATGGCGATATAACGAGACGGCGATTCTTGCAATTTATTCTACCACCGGTTATAGTAATTGTTAAGGGTTAATTCGAAAGTATCACGTAACGGACAGTGTCCGTCGCGAACTCATTATCTTTGTTTCTACGACTCATATTTGATCCTTGAGTTCCACCGACACAGATCCTATGCAAATTTGATATCAAATATTAACACAAAAGCACGGTACACAAAGGATAACCGTTTCATCGTACGCGTTTTCCGTTTCCACTCCAAACATTGCACTGTGATATTCGTAAAATCCGATACGCGAAGCAACAAGTATCCGCTGATCGATCGGTCGCGCGTACGAATCGATCACGGGCCAGGCTGGCAATGGCACTTGGAATTTCCGCGGGATCTATTTACACGGGACCAATAGTTCGATGCAACAGGCGAACTGAGATTTCACTCTCTTACAAGAGAGTACGGGACCAGGGTGGAAGGGAAAGGGGGATGACATTAGAGAGAGAGATCGTGCGAGGTTAAAAAAAGAAACAGGAGAGAGACGAGAGTGATAGTAGAGAAAAGAGAACGAGACTCTCGGACATTCGTGAGCATCAAAGGGAGATAGCGAACGAGAGAAAGACAGAAGACACGGAAGAGAGAGAAAGGGAACAAGTCTGTGTGGTATTCCTTTCCGTGTGATTGTCATTCATGCATTGTGAATCAGGGACTTTATTTTTAGAAGCGACTGAATGAAAGTGGAGTACCCCGTAGTAGTAGTATAATGTCGATGGTAGGAGAAACAGGAGGAGGAGGAGGGGGGAGGAGGAGGAGAAGGAGAACGAGAAAGAGAAGTATGCAAGATAGGTAGAAGGGGTGGAAAGAGAAAGAAAGACGGATATTCCGTGCAGAAAGAGGGCGAGGGAGGGAACGAGGAAGACGTTCCACCGATCTGCGAGTAAATCGTCCTCACACGTGCTTGCTCCCTACCCGTCACCCTTTATCCCCCTTTTCGCCACCACCAACACCCTCGCCACGACGACACAAACTGCGAACACGCGAACGCAAAAGGCACACGCACGTGGTTCGCTTGGACGCGAACGTCGTTTACCTATATCCCTACGAATCGACCTATGCTAGAATGCTATGCTGGACCAGGATCAAATAAAGGAAATAACCAATTCAAGCATCACTGCACCTCTAACGAATGTTCTATCGAAACTCTGAGAACGTGAAGATTTTTTCAGAGTAACTTCATTACTTTGAAACATGGAAACTCTAGTATCATTTAGATGACATAAAAGTATTGCAAAATGGCACTCATGGTACATCAATTTGAAGCTTGAAGTATCACGAAAGTGATTACATAAATGTTTCATCGAGATTATCAATAAAAAGTGATTGGTTATCAGTTAAAGCGAGCGATAACCGATTTTGAAAGATATGAAGACATGGTTTGATACAAAGAAACTCTCTGTATAAAACATTGCAAGTTGTCGAAAGAAAGTATGTTCGAAAGAAAGAAAATACAAAAAACCGCATCACTTTCATTTATGACTAACCCTCAAACACTGCAGTATACGGTTTCGCAGGTATAAATTACGAGTGACCCAGTTCCGTCGTTCGAGGCGTTAAATCAGCTGATCGCTCGGTTCGAAACAATTCTATATATACTGAAGAAGATCCCTCGTGGTTCTGTGTCATTCGCCAGTGACGTCCGCCTGAATGAAAGATAGCGAAAATCGAGTAGAGAAGGATGTTCGCAACAGATAAAGACGGACAGAAACGAAATACATAAACCCACGTGGTGATCGTGGTCTGACAAAAAGCTAGACGAGGATAGGAAGACGGACAGAGAGAGAGAGAGAGGTGCACAGACAAGCGCGGGACAGAGTGTCTCGTGTAAGCAACGATCCAATAAATAGTAGGATCATTGACACCGTACCGTCCGCGTGGCTCTCTTCAACGCCGTTTTTCCTACTACGATGTTTACAGTTTAATTCGAGATACTCTTGAAATGTCACGTGCTCACGTTAAACGTACCACTATTCACGATAAACACGTGTGTGCCTTTTTCGCGAGGAGAGGGAATTACGGGACGACCGATCGCGAACGGAGAAAGAAAGAGGGGATACAGATGATTTGACAAATTACTCCTCCAAAATGACTCATCCTCGTTGCACGACGTTCTCTCTTGTCGACGCACTCAAGGTCCAGGAATTACGTTACCGTTATCTGAACTGGATTATCAAACGGAACAACCTTGACCCAGGACAAAGCCTTATCGGGCTTGTAAACAAATGAACGACACGCGTCATACGGAGTTGCAACCGTGTTTATTATTTTGATTGCTGCAGTCGGTACGGAAGGATTTACTGGAGCGCTTGATTTATGAGATATGCAGGTTCTTGGCTCGCTCTTTTATCAGATTTCCAGTACAGTTTGAGCTTTGGACCGCTGCAGTTTTGATGAAGACTGAACACTGATTAAAACCTTAACCCTCTGGTTTTGTACAGCATAAGTGAAAACCTGTTGAAGAGGAGATACGGTGAAAGAGTAATTAATGATAATAATAATTGTTGCAATAATTATTTAATTATAGAAATTGATGCATCTAATTAAAGTTAATTAATAACCTCACACCTCTGCGTAGAGCTCAGCTCTACTTAGTTATGTTAATGATCGTGACGTATATCCCTTATTATATCGTTATTCAATTTCATTTAAATTAATTGAATACAGAACGTCGTTTCTGGTGTGCATCGCGGCTACTTGTTCCATGAAAGTTTTTCAAAATAAAGGTTACGAACACTCGAGAAATACGAGCGTAATTCATGGTAAACAGTGTGCGCCACGATAGCGGTATCAAGACCTCGACATTTTCTGTCTTTCAACAAGAAAACGCTCCCACTGTGGCGCTACGTATATTCTGCATTAAATGAAGAATACGTTCTATTTAATTCAAGGATACAGTTCCTGACGATTGATGAAACTTAATTTTCAATATATGCATAATCAATTGCCGCCGTGTAAAAGTGCAAAAATGATAATCCAGGTGGAATGTGGAAAATGTCTAGGTCACCAATTGAAGGACTTGTCTAACAAGATCGCAAGAACCAACGTTCGATCGGGCCACTGAAATCGATACGTGCTGAAGATCGAGTTGCGTGTCTCGAATTCCGGATTCTGATTTCTCTGCAAACGAGATCTCGAATAGAATCATATTGGCCATCAGAGTATAATAGATTATGGTATAGAGTACACCGTACCGCTGCTGCTATTGATAATCGATAAATTATCAATATCTTAACGATACATGAAGATATATCAAATTATCGATAATTCAAACCTTATTCATATTAGCGTCGTTATCTTGGCAGAATATACTGCTGCATATAGCATGATTATACGCTATTATATTTTTGTTAGTTTCAATACTCACAAAGTTAAAAAAGAGTTGGATAGTTGAACAGGTTCTAACAGCAGAAAAAGAGCGTTTTTCGCAGACGCGTGGAGATGAATTGATTTTTAAAATCGGTTCTCGCTCAACATCCCGACCGTTCCGAAGATATTGCGTCCACGCTAATCACGAACCACCAATAACACGGTCGTCAGCGATAAATCGGCGTTGTGCAACGTAACGACGTTCGTTGTATCGTGAAAACAAATCGCTGACGTTTGACACTGAACCTCTTTCGATGGCACAGTCGTTGGTCGTAACGTTTTTTTGCTTTTTTTCGTCATACGACTGCCGTTCGAAATAAAAGTTAACCCTGCAGGAAATGTAAAAATGTCCATTCGAAATAAGGACACCTGTTATACTACCATATAGATAAGTTAGTATGTGTTTAATCGGGTACTTAGTTCAAGAATCAACTGTGCCATCGAAAGAAAGTGAAACTAGAAGTTTGTTAAACGGTTAACTCACCCTAAGAAAACAGTGTCAAATATGCGAATCTTAGAGACTGATGTCGGTTACGGTCTTCCGGTCTTTTCAAATAATTGTTACGCACCAATTGACGTCATTTTACGCAACGTTGGATGCCAACCACTACCGATTCATACTCGCAATCCACACACTCTGTGACAATACAGCTGCTACTTTTGCACACACTAAAATACAAAATTCGCTAAGATCTAATGTCAATATACCGACCGATAAAAAGTTAAAAATAGGTTATATTTTGGACAAAAAATGTTGTGCAATGAGTAATTGTAACTTTCCTTATTAATCATATCTTTAAGTGTAAGATTCATTATCGGTAAATCCTCGATCAAATGAATCCGGTCATTTCTCCCTGCATACAAATTACAAACTTTATCGTATCCGACTGATCTACGAATCTCGTACATCGAGCGAATACTACCTTGAATACTACTGCTGTAGTCTCGGTCGGTAATTACGAAAGTCAATTTTGCGGGTTCGCTCTTCTCTTATCTACCCGACCTCTCCAAGCAGAAGTCAACTATATTATCTCTCCTTATTGCTGCGTTTCGCTGCAGCATGGAAACCGAGCAGAATCTACGTTTCTCGTCGATAATTCAACAAGATATACGACTGTAAAATAAGTTACGCCTATAATAAACTCAGACACGTGTACATCAAATATTTGAAAAAAAGGAAAGGAAAAACCGCGAGTAAGCGTGACTCAGAAAAATATACGTTACTCGCTGAAGAGAAACAAAAATACCGATCGTTCAGGAAAAATATTTGTTGTAGAACGTTTGAATTAAACTTCTTTCACCAAGTAATTGTATCGATAATTGTTTAATATTATTGATTTATCGAAATTCCGTGTACCAGAGTTGTAACAAAGAAAAATCGTACTGCGCATGCGCAACAAATCGGAACGAATCATTTTACGCACAAAATCATATTATGAACCATACTAATTCGCAATTACATTTACGTAGATATATGTGTATATCTGTTTTTAACATGTTTAATTTAACGACTTGAGTTAAAATGATAGAAAAAAGTGTTTGTGAAATACGTCTGACAACTTTCCTTGATCGTAAATGTTCATCGTTTCGCGTGTTCGCGTTCAGTATTGCAGTTCCGTGCCAATGGAGCGCACGTTTTAAAGGTACGTACTGTGGATACACTGGGATCAGACTATGGATTATAACCTCGCTCTCTCTATAAGGATGCCATGCTCCGCGGTTTGCGCTAATGAACCAGCAAGCCTTTATGATGGTTTTATTCTCTTACGTCACCAAATTCATCGGCACGGCCTCGGTTCGCACGTAACGCCAGACCTCTGGCGGTTTGTTCTGGAAACAGGCCAGCTAGGCCGCGCCAAGCTAACGAGTTCTTTTTCCTCCGGCGATAAAGGTTAACGCAAAAGTTACCTCAGAAACAACAGAAAAATCGTATTGCACCATATACCGCAGAGACTAACTTTAAATAACGCGGACATCGTGTGCTTACACGTCAAACTTTATCATTTTTTTTCTTGAAAAATAAAATCATAAATATTTAATAACGATGCGTTTATTATTCATTTATCGTAATAATTTGTGATATCTTGAGTCTCATGAAGGCTAAATCTGTCAATGATTGTAATAATTTATGCAAAAAAAGAAAAAACGTTTCGATAGTTTGATTGTCTGTACTGTCTTACCTGTACTTCATTGAAGTTAGCATAAAATTGTTCGATGTTCCTTGTGTCCTTCTTGCACCTGCCGGATCCGTTTTGGGTCTGCAGGTGCTTAGGAAAGTGCAGGACGTGATCACTCACACTTTTATACTCGCAAAGGCTGCTCCTTCTTACGGTTGAATATTATCTTCGTGTTACGTCTATGTCTGTTCGAAGTACACCTGCCCCCTTTTTCTTCGATGTTCCTGAATACCTGTAATTTTACACCCTCGCAAATTTCTTATCTATACAAAATCTACTTTCTTAATATGCTTCCACGAATCAATTGACTCTACTTATATGAATAAAATTTTAACTTATGTTAATCTGGTTCGTAAAAATAACCTATTTTCGAATACTATGGCTGGAAATTTTATTTGAAGAGTATACCTCGTTAATTTTTATTGGGAATGTTTCATACATCAAACAAGTCATTACGACAATTAAATATGAATCAAAAGCTTTTTTCAAATGTTCTCTATTTTGTCCTTGACATCTGACAAGTCTAGTTTAATGTAATATTAGCAACGGACGGAAAACGTTTGAAATATAAGATAGAAGTCAATGATGTGTTATTAAAATATACTCCCCCTCAGAAGGACAAAAACACCTGTTACAGAGTTCGTAAACACGAGATGTTCTGTTTATTTTCATGTTGCGCCGGTCCATCATTCATTGTAACATGCAGAACTCTACCTTATCGGAAATGTCAAGCATTGTAGATGGCAGCACGTCTCGAAGTGTTACTATCAAATATTCAAATGACCGATTACAGCAGTTCTGTACTGTTTTAAATGTAACTACATTACATATCATTTCTCACATTTAGTAAAGTATTATCTTTAATATATTTTTTCAATATATTTATCTTTCTAATTCTTCAAATTTGTTTGTGTAACAAATGTATCGAATTTTTGCCTCTATATGTGTAATAGAAAAATAAATAAATGTATAATGTACATATAGCAAATAGATATTAGTGTATCAAGTTTGAGATAGTTGTAATTAAGAATTGAAATATTATTTTAATACAGAAATATAATGTTCTATGTAGCAAATACAATGCAATGAGATACCTATTTCGTTTTAAAAAAGTAACCACAAAGAAACAAGATGTGTCGCTACTTTCTGATCCGCTGCAGTTCATAAAGCATACATGCAAATTCATTGTCAACAATGTTTAATTCAACAATGAATCAATTCGAAGATATTGAAACATCGTGAAATGTAAAACACAAGAGTAAAAAAGTCTAACTTTCAGTACCCTTTGTTGTTTGTGTACAATAGTGGTCGTATTAATATAAATATTATGATGAGTAATTTAAGACTTTTAGAGCACGAAATGTAGACGATAATCGAATGATCGCAGCTGATGGAAAACATAATACTAACTGTTCGTCAGACAATGCAGACTATGAGGTCAGATGATGGTGCGTCAGAGGATGACGTCAGCCATGATCTTGACGCGGATTTACGGTAGCACGTCTATCGGCTAGATTTGACTATTTCTTTCCCTCTTTCTCTCTTTATGATATACAACAGCCAATATAACATGTTCTCAATCGTATTTCCAGCGAAAAGTGATCGTTTAATTGAAATGTATATGCTTGAATACCTTTCTAGTACCTGTGAATACATAATATCATTAAAAACAAGTTTACAGCAACATTATAAGTATATAAATACATAAATAATGTAATAAAATATACATCTTATGTTAAACAGTAGAGATATATTGAAATATATGTAAAATTAATTAGGCAATCTACATAAAAAAAAAGTACACGTTAAGAGTTAGTCGACCTTCTCGACATTCTGGATCCTTGATTTAAAAATGTACCTAGAGAGGACGAGACCTTTGCTATCAAAATCACGATGAACATACAAATGCCTTATTATGTCTGGTTCGCGCCTATACATGAACCATCGAATACGCGACTGGATTTTGTAAAGCTGTTAATTGCTTTCCAAGAAATATACCAGCAATCGAACTCATCTGAATTGTTCTATTTAACGAAATGTATTTTTAACCTTTCACAATCACATGTGCAGAGCAAGCAAATTTTAAAATTTCAAAATTCTCTAAATACAAAGTATTTCTTAGGATTTATAAATAGTATAAGACGTAGAAAGATTTTGGGGGAACAACCTAGGGTGTAATGGTAATTTCCCATTACTAATACAAAGTATACCTGACACATACGGTGCGTCGTAAGCCTCGAATTTCAGCTATAGTTAAGGTAGAAAGATGTT
Organism: Megachile lagopoda; assembly: GCA_036983795.1. Classification (NCBI taxonomy): domain Eukaryota; kingdom Metazoa; phylum Arthropoda; class Insecta; order Hymenoptera; family Megachilidae; genus Megachile; species Megachile lagopoda. The sequence continues at coordinate 9,983,905 of CM072798.1, forward strand.
TTAAGGAGTCCATCATATAAAACCTAACCAATCTCATAGGGCTTTATTTGCTTGATCATTATACTGTATTCGTCACAATGTCAGTTTATCAGGAAGCATTTGCACTGTTACTATGGCCTTAGTTAGAAGTCCAAGTCGCAACTTCGAAAGTTCTGTCTCGGGATAAAAAAAGGCAGAATGTAAAACATAGCACGTGCACTGCCGAAGTCTTTCTCTCTCACTCTCATGGAAACTGATCAAGAACGCTGAATCATTGGCAACGTGCACGAGGAGCTCGTAGAAAATTCATCGGGCACCTTGTTCCGGTTCTCGTTGCCGAAGAAGGCTCTTCAATGAGATGTCGCTGGCCAGAGCGTTCACCTCGCGAACGAGGATGCAAACTGAACCGATACAAATTTAGAACCGCCTTCTTTCTTCGTTTCGTAATCGTTTAAATAAGACGATGCGATTCTCCGCAAGTAATATGTTGTTTTTTCCTGGTTCATCATTTATTCCTGGCATTGGACATCTTCGAACAGTACACTACCACAAAGGAAACAATTGTTAGCATAATTGATCAAATTATTAGAACAAATTATTGTAGTAATTTAAACGGTACCTAAATTTTTATGTAATTGTTTTTTAATAAATTGTCAAAATTTCAAAATTTTCAAATTCTCAAATTTCATTAAGAAACGTAAAAATCGAAAGAAAAATATCGACGTCTGGCCGTCCTCCTGTGAATCTCTGGAGGCCTGAACGTCCAGGCTGAAAACCTTGGAGCTCAGGGCCATTGTAGGGTGGGGTCTTTACCTCTACTTCCCTTTCCCTTTGATAGCCACGGGAGCCTTTCATCTCCTGGAACACGTCGGAGAGAACTTCTGTGTGCACGAGAGGCTGTGTCCTCAACAATCTTGAAGGGAGTACGAAGCCACAGTAGCGACGTCGTCTCCAGACAAGAACCGAAATTGCATTTTCACCGAGGGTCGTCCTCACTCAGACACCAAGTAGACTTACTGTTCATCTCTTCCGACTGCTTTTCATTTGTTTTTACCTTCCCCTTCATGCGTCTTCACTTTCTTTTCTTTCTTTCATGCGTTTGTTCTTTCACGCATCGTTTTAGAACTACAATATTCTTTTCTTCTTACACAGCGTAATCTTTCTTAAAAATAATACTGAGTGAAGATGAAAAGAAACTTCACTTGCTTTGAGTTACTAATAAGAATAAAAATTATACCATCACGCGTTGTATCATCACGCCTCGTGCACTCGTATGCAAGGTAGACTTTCTTCAGATAAGAACAAGTGTACTTGAAGAAGCCATCTTCTATTTACTTTCAAGTTTCCAAATCCTTAAATTTAAAGATTTCAAATTCCTATCCACAAAAACAAGGAAGTTTCACTTCCAATGCGTGTGGAGACCACGCACACAATTTTACCTTTAGAAAGTTTTACATTTTGTCCTAACAACTTCGTGCTAATGTACTTCTCAAGTTTCATCTCACAAGCTTTCGAAGGGAACGGTATCATCAAAGAGACAAACAGCTTAATATCGCGTTTGTTATTGAGAATGAACAGCAGGGTTAGCTTGATTAAATGGCGTGCGAATGTTTTGAAGACTTTTATTGAACGTAGGCGGAAGCGTGCATCTTTGATACCACTAAATCTTGAACAGGAAGCACGTATTCATGAATTCGCCACTGCCTTTCCATAAAAATTCTGAGCACAATGCTACGACTCGTTTCGTTCAAGATTCGACTAAATAAATATCAAAATGCTATAGCGGTTTTTTCACTTCCGAATACCGATCCTCTTCCTTTGCATGGACGTTTCTAATGTGGGCTCGTTTTAAATTGCAAAAAGCTTCAGAGAATGGTATAATACGCCACTTTAAATCTCTTTTGCGTCGTTTCATTAGCCTGCAAAAGTAAATGCCTTGAATGAAACTTGTCAGCTTTCAATTGAACTATTAACTTTGAATTTGAAAGGTAACTCAAATTTTTAAAGTGCTATGATAGATACTTCCGATACTTTATTTCAACATCGAAGCATTTATTGTGAATAAAAATTTTGGGGTACAGAAATTTAAGTTTTTGGAAATTTAATCGTTTACTTAGATTGTATCTGATACTCGAATCCCACCCACATAAATTTTACTTCAAAAACATTTACCTGGAATAATGTTTTATACCATGTATTTCCTAAATTATCGACATCTCAACAATGTTATTGCTTCGGGTAGTGTAAGTACTGATTTATAAGCAGCAAATTTCCTACAAAACTACTTCATCGATAACCTATGACATTTAGAACAAAACCAACAGAAGTTTCGCTATTGAGGTCCTTTGTTCCGTTAGACTGCAGTTCGTAGATACATTTAATTGGAAGCGTTTGCAAGATGGTACAATTTGGCCTCGCTTTTATCGCAGCACTCGCACAAAGGTAATTCAATTTCCGCGCTAACACGCGCAGCTGCGCATCGGCGCTGCGCATCTTATCGTTGCTTTCCTGAAAACATTGCTCCTTGAACACCAACCAAGCAATAACCCAAATAAACAATGTATTCGCATGAAGAGCCTTACATAAGAGGTTGGTACAGTCACGAGTCGATGTTGTTTGCGTGACGAACTGCTCTTAGACCGACGATGAGGATTTATGAGAACTTTTTACCTGGTTACCCGGTTTCAACCGAAAATGAAAAGCCATCTACTGTACTTGGCCGCATTTCATTTGCAAACTCAGTCGTTGAATGTACAAAATAGACCAGCAGTTTCTCTACTATTTTTTTTTAAAAGAACAATGGCAAAATCATAATTTTTAATAGTTTATTCCTATTACACGATTTAGGAACTAAATGAATTAAGAAAAAGAATCCCTTTGCTTGATTGGATATGTCTGTCTGTATATTTCTTCTATGTTTTCAAAATAAACGCAAATGTTTATGTCGTACATACAGGCGATAATAGTCAAATGCATTGATTTCTTGTAGATACAACGACATGGTAGATTACTCATTATCAATTGAGATATGATTTTCGATACACGATAAAAACTTTACTATTATTTTAATATTAATTATTTGATGTACATTTGTATCTTCAATGCTTGATTCCTCGAATGTCAGCAGAACGTAGTACTGTATAGGCAGTAATTGCGTAAAGAAAATGGATTGTAGTCAGCACTTATTGCATGTTCGATTCCGATTACTCAATCATAATTATCCTATATACATAGTAAGAAATGATGGAAAATGGAAAATACATGGTACCTCATTATCTCTTTTGATAGCATTCGTAATAATTTGTCCTACATCTCTCTTGGAAGCGTTAAACGATGCTAAACATCGAAACATTCCTAAGTTTAAACGATCAATTGAATACTTGTCAAATCGATTTATCGAAGTATCCTCTTTCCCTGAATATTGCATTTCTATTTTTGCATGAACGGTAAAACAAAAATAATAAAGTACACAGGTCATTCTTAACTCACGAATAATGAAACACCTAAGAAATATATATTTTGTGACAACTGAAATGCTACATGAATGAAAATACCTCTAAATCACAACATGAGCATGCATTCTGGTGATCTCGTAAAGTATAAAATGGTGGCGAAGCAGTCGACGCAGCATATCTTGAAGCACGCATGCGCGCGCCTGCGCCACGGAAAAGTAGTACGCGTTAGCTTTTCGTCTCATTGAATCGCGTTTCTTTTTCCATGGCATACGAAACTCTGCGACAAACGTGGACAGGTCGTTTAACCCGAATGTTATAACTATTCGAAAGGTGTTCGATACGGTGAACATATTTTTATGTACATTGTCGAGAAAGAAATTCAGACATCAGACTGCGCAGTTACTAGTGCGCATTGTTGGACCGAAACACAGTGAGAGGATCAGTAGGAGAGTCGAGAGTGTAATGTCTGATAAGACGAGCGATGGACAGCCGTGAGCGTGCGTGATCGTATTTTCAGTTTTGACAGTTCAACGGAAAACTGACTGGAAGGGAGACGGATATTCGTGAAAAGTGTTACAATCGCGTCTAACATGTATGCTTGAACGTATTATCGAATAAACTCGATGAAGGACTAATTCAGAAGATCACACAAACAGGAAAAAAAAGCACAAGTGGTTGGTGTGTGTGCGCGCGTTGTATCGTAACCATTACGTGTCTCACATCGAAAAAGATAGAGATCATAACGAAAAAGTCTATTGCCCGTACGAAACAAAGAAAGGGCTAAAATTTGCCTAAATTCTTTTCCACTGGCAAACAAAGGTGGCTGGTTTTACTGCTGCCTTTGCAGACTAGATACAGTACTGCCTCTCTTTTTCCCTCTCTTTCGTTCTTGCTCTCGAGGGACGAGGAAGAAGAATGGAGGCGATAGCAAAGCACGATTTTACGGCGACAGCCGAAGATGAGCTTAGTTTCCGTAGAAGTCAGATCTTAAAGGTTCGTACGTCACTAGTCATGATGCGATGGTCGTTCTTAAACTATCGAGAAAACTAGTAATCCGTTGTGTATCGATGATTTTTATTGTGAAGCTTACCGATCCCGAAGTTTCTGAGTTGCTTTCGTACAAGCGGATATCGCGTGTCTCTTAAGGATATTTACGACTGTACACAGCGTTCTACAAACTGATGATTACCGCTATTTCACTGTTTTTTTTTTTAAATATGAAATATTTTACTTCTTTCTATAGTTTTGTTCTAGGTAATTCATAATGCATTTGTCATTATTTATAGAGTTCCTTTCAAAAAATGTATTTTAGTGTTTCATGTAGATGGCTTACTCTCCAATATTGTCTCTCTAATTTTTGTAGAATTTGAATTCTTTAAGTTATATAAAAATCGCACTTTGTTTAATATATTATAAAGTACCATTGTATTTTTAAACCAGTTTTTTTTTTTCAGAACAATAAAGTGATTATACAATATTTGAATATTAAGCCATCAATATGTATGATGATTATCTTAACATGTTTAATGTAGACATTGTATCTATAATGAACATATTGAATGAAACATGACCTTACTCTTACAGATTTTAAATATGGAAGATGACATGAATTGGTATAGGGCTGAATTAGATTCTAGAGAAGGACTCATTCCAAGTAACTATATAGAAATGAAAAATCACGAGTAAGTGTCTAAACAAGTTCTTTTCTTGAATTGATTGAATGCAATACATGAATGTAATATTGTTGTCTTTTATACAGTTGGTATTATGGAAGGATAACCAGAGCAGATGCCGAAAGACTACTAATGAATAAACACGAAGGCGCCTTTCTTATTAGAATTAGTGAAAGTTCTCCTGGTGATTTCTCTTTGTCTGTTAAGTTAGTAAATGAATCTACAGAGGATCCCTGCATATGTAAATGGATTGATTCAATCAGTGTTCAATAATTTTTCCAGATGTTCAGATGGTGTCCAGCACTTTAAAGTATTGAGAGATGCTCAGGGAAAATTTTTTCTGTGGGTGGTTAAATTTAACAGCCTTAATGAATTAGTAGAATATCATCGTACAGCATCTGTCTCTCGCTCGCAAGATGTTAAATTAAGGGATATGGTTCCAGAAGAAGTAATTATGTCTTATATGATGATCACTCTAACTAAAGGAATTTCAACTCAAAATAATTATATACTATTTTGTTTCAGTGTTTAGTACAAGCATTATACGATTTCCAACCCCAGGAACCTGGTGAACTCGAGTTCAAACGTGGTGATGTAATCACTGTTACTGATCGCACAGATCAACATTGGTGGCATGGAGAAATTGGTAATAGGCGGGGTTTGTTTCCATCTACATATGTTACTCCATATCACTCCTAGGTTGGTAATATTATTCATCTGTTTCGCATTATTACTTTTTTTATCTTAAATTCCTTCAAATCAAATAAGGATTTATTTCAGGCCTCATGTTGTGCACACAGAGGCCAAAGGCATCGGCCGCTTTATCCCACCACTATCACGTACAGGATCAGACTTACCGCAGAATTAATCAACAATATTTTACAAACTCCACCTATCGAATGGGCTACCAGGATGTATTGGTGGTCTAGACGTAGAGTTGTTTAACTGGGCTCAATATATCATTGATGGCTGTTTATTGGTCTCGTTGAAAGAACTTTTTCATATTCAGTAATTTACATAAGCAAGCGTAGAGTTCCTTGACATAGCACACAACAGGGTAGCATGTTTGTTTGATTGTCATTGAAACTTCAAAAAAAATTTTTCACTGGGACTGATAGCTACTACTATTCAAAGTTATTAATAGACATTGTACGTGTATGGTAGACACATCTTCAACTATCTCATTTCATTTTCGTGAATATTTGAGTAGAACATGAACCTAAAAATACATTTATAGTATTTACACGGGATAAACGAAACTTGGTGTTTCCTATACCTTGGTAGTCCATTAATGGAGTATATGTTCAAAAATGACGTCAACTGTATACATCAATAATGAGAAGTATTGGTTGTATTGAAACGATAATGCGTATTGTTTCGAAAGACAGGTTTATAAGCGGGCTGACATAAACATTGTATTTTTCAATACAAATTTGTTGTTCGAAGAACCGGGGACCTTGGTGATAAAGAGCCTAGTAAACTACCCATATGCAAGATACAAGAACTTTATATAGATGTAGTATTAAAACGCGTCGCCTTTTGGCATAAAATGCACACCATTCTGCCTCTATGTTGTGAATATTTTTACAAATATTTGTGGAAGAAAGGATTCTTCCAATGGTTAAGATACATCTGATATCAATATGTCAGATATACTTGCTGTGTATTATATATATAGACTTGTACTTTTCAGACTGTACGTTGAATAATAATTCTGACATCTTTTGAGGTAAATCCTTTTTTAAGTATTACCAACAAAAATATAACAACATCTTAAATAAGGTGTTTCACGTTTTTATTTTCGCCAATATTGTCGAAGAATTTTATTTTTTTTACTATTAACTATGTTATGAAATATATATTTTTTGTTTGTTTGAAACATTGTGTTTTTTCCAGAGATTTCATGATGGAAAAAGAGTTAAATATTATACAAGTTTTTTATAAGAACGTGGTACATACATATTCACTTAAAAAATTTACAATTTTTATAATATTGATTTATTCCGTTTAATGCATTTTTCTGACATGCCAAAAAGCGATAAATACGGTGCACGAAATCGGCCATGCGAAATAGACTTGACTTTTGAACGAATGGTATGTATAACGTTTCTGCCTTAAAACGAATTATTCGAGGAAAAAAAATGAAAATTCATGTATATTTTTAAATACTTCTTTTTATCTGATTATTTCAGTAAATCTCACTTTCTTATTTCCGTGTAAACATTTAAAATACGTAGTTTTATTGTGTAATTATTATTATTATTATTATAATTATTATTATTATTATTATTATTATACTAATTATTATTCGTTATGTTACATTTATTGATAACAATATATTATATTAATTATATTTATATGCTTTATTTACTTATGCCCATATCCACAGCTATTTTGTTAGAATTAAACGTTGTCTGTATTGAAAATTAAATATTTTAGCGGCTTTGTCAATCTATTATAGATAAGTAAATTATGCATGCATCGTACTTAAAATAGAAAAAAAAAACAAAAGAAAGCGAATAATACAAATGATAGTTTCTGAAATACGAAGACTGCAATAATTAAGCAATGACTTTTGCCAAAAATAAAATTTTTCATTTCAATATCATATCAAAACTGTGGTTATGAACATTTGAGATTAAAATGCAAAATGTGTAACTGTTTATCCCTTTAATGCCAGTATTTTTGAGATAATTTACTGTATAGTAGTTCCTGATAATGTAAGTATTATGCTGATAAACTCGAAAGGTGTACTATATCTTAATAGCATTTGAAACTGTTAGAACACAAATTTATAACTTTTATTATAGTTTTATGGTTGATGTTATTATAAATACAAATGTGTTATAGTCAAACTTTTCATCCCAAATTACTAAAAATTAATAGCTTAGATTTTTAGAAGTATGTAACAAAGAAATTTAATCGTTTTATACTTTTTTAAATGCTTTAGTTTTTAATATTAGTTATATATTTTATGATTTATTATTAGCGCGTGTTTACGAGTTTATTATTCTTTTGTTTTTGAAATACTTAATATTAAATGTTATAGTAAAATTAATGAAGCAATATATGCATACAATTATTGCAAGAATATCGTGGAATTATATGTGTACAATTGCTTGAGTGAATTTGGAATTGAGTTGTCTTTATGACAACACACCATGATATATCTGGACCAAGAAGTGTATAATAATGAAGTGTAATAAAATATATATTTGAACAAGTTTCGTTTTGCTGACTTTGATTTTGTATACTGATTGTAAGCTGTATAAAATTGTACTACTGTTTTTACAAATAATGACAAGCCAGTTAAAAATATCTTTATAAATCAAAGTGTATTGTTGCAAAACACATAATGCTAATAATCATTAACTGCCTCATGTATAGTTAATGTTAAATCACTTATTATGTAATTATTAAACGTAATTCTGGTAGCATAATAAAAGGCTATGCAAAAATATGTTAATCCTGTTTAATAACTGGTAAAAAAGATTTATTAATTTTATATCTTTTGTTCTTAAGTGATAAGCAGAATAATTATGTATGTAGGTCCTAATTTATACTTGAAATAATAAACAGTACATTTGTAATTACAAATAGTCCATTATAGAAATTTGTATTTAACATACAAGCCTATAAGAAATATATCTTCCAGCAGTTTCAGAAGGTCTGATAATTTTTACAACTTGTCCACGTTTTAAACCAAAATAGCGTGCCACTGGATCACCTGCTTGTATACGCATTAACTGATTTTCTTTTAACTTATACCTTCCAAGCAATTCTTCCTTTTCATCTGGTGTAAGTACTATGTGTTCAGGTACCAATTCATGTTCTGTGATATTGATAAGTAATTCAGATTCTAAAAATTGTTCTAATATATATTTTGGTGCCATGTCAACCAATGATTGTTTAGCTGATGGTGTCATTCCTTGTTGTACAACAATAATAGCCCTATCATAAAACAAAATACCAATTCCATGTCAATAAATTTTCAATAAAAAGATTTTTCTGATTAAACAAACTATTGAATTATAATTCAAATAATATGTAAATTTTCTAATGTACCTATGAATTTTTTCTTCCTGCATACGTTGACAATAAGTTTTAATGGTTTTGATACCAATTTTTGGTTCATCTGGGAAAAATACAAAAAGTTGATCTGTCGGATCGTCATTGTGCGCAACCAATACAATAAGATCGCTACGTGCTGGCCTTTTTTCACTTGGTTTATCACCAAATTGTTCTTTAAATTGTTCTAAAGTTTGATCCAATTCATCCTGTGTAACAAGATAACCTCTATCATGACACAATTGCATCACTGTTTTCCTTATCCTCCATAATTTGTATGTTTCAGCTTCGTCATCCATTTCTGGAGTATGTGAAAATTAATTGTATACAATAACTAACCAAATTTCTCTTACACTTCTCCTTATTTTGTTGTTTCTGATACGCGTTATTCTTATAAACAAAATGTGTTTCTTCTAATACACATAACCTCACATTTTTAAGCCGCTCTTTAATCGTAAACCGATTGCGCATGCGTTTCCATATAATGGATTTCAATTTGAATTTCGTTGTCATATTTAAGTATTATAGGTTTCGTACGTATCCAATTCTGTGCAGAAGTACTTGAGCACAGAGTCAGATAATGTTAGATCGTTAAATAACTCATGATAGTACAGAAGAATTTGGCAAATAAACATGATATTAATTAGAAGGTATAATGCAAATAGACAATCAAAGTTAGTGAAGTGTATTTTTTTATCCATTATATTCTCCTTTCAAATTCAAAGACGGTCGAAACAATTACCGACGTAACGTACTTGACGACTGATCTAAGACGACTTAAAATCTAAGCACATAAAATTCAGTGGTGTTTCTTTGATTAATAATTAATTAATTTAGGTGTTATAGTACAATGCGAGTGCTACGCTTATGAATACATACATTGTTAACAACTTTGGACTTTGCCAAGGTAATAAAGTTTCAAGAATTAAATAGTACAATTGAAATTCACACGAATCATGAATTGCTAAGTAGCTGTTGCGCAACTTACATAATGCTGACTAGTATTCATCGTATATAAAACGTCGAAATATAAATTCCGTCAATATTTAGACAATGATATTTCCTGTACAGATTGAATCATCGATAACCTACTATTGTTATCAGAAACATAATGAAGAGTATCTTTCGACACTTTTACATAATGGCAGTGAAGGGACAAATAGGTGATTTTTTTATCTATACGTTGCGCCTCTATGCGTTGAGATCCCGTGCGTTACAGATAGTAAGTTATAAAAAATATCTTACGTTCATTGTAATAATCAATCGAAGCACAATTGTTTGAAACATTGTTCAAACAAGTTGAATAATTTTTACCGGTTTGAAAACTTGTTATTTGATCCTTGGTATATCGAACGTGGCACGTGTTTTCTAATTTGACGACAAATAAAATGTGTCTTTATTGTTAGGGATCAAGAACAAGAAAACTGCCTCGACCAGTTCGTCGGGGAAGCCTTGACCGTTCACTCTACCTGTCATCCGGTTAGAAAACGCTTCAATTCGCACTACGTAACGCATATGGAATTTACGAGTCCTACTGCGTGAAGGCATCAATCAGGAATATCTTTGTCCTGTCTTGTTTCAGCGGGAATTTTATAGGCGGATACACGGATGCTGGAAACGGCGGATGAACGTCATCGTGAATAAAAACAACGAATAAGAAAATGACCTGCCGGCTGACTTTATTGCCTCGAAACGTGATTATCTGTAATATATGTGCTGTTATACATATAATAATTAATTAGATTCTATTCATTCTATTATTAGCGATTCATTTGTATTTTCAGTTGAAGGATAATTCTTATAATAGTGGCATTCGTGGGTCACCGGTGATGCATGTTTCGCGGTACGTGATTGCAAATAAGACATTGATATAGTAGCTGTTCAATTATGGCACTGTGTTTTTGTACGTCGGATATATTATCCGTTGAGCTACAAGAATGTGGTTTAATCAAACCACATTTTGGAGATAAGATTTTTCAACATGATTTATATGTTTGTTAATTTTATAGCGAGAAATGTATGTTCAGATGATTTATACAAATTCGGTTGTACTTTTTAGCAGACGATTAATTGAATTATGTCAATATTGAGCTTGTAAAGTGTCAATTGAGTCAAATAAGGTTTTATTCTTTTTCTAGTGTTGATGCTAAAACATTGTTATCGTAAGTCAGTTTCGATCATGATTAACCAGTTAACGTCAGATTTAACTGGATTGCTTTTTACTTTCACTTGTACAGGCCCCCTTGTCCCTTAACTACTGTCGAAGGTCACCCGCTAAGGCAATATTCTCGTGGTTCGCGAATGCGTTCGCTGAGACATAGAAAAAATTAGGATCTCCCGTTTCAAGATCCACCAAGATTGCGTAAATGGAATTCCCGTAGTTAAATAAGCGAGCGTCGAAATCATCTTTGGTGTGTTAGTAATACTTCAGGTAAATTTATTCGCGTGTGTTGAATACCTCCAAGCTATAATTTACATTTACATAGCTAATTTCAATGTTAATTTAATGTTTCAAAATCATAAGTTACTAAATTTTTAAAGCTTCAAATTTCCAAATTTTGCGTACATTTACATACTTATGCAAATATTGAAGAAACATGAAGAATTTCAATAGTAAATTAAAATTGTAGGAAATGTGCAGAAATGGTCGATGACGAAAATAGCAGACGCTTTGTCATAGTGATCAATACCGAAGAAAAAATGAAGGAAGGAAATGTGAGAAACCACGACCAGAAGTTCTTGAGTTCGAGACGCATTTATCTCGATTTCCTTCTTCGCTCGTTCTCTCAGCATCCCGTCGCTGCGATTTACATTAATCCTTGATGCAAGGAGGTCGAACAATTAGCAAGGTTCGTTAAGCTTCTGCAAAGCACGTAAAAGAATTTTCCTCTTTATCCTTTTACCGGGGACGCCTTGGAACAAATTTGTTACTTTGACCTCAGCAAATTAAACTTTAAAATTTTATATTTTCCTTATATGTAGTCTGTTATAGCCATCGTAATCAATACAAGATAAATCTTAAGATTTTTCTGCAGACATGCCATTACTACCAAGTTTTATATATTGCTTTTACAGATATTCTTTACAACTCTTAACAACTCTTAACATGACTTTCAGTCAGGATCAAAACAGGATCAACGACTACACAAGACGTCGAAACCAGAAGACAGGGTGCTGATCTTTTTGTGACCATAATTATACCGAAAAGGAAGGTAGAAAAAGGAATGATCAAAGAGAACAGGACAAGAACACAACCTAAATGATGGGGGGCAGAAATGACAACAGAGAGCAGGTAGAAAACGGGAATCGCATTTCCCCCTTCTTGATTCAGTCAAGCTTTTGCGATCCCTACTTCGATTACTTTCATGACAGCCGCACCGTAGCTGGTCGCAGGTCAGTTGTTGTTTGGTCCTCGTGAAGGTGATAGATACACCTGTCGAGACCGGTGCTATAGATGTCACAAAGCTATAAGTTTGAAACTTTTCGCGCGTTTCACATTGTTAACACTCAACCTCCTGATCGGATATCCAGTATACTCCACTCTTGCTCGAAGTAGCCGCTAAATTGGAAAAATGCAAAAGGTATGGCATGTGTCACTAAATGCACCTTGCGTTAAAAGCCGGCTTCCTAGATATCTATCTTCATTCGCATAATTAGAACTGTTTCCTCGATTAGACCAGGTACTTTTACTAATACATAGTGTCAGCATCTCACATCAAGGATCAACTCAGACAATGACATAAGTAATTTCTGGAAATTTTAAAACTTTAGTATCAGGGAATTTAAGAAGTGAAGATTTTTGAACAATTTTATAACATTACCTTTGATTATAAAGTGAGATGAAGTTGAAAGATAAAGATTGTGTGCTATGCAATGAGTTAATTGTCTGAATTTTTATTGTTGTTAAAAATGAGTACCATGTTATTATTTATATTGCACGACGTACATTATTTTATAGATTGATCTTGAAAAAATCCACCATTTCAAACTTGAAGAACTTGTAATGTCACTTAGACTTAACTGTTGGACTTTTTTGGTTACAATTTTGGTTACCATAATATAGGTAATGTGTACAGAGTTTTCTGGAAATGAATACTCCTTATTCGAAATTGTATTTGAGACAACCACGTGGTGAGAATCGACACGTGTTGTCATAATCAAAACAAAAGGAACGAAGAGTCATGTGAATACGTTTCGCAAAGTCGCGTGAGAGTGCTGCTGGCATTTAGGATTGAATGCAAGGTGCATACGCAATGTCTGTACGTGACTCAACGACAATCATCGCTTTCGCTGTTTAGTCCCAAAAATTACCAAACAATATTATAACAACGCGTTGACATTTTCTGCACTTTATTGCGCATGTCTTTCATTTCCACGAACTTTCCACGAAAAAATTGTTACGTGTATAATCTGACGATAACTTTGTGTTTAAATGCAGTATCTTTTGTAATATAAACATTTCAATGTTAAGATATTAACGCTGCGGATATAATTAATCTTTTTACGACAGACAGTTAAAAAGTTTTCTTTATTTCCTGTGATAATTCATCATAGAGATAACGAGGACGGTGGACTAGCTGTCTGTATGAAAGTAAAGAGACAATCGCTTTCGTCGTGATGTAACGTTGTTCACGAAAAATCAGCTAAACGGATCGTGAAAGTCACTTTGTTGCTTTCTTCCTTCCTTTCAATTTTACGACCTAAATTTTTGTACACTTTTCTCTCCACGCGCGAATGCTATTAAATAGAATATCCCCCTTTTTTCTAGTGCATAATGGGATCCTAGGTGGTGTCCACTTGTCTGGTGACTCTAATAACACGTCGTATCACGTTTGACATTACAAAATCATTGCAAAGTTGTTGAACCGGCTTCTTTTACGCAACAGTACATAATTATTCTACGGTAGAAGTTACTGTCCATATCTGGCGAAAAAAAGAAATGAAACAAGAGAAGCGAAAGTAATTACATCTTCTACAAGGGTCACTCGATAAATAGAGACTGGTTTTTGTCGCAAGCAGCAAAGGTATTTTTCGAATACTATGCCAGCTTACTTCCTGGAAGGTCCTACTATAACACCATAAATTTTAAAATTCTCAAATTTACAAATTATGCATTGTATAAAAACAGTTTCTTTTACATAACTTTTCCTACAATGTTTTTTTGCTACAGTTCTGTCCAGTGCCATATATCGAGATTCCATTGTATACGCATACTATTTGTGTTCAGTTTACTTATAATTAATTTCTTGCGACATACGCAACACATGTACTTCCGACTAATCGCCAATCGCGATTTTTCCAGTAAGTAGTATGTTACTGTCTTGCGTCAAGTACTTCAGTAGAAGTGGATGTTGTTTGCAGTGTCAATGAGCGTTTTGAAATACTGTTTCAAGATTCAACGACGAGCTGAAATGTTTGTAACAACATTCGAAGAATGCGGTTCTGAAACAACGACACGTGATTCAGTTGCGTTTATTAACGTCTGCACAGTCATCGTCGAGATCATTATGCACATTTATGTAGAAGATATAGCGTTGCAGCGTATCACTATTGTTATCTGGTTTTTGTACACCAACGATAATCCATGCCTTGCTATGTATCCATAATTTTAATATTTTTACGCCATTATTCTTCACCTTACTTTATGATCAATTGTTTCGTGCAGCAAAGTAGTCAATGTTCTTGTGCAATGGTAGAGATGTGCAAATACGTTCGTGTACGAGCATCGAAATCACCGGACAATTCACGTACTCCGAGCATTCGCAGATGTACATAATTTACCTGTCGTATCGCGTGTAGCGTTTATAGACTTTGGAAAGTGTCCTTGGATGTTAAACAAGAATTATATTAGTTGTTTCGTGTCACGGTTCTTTCGGGCTACATAACAGAAACAAAGTAACGTTACATCAACGGGAATGCAGCGATGATTTTTCAAAAGAATGGAATTATTATACAGTTTATCGTTAATATTGAACTGTTTCTTTTCCTTGGAGTTTATTAAACAATTCTGTTGCAGCAAGGAAGACAGAATGCTGCATTTGTGGGAGATGAGGATCACAGAACAACGAACTTTCAGGGACCAAACATAGACAATGATAAAAAGGTAAATGAATACACAAGTACCTGAATTTAGAAATATTAAAATTATAAATGTGTACATCAATTAAAACTATCGATGATTTCAGTTTCAAGTCAACGACTCGTTCAACTTCAACTATGGAGTTCAAGATGATCGTAAATTACCACTTTCCTTATCTCTTCCAGAAGAAATGGTATGCTAATAAACATTGCAGAAACTCATTTTCCGTCGTTTCAAATGATACTACATCACTTCATTATGGTAATAATAAATTGCTAACATAACTGAAAGAAAATATTCTTATTCAACACAGTCCATGGTTGAGGATGAACCTGGAAGAGCAACCTGGGGCAATGGATTGGAATTTCTGATGTCTTGTATTGCTATGTCCATTGGCCTTGGTAATGTTTGGAGATTTCCATTCACTGCTTATGAAAATGGCGGTGGAGTGTTCCTGATTCCTTACATAATTGTTCTTTTTCTGGTTGGAAAACCATTCTACTATCTGGAGATGATAATGGGACAATTCTGTAGCAGATCGTCGGTGAAAATGTGGTCAGCAGGTGTGGATAAATATATTTATAAATATCCGGCATTGATAGAATATGAATTTTATAACTTCAATATTTTTACAGCGCCAGGATTTCGAGGTGTCGGCTGGGCACAAATGTTCTCCATGCTTGCCGTGGGAACTTACTATTGTTCTCTGATGTCCGTAACGCTTTATTATTTAATTGGAAGCTTTCAATCTCAGCTTCCATGGTCCACGTGCCTCGAGGAATGGGGGGATTCCTGTGTCAATTCCGGAGGATCTTACAATGTCACTGACAGAAATAGAACAGGCATGAAAACTTCAGCTGAACTTTATTTTAGGTGAATTTCACGATAATACATTCAATTGCATACGAAATGTCGGATTCACTTCCGTCTGGGATATTCTAATGAGTCGTCTTAAAATAGACATTACACGTTATGAGAATTATAATTCTAAGTAATGTCAGACTTCAATCTCAGAGATATGCATACATGTATTTTCAGCAGTGTATACTGTATCATTTCTAGGAGTGTTTTACGCTCTATAAATCTATTATTATCATTTATGAATCATACCATGCAAGACGATACTATCTATATCTATACGAATTGCTTAATTTTTGTTTACTTTTCATATTGATAATAATTATTTATCTATGTAACTGCATATCGGGTTCTATGGTATCGAATTCATTATAAACATTATGTTATTTTTTAAGCTAATTATGATAGTGAATATTTGTGTATGAGATTAAAAAATGCAATAATTTTTGTTATCAGAAAAGTGGTGCTAAAAGAAAAACCGAACATCGACGATGGTATTGGAGCACCAGATTGGAAGCTGACGATTTGTCTTCTGTTCGCTTGGAGTTGTATATTTGCCGTCCTAGCACGCGGAGTGAAGAGTTCTGGGAAGGCAGCCTATTTCCTCGCTATTTTCCCTTACATCATCATGATTAGCTTGCTGATCAGAGCGGTAACACTGGACGGTGCTGTGAACGGGATTATTTTCTTCATCAAGCCGAACTGGGAGAAGCTGTTCGATGCGAACGTTTGGTACGCTGCTGTAACACAGTGCTTCTTTTCGCTGTCAGTGTGCTTCGGTGGTGTCGTCATGTACTCGTCCTACAACGACTTTAGACACAATATATACAGGTTACTCTTTGAACATAAAATAATGGTTAATTGAGAGAGTGATCTTGTATGCTGGACTTCTCATATTAAGATGATACATTTTATTTGTATAGCACTTTATACTATAATTAGTCCATACTGAACTACTTGCGTCACTTCTGTAAACGTGTGTCTCAAATTAATCACAAAATTTATTATTAAAGCACTGATTTTCATAACTTGTCATGGGCATTGATCGTTCATCTTATTAATTTAATTTGCTAAAGAAAAAGAAGTTGAAGTTAAATGTATTGGTACAATTAGCTGCTGTTGAAGTTCTGATTTATTAATTGTTCATTTGTTATCAATATCTGTTTGAATGTTGAATCACTTTACAGAGAAAGCCTTTTTCTAACTATGCATTTTGTTTCTTTTTTAGAGATGTTATTGTGGTGACTACTTTGGATACATTTACAAGTTTAATGGCAGGATTTACTATTTTTGGGATCCTGGGGAACTTGGCTCATGAACTGGGTATCGAAGACATCCGCAAGGTGGTTCGAGGTGGAACCGGTCTTGCATTTGTCTCTTATCCTGATGCTATAGCAAAGTTCACTGTCCTTCCACAGGTAATATAACGAGTATGCAATTTTTAATACCTCATCATTCATATTAATCTATCACATTTTGCAGTTATTTTCAGTCCTATTCTTTCTGATGCTCTATGTACTCGGCATTGGAAGTGCCATCGCACTGGCAGGTGCAATTATCACCATTGTCAGCGACCAGTTTCCAAGTTTCAAGTACATCTACGTTGTGCTTGGTACAGTCACGTTTGGCTTTTCTGTTGGCATCATTTATTGTACACCTGTACGTAATATCTTCAGTGTTTCTTAAATTAGGACAAGTTTTATTGAGTTCTCTACTTTCATATTCACTTGCAGGGTGGTCAATTCATGTTAGAGTTGGTCGATTATTATGCCGGTTCCTTCGTCGTCTTCATTTTAGCTACTCTAGAGATAACCGGTATATTTTGGGTGTACGGTTTAGAGAACTTTTTGGACGACGTGGAGTACATGTTGAAAAGAAGGCCGTCCATTTATTGGAGAATCTGTTGGAGTGTTATCACTCCTCTTCTATTAGCTGTGATTTTAATTTACACGTTAGCTACATTGAAACCCCTTACCTACAGCGGTATTTCCTACCCAGACAGTGCACATGGTACGTTTTACATACATTTTTTAATCGGTACAAGATTATAACAATGTTATTATTTGTTATGGTAAAATTACAGCTGCCGGATGGACCATTTGTGCGTTTGGAATCCTGCAAATTCCATTCTGGATGATGTACACTATCATTTCAAAAAAGAACTTACACGTGTCTGAAGTAAGAATGATGATATCGTTTGATAATAGAAGTAGTACAATAATAGACAAGTATGTAGATTAATCGAAAACTTTACAGATGATCAAGTCAGCCTTCAGACCCTCGGCTAACTGGGGACCCAAAAATACCAGAGAGCTGGCCTCCTGGAGCGAGTTCAAAGAGACTAGGAGAAAGATAAGAGAAAAACGCGAATGCTCAAGAATTAAACAGTTTGTTTATGTACTGCTGTGTTGGGAGGACAAACTCGTCTAATAATAAGTTGGCTAAAAAGTAATATGTATTGTTATAGTTAATTGAACGGTAATTTATATGTATATCGCTTCAGTATCGCAACTGCATTTTAAAAATAAGTTCTTTTAGTCAGTTTTTTTTGTAGCAAATTTCAGTATTCTTTGCTTTAATTTTTTTCTGTAGATGTAGTTTAATTTCTAAAGCCAATGTACAAAATCTCACTTTCCTTCCTTTTTTAAATCGTTTGTACCTGTGTAAGTATTAATATGCAGAAGTAGCAAACTGCCGTTGAAAGTATTTTAATATACACAACACTTTTTTATTTATTAAACATCTTTTTCACCGCTCTGTTTTAGACATCAAAGAAGTTTGATTATAATTTCTTAGAAAGTTTGATTATAACTTCTTAAAAAGTTTAATTATAACTTCTTTGAATGCAATAAATTAGTCATCAAGATATTGATCAACCAGACATAAAGACAAATTTTTTATACTATCTTCTTCTTCCATATCCTTATCCTTCTTGATATAATATAAGTATTATTACTCTGGTATTTAGTGTAAAAGTGATCTTAATCAAGTCTGTTAAGTCTTTGTTTTTATTGAAAGTACAAGTGTATCGGGTAAAAGTAACCTGTACGTTTTTGTCAGATCAGCCGCTATCAGATCGAGGGTAGGGAACTGCAATGTAATCTAAATGTTGGGATTACAATCGCTTTATCGCGAAGGTTTTCCGATTGTTCGTCGTAGTCTAGAATCAGTGCATTCGGTTTGTGGTATAAGAGCAGGTTGTCGATGAGCGCCCACGTGTGGCGGGTTGTTTTAATACTCTTTGCGTAGTACTTATTTTGTTATCATTTTAGTGTACAATGAAACAGAAAATGGTGAGTGACTACTGCGTTGTTCTTCTCATATATAAAGAAAGGTGTGACATTTTCATTGCTTGGCTCTTTTAACAGTAATGCGATTACTGTATATAGTACTTGACTAAAATCGACAACTACACTTAAGTTTGAAACATGAAATTACAAAAGTGAAAATGTCGATCTAAATCATACAAGTGATCTTATCGCGGCTATTACAACATCGTTCTAATTCCAGTAGGTACAACGATAAGTTTTTAAGAAATAACACTCATCAGTTTGATCTACCGTACAAAATTTAAAGCAATATACATTAATAATAGCTTTTTAAATTTCACTTATTATTTTAATAAAGTGTTTTCATCAGTTTCGTATAGATTATACCAACCACTTGTAATTTTCGTCACAAGTATCACTAAATTGTCAATTACCGTATATAATCTTAAAAAATAATGATTTTCAACAACATTTTCACAAGCGTAAGCAGCAAAAGTCTTCAACTGTATTAATTTTTCTGTTTTCCTCCGCAACGATAGCAACATGTTACTCGTATCGGTAAAGGCACAATAAAGGACTTAAAACTAATTCCTCGCTATCTCAGAAGTGAACAAGTTTATAACAAGATTTCGTAATTTACGGAATGTAGAACGACGACCCACAACATGGATACTGGAACAAGGCGTTCGTCCTAGACGAAACGGGGAACAAGTCCTTCGAGCAACCTAGAGACTCCCAGATTTCACGATGTTCGGAGGCAACGAAAGAACCCGAAGACAAAGGCAGATGGAACAACAGCATCGAGTTTTTGATGTCCTGCATCGCCATGTCGATTGGTTTTGGAAACATTTGGAGATTTCCCTTTACCGCCTATGAAAATGGTGGAGGTATATTTCTGATTCCTTACATCATCGTCCTGTTCGTCGTCGGGAAACCGTTTTATTACTTAGAGATGATACTTGGACAATTCTCTTCCTCCTCTTCCATCGGAGTTTGGAAGCTATCCCCTGCTTTCGTTGGTAATTTTCACACACTTTTTATTCCTGCTTCTTTTTACCATAAACTCATGCAACTTTACCGTTTCAGGTATTGGCTGGTCACAATTTTATTCGAACATTGCCGTGATGACATACTATAGCTCGTTGTTAGCTTTGTCATTGATCTACCTGGTTTCCTCCTTTTCTGCTGAACTACCTTGGGCTAAGTGCAAGGAAGAATGGGGACCGGTTTGTATTGATTCTGGCAGGAAGATGAGCAACAATGTTAGCATTGTCTCGGAATTGGCAGACAATCAACACAGAAGTTCTGCGGAACTGTACTTCTTGTAATCTTCATTTTATGCGTCATATACTACAACATACAATAATTATAATACAAGCTTTTAATAAAATCAGTCTCAATACTTATAATTTCAGAAAGACGATTCTTCAAGAAAAGGACAGTATTGACGACGGGATCGGATTGCCGGATTGGAAATTAACACTGTGCCTCTTCGTCAGCTGGTTATCCGTCGTACTCATCACGTTCCAGGGTGTAAAGAGTTCAGGGAAAGCTTCTTATTTTCTTGCAATTTTCCCTTACATCATTTTGATCAGCCTTTTGGTCAGAGCAGTTACTCTTGAAGGAGCAGTGGACGGAATTTTGTTCTTCATTACTCCAAAATGGTCCATGCTTTTGGAACCAACTGTGTGGTACGCAGCTGTGACACAGTGTTTCTTTTCTCTTTCTGTCTGTTTTGGCGCTATTATCACATACTCGTGCCACAACGACTTCAAACATAATGTGTACAGGTGAGAAGATGTAACACTTAGAGATACTATTGGATCACGATATCTAACATTTTTTCAAAAGTCGATGTTTTGTTGTATTAACACTCCTAGATGAGTACTGCATTCTTGGCGTATCTTTATTTTCTTTTATTCTTATATCTTTGAATGTCTAAGAGATAATATCTTGATCTTGTGAAAAATCACGGGAGCATTTACTTGTGTTTTGATTTTATAACGAAAACTTCTGTTATCATTGATAACATGTATATAGTTTAGTTATACGACTGTTGTTTAATTTTAAAGATATGTCGATAAAAGTTCGAGTGGAGAATCTTTAAACAATCATTGCTTTAAATAATTAATTTGTAACGTAATATCATCCTTCAATTGTTTTGATCTAAGTAATCAGAGATATTGAAATCACTTCACTTGTGATTTTGATTTCTGACGTAAGTTAAGTACATCTCATATGTATGCATATCTTTTATTCGTAGAATACTGTTTCTGAGAAAGATTTTTGTTTCAGAGATGCTATGATCGTGACCACTCTGGACACCGTGACCAGTTTATTGGCAGGATGTACGATTTTTGGAATTCTTGGAAACCTCGCCCATGAAATGAATGTCGATGATATTGGTACAGTGGTGAAATCAGGAGCTGGCTTAGCATTTATCTCATATCCGGATGCAATAGCTAAATTTGAAGTGTTACCACAGGTAAATATGTAATCTTCGAACTGATACGAATCATGCCAGTTATAGGAACTGATAAGTCGTCTGTAACGTTTCATTCAGCATTACAACATTATTTGCCCATATATTTTTTATTCGTTATCTATAACGTGTATAAAAAATTTATTTTAAAGAAATGTATTTGACAGTTATTTTCAGTGCTGTTTTTTGTGATGATGTTCGTTCTGGGAGTAGGAAGCATAGTTGGAATGGTTTCCGCAATAGTGGATGCTCTAAAAGAAAAATTTCCTAATATACCATTGTGGAAAGTTGTTACTGCAATTTGTTCGATGGGATTTGCCGTCAGTACTGTATATGTGACACCGGTAAGTACGTGAAATACTGAATTATTTTATATAACAGCTTTATTTATGAATGTTTTATGCACAGGGTGGACAATTCTTGTTAACACTGGTCGATTACTATGACACATCCTTTGTTGTATTTATCCTGGCATCCTTTGAAATCACTGCCGTCACTTGGGTATATGGTTTGTACTTCTTTCATTTAGTTCTAAATATAACTACAATTCTTTCTCTTAATTCTATATCTATCTTCTGAACAGGTATCGAAAATTTGATCGATGACATAGAATTTATGCTGGATAGGAGAATGAGTAGTTACTGGAGAATTTGTTGGTTTCTTGTGACACCGTTAATTCTGATAGTTATCTTCTTTTATACCATTGCTACCTTGTCTCCGTTGACTTATGGCGACAAATCGTTACCAGTCTCGGCTCATGCAGCTGGAATAGCTATACTTTGCTACAGTGTACTGCAAATACCTTTCTGGATGATTGTGCAGATGGTGAAAAATAGAGATCTGCCTTTTATACAGGTGTTATATTTAATTTTGCTATTTACTTATATTTTTTATTTTAACTTCTTTTACATATTGGTAATGATTTCTTGTGTTCTCATTTTAGAATGTGAAGAAGTCTTTTCTACCGTCTCGAGAATGGGGTCCCCGAGAAATTAAGTACAAGAAAGATTGGCTTCGGTTCAAAGAAGAAAAAGCAAAGGCAAGGAGTCTTAGACCTGGACCAAAATGGCGTAAATTACTACACATGTTAATCGGCAAAAACGAGGGAAAAGAAAAATAATTTGAGACTGAAATTCATAACGAATCTCTTTTTAGAGAAGTATTCTCGATACTTCGAACTATGTTTTAATAACTATATTTCCATTTGTGATTCATATTACTAAAATGAAGTAACAACTGAATATTTATTCAACAATTATTTTTAACAGTGAAAAGATGTGTACAAAAATAGATGGATTATTTTATTGATAATTCTCCATCCGCCATGATTATTCTCTATCTCCAATTAACATAGTAACGATTCTCGATCGTTTCTTGTCGGGATTCATCCTTGCTATCCTTTTGGAATCCTTGAAGTCCTTCCATTCTTTGTGCTTTTCTGGGTCCTTTGGGCCCCAGTTAGAATTTGGTTTCAGGATCTAAAACCCAGAGAAGAATGAATAAAGATTTATAAAATAAATTAATAAATATGTACTTATTCAGTCATTTACATCTAAACAAGATTCATTTTTTCCCTGCTTTAATCTGCCAACAATGATCCAGATGGGAAGTTGTATCACTCCCAGAATCAAAAGTAACCAGCCAGCAACTAAAAGAGTGAGGCATCATAATGAAAACATGTAGTAGTTGTATATTTTGAAAATAATAATTTTCTAAACTATTGTTAATATGCAGAGTATTTAATTGTACCGTAAGCGGAAGTTGGATAATACTCGTCGTTGTACATGATAGGTCTGATCTCAGATAGAAAATAGATTAAGATAGAGAAAAGTGAGAGAGGAGTTAAGAAACCCCAACAAAATCTCCAATAAAACGACGGTCTGGAACCGACCATAAATTCAGTGTCATCCAAAAAGTTATCAACACCTGCAAAAATAATAACAATCGATAAAAATGTTTTCAAAAAATTGAAAATATATAAATGTTGATTTACCGTACACCCAAGAAATGGCGATCACTTCGAACGAAGCTAAAAACACAACGATAAATGTTCCACCAAAATAATCCACCAGATTTAATATGTATTGTCCTCCCTGAAGATAAATTGTATATATTTATTAGCTATAATGTCAGAACTTAATGTTATGAATAATATATTACGTTCATGTGGATATAAACTCTCATTATATTGCAGAGATATATCGTATACAATTGTGAAGATGGGTACAAATCAAAAGTGCACTATTTTACTCACTCTAGTGCAATAAACGATTCCAATGAGGAAACCAGCACAAGAAACACCACCGGCGACCTTCCAGTTCGGAAGTCGTGGAAATTGGTCCGTGATGATGCTACTGATGACTCCAGCGAATGCAACGGTGGTACCAATTCCTAATATGAACAGCATCAAGAAGAAGAGGACGGAAAACAATTGTGGTACCACTGTAAACTTTGCAAGTGCTTCCGGATAAGAAATGAAAGCGAGTCCTGTTCCTGCACGCACCACAGTACTGATGTCTTCTTTTCCTGATTCGTGAGCAAGATTACCCAGGATACCAAAGATGGTAGTTCCAGCTATGAGACTGGTACAGAGGTCCAAAGCTGTTACCAAGGTGCAATCTCTGGAAAGTTAGAATCTTTTATAACACTCAGATTATATTTATATTAGGTCCTATGTCAAAGATTATAATCTTTTTTGACCATAAGATTTTGTTTCTACTGTTGGATCTGTAGAGACCTCTTTGAGATCTCATATCTAATTTATTACATACAAGATTCTGTATCATATAAGATTTTATATTTTTTGCAGCTGATCTAAAGATACATAAGAAACAAGCTACATAAGTGACAAACTTGCAGTACCTTAACACATTATGGTTGAACTGATTATAAGATGAATACATGATAACAGCTCCGAAACAGACACCAAGAGAGAAGAAGGACTGAGTCACAGCGGCGTACCAGACTGAAGGATCAAGTATTTTCCCCCAGGTTGGTTTGAACAGGAATATTATACCATCTACTGCTCCCTCTAACGTTACTGCCCTTATCAACAGGCTTATCATAATCACGTATGGAAATAAAGCCAGAAAATAAGCAGCTTTACCGCTGCTTTTCACTCCGTTTCTGAGCACTATGAACACGAACGACCAACTAGCGAGGAGAGATAGGACCAGCTTCCAAGATGGATCTCCTAATCCTTCTTCAATTCCAGCTTCGTTCAGAACCACTTTACTGAAATGGAAGAATTTCCTCAAATATTTTTAATAGATCAAACTTGATATATAGGAACATTTTTGGAAAGAACTATTTATTTTTTGGGAATTACCCACCGAAAATACAAGTCAGCTGAGCTGCTTTTGCTAACATTCGTTACTTCCTTGTGAGCAGAACTGCTGTCGAAGCAAGTATCACCCCATTCTTCCCAGCAAACAGCCCATGGAAGAACTGATTGAAAGCTTGCTATTAAATAGTACATCGTCAACGCCATCAGCGAGCAATAATAAGTTACCACTGAAAAAACGCTTACGGCTACGCCATATCCAATCCCTAGAATGACGAAGATCAACGAAAGATTTATCAGGATTCGTATTATAAAGAATTATTGTGTACCTTTGAAGGCAGGAGACACAGACCAAACTTCGATGCAAGACCTGCTACTAAATTGTCCCAAGATCATCTCCATATAGTAAATCGGTTTACCGATGATGAAGAGCACAATTAGGTAGGGTATGAGAAAGGCTCCGCCTCCATTTTGGTAAGCAGTGTATGGGAACCTCCAAACATTACCAAGACCAACAGAGAATGCTACACAAGACATCAGAAACTCAATGTCGTTACCCCATTGAGCTCTGCCGTTTGGTTTATCAGTTTTGGGATCTGTAGACTGAAAAATGGAGAGTGGAGAACGAAAACGAGGACATTAATTACTAGTACTTTTCTGAATTTCTTTTCCAAAGTAAACTAAGTTCACCTCAGGCAAGTATACTAGTTACACCAATGAATATAACAGAACTTACCTCATTGTCAACTTGCTTTTCATTTCCAGATGGAACAGAAAGTTTGTAGGTGCCTTGCATTCCCTCGTTGTGCATAAAATTATTCTATAAACAAAAGCATATAAACAATATTTTGTAATACAATATAAGGTTCTATAACAGCATGAACTGAAATGGAAAAAGTATATAAATAATATGAGTATGCATTTACATTAGAAACAAATGATTTTTATTATAGAAGAAAAATGAAAAGTTTATTCTTATTTTAATTTTATATTTTACTTGTTCTCGTTTTATAACGACCTAATATTTGCAGATCGCAGGAGGACTGTTAAATGAGTATAATTACTCCTTTGTTTACGTAAAGGAAAATTATGATGTATCAACGAGCGTTCCCTCCGTTGAGTTCGACTTTATGTGAGCTACAATTATGCATAATTGCTGTAAGATTGTATTGAAGTTGTGACAAGCAAAGAATCCACGTTTCCATTAGTCTTTCAACGAAAACAAAGACTAGGCCGAGTAAATTCCTTTTATTATTAATATATTTTCTTCTCTTCTTCGCTTATTTTTCATCATTACTAGAAACAATATATAAAATCTAATATGTGTAATATATGTTTAGCTTTTTAATCCACTACAAAATTACAATAATTGAGAGATATTTATATGAAACTGAATATTTCTTTCTATTACTGTCAAGAAGTAAGTGCATAAGTGTGCTGATTAAAATTGACGATTTATGAAAGTGATGCAAGAATAATGAAAAAAAAAAATAAATCCTTGTTAAGATATCTCAAAATAGGACAAGTATAATAAGATAAAGAAACAAGAATTTAATGCAACTTTACAACTGCAATTTAGATTAGACGTTTCACGTTTGAAGTAAGAAGCTTATGAACTATTAGCGAATATCCTTGTTCGTTGTTAGAGAATGTTGAATAGAAAAATTCCTATGATTATTTGTTATAATAAATAATGTGTTTAAATTATAGATAAACACGAACCTTCGTTTGGCCCATAATCACTGCAGCTCGGGATTATGAGCTTGAAACTCTATCCACGGCAATTTAATACGAGGTCTTTGTGAGGCAACAGCTTTTGGAAGACTGATCGACGACTTTGATTCGCAACTTGTTAGATCAGTAGTGAATGCAGTGAGAAATGTTGACAAAACACTACAGTATTACCATCTTCTTAGTAATGGTGTATACTTATCAATATCTACCTTCTTTTATTATACTATCACTTAATACCTTTGCTCTATCTGAGAACTGAATTTTTATTTCTTAATTGAAAAATGGAACTTGCGTCTTTAGCAAAGATTATATTTTTTTATCAACTACTACTACTTTTATTTTAACACCACTGCTGATTTAGGCGCATGAATCATGCAGGATTAAATCAACTATTTCAAAACATTCTAAAATATGGGCCAAGAATTCTTTTATTATCCACTTGATTGTAGTACATCATTGTTCAAAGAATCAAAATTTTCAAAATCTGAAGTGAAATCACAAGTTTTTTATGGAAGCGTCCTTTAATAATAAGTGTAATGTCTACAAATGTATTTCAAAAGATTGGAGACTATGCTTTTTGTCTAGAAATTGTGCTAGAATTTCCAAAGGAACTTTACCCCTCGCGTGCAATACTGCTGTATAATCGATGCAAAATTCTACTCCAGTTTCGTATTCACTTTCTATTTACGACATTGCCTCGGAAAGAATTTCTTTAATCGTTCTCATTGCAGGCTGACTTGTTAATTTTAATTAGAAACGCGCTTTCAAGCGTGACCAATGCAAGGGAGTAACAGGTTTACCATTGTCGATCGAAGGTCGTTTCTTTCTAAAAGTTGCACTTTTCATTCAATTTCAAGTACATTCGAAAGTAATTGAATTCAAAGGTACTCAATATATTTTTATTAATAAAATTTCTTTTTACAAATTTTTTTTAAACAATATTCTTTGTTCTTTAATTCTATTTTCTTCACTTCTTTTGATATTATTATTAAAAATTGTGTTTCAGGAATATCATAACAATTTGTTTTTGATCAGGATGAGGAAATTTGAAAGGATTTTATTAAATCATACAACAGTATAAGCAGAATTCGTATAATTTCATTTAAAAAAAGTCTGAACAAAGCCACCTTGGTCTTTGAAATTCTTTTGTGCTATAAATTCTTTCCATTCCAAGCGAGTTTTAGGATCTTTGGGTCCCCATTTCTCTTCATCAGGTCGGAATGCTGCTTTAATAGTCTAGAATGAAAAATTAATCAACACTTAAGTTTACATCATAAGTTTTGAATTTAGAAGAAAATACCTCCAGCAATGAAGACGATCGTTTTTCTAACATTTTCTGTAAAATGCAGCCGAGAATTGTTAGAACACCCAGGGCCAGCAAGAACCAACCAATACCTATGAAATTATAATTTGGTTACACAGAGAAATCACTATATTAATCAAGATAATTGTTATGTTACTGTACTTGTATCACTGACCATAAGCATATGTGGGATACTGCAATCCATCATAGGTGGGTGATTCATAAGTAACGATGGTGTAAATTAGGATAACTATCATTAATACAGGTGTAATAATAGCCCAACAGAGCCTCCAATAAAAGGAGGGTCTTGATCGCAGCATGAACTCCAGGTCATTGATAAAATTCGACAAGCCATAAATCCAGAAAACAGTGATCATCTCTAGCACGCCTACAATTATCGCCACAAACGTGCCACCAAAGTAATCCACTAGTGTCACAAACCACTGACCACCCTGTAACAATTGAAATTCATTTATGTCCAAAGAGAAACATTCCATAAAATTTTAATTTCATAGAACTTACTGGAGTGATATAAACTAGGCTAACGAGAAATCCAAAAATCGATACTATTAGCACTAATTTCCAGTGATTCATTTTTGGAAAATGATCACAAAGGATGCAGAAGACGGCGCCGCAGAGGGCTACCGCGCTTCCAACGCCTAGAACGAACATCATCACGAAGAAGAGAACAGCAAACAGTTGAGGAACTACTTTGAAACGGGCTAATGCTTCCGGATAAGAAATAAATGCTAGCCCGGTACCGCCACGAACCACTTTCGATATGTCTTTAGTGCCTATCTCGTGTGCCAGGTTTCCTAGAATGCCGAAAATCGTGCAGCCAGCCATTAGACTCGTGAACGTGTCCAGGGTGGTCACTATTAAAACGTCTCTGAAAGCATAAGTAAAATAAATCAACATCTATGTAATAGGAATAAGTATGCAAGTACAACTTTTTGCGTATCATCTTAATGAGTATTACAGAGACTCACCTGCTAATGTTATGTCCAAAATTATTGTAGGAAGAGTAAGTGAGGATGGGACCAAAACAGACCGACAGAGAGAAGAAGCATTGAGTGATCGCTGCGTACCACACATTAGGTTGCCACAATTTGTCCCATTTGGGAGTGACCAGAAATAGAATCCCATCGACAGCACCTTCCAAGGTCACTGCTCTAATTAACAGGGCTATCATAACGACGTAAGGAAATATTGCTAAGAAGTATACGGCTTTTCCCGTGCTACTTATTCCTCGGGAAAGCACGATGAATATCGTTGACCAGCTGATAAATAAACAGATGGTCAGCTGCCAGGAAGGAGCACCAATTCCATCCTCGATGGAATCGTATTCGTTTAGGACAATCTTTCTGAAGAAATATATATGAATGTTATTGCAAAGTAGCATTATCTCATGCAAAAGGGAAGTGTAAGAAAGTGAAGCTAAGGAAAATGAAGTGAAAGGCAAACCTGAAATATAACTCTGCAGAACTGCGAAGGGTACCGTTATCGTTATCAATCAACTCAGTGTTCCTGCTTATGTTGTTGTCCTTCGAAACGGCGTCAACGCATTGACCCTGCCAGTCTTCTCGACAATAGGACCAAGGTAGTTCAGCTTGGAAACTTGCTACCAGGTAGTAGAGCGTTAGACCCATTAGAGAGCAGTAGTAGGAGACTACGCATATTGCTGCGAATGCCTGTCCGTATCCTAGACCTGGAATAATAATTGGATCATACATGAATGAATTACTCGAACTATCTAAGAGCTAACTGGTGAACTTAACCTGTTAATTTTACCTTTCATTGCAGGTACCATGGCCCATGTCTTCGCGCACGATCTGTTGGTAAACTGACCGAGAAGACCTTCCAAAAAATAGAAGGGCTTGCCCACGAATAATAAAACGATGATGTAAGGTATTAAAAAAGCACCACCTCCATTTTCATAAGCAGTGAATGGAAATCTCCATACATTTCCGAGACCTACAGATGTGGCGATACATGCCATCAAGAACTGTAATCCTCCACTCCATTCTTCTCTCTACGTAAATTTAAAAAAGTAATTAATGAATCTATTTCTGCGAATACAGAGAAGCAGTAAAATATTTCTTCCCCCATACCATGGAGAGCTTAAGTCACGAACAATTTAACAGTTTCACAATTCCCAACGATAAAAAGAAGAGGAAAAAATAGCGAGACGAATACTATGCCTTGAGATAGAGATCAGATGAGTACGTGATGATAAGTGTAAAACAAATGTCAAACATAAATACTGTGATTCACGAATGAAAAAATAAACAAACGCGACAAGCGAGGAAAATTGTTTTGCATTATATTGCAGTATGGAGTTAGCAGTCAACTATGACTGTAGGTAATTTGTAAATATTTCACAGAGTCAACATACCGATGAGTCGTTTTCTGGAGGATCTTTCTGTTGTTCATCGGGTTTCTTGAATGACTTCTCTACATCAGAAAAATTATTCTCTTTTTGTTCCAGATGAACATCTTCCATCTGGAAAGCCTCATTCGTATAATCATTTTGCTTCTGTAAATATTAATAAATGATTTGTTGATGTTTTAATTGATCTTCAACTAACAAGTTGAAGATGCTTAACATAGTCATTAATTACAATACTAAATATCTCACATAAATTCCATTCTCTAACTTCTCCATTTCTGTTGAACAATTTCAGGATGTTGCTGTAGGAGACCACACTGCATTCAAAATTCCTTTTTCGAATATTATCCAAATTACACTTTTGAAATAATAGAAAAAGCCACTGCAGAACTTATTGCTAGTTCCAACAACCTACTGATAGTAATTTCAGAAGACTACATCCAGGAAATTTACCAAAAAGCCACTATACTTCTTTTAAAATAATCAACCAAAAAGTTCTAATCAAACTATTGTAAAATCGGTACTTCATTCTGGTATCCAATATCTTCCACATTTAATTTTATATTTCATTTCAAAGATCAGCACAACATACTTTCACGTTTTACAGGAAATATACGAAATTGTTTTGGAGCACATATGAAGAGAAGAAAATTACAATTCAAACTCAAAAAGGGACACTGAACTGGAGAAACTGATGAACTCTTCGATGCTGCTGTTATACAATTTCCATGATAGTTTTTTCGTTAAGTTTTGTTGATGAAGATGGAAGAAGACCGACTACCTGTTGCGAGGACGTACTTCCACAAAATAAAGCTCGCTTTGAACGCGTACTCCGATTAGATACGTCTGACCTAGACGTTGTCCCCTTCGTTCTCTGAAAATCTTCTCGGTTCTACTAAGCTCTGTTACATCGTACGATGCACGTGTTGCTAATTGCAAAAGGTACACGCATTGCGATAGTTAAAAATCACCTTAACAATTTTCTTGTTACTCAAACTTTATGACAATTACCATAAAGTTAGGAAAAGGATTTTTTTGTTAATTCTGCATTCGTTTCTACATTTTATCCGCAAATCTTTTTCTTTTATGGAAGTCTCTTTCTAGCAATTTTCTAGCAAATATGTATTTTATAAGAACCGTGCATTATATTGCCACGCGTTATACACGTTATAACTTCACAAGTTATGCTTCGATGTATTCTACTTGCACGCGTTGTATCGCCACTCGTAATTGAGTACATTTTATCACGCGTTAACATCACCATATAACACCATTGTATTTCTACGAGTTATATTACCACACATTATAAGTTTTCATGGATTTTTGTATCCTACGATGGTGAAGCAACTAGTGCATGAAATCTGTGTAAAGATGGCAATATAACGGAAGTTCAATATGCTTGCAAATTTGCGGAGACAAATGTACATAATATAATTAACTAAGATATAAATTTCTGTGACATTTTACAAAATATATTTTCACAGCTTTGCTTAATGTCTTATTACAAAGGAAACATGGAACGGATGCAAGTTAAACAATATTATTTTTATCGATAAATTTTATTGACATTAAATTTAGGACAATAAACACGAGTAATTCGACGATCATTCTTTGATGGCAAAGAAAGCCTGTTTCTTTGATAAAGCAATCATAATTAAACTTTATCAGCAAGAATCAAAAGAATAGGTCAAGATTGTAAAACGATAAAAAGTACCTAGACGCTTCGATGTGAATTATTGTTAATTTCATGAAAAATATTATGTTCTGTTACAGACAATTAAGAAAGAATCTTAAAGTATCCAGGGATTCAAAACTTTCAAAATATCAAAGAACAGTTGTAAAAACCTGCTTTGAATTTTCTATATCGAGGAAATATTAAATTTTAATATAAAATGGTGGATGCGTCAAAGTTATATGGTTCACGATACGCGGGAATGTGATGCGTGATATGCAGCTGTCTGCTTTCTGATGTGCAATAAATGTGAATTGACACTAAGGATTAGCGTGAAACGATGAGATACCGTCTGATTAGTATGGAACTTCAGCTGCTTTGCTTTATTTAAAATTCTACAGATTTCTCTTATAATTTCGAGTTTCTCTGACTTCATGACAATTCTTTTTCAATACAAAATTATTCCTTACTTTATTTATCCTTTTATGACATTTAAAATACGTAAGTGTAGTTAAGTAACTAATAGTGAAATGATAAAATAATGCAATAGTATATTTACTTCTAGATATGTACATAAAACTCCAATATTCATTTGTATCAATGTACATCCCAAGGTATCGATTCGAATATAACATTAACGATTTGAATATAACAAATGAAAACGAATCGTTGACCGCGAAGCGTTTGTCAAATTCTGGGCAGTCGGCAGAGCAATGTGAGATTTTTTGGCAAAGAATGACTTAACAAATTTCCACCATACGTTCGTGAGTTGGATGGAGGAAGACCGTGATGATCAATCAGTTGCGATCGATAATGGAGAACCTGAGCGACATTTACTATCTCGTGCAGTTGATTGTCCGTCAAGTTTTCATCTACTTACGGGTACAATTGCATAATTAACCTTCTCATTATCTAACATGATATACATATACATCTACTGTTCTCTTTTCAGGACTTGATTCTATACAAATTCTTCTGGGTCGCCGCGTTCAACGATGATTTCGATGCATCGGACACGAAGTTTCGTGGTATGACGTTCAGGAACCTCACATCTGATATTTTGGCATTCTCAGTACTCTGCAGCGTCCTCTTCATTTTAGTGATGTTTGCGTCCAATTGCGAGAAAGACTGCCAACAACTTTATACTTCTGCTGGCATTGAAACGTCGGTTTCATTCTTCTTGCTTTTTAAAAATATTTAAACAAATGTTTGTCACAAACTTTAGTATTAAATATTTGATTTTAATATTTTTGTGAGCGAGATTAGGAATTTAATGGTGTCTTATTATGTTCTACTACTTCGTTAGACTAGTGTACTGTTATTCTACTTTTAGTTACTACCATTCTAAATACTTGTTTACAGGGTGGCTGTGGGTGTGCCAGAGGAATCTTATTGTGTTTCAAACATCAGTTCAACAAACTGCTTCCATGCTTGCGGTGATTCGATCTGCGCACGTGGACGAATTCCGAAAAGAAACTTCTCCGACGAAGATGTGACCAGAGTTCGATCTACCAACAAAAGAAGCGCAACTATACCGAAGAAATCAATTTTCGGTTTGAACAGCATTCAACTGCAAAATTCTCAGAGCACGCAAACCACGGACAAAGTATATCAGAAAAGTAGTCAGAAATGGTTGATCAGGAGAACCAGAAGCGGCCATATTTATGGGAAATATCCTGTATAAGAAACAGCATTCGTATTTATACCATTTTAGTTCGAAATATCTGTTGGTAAAAAACCGAGAAACCAAGAAGTATTGCTGTTACACGTCTTGGTTGTTTTGTCTTATTGTTAGATTAACTAATCGAGTCGTATATGTTTTCAATCATTTAAGCGACTGTAATCGTTTTAATTATCGAATCATGTATGAACGTATTATACTCGTACTTTGATCATCTTGTCAGCGGAGAACGTTGTTAATCGGTGGTTTATCTCACTATTGTAATTATACACATATTTTAGAAAGACTTTATTTTAAACGAAAGTTAATGTCTAAATGTATAAGTTTGTTAGAGTTGTTTATTTTTATTATAGAAAGATTGGTGATGTCTATTTACACAACTTTTATGAATCATTTTGTTTCTATGAAATTTCGTTTCTATTTTTATTTAATAGTGTGACGTTTAGAATGTAAGTCCAACGTTGACTGCTACTAATAAAATTGCTAATTTACAACCAGAAATTCATGCGTTTTAAAGATACGTAAGTTATTGATAAATAAATAACTGGAACTTCGAGTTTACTTAACTTTATCTATCTCAAAGAAAATTTATTACTACTATCCTATCTGCAGTTGTGAAAACCGGCATTTATTACTCTTGTACAATCATTTGTATCATTGATAAGAACAAATTTTTACATTTATACATATATATGTATTCACAGATGTATTGATTTAAAACAACTACAAGCTTGAGCAAATTATTGAAAATATTAATTTAAGTAAATCTTAATATATTGTAACAAGATATACATTATAAATACATTCGATTTCAGTGACGTACTTCGAATAGCAATGTTCATACACCATAACGAAGCTCGAGTCTGCGCTCATCGATCTTCCGAGCAACCATAGAAACAACAACGAAACGAAAACCAAAACAATCGTCCATTATAGTTTAGTGCTTCAAGAATTGATGAAAATTGCCTGAATATAGGATATGATCAATCATGGATATCCAAGATAGTAGCGACGAAGAAGAAACACACATTTCAGCGTTCACGAAATTTGACGAGAGCATCGAAGTGCGCAATGCTGAAGAAATACAAAGTCCTGTAAGCAATAGGCCTTCAAGTTCTAGGAGACCCAGATCGAACCGTAGAAACGAAAATCGTAATGCTATGGGGATCAATTCACCGCGTGAAAAATTAAATTTTAAAAGGTACTAAATTATTTCTATAAATTATTTCTAGGTAAGAAAAAAGTAGGCAATGAACAGACAATTTCAATAAAGCACATTACAGGTACTCTGACAATGAAAACAGCTTTGGAAAGTCTATGGGAATCAACAGTGATCCTTCAGACAGTGAAGAAAGCGATGACGATGATATAGAAGGAACCAACAACGCTCAACCTGTTGAAATTTATAATCCTAAAGAATTTGAGGATTTGGATGTATCCACAGAGGTGAAGGAACTGTTCCAAAACATAATGAGGTATCTCTGATCCTTAAATGCATCAATAACTGTAGAACTAAAACCTGAAGGTTTAGTTCATTTCAGTCAAAAATTCTAATTAAGACAATGGTTATAACCCAATAAAATATTTCATAACTCTACTGACTCTCTTCATTTTCTGCAGATACACGCCTCAGAAAATAGAACTGAATTATAAGCTCATCCCGTTCATTCCCGACTACATTCCAGCCGTGGGCGACATCGACGCCTTCTTAAAGATCCCACGACCCGACGGAGTGGAGGATAAGATCGGTTTAACCGTCCTGGACGAACCCTGCACGAATCAGTCGGACCCAGCAGTGTTGCACCTGCAGCTACGCAGCTACATGAGAAGCGCCGGTGCAGCGAGGCAGACTGTGATCAAGAGGATCGAGGACGCGGAAAAAAATGGCAAATCGATCGACAAGTGGATCGAGGATATGAATCAGCTACATAGGAGTAAGCACCCACCAGCTGTGAATCTTATGAAACCAATGCCCGACATCGACACGTTGCTTCAACAATGGCCAGCAGAAGTCGAGGAAAAGCTGAACGAGGCTGAATTGGATTTTAATGAGCTTGACTGTGAATTACACGAGTTGGTTGATATTATTTGTAATCTATTCGACATTCCCTCGGACCAAGAATCGAGACTCGAAACGCTTCACACGCTATTTACCCTCTATTTGGAAGTTCGGAACGTTAAAGCTCAGAAATATTGAGGATTTTATAAAGACGACGAAGATGGTCCTTACAAAACAATGAGGTCGTAACTTAACATTGGCAGACACAGCTGTGTGATAGTACACATTCCAGTGAGGCAGTAATTGCCGAGATGATGTATTTTTGTACGAGATAAGGATGTAACGGTTTCCCTTAGTTTCCTGTAAGATTATAAGACATTAAGCAGGGACATCATCTCTATATAATTTTACGAACAATGCAATGAATACGTAAGAGTGTTTACGTAACGACCTAAGTGTCATAAAAAAGCACTGATAACTATGCGCTGGGAAATGTAGATGCATTCCTAATGTTTGTAGATAATGTAATAAATGCTCTGTCATTCGAAGGATAGTAAAATACTTCAGTTGCAATATTATATTAAATGAAACATTATACTATACTGTAAGATACATTATACAAACATTATATCGTTTGTACATATATAAACATTATATTATATATGGAACAACATAGTTTTAATAATACGTAGAGATTACGGAAAGGTATTTTTAAATATTTACGTCATCGTTTGTAATGTAACAAAGTTGATTTAATTAAATTAAATTGTTTTGTAATTGTAATGCGCTTTGAGAATAATAACGTATCGTCATCTTACAGCAGACAAAAGAATTAAAAGCAGAAGATTGTTTTTGTAAAATAAGTGACTTTAATGAATGCTTATTAGAAGTGTATGTATTTCGGGAAGTGACAAGTTTTTTTAAAAGAGAGCGCTACATTTTTGCATACGCCCAAGTGTTCACCGCTAGATGGCATTCATGGTACCTTTTTCAACGCGCGCACTATTATAAAAGTAAATAACATAAAAATAAGTTTCGGCTTATGTAATAGTTTCGGCTTAGTACATTCATTCTAGTCTCTAATATGATATTTTATTTGGTTATATTTAACACAGAAATGATGTGGAAGCTTGAAAATTTCCTAATCGATCAACACAGAGATTGTGTGTATGGTCAATTCTGTATCGCCTCTCTTATCATAGTATTAGTCACGTGGTTGCGGATGGTGTTTCATTTCCTCGTGTATATTCAGTACGTAATGACAGTGATATGTGACGAAGCCAAATTAAACAATAATTGATCGTTTCACATTTCTATCTCTTCAAATGCGATTTAAATGGCTGAAAAAAAATGGCAATTTCACCAACGCATGTAAACGTGTTAATCAACAGTAGCATCGATGACAGTGTTGATAGTTGCGTTGATAACGAGGAAGACAGAGAGAGGCTATTAAAACCAAGAAACAATTTTGCGTCATATTCGAACGAAGATGTCGAAGTTAGATTTCGGGTAGAAAAGATGTTACTATTCTGTGGTAGTTACTGTCTGACGATAAATGGCTTTGTTACCTTTGTTTTGGTTAAATGACAACCTATTTGACACCTGTCGTCATTCATATATACTTCCCTCTTTGTAATTCCATTCATAAAATTGATTAGAAATGAAAGCATTCAGTTTGCATTCAATATTTCATCTTTGTATTTTTAACAGAGTATCCACAATCCTGGTAGCTTATCACGTGAAAGTATTATAGAGGCAATTTCTAATAATTCAAGGAGACTCAATACGGAAGAGATAACTCCTGGAGCAACTAATTTCTTATCAACAAATTACGAGGTAACTTGTTCTTTTTGTATATAAATGTATGACTTCGCTGTTTTATTTCCAAGGAATTTGTTACATTAGTCATCGCCAATATTTTATCTTATCTTAAAAGTAATTAAGTTTTTGAACACATATAGCATATAAAATTTATCTTTGTTTTTGTTTTCTTTTTAAGAGTTTAGATTATGATCCATGTGAGAATCACCTTCTTCAAGATGAAGAAAGAAAAAAAGGATATAAATTTGTAGTAAAAAAAAATTTTGCTAGATGGTTTATTTTCTTATTGATAGGTATTTGCACAGCGCTTATAGCATCCTTTGTAAACATTTCTATAGAGGAATTAACAAACATAAAATATGGTTTTCTCAAAACTTGTATCCTTTAAAATATATATATATATAGGAAGTTGTATGTACATATAGCTATTGTTCCTTATGATCACTATTAGATGTAGATAAATGTGTGGAAGACAAGTGTCTATGGTTACCATATCTGATATGGTTAGTTCTAAATTTAGTACCTGTTTTAATAGGTGCTATTTTAGTAGCTTATGTGGAACCTGTCGCTGCTGGCAGTGGTATTCCACAAGTAAAATGCTATTTAAATGGAATTAAAGTACCTCGAGTTGTTCGTATTAAAACACTAGCAGTAAAAACAATTGGAGTAATTTGTACAGTAGTGGGAGGCCTAGCTGGTGGAAAAGTAAATATTATCATTATCAGAAATAAGTGTCATTATGTGTTGCTAATAGTAGAAAATATTTTAATATAAAGTAAAATGTGTTTATAGGAAGGGCCTATGATACATGCCGGAGCTGTGGTGGCAGCAGGAATATCACAGGGAAAAAGTACCACGTTTAAAAAGGACTTTCGAATATTTAAGTATTTTAGAGAGGATCATGAAAAACGAGATTTTGTGTCAGGAGGTGCAGCTTCTGGTGTATCTGCTGCATTTGGAGCACCAATTGGTGAGGAAAGAAAGAGAACAATAAACATAATATGAATACTAATAAATGGATTAAAATTTTTTTAGGGGGCGTATTATTCAGTATTGAAGAGGGAACTAGTTTCTTTAATCAAAGCCTTACATGGAGAACATTTTTTGCTAGCATGATTACAACATTTACATTAAATATTATCCTCAGCACGTATCATGGACGACCTGGTGATCTTTCCTATCCAGGCTTGCTAAATCTTGGAAAGTTCGAAACAATACCCTATCAAATTTATGAAATTCCTCTATTTATGTTGATGGGAGCAATAGGTGGAGTTCTAGGTGCTCTTTGGAATCATCTGAATTATAAAATTTCCTGTTTTCGTTTAAAATATATGAAGAAGAAATGGTTGAAAGTAATAGAAGCTCTTGTTGTTGCTGCATTAAGTGCAACAATGGGATTCACAATGATTTATTTCATAAATGATTGTAAACCTTTAGGAAACGACCCCACTAAATTTCCCATTCAGATGTATTGTAAGGAAGGTGAATACAGTGCAGTCGCCGCTTTATGGTTCCAAACACCAGAAAGTAGCGTACGGTCTTTGTTTCATGATCCAAAAGGTATGTTATTTATGCATATAAAAGAAAGCAATCAGTATTTCATCAATTTTTTCTTTTAAGGTTCTCACAATGATCTAACTTTAGCAATTTTTGTGATTCTATACTTCTTTTTGGCTGTTGCTACCTTTGGTCTATCTATGTCCAGTGGACTTTTTATTCCATCTCTCCTTATTGGTTCAGCATGGGGAAGATTAATTGGATCGGGTCTTACAAAACTTTTCCCAAATTGCGTAAGAACATCATTAAGAAATAAAATATAAAAATTAAAATATAAACTGTTATTCATTATTACAGATTGTTTTAGTTCCGGGAAAATATGCTTTATTAGGTGCAGCTGCACAGTTGGGAGGAGTAGTTAGAATGACAATAAGTTTAACAGCTATACTCATAGAAGCCACTCAAGGCATATCTTTTGGTTTACCAGTTATAATAGTTCTTATTATGGCTAAATGGATTGGAGACTTTTTTAATGAGGCATGCAAATATATCAATCTTTACTTTAACATTTTAGGATACTTACTCGTTATATAAAAAGCCCTTTATTTTTATAGGGCATTTATGATATTCATACACAAATGGCTGGGATTCCCATATTAGCATGGGAAGCCCCACCGTTATCAAATAACATATATGCCAGTGAGATAATGAGTCATCCAGTTGTGACATTAAAAACAGTAGAAAATGTGGGGCATATATTAGAACTTCTTAAATGTGTAACATTTAATGGTTTTCCTGTAGTAGATCCCCCTAGTAGTGATGAGGTAACAACTATTATAGTTATTTTAGAAAATTATACATTCTTATTCTTCTGTAATATCAATTTCTGTGTTCTTTATTGTAGACTGAAATAAACTCTTATGGACGGTTTCGTGGTTTGATCTTACGTTCTCAATTAATAGTGCTATTGCAAAATAAAATTTTCAACGAGTGTGCCGAATATTGGGAAAAATCTTTAAGTATTAAAATGTTCAGAAAGGAATACCCTAGGTATCCGACAGTTGAACAAGTGACCATCTCTGAAGAAGAAAAAACTTACATGATTGATCTAAGGCCGTTTATGAATCCTTCTCCATACACAGTACAACATGTTCGTAATTTATTTATTACTTTATTTGGTAGTCAACAATTTAAATCAATTATTAGCAATTATTTCTATTTTCAGTCTGCAACACTGCCTCGAACGTTTAGACTTTTTAGAGCTTTAGGTCTCCGCCATTTACCGGTAGTAAATGATACGAACGAGGTATTTGACTATTTAAAATATTATAAAACACATTGCGAAATAAAAAGATTTACATATACATTTTTTTTAGGTAATTGGAATTATTACGCGAAAAGATGTAGCTAGATTTAGAATATGGAAACATAGAGGAAGAATGGGATTAGATGAACTTTTAATCACTAATAAAATTTAATTTTTACTTTTTTGTATAAATATACAATGACCATTTATTTAAAAAGATTTGACGAGATATTATAATAATACATATATTATATTTGTATATAAACGTACAAAAAATCTACTACCAAACTTGAGTGATAAAGTATTACAAAAAACAAATTGAAATTAAGCAAAGAAGTGAAATACACATAGTATTAATTATTTACAAACAATTGCCAGCCTAACCATGACCATAACTTAAAGAAAAGATACACTGGAAGAATTACCAA
The DNA here is from genome assembly GCA_036983795.1 of Megachile lagopoda. Lineage (NCBI taxonomy): Eukaryota > Metazoa > Arthropoda > Insecta > Hymenoptera > Megachilidae > Megachile > Megachile lagopoda. The sequence continues at coordinate 10,024,881 of CM072798.1, forward strand.
TGATAAAAGAAAGTAATATTCATAGGATGAAATGTACATATTAATGTTCTGAACAGTTAGAAATTGAATCAACTGATATAAATGTCTTGAAACAATTGTAACTCATGTAATCACGTAATTCAGAACTTTGACATGTAATCTGGAACATAAAAAAGTATTTTATTATTACAACAAAAAATATGATTTCAAACGTTTACTTCTTTAAGTAAGTTAAAATATTAATAAAATTGAGATCACGTAAATATATTTAAAAGTAAGTTAGACATTGTGCATTTTAAGCATTGAAAATTTTATAAGTATAGTCTGGTTTATGTTAACTAAGGAAGAAATTGTAATATTAATTTATGCCTTATTTAAAATGTAAAAAATAAAAAAGATATTTTGTTACTGAACTGTTGAAAAATGCAACACTTTGCATTAAACGTATCAATACCCACGAGTATCGAAGATATAACAAATGTCGCCAATTAATTGTAGGTTCCTATTTTAGGAATGAATCACCTTGAGATAATAATACATACAAAGCACAAGACAGTTAACTCCTTCTAATCTCTAATAAGCCGTGATTTTTAGATTTTTTCGCGAAACCGTACTAATAAAAAGAATACAATACTCGAGTCTCACGTGCAAGTACGACATTTTTGTCTTATTTGTCAGTGTGTCTAATAATTATGAGTAATCAAGACTGATTAAATAGTGCAAAAAATTAATCGAAGTTTAATGTAGGTATAGAACAAATTAACAAGTTTTGTACATCGATGAAAAATTTTTGTAACCATTCTTTAACTCATTTGCAACAATACTAATCTCACTGATCAGTCTATTTGTACCTACTGATATCAATTACATCTTTGAAATACCAGTATTATTATTCATGCAAGTAACCAGTCCGTTACGAATGGGTTAAATTAAATGCAATCGATACATACATGTAGTAGATAACTTTAAAGAACAATTTGTTAAAAGATATTTCATCAGATATACATTGTATATTATTTATGAATTCAAAAGACAACCAAACAGGAACATCCTCATGCAAAATGAATAATTACAAGTGGAATAGATATAAAAAGAACAAACAATTACATTCAACTAAGGGAAGAAAAAAGAACATACAGAGATCTACTGCAAAACCTTTTGAAACTGAAGAGGAAGCTACAATTAGAAGATTCCATGATGCACAAAGAATGGCAAGATTTAGAGCCAGAAAGAGGAAAGCTTTAGAAGAAATAAAGACACTTAAAACAGGAAATTTTGATAAATTTTCTGAATTAAAGAAGACTATTATTTTTAAAAATACTAATTCTATTGTTAATGCACCTAGTAATGCACAATTTCAAAGCAATTTTTGTACAGACAATCCATCAGTTTTTGCACATTCATCTTGTCAACAAAATAAATATTCTCAACTATTGACAGTCATCCAAGAACTAGGAAAAGATATCAAACTGACATATGCTGGTAGTAAAATTTCAGCAGAAAGAATAAAGATAGGAATTGTAAAAGCTAGACTACTGATAAAAGAATGTTTGTTGCAAACAGAAATTACCTCATAGTGATAGTAAACAATGTATATATGAATTATATTTTATTTATTAGAAGATTCTTAATAAGAGGGCTGACTTGTTTTTATAATTCCATGAGAGTATGAATAAACATCTTCAGTATTGTTAATTTCGAATGTTAATGTTTATAAACTTCTTTAGATAGAATTTAATAAACTTGAAAGCAATACTCAAAGAAATATTATAAAATTTAGAAATTCAAAATAATATAGAGTATAAAATTAAATTGAAATTATCTCAAATAGTTCGTCGTCGGAGTGTTATTAAATCATGAATATTTGAGTTCGAAAACATTACAAAACATGTATTCAGATCTATTCATAAACTGATTATTAATAATTTTGTATCATATTATATTGGAATGTTTTCGTGACTCAAGCATTCGTTGAACATACGGTTCTTCTCAACGAGCTCATTGTCTCACCTTGTCTGAAAGAAATCGAAGAAAATTTGTCAAAACTTTCTCATTCCTTAGGCACTGTTCTTTCAAAACACTGAGGAGATTTCTTGTGAGTCAGACATTTCCAAGAAACGATCATTTTAGCGAAGAAAAGGAATAAGAAAAATCGCCGTTATTGAGAATGGTAAGATAATCGAACATCCCAAACATTATCGTGATTTCTTGAAAATATCGAGGTATTTTAAGATGCAGTCGGTTCGGTCAATTATTTCGCAGTTACTCGGGTCGTACACCTGTCCGTCGTGAAGTTGCAGACGGGAGTAGGAAGGGGTTATGGTCAATAAACGCAACCACGTCACACGCAGCCTATCGGCGACCCCGCTTGGCCCCTTAAAGTGGCTCCGAACGAAAATCTTACGTGTCGGCCGATATTGCTTTTGTGCGTTTGTCTACGAGATATCTTAAGAAAAATTGAAGTAATTTTTACGCGAATGCCATCGATGTACACGTTTTGTTGTGATGAAGATACGTATATAAAATTGAGACCAATTCGTGACACGATTTAGCTTCACGGAGGGTTAATCGTACGTTTCGGTGAACTGACCGAATTGCGTCCGCCATTGTTGTGATTGGTGAACGTTCCAGAGAAGACGGCGTTCTTATATCGACGCGCATGCGCAGTTTGTGTTACTCGACGACGCTCTTCTTTCGAATTTTGGAAGACACGTACATACATACACACGAAGCGATCGCGATATACAGGTAGCCGACACACACACACACGTACGTACACGTATATGATTTCGAAAACAGTATTCGCCACTTGATTTTTGCGCACGTGCCATGGAATTTTTTGAGTTTGCTACCCGCGTCTTTTTACACATTGAAAATCGAATTAATTTGCATGCTTGTTTTTTTCTTTTCCACGGCGAAGGAAGCGGTTACGGTGTTTTTTAGGCAAGGAGATCCCGAGGTCGTGTCCTTTTGTTACAAGTACTAATAATTTTCAGTCATTGTTCTTAATAATTTTATATTTCGATAGCTTAATTCACTGTTTTGTGCAATTTTAATTCTTATACCTGTACAATGTGCAACAAATAGTTCTTAATTGTCTCGTTATATTATATAAAAATTACATTTATATGTACTCAATAAATTTGTTAAAAACAATATTTTCTGTCTTCATCTATCTTGATTGCACAGATGTTTATAATTTTGCAGATTTTAACTTATTGCTAATTATAAATACTTTAAGTTATTGATATTACATGTATAAGATAAATACAATGGAAAAAGTAATTATCTAATAAAATATAAAATACCATTGAATTTTTATGTCTATTGTTTTGGAGGACATCAAAAGTGGGTATATAATATGAAGCCACTGATTTGCCGATAGCTGTAATTTTTTATAATTAAATCATGTCTTAAACGATGACAATAATTATTATATCTCAAAATATGTAAATGAATATTTTTATGATTTGTTGTTATGATTGTGTGTTACAGGTAATATGTGAGATACAGAAATGATGTGAACATTTACATATAAAAAAAATATGTAAAAAATATTGATGAATACTAGTAAGAAACAATAAAATTAACAACGTTTAATTAGAAACGTATGCATAAAATATATTTTGTGAAAAGTTTGGTATTTGAAAGTTACAAAAATGACATTGTACACAGATGATTATATCTATGCTATGATGCATAATTATATGTTATGCCTAAGGCTAAGAAGAAACCTTACCTTAAAAAGGTAAGGGAGATGCGAGAATATAGACGCCAAAAATTAAGATTAGAAACAGAAGAAGAACGCGCCATTAGACTAAACAGCGCTGCGGAGAGAATGAAGAACGCCAGAGCCAAAGAGACAGAGGAGCAAGCAGCGATAAGAAGAATGCAGGAAGCTCAACGTATGGCTAGGCATCGTGCTAAGAAGAAGCGTTGTTTGGATGAAAATTTAGCAAGAGAAATATCAAAAATTGCTGAACTTTCAAAAATGCCTGATGCTGCAACAATAGCTCAAATGTCAGAGATGAATATGAATAAAATTTCTGCAGAGCTGAAACAAATGATGGAAAGAGGAAAGGTACCAGAGCATATAGTTCAAATGGCTCAACTAGCTGAATTCAGTAAGATGACTGAATTGAATAAAATGTCTCAGGACATGGCCAAAAGGTACGAAATGGAAAAAATGGCAGAGTATGCCAAAACAACAGAATATATGAAGATGCAAGAAATTGCAAAGATGTCTGAAATTGCCAAAATGAATGAAATGGTTAAACTTTCAGAAATGGCAAAATATAATGACATAACAAAGATCAATGAAATTGCAAAAATGAATGAGATGATGAAGATGTCACAGATGGCAAAGATTAATGAAGTTCAACGGATGAACGAAATAGCTAAATTAAATGAAATGGTGAAAATGACAGAAATGGCCAAATACAATAATGACATAACAAAATTAAATGAAATTGCGCAAATCAATGAAATGGCTAAAGAAATTGCCAAGATGAATGAAAAAACGAAGATGAATGAAATGATTAAGATGGCAAATATACAAAATGATATCACAAAAATGCCTGAATATTCGAAAATGGCAGAGATGGCAAAATTAACTGAACTGGCCAAGTTAAATGAGATAACAATAACAAAGTTAAATGACCCTCCACCACCACCACCAAAGGTACCAGAAATTCCACGGATTCCTGAACCTGTGATCACAGTGCCAAACCCAAGAAATTTACAAAATGTTCAAACTGTTCAAGTAGCGCAAGCTAGCCCATCCAGTACAATAAACTTCCCTACTGTGCCTGGACAGGGTAAATATGCTCAGTTATTGGTTATTATTGAGGAACTTGGAAGAGATATTCGTCTTTCGTATGCTGGAAGTCGTAGCGCGGCCGAGCGTCTTAAAATGGGTATCCAGCATGCTAGAATTCTTGTAAGAGAATGTCTATTGGAAACGGAACATAATGCACGGCAATGATCTGCCGAAATACTTAGTGACTAGATTTTTAGTCGATTATTTTACAGGATAATGCTATGTACATTGTATGAAGTACAGCAGTATATTTTAAAGGGAGTGTCTTAGCATCCACAAAAATGTGCTTGTACACGTAGCATTTATTATTTGATATTTTATACGACCAATTGTAAGTTTGTTAAAATAAATCTAAGCAGCGAGTATTTTTGAACAATGAAGAGATCATGATAACTGTAGTTTTGTAACTTCATATCACTTTTAGTAACAACTGAACTAACACGAAATGTGCATTTTTGTGGACGCCTAAAAGAAATTAATCATTCGATAGTGCATAATATTGGATATAAATAAATGGAAAAGGCGAGAAGATTATTTCCATCATTTTTTCTTTTTTTTTTTTTTTTTTTTTATTTTAATTAAAGAGGACTTTAGAGCGTTTTTTATATATAGAATACAAGTCATGAAGGAATCATTCCTTCTCATTAAATTATCAGTTAGCAAATAGAAAAATTAACGTTAGGCAGGGACAATTTGTACAAGAGCTTTCATTTATATTTTCTAAGAAAAATGTATTTGCAGTTTTGGTTAAAACTATGGGTACCTAGTAATTACTTACAATATACGTGCAGGAAAAGGTTGATCAAACAGAATGTACCTACGGAAAGTATAATCCTTGAATATAACTGACTACGAGGTATATCTAAATAAAAAGAAGCAATTTTCTATAACATTGTGTATTGATTTTATACCCTTTAGTTCTATTTAACCAATTCATAATTGGCGCTTCTATAGTTTTTAGTTCCTATGTTTTTCGTTGAAGCGTTGTATTCATTTTGAACAGCTTGCATCCAATATTCAAATAATAGTGGGGGAGGGTGGAAGGTGGAAGCCGATACGTTTACGAGGCTAGTTTTAATTTGTAGTTTATTGTATTTAACTTTTATTTGCATTTATTTATTAATTACATAGAATATACATTCAAGATTTATTAACGTATCGTTAAAGGTAAGTTTTATTAAGTAACACAAATTTGATCTAAGGTTATGTGTTGTTAAGGTAATGTTTATGTATTTTATCAATGTTTTGATTGAAACGAAAGATATTCGACAGTACCTTCTTTACATGTTATTATTGTAAAATTATATTATTTTATGCTATTTAGTTCTTGATAATTCAGATTTTCTTCATATATTATTTATTAGGGTATTTATTTAAAAAGAAAAGAATTAGAAGATGGAAGAAGAACGAGGAAATGTAGAAGTTCCAACAAAGGTTACAGAGCCATTGCTAAATGTACCAAATCCGAGAGCCCTCCAACAAACTGTTTCTTCTGTACCTGGACAATCAAAATATATACAGCTGCTTAATGTCATAGAAGAACTTGGTCATGAGGTTCGTCCTACATATGCTGGCAGTCGTACTTCTGCAGAAAAGATCAAGCGTGGTATTGTACACGCCCGTATTCTAGTCAGGGAATGTTTAGTTGAAACTGAAAAAAGCGCTCGTCAGTGAGATAGATGTTTTCGTGAATTCGAAGAGTACTTAACCATAAATAAGAAGCTCAAACGTATATATATATATTTTCTTTCAATGGACATGGATATTAGATGAAAAAATTACAGTAACAACTAATCTACCTCAAGTTTCTATCATAATACATTAAAGTTACATATAGAATTTAACAAAATTATTTATGAAAATTCATTGAAAGGTATATTTAGGAAAAGATACATTCATTTGATATTCCTTTGTAAATTCATCATCATATCATTTGTCATTACCTATTTATTCTATAATTTAATAAATTATTTATTAATTTTTATACTACCAAAGAATATAATGAGAATAACCATTAGGTGCCATAATTTATTGAAGTGTAGTTAGTATTATATGAGCAAGCTTAATATGTTTTTATCAAGATTATTGCTTTAATGATAATTTCATATAATGTATCAGATGATACATTCCACTAAACCTGACAATTTAACCTTTGTCAGAATTGAAAAATACTCATTTAAGAAAACTAATAGTACAAATTTGCTTCCCAAGTATAATAGAAATGTACATGAAATGGCAAAATGAAAGTCATTTATAACCAGTATAAGTATTAATATGTCATAGTATATAGTTATTGTAAGACATACATAAATATATATTTAAGTAATTACATATTATGGAAATATTTAAAGTGAGATAATTAAAAAGTTCCTATAATGTTTAAATGACCTATTGCTCAGAAATGTATACATGTACAAGTTACTATTTTTAAGCAAAAATTAACCAATGTCGTATCTTGTTCCTAAAGATTATAGTATGATCTCAATGATAATGATATACTCTGACCAAGAAGTACAATTTATATATGACTATACAATTCAGTATAAAGTATAAATATTTAATAACACTGTTCAGATTTTGACTGCTTTTGAATTTTGAAAAATATCAATTTCATAATATGCATATGTAAATGAATTCTTTTCACTAATAATGTTAATAATAATGAATACATTTTGAAATAATTATCTACATTTATGTAACCATAAATCTGTAGTGATTTGAAAATTGTATGTCATATAATTTCCAGTGATTGTAACATTTATAATGCAAAATAAAGATTTTTGTGCATAAACCCTGTAATATCCTTTTTATAATGATAACAGTCTGCATTTTTTAGAACTATATATATGTATTAGGATTATAGGATTTAATTTCTTGTTACAGATTAATAATTCAACCATGTTCCACACATTGGATAATTTTGATACAGAGTTCTCTGCTGATTCTGTTGAATGGTGTCCAATAGATCCTTTCAAAGATATATTTGTTTGTGGAACTTATCAATTAATGAAAGATGCTGAATTAAAGTCCAATGAATCGGTATCATCAAAACGTTTAGGAAGAATTTATATGTTTCAAGTTAAAACCAGTGGATGTTTAACATTATTGCAACAGTTAGAAGTACCTGCTGTGTTAGACATGAAATGGTCACATGTTAAATGTCAGGCCAAAATTTTACTTGGTGTTGTAAATTCTTTAGGATATCTACAAATTTATGAATTTAACAATAATGATAAAAAGAATTTGCAGTTATTAATAGAAGAAAAAGTTGCAAATGAGAATGAGGTCCTTGCATTATCTTTAGATTGGTGTACAGAAAAATATACAGATAGTAATGAATCGATTTCAAAGATAGTAGTTAGTGATTCAAAGGGTTGTGTATCATTGTTTCAAATAGATGGAAGTAAACTTAATAAAATTAATTCATGGCCTGCGCACGAATTTGAAGCTTGGATTACATGTTTTGATTACTGGGATACAAATGTGATATATACTGGTATGAAAACATTATCAAATTTTTTATTCAATTAACCGAATATTTCATAATATTAATTATATTTAAGGCGGCGATGACTGTAAATTTCAACGTTTCGATACAAGAATAGGATTTCATTCTACTGCTTTGAACAGAGTTCATGGTGCTGGAGTTACGAGTCTTCATAGTAATGCAACCCAAGAATTTTTATTATCAAGCGGAAGGTGTAGTATCAAGAGAACGAAATAATCTAAAAATAAAATTTGCATTCCTATTGACATTCTCGTAATGTTTCAGTTACGATGAAATTCTACGATTGTGGGACACAAGAAACCTGAAGCGACCTATTTCAGAAATTAATCTTGGCGGGGGTATATGGCGTTTAAAATGGGATCCATTCGTACAAAAATATTTGCTCGCAGCTTGCATGTATGGTGGATTTAAAATAATCGATTGTGAAAAACCAGAAACTGTATTCATTATTGGAGAATCCAATGAACATAAAAGCATAGCATACGGATGCGATTGGTGTTTTTTAAATAACAAAGAAATTGCAGAACAAATAATTGAAACAGAATCGCAAAATATTTGTTTGATTGGTACTTGTTCCTTCTATGATCATGCTTTAAAATTATGTTCCTTTAATTTAAAGAACTAAAGAAACATGTAATAAATGGAAACATAATTAAAATCGGGTAATTTTATTAAAATATACATTATTCATTTTATTATTACAATCGATATAATTACAAAAGTCTTTCGTTATATTTTTTGTTCAAGGTGATTGGTTAAATTCAAAGGATTCGCAGTGCGCATGCGCGAGCTAAAAAGTGGGGTTGGTTCTTGGCGTCGGTGTCGATGGACGCGCAGTAGTTACGCGACCCGCTGGCAGATGGCAATGTGTCGACGCGAACTGCAGTTCGTCGTGACCAGTTCGATAAAAATCAGTCGTTCGGAGGGGCTGTTTTGGCGTGGTAGCAGTGCTGTGATTTCTGTGACGAGTTCGTGTGCAGTGCCGCGGTAAATTATCAGTGATTAATTGCGGTGAGTAATTTTTCAATTCATTCAATATTTCATTTGCCGTGTTAATTTGTTACTGTGCTACTTAGCATCGCGAATTCTTCTTTTCTTGAACAAGAAAATCAGCTGTGGGACCGTGCATGTCCTGCCCCTGTAGAATGACCTAGAAAAGATTTGGCGCGTATCCTTGCAAAATTTTTGCAAGTAGTTTTACGAATTTCTTCGCGTAACCATCGGAAATGTCCGATTAAATTAAGGTTAGAGTACGTTGTTTTATTCGATGTCCTTATTGGGAGAAAAGCAGCGGTTAATTCTCCAAGCCGTTAGGGAGACCGTCGTGAGAGAATTTAATCGAGTTTCGAGACTGTCGCTGGTCCATCGATTCATTAGCAGATTCATTTGTAAACGGTGGCCGCGTAACAACCACCTTTCCGTATTTTCAAATAGTATTCAGTGACCAAAATTCTTTATACGTAAAAGATACAGTGTTTGATTAAACTTTACGATGTAATCAATTTTATTAACGTGGTCCATTTCAATGACCACTTTTGTGTTACTTCTTTTTGGTCATTTTTTGATCGAAAATGGCATTCACGATGCTATTTGCGATGTCATTTAACCACTTGCGTCAGGGTGGGGTGAAATACGAATACAAGTCATGGATTGCCGGTGAATTAAATACTAATTTTAATTTTTGTCACGCGTTGTTCTCAAATCCGTGCCTGATTTCTGCAGAATTAAAATTTCTTTCGTGAAAAGAGAAAATTGGCGAGTGTCATTTCTCTTTTCGAAGGCGCGAGCGTTCGAGCGCGAAGCTCATCTAACAGCTACGCTTCTCACTAAATCCGCCGAAGGTTAGCTCAACGACATATTAATTATTCTTCGCAGCTTTTGATTGTCGATTCAGATACAATTTATAACGGTGCTAATGCTATCCGTTTCTTCACCATTATTTATTCTCTGTTATAATTATTTTACTTCCTACCAGCAGCTTAATTGTGTTAAATCGTTCTCACGTTAACATTCAATTTTCGTAGATACCTTCTTTTTTCCATGATTGTTTCATTGTTTCAAGTACACGGATTTTCTAATGACAACTATCTAATTATCGTCATTTCAAAACGTGAATTGAAGTTGATGTGGTAAAAGTTACCTTTTTCCGTATATATGTAATGCGACCATTTGTTCAACAATATTCTGTTAAATGTTTCGATTTTCTTCTGGTTTATAAATTTGTGGTTCTCTAAGACTATTTTATTTTATATTAAAACACAGTACCGTTGTTAGTTCCGGGCAAACGGGGTACGTGCCCCGGGCCCGAGTGTTTAAACTTCAAGCTTAGAATTAAAGCAGTTTCGAATTGACCGCGAAAACATGGCGCGCCAGGATTATTAAAACATATTTTCTTTTGGTTGGGTGTTGGTATGTTTATACAGGTTATGAGATCAAGGACGAGTGGGATATAGAACGAACTGTAGACAACGTTGTTTAGGGTGGTCTAGAGTTTGTCAGTTTTTCTTCTATACGAGAAACAGGGCGTTGTCTTTTCAAACTACGCAGGACAATCGTATTTAATACTTCGTCCTTTATCGAAATAGGCAAATAGAAAAAAATAGATTTTATTGCTGATTTCGTGCTGACGTTTCTATTCACCATATAGGTACATAGATATGCGTGCATGCATGTTTCAATCGATCTCGTGCTGTGCCAACGTTATCACACATGAGAACGAAATGATGTCGTACATAAAATAACATAGAAATAAGAACATTTGATATATTATTCTTTGAACGAATTGTTCCTTTTTATACAGTATTTCCTAGACAAACATTATTTATCGTATATTGTAAACCATTAATCATACACGCGATAGATTGCTTGCGTGATTTATCTTATCTATGTTCGATTCATCTATGGCGTTCTTACATAGATATGTCTCGGATTAACTTTTATTATAAATAATTGATTTAGTGGTTGATAAAATAATACGGTATAATTTTCTATATATTTATAGGTTAAAAAATGTACGTTACTTCAATTTGACTCGATGTTGTTATCGATATATTGAATTATTGGGAACATTTTGATATTATCGATAGCAGCATCTCTCGAAGGGGTAAATCGATACTGTCAAATGAAGTTAATTAATAACACAACTGCTATTAATTTTGAAAAGAATTGTAATGTAATACTATAGTTTGACACTGACAAGTTAACTAATTATATAAATCTCTAATGAATTTTTAGGTAAATGAGAGCAGGAAGAATTAATGACTATCAAATCGAATTGTAAAGTAGAAAATTCATCATCAACGAAGTATTTGTATCGAATTAGATGGCTCGCTAGGTTTATTACGATTCTCGAATCGAGTAATATCGAATCAGAAACTTATAATTTACCGCTGACGCACAAGAAGCGACCTGAATAACTAAATCTGAAATATCTTGCGAATTGTTGACTTTTTTATTATTGTACTCTAATACTTTTTTACGCGGAATATTTCGACTAATCGATCCGCGTAAAAAAATTATATTGTTCATATATGAAATTATATTTTTTTTGTTCACATATAAAATTATAGCAAAGTTACTGTACTATTTAATCTTTTTCTTTTTTATCATATTTCTAGTGTAACGTGTAATATAACCAGTTATGCGATTTAAAAGACGTGAAATTTAATTGATGACAAATTTGTCCACAAAACATGTACCCATTTGTACATCCTGTTTCACATCCTTCATGCGATTTGTTTTTTCGTTTCGTGCATCGTTGCATTTTCGTAGACGATGTCGTTCACCACGTGTCCGTCGGCCGGAACACGTGTTTCATTCTATACGATACTTTCCTGATCATGTCTCCTGGAGATACTGTTATGTTCAAGCTGCGCTTTCGAGCTTTAAGCACCTTGTGGATATTAAAGCATAATTCAATACTAAATTTAACCGAATTTATAAAGTTTCTCTTTTACTGATCTAAAATCACAGAGAAACTTAGTTTCTAGTAAAAGTTTCAATGCGAGATCAATAATTAATTAAAATTAAAATTTCTCCTGTGTATAATACAACTGAAATTGTAGGAAAACTTAGGATTTCATGATCAAATATTTTATTTCCGATTAAATTGAAACCGAAGAGGCATATAATACGGTAATTAATCGTGTTTGAAATCTTTTAAGAAAACTTACAAGATTCGTAGGTTGAAGGAAACTTGTTAATTCCAATTAAAATTGTAATTTCTGTTCGAGCGCTACACAATACGGTGTATAAAGAAACTTAAAGTTTCTAACTCTTGTATCGCGGTAAATTTTGGGTCACGCGAAGTACGATCTAACGAGTTGTCCAATTTCTTACAAACCCAACAACGGAGGAGCTTAAAAGTTCGACAAGGCGTGCGGTGGAACGCGTGTTCGAGAGAATGACAAAATGCAGACGAAACTGTGCAATTACGTGGAAGTTTTTCAGATGCAAAATTACCAATACGATTTCATGACATAAAAGTATTTCAAAACACCGCTTATGGCATATCAATTTGTAGGTTAAAGCTTAGCAAAAATAACTATCTAAATGCCCTGCGAGTATTTTTAATATAAAATGGCTGGCTTCCAATAAATGCCAACAATACTCAACTTCAAAACGTATGAACTTTGACACAATTTCATGACATGAAAATGTCGCAAAGCGCTACTTATAGCACACGAAAAACTTCAATAAAAATGTCCATCAATGTTTCTAATAAAAAATGTCTGTAAAACATGTAAAAGCGTAATATCCAAATATCGTAGAATTTTAATGAATTTTAGTAATATTATGAATGTTCGGGATCTTTTGATTTTTTCGTCGTACTTTAATTTCCTATTATTCAAGAAATTCTGACTAGGTTTCGGAGTCGAGCCTCGGGCAAATTTTTTCTCTAAAAACGAAGTCTCCTTGGTGAAATGCGGACGCTTCAACTGTTCCACGGTTCTCGTTCGTACCGCTGGGAAAACCGATATTTTCTTCTGCTTTTTCTCTCTCCCGGTTACAACGGGGTCGTCGATTTTCCCGGGAGCAAAAGCGACCACGTGGTATCCCTCCAAAAAAAAAAATGAGCCAAGAGGAAGATGGAGAACTCGCGCAGCGGGAGCTTTGCAACTCTCTGAATGCTTCCACTTCATGATTCATCCATTCGTTTCTGTTTCCATCGATTTTCTTCCGTTTTCCGACTCCGGCTCTGCCTTTCGATTTCTTTCAATCCGAAATCTGCACCGTCGGTGCATATGGAATAAAACTAAATCGGTCGATTTTGCAATTCGTGAAATCGTATCGAGCGCAGTTTCTTTCGACTTTCTCTTTCCGTTCAAGTGAGAACATTTCTGAACGCCGCGATTTTAAGTCGTGATAATTGAAGTGTATTTCATGATCGTCGAATTGGTTCTCCTTGTTTATCGCTCGAGAGCGATTTCGGAAATCTATATACGATAATTATTGTAATTAGTAACAAACGAGTACAGAGTACGTTGATGGCACATCGCACTGACATTCAGCCCCTTCATCATTTCACGCATCGTCGCTTCGACGACGACCACGGAATGTCAGTTTTAATATTCAAAATGAACGAGCTCGTTCGCGCCGCTCTTTCTGACAATCTCTACTTCCATCATCAATATGAATACAGACGATGTGTTTAGATGCAAATACAAATATCCACGGTACTGCTACACACTTTTAGAATCCGTTAACTTTAAGGAGTCTTAAGTATATGTTTCGTCATTAATTAGTTTAGCGAAGCGATGTTCCGGATAGGGTTCCGATTTCATGTGTTGTATTCCTTCACGTTATATTGCTACGGGCTATATTAGCACACGTTACATTGCCATGGGTTATATTCCTACGAATTATATTACCACACATTATTATACTACCAAGAGTTATACTTTCACGCGTTATATCGCCACGAGTTGCATTACCACGCGTTATATCGCCAAGAGTTGCATTACCACGCGTTATATTGCCACGGGTTGAATTACCACGCGTTATATCGCCATGAGTTGCATTACCACGCGTTATATTGCCACGAGTTGCATTACCACGCGTTATATCGCCACGGGTTGAATTACCACGCGTTATGTTGCCACGAGTTGCATTACCACGCATTATATCGCCATGAGTTGCATTACCACGCGTTATATCGCCACGGGTTGTGTTACCACGCGTTATATTGCCATCAGTTGTATTACCACGCGTTATATCGCCATGAGTTGTATTACCACGCGTTATATTGCCACGAGTTGCATTACCACGCGTTATATCGTCACGGGTTATATCACCATGTGTTATATCACCAAGATTTGTGTTTCCACGCGTTATATTGCCAAGAGTTGTATTTCCTCGCATTATATCGCCAAGAGTTATAATACCAACGATTGTATTTCCACGCGTTATATTGCCAAGAGTTGTATTTCCTCGCATTATATCGCCAAGAGTTATAATACCAACGATTGTATTTCCACGCGTTATATTGCCACGTATCGTATTGCTACGCGTCGTATTGCCGTGCACTACATCGTCACACGTTGTACAATCTCGCATTATATCGCCGCGCATCATTCATGGCAAAAGCAGAGCATCTTTTGTTGTACGCGTTTATTGCATAAATAAGAGTTGGCTCTATTTAGGTATTGAGTAATATACCTGCAAGATCGTAATACTTATACGTCAAACGCATGGTAGTAAGAAACTCGATACAGAAACAGGAGACAGAGACAAAGAGTTTCAGACACCCTATAGCTGCAGAAGAGACTGGTCGTCGCCCCAGCTGATTTCACGAGCCCGTACAATCTAGTGCGATTCAAAAGTGCATGGCGACCCTTGCTCCAGTCGAGGGTGCACTTTCTCACCCTAGCCTGACATTGTTACCCGGAACCATGTTATACAAGGTGTCATTTTACTGATCGTAGCATCGAGAAGCTACTCATTTCACTGACTATATATCAACATTACATAAGATCTACTTAAACAGTCCATTCTCAAACAAAATATTAAAAATTACTACGTGTACAAATTAATCCTATGAATCTCTTAAATATCGCTTTAAATACTAGGAGACTGTGAGCGTGACTCACAGACTCTTAGAGACTCTTGAATTTATTTAATATATCTAAATCTGTATAGCATACATAAATTATGTAGTCTATGAGATCCGCGCTCTCAAGGTTATCTGATTTTATATTCTTCGATACATCGTAAATGCTTAAACATCCTCGGTCCACTTATCTCGCTTTTTATTCCCGTTCAAGTTCACGATAAATCTAATAATCTATTGCAAGAATCAGACTAGCATCAAGGGAAGTAATGATTCGTAATTTTGAGAAAAATACGGTGTCGTATTTTGGCGAATCACCCCATATGTACGCACGTCTAAAGAATGCAGAATGCACCCTGATATTTGACGTAGTCTGATTGTGCGATACCACCCCGTGCACACGTACGCCGAAATGCGCGTATTTGTATATCGCGCACGCGTGTTAAAGGTTGCGTTTGTGTATGGGTGGTTGAATCGATGGCGGTCGTATGCAAATGACGAGAACGATGCGGCAACACACGGAAGGATCGAGTTTGTTCGAATTCGATGATGCACGACTGGAGCTCTACTTGTATTTCCTTGGTGGCTGGATTTTTCGTGTTCGTAATGCGATAACCGAGGCTCGCCGGAAGCGGTCGTTTAATTCGAAACGATCCACCGCAACGCGGAAGGATCGGGTTCCTTTAAATTCGTATATATTTCACGAGCCTGCTTTTTTTCCTTTTCAACTGTTGTAACCTTGCGATAGCATTGGGTGTAACAAATGGGTGCAGGTTTCTAAAAAACTCCTGTTACCAGTTACATAATTTGTCCAATCTTTTAACTTTTCTCTGTCACATAAAAAGTATACCCGGCAGTATTCAATGTTAAAGTTCTAACCCGGCTTAATACTGAAATTTGGTCAAGTAGTGTCTTTGGTGTACCAAAGTTTGATGGAACTGACTATACACGTAACTCTTCTGTTAATATTCTTAACATAAAATGTCTGGCTGCTTAATTAAAAACGCCGGCGTGCATCGCGTAGGAGTTAAATGGCTTCTGCGACGCGAAGCAGTGATTCCAGCATCGTAGAAAGAGCGTCGGTGTTTCTCCATGTTCGGACAAACAGGATCAGCATGGTGGAAACGACACTTAAATCCAGTCTGCTCTTTCAATGTACCCGATCTACGTTTCTCATACTTGTTTCGTGCCTCTCTCTCTTTTTCACCACATCTTTACTGTTCATGTGCACACACTGCATTCCGTTACGTCGTTAAGGGCCCATTATCCAATCTACTTGGATATGTGTACACCTGCACTACTCCCATAGTGTCGTTAACACTCTGACGTTTACGTTCCACACTCTGGTGTTCAGAAGCATCCGGCGGCTTGATGGCTGACAGAATCGTAATTGTGGTAAGGTGATCATTCGCCGAATATAACAGTGGATTTGTCATCAAAATGTTACATTTTAACATACAGCCTTTTTCTTTCTTTTTTTTTTCTTTTTTTTTCTTTTTTTTTCATTTTTGGTTTCATTCTCAGGTCCTGAATTCTAGAATTGATTGAATTCCATTGAAATTTCAATGGAAGTTCTCACATCGATTCTAGGATAAGAATGTTTTAGTTAATTATGTTATGGGTTTAAAGAGGCGTTTGTTAAACTGAATTTTTTAACGAAGGTTGAAATCGAGTGAAAGGAGGAAGTCAAGGTTCGATTTTCCTGTAGGACATCCCCTTTTGCTTTCGTTTGATATGCGGCTGCTTACACCCCCGAGGGTGTTGCATTCGAGGGTCGATACGACGGAATCGAGTTTAGGCACGCACACTCAAACACGTTTCAGTACTTATTCCAGAAAAGGAGTGAGAACAGGACTGCAGAACATTTTTCAAGGAACTTTATTTTACTTCCTCGAGTTGTTTAATTAGACGTTACTATCTACTGAATAATGGATGCGTTGTATGTTTCCACGCGTTGTAATTTTACAGAGTTGCATTTCCATGCGTTGTTATTCTACTGTGTTTATCTACGTGCTGTGAAATTTACAGTGTTGTATTTCTGCTCGCTGTAATAATTCTATCCGTGTTGTATCCACGTGTTGTAATTCCTTCATGTTGTATTTCCACGCGCTGTGGTTCCCACCGTGTTGTAATTTTTGTAACGCGCTGCAATTGCACTAACGTTGTATTTGTACTTGCTACTGCACCGTGTTGTATTTTTACATGCTATTATTCCACTGTGCTGTATTTTTACATGCTATTATTCCACTGTGCTGTAGTATTTTTACTTGTTGTAATTACGCAATAATGTTGTATATTTTAAATTCTTGAGAAAAAAGTTTGGGGGGCTTTTTCTTCTCCCCGGGATTTGAACCCGGGACCCTCATATTTCTAATCCTCAACGCTACCGATTGCGCTAAAATGTCCATCGAAAATTTTAACTTTCGGAACTCCTTTTCACATAATCCAAAATGTTTTGCCCCCACAAGTAATATATCATTAATCCTATATCCCTTAATTTTATCTTCTTCCAATAATTAGAAAATATTCAATTATATGGTATTAATTCGTGGAAACCATTTGAAATTTCTATCGCGTTGATTGTATCGAAAGAGCGAAGAACACCCTGTATAATGATGTGATGGTGCTTCCGACGGCGAAGAAACTCGTTTTCTCGTTTGTCTGAATACTTGTCATTGAAATCATGCGTACGATGACGTCTTTTTGAAAGAACCGGCGGTGTTAATGTTTGAAGTAGTTTTCACCCTACGGACGTATGAAAAGAAACGAGAGGGAAAAAGTCTTCCCTGCAATTCCTTTGATAATTTCTCTATTTCCGGTTCTTTCGCCCCCGATGCATATTTCAACGTGAAATCGATGAAATCCTTCTGTCTGGAGCTTCAGCTTTAACAATCGTATTCTTTTGCTGTTGTATTGTACCTTTCCCATCAGAAACTATTTCCTACAAAAAATACAAAGTCCACAATCTTTTTTATTAAAAGTTATATAAAAATTCAGATGGTGCAAATTTTCTGTGGTGGATTCACAAAGTTGTTCTAAATATTGCAAATCTTATTTTCTGCGACTGCGATCGCTCTTCAGTTCCATTCTTCCGTGGATTACAATTTTTCATCTCGATACTCGAGACGGAATAAGTCGCGTTCTTAATGCTTTAACGGAATTGATAACGAGTTGTTCAATAGTGGAACGTACACGTATTCAATCGTGAAAATTGTATTCGAACGGATCGGTGTATCGGTGATATCTGAGAAAAAGAGTATTCGGTGGTGGGTCTTGTTCCTTTGGCAAAGTCGAGTAATCGTTGGCCGGATAACGAGCACCAGTGCTCCAGATTGAGAGGAATCGTTATTGGAAATATCCCGGCTCCCCCTTTGCATTTCCTATCGAGTGTGACCCGTATTTGCAGCACCAGCAGTCCCTCTGTTCTACTACGCTCCTTCTGGACGTCTTCCGAAGAAACCATTATTTACAGTGGCAAGCACATAGTCACTCGTAAAATTAACCGTGCACACGCTATGCAAATCTTACTTGCCCGATTAACACGAAACAGACGTTCGTGGATCGTGCTCTTTAATGGCGGTACAATAAATGATTATACATGAAATGAATACAGAACACTTTTTGGACATAGAACATTTTCTAGAAAATTAAATTGGAACATGTTCTTGAAAATTTATTTACAAATGTATTTGTTATTTTTTACGGCTTGAATAGTATCTGATTCATTAACTGAAACGTCTCTGTTTTTTCAAAATATCTTATAAGCTATCAGATGTAACAAATATACCCCTAAATTTGATCAGGGATTCCTATGAGGTTATTGTACCCCTTCGAATCCGAACGTTGCGTAAAATACTAAAAGATGCAATTCAACTAGCACGTTGAAATGAGACGACCAGAGAGCTCGACAATGAAGTGTACTTCTCTTATGTACCTGGTGCACGTATGTACACGTTTCGTTTATGTATACTCTGTCACGTGTTTTTTCTATGCACTCCTCGCTGCTGATGCACGCGTAAGCTGTTCTCTGCAGTGTTACACCGTGTTTCTTGTAATTTTATGCGGCGTGACGTTGTTCTCCGATTTGACGGAAAACAGAGAAGCGATTCTTGTTTGTCGTGTTCAACAAAAATTTGTTGGTCATCGTAGAAATACTGTGGATAGAAATTTGGGGATTCGCAAGTTTAGGAATTTGGAGATTTTAGGATTTCTGAATTTTTTATTTGGGTTGTGGGATTTTTAGTGATTTGAGGAGTTAGGGGTTTGAGAATTTGGGGATTTGGAGATTTGGAGATTTAGAAATTTGGAGATTTGGGGATTTGGAGGTTTTGAAGATTGGAAGATTGGGAGATTTAGACATTTAGAAATTTGGAGATTTGGAGATTTGGGGATTTGAAGATTGGGTGATTTGGGGATTTAAAGATTGGGAGATTGGGAGATTTAGAGATTTGGAAATTTGGGAACTGAGGACCTGAAGGACTTAGAGTTTTGGAAATTGTGGAGTTCAGGTTTAGATATTTGGACACCAAGTAATTTAGGAACTCAACAGAGGACGTGAAAATTGAAACTTCTGGGAGCTTGAAAATTTAAGAAATTGAATTTGAACAGTATAGTAATTAGTTCAGCATGGAGTAATTTACAAAGAACGATATCACATTTACCCGGTCATTTCCATTAAACTTCAAGCTCCAAATGAATATATCACAAACAACATTTGCAATACTTTTACATGATGAATTCACTTAATTTATGTCATAAATTATCGTACGTGACGGATCTACATGTGAGCGAGGTTGTAACACAACTACAAAGTGAAACTGAATGAAAGGCTGTGTCAAGCGATCGATTAAGGACTGTAGCAACGAATTGCTTTAAAATGAAACGTGTTGATGTTACTCGTGGCGAAGATTCACCACGGAGCTTCGTCAGGAAAGAATATTTACGACTTCGCTCGAATGCGTTCCAAGTAGGTTGGCGAGCGCTGGCTTTTGACCCACTTCAAAAGCTTGCAAGCTCTGGTAACCTTAAAACACTGCTGCTATTCCAGTCTATGCCTGTAATACACGTAGCACATTGCTCGATCGTTGCTTTCAACATGCGATTCGTGCGAAACAACCAGGGAGAGATCTTGATTGTTGGCTACCACGTATGTGGCAGATTCTACTCGACAGCCCCGTTATTTTTTATATAATCGACGGAAGTTTCGGATTTTTGTAACCAATTTTCAATTTGAAATTATAGGAAAAGAAATTTAGTTTAGGAGTTCAAGAACGTCTGGTGATTCAAGAATCCGGAAATTTGGAATTTTTTAATTTAGCAAATTTTAAATTTAGAAATTTAGATATCTGAGAATTTATGAATTCAGAATTTCAAAATTTAATAGTTTGAAGAATTGGGAATTTGTAGAGTATTGTAAGAACAAATTAATTGATCCCGTACCGACAATAGAATTCTCAGAAAATAGCAGGAAGTAAGATTTCACTTTTATCTGTCTATCAGTTTGAATAAATCAATGCTGAAGTGGTCGTATATCATTTTGCACTTCATTGCAGTTCGTGACTGCAACTCGCTTAAAGTCGAGTGCCCCAGAAATTGATTTGATCGATTTGATCGTGCTTTTTATTCTCGTTAATGCAATGTGGAGAACATTTTGTATTTTTTTTTTAACTAACGCCTTCACTCCGACCATAGACATATAATAAAATGTAACAATATTTTTAGATGCTGTAATTGGAGACGTGCAGTTTCTTTAAATATCTTCCGTGACAAAAGAAGCAGTATTTTATAAAAGGGGACCAAAGAGGAACATGATCATCCAGTATAGAGGCTTCGACTGAATGCAGACTCCCATTAACCGATTATACCCCATTATACGATTAACATTCTGAGCATTCCATTTCTTGCCCCGTCTAACTAGCCGACATGTGTATCGAATAAAATCTACTTTTACGCAAGAATTTCTGTTCGTACGTTCAGTTAAATTAGAATTTTATCTCTAAATAATTCCCAATGGGTAATATTTTGTACATACTTTTGTATATACTTCCTTTTAAATAATATATCAAAAGTCCTTATTACTACTAAAAAACAAAACAAGAACTCTTTTGATAATACTGATCGGTGGACTTTTGGAATTCATAGCTTATTGTATAGCACGGAGTACAATGAAATTGTAGCCGGTCTTAAGAAGCTCTTAAAGAAATCCGCGTTCCCGTATTTTACGAAGGCCTGAAAGAAAAAATCGGAGAATCTCAGGTGAGAGAGCTCAGGTCGTAATTACGCGTTGTAATTATCTAGAAGTATCATTCTTTTGTGCCAAGAAAAGATCGTTCGAGCTCTATTCCTTACGAGGGACTTCATATTGTTCTATGCTGGCAGAACGTCTCACGTTTCCCGTTGGAACTATACCACTATAAACCTGCAAATAATCTAAATGCTCTGTACTTCCTGTCACTGAAAAGGATCTATACAAATTGATATATCCTTGCATGACTTGTGATTCTATACAGGATCAATGCACAAAAGTTTCAAAATAGTTAAAGTTGTATGAAATATCACTTTTTAATTATGTCTAGTTGGTTTAGGTTAGGTTAGAATTTTGATATTTAAATCTACCTGTTCTTGATCGCGCATGCGCGTTAGTACGATAAACATGTCAATTTAGATACGCATTTATTACGCAGTACTTGCTTTCTTCTTAATAAAACATGTCCTTTAAAAATCAGTCTTATATCTTGTTTTTATATTATTGAAAACTACATTTTTCAACCCCTCAATGTGTTCTATTCTTACATATACATATTTTGAAATAAAATTATACGTGACTATTTCAATCACCTATTCGTATTAACGATGTTTCGCCGATATTATCGATAACGACAGCTCTACTCAGGCTCTGCCGCATTGTACTATACAAATGTATAAAGAATGATTATTAATCTACTGAAGCGTAAAAGGGAGAGCAAATGGGAATAAGAACAAATTGAATTGTGCAGAGCGTGGAATGATAAATGGTGGCGACCAGCAGCATGGTGTATGAAGAGATAGTCGGGATACGGGGCAGCTGACCCCAGCCGCCGCGCACGCTTTTCACGCGCGAGATGCCCCACAATTTGAACTCAGCTTCCGTCAACTCCGCCAACACGGGACCGAATCACCAGTCCTACAATCACCAGCCTTATCATCGACCCAATGGAGATGGACTCCAACCAGAGGTATTGTCCACGCGTTTCGATGAAATTCTAATGAAAATTCCATGAACATTTCTCAACAACTGACTCGCGGGAGGAGAGACGCGAGATCCTAACACGCGTGCCTGCCTTTCAACAGACTCGAAGAATGAACTCGTTGTTCGTGAATCGAGATCTATCTTATGAAAGAGATCCTCTAATCGTCGTCCTCGAGACGGAGAATTTAAAAGAGGGTGAACGATTCTTCTTTTCTTTTCTTAATGGAGAAATCGAGTTTTATTAATAGACCTATGTAATTTTAATTTACAGCGGTTATCAATTGAGGGGTTAAGAGTGCGAATGGCGTTTACTGATGAATTGACAATTTCTAAATTTCTAGATTGCGAAATATCCGCCCACACCATATCTACAGTATTTATCGTCGAAAGTTTCCATTTTTGCTTTGTAACAGCGAAACAATTCTTAGTATGGCGATTCGTCGTTAATTTTTAATTAGCACACCATGTGCGCTATACACACAACAAATAGCATAGCGTTTCTAGAGCATAAAAAGTAGTTTTAGTTTAAGGAGATTAAAGGCCTGAAATTGTATTCCTTTCTTTAAAATTAATAAGTATTCACATATACACTGTGTTTTAAAATGATTGTCTATAAATTTTCAAATATATAATATTTATAAAAATATAGTACAATAAATTTAGTCACATGACTTCGTTATTAATACAACAATATTATGGAAGTTTACTTAACGTAAACCATAACATAAAATTAAAAAAAGAAAATTGCGCTTATAGAAAGAGCCAGTGGAATTTGATACGTCGCATTTGCGGGGTGCACCAGCTGAAGTTGAGGCATTGGTGCATAACATCAAAGAGGTTGCACAACAGTTCCTTTACCATTGGAGAACATTTCCCATTGTTCTTCCTCCTCCTTTATCCACGTGCACGGAGGGTGAAGATACTCTTGCCAGGAAGAAGCACCACCTTAGGGACCTGTTTGTAGCACCTAGTTTCGATGAACTTGATTCAGTCGCTGTGGATAGCAAAGGTGAACCTAGGAGGTTGACCAAGAAGCAATTAGAGAGCATCAGCAAACGGGGGTAGGTATTTTAAATAAACTTCACTCAAATATTTTTCTCTCTATCTCTGTAGATAGAAGTAGTATCAGAACTTTTAAGCTGTCACGTCAGTGTGATCTTGCAGTTGCAATGCATGAATGATTAAGTCAACAAATTATTAAACTTGTTCGATAGAAATAAAATTAAGGTCTTCCTAAATTTTTAATCATTGAGGATATAAAGAATTATTTGTTTTTTTATATTATTATGTTAAGTATGGTTTTTAAAAATGGAACTGTATATTTTTTCAGATTATTTGAGGGCACATTTTAAGCTGAACTTAATGAACTATGATGCGTAGGAAGTCTGACATGATTTGATGACATACAAGTATCACATAATAGCACTTATGTCATATCCATTTGAAGCTTGATGGTAATCGTGTTGAATCTGTATCAATCATTCATATCATTGCAACTCATAGATTAATGACATTGATGTTCAAATTACAAGCGCTTCAAAATATAGTAAAACACGAGAAATAGTAATTGTATCCCTTAGAGTTAGATGTTACACAATTCTAAGCACAGCATACGAAGTATCCACTAACGATGTACAAGGCTTTATTTAAGACTCATATGATGCAAATGCCATTTCTTAGGGTACAAGGAACTTATTTGCATTAGAATAATCCATCGTCCTTCAAAATTCTCTTGGAGTTTTGTTTTTACCTTATTCTATATGGTCCATGCTGTATTACTTGTGCCACTAGAAAGAAAAAAGGGGTTGTAAATCATTGATAAGAATATTACAATTGGAATTGGATTCTTATTTGGCGTCGGTGGTATTTAAAAAAGAGTATCTTAATTCTCGATTAAAAAAAAGTGAAATAGTAAAAAAAGAACAACCTTGAACTGTTGTCTGGTTTACGAACGCACAACTAAAGATGTGTCTGATATTTTCTAACAATTTATTGTAAAGCTTTCAGAAGGAGAAGTACGGAAAACCGAAGAAGCTGAATGCCACTCAATTGGAGAGCATTCGAAGATGCGGGTATGTCATACACGTACACACACTAACACATACATACACACACATGCACACAGAGCAACCAGTTCACCCAAAACGATTGATTATTGATACCACGCCTTGTACAATAACTTAGGATCATTTTTCACGACTTCTCAGCGATCAAAAAGAACGATTATTCTCCCTTTAAAACTGTAAACAGGATTTAAAACAGCATGATGATACTCGTCTCCGTTTAAAATTTCCTTCCATTATATACATTAAATGTACAAAACATTGTCAAACACATCGTTGACCGAAAATTGTTATTATTGTTGTATGATTTACACAAAGGTTTTATGAACTCAATGCAGCTTTTAACAAACATAATAATTGTTGAACCGCATGAAAATAACACAACCTAGTTGCTATAGAATACAATATTTTAATGGTGTAGGTTGTCTTTTTTTTTATGTCCACAATGTTAGAATATGCTTGTATTATAGCCATCAATTCCTTTTAGTAGCTTTAGCACCATGAAAGAAGGGTAGAGAAGGTGATGAATTGAAGGATTGTAATAATGCACAGATTTCCTGTTGTGGAAACAGATTTTCATATATTTTTCAGGGTATTTTTCTTATTAACATATTCCACCTGAAGTATGATGTGTGAATTGTAAAAGAATTATACTTTTGCTTTTTTCCTATTTTTCCATGGAACATGTTAATACTCGTGTACATGTTAATATTTCGTTTACACGATGTAGACGTTCACGTTCTGTTTCTGGACCTCTCTCACCCTTTTGTCCAAGAATCGACAACTCTAACATGTGCTTCATATTTCAGGGAATTCGAAGTGGATTCAATCAATTTTTCTGGACAAACGCATCGATGGAGATTAAGTGGACTTCTTCAACGCGGACGAGACAGGAGGAGAGACGCATTGCTTCGAGATCTTGCTTTGGCAACCAGGTTCCTTGTGGTTACGGCCAAAGCCAGGCTTGTCTCTCATTGTTTCAGCGTTTCGCAGTCTTTGAAAGCATTGCTAACGGGACTGTTACGGTTGCTTGGTAAAATTCATCAAATATCATTAAAAAATATTCTTCACGTTCATTCGCAAACTTACTACGTGATATTTTCCTTGTTAGATATAACAATTGGCGTGCCATCACTTCAGGCACATAATCTAGATGCCAAAATCAAGGAAGAGAGGTGTCGATACTTGGTTGCAGAGTTAGTTTGCAGGGTAAACATTTTTTTTGCTTAATAACACGTTATGAATCTGTAAGGAAAGGACTCAAGTGGAGTAGTTCTAGTCCTTCAGGCATCGCTTATAAAGATACATATATAGGCTATGCACTTTTCAGCCGGAGTATGAAGATTCGTTGGAACTCCTATGCGGCTTCGTCCGGAAACAGCTTCGACGAGCGACCATGGAGAAATTTGAAGTAGAAAGAGAACTGTCGCAGTTATTGCCTATCCCTGTTCCTTTCGTGTTTGGAACACCTGGCGGAGCAGTGGTTGATCTTAGATTATTTAGCAGAGACATTATCAGAAAAGCTTTACCGATTCTAGTTGCTATTTTGGAGAGAGAGACACGAGGCTGGTTTCTTCATTTTAGAGAAAGACTGATATCAGAATTGAGAGCACGAAAAAAACCGGATGAAGAAATTGAAAGAGTACAACTTTTGATTATAATAAAATTCATTGATTTCATTCGATATGCATTTTTGTCACTTACGATGAATTTCAGGAAGTCAACGAAGCTGTTATGAGAGAATACCTGCAAAGAGTTTTCTCTAACATTTTGTCACATCCAGACATACTCGATTTAGGAAACGGAATCGCTCAACTTCTTGTCCAACAAGCACAATCCGTCGTATTGATGCATCGAGCTATAGAAACAGTTCAGCGTAAACTGTTGCAAACTAAAGAAGCACTGAGACGTCATATCGAAAATGAGCATCCGGTTCTTTCTCGAATAGAACCATGGATGCGTGATAGAATGAGAGAGGTGGAAGAGAAGTTTATAGAAGAGTGTGAATGGAGTGCTCACGAAGAAGCTCTCACGCTGTGTACTCATCAAAATTTGCAACAAACTGTTTATTTTCTTAATCGTGATTTAACGTTTATGAAGGAGGTATATCAAGTTTGAAACACCTTTGTTTTCTTTGTTATTTCCTATGATTACAATATGTTCTTGTTCCTTTTAGAGAGAACCAGTTTTATTAAAAGAACTGCGAAAAGTAAAAACGCCCACTAGGAGCTTCCAATGGCCAACACAAATATGGCTTCCAAAAAATTGGATCATCAGGCGTAATTTTCAAGGCCAGTCTGAAATCATACCGACAGTGCTGAGCAATACTCCTACATCTATTACCACGCCCAGAGCTGATCCAAGTCAACCTGTCTTCTTAGTTGAACGAGAAATCGTGCATACAACCACAACAAGGTATATTGCAATAACATAATCATACTTTAAACTCTTGAGAAGTTACTTTATTCGAAAACGTTTGTATAGGTGGCCTATGTGGCGTTGGATCAATTACGTTGCTAGAACATGGTGTTGGACTTGGAATGCAATGTTCCTGTTAGGTGTAGTTGTACCATGGTGTAGTCCAGTCTCCATACGAGCTCTGTTACTTGTGCAACCCTTTACCCCTGTCCTAGAATTGAGTCAACTAAATGGAACTTTATTTCCCAGAAAATCGTCCCAAATGCCCACTCTTTGTTCTCGGTTAATTGCACTTTGGAGACATATTAGCAAAAGTCGAACACATTTTGAAACTGAACCGGACACTGGTACATTTATATAAGAGTATAATATATAATGTATATAATTGTTTGATTGCTTCTTAATTTAATATTCCTTTTATTATAGGATTTATTGGGAAAGGAATGACGAGGCATTTAAATAGGCTATGGAATTACGGCGTCAAGGGTCTTTTAGGAACACTCATCATATTATTTGTTTTTCCTATCGTGTGTGTGATCACGAGTTTAGGATCGCTTCTCATTGCGCTTACTGCGGTTTTATGGTATGTTGATCGTATTATCTTTTCAATTATAATATCAAATTTCCAAATTCCCAGTTTTCCAAATTTCACAGTATAAGAATTGTTTTCTATGAAATACTAACATTTTACTGAATTATTTTAGGATGCCTTTGATTACTTTAGCTCTGCACGCGTTTATGGCACTTATAATGGATTTGGATAGTCCAGAACCAAGTAGAAATCGATACTTTGTTATTATGGAGGCGTTAGTTTGGAATATTGGTATACAAGGGTGTCTGCAGCCAATCGCAGCATTAATTGTAGCTCTTACTTTGTGCCCCATCATTTCTTTTGTGATACTTACAGGTATAATTTTTTTCGCAATGACATTGACGTAGTACGTAATATACATTCAGCAGAATTATTCCAACTATAATATTATGTAGTTGCTGTGATACGTTATTGGATTAGAGTGGTCTGGGACACGACCATGTTCCATTTAGTAATAAAGAACAGGGGTCGTATACCTGCCAGTGATAGTTTCGTGGTTAAAAGAATAGCTGGACCAGGATTAACATCTGATTATTATTATCAAGTAGGTATCATTAATTGCATGTACTGAAATAGTCCGGAAACTAAATAATTCATTGTTATTGATAGATTAGACCTGAACAAGCATTGGCCGCATTTGAAGCTAAATTAGAGCTCGATGAATTACTAGCTTTCCAGCAAGAAACAGAACGGTTAATTACCCAACCACAAAGAGATTTCACTCAATTTGTGGAGGCCTGTTTTGGTCCGTTCGCTGCTAGCCTTGCCAAAACAAAGGATCCGTACAAATCGCTTGAAAAGGAAGCCAAAGATCTGATTGCTGTATTACACGAGAAATTAGATAGACGTAGGAAAAATTTGCAAACTGGTCTCGGAATGGTTGTAAGAAGTAAAATAAAACTTACTACCTTCGATTTGAAAGTAATTGTTCATTTAACTACGCGTTGGTTATTTCAAATTCGTTTATAATGTTAAATTTACTAATATGTTAATGATGTGTAGGTGGTGATACAACAGGGGGCTCTCATGTTGGAACGACTTTATCCTACCCACGTCTTCGCCAGATTGACAGGAAATGAGGAGGACTTTTGGGAAAACAAAGGCTTAAGTGTTGGTGACTGGGCCGGCTTAGCTGGACTTATGTACGCGGACATTTTTAGTTTAAATTTCCTGCAACCCCTTGATGACGCAGATACCAAGTTCAGATTAGAACCTCATCCTGGTGTGGATCTGTCACGTTACACTGATATGGTCCACAGTACTGAACTTGGTGGAACCAATGGCCCAGATTTACTGGGGGCTGTTTACGCGCCACGCGGGAACATACAAGTTTACAGCCCTTACTTAGAAGTCTCAGCTTTTAACCCACGAGCTAAACAAAATAGTAGTAGCAGGAAATCTGACAAACGATGGTAAATAATGTTCAGAGTTACTGTGTTTTTCTGTGCCTACCTTTTAAAGAAATTCAGAAATAATGACAAAAAATGGAAATACGGTAGTTATTCGTTTTACAGTGATACCGGAGGACTTCTGACATCTACCAAAATTAGAAGACGCACAACATCGACAAATGGTACGACAGAAGCACGCTGGCAGCCGTGGAAACGACAGATTCGTCCTTACAGTGCGGAAAAGTTACTTATTCCGCTTCCTATCCCACATCCAGCTCACATAGCTGTTACCATTCACAATCGCGACTCCGAAAATCCGATTCCACTCGATTCAGAACTCTGTCAAAATATATTGAGAGCGATAGAAGAATCTCCTGGTGAAATGTCCACTGAATACGTTAGTCGTTACAGAGGAGCAGCTGATTCCAGTTTCGATTCTGTAGCTTCACATTCTTCAGTTTCTGTAGAGACTGGCTTAGACAAAGATAACGAAACGCAAGAAACGACGAATACAGAAAAGGAAGGCGAAACGTATCATTGGACATTATCAAATTGGGGTGGCGGCATGACAAGAAGAAGAAACAATTCTGGATCTATAAAAGTCGATTTAGCATCTCCAGAAGACGTTACTCTGGACACAGATACCACCAGAGTGATGTTCAGTACGTATGGAACAACTGTTTGAATTAAATTTACTATTACACCAGGTAAATATACTATACATAATAGGTGCGAGTAGAAACAAATAACTATTTGAAAAAAACGAACAATGTAGATTTAATTATGATCTTTCGTCCATACATTTTTTCTTTTTTTTTTTCAAATTTGCATTTATTCATTTGACTTCTATTCTTATGAGATAGATTAAGTCAAACTTCCTTCTTGTGAAATTTATAATTTGAACTTGCGAAACTTATTTTATTAAGAAACGTAAGTTCGAGACAATATCGTTTTAGATACAATTTAATTGTACTTGAGAATGTAATTTGAATATGTTTTAAATGAGAACATATTCAGCAGTTGCGAACAAATTTTTTTCATTTTTTAATTAAATAATATCTTACAATTTTACTAAGCATTACATTGGAACGTGGCACAAAATGCATAAAAATATATCAAAATTTTACAAGATAAAATCAAGTATAAGGACAACATTTACTAAATATTCGAACAAATATTTATGGAAGCTTTATATTGATTTATATATTATTATATATACTTGATCAGTACACTGGTATCAATTACAACACAGTAGGATATTCAAATGTGTTATAAATCCATCTTTAAGTTGATCTTTGATTAATTTATAGTTAATCAGTGATCACTACCATAAGTATTAATTTCTATAAAAATTACATGAAAACTCATGGTTGATAATAATGATAAGTATAGAATGCTCATCTGCGAAGTCTGGGATGTCATTATCGATTCATAACTTTTATGTATACAGGTTATAAACAGAGCAAATAATTAGAATTTTAGCATATAAATGGCAGACGCCATTCTAAAAAAAAGCCTCTTTAAATCTATGTTAAAATTATACAACATTCTTATTGATATATTGTACATAGGTAGTTAATTGTATAAATAAACTTGTTAATGTAATAATATTTCAAAGACATTTTCTTGTTGTTTACGCTAAAGGCCATTTAAATGAATATGTAAAAGTTTGCTCCCTTTTAATATCTAAATAAGTAATGCGAAATGAAGTCGTAAGATTATTTCATTTTAAAGCATTTATCAAATTTCAAGCTGCCAGTATATCATATAATCTGACAGTAATTCGTTAACTTAAGTTACAGTTAATTTGCATTCTTTTGTAATATACATGTAAACATCAATGAATTATTCTTATGACAATTAGAACTATTAACCATTAAAATTAATAAATTTCCACTTCAAAATTACATTGCAAATATAAGAATGACCTCTGGATAGAAATATTTTAAACGCCTAAACATTTCCCTGATATTATTTAAGTGTGTTCTTCGTTGTTTTTAATCATAATATTGTTGATATATATATATATATATCTATAAGTTAATTAATTAATTGCATCGTATATTTCTATGATAAAAGCAGTGCAACTGATGAATTATAAGTTTTGTCTTCTATATATTGAAAGTGTTGAGACATACTGTGAAAGTGAAAATTTTCAGTAATATGAAAAGAACGTTATACAATCTTGAAATTTATAACAATTAAAATCGCACAATATATATTAATGACAATTGTAATATTTTTCAAAAATTGTTTGTTTAAATTATAATATTTAAAAACTATATGTCTCGATACAATTGAATGAAATAATACACACTATATGGATCTGTGTATGAAAAATACATTTTACAGAATATCATTAATCAGAACTTTAAAAAATATTCACTAAAATTCGATGAAAATCTTAATAATAGGTATTTAAATCTAGATGTCATAAAGCGTAGGAACATTAAGCGATAAAACGGTTATACAATTTTTTGACCAGTTTTTGTTTGCTGTCAAATTAAATAATAGTTAAGAAACTAAGCGCTCCATTTTTAAAGAAAGGCACATTTTTAAAATTGCCTTTGAATTTACTACTATAACATATAAGTCCATCCAAAAGAAAACATCCAATGAAGATACTGTTATAGTTCTTAATAACTATACAGTTAATTAATAATTGCATAATATCCATCCAAGGAGTGCTCAAAATTAGTGCAAACCTAAGTATATCAGATGGCAAACAGAACGATGCAATATGTCAAAGTAAAAAACTTAGCTAATGAAAAGGTACATTGGATATATAATTACTTGCATTGCAATTCAGAATTAATCGAATAACACTGACAAAATTTTGTGTAATTCACATGTTATGTAAATTTGATTTTTTAGCATTAAAGGCAATGATTATGATCGTTAATTCTTTGAAACATAATTTTAAAAGAAACATGCTGTTAATAACTGTCTGCTCCGTAAATAAACTAAACGTCTAAGTATATACAATTTTTTCAATGGCAATATAAACACATTAATCTTAGAAATTATAATCTAAATGTTTCAAAGGATTATCCGTAATTACAGAGATAAGCGAAGTTTAAGGAAAGAAAATCAGAATAAAATACTCAAAATATTATTTCTTATGAAAAGAGAATGATGCATGATGACAAGGAATCAGTAGTATGTATTATTATAAATCTAACAATTGTAGGAAGCATTGTATTATGAATGTAGCATTAATCAAACATGCATACGTACAAACCAAATGTGTATTATTTTCATATACTGTAAAGGCATTATATTTTTATCAGTCTGATGAATGGTTCACATTTAGTTTGTGTCTAGGTATGTTAGCGTACTACAAGACTTTCTTTAAATACATGGTAGACAAGAATATAATTGTACAAAGTCAAATAAGTTGTAAACAAGAGTAGTAACGTATACATTTGCAATATTATTGAAACTAACAACAAAACTTGGAAGTCATAACTAGTTACAAATTTACATAGAAACTGAAATTACGTATAGGTTAATTCTAGCTTCAATACATTATTTATAATTGTCATGCTATTGCTAATACTTGACGTACATTTTATTTTTAGCGAATTTTATTAAATTGTAAGCTGTACAAAAGTATGATTGCGTAATATAAGAGTACTCGCATAATGTAACATAGCAAAAACATTTATTTACAATTTATTACAAAGTTTTAGTTTAGTGATTATTTTTTATCACAAACTATTATTTATATTATAACAATGTAATTGAAATGTCCTTCTCAACAAAAACATTTGAAATCATTGTATGTAGACATTTTCCTTAATATTATCGCATTTCTTTACGTTTTTGTACACATTAAACTTAAATATGATGAAAGAAGAACTTATATTTTCATGTTTATCCTTTTAATTATTTTTTACAAAATAGTTAAAAAGTAAACAAACTTTCTTTATATGTAGAAATGTCAAATTTATATAATTGATAGCGAAATATGAAAATCATAAATAAACAATTTAATAATGAGTTAATACATTTTAAGACTAATATGAACAAACGTTTATTAAAAAATAGATAAATATATTACTGCTGTCATATTATTTTTCAATGTTGACGAAAGGGTTCTATGAAAGGTTCTACTTTTATTTCAATATATACAAAAAATTATTTTAAATCAATTGACGTATACAATATTGGTCATTCAAAGTGAAATCATTCTCATTATGCGACGAATTTTGGTTCATTCTACGCATCGCGACCAAAATAATGCGCATGCGTGCTTACGACGTTCTAACGCCCAGCGTGTATACTTAGTGATCCAAATTTCCAAAACCCCAAATTTCTAAATGTTTATATTACAAGATTCTAAAACTGCAATATTCTTAAATTCCAGAAGTCTCACTTTCCTAAATGTCTAAATTTCTAAATCTAACCAGTCCTGGTCCATGTTGCTAATTGTTATCGATATATTTTATTCATTGTGTATATATTTGACAAAATACAAAGTAGGAAATCTGAAGTGAGCTACATTGCGCAAATCGAGCATAATTTCTTGTTGAACGAGCACTAGGTAGATAAAATTTACTGCGTATTTTTATTTTGATTGGTCGCAAAACTTGATGCTTCAAGAAGTCGCAACTGCGCATGCGCTAAGGGATGCCATTTTCTGATACACCTATCGTTTGGGCGGAAATTGCAAATATTCTAACAGTTTACGCGGAATAAGATGTCCAAGAGAACAGGTTATACATTAAGCGATATTCATTTCGTAAACCGTTTATTCAATATGCGATAAATTTTGGTAACCGATGAGGTACAGAAATTTAGATTATTTTTTGTTCAAGTGAGAGGGGGAAAGTAAGCGAAATCGTTGGAGTGCGACAAGGTCGTGTTAAACGTTGCACGTCGCAGTTTACAAATCGCGAAACGTGGTCGAGTAAGTTCCGACAATCGTCACCAAGGAAAAACTATTGTAGCTGACCGTACTCAACAGAGGTATCTAAATATGTATCAAGATCGTCGCAAAGAAGCGATAAGAGATGATTCATACGTGTAACTCGTACGATAACGACTTACGGCAAACAAACGTGTCTGTGATGTGTAGAAGATCGTGTTAAGAAGATCAAGTTGTGAAACTTGTAAGATCAGCGACCAAAAAAATAATGTAGTTTGAAACAAGTACGGTGTAAAAGTGAAAGCGATAGTGGATAAGATCAAAGTCATTAAAATCCCATAATATTCTTACGATGAAAGAAACGAATACATTAGACATTCCGAAGCGTGTCTATAATCTGACATTCCTAAATCGCAATACAAACTGAATAGAGCAAGATATTCGATAGAAAATTATAATCTTCTAAAATGTAACAGATTTGTATTGAATTACGCAGCTGTTTATATTGAAAAGGAAGGAAAAGAAATACGAAAATGAAGTATGTTTGAACAACAAAAATTTATTGAACTGCGCATGAAAGATGTCTGTGAATGTGTACGATTTAATTTTTGAAGCTTGCAGGAAGTGATTAGAGAACGACGACGTAATAGAACATATTAATGGAGAAATATCGAGAACAAGGAGGTAGTCGGTTTTTGCGAAAGGCACGTCCACACGTTGCGGAATTGACATCGGCGAGAACGTAGCAGAGAATCGGAACTTGATCGAGGTCGAGAATCGATCGTTGCATTATCAGCGTCCTATTTTCCCTGAGCAAACAAAATGTCATATAGCATTATTAGGTATTGAAAAGCAAGCAGAATCGAACGAAGAAGTGTGAGAAGACTTTTCAGCCATAACACCGGCATTTGCAAGAGTGCGTGTTTATGTGCGAGCGAACCAAAACACCAATGACCTTGAAAGAAGCGGGATCACGTGACGTGAAAGGAGCACGGTGATTGGACGATCGAGGCGCATATAACGCGTATTGCGTCGTGCGCGCCGTGTGTCCCGCATTCCGTTTTCGATAGACGGCTGAGGTTACAGCGGGGAAAAGGGACGATAAAGAGACTACACGACGGCGACGACGGCGTCGACGACGGCTACGGCGACGACGAGGACGACGTGAAAGACGAGAGAGAGAGTGCCGTGTCCGCCTGTACGTCCGTGCGTGTGTACGCGCGCGCGCGCGCGCGTGTATATCTCGGTTGTGTTGTCCAAGATGAAGTCCGACTCTAAACCTTTGTTGACAGCTCAGGCGGAAAAGGCGAATCATTACACGTAAGTAAGCGGCCGCCGGGCCGGTCGCGTGCTACGTGAGAGAAAGAGAAAAAAGTGAGATCGGAATCAGAGGCCGAGAATAAAGTGCGTGGATCGAGGATAAATAGTGGAGTGAATAAACACGAGATTACATAAAAAGAAAGTAATATATATAACGCGTATACGTAAATAAATAAATAAAAGAAAAGAAAAGAAAAGAGAACGGAGAAAGAAGGGAGGGCCGCGAACAGCGCGGCATCGACGCGCGCGTCAAAATACGCCACGAAATAATGTGTAGCTCTGTGGATTCGCATTCCAGATACTTGAAGGAATTTCGCGTCGAACAATGTCCCCTCTTTATACAGCGCAAATGCACACAACACCGACCGTTCACGTGCTTCAACTGGCACTTTATGAACCAGAGGAGGCGCAGACCGGTGAGAAAGAGGGACCGCACCTTCAACTATAGCGCCGATAATTATTGCACCAAATACGACGAGACCACCGGCATATGCCCAGATGGAGACGAGTAAGTTTATCTGTTTGAAGATGAGGAAATGAATTTCTCTTTTGACGACGGGGATCGTCCCGTCGGTAGAAGCCATTCAGACGAATGGTGGTATATTTACTGTTCATGTCAGATGCATCGATCTGTCGCGTCGCACTGCTCGACCATGATCTCTTTTTTCAGTTTCGACTCATTAGCCCTGTTTTACGTTCTTCGATTTTGTCGTTTCTCGTCTGCACCGATTCGACCGTGAAACGTACAGTGTCGGGCATAATAGGCTTCCCTAGGGAAAATGGCGATACAGGGGAAGAGAGCTCTACCATTCGATGTAACACCCGAGAATTGTCACGTAGCACGTTTAGTTTGCACAAGTGGTGGGGTCTTCTTTATTTATAATTTTTAAATTAAAATATTTGGACATTTGGGATTTTCAGAAATTTTTAAATTTGACATTTGGGAGATTTGGATATTTGAAAATTCAGTATAAATTTTTTTGTGTCAATGTTTACAAACAAGTGCTGGGGGATTTCTTGTACGTCATTTTTACTAAGGAAGCCTACCATGCTTTGCACTATACAATGACAAACACCGAGATTTTTTCTAGTCAAAATGTCAACGTAGGGAGAAGCTCCTCCACTCTTTTGTTTTTCATTGATAAATCTTCAAATGTTTAAACTAAAGATCAGAAATTTTGTAATGTAGAACTGTAGAAATTTATATAATCGGTAACCCAAAATAGAAGGCAATTGGTGGGAGGTTCCTCCCCTGTACCATTTTATATCCAAAGGAACCTTATGTTGCACCTGAGTGTACCATTTTGTTGCTTGCCATTCCGCTCGTATACATATACGTACAATAAACGTATTAGAAATTGCCCTGCTATTAAAACGTAAACTTCTCGTTTCCATGCCTAGAAACTACATGCAAATCAGTTTCTAGCATGAATGAAATCACGCCTCAATATCATTCGGAATAAATGTATGTTAAGAGAGAAAGAAAAAAGAAATATACGATTCTGTCGTGTTTCTTTGTGTCGTTGACACGCGTGTGTTGTAACGCGCATCTGCGTGGTAATGCATAACGACGTAACTCTCGTCTCGTCGAGAATAACCTACAGTTACTTACAAAATTGAGCGCACACGCGCTATAAAACTGTGTCTTGTACGATTAAAACAAACAATTTTTTAACAAATCAAGTTCTTTGTATGCATTATATAATTTTAATTTGGATGATAGGAGGCAACAAGGCAAATACAGAATTTAAGAAGTTTAATATTGTCGTGAAGTTGCATGGCACTTGATGAAGTTGAAAGTATTGTATATAAATAATGACCATAAACATTCGGCATATGTTGTCAAAGGATAACTACTACATACTGGTTCAAAATTACTATACACTCCACCATGGTCATCGGATCTAAATCTAAATCTATGCCACAACGTTTACAAGTTATATGTTCAAATGCATATGCAACGATGTATTAAAGTCATAATTATTAATTAATATATGTAACTGTGTTATATGTATGTACTCAGCAATAAAATGTATTATGTACATTTCTTTCTTTTCTGTATGTTATGATTATTTATTAACACTGTACATAATACACGAAAGAAATGTGATTTATGAATGAATTGTTTGTTAATCGAATGACTAAGATTTTAATAATGGATATACTCCCAATTTTGTTAGTAACTGTAACGAAAACGGGTCAATTTTGACGTAATTTCTTATGACACGTGCGCGTGGTGTGCATATAAGTTGAGACGATATAATCGAAATACATCGCTGTACTTTCGCATGTTGAATTTTGTATACAGCGAGAAAGCAGCATGGAAGTAGTAAACGTAGCCATAATAGTTTCACCTATTTACGTGCATCTCGAAACGATCTTCACGTCTATTCATTTTGCATCGCCTTTTATTTTCAGAACCCTCTTTGTACATTGTAATATATCGTTGAAAAAATTGACACACGTATAAGTTACATTATTACGCATAGATGTACATATGTATATTGACGCACCCGATTATTTCATTTATATAATTAAGAAAACAAAATCAAACAATTTATTTCTTACTTGATATAGTTATTTGTAAATGCCTATTTCCGGTTTCACCATATCAGGGATTCCCAAAGCGTGGGCGACTTATTAGATTGTGTTAAATATAAAAATTAGAAAGTTGTAGAATATTTTTTATTCAATATTTATAAAAAATTAGCATTTGCGAAAGTCTTGTCCTACAAAAATTTGGGAAACCCTCTGCACAATCTTTTTCACAAGTGACTTTGAATTGCATAATTCATCGGTAATCTCTTGCTTACTCATAGCCACTGTTTTGAACTAAAACTGCCCGCACATTTTTTAGTCCCTTTATTATACATGTTATCTTCGCTTTTTATTATCCCTTTTTACGTGTTCCATTATTATCGATCGGTGTTTTCATTTATATTTTTATTCGTGGTATATCCCATTGACGTAACTAAGCAAAGTTTAGTGCGAACCTGGTTTCCAAAAACTAGAAATACTGACGCCTGCCCCATGTAGCGAAGTATGTAAGATGTAGGATACATCATATTAAAAATTTAGAAATTTTCAAACGGCAGAATTCTTAATTTTTTAATTTCCAAAGTCCCAAGTATCAGATCCCCAGATTTTAAAAGCTTCAAATTCCTAAATTTCCAAAAATGTGGCCGTGTGTCAGCTCTGTTAATAAATCTAGGGTCACCTGAAAAAAATACTAGTTACGCCAATGGTATACCCTCCTTTTTGACGTTGGTTTGTATTAAAAAAATGTAGTAAGTTATTTTAAGGTTTTTCAGATTTGATTGTTGCATAGAGTTACGTGAATCTTCTCGCGGGTAAGAATTTGACCTAAATTCTACAAATGCAAGGAAAGGAAATAAAAAGGTTACGTAGACGATGGAATTAGTCATCTTTCGTATTTAACCGTTATTTTTCAAATGTAACAACATAATACGTATATATTCGTGCAATCGCATTAACTCGAAGATTAAAACGATTCGTCATAAGTCGTGTGTTTGTCTCTTCTTCTCGTGAATGTATGTATATGGTTATTCGTAACCGCCATTGCTCATGACAGAATATAGCTACCGTCGTCGGCTGCTAACCTGTTGTCATCCATTGTAGATAACCCTACTAACGTAGCTAGACATTTCTCTATGGATTCCAATGTAGCTATATCTTGCGTAGCCATGTTTAATACACGTTTCCAAACGATTTTCATTAAATTTTATTCGTCGATATTTTAACGGATAATAATCGTTTAACAGTAAAATGGTTATGTACAACAATTTTTGAAATATATAGAGGTTGTTTATATTCTAAAAATATAACTGGGAAAATGAAAGGCAAAGATATTTATGTAACAGTGAGGTTATTGACTTCTTTCCTTTTTGGTGATAGGCTTTGTATAGAATATCACAAAATTTAGGTCAACAAGGATTGTGAATCATTTAAATTGCTAAGAGTGAAGATTTGTTTATATATGCATTTAAGAGGTCAAGAATATGTATATATGTATTGTTGTATGTAATTTTTTCGCGTAAAAACAATGCGCAAGATACGTAGAAATATTTACAAGTTTAACATTATTCAAATAATCTTCGAATATAAAATTTTAATAAGACGAATGATTCTTCTTTTTATCGAAAATCTTCAAATAATGCTCAGTTTAAACAACGTTGTATAAAAATCGTTTAAAACGAACAATTGGATAAAATTACTGGAATTATCAGCAAGAGCAATGCAACCTTGTTATCTACTAATGAAAACAACAGCAACCATTTTCTTTTAAGAAGATATTAATAACACGATGTTCAACGCTAAATAATGTTCCTAAATAACACCGGGAATATTTATAAATAATTTTTATCTTAAACTTTCTACGATACCGCTAGTCAGATGAAATGAATGAAAAAGTTTTCACTGCACTTTTTATCAACTTTCGAAACGTAACTTTGTGCATTGCGCTATATACATACATTTTTATTTACTAATCATTTAATGTAGAAACTACGTCTATACGTACTCGCGTAGGCTTTAAAAATGTTATCAATACTTTTTCCTTCGAAAACATAAGCTTGCCAGCGTTATTTTAATTGATAATTAACTTGTGCGTGACTGCGCTTATCGTAATCTTTCCAAACGTTTGATACTAGAGTTATTAATTATTACTACGTTGATAAACTTTCATATTTTTTATTTAAACGTGTTTATGTCTAATTGCACAGATTGAAAATTGAAGAAAATATAACTCTGACACTGCAAATTATAATAGTTTTTTAATTTTTTTTATTACAGTTCGATTATAAATATTACTGACATTTTTATTCAAGTTGATACTATGTATTGATTTCTTTTATTTTATTTTTGACAACTCGTTATACAAGGTCATGTATTATTCGGCCGAAATTCAAGAATGATTATATGCCGATATCAATAGCAGTCGATAAGCGATATTAAAATATTTATTTTGGACACAGTGTATGGATGGAAATATCCGCGATCGGTTTTCCCTCCAAAATATCCAGTGCCTCGAGTTTCCAAACAAAGAGCCTACTGATATTGATTTTCTCTTACGTGGCATGGTGGCAACAAAGAATTATACGTGGTAATATCCTTGTTGCTTCACCGTACAAAACATTGAAACTATTATGGCGAAATTATCGTGCGGGAAACTATATCGAAATTTGTATTAAATCTCGTAGTATAATTTAAAACTTTACTTTTACTTTTCTTAACGTACATTGATAGACAATTTTATTTAAATTGATTATATTTATTGAAGTAGTAACTTAGAGCAAAATTCGTTCTCTTTGTTTAACATGCAAAAATGAGCGAATTTAATAAATAATTGTTGCTATTAATTATTTAGTAATAATTTAGTTTTTAGTCACATTTCTATTTGTTTTATTTACATTTATATTATAAGTCAAAAATTTGGAATCACTTACTAATTTCTGTTAAAATCAAATTTCCTAATAATCTTTTCACTGAGAATCATAAGATAATATGAAATTGGATACAGCTAAAAAGTTATTGCCAGAATGCTTGGAATATATCGGATCACTGTCAAAAGCAAGAGTGGTTTGTTTGGCAAAAATGCAATTTAATGCAAACAATAGTACAAAATATAAACAATGTTGTTGTTTATCAGCTTTTAACAAAAACTTTCTCTTGAAGATATCTTAATTCATGTAATGATTCCAAACTTTTGACCAGTAGTTATATGCGAATTGTAATAATGGATTCAAACTAATTAATATTTTATTTGTTGTTATTTAGGTGTCCATTCCTTCATCGTACCGCTGGCGATACAGAGCGACGCTATCACCTGCGCTATTACAAAACTTGCATGTGTGTTCATGACACTGACACACGTGGATTTTGTGTTAAGAATGGTCCTCACTGTGCATTTGCACATGGCAATCATGATCTACGTCCTCCTGTTTATGATATCAAAGAAATACAAGCGCTGGAAAACCCTGATTCTGACCCTAATTCATCGTCAAATGGACCAAACATACTTGACAAAGAACGAAACTTAATGAATGAAGATCCAAAGTGGCAGGATACAAATTATGTGCTAAGTAATTACAAGACAGAACCTTGCAAACGTCCACCAAGACTCTGTCGACAAGGTTATGCTTGTCCACAATATCATAATAGTAAGGATAAGAGACGAAGTCCACGCAAGTACAAGTACAGGTAAGTATATCTATAGATTGTCTCAATATATGTTTATGAAACCTTATAAAGTCAATTTTTAACAGATTAGAATTAGAAACAGGAAAGGATATTATGACTGAAATCATCTGAATGCAGAATCTATACTCTTAAATCTATTTTGTGATATTCTTACTATTCTAAAGTTTCATGAACCCCAACTGGGATAATATGTCTCTTCTATGAGTGAAACAAATCAAACTTTTCTTGCAACTTATAATTTTCTTTAAATTTAGGTCAACGCCGTGCCCTAATGTAAAACATGGAGAGGAATGGGGTGAACCAGGAAACTGTGAACAAGGAGATGCTTGTACATATTGTCATACACGTACAGAACAACAATTCCATCCTGAAATATATAAATCTACGAAATGCAACGATGTTCAACAAGCTGGTTATTGCCCGCGCGGAGTCTTCTGTGCTTTTGCACATGTTGACCGTGAGTTTACCCTCATAAATCGTACGTAAAACAGTTACTACTACTTTAGTAAGTTCAAAAGATTCGTGTTACAAATTGTTTGCTGATGCAAGTAAAATCTTTAATCGCTTCGTATGCAATTTAACGTAATTAAATTCAAATAACGCCAACTTTGAATTACTAACTTAATCAGAACGCTTGTATCGCTTTCGTGTAAAAGCATATCGGTATTTTTTTTTTGCCTTTGAAAATACAATTTGGTAAACGTAGACGTTTTGTAAGTGATATACTTAGCGTTCAAAATTGCTTCTCAAAATTGATATATTGGGACGTTGGTATGGTGTGCTGATGGAGCAGTGTTGCCAACAGAAGAAATGAGCCTGGCGAGGGACATGGCGGTACCTATAGATTGTGGAACCAATCTGGCAGATATTCTCAGCAACGCGCTTCCACCCGATAAGCGTGCTCATGACAAAGATAAACCGCTTAGTGATAGCAGTGTAAGTTTTGAAAAGTATTTGGTTACGAAGAAAGTTTGTCTTTACTAATGCTATGCAAATTTTCAAATTACAGAATGGAAGTGGTGAAGTATCTGAGTCGGCAAGTACTAGTAGCGTTGGTAGTAACAGTTCACACAGTAAAGCTCCTGGTGCTCAACTGCATAATTCTAATTCCAATAACACTGTAAATACTTCCAATCAGCAGAAGTTAACGAGCATACTTTACAATCCCAATTCTCTTTTACAAGTTGTAAGTTTAGCCATTGAATTTATGATCATATTGATGCAATCAATGATAGTATAGCAATAACTTGAACTCCAAAAAATATTTAACAGGGTGAAATACGAAAACAAGTGGTTGCTATAGATAGTGATCCTTTATTAACAAAAGCTGAAAAAGCTCAACAGAAACAGAGTCTATACATTGCTTACAGCTTGAATGGAACCCTAGGCAGTCATTCGTTAGCAACTACCGTCTCACCACTTTCAAGTTCATTTTATCCAAGTGATACTGTTGAATCCGTAGTAGGTGAGTTACATTCGGAAGCACAATAGAAAACACGTTTTTACTTCTTTTGTTTCGTTTGTTTTTGTTATACGTATTATCTGTTATTTTCTGTTATATTTTTAGGAAATGCATTAGATGAGTTACATCTAGATGATCCCCTAAATTTAGTA
The DNA here is from genome assembly GCA_036983795.1 of Megachile lagopoda. Lineage (NCBI taxonomy): Eukaryota > Metazoa > Arthropoda > Insecta > Hymenoptera > Megachilidae > Megachile > Megachile lagopoda. Next base: position 10,067,950 of record CM072798.1, read on the forward strand.
GAATCAATTCATAGGGATACTAATTCACCAATTAGCAATTCAATATCAGCAGGCCTAGCAAGTTCTGGATTATTGGGAAGCTCAGCTCCAGTTAATATTCCTGGAATGGCTGAACGTTCTGTTCTTACTAATTTTTCGCCATCAACATCCAGTCCACTTCAACACTTACACTCAACTGGTTTTCTCACCGGGTCCAGATTTTCTCATCAAGATTCAATAGAATCGGTAAATGAAACATTTTGTTCTTTTTTATTATTTATATATACTGGTATGGGATGCTTCAACGTTGTTCTAACATTTTATTTTATTCGAATGATTTCAGACAATGCCATTTATGAATCAAGTGTCAGATCCATTTAGCAATCACATTTCACAACTTAGCAGTTCAGCTTCTAAACTTAGCGGATTTAATAGTAGTTTATTTGATTTCACGAATCAAGGAATGTCTCCATCTCGTACGCAACCACTCCCAGCATCACCGTTAGTCAATGCATTTTCTATTAGTCCAAGTAATACAGGATCTTTATCAGAGGTAAGGTTGTTTCCAAATTTTTAATTCAATATGATTCCTTTCAAAATAAAATTTTGAAATTTGTCTGGTAATAATATTCAACAGGTGCAAAGGCTCAGAGAGGAATTAACATCGAGTCGTGCACAATTGGCAACATGGGACGAACGAATTAATCAAGCTAGAGCTGCTTGTGCTGCATGGCAATTGGAGAGCGAAGAAGCCAAAAGAAAAGCAAGTATTGCTGAACAACAAAGAGACGAGGTAGTTAGAATATCTCATTCGTACTCTTAATAACAAATGCAATTTTCTACATGAGTATTTTCTATTACCACGTGTTGTCCATTATTTTTATATACCTTATAATTGTGAATGTAATACTATTTAACAGGCCATGTTGCAAGTAAAAGCACTGAGGGTGGAGAACGAAGCTTCTAGTGGTGGCCCGTATCTTCACACTTTGAGAAGAACAAGTGAACTCAGATCATTATCTATAGCTGCATTAAAATCAATTCAATCGCAGCTTCGTTCGGATCTCGAAGAAGTAGAAAAGGTAAAACAAAGTTGTCATGCAGGTTTGAACAGCTGGTATATCAAGCGATTTTCGAGTAATTATTAGTTGAATTGGAAGAGGATGCGAAAGAATTAAATTTTGTAACTACCTCATCTTCATCAGTTTTCTTCTATCATCTCTATCTACATGTAACATTAGCAAATCAAGAATGTTTCTTGTTAGTCGTAAATATTAATTTTTGCGACCAGTTTAATTAATGAAAACACTATAGGTAGCTCAGTCGTTGCCGTTCCAGGTGCTGTACAGAGAAACGGCAACAAAGTGCATGGTTTGCGAAGAACAAAATCGTACTGTTACTCTCTCACCATGTAACCACTACGTGGTCTGCTCAACGTGCGCTCCAAACCAACGTGAGTGCCCGTACTGCCAGACTCCGGTTGTCTCCACAAGTTAGGTCCGAATATTTCGTTGAAACGCCAATTGTTATATCTACGCTCTTTTTCAGTAACAAGGACGAATATTCTCAGAATTTTAATGTGAGTAGTAATACAATTTCATGCGAATTCAGTGTTTTTAAGAATGCGATGGTATATAAATGAATAGTTAACAAACAAATTTTGTACTGCATGGTACACGTACAATCGCAATAGAAGAAACAAAAAATTTTATTGAATATGTAATTTTGACTATCGCCAAAGTGAATGTGGATGTGATAAGACTTTACGAAGTCTCTATTTGTCATACTTGTGTCAACAGTCATGCTGCTAATATAGCTGTTTATAAAGATTGAAATATCACATCCTATATAATTAAGAACACGTATTATTGATCTTCAAATGAAAAAGAAATATTTAATATATAATTCAAAATACATTTATTAGCAGGGTGCTAGCTGAATAGTTAGCATTAATAACACGTATGTGTGCCAGTTACACAAACACATGTAGCGTGAAAGGAAAAAAGAAGAAAAACCATATAATCGTAAATGATGGACAAAGTTTTGGGACCTCTAAAAGTATATATTTGTTTAAAAATTGTAATACCATAATTAAACGCAACAACAACAAACAATTAATAATGTCCCAAGTATAATAGTTATGGGATAATTTTCCTCAATTGCTGAGCTGTTAAACGTATGTCACGCGAAATAATGATATTTCTATTATATTTAAAGCTATATTTAAATAGGATTTTTCAATTGACCCGTACTGATGGTAATAATACAAGTATTAACAAATTTTATATCTTTGGTTGAAAAGGTAGTATTGATATCTATTACATATATATAAGGAGCATATGATTTCTAGACTTTTATACAAAATAATAAAATTGCTCATATTTATAACATGAAACGAATTGGAATACGTCAAAGATGTGTAAGATACAAATAATACATTTAACTATTTCATTATTTAAAAGAAAATGAAATGGTACGTGTATTGTTTTGATTCTTATGATATTCACTCTCACTATTCTTTTTGTCTTTGTTATATATAAATATATAAATGAATATATAATTTTTTTTCACCTTTTGTAATTTCTATAGGACATACTCAAATTATTATTCATAAAAAATTTTTATACTTTGGATACATCGAAGAATATAATAGTCAGTAGTAAAAATTTTTATATAAGTACGCTTTCTTTCTTTTCTTCTTTCTTTTTTTTCTCTTTTCTCTTTTTCTCTTTTTTATAGCTAGTAATTATAAATCATAATATTAGTCCTTGTATCTGTTTCATGCCTTTTCTATACATGTAGTATATTACAATTTTAAACTTTAAGTATGCTTAATATATAATATATACATTATATACAAATACACACACATACATATTATACACTATATCCTTACTGAAATTAAACATTAAATTAAATAATGTGTGATAGCAATGAAGAAATGTAATTTACGACGAAAGTACATTACTAAATTAATTGAATTGATTGAATTCAATCTTTCTGTTATAAGTTTTTACATTTTAGGTATAAGAATATTACGGATATTTAGGATTTTTCAATTTAATCAAAAGATAAAGATATAACTTATATTTATGATACCAAGAATATGATGTGACATACGTGTTACAGCTCGATATTTATGACATGCAAATTAAAATAGAGCATGCCAATTAGCTTTTTTCAATGGAACGCATCAAAAACGCGTTTTATATACCGGCTCTATGGAATATTTTCATTTTGAATATGTAGCTGGTGAAAGATCACTATTATGAAATGATTATACATTCATAATGAAAGAAAATAAAGGTAAAATATTGCCTAAAAGTATAATTGACTAGAATAGATAGGACAACATTATCAAATTTTTTCCTCATAGACATAAAATGTTACAATAACCAATTTTAAAGACTATTATTTAATATTTACAATATAATTAAAAAATTATTTTAAAATGCATAATACCCTGCACAAATTATATGCGAACAAACAAGTATATTTTTTATGGCTATAGAATACTTTTGAACCTTGTTAACCCAATCGAGATAATAGTAGTTCAAACAAGAATTAAAGGAAAGCAAAAAATACTAGAGGTTTCATTGCAACAAGACAAAGGGGGTATTATAGCAAACATTACTTAATTATTTAATTATTTAACATCCAACAATAATACTGATTGTTGTGTTTCTTTTTTCTTCGATTACTTTCATAGTTTAATATCAAAAAGTGAGGCCAAAAAAGAAATAAATGTTTTTATTAGGTCCGTTTTTATTACAGATTATTAATATTAAAATATAATAGATGTTACTAAAAGAAAAATACAATTTTGTGTATCATGGTATGAACGATCTCGACGAACATGAAGATGGTGTTTGAAAGAAGGTTGAAGAAATATGTTATCGAGGTGAGGATGGAAATGAGACATCCATTGATACTGACAAAAATTTAAGAATTTAAACAAAAGGAATAACGCTGTTACAAATAGATTATATATTATATTACATGTAGTGTGATGAAAAAATATAAATATCTTGATTTCGCTGCAGATCGTATGCACCATGATACAATTTTCAAAGTACTATTTAGAATTTAATCAATTTAGCACTATAATAATGCATTTTTCAATTATGTTTTTTAAATGCATTCTTTATAAGTACAACAACCACAGAGCAAGTCTTTGAAAAACAAAAATATTTATTGTCAAATACCTTGAATATATTTTATCTTAAAGATACTATTCTTCGTTTTCTGTTTCCTTTTTAAAATCGTCGATTGTTACATTGTTATTATTACATACCTCTAAAAGATGAAAAAGAACTTTCACTACCTTCCGATAGAAATAGTAGAAGATAAAACAATTTTAATATGGTAGCAATTTGTTGCTAAACGTACTTGTAAAGAATGCCCATTTCACCGACTTCTCGTAATCATGATGTTCTCTCTAGTAGATTATATTTATATAAATACTAATTATGGAAGTGAAAGATGGTTTGTGTTACGCTTTAACATCAAATGTGTACTTGTTTGTGTAGTATATGACATATAGTATCAACACAGATACTATATAGATGAAACAATGTTATTTTGTATAAAGTTAGAGTGTATCCTGATTACGGTGAGTTGCGTGAAAATCTAGGAAGGATATTCCTGAATGATATATAATATTGAATATTATAAACAATACAATATATGTACTATTTTACTTATAACAATAACACAATTAAAATATTATTAATAAGAACATAAATTATTGTGAAAGCAACAAATTTAGCTACAAAATAGGGTAATAGGAGAATAACAAAATAAATTAATTAGCTAATACTGTGTATTAAAGAAAACATACAGTTGAATATTTATATAGTACTGCCCAAGTTGTTGGTTTCGGTGATTGCTTTCTCTTCTTTCTGATGCAACATGCATTCATAATGTGTATAATTTTAATATATCTTTAGGTGCTATCATTTTTGTTCTTTTCCATTATCTATACTTTCATTCAATTTAACGCGTTAACTGGTACATTGCCCATTTATGAACCCATCATTCATATTATCGAAACTTTTTTCATTTACCTAATCAAAAATACTTGTATTAGGTATTTGAAATTATGTATAATAGAAACAACACAACAACGGATAAAAATGAAAATAGTACAACATGACAGTTAACACGTTAAGTATCATGCAGAAGAATAGTACTTTGAAGTACTATGCAATCTTGAATATGTTGAATCTCATAACTGTAAAAACTATATATGTTTGTAAACTAAATGTTTCAAACGATTCATTGTCAAAGTATTTAAGAACAATTTATGATCAATTGGATTTTCGTTGAACACTGCACAAAGAAAACCAACAATAGGGCAGGATCAAATTGAACAATATATTTTTGACAAGTTACAATAATATAAATACAAAACGTTACATGCTCTGTTTTGTGCGAATGATTCTTCTCCTGTGTTAAACATTATTAAAGTCATAAGAGCCATATTGCGAACGTTTATTTATGCACTAGTTGAACGTTGAAGAGATTGCCTGTTGTTTCATTTGTCGAAAGGATTTGTGATCAGATATAAAAAGGCAGATGATGGTTCCTTAACATCGAGGGAGAATTATCTGCACATTCTGGGCGGCAAAACATACACATAATCATTAGATTACTGTACAATAATGAATTACGTAAAATAGTAATATGTAATATCTTACAAAAAAAAAAAACAAATTTGCTGAACATTTATATTACGATTTATAACTAAAGAATACTTGCTATAAATCTGTATCACCTTTAATCACTTGTAGTTTTGATATATGACTAATGCATTTGTTATTTAGATATAGTAGCAGTATATGAATTCCGATAAACAGTACTCTGACTAAAAAAAAAAAAAAAAACAACTTGATTTGATTCATTGTAGAATGTGTTCTTGTTTGCTACAGTGACTGCTCAATATTGTGGGAAACAAAGAAAAAATAGTTGATGCTTTATTTTTTTCTTACTACGATTATCATTATCACTGTTTCTACTTCATCATCTGCTATTTTCAGTCTTCTTCTAACACATTGTTTCATTCATTATGCAAACGTGGACACATTGTTGATAATGATCCAATTTTATAGTATCTGGTGTTACTGCAATTATTATGTGAACGTATGCTCTTTGAAATATTCGTATTATTATCCGTTATAGTATTGCAAAACTGCTTAGATTGTAAACTCGTATATGATTTTAATTGCACAAGCTTTTATAATTGGCGATTTCCTTCGATCAATTAATAGTGACCTCCCAAAACACGTCCTGTTTGCGCCCTATTCCCTTTTCTTTGATAATAATGAATTGATCAGACTGAAATTACAGAAACACATAACACAAAGTATATTAAAAAAAAAAAAAAATGATCGAGTTCTACGGTACTGATATCTAAGCATTTTTGTATTTAAATACGAGGTAGCAAATGGCTGTACAACTGTGATTATGTAATAACAATTTCTCTACTTAGATCTTATCGTTCGGTATGTCGGTATTTATGAAGATATAAATATTTTACATACGAGGAAAGGCTGTAAACTTTTAATTGTGCGATCGCTCGTTGACGTAAATCTTCGAGGTGCATCTTTTACGAATTATTAAGATTGACAACTAATAGAAAGAAAAAAAAACATAAAAAAATAATACTTGCACATTCGAGCATAAAATAAGAGCAAGCCCATACAACTTTTGAATCATTAATCAGAAATTGCACAATGAAATTTGTAAGAATCGTGAGAAAATGTTTTAGTAACTTGTTACTTATGCATTATTTTGACATGTTTTTTTATAAACTTGCATTTCACTTGATGCATTTTAATACTTTACTGTGCACGAATATTGTATCTCAGTTTTCAATTGCATTTTGTACGGTAAAGGTTCATTGGTATTTTGATACAAGTAAAAAGATTGAAGTAGTTTCATTAAATTATTAGCTTATACATATTCTTAGAAAATTGTCAGTCATTTGCATCCTCATATTGTTAAATATCAATAATTACTGTCAAAATAATGTTGTAAACTGTAACACGAGTTCTTACACTATTCTTTAGAAAGATGAGAGTTATTGGTTATTTATTAATTACCAATTAATGATTCATTTAAAGTCATTCAACTAATTTCAAGTATTAAAGAAAAGGAAATACACAAATCAAATAAATAAAAACAAGTAGTAACGTGCACAAGGTACAATCTGTAAAAACAGTGCCATTTTTAACAGATTTATGAAAGTAATAAAGTTACGTTCTACGAGAAATGAATGTGATCTGTTAATGTTTCTAATTTCTATAAATAATTCTGCATTTCTGATGTGACGGAGGTTGACACACTAAATTGTTTGTACCAGTTGATTGATCTCATAAAAATTTAAATGCATAAACTCTTACTTGATTTATAATACAGGGAGAAGAACAATATTAATGGCAATTAATAACTATGTTTAACATTTGTGTAGTTTTAAAGCTATCCTAATTTAACTTTTTAACATGTAATTGATAATGTTGAACGCAAATTGAAAACATAGCTTCATAAGTGGTTTAATGTTGGAAAGAGTGAAGCATACGGTACAAGCTGTATTTTCAATTTGCAATCGTGTCATTCAGATGTACCTTTATATGATAAGTTAAAGTTTATATGGTACTTTTATATTTAACCAAGCTTGACAAAATTTGATTTGAAAAATTGTTTTATACTAACTCGATTTCCGCGCCTTAGGTATGCAGGATTATGTGGAAGTACGCCCGTTAAAATATTTTAGTATTTTTGCAATATAACAACACCGTCTTCCGGTATAAATAATGTTTGCATATAGCCTAAAGCGCAGTAGTGAGCAATTTAAAATATTGCGAAAGAAAGAAATGTTTATTATTAAGCTTGTCATTCTCTTACAGTGCAAAGAAACAAAACTACAAACAATTAATATAGATTTAATAAAAAAAAGAAAACAAAAAATATATTAGTATTATTATAAAGCATGTGTACTACGATAAGAAATATTTTACTTAACCTGTTGTACGACCGAGAAGATATTTTCTGAAACAAAATGTTCCATTTTCTTAAAATACAAAGCTGATAAACAATGTATGATATATAACTTTTTAAACATCAAAGAATAAGCACAGACCGTTCGTACAACATACTTTCTCAGGGTGACCACATTTTGTTACATGATGTTATAAATTGAAATACAATTTAACAGTATACTTTGCAAAGTATCTATTCTATGAGATTGAAGGAAATAATATCGATACAGGTGGTTAAGGTAAATTTGCAACTGCATAATAGGAATACAATTGACACTGTATTTATAAAATTCACAGTATTATAACTACCATGTAATAATCATTATAAATATTGTACTAATTACTGTAAAAAGGAAATTATTGTTAACTTTATGAAAATTATACATGAATTTATAGAAAAAAAAAGCGCTCTAACGAATCAAAAATTGAAGAGTAAACAATTACAAAAGATCTTAAAGAAGAAACCATTGGTGGTCACCCTGATAAAAAAGAAAAAACAATAATAATTGAAACAATATTTGCAAGATAATAATGATAGACTATAAAAAGAAAAAAAATCGTGGATATCTAAGATTGTTCTGGTTGTGGTTACTTCTGTACATGCATTTTATAGAATGATTGTGATTCTGTACACGCTGAACTCATATCATTACTAATTTTTCTATGGATTCAAAGTTTATATGTATTTAAAAATGATCTTAATACATAAAGAGTTACAATGTTTACTAGAGGCGGGCAAAATTCTATACTAAATAAGAAATAATTGAAAATTACCCATTTTTAAATAAATAAATATGTCTTATATATAAAATTTTGAAATCTTAATGAAAAAAAAGAAAATGTACAATAATTGATAAGTTCGTTTATAGTTACATTAAGGCATTTTATTTAAAAAAAAAAAATCATTATTTTTATCGATTATTAAATCTTAAAAATAATGATCTATTTTTTACAAATATTTCATTTGAGAAGTAGGCAAAGACAAATATAGCATACAATTTTGTCAATTTGAATATACGTCTAATATGTGTACTCTATGTTTGCATGATTTATACTAAGGTATGTTCATATAATTTTTAATATTTTGATACAACAAAGTATAAAGATATATCTAGTAACAAAAAAGGTTTTTAATATAATAAATACTTGGAATAAAAATATAATGATGCAATTAATGTTGTACTAAAAAATAGTCATGCTCGTTTCTATAGAATATCAAGAAGCAACTCAAAATATTGCAATATTTCAACTATATTTAAATAAATATTACATCAAAGGTGCTGCCAGTTGAAGAAGGAAAAGAAATTATTAACAGAAGTATAAAAAGCAACCAGGAAAGCTTAAGTTTAAGATAATGACTGTTTAGTATTATTATTGTTCATACCAAGCAAAACTTGTGTAGTGTGGAATTTTATTATAATGTTTCATGTTGTAATGTAATCTTTAAAAAATTATAACTACTTTTCCATTCGACTAATATTATTAATTGTATATGTAGTCACTTTAGTTAAACATGACTTATATTTATAATTTGTAAATATATACAAGTAAATAATTCTCTTTCTTTTATTTTCATAAACAAGTCGAATGGTAAACTTTATATTATAGAGTTAACAATGTTTGGTATTCAATTATTAAAAAATGTTTAGCGTTATAGATCTTATATATTGTTTAAATGTCAGGCAGTACCTTTTAGATACTAAAGAACAAAATATTTTGTATATTTAATGATAATTTTATTATATATAGATTAAAACTGCATTTATATTTCGCATAGTGAACACAAAATGAAAACTTTTCAAATGTTTCCTAATTTTCTTCATCATAAAGTCCATGTTGTCATTTTAATATCTTATAATAACATTTTTCTCCTTTTTTTTTTTAAATAAAATGTATTTGTGTGATGCTTAAAATATTTATAACTAATTTATTTTGTTCTAGTATCTGTATTTAATTTAATATATGCTGACAATTTTAGCATTTTTTATATTGCAAAATTAATTGTAAACTTTAATGTTTTTTTTTAACTTGTTAAGTAAGTGCACGTTTGATTTATATAAGAAAATTCGTCAAAACGGAACGTAGGTTCTGCAAAAACAAGTAAATTGATTTTTGTAAAAACAAAAATATATACTCATTTTTTTATACAGTATAAAAGTAATATGGGCTTGCATTTTAATGTTCATGTCCTGCCAAAATAACGCGATTACTCATAAACCAATGAATATACTAGTATTTACGTGATGTTCAAACGAGATTTCATATCTGGTCGCATACCGAAAGAAAAAGTAATGGAACATAACAAAAAAATGCAGTAAGAAGTTTTCGTTGTCATTAACGATTGTAGCGAATTCTAATGAATGTCAGTACAAATTGAATAATAAAGATTAAAAAAGCATCATTTGTGTGCAAATGAAGAAAAAAAAGCTAATATTGACGACTCGTATTTTTGGCAATACAATTTTAAATAACGTATTTAAATTAGCGTAGTTGTAGTTAGAACGTTAGTAAATAAATTTTGTTCTAATATTTTCTCGATGACTGAAAGTTTATAGATATGCATATATGTATATGAATAATATTGATAATGAAAATACAAGGATAATAATTATCTCATGGCGTAATTTGTAGAACGAATGTTTATTATTGCTTCTTATGCTATTATTAGGTAGTGATTATAAAAATGAATATTGTAAATCAATAAAATTGATCATTTGAAAAATAAATTATATTGATATCTTCTGATACCATGATATTAGTTAAATGTTTTTTTGTCATTCGAAAATTTATTCAAGTTATATTGATTATTAAATCTTGCTACAGTTTGTTATACATCCCAAAATGAAAAAATAAAATTATATTCACATGTACGTATAATATTTAATAGAATTTGATCAGTTTTAATTGACCAAGATTTTATACAACTCCAAATTGAAAATTTGAAACTTTTAAATCCATATATCTAAAAATTTGTAATTTCTAAATTCGAAAATCTAAAAGTTTCAAAAAGAATTGGTTTCTAATTTCATATTTTGTGATGCGGTACATGCGTAGAAAAACAACCAATCCGATTTGACCGTCAGCCAATTGTCCCCTCTCCCTTCTGATCGAGGCATCGCTCTTCGTCTAATGCCTCATGATTTGTAACAATATATAAGTATGTCATGTATAAAAAATTCCATAAATATTTCTGAGAAAAGAAATGATTCATGTATCTCAGTATTGCTGATTTACGGAGAAGATAGCCAAGCAGCGTAATAGATTATTAGAATAATTGTAAAGTTGCAAGTTTCATAACAAATACGTTCATTCGATGAAACTCGACCAATAGCAGACTACGTTATGAAACAACGACCAATCCGATGGTGTATCTGAACAATGTTGTCGGCTACCCCGACATGATCAAACTGCGTTTCTGAAAAAAACAACAGTTGAACGCCATCGAACGAAACAGCTTGTGTGTCGGTCTTGTTGTGAACGTTTGAATATCAGGTATGTTTATATTTCCCTTTAAAATTAAATGAATATGATAAAAAACATATCATTTTTTACGTTTCTTTAGTTTGATTATAAATAATTATCTTTACATTAAAGGCGCTTATGATTTTCATGGTGTACAAAATTCTTATGTACATGCACGCTATTCGCCATTTTGTTTATTGTGTCCACTTTTGGAGGGAAATGAGAAGTTATTTTATGTTCATTATAATTTAATTTTTTATTTACATATTCAATAACTAAAGAAGTTTGATCGTTAAATTATGTTTAATTATATTTCCGTTAGGTATTTTATATATATAAATATCTCTATGTAGATACAAAAATTCTTGATTGTTAATTGCAATTTGTCCGTTATAAATTTATGATAATTTTTTTAGACATGGCACGTACTAAGCAAACTGCTCGTAAGTCAACTGGAGGTAAAGCTCCCAGGAAACAACTTGCAACCAAGGCTGCACGTAAAAGTGCACCTTCTACTGGTGGTGTAAAAAAGCCGCATCGTTACAGGTAAAAATGATAATATTAAGGGTTTAATAATATTATAAATTATTGCTGCAATTCTGACAAAATTCTTCGTGTATTGTAGGCCTGGTACAGTAGCTCTCAGAGAAATCAGAAGATACCAAAAGTCAACTGAGTTACTTATCAGAAAATTACCATTCCAACGTTTGGTTCGTGAAATTGCACAGGATTTCAAGACAGATTTACGTTTCCAAAGTGCTGCGATTGGAGCATTGCAGGAAGCTTCTGAAGCTTATTTGGTTGGACTGTTCGAAGATACAAACTTGTGTGCAATTCATGCTAAACGCGTTACAATAATGCCTAAAGATATTCAGTTAGCGAGAAGAATTCGTGGTGAACGTGCTTAAACAGTTTATATTTCTTTAAATTGTTTTTCTATTCAAGTTCATTTTGTCATCACATTCTTAAATGTCTTCACGAATAATTAAATTCGTCGTGTTTGAGTTTTTTCCATGAGTCATTATTATAGTTGACACTGCCAGGCTTTAGAGCTATAAGATGCAGGAGATAAAGTATATCTATTAATCATATCTAGTAGCTTAGTTAAATTACAGTTATCACTTGATGGTAGGAAAATATACAGAAAGCACCAAGCAGAGTGTGTAGATCATAACAAATAGTAAATGTCACTGTGCATAACTATTTTAATATTATATACTGCACTAAGTAAACTTAACAATGCATAAGCAATACTACAATGTAGATTTAATATTTTGCAAAAAAGCCAGTTACATACCATTGACTCTACTTCATAATTCAACTTTTAAATACAATTTTCTACGCATCAAACTTAGGATAGATTAATTTTAAAATATACTGTAAAATGACCTTTACATGCAATTACATATAGGTAATATTGTAGTACTGTATGAAGAAAATCTGTAGAAAATTGAAGTATTACTGAATTATCTACTAGGAAAGCCATAAATTTATATTATTATTTGTATTATCAACGTTGATTTGCGTTTATATTTTATGTTTGTAATTTCATTGAAGTTAGCAAATTTATGACCATGTAATAACATTTTATTAATGATTATTTTAGTACTTTTGTAGTTCCTCTACAAAAATTCAGATTTTCGGTAAATTTAACTTAAATTGTCTTAAGAATAAAATATACGTTCATTTTTGTATGTCTTGAAAAATTAAATTAAAAAAAATAGGTAATGTAATTTACGTAAGTCATTAATACGACTACGTCTGTGTATAAAATACAATTACAAAATTAAAGTTTGGAATTTACTTTTATCTACCCTAATATTTAATTTTTTAATGGATTTAAATAATTAGGGAGGCAAAACAAAATTCGCCAAAACCAACAAATACTATAATTTAATACACCAAAATTTTTGGTGTATTTTGCCAAAATGTTGTATAACGAGATTTGTTTTCGTTTGAACGCATTATTTTTGCAAATTTCTAAAATTTTTAATTCGAAGTTCAAAAATTCCCAGTCTCAGATCCAAAAACGGTTTCTTACAATTCACTCGCTTATATTGCATATCCCCTAGGGATTGATATCTTTGGAAAATTATTACAAGTAATTATAAATTACGTATCAAAAATGTTTTAATGAAGTATCATCATTATAATTGATTGTTCTATAGGATTATTCACATTTAATATTACTGATTGTAACGATTGCGTCAGCTACATAAATAACATATTTCATGGATCTGCGATTTGTTCAATTGTTTTTTTTTTTATGTATGACGCGAGATTTGCAACTGTGTGAAGATTATATTTTTCGAGAATAGAATCAGCATAATATGCGCTGCATGAATAAATATGAAACATTTGTCATTATGAATGCACAGATTACGCCGTTGATAACGGTTTGTAACCGTATATATACGTGTTTAAAAACATTTTTGCAGCATAATATCATAATAAGATTAAAAATATTATTTAAAATTTGAAAAGAATCATTAGTCAAATCAAATTTCATACTGTACTATTTGAACCGCAGAATTAAATACATAAAGGTCATAAATTTATCTATCGAATATCGATACAATATTGTTTACGTTTAGACGCACAATGGCGTCTACTTTTTCCAAGCGAAAACGTTTAAAGAAGCTTTAATTCTGGAAATGATAGTTTTAACATTAACCGAAAGCATATTCTCTCGAAGGAACGATTTAAATATCATCTTGATAACTATAGAACGTCAAGATGACGTGCACTGCTGTATCGTTTGATAAAACTTGCATGTTTTTCTAGAAATTTCTACGAAATAACCGATTTCATTGCAGAAAGAATTACAGGAACGAGTTCGTGGAAGCTCGTTTGCGGAGATACAAATTTAAATGTACATTCGAATGTTTGTCGCGGAAGCAATTCTGAGCCATATGTCGGTAATTCTTATGGGAAATATATTGTAAATGAAACATTTATCAGTTTAAGTACTTTCGGCGATAACGAGACAATAATTGTTGCAAGTAAAACGAGGTTGCTGAGAGAAGTATCATGTATATTACAATTGACAGGGTTCTTCTCAGTTCGCACTCTAGGCGTAGGAGGCTAAACCAATCGCGTATGGTACACTACGAGGCTCAACTGCTATCCGACATCTGATTGGATGCAGTGTACCGCGGGCTTACGTGCCTCTCGCGATTTAATTTCTAGGGGGTAGGGACAAGGGAGTCGTGACTTGGGAGAGCGTCCACTGCCATCGAAGTACAAGGAATCGGATAGTGCTAGCTCTTGCTTCTCGTACAATTTTTCCTTTCAAAGGTACGTAAATTCCTTCAAATCGTATTTCACCTTATGTCACGTGTGATTCTGGGTATCGGCAAATAAGCGGGAAGTGCAACGTGTATCGTAAAGAGTGAAAAGTGCCGGAAAACTCGGGTTTTCGCGTCCGAACGCAACGTACCGTCGTATTGCCTCCATTTTGCAATTGACGTTCGTGGAGGGAATCATTCACGAGCCTCTCTTGCGAGTGATGCTTTCGGCTTCTTCTCGCGGAGAGTGTCATTCGTTATGTTTCATTTGTTGAATGATATTTCCCGCGGAAAGAACTATCGAGAGTTCCAAGAATTTTTATCAATTTCCATGATACATTTTTCTTGGTATGATAGCTTTTATTCGAGTCGATGCAGGAAGAACGAAAGTTTGTGCATTGCGCAATGCGCAGCGTTCCTCGGTGCGCGGCTCCTCCGTACGAACAGCAACGGATCGTACCCCCACCCTTGTTGCCCCACTACCTTTCTCTTACCCCACTCCTAAGTTTCGTTTATTCTAGATATTACAGTATTCTCTTCGAAATCGTTTTTCCCGCGTTCCTTGTTTGTATACAGTGGCGTCTCGAGTCACAGAGGTACCTTGAACCTTATACGACATGGTAGCATTAATTTTGAAATTTAGATTATTAGTGTTATTTTTTGAATCATATATGAAATTTGGTACGTATTACAATCCGAATTAAAATAAATATATGAACATTACAATATTCGAACGAATACTATCGAGTTAACTTAAGCATTACAACAAATTTTCAACAGATTTCGTATATTCTATACTAGTATGATTTAAAATAGCCATATAGTTATTTTCTATTACTAATTAGGTTTTTGTTATTCCAGGTTGAATAATGGCACGTACCAAGCAGACGGCACGTAAATCTACTGGAGGTAAGGCACCTCGTAAACAGCTTGCTACAAAAGCAGCTCGTAAGAGTGCGCCTTCCACTGGTGGAGTGAAGAAACCTCATCGTTATAGGTAAATTTTACAGAATGTGTACACATTCGTTGGAAATATTTATGACAATATATATGAACATTCAATAGAAGTTTTTGTGACATTATATATATATGACATAAAATGTGATTTTTAGGCCTGGTACAGTAGCTCTTCGAGAAATCAGAAGATATCAGAAATCTACTGAATTGTTGATCAGAAAGTTACCCTTCCAACGATTGGTTCGTGAAATTGCACAAGATTTCAAAACTGATCTACGTTTTCAAAGTGCTGCAATTGGAGCTTTACAGGAAGCTTCTGAAGCATACTTGGTCGGATTATTTGAAGATACCAACTTGTGCGCTATTCATGCCAAACGTGTGACTATCATGCCCAAGGATATTCAGTTAGCTCGACGAATTCGTGGCGAGCGTGCTTAAATAATATGTAACTCCCATACATACCATTTACAGCTATTATTATTCTCATCACTATTATTATTATTATCGTCATTCGTAACAATCATGGATAAAACATTTTCATTCCAAACTACATATTATTTTGTACTCCATGAAAGTGTACAAGTTATAAAATTGTCATTTCTTATGATAAGGATAGAAAATTCAGAACTTTAATAAATTAATATAAAATTGGTGACTATTTTGAGAATAGTAACCTATTAATGTTTGATGTTAATGCATAAATCTGTAAACTAAATTATGTTACTGCATACAAATTGTCAGTTATAAATATTAATCTTCTTGTTCTTTAGTTTAGTTTATATTTTTCTTTTTTTATCAGTTTATTTCTTATCTATAGAGTAAGAACATCGATATCTAAAATACGTTTAGAAGCGAATGGGTCTTAACAAAAGACAAAACAAATTGTTAATTCTTCTAAAAGTACTTTTAAGATTAAAAAGCAACCGCAATTTCTCATAATTCTACGATATACGTATATCATTATTACAACACATACATCATCGTCATTATTGATACAGTACATAGAAAAAGAAATATACATTAGAACATAAGACAGTTTCTTTATAGGAATCCAATGTAGTGTTTATTGTACTAGAACTCTAGTTGTACTAAAATCACATAAGGTAATTCAATCAGATAAGTACTCACTGTTCGTGTAAAGATAAACGTTTCATAAATAAAATTTGAAAACATTAACTTACTTGTTTCTGTTCAATAGACGGTAACAGTTATTCGATAAGTATGATAGGTTTCAAGAACTTCAATTTTATTAATTGAAAAGCTGTTTACAGTAACTTTATTTTACAAATATTTTAGTTTAATTTTACAAATTTATGTTACAAATATTATGTAAATTCTGCTACTACTTGTATTTCAGTTTTATCGGAAATTCCAGTTCATAATCAGTTCACTATTGACACAAAACGGAAACAATAATTTTTACACTATACGTCAAGCGGAATTTAATACAAACTTACAATGTTTTTTTTTATCCAATATGTAATTGTGAATATGCTTGAATTCTAATTAGTAATGTTAGTTTGCATTTAATTTCATATAAATGTTTTAAAATATGAAGTTGTATAATTATTTGGTGGCACAAAAGCACGCAGTTTATGTTGGAGATATGATACACAGTTCAATAACTTTTATATAATTTAAAGTATAAAATTGAATTGCGAAACGCAAAAGAATATCTTTTTCTTATTAAAAATAGACATACAGATTCCTAATTTACTGTAAAAGCTAGATTTGCACTAGTGGTTATAATATTGTTTCTAACTGTGGCTGAATTTTTTAATTGTCCTAAAACTATACCAATTTTCTAAACTAAAAATTCACAAATTATTTATTTAATATCATTTGTGAATATCTACACAACAATAACATAATCCTAATACGTATCTATAATTATCACATAATCAACTTTACACTTACAATTTTGAATACTTATTTACAAATTTCATTCATATTTTTACCAAATATGCTTTTAAATTTCAAGAAAAGAAATAATAAGTTAACTTCCGTAAATGATGAATTCCATACGACAGAAAAATTAAATAATTTATAAAAATAAATAATAAGTAAGTGAATAGAAGTCATGTTTGTTTCACTGTTAAGTAGTAATAAATTAATGAATGACATTTGAATCGAAGTACAGTAAGAATTTACAAATATAGAAACAGAATGGTCAACGTAGAAGTTTACTGTTGGAATATTATCCGCTGTTTATAATCGAATGTGGTTGCTGTTGCCAGAGGCAAAGCCTCGAACTTGCCGCCTAGTCCTGATAAAAAAATTTAGTACTGTTTTGTTACTATTTTATACGAAAAGGGGATGTGGTTTATGAAATTTCAATTAAATCAGCGTTTCTCAATCAGTTTAAAATTTTTGTTTTTATTTGATTTAATTAATTAAATTATATAATAGACAGTTACAATATTGATAGAAATATAATTTTATGTAAGATTGAGAAATGCTGTACATATTTATGAATCGTGCATAAACTGTACAACATGCACATAAAAATTAGCTTGATGATTTACAATTTATGATTGTTTTTCAAGGTAAGTTTCAATTGTAAAAATGTTAATGCATGTTTTGAACAAAACAGTGACAAAACAGAAGTTCTATATTGTGCAATGTAAAATGCTTTCAAGCACTTTGATACAACAAATAGTACAGACAATTTTATTGCGAACACTATATCAACATTACTGACAGAAAGTACAAAAATTACATGTAAACTTCATGCAAGAAGGATTTGTATAAATACAATTAACATTGTATTACATAAACAATGTTGAATCCTTTGGTGCTGTGCATAGGATTCAATTAAACGTTCTTTTATAAAGAGCACATTTGTAACTGAAAATTTATTTTTAACAAATAACTTTTGAGCACTAAAGGTCAACATTTAAATATTGCAATTATAGATTGAGCTACAAATTTGTACAAAAACTATATAATTTTACGCGTACATTATCACATATTGATTATTATTTATAATGTAAAGAAACTTTTATAATAACAAACTAATTATTATGCATCTATTTATCTTATATATAATTTATAACATTGCATCGATCATTAAAATGTATATATACATATTATATACAAGTGGGTACTTACATTATCAAATATTGAAAATTGTTAGCTCAATCTAATACACGAAAAAGCTTTATAGTAATATGAAACGTACTTAAGTTATATTTATTCTATAAAACATTAAAAAATATAAATCAGGAATTTCTTTTAATTACATTGATTATAGTCTGTTAACTGGGATAATTATAGTTTTTGAATATAGTTGCTCAATTAAATTTTTAATTTTTACTCCTTTATAAAAAATATTTTTGGTATGACCGTATCATATACGCGCAATAATAATAAATTTGTCGAAATTTTTATTTCAAAATACATATAATATTAATCTGATTTATTAAAGGTCTTAATAATGATAGAATTTTTTAGAATTAAGTAATATAAAATTCTAATCTACTACTATTTCTTATGATATAGATTATTAAGACCTTAGTAGACTATAGTCAAAATATAGTATTGTACTCTTTGAACCACAAAGAAAATGTACAGACAATTAGGTGTAATTTCACTGTACAAGTCATACACATAAACTAAAATATACTAAAGAGTAAAGTACAGTTATGGAATTGAGAAGAAACATTAAATAAAAATTAACATAGAAGCTCGAAAATTTAGTTTATAGTATTAATTAATTTTGATCGCTTCGCTTCAGAATAGTATACAACTAATAAACTAAACAAATTAGATTTAGAGACATAAAAAATAAGATGCTTTGTCTTAAATTATAACACAAGCGATACATGAGCTATTTGACAAATAATGCAGTCTTATTAAATATTTTGAACTTTCAAATACTAAAAAGCTAGAGAACTGGGATTGTGAGAAGCGTTTGATTATACACAAATTCGTACGTTTAACGTTCACATAAAGCACTATGTAATTAAGAATCAACATGAAACTAGTAATAAGTACAATTCATTTAATAGTTATCATGTATCGTTTTAAACATAGATAAAAAAATATTTTTGCTAAAGGGTTACTGTGTATAAATCAGATTCAGTTTCTTAAAAGAATAATTCTGTTTGTAACAGAGTCAATTAAACTTTTTTGATACATGATATCTCTTTTGCTAAAAGTACACGCAGTGCACAAAGATGTAGAGACAATAATGTGATTTTTCGAAATTATTAACACATTGCTGTAACGTTACCTGTAGAGGTCGCGGACGGTTTGATCCTCTCGTGAAGGGTTTTGGCATGTATTTAACTTATTCTCCAATGCCTATGCAATTAAATAAGTATTGTTAAATGAGACATCATAATTTTTGTGAATTGTTATTGTTATTGTTATTTCCAGTGTCGATACCATGTTTTAATTAGAAGTTACAGATTTCTGTGACTGGTAAAATTAGGTGGAAAAAGCATGGGATTATTCAGTAGGGGATAACGTGAAGCATGGTGTGTACAGAACAGAAGTATGCAATACAAAACAAAAGAAACCAAATAGAGACCTGTACACAAAGGCTTGGTCAGCACTTGGTTGATCTAGGTTGTTGCCGTATACATTGAGTGGGTGTGTGAACCTGGACGGTTGGTAAATCAGTGGGTGTAGTGGAAACAGTTTTTTTTCCACCCACGCAAGTGCATTTTACCTTCTTACAGTCCATGCAGACCCACCTGTCAAGCTACCAAAACACCAGCTACATCACACTACCAGTATCAATGACTAACATTATACTAAAGCATTTTATATAAACTGAGTAAATTTTTACAAAGTATTTGTACACCTGTATTCCAATTTTAAATATTACTCAGTAAATTTCTTGTTTGATCGAAAACACATTTAAAATTTAAGAGGAAATCAAAATAAAAGTTGTTCAAAAAAAAACCATGATAAATAAAACAATTGCCTAGTACCAAAATTAAAATTTACGGCAACTTAAAACAGCTTAATTTTAAAAATACACAAGCCATGCTTTGAATTACTTTCATACGTGCTAAATGAGCATTTGAAATATAAAAAAACCAAACACAATAAGTGTGAAGAAAACTGATGATACTTACACCAACTTTTCTCATAAGGTCGCCAATCATATTCATTGCTAATATTCTTGTACATGGTGCCAATGGTGGATTCACATTATTATTGTTATTGTTGTTCCCAGTTACACCCCCTACAACTCTGTTTCCAACTAATTGCAAACAGGAAAAGAACAAATTACTACAGATACATGACAGCATTAAATTTATAGAAAACAGAAAAGATACTGAGAACTATACAACAACATTTTAATAAAACAAATAAAAAGAAAGTTTGCATGCAAGTCAGTTGAAATTATAATTTTTCGAAACTAAAATAAAGAACAAGTTTGTCAAAATAATTTTTATTTCATCGATAACAATATTATATATGTATGTACAAACTGATAAAATTAATTAAAGCGCATAAAAGTATGTTAATAAAGCATATAAGTTAGACAGGACGTTTTGTAATCTTAAAATATCAATAAATTAATGTATTTGTTACTGAGAAAAATTTCTGAAGTAAGACATATTAGACTATTGAATTCAAATTTTGCATCCATTTATCTGCAACCGTTCTGTTTTGTTAGGTACAAGTATTTTTCTTGTTGATCATTGATTTTAATGATATTAAGAATCATCTTTTAGGCCCAAAGCAAAACATGCGCTTAGTTTTACGTAGAGTATTATGTATCTTACTTTTTAATGGTGAAGTTGCTGTATTACTCGGAGGTATGGATTGTGGTACTATTGGAGCACTAGGTGCTATATGCGTTTCCAATTCAACCTGTAGTTTATTGCTATCGACGTGATTACGAACTCTATCAGCTGATTTGTCATTATCTGGTTGATGTCTTTCTTGAACTTGAATTTCTTGCTTTAGGTCTGTAATAAAATTAAATATCACTGTTAATTTGGGTACTTCGTCATCCAAATTTTGTGGTTTAATGTATGACCTCTAATTTCATCCATTAATCTCTGTACTATAACTTTTAGAGCCTCTTTTTCGTCAAGTTCTGATTCCAACAGAGCATTTTTTTCAATGGCAGAATTAAGTTTTGCTTCTATTTCTTCTTCTGTTACCCTATTTATCCTGTAAATTGAATGAGACACAATACATTATTCTAGATTCAGCAACATATGTCAGATATTCTAACTACTGCATATAATTTTGAAATACCTGTGAGCTCTTTCCAAATCATCATTTTTCTGTTCTAATTCCCTAATATACTTCAGTAAATGGTCATGTTGAGTCTGTAAATCTTGAGCTTTTCCTTGAAACATTATACAATCCGCAGATTGTTGGTCTAATCTTGTTCTTAATTGTTCCACTTCGGTGGCTAGTCTTGTATTTCGTTGCCTTAATTCTCTGTTAGTTTTTTCTGCCTGTTCTAATGAAGCTTCTAATTCCTTTTCTAATAATTGTGAATTTTCTTGAAATTCCTCTAGCTCTCTTTCTATATCTTCTTTCCTACAATAACAAAACAAAAACTTTCATGTGCACAATTCCTTTCTAATTTTCTACTTTAAATCTCTAGTATAATGTACTAGTTTTAAGATTCTAACTAAGAAAGAAAATAGTTTACCTTCTATGTATTTGATGAGCAAGATCCATCCAATATTGAATTTCATCATCTTTGGACACAAACTCTGGGGGATCAATGTCCATCATATTGACTAACGCTTCCGAGTCTATTCAATTCCTTAGCAAATGTTTTTGAAAATTAATTACAACTATAAATTGTTCTATATCTCTAATGATACAGTGGCATCCTACAAATAAAATAGTCATAATTACACATGAAATATCATGCAATCAATGAAGTATTGTTAAATTGTGAAAATTGTAAAAAATGTTAATATCATTATTTGCCTGTTAATATGTACAATCTGTGTTGATAATCACGGTGAAAGTTCAACTTCATTTTAAAAAGATTGCAATTACCGTGTATATACGTGTAACTGTAATGCGATCGATGCATCAATCTAACCTACTCATAGCAAGTTGATAATAATTACTCGCAGACACAGACTGATAGCGTAATTCTTGATCAGCAAAATAAACGATAAAACATCAGACCGTTGATCGTCAATCGTAGTCGAAATGAAATTGAATTTGAAGCGTAATAACTGCATAATTCAGAAGACTTAGACTTACATGTATCGTTGGAAGAGAGACACGCGACGAAGCAAGCGACAAACGGGACAGCGTAAACACAGCTTCACCGTTTTGGACCGAGCAAAATCCTGTAGTCTATTATCGTCTAAAAATGTTGAATAAAACGACTAACGATGACGACGTGTGGGCGCATTAAGATGAAGTTCGCCTTAAGATGCATATAAATACGGAGGACCTTGAAGAAGCGCTAGCAGGTGAAACGTAGCGAATGCCGCGTGTGACATAAATGTCATTACCGTGCAATTGTGAGTCACTCTGGTTGTGATGGTAAAGTAGAAAAAAAGCTGTTCCACGAAACGCAGTGTTGAACGTGGATTCTCTGTTTCTCTGGAAGGTTACGAATGGACCGTGCGAAAACTGTTTGGCAGGTCATCGATCGATCATTAAACGAAACGTTCCTTGAGCGATCGTATAACATCCGATTCAGTCTCGTTCGCGGAATGATCCTTGAATGAAATACACGCTCGTTTACCGATCGCAAAATGGCAGATACATACCCGTTCGATCACTATGCTACGGCGCAGTTCAGGTGGCGTCACGAGAGCTAACCGGTTACGCGTGCATTCGATATGGTGGACACGGAACAGGACAAGGTGGAATGTACGATTTATTCTTTGTTTCATATTGATTGATAATTTCAGATGCGTACTCATAGAATTTATTTGCAGATATTCGTTGTTGTAAATCAGATTGAAGAGAATCTAATCAACAATCTACTATTCCCCACTTATTTAACAAAGTTTGGAAAGCGCGCTGTTGAGACAGTCCAATGCATTTTGCAAGACTTTACTGGAATATGCAATTTTGAAACGGTCAAGGCGATGACAGAAAGAACTATAATACATTCAATAATTTAAATTTCATTTATTTATTCGTTGCAATTGTAAAATGTTACATATATGTATAGATTTTAAGAAGCTTACACTGTATCGTATTATAACGCATATTATACAGTTACAGATAGTTGTACCGTTGTAGATTATGAGAAACGCTTATCATCATTAACAATTGTTGTATATGTTATATAATTATTGTACATTATGCGTGCTTTTGTAATTCGAAATTGTAAAATACTATCTAGATTGTGAGAAAACTATATTACTTTACACTGATTGTATTACATTATTATATCATTGTTGTAATACTTGAAGATATGAAAAACGATTAAATAAATATGAAGTAAAACGAAAAAATTGATTATTAATTTAAAATCTTCTACAAATCTTGATACTTCGAATTTGTTCATTTGCAATTTGCAATTTGGCATCATTTTCAAAATTTTCTTAAGACTAAAATCATTGGAACATCAAGGTTTCGGCTCTGAAAAAGTCTCCTGGTAGCAGGTTAACAGGATATGTAAAGAGGTGGCACGTTCTTTAACATTACGTATCAGCAGTTAGGGTTGGTGGAGGGGGTACAGAATTACGTTTCTAAATCTACTCCTGGTAGCAGGATAGTAGAATGTGCAAGGAGGTGGCACGATTTGCTGCGCAAAAAGGATGCGCAATAAATTGCGCAGAAAAATTGCGCACTAAATCGATATGAGGTAGGGGTCATTTTTACGTCATCATGGCTCCGAAATCTACTCCTGGTATCAGGATAGTAGAATGTGTAAAGAGGTGGCACGATTTGCTGCGCAAAAAGGATGCGCAATAGGCTGATACCCAGAGGGCGTGTCACATGCTAGGTGTTTACGAAATCATGTTTCTGAAATGTGATAGGCTAGTAGAATATGGGAGGAGGTATACCATTAATACCATTTTGCCGCCAAATGTATAGGTTGCATATATTAAAGAATCATTAATTATAAACTTATCACGATTAAAATTCATACTTTTATGATTAATTATTTAAGAGCAACACCTACGGATACTTATAATACTATATTTGTGTATATTTAAGTTATAATTACTTAGATACTAATAATTATTGTGGTTGTTGCCTGTGAAAGTTAATACATATTGGTAATAAATATCCACCGAATTTTCATTAATTTTATCATACGTTGCAACATTTTATAAAGTTTTATGATTGAAACACTAAGAGAAAGGTATAAACTACTTTCATGAATGGTTTTGAGTAACATTTTATTTGTTATTAACATTTAATTATTAATTTATATAGGGGTTGTATTGTCGATATCGGACGCCGGACGCGTGACTTGCGTACGCGCACATTTTTATTAATTTCTCAATTTTAACATAGATTTTGTGAACATTTGTGTCGTAAATATTTTATAATTACTGATTATTTCGTTACTACTTTTCGTGTTCTTGTAATGCATACTATGATGACTTGACCATCATTTTTCATTAATTATTCAAGAACTAAATGTTTTTTATTAACTTTTATAATTTAAAAAAATAATATACAGTCCAAACAATCCATCTGTACCAATTTTATACGAGTTATCAGTGCGTATGATTAGCAATTTGCAAATAGTGTTTGTTATTTATATTGTCATTTGTTCTTAGAAGGATTGCCGTCGAAGATTTTTGCAGTCTGGAAATAGCGATTTCATTTATTGAAATGACTTCCTGGTAACAGGATATTAGAATATCTTAAGAGGTAGCTATAAATGTCTGAGGGATTGGGGGGCAGTTGAACATCATATATGTATTCTTGAGTCTGAAAATTACTCCTGGTAATAGGATAGTAGAATGTGTGAAGAGGTGGCACGAATTTCTGCGCAACACAGATGTGCAGTAAACTGCGCAGCAAAGTTGCGCAATAGATGCCGTACTATAGCAAGCTTATACATGATAATGTAATACATATAACATAAACTGGCATTAGAATTATTCATTAGCAGCATGTCAGATTCTTACAAAATCGATATTAGAAATTAGTTTGAACCTTATTCTTTGTGATGCAATCACAAATGTTCATAAAATAATCCGCGAACTATGGAAACAAAAGGTTTATTCGAACCCTTTATCGAATCTCGAATTCGTCAACTCTTGACACAATAGTTGTTAATAATTAATTAACTACAAATAAAATATGCACAAAAATATCATTGGAAAATTCCTTAGACATCATTCTTTCGAGAATCAATCATAAAAGTTCAATTCTGAGTTGCATAAAACGTGTAGTTAATGATTTTTATCTAACTGTGGGAGCCTTACTTATTTTGGCGGGAGATTTGTATTGCGTATACCTCCTTGCGCATTCTGCTCCCCCGTTACCAGGAGCAGATTTCGGAGCCATTGATAGTTGCTCTGACGCACTAGTTTTGAATTGTACTTTGTACCAGTCCTGATAAACATGTGTACATGTATTTTTTAATGTTTTTAAATGTTTCTAAACAGTTTGAGATTATTTTTATTATTAGTACAACTTACCTTGCGGTGCTTTGCTTGTACTTAACGGAAAATAATAATAATGGTAATGTATTGTTCACTTATAGTTAAAAATACTTTATAATGACGTATAAATTATTGAGTACTTTATTTTTTTCTGTAACAAGTGATAAGAGTGATAAACCTATAATATAATGAACTCAGGAAGGAGAAGGTATTGTGATTCGTTAATAAAAAGGTTTGTATATTTCTTGCTAAATGTTATTTTATTCAATACACACGATGAAAATGAATTTAACAATATTATTGAAATAATAACTAATGTTTTCTTATTAGGAAAACAACCGCACTGTCTTGAAATTGTAAAGAATCGAGCACGATTTTTATGGTTCAAGTTTAAAACGCACTTCTGTGGCTAATTTAATAATATTATAAGTAAGTAATATTTTATTAATCTGCCATTAAAAAATTGGTTCAATAGGAAATATGTGTGAATAAAATAAGTAATATTTTAGTTACAGACAAAACAAAATTATCAACATTTTTTAGAATCAGGTTTTGATATCAGCGTTACACCTGGTTCATGGTATCTTTTGTGAACAAAGTTTACGTTTTGTGGTTTTCACGAATGCCGGGAAGAATATAATTAATTATTAGTATGTTTAACTTGGATTACATAAATGAAGACCTTTGCAATTAATGTGCAACGGTGGCATTATTGTTTTGTGAAGTGTTCTGGCTATTATTATTGTACTCGCCAGAACAACTTAACCTCTAAGGAAATATGTTTCCGCCGAAAGATTTAGGGAAAACGGATTACATTAGTTTAAATATCCAAGAGAGTGCAACTTTTGCGCGTGGAACATCACGTAGTCTCTGGAGAGTAAGTTTAAAATATTCCTTGTATACTTTGTGTATATTTTTCTTTCAGATTTTTTATAAAAACCATTTACATATCTTAAAAATTTATTTTCCAGCAATGGAATCAGTTATCAAGGTTTCAAAGAAATATCCTCTACTTCATAGTCATCACAATCGTATTAGTTATATTTTATTTGTTACCTGGTGATAATAAGAGTGGAGTTTTAGATGAAAATGACTATAATAACATAGAAGTAGTACAAGATACACTTAAATATGAAAAGGTATTAAGAATATTATATGAACGAAACATTTATGTATGGTTTCTTTACATTAATTGTAATTTTGTAGGCAATAGAAGATATTGTAGTAGATAATGTAAATCAAGAACATAAAGGTGGTGGGGAGGTCATTGAGGAACCTGAATTCCAACCAGAAATAAACCAAGTAGACGATGATCAAATTGGAGAACCACCTCAACCTAAGCCAAACACGCTTAGATTCAATGGTATTATTGTACATAGCTTTTAAATTGTAAACTAACTTTAGTAATTTTATAATTATTTATAGGTCCACAAAATAGTAGACAAAGAGCTGTTGTTGCAGCATTTAAACATTCATGGAATGGATACAAAGAATATGCTTGGGGTCATGATAATGTAAAACCCATATCAAGAAAATATCATGAATGGTTTGGTTTAGGTCTTACTATAGTTGACTCCCTTGATACTATGTACATAATGGGCTTAAATAATGGTATTATTTCACATATTTTTAATGTACTTAAAAAATCTCAAAATTAACAGCACTTTCTTGCTGCTTTCAGAATTTTTAGAAGCCAGAACATGGGTCGATAAGAATTTAGTGTTTACTTCAAATAAGGATGTTAATTTATTTGAAGTTACAATTAGAGTATTAGGAGGTCTGTTATCAGCATATCATCTCTCAGGTGACAAGATTTTTTTAAATAAAGCTGTAAGTTATTTCTGGTGTTTAAGAATCAATGTTTGGCCGTTTAGATGAAGTTACAAATTTATGATTTATTTAATTTATAGACAGCATTAGGAGAACGTATGATGCCAGCTTTTTTAACATCATCTGGAGTTCCTTTTTCGGATGTAAACCTTGGTACTAAAACTGCTCATAGTCCCAAATGGGGTCCTGATAGTAGTACCAGTGAAGTTACTTCTATTCAGTTAGAATTTCGTGATCTGAGTCGTAGTACAGGAGATCCGAAATACGAGGTAATTTTGCATATACTTTGGGAACCGTATTATGTACAACAAAACATGTGACTGTTATTTTTCAGGAAGCAGTTTCGAAAGTTTCAGAACACGTTCATAAATTAGATAAGTACGATGGTTTAGTACCGATTTTTATTAATGCTAACACTGGAATGTTTAGAGAATCTGCGACAATTACGCTTGGTGCACGTGGCGATAGTTATTACGAATATCTATTAAAACAATGGCTTCAAACTGGGAAAACTATTAATTAGTTAGTATTTTGTGTTATAGTGCATAAATTTGCTTCTGTTTATATAAAAATTATTCTGATCGATTTAAAATACTTTCAGTCTACGAGATGATTATTTGCTAGGTATTTCTGGAACACAGAAACATTTAGTAAAACGTACAGTTGTTAATAAATATCTCTTCATTGCGGAACTGGTTGGAGGCAATAAAGAAATAAGACCAAAAATGGTAAATTATTGGAAATGAAATTAATTGTATTATATATTACTATTAATTATATATAATATTTATCTTACAGGATCATCTTACGTGTTACTTAGGAGGCACTTTAGCTTTAGGAGTGCATCATGGTTTACCATCTGATCATATGGATCTTGCAAATGAACTTGTTAAAACTTGTTATCAAACGTATGCGATTCAACCTACGTTTCTTGCTCCAGAAATTACTTATTTCAACATTCAGGTAATTATAATAATTAATGATTTACATATAAATTACAATACTATGGACTGTTACATTATTTTAGAATGTTGATGGAGAAAAGTCAATGGATATGCATGTGAAGATAAATGATGCCCACAATTTGCTCAGACCAGAATTCATTGAAAGTCTTTTTTACATGTGGTATTTTACTGGGAATAAAACGTTCCAAGATTGGGGATGGCAAATATTTCAAGTGCGTAATTAAGTACATACTCTTTTGTGTATGCATGCATTGATTTTATATTTAACGATATTCATTATAACATTTGTAATTTAATAGGCTTTTGAAAACTATACAAAAGTTGAAAAAGGTTATACTAGTATCGGTAACGTGCGTAACGTTCAGAATACCAGGCAACAAGACATGACCGAGAGTTTCTGGTTCGCTGAAACTTTGAAATATTTATATTTGCTGTTCGACGATACGAGGCAATTAATTGATTTGGATAGATGGGTATTCAATTCTGAAGGACATCCTCTGCCGATATATGAATCGTAACTAAATTAAAACGTGAACTATCGTGTGTACATTTACGATATTAAAGAATTCTTAAATGTGTTTTAAGGCCAGTCAATAGATACCGTAATAACACAGACAAATAAGAAATTAGTCAAATTAATGTACTTTAAAATTCAGAATAGAAACTTCACTTTAGGCTAACAATATTCTACGTTAAAACTATTTTGCAAACTTTTTTGTGCGTTATACTACGATAAAATAAGCACAAAAGTGACATATTTACTAGTAATTAACTATTTATACTCGACTTTTTTACTCGTTTTCCAATTCAAGAGTGTATTTTCCAGTTGATCATTATAATCCATTCTGTAATTAATCACTTGATTCAGTGCATATGAAACATGAAAAATTACACTTGTGAACAGTGTATCAAAATTGTTGAGTACAATATTGTAAAATATAAAATAATTGTTAAATTATTTGTAGCCTAACATACCAAATCCTTTTCTAGATTCTTTACTTAATTATACTGAAATCAATTTTTTCTCAAAACCAGAAGTTACTTATATCGTTTTCAAAGATCCTAGTCAAATTTTTGTTCATTAACATATAAGGAATACATTTTTTAAGGAATGTAATATAACGCGGGAGTGTCAATATCTCAGATTTTTAGAATCACTTTTGCATTTATTATGGAAATGTTCACAATACAAAAATATATATCATAAATACGTATGATATATATTTCACAAATTTATTATAATCATTACTATAAATTTGAAGTAATCTTAACTTCCATTTTCTACTACAGTTTTGTTCTTATTTATTGCACATTTTTGTACAAAATATTAATAAAAAATATTCACACGATGTTTGTGTATAATAAATATTGTAATGTAGATTTTAGTAAGTGAATATAATTGTTGAAATAGTCCTATGTAAAAAAAATAACCGTCGAATTTTGTTTCATATTACAAGCGTAGGTTATTGAAAAAATATAAATAGTGCAAGCAGCTTATTCAATTAAACTATATAGTTAAATAGATTATATACTATTAGTAAATTATTAAATTGCACTTTAATAATGTAAAGATCAAATTTTATGAATTCTAATTATTAATTTTCAGTTTCTGTGAAATATCAACATTTATCTCTCGGTTTTGTTAGCTACTTATAAAAATAAACTTTGCATAAGCGTGACTAAGCTTCTTACTTATTAATTGACATGGATTTCGAGAAGTCATGGCAGCGCCTCTAATTATATATTATTTCGAAAAATATTTACAATATATCACTTTTATTGTTGTATATTCAAAATAATTCGATTATTTTCTTTTGCATTTATACAATTGTTAAAATGTAACAATCGTAATTGATGTATATGTAACTTCAAATTTTCTTAACCTGTTCACCTAGACTATCATTGTTATGTACAGTTTGCTCATCATGTAATAATTTTAAATACAAATTTTGTATCATTTATATACGTAAAAATGATATTCGAATAAAGTATTTATTGTATTTACGTTACAAACAATTTTTAATATTTTTTCAAAAATACCGCTTAATATTTTTATACTCTTGGAAAACTGTATGTATATTAGTACATACCTCTCAGTACAAATATTTGTCACGTACATAGTGAGACCGCTATTTAAAAGTAGAGATGCATGAGAAGGCTAACATGCAAAATTTTAAATTTACTCTTTCCGCAACATAATTCTAGCTTATCTAAAATTAAATAAAAATACGATTTTTATGTATAAATAGAAACATTGGAATGAAGTTCAACAGTCAAAGACATTCGGTAATGTCTGCTATTATAATGAGTGAGATTCTTAATTTCATACACTGTATTAGATTTTCTATAATAAATAAATCTCTTACTATAAAAAGTATATTGATTTTCTCAAATATCTCGGAAAGCTAAATTACCAAAATATATTCCTACCGTATACATTTCAGATCTCGCTTATAGCAAAACTCGATCTCCTAATTTCTGTCGATTCCAATAACTGAGATTCAAAGACAATTTAACTTGGACAGTATATCACTGAGATGACCATTTAAATGTAATTTCAAATATTACTGTTTAGTGTTTGAAACTCTTTCAAATAAAGACTAATATTTCTAACATCAGTCAAAATACCATTGACCATCGGCATAACGAATTTTTTCTGTGCTGGGCTAGGTCCTCTATCTTTATTACTAATCATAGCCAACGGCTTTATACCATTAATGACTACATAGCATTTCGAAATTTAGAAATATAAAGATTTGGGAATGTGGACATTTGGAAAGTTGTAAATTTAAATAATCAGGAGTTTCGCAATTTGAGAATTTGAAAATGTAGAAATTTTTAACTTTCCTACACTCTCCATGTCCCTGAAGTTTTACGTGGAAGACCAGTCCATTGTATAAGCCCAAGCTGGTCCCCTTCTACTTTACGCCAATGGTCACGACTGACTCAGGTCCAGCATTCCAGAACTTAAATCGTCGATCGCAGTCAAGAAATCACACAAATAACTATTTAAATGGTTATTCTCTACGAGTGACGAGCTCTGACCGTTAAAGTATCACACATTCACAACATTGTTGTGTGAAGTATATACAATCTACAACACAGGAATCATTTTCAGGTTGAGTGACCGGTTTCTTTTTCTCCGCATCGATTCCATTCCTTTCGATTTTCGGCTGTGGCTGAGGAACCGGCAAAACTGTCTGCGCGATTGGTACTGCATTCTCAATCATCTCGGTATCGGGGTCGGTATTCAATAGTTCATTCGTCACCGGAGTAGTAGGTGTGGTCGGTGTGATTTTACCAGGACGTGCTTCATCTGGTACGTCGTAGTCTACCAAAGATACAGAAGTGTGAAGCGGCGGAGGTGAATCGCTGGACATGATAACACTGAAAGAAACAAAATTCTCTTAATACGTTTTTTAAATACTTTGAAAATAACACTGTTAACGCTTACAAATCATTATTAAAAATATCAGAATTCTTGGAATTACAATGGTGCTATAATTATGCTCCGTAAGATATATAATACGAAATAAGAATTATAGAAGTTTTAAGATATGATATTAGGTCGTATGAGTATGAAACTTGACAAATGACGAAACGCAAACTTTAATATTCATTATCTTTCATTTGATGACAAATTTTATTATTAAGTTAGCTTGGAAAATGCATCTTCGCTCTTTCTTCGTACAATATTTTTATCGATTTATCCCCATTTCTGTTGAACTACGTGACAGTGGAAAATTCGTGTGGCTTATGAACATGGATTCTATTGTGCAGATCTGAGATGGTCCGACATCGTGTTTGGTGAATGACTGAAAATGAAAAATGCTTACATTCTATATCTCAAGTTTCATATTTAATGACCTAATAACAACTTTTTGTCAGTTAAATTCCAGTTATACAACGGTCTGTTGATCTGGTCAACTGCTGCACTGTTATTCAGGCTCGTCACGCAGTTGACCCTGGTGTCTTTGCTATTCAACTCAAGCTAGTCTTACCCGTGCTTCATCGCGATACGCCGAAAGAAAAATATGTTATTACTTAACCCGTAACTGGTAAAGTGGGATCTTTCTATTTTTAACAACATAGACTTTCTTTTCATTGCCGAGAGGTTTTTGATTTCGATGGAGTTATGAACTTCAATATATGCATTACGTGACCAAATGACCCACACACCAGTTGCAGATTAACTAGTATAGCTAACCCATTAATAAACAAAGATAATACATCTACGCAAACAGGTACATAGTTAACACATGTGATGCAGCTCACATGTCCATCAACAGTGACGGACAACTTGTCGGGACACAGTGCAGACTTCTAAACGGCAATATAGAAAGAGGTCCTTTCATACAGCGTTTGCAAATCTGAAAATGTGTAAATTTGTAAATTATACTTGTGAGTTCTTGGCGCTTGTCCATCGCGAATGTATAAATATTTGCTTATGATGGAAAAAGAAAAAGCAACTTTGTGTATTAATGGGTTAATAACTTGTATCCCTTTTCACACAGGTATCGTATCAATTACTGAACAGTTTGCGGTTCTTAACTTTCCCTAACAACTTAATAAATATTATGCAAGAGATATTAGTATATCTGCAGTATTATTCGATTTTAAATCTACTCTAGCAACGTATAAACGCAGTTTAAAAATAATATTGCCGGCGTGTCTGACAAAACGATTCTCGGATTCACGGCTAGAATTGTAACCGAATCCATTCGTGGAATTTCGTTCGTCGAACGTTACACGTGTTCTTTATTTCTCTTTTCTCTTTGTCCTTTTCTTTTTTAAGTACTGCGTAGAAAGTATAAGGAGACGTACCACCTAGCTTTCATGCAAGGTTGCATTCTACTCTTTTCTTCCGACGTCAGAGTGGTGTAAAACGATATTTGCCTGGCCATTTTCTTGGAAATTTGGAGTTTTATCGCTTTCAACCAATTAGAATCATTGTCGTCACACGTAAAATGTGGTGCGATTCGAATATTTCAAATCGTTTATCCTTTCCCTTCAACGCAGCGATTCGCGCACCTCATCTGTCCTCCTGTTTTATTCCAAGTTCACAAACACATGACTAATTGATACTTTGCGTTTGTTAAATTTTTTTTCTTTGCATCGATACAGTAATTCTATTATAGTTCAATCCAAACGTGCAACATTTTATTATTACAAACGCAAAATCAGCCGAATTAGGAACGGATACAAAAGTGTATGATTTAGGGGCAACTCACTGATTCAAATGTTGTTCAAATATTTGTGAAAAGTAGTCTCATGAAGTGGATACACACCTTTGCGTGTTTAATACTGACAGTATTATATTCAACATTTTTTTTATATTTTATATCTTCTAAAGGGATCTTGCCTCTTTTGCATCCGCCCCTGACAGGGAAACAAATTTTGAATTATAGTTACCAAATCAAAGATTAAACGTTGAGAAACATCAGATTGTCAACATAACTGTCAGTATTTCAGAATTCTCAAATTTCTAAGTTAGCAAATTCTAAAATTTCCAAAATTTTCAAGTGCGTTACTTTTCAAATAAATCTCGAAAATCCAGAAATACTGACAATATATACAAATTGTTTGAGACCTCTTTAAAAATTAATTTAAAGTTTTAATATCTTGTCTATACATAAATTGTAAAAATAATATTTCTATAAAACTCACAACTAAAAGTAGTTAAATTAACCATACTTGCATTCTTTGAGCTAATCAAGATTAATAATAAGTCAACAGCTTCTAAGTACATGCATTGTTCATTGAAATCTACTTGATTGTATAAAACAAAATAATCGAGGTCAAGATTAAACACTGTCAAATTCATATTTCCATGCAACATACGAAATTATAATTTTTTTACTGAAATCACAATTGCACAACAGTTTCGATACATGAATATCGTAAATAATAGATATATTTAGTCGATATTTAAAGAATTATCGATCTTGGCGTACGTTGAAAACGATCAAAAACGTGGTGTGACATGTTACTCCTCGCGATAAATCGACAACAGCGACAGTCATCTCGAAATTTGAATCGCGATTGTTCGATAATAAGAACGAGAACGAATTAGAGATAAAAGTCTTTCTGTAAATTCAATCTTACATGATGTATACTAGCAAAAGAAAAAAAACTAAATCGGAGAATTAGAATTAATTAACACTAAAGTTACGTAATGAAGAGGTCAAAGTGTGAAACGTTAAAAAGAGAACTATGTACTGAATTCTAACGTAAATTACACGATAAACTTAAAAATCCAGCATCTCAGTTAATGACAATTTATATGCCAAACTAGATGCAAGTAAATTATAAAGAACGAAATCACGAGACAAACAGAAAAAAATAAACACACATTTCTTTTATGAACATGTTGACTGACATTTGACAGCTTGATCGTAGATTTGTGCAATTATCAAACTCACTTTTATTGGAAAAATTGGTTAAAATTAATAAACGTATCTTTTGTTTTTATTTAAAAAAGAGTGAAATACTTGTCACAGTGAGAAAGGAACAGCTCACGCCACGAACGACAACACACTTTGAACTGCTCGACGTAACTTATAATCTACGCGCCTATTCTACGTGCATATATCGAAAACCACCCCCTCTATCGAGACGGAGTCGCTCAAACGATTTATCGAACGAATCTCGAAATTATCAGTAAGATATTATATAAACGGTAATTGAATTCGACATTTCGAGATTTAGGAATTGGAGGATGTAAATTCTTGAGAGCTTAAGGATTAAAAATTCTAAGAATTTGAGCATTTAGAAATTTGAAAATTTGGGATTTTGAAGATTTGAAATTTTAGAAATTTCGGGATTTAAAGAAATTTTGTACGAAATGCAATTTACGATAGCTTGCAATTTTCCATCGACTCAAGATCGACGCGTAGAGAATCTCGATTATAGATCATGAAATTTAAAAATAAAAAGTTATGTAAGATAAATACAATAACTTGTTGTTTAAATATCTTTTTTAAACTAAAACCCGATATACGATACGATACGACAACATCCTTTAAGTAAAAGGATCTTATTGGGGACAACTCAAAAAGAATGTCCAGCGAATGAAAGTTTCATAAAACCGCAGGTTGGATTAGTATTACTTTCCAGAAATTACATAAGCGAAAAATCTATTATTAGATATTATCAACAAAGTAAAAAATGTTGTGGAATCGCGTGTATGGGGTCTTGAGTACTGTCCCGTTAAAGTCACAGTTTTTTGCGACAAATGTTTATATTAAAAGACCATCGGTTCGTTTATATTTGAAAGCCGAAGTACATTTCATATAAAACTGATTGACTTCAGACAACACAGAAGAAACAATGCAATTAAACACTTCATCGTTACCCCTTGAATTTTCGTAACTGTAACTGAAAGCCACTTATCTCATTGCTACCACGAAGGACGATTCACTTACCGAATTAGTTTTGTCATTGAAAGATTAATTCAATATCGAATATTTTCAACTAAAGTCGTTCAGAATACAACGATCAAATTTTACACGTTATTCAATTTTTTCAAAGATCGTACACGTGCACAACACAAAAATACAACAATTTTGTATGAAATTAAGGAATAAAATATATAAATGAACATTAAGAGTGATAAACGCAAGTTAAACGATCAAACGTTTAAGAGTCAAAAGGAACAGATTAAGGGTGACGGGAAAAGAATGCTTAACCTCGAAATCTAGGAAAACGATCTATGTTATAAACTTACTTGTAAGAGCCACGTTGTGGCAACGGAATTTTAAAACGCATAACTTCGAGATCACTTAATTTACAGACAGCAACTCTTGATTACGCTTGTTTACGTTCACCAATCGTCGAACAAAGAATCGAAATTATACACCATCTCGATTTGAACGAGCGACAAGCACGCAGACACACAGAGGACTGGCAAAGAGGAGACAAGCGAAGCATACGGCTCAAGATGGGGAGGCAGGTGAGGTAGAGACGAAACTTGGGTTGGTTGGACCTCTGATTCATTTTATAAAAATTCTGTCAATAAATAATATTACGTAATCAATTTTTAAAAAGTCAACGCAATAAGAAAACAGAGTAATATAATTAATATAATCGACGAAACTTTGACGTATTGAATGTTAACGATTGCGACACCGTCTTATCATTCGATAATGTTCGATTATCGATCATTTTAAAATGTGCGCGTAATATTTATCTGGAGATTCACGATTGCCGATATTTTGAATGTAAAAATTTGAATTTTGTTGTAAGAAAAAATGTACTATCTTAAAGGCGTGAAAGTCGATTTGAAAGGGCTTTCGCTGAGCGAGCCATATAAAAGATAGCCATGTAACGAGACTGCTGTACACAATTTAAAATGTAAAGGACTCAATGCGCATTGGCTTTAATCAATGCACCCTTCTTATTATTATATGATGTACCCATTGCTTAATATATCGAGGACCGGATGTATTTTTATCATCGTCGATGTACTCTCTTCTTTTTCCCAGTGCGTGGTTATTAGAAATATTTTACCGTTTAACTCATTCAATATTCATAATTATATTATACGTGAAATGTAATAATTATAAAAATAATGATGTATTAATATACTGTTTGTTTATAGAGACGGCGCGATTGCTTATAATAACAACGTTTTTTTGATCGTTTTATCTAAGACTTCACCGAGGCAGACGCTCTTCTCGGTTTGACTTACTTGATCCTTTAGTATATGTATGTACACCCACCCAACATGAAACCGGTTTTAAAGCAGAATGGTCACGGAGCAAAGGGAAACCTCTTGTGCCAATACCTTCCGAAATGTTTAACTATACATATACGTACATACTGTATATACATCCGTGATGCATGATTCGAAAAAAATCGTGGGATGGACAATTCGTAAGGTAGTAAAACTTACGATTATCATCTTGAGATGCATCGTACTTGTTTGGTATTGCTCGTATTTATATCGTTTACCTTCGGAGATGTCAGATTAAATTACATCGTTACCTTCTTAGAAGTTATATGATACCACAAAGTGGCTTAGGACGAGAAGTTTTAAATTCGATAAAGGAATAAAAAATTTTCATATTCGACATTAACTATAATTTAACTATCAACTATTTTCAGATAGAATACAACTGAAGAACACAAACTTATCCTACGATAAATTTCGATGTATCAGGATGACAGTTTTTATATAATAGATATTATGTACAAACTGAAGGAAAAAAGATTTAAATTTTGTTTTTTTAATATAATAATTGAATGTATTATTTACCTATCAGATGTGCATGGAATTTCTTCTGCGTAAACATCAGCACGCGTTGTAATCGTCCCGTTTCTCATTGTACTGTAGTTGTTGCATGACAAAAAGGGGCGAAGCGAAAATCCTGAAATTTGTGTCGCCGTTGACGTCTACTCGATTTCTCATTGCATTTCTCGCGCAGTCACCTCTTTGCTCCGTCTTATTAGATCATGCATATTGTTTCGCATTACACGTTCGCCGTTCAAGGTTTCCGCGTGTATTCATTATCACCTTTTGATCTCATGATTTTCAATCATCACAACTGTTTTAAACAACTATCCATCTTATTTAAATTTCATCTTCTCACAGTACTTTGCTTCAAATGTCAAAGCGTATGTAATAATGTGGAAGACTTCTTTTTCCTAGGATTATATATTCATGTGTAATTTATATTTCAAATACGATCGATAACTTTCCGGAAGAATTAACACTTTGAAAAGAGAGAGTAGAACATTTCAAAATGAGAAACGTTTTTGTTCTTTTTTAATAGTTTATACAAAATGATGATAGAGAAGGAAAGACTTAACCTCTCCTCTCGTTACGGTGGCTCAGGAGCTACTAACGACAAAACATTCGCTTCACTGTGGAACCATTATGATTAGTACATTGATGAGTAGAAATATGACTGATCGTTTTGTACCGAGTGAAAAATAATCAAAATATTAATAAACGATATTATTTTTTATTTCGATATATTAAGTTTTAACAAAAAGTTAAATAATTTAAAAATTGAATCTTTAACTTTTGACGTAGTAAAATTGAAGAAAATAAATATAAGATTTACATACAGTCACTGACGGATGTAGCTTCCAGAGAGCCCAAGGTGTTACAAACTTTTGAGGCTCCATATTTTATTTATACTATAGTATGCACACAAGATTAACTTTACGTCAATATTTATAATATTCATATCATATATTCATACTTTAATTAGTAACATTTATATTTTATATTGAAATGTAAAAACTAAGTAGGTGTTGAAAAGTTTTATCGATTGTTGCGCATGCGCTTTGATTTTAAGATATCTTTCTTCTTCCTTGTATTGTGTCGTTAGTGGTGTGGAAGCCGCTTTCATTTGCGTCTTTTGAGTGCATTCAAGTATCACAAGTTTCGTAGTATCTTGAGTTTTCTTGTACTTGAATAATTAGTATTAATAAAATAACATTGTAGTAGAGTAGAGAAAAATTGAAAAGAAACTGAATATGGGTCGCTACAGAAGGTAAGCCGTACACATGTATATAGATATACGAATGCATGTTATCAATATGTCCAGTGTCCAGCGTTATTATAACACATTTGAAAAACACGCGATCACATTATTACTGTTTGTATAATATAACAAATCGTGTAAAGGATAGAAAGCAAAAGACAAATTCAAGTCAAAAAGAATGCTAAGATAACTATAATGAACTTATGATGATTATAACCTTGTACACCTTTTTGAAATAAACTTCATAAGATGTTAATGCAAAAGGAATTAAAGTGTAGCTTAGAATATGAAACGTTTTTGAATTAATTTAATTTGTAAAGCAGAATTAAGTTAAGCCAATCTGATTTATGTTATTTTAGTCGTAGCCGTGATAGAGATAGGAGACGCAGATCTCGCAGTAGATCTCGTAGCAGATCACCAAGAGATAGAAGAAACTGGGGTAGTAGTGGAGGCAGAGATCGAGGAGGTGGCAGAAATAACCGTGGTCAACCTGGAGCAAACTTAAGGAAACCCAGATGGGATTTGAGTAGATTAGAACCCTTCAAAAAAGACTTTTATGTACCACATGACGCAGTTCAGAATCGTGATCCACGTATAGTTGAACAATACAGAAGTGAAAAAGAAATTACGTTGAAAGGAAAAAACATACCTAATCCTGTTTTTACATTCGAAGAAACAGGTTTTCCAGACTATGTTTTAAAAGAAATAAAGTAAGTATTCTGGCAGAAGTAATTCCTTCATGATAGAAGCAGACTGAACATAGTAGTTATTTTATTATGATGATGTTAGAATTTGTTTCTTAAGTCTAGAACAAGTATCCAGTATGCGATAATAATGTACATCATCAAGAATATTGTCACAACTTAAAACTTGCTTATTGTGAGAAGTTAACTTTCATCAGATCAAGTAAGAATGGAACTAAAATTGTATTTCCTTTGAACATCAGTAAAATGAAATGTAGTATCAGCTTATTAATAACAATCATTGATTCTGTTCAAGTGAATGTTTTTTATACTAGAAATACTGGGAAAGATACCAAAATATATATATGATAATATAAATTTTAAACAGAAAAGTGATTAAAATAATTTTATGTTTTTTATTTGTATTTTCAAATAGGAAGAAAATAAAGTTAATGAATGTTATTGAATATTAAAATCTATTGTAATTTTTATTGTTTGCAGGCGCCAAGGTTTTACAGAGCCTACATCGATACAAGCACAAGGTTGGCCAATTGCTTTAAGTGGTAGGGACATGGTTGGAATTGCATCAACTGGTTCTGGAAAGACATTGTCCTATATATTGCCTGCAATTGTTCATATTAATAGTCAACCTAAATTAGGTAGAAAAGATGGACCTATTGCATTGGTATTAGCTCCTACTCGAGAACTTGCACAACAAATTCAGCAAGTTGCTGATGATTTTGGTCATACTTCAGGCATTAGAAATACTTGCCTATATGGTGGAGCACCCAAAGGTGCCCAAGCTAGAGATTTGGACGGAGGCGTAGAAATTGTGATAGCTACGCCAGGTAGATTATTAGATTTTCTTGAATCGGGTCGTACGAATTTAAAAAGGTGTACCTATTTGGTACTAGATGAAGCAGATAGAATGTTAGATATGGGATTTGAACCTCAAATTAGAAAAATCATAGAGCAAATTAGGCCAGATAGACAAACATTAATGTGGTCTGCTACATGGCCTAAAGAAGTAAAGAATTTAGCTGAAGATTTTCTAAAAGATTATGCTCAAATAAATGTTGGATCTCTACAGTTAGCAGCAAATCATAATATATTACAAATCATTGATGTATGTCAAGATTACGAAAAAGAGAATAAGTAAGTGTAATGAAATTCTTTATATTTTTGTTCAGAAAATATCATTTTAAATTTATATCTATTTCATGCAGATTAAGCACACTTTTAAAAGAAATAATGGCTGAAAGCGAAAATAAAACTATAGTATTCATTGAAACAAAACGTAGAGTGGATGAAATAACCAGAAAAATGAAGAGAGATGGTTGGCCAGCTGTTTGTATACACGGTGACAAAACACAGCAAGAAAGAGATTGGGTTTTACAAGGTAGAATTGTGATTACACAACTGATTAGAAGAAATATTATTCGTTTTTTAATAAATGTTGTATTTAATTTTCAGATTTCAGATCAGGGAAAGCACCAATTCTTGTTGCAACAGATGTTGCTGCTCGTGGTCTTGGTACGTACGACTGTTATTATAATTCAATAAAATAATGAAATCAAACATCATTATACATTTTCCTTTGGTATGGAAAATGAGTTGCTCTAAACCATATTTCTACCAATCTTATTTGAGCTTAATAAGTACTGCAATATGGGATACCTTGTTCTGACACAACACAATGAAAACAGTAACTAAATAACTCTTTGCGTTTAGTAGAACGTATAATCATGTGTAGGCTGCTTTTATTAAGTGCAATTACAATATGTTTCAATCAAAATTTTTCTAATTTTAAAAGACTTATATTTCATAAATCAGAACAAGGTTTCATTGATCTATGCTTGAGCCACTTTATGTATATATAAAATATTAATTGAAAAAATACTGAACGTTATCTACATTTTTTCAATTTATAAAAAGGATGTATGTAGTTTTGTCATTAACATTAAATGATATTTGTTAAAAAAAAATCATAACTAAATACGAATCGTAATCATCATAGAAAGTTTGTCCCGTAAACAGAAGTTTTATAGTTTTCAACTTTAAATGTTATGGTTAATAATGCACATTGTTCAAAGTTACATAATGTGGTTCATGCAACATTTCTAATATTTGTGTTTATTTGCTTCCTCACTTTTTGCTGAAGGTAATAATTGTTAAATAATATATGAGAATAAAGATAGTGAAAATGAATTTAAACTCATATTAGATATTGTCGGCAAGCTGTTCATTTATGAATATGTAAAAACAATTTGTACTTTTCAAAAGAATTGAAATCAATTTCAGAATCATAACTTTATCTGTATTGAAAGAGAAATTACTATACTAGTTGTAAATTGAGGTATCACTTGTTGTCTTTTTCTTTTCGATTAAACAATTGAATACAGCATTGTATGCCAACTATGTTTGCAACTATTTACTAAAATTGTCACGTTAACATTTTAGCTAAAGTGAAACGTGCTTGCCGAAAATTAGATAAAGACAATATAAAAGTATTCTTTTTCTCATACATAAATTCGACTTTCTAAGATAATCAGAATTCAGTTAAAGATTAGATGAGAAAAACAAGAGTAATACAAAATTCATATTGAACATAGGAAGATAATGAGGTAAACATGTACCTAACGCGGTTGGATCTTTGTTTGTATTGCAGAGGCACATTGCGCGCAGGCCCACGCCGGGTAATGCAAAGCAAATTGGGGGTGCCCGCCGCCTGTTTGTTCGGTGGTGCACTGGTTTGCATTGTCTGCGCTGGCTGCGACGCGTGCCTCTATACGTCAATTCCGTGAAGGGCCAGTCCGGGCCAAATCGGGATCTACTTTACCTCCTACATACTGGATATCAGTTCTACGCTACGCTGTACGCCATCTGGGCTGGCCAAGTCGTTGTTGCCAGAATAGAATCCCCTGCGCTGGCCGCTCAAGCTAATCAGACCCAACAACGGTCCAATGAGGCGGTGGCATGGTAGCTGATGCCAGAGCCTCTAGTGTGCCCTGTAGCAACAGAATGGCGGAGGCTGTAGCTGGAGCGAGCGCAAACAGCCAGGCCCTGCCCGTACGTTGCTAGCGACACTCACCCACTGCCTAATTTTAGTATAACAGTAATATTAAAATTAATCGCTATATATATATAGCTATATACAGATACAGAATCAGCTACAAAAACGGCAATTTAACTGTATTCACATGAATCTAAGATGATTCTCAGATTGATCAGATATTTTAGTCAACATTGAATGTTGCGTACTTGTTAGTTTGGAAGATACCATTACAGAGATATTGGATTGTTCCAATTAAATGGTTACTTTACAAACATATTTTATTGATACTTTTATGTCTTATTGTACTTATACCGATGAAGCTTCTTTATTAAGAAATGCACAACATTTTGTCTGATCAAAAGCATCTTAGACTTGAACATTGATGTAATATAGTTGAAATGTATTTTTCTAGCAGATTCTATATGTACACTTTTTGTATGTACATATATAACAAAATGTTTTATAAAATGTGTTATACTAGGACACGTAAGAT
Source organism: Megachile lagopoda (assembly GCA_036983795.1). Taxonomy (NCBI): domain Eukaryota; kingdom Metazoa; phylum Arthropoda; class Insecta; order Hymenoptera; family Megachilidae; genus Megachile; species Megachile lagopoda. The sequence continues at coordinate 10,111,725 of CM072798.1, forward strand.
ATTCTTGAGTCAAACAGAAGTTTAATATTGATATTTTTATGTGGTCATCATTTACCAACTTTACACTATAACTTTGAAATAGTGTCTTAAAATTTGAATTATTTCGGGCCTAATATTTGATATTAATTTATAAAGTTGTTGATTAATGATCACGCAACATTGTCAAGAGGTTCTTTGCTTTCATTCAAGAATTTCTAATGTGTTGGGCAAGCTACATTTTGTAAAACATTTTGTATCTATATGTATATGTGTATGTATATTTCTGTATACATACACATTTATCACATTTTTCTCCATTTGAATTCACATTTCCTTCATCCTTCTAAGTCCTTTATGATAATTATATCACTACATCTTCACAATATACTAACTATCGTATCAGATAAGATCTTATATATATATCAACTCTGGTTTCATTCTCAGTATATATTTTTATTTTTCCATTAATTATCACAATGTTTAATGCACAATTGGTACATTAAGAAAAATTTATCAAGTAATTAGATTTATGTTTACGATAAAATGCTTTTTAATATCAAATCAGGATAAGTTTATCAAAACGAGTTTGGACCATTTTGGAATAAGATAAATGTATTGAAATTAATAATCATTTTTATTAGAAAAGGAAACCAGAATTGTTTACGCGCAAAGATTTATCTTTATTTCAGAATTTTATAATGTAGTCGAAACGCTCTCTAAAAAACATAAGCATTCTTTTCCATTGTATTTTATCATTTTAATTTGATATTACATGAAAGATAAAGTCAAGTGTTACAAGTCAATATTCTTCAGAGATTTTAATTGTACATGATTTGGAGAGCGTATTAATTAAGATATTTATTCCAAATAAGCGATCGATACTTTATATACGCCCTGTCATTACTACTATTTTAACAAATGTCTGTCTTGAAGGCGGATGCTTCCATTAATTAATAGCTAATACATATGCTTTATTTCAGACGTTGAAGACGTCAAGTTTGTCATCAATTTTGATTATCCCTCCTGTTCGGAAGATTATGTTCATCGAATCGGTCGGACAGGTCGTCGGCAAAAAACTGGTACAGCATATACCTTTTTTACACCTAATAATTCCAATAAGGCTAACGACCTGATCCAGGTATTAAAAGAAGCGAATCAAGTTATAAATCCAAAATTACTGGAACTTGCCGATAATAAGAGTGGTGGATACGGCAGGCATAGAGGTATTTGCACATTTTGATAGATTCTATTTCACCTAAGATTAGACCTTTTGCATTACGAGTTTTCGTTCATTCTATGCATGGCTGCTTTACGTCTAGGAAGAGCTTGAGAAGAACCTAATGAAGGGGTTAGGGAAAGTCTCTAGAGCTTAAGGGAAATGAAGGGTCTAGAAACCTAGGACCTAAGCCTAGGAAAAGCTTAGATCTGATCATACATTGTATTACATTTATTGAAATTTTAACGTGTTTTAAATATTTTCAGGCGGAAGAAATAGATGGCGGTCTCGAGGCGGTCGTAACGGTAAAGATCGCAGTTATTCAAGAAGTAGAAGCAGAAGTCATAGTAGGGAACACAACGGACGTGGTAATCGTCGGAGTTACAGTCGGAGTTATTCCCGAAGTCGTAGTCCAGTGAGCAATCGTACAGGTAAGTAATGGTACGTTCGCTCAATACTGACGCATTTACTATTTTTTCGTACACAATGAATTACATTTGCGTATGCTTTAAGAAAATCAATGTGTTTACAGAAGTTATCGGTAAGAGTTACTGGAGCAGCGAAAGATGATCTTCCACGAGTGACTAAGGACCAACAAGTTGCGTACAATTCATGTTCTTTTTTTACATCTCTTTTAATACGGGGTACATGTCGTACAGATTGTAACATCGGTATTCCGATCTAACATGAACGTCGAACATAACGCGTGTCAGTTTTCTGCACTGTAGCTAATTTATAGAAACCTGAAGAATAAATGTTTCCGATTTTCGTGAACATAATCCTAAGAATTAAAAAAGAAAACAAAGTACTAGGGTTAATTGAATGCAATGTTGATTTTACACGATCCACGATCATATGGTCGATACTCAGAAATCAAAAATATCATCGCGCAAATATGATTCTCATCTCAATTGTGATACGAAATATGTTTTTGTATCGATGTTCTGGAATATTTCTGTATATTTATAGAATATTGTTTTAATCACCATTAAGCTTCAATATAACAATTATGTATAGCATAAGCGTGGTCAAGTTATAATATTCACGTATCGCATCACATAAATATTTTGTAACGACATTGCAACATTCGATACTACGAAATAAGTCTACGTGTAAGTGACCGTGTGAGTTTAATTAGCAGATAAATCAATTAAAAATCCATTACAGAAACGTCTCGCAATTTGTAGTTTGTAATAAATTGTAGACATCTAGTGCTTACTAGCAATTCGTACATGAGCATTTAAAACTGATAGAATAATGTACAGTATTTAACAAAAATGTAATAAATAAATTTATTAACTATTTAGGAAATAGATCGTGTTTTTCTTACGTTTCTTCTTATTATTTTGTAAGAAACCAAATTTATTTACGAAAAGTGTGTCAAACCCTAAACTGCTACAAAGGACGAATTGATTAAATGCCAATCAATTTCTGAGTACCACGAATTTCCAGCCCAAATACTTCGTGTTCGCTCAATAACATCGCGTCCTCTTTATCTGGTCCATCGTGAAATTATTGTCTAGAAGACAACTAATATTGGATAACGTTGTCAGTTGTTTCTATTTGCCAAACAAAGGAATCAGAGGATTCGAGGGGAAAATTTCATGGAATGTTTCTTCAACAATAGAAAACAACTACTATTGCTTTTCATCTTATTCAGTGTGAAGCCGTTTGTTATGAAAAAGTAGAAAAGAAATTTAATTTCAATATTATTTTGTTTACTAAACGTGATGCTTTAATCAACAATTAATTTATCATCGTGGAGAAAATGGATTTGCCCCACTTTCATAATGAATGGCTCCACCTTTATTTACTTACATTAAGATGAGCTTGTAACAAAATAATAAAAATCTTTAACTCTGAATGAATTTAGCTTATTAACTTTACAACTGATTATGATGTAACAACTAGACTAGAGACCTACATTTCGAATTTCACAAATATAGATAACATTATTTACGCGGTATAACTAGGTTTTTTATTCGAGCTTGCACAGGTTCTCTAACTTTACTAATAGAGTCAATGCACTCCACACCAGGAGTGACGGCTTTTGGTTTTCAAATTTGGCTACTTCAAAATCAAAATATTATGCAATTGAGTATCTGAAAATGTATTATTAAAAATTTGGAAATATAAGAATTGTGAACATTTGAGAAAATTAGAAATATGTAACGTTGACAATTTTTGAACTTCTATTATAAAGAATCATTACGATTTTCACTGCATAGTAATGACCGATTTTTATCCTGAGACACCTAATCCTCGATTAAAAAGCATATTTAAATACATAACATTAGCACCATAAACTCTGAAGCAACCCGCCATGCTCGTCGACTCGTGCACGTGCTTCATTCAATTATTAATTGAAACATTTACCCTCGTTAAACGTACAACAAACACGAATTTACCGATAGCAATTACAATAAATACAATGAGGGTATTTTAGGAGTCTAATCGAGAGAAAAAAGCAGCCGTGATCCTGAAGTGAAAAGCAGCTAAGATTTATGAATGAACTGTAATACAGGTGGATGGGTCGATAGAGCGGCCCCCCGCATGATCACACGGCAAGGGCGTAGTAATCGATAGAGTGAGGGTGAGAACGAATAGAAGCCGGCTCGGAGCAGACGAAGAGCAGAGGAGGCCGTGGAGGGCAGAGTCCATTCAGTAGAAGCAGCAAGGCTGCTATTGATTGCGTGGGTGGTTAGAAGAGATGAGTTACCCCCACTTTCGGTCATTCAGCAGCCGCACTGTGCGGTAATTTAGATTATTCAATTGTTCAATTTTTACACATCTAATCCTTTATCGGGCAGACATTGACGATATCGCAGTGTGATAGAAGACGTATTATATACATCGATTATTTCACCTTCTGCTTCGTTTCGTGGAATTTCGAATCTACCCCAGGCACAATATCACGAAACTAATGAAAACGTATTATGTACGTTACACGGAGTGTGACGAAAGTATTCAATAGAAATTTTATACCGTTCGCTGAACTACAATCCGAGTGAAAAGGGGAGACAAGTAGATCCTGAACGTGGTCAGGCCATCGAGGTTTCCAACGCATATCCTAACAGATTATCAATTATTTTACATTTACATTATCTTGTTAACTTATACTAATTAAAATGTAAATTTATTTTCATATAAATTTATATTTTAATATTTATTCATATTACATTTTAAACTAACTTCACTCCCTCCACTTTTCATGACATTTACAATCATTACAATCCTTGTAGCGTTTACATTACAATTTTTTAATTGATATGAATTTAAAAACATACATCGTCCCGATAAAATGTATATCTTTTTCAGTCTATGTTCGTTTTATTAAATTATATGGTAACAAAGGATGCATAACATTTTGTGCGTATATCTTTACATTTAGTTTGATCCTATAAGACAGCAATATTTATGACATTGATTTGTGACGATGCAGGTTCTTCAATGGCGCAAGTGTTTTTGACATTAGATCGAGGATGAGGGCTACAACGATTTTAAGTCCCAGGGAGAAACTTGTTGCGCAGGCGGACCGGAACTTGGCCGCAAGCTTGTTCACGATCTACCATACCCGACTTCGCACGAGCAAAAATTGCGAGCAACGTGATTTCTATAAAATTTCATTTTCTCATCACTCACGCTTCCATTCGTTCAGTGAATTTACATCTTACTTAATTGTAATTGTACGTTCATTTTTTATTCAAACGTATATTCGATTCTCCTATAAAATTCAAAGAGTATTGCGAAAAATGTTATCGACTTATAACAACAAACAATGTCAATGTTCGATAACAAATTTGGAATAAGTTAGAGAAATTACTTATTCTATATTTGATAACTTTAAATATACCAGAATTATACAACGAAAGATACCGAAATATGCAACAAAAGATCCGAAGATATAACAATGGTATGCAGATTAGGACATAGATTTTACATAAGTTTGAAATCGAACTTCTAAGAAAAGCTCATAGTCATTGACGTATCTGAGGGTGAAATTAGCCTACTGTATACGTATTGGTCCCTACTGCGTAAGCTGAGATACAAAATGCGTAGCGTAAGTCATTTTATATTAGAAATTTAGAAATCTACAAATTTCCAGATTCTCAATTTCCAAGTAGATTTGTAATCTTTTAATTTCCTCATTTTCAAACTTCCAAGTCTCTAAATAAGTAGAAAACTTACAAAAGCTCAAATACTTGAATTACTAATTTCTAATAATTTCAAATTTCTAGTTACACACATTATTAAATTTTAAAATTTTTAAACTTCTCCACGCCAAAGTTACAAATTCTGAATGCCTATATTTTCAAATTTCTAAGTTCTCACATCTCCAAATGTTTAAATCTTCAAATCCCAAATTTCTAGTGCCCCAAATTCCTAAATTTCCAGATAACCACAGTACCAAGTTTCCAAATTCCCAATACCCACATTTCCAAATATGTTCCTATACCCTTAAGTTTTCGAATACTCAAGTTCCAAATGTCCACAACACATGAATGATTAAATTTTCAAATTCCTAAACTGCAAAATATGCAAATTCTTTAATTTCATAATGTTGAGACTTCGAAATTTTGAAAAATCAGATCATCTTTAACGTGGGGCGTTAACATGATCAGCGAAGTTAGGGTACCTGGCCCAGCCCACACAAAAATCCTAGGTACGCCAATGTCCATCGTCCTGAGGAAAAGCTCCCTATAGAGTGGAGAGAAAAGAAGGAAAGGGAAAAGAGGTGGGAGCTCGACAGGGTGTAGAGAGGGGTTGGAGTGAACAGGGGTTGTGCTTGAAGCGGGGGCAGAAAGGAAGGCGAATAGACGGCCCGATGATACCACCTCTCTCAGTTGCTCCTCGGTTTCCGGACTGCGTGGACTAGCAGGTTAGTGAATCCGACTCCTCGTTCATTCACCAGTTTCTCTTCGTTCCACTCTTGACCTCCTTCCTCTTCTTTGCTACCCTCTCTGTTTCACTCATCCTCTCGGTCTCTACCTCCTTTCCACCCTCGTGTGTCCGCTAACTCCATTCATGCGAGTCTCGTTCCTTGCTCGATCGCTGTTTCCCTTGATTTATTGAAGTTCGTCGTGGAAAGGATTTTCTTCCCATCGCTGGTCGACCTCCAAATATTTGCCACCGCACTTTAACAGGTTCACCTGTTACAGGTATACTCGTCCCAGTTTCTTCTCGGTCACCTGAAAATTGTTTTTCTATTAATACGTTGATTGCCATATCGAAGCAGTTCAAAATTTGATTCAGTAGTATTTCTTATTTTTAAGAAATATCGAATATTTTCTTATATTTATTATTCGTAGTTTTAACTAGTTTAGACGAGTATTCTCAATTAGGTAAGTGAGCAAATTCCCAATAATATAGGTCATTCGTATGGTAATTTAAGCGTCACAAATATACGTCTGACACAACAGTCAAAGTATTAATTGCATGGCCAGTTGATTGAAATTGTTTAGTGGTTCAAGTATCCTTGCAAGTGCATGACCTTTAGGACATTGATTTAGTTCGAACATAATCGATCCCGAAAATAATTCATTAATATTATAATACGCATCTGTTCGAAATACCGGAGAAATTGATATGTTACGTGAACTGTGTTAATCTTAAAATTGACGGATTGTCAATTGTAACCCGGTCCTGTGAAATTACTCAGTCTTTCTATAGAATGGAGATCTAAATTCAATTTTATACTCATTATTTGTATTTTCTACATTTTTTAAAATATAAGTATAAAATAATTTTGTTCGGAAATTGATACTGTCAAATTTGGAAATTGAAAATGTAAAGTATGGGTCTGACATCACAAAAATATGGACTGGCCCTTCTCAAGTTGTGTAAGGAATATTTAATATACCTCATGTTAAAAATTCAGAGATTTAACAATTTTTAGGTTTTTACAATTTCAAAATCTCAAGGATCCAAATCTTTAAAAGTTCAAATTTTCACATTCGCAATTCCTAAATTTTCAAATCTCCAAATCCTCAATTCAACAAATTTCCAAACTTATAATTTCAAAATTCTAAATTTCTAACTTCACAAATTTGGAACTTACTAAACCTAATTTTATACAATGGTGTGACGCTTTTACAAATTAATAAAGTTAAAGAACCCACCCTACTCCAGCCGAAAATCCTATTTACGCCATTGCAGTAAAATTAAATTTAAATTCTAGTTGCCGCGGTGGTCGGCCATTCATGCATTAAGTGCAAAATGTATCAGTTCAATTGTAAAGTACTACCTATATTAAACCATGCGCTTAATAGATCGCAATTAGCACCCTACCGCTAGATGGTATTAAATTCTGAATTTAATACAGTTTAAATACTTAGCGAACTAAACGCTCAGAAAGTTTTGGTGGAAATTTCTCTCGAGAAATTTTCGCAGAAATATTTAAACAATGATCGATAATTTCATCTTCAAACTTCGAAGTTATGCCAAATAACTTTTTCGTATACGATTGACTGGTTGAGAATTAAGGAACAATGCCTCCTTTATAACGTGTTTGATGTACAGAGTGGTCAGTAACAAATGGTACAATTGGGAAGCGGATAATTATAATAAAAACATAAATCTAAAATATAGAATCAAATTTTTTCGTACGGGGTTTTGCTTTGGAGAAATTATCTCGTGTATTTCGCTGTTTACATTACATTATAAAACTTAGGATAAATTTTATTATTACAGAAATTGTTGAAAATGTTGCCCACTCTGATAACTACAGAATTGTGCTCTATGATACAGAATGTATTATGAATGAATTGTGCAATACAAAATGTGTAGTGGAACGGGTAACACTTTCAGTAATTTCTGTAATAATAATATTCTACATTTTAGACTTATTTTCTTATGTAGAAGTACTCCTTTTTAGGTGTGTTCCGCCAGTTACCGATCACTTTGTATACAATTTCCTTCTAGGAATAGATTTCAGATGCTCATTGTGTTCGGCGATAATTTTGCATATAAACACATTATAAAGACACGTTAAAAACGTGACAAGAGAAAACGTGTTATACTATAAAATAATATTATTCAAAAAATGATGTGTAAGTCATTGATGTAACTACTTAAAAACCAAAATGGGTCTTCTCGCTTCTCCCAACGTATAAAATGACTCAAATTATAAAGCAAGGATGTAGGATACAGGATTTCTAAATTCAGAAGTATGAATGTTTCAAAATTCTAATACAAACATTATCTTCATATACTGAACTGTGTTTATACATATGAGATGTATCAATGGTGTAGTTGGAAAGTTATATCTTGTTAAGACAAATTGTCTTTCACTAACTATCGATTACTACGTTTAAATTGCAACTTATTTAAGGAGTGATTACCACCTGTTGTTATTTTCTATAACAAGTTACATTATTAAGTACGAAACTTGACAAATATAGAAACAGATTTCAACAAAACGATATCCTACATCTATTACTTTTCATTTGACATTAAATTTCAGTATTGGATCAAGTTAGTTTGAGGGATACACCTTCGCCCTTTATCTTCCATACTTGTTTGTCACAATATTATTGGTTTTTCTTTATTGGTTTTATCGGTTGACCCATTTTATGGGTCTATGAAAAACGGAACATTCGTGTGGTTTCTGAACGTGAATTCTGCTGCGGTTACAGTGTCGGAGATGGCCGGTAATGTCGACACTGTTTGGTGAATGACCAGGTACCACAATTACAATAAGTAACTGATTAAAAAAGAATCAAAAAATGGTACAATCCTGTTACGAAACAACGTTTTGTCACATACCGCACAAATTACCATGACAAAGCTGCAGGAATTGAAGTTGGAAACTCTACATTGTCCAGCATATTTACTGACACCCACGAACTACTACCGTTTAAGAAATTTGGATAACTAGTTGACGAGAAAATTCTTCAATTCCTCAAAGGCTGTTGGACGTGCCTTCGGGCAGTTGATCAACTCCTGTATTCCAAGCGTTTACAGCAATAGCATGGACACACTACCGCCAAAATCGCAAAAGTGTATGCAGAATAGAAATATTTCTCTTTGAAACATATGAAGTGCAACCTTCTTTTTCACTTTTTAAGCGAAATAAACTGTCTACCTTTTCATGCATTGAACGCAAAAATTCTTTCAGTACAAAAGATTGCTTTCAGCAATTTATGTCATTATTATTCGAAAACAGCAATAGCCTTTCATAGAATTCAGTAAATTGATCTCGGAAATGTTAATAACTTCATTACCAGGCTTTCTTTACTTAGCAGATAATAAATAGCCAATTCTCATTTCCTTTTTATGATTTACAGAACATAAAATTTAATCATCTTCGATATTCGTGCCGTGGAATTTCAATTAGCTATGGTGTACCCTCTGCATTAACTCGTTAATTGAATAAGCGAGGAAGACTCACATCATTGATTGCTTCGTAATATTTGAGATTTGATTTCAATCAACAGTTGTGCAAATGATTAAAACAATATCGTTCGATTGTTTACTTTTTTAAATAATAAGACATTGTAAATAATTTCAATTGCAACTGATAGTACTAATAATAATAATCGCTCTTTAAGACTAAAATATAATGAATTAGGTTTAAGAAAGCTTTCAATAGCTGCGGAGACAGAATCGAGACTAACAATATAAAAATATAATAAGTACTAGGATAACTAATATCTGTGCATTCGTTTCCTTTTTCCAGAAAATGCGTACTGTAACTATATGGACCGTTTTCGTGTTAGCGTATTCGAACAGCCCATTCGTGTTCGGTATACGATACATCGATCCGATCTCAGCACAATCAGGGAACTCCGGCGACATTACCGAGAAGCGCGTTGACCTGACCGAACCAACATGCGAGGAACTGAGGGCGATGTGGAGGTACACCAAACGACAGAGCAGGGCTGCTGAGACCACCCCTGGTTACTCTCTTTATCCTGATCCGTTTGCTTACAACATGTGGAAGTCTTACTCCGATCGTACCAAGCCTCCTCTTAATTATCGAGGTAAAATACTTCATCACCTATGTGATTCTCTGTTGAATAAATATAAACAGTTATTTATGAGAGTTCAACAAATCGTTTGAAAATCTTTTTTAATTGACCCCAAAGAAATAAAAGTAAACATGTTTCCGTTTACACAATATTTATCACCATAACATAGAGTAAGAAAGATATTATTTGTTGTTAAAAGCGTCTTCGATTTTACATGTTAATTTCTTGTTATTGTACGACCTCACTGCTTGATACAGAATTTGTACATAGCGTCATATACTTCACCTTGTTGTTTGATCAAGATTTAGTTTCGCCTTTAGATTGCACGCCAAACTAACAAAGAGGTACGAGCAGAATAATCTGATTATTGGTTTCTATGTATACATTAAAGCTATTAGAGACGGCTCTTTGAGTCAAACTTTGTATAGGATGGTGAATTATTGGATAAAATGGAAAATTCTGTTTAAATATTCACAGATATAGCTTTTTATATGAATTATAGAATATTTAAGAATTAAAGCCGTGAATATCCATCTAATGTTTGAATAGTTTTTTTAAAGAAATATTATTTATATTACCTGGCAATTATACAGGAAGATTCACTGGGAGGCCTCGAAATCGTGCTGGGGGTAGCGCTCCTATTTACGGAAGAATGGTGCACAAAGCACCAGCAGGAAGTAGATTAAGAAACGGGATGCGACACACTGTGCGGCCATACGATAAAATTTCTCATTTATACGGCACGATTAATTCTTATCCACCATCGTCGAGGCGACGCGTCACCAGCTTCCGTGCAGTGGGTGGTGGTTCTCCTCCTCTGTCTCAGGTTCCTCAGGCTGGCAGTTTTCAACGTCTCAAGGAACTGCTTCGAGCTGAACGGGCCCGCGAACTACAGGTAAAAAAATATTTTTATGTCATAAACGATATATTTTTAAAATAACATCTAATATCGAAGTACTTGATAAAGAGGGGGCACGTACCACATTCTCATTGACTTTTACTTTTTTATCAACAAACTTTAAAATCTAGCAGAAAAGAACTGGTTTATATGCAAATTTATAATATTACGCTATATATTGGACACAAGAATAAATAATTTTAGGAGCAATATCAGGTGAATAAGTTGACGGATAAACCATCCATCTTTAAGGACGTTATGGACAACGATCAATTATTACATATGCAACATTCTCGAAAGCAATTCGTAAAACCGACAATACGAAATCCAACGGAAATTAATTACGACATGGGTCAGGCACGATACACGTCGAATGTGCCCAACATTGGACAAGCTTGGTTGGTAAGTAATGGACAATAACCGAATCTTCACATTCGACATAATAAATTATGTGCCCATCACATTATTGCATTCAACGCTCAAAGTATTTTACAACTACTTCATTATCCTCAAAAAGACACACTTAATGTTATTCCTGAATATTCGTAACACACCAAAGTATACTTCATTTCAGTGTGACATGTTTTACTATCATACAGTGTGCCTCTTTGTAAAGAATTACTCTAACTTTTTTTCAGAGAAGCGAACCTCAGTCCCAAGAGTTCATGTTGCATTAATATCTCAATGAACTGGCCGATATCTGGTTGATTAGGAAAAGGCTAAGAAAAGGTCGATGTATCGGTTCTTCCCTGGTACATTGGCTCGCAACTGGACGCAAAAAGATTCATATTTGCTTCTCTCTCGAAATCTTTAACATCTTGAAACTCGCATGAATCAAGCTTCTTGCGTTTGTAGCGATGAGTATCGTAAACCCACCACCCCCGGATGGATTTCAATGATTTCGTTGCCACTTCGTTGTCCTCTGCGGTTGCTCCGAGCCTTTGGGTTATCTTCGACTCGTATCATGGAGGCCTCGATCCTTTTGTTATCTCGATTCCTCTAACAGTTAGAGTCTAACGTTACCTGTGCCCAGAAAACAATGAGAAGTCAATAACGGAACGGATCGTGATAAGTCGTGGCATAAAACGGCTTAAAACGAAGGAATACTATAAATGTATATTTTCTTAATTCGTTTAATAATCGCACAGATTTAATTGCGTGAGCGACGTTGACCGCCTATCTAGAATCTCTCAGATGTATAAATTTAATACTATTTCCGAAAATATCCACGGCGGTGATATAATCGCAACCATCACTGGGCGGAAAAAACACGAGTCAACCAGATCCAACGTTGAATATTCTATGCAATCTTCATATACGGTGTTCCTAAAAAAGAAAAGAAGTTAGGACATGTTTCATTTCGTGAAATAATTACAATTTGTAAAGGGGGCAAAGGAACGGTCTGGTTTATGAAAGTAGGTAAATAATTATTACAGTAATTATTCAACGATACTTAACGATTTTTTAAAACGGGCGCCATTTTGTGCAAAAGCGTTACAACAGACCGTCAGATTCGAGCTTTATGAAAAGTGGAATTTCCAAATTTCCATATTCCTAAATCTTCAAGTTTCCTTACTTCCAAATTCATAAATGTCTGAATTTCCAAATGTCTGATGCCTCCAGATTTCCAAAACCCCGAATCTATAGCAAATACAGAAATTTACTTTATGCTTCAAATCGCAATCATAGCAATCTTATATCAATGTCCGTTAAAATGCAAATGTTTCAATACTTACACTACTGGTAATGTTCCTATTCCATCGCGCGCCTTTCCTTCTGAAAATGAAACGATATGATTTCGACTATCGGGGTCGATATTGAAGAATGAGATTGACGCGTCACGTTGCTCTGGTTTTCTCCGCTCTGTTTGAACTTGGACAATAAAATAGAAAGACTAATATTTTGAAGATTTTGACAGTATATATATGTATATGTATACATAATTAAATTAAGAAACTATAATACATAACAACGGAATTGTACCGAAGACAATAATTATTCTTAAGAGATATTCTTGTAGTCTGGACGTATAATCAATGCGAATTACAGTTTCAAGTTTCGTAGCATGTATAAGTAATTTCAAGATAAGGCGAGTGTATTAGTATCAAAATAAAGTGAACTTACGCGTAATGCTCCTAAATTTTTGAGGTACAACTCGTTCCGACACACTCGATCTTCATGTGTATTGATTATGCGTACAAACGACATAATCTTTGATTTTTGAGCACTCGATCGATTTACCCGCCAAATTTGAATATTCAATTCTCCTTCTGTCAGGTACTTTTATTCTGTGACAGACAAATTTAAAATGTAGTTACTTTAAAATTCTGAAGTGTGATATTTTATGACATTTTACGATATTTTATGATATATTGTGATATTTTATGATTAATTATGTTATGATACGGCCAAAGCTTAATCGAAAATTATTCGCGAATTCTTTCTCAATTGTTTACTTATATTACAAAGTTATGTGTGCCAACGATAAGTGCGCGAAGATCAAAATCATGTAAAGACAATAAATATAAACGTTTCTTGTAATCGTATAAAAAACTAAATAGGTTAAAGACAGATATTTACGTGGCTTAATCCATATCTCATATGCTGAGAATTAATCACTTTCAGCTCTTATGATGCGTACAAAAACGAAAACTTCTGAACAATTATATAGTGCAGTTTGATATGGATTGCAATTCTAACGTCTGATTATAAATACTTTATACTTGTATACATCCATTTTAATATGACATGCGCGTGTACTACATACATACATTAACACAGAGAAACGAGTATACACGCGCACGTAACATACAATCACTAACACATACACAGCACATATGTACATACATGTATGTATATACATGCATATCGAAGTACACAAATATATATACATATATACATATAATATACATTTGTTATGCACCTGCAACTATTGCTATTTTCATCGTATTAAGTTTCAAAAAGAAAAAAATGGATATTTTTAGCCAGGATTCTTTAAACATGGAATCAGTGCCTGATATCCAATACTAGAGACTGGTTAAAATCTCTTTGAAATCTCTGTTATTCAAACGTATACACACACATATAAGATGTATACATGTGGAACTGTTACACGAGTAACCACAGAGTGGTCGGTAAATGGCGACACATCCATTCTGCATAAGAAAATAAATAAAAAATGTAGGTGAAATTTTATTCTGCATTTCCGGTTTGTTTTTTCATGTAGAATTATCCTCATTCTGGCTGCACCACCAATTACCAACTACTCTGTATATTCTGAATGATGTTAGAAATAGAGGATTTATGTAAACTGAGGTAAATTAATTTAAAGCGTTAAAAGACACACGGATCAAGGTATCAAGCCTTCTTTTTTCATTCTATTACAAATAAATAAGAACCGTGTATTACGTTTAATCAGAATTAACTATTTGATACTTCGACCCAGGTGTCTTCGAAATCTCAATTAATGAATGATTAGGGAAAATTATATGCTTAAAATTTCCTATTCCATAATTGTTCATTTTGCTCCATACTTCTTTTTTATGTTTGAAATATAACTATGATGATATTAGCTATTGCAACTTGAATCATTAATTTATTATACCAAACATACCCTAGTGTATCATTAAATTATGAAATCATTGAATAAAGAAGAAAACAGACTGACGTTCCTTTCAGTCAACTACATAGTACCAAATTATGCAATACCGCTTTTAGTGCCAAACAAAACACTAACGACTTTAAGTTTGAACTTTCAAATTTTCAAATTTAGAAATTCCAAAATTTTCCGCGATGATATAACGTATAGAGATACAATGCATGGAAGATACAGTATAGCAATATAACGAACTTAGGAAATGAAATAAATTTGGTGTAATACATGAGTTTATAAAAGTTTAGAGTTCAATACACGCTATGGAACACACAATTTAAATTCACAAATTTATTAGAAGAAGACCTCCTACGGCATCATCAGGAACTATAATAATTTGTACACATAGGTGGCGCCTGCATTTATCATCAGCTGCGACTAGAGATACGTATCGCCACTACCAGTGGCACGCACTGGTAACCACGATTGATCAAATTAAATTGTTGTTAAAACTTGGTTAGAATGGTGTTCCTTAACATCGTGCGCAACGCTATTCGACCATTTTATCATGTAAATACTTGTCAGTTAATTAGTTTAAATGTAACACGACCGTACTGTAGATGGACTAGTCGAAGACCAGTTGCAATTCTTAACGAAGATGAACTTTATGAAACTGAGAACACAACTGAAGAAAAACCTATACGTGTGCGAAGAAGGAGACAAAAAAGAAAGAAATCTTCAATGAAAACTGAAAAGTCTACTGAAAAGTCTTCTGAAGAGTCTTCAGAAACCAAACAAAAAACTGTGTTTACAAAGTTGAAAGAAAATGAAAAAATCATAACGTAGGTTCTTCATTTGTACATTATAACATTAAATAAGATTGACATGTTATACAGCCAGTTGAAAAGAACCACTTTCTAATTTTCTCTTTTATTTTAGAACTTTAATGAGCCAAATAAAAACTCGAAAAAGGAGAGAGAAAAACAGTGAAGTGGTCTTAGAAGGACATAGATTAATTAAAGATGCTCTCAAAGCTGGTTTGATCCCAAAAGTAGTATTTTTTAATGATTCTTCTGAAGTAAAAGCATTGAAACTTCCTGATGAAGTCACATTATATAAAGTTCCATATAGGACACTTCAACTATGGTCTGCCTTAACTACTTCTCCTGGATTATTAGGTAATAAACATAATTTTAATATTTTAAATATTGATGTCTCATTATTGAATGAGATTATACAGGAATTATATTTTATTATACAGCAATTTTCACCACTCCTGATGTAAGTAATAATCCTTCTGATGACCATGCAATACCACTTACTATAATTTGTGACAATATAAGGGAACCAGGAAATTTGGGATCCATCATGAGAGCTGCTGCAGGTGTAGGTTGCGAAAAGTTAATACTACTGAAAGGTATGTAAATCTTTTAAACAATTAATTGAATGAATATGTTCAGTAAATGATCCATATCCTTCAAATAAATGGACTGTATTTTAATATGAAAATGAATTCCTTTATATATAGGTTGTGTAGATTTGTGGGATCCAAAAGTTCTTAGAAGCGCAGCTGGATCTCATTTCCGTTTACCTATTCATGCATTTCCAATATGGGATGAGGTTCCATCCTTAATTAGTGAAGATTCCAATATAATTGTGGCAGATAGCAACTTTGGCGATGAATATATATCTCACTATACACCTAATATGCTTGAGTCAAGTGCATGTGTGTTTGACATTGATCCAGATATTTTGAAAAAGAAATTAGCTGCTGATGAACAAACAAATGAAGAATCAAAATTAATAATACCAACGAATAAAAAAATGATGAAACAGTTCATGTTAAACCTACCTATTGTACCATACTATTCTTTAGATTATACAAAAAAAGAAACTGTCATCATTTTAAGTGGAGAAACTGAAGGTTTGCATATTGATTCGTGCAAATTTTTAAATGAAAGAAAGGGTATTCGAATCAATATACCTCTTATGAAAGGAGTTGATAGTTTAAATGCAGGAGTTGCACTTGGTATTGTTACTTTTGAAATTAAGAGACAATTTCTAAAAAAACAAAGTGAAATTTAATAAATACTTTTTAATATACAAACATTTTTTAATAAACAATTCCTTTTTCCTTATGTTTCTTAATAATATTTTCATTTACTAGAAATAGAAGCTTACCTTATTTAAATTTTAAGTAGAAAATAAATTCATCTCGAAATTTAATTTAAGTAAGTACAAATTTCATTGCCTTAGTTTCCATTGTTAACATTGACAGGTAGAGCACTAGCTGGTCGAACTAAAAAGTTAAATAAAAGAACATACATAAATTAATGTTTTTTTTTTATTTGTTTACGAAAGATCTCTTACTTGCACAACTTTGCGGTTGAAATTTGATATCATCTATAGCAAAACCTCCATTACTAGCAATTCCTCTTAAAATTAATCGGTAAGGTACACGAGCGTCTATGGTAACTTGGGCAGCAGTCCATACAGGTCGTGGATTATTAAATCCTTTCGCTGTTAATGACCATAACTAAAACACCGAATTTTTAATTGCCTGTAAAATATCAAATTCATTGATCTATATGCAATTATTTGTCTCCAATCTTACAGGTTGTTGTCCATTATTATTTTCATCATTTTCTTCGTTCGATTCTTCATCTGCATTCATTTTAATAATTTGCAAAGTCGTGGACTCCTCGACTCCAAAGGCAGCGAACCAAAAAGTGAAGCAAATGGATTCTTCATCGGGTGACGTTTGTATTACAGGTGAACGTAATTGTACATCTGTCGATTGCTTGTTCGTGGTAAAAATATCGAAAAAAACAAAGTCCCCAGTTGCTCCAAAAGTTTTATCTAGTAACTGAGCTGGACGGTGAGCAAGAAATGCTCGTTGCCAAGTAACAGTACGCTCATTTTCAGAAGATGTGATGTTTTCCCAACCACATAATCCTTTCTCGAAACTGCAATCTTCCGCTCTCACAGATGCGCTAAGTGGTTTTACTAAACATTATTATTAATATCACCATCAATTTATATAAGATTTATCAATGGCCGCATTTTAAAAAAATATATCGAAGGTTACCAGAACAGTTGCCGGTATAGAAAGAAATATCATCTATGCCAATACTGCCGCTAGCACGGTTAGGACCCCAAGTACCTTCAAAAACTACGTTAAAGTCTTTCCTCTCATTTAAACTGATTTGTCCATAACTCCAAGTAGGGCCCTGATTATTGTACAGCTGCCAGATTGGTCTAGTTTTCATGGAAGATTCCCCAGTTGTTTGTACAGATAAACGAAGCACACCTTTGAATTTATAAAACTATTATAGGTAAATTAAAATAGACAAAAGGATGTGTAAAATACAAACCTAAACTTGGTCCAGTAGAGTCGATAAAAGACTCGAACATATAGTACCAGAAAGTAACACAAAGAGGTTCGTCAGTGCCTTTCATTTCTCGACTGACCAGCTGAGCTGTTCCACCTCCGGAGGATCGTGATCCTCCTCTTGGTCGACCCAGATTAAGAAAATATTCATTTCTTCGGTTAATCGTGTATCCATTGCTGTACGGTTTTCGTTGATTTCTCAGACTCAGTGCTTGGGTGGACACCCTCTCCCATTCAACTCGATCAGGATCTCGAGAATTGATCCAGTCACACTCGTCCACCTCAAAAGTGCAGTCTCGTGGAGTAGGTGCAGCAACCTGGGGTGCAACTGTAAACATATACAATCAAGCAAACACTGCCAAGCTAAACCTATTATCTTTGTTTCCCAAATTTTTACCAGGGCAAGAGCCTTGTGTGAAGGAGATATCATCAATGGCAATGTCGCCCATTCCAGTATTTCCTACAGTTGCTTCAAACACAAGCTGAAAATCGTCGAGAGAGCCGATCGTAATTTGAGCAACGAACCACGTGTTCCCAGAATTTCCATTCAGACTCCAAATTTCTCGTAGTGGCGTATCAGAACTACGAAAATGACGTAGAAAAAGTTTGAGAGTACCGATGCCAGAGCCGAACATGTGGAACCAGAAATGCATACACATAGGTGTGTCGGCACTTGGTGCTGGAAAGCTCGTACTAATAAGTCTAGCTCTATCACCGGGCCTACGAGGGAACGAGGAATCTATGTACGCGTATCCTCCAGCCAATAATCGATCTGTCGAACTATCCATTGCTGGACCTGTTGTAGGATTCCCACTTCCTCGACTCTGCAAGATTCATTTATATAAGAATTGGTACGTGTTTGTATAACAATAGAAGGTTTGATGCTTCAGTTACAATTGTCCAGTCGAAGTCATCATCTGCATCGTTGGCCCAATCGCAAAAGCCGCCAGCGAAATTGCAAAAACCTACGCACGAAGTGCCAGGTTGTAAATCTATATCATCTACAGCTATATACCCCCTGTATAATCGAGCTGGATCAGTAGGATCTACGGGAATTCCCTCGATGATTAACTAGCGACAAATATCTTATTTCAATATGTTTCTTATATTGTTCTCTCGAACATTGATTAGAAGTTAAAATGACTCAATTACCGAATGTACTTCAGGGAAGGTGTACAGTATTTGTGTCTGTTGCCAAACACCGAGATTGTAATACTGAGCATTCCATATGACACGCTCATCGAAGACGTCGATTGGTTTGCAAGATGGTATCGTTACGTTCTCAGGTGTGATTTCCTCAGTTTGTTCCTTCTTAATAGAATATTGGTCTACGCCAATGTGTAGTAAAACTCGAAGACCGGCACTGCTGAGACCATCCATGGAATACTTGAACATGATACAAGTTCCAACCACACCTGTGCTTCCTAATTGAGGACTATGTAATAAACTTCCTAGAGTTTTCGTTTTACTTTCTCTCAATGGCAATTGTGATGTTTCCAGAAAGGCATATCTAATTCGATAAGTTATTCAGAAATTATTATAAATTTCGAACTTATACATTTTACTTGATTAAATCAGATGGACATACCCTCCTTCCATTGTTCCAGTTGTATAATCACTCGAAGGACCACCCATCCAATTGGTACCCATACCAGTACCAGCTATCCAATCCAACACACCATCTCCATTCTGCCATTCGCAAAACGTTTGTGCCGGGAATGATCCAAAGTCGCAAAAGACTTCATCTACTGAGGCTGTAGGAGGTGGTGCAGTAATAGGTGGATACCTAACAGTAGAAATATATAAAGTATAACAATTTTATTTCAAATCTAATTTAACACGTGAACAAACTTATTAGTTAAAAAATACCTTTGTGTCGATGAGTTTCTTTGTGCTGACGAGGATGGAAATGGATTTCTTGGTAACGACACTTCCGTGGTAGAGGGAACAGCAGTTCGGGTGTAGAAGATATCCGGTCTGATAGGCCAATTTCTGGGGTCGATGCGTTCAACTTCGTCCAAGGGTTCACGATCACGATCGATAGAATTAAACGGTATTTGCGTTGAATTGAATACATCACTGTTGTCTAGTACGTCCTTAACTTCGTCGTTATTGTTACTCTTAGACCAATTGTGATTAAAACTTTCATTATGTGTACCCACTAGGTCTATTTGCTCTCCAAGTATCGGATACACAGGGTACCACGAGGTACTGTACGATGACGAATAAAAGCAGCAACAGATCAACAAGATTAACCACATAATTAAAGCAGAAATTTTATATAATACTCTTGTAAACGAAATTTACAGAGTCTTTAATCTGATGATATTTCACAAAGATTATCACAACTATTTATCATAGTAATTCATAGAAATTTAGAATCACATAGATGCAACTTTAAAGAAAGAACTTCTCCATTCTCAGACGTTCGTTACGCGATTATTGGAAGTTTAATACAGACGGAAGGTTGATATCCTTCTAACTAAATGCGAATCAAACGGTTTTCAAGAGGTATGCACGTGATGAAATAAAACGAACATTCCGCAGTTCCGGTCTTCGTTTCCTGTCGTTACGCTTTTGATCCTAGTATGCGCATAGTTGTTGAGTTCGATAACCGTTCATTGGACAATTCCATACAAGTAACAATAAACAGCTACATACAATATAGTAATTATATCAACAGTTCAGTTTTGTTTTAAACAGAATGAAAATAATCGAACCGTAGCTTTTTCTATTCAAATATCGAGCCGAATTGTTTGCGGTCTTAAAAATTTCAGAAACATTTCTGGACCAAAATTCGTACTATTCTGTTTCGCAGTGTTCGGTATTCGACCGAGATTCAAATATATTCGAACGATGAAAGGTACCAGATAAGGACAAAGGACCAATTGGTCCGTTTTTGGGCGACGAAGCGGCTGTTTCCTCAACATTTTTGATATGATATTCACGATAGATTCTGATGCTCCTCTGTGAAGGGGTTGCGGATTTTCGGTGCATATCATTTTTGTGATCTCTTCCAGAGTCTAAAAATGTTTTTAAAAATTAGTAATTGCATAGAATGGGGTCTACATTCTTGATTCCAATATTGAAAATTTACCGTGGCAGGGAAGGGATGTCTTTTGGTAACCATTTCGTAAAGAATGATACCCATACTCCATATGTCACATTTGAAATCATAGGATTCTCCATTTAACATCTCTGGGGCCATGTAATTAAATGATCCAGCGCGGCACACGATCAATGGATTGCGTAATCTATAACGCATGTTACTTCAGTACATAATTTTATATTTAATTTATTTAATTATCATACTCTTTAAAATTCTTTGACACTCCAAAGTCTCCAATCTTAACGACATCGCCACGACTTCCGGTCAACATTATGTTCTCTGGCTTTAAATCACGGTGAAGAATTTTTTTAAAATGAATATGATGAACTCCAAGAACGATTTGAGAAAATAGGTACAACGCATCCTGTAGAAATGTGTAATGTTATCAACGTTAAATATTCGCAATTTACCAATCGACAAAATTTACAGCTACGCTATATTTTGGCGGGAAACGTATTAATGGGTTAATTATTGAGCAACTGATATCATTTTTATACTGAGTTGAAAAGATAAGTATCTGAACTCACTTGTTCTTTAAGAGGTGAATGATGTTTCTCTAATAAATCCTTTAAGGTGCATCGTGTCGCATACTCCATCAAAATGTAACTGTGATTGTTTTCTACCCAAGCACCATAATAAGCTACTATATTGGGATGTCTTAATCTATATAAGCATTGTACCTCTTCCAATATATTCTATACACAAAAGAACATTATTTTAAATAATTACATGTGATAATTATCCACTATAAAGTTATTAAATTGCTTAATTGACAACTTTTTATTTAAATAGTTCGGTAAAGGGCACCGCAAGATCACATCGCAACCGTTAAATTCCAGGTAGGTAAAACAGTTTCGTGAAATCACATATTTAGTATGCATACGTATATACATAATAAATATTAATATAATATCCGACTGTGTAATGACGTTATTTAGTTCTATTGAATTTTCTCACCTTGAAAGGTAAAGCATTTACAGCGTCTAAAATTTGTTCCTTTATTACGAACGGTTTCAAGTCTTTCTTCCGTCGCACTAAATAAACGGATCTACGAACAATAGATAATAAGAAAATGGAGAAATAATGATCAATTT
This sequence comes from Megachile lagopoda, assembly GCA_036983795.1. Classification (NCBI taxonomy): domain Eukaryota; kingdom Metazoa; phylum Arthropoda; class Insecta; order Hymenoptera; family Megachilidae; genus Megachile; species Megachile lagopoda. The sequence continues at coordinate 10,133,973 of CM072798.1, forward strand.
CAATACATACCCAAAAGTACCTTGACCTAATAATGTTTCGAATGAATAATCATCTATATGCATTGACATTTCTGTATAAAATATTGAACTCAAATTACGTTGTAAGTTCTCACCAACAAGTGCAATTATCGACTACCGACAAATAATCGATTTATTACGGTACGTCAACACAGTTTGATTTTGAACGTGACATCCTTCTTGTGTATAATAACAATATTCCGCTGTACTAAGTTATTGTGTATAAATAATTAGAAAAGAATATAATAAAATGTACATTCGACTAATTCTATAAATCGATAACGCGCCATTACAAATAAATAAATAGAATGATATTACGATAATTATGACTATGATCATTTTTAGGGATATGATGTGCATGAATTTGGGGATTTATTATTCATAAAAAGTGTTTACAAAAACATTTTCGTTCACAATTTATAAAGAATTATTTTAATACTAACTAATATTTCTAAAATTACTATCTTATCCAATAATCTATACGTACATTCACTTAACTTTACATTCCAACGCGTAAACTAACAGTTTAATAAAAATACGTACACAAAGGAAGGAAAAGTCCAAAGTTTAAATTACATTGTAGTAGTTTTATTTGTCTTTTCTTACAAATAACGCAATAAAGATTTTTCTAAAGCGTTTAAGATGTATCATATCGTACCACGAAAAAGGTATAATTACGTAGTTGAGCCGATTGGTTTACATGGTTTGCGTAAAAATCGGCAGTAAACATGGCATCCAAAAACACGCAAGAAATTTAGTATAGAATAATGACTGAAAGAAGAATGTTCTCTTGTAACTTTGAAATTGATCTTACAAAACATTTCGACACTGACAAGGTGAAACACTGCAGACAAAAATAATATGGCTACTCTAGTGTTCGAAAAAGTGCACGTAACAGCGATGTATTCATAGTTTTCGCTACGATATAGCGAAATAAATGAAACCCCTATCAAATTGAGTGCAGTAAAAGACCAAAATCCCAGGATCGCATGCTGCATTCTGTTTTAGGGTTTTGTTTCAATATATTGCACAAAAGAGTGGCGGATAACTGCGCTCGCAAGGGGAATATAAAATTTCTTTGTTTTTAAAGATTTTCATTTTCAAATTACCGAATTTCTATGTTCCTACATTTCAGCACTCGTATTTCGTGCTCTTAAATATCCGACAATTTTTACAGGCTCGCTATTTCGTAGCGGAAACTACACTATTGTAAAGTATTCGTGTATACATCGAGAATTCCAAAAAAGAATCGAACGATGATTTAATGTTCACTGAACATTTACTTCCATGGAAAAAAGCAAACCACCTTATACCCTATTATAATGCAGAATTAGATGATACTGCACTATGTACAGAGTATCCCATAAGATGCACCGTATCTATCAAACCAAAAACTTTTAACTAAAAATAAAACAATTCTCGATGCTTTTACCTGATCATTTCTTATTACTATTGGCGGACGTCAGATGCATCCTTAATAAACTTAAACGGCTCCATACGTTATCTACTTTCGCGAACAAAAAACATTACTCATTTCTACGGCTTCACGTTGTTATAAAACATGACTCTGCGAATGATTTTATGATGACGCGTTCATAAAATGACATTTCCTCTGGACATTTATACTAAAATTTAAGTCTAATTTTATATATGGAATACTAATAAAAGTCGACGTGATACGATTTGCTACTAGTAATTAAGTTTATTAGGCATGCATTCAACAAAATTATCAATGGCTTTCAGCGATGATTAATGATCATGTGATAACACTAAGAATTGCTTCATTTTTGATTTAGAACTATCTTATTTTTCGGATATATCACATCCTATGAAAAACACTGCATACAAATGCATATACTTTTACTTCATTATTCCTCTGAACTTTATCGATAAAGATCTTAAAAATTAACTGTTACTGGAATCTAGTATATTGTTAGCATCATTCCCGGAAGAGGCAGAATTCCGCGATTGTTTCAGGCTATCCAGGTATTCCTGCTGCGACGTCGCCAAAACTTGTGAAAGTATGTCACTATCCTCCCAATCCGTCAAACCTGTCAATATTTATTTTATAAATGTATCTTTTTGGAAATAATTATATTTACAAATATTACAAATGCGCGTATTGCTATAGTCTTACCAAATACTTCGGGAGGAAGACGATTAAACAACGAAATATCTGATGATGCGTGGGCTTCTTTACTGCTTCCGGGCATAGGCTCTTGAGAAATTTTAGATTCAAAATCGGAGGTAAGGTGAGATATGGTAGCTCCTTGGGTTGACTGATGTTGTGGCGATCTTTTACTGTATCTTACCGAATCGTTCACCTGAAATTAAAACATATAAATAAACTTTTCGTATTGCTCGATCAATGTGTAACCAGTGTAAAACGGACCTTCGGAGAATTTCGTAAATTATCTTGGCTAGTTTGGGTCGTGGTCGGAGAAGAAGTATGAGTACGTTGCTGTCCACGACCACCATGAGGATGAAAATGAGCGTGACTGTGTTGTGCGCTGGTCACCGTACTTGTACTGCTACTACTAGCTGATCGCTTTATTCGAAAATGATAGGGCAGTATTTTAGCATTACTAATACGATGCAACTAAAAATCATACAGCACTTACCGCTTTTCGCATCTCGTTATCTCTTAACCATTGCAAATAACTTTCCCGGGCAACTTGTTCCTCTATGGCTTCGTTCGTTGCTTCCCAATCAGTTGCCTTTATTTTATCTTCCAACATCGTCTGTGTACAGAAAAAAATTGTCTTGTTAATTAAAACTAATCAAGCAAAGCACGACAATGTAACTTTAATTTCAGCACCTGTTCGATATGTAGTTCCTCGCTTTGACGAACTGCATCTGATATCAGTTGTCGATCCGCAGCACCAGGATTATAGGATGGTAGGCCGAGTCCAACACCAATTGTAGCTTTATATGGGTCTACTATGCTATTATAATGACTACCCCGTTGATAAGACAATCGAATCGGTTCATTATCACTTTCAACCATTGTATGGAAGATATTGATTGGTTCTACACATAATTATAAATAACAATCATAATCATTTTGGTCATTAAAAATTTGTTATAAACGATAAAATTAAGTAAGTATATATTAGTACACACCAGTGCTGTAGCAATATAATTGAATATTACGATTATACATTTCAGACATTGCTTGCATTTCTATGTGGTTTCCATGTACATATTCTTGTCGTTTTCTATCTACATATGTGCTAAAATCTTCTGCTACGAAATGAGAAAAAAATTCTTGATTGGAAGCCTAGAAAAACATATTGTACAATTAACAATCTTATTCTTAACAAATTATAGTATTATCCTTATGCCAACAACTCACAATATAATCCATGCAATGCTTTCTTACTACACCATGCATTTCTTGGTCACCATAAACTTGATCTGCAACAGCTCTGAACAGACATGCTCCATCTTCGCCCATTTTTTTGACAATAAATCCCATTTTTCGCATTCGTTTTTCAAACCACCTGTCCCGCTAAAGCGAAAGATATCGCATGTTTCATTATTAAACATTTAAATAATGAAGTATTTGAATGTAAAATATCACCAACCTCTTGCCATTCAGCCAAGGTAAGATTATTTCCAGTTCTGCCAGTATATTCATCCCCACTATTATAACCATTAGCTAATTCATGTTCTAAATTTGCAGCAGCTCCAACAATAGCCATTCGATTATTAGCTATTATACCAGCATCTGTAGCTAAATAAATTTACCACTTACTTCATTTTTAAATATTTATAAAACATCCTACCAGAACTACAATCAACTTTTTTATTCAAACATTTATTTAATCTAATAGAAAAAGTTTTATGGATATAAAACCTTGTAAGCCACTGCAAGATGCGGCTGGAGGTGTAGCTTGTCTTTCTCGTTCTCTTTCCCTCTCTCTGTCTCTTTCCCGACCTCTATCTCTTTCCCTTTCACGTTTAGAACGTGAATTCCTTCCAATACAACTACTTAAAAACGAAAATTTTATTTACAGTATATTAAACATACATAAGATGATATAAAATAACATGTAAATTGGTCAAATATATTTGGATACTTGGAATCTCATGTGTGCTTGTACAAATCATAAAATTATATGTACAGTCTTATGTCAATTTATCATTAATTGCATATTTAGTGGAAACTTCGTACCTATGGGGGCTTGCTCGCTGTCTATGACGTTTGCCATGACTTGGACCACTTGCTTCTTCAAAATGTTTATCTTCACGACGATCAACGCTCGTCTTCAATACAAGAACATTTGAAATTTACTAATGCATAACAATATATACTTATTAACTATAGTATTAGGTACAAAAATAAGTTCCTTCCAAATTTGTAATAAATTCAAAGTTTTCTTGAAGAGAATTAAAAATTTGATCATCGAAATATCTTCCATTATGATAGATTACTTTTTACCAAGCTTCTGGTAGTCTGTAGACACTACTAAACTATAAACTTAAGTCTTAAATCAATGAATTGATATATCGTAAACTTATGCAGTATACTCCTGATAACATTCTGTTTGCTAATTTTCTGCAGAGGATTCATCAATACTATTTACATATTTCCACCACATTGCTTGTCACATGTATGATCTATTCAAACATCCAGATGTTTTAACATACCTCGTGTAGCACGAGACAATTGGACTGAGCAATTGAAGTAAGTCTCTTGTCCCTGTGTCATTCTGCTAATTATTTTTCCAGTTCCGCATTATATATTAGCCTTTGTAGTGGAGGCACTTGTTAGCTTCTGGTTTTCCAAAAATTCCCTCTCCTATTGCCCCGAGCACAAAAAGTTATCAAGAGTGTACTGTACATCAACATTACAAAACCTCAAAAGAACATGAAAATATTTTGTATTTGTACGGCTATTCTGATCTTACTAAGTCAGTTGGAAAGAATTTATTTAAACACCTAGTAAATTATACATATCAAATCGTAATTTACTTGTTCTTTTTTTGATCAATTTTTTTGAATCAAAAAAGAAAAAAATGAAAGGAAAAGAAGATAAGGAAAAAGAAAGAATTTGTTACCTCATATGAGTTTCCAGTAAGAACAATAGAACCAGATCCGTGATCGGTTTGAACCCCATGAAGATCGACCGCGAAACCGTTCGCTGCACGTACCTGTCACGGTTCGCAAAAGGTCGTTTTAAGGTTTGCTCTTGCAACTACTACACGAGTAGTATGGCTGCAATGAGGAGATATTCATTCACCTGATACGGGCTATTAGGTAGTGTGATGGATCCAGAGCTATGCTCATTTTGCACTCCATGAACATCGACTTCGGAAGTGCTGCCTCCTTCTCGCCTATCTTTTGAGGCGTTCGTCTTCTTCTTCGACAGAATGGTCATCTTGCGTAATCGATCGTCGGTGGTCGTCAGACGCGACTCTCGTTTAACAAGAATTCAAAGAAAAATTTTGCAGGCTCACGCTCACTGCGCCTTCCGTAACTTTCTTCCTCCACCAACTGCTATCCACTTATTTATTATTATTCTCAACGATATCTACAAAGTACACTCCAAAGTACGTGGATCCGAATAAAATCGTGGGCACTGTATCGGCGATAAACTCTCCAAAATTTGAATCAGCGTAACATTACACCTCCTAGGAAGCACGACATGATACCATTAATAACCAACTACCGCATTAATTCTTGTTATTTCGAATGTTTTGTCAGACAGCCATGACTACACTTGCACACACTGCCAGGCGACTTGTTACCAATCTGTCTTTTAATATTTTCCCCAGTGTATTTATTCGTTTAGCAAGAGATCATACCTATCATTCAACGAGTTTTTGTTCATTCTGCGCATGTTGGCTTCAATTGGTTCTAGTATAATTTGTAACTAAGAACAATGCACATGCGCTTTGATGCGCTTTTGCACAGGATGTACCTACCCAGTGATCTCTTATTTTGTATACATCTTATATTTTACATTATCTTTTCTCTTTATTCACATATTTTTGTCCATTAGGTATATTACTGAAAGGGTGGAAAACGTATGGTAGTAGGGGCAGTACTTGGTAGTGGGGTGCTTACTGAAGTTTGCCGCGATGCGCAAAGTGAATATGATCTCTCATTGAACAAATAATAGATTGTTAAAGTCCCTACATCGAATATTTATCAGGTTAGAGAAAAAGCATCAACTATGCACTCGAGATATTTTACAACTTTTTATAAAAGTTTGATAAATGTAACTTACTTTAGCTGAAAGAAAAAATTGTAAAGAACCGTGTTCAGAGATACATAAATTTAGTGAATTTTCTTCAATTTATAGCCCGTTCAACGAGAGAACATACTTTTCGATCAGCCAGTTTTCATTCGTTTTGCGCATGTACATTTTGATTAGTTCGAGCATACTTGGTAACCAGGAGCAACGCACCAGCGTATTTAAGATGTTCATGATACAGAGCCTACATACCTAGCAATCTTTTATTTTATATACTTTCTATATCATATATCGGTTTTTCTTATTTACATACTTTTGTTCACCATGTATATGACTGACTGAGTCAAAAGTGTATCATAGCAGGACAACTATAGGTAGAAACGAGCCTACTGAAGTTAGTCAAGTTGCGCGAAACGAGTATGTTCCATTGCTGAACGTATTATACAATTTTTAATATGTATGAAAATTTTATAAGAACGGTATGAAAAGAAAACTATCTTGCAATACTTTTAAAAGAATAAAAATCTATTAAAATCTTTTTATTATGAAACACACTTGTTGCTACTAAGTCATTAATTTTAAGAACATAATAATTACAACATACATTATATATGTGTTGTAGAGTTATAGAACACATGAAGTAACATATGGATAAATTAGACAATAAATGATAAGATATGTATGTATGTATGTATTTGTAATTATGATATCATTCATGTAGTCGGTTATTTATGATAATCATTATCAGATTTCTAATGAATGGTTACATTTTCAGTGTAACATTTCTTAATGACTGAGATATACTTTAAAGAAAAATATAACCTCTACTCTTTGTTTACAGAGTGGTATGTCAGTATTTATATAAAATCATAAATCTTTGTCTAGTTTATATCTACAAGTATGAAATATATATTTGTCATTTAAATGGTAAGAAATATTGCAAAAAATTGGCATATATAATGATAAATATACTTTTTTCAGATGCCAAACACTGTTTGTTTATATTGAAATAGTTCATTGAACTATCATTTGTTTGAATCTAAGCATGGTAAATGAGTGCCTTAAAAGATCAAGATCCCGATTACGGGCCATCTGTTGCAAATAATGAAAAGCATCAACGAATTTATGAAGAAAATGGTAATCAAATGTTTCATTTTACATTAAAATTTCTACAGAATTACAGAAGTATAACAAAACTGGTTTATATCCTGTTCTTTTATTTTTAGCACGTAGTAGCACTGCAAGAAAGATAACAACTATAATTGAGAGAGAATTTTCACAAGAAATTGACATAAAAGAGAAAGAAGTTTTAGAAATTCAAGAGAGATTACAGAGAGCATCAAAAGTTCTTCATCTTTTACGTTATGTCATTGTTACTGATTTTTATAATCGCAAACAGTGTCAAAATTCACAAAATGGAGAAGCAAAGCAAACTCAAATTCATCCTGCAATAAAACAATTAATTGGTAAATCACCAAAATCATCCTATGGTTCAGTTGTACCTACATCAACTGCAACATCAAATAATACAAGTTGTTATGGAACATTACAATCATTTTCAACATCTCCTACTATAACTGACTGTATGATAAAGAAAGAAAAACCAACAGAAGAAACAAATGAGCATTGCCGTGTAGAGAAGAGAAATAATGAAACAAATGAAGAATCGCGACCAAAAAAAATCCCTCGATATATTCCACCTAAGAGTGGAATTCCAGAATCTGAGTATCCTTCAAGAGGCATTAGACACAAAGTCAGAAAACGCATAATTATTGGAAATATTTCAAAATGGATTCCTCCGGAATGGAGAGAAGATGCAGCTAGTCACAAATGGACAATGTATGTTCGCGGAAATAAAGAAAACCCTGATATTGATGATTTTGTTAGCAAGGTCAGATTCTTTTTGCATCCCAGCTACAGACCTAATGATGTCGTAGAAGTTACATCAGTGCCATTTTGTCTTTCGAGGCGAGGATGGGGTGAATTTCCATTAAGGGTACAGTTACATTTTAAAAGTGTACTCAATAAACCAATGGATATAATTCATTATTTGAAATTGGATCGTACTTATACCGGTCTGCAAACTTTAGGTGCTGAAACTTTAGTTGACATTTGGATCTATGTAGATCCTCGAAATTCCAAACGAAACATCGGTAAAACGGAACAAGATTTTCTTGAAAATGAAAATAATTGTAAAGTGAAAGTAGAAAATGATGAAAGATTGCAATTTGATAGCCAACAAGAATGTGATTTTATGAATAGTACTATAAACGAATCAATAAGTAAAGACCCTGGTGTTGTCATAAAAGAAGAAATTTCAAGTGACTTCAACATTAATGAAAATTCAATAGATACCAAACAATTGCAGTTGTACGTAGATCTTGATCATGATTACTGTGGATCAAAATACTTAAATGATTCTGAAGGAAATTTAACTATTAATCATTCATTAACGACATCATTAAATAACGTTTCGACAGAAAATTCTCAACAGGAAGAAAATAAAGAAAAAACGACCGTAAACACTAACTTACGGATAATTGATTCTTGCATAAACGCAGACTTTTCTAAGCCGAAGATGAAAGAAGAAATAATTAATGTAGGAAATTCTTCAATAGTAAATGAATCTAATCGAAACAGACAAAAAGCGCTTCCACTAGGTTGTTCTCAACTTCAATCGAATCTTCGTCCTTTACAAATTTCCATTCCACCATTATTCGAACCATCTGGAAGTAAACATGTCTTAGTTTTAGAAAATAATCAAACAATTCCTGTAGATATTGCAGTTCCACGCACAAGTGATCAGAATAACGATCAAACTAGATCGAAGGTGAATTTCACCACTTCCCGCGGTATAAGTTTATTAAAAAAGCCTTTAGGTTCAGAAACAACAATCCAAGTACGAAATCCTAATGGAACAAACGTACAACAAGGATTAAAACTTCAATTATCTAAAAGTATGTTTCTGAATGTAAATTCTAATGTACCAGTATTAAAAATAGCTGAACGAAGAAATTCGTTTAATGTAGAAAAGGAATCAACTTCTGAACAGACAACGAAAATAAACCAACAAGAGTTAAAGGAATATAAATTATCTCGTCGGAAGATTACCTTGGGCAAAGATAAGCATAAACTTCAAAGTAGAAAGGAATTTTACGACGATGTTCTTCAATCAATAGAGACTGTAAAAATTGCTGATATTCAAGGACTGTTACGGTTCATTATTAGAAGGATGCCAATGATAACTCAAGATGCTATGGATTCTGATTATAGGCGGCTTCATCCTTATGCTTGCGTAAGCGAGGAGGAATTTTTTGGATACAACCTCGCAAAACAAAACGCTTGTGAATGGAGTCGGGCAAAAATAATAAAAAGTTTCATTAAAAAAAAATCGTTTCCTGAAGAAAAGTTATGGAGTATAAAAGAAATAATGATTTGGTCACGGTTACATGGTTACACACCTCTTTGTTCAGATTTTACAATGCAATTCCTGAAACAACAAAAAAATCTACCTGATTCTACAATTGCCAAAAATATGTCTACATGTACTGAACCTGACAGCTTTTGTAAGTGGCTCCAAACTTATCCAGGTCGATTGAATGATTCTTCGTACGACTCCAGTTTACAGCAAGTTAATGGGATTAGTGCCGAGGTAGATGTTGTAAATATTGAGAATGCACTAGAAAGTACGAAAAGCCAAGACAAAGGAAGCAAAGAACTTCCTGATAAAAAAATTACAGCATTGAATCTTGAAACAAAATTTGTACCACTTTATAATTTCATACATGAAACTGCTAGAGAAATTGGCATTGAACTAGTTTCTGAAGAGATTGTGCCAAATGTGGTATACTGTGCAACTGGTCGAATGATAATGCGAGTGAGTAAGATACTCATTTATTTGTTGATAATATTATGTGATGTATTATATTTTATTATATACCAAATTCTTTCCTCTTTTAATTTGCCTTAGGCTGTTGAATGTCTCGTGGAAGATCTAGTCAGAATGTCATTGGCAAAAGCTTGGGAAAGATGTAGCGATGACGGGTAAATATTTAATTTGAATAGATTATGTGTATTCTATATAAAATTCATAATTATTTGTTCATGATGTAAATGTCATTGGATACATTATTACCACGAAATCGTGATAGTCATCTTTTTATTTTGTTTATAGACATCCGAAGGTAATCGTTTTGGATGATGTACGTGGAGCTCTCTTAAATCGTGAAGAATTCGATATTTTTACGAATGAAGGATTAGGTTCCAAGTATAGATTGTCGGTCATGGATTAATTCACAAAAGCATATAAAACGTAAGAAAGTAATACTACCATACATAGCAATCAAGCGATATAAATCTATTGCGATTAACGTGCTCCGATGCAGTTCTGGAAACGGAAGCCTCACAAATGTACAAATTTATAAATTTGAATAAAGCATACGAAATTTTGTACGAATAGGCATTTAAGCATATTTCAATTTTGAGCTTTTGACCCGTTTTCTGCCGTTTCGATATGCAGTTACTTAAATTCGTCTTTATAAGCTTCGTCTTTCATATATAAATTGATAATACATTTAAAAGCAGTTCAGAAAAGGGGTCAAATATTGCATAAGAGATATGATTCAAACATGACTTTTTATAAAAATATTGTCACTGTTTTTAGCAAATCGTTTAGCGCATAATAACATACTCATTTTCCGGTAGAACTACTTGTGTTTGTAGATTGTGCAAAGTGATATCTTTTAATCGAGGTGACATGGGGACATAATTGGAGTTATCTATCATTCTTTGCGGCGTTAAAGGATTTCTTTGATTCGGCGCAACGTAATCGTTTTCCTGTTGAGCTGCTTGTGTTTGTAAATCGTGTAGAGAGATATCTTTTAATCGAGGAGACATAGGAACATAATTGGAGTTATCCAGCATCTTTTGGAACGCAGACACACTTCTCTCATTTTGTATAAAATTTCGAGCTGGTAGCATAGTTCTAAAATTTGATTGAAACATTCGGGCATCTTGCAACCTTGAAAAATAATATGTTGATGAAATAGTAATATTTTTGTTTGGTATACATAATGATCATGAAAATTAAATAGATACTAACCTGTTGATACTTATAGACTCTGAAGCAGCTCTTTGTCTTGGAGGTAAGGGTGGTGGTTCTTGTGGATGATGAGTGGGGAACAATTGATCCATATGGGAACTTGGAGAAGCTGCTGCAATACTGCTTCGTTCATCTGCAATTTCCTCATAAATCCCAGAGGCCATAGAAATATCAGAAACCCTTTTATTTTGAGAGCAGCTACCTGGATCACCTAAACTTGCTCCAATATTTGAAATACTAGGTGGTTCAGGTTGATAGACATCTTCTGTTGCTATATTAGGTATTTTACAGCTTATTTCTTCGTATCTGTCGTTATTTTCCCTTCTTCTGTTAATTATTTTCAAGTCTGTTTTCTCACTAAATACCAGATAATTTTGTAGCGATTCGTTGCGTGTTAATGATCTGAGATCACCCTCGCTCAAACTAAAAGGTCGTCGATTCATATGTCTATTTCGCGGCCCACGACCTTGAGTTACCAAATCTTGCAACAATTTAGTAGCTTCTATACAAAATACATGAAGTTCTCCAATTCCGCCACGAAATTCTTTAGTTGTATGAATTACACAAATGCATTTAACATCTTCTGGTCGACCAGCTGTGCTTAAATGAACTTGGCCAAATTCTTTCCATTCAAAACTTTGTATTGTTTCACCTGAATAAATGTCTTTTATAATCACTCCTAATGCATTAGTTACTAGGTCACCATATAGTCCTAAAATATGGTTTCAAATTAGATTTCCATAACTTACAAACTCTGCAGACAATCAACAACTCATGTACCTGTGAGCCCCGATGATTTGGAATGCGTGTTATCAACCATAGATATACTATAAAATTCTGAAGCAAATTTATACCTTCTGGGTTTTAAGAGCTGCCTAATATTTGCCATCCATCGCTGTGTTTCTGTTTCTGAATTACCGGCTAAATAGAGCAATGGTTTTCTTTCTTTGGTAGGAAATATACCAAAGGCAAATTGTTTGGATCTAGATTGGGTACGACAAATGATGGCATCCAATGGTATTACTATAGAGTTACCCTTATCATTTGGTGATATAGTACTACCATTACTAATGGTATAATCAAGTTGTACTTTAACACCCAGACCAGGGCCTAATCTTTTAATGGAGCACCAATGTCTTTTCCATACTTTCCAAGGACCTAATGTCCTCTTTTTTACTTTATGAACCTTAGATTTGCCACCAAAAAATTTAACATCTAAGAATCCACAAATTTCAGTATTTTCCTCAGCCATTGAACTCTTGATTTCTAAAAAATATATTGTATAATAATAATAATAAAAGTTTTGTTTGAAGAATAAAGTTTGTATAAATTGAAAATGGTTTATTTTACTAATGAAATACAATGTATATAAATTCATTTTATGAACTGATTACCTTAGGTTTAACAATAGATACAGCTGAGGAATATTTTTTTATAAAATACAATGTAATGTAATAAAGACTGTCTTCAAACCTCCATGAAGGAAACGTGTGGAGCAACCGCCTACATTGGATTTGAAATAATAACGGCAAAATTTTATAAATACAGAGCATCAGGTATATTTGTAAAAACGCCCGGACATTTAACGAACGGCTCACTCTTTCTATTATTGTTTACTGTTTACTAATCTGTTCACTCCTTGATCTCAAACTCAGTACTACCAACGACACCCTAGCCAGTGTTGCTTTCCATAAAAATTGAAATTCCCTCCATGAAATTTTTATTATTTAGATATTTATCAATAAATAAAGTGAAACGAGTATATACTAAAATAATTATTAATATTCCGTATACATAAACGAATTTACTTTTTCAAGAAACACACGAAATTATGTTTATCCTTCGTTCAAAGAGACAATCTTGAAAGAAAAACAAGAGAATTTTCATTCGTTTTGTACATTTTTATTACATCAACGGTTCTTTTTCTTATTCACATATCTTTGACCACATATATGATAAACGGAGTGAAAAACGTACAGTTACAATACGATATGGTATAGGAAACGAACCAACTGAAGTTAGTCGAGAATGATTTCCCGTTGAAGGGACTATACATGTCATTAAATTCCGCGAAAATAAAAAATTTGTATTCGTAATTAGAAAATATTAATGTCTAATAATTGTAAATACGATAACAATTTTATAATATCAATATAGACATTGATGCATTTAAACCATAGATTGAAATAGAAAAGCGGATGGAGTTCTCATAGGAATTAATCTTCGATCACCATCCTTATCGGTGATCACATAATAATGTCTTCCATTAATAAATTGTTGCTTTGCCTGTAGCATAAGATTTTCAGTACCTTGATACATCATCGGGGACTTTTTTAACATACTTATGTCATTCATAGGTTTTTGGATTCGAGAGGTTTTAGATTTTTTTCTTGAGACATGAGAATTGTGTTTCACTTTACTATTTTTCACTTGATGCAGTATGAACGCATAAATTATTTCAAACAAAAAGACGATGACAGCGATTGTGTAACCAGCTACGACCACTTTATACGTTAACATAAGATCAGTATTTTGCAATCGTCTTTCATTTGAACGTAGATCGACTGGACAGATTTCCGCTAATGGAAGATCTCTTACCTTTCTATGTTCAATAACACCGGTTTCCACGATTCTTAATAACCTGTAGAAATAATACATTTTAATAGACCAAGGTTCTGAATGAAGTTTAATACCTTTAGATTGCTAGCTTAATATGTTACACTGCATTGATATGTTTCTTCAGAAGTGAACCATGCGGAAAACCAAAGGCACGATTCACTACCAAAATGGCTTCTGGCATGATCACGTAGCTGCAACGGAGATTATGGTCCAAGCGATTACGAGTATCATTTATATAATTTTCGAATAATAAAGTTTCCAAATAATGTGCTTCAGCTAAAAAAAGGCTTCCTAAAAAAAATATTATTTAAAGAATGTTTAATTATAGACAAAATGAAATATTTAATACATACTCGTGCCGATGTCATTTAAAATATCCTCCGATCGTTCATAGTACTTAAACATACCCCTCCTTTGCGATTTGCTCTTATTTAATAAACTCAAGTCATTTTCATTATTCTAGAAGATACAAATATGATATAATTAAATTAGAAATGTCACGGATACAAACTTCCTTTAAATCTTACTTGAGAAAGAAGAAATTCAACTATTTTCCCTTTGAACGTAATCCAGTTGTACCCCAAGTAAACAATATCTTGAAGAGAACTAATAGACAATGTAAATTGAGGTTTTGTAAGAAATGCGGTGAGATTTGCTGTGTAAAACGATGTTAAAATCAATATGAAGATCCACCAAGTTGCAAACAATATTCGTATTGAATCTACGGTTTAAAAAAACTGTAATAATTAAAGATCAATACAGGCATGATTATTTAAAACCACATCTTACTTGTTGTAGCAACAATGTTTGATCCTTGCTTCAAGAAAGAACTATAAGCGAACCAGAAGCAGGAGGACAAAGTAAAGTTTTTTGCAGTCGAATCATTCCACAACTTGGAGCTGCATTAAGAATGAAATTAAAATCATCAATCATTTGAATTAAAATTAATATTTTATTATAGAAGACTTTAAACACCTGATTCTAGCAAAAATATAAATAATAGGTCCTATACAAATTAAAGATGTTAGAACTAGTAACCAAACGGTTCTTTCAAATGGTGCAAGAAGACCTGAACCAGTAGCTGATATCTGAGGCCTTTTCATCATGACCGTTAATCTTGTTTGATCCAATGAGGTACTGAACTCACAGTAACGTCGCATATCCAATACCATCGGAAGAAATGCAACAGCTACATCTGCTTTCTATAGAAATAATAAAAATGAATACCATCCTCATTCGTCTATTATTTTATAATTGATTTATTTTTATTACTTTCTTATATAGCACACTCAAAACGCCATTTTTCTTATCGCCTAATACATGCTTATTCGGTGGAATAATGGTATACGTAAAATTCAATTTCGAACTGATCAAATTGAAGATGTCAAATGCGTATCCTTTACCGATCCATTTTCCATCGTGCTGCTCGATTCCTGAATATGGCATATCCTGTAAGAATAATACGTTTTCAAAATATTTTGCAGTTCTTTAAATCGAAAGTAGAACTTCCGGAATTCGGAACTTTAAAACTTCAGGACTTTGGAATTATGGAATCTTTAAACCTTATTATTTTAGAATATTGTAATGTTTTAACCTTGAGAATTTGAAATGATATACATTAAGATAAGAAACTATTTTTATATCGTCATGAACGACACTTACGTTCCATGATGTGACTGTTATTTGTGACGGTATGGGATCTTTATTTCCATTGTCATCTGTTATGTTACAAAAAGACAATTAAAATTATGCCTGTTTCATTAGAGTAGATAAAGTGGCAGAAAAAAAACTAGAACACGTTTAAGTTTTATAATTAAAAGTATTTAATTGTACAAGAAAAAAAAATTGACGTACTTTCATCGTTAACGTAACATACGCATTGTGAAGAAAGTAAGATCGTTGCATAAAGTAGTAGATAAGAAAATTGCATTCTTTAATTAAAAGCAAAACTATGTTTACTTCGATCAATTGCAATTTAAGAGAGTCCGTAAATTATCAACTACGTTACACGATCACTGTCACAACAAACTTGATATCCAGGTGATCAATATTAACGTGACTAGTCACAGCCTAACTAATGGTGACCCGGCTGACACCTGTGTATATGACAATTTATCACATCGACACCTTTTAGTTCACTTCGCGCGAGCACGGCTAAATAGATCCAACTTGAAGAAATCATATCTTCAATTGCTTGCTTACTTTTTATCACCTTAGTGAAAACAAATGAAGTGTTAATATTATTATTCATATTTAATATAAAATGCAGAAAAATTACAAGATTCAATTACCGTTTCATCGTTTCGTATATGTTTAATATAAGATACGAGAATTTGTTTGTTGGCGTTGTTCCGATCTTAAGATAAAAGTTTATTTGGTTCTAACATACGAAAGAAAGTTGAAAATTAAAAAGTTGATAGTATTACCATATTATAACTGCAATTTTTATCTTTACCATTTACAACGTATAACGTACGTGTCAGATTCAAATCGTGTTTATGCGTATACGAGATCATTATCGAATTAAATCAAATATTTCGATATCGAGTTCTTGATCGAGTTTTCGTACGAAAATGAATATCTGTTTATTTCACGGATGTAGGAATTCCTAGATGAAGGGTTTATAAGTTTATGTTTTTGTAGATTGATTGAAGATGCCAAAATTCTTGTAGATACAAAATCTCCATGAAGTTAGTTCAAGTACATTCGAAAGCAAATGTCTTCTTTGGGGAAAATGGTGGTTAAGGGGAAGCGGTCCCCACCACCTGTCATAGCACACGTGCATTGACATATAAGAATCGATAAGTAATTCAATAATACTTTTAAAAGTAAGCTGTTTTATTTTATAACAAAATATGAAGAATAACTTATTGTACAGTAATTGATTTAAAAAGTTGCAAACATTTTTAAAGCCTTGTTGTTACATGCATGTTGAAAATTTATATTTTTGCGCGCCCTGTCTAAAAACAGTATCGTTGTCGTCGTCTAGCGGTTAAGCGCCGAACTATCAAAACAAAATTTGCGTTTTTTTTATTAAATAAATCAATTCCATGGTTTATTGACACTCGTAGATTGTTCTACGGGCACAATAATGACGAAAAATTGCTTTACAATTGACTCGAAACTTTATACTCGAAAATTTAAAAAATTGCATTTTAAATCATATTCTTTACATATTATATGCTAAACTACATTCTGATATAGTTCCTACAATCATCTTTCTGAAACTGCGCTTTAATATAGCTTGCTTTTAAAAGTGAGCGTGCACTTATGAAAATTTTATTATTTATCGATTTCAAAAATGCCTATTGTAAAGTAGGCAAAATGCGTGCCAATGTGCGATTTTATTGCGAGTAGTGGGGACCTCTTCCCCTTGGCCGCCATTTCCCCAGGGAAGCCAGATTTGCTCTAGAGTGTACATTGAAATGACAACAAGTGATTGATATTATTGACGACGGTATAATGTGAGGTGAAAAAGAAAATATATTTCGGCGCGAACGGGAGTGCACTTTGTTGGTAAGTAGCCCGACAAAGCATCCCGTTCGTGGAATTGATCGCATATTTGGGACTTTCATTCAAGGTGTAAGAAAAATTCTCTTCCGAATTCCCGTTAGTGAATACAGGTTATGTGAACTTCGAAACGCCTCGACGTTCGCCGTTTCTCCCAAACACCGGCCAGGATGGGCCAGGGTACAGATACCTGCTCGGACAGGCCTACTGAAGTTAGTGTCATCAGATTTGTATCCAGGAATCGTACCATTGAAGAAATCGTCCCGAAAAAGGTAAATCACCGGAGTTATTTAACGGGTTCAATGACCCCTAACTCAAAACAAATTGTTCAGCGTTTATCAAGTTACTGCGTTGTGCGTTTAGAATTAGTTTGTCACAATAAAATAATTACTTAACTTAATGTGTTTTTATTAAAAAGCTTTGTTTATAAATAAGTGAATTTTATAAATATAATCAATAAAAATTTAGGTTCTTCAAAAAATCAATATTTTCTTTGTGAATAATATTAAACAGTTAAAACGTACAATAATATCCCATACATATTTACATCACATTTTTAGGAAATATATACTTGTAAACAACGAGGTTGTGGAAAGACATTCACTAATCAAGATGAATATAAGACACATGAAACTCTTGAAGCTTTAAAAATTAGATTCATGTAAGTTAACTTTGTTTATGTTGTAAATGAAAATATATAATGATAATATATAATTGTATTGATAATACAATTACATTACCTTAACAAGAAATAAAGTTTGAATGGTTTACTCAGTTGTCGGGAACCAGGATGTGGAGAAGAATTATCTGATCCTGGAAGTATGTGGCGGCATTATCAAGAATGGCATAACAATGAAACAAATGTATTTATATGTCCATACACAAATTGCGAGTCTTTGCATACAACCAGCAACAGTTTGGAAGAACATATCGAAAACTACCATAGACAACCACCAACACTGCCAACTGAACCAGAAGTAATATGCTTTGAAGATTCTGAAAATGCAATAGACGAGGAAATTATACAAAGTACTGAGGAATGTTACGAGAACAGAACAAGTGATGCTTTTGCAATGAAAGCACATCAGTATGATGACAATAATGAACAAAATATTCTTAGAAGTGACAATATACAGCAACAAAAAAAAGAAACCTCTCATGATCAGAGTACTGCAAATGACAATTCTAATAAGGAAGATTATTCTTCCAATTCAGAAACTGTAACTGATACAGTTACATTTCCTATGAATGAAAATGTAATGATAAATACAGAGAATTTTCTATCCAAATATGATGGCAGTACGAAAAATTCAGAATTGCAGTCAGATCATTCCCAAGAAAAAGTTAACGTGGTTTATGTGAATGGTGATATTACCATTACTAAGAATTCAAAAAATGAAGTATGTAATATGAATTCAAGAAATCAAGAACATAGAATAGAACTGGATAATCTGGAAAGAATCTTTAGAAGTGACTTAGATCATGATGTTTCGAAAACTGAAGAAAACATCATAGAAACAAATAGTAATTGTTCAGATGACGAAGAATATACGCCAAAAAAACAACGTATGTCTAGATATAAACAAGAAATTTACAAATGTGCAGTTAATGGTTGTGGGAGAAAATATAAATACATATCCCATTATCGTCATCATCAAGACAGTCATAAGTTAATAACTAATGCTATTAGTTCAAATTCTAGTAAATCCATAGTAAAATTGAAGCAAGGGAAAGCATCTGCAGTCAGTTTTTTCTTGTAAGTTTTCTTATTAATTAGCATCTTACAGTATAATTACCCTTTTTATATATTTTCTATTTACCATGTATTAATTAGATGCAAGATACCTGGCTGTAAGGCACAGGTGAGCAATGTAACGAGTCTATGGAAACATTACCAGGACAATCATGCTAACTCAAAACTGCCAGTAGTACAAGAAGCTAAGAGTACTGAAGTATTTCGGTAAGTTGTATAATTATATACTCAGCTACCAATCCAATATTATATTTAATCTCAACAGTGGGATTATGCTGGTCTATTATGTTATTTACAAACATTCATGGCCTCATTATTAAAAGTAATATTAAAAATAAACAAAAAATTTCAGTTGCAAAATTCCTGGGTGTGAAACAGAATTTAGTACAACAGTAATGTTGTACAAGCATTTCAATGAAGTGCACTCAAATGGTTCTGGCAACAATGCTAGCACAAACATAAAGACTGGGAATGGGAGTAGTTTTCATTATACTGAAATATTCAAAGATGATGCTACCACCCTGCAAGGAAACTTTAAGACTGACTTTAAGGCAAAGAATAATATTAATGCAAATGACTGTACGAAAAGTACCGATGAACAAAGATTATCATCAGTTGTTAAGAAAGAAACTCGAGATTGACTTGAGACGAACTAGTATCTATAAACGTGATGATAAATAATTGTAGCGATATGAATCAGAGTATTTTACTAGGGCCGCAAGTATTCGAACTATCAAACGAATTATTGTTCCTCTCTCTTCAAGAGCGATTCTACATCTTGTTCTCCATCTTTTTGACTAGTCACAATTTTATTACGCTTTTATTATTGAATTTAAGTGTAATGGCCCTTGTTAATTACTCAAATCTTTGTGTCTCTGACTTTTAATTATAGGAATCCAAAATTGAAATACAACTCTCTTAGATCACTAGAATTATTCTTTTATGATTTTTTAAACGAAAAATGAAGCATTGTATAAGGCATCATATAAAGCATTAATTGAATAATTTTCAAATATCATTTTCCAATTTTATTACAAAATTTTGTAATTTCATTCCTACTAGCTACTTGAATAATGATTACTTTAAAATATGTAATAAATGAAATAAAAATGGTATTATGTCTTATGACAGAAACATATGTATATTACAATGTTTTTAGGTATATCTTTATTATCAAAGCATATTGTACATTCAACATAATTTATTTTTACAAAATTATTACAAATACTATTTGAAGTAAATACTGAATCAATTCATTTATATTTACGCTTAAAAAGTTAATAGTCATAATTATCTGGAAAGTATGACGAGCAATATAGGCAAGTCCAAAGAATTTTCAATGTTTCATAAATGCAGCAATGAATTCAAGATAAAAGTACAGTTTTGTAGATTAATAAGCTGAGTTGATTTAAAAACAAAGTTTACAAAAGAGAAAAAAGGTTGCAGTAATCTGTATGCATGTTATATAAAAACTTCTAACTTTCCATACTAATTTTTACTATTTTATATTATATCACTTTGACATAATTTATGTTAGGTATATTAATGTAGTTATTGTATTAGATATCGTAGAACTATAAGCATTACATAGCATTTTCATTTGTATGTCTGTACATTGAAAAATAAAGTGCAATAGTGAGTTAAAATAGAAAATCTATCAAACACAAAATGTCCATTCATTTATTTTACCAATAAGAACTTACAGTAATGTTCAAACCAAGTATTTAATATAAGGTAAAAGAGGTATTAGGTGTAGAAGATAAATTTTAAACGAAATTATCATAAAAATACTTATGTTCCTATAAAGGAAGCATATGATTATGTTGTAATTTCAGAAGACAAAAAGTATTGTTTTGTCTCAGTTAACTAACCTATCGAAAATGTTTCTTATGTTATATTTCATAAATTTATTAACTTGGTGTATAGCACAAAGACAAAATTTCCTTTTAATAATCGTTGACGATTTAAGAACTACTTTAGGATGCTATGGTGATTCAAAAGCTTATACACCAAACATTGATCAGCTAGCAAAAAAGGGTGTCATTTTTTCACAAGCATTTGCTCAGGTTAGTACCGAATGAAATGACAATTTTTAAATACAGTTACATTTATTTAAAAATTGTAAACATCTGACAAAAAAAAAACATGATAATACAACTTTTTCCAATAAATAGGGGAATTTGTATTATAAGTTTTAATTTATATCCAGACCACATTCTTATGCTGTAAATTATACGTTCTAGCAAGCTTTATGTGCACCAAGCAGAAATTCATTTTTAACAAGTAGAAGACCAGACACACTTCAACTGTATGACTTTTACAGTTACTGGCGAACAGATATTGGCAATTTTACAACATTGCCACAACATCTCAAGAATAATGGATATACTACCAAATCAATAGGAAAAGTTTTTCATCCAGGTTTCTTTCCTATAAAGCATGATGTATAAAGTATTTTTGTCGATATAACATACTCATTTTATAGGTATTAGTTCAAATAATTCTGATGACAGCCCTTATTCTTGGACAGAAACTCCCTTTCATCCATTCACAGAAAAATATAAAGATGCTCCAGTATGTCAAGCAAATATACAAATACCACCTGCCCAAAATCTTGTAATGTCTAAAATTTATTTCTAATAAGCTCTTTTTTAAAATTCATTTTGAATTGATATAAAATATTTTTAATTTAATAATGGTTTTAGGTGTGTCCAGTTAAAGTTTCATCAATGCCAAATAAAACATTACCAGATATAGAAATATTGAATGAAGCTAAAAATTTCATATTACATCAAGCTGGTAATACTAAACCATTTTTCTTGGCAGTTGGTTTTCAAAAACCACATATACCATTTAAATATCCTAAAAAATATCTAAGTACAGTCCATCATTTCAAAATTAAATAATAGCTTTATAAATAATATTTAAAAAGGATATTTTGCAGAGTATCATCCATTGCATAAGTTCGAGGTACCTAATCCATATAGATGGTCAGAAAATGTTAGTAGTGTAGCTTACAATCCATGGAATGACTTGAGAAAGAGAAGAGATGTTGAAGCTTTAAATCTTAAATTTCCATGGGAAAAAATACCAAGTAAAATTAAAGTAATTCATAAGACACAATTTACTTTTATGCAATCAATTATTTACTTTTTTATTTATGTCGAATTTTTAGAAAGTTTTGCCCAGTTGATTATTCAATCCTACTACGCTTCTGTAACGTATATTGATAATTTAATTGGGCAACTAATGAATCAATTGAAATTTTCATCCATTGTACATAATACTACCATAATATTAATGTCAGATCATGGTAAGTCAATACGTTTCAAAGGGATTGATAGTAATAGTAACAAAATCTTTTACAGTTACAATTTATTTATTAAGTAAATAAATGTATAGGATGGTCTCTAGGAGAACATGCAATTTGGGCAAAGTATAGCAACTATGACGTCGCCCTCAGGGTACCTTTAATAATGTCAGTACCAGGACTTACATTCAAAGAAAATAGAGAAAATAATGCAGTTAAAATTACAAATCAACTAAATGCAATAAAATATTTATTAAATCATAGACAAATCGACAATGATAAACTAATAAATGGTACATACAATTTTATTACAAAATGACATAAAACATTTTAGGAAGACATTACAATACAAATTGTCTATTTTTTCAGGATATTCAAAAAATATATTATACAACATGAAAAAATATATCGAGAGTCGAAAAAAAATCTATATTTTGAAAACATATTTTACGTATTCAAGAGAGATTACGCAATTTTATAAAAAACAGATTTTTAACGTTGCAAATGCAACAAATTCATCAAAAAAGTATGATACATTTAATTCGTCAAAGAATCAGATAATTATAAATTCATTAGTAGAACTAGTTGACATATTTCCAACCATCGCAGATTTAGCAAACTCTTCAATACCTATTTGTACAAATAATCCCCATATAGAAATTGTCTGTAGTGAAGGTATCACTCTTGTGCCACTTATAAAAGCTGCTTTAAAACAGAAGGTAAAATTAGTTTAAAGATAAGGTCAGAATGAAAATAGTAACTATATTTAATAATTTGTAGCCGATATTATGGAAGAAAGCAGTATTTGGACAATATCCGAGACCAAGTATTAAACCTTCCATGCATCCAAATAGTGATGAACCGCGTTTTAAAGAAATTAAAGTGATGGGATATACTCTAAGAACAAATAGATATCGTTATACATCTTGGTTACGATTTAAACCCGAGACAAGAGTACCAGATTGGAACCATAGCATTGCAGAAGAGTTGTATGATCACGATATCGACAATAATGAAATTCAAAACTTAGCGATTTTTGAAACATATGTTAAGATAAAAGATGAGCTGAGAAATTTATTGCAGCATGGTTGGAGAAATGCTTTACCAGGTACATTTATCAAATAATTTGCAGAAATATTTAGTATATAGTCTTACTATGAATGTAAATTTATTAAACAAAGATTACTATCATTACCTAAATAATACTTTAATACTAGCAATATTTATAACAATAATAATATTGAATTACATCAATACTGGTAATAACATACATGTAGTATAAGACATAATGTGTGTAATATATAAATATAAAATATCAAACGTTCTTTGAATTAAAATATAAGTAGCTAGGATAATAGATTATCAAACAGTTTTTATATTATGCAAAACAATACAAAACTTGTTTGTTCAAGTTATGTTGATGTTAGGTTCTCCTAACCTACATTAACAATATTTATTTTTTCTTACTCACTCTTCTTTACTTTTGTTTGTTTTATTTGTTGTAGTAGATATAATCTGCAAAGTACAATATAATGTTTTATCTGATTTTTCTATACAAAATGGTTCAAAGTGGTACTGAATATTGAACATTACCTCTATAACATCGTTATCAGTACTTGCAGGGTTTGTAGGGATTACAGGATTTGCAGGTTTCACATTGGCGTTGTGTAATCCATAGGACGTTTGAGCTACATTCATCATCTGTGCTCTCAGGATTGGTGCTTTTGTACTTAGATTCTGCTGTTTATAAAATCATAATTAAATTTGAATCGGAAGAATAACTGTTTAAATAAATTTTTACATACCTGTTCCATTAATCTTTTATTGGAATTATAAGTTTGTTGTTCCCAATAATTGTACATATCTGTTAAAACACGAGCAGTTACCATTTGCTGATACTCTGGCGTTGCATTTGGATACTGCAAAATATTAATCATAATAATTAGAGAATCACTATATAATTTAAAATAATAAAAGAAAATTGTATACTAACATCTTTTCGAATAAGTTCTTGAAGTTTTTCATAGTCCGTAGTAATATCGAGTGGTGATGTTAAATTATATTGATTCAACATTACACTATTTGGGTAAAGTGTCATTGCCTGAGGTGGTGGCATTTGTCTTCCTTTCTTCTCTTCTTCATACTCTAACCACGCTTGCTTTCTTTCTTCTTCGTTCAATTCTTCTTCAGCCTATGTAGAAATTATAATCAAACTTTATGTTTATACAATCGCAATAGTTAATTCTTGACATTTTACTTACTTTATTCTCTAAAAGAGAATCGTGCTCGTGATAGTTCTCCACATACTGTTTATATTTCAAAAATATCTCCGCTAATAGTCTATCTTTTGGCAATTTCAAAGTTTTCTCTCCGTTATTCGGATTCGGTTCGAATTTGTACAGTTCACTTAAATCATTGTTGCTATAATGACGTTCTATTTGTTGTACATCAACAACTCTACAGGAAAGTGACAGTTTTGTTACTTGTCGATTATAGATCTTCTCTTCCATTGTGCCAGCCGCTAGAAACCGATACACGTAACATGGCTTCTTTTGACCAAATCTGTAAATTATACATATTTTATACAATCATTGTAAAACTCTTCTTCTATATCATTTCTAAAACAAATACCTGTATACGCGAAATATACTTTGTACATCGTGAGACGGATTCCAACTTGCATCAAAAATAATCACTCGATTAGCAGCAGTTAAATTAATTCCTAATCCACCTGCTCGTGTCGATATCAAGAATAATCTTGCTCTCATGTTCGAGGGTTGATTAAAGATTTTGCACCAAGTATTTCTGTTTTCAGCTGACGTTTGACCATCCAATCGAAAGTAATCTAATCCTAATGACCAACTACCACTATGACCATCGATGCATTCCGAACTCGTACCATTTTGTGTTTCGTTATCGATCTTCTCAAGAAATCTCTCAATTAATGTCAATGAATACAATGACTGGGAAAATACTAATCTAAAAGTAGGACAATTTAAATGTAATATTATTATATAATTTGCAGATATGAAAATAACTAAAAAAAGAGAAAATAGTGCATTATTAAATCTGCACAGACTTACATTTTATCCCCAATTTGTTCACATTCTTTTAAAATACCAAATAGAAGTAACAACTTGGAAGAAACTCTTATGTCTTCAAAATGTTCTGGTTGAACAAACTGTGACCACCATGTCTCTTCTTTTACTTCAGGCTCTTCGACTTTTGGAGTGATCTCGGGCTCTGTGAAATTTAATAATTACAGAACATGGACATTTAACAAAATAATTTGTAAGTACATGACACTTGTACGTCGCTATCTTTAATAAACATAGTGTTAGAGTAATATGTATAAAACCTTACCTATCTTATTTTGTCTTGTACTTTTCTTTGGAACATCAGACTCAATAGCCTGAACGTCATCGTCATTGTCATCACTGGAACTACTTGAACTTGACGTTGTCTCAGTATCGTCGTCAATGAAACTCCTTAACGAGCCTTCAGAATCACTAGTAAATCTTCTTCCATTTATTTTTTCTATTTTTTCTGCATTCAACTGTAAAACTAAAGGATGTGTCCATATTCTTTGTAACGCTTGGAAATCAGTGAATAGAAATCCACCACCTGCGCGTTTTTGTCTGAGAAAAAAATTGCAAATTAATTTTTAGAATAATATATATCTATAAATTATTATCAAATGATATTACGTACCGTGCGAAATTTTCCAAATAGTGCCGATATAAGTTAATTTGCACTTCTGTCAAACTTACAAAAATCACATATTCCTGTTTTGGTGGTAGAAATGGCATTAATACTGTGTAATCGAATCTCTGAACACAACCTTTCAACATTTTGTGCAAAACGTAAGCACGTTTTTTCATTAATTTAACATCGTATTCAGTAGAATCGTCAAACTGACCATTAGTTATTGGATTTGCAAATCTATTCAAAAATTCTTTTTTTGTTCCTAAAAGATTTGGTTTTATAAACTGTACCATGCAATGATCTGCAAATGTTTAAATAAAAATGAATATCAAATTATCAATACGAAAAGTTATTGTTTAATATTTATAAATATTCACATTCTATTAAGTTGTTTTGCAGAGGTGTTCCTGTTAGTATAATTCTCCTTAATGTTTTTATGCGATTCATTGATTTACTTAGAGCGGTATCTTCGTTTTTTAATAAATGACCCTCATCGCAGACTATTATGTCTGGACCAGGATCTATTAAACATTTTAAGACTGATTCCTTCATATTCTTCCGCATTCTGTTATTGGTACCACTGAGATTTCTGAACATTTCATATCCAATGATAAGTACACCACCAGTCCTTTGCCAATTTTCTAACATATACCTTCGGTCTGAATTTTGCTTCAATCTTTAATCAATTTATGATTAAACATTACTATCATTTATGTATATGTGTAATTTTATGATAATAATAACAAAATTAACTAAACTTACTTGGTCAGTTCGTAAACTTCAATATCATGGTCGATATCTTTCAACCATAAATTAAATTCATTCCGCCAATTAAGTACCGTACTTAAAGGACAAACAATCATAACTGTTTTAACACCAAGTTCATCGTGCGCTAAAAGTGTATGCGTTAATGCAATTACTTGAAGAGTTTTGCCAAGTCCCATACAATGTGCGATTATACATCCAGATCCTGGAGAAGACTTCATTCTTTCAATAGATTCAAAACATGCGTCCCACATGAATTTTACTCCCTTAGCTTGATGGGGTTTCAAACGTTTCACTAAATCCTCGTGAACGCTTAAAAGTTCTTCTTTTGTTTCAGGATCAAAATCTAATACCAGTTTGTCTACCTTTTCTTCGTTAGCCAATCTGGTTTCATACATTTCATTGTACTATATAAGACAGAAGAAAATTAAAAAGTTATAACAATACATAATTCTGTACTGATTAAAACAATTAATATTATACCAATTTTTGTCGCTCAGCAATGCGTCTAAGTCTTTCTTCTTCTTCTTTGGCAGCTTGCTTGGTGTCATCCGCAACTTGTTTGTCCTTCATGACTTTTCGAATATTTTTACGACTCTTCTTTCCGGGAGTTCCTTGCGAATTTGAAACTGTGTCATCAGCATTTTCATCACTGTCGGTACTTACATTTTTTATTCGTTTTCTTTTTGGCTTTGCTCTGGAATGTATAAATGAAATATTAACAAATGTGTTCCAATTGCTTGAAAATACTTTACTCTTCAAACGTATATTAATCATATACTTTTGTATCATATACCTTTTTTCCGCAAATGAGGAATCTGTATCAGAAGATTTACGCGTTTTACGTTTACGTGATTTTTTCTGCTGCTTCTTCGTTGAGGCGTCACTGTCTGAAGACGAATTTTCTTCTAATACAACAGAAGAATCAGAATTTGAATCGGAATTCATTATCAATGTGTCTGAATCAGAATCCACAATTTTTCTACGGTTTTTCCTTTTGCGTGTAGTTATCTTATTCTCGATGTTTGCACCTTGACTATTTAAAAAGACATTATATTTTATTGTATGTGTTACTTAATTTATCAAAGAATTATGTTCAATAACCTACTCATCATTTTCTTCCTTTTTTTCTCGCAGTTTCTCTTGGGTCTTATTCCACTTTTTTCTTTCAGCATCTGAATCAGTTTCCGAAGAAAGCTTCATTGTCAATATCTTGTTTCGTCTCCATTTGTTCTTCTTCTTTTTTTCTTCATCTTCCTAATTATATTCAAATAAACAAATATTTTTAATGCAAACTAAATATAATGAAATCAATTAAATAAAATATTTTATTTTTTACCTCGTTATCGTCCTTCTTTTCTGTCTTTGTCGCAGACAGTCTTCTTGATTTATCTTTTGCCTTAACGTTGTCTTTTTCTTGATCACTATCATGATTTTCTAAGGGGCCTTTTTGATGTTCTAAATTAATAATGAATTAATAAAATGTATTACATGTAATATATACAAATAAAAGGATAAAAATTTTCAAGAATAATTCAGATAAATACCAATGTCTGAATCAGAAGAATTTAAAAGCATATTCTTTGTAGCTTTATCTGCTTCTAAGATTAATTGATCGTTAGTTTGAATATTAGCTCGTGGTAACAGAACTGTACTAGTACTACTATCTGAGTTAGTATTTTTGTCCGCATCTTCAATGAACTCGCCATTTTTTACTTTCTCTAAATGATCTAAGAGAGAATCTTTTGTTTCTTTTGTTGATGACTTTTTCTTGGATAAACTTTGTCCTGATCCGCTGCTTTTTCCTTGATCCTTTTGTAGTCTATCCACATTAATAAGACTACAAATAATTGAAATAAAATTATTTAGTTATTGTAAATGGAATTAACTATTAATAGCAAATTTTTATATAACAACAGAGAGTAAAAATTTATTAATTTTTATATCATTTTAATTTCATACCTCTTGATCTGTTTAGACTCCAAATATTGTCGTGATTTTTGCAATGCCTTCGCATGTTTCCTAAGAATACTCTTCGGCAATCTTTCCAAAACAACTCGGCAAGCCATATTTAATTTTTTATCGGCTTTATGTTCATCTTTGAGTAAATATCGTCGTTTTTTCACCCTTCCACCTACACTTCCATCAAGATCTGAAGTATCTGTAACTAAATCTTTAATTTTTGTATTATTTTTTCTTAACGAAATATTCACTTTTGTGGGTTGTACTTTATCATCACTATCAGAACTTAAACTTGAGCTTTCACTGTTTGAAGAAATTAGTAACTTTGCTTTTGCATGCATATCATCACTGTTATCATCAAGTTCGTCGTCTTTCTCGTCAGACATTTTTTTGTCAGAAGAGTGATCCATAGAATCATCTGAATTTGAATCTAAAAGTGTACGTTTAACAAAATTTTCTATGTCAATAATTTCAACTTGTTCATCTGATGGAATATCATTAGAAGTGGAATTCTTTTGTACTTTATTATCCTGTTTGCTATTAGACTTTATTTCTTTGAATTTCGATTTATCTTTTTCATTTGAATTATTGGTTGAAGATTTTGTAGATGATTTTTTAATAGGACTCTCTTCATTTGAAGGTGTTTCCTGATCTGATTCTAAGAGTACTTTTTCGGTTTGTCCTTTATTATCAACTTCAGGAAGAGAATTATCTTCATCATTTTTAGTTGATTCTAATGTTTTCTGAGCATCAATTGGTACAGTAGCTGTAGTTTTTACTTTATCCAGAAGTGGGTTTATACTACCACCTGTACTGTCTTCTAAAGCTATTGTTTTGTCACTATCTTGAGATTCCGAATTAACGGTCTGCGTTAAGCAATCACTTGAAAGCGAACTTTTATTTTTAACTGATTTGCAAGCAGATGCATCATTAGTTGTACTTTCTTCAAATATGTCATCTAAAGATTCATTTTCGATTTGTTTATATTCATTGTTATGAGATACTTTTGAAACTTTTTCATTCAATACAGTTTTTGAAGTATCTTTTGTATGTATTTTATTACATATTTCTTTCTCGGTCTTACTACCTAAAATTGGTGATGTAACTCTTGGCGTGTTTTCATCATTATTTTCGTCTATGAGTTTTTCTGTTTCAACAACTGGTGAATTTTCATTTTCCTTGTTGTTTTCTTCATTTATTTTGGTAGCTATTACTTCAGTGTCAGAAAATATTTCCTCATTATCATATTCTGAAACTATACTTCCTTCTTTTGAATTACTCTTTGATTTATCTGGTATTTTCTTCTTATTTGTATTTTCTAATACTTCGTTTTCACTTGAAGAACTATCTTCATGATCTGTATTCTGTATACTACAATTCTGACTCCATTCTTCATAAAAATTTACTAATTCCTTTTCTTGCTTATCAAGCTCCAATTTAAGTTCATTTATCAAACTTTTTGATTTGTTTACAATATTATTTGCAGATTCTTGATATACTAATTCTTTTTTTAAATGTTTCCATTTTACATGTTCCATCCGCAATTCATAATCGGAACAAATTTCTTTAAATTTATTTAACATTTTCATAACACGAGATTTGAAACATAAACTTTGCTTTTTGCTGATCATGGTTTTCTCTTCTGCATGTTTTACAAATGATGAATCTGACTCGTCATTCTTTTTAGCTTCAGATACTTTCTTTATAAGATTGTTCTGACGAGAAAATTTTGACTTTTGGAATTCTTTTTCAGAACTAGAATCAGCTTCTTCTTTATTTAAAGTGATAAAACTTTTTCGATTCGATTTTGAGGTTGAATGCTTCTTTTGACCTTTTTCAGAATGTTTTTCTTCTTCTGAGTCAGTACATTTTGATTCCTTATTTTTATAATTTTTTCTTCTTACATTAGTGCAGAAAGCTTTTTTGTTTTTTATATTGCTTTCATGTTTGTCCAGCTTTGACTGCTGTTTATTCGACACCCACTTCTCTTTAGTTTCATCATTTGCACTAGAATAATTAGTTTCGGATGATGAAGAACATTTTCTTTGTGGTCTTTTAGTTGAATTCTTAACACAAGTGGTATCAGTGCTTCCTGAAAATGATTTGAAAATTACTTCTGTGAAACTATATTTCTGGTATTTTGAAATTATAATTCTTTCACTTTATAACAAACCTGTCTTATGTGAATCCATAGCACTGGTATTGAAAGACGTCCGAACATCTTCTGTAGAAGTAGAACCATCATCACGTAATGATCCCATTATTTTCTTCATTTTCTTTTACTTCTGTTACTTTATACTGCATGTATATAAAAACATTTTTTTTTCCTTTACCTGTAACATATAAATGTTCATATTATAAGAATTAAAATATCATTTGGATTCAAGCAACGTTTGATTCTGTTGCAGTTTCATTCTGTAGGATTTAGTGCATAGAATTACCTTCATATAAAACAGCACTAGTATTACTGTATATATTGTATAATATAATATATCTATTGTATGACTTCTAATTTATTCGACATTTTCAATACTTAATTTATTCTTACTCTATAACATTACTTTAAGTTATGACAACCAAGAATTTTAAAACAATATGCATAAATCACACATTTTCATATTACTAATGATAAATATCAGTAGTATAAATTATAAAAAGATTTTGCCATATAATTATTTTAATAACTGATGAAAACATTAACAAACATTTCAAATATTAATGAATTTCATAATGTATTTTAAATTTAATGTGTGCAATTTTTGACAGTGACAAGTACCTGGAAAATGAAAACATATTTTCATAGGTACTAAGTTTTCAAAATATTTTAAATAAAATTTAAACTATTTGTTTTTTTTTTATGAGAGTACCTAGAATCAATCAAGTTACATTTCTCCACATATTTCCAAAAACATTATAAAGATTTTTCTCATGTAAATGATTTATATGAAGAAATAGTATCTTATAAGAATGTTTAATAAACACAGTTATATGTTTCATGATGTATAAAATGATCTACTGTAATTAGGTTCATTAACCAATACACAATTTTTTTGTCACACATTAACTATTTAAGTTACATGCAAGGTAAATGAATAAAGTTCTTAAATATTAATATATTAGTCTTTAAGAATATTACCTGCGTAATAAAATTATTTAAAACATAATCATATCACATTTTAAGCACCGTACACGGTACATAAACTAAGTATCAGTGATTTATTTCCAATTTGAAAATTACGTTTATTATTAGACACTATTAAACAAATTAATAACATATATTTTAGCAACGAAACATACACGTAAGACAGTTGTAATTGATCAAAATACTCAATCGTGTCGGTACTCCAAGTCTTTACACAAAGGTGGTGAAAGCTGGCTGTTGTTACTAGTGCCCTCTGATGGTTAAATGTGTAATATTAAAATTGAACCGCTATTGAACGTAACAGTCATATTAAATATTTCAATAACTGTTTAAATATAACTATTTATTTTATAAATATATATACATATATATGTTTATACAAATATATCAAACATGATAAATATGACTTTTCATGGTTTAGGGTAGCAAACGCCGGAAAGTGTTGCACATACTCCATTCTGAGAGACTATATCCAATTCGCACAACTTTGGTAATGCAATGCAATAAAGCGGAATTTTACTATATGACTGTAAATAGAACTGTAATAATAAAATATTCGCAAAAGCACTGCCGTCAAAAATTAAAAAATTTCTGTATTTTTAAAATGTAATTGACCTAGGATAATTGAGTTTCAGTAATATTGTACGAGAAAATTTATACTGCTTCTTCAGCAACTGTTTCCACTTCTTGTTCCTCTGATACTTCCATCTTATTATTCCATGTAGATAAGCTTTTCTTAACAGGAACACAATATTTTGAATTGAGTATTCGATTTTCCTGAAGAGCAGCTACATCACAAAAGAGACATCTTGTTTCTTTAAACACTTCATCTACAGTTGAATGAAAAATCAATCCACATATTGGACATGTACTGTAGTGTGCACTTGTTATTTGTAAAAGTGTAATAGCACATCTAGGTAATATATGTCCTTGAGGACATTTACTAACTTTCCAAGGTAGATCATTTATTGTTTCACCACACAAACTACAGGATTCAATGTTATCTAACTTAAACTGTGATGTTTTCTTTAAAATACTTCTAATACGTTCATAAAATGAAGATGCTTTTTCATTTTCTTCTTGTGCAAGATACATTTCTAAATATTTTCTTAACAAGTTTATAGAAATCTGTTGTTCTTGAAGCAATGTAGATTTATTTACAAAATACATAAGATAGTTATAGGCAGTGTGAACAAAAATCAATGGCTGTGCTTCTGATATCTCTCCAGCAATACTGCCTACTCCTTCAATTACTTTTTTCTTTTCACAAATTTCCATCATTACCGATATCCACATTGATATTTGTAACTCTTTTAAAGATAAAGATTTCAGATCTGATGCAAGTTCTGGAAATATACTTGTAGGTTCTGATGCCTTTATTGCTTTAATTCTAAGTACTTCTAAACAGTCCCATAATTGTTCAAATCTTTCATGTTCGCTGTTTTTTAAAACTAGCAATGGATTCCACTGTTCACCTTTCAATCCAAACATACAAATTTTGCTTGGTTCCTTAATTACTAAATGGTCATATATGGTATCTGGCATAGATAAATTTACAAATATCACACGATTTAATGAATGGGCAAGGCCCAAATATCGTGCATGAGTTTGTGATATCCTATTATTTACTTCCACTTTTGATAAATTATTCTCTCGCGTGTCGATTGTAAACATAGAACCATTTTCTGTTGTTACCAATGCATAATGTGAACTTATACAAACAGCTCCTAAAAAATGATTAAATCTGTTAGTGTTCTTGTTTTTTACAGTTTACATAAGCAAGTTTCATATTTTATTTACCCGAGATCGTGAATCCTTTCAATTGTAAATGTTTCAAGTTTTCTAATTTACCATCCATGGATAAACACAGCAAAAGTAAGAACATCCCTTTTGATACAAGAACTTTCATATTTAAATCATTTTGAGGAAATATTTTTATAGCAGTAATAGCAATACGATCCTTATAATCATAATACTTATCAATGAATTTCAGTTCAAGAATATGATTATGAGTTTTAACTTTAAGACCATAAATACGTCCATCCAAGTAAGCAATGATAATCAAATGTTCTTCTGCATTGATACTAATCCAATGCATAACATTTATTTTAACATATTCTCTTAATTTTATTGTTCCTACAATTTCAGGATTTGGTATTTCATTATAATTTAATATCCTTGGAATTTTGTAAATAATTATATCTCCATTACGGTAAGCAACAGCCAAGTATGCAAAATTGACGAAAAGCTCACTCCAAGTAAAACAGGAAGCCAGTAGTGCTTTTATATTATTTTTTAATGTTATGGACTGATTTGAGTTGTGTTTGCTACTAATAGATTCGGTATTAATTTCCTTTTCTATAGCATTGTAGCGTATAGAAGATAAATCATGTGCAGGGTACCATTCCATTGAAATTTTGTAGATTATCATAGCAGTACCTGCTGAAGTTAAAATTGCAAGAAGACACTTGCTTGGGTGTATTAAATTCTGCGGTGACCATGCTAAATTAATGATTTTTGGAATCATTTCTTTAACATTTGATATCTTTGGAGTTAAACTTTCTTCCATTAGACACAAATAAACATCTTCACGCTGCATATTCCAAATCTTTGATTCTATTTTACCTGTTATAACTTGTGCTGGAAATACTGAAGGTGGATAAACAAAAGACCTAGAAAATTTTATGGTTGAATAAGGAGACATTGGAGAAGGTATTAGTTCCTGTGGAAAACAAAAATATTATCAGATATATTATACTTATTATACTGAAATTATCATGTAATAAATTATATTAACTTACAAATATATGAATTCCTTTTTCAGTGAGAATTGATATATGGTTATCTTGAGACCATTGAATTGCAAATATTGATAAAATTGGTGGAGAGATTGCAAAACTGTATATTTCTTCAGTCTCCATTATAAGTAAAATAGTTTTTTTCGCATGTAAAACAAAATTTTTAATTTCTTTTTCTTTTACCTACACAAATTTTTTCCAAATAATATCATTACTTTAAAGTTTATAAATGTAAATATTATTATATATTTATAAAAATAGATAAATAATAACTATACAATGCAAAATGTACAAAAAAATATAACAAACTGACAAATATTTCCTTCGCGTACAATATTTTATTCATATATGTATAAATACGATACGCGGAAACTAAATTTAAAAAGAACTAACCTCTTAATTTTCACTAATCTGCTTTTAAATGTTAACATATCTTTAAAGAAAGAAACTTTTTTAGATGAATACATAGTTTAATTACGAACATTTAATGTGCTTTTACATAATATATACATATATCATATTGGTTAAGTACAAATGAGATCAAATTTTATAATAAACTTTCAGTAAATTCAATCGATTGCACCGGCAGACGAAAAATGAAAGACGAAGCGTAATGTATCTGAATAAAATAGTCCTTTGTTTTAAACATTTCGAAATCCTATGCTATTAATCAAAATCACAGCAGACTCGAGATTATACAACAAAGTAGAAGTATGATATTAATGTCAAGAAAATAAACATTTTAATTTTTTTCAACTCTTTTGCCATGTTTTAAATTACTCGAGCGATATTCTTAACGAGCGCCACAATAGGACCGCAGCTCCTCTGTCGAGCAAGACTTCACACAACATTCTTCGTAAATTCCCCGCGAATTTCTCCGGAATCTTAACATTTTCCTTGCATTTTTAATGGATTTATAAGGATGTACATCGTAATTAAATGCGTAGTCGTTCATCTCCATTTCTAGAAAAATCCATTTTTTTTTTTAACATCAAAACCGAGATAACATTAAGAACTATTTTAGGAAAATATTTTATGTTAACATCAGTAATATCTACATATACCAGTGATAGGTCAATTGAAACCATAAGGGATCTGGCATTGATGGATAGTTAATTTCTCACTTTGAAAATTAAAAATTTTTATGTTTTATTTTTCATGCCGGTGCACACGAGTTCTTCGAGAGGCACTTGATTTACCCATCACTGGTCTACATCAATCGATGATAATAATTTTGCTTTTGTTTGCTTCGTAAATAATTGTCAACTAATTCTGCGGCATGCGCACTCTTACCTTGATTGCTTTTCTTAAACCGCGAATTATAAACGTTATCGCATATCATTCCCAAAGTATTCGATAAACTTTCGCCACAATATTGTCGTACCTCACTTACGGTTTGTCTTTTTTGTTTTTGCTGAAACATATCGGACCGTGCATATTCCATTTCTTGCATTAAGATCGTTATCACGATCATTAAATACATTAATGCGTGGAGTCGTAATACAAACATCTAGAAGCAGAATAATATTTTCCAAATATCATTGTAATCATTATCTGATAAATACTGAAATTACCATAGATAGAAATTAATGTATGAAAGGAGATGTGTTCGTTACGCATTTTAACAAATGTTGACTGTTATTAATAACAATCCTTTTTAGTATGCTTATTATTATAATACGTTTGACAGTATAATTGTTCAAATTAAAAAACAATCTTGTACGAGCAAATTCGAAATTTAAATATCATAAGCGAATCCTCAAGTGTGTCTATTTAAATCGCTTTTATTAACCTTTATCAGAATTTATCAATAACGATGCCCCATGCTGTTGCGTACCAGTCAACGAGTAACGACCTATTTTTAGATATCATTTGTGCAAATATAAATCTCGTGCTGTAAATCTTCTCGTGTTAAAGCCCTGGTTTGAAAGGTTCATAAGTATCCCATAAATCGTAATGCTGTCTGCGTCGCTCCACGCGTGTTTCTTTTCAACAAATAATTCGGAAAGAAAACCTGCATACAGAATCAAAGAAAATTGTATCGTCAAGAAATTTCTTATCTTTTAAAAATATGAAAATTAAAATGTGCCACTGTTCAGCGGACACTAACGGCGATACTGATACCGGTATTATCATACTGTCAAATGATTTATAGCTAACGATAACATACCTTCTCAGTATAACTTTCTTTATCAGTACAGATATTATTTAATTATTATTTTTAAAAGGTGCAATAGTTTATTCGGTGTTACTAATAGTTCCAATATTTTGCCTTTCTTAAGCACTAGTTATTCCATTTGTAATTAACCGTGTTACAAGTCCTATATAAGATATTTTCAATATTATAAAAAATTAAATAATAAAAATGAAAAAGTACCAAAATCAATCACTTACTTATTATTCGTTGATAAAACAGAGATCAATAAAAAATAAAGATGCGTATCACTTTATATCACGATATATTATCACAGGTCGGTATTTTTCTTCTTTTTTTTTCTTACATAGGGATTACATTAACGTTTACGATGACGTAGCCAAAATTGACGTTGATATTTATGTATTATTAAAATATGCGTAAAAAGTTAAGAACTAAATAAATGAAAATGTCCCACGTATAGTCGATTATATACATATACAAAAAATTATATATAATTAATATCGTTTCAATATCGATATGTATTAAATGCGATAAAAAAAATCAGAAAAATGAATTTGTCCCGATAGTTTTAATATTTTATTAACAAAATACTTTCGAAAAATTACCCCTCGATTAATATTAATAGCAATTGAAGAATTCTTCACCGAGATCAAATATTTGCATTCTTTCAAGTATGCTAGTATTTTCTTCATATTTTGTTTTCACTTGTCGGAGTGTATTCTGCGATCTTTGATGTATCAGAATGAAGATTGTTCCTATTTGATCGATAGCTGTATATTTATAATCGATTAGAAGAATCGCTTTTACTTTAGTCAGTTCTTTACGGTGAAACTGGTAGAGATCGATCTTTTTCAACGTGAATCGTGGAAAAAGGATTTTTCTGTGTTGATACTGGTCTTGAATCCTTGCATTCGCGTCCGTTTGGTCCTCCAACGGGAATATTCATGCTTCCGTGATTCTCAAATTAAGAACATAGTATTTAAAATAAGAAAACTCAAAGAATAGAGAAAGGTATTTTTTTTTCTTTTACTTGTCTTCATTTCATTCAGTCCTCAATTCAATCGAACACATTCTTCGTTCAACAGTACTTTTTCTTCTTTAATGTAAATATATTTTTAAATACCTAACACTTATTGCATCTAACACATCTTTTTTTCATTCTTCATTCGTTACACCGTTTGAATATTTTTAATGCACTTCCTCCACTATTTGTCAGCTAATATTATTCGAGCAAGGTGGGAAATAAGAGGGATGAAACACTGTGTTGAAAATTGATATTATGATGCCTGTTTAAAATTGACTAATCACGGAATGTGTGCATTCGTTCGATCCCCGTTAACGCGAATCAACCGCAATACCGTAAAGGCGCGAACGGTCTCGTCATTTCTGTGTTACTCTTGTTTCTTCATTTTCTTCTTTTATCAAACCGTACTGTATTCCTCATTTTATCGCGTTACTATATTATCTATTATTACTGCTTATATTATTATTATCGTTATCCACAATTATTAACAATGATTCTGCTTAAAGCGATAGAGAAACCTAAGTTTAGTCTTAACTCTGAGCACTGACGGATTTAACTTTCAGGGGCCCGGATTCTTACAAATTTTTGGGATCTTATCTGCACTATACAAGCGAAACATGTACATGTATCAAGACGAAGTTAATTGTAGTCGCAAATATAAAAATAAAAATTTCATCAAAAGTTGAAGGTATAAGGGCCGTAACTATCCGTAAGGAACTTACCGCTTCTTGAAGAGACGATTGTACGCTAAGGATGAATAAGAAAATTATGTCACTGCAAAAAGCTGTTACGTTCCTTATAAAGCCGTGCAAACGTCTCTAGTAATATTGAACGACAAAGACGTGCTCATTAAACACGTTATACGCAAGCGACTTTGTGTCAGCTTTTATTAATTGAACATTAAATACCAGACTGATGTGACGACATCTAACTGCATAGAAGTTTGTCGATTTCAACATGTCCAATCAACTGTAAAATTTGCAGTGTAACTTAATCTCAATGGATGCAGGTCACGACTATAAACCATTAATTACGTAGGAATTAATTTCACATATTTTAAATAAAATGTAGCTTTGATATTTGTTATCTATAACAAGAATTATACTGAAACGAAGGAAATGTTGTACAAATAAAACAAATAGAATGCACATTTTTCAAATATATTTTACAAAATGTTCTATTCGTACAGCATATAAAACAATACTCTGTATTTATTTTATATTCACACATTAGCTCTATACGACTGTACCACGATATTCCCTCGTTATACGTAGAATATAACTTTATACAGTATTCGGCGGGAGTTAACGTCAATACTATGAAAGTGCCGTATCCTTTGTTTGATGCGTGGTTCCAGCACGCTTTGTGCCTCTCGAAAAGATTGCCGTGCTTTCGTCGAATTTTTCAGAGTTCATCGTTTTAGTCGCACGTTCTCGATCGATTGTCAATTCCGTTGCGTCCGCGCTCACGCCCTTACCAAAAACTCTCCCGGAGGACTGCTCTTGCACATTTCTCGAACTTGTACCCGACTTCAGGAGCCTGTCTTTGTCATTGTATACTTCTTGCACTTCTACTTTAGCTTCGTTCAATGGAGAAATTCTCCCAGTTTTCGATGGACCTTTCAAATGCACTATATGATCGTTCAACAGATCCGTACTGCTTTTTTTATGTCCCATATGACTGTGATGATTCGAGAAAACGGAGTCTGTTTGTCCTAGAAATTGGTTAGCACTGTTTCCTATATTTCCAGGACCATTTGCAGCAGCAGTATTCCCTGTACCACTGCCACTCGAGATGTCACCCATATTGAAACTTCTTTCTTTTGGACCGACTTGCCAGAAAGAGTCGTCGAACACGTCGGTGTCACGTTGTTCTGGAGGCAGCCTATTTATTCGAGCTTTCACGATGGCCAGGTGTCTATGCACGTAATCCTGATGAGGTGCCAATGCTGCCGCATGCTCCAAACACTGTGCAGCCAGGCCTAACTTACCACGTTCGACCATTACAACGCACAAATTATGAAGACCTTGAATATTTGTTGGATCCAGCTGCAGTATTCTACGGTAACACTATAAGGAATTGAAAGAAAAATGTTAACAATGCCACACTTGTTAAAACAATATCACTTAAAATATTACCAACACGGTGCCAGATAATAGTTTTACTAGTATAAAATAATTGTAATGATTAATGTTTACTTACATTTTCAGCAGCATCCAAGTCTTTTATATTATTAATATAAATATCGCCTAAAAGGATTAATCCTTTAACATGGTCCGGATGAAAACGAACTAGTTGGTTTAGGAAAGGTGCGGCTTCCAGAGGACGTTGCTCGTCTGCTAGTAATAGAGCAAGATTGAACAGTGCAGATCGGAAATCTTCCTTGAGAGCAACTGCATTACGGAACCATCGTTCAGCGCTTCCACTATCATGGTCATCCATGGCCAACATTCCAAGATTGAAATGCACTCTTTCGTTATTGGAATCCTGAAAGTAATTTTTAATTTAATATTTGAATCGTGTAAAGTATGCTACAGTTAAAAGAAAGAAAAGTACTTTTCGCAAAAGTTTTAGAAGTCTTTCTCTGGCTACTTTTCGTAACTCCGCGCGTCCCAATTCTTGAAGCAAAATAGCTGAATTCAATAATGCTTGTTCGTGTTCGGGGTCAAATTCTAAGGCTTTATCCAGATATGCTAGAGCTTGAGATGCTTTCCCTTGTTCCAGAAATACAACGCCCAGCTTTAAAAACAAAACGATTATAAAACGTATTATACATTCAGTTATTACTTCCACTATCTCATACTTACATTATAATAGATATCTGGATTGTTACTGTCATAGAAAAGAGCTCGTTCATAAACTTCTTGGGCCTCTTTCGTGCGGTTAAGTTTAATTAAAACATCACCTCGATTGATATACGCTTGTGTGTAATCAGCGCGCATACTTATAGCCTGCCTATAAAGCAAGTCGGCTTCCTCTAACCTAGTTGCATTCTTTGCTATTAAATTTGCTAAATTTACAAACACATTCAAGTGATTCGGTGCTATTCGTGCTTGATAAGATTCTCCGGGCTTTGGTTTCGGTAGTAAAGATTTTGCCTAAATAAAAAATACATCTTAAAGAAGAAACAGGTTCAATGGTATTGTCGATTGGAATATCTGTATATTTACCTTTAGGTATGCATCTTCAGCTTCTTTGAACATTTTAAGATGATTGTAAGTTCTGCCTACGTTAATGTGCGCACCAATGTCATCACCCTGAACACGCACAGCCATATTAAAGAAGTTCAATGCTTCTTTAAATCGACCTTGATTTTCCAAAGCATGACCCACGTTATTAAATAATTTGGCATTGCGATCATTTACTTTTAATCCCGACATAAAAACAGAATATTCATCCAGCCAATCATAATTCCTGATAAAAGTCTTTGTCGAATGAGCAGCCAAAAGCGTTATTAATAAAAATAGTGTTAGTTTCTTAAACCTTAAAAACAGAATGAACAAAGTTATGAAAACGGTTAAATAATATCTTCTTTATCTTTTAAAGGTATGGAGATTTACTTTTTGTCGCATAAAATGCTCCATCCATATCCAATGAGCATACAAAACCCCATAGATGGAGCATATAGTACCCTTTCGGCAATGACGAATCCAACCGGAAAGAAGAGATTTGAGGCAGGCAAGAATGGCAGTATCATCATAGCTAAACTCTGTATGAAAAATATAGGCATAACAATATCTTTTCCAAAATAACAGCTCCAATCGAATTAACTATATAGTACTACCATTATAAGAACGATGGAAGTTTGTCTGTTAGATGTTAAAATTGCCGTTATCAATAATCCTAATATGGTCACATGAGTTACTACAGTAGCCAGATTACGAGGATCAGTAAAAGATTCTATTAACGGTATCGTTCCCATAGTCCAATCACAGCACAAGTCGTTTGGAAGAAATAGCAGTCTTAAATTCACCGCTGCGAGGTAATTATATGTAAGCTGTCTTATGGGCGTTGGTGCCACTGATGCGGGATTGTCAAATCTGAAATACAATTATGAACTTTTTTTAGAATTTCCGACATATTTTTTAATACAATATATACATAAAAGTATGTAATTTTTTGCATGTACCTGGTGAATACAGGTAACTTTGAGCCCATTACGTGTAGCCGAAGAATAAGTAAACTAAACGTGACGAGTGTAAGGACTGTCAGTCGTTTTGTACCTTCACTGGACCAAGCAAGCGATATTTTTTTCCCACCAAAAGCTGCCTTTAATGTCAGGAAAATATCCATTGCTCTTACCTAGACAGATAGTACAATTAGTAAGTATACATATTTGATATTGTGAAATGTGTTTCAGTATATTTACCTTTTGTACAACAAAGATCTCATATAATACACAAACAGCAGTAGCTGTTATTCCTTGTTCTTTACATAACATAGCAGTAAAAACAAACGACATGGATAATATCAGAGACCTCCATCCTAAAAGACATTTTAATAAAATTATTATGATATATAAAATTAAATTTTATTAAAAATAAATAACAACTTACCTGTTGATCTTCTACTTCTGCAACATTTAGTATACGTGATCAAAGCCGCTAGATAAAATAAAGAAGACAATGTTTCTGCTCTTCCCACCACTCCTGTAACCTTAAGACACGATTATCCACTGACAATGCATCTAAACGTGAACTAGGAACTACGATGCGATCGATCGCTCGACGTCGACCCTTCGAATCTGGATACAGTATTGAGACATTGTCGCCGAAGGGAAGAACAAGGACTAGAAATAATTACGAAATAATATCCTCATATAATTTCAAGGTAACGTCGATCGATTCGATCGATTTGGAAAGCAGTGTAAACAACTTA
This sequence comes from Megachile lagopoda, assembly GCA_036983795.1. Classification (NCBI taxonomy): domain Eukaryota; kingdom Metazoa; phylum Arthropoda; class Insecta; order Hymenoptera; family Megachilidae; genus Megachile; species Megachile lagopoda. Next base: position 10,176,918 of record CM072798.1, read on the forward strand.
CTGCTTCTGTATGTATAGGATGAACCGCGAACAGGAGAGAAGACACAAAAGTTGCAGAATCAGATAGAAACATCAAGCAAGTCCTGCAATAGCAAAACATGCTTAACCTAACTTATGATCTACTCATCTAAATTTATTTTAATCTACTAAGAAAATATTCTGTTAGAACAATATGGTTCTTTAAACATTTAATTAATATTACACAAAACATTTAACAAGAACATATAAGAAGCAATTTCTACCTGAAGTATAATAAACACACTCCAACATGTAAGATGACATTAAGCAAATGATATCCCATAGGATCCAACTGATGAATCAGGTAATTCCATCGAAATGTAAGAACACATAAAGGCCTATATGATTTGTGTGATTGCTCCTAATTAAAAAGAAAACATTTTGTCTTGTATCATAAAAAAAAGTTAATATCATATAATAATATTTAAAATACATAAACAATTAGTCAATTTGAATTAGGATTTTTACAATATCTCAAAGAACAGTTTTCATTATTCTTATAGCATTTTTAAGGACAGGGGAAAATTCAGTTTATGTAAATTATAAATTTTATAGTTTTAAAACAAGTAAAAATCCTAAAAACTGTTAATGAAATTTAATTACTTTTATAGTGTAAAACATATAATTAACATTTTAGACCAAAATTGTTAACGGGATCAACGAAAACATCGATACTCGTCAATACAATATACTATAAACAAAAAGACTATTCTGATTGGATTTATGTTCCATAAAGATAAAAAAACTGAAATGTATTAAATCCATATTAATTTGATAAGATCGAATTAGATCGAACTAAATCAAAAAGGAAGGAAAACGAGAAGAGTTGAACGGATCAATACACAAGAAGGAAGACAAGAGTGAAAGGGAAGGGGGAAATGAAAGCGCCACTGTCATATTACCTACCTTGTGCATAGGAGTACCCCAGAAATCATTGTAAAAAACATTTTTCAGGGGTGTATGAGGCCTTAAATCTCGATTATCCTTTATCGCTGAAATATCATCAAAAACAAAACCGCAATTAAGGCTGTTTAGGTACACGGCGAAAGCGCTTATGGCGACGATCGCCGCGAGTGCTCCCCGCGCAGGCACTCCCATCACAAATAAGACATCGATCGGCCGTCTTTTCTTCTCGATTTTTAATTTGGAAATCTTATCGAAAACGCCTTCTTTCTTCGCTCCAGTATCCTCTTCTGTTCTCTTGCTATCTATCCGATCTACCTATCTATCTATCTAATTGCCTGCCAAGCCAAGAGTTTAACCCTGCGATGTCCAGAAAAAATGCAGGAATCTCATCTCTAGGCACGTAGATGTAGATCCGTTCCTCTTCAAACACATTATTGCACTTATGTGTCCAGTATTTCCAGATACAAACGCACCTTTGCACAGGTCAATCTTCGAAACTTGGAGAGAGACATATCAACGGTAGATGAGTTTCTGTTCCCGGAAAACCGCCGACGCCAAAGTAAAATATTCGACGAAAGAAACAACGATTACTGTGCGCGCGCGTTAATATTGACTGTCAAACGATAGACGTGTATACTATTGTATAGTAATGCACGCTACGTATCGTGAACCGAGTACGACGCAAGTACGATACAGTACAATACTGGTGACGGCGACGACGCGGATTCGATTTAAAGTCGAGTACGCATGCCTCACGTTGGAATAATCGCGAACTATCTAATTCGCTATGTGTAAATCGTACAACTAGTATTAAATTTAAGTCATTTTGATAGTATAAAGTTTCACGCTTCTACTTCTAATAAGACTTTAACGTTAATTGTTTAAAATTGACAGGAAACTTAAGAAGTAATAAGACTCATGTTTTATGGAGCTTCAGAGAATCGTCCAACCGCTTATTTGTAAATCCGCCACTGACGTCCATGTAACCATGATTATGTTTAATAAAGACATAGAAACGGCATGCGATAAAAATAAACCTTGCATATTCAATAATTTATATAATTTGTGTTTATTATCAATAAACAATGTTGTTCTTTTCGTTTTTGTTTCATATGAGTGAGGCTGAAGGTGGGGAGCGTTTTAAAACGAGATGACTGCGCATGCGTAGATCCAGCCAATAAGGAATTTCGTATCCCATTCAAATTGTGAGGGGAGAAGCTTCGTATACAGATGTGGGACGGCAGTCCAGGTAAGGACGCGCTTGGCGTCGTTTTTGATCGCAATTGCCCCGTTTGAAATTGTTTAGTGATAGAATCTGAAGTCGAATTTGTGTATTATTCTACGATTTGTAAAGTGATCGTCACTAAACAAATTAACTTGCACGCCTTGATACTCATCAATTTTCCAGAAAATCCTCAGTACATAAGAAATCCTGCAGTATTCAGTGGCGTCCTTTCTCAGTACTCTTCGAAAAGCGTGAGTGTTTACAAATCCTTTTTTGTTGTATTTAGTCAACAGTACCATTTACTCGATTCGTACGATGGAAAACTAAATGAACAGAATCGTGGGCGTACTACCGGCTTGCGAGATAGAGTAATCGATTATTTGTAACGTGATAAGAAAATAGCGACTTAGCGTAAACAAGCGAGTCTTGTAAATAATATATGTTTGTAAAACGTTAAAGACATTAATGAAATATATAATTATTTGTTTGAGTCGTATGTCAAGTAAAATAAAGAATGTAGTCTTTTAAAGCCGACGTGAGTAAGAGTATTTTACTTGAATGTGAAAATAAAATATGACTTGAGAGAATGAAGGTAATTATATATATGTATATATAAATCATGTTACGAAAGAGAAAGTTTTACGTATTTGTTTCGGTACTGCACGGTAGTACCGACGAGTGGAATAATATAAAGGGACGAAAAGGTAGGAGAGAAAACAAACAAAAGGAGTCACTATAGTTCGACCGGTAAAATTTGCTCGATCGAATTTTTACCTTAAGCTACAGTCTGCTATTGCCAGCTGCTGTGTTTATATAAAAAGCTATGCTGGTTATTAATTCGATAATAAATTGTAGTATAGCAAAAAATAGCGGATGTTAATTGCATCGTATATTTCAAATAAATGAAATTTTTGCTTTGCTGTATTAAATATTCTAACAATATGTATATGTTTTAATTACAATTTTCGTTACTTTAATTTTCCGATAGCATTTAAACTTGGGACGCAAGGACCTCATATTAAAAATTCAGAAATGTTCAAATTTCTATATTCCCGAATTTTCAAGTTTTAAAACTTTTTATTTTTATCTTTCCGAATTTCAAAATTTTTCAATTTCTTAATTCTTGAATTGCTTTTTGGAACGACGAAACCTCGTTCTGCTTATTTTAATTCGCCTCCTCGGTTATTACCGTGCCTCGATTAAATCTTGTCGATCATAATATTCATATATCGATACCGTGTTAATTGAATCAACGAGGCAGTTCCTACTGTCAGGAAATAAAAGTCAGGTAACTATGTACAACTAGAAGCAATAGGCTCAGAGAGCAATGCCATTCAATCGATCGGTTTATGTCTGGGCGTCCCGACGCCAGCTGCAATGTTTAAGCTTATGTACAGGGTGATCCACATTGCGTTATCCTTGAACATTTTCTCCTCTATTTTTTAATAAATACCGAATAAGATATATGTTCTATTATTTGTATTATTCAATAGTATATCGTATTTTAATATTATACAATCATCTTTATTATTTTATGCAACAATTTTATTTTTACAATATGGGTATTGCGAAAGTGAATTTAGTTTGGTGCAAGATTTCTGAATTTTTAGAAATAAAGAATGAGCCAAGCAGATCAAGAGAAGAGTATGGACAAGAAAGAAATCGCAGAGGAGGAGAGACAGAAAATGCTGAACGCTGAGAATACGAAGCACACGGTAGAATCGACCACTCCAGACGCGGAAACCGAAGAACAGAAGCCTAAGAGAAAAATTCCTATTGGTGGTATTAAGATGCCCGGCTTTTGTCGCACAAAAAGCAAGGAACCTTGCAAAGTAATCACGAGTTATATGCATTAATTTTTTAATCTTATCAAAAAATTTCGGTAATTATTTAGAATAACGGACCACCACTTGATATCAATGACCTTGACATATGTTATTTAATTTCTTTGAGAAATTATTGTAATTACAACGAAAAATGATTGATTCAAATTATGATGAATTATTTTAAGGACGATGGTATGAACGTCACGAATTTAAAAATCGAAAATAATATTTTTCTTATGAGGTAATGCATCCTTTTGCATCAGCCTGTACAGATTGTTCTTTCCATTCATTCTTTCATTCTACGGCCATGTATTGTAGAAACATAATCATCAATTGAATTTAAATATGTATATATATGCACCTGTTTTTCCATTCTATTGTAACTAATTTAATCCGAGTACGTGTATAAACGGAAGAAAGAGCAATTCATATATACAATTTCCTTTGGTTGATTAACGTTTGTTTACGTCGAAACAACAGCACTCAAAGAGCTCAAGTTCCTGGGGCACCATAGCGTGTTCATAAAAGGGTGCTCATAACCCCGTAACGATTTTTATCCGACATTAAACCAATGGATGACGTCAGACAGACAGTACACCTGGCATTATTGATTACGCGCCCTTAAAATAATAAGTATCGTTATAATAAATGATGATGATTATTAGTTTGTAGTCCCCCAAAAAATTGGTCCTTACTTTTAACAATTTTACGATAATGTAATTTGTTTTTCTTTTTATCAAACGATTACGATTTTTATGATTTATTTTTTATTTTTATTTTTAGGAGGATGAGAGTAAACCTAATGAATCGGGCGATGGTGAAATAATCGAGAAAAATGCTAAAGAAAATGAGCAAAATGTATCTTCTGAAAAGACAAATACGCCGAGTAAGGATGCTAAAGAGAAAGAAGCTCGCAAAGGAATACTTGATGCTATAAGATTACCTTTAGTCTCCGTTTTTCCTAGAAAAAAGAAGGTGATTTATTTTATACCATATTCAATGATTTGATTACATTACATTTAAGTTTTCCTGTCATTTTGTTTACGTTAAAAAAAAAAATACACGATTGATTAGTTTGATGGTAAAAATAACTCGATAAACGAAACCCTACAAAACCCTTAAGATAGTAGTTAAAACCCTCGAGCACGTAGTCTTTTCTTCAGGTACTCCCCTTATCCTATTCATAGGTACTTATATTCTTCAACGTTTTAACCGCATTTTACATAAAAATGTATACGAAGTTTACTTGGTATAGATACTTAACTAATTTCGACTAAAACGTTTTTTATTTTATTCCATATTAAGGGTTTGTTTTAATCGAGATGACGGTGCTGTTTGTAGGAAGGAGAACTAGAATTGGGAACCACAGGAGCTGCTGGATTAGCGAGTGTAGAAACACTGGACGACACCGCGACAGAGAAAAATCCTATTACCAGCGACGATGGGATGGAAACTGTCCGACTCGATGGAGATGCTCCAGATGGCATTGAGTCTCCAAAGCAACATTTCCTCGTTGCTTGCATATCCGCTGCAAGAAGGAATTTATTTGTATTAGGTATGCATATCTAACATGTACATATCTATGTTTGGAAGATTGTAAATCCATTTAAAATAACCCTTATATGTTTATAATACAGTGGCCTCGCTTTGTATCCTGATGTCAGTCGTAATCATTATCTGCGTTGCTTGTATTGGACCAAGAAAAGATTCGTCGCAGCTAATGAAAAACGGAAACTTCATCAAAGCTGTTACTTCTTGCGGCCCTGTGCAAGGCGTATCAGAAGATGGTGCAGTCGCATTCCGCGGAATTCCTTATGCAGTTCCGCCGCTGGAAAACCGTCGTTGGCAGCCTGCGGAAACCTTACGAAGAATTGAACAGTGCTGGACAGATACTTACCTAGCGCACAATTCTTCTGAAGTATGTTGGCAACGTGAAGCTTCCGGTGCTGTCGTTGGAACTGAAGATTGCTTGTACTTGGATGTTTTCACACCCGAAGTAAGATACGATTCACCTTTACCGGTGGTCGTTATGATCGGTGCAGACACTCTTAGTGGCGGCTCTCCAGGTGTAATGCAGCCCTCTGCGAAGTTAGCTCGTGTTCGTGATATGGTCTTCGTTCGACCCAATTTTCGGTAGATAACAGTTTCTTATATTTGAACAATTTTAAGATTTAAGAATAAAAACATACGGAGATTTATAACATAGATTGTATATAACTTTGGTATGCTTTTTTGTTCATATTTTAGATTGGGAGTCTTTGGTTTCTTAGCTGCTGAGCCGCTTTCAAGAGCCGCACATCCTCCTACATCTGGAAATTATGGTCTCTCGGACATCATAGCAGCACTTGAGTGGATTCGGTTAAATATCGAAAACTTCGGCGGTGACAAAAAATCTGTTACTTTATGGGGCCATCGAGCAGGGGGAACTCTAGTAACAACCTTAGTTGGTATTCGTCGAGCAAGGGATCTTTTCCATAAGGTTTGGATATCCAGCGGTAGCGCAATATTCCCCGGAAGGGAATTACATATTTCAGAGCAACTTAGCGGTCAGTTTTTGACTTCCGTAAGATGTAGCGACGCCGCTTGTCTACGAAGTAAAAGCGCTGAGGAGTTAATGGATTCGGTCCCAGAAACTTGGCATCTAGGAAACGTTGGACTACCTGAAACTAGAGAAGCAACGACGAGAGACCGAAGACATGAGTGGCTTGTCCTGGATGGTGCCATTCTTCAAGAACCCGTAGGTCAAATTTGGGCAAGAGATGAATTCTCGGTTAAGATTGTAATGGGAACCACAGCTCATGCTGGAGCTCCTCTTAAATACCTTAATTCGAATACTACTCTTAATTCCACACAAGTAGAAAAAATCGTAAGGGAATCTTTACTAGGAACGTCAGGCTTGGCCGATGAAGCTCTCAGGTTAAAATAAATTTTAAACTTATTGTAGCGAAAGTATGATAACAATTGGTTTGATATTTAATTAATATTTTTCTTGTTTTTTTTTTTTAGGCGTTACAATGCAACATTCAAAGGTTTAGTGAGCATGATTTCGGATATCCGTGTAGTATGCCCACTTCTTACAGTTGCCAGAATGAAAAGTAACATTCCGTACTATGTAGCAACTCAAGCACGGGGCCAATTGGCCGATCCTGATAGTGATGCTACAGCGATACTTGGATCGTATGCTGCACGCACACCGTCTGAGAAAAGGCATGTATCAGCGATGCAACAACTTTTCAATCACTACGTTTGGCATGGTGAAGTAGCTCAGATGAGTCAAAATGGTGTGAAACGAGTTCTCATTGTTGGGCAAGATACACTTCCTGACAATGACTATCCAAACTGCGATTTTTGGATAGAGAAAGACATCGTTCCAACTTATGGTCGAGTTGATTGAAATAGTTTTCTGATTGTTTGTTTAATGACGATTTTAGAATTTTTACCAAATTCAAGCTGTTCTGTGTAACTACAATTTTCCTTCAAATTTTTGGAATTTTTAGTCCTTTTATACATTACAAATGACAAAAACGGATAGAAGATGCTTTAAAACATACTGACTGACGAAATTGATATAAAATAAATCAATTTTTTTACAAGAATAATACAATACATAAGTATCTATTGCACATTTCCAAGACAAAAGCAATGCGACTCGAAATAAATGTTTCTTTTCCTTTTTTTTTCGTTTAAGCTATAAGGATACTTAAAATACTCGAACGTTGTTCTTTTTGTTGAGAGTTATATATAAGTAAAAGTAGTAGTAATTATTTGAAGGTTTAGACCGAAAGCATATTCGAAAGTATTCTATTTGCCAATTTTATAATTCACATATTGTATTATTCTATAGAAAATTAATATGATCCAATAATATAAATTGGATTACTAGAAATTGATTTTGAACACTTTGAAATTACGAATTTTTACATTTTACCTAAAATATGAAGTATGCCAGCGGGAAACAAATATTTTGATAAAAATATTTATTGATACAATTCTGAGATGTTACCATTTAAACAATATAACGCAATATATATCTTTTTTCAAAAGTGCTGCTTCAATAAAGTATAACCTGAATAAGTTATACAAACGTTTTAGGTATTGAAAAATATGAACAATTTGAATTGTTTCACTAGTCTTTCGTGCATACAACCGAAAATAACAATTGCAATTTTTAATACGCTGCCAGATATCTATATAGGAAACATATATCTACGTAGATGATACTAATTGGTTTTTTGTCTTTGTACATATATCACTGTTGCTCCGTTTTCTTTTATTCCAATGTACTTAAAAATATTTCTGCTTAAATAATATTATAAGCAGGGAAAAAATATACATGTATCAGATCTGACTTTTAACCTGTAAGACTGATTTTATAAATCTGCATTCTGTTTGCATATGAATGTCTTTTATATTAGTTTTAACTGGAAATAGCTTTATAATATAAAAATACCTGTCTCGTGGACAGTGTTTATTGTACTGTAAGTTAAAGAATGTGTAAAAAATATTTCTTTAATCTCATTGTCTCACTATTGATGTGCATTTATAAAGTACATGGTCACTGTCATGTTTTCATAATGTCAAGTTGCACTGTTGCACATATTTATTAATTATATCTTGAAACTCTTACAGATTTAGAAATATTATTTCTACCCTCTATAAACTTCAATTACGATTTAAATGAAAATAAAGGTTCATTTTTTAACAAATGTATACAAATTTTAAATATTCCTAAATCTATTAAAGTTTTAAGAAATAAAATCATTTTTAAGTTACTGTGCATTTGAATGTTTGTGTTGTATTTGAAACGAAATAAATTAATGTCATTCCTATTTTAAATTAATAGGTCAAAAATGATCATTTATTATGATAAAGTATATAGTAAATATTATTTATTAATATCATTACTATATAAGTACACTTCTTAATAATTTAATTATGTCCTTTTATTACATCTGTTAATATACAATTATAAATTTAAATGTTGATATAGTTTTTAACATTGTTAGACTATCTTGTCACATTCTAATTCATACACAAGAAGTTAGTGTTATGTTACAAAACTTAAAAAAGAATTATTTTGTAACATAATATGATTGTATAACATAATTAAAAAATGAAGAAAAATAGATTTTCCTTGGTTTATGTAATAACAAAATGTGATCGAAGTAAAAACATTAATACTTTAGCAAAAGTGGCCTTAGGACAATTTTATAAAATTTATTAACATTATACTTAAAAAAGTACAAGTTAAAGATGATTACAAAAGTGCTATATGGTAAATAAGAAAAAGAGATAAATTTTTAGTTGTATAATAAGGATTTTTTAGTATTAAAAATCATATTAACAAGAAACATTCATATAACAATATAGTATGGTTATAGATGTTTTATAAAAAATGCTAATAATCATGAAAATAAATTAATGCCAATATTAATATTTATTTTTTTCGACGTGTTCATATAATATTTTACATAAATTTTGATAAAATAATTATCGTCTTTTAATAACATTATAATTTAAATTGCATCTTTAAATATTCATATATTACTCATACCAAACAAATGGTTATTTTTTTATGCACACATATAATTTAAATAAAAAATTGAAATCTTTAGAAATGTTCGATTGAGAAAGTTCGAAATTTAGAAATTTCAAATTTGAAATTGTAAGAATCGATACATACATACCTAGATAATTGTAGATGATCAAATACGCTGCTTCTATTGTATTCCTAGGTCCTGAAGTTAGTCAGGTTAGAACGAATAATAAAGCAATAAAAGTTTGAGCATCACTGAAAAGCGTAGAAAGAATAAATGAGAATCACTGTTTGGAATTCCTAAGTACTTGATCGACAGTCTTATATTTTAGAGTTAGTGGGGTAATGATAAATCTATGTGGTAGTAATATGTGTTAGTCTACAGTTGCCTCTTGAATATTGAATCAACAGGTAGATTTAAGTAGAGATTTGTTAAAATTGATGAAATCGTTTTTTTTTAAACATGAATTAGTGAAAAATGTATCGATATAGTCAGAAGAGAATTCAAACTACGGTCAGCCGGTGAGAAAGGATTTTATTTTTGAAAGCGTCTGCCAAGTATACAGAGAAATTCCTCGCATTCCAACGTTGGTCCAGGGTCTAGCGAGGCCAGCATCCAGATGAGAATGTTACTTTTGTGATTACTCATTCGGTGACATCTGAGGAATGTGGTAAGCAAATTTGTTTCCTCCTACACTTTATAGACTTTCTTTTTATTTTTACCGTATTTTTGTGAAAATACTTTCTTTAAATTTATCTAATGCGATTATTTTCATCCTGCTATTCCCCGTCTATATATTGACACATTATGAACAATGCGTGGAGAATGAGTTTTTACATTAAAATATATTATTTACAATTTCATATAATAATACGGTATTTTTAATTTTATATTAACACTATTTGTATATTTTTTTACACCGCCACATATGAAAAATTGAAAATATGAATTTTATTAACGATTTGTAGAGACGCGGATAAAAATCGATTTATTTAAATTTAGATCTATCGACTGTCGACTACCTGTTGCTACGAATTCAAATATGATTTATGCAAAATATTTTGTAACGAAAAATTAACGATTAATTTGTTAAAAAAATGTATTTTAATGGTTTTAATCATAATAATCTATTATAATACTTTAAATTTTAGCTAGAATAACTATTTCTTTTTTCTGCTGTACAGAAGAATTTATATACTGTGGCATGTGTGGCATAGGTTGATGGAAAGAAAAGGTGCTGGATAATCCAAATGGATAACACAAGCCCATTATGGCCCAGCATCTGCAAACACAACATCAACACGAATTCTTACCACTTTGCGATGTATTATTCAACATAATTTCACTTGCATCCTATTTTTGCGACGTTGTTTTTGACTTTGCAATGGTATATGCTCTTGCGCATCATTCTGTTGCTCCTCCCATTCTATTTCCCTTGGCCATTATTCTTATAGCAACATCATTAATTATTTCTCAGGTTAGATTTTTAATTATTTCATTTAATTTATTAACATTTGCATTTGATTAATATATTTTTTATTGTTAATTCCAGATTATTAGTATACGATGGTACCTATGGGGTGCCAGAGGCAAATTAACTGATAATACTATACCAGCTTGCAATATTAATGAGAAAAAAGAAAGCAATAATTGGACAATATGGTGTGTTTTATTACTTCATTCGACTCAAGTAGGCGTACTCTGGAGATACTTCAAATTATTTATTCCAGTTAATTTAACTTATGTCAAACATGAGGTAAAGAAATATTAGATTGGTGTATGTGAAATATCACATATAGTTAACATTAGAAGATATAGCACTTTTATATTATTAAATTGCATTGAACTTAATATTTCAAAATCCAACATTTCATATATAACATAATAACAAGAAAAAAATTCAAGTATTTAATTCTTACCAAATTTTTACCTTTGTATTAGGTGAGAGAACTGTGTGTATTACGCCTTATTCATGCATTTTGTGAAGCTGCACCAATGTTACTTTTGCAATTGTATCTATTATCAATTGGAATTCATAATGAATCAAATACAGACATTGTTAAAGGAAAAGAAACTGAAAGTAGGGACAGTGACAAACTGGCAAAATTGACAGCAGTATCTGCTGGTCTCTCTTTGTGGAGTGTATGTTGGGCAGTTGCCAGTTTTAGTAAAGGTGCAGCACGTCTTCGTAATTTAGAACGTTTGGTGCTGACATGGCTAGGTGTGCTGGCACAACTAGCATGGCGTTTAGGAACTGTAAGTGCTAGAGTAGGAGTATTAGTAGCTTATGCTTCACTTTATGGTGGGCAGTGGCTGTTAATTGTTATGGCACTTCATTGGCTATCAATGTTGATGTGGCTATTGCTTACTCCGGATGGCCTTTTTCACGGTGGTGAACATTTACCTATTTTAAGAAAAACATCTTTAGCATCACTTCTCGCATTTGTTTACATATTTGCATATGTAAATTTACACGAAACGAATCATCGTCAAAAAATGGTAAGTTTTCAGTACATATTAAACTAATATTTTGTATGTCAAGTGACAATACTATCTATAAAGACATTTAATATATTTGGACAGGTAATTTTTTATACCGTCATGTTCTTGGAAAATAGTCTGCTCATAGGTGTGTGGATAGTTGGTATCAATAGAAGTGATCTTCTTCCACACCAACATCATCCAAACCCTATAATTCTAGTACTTACGTTTTTAGCTTTATTTTTCGGTGGTATGTTTTTCATGGGTCTTTATTATAGGTAACTATAGAACCAATTATTTTATTCATTCAGTCATATGAAACACACTTCTCTAATTACTCTTAATTTTACATCTTACTACAGGTTTTTCCATGTAAGAAGATTGAGGTACGAAGCTGGTGGTAGAATGACGGCTTCGAATCTAACAGCTTTGACAAATCAGGTATAAAAAAAATATTAATAATATCACATTAATTTCGTTAATTTCATTAATGTGATAATTTCATAATCGGAACACCGAATATCTAAAGTATACCGTTATCACTAACATAACAATGAAATAATGTTTGCAGGATAATTTGGAAGATAAACAAATAGAATATCCAGAAGATAAAAAAGTCAACGTGAATGTAGGAGTAAGAAGAGTTAAATTAAGTAATGGTGGAATACCAGGGGTATTTAACTGCCGTTTTGCCAATCCAACGGTAGTAAATCCAAACCGTAAAAAGAAAAAGCCAACTACTTTTGTCCCTCCACCTCCACCACAATCACAAACTGAAGCTGTTACAGCTTCTATAAATACACTAGGAGATACGAAACAGCGGCTTGGTGTAAATAATAATTCACGTCAATTAATACCATTCTGGAAGAAATCCGTAAATTCTAGTATAATCTTGGTAATACAAAATTATTTTATTAACAAAAATAAAAGGAATGTTATGAATTATTGTTTTTCCTTTAACTTATATTCAGATATTCATTATTTTGAGGTAGAGCGATCACTCAAACGAGCAAAAGATTGGAGTAGATATTGGAGCAACTGGATCCCTGAGTGTTAGTTTGATCAGGGAAAAACTCCAAGAGAAAAAGCAACAGCAGCTGCGAGAATTAAGAGCTATCCAAGAAGAGATCAAAGAAGGAAAATTATTTCCTCCACCCTCAGCTTCGACGTCCTCGTTCTCATCATCACCCGCATCAAATCAACAACCACCGCCCAATACAAAGTTGCACACTTCTCCCAGTTCTCCATTATTTACATCTGCACCATCTGCGATTGACCAAAATGGAGGAGTAACGTTATCTTCGTGGCCACCGGTAAAAATGCATTGCCTTCTACCTCCACCACCATCTTCCTCCTATTATCCGAATGTTCATCCCTCAAATTCATGGAGAACGACACAGAGGGAAAGAGCAGATACACCGGAAATTTTGCTCGCACCACGATGTCTTCCTCATCATTATTCTCATTGGGTAGCTTCCGCTCACATTAATCATCGGTAATTAACAAGACAAATGTATCACATAAAATAGAATATCATTATTGTTAAATAAACAAAAATCGTAAATTACGTTTAAGCCAAAACGGCGGAGAAGAAAGTTCCAAGGGTGAAGGAGAAATCGAAGGAGAAATTAGCGATATGGAGGGTAGTCAAGTTTCATTGCCTCGAAGCTATACTCTTCCTCGAGAATTTAAATATAATCACCCAAATAATATTGCCAGGGATCGAGAACGACGAGTAGGGAATAATAAGGTGACATCTTCGCGTTTTTATTTACCTTCTACCAATAGCTCTGATGGTATGTATTGTTTCTAAATTTATTGATTAAAATACACGTTATAATTACATTTCATAAAATGCATTATACAAATTTGTTTCTTAGGAGATGTGGATAGTGCGGATAACGAAGATGAGACAGATTCTGAAGTACATTTCCGTATGAAAAACAATCACAGGCATAATAGTAACGGGGAAACACAACAGCAGCAACAGCAACGATACACGTTCGAAGATAGTAATAAAAATGAATTCTTGCATTCTAATTCTGACTCTGTATCGGCTGTTATAATTTCCGGGAATTCATATTTACATAATTCTCAAGGATTGTTGCGACCAAGTCAGTTATTCAGAAACAGGGTTAAACATGAAACAAAGCTTTGAAGTTTTCTACTTTTATGAAGAGAGTGTATAATAGCTAATTGAAAATTGGGAACAAAAAAGACTGTATGTGACTTATTTTTTATAAAATTAATACTTTTTTAATCAACATTCCTACGATGCAGAGCATGTTTGTACATACATAAAGTAGCCATGGAGATATATACATTTTTCAAGTAGTACCATTTCATTTGTTCCTTGTAAATGATGGGAAAGATATGTACAAATTTAATATGTGTCAAATAACCAGGTACGTTTATTTAAATATTCAGTTTTTACAATTTAAGAATTTAGAATTCGAAATAATTTTAGTATGTTATACATTATACTAATTTTTTCAATAAATTATTTGGTTTCATAATTGTATCACATAAACAAATACATAGCTTACAAACCGTAAATAACATTACTTTTTTATATTTAAAATATTTCATTTTATTGCATCTATAACAAAATAATGTGGGGAAAATCTTTTTTATATATTTATTTACAAATTTTCTTATTTGTAATTAATTAGCAATTTTTTAAACAAAATTACTTTTTTGTACTTATAGCAAAAATATTTATTATGAACTTTTTAATTTATTAATAAGTACAATTAAATGAAAGTAAAATAAATATATAATATTGTACAAACAATAAAATATTTTATGTATTTTTTATATGATATATTTTCATACATATGAAAAATATACAAATCAGCAATTATGTACAACAAAGTCGTTATAAAACATTTACATCTGTATAAATACTTTATAAATGTATCTGTTGTGCAATATCAGTTTCTTAATAAAAAATACTGATTTTTGTGCTATTATAAATATTTCGCCAAGTGATATTTTTTAATATATACAATAAAAATTAACAAGAAACAACATGTATAACTTAATTAAAGTATCATACTGTAAATACCTTAATTGAATTCAAATACAACCTTAAAGAATAATTTCATTTTTAAAATTTCTTGTAAGTTCTTTATGCGGTAGGACAATAGAATTTAGTATAATTTTTTCAGCTGCTAAACGTACACTAGTACCTGAAATATAGATAATGAAAATGTATCGTTATTTCATTTCTCAAACTATTAGTTAATACATGACTCACCGAGAATTGTTATAGAAGGGTTGAGCTTTCCATTAATATTAAATAGAGGTAAGTTTTCCATTTTTGTAAATGGTTTATCAGGATTTGGATCACATGGTGTTCCTTCTATGCGTGCCCATTCTCCTACATAGCTGCTCTTCCCAATTATACTATGTAAAACAATAGAATGTGCTTGTATGTGCGCATTAGCTAATATAATTGACTCTCTTATTCTAACACCAGGAGCAACGACAGCATTCGGACCTATGCTCACATTTGGACCCAACTATAAATACAATTTCACAATTTGTATATTAGTAATGAATGAAAAGAAAGTCACATGCATTTTTTTCTTTTATAAAAAGTAACAGATATTTCTTTACCACTGCTGTTGAATGTACAGTTGCTGAAGGATGAATATAAACATCACCAATAATTTGATAGGAGCCATTAACCACAGAAGCAAGGCGGTTTGGATGCTTTGCTTTATAAAGAGCCAAATAATGTCGATTGGCATATATGGCTGATCCTGCTGTTTTAACTTGTGACCACCATCTCATAACAGGTAAAGCAAATAAACGACCAGTTCCAGCTAAACGCGTTAATATATCATGTTCCAGAGATATATGAGCTGGATTTTTACCATTACCATTGAATTGTCTATAAAATAATTTTATATTTCAGCATCACAACTTGACAAATAATTTTTAAAAAGTCTTACGTAAGATTTTCTTGCTGTTGTCCTGCATAAAAAACATCAGCCATTGTTTGAAAAATATCTAATGATGCAAGATAAATTCCACAGTTTATTAAAGCTGAAACAAATGTTGATGGTTTCTCTACATAATGAGCAACTGCTCCTTCTTTATCAAGGACCATACAACCATAATTTAAAGATTGCTGCCTTGTTGCTTCTGTAGCCATGATAGTTAGCAACGCTTGTTTCTCTGTATGAAATTCAACTATTTCTTGCAAAGCAAAATCAGCACAGACATCACCATTCATTACAAAGAAATATGTAGGACCACCAGAGCGTATTTGGTCACGAAAATGATATAAGCCTCCTGCAGTTCCCAAAGGTGTAAATTCTTGAAGGTACCTAATGATTATATTATAAGTGCTTCCCATTTCTTCAATGAATTGAGATAAATCACTTGCAAGGTATGATCCAATTATTAATATTTCACTAAGATTTTTCACCTTTGAACATGCTTCAATATGGTGCTGGATCATTGGTAATCCAGCAATTGGAAATAATGGTTTTGGTATATCCAAAGAAAGAGGTCTAAACCTGGTTCCTAAAAAAAATGTTTAAATAGGGAATATTTTAAAGTTGATTGTTTTTATTTATTACTTATTTACCATTAAACTGAATATCAGAAATGCTTGCACCTATGTTTAAGGTTATATTATTTTATAGATCATAATAACGACATAGAAAACAATTATATTATAAAAAAACAAACCTTTTGAGGGACCTCCGATCAGTATAACACATTTTAATATCATTTCTATAAATTATACAAATTTTACTGCAATATTAAAGAATTTCGTTATTGTCGTGATGAAAGGCAATTACTAATAGGTTTAGGAACACCTTTAAATTTTTCAGTTCATAAATGTTCATAAATTCCAGTTCATTAAACAGGATAAGATAACGACTAGAATTTCCTGACAAAGAGCAGTACGGCAAACTTAAACAAGCGCGGATAAGAAATTCTATGATTAGCAAATGATTTTACATAACTATTTTACTCTTATTTACAATATGAAAACTAAATAATGGAGTTATTAGATAAAATGTTATTGAACGTTTTTGGAGATATAAATAAATACAATAGAATGTATGCAATGACATATAAAGTTTTTATTTGATTAATTTTTGTTTGTAATAAAAAAAATAATAAAATTAAAAATTACAAAAAAGAGATTCCACAGTACAAGAAAAGACTTCAACAATTATTACTATTTGTATAAATAACAAAAAAACAGTGCATATAATATCAATAATCGAAAACAAATATCGTTGTTCAATATTTTCAATTACGTATCATATAAAAATATACTGTTACATAGTCTATCCGTCGTTAAATCAATACTGTAGGAACACAGTTGAGACACAAAGGTGTCATAAATTGCTTATTTAAAAAACTTAACAAAAGTTCACATTATAGGCCAGGCACTAATAAATTCAACAATCTCATAGCAAATTCAAATCCGAGAAAACATGCCGCATTTGCCGGGAATGCACGAAGCATTACAGGTGTAACTCCTTTGTAGAGTGCTTTGGGCCCTTCTTCTTTCATTAAAACTATAAAAGCATCTCGAATTCCGCGTTTGTAAGTTCCTTCTGGGGCTAAACAAAATAGATAAAACTTAAAATAATATTTACAATAAATATTATACTTCGTATAAATCTTAACATACCACTTTGTAAGCGACTTTTTAATACATCAGGTGGCATCCCAACAATCCAATTTGCAATACCAGCAAAACCACCAGCTACAATTGTAGACCCTATTCCTAGATTACCTCCTTCAGGAGTCAACCAATTTTTTAAACATTCATATGTCATAAAATACATTCCACTGGCAGGAATATCTGGAAAGTTTAATCAATGAATTATCATTAAAGAAAAAGATTCACCTGAATTTGTGTAATCAAAACATGGTGTAGAAACGTTATTTATAATTATAAAACAAGAATAATGTGTGTAGGTTGCTAGATAGGAAGCATCCTGTTTGATAGAGGAAACATCAAGGCAGATAGATAACCCTTAACAAAATTCAGTTTCCTTCAAACCAGCGTACCATCAGTGGTATTTAAGTTCAACTTTTCTTCAATCTTTAAATTTTAGGGAAATTATGGCGGTTATTCTAATTATTATTCTTACTCTGTTGGTACATAATTCTTTTCTTTATTTAAAATATAGATGCAAACTGATAAAACATTTATATTATAGTATTCTTAAATTGGGTATAATATATTGTTAAAACGGAATTTATTAAAAGTAATATTATGTTTAAATTTTATTGAATAAATGTGTGTTTAGAATGAATGCTTTGGGCAAATAATCGATATCGGCGGTGTGTGGGAAGTAAAATGTCCACCAGGATGTTCCTGTGAGGTTCAAAAGTTTGCTGATTTATCTTTACACCGATGGATTAGAACAACTCAAGATCAGGTATGATTACTAATTATATCTCTTTTCTTTAGCACTTAACAACCTTTTTTCTAATAGAACTTAACCAGTGATGCCAACTTTGAATTTGGTTTAAATATGGATCATTCTATGATTTCTGAATTTCTGAAAGTAGCGATCTGCGTCGTTGCTGAAGATTATGAAGAACTTTTAGATAAACTTCCATCAGATATACAGGTCACTACTATTATACACTTAAACACTGTACTTTTTGTGAACTTTAAGAAGAAATGATAATATAATATATACTTCTTTTAGGTGTTTACAATACTTCAGTCTGGTTCAGGAGACTTTGAGATTCTTTTACAGTCTACAACATTTCAACGTTTCACAGATTTAATATCTTTAGATATACAAGGCATAGATTACAATGAAGCTATGGGAAAGAATTTAAGTATTGAACAGAAGAAACAAGGAGAAATTATTTTGTCTGTAGATTCTTTGCATCCATTAGGCTTAAATCTTCTTTACTTAAATTTAGAACGAGTAAAATTGACTAGTTTAAGTCCAACAAGGAGAAATAAAGCTAATCTTGTAATTAAGCCAATGAATACAGTTACCAATGACGATAGTGGAAACAAGGAATTACTAAATAATACTAGTCAAAGTACGGGACACAGATTAATATTATTAAGTCAACAGAATAGCGGAGAAAGCGATGATAAAGAAATACTTCCTTATGATGTTTATAAACAAGAAATGGAAGGTTACAGAGAAACTGTAGGACTTTTCACTGGTTTAGGAGCTTTAACCCATTTAAGAGTATATGATTGTGACTTGAAAGATATATCATGGCATATGTTTGATGGTTTGGATAGTCTTATACAGCTTTCATTAGAAAGAAATAGCTTAAAATTTATTCCAGAATTTTGTTTCTATGGTACACCTAATTTAAAAGTACTTTCACTTGCAAGAAATCAATTGTTAACTCTTAAAAGTATTGACTTAGCCGGCTTGTTGATGCTTGAAGATCTTGATTTAAAAGGGAATAATTTAACTTTTTTATCGGAATTATCTTTTCCACCATTTCCGATGTTAAAAGTTGCAGATTTTCGAGAAAATCCTTTGGATTCTATATTCCCAAGGTATTTAAATAGTTGATTGAAAAATAAATTGCTTTGTGTAATTGAAAAAAATAAGATATGCAATTACCTTCTGTTTCTAGTACTTTTGAAATTATGAATACAACACTAAAACTCTATTTGGGAGGTGAAGATTCAAAACTATATTTGCAAAAGAATTCCTTCCTTGGATTATATCAGCTGCAAATTTTACATCTATATAATTTAGAGATACCAGTGTTGGAACGTTTTGTATTTCAAGGAATGCCAGAGTTGTTAGAATTAAAGGCACGTGGAAATATCACCAGCATTGAATTTGACGCGTTTGTAGATTTAATCAAACTGATATATCTTGATCTGAGTCATTGTTATATTCGTAAAATATCCATGGATGCTTTTTATGGATTAGAAAACGTTAAACGTATAGATTTATCTAACAACGAGCTAGAATCCATTCCACCTGGTTTGTTTGGGATACAACAACAGAAGCAGCTTAAAGAAATTATCCTTTCAAAAAATAAACTGACTTCGTTACCCTTGGAATTTTTTAAAATGTTACGTATACCATATGAGCAATCACAATTAGCAACTGTAAGACTAGATGGTAACCCATGGGATTGTACTTGTTCCATGACTACATGGAATCCTCAATTGGTAAGTTCAGTAAAGCTCTTTAAAATATTTATTTCATTAAATACTGATTGAATATTATAAAAAAATAATAATTTCATTGAAATTAGGTAAACAGATTACGAGAAACAGCACCAAGATGTTTAACACCAAAAAGGTTGAAGAATTGGGGAGTTTTTCATGCTCTACGTAAGGGTGGTTTGCAATGCAGAAAATTAAATAGAAGACATTTTAGAAAATCTTCAGTAGAGAAAGCTAATTATGAAGATAATATCATCAGTTAGTAAATATTTTTCTTAATTTACAACTAATTAATGTAAGTGTATAAAAAAGACAAAATTAAATAATAATATAAAACGATATAAAAACGTAAGATTTAAAGTGAATATTAAAATGAAAGAAGTAGAAATGATTTTAGTTCTTACAAAATTTATAGCAAAATAAAATAGGCAGAATAAGTCATTTTACATACCTCTTAAAAGAGTAGCACAAGTACCTTTATAAATACTTTTTATTCCTCCTTCTTTATAAAGCTGTTTGGCACAATCAATTGGTCCTTTATACTTTGGGTTTATGTCATTTTGTTGTATCTGTAAAAGGCACTTTATTCTTTCACCTGGTGCCATTATAATGGTTGTAAAAATACCACTAAATGCTCCAGCATAAAACAACTTTAAAGGTGTTAGTTGTTCATCATCTGATTTTCTTATTAACTGCTTGCCAAGACCATATCCATAAAAACTTATAGCAAATATTGGAGCTACACCGCATAAAGGTGCACCCATACCTAAAAGAAGAAACAAAGAATTTAATAAATCAAATGCTATATATTTTTTAATTGTCAACTGTAATTTTCAATTTCTTAACATTAATTGCTATATGCAACAGGTCTATTTTGTACCTTATATCTCCAATTGTGTGATAATCTTTTAAAAAAAAACAAAAGTATTGTACATTAATTTTTAGAAATATTTTTTATAATACAAATAAGTAACAATAATATTAACTTAAAAATTGTCTTTGAAAATAACTCAGTTATTTTTTAATCTTCTATTTTTTTTAAATCATTTTTCTTCAAAGTGTAATTGTCTGAAACATTTCATGTATGCCAGATAAAGCAGATATGAATGATTTGAATTATATTTTATAAAATATAAATTATTTAACTACTATAATATTAAACTTATAATATCAGAATATACTATTTATACAAACCCTTATATAAACCACGTATTCCTTCTTGTGCTATTGTTTTCCTAGTACAATCTAGTGTTCCAGTATATAAGGGCAGTTCCTTTGGGCCAGGCACTGGCATAGTTTGGAGACGAACCTATTAAACAAAATATCTTTTACTTAAAAAACGAATCTTCAAAAAATATATCTATGATTATGCTTAAAACTTTAAAAGACTAACAAATACAAAATATAATAAAAATTTCTTTAAAAGGGTTTCCATCACAAACGTGATATACTAATCCTATCTGGATTAGGAATAGCTGAAAAATGAGAGATTTTTTACATTTAATCCTATAATAATTTTCATTCTATCCAACATTTTTGTTTATTTGTTACAATTTAACGAGTAATGAAAGTATATCTCTTGTAATATTTTATTAAGAGTAAAATGATTTTTGGTTAAAATTATTTATTAACAATCTAATTATTGTTAGATAAATGAATACTAATATAACCTTACTTTTATCGTGTCGAGAGGGTGTCCTGATATAACAGTACATATTCCACCAAAACCTCCACTTATAAAATATTTAACTGGACTTTCTTTATCTGACATTTTAAGATGATTCGCTTTACAAATTGTATTATTATTTAAAACACAACATACATATGAAAATCAGTCTTATCTATATAAAATGTTTAGTCCAATTATATGAGGTTCGCCCCCAACCTAATAATCAAAAACTGATAGCAAAGTACGTATACACATATATATATTATATAAATATAAATAATAAATTGCAATTGACAGGTACTTTTGTCTTAAAACTTTAATTCTATTTAGAATTTTCTCATTAAAATTGAATGATGAGTGTAATTTAAAATAAACTAATAATAAATTTATTCATTAACTTAAATAAATATTATGAAATATATATATATATATGTACATAACTTTTTAATGGAATACATCTGATTAGAAGGTATAAAAAGAAATGTATTTATATATGTTAGCAATATAATTTTATCTTTATGCGCTTGCCGGCGTAAAATATTTTTTAACAACCCATTGTGCACTCATCAATAAAGTATAATCATCAAATGAAAAGTTTTTGACCTGCGCAACTTGGATTGATTGGTCGGGCACATTCCACCTAAGTTAGGTGACCTAACCAACCTAACCATGAGTAACACGCATGCGTTATTATGACATTATGATGTTGCGCGTACTATATACTCAGTGGTCCAAATTTTCAAAAGCCATTTTCAGATTTTTAAACCTCAAACTTGCAAACTTTCAAATTCCC
This sequence comes from Megachile lagopoda, assembly GCA_036983795.1. Classification (NCBI taxonomy): domain Eukaryota; kingdom Metazoa; phylum Arthropoda; class Insecta; order Hymenoptera; family Megachilidae; genus Megachile; species Megachile lagopoda. The sequence goes on from CM072798.1 coordinate 10,199,525, forward strand.
GATTTCTAAATTTAATTATGTCTAATTTATACTTACTCTCATATTTCGTATATTTTATACACCGTATACATGACCTCCAAAGTATATGATAGTGGTATAACAATTAGTGGTGGGGAAACTGCTGAAATTAGACATGTTAGTATGATTGTACAATCTCCCATAGTATGGCCCGTTCAACAAGAGAACATAATTGTTCCGCGCAACTCGACTAACTTCAGTATGTTCGTTTCCATCCTTAGTTGTTTCACTATGATGTATTTTCGACTGGGTCTGTCATATATATGGTGGATAAAAATATGTGAAAAGTGGAAAACTGACTCTATCGGAAGTATACGAAATAAAAGACACAGTATATGTACTCTGAATGCAATCATGTACAAACCAATCAGAGCGAACATGCGTAGAACGAATGAAAGCTAGTCGATCGACTATCTGTTCTCTTGTTGAATGAGCTATAGATAAAGTTTGAAGTTTTTAAGAAATTTATCAGCGGTTTTCTGTTCTTTAAATTATGTGATAAATGATTAAACACACAGTGTTAAGTAGCTGTGTAGTTGTAAATAGAACATGTAAATAGTATCAGGTGATTGAAGTCATTAATTGTGTGGTTTCGCAGTTTGCAAAATATTCTTTTCATTTTCGTATTTGCATTTCATAATTGTTGTTTTATTTTACTAGTTCATACTTGCAAAAATTATCGAAGTAATGTTAGTGAATCACTTTTAATTATTCTAGTTGACCTTGCTTTAAATATTAACAGATGTATGAGTGAAGTTTATTTTAATTGTTTAATCAATTCTTAACATTATTTATAAATTATTTTATTTTGTTCTTTATATATTACAGATATATTAACAATGTCAGAAAAAATCCCATCTAATCAGCCTCAGCCTATCGTTAAGATAGGTCATTATACACTTGGTCAAACGTTAGGTGTTGGAACATTTGGTAAAGTAAAAAGTATGTAACTTATTATCTTCTTAAGAAATTACACAAAATTGGTTTCTACATAATTTATGAATAATGAAATTAGTTGTAATGTTTGTGTTGAAAATGACATAATGTTTTTTATAGTTGGAGAACATGTTTTAACAAAACACAAGGTTGCTGTCAAAATTTTGAATCGACAAAAAATTAAAAGTTTAGATGTAGTCGGAAAAATTCGAAGAGAAATACAAAATCTCAAGCTTTTTAGGCATCCTCATATTATTAAACTGTAAGTTAATATTGTAATTTCTGAATGCAAAGTAATATTACTTTGAATATGACTTTACAATTATTCTTTTTGGTTCAGATATCAAGTTATAAGTACACCTACAGATATATTTATGATAATGGAATATGTATCAGGTGGAGAATTATTTGATTATATCGTGAAACATGGAAAACTTAAAGAATATGAGGCACGAAGATTTTTTCAGCAAATCATTTCAGGGGTTGATTATTGTCATAGGCATATGATAGTCCATCGTGATTTAAAACCAGAAAATCTTTTGTTAGATCACAATCTACATGTAAAAATAGCAGATTTTGGTATTTGGTTATAATTAATGTTTTATTGAACAACTTAATTAAAGACACTCAAGATAATCATTACTATGCATGGCTATTTGTTAAGATTTGTTAACAAAATTATAGGATTATCAAACATGATGATGGATGGAGAATTCTTACGTACATCTTGTGGTTCTCCTAACTATGCAGCACCTGAAGTTATTTCAGGCAAACTGTATGCTGGACCTGAAGTTGATATATGGTCTTGCGGAATAATACTTTATGCTCTATTATGTGGTACATTACCCTTTGATGATGAACATGTACCAACACTCTTTCGTAAAATTAAATGTAAGTAGAATGCTTATGACCTTTTATTTTTGATATACATATATAAAATTTAATCAAGATATTGTCTTTAGCTGGAGTTTTTCCTATCCCGGAGTATTTGAATAAAAGTGTTGTAAGCCTACTGTGTCACATGTTACAAGTGGATCCTATGAAAAGAGCAACCATTGAGGATATCAAGTACATCAAGTTTTATACAATTATCTCATAGTTCTTTGATGTAGACAGTGCGTGAGAGAAGAAACCTAAATTCATATGTATTCTTTGAACCTACAGAATGTGTAAGCAAATTAATAAGTGTTTTTCCTTATGTTTTCTATTCTACGCACTGCCTAAAAATTGCTCAAACTTTTGAATTCTTCTTACTTTAATTTACAACAAAATCAAAAATTATGACATTATTTTAGGAAACATGAATGGTTTCAAAAGGATTTGCCTTCATATTTATTCCCGTCACCCGTTGAACAAGATTCTTCTGTAATTGATATCGACGCGGTAAATGAAGTTTGTGAAAAATTCAATGTTAAAGAAGCGGAAGTTCATTCTGCTTTATTGGGTGGAGATCCACATGATCAATTGGCAATTGCCTATCATTTAATAATAGATAATAAACGAATCGCAGACGAAGCCGCTAAAGCCGAATTAAAAGATTTTTATGTAGCTTCTAGCCCACCTCCTGTTGCCTTTAGTCCCAATGAGGCAAATAGCAGCCCTTTGAGACCGCATCCAGAAAGAATAGCACGTATGTTTTTTATTGATTATTTATAAAATATAAAATAGGGTTTAATGTAGTTGTTAAATTTTAGCATTTCGAGAAAGACAAAGCTCTCAGGGGAGTACGTCATCTCAGACACAAGGTTCTCGCGGTACTCCAGTAAAACGAGCCAAGTGGCATTTAGGAATCCGCTCACAATCCAAACCTAATGACATCATGAATGAAGTTTATCGCGCTATGAAAGCTCTTAACTTTGTAAGACTTTTCTCTTGTTAATTTTCATAGAAATTTAAACGAATCATTAACATATTTTTGTTATTGTGAACACTAGGAATGGAAGATCATAAATGCCTACAGTGTCAGAGTACGTCAGAAAAATAAGATAACTGATAGATACAGCAAGATGTCGTTGCAACTTTATCAAGTCGATTATAAAAGCTATTTACTCGATTTTAAATCTTTATCAAACGAAGAAGAAGATATTGGACGTGGTACAGATTAGATATTGAATTTATTATTAAGTTTATTTAAATTATTAGTTAATGATCAAAAATGTAATTTTTATTTCAGATCCTACACTTCCACCACCTCAAGCAACAGGTCATCATACGATGGAATTTTTTGAAATGTGTGCAGCATTAATTACGCAATTAGCACGATAGATTTGCTGCATAATATGAGTCATCGTTTTTCAGAATTATGTTAATATCGCGTTTTAGTTCCTGTTGCGCTCTGCACAGCGTGTACCATGCAATTTATATGATAAAGGGCTCGTTTGGAAAAGACGAATTAATATCAGTTTCACAAAGAAGTACGAAAACAAAAGAAAATAATAAACTTGTAGAAAGTAAAGTAATATTTTTTAAAACCCTGTCGCTTAATATTCTATGGAAATGTTAAAAAGATGTATATATAGTGTATCCATGCATGTATGTTTATAAATATAAATTTACCGATTTACTTGTATCTTTGAAAAGAATATGTTTTCAAAATGGAAGGTCTTAGTTCCTCGATTGAGATGTTAGATAGCGCTAAACATAAATTTGTCGAGATCTTCGAGTTTCCATTCTATACTCTACATCCGTGAGATCAAAAAACTCGGCTTAAACTATTAGTTCATATTTTTATTGTAGAATATGCATGGCTATTAGTTTTACAAAAATACAGATTTGGACAACTTTTGAAGGAACTGTTGTACCTTGCGCCGTCTATCGGTCACGCTAGTTTCTTCTTGTCGGGACTTAGAATGTGTGGGGCTCAAACTCACTGAAGAAGTAGTAAAGGAAAGGCGTATGTCCGCCAGAGGCCCAACGTCTGGAGACGTCACAGCTTATTACTTATAAAACAATGGCTGCTACTTTCAATCAATATGACAGATCTAGGTAAATAAAAATCTAATTTTATTCATCACTTTGTTGTTCGTATTTTATTTCCGTTGTGTCGTAAAATAATAAACATCAAAGACATGGACATAACCATTAAAGTTTCGATGTGATTTGATATGTACTTTTTCATTTAATATTTGTTTACAAATTCTGCTGATGTTTAACAAATTTTTACAAGGAAAATCGAATACCTTTGGTACTTAACTTTTATTGACTCTTCACATTTTGTTTACGAATATATTCAGTAGTGGGATACAAATAATTTAATAATCAATTCAGTGAAGTACTGATGAAAAAATAGTTTATTATTTGATGTAGTTATACTCAGAGAGTTACAAACAAATTATACTATAAAGAAGTTATAAAAGTATTAAACAGAAAGTTGTTCCAACAAACAGAAACAAGAATACTATGTTTTTATGAGATTCAATAATATTGAAGTTGATGTTGAATGTTATGAAATTATTTGGTTTTTTTATTATTCTGCATTTTAGTTGGTACTTTGGTCCAATGTCCCGTCAAGAAGCCTCGGATTTACTGATGGGTGAAAAAGAAGGTGGTGTATTTTTAGTACGTGACAGCACATCGATACATGGGGATTATGTTCTATGTGTACGAGAAGACAGCAAAGTTAGCCATTATATTATAAATAAAATTCAGCAGGGTGATCAAGAACGTTATCGGATAGGAGATCAAATATTTCCCGATATTCCCAACCTTTTGGCTTTTTACAAATTACATTATTTGGATACAACACCATTAATCAGGCCTGCACCTAAAAGAACACAAAAGGTGATAGCAAAGTATGATTTTGAAGGCAATGATCCAGACGACTTACCGTTTAGAAAAGGTTTGTGTAGTTTCATATGATAATGAATATGTTTTGGTAAATATTTTTTATTGACATTTAAGCATTTTAACAAGGTAATTAAACATTTATAGGGGAAATTCTTACAATTGTAACAAAGGATGAAGAACAATGGTGGACTGCCAGAAACAGTCTTGGACAAACTGGTTCAGTTCCAGTTCCATATGTTCAAAAATATGAAGAAGACAATCATTCTGTGATGGAAAATAATTCACGTCCAGATAGTGGAGGAAGTTCGACTCTGAATTCAAATTCTGTTCAAGTTTCTGCTTCTCAACCATCATATCCAGAAAGCGGACAAGGAACTACCCGCAGGTCAAATATTCAACGAACATTACCTGCTTTTGCAAAAGTGAAACAAGCAAGAGTACCAAATGCATATGATAAAACTGCTCTAAAACTAGAAGTTGGAGATGTGATAAAAGTAACGAAAACTAATATAAATGGCCAGTGGGAAGGTGAACTACATGGGAAGGTTGGTCATTTTCCATTTACGCATGTTGAATTTGTGGATAATGAAATTGAAGAAGACAATCAGGAGATTTAACGGAGGTCTTCCAAGTGCGATGAGTAATGGAGTTGACTTGGCAATTTAAGTTTATATTAGCAGTTATCCTATGTACTGGTACATAGAAGCAGCTTATTTAAAATTTCTGTATAAAATTATTTGTTTACAGCAGTAATCTATAGTTGATTTTAATGATTTGTATTTGTTTGAATACGATTTTAAATATATTAAATTCATGTTAACTTCGAATACATGATCATGTTAGATAATCGTATATTTTTATGGTTTACAAAACATACAATTTTTTAACAATTTTGTACCGGTACATATCATGCTGTCTAGCCATAGGTTGTGCCACAAATGGAGCAACATTTTCTACTAGAATATTCTATTTAATGATGAAGCTGTTAACCATATTATGATTGTAATTATACATGAATTACATTAACTATATATTATTAGGTAATTATATAAGTTGCAATTGCTGAGTAACTTTTTTAAGGAAACAGAAACTGTGAATTTATGTTTCTAAGTACATCGTATTATATCGTCATGATTGTAAGTTGCGCGGATTACTTGTTAATATGTAATTATACAGATCATAAGAGCATTTAGTTATGTAAAAAGTGGTAGCAACTTTGAAGTTCCGCTTTATACTATGTATACATTAGTTTTATTGTAATGGCAGTCATACGTGAATCACTGTAAATTATATATTAATATATAACTATATAAGTGAACTGTATATCGTGATTTTTGTAAGAACAATAACTTCAAAAATTACTTTAAAGTTCTGTTTAACGTAGTGATTCGTATAAATCCAGTTATGTATGTATAAATACATTCTAATATATATTTACATATTATTATATATTTGTAAAAATTGTAATTTTATCGTACGTTTTAATCGATTGTTTTCAATATTTTTATATGAATATAAACAGGCAACTTCCGAGTTCTACTCGTAGTAATATATATTAATTGCATTTGAGTATAATTATATGTAAGCTGTATGTATGTTATGTATAGTCGTTTGAAATCATTGTAATTTTTTGCATTTCTACAAGTATTTACAAATCGAATTATTTTATTTGTAATTTTGTAAAATTATTTCTACCTTGAATTCAGAAATTTATAATTATGACAATATATAATTATATAATTTCATTTATAATATAGTTTTAAAAAGTATTCATAGAACAAGTAATTTACTTAGATTTTTTTCATTATAATTTGTAAAGATATTTCATATAGATACATGGCCGAAATATCTGAACAAATTTCATTACCGAATTGATTACAATTTCACATAAATTGTATAAACAATTTTTAAGGTATGTCTGCAAAATCAATTTTTGGATTAAGAATATAACTAATTTATCAGTTCCTACATAAGTATGAGGTATTAATCATGATGAACTTCTTTTTTGTTAATATTTGTAAATTGCATTAAAATTAATGTAAGGATACTATTTTGAATTGTTAACAAATCTTTGCAAGAGGATAATATGTATTTTAAATAAATTCAAATCAGATTGAAAGAAACATTAAGGCAGACTTGTCTGTGTAATTATATATACATTATAAATTACAAAAGTAAGTATAAACACCATATAAATTTTTGCACATGGGTTTGTAACAATTTTATATGATATGCATATTAAATTTATAGTAAAACAATATATAATAAATCGAAAAGCGAAATCAATTGTTTTGTAAGTATTATAAAGGCATAAAGCAATTTAATTATTAAATCATTTATTATCCTATAACTTTATTATCTTTTATATCATAATCCTTTTGTAAAATTGGAATTTGAAAGAAATTTAAATAGATAAATGCGATTCTATAGGGAAGGTACATACATGCTCAGTTTGTACTGTTTAAAGAATTAGCAATTTGATGTTACTATTGTCAATAAGAATATACTACTTTCATATTATATTAAATCTCATTTTAATTTAAAATTTCTTTATAAACAGATATGTTTATTCTAAAGTTAAATTTTTATCAAAATGAGTGTTGTGATTGGTCCTCTCACAGATACTAAAGGAAATCACCAATGAATTTAATGGAATATGCGCATGATTCTTTATTTGTTTAGTTAGGTATGTGCCACAATATTCATTTAATGGGAAACGTAACTTGCGCATTGCGGCTAACTTCAGTATTCTCCCTCTACCAGTTAAATGCTGCACTACTGCTAAATGCATTCAACTACATCCGCTATACATAAGGTGAACAAAAATATAAGTATAGGAATCATAAATTGAACAAACAGAATCAAATAATGGCCCATAACGTACATTTGGTTTTTATCAATTTTTTCAATTTTTAAAACCTTCAGCTCTTTTATTTTAGATTTATATAGTTGAGATCATATTTGATGTAAGAAGCGTAAGCGGCATATGAAATAAAAAAGACTCTAGGTATATATGTTTGACCTCATAAACGTCACGCTCATGCGCGCTGATCATGATTATAAAACGTATTTAGACAAATCAGGGCCAACATGCGCAGAATGAACAGAAACTCGTACGATGATGTGTAATGTGTGGCTGCGTTCTCGTTGAATAAATACACACATATAGATTGTACGTGTATGATTTGTTCCCGCCAAATTACTGTACTAGGTGCCAACAAGTGGCGAAACAGACCGGTCGTGACAATCGACAGTTGGAGATGGTTCTCAGCCGTTTGTTTGTGCTCCAGTTGATATATTAATAAGGTTGAATTTAAGCTCGTGAATTAGAGTGATCAAGAAATAACGGAAGTTCTCGATTTTGTAGCTATTTTTGATTAAACAAACATTTCAGAATGTATGTTAAAGTAAGAACAATGGATGGTAAACAGGAGGCGATATTAACTATTTCCAAATTAACAGAGGTGGAAGATTTTAAGGTATTTAAGCCGAATTATAGTTTCAAAAAGATCTGTTTATTAGTTCGTGTAGCACTATCTCTTTATTTAGGAATTAGAACAAAAAGTTATTAATAGGTTATATGTTCCTTAATAATTACATTTGAAATTGTATGCCTATGGTTGTTCAACAATGTGTAAAAGTTTTAATTATTTTAATTACTTACTTACTTTAAAAAATAAATATTCACTGATAAAAGTACATGTACAAATTTATATAATTTTACAGGGTGAAATTGAGAAAGAATTACACGTAAAAAGGGATTTACAGAGACTATTTTTTCGAGGAAAACAACTAGAAGATGGTTATAAACTATATGATTACAATATCAATCTAAATGATGTAATTCAGTTAATGGTGAGAATACAGGTGGATAATACTGAAAATATAGCTACATCCAGTAGTAGTGTTAGCAGTAATTCTGATTCTGAAAAAGAAATTACAAATAATTCTATTGAAGATGAAAAGTTGGATGAAGCTGAAAGTTTGTATTATAAGCCTGGAGATGCTATAGATTGTCTTGATCAAACTTATGGTGCTTGGTTTGAGGCTATAATATTAAAGATATTTAAAAAGGAAGATAAACTTATTTATAATGTTCGTTGGGAATTTGATGACAAGGCTCCACCTTTTAACATATCTGAGTCATCTATAAGACCACGTGCAAGAAGGCTTTTACAATTTGATACATTAAAAATGGGTGAAAAAGTAATGATTAATCATAATGTTGATGATCCTAAAGTAACTGGATTGTGGTATGACTTTACAGTATTAAAAACAGATAAGAAAAGGAGAGTACAAGAACTTGTTGGAACATTGCATATTGGGAGGTAAGTGTTATTGCTAATATTTAATTCAAATCAATTAAAAAAAATAATTTGAATGGCATCCTTTTTTATTTACAGAGATCAACAGCTTGAAAATCGTAAAGTAAATCCCAAAGGTGAAATTTTTGCAATAGAACAGCCAAAACTTCTTAAAGATAGAACTGAGGATGATGAACGACACATGACTAGTAATGGTAAACGAAGACGTGTACAAGCTAATTGCGATGCATGTTTAGACAATCCTCATAAAAAATGCAGGGAATGTGGTTGTAGAGTCTGTGCTGGGAAAGAAGATGAACACAATCTTTTGTTATGTGATGAATGTAATTTTGCATACCATTTGCGATGTTTGAATCCTCCTTTAACATCTATACCAGAAGAAGATTATTGGTATTGTCCAGAGTGTAAAAATGATGAAAATGAGATTGTGAAGGTTAATTATTATTACATAGTAAAGTTTTCTTTCTTAATATTTCCATGATTGTATAAACGGTTATTTTTTAAAGGCAGGTGATAAATTAAAACAAACAAAAAAGAAAACTAATGAAAATAGTAATAGTAAACGAGATTGGGGTAAAGGAATGGCATGTGTAGGAAGAACAAAAGAGTGCAGTATCGTTCCACCCAATCATCGTGGACCTATTCCAGGAGTAGAAGTTGGAATGTGTTGGATGTATAGAGTTCAGGTAATTAAGCTTATAAGCAATTATTGAGTTTAAGATTTTTTATATATTTTTATAAATCAGAGACAAATGGTAGGTATCTGAAGTTGGAGTACATAGACCACATATAGCTGGAATTCATGGAAGAGAAACAGATTGTGCATATTCTATTGTCTTATCTGGAGGTTATGAGGATGATATTGATAATGGCGATGAATTTATGTACACTGGTTCTGGAGGAAGAGATTTGTCAGGTACAATATTTATTTATAAACTATCTTTTGTGCCTAATTCATATATTTTATTCATACAGGGAACAAAAGGACGGCTGAACAAAGCTGTGATCAAACATTGACTAGAATGAATAAGGCATTGGCTGTAAATTGCAATGCAAAACTTAATGCAACAGATGGTGCTACAGCTGAAGATTGGAGAGGTGGTATACCTGTCAGAGTTGTAAGAAACTTTAAGCTTGCTAAACATAGTAAATATGCGCCAAAAGAAGGCAATAGGTAATATTTGTATTATAATGGACAACTATATTTAATATAGTAGATTTTTCACTATAATATTTAATTCTAGGTACGATGGTATATACAAGGTAGTGAAATATTATCCAGATACAGGTAAAAGTGGTTTTCGTGTATGGAGGTATTTATTAAGAAGAGATGACCCTGCTCCTGCACCTTGGACTGAAGAGGGTAAAGCACGAATAGTCGCTCTTGGTTTAAAACCAATGTACCCAGATGGATATTTAGAAGCAATGGCGAAAAATAAAACGAACAAGAAAAGAAATGTGCCGACGAAAGAAGAAAAGTCTTCTAGTTCAAAAATCGACGAACCGCCAAAGAAAAAACAAAAACGCGAAGGTTATGAATTAGAAAGTGAGATTGTAAAATTTATTGAAGAAGATCAAATAAATGCAAAATTGTGGGATGAATGCCGTATAACTTTGGCCGATGGTAAAGCTGCATTCCTACAACAAGTTTCAGAGAGGTATTGTATTACTTTTTTCTTTTTGCTAATTGAATGTTCATATCGAATTTCAATTTCTATTAACTTCTAAATTGCAGATTTACATGTCCCTGTTGTTTGGAAGTCGTTTATAATCCTGTTACAACTCCATGTACACATAATATTTGTTTGACCTGTTTAAAACGTAGCTTTTCATCAGGAGTACATTATTGTCCATCATGTCGTTTTCTGTTGGACAAAAATTATAAGATGGATATTAATGAGGCGTTATCGTCTGCTCTGTTATTACTTTATCCTGGATATGAGGGTGGAAGATAACATTGACTTCTTATAATGTGACAATTACCTTCCAGGAATTAATTAATACACATTTAGACTGTATTACATAATATTCTTAGGTACAATTTCTATTTCAGTAATAAAATGTACTGGAATACTATAGATTTGTTATAATGTATAGATACATTTATAACAAAAATATAGGGTAGATAATATGTTGTAGTAAATTTTGTTTACGAATTATGGTAATAATTATTAATTTTATATCAATACATGAATTGGAAGAATAATACAATACTGAAAATCAGGTTCTTTTACATATACACAATTATTAATTATTAATTATTGTACTTATATTTATATCAATTTTTGATTTGTATAACTTTTAATTTGGTATTTATAGTACATTAGTTTATTAGTATAGTTCATACATTATGGATTTAAGTATCGTTAATTATACATATATAAGCAGCTATACATAATGTGTTCAAATTTAATCGAATTATAATACTTCTAATTTATATTTTTATGACTGTATTCTTTTAGAGAAAAAAATATATAATTTTACAATCCTTAAAAGTTTATGAAATAAATCATATTTTTAGACTACAATAAGTATTGTAATCACAATATATTGTACACAATTTCATCTGGATACATACAAAAAAGAAACTCCTTATGACTGATCAATAGGTGGAACTACTTCACTTATCCATTGAAGATATTTTTCACTTCCATTTTGAATCTAAAATATAGATTTGTTTTACATGTTATATTACATAGAAACTATGTAGTAGCTTACTGAAATTATTAGTACTTACTGGTAAAGAAATTACTTCACACACTTCATATGGATGATTTTCCCTGTTTTTAAATATTAATAATTTTAAAGAATTTCTAATTCGATGATTGAGTCATTTAAATTATCAATTGAAATCTATACTTACTTTACATATTTTGTGAGAGCATTAACAGTGTCAGTCCTGGTTTTTATCATCTAATAGCAGAAATAAGAAATTATAAATTCACATTAATTATTATAGTATAAAATTTGAAAAATAAATTTATTATTTTACCAGTAATAGTTCATTATCTTCATTAATTTCATTTTTCCATTCATATCTGTAACAAATGGCATGACTCTTGTATTACTCTTTATTGTTTAATTAATACAAGTACAATACTTACACAGATGTAAGACCTGGTATAATGTTAACGCATGCTGCCAGTTTACCTTTGACTAAGCCACTACAAAATATTTAATAACATAATTAATAACAAAAAGGATTATTATTATTGTTATTATATCGTTTCTTACTGAGCCAATTTTTTAGCAACTTCCTGTGTTGGAACTGTGACATATACAACGGAATGAACTCCTGCTAGACTACTCATATTTCTATAAGTATTAGCGCTAACACTTCTGGCTAAACAAAAGAGTGTAATAACCCCAAAAAGTGGTTTGCACGGTGTAAACAACATTTGCTTGTATTACCCGGAATCGGCACTTTCTTTACTGCCTTGAACATTGCTTCAGAAGTATATATAATTCGTTATAATCATATCTCGATTCTCGAATCGATATTTAAAATTATTTGATTTCATTTAAAAGGAATAGGTTACTAAAACGTTGTGAAGACTCGTCGCAAACAAATTAATATTTTACAACGTTATTATTAGTAATTTGTAATTAAATCGTATTTCAGTGTTTCGTGTTGATTTTATTAGTTCTTATTACGATAGTTGCAAATACTTAACAATTGTAGCTTCGTGGGAGGAAAGAATATAAGCGATATTATTTGTACATCTTGTATTTAAATATAATGATCATATACAATATGCAGATTTACATAAATTATGGAAGACACGGATTTTCGCCTTATTTCGTAAAATCACATAAACATTAAGTGTTAGTTAATGTTCTTTTGTCAGAAAAGTTCTTAACTATACTTACTATACTTTATTTAACATACGTTCATAATATCTACGTGTGGGCATGCGTCGAACATATCGAATTACGATATGTAAACGATAATTTCGATAATTTACTTACTTACGGTAAACTTAACATATTTATATTAATAGTTGCAGTATCTTTAGGAGCATATCATAATCTGCATAATATAATTTCAATTATTTACATAAAGTTTCAGAACTTGTGAAAACTTAAACAACTAAGAATCTAGCCGGAAGTCAAAATAAATGCATAGTCTTCCAAACATGGTTTTCCAAAACAAGAGGAAGTTAAACAAGGATTACAATAATGAAGTTTAAGATTCTTGAAATGGATATATTTTAGAAAGCAGGTGACATTTAAAACACTAAATAAGATCAATAAATAGAGGTCAGTGTCAAGAACATTTTCAAGGTCACTTATTATTTTTATCCAACAAGCCACAATCAACGTAAAAAGAAACTTTTTAAAATATAACCATTCATGATGTTTCGCGAGCATCATATTTAAAAGATCTCGGTAACAGAAATTAATTATTTAAAATTTCGGAAATTAACATCGGTAGAACTTTAACATAACGATGTAAGTGTTTGAAAATATTTAGAATACCTTTTTTTGGACGAACATCTGTAAAAAAGAGAAACTGACTGTTGATCAAATTCTTCTTTAGATTCTTTCCATGATATTCCCATGTATCGAAGATTTAATTGGGCAAATAATATTCCCTCGGGATGTATTCTGGCTTCGGGCTACTCGGCTCGATTCCAAGCAATTCTCCCATAAATGCGATGTAAGTAATTGCTAGACGCAATGTCTCGATCCTCGAGAGCCGTTTTTCGTATGCGAAAGTTGGAACCTGAAGACACCCGTAGAGATTTAACATGTGATGATTTTAACGCGTGGCGATAAAACGCGTAGCAATCTATTGATATTATAAGAGTCATTTCTGCCAATAACTCACTTTTCTACGCAGTTTGTCAAAAGCCTCATTAAGATTGAACATTCTACGCCTCTCACGAATATTCGCGGCTCTTCTTTGTGAAACAGTCGCTACACGACGTCTTGGTTTCTTTGTGGTGGATGATGGAAGATTGGGAGATCTACCATTGGGTGTGTATCGACTGAAATTAGTTTAAATAATTTCTATATAAATTGCATTTAAAATTTCTATTAATTGAACCTTATAATTTATAGCGTCCATCACCGTTGACCATCGATTCTAATTACCTTTGATGTAGTAATGCACAAGGTTGCCTGTACAATCCATGTTCGTTTACATGCGTATGCGAAGGAGGTGGTGCCTGATATAAAACGGAACTGTCCCACATAGGATAACTTCCTAGTTCACCGTTAACATATTGCGACATATCCGCTGTAATCACCTGTTACATTCATTCATTGTTAATTACTATTTTTTTAAATTAACACGTTGAGGGACTAGTACATAACAATGTAAGATACCAAAGAAAGGTATTATAGTATGTCTAATTATACACGTCTATTTTTACTGTCGCAATTAATGCGTTAGGAAAATAAACGTATTCATCTTGTTTTATTAATGGCGGAAATGTAGTACATGAATATCATCATCAAATTTAGCGTACATGTAACATTTTTGCATATAGTAATTGATAATTCTACCTGTAATATTTTGTTGTTCTATTCATTTGCGTATAACGGCTGCTATACGTTCTAGATTTAATTTTTTTGCAAGAGGGTTTGCAATATTTCTCCACATTTCTATAGCTTTTACTCTCGTTTTGTTTGTTATTTAAAATTTGAACTAGTCTCAATTTTATTTTCAATTTCTATCACGACTATGCGATCGTAGTCATTTTGAAACATTATGCACCAGCCATTTTTTGACAACGTACGGTAATAAACAATAATAAATAACAAACGTACTAAGGAGAAAAAAGAATAGAGATCGTGTACAGAATGTACTGAATTTATTTATGTTAATGAAATAAGATGTATTGTTTGTGTTCTTATAAAAACTTCCTCATACAAACTGATCCTCTCGAGAATCAACTTCTTAGATCCAAATTACTTTTATAATATTAAATAATATCTATGATGTTATTATGAAATATGCAAATATTTTTTGCACTAAAAGACAAATTTATATTTTCAGATACCAACACGAAGGTCCGTTTAATGCAAGAATTTGAGAATGAATTTTAAATACATGACTTGTGGAAATTTTTGATTCATTTATACCCACTGGTGCTTGATTTCCATTGATCTCCCACAGCGGTTCGGTGTAGCTCATATCCCGGATTCTGTCCAGCGGTGAACGACTTCAGAGGGACACTCCGTTGTTGATTAATAAAAAAAAAAAATAGCGAACACGGTTTGCAGAAATAGCACTTCGTCACCGACACGATGTCACCTTCGATCTGAGGGTGTCGAAGAGATTCCAGTTTAGGAAGAGGAAGCTTCTAACCCGCCCCTTTTCAAAGCTACCCTTTGATTCACCATTCCGTAAACGCCTGCGTGCAATCGTGGTTACTATTGGAGTAACTCACCCTGAATGGGCTTCGACGAATCACCATCATTGGATAAAGGGTTGCGAATGGGCGGAGCTTCGGAACAACCCTCATGGCTCTGTTTCCGTAAAAGTTGAAGAACGATATCGACCGTGATATTTTAAAGATGAACAAATTATTCAAAATTTTGGAAAATGTATTATATTTTATTTAGTTTTTGTTTTTATTTTTATTGGCGCAATATTCATGATAATGTTAATTGATTTAATTAATTTTTAAATATATTGAAACTCTAATTCGTTTACTGAATATTTTTATTTTTTATTCGTAATTATGTCAACATTTACTGTGCTATTATTTTACAGGTTTTAATAAAGAAGCTAAAATGATTTGAGGGAAACTTTTAAGAAGGATTGACAGATCCTTTATCATCCACTTGTAAACACATATTCTGACACGTGTATTTAATGGAGCGTAATCATCCTATCAACGTATTAAATACAGTTCAATTAGAAACATTTTGCAAAGTCATAAGTAATCTATTGAAAAGGTATACATTAACATATATAATTGATTCCTATCATCGTTCCATTAGACAACTAATTTCATTTGAACTAATTGCTAAATAACTCATTTAGTTTTTTTAGAGCTACTAGAATTCTATTGTAGAAAAATTGAACAGATATTTCAAATACGGTAAAAAGTTAGATAAATAATTCTGTAGGAACTGTGATAATCGTAAATGTAGCTGTCAATCTAATATAATCGTCGAGCATGATAGATACAATTTTCTATGATTTCAGATATTACGTTCGTGAAGTATCCATCTCGAGACAAATTGCTTCATAAATCGAGCTCGTAACAGGATCACACTCGAAAGACTGTGACGAAATCTCCTCAGAAGGGTAACATATTGTTGAACCGAGGGGGTGTGTTCCCCTAAAATTAATTAAATAGATATTAGTCGATTCACTTGACGCGAACTTCCCTCTGCTAACGCGTATAAACATCGGGCATACTGCCTCCGTGTCAAATCGTATTGTGTTTGCTTCGAGAGCTGAGGGTGCATAAACTTATTAATATTCAGCCACGAGCAGTCATCCTAATAGGATCATCCCTTTTCGTTGTCATTCTTTCACAATGTTATTGTTGCCCTTTCATGTTTAGCGTGTGTGTTGTTATTTTATCTAATACGTATCTCTGTTAAGAGAGAATATTATATCATTAATTCTGTTAGGATAGATACAGGGTCATTTTAACCCAGCTGTAGAATGTACAAAATTTATTTGTGGAGTTCAGAGAACAGCCTGATAGCGCTGATACCTATTTCGCAGATTTGTATCTGTTAACTGTGTTGGTGGATCTTTAATTTGAGCTTGGTAATATGCACTATATCCATAACTGCAAGCTGACGCTTTGGATCGATGCTCTGAGCGTCGGCGCTGAAATGTTTCATGGCTGAATTTCGAAGGTTTTCTGGGATGAAAGATATTTGATGTACCAAAAAATCAGAGGGAACGTTTCGTACTGTAAAATACACAATAGAATGAAATTGATTGTAATATAATCAAGTCAGTTAAAAGGCAATGTTCGTCAACCGCAATTTAAAGAAAGTTTCATAATTTTATTTTAAACGAATTTTAATAAATGTACAATAAATAATAGAAATTAATAACTGTTCCTTACTTTATTCAGAATATACACAGATATAGTGTATACATATAATTACAAAACAAATGATAATTAAATTATTATCATTTTGTTTTTATTATAAAAGCATAGAAAAGTAAGATTCAATGAAGGTTTGAATTCAAAACTAATTTTATCTTTAGTCACAAAACAATTATTATAGAAAATAAAAGACATGTTATTTTACTGATGTTTAAGGTAGTAATAGTTTTTGATGCATTTATAAGTAATTCTAACATTACGCTATGTTCTAATTTCAGAAGGAAAATCCGTACAATGACGTACAGGGTGTCAAAAGTCGGGCTCTGGTACATCCCTTCATGGTGCACGTGTTCGTTTGATCTAATTCTGATGTGTTTCTAACAATGGACGAATCTTCCGCAACAGTGTCACGCCACTGACAGAAATTACGCAATTTCGTCACAGGGATTTCCAGCTTTTTCAATGGTTTGTCGCTTATAGAATAGGATTTGTTACAGGGTTCCCTAGTATGGGATGAATTTTAGCAATCCCGCTTTTCAGTGTTTATTATTGCAAGAAATTTGTAACAAACATTTATTTTTTAATAAATTTTCCTAGTAAAATGTACAAAAATAATTTTTGTTATAGTATATTGTAGTATATATTTCTACAATATTATATCTAAAATTTATTATTAAAGTCAATTATTTAAATTTATTTCCCAAACTAATTTATTTTTTTATCTACAAGTTAATATAGAATAATATTATTAGAATAAAAATTCTAATATGTTTTATTGTAGTGATTATTTGAATTACGCCGCGATTTCCTGTAATTACAGATAGGGCACGTGATCTATCCTTCAGCCAATCACAGTCATCGATTTATTCTGACGGTCGATCGCTTTCAAATCTTTGCTCATTACTGTTCCCGCGTCGGTCGAAGTAACACTAACGGGTGCGTAAATTCGTGTTTACGGTGTTTCCGTTGTGTCAAGTGAAACAAGTGCAATAAATATCAAAGGGGAAGGATGAAGAAAGGCAGGAGATCGATTTTTCGGAGTATCATCAACTAGGATTTTCCAACTTCGTCGACGAAAATGTAAGTTAGTAAGCTTTTATTATTTGACAGGAAATGTAATAAGGTACTTTTCCATTATTACACTTATACGCCATTTTTTGTCAGTCACGTTTAATTTGATAAAATTTGCCGTAATAGTTTTAGTGTAATGATTTCCTTTTTACCTATTTAATCCAATTACATATTTAACAAATTAATCAGGGAGTTTATGGGTAATAAAAAGAAATAAAGTTAAATAATTAACTCTTTTTATTATAATCTGATATTTTATAGATACATATATATATATATATATATATATATATTTTTTTAAACCTTTATTTATAATTATTAAACTTCTCATGAGTACTTACAACTGCATTATTACATTGATATTAATGATAATCTATAAATCACAATTACTACATTATAATTTGTTTGCAATATGCATTTATCACTAGTATTTCTTGTACCTTGAATGTACAATAATAAATGCTCTCTCTTCCTAAATACAAACTGGTACACTTTTAAAAATACTTTACAATATTTATTGTAAAACTATATTCTGCAAAACATGATGTAATTGTACTTGTGCATTTGAAGTTAACATAGAAATGTTCACTAACTAAAAATACTAAAATAGTTAAAAATAAATTTATAACAAGATATTGATCGAGAAAAGTACTAAGAGAATGTTCTATTTAGTTTTATCATTCAAAATATTTCTTTTAATTTTAAAATTTTATCAACTATTAAAGAGATATCAATGTTACTCCTATTTTCATTCTCAAAAAAATATCAGTAGTCGTTAGTAAATCTTTTAAAATAAACATGTTACATAAAAATACTTTCCAGTATAAAAATATATAAAATTTGCAGATGTATGTTTGATAGTTTGTGAATAAAAGAAATATTTCAAATGATAAAGCTAAATGAACATATCCTATAATTTATACAAGGTTCTATGGCTAACGGTATAATTATAAAATTAGTTAGGAACATAATGATGTTTATTCGCATAGCACCTTGAACAGTTGAGATTCATATAAAACGAGAGTTGTATCTATGAAATTCTCAACTATTATATCTTTCTGAAGAAGCATTCTAAAAATATTTATAAGAAAAATAGCATATATGTTCTATTTTATCAGATCAATTTGCATGATATTTACACTGGTAAGTGAACATTTAATTCGCAATTATTGTAATTAAACTATTCAGTTTCTGTAACCAGCAGACACTTTCCTATAAACAAAATAAATATCGAAATGTAATACCAATACTTCCAAACTTGTACTTTGCTATAGTTGATTTCTTCAACAAAAGAGATAAGGCAAAAAGCACTATTTCTTAATGTGAAAGGAACTTTAGAACTTTCCTTTTTATTTTGGTTGTGTAAATGAGGTATGTTTCAAATTTGTTGAGTCATGAGAAACATTTATAATTTGTTCAACATATTTCAACATCAAACTACTCATAATACAGTTCTACTTTAAATCTTTTGGTTTGTCACGAATCTTACAAATAACAATTCTTTCCCTTGACTCAAACTCATTCTAAATTATACCTTACCACAATATTAACACTGAATGTGCATCATCTACAAAAATACTGTCGTATTAATACATACAAGCATCACATTAAAAACAATACACAGATACGATAAGTACAATATTGAACAATTCAAAGGAGGAATGTTATTAATTCATTTTATTTTTAATGTCATTCGAAAATTCCTCTTAATATTTTTTATCTATCTTCTACAACAGGACAGATCACATTATTCAACACTAAATCAAAGTTAAACGACTAAATGTAGAGATATAATATTTGTGCTTTCAACATATTTTTAAGTATTTCAATTATTTACAGTTATTACATTTAATACATATTAATCCTTTGTAATATATCAATCAAAGAAGTCATGTCATATAAATTAACAAACGTTCCACATTTTCAACAAAGTTATGTACCAAGTTTTGCCTATTTTAATCAATCTAATAAAATAAAATCCACAGATTAAACAAACTAATTTCCTAAACAAATTCCATGAATCCTTCAACATTGAAGGTGTAACATTCTCAAGAATTACGATTTTTCTCTTTGCTCTTCCTGTACATTAAAACCTATTGTTACGTTGGAACTATCTGCTATGTTACTTGCCACTGTTAAAATTGGCTGTTCTAATTTCTTTTCTGCAGAAAAAGTTTTCGATTCCATCATGTTATGCTTCCAATTTTCTAGATCTTGATCCGACATGTTTGATAGCGAGCTTAATTTTGTTGTGCATTTGTAGCTGTAATTCATTTGAGGTTTCGATGCGGCCATTTTTGGCATAGAAACGCTTTGCGATCGACAGAAGTTCTTCCTTTTATAACTTGATGAATGAATTTTTTTTTGCTCTGTCTCTGTTGCATTATCTTTACTCTTATGCCCCTTTTCTATATTCGTAGATTCAGTTTTTGCAGATACAAATGATTTTGTTTTATCTGTATTGTCAGGTTCTTTGATTCTAACGTCGTCATCAGCTATTTCCATACTTTCAACAAGAAATCTAGAAGAAACAATTTCATTTAATTTCACAGTTTTGATCTTGAAAGTTTGAGACTTTGATACTTACCTTCCAATTTTCTTGTAGCCACCGCTGGATTTTACAGTGGAATTATCTTTCTGTTCAAATATTTGTTTCACATCTTGTTTCTTCTGTTCTTCAGTTTGTTTCAAAGTTATTGTATGATCTTCGTCATCGTCGATATTGTCAATAGGAAGGTCATCAGTGTGCATAATTTTTTGTAAATTGCTATTAAAACCGGCACTGAATCCACATTTTCGAATTTGACCATCTTCATTACTATAATAATCTGTATACGATACACTACCACGGCCCTCTCTATGATCTTGATCGATATTTATACAAAATTCGTTGAAATCAACATCCAAACACGGCGTTGTAGGAAATTTGGGACCAGTGTTAAATGACTGAACTCTATAACATGGAACAGAAAATAAATAAAGTCTCTATCTGCTTTCGTTTAGCATTATGGTTTGCATCATTATCACTGCATTATTACTTACCCTTCGTTACTAATTAAACTTATGGACATACTACATTCTCCGGTTGAAGTTGGCGCAGGCGATGAAGGTTCAGATGATAGAAACGACTGTGGTTCGCTACTCCATCCGGTACCTAAAATATGTATACATTTACATTAAATAAACGAAGCTTAAAGATTTTGTTTTATTACTTAATTATAAATTATATAACTTACTATTGGGACTGGTTGGCGACAACTGATTTCTTATATCACAAGATTCTCCTTCATTTGACTGTTTATACTGTATGGGTGTTGGTGTGATATACCTAAGATGCAATCACTTCATCTTTATTTAAGGATACACAGTGAGAATTGAAACTAACAAGAAATAAGGTATCTAAGAACCACTTGAAGCTTCTGAGGATGTCCACAGGTATTGATTAATTGTAATATTTGATCAATAAAAAAATGAAAATAAAAATGAACTTAATACTCACAACGTCGGCTTATTTAATTTCTTACGGTACCTGACAGCTTCCAGGTCGGAAGAGTGGTACTCGCGACTGATTCCTCCGATACCGAGATTTTGATTAACAGACTCGTGCGTTGATCCACCAGGAGAAGGATATTTTGGAGGCGAAGAAGCTGGTGTTCGAAACAGGGGAGCGCTGGTCATCATCTCCAAAAAGGAATCCAACTGACGCAGTGATAATGCATTGTGAAGCGTTTCCAAAGGCCTTATTGGTGGTACACCGCCAAAACCTTCTATTGCTATGGAACATAAGAACAAATTAAATCAATAAATAACACTGAATTCTGATAAATAGTAAAACGTATTTAAATTGTAGGACTCACCAGCCACGGCTGATGCATGAGGAGGCACCATGTCCTTCAGATTTGGAGCACTCGAAGAGCCACTGATCACTGCAGTGCTGAACAGACTGTTTGCTGATCCTGTCAGCTTCTTGTTGACGTTGTAGCCCAACAGCTTGAAATAACTCATCTGTCCGGAGATACTGTGACGGTGGCGCCTTGCTGTGCAGGTAGGGTCAGGTTGAATGATCGAAGGTCGTGTGTCTGGAGATGAGAAGGATCGTTGAGGCTGGAGACGGGAGAACGGTGCACGTGGACACTTGGGACGATGGTTATATTTGCGAGGAGTATCGTGATCGTCGTGAACATCATTATCGTGCACAGAGGTCGTATGACAAAACGTACTAGGATGATTTGATGTATCTATCAGGCTATTGTACCACTGTATATTCACATTGGGACAAGACAACCAACGTTTGTTTACCCGCGAATTAACAGCAGGAAAGATATCACCCATTGTACTCAAATTGGGACAAGACAATGTTCTGTTTGGCCTATACACATTCTCGATAACACTGCCACTACTGAATGTAGATCTCAGGATGCTCCTGTCGAACCTCCACTTCTCTTTTCCCTTAGACACCGTAGATCCATTACAAGCACAATTTGCCAACTGACTCTTGCATATGGAACACTGATCGAACACTGGTTTGGAACAACAGCTATTAAGACTCTGTTTCTCAAAACGCACAGAAGATCTCCCTTTAAGATATGTAGGAGAGGGATCAAGATCTAAATCAGGAATCTCCTTAAAGTTTCCATTGCTATCGTTCAAAGAAACACTGTAAGAGGAATCGCTGGATTCATTCTCCTGTAAACTATAATAACAGGAACAATTGAAGAACTTATGAGAAAGCGAGCGAACAAAATAAGTGTCGAAGTTGGAACGTTCCACGGGTGGTAGATCTTTGCTTCTCAATATCAGCTCCGAAACATTACAGTTATAACAAAGACATTTGGTTAAGTAAGGAGATAATGAGCGGGACCGTTTCTCTGATTCCAGCTGTCTCCTAGACCCTGTCTGTGAGGTTCTTTCGTGCAAGGATAACATCAAGGAAGAAGATTTTAACCGTAGATTATTTCGTAATAATCTCATAGGGTCGCTCAACTCACCGCAGGACTCGATGCCAGGAAGTATCATCTCTGAATGGGAACGTCCGTATTTCTTACTCTGTAAACATAGCTGAGAATCGTCAGCGGACTCTTCAAAATCGGTATGGAAAAATATAGAGGGTCGAATCACAGGGACCGGAAGTACGATATCCGTAACATCCGATGTTCTGTTGGTGGGCGAAGCTAGCGGGGTGTTATGCAAAGTCACCAACGGTGTCGAACTCGAAGTGGAGGTTTCGATTGAAGGAACGGGCAGCTCAGGTGAACTGAAGGAGTGCGGTAAAGCCATTGACTTTCCCGTAGGCACGTGCAGCAAAGCCTGACTATACTTCTTTGTCTGGTACTCGGCCACATGCTTTTCTGTGATACATGGTGGTTACATGCACATTTCATGTACATTAACGAGAGAACGATGTGGTTAAAATGAACGAATATGACAAATGTAATCAACAGGGGACGGGGGGTACAGAGGAGGGAAAGAAAAGAAAAGAAATAGACGATTAAATAAACCCGTCACCGAAGAAATCAAAATAATCATTGGTAAGAAGCTTTGGTCACGTCGTCAAATTTTGAGAAATTCAGGTATTATTCGTTAGAAAGCAGCAAGTCATCATCCACCTTATAAAGAGGACCTTGAAATTTAGAATGGCATTTTAGAAAATGGATTGTTCCTAAAAGAATTAAAGAATTAGATATATTAATACTGGAATGAATCAAAGACGACGTTTCAAAGAAAAGATTCATTACCAATGGAGGAATAAATTAACTGAAATATATAGAAAACTGATTACATTTAGAAGACACAAATTTAGTTAATGTTACACAACCATGGCACACGATAGCCATGCAACCAGTAAGCCAACCAGACAAACATTATTGTGAATTCGTAAACACTCTATAAACACTTATTAATGCTTATGATCTTAAACAATAATGTCAATCGAAAATCTAAAACATTTGTTCCATTTGTTTCCTCATTAAATTTGCAAACTAGATATGTTTCTATATTTGTGACTACCATTGTAGAATGATGTATTAGATTAAAATATAGAGATTTGTTTGCACTTAATTTCAATAACAATAAACCAATAAAGTGACATCTTTATGAGATGATAAAACAAACATTATCATGTTAAAAAAAGTAAAGTATTTTAAGTATCTTAGAAAGTAGAAACTTAACTTCGTTCATAAAAAATTGATACAGCAACTACACAAATAAAGAAATGATGAGTTTGACAAATAAACAAAACAAGTATGAACCCATGAATAATATAAAATGAAATATTGTATGCGATGAACTTCACATACTAACAACAAGTACATATGAAGAAATAGCTGACGTGATCATAAAATATAACTAAGCGTTTACTGTGATCTTAATGGAACAGTGAATTTAGGAATAAAGGAACAAGGATACACGGCTGAATGAATTACACTACATTTTAAATGCCACAGTGTAATCCAAACAGTCGCCAGTATATATTAGTTGGCTTCCACGCGCACAACTATCGCTGAGCAAAGAGTTATTTCAACTGAGTTCTCCTATCTTGATGCAAAATAGTTTGCATCTATTCTTTAATTACTTCTGTTACTAAGTTTTCATTTGTATGGTACATTTTAATTAGATGATTTCTATTCGTTGAACTATCAACATTCATAATCTAATTTCAACAGTAACATTGTAACATTTGAAACAAAAAGAATTATTTTTTTTATACACTATGTTACATATAAAACTCAACATAATACAAAGGAAGATGATATTTGTAATATCAATAAAATAGTACAACAACGAGGATAAGGTGTGATGCTTAAGAACATCTACGAAGATTTTGTGTATACATTTACTAGGAACAAGAGTACTATGAGAAAATGCTTTCTTAAAAAAATGTTGCGTTACTAATAAAGACAGGAGGATGCTACATTCTTTGTGAAAGAAGTAAAAACTGCAAATTATAGCAATCTACAACTAGAAATCATTATCGCAAAAGCGAAGAATAATGTTTGAGAATCTAAATAGTTTGTGTGAAATCCTTTTTTTATCATAAGACTGATATAAAAACGCTGAAACTTTATGAAAATCCTGCGACGATCATAGACTAAAATAAGACAATGCATTATGACCTGTTAAACTGTAACAGGAACTCGGAATGACATACCTTCTTTGTTGACCGCGTCCAAGCTCTGATACTGCAGCTTGTCCGCAGCTATAAAAAGACACGAAAAACACCAGGCTTTCTGATGTATTCTGTTATCCTTAATCATAGATTCCCAAAAAATCAAAATGGTGAATGAAACTATTTGATTGTTTTTCCTTTTAGTAGTTAAGTTAGCATTGCCGTACTCAACAAGAGTACTTATAAGTGGTCTTATTAAGAAATTAAATGCTTAAAAATATCAATATCATGCATAATCAAATACATTAGCTTCTATTTTGTATATTGCAAATACAAAATATACATTACCCTTTGGATAAAAAAAACGATAGGAAAGTAGATCAAATTACCCTTCTCTGCCTTGTCTTGTCTTTGATGATCATAACTACGGGCACGTGGTTCAACGATCGAACTTCTTTCTGCATCACGTCGTTGACGTTGACTAGCAGCTAACTGACTACCAAGCCTTGCGGCTTCATGGCCAGCTACAGTTCTAGCACTGCAATGTAATAGTAGTTAAAATTCCTACTAATTAATCTAATCATATATTTTATAATACTGATCAAATACCATATCGGAATTGGGGCAGAACTTTGCAAGAAACCACTATCAAATGGTTCATCCATCATGTTAGGATCTAGATCCATCATATCAACAGCTCTGCTAGTTGTTGGACTATCCATCATTGAATCTACAGCATCAGTTTCCATCAATGGTGGTGTTGTATCCTAAAAGTATATGTGTTGTATATGTGCATATATGAAATGGCAATAAGTATTGTGAATGTTATTTACAGATTGTAATGGTAGATGTATAAAATCATCTTCCAAAATTCCTAATTCTATATCTTCTTCTTCTATTCGAGCACTGCATTGTGAAATAGTGTCTTGAGCAGATCCACCACTTTCACCCTAAAAGTGTAACTTGTATATACTTTCATATCTTTCAATACTTTTAGTAATTGTAAAAGAATCTTTACTTACGACATTATGACTACTTTCGTTACGGGAATGAGGTCTGAAACCTGGCCCTGGTGGTAGATTCTTTTGTACGCAACAATTTACACCAGGACTGAAATGTAGTTCGACGTGAAAACGTTCTTCGCTACTGGGATCCTTAGTTGGATCTTCATACAACATAACTACAATTTGGGACATATAATTTAATTCAGAAACCATGCTAACGTACTCCATAGCTCGACGCCATTGTTCATCTTTCACCACCTATAATCAACATATTTTTTTCAATGTTACATGTAGATAAAGAAACAAAAATAAATAAATAATTCTTTACATACGTCGAGTAATCCACCATAACGTAAAACGGTTAATAAAGAATGTACATGACTTTCACTTGTGAAATAAAGCCTTGTACGAACATGTCGACCGGGGCTCGAAACACCATGAGAGTACCTAAAGTCCGATTTAATAACATATGTTTAAATATTTTACCTAAACATATATGTTAAATATAATACAAGATTTATTTCACCTCGGATTCAATCTGTTAACGGTTTCTTCCCCAGACTCTTCAATATTTCTTTGCAAATCAGCTCTTATTTTTTTTAGGAGAGGTGTACAAATACCTTGGCCTATTGTTAGCTTCTCTTGAACCGTTAATCCATATTCCTACAATATTAAATTTAATGTAAATAAAAATATATAAAATATTAATATAAACATGAATAATGAAAATGTTAACCTGTGGTATAACGATATCTGCTAGGTATTTAGAATAAATGTAGAGTTCTTCTGCATGTTCAAATTGCAAGGTATGATTGTTATGTTGCAAATCATATTTTATACAATCATAAATATCTGGGATCTTTGATATATCGAATCTTTTGTTTTTAGTACAGAAATCCTTTTCAATTTTTCCCCATCGACGACCCATTAATTCCCACGTTTCACCATGATAAAGAATTGCATCTAAATTTATTTTTTAAATAAGTATAATCTTCATATAAAATACATTTAAACATAAATATATACCTTTAGTTTTAGGATCATCTTTTTTAATACGCACAATATCCATCAACTTTTGAATTAAAGTATGAACATGTTGACAACATCGTACAGGGTTCTTAACAAAATCCATTGCAGCATTAATACTAAGAGCATTTCCGGGATTTATTTGTTCTCTATCTTCACGTGTAAATTCTCTGTCCTGTTGTAATAACTCGTGTAGTCGTGTTTTTACCCTAAAATAGAATACTGTCATTTATTGTAAATTCAATAATAATACCTGCATAAAATTTTTTACGAACATGTTCTGATATTTGCTACTATCACAGTCATTATCCAATAGACCATTGGTATTCGCACTCTTCACCATCTGTACTAAAATAGGGGTTAATTCACCCTCTAATGCAAGTAATCCTTTTGCAAATGCTGCTGCTGTCATCTGAACTCTTCCTTCATCACTTGCATAAATTTTCAGGTCGTGACGAAATGTTGAGTGAAGACGAAGTAATCCTAAACCTTGAGCACCGGCATAATCACCTAGATATAAAGAGGAAAAGCATATCAAGAAACTAGATCATTGTAATAGAAACGCAATATATTTTTATTATAAACAAACAGATAGTATAAATATGATTCATTCGATGACCTATGTTTTGGTAAAAATATCGGTATTAATTTACGTATGTATAGATAGATCTAATTATTTGTATATGTTGTCTTTTTGGTAATGTGTTAGAATATATTGATGTTGAATTTCAATTACGAATATTATGTTTTTTATCGACACCATAAAAATCATTTATTGCTGGATTCGATAAAATAAGAAAATACCCGAGGCTGTGTATAGAAAACTGAAATACATATTATAAATTTGCACTGCGTGTGTATATGTATATGTGTAACGCAGGTGATATTCAATGATTGAATGTAACTAATAAACCTATTAAAAAAAGATAAACATTGAAGACTACGAAATGTGTAGAAGCAACTAGCTTTCAACTGAAGCATTTTATAAAGTCGAGTAAACATTGAACTAGCATAGAAACAGCATTTTACTATAAATGTTTTATGCTTGATATTTTCAAGCCATAGGTTTTATCTGTTCAATCGGCAAACAGTAATACCTTCATAACAAAAAAATTCATTACTCGCCTTATTGCTTTGAAGTTACTATTTCTATGCATCGTAACACAATCTACAGACAACTACAAATAAGCATTGATTCAGAATAAAAAGTTACCGTGGTTTGGTAACATCTCTGAGTCTTCCTCTGAAATAATATTTGAAATTATCTATGAATCAAACATTTTCATAAAAAAGTAAGATATTTATCCATGTTTGTTCAGATGTTAGTATTCAGCAAAATAACAAATTTATTAATTTAAAAGCCTAATACTTACACATAAATTTTAATTGATAAATTATTATGTGTAGATATGCATATATATATATATATACTCTGTAAAATATTAGCAATAATTTATGACACGTACGTTCAACTGATCGGGTAATTCAGATAAATTACAAATCCAGCCGACGTTCAGCCAACATATGAAAGGTATTAAAAAGTATAAACTTAAGAATGAGCGTGAGAAGCGTATGAATGTAAGATACGAACCACTAAGGTGTCTACCTTGACCTCCAGGATACATGCAGCGAAATATTCTTCCTAATTCTTCGGCTTGAATACGACCAGCTGGTGTTAATTCTCCACCCCATTTCAAAATTAAAACAAGCGATGGTTCTCCAAGTCGATCTATCAAAAATAACAAAAATTAAATATTATTTTAATACCGTTAACAGTATTTAAATGTTTTTCATACCATCGTCTGATGAACTCCCTCTTGGTCGTCCCCTTGGTTGATACTTCATTTGTACTTTACGATTTATTCCCGAAAAGTGGCCATACCTATTAAGAAATTTATCTAATCCTAATTCTGCGAAGAAAATTACATGCTAAAAACGCAATGCTTACATTTCTAACACACTTTTTAATTGTTCCAATTTTCCTTGTTTTTCTTCTAATTCAGGTCCTGCAGCTCGATGTTGTATTTCTGCTAACAGGCTGCGCGCAGTGTCCAATATTTCTTGTAATTGTTTAGGTCGCTTCAATTTAATATGACCATGTTTATAGCCATCATACTTTGCAAATATTTCGAAAAACCTATTTAAAATGAAAAGTAATAACTAAGCGCTGCTGGCAATTTCTATTTAATCTTCAAAAACACACTTACTTTGGATGACGAACTTCTACTTTCATTTTTTGTTTTGGTGTTCTATCACCATGCCTTATGACAGCAACAACACAACGTAGTTCCATCCTATAATACGTTCAAGAAATAATATAAAAACTATAGTATTTAACTGTAAATAAAAAGTACAATAGGATCATAATAGGATACATTTTTCCAAACGTGGTAGGTACGATAGGTGGGTCATCTAATTGAAATGGAACGCTCCATGGTATGTGTAAAGTAGGTGCCAATTCTCTCAAAATCATATTCCCCAAAATTTTTGCACAATCGTCATAATATTTATTTGAATTCTTTACAAAACTAAATCCATTAACATCGCATACGAATGACTGACCATTTGCCCTAAAAAAATATACGCATCGATAATATTATTTATCTACTTTACCAATAATAATATAACTCTATATACCTGAGTAAATCGAAACCGCAAACTGTTTGTTTAAAAGCCAAACACACTTTTCTACTGATCAGTTTTTCAGCATTACTTAATATAACCGGATAACGAATTTCTTTTCCCTCTGAATCTCTTTCTACTTTTCCATCCAATGCTGGACTTTTTCGAGCTTCAGCATGAGCATAATCTGGACCAACCGTATATACCTTGACATCTGTGCCATCAGTTGGCATAAAATCCTCATAAATATAAGAACCTGTTTTACGGACTCGAGATTCGGGAGAATATACACTGCTACGACTTCCAATCTACAGACGAAAATAATCATTTATACGTAATCTGTTATCATAATCAAAATAATTCATCCTCATTCAATTGATTGCTGACCTTTCTAAATAATCTCTGGCTACCTCCTCCAGCAGATGTAGGATAATAAATGTAAATATTGTGATCTTCAGCAGATACTGGCTTTTCCACAAATGGTTTGTTAAATGTAACACCATTAACTTCAACATGATCTTCTGATTCCACCAATTCATGATCTAAAAACAATTTCTTCTGTAATTTTTATAAAATAATGATGAAAAATAGGGAAGAAACTGATTTATTTAATAACATACGTTTAGGATCAGATGAATCCCTATCTAAGACAGCATATCTTGGAATTTCAATGCCTTCACTCTCTAAGATAGCATAGACTCTTCTACGATCCTATAAAATATATAATTTATATAATATCCTCTAGTATGCATAATGTTTCATAATATTTACCTTGTACAGCTTACCTGAATATCATACTGCATTGGTAAATTATTGATAATGAAAGGATTTCTAAGATTAGCATAACTTATAGCTTTATCAAGAGGAAAACCTTTACTATGGAAGCTTATTAAACAATCTACAATTGGCCAATCTTCTACTGATTCCTATAAATAAATTTTCATTAGATAGTAAATCAATGGTCCTTTTGGCTTTTATTATTTGTACCTTTAAAATGACTTCTTCGGGGAATACTATTATTTTAATGTATTCAAATTCTTCTAATCTTGTTAAAATTTCCTTCATGGGTTTACTTTGAGACTTTTTTGCCATCGCACAGACTCCAACCAAAACTTGCTTCCCTTCCCCCTCCAAATCACTCCCAACCATGCATCCATCATCATTACTGCACCCGTCCGACAGTTCGGCCTAAATGAAAAAGACAATTAGTAAAATGTTATTATTTCTATACCCATATATAATTATATAAAAAATTATTTAAAAGTATGTTATAGGACTAGATGAAGATAACTAAAAAATTAATTGTTAAAATGATTTAAAATATTTAAATATTATCGATTACATAATTATATTGAAAGAAGATAATGCAGTGAAACATATTCCTAATAAAAATTTCAGTATTTAATATAGACTTAAAACAATTAATATAAAACTACCATAATTTGCCAGTATGGTTCTGCTTCATTATCACAATCAAAGATGTAAACATCAGGAATAGTTGTAGGTGATGAAGAATTCGTAATTTCCATTATAAATTTAGATTTAACATTTATCGTTAATAAATTTTGTTACACTTTGAAATTTATATGAAATTTGTGCACATATACAGGAAGATATAAAATGCATCTAATAAAAGCTTCATACCAATTTATTTTTAGACCACTAAATATCAAGGTAGTATTTTTTCATGAGTCATCAAATCGTTTTAAGATAATTAATTAGATCTTATGAATTAAACATTACTAAAAATATTACTATGCTTATTAATAATAAAATATACATGTTTTTATGAGATCATTATCAGATATAATTTCATCCAAAGCTTGCACTTGAAATAACATAAATGTAAACATATGAATGTAATTACATATGTATAATAGAAGTTAAATACGTGTAATTAATGCCTGTTTTAAGTTTATAGGTAATTAGTTATACAAAAATTTATATCGATTAAAAATATTTTATAACTAATAATTTTAATTTCACAGTTTTATAGTTGATACAAATCACAAGAAGCTGCATATTGTAAATAAACTAATTTTCTAACCTTTGTCACAACATGGACAACAATTTCTGCATAATTATCAATATTGTTATTTGATGAAATATAGAACATACAATTGTAATTTTTCCTATTGTATAAAGTTGAATTAATTTTGCAATAAATTAAACTTACTCTTTTTGATGAACGATATATAGAAGAAGCAACAGGACCCACAAGGGTTGGTTGTACAGTATTTATATCGCCTACATAGAAAATTGGGCGACTGGCACTCCGTAGACCCTGTTAAGTATGTTTTATTTCTAATTAAACAAGATCATATAGTGACCGATATAATATTTATCACTTAAGATTGATCACAAAGATCATGCTTTTCTTATAAGTATTGTAATATTATCTTAACTAAATCACAATTTATTGAACGTTAATTACTGTCTCTCTAAGGGTCTTTTTTAATATTACCTTTTTTTATTGAATATTTCATTTCAGAAAAAAATAAAAGCTATTATCATACGATTATCATAAAATATACCATTGTAAAATAGATTTTGAAATATTAATTAGTGGTTTTATATTATAAATATATTTTTTAATTATTTCTTAAAATTAAACAATAATTTCTATTTACCTGATAACCATGTTCCAATTCAGTGTAAGACATGTCAGAACGGGGTTCATTGAGGAAAAAAACTTGTTCAACTTTGATTTAGAAAACCTACTAAATCCTGTAACAATTAAATATATTGATTTTCCACTTTCAACTTATAAATAATAAAGTATTACATTTGCTTTCAATACGTTAGTTATACCTAACAACTGATATAAAGATTTGTTCAATAAACTATTATAAACGTTATTTAACATGATTAGAAATTAATTGTGTTAACTTCTTTTAATTTGTTAAATTTACGTATGCTCGTTAGATACGTTGATAAAAATGTAACTGAAAAAGGTAACCTCGACAATTGATTCTGCATTGTTTATAGAAATTTGAATTTAATCCATAATAGAAATAGAATTTAATCATTTGAAGCTGTAAAAGAAAATTAAAAATACTCGAATTACATTTTAACTTCGTATATTATAGATTCAAATATATAATTTGACTTCTATATCATGATTACGCCAAACTCCTTCATTAAACTCACCGATTTAAGGTTTAAATTAGCGTTAAATTACGGCACAAAGAATAACAATAACAAATGAATAAACAATGTTTAACTCCTGATCGATTTTAAAATTTTTATCAGTGCTCTTCAAGTTCAGACATCTTGTCAAACTTGAATCTCGATCTCTCGTATCGTTGAAATGTACTACGCATCCGGTTTGAATGAAATATAACACGGGTGTTTAAATAATATGCAATGATAAACTACTAACACACGTAAATCAGTTTTTTCAATCTTAAGCTACTAAGAATTCGGAACTGATATAAATAAGTTATAAACGTCTCTTATATTGTGCATTAACTTTATTTCAATATCATTTATAAAACGTTATTGCATATTTACATTGTAATCGTTTCATATCAATTTGGGGTTCATTCATTACTTATTTTGCACGGTGAATTTTGTATACTTGAACAATAAAATTCAATTGAGCAAAATAATATTCGTACATTATATGTGTCTAGATTATTTGTGAAAAAATATTAACATATCAACTATATCCGCCTTTATTAAAAAATCAATAACTAAATCAAAATTATTTTCAACTGTGAAATCAAAAGATTATTATATATTGTCAATATTTCAGTATTGTCAATAAATTTTGAAAATGTTGAAGTATTCACAATACATATTGAATACCTAAAGTCTGCATAAAATTTGTATATAATTTTTAATTGAATTTCTTCTATGTAACTTAAATAACAACATTGGTAAATTTAATTAAGCTGTTTGCTTATCATTATTTACGTTATTTCACTTCTAACTTTTAAATAAAAAGGATAAATACGTAAGTTCTAATGTAATAAGAAGAGAATTATATACAAAAATTAAAATTAAAGAAAATGAAGCAAAAATTGTACAACACTTACGCGTATAATAACGGAATATTTGATAAATATGTTTACAAATATGGTACATATTATGTATAAAAAGGATAAGAAAAATATATTAAAAATTTAACAACCTTGAATATAAATAAAATACAATAATTTTAAGTCCACAGTAATTAATTTTGTTTTACTAAAACTTCCAACATTAAAATAAAATGTATAAATTATGAATGTCTATTGACAGTAGTCAATATCATATTTCATTATGTTATTGCACTAGGTTTGATTTTTTTAAATTAACCATAGCTCATTGACTGGTCTTTATAGACAATATCTATAAGATAACAATATCATGAAATCAACGAGATAGCAAAGTGATTCATTAATTATGGACTATAAATAGTTTATGTAAAGTTATAAAAGTTAGTCGTTAAAACGCGTACGTTTTAATAATGCGAAAATTCGTATGCAAAATTTGTACTAATATCTTATGCATGTAAGTATTATCAATGACATTATTTTTTGCCACTGACTATTTATAGTCATTTCTTTGAGCCAAACGAAGATTGAATTTTTAAGATTCATTTAGCTGAAGGAATGATATCAGTTTTTTCTTAATGTTTGTATTCTATTTACTATCAGCCCATTGGCCAGACATTAACCGTCATTGCGATTTCATTGACACGAGTTTTCGTGAACGTGCTCGTGCTTCTGTACGAATATTCGTATATTCGAACCAAAGAATATTAGGAATTAACGTCGTATCACGTAATAGTAAATACTCCGATATCCGCCTGAAAATACAGTATTATATTCAGTAAATATGATATTTTCATTTTGTAATAGAGATAATAAAAATGAATAATGTACCATGAAACAATCATAGGAAACATTGGTGTAAGGACAACATGCGTAACTATGAACCATACTATTCCCAATATAATTCCTACAAATGCACCACACAGAACTTGAGAAATAGAATGATACAATAAGTAAACCCTACTGTAAGTCACTAAAATAGCAGTAATTATAGAAGCAGCTATAATGGTAATTCTCCAAAATCTTTCTAAAATACTGCTATTATTGTTATAATGTAACCTAGAACAAAAATTTAAGAAATATAATAATTGTAATAGGTGTAATTATTATATATATTAAGAAAACAGAAGTAAATTACCTGATGCATATAAAAAGTGTGATATATGCAGCAAAAAACCACATAAATTGTGCATGCATTGATGGCATACCATATTCAACATAAACACTATCTCGTCTCATTGGTCTTGCTTCGCAAATTGTATGTTTCAATATAAAATTTATAAATTCATTAATTATAACTCCACTAAAAAATGCAATCTAAAAAAATCAAAAGCATGTGTTAGAAATAAAAGGACAGTATTAAATGCATATTTTTAATGCCTTCAAAATGTTTACTCACCGTGTGTAAGTCTCTTCTAAAGAGAATCAAAGTTATGAAACCAGTTATAATAGCAAATGGTATCAAACTTATTAGAGCTAATAGTTTTCCAAATACATCACCTGAAAATAAATGAATATTTAAAACAAAATTCAAACAGAAACACTATACAAATATTGTTTTAAAATATATATAAACATCTGAAGATAACAAAATTTTTAATTTCTCATATTATTCAGCAAATTACATACATATTATAATATGAATATTGTATTGTATTTTATTTTCAACTTTAAAAATACATGCACAAATGTCAAATAGATGAAAATTATTAAAATATGTATGATAATATAAGACAAAGTATTTGTGTATGGTATATGTATAATTTTATTAGAAAATAAAGAACAAAAATAAAAACAGTAAACCTAGTAGAAATTATGCTGGAATTATAAAAAATACTTGCCTCGGGGATATTCGACTAAAGTAAGAGATAAAGGAATCCATTCTGGATTTTCGATAGTATCTATGAGACGTGATTTAACTTCATGAAACAATTCGTCGTCAAACGATGCCATGTTATCGAAATTTTTGAAGTGACCATAACTCGGACAACTCACCGCGCAGCAACAATCATGGAAACTACGGTTACATCTGGTACATCTTGTACTGTAATGGAAACCGAGGATTTCCCTGAAATGTCGAGGTGCTCAAATCATTTTTTAGGGGGTGCAATGTCTTGTAAAACGAAGTGTATTATAATAAAAAATCTTTATTTGAATAAATAAGACAAATTCATACATTGATATTTTATTACGCGTGTCTTTCTTCGCGTTGCATATGATGTACACTTTATGTAGTTGGATGCATCTATCTGTTGCCTTTCTGGTTGCTTTTTACTTCGTGGTCATATACATGGCGAATAATAATACATGTATGAATGGTAAAAAAGATCATTTTGAAAATGAATATAATAAAATATATAAAACATAACTATATATAACGAAAAAAATATAACTAAGTATACAGAATAAAAAAAAAGCTATTCTCCAAACTGCACTCTTTTGCATATAAAATTGCAGCAGTAACTCATAGTAGATTTTACAAAATTGTGAAGAACTTGTTCGATCTCCTGAAAAATTGTTTGGAAACAAGTATTCAAATTTAAAATTGTTTAAAAATCAATAGTTTGTGAGATATTTTAAGTTCAGAAGAGAGAAACGTATTTTTAAAATGTTTATCAAAGAATAATAATTCACGAAACTATCTGCCAACTAGGTATATGTACTTTGAGTTACTTTGACGCTTGCGTGTTGCTTTTGATTATGAACGTGTAGGACCAATTAAAGCAGGCTGCACAGCATGAACGAAAATTCATGGCTTGGTACTAAATTTCTCTCGCTGAATAACGTGTATAAAAACATATAATATATTTATAAATATATGTTATAATCGCATTAATAAATGTTTATAATGTATTATATTTGTTGCATTATTATATCCTATATTTTACGTTGCGAGTATAATACATAAAAGTGTTGCAATCGGTTATGTTATTGTTTGGCAATGTTTCTGAATTTTAGGATATAAGATACATGTTCGAAATACCCAAGCTAGTGACTTAAAAAGAGAAGTCACTATTTGAGAATAGTGCATAACACGTTTATACGTTTCGTACTGCGCAAGAAGCGGGAGAGGTAGCAAATCGGAGAGTTGCGTGCTGTTTTATTCGGTGTTTGCTTCCTGTTTGTGGTATGAATTTTAGTTACGATGTGATATAATTTACTTTTCCTTTGAGTTTACGTTTAATTTCTTTACTGTTTTTTATATTTTCCAGAATTTCATAAAAAACTGCGTTTATCTTACGTTTGACGAGGTCTTACGTGCTTGTGCACCCGACAAACATTTTTTAGACTATATAATGGGTTAATATTTTAGGTAATGTACAACTCTTTGTGTATTTCATTGCATATTATGAATTCAGCATAATTGTTGCATCTTACAAAAAGTGTAATATTAACTTCATGAATTTTACAATAAATGTTCTACTTATGTGTCATTATTGTTAGTTGTGTATATATTATTCTGTTTGTAGCTTTCATATTGGAATGTTATATGACAGCTTATAAAACACATGGCAGACCAGAACAGTACAAATTGTGATGCACTTTGTGCAAATGATGAAGTTGAAATTGAAAGTCTAAACAAGAGGTTGTTACAGTTATTGTCTGTGACGAAAAGTCCATCAAAAGCTGATGTTAAAAGTAGCACATCTCAGCCATTGTGTAATATTAATAATGATAGTAGTGACAGCCTTAGAGATGAAACTAAAGCATCTAATTCACAGATGTTTAGTCATTATAAATATGATTGTTCCTTTTTACATCATGATGCGCCAGTTAATTTGTCTACTGTACCAAATTATCTACCACCCATTGGTGTATTTTGGGACATAGAAAATTGTCATGTTAGTATTCAGATTAAACTTTAAAACTGTGAATAAAATTTTTAATATTTTATATTAAAAAAATAATCATTCTAGGAATTATATTAAATATATGATCATTGCAGGTTCCGAAAGGAAGGTCTGCCATAGCTGCAACACAAGTAATTAGGGAAAAATTTTTTAGTGGTTATAGGGAAGCAGAATTTATTGTGGTATGTGATGTTTGTAAAGAAAATAGTCAAGTTGTAAAAGAATTGAATGATGCTCAGGTAAATTTGTTAAGAATATATTCAGTAACTGATTTTAGATTCTTCTACTATATATTATATACATATATATATATGTTACATTTCATTATCTTAGGTCAATCTAATACATGTTGCGAAAAGATGTAAAAATGCTGCTGATGAGAAACTTAAGCAATCTATTAGGAGATTTGCTGACATTCATGGAAGTCCGGCAGCTGTAATTTTAATATCTTGTGATATTAATTTTGCTGCGGATCTTAGTGATTTACGTTACAGAAAGAAAATTCATGTGATACTTTTACATATGAAGAATACATCTGAAGCATTAATAGTATGTGCTAATGAGCATTATGATTTTTTAGAACTTATGGAATCACTACCGTCCAGGACTGTAAAGGTAAATTAATTAAAAATTCAGTTTCTTCTTCTATGTTCCTTTTACGTTTTTATTGAAAAACAAAAATGGGTGGCTGTAACTTTATTTTTATGTAGTGCAACATTCTTATGGATTACTATTTATGTTTGCAATTTGTTATTAAAATACTTGTGTCTGTAATAGCATGCTATGGAATATTAAATATCTCATTTATCTTTAATTGTATGAAAAACGGCTTTCAGGTTGCTGTACATTATGACCTACTAGTTAGCAACCTTCCTGAAGATCAGAATGTTGTATCCATTAAACGTCGTCTAAAGCAATTATCTGAAAATTGTGGTGGCCGAGTAGTAGAAATCCAATCAAGTACCGCAATTGTGCGCTTTACTTCAAAAATCTTTGCTATCAGGTACATGCTCATATTGATGTCTCATTTTGTATCAATTATATCTATGCAATGTGCTAATTAATGATATTTCAAAATATGCTTATGCTTAAAGAGAAATATTTGATTACAATATTTTTATTTTAAATACGATCATGGCATTCAAATAAATGATAACCATAAATCCATTATTTGAATAAACCGCCTCTTGTGACCAATAAGACACTTCTAGTTACAGATATTCTATTGGTCTGTTTAGCATTAATGGAAAAAACGGTCCTGATAGTAGTAGGGATAAGTACATAAATAAGGTAGAATTCAAACAAAGGACAGCAATGTAACGAACATAGTGGCACTGTAGGAAACTTATAATTTTGATTCGTATAACGTATTTCATGTATGTGTGCAATAGAATTTAGTGTTAAAATATTAATATTCTCTGGTATATTATTATTATTTATCGTTTTATTTATTTATATTATATTATAATGTTGACATAATCTAATGATTTTATTTACTTGTAAGGTAAGTTGAAAATACAAAGATATATTTAACAACAGTTAATCCAGTCTGCGAAATTAAGAATTTAACAAATTATTAAATAAAAATGTATAAAGTTTCTTTGAAAAATTAACCGATTTCAATTTGTATCATAAATATATTAAGTGAAATCTTCAAGGTCATTTATAGACCAAATGATTGGGCCATTGTAATTACAATAGTCAACTATGCTTAATAACAATGTGACTTTTTTTGTAGGGCTCAGAAACGTATGGATGGCGAGATTGTCCTTGGTTCGAAAATTTGTGTAAAATTTCAAAAAGAGAAAAGGAATAATTTTCATAAAATTCAAGGTATTTCTGTTATATGTTTTGTTTGTTGTCTTCTTTTTTCTTTGGAAGTTCTATTATGTTATTGAAAAAAACTTAATAATGTATCTTTATAATTCCAGGAAATTCTACAGGAAAGAATACTTCTATAAGTGAATCAGAAATTGTTACTAGTTCTCCTAAACACATGTATAGTGCGAGCGCTTCGTTAGCGGCTGGGAGAGCCCTTCATATTCCACATTATCAGTCTTCGTCACCAGTTATTGGAGCATATTCCGGATGGAGTGCTCACTGTGCTCCTGTTCCAGCGCCACCAGGGTAATTTCAAATTTTCAAGTTACACTTCGGTGTAACGGTAGATTTCTTTTAGATAAAGATGGTAATGATGAAATGCCTAAACTGGAAAATTTTCAAATCCTTGAATGTTCTTAATTATTACCATAGTTGTTAGTGTATACAGACAGTAGTACAAATGATGAAAATCCGAGAGAGAGTCTTGGAGTCGCAAGTAGACACTGTCCTTGTTCGATTCGGACAATGACGTTAAAGAAGCTTTGATCTTATCTGATTTAATATTTATAAAAAAATAGTAACATTTGTTATTAATGTTTGATAACTAAACATTCTTCCATATTCTTTTTTCGCAGAATGATACAACCGCCATCTATTTTTGTTGGGAGACCATATTCGAATAATAATAATGTAAGTTTTAATAGAAATTACAATGAATTAACAAGGGTCCAATCTCCACTGCTTTGGCAAATTTCTGGTTCTCAACAATTTAGTCATATGTGGGAAGAACAGTATAAAGTATGTAATTTTATGAAAATCGATTTTATAGAGTAACGTATATGATTATTATTATTTTTGCATGAATTAATAATTTTAAGGTGGAAAAGACAAAAGTACTTAGTAGAAGGATTCATATCCCGCAGGCTCGGGATAATGGAGTAACGAGTAATACATCTTCTCGTACTCCTGAGAATTTAAGACGTATTAGAGGAACGCACACGTCTTTTGTTCAGCCTCCTGAATGGACTGGATCAAGACAACAACATCCTTCATTAAATACTTCGTCAAGTTTCAATGGAACTGGTAAATATCTTATTTTCCTATTGTAGCTTTTTTAAATTCAAGACCATAATAACCACCTGTTTTTGTCATTTTATAGGTCATGCTCAGCCAAATTTTAATCGTCGTAGTCCATCTCCATTGTGTGACTTGCAACCAAGAGAACGACAACAATGGAATGGACAGGTATAGTTATTCAAATCTGTTCTAATGTTAATACATATGTATTTCATAATATAATTTTTGTTTAAGAATCAACACTCTGTACCTACACGAAGTTCTAGAACGCCTTCACCTTATGAGAATACAGTACAAACAGCAAATCAACAAAACAGTCATACTTCACCTTATCATTTAGGTGATACAGAAAGTGAAGAAGTTGAGGTATAACTTATGTTTCTTTAATTTTTCATTACTGTCAAAAAACCTATAATTACTTGTCTTTTTTTTTTTTTGTGTTTCAGAAATTTTTCAATCCAATAAATAATCATAATGGAAGTTCGGTGAGCAACGAAACGTGTACACCTATCGAATTGCAAGTAACTAATTTAGACCAAAGTATTAATCCAAAAAAAATGCGACACATGCTTGCCTCTATTTTCTTAGAACACGTGATGGTAAATAATTATCGAGTCATATCGTTACTAATGTAAATAATTTTCAACTCAATAATAATTTCATTCTGTATTTTTTTAGGTGTTAAATGTTTCTATGTTTACGCAATCTGATGGTAACTTTGCAGCAAGCGTTAAAGTACCTTCTTTGTCAGATGCGCAGTACGCAATTTCTCAATTACATCGTCGTAAAGTAGGATATAAACGTATTTTAATAGCGTATGCTCACAGCGGTAGAGCAAGTCCTCAAGTTGTGCGAGCACAAATCGTAATGTTGTTGCAAGAAGTACCAGGCCATAAACTTCCACTTTTTAAATTTCGAGAAATGTACGAGTGTCGTTTTATGATTTCCATCAGCGTCTCCGAATTGTATAAAATGAAAGATGTTTGTATTGTGACGGAAGATCCTGGCGGTAGAATGGTATCACTCAATCCAGATCACAGGAACACTCCATCGCCATGTTTCAATACTACAACTCAGGTATTTTAAATTCGATATTTTACTGTGTAAATACTATACAAATTTTAAATTTACAATGATGCATATCAAGCCGAGTTCGAGTTTTTCCAGTAAAAGTAGAGTCATTATTCCTTTTACTGTTGAGAATCAGTGACGATAATCCGAAGCGTTGAAAATCTTCTGAAATGAAAATTTATACTATAGTAATTCATAAATATATTTGTACAAATTATAAAATACATATTTAACTATCAGGAGGAACAAGTAGAGCTACCCTATTGTACTATTCATACGTTAAAACCGTGGTCTGATAAAGGATGGGCTGAACAAAAAGTAGCGTCGCTTCCAAACGTGAAAATTTCGCTGAAAGTTCTTGATCCACGTATACATCAATTGCTGACGATGCATAATGGAAGTTTACCATTGCCTAGGTATCTATTACAAGTATTTTCATATTATATTTCAGTATCTTTATTTATTGATGAATTATATATTTATGATAAATTTCTTCAGTTTGCCAAATTGTTACGAAGCTGAATTTAAAGAAAAATTACAAGTCTGTGAAAATGGAGTACCTTTAGAACACTTAGTATCTTGCTTATCATGTGTTGAATTAAAACAGGGTATTGGTAGTGTGAAATACCTTATTTGGACTGGGAATAAAACTCACGATAATAATCATGAAGGTAAGTAATTAGTTAATAATACATTAATGATAGAATTTAAATTATTGATCGTTTCAGAAAACAAGTGTGTGAGTCCTCCTCTTGCAAATCAATTAGCACTGTTTAGTCGTGAATTAGTTGATTTATTAAAAACTGCTCCACATTGCCAATTGCCATTTAATAGATTTATACCTGCATACCATCATCATTTTGGAAGGCAATGCAGGGTTGCTGATTATGGGTTCACTAAACTTATCGATTTATTAGAAGCTCTTACTCATACAGTGCAGGTAAATTAAAAAAGGTTCCAAGCTTGTTAAGAATCATTTACATCTGAACTGTTTATTTTAGGTAATGGGCGAAGGAAATAATCGTGTAGTAACATTATCGCATCGTGCACAAGTACGTCGTTTTACGTCAGATCTATTAAGAGTTTTAAAGTCCAAAGCTAGTAAACAAGTAGCACTCTCAGAATTTCCAAGTGTTTATTCCAGAGTAATAGGTAAAGATTTCTTTTTTAGACTTTCTCAAATGTTGTGAAGGTAAAACATAAAAATATTTTATACAGCTAAACCGTGGGATATTGTGGATTATGGTGTATGCGAAATTGAAGATATTCTTAGTGAGGTATCAGAAAATACTGTTGTGGTTACTACGATTAGTGGTGGAGATAAAATGATAGCTATTCCTAAACGGGAACAAACAGCGGAAGAAATTGAACGAACAAAACAATTCGCTGTCGAGGTAAAATATAAATACTTTAAAAATATTGTAAGAAAATCAATTTGATTATTATAGCCATGCATTCGCTTTCGCTCAGGTAATAGAACTACTGCGGCACGCTCCTCAATGTAGAATGCAATTCAATAAATTTGTACCATCGTATCATCACCATTTCGGCCATCAGTGTCGCGTATCAGATTATGGGTTCACTAAATTAATCGAATTATTTGAAGCTATACCAGAAGTAGTTAAAATAGAAGATGACAATTCTGGCGAAAGACAAATTTCTTTAACTGAAAAAGAAGGCCTTCGCGTACTTTCTGAGCAAATATCAAAGTTAGTTACGCGATCAAAAGGTTGTCTTAACATTACAAGCATCGCTCAACATTTCTTAAGACAATTTGGTTATGCCTTAAAACCAGAATTATTCGGATGCACGTCCATATTGCAACTTATGCAAAAACTTGGAAACACCGTAAAGGTATAAAGGTGAAACAAATTATAAGTTTATTCCTATATTGAAATAATGTGTTTATAATCTGTTAATTATGTAGATTATGCATCTGACAACTGGACCTGCAATTGTAATGATAAACAAGTCTCATTTACAACAACTGACTTTACAATGTCGTCGGTTGTTAATGGATAAAGCACAAAATAAAATGCCACTTAAGGAGTTTCAGCAATTATATATTCAGTATTACTTAAAATCGTGTAATGTAGATGAACTGAAACAAAACTTGTCCAATGTTGTTCAAGTAAGTTACAATTTTATTTGGTCAGGTAACTATTTTTGTAAAGAATTTACAAAGTTACACGGATACAATTTCAGTTTACAACGGTGAACGATGAAGAACTTATACAACTTACTTCGTTACATTCTTTCGCTTGTAATTTATATCGAGTCATGATGAATCATGGTGGAACATTGAAATTCTCACAGTTTGAGACTGCATATTTATCTACTATAGGTTCTGTCTGCAAACCTGCAGAGTATGGTTTTCCAACAATTTTTTCACTCCT
Source organism: Megachile lagopoda (assembly GCA_036983795.1). NCBI lineage: Eukaryota > Metazoa > Arthropoda > Insecta > Hymenoptera > Megachilidae > Megachile > Megachile lagopoda. The sequence continues at coordinate 10,243,704 of CM072798.1, forward strand.
GCAGGCTTTACCTTGTACAGTAACGATAAAATTATCACGGCGAAAAAAGTATATTATATATCTGAACAAGAACATAGCTGGTAAGTAAACGATACATATATAATTACATTACAAATTCATTTAGTTACAGAAATTTAAATTTATTTCATGAACAGTTGCTGGTATGCCATTACCACCAACTTATACATCAGCATCATCGTATCGTGATACGGATTCTAGTAACGAATCGTTTGAAAGCGATTCGTCTTTTCGTATTAACGTTTCTAGTAATTCAATTACAACAGAGGAGCGTGTAAAATGGGCAGGACAAGCTATTGAGAATCAAAGTTCTTGGAAACAGACGGATGAGAATAATTTATGGTCGAAAGAATCCGAAAGATCATGGAAATCATCAGCTTCAGAAAATCAGTTAGGTAGTTGGTCGTTACAAGAAAATGGAAGCGAAAGTTTTATTAAAAATTTAATGCATACATCAATTATATCGCGTGGTTTTCCACCTCCACCTCCTAAACCAGATTCTCCACCTGAGGTATTTGTTTTTAAACTTTAATAAAATATGTTGTCTGTATATACTTTTTATTTATATATAATATATAAATTGCAGGAAAATTTGAACAAAAACCAATGGGATTCATCAGTTTGGATGACTCCAACAAAGTTTATGTATTCACAGGATGAACATCCTACTAATGTTCAGGTAAATATTACTAATTTTATCGATCGTTTAACAAATTCTGATATAATTTTATTATCTTCTTCGTTAACAGGTTCCCCCTATCACATTACCTCCTTCTTGGAATCAACTTGTGTCCAGTGATAGTGCATGCAGTTTACTATCACCAACAAAAAATTTATTACCAGCTGCAGCAAATCCTTTAAACCCACGTACTTCACCCTACTATTCCTCTAAACTTAATTTAGTTGTCGCTCCTCATCCTTCTGAGTTGCCACTACCTTCGTTATCTTTAACTCCTAAGAAAAATGTTATATCCAATGAAACTTCCATAAAGAAATCAGAAAATATTGTTAATAATTCAGCAGAAGAAATGACTCTTAAAAACAATGGAAATGATAGCAATAGCGTGGAAGATGATAACGATAAGGAAAAATACAATACTCCTGTAAAGCAATGTAAGTAGTACATGATTTTCAATAATTGTCATTTATATACGTAATCGTACATGGCACGTCTAGGAGAACAAAACATGATTTTTGCAGCGTTTACGAGTAAACGTCGTTTAGCTGCTCAGTTTAATCGACCTATTGAGTCGTGAAGAATAAAGTGAAGTAGGAAAAAGTGTACAAACGCATCAAGTACGCTAAAGAAGTGAAGATTACTGGCATCGAAAACATCATGTAGTGTGTTGATATAATTAATAAAGGAGGAATTTATAGCATCTCGGTAGGCTGTCACACAGCGGGTCAGTACCTACACACCATTCCTCCGAATGATGGTAGGTACCCCTCATTTATATTTAAAAACATACGGTAGTAATATATCGATTTGATACATACAGAATAAAAGAACAGAATTTATTTTCAAGAAGTATGAAAATATACATATATATATATATATAAATATCTATATACTAAGTGATTATAATTTCTGATTATGAAAATATAAGTGTGCGGCGTTTATACCGAGTGATATACACTGATTGTATTATGTATCAAATTCATGTAGCATTTTTCATACTGTGATATAGAATAGAAAGTGCAAATGATATGTAATGATACACAAGAACAAAAATTGATAAATGGGTAATAATTGTACACCTCTCATAGGATTGGGTCAAAATTCTATAGTAAATTTTACTTATTTCATTATACTAAATACATCATTTGAACGTAAACCGGATGATATTTTGAAAATAAAATTTCTTTTATCATATACACGAATATTAGATACTCATTTATATTTTATAATATTATATAACAAAATACGTATCAATTCAAATTTTATTGGCTCAACCCTATCCGTAAATTATTGGGAAAAGCGAATTGTATTCAAATATTGAAGATCGTTAAAATTATCTAGATGATAATGTTATTAACAATTACAACATTGAATGCAATTCATTTTTTATCGTGTATACATTCTACTTTGTATTTTTAATTGTACAATTATTTTTCTCATTCGTGTCAGAAATTTTCTTTCACTATTATCTGTTCATTTTTATAGCATACATGATTTAATTATATCATGAATGATTGTGTATGATATTTTGAAATGTTATGCTATTTTGTTGTATACATGGAAATATTTTTAAGAAAATATTTATTGAACTTAATATAATAGTCACTATTAACTGAAAATCATAAAAATGGAACAACCGTATATTGTTTATAAAGTGAAATTTTTATTGAAACTAATCTGCTAAAAACATGACAAGTAATAAATGTTTTATCAAATATCAGACAACCGAAAGAATGCAACAATTGCATCGATCAGATGTTGTAGCATCCAATGTTACTTTTAGTAATGATACTATTTTGTGAAAATGTTTTCTATTTTCAGTATCAAGTGAGAAAGATTAGAAAAAAAGAGATATAATGATGTTCATTATTTAGAAAAGTACGTGATTAGTAGATCTAATGCATGATGCAAGTGAATCTTTTTGAATTGTATGTAAATGATCTCATATTTTACTTTATTTTTAAAATGCGTTTTATCGGGAATATTATTATGTGTACAATTTCGAAAGCGCGAGGGAGCCTGAATCAGAAATATTAGTTATGCATTGCTAGATTTATGCACAATAGTTGCCACGTCAAATTGTATTCCAAATTCGGTACATTGCCAAAAATTTAAAAGTATAACGATAAATCGATCCATTGGTATTAAATTTATATAATTCATTAAACGACAATCATACATTAGTATTTTAGTATTTTAGGCTTCCTAAATTCAGTTTCTATTTATTTAAATCGAATGAAGTAATTTTGTTATGTATTACTATATTTATTACGTAGGAATGAATTCTATTGTATTTTATATTTATATGAAAAGAATGATAATTTTTACCTTTGCTTTTTAACTTCCATAAATATTCCAGTTTATATTTTCTATTAGTCACAGTATTTTTGTTATATTTCGAAACATGTTTATTATATAAATTCAATTCTATGGATACTTATAATTTATGGCACATTTTTTATCTATACATGTATAGCGTGTAATATCATTCTGACTAATAGAAAATTAAATTGGTCCTTATGCAAGAAATATCAAAATAAGATGTAATAATTTTATAAAAAGATTTTATTGTAATAACAAATATAAACAAAATTGTAAAGTATAAATAATAATTGGAATATTCTAAACAAGTATTTAATAAAATAATTTGTTACACATGTACAATAGATTGTTTTGATATATTGTTAAAATAAGAAATTAATAAAAACAAATTAGTTAAGAAACATGGAAATTACACCTTTTGTCATATATATTTTAACATTAATCATATAGTAATTGTCACAAAAAAAAAAAACTGAACACAGTTTCAAATTTTATAAATTAATTTATTTTATGTATTACAGAGTATCTATACAATGATGCAAACACAGTTTTATCAGAAACTGAGATATATGTGTTACATCAATTAACAATCTATGCATATTTATTATTCATACCACTACCAACAGGACCATGTCTTCGTTCCCAAATCATACGGTGCTTTTGTTTCATAAATGCACTGCGTGCATCAAGTTTTATACCCAGATCACCATCTATGTTTCAATAAAATATCATAGTTAAACGATTTCTATAGTTCTTGCTATGAACATATTCTTATTTAACAGTAAACAAATTATATAACATTTAATGTATTAGACAGTAGTTTATTGAATTTAATAAACTCACATTTTATGAACCAGGCATTGGCTGCATCTTCATAAGTTTTATATAAATCACCACAAACGGTTTTTCTATCTTCACCATGTACCCAACAACAATGTTCATAGCGATTTCTTAATATACTAAGTATTTCATCTTCCACCATTCTAACAAAAAAATGTAACAGAAGAAATATGATAGTACAGGAAAAAAGATCATAAAAGCCAGTTAAATACATGTGATTAGAAAGATACTTTACATAGGAATTTATTATAAAATAATAAACTTACTTATCACGTAAAAATTGTGAATTTGCTTCCTGGATACAAACTATGTCGAGTTCATGACATTCATCAATTGTTGGAACTCGGCGAAATTTTTGATGATACCAGGGATACTTTTTTTGATTTGGTAGAACAATATTTTCTGTCAACAATAAAAAATGTAAGGTGTCAACGATTATTTCTTTCTATATTTAATATAATAATAACATAACCAAATGGTCGATTAGATAATACCTCGGAAATATTCGACTGGTGCATCCAGAACATAAATTACTCTTTTTAAAAACCGACCGACTGGATTTGGTTCTGAATCCATGTCGATGCGAAGTTAATTCACTGAACACAAATGAAAAAAGAAGTTATTTAATACATTAATAGCTTATTTGAAATTATAGGTTCCTTTCCGTGGTCCAAGGACCATGGAATAAGTACTTTTAAAAAAGTCCACCATCTAACTAGTTACTATCAACTGTCTAACGCATCAATAATAATTTTCAGTCATTATAAGTGTAGTATTTATTTCTTTATTTAATATTCCTATTCCTTTCTTCTGTTATCATCTTCTTTAAAATTTAATGAATATATTTAACAAATATATGTACTTTTTTTTAATTCTACGTATTTATGGCCCGCAGTATACATGCTCAGTACTGCAAATTTCCCAAAATTTAATATTCCAAATTCTCAAATTCCTCAGTATATAAATTTCTGAATCTTTATGTTTCTAAAACTTTAAATTTCCAAATTTGAAATACCTAATTTTCTTTCTTCCGTTCTTATAATTTGTCTACTGTATATATGATCGATAAAACAGAAAGTAACACGGTGATATAAATTATGGTGAAGTATTGAAGTCGAATGAAATGCGTAAACTGAATATAATCTATTGTCAAATGAATAATAACATTTTGAATTTAAAGCATATTTTATTTTATACATATATATTATTAGATTTATATAAACAAATAAATAAATGGAACATTTTCTATTTCTAGAAACTTTTTTATACATATTGGTAAACCTGGTTCATCGTCACAGTATAAAAGGAAGTTGCAGGAAGTGCTTCCTCCATTTTCATCGTTGTTAGCAAGATGGTAAGTACCTGTGTCGTGTGGCTTTAAAATAATTGAAGAAATTCGATTATAATCGTGTTCTATCTTAAATATAAAAGAATGTAGTTATTGTAATCATTTTTGTCAATATCACAATGATCTTGAATTTATCTTCAATTAGTAAAATAATTCAAATATCTTAGAATATCATAAAAGCTTACTTCGCATACTGCATGGCGAACATGTGCTTGATTAATATCCGCTGCGTTAAATGATGATTTAGATTAAAAAGTTTATGGTTTTTAACTGAATAACTTTGAAGAAAAGCTCTAGGGCGGTCTGACTCATAAAATAATTATTAATATTTTTATTTTATTATATATTCTATACTTACCATAAAATTTATTGTGTAGTCACATAGAAAATTCAGTGCACCCCGCCATGGGTCTATGGGATTCTATCCCAAGAAAAGATCTCAAAGACATCGTGGTAAAGTTAAGGCCTTTCCTAAAGATGACCCGAGCAAACCAGTTCATCTAACGGCTTTTGTTGGTTATAAGGCTGGTATGACCCACGTGGTGAGAGAAGCCGATCGTCCAGGCTCAAGTGAGTGGATGCAGAATTTCTAACATTTAATATATTTTTTCGATTTCAACATAGTTTTTAATAAAATAATAATCAATAATTTGAATTGCATACAGTTTTGTTACTTATTAACACTGTAGCATATTTTATATTAATCGACACGATGACCATAGTCTGATAAACACAGAAATGTGTTGGTCAACTTTGGTTGCGGTATAGGAGCTGCTTGATATTGTGCAGTATGGTCTAAACCGCAGTGTCGAAAAATAACTCTATGCACTGCTTATGCAGGTAGCAAGGAGGCAAGGCATATTCCATATTCTCGTTGGAACCCATTGGGTGATGAGCATCGAGCTAAACCATGTCTAGCACAGTTCTATACTATTAGATAAATAGTCTTTTTTAATGTAATCTATAATTGCTGTAATTATAATTGTGCATTTTATGTGTTCATAGAGGTAAACAAGAAAGAAATTGTGGAAGCAGTGACTATTCTTGAAACACCACCTATGATTGTGGTTGGTGTAGTTGGATACATTGAAACTCCACATGGTTTACGTGCTCTTACAACAGTTTGGGCTGAACATCTTTCAGAGGACTGTCGTAGGAGATTCTATAAAAACTGGTAAGAGAAACATGTTCCTTTTGAGAAAATTTAATCTAAAAACATATGGAGCTGTTTGTTTTACATTGGTTGTTCTCTGTGAGCATGAAAGGAAAGGTGTAATATATGTTTTAAGATTAAATTTCCTCTACTTGAAAAGGCTCTAGAAATTTAGTACATAAAATTATTATGCAACACCTATTAAAATCAGTTCTAAATTAGCTCTCCGCTCATTTTGATGAGAGCACAAATTTGGATATAGCCAAAAAATGGAATGTTCTTTGAAAGGCTAGCCCAAAAAGTGTGTACAGTCTCCGCTCATTATGAAGAGGCTGGCACGTTACAGATGGATACTAGAGTATAAATGTAAACGGGAAAACAGCCATTACGGTTACTTTTCTACAGGTACAAGAGCAAGAAGAAGGCATTTACAAAGGCTTCCAAAAAATGGCAAGATGATCTTGGTCGTAAATCCATTGAAAGCGATTTTAAAAAGATCATTAAATATTGCAAGGTCGTGCGAATTATTGCTCATACCCAGGTAATTCGTTAAATTATTTATCATGTACATATACATCAATATCAGTTTCTAATCGATTATGTTTTAAAATAGATGAAGCTCTTGAGGCAACGACAGAAGAAAGCTCATATCATGGAAATCCAGTTAAATGGCGGTACCATTGAACAGAAGGTACAGTGGGCACGCGAACATCTTGAGAAACCAGTACCTATTAGTAACGTTTTTGCTCCGGATGAAATGATAGATGTGATAGGTGTGACAAAAGGAAAAGGATATAAAGGTGCGATTAATATTTTTTTTTATATCATAAAATTTTCTTTTAAGAAATGGACTAAATGATGATAAAACATGATTTAAGTTTCTGATTATTTTGAGGATAAAAATCATGCTGCCTTCCTACTGAGGTCCTTAACTATAAAAATTTTATATGATTCGTTTTCACAATCGAAGTGAATGTCACGTATGAAAATGACTGAAAAATGTATAATTTGTTACAGGCGTTACATCACGTTGGCACACGAAGAAGTTGCCACGTAAAACTCACAAGGGTTTGAGGAAAGTTGCTTGTATCGGAGCTTGGCATCCAAGCCGTGTATCCTTCACGGTAGCACGTGCAGGTCAAAAAGGTTACCATCATCGTACAGAAATGAACAAGAAGATTTATAGAATTGGACAAGGAATTCACACGAAGGATGGCAAGGTACATACTGTTATCATTTTTTATACAGAGGTGATTGCCTCCTCCCCTATGTTTGTCTTCCTAATTAATGGAGATTAGTAACATCATAGGAGGCAAAGATAAATAGCTTGGTTCATAGTACCGAATGATACGCTGTTATATCGTACTTTGGATCTCCCAAGCAAGCTACAAATATATATTAATTCAAAAAGAAAATCATAAAAGGTACATCTACTTACATTGCTAATTTAATTCTAGATTGTAAAGAACAATGCATCGACGGAGTACGATCTTACAGAAAAAACGATAACTCCAATGGGCGGTTTTCCTCATTATGGTGAAGTAAATAATGATTTCGTTATGATTAAAGGATGTTGTATGGGACCAAAGAAACGTGTGATCACGTTACGTAAGGTAACTGTTATTAAAAACTTCTCTTTTTTTTTTTACAGTTGTATTTTTAATTTTCTATGATGAATTATTAAAGAGCCAACACATATATATTATGAAATTGAAATGATATTTAATGATAGGACTGATGATCAAAAAGCAATTGAGAGAATAGTTTACAATGAATATGATTATAATAATAATTGGATATTTTTTCAGTCCTTGTTGGTACATACTAAACGAGCTGCGCTGGAGAAGATTAATCTCAAATTCATCGATACCAGCTCCAAATTTGGACATGGTCGCTTCCAGACAGCAGCCGATAAAGTATCATTTATGGGTCAGCTTAAGAAGGATCGCATTCGTGGGGAACAAGCACATGCCACAACCTCGGCACCTGCAGCTGATCCTGCTCTATAAACTTTGTTTTGCATATTATAAGTTATATGCAATAAATAATAAAAAATCTCATGAAATGATAGTTTTTTATTCTTTGAATTTTAAGTTTTACTTTTAAATAGGTCTATCGAGAAATTCTAGTAATTTTTATGAAAATTCCTGGAAGGTATATTGATGTATTGTAATGGATGAATCTCTTTTATATGAAATGCATTTAATATTTTGAAAAAGTAAAATGCAAAAATTTTATGCAAGGAAAAATATTTGGAAATTTGGATCAGGAGAAGATAGTAGTCTTATGTTATACTTATTTAAATCTGTCTTATATGCATATACATACAAGTTGTAAATATATTTAACATACGGAATCATTGTACATATCATTGATACAATTATATACATATTTTAGATTATAAACATAACGTATTTATATGCTGTACAATTTTATTTAATTATTACAATAAGTACAACACATAAAACAATAATAAATACTAATATTGTTACATAATTTGCTATGTATTTATTCTCTCTTCAATACCAAAGAAATGTTCAATAAATTTTATGCTTCTACTTATATGCATCATAAAATGTTCTAATTACATTAAAAAATAAATTACTATATATATTAAATATAAAACTGGAGAAAGTATATAAACAATGATAAATTATAAAAACAATAAAAATAACAAAATGTGTTTCTAGGAAACCGAAGGTGACACGGTACTTGAAACAAATACACAGAGCATAATTTGTTTGGATATGTGTTTGACATTTGTAGTATTTCTCTAGGGAACAGGGAACTCCACTACATTTGAAATTTGAATTAAATGTTTGGCCGATTTAACCTCTAATATAATCTAATAATATTATTAGATGTCTTGCCATTTTTATGTCTTTCATTAAAAAAATTAGTCGACAAACATTTAAAAATTGTGGAGCATTCCATTTCGCTGTTTGTAATTTATCAATGAAGAGAACACGGGCTATTGCGAAAACAAATTTGACGGAAAGAGATAATAAAAATAATGATAAAACGGAAATAAAATCAGAGGTTTTATTAATTTTCTATATAATTCTATAATGAAAAAGCTTTAAAATTTTTTCTTGTAACACAATAATTTTGTAGTTTTTAACTTGCATGTTTTCAAACACCCGATTCTTAATTATTTTCAATTAAATAAATTTTTTCCAGGATTCTGATCGGCACACGGTGGTTCAAAATTTACAAAATGAAAAACAGATTGATACATTGGAACCATCATTAGAAAATATTCAAACTTCTGATCAGAAACAAGAGAGTAAACTTAACTTTAAAAGCCTAAAAAATAGTAAGTCAATTTAAGTAATATTAATATATTTAATGCTATAGTGGTCATCGATGATCAATGACTAGAATTTTATATAACTGTGTAATGCTGATCCAAAATTTTGTTTGAAAATTAATCGATAGCATCATTTACAATTGCAATTCTAAAATGCCTTATTATTATTAATGTAGGACATAAGAGAGTCAATGAGGAACTGGTACCAAATATACCTCCACCAAAAAATAAAGCTAGAGCAGTAGTGGATCTTGAAATGATGAAAGCAGAATTAAAACAACTAGAAGATCCGCCTGTAAGTGCATGGGAGAAAGAACTATCTTCCAGTAGATTGCCATATTCTTTCTTTGATTCTGCTTGCGAAGAATTAGCTCAAAATTTATTAGGTAGCATCAATAGATATTTATTATCTTAATCTTTTATAAATAAACCTTTGTTATTACTAATATATACATTATATTTAGGGAAAGTATTAGTTCGCTGCTTAGAAAATGGCACTGTTTTAAAAGGTAGGATTGTCGAAACAGAAAGTTATTTAGGAACAATTGATAAAGCATCTCATACATATCAAAATAAAGTTACTCCTCGTAATATACCAATGTACATGCCACCTGGTACTATATATGTATATATGACATATGGAATGTACCACTGTTTCAATATATCCAGTCAAGGTGAGTTTGAAAACACTAAAATTTATTTTAATTATCACCTAGGTATGGCATCTATAGTTTCAAATAGTTACAATAAACTTTAAGAAAAAAAAATATTTAGAGTCAGGAAGATATGTGCTAATTAAAGCAGTGGAACCCCTACTTGGTCTTGATTATATGGAATTGTTAAGAAATATAAAGTATGGGAAAAATAGAAAGGAAAATAAACTCGTGGATAATGTTAGATTTTTCAAAAGATATGAACTTTGTAATAGTCCATCCAAGATTTGTATAGCATTTGTTATTGATGAAGATAATTTCAATCAAAAAAAGATTTATGAGTCTGATAATTTATGGATAGAATATGATCCTTATATAAAGTCAACTACTATTGTAGCAGCAGATTCTCATAATGGTGTAAAACCAAAAATGTGCAGATATTATGTATTAGGAAGTTCTAGTGTTACTCAGAGAGATATTAAAGCTGAAGAACATGCTTATGATATTTAAGAATTTGCTCCTTTTATATACTAAACATTATACCATATGCAAATCTCATAGTAAGATTTTAGGTGAGGGGTGTGCTGTTTTGATAAGGGCTGTTGAACCTTTACAAGGTATGGAATACATGAACAATCAACGAATTTCGAAAAAAACATCGAGTACATCTAAAAAGACTTTAAAAGAGTTAAAAACCCATGAGTTGTGTAATGGTCCATCAAAGCTCTGCATGGCTTATCAACTCCATAAAAATCACAGTAAATATTCTTTGTGTACTTGGAAAGGTTTGTGGATTGAAAATGATGACATGGAGGACATCAAAATTGTTAAATGTCGTAGAATAGGAATAGACAATTATGGGGAAGAATGGACCAATAAACCATTAAGGTATTATATTTATGGTAACAAAGCTGTGAGTAAGCGAAATAAAGAAGCAGAATCACTTCTTGGACTGAATTAAATTATAATGTATGCATGTGATCCAAATTTATTTATTTATTTTTTTTATTTGACTTAATATATTCCACGAATTTGTAACATTATGAAATATATATCTTATAGTGTCTTAAGATTATTTCAGTTTTTTATTTCTAAATTTACAAATAATTACAATACATGTATAAAATAATTACTTTCCACATCCAATTAGATATAATACATGTTTTGCTTGTTACAAATAATCATGATAAATAAATGTAACATGTAATAATACATGTTTGGAAATATTTTACAAACAGATAATGATCTATAGTATTCATGCCCATTCCTTCATTACTCTTTCATAATCTTCTTCCTCGATAAACGGTTTGTCTATAGATCTGTAACATTTTAATATAGTTAATGATGAAATGATTTACAAACTCACAATAAAACTTACTCTATCATAAGTTCTCCACAATATAAACATTCAGAAGCTATTAATTCGTCAATATCAGCCTTAATTTGATCTTTTGTGGACAAAGATACAGATGCAACTGATGTTGTATCTTCAGGTCTATTAGAAAGAGCAGTAAGTTGTCTTTGAAGATCAGCTAGTTTTGTTCTCTGACTCATTGATAGCATAGGCGTTAATGCAGCTACGAGACAATCACTATGAAATCTATGTCCACAGGGAAATACGTAAAACGGTCGCAGTAACAGCTGAACATCACAAGTATTACATGTGTCTTTTGCATGTACAAATGTGCATCTGAAAAAGGTTTAATTAAATTGTAACCTTGAATTATTCATTAATATTTTTCTATGTACCTTGTTCTAAACTCTTGTATATCTTTCCTAATAAGTTCAGCTGCCTTTGTAGCTTCTTGCATTTCTTCCTTGAGGTCTTGAATATGTTGATTGTATTCCTATCAACCATAATTTAAAAAAAATACGTAATTATATGCATTTTTAACAAAATGTTTACGTATTATTTATGTAATTATTTCACCTGTAATGAATTGCAAATAGCATCTTTGAAATGATCAATAGTGACAAAATCTGAAAAGAATGGTAATATATCTTCTATTTTAACTATATCACAACTTTTTAAAAATTCCATCGCTTGTTTTATGTCGTCCTTTTCTCGAACCACATGTTCAGCTAAAATTAGAGTGAGTAAGAATTAGATCAAAGTGAAAACTTAATACTTGTATCTGCAATAATTACCAATTTTTAGCCATAATTTTTTTCTCAATTCATAGTCGTGATCAGAAGGCATAGTAGCTATTTGTTTTGCAAGATCAACGCTGATCGTCAAAGCCAAATCGACTGCAGTTGTCCAGAGGCCAAGTAAAGCAGACAATTCTACGCAAGCTTCGGTTAAACCAACTTCCTGACATAATCTTAACGCATAATGCACATCATAATGCACCATATTTATATCTTGCCCTAAAGAAAAGTTGAAGTGTTTTCATTTCGAACATCTTTCTTTTATATTTGGAATTAAAAAATATAGTCTGAAAATTACCTTGAGATCTGATGTAACTCATTAGTTCATCTTGATTATAACGAGCATATAATGATAACAGAAAATTATGAATTGCCTGTTCCATACAGCTTTGCTTATATACACAAAATTCTAGATATCTGATTACTTCTTTTGCCTGTGATGTTAACAAATTTAATAACCATTATGAATTCTAAATACTTGATGTACGAAGAGAACAGAACTTGTAATATCTTACATGCTTTTCATCGCTATTGCAAGATACTAAAACTGGAAGAAGTTTGGATGGTTTTAACATAGAACCCTGTGATATCAATGCGGTCACTGCAGGACGTGGCAATTCTTGCAAAAGAATACCAGAAAATTGATAAAAAAGATCTTTATTATTTTGGCTTTTCAAGACTTCGAGGGCTTCTAGATAATTGTTTTTATACAAATGTTGACGTATTACTTCTTCATAATTGCAATGCATTATGGTTAAACGAATCAGATTATCTTTATCTCCATGACTTGCCATTAAATCGTATATAGTACTGCGGTTCCGTTTTATGCATTCCTGAAGTAAAAATGAACTATGTACAAAAACTTTTTTTTAGATTTCTGTTATAAATTTTAATTAATACCTCAACTTTTGGTATCGCGAGAAAACTATCAAATCGCTTTTGCAGTTCTAAATATTGAGGATCATGTAAATACGATTTATTAGTACTTCGTAATACACCCATTTGATTCATAAATAATTCGGTTACCCATACAACAATCATAGTTATTTGTGTTTTATCCTGTTTTTTCAGTCCTTCAAGTTTCTAAACATAAAATTTATTCGCATTATTTCAAATATTTATATTCAATCAATGTAAAATAACAAATGCAATACCTTTTTAAGGAATGTTTTTAAAGCCTCTATTTGCCATTCTTGAAGGAATTTTAAAGAAATTTCTTCAAACGATGAATGAGTATCTGCATATATAAGAGCACTTTTTTCGTACCTACAAAACAGTAATTAAATAAACTTATCATCATGTCACGAGTATTAGAATTAAAAATTAAACTTACTCTTTATTTTTAAAGAGCATTTCTGCATGTTTTACAAGTACTTGATCTATATATGCTGGATTATTTTTACAATACTGTTTTGCAAGCTCAAATTCACCTTTCTCAACATAAACCTATAAAAAGTAATTTATGATTTATTAAATGAAAAAAAAAAAGAAGAAACATGTTACTAATTGAACCAATTTACCTGCCAAACATTTCTATCTTCTTTATTAACTTTGTATTTAAATACTGCTCTTTCACTGTAAGTCCATATAGAACGAGTTACATAATCTTTAGTGATATTAAGTAATTTTCCAACAGCCTGTAAATATTGAAGCTATCTTTTCAATTGCATTACTTAAATATTAAACAATATCTGCACTTTACAGATTTCATTCTCTGTACATACATCATTATAGATATCCTCGAATATCAATTCCTGGTTTAAAAGGGATATGCCTTTTACACGATCTGTATATAGTAATAGTGCATGAAATTCCGTTAAAACAAATGATAATGGTACAGTAGATGTTTGTGATTTATTAATTCCCATAAGACTTGTTTCGGGGCAAGTTAACATTTGTTGATTAATTAAGACGTTTTTAGGATCTACTTTTGTATCAACCTAAACAAGTTCAAGTAATTTTAATGATATAAAAGTGAATTGTATGTAAAAATAGTAATAAAATATCACCTGAGCATATAATATACCAGTTTCAGTTAACCAACCAAATAATTTTGGTAAAGCACCAAGCGAAGGATAATAAAATTGCATCTTAGAATAAGATAAGGAACTCATTACTTCATTAAAACTTTCTGCAAAAATAATGTTTTTATAGCTATATGAAAATATAGCATAATTAAATATAATTGAGGTAAACAATAAATTTACCTTCTACATTTAAATATTTATTAAATACTTGTTGCAACAAAGGTTTTTCTTCTGGGTTTTGTACTGATCCAATATACTGATAAATTCGCATGAGAGTAGTAACAATAATCATATATTTATCAGTATTTGGTATTTTATGAAACTCCAAACCAGTAATTGGTGGACTACTATCTTTTCCTATATCAAATACCTGAAATATTTAACAAATAATATATAGCATAGTAGCATTGAATACTATTTATATGATAAAATCTGTGCATGATATGAAAATAATTTAGAATACAAAATTTTTAATTTATAATAAATTTTCACTTTTTTATGTTATTCTCTTTTTTTTTAAATTTCAGACACATGTACATACTTGAAGCAAATATTTAAATTATAAAGTATCAATTCTAACTCACCAATCCTTCTACCTCTTTAGTACCATAAAGAGGTAAATAGTTAGGAAGCTTTGGACACAATTAATAATGATATGAGGGAAATGCTTCTACTATTATGAAATGGTAATGTATACTGATAATGATATAATTAAAGATTAGTTTCTGAATTTCAATTATACCTGTCTCCAATATTGTTCCAAACTGGTATTAAATATTTTGTCACCATCTAAACCAATTTCTGTTTCAAAAATGAGACCTTTAGAAGTTCCTAAAAGAATTGGACCTGTAGTAGTCTCCAAAGAATTTTGAAAGTTCCATCCAATAGCAGTAATTTCATGTCCTTTGAATTTGCTTGCCTAAATGAATAAATCTTCAAGATTATAGCTCTTTCAAAATATTCATCTCATTTACCTGTTTTAGTTTTGTTGTTTTCCTGTGCAAATAAAATAATTCAGGCAAGGAGTTATCCTGTGATTTTGGAACTAAAGCTATCAATAAATGATTACCCAAAGGATCAAGAAACATTCCTGCCATTCTCATATTCACTACATATTTAGATATATCAATTTCTGAAATAATTATTCCAAATCAGTTTATATTTTATGTTATTTCTATCATTAAAAGAATACCTTCTCGTGTGTCAGGATTTTTCAAATCAATTCGGAGGAGAATATTGTTAGCCATAGCAATAACAACAATATTATTATTAACAACCAGATGTAAAATTTTATCAGGTGGTAGAAAATTAACTTTTTGTTTTATAAAAATTGGCCCATCATCTTGTAGCTTCATTTGGATAAATCCTGTTGTACTCTGAATGTGATTGATTAATATTAATTGATGTATTTTTGTGTTACGGCCAAAAGTAAAAAGTCACCTTGTTTATATATCAAGATACTTACAATATCAGGACGTATTGGGGGTACATAAACCTGTTTAGATCTTTGAGATGCTTGCTCATACTGATCAAAGATTGATGTCATTTTGCTGATTAATTTAATCCAATCACTAGATTTTGTTTTAAACTTCAAATGTAATTTAAGCACACTGTTATATTATGCTTGTACATAATATTAGAACATGATATTAACTGTCAAAATAACATTATTATAATTACATTTATTGTTATTGTGCACTACTGTGCTTTCATAATTCCACACAACAGGATCTTCCTATAAAATTTTACAGACAGAAATTAACTCGAGTAGTTGAATAATTTATTATTAATGTAATTACATATTACATTGGAATAAACTGCCCTGAATAGCCTACAACTATTATCAATAAATTTGTAATGTTTTGTAGATATTTTGATACTGATAACTTCAATTACTATTAATATTGGTAACAGTGATGCTTACTTGGTGGTGCCATTTTCCCCAGGAGTAACTAGATATATAATACTATGTAATAAATTAATAATGGGCAATCAAGTGCCCTGGTGCCCACAGAAGGGCTCTTGAAGTGAATTGCACGGTACGGTGTGTGCAATAATGAGATACTTCAGATGTACAAGTTTCAAATGCTTTTGGGATTTTGAAAATTTTGAATTTTAGGAACTTGAAGAATTGGAAATTTTAAAAATTTGGGAATTGAAAACTTGAAAATTTGTATATTTGGATATTGGGGAAATGTAGAGATATAGAAATTTTTAGTTTGCAAATTGTATTTTGGAAATTTTTGCAAATTCCTGGATCGTGCCCTCATGGGCACAATTGCCCATCATTGGTACAGATGTTCAGATATCAACTGACATTTTATCTGAAATATCTGTTTAGAAAACGTGGTTTGAAGATCACTGTATCGAAAGATACTTAATAAGCATCAAATAATACGCTGGAAATAATCTTTAAATATCTAACGTTAAAGAAATGGAAAATGAAACTGATCCAGTGGTTAAAGAGGTATGTAAATCAATTTTCCTTTTTTATTTAATCCTTTAATTTTAGGTTATGTGTACAGAGTGTATACATTTTATCACGTATAATGTGAATTTTTATAACTGTAATAAACAAGTTATGACTACTTAATTTTATGATATTCGTATAGATCTATACAATATGTTTGAACATTCCTTATTATGTACATTGTCAACAGTGTTAAATTATTATTTCAAATAAGTATCATGTCTTTAAATGTAAAGAAAAGTAAGATATACGTCTTTCTTTTTAGATTCCAGTGTTTCTCTCAAAAACGCTTGCTGACAAATTATTTATTTTTCAATATCCGGTCCGTCCTGCTGGTGAGGGTTACGATAATGTAACTTTCTTGAAAACTTCAATAAAACCAGAGAATCAGGAAGTTCTTATAGAAGTAGCAATTGATACACAAAGTGTCACTTATGACCATAGTAAAGGAGAGCAAATTGCAATAAATGCAGATGGAGATGCAAAGAGTGATCAGGATGAAGAAGAGAAGGCATTTGATAGGTATATGAAAGAATTTTAAACATAAATTATTTATAGGATCATGTTGCATTCATCAACTTATTTCATGAATGTATTAATTTTATGTTACAGCAATCTCATGGATAAAACAGTATTGCAGTCTTCTCGAGCATTGCCCAATTGTTCAAATTATGCAGTTGGTGTCTTTCAAGATGGTGAATTGCATATTACACCTCTGAAAGGGGTGATTCAAATGCGTCCACAATTCAGTTACCTTGATAAAAGTGATAAACGTGTTAGAGATGAAGCTAAAAATATGGGTGAAGGTATAATCTTTATGTATATCTATAAAAGTTTAATTTAGTTTAATTGCAATGTTCTCTTAATTAAATGTTTATTCTTTTTTATACAGAATTTGATGAAGAAGAGGAAGGTCCAAAACAAGTTAATGTAACTTTTGCTAGACAAAAACCAGAGTTTATGAAAAAGATGCAAGAACAATCTTTTCAGCATCATACCCAAAAAAGTTTAGGAGAAAGATGGATTCATACTAATTATGTTCCAACAAATACTACACAAGCAGAAGTAAGTATTTGTAATTGTTTTGATTTCTATAAGTGAGTGTAATTATTTTTAGTACTTATAATAAATGCATATGTAATTGTAGCTTACCCGTTTGGAAATGTTCTGTTCCACTACAGACGAAACTGTAAATACATTGAATGTATCAACTCGACAATATTTAGAATTACTGGCACCACCAATGAAAGAAGAGATAAGAACAGATATTTCTAGTTGTACAACGTCTCTTAATTATATTAGGACTTTATCTCTTCTTGATCAAATTAGAACTATTATGAAAGATGGTAAGATTATATGCATTAATTTTTTATTATTGTGAACTAATCCTAAAAATTTCTTTTGCAGCCAAAGTTCTATCTTTTGCACAGTTAAGATTAATTATATCACCAGATCAAGAAACATCAGCTGTATTAAAGTATTTGCAACAGGTAGCAGTTTTAGTGCAGGGAAATTGGGTTGTAAATAGTGAACTTCTATATCCAAAGGATACTGTTTCATCGCATAACGGCATTCCCGCAGAACTTATGTGTAGAGCTAGAGATTATGTTGTAAGTGTAGTATACCTTTTAGGACCTAAACAAGATCTTTCAAATATAATAAAAATATGCGATTTCAGTTATTATCCTTCACGGAACATGAATATCTACATAGGAAAACAGTTTCATCAGTTATTAAATTGCATACTGATGAAATTAGGGAAATATTTGCCAATTTAGCTATACATGAACCAAAAAAGGGATGGCATCTAATAATTCCACCCAGTAAAGAATTTAGTGAAAGGTATAACTTCTGTTTTGCCATTTGTCTTTTCAGTTCGATTTACAAAAGAACATAATTTCTTTGATAGGTATCCTGAAATAGCTCAGAGGCAAGAAATGTTTTGGGAAGCTAAACGAAAATATCTTCGTGAAGCTATGGAAGTACAAAGTCAAATTCCGCAACGTCAGAGGCGGAAGTCGAATAGAGAATCAGTTGGATCTGAAAATGAAGAAAGAAATGTTGGACGCGGAAGAAAAACGTTAAGGGATTCTTCTATGTCGGATAATGATAGTGCAACAGAACCAGTGAAACATAAAAAGACTATACGATCTCGTAAAGTATCGGAAACCACGTGACCAAAGTTGATGCGCGATTAAAATGTTTACTTCTACATGTTGTTAACATATTCCAAGTTCCGAAACTACGTACCTAGATTATGTTATTACATACATTGTGTCTGCTTTGATACACTGCCAAAATTTCACAGTATATTTGTATATTTAAATGACTTAAGTCAAATATTTTCTAGTCTCAAGTGACAGATGAAGAAAATAATAGTATCGATATTCAATGATTATTTGTTTAAAAGAAATAGTTCCATAATCTTTACTATTAACAAGTAAGGAAAGAAAGTAGTTCTTGGTTTCTGTATGTCGTTGATAATTGTTAGAATTGATTTTATTTTTAAAAACATTCAAGAATATACAGAAACATGACAAAAGCGTAAAACATAAAGTTTGTTGGTACGTATTACGATGTCACTGGTGAATAAGTGGTTAGATACTGTAAAAAAGGTTCATTTATTATTTCCAAGAGTTACTTCCTGCACATTGTTGATCGATGTTGCACCAAAAGAAATATTGACTGAAAAATGACTGATGTTTTTTATTTTATTAAAAATATTTTTACGAACGAGAAATAGTATGATGTGAAATAAATTTAGGTAGAAATATATGTGTATAAAGTAACAGAATATGAAATGATTTGTATACTGTATTTATTACTCTGGTATTTAAAATGTACATATGTATAATTCAAAATGTATTTCCATAAATACCTATGATCCTTTATTTAAATTATTATCATTTAGTATTTAACAATTTCTCAGATGCAACGTAGTTAGTGCAAAATGTTAATTAGCAGTCTCATGAATATGTTTACATCCTAGGAGTCGCTTTAAATCCACATAGAAAGTAACACTTGTATAAGAACAGGAAATAATAGTAAAAAATCAGTATAACTATGTAAATTTAATGCTAAGCAATGTATATGTACATACACATATCAACATATAATGATTTTGCGAATTACTTGTTTGATACTTGGTTAATCTCTCTGGCGAGTACATATTATGCAATTATTTATCGTTCTTTATAGACAGAACGTGTTTGTAATAAAACATGTTTTTCTTGACGTGAAATTAAAATCACGTTTAGCGTAATTGAACGCTGAAAATTTCATTGCTTAAATACCTTCGTAGAAATTAACTTCAACTACTTTGTGTATTAGACATTAGTAAGAAACTAATAATACCGTTGGCCTTGAAGTCTTTACAAAAGTACACCATACCAGTACACCTCTCGAAGCATATTATTGCAATCGATCTGCAAAACTACTCACGCATATATCATGAAAAGAGAATGTACTAATAGCAACTGCATACGTTTTACAAAACAAGAATGAGTTAGCTTTTTTTTTGTGGAAAAGTAATTTAAAGAGTAAATATCTGCGAGTCGATTGTGAAATTGCTGGAAAGAATTTTTGAGTGGGATAGAAAATAAGCGCCAATAATCATATCTGCAAAATTATTTCGAACAATGTTCCAAGTGTTCAATGTCCACTCACGCGGTATCGCGTGCTCGGTAGCGTTAAATGTCTACTAACGCGATATTGCATGTTTAATTAGAGGTTCAATGAGACGAAGTAATCGATTTTAGCGACTAGAATATAATGTATAATGTAATTGACGGATTAACAAGCGTCTCCTCTCTCGTTTCCATCTTCAATGATATATTTGCGCATTATAGGGGCGGAACAGAGGGCGAACGCACTTTCTCTTGTAGTCTGACAGACTCGGTGAAAGTATTTCTTACGCATTTACACATTCGGAGTACCGAAATATCTGTTACTCTATCAGAACCACACCTATAGGATGATAAGATTGACCTTTTCAAAGAATCGTGACGAGAGATTGCAAATTGTGATTCGATGTAAATTATAACGTGTTTATTCGACACATCTTGTGTCACATAAATTTAAGAAGATTTGTAACGGTAGCCTAAAGACGGATTACGAAATCGTATCGTAACAATTAATTGTTAAGAAAATTGCGATTACACGAGATTTGTTATGCTTTCGTTTCGGTTTTACCTCATTTAACTTTGGCGTTAAATTAACGAATCCTTTTGGTCAGACAGCGATATAACGCATGGTAATTAATTTGAACAAAATTAGAAAGATAAATTTCTGTAATAATTTTTTATTAATGTACTATACTTGTTTCAGAAAATATCGGTAAAATGCAATTATACGAAAAGTATGCAAAGTGTAAACGCTTCGTTTAACAATGAAGGAGAGGTCGACAAACCCGTAATTTGAAGAAAGAAGAAATGGAAAGAAAGTGAATGACGAATGTTGAAACGGTCTTGTCGATCGTTCCCCGATTTCCGTTCGGTTGAAACAATGACCTTCAATATGAGTCTCTGCAAGAAAGAAAGTCCGGACGATCCGTTTCCATACGATTTTCATAAATTACACGCTAAACAGCGCGTTGAATTCGAGGATTCACACCGTTGGCGAGTCAAAGAATCGAAAAAGAAAAAGATGGAAAGTTTTTAATTATAACTGATCATGACTTATGACTCCATTGTCCCCGTGTTTTGATTCGTTGATGCAGGTTTCACTAAAAACTGGTTTGTTCCATTCATGATTTGGTGAATGAAAAAGTCGATAACAGCCGTGAAAATTTGATATGCAAATCGTAAACTTGATAATGAAATTTTGTCATTTCTTGCAGTTCATTTTACGAGAGAAGTACAGCCTACTTTCGACGATTCAATGGCACACTTTGAAGCTCGCGATTTACGTGAAAAGCAATTAAACCGTGCGTTTATGTGCAGTGCGGCTATAAAGAGGTAATGTCTAAAAAAAGCGTTTCTCACAAATTTCTCTCAATTTCGTTAATGGTCTTCGATCAACAGAAACGTGAACCTGAACTAGAAGAATAGAAAGGTACGAAGAATTTGCAGTTTACGAGGTGCTGAAAACACGAAGGAATCCGGAATAAAAATTGGTCGTTGCACGTCGGAATTGAAGTCACGTTCAGCGAATGAATAAAGCTGTGATGTAAAATTTGTTGTCGACCTACTGCCGAAAGGAAATTTTCGTGTGACGCGTGGTAGAAAGCCATTTCACTCGATTTCGTTCGGTTCCCATTGGTATTGAAAGCACTTTGCGGAAATGATCGGTTGTGAGCTACCGTTTACATATATATGTACAGAAATGTAAAAAGTATCGAAAGACCGTGGTGTGATGTAAGAATTGCGTTCGACCGTGTAGCGAATTCGATGCTTTTTATTTGAATATTAAGAACCGTTAACAAACATTGACAATTTCATTTCTTTAAACCGTCAGCTGTATTTTCTGGCTCTAAATAACTTTAACTAGTAATAATGCAATTCTTTATACATCAGATTATGGAACTTTGCGCTCTTTTGTTGCAAGTACCGTGTAGTTTTGTATGGCTACTATTTATATGACCCGTTTTGCGAGTATAGACTTTCAGGCACATTAGTGGTACATTTCAGTATTGTACAGAGTTAGAAATCTTGGTATTAGAAGTCTAGAAACTGTAGATTCACAAATTTGTAAATTCTCAAACTTTCAAATCTTGAAATTTCCAAATGTTCAAATGAAGTTCTCAAATTTGTAAATATCTGAGTATGCAAATTCCTAAGTCCAATATGTAGATTCAAATGTACACGTTCAGAAATTTAGAAATTTCAAATATCCACACTGTAATAGAGCTTTCCACATAGCCTATTGAATAGAATGCATGCAGAATTTGCGAAACGTAAAAGAATTTTGCGATCACGGATAAGAACATTTGAAAGACCGGTTTCGTTACAATCAGAAAACCGAAGTACAATGAATTGTTATAAAAGTAGAGGAAACAGAAGAAAGCAGGTGGAACTTGAGTCCACCTTACTTTCCCTTTTTAATATTTTTGTCCAAACGGAAGTGATCTGCACAATTTTCAGACACCGTTATCCTAAAACATTCCTTAGAAAGTTTTTATTATACTTTATTCTCCAAGGAAATTGCGTTCAGCCTGTCGAACATGCTACCACACCTTGGATTTAATTACATCATTACAGGTATCCCACATTTGATGTAACAACTTGTACTTCGTTTTTTGTTCCTGTTCAAATAAATAAACCTAACTGGTACTAACATATTTATGTTTATAGTTTCAGATGATGATGGACCAAAGTTTTTGGAGAACGTTAACTATTCATACGAGAGATTGTCTCCCACTACCCCAAAACGAAACGAGATATTACATGGTGGAGGTAACTTTCAGCGAGACATGCTATATAAGAGAATGGAGAACCGGCCGGCCAAGATAAAGCTTGAGTGTTGTCAATTCGTTCGTCGTGCTGTTACTCCTCTACCTTCGTCGTTGACAGGTAAGTGGGGTAAAAAGTACGTTAAATAAAAAGAGAAATAGGAAATGAGAAAAATCGTGGGACCAGTGACGAGGATCAGTGCAAGTGTCTTCTTTTGGGGATTTTTAATTTCTTAGGTGATATCTGTGCACCATGGATCTTTGTTCTTTATTCATGTGAGCCGTAATTGGAAATCTATTTGAACAATTTCTAGGTGAAACTCCAGTTGTAATAGAGCGTAAACAGGGACGGAGTAAGGCTGTTTCGGGCCAGAAACTTTGCAATTTTGGTGCTGTTAGATTTGTATTCAGGTAAAAAGTTGCAACCTTTTGGTTTCTGTGGGACTTTAGTACTTTAGGGGTGCAGGAATTCCAGGTTTTAGAATTTTGGCAATTTGCAAGTTGGAATTTGGGGATTTTGGGATGTAGGAACTTTGGATTTTGGAATTTTGGGATTTTAGGTTGTAGGAACTTTGGATTTTGGAATTTTGGGATGTAGGAACTTTGGATTTTGGAATTTTGAGATTTTGGGATGTAGGAACTTTGGATTTTGGAATTTTGGGATTTTGGGTTATAGGAACTTTGGATTTTGGAATTTTGGGATGTAGGAACTTTGGATTTTGGAATTTTGGGATTTTGGGTTGTAGGAACTTTGGATTTTGGAATTTTGAGATGTAGGAACTTTGGATTTTGGAATTTTGGGATATAGAAACTGGATTTTGGAATTTTGGAACTTTGATATTTTGGGATATAGAAACCTTGTATTTTGGAATTGTAGAACTTTGGGATTGGGATGTAGAAACTTCAGAATTTTGGAATTTCAGAACATACAAATTTCCTAACAAAATTTCAGAACTAAAATTTCAAAATTGGTAACTTTGCTATTTCAGAATTTTGGACCATTGAAGACCTAGTTGGAAAACGAGAAATTGAAACTAGAATCAATAATTCCTAATTAGAAGTTGAGCTTCGAGAAAAATGTTGATACGGCCCTGCAGAGATACCACGCATTGGATAAATCTGCAGGAGAAATTTATGAAAAATTCGCGAAATTAACGTTGTCACGCATGGTGGAGCAGAAATTGCGGCACGTGGCTAGAAACGGGAAAAGGAAACCGGTCGTGCGAGGGCGATCGGGAACTGTGGTTAGGAATTCGTGAAAAATGTTAGTGGTTCTAGTAGATTGATGTTACTGTATGATACTACACATACTTTAGGGCTTATTCAGCCGCTGCAATTCGTGCAATCCAATTTATGTTCTGGACAGTCTTTTGATCACATTTATTAAATATTTCAATTCAGATTTTAGAATGATCTATGTATTAATATTTAGTTATTACAATGTACTTTATTTATTTTTATTATAATGTAATTTATTTTTGTTTATGATCAAAGCATAAATGTTTCAATATTTTTAATGTTTTATAAATGTATCAATTTTTTAATGTCGAGGATCTAAACGAGAAGGACAAAGAATATTTGAGCGAATCAGGATAAAAAGATCTTGGAATAAAAATGAAAATTATTGTCATACATATTTTGAAAAATGTCCTCGGCCTTCACTTCAACCGCATGTACAATTTTATTAGACATAATATTTTATTATATAATTTTGATACGAATATATGAGCCGAAAGAATATAAATAATAATTTTACAATAAATTTCTGTCAACAGCAAAGCGTTTTAAAGCCACAAAAGGAGTCAATAAAGACCAGACACCCCATAGTAGGTTTCTGAATTGCATAAGCAAAAGAGGGATAATTGTTAAAGGATTGAAGCCATAAGAGTCTAGAAGGAAAATTACACGGGATCGGTAATTGTAAATATTTCGAATGACTAAAATTCTAGAGCATGACATCGAATACGGTTCCATGTACGACAGTGTACGAATACCACGATCGGTAGCTCCGTCGGATCGAAAAATGTCGCCGCAAGTATAAAACTTGCTCCAGATTTCCTTAAGAGCGTGTCTGGCCGACCAGTTACGTGTGCCCTCCACTGATTATATTATCCCAACCGCGTTCCTGTCGTTTGTAGTTGCCCGACAACTATCTCTTTTTTTTCTCCGCCTTATGCAATTGCTTTCTTTAGAGTACCCTTCGTGAAATCCGTACGTATCGGCTTATACTCCCGATTTTGTCGTTCTTCGCGCTAAAATTCCTCGAGCAACCTGACTCCGTGGTTCTTTCCGCAATAGGCTTGTTCTTTCCTTGGATTTACTCTATTTAACCCTTTCGCTTCGTCACGCTTCTGATTAAATGTATTCTTTGTGAATGGAACGGCGGTGTTATGTAGGCTTGCGTTCATTTTTAGTCACGTGTACATGTCGGGTTCAAATTCTTTTATTTGAGGAGGAATTTGGGGATTTTGGGCTTTTGGGATTTTGGAAATTTGGAATTTTAGAATTTTGGAATTTTGGGATTTTGGGTTTTAGAGATTTAGGGATTTAAGGATTTGGGGATTTAGGGATATAGGAATCTAGGGATTTAGGGATATAGGGATTTCGGAATCTAGGGATTTAGGAATCTAGGGATATAGGAATCTAGGGATTTCTTAGTAATCTGGTAACTTAGTAATCTAGTAACTTAGTAACTTAGTAATGCAGTAACTAAGTAATCTAGTAACTTAGTAATCCAGTAACTTGGTAACTCAGTAACTTAGTAATCTAGTAACTTAGTAATCTAGTAACTTGGTAACTTGGTAACTTAGTAATCTAGTAACTTAGTAACTTAATAACATAGTAGCTTAGGAACTTAGCTACTCAAGAAGTTACGAACTTAAAAACTTATAAATTTAGGAAGTTAAGAAATTTCTTTGATTCGCAAAATAATGAAGAGTACACCCTGTATAATCACCCCCATAATCTATTATCGTCCCCTATTTTTTGCACTTCTATGTCGAGTGTGGCTCAACATTTCTCTTGAATCTCATAAATAATTCAGATAAATACATCGTCTGAATATATATGTTTTCATTAATTTACTACTAATAACAAATGAAAAATGTATTTGTCACATACTCCGCACTGTTCCTGTTCGCTCCGCAAACCCCTTTCTTCATGTATTTTGTAAATCACAAAGTTGGTAGATAAAATAAAGAGTGCAAAGAGTTAAAATGCAGCTTATACATTCCCATAAATACATAACAATTCCCATAACAATCTTCCGTTATAAATAAAGTATAAATCACGTGTGCATAAGAATTCCATTAGATGTCCAATACCTCCGCAAGTTTCTCCAAGTACAGAATCTGAAAAAATAATCCGCTGAAAAATGATGGAAGAAATCCGGCGTGCAATTACTAAAGATCATCGAGGTGGCACGTGCAATCTCGATCGCAGAGAAAGTTTCGCAGATTTTTCTCGTCGTCCGATATCGGTGAAACTGAAACAGAAACGTTAGCTGGGGAAAAAAGAAAAGTTGCCTCGACCAGGCGATCGAATTCTTCACGGTTCTTCGATGTTAAAACCTCCTCAAGGAGGTGTCCTTTCTAGGCGCGAACCTTGGACGATATTGTTTCTCGATCTGCATGCTCTTACACCATAACTTAATTCGCAACACCCGAGACAGATACGTTCCGATTTTTCTCGGCTAGCCAGCATTTTTTACACGCAGGCCCTCTCACTTTCACTCGGGGCTACTGCGACCGCTTTTAACGATCTAACCGGCCGTGCCTAAGTAAAGACAGGATTCTCATTAACAGCGACAAGCGACTTTTTTTACCCTCGGTGCCAATTATTGGCCACTTTGTTCTTTAAATGGACCGGTTAAGCCTGCTGGAATTACGAGATGACCCGGTTGCGTAAACCGAGGAAAAAGCAGGTCTCGTTCGACCTTTATGTCCAGGAAATGCTTTTCGAGTCTTGCGTTCGAATTATGCATAATTTGTTCGTGGTGTTTGGTCCGTAGAAATGTAGAATTCTGGTGAAAGCGTGTTTCAGTTCATTGATGCTTGTTTCTTCGGGGTGTCTATCCGACACGGTTTCTCGAAATGAACCTTTCGAATTTATCGAAAGCAGAGATGCATCATCCTCGCATCTTCAACGGATCGTGAAACCACTGTCCATGTTTTGCCCGTAGAAAGTTCGATGCTTTCCACTATTATCCGTAAAAGTGCGAACGTCCTTCAAACGCCGTGTCAAAAGATTCTGCGATTCTCGATGTTGCAACAAACAGTGCATGATGCTACATTTCTCTAGCCCTCTTTCAGCTTCTAGGTCATGTACTTTCAGTTCGTGGAAAATCATTAAATATCACTTTCCTGGAAGATGACTCTCAATCGACTTCAAAGACCTGTTCAGCCATAAATTACTTGCAGATGCATTCAGTGAATCTTATTGCTTTACTGGCGATAACTGACAGTGGTATTTATCGGTATTGCTATTAATATTTATATCGTTGGTATTAGTAATTTGATATCTTAATCTCGTCGTTAAGCTCCACATACAAAAAGTTATGAATCCCCGAGAAAACCTAATAAATCTCAGAATAAGCACATTAAATGAAATATTTCTTTTCGCTTGCGATCAGTGTGGAAGATACACCGAAGGTCACTTTCCCTCGCACGTGTCTGCCTCCGAACCGATTACTTCTCTTTATTAATACCATAAAATATGCGTCATGTCTTGTACACCATTACCATCAATTATTCAACAGTTAGTCATTTAATTTATTCTTTGCAGGATGCATTGGTTGTGTCTGGCAGCGTTAGCTGCGACCGTGGCAGCTCAAGGGTCGTATGATTTGGACCCAAGAGTGTCATTCGCCGGAAAATCATCGAGCTTGGGACCACTGTACTCGTCGGGACTGGGTGGTCAAGGTTTCCGCGACAACAGCTACGAGGATAACATCGTAACACCTACACCGTCTCCGTCGCCTTACAGGACTTCCAACAATCAAGCACCGGTATTTCGATCTTACACTCCTCGCAGAATGCTCGAATTATTAATTGCAGTGAAGGCAGTTGCATCATGTTACATTGCGTATACCAGTTACGTCTTATGCAACAGCTTACGTAAAAATCTGTTACCTTAATGTACCGGTTATATATCTTTGTGACTGTGTATGTGTATACATTTTTGCGAATGATATGATTGAAGTTTTATTTTTTTGTTAATTGTTGTCGTTTTTTGCAGTTGTATCGGAAACCATCTGGTGCAATCGATCAGACGGCTATCAGGGTGAATGGACCACCACGGGGCGCCATTGTTCGAGCTGGACAAAATCCTCGGGTACGAAGGACTTATTCAGAATGATATGGAGTAACGAAAACGCAGAGTTCCATGGTTCCTCGGTTCCTAATGCGAAATTCCAATATCCCACATTTTCATTTCCAAATTTTCCAATTCCCAAATTCCTCAATTTCCTAATTTCTCAAACTCCAAATTCCCAAATTTCCCAATTCCCACATATTCCAATTTCCACATATCCCAAATTCCATATACCCCAATTCCCACATATCCCAATTTCTACATATCTCAATTTTCACATATGTCAATTCCGACATATCCCAATTTCCACATATCCCAATTCCCAAATCCGCCCATTCCCAAATCCCCCAATTCTCAAACCCTCCAATTCCCAAATCCCCCAATTACCAAATCACCCAATTCTCAAATCACCCAATACCCAAATCCTCCATTTCCCAAATACCCCAATTCCCAAATCTCCCAATTTTCAATCCCCCAATTCCCAATCTCCTAATTCTCAAATTTCCCAATTTCCTAATTCCCAAATTCCCACAATTCCAAAGTCCCAATGTACCAAATTACCTCACTCCATAACCATCTGTCTCAGCACACAATGATAAATATCAGATCAAGATAATCGCAGATGGAAGACCCGTTAATAGACAATCCCTAGCGCATTCGTGAAATTGTACAAGTCATGATGGATGCAGGTGAAATTGTCATTCCGTATGTCTCACAATAAGTGAAAGCAATGTAAGAAATCCTTGCATCCATTGTTCGCAGTTCCACACAATAAGATTGTTACGCAATAGCACTCGTTACGATGAGAAGAAAGAAATGTTTCTTTGTAAAGAAGTAAATCGGCTCACCTTTTTTCTATACTTCTTATCGCGAGATTTCTAATAATTGTGCGGTCCGTCGCCATCCCTGAACGGTACGTCGAAATTAAGCAATCGTCTGCGGTAAATCGTCGAGTTGATCTTGTTGCATTGTTCCTTTTTTCTTATCCTGCAAAGAATGCAATTGAGAAAGGGAACATCTTATATAAACGATTCATTTTGTATGGGGTACACTTTCCTTTAACGTTCTTAACCGTGTTACGTACTTGAAGGCCGAGGTTGAGGAACTGGAGGAAAAGGAGGAGCCCGATCGTTTGACCCTTCTTCTGCCACAAAGCAAATTCGATTGCGTGAACAAGCAGACTGGATATTACGCCGACGAGGATCTCAACTGTGAAGTCTTCCATTACTGCCAGGATAATGCCAAACATTCATGGATCTGCCCTGAAGGGTTCACCTTCCATCAGGTAATTTAACTGACTAATTTTCCTCGTCTTAGAAGAAATATTGGTGAAAGCATTAGTTCCCATAAAATATAACCGACGATCGTGCAGTTAATTGATCGTAATGCTATCAATAAGTAAATTTCACCTCACCCATACTTTGATACATGTTTTCACCTTGTTGTTTCCGCTGTTACATATATACAGCGAAACAGGTAAGTAAGGCCAATCATAAATCGTGCGATCGGTTTCCCGATAACAACCGTATCGTTATGCGTTTCCGGGGTGATCAACCTGCGCTCCTTACCTCGCCAAAGATGCAAATAAACCTAACGCACGGTATCTGTCTATTCCGCGAAACACCTTTCTCTTCAACAACTTCGAGGCCATTTACTTCCACTCATTGCACGTTTGCGTTACAGGTTCACCTAATCTGCATGCCGCCCAGTGGCGACATCAACTGCAAGAAGAGTTCGCAGTATCACTTCGTCAACGAGTACCTCTACAAACCATTGAACTTGGCTGAAGCCGAGAATAAGCCCAATGTGACCTTGAGATACAGCGAACGATACTTCCCTTCAGACATTCATCCCGACGAACGTGATTCCGATGAATACGCTTCTGCGCCAGTTCGTCGTCCTGCGCCAGTAGTAAGGACTTCTCTAATTTTGCCCTCTTAGAACACTGATGGGCAACCATAGAAACTACCCTAGAAGTATAAGCTCTAATATTGTAAATTCTAATAGAAGAAGTTCTATGCGGTTGCAAGAAGTAGGTGCTAACTTATAGACACTGTGTTCATCCAGTTATCAGTTGTAGATATCCCTAAATCTTTCTAAACTTAGATGAATTCTCTTTAGACTCTTCCTAGACTTAAAGATTCTTCTGAGGTAACATAAGTCCTACGTCCAAGTTTTTAAATGTTATAATCTGCCCATCACTATGCAATTGGATATAAATGTAAAAAAGAAATAATTTATCCGCAGGTGTACTCTAGTCCTCAGCCAGCACTGAACAGCATTCCTCCTTCAGCTCGTCCACAACCAACGGGTCTTCCGCAATTCCGTTTACCGATCAATCAAGTTTTCCGTAGCCCCGAAGAGGTGAATATACCTCTTCAACACAGACGCCCGCAACCTCAACAGCATCAGGCTGTGAGAAGATTCCCTCAAGTACGACCTGATGAGGAGGAATACGAGTGAATTTGATCCATCGTCGTTCAACAATTATTATTATCATTCATCGTCACCGTCATCGTCGCGCTTCAATCGTTAATTATGTCATCGTATACATTCCGTGTTGAAATTGCAAATAAACGATAAACATAATAGCTATGTTTATTAGAACGAATTATAATTATATAATTCTGTAGATTAATTATATAATGTAAATTATTATTCCACGTTCTCATTTCTCATTTTATTGAAATTCTTAATTACATATTGTATAATTTAGCAACACGTGTATTTTTCTTAATATGTATCGAAAAATAATCAATAATATCGAATAATGTAACACGTATATGAGCATTACAAAAAATGCAAATTATATAGCATGTAATCGGTAGTAGTTTCACAGTGATGACCAATAAATTATTATCGTGTTACCTTTAATAGTCTTCATTATTACTAAGATGTTATAAAATGTTTTCATGAAACCTGTGCTTTATTCATACAAATGTAATAATCATAGGGATAAAATATATATGTAATAAAACTACACTTGGAATACAATTTTTGTATCCTGCAACATATTATGGTCTTTAAAGTTTGAAAAAATTAGTATTGAATAAATTAATTTGAAAACAATGCTACTACTGAAAATATACCCCTAGTACTATCTAGCAGACGGGATCAGAAGCTAGTGCTGGTATCAGTCGGTAATTTGGTGTATGTTTCTTAGGGTTTTTCTACTTCTGAATAGCTGTAGATTTTTATGCTCCATGGCCTATAATTTTTAAAAGAAGTCTAAAATTATTTCATGACAATAATTTATTTTAAAGTAAACAAATACAAATATATACTGCGTTTAACGAAAGATCGTAGTTATTGTTTGACGATTTTTCAATCACTTTGCGCATAACCACCGAGTAGTGCGCATGTGTCCTGAGATCAAAAGCGTAAGTACTCAGTGATATAATTTGCCAAAATTCTTATCCCATATTCCTAACTTTTCAAACTTCTAAAGCTTCAAATTCTAAAACTTCTAAATTTGCAAATTTCCAAATTCTTAAAGTTCTAAGCTTCCACATTCCTAAATTCCCAAATTTGATCATATCTTGTCTATGTCCTTTCCTACGTTCCGTAAACTTTGTCTACCATATATATGGACAATGGTGAAACATAAAGTGGTAGGCATTTCCTGAAGTTAGCCGCTTTGCGCCAATTGAGTATGTTCTCTTGTTGAACGGAGTATAGATTTTCTCTTGTTCAATCGTACGCTTTGTGATGCAACGTATCGCCATATTGTTTGCTACACTACCGCCTTCTGAAGTAAAAAACTTCAGGGTTATAACCAAGTATCGTCTCTCCGTTTTCTTGTTAATGTCCATGTGAATTCGTCTTTTTCTCGGGTTACATTTACGTCGTAGTGTCGTCCATTGTACTTTTTATTTAAATCACGAACAAATTTAGCTTCCATAGTGTTCATACAAAAGTCGTTGATGCGCTTTTGTGTATCTTCAATATACGACGTTCAATCAAGAATTTCGGAATATGGCTGCTGCTGCTGCTGCTGCTCTTCTCGACGAGCTTATGGGAAGAAACAGAAACGTTCTTCCCAACGAGAAACCCAAAGAACTTAATTGGGAGGATCCTGAGGTAATATTTTGATTACAAATTCGATCTTTTATCAGCACGTATTTTGTCATCGTTTATATTATATTTCTATTTTTATGTTTCAGTTTTGCAAATTGTATTTAGTAAAATTTTGCCCTCATGACTTGTTCGTTAATACGAGAGCCGATTTGGGCGCGTGTTCTCGGGTACACGATGACGAGGCCAGAGAGCTGTTTGAAAAAGCGCCATATTCGTATCGTAAACAACAGTATGAGGATGAATTTATTAGGTTTTGTCAAAGCATGTTGAACGAAGTAGAAAGAAAGATAATCAAGGGAAAACAGCGGTTAGCTCTTATCGGAAGAACAGAAGCGGTAAGGGTATCGAATGTTTTGACTTCTATTTGATTATTATTGGTACAGGATATATAATGTTTAATATAATTTATTTAGCCTACCTTAACGCCAGCACAAACTCAGAGGAATGAAGAACAAATTGCACTTTTAACCGAGAAAATTAACAAGTTAGTAGAAGAAGCAGAACAAAGTGGTATACAAGGCAATGTAGAGCAGGCTCAGGGTTTAATGAGATTGTGTGATCAGTTGAAAGAAGAAAGAGAAACGTTACGAAAATCTAATGATAATAGTCACTATAATCAGGTATGTATAAGCATACATGTTACGTAACCTTTTGTTTACAAAAACTATAGAAATAACTAGAATATTTGTATTTAGACTGCTGAATTGGCTGCTGCACAAGAAAAACAAATGGAAGTATGCGACGTATGTGGGGCATTTCTCATTGTTGGTGATGCTCAACAACGAATTGATGATCATCTAATGGGGAAGCAACATGTTGGATATGCCAGATTAAAGAGTGCTCTTCAGGAAATTATGGTAATTTATATCCTTTGTGTATCAAATGTTTATATAATTTTAAATCACAATCAACATGAAAATATTGTTACAGAGTAAACGTGAAAAAGCTAGAGACGAAAAGGAACAAAGAAGAGAAGAAGATAGAAAGCAAAGAGCACGTGCTAATGAAGATATTGATAGGCGAAGAAGAGACGATAGAGACAGAGATCGGGATCGAGAAAGGGATAAACGTCGTAGACGCGATGACGATAAAGGTAGACACGATTCAAGCAGCCATAGGTAATTACTTAAACATTTCTGATAAATCAACTAATTTAATACGATGATTTTATAGTATTTATTATGTGTAGAAATTCTGGACATAGAAGCAGAAGCAGGTCAAGAGATAAGCACGACAGGCATCGAGATGATGATCATCGACGTCATGCTCGCGATAAAGGTAGATAAATTTATATTTCCATTAAGTTTCCATTTGATAACGATCATTATACGTTTTAGGAAGTCGTGATCATCGAAGCTCGAGTCACCACAATCGTCGTCGCCATCGATCCAGAAGTCGAAGTCACAAGTAACTACTCTTGATTGGTTAGTGAGTGAGAACTAAGCCAGGTATGCACTAAACAATATACCATTTCCGTCTCAATTACTATACAGGTTCTTTACCAGGTGAGTTTCATTAGATGCACATAATGTATACATGATAATTATCTGTAATTTTGAAGAATGGCATAGTCACAGCGAGCCAGTCTCTGGTCCTGCCTATTAATCGGAGAAACACTCTTACTAAATTTCATACGGACCTGATTGTACAGCGTTTAATTTTCAAAGTGACGAGCTTGCTCTATGTAACATATTACCGAAAAAAAGGTGCATCGAGGTAATGTCGAGCAAGGATTAGTAAAATTGTTCCCATACGAAAGGTATTTTTATCATGTAGTATTATAGATATTGTCTACAGAGCAAGATAGGAGAAGGTATACCTATGCTTGCTTTGATCGGTATAATGTCTTCATAGGGTAAATCAATTACATATATGATTTCAACGACTGCATAGCTTTTTTTTGTCGAAAAGAAATTAGTGGTTTAGTGGAGGAAACAGTGCCTACTTCCGTAGACCTGCTACAACAGTGCCCTGTGTGACTGTGACTATACAATCCTAGCTTCTACTACGCATTTCTGAGGTATTTATATCGGAATGATAATACCAAACATGTCCTTTTATTAGGAAAAGTTAGACATTTTCAATACGGTGATCTTTATTTTGGAGCGATATTCGAGTGCTTTAAAGTTACGATAACAAACTCCCGCTCTTACTTTCCTTATTCCTTGATTGTAATTTATTGGAACGTGTTCAGTTTAAAAGTTGAGTAATGGTTTTTACCAGTTAGTCAGGGAAGATTTCTACCATAGGACCAAAGGAATAATCTTAATAGTTTAATTTGTGATAATGCATTCATGTGCGTGACCCAGAAATGTAAAATATTTTTATTTAACAGCCATCTGGCTATAATTTACAAACCATGTGTAAACTGCTCGGAATTATATACAGATATACGGTCGTGTCATTATAATTGTTATCTTTAGAACTTTATTTACAAAAGTTCAAAAAAAAACATACAATGCTGCATATTCTTCTTCCCTTTGCATGCATTTTTTCTCCGTTATTTTTAGTTCTGAAAGACAGGACTTGGCGAAGCTCAATCGTGTTTTCTTATCGAAAAGTCGTATTATCAATCATTATAAGTATCATGATAAATCATTTGAAGGTTGCCGACAGGTCACGTGGACTGTGTATTATGGTGATCCCAGGATATTCCCTTTAATCATATCTTATTCTTTTTGTCACGTCCTTCATTTCGGCTTGATAGAAGACTCATACTTTATGCGCGTACTACATTTGTGTGACTCATGTTTGTTGCGAAATTGTTCACACCTTGAGTAATATGCTTTTGAAACCAAATAGATTTCAAAAAAATGGTACAAAAATGATAGCATCAAATAAAGAGTATCGTCTTGAATTGTTACATTGGGATAAAGGAAATTTTATCCTTCAAAGGTTTGTAAATGTGCTTACCTTTAACGCGTTACTTTCATTTAACATTCTCATATTGTATTTAATTATAAGTTAAATTGCTCATAAGTACTTGTATGTTTAAAAAAAGTTAAATCTTATTGTATTGTATTATTGTATAACAATACAGATGTAGAATTAAATATATTTTATTATGCTAATTACTTTTATTTTTACTTAAAATTTACGAATTAATTCTTTTTATTTCCAATGTTACAAACAAAGATGATCAGTTCTAATGATATAATCTGCTTTTTCACACATGTAGCCGACAGAAGTATGATATATTTTTTTTTAATATTACATATATACATATATATTAGGTCAAGTTAACAAATAATGTACAAATATGTTATCCTGCTGTTTGATAATGACAGAAATTAATATGAGCAAAATTGTACTGAAATCGTAATTTCTGAAAGTTACATTGTCTATTTTCAGACAGAAGATATGCCATGGGGATGTAACCGCTACACGGACTCACTTGCACACTGCTTAATATAATATTAAGGTAAAGATTTTGCATAATCTAAAAAGTCCAACAAATCATGAATTTTATTCACTTGCGTTTGAATTCATTTTTACTGCCTTGCGCCATCTTGAATTTATTTACAAAGAAAACATCTTTAAAATTTAATATAAATTATTGTTATCAATGTTATGTCACAAAATCATAAAACAGTTCAAACAGTTTATTAGCAATTCATTCGTATTTGATGCAAATGTTACTTTGGATTTTTTACATATAAAAAAAAGGACAAGGTAAATTATCTACAATTTGCATTGTAATACTCATAAGATTGTTAATTGAAATTAATAAAACAGTACTGCAATGAAGGTATCAGGTTATTTAAAAAAAAAACACAAACATTTCTAAAATAGTCAGGATTATAAACAAATTAACAAGACCATCAAACACTGTACAATCTTTAACAGATTATAAAATTTATTAAATAAGTATACATGTGTATATATATGTATATGTATTAATAATACATTATTGAGCGATAGGATATTCTATCTGGATACTGTACATAGTAGTAATATTTGCTATAATACAATTATCTGCTAATAATCAAATTATCTTTGTACAAACTAAAATACTGTACATCAAGTGTAAATATTTGTATTGGTTGAATGATTTTGATTCTATCGTGCGTATTTAATTCCCTTACGTCATGTCAACAGACACGAAAAAGTTAAAACAATTAAATAGCAACAATTTTATTTAAGTCCAATAGTTTTTGTAACCTAAAAATAATATATTATTTAATCAATTAGTGTGATTTATTTTAAAATTGTCTAAATAATAAAAAATTAAAAGGTTTGAAATATTTGCTACCTCTTCGTATACAGTCCAAGCCATTGCAGTCACTAATGTCCTTCTCAACATTCTTGGAACAATGCCTTTAAAGTACCCTAATACACCATATTTCTCATATATCCTAAAAACTGAATTGCAAACACCTTTAAATTCACTCGGGTACAGTTGCATTTTCGTTTTAATCACATCTGCAGGTTGTGTTACGATAGAAGCAAATATTCCTGCTAGTATTCCACAACTAAAATGAGTTGCCGCTAAGGATTTATTGCAAGGAGAATCTGAAAATGTTATTGTACATTAAAAATACTGAATGTCGGACAAAAGATTTTAACTTTTGTTTTATCAAAATTACCTGTTTCTATGACTAAACTTTTTAATTCAGTGTAAAACATAAGATAAAGACCGCTAAAAGGAGCGTCCCTTAATAATGTTGGTACCAATCCGCGCGAAAGACCTCTTACTCCTTCCTGCTTATAAATTAATTTCAGTGCTTGCCCTATACTGTTATATTTATAAACTTCACTCTGTAAAATGAAAATTAAACTGAATCATGTATTTTCATAGAATTTATATTAAGTAGAATATCCTAGATTTATCAATACCAATATTTTTACATCTTATTTCGTTTGCTGTGCATCTTCTTTTTTATAATATAACATTTCACGCGATAAAAAAGATGTAAACATATTTACAATTATTATACATACTTCGAAGCGCGTTTTCACTACTGTTATTGGAATTAACAGAGCTCCAGACATAGATCTTGCCGTAATGCCTAGTAACATAGCTTCTGTAGGTGTGAGTGGATCTTCTAGATGCAATGTGTGTTTTAACCAATGTAACGATGAAAAATATAATCCAACACTAGGAACAACCCTAGTGATAGACTGGAAAAAAGAACTTTCAATCTATATTCCTTCTTAATTTATTTAAATTTGATAATTATCATAATCTTACCGGTGTCATACCCCTCCAGAGTCCAAACACATTTTCTTTTTGAACTATATGAATTATTGTTCCCAAAGTACCACTTTTTGAAGCACTAATTTTGAAAAATAGGTAATAAAAATATTAATGGAAACATAATTTTATTTCAAATAATTAAAGCAAAATGTTATTCTCAACTTACTCCAGGTGAAGATTTACTCTACTTTGAAGTCTTGTTTTTATAAGGTCCAATGGTTGAAATAAAATAGTTGAAAAAGTGCCAGACAGTGATCCCGCGAGAAACGACTTCAAAATAGGATACTAAAAACAAAAACAAAATATTTTAATTTTCAAAATGCATTTGAATATAAATAAACCATCTACAGTTATTAAATATTTGAAACATTATATGAATGTATTCACATTCATTTAATTGAAAATGATAAAATATATGGAAGTTACCATTAAATGAAACATACAGATAGCAATATATCAATAATTGCTGTTGCAATATATAGATATATATGTCATTGCATATTATCTTGCACGAGTTTAGTCACGTGAGTTATAAGTCTTTCTTAAGAAGTCAATATCATTGTTATCTGCATAATGTAATTTTATTAGTTACCATTCGTTTCAAAAGTGTTATTACCTTTATTTTCTTTTTCTATATCCTAATTGTACGAAATATGTACATAGCAGCTTATGATTATATTTTGTAAACAAAATTCAGTTACATTGAGTGTCAAACTAAAAGTATATTTTGAATGTAGCATCAAAATATAAAACTTTCATTCTGAAGTATATGGTATTAAAATTGTATGACACTTTACTTCTGATCACCTTAAATTTTATTTGGAATTATGAAGATATTTAATTTTATAATAGTCCAATTATTGTAATAGTCGTAGAATAGATAATTTTTTATTTTCTTTTTCAGCTAATACTTGTAAATTTGGGACATCAAACTCGCAAACTCATAATGCAAATGAACACATGAGATACTAAATGGTGGATACTGCTCCACATAAATCATCCAGTACACCTCTTTTATATTTAGAGGTATTTTTTATTCAAATATATTAATATTATGTTTGTTTTATTTGATAAGATTTATCAAGTTTATGTATTTACATTTAAAATACCAATTAATCGTTTCAGCATATAATCATAAAAACATGTTATAAGTAATTTTATTCAACAGTTTTATTGAAATAATGGTATAAATGAATATATTAAATAAAATTTGTTGAGTACAGCAATAGTTAAAAATATCGACATATCTACCCTCCATTAATTTTTAATACCGTTAGCCTTAATGTTACTAAAAAATTACATTACAGAAATAGGACAGTTAAGTATATGTATCAAAATAAGAAAATTGGGATACTTACAGTTCCCAAGGCTTCCATGATAACATAAAATTTATTGCAAGTTTGCAAAATTAATTTACTTCAAGTTGTAAGAAATTATATTGTTTTCTATTCAAATACAAAACTCAAGAAAAACTTTAATTACTGCTTACTTGGGTGTTACTGAGGTACTGAGAACATTTAAATCGTGACAGTTACTTACATCTTCTTTTATCTTCGTGTTACCACTTTCGGGGTCAATTGAATAACCCTGCATATCAAAACATACTACAGCAAAAAGACCATAAATATCAAACTGAAACGTGATTTAAACGTGACTTAAAGTCAAACGTGACTTACACGATTATGTGTTTAATCTCAGAACATAAAAAGTACAAACAATGCTCTTGTTACATACAATACTTTTATTGTAATATAAGTTCTATTAAAACTATTAATAATACTCTATAAAATAGAATGTATTATAAAATTTAAGTGCTCATTAAAATATTATTTATTGCATAAAATGAATTATTGTTACATTAAAACCTTTTCTCTCATAAAAATTGCAAAAACTTTTTCATAATTTCACTTACATGTATTTTATTTATATGTTTTATAAATAGAAAAATATTTATACATATGACAAATTTGATAACTTTAAGCTTTGAAGTTTGAAGTCTTTTATTAGGTTAGAATTAAAAAATTAGGAACAAAAAATTGATGCTTTATCATATCAAACATATTTTTATTTTTTTTAACTATATTACTTATTTATAATTACTTAATAATATAAGTATAGTTTTGTCGTAAACAAAATTATACACATAATTATTGCACGTTAAAAACACATTCAGTTTATCGAACATAAGAAATAATATCAAAATGTAGAAAATGTCACGCGACTGAAACAAATCTACTTATCTCACTAGATAAGAAATTATGTTTTCCAAATCCATTGTTCCAAACCAATGTGTCTTTAATGTTCCATCGATAATGAATAAATGTGTAATCGCGTGCAGCTAATGACGTAAGTATTGTTCTGTTTGCTCCAAATCAATCGTGGCATTTCATAACAAAAAAATAAAGGCAGATTGACGACAAATAAGTTGTGATATTTATTTACAAAATTTGCAAAATACATTTTTATATATAACCTTTAGTGCAAAATAATTACTTCTTAAAACGAGATATTGCGTGATGAGATTTTTTGGGATTTATTAAGAATTTTGAAATTGTAGAACTTCGGATCTTGTGGACATTGAGATTTTGGAATATTGGGACTTGGGAATTTTAGAATTTCGAAACTATGGACAAAACATAAATGAGAAAATACCACTTTTAAAAGTAGGTTTTAGTTCGTTTTGAGAAATCTGAAGTATAGAATTGCATATTTCCTGTTCAAAAACTGCGCTAATTTCATTCAACGCCGGATTTCCTGTTGTGGCGCTGTACTTGCTGCCTATATTTAACGTTCGTGAAGCGAACTCGGCCATTTCTCTATTGTACCGCGGCGTGGTCGGTACCTTCCGAGTAGTAGGTAAGCTTTACTTATTCCAAAATTACTTAATATTTAATTTATTGTTTTTATAGTATGGTACAATATTAAAACAATTATTGTTATTTTAATTGGAGCAATTTTTATTCGAATTTCTTGTAATTATTAATATTTCCTTAAACGTGTGGTGTGGTTCACTCACCACGTGTTCGAAATTATACGCAAAATCATAGTTTTTGTAATTATTCTTGTTACGAAAGGTTGTTGACCATAAGAATAATAAATTATAAAGATTAATTTAAACAGTGCTATCGTTAGATATTGAGAAATTTGCATACATTTCATTAAAAAAGTAACTTTTCTAAAATTAGGTAACGACCGTGCAAAATGGTGAACGGAAGAATACCATCAGTTTTCTCAAAAACTTACGTTACTCCTAGACGACCTTATGAAAAGGCTCGTTTAGATCAAGAGTTACGAATTATCGGTGAATATGGTCTTCGTAACAAGCGTGAAGTATGGAGAGTAAAATACACTTTGGCAAATATCCGTAAAGCCGCTCGTGAACTTCTTACTTTGGAGGAAAAAGATCCTAAACGTCTGTTTGAAGGTAAAATTGAAATTCTTATTACTAAATTGTGTACTTTTGCCTATTATAAAATGATGTTGTACTGTATTCTGACACTTCTTGTCTGATCACTTTGAGGATACATTTATTAATTCTGATAAAGCCAAAAGTAAATTAAATTATTGGCCACATGTTTTTACCTCCCTTGTTTTAATTAAAAAAATCCATTTACAGGAAATGCACTTTTACGTCGTTT
Source organism: Megachile lagopoda (assembly GCA_036983795.1). Classification (NCBI taxonomy): domain Eukaryota; kingdom Metazoa; phylum Arthropoda; class Insecta; order Hymenoptera; family Megachilidae; genus Megachile; species Megachile lagopoda. The sequence goes on from CM072798.1 coordinate 10,285,285, forward strand.
GGTAAGAATCGGCGTATTAGATGAGAGCCGCATGAAACTTGATTATGTCCTTGGTTTGAAAATTGAAGATTTCTTGGAAAGACGACTTCAAACTCAAGTATTCAAATTGGGACTTGCCAAATCTATTCATCATGCTCGAGTGCTTATTCGTCAACGGCATATACGGTAGGTTTTAATAGGATATGGTATTCCATATGCCTTGAAAACTGGGCAAGAAATGTCTGATCATTCACAGATAGTTTCCAATCTTTAAGGCTATATTAAAGTCCTAGTTAATCACCAAATAAGGAACGATACTTATTTGGTTTCAAAGCAGGAAACAAATTTGTTTTTTAATGTTATAAATGTATTAACAGTGTTTAGTTACTGAAGGTATCCAACCAATTTTTCAGATTATCTACTCAAAATGAAAAAAGCAATGTGACTTAAAATATTGGATGGAGAACTATGGTGCTTAAGACTCTACAATAATGTAGAACTTAATATGAAACCTGTTTTATTTCAGGCAGGCCACTTAGGTGTCATAATAATGGCACTTAACGTCTGTCCTTACGTTAGCAGATAGTGGATACCGAATGTATAAGAACCAATTGGTACATGTTTTGCATATTAAGTAGCTTCATACTTCAATGCACTATAGTGCAGACTAAGTATTATTTACAAATGTAAGCATAAAACATGAAAAGTGTAATAATGTTCCAGAGTTCGCAAGCAAGTTGTGAACATTCCATCTTTCATCGTACGATTGGACTCGCAGAAGCACATTGACTTCTCACTGAAGTCTCCATTCGGCGGTGGCAGACCTGGTCGTGTAAAGAGGAAGAACTTGCGCAAGGGAAGTGGTGGAGCTGCTCCAGAAGAAGAAGAAGATTAGACAGTTTCTTTTTATATTATACTTTAATAAAAGTATGCATTGACTGTTCAAAAACTGTGTTGTAATATTACTTTACCACTCTGACTATCCAATAAATATTCCTGTTTGAACTTTACCCTGCGTATTCAATTTTTAAGTTTTGAAGTTTATGATAGTTGTACAGAAATTCACGTTTTCGAATCCGTACAATATTTTTTTAGTAGAAGTAGGTAAAAGAAAGAAACAACTGATGAATATAAGAAAATGAATGCGTTTATTCGATAATAAGACTGTAAATACGTGGCACGTATTTAGAAGCAATAAAGTATCCAAAATATTCGTTACATAGTACATACTTATTTACAGTTGCTAACCTCTTCAACTATTTCTAAATATTTCTTTTAATTTTTCTTATATTCGTAATAAAATAAATATACTACTACTAATATATTATACATCAGTAATATAAATTAAATTTTATCGATTAAAAATGTTAGGTTAGAACACAGCAAATGACACATGATAGCCTAGTGTATCAGGCGCTTCTGTTATTAGGAGCGCAGAAAAGTAGAGGAGCATAACTGTTGACATATGGAGGGGAGAGGATAGAGATAGTAAGCCGCCATGAATTGGTCCCAAACCAGCTCCTGGTAGCAGGATCACAGAAAGTAGCAGGAGGTATCCGGCAGAAATAAAATTGGCGCGAAATGGGGAGCTGTAGGTACGTCTATATCAAAATGGCGACTGTACGAAGTGAACTCATTGGGTACCGGCACGCCTACTCCAAAATGGCGGGACCCACAACATGAGATCCATATATATTTAATTTATATGCAATTCTTAGTAACCAATTTCAACTCTATAGTAGCGCAATGTGAAAAGCAATTATTTATTCATATTTGCTGTTGATATTTGTGAAAATTTTGTAAACAATTCGAAACAGTTCGCTCATTATATTTGTCGGTAATATAGGGAATGACATCCGAATAGTAACAATTGTTTCTTCGAGTCATGAAAAACTGTTCTCAAAGATGTTCCTTTTAGAGAAAGGAGCTTATTTGTATAATTTGACATGATTGATAGCATGACAGTTTTCTAAAGAACAGTCTATTTTCGCTATTGTAATTCCAAAGTGTAGATTGTTGTTCGGTCAAATGCCGCTAAATGGCGCCACGATCCACTTTGGCAGCTGACGAATACAAATCGCTAGATTTGGAGTAGAGGTATCAGGAGTATAGAATATGCGAGGAGGTATACCGGTAGAAAGTTATTTAGCGGGGAAATTTGAATTTTACTATTGCTTTTCTACTACCTTCTAATTTGATATTTCTTACTTGCAAATATTATATGAATTTTTGTCCTATTATCTATTATTAGTCCAAGAATTTTCTATACAGATTACATACATATTTTATTTTTTGATTATAACGAAATATTAAAAGTACTTGATGAAAGGAAGAAAATCATACACATATTTTATACGCAAACTAATGAATAATTTATTTATAAATGGCATTATATATGATACAATTAAAGACCGAGTATAATGACTTTTTCATATTAATTTATTTTAATTTGTACAGGAGTATACGCATAGCAGGAGGGGTACCTTACATGTACGTTTGAACTTATAACGAAGAGATCTTAAATCGTGATTCGTTTTCAAAGAGTAATTAATATTTTTAAAAGAGTTTATTACTACTTTTCTAAGTTTTAACATATAATTGTAAATGAAAATAGTATTTTTGTCGTTATAATACATATTTGATTATTCATTACCGAGCACCACGCGGTCAGTATTGCATATTGGACATTTTATAATTAAAGTGAATACAAATTTCCAGAGGAATTTTTAAGTAAAAGTGGTTATATAAATTTTTAATCGATATGTAATACAATTGGTTATTTTTATGTATTATAAAGAATGCATATATTTATATAAATTTTATCACTTCCGTCTTTTAAAGATTGCATCAAATGCAGAAAGGCAACTCTCAGCCATTTTCATTCCATACCTCGTGCATTTAGAGGTTTCCAAGATGGCGAAGAAAACGTTAGCGGATAAAACCCCTCAAAACGACGATAATGTTAAAAATAACGACGATGTACTAACCGACGATGAAGAACCGAATTTTAGTGATCCTGACGGATTTGTGGATGATATCACCGATGAAGGTAAACTCGATTTTTCGTAAATGACAAGTCGACAGAAGCCGAGGAATGGTGATTGAAAGCATGGCTGGTTATAGTCGCAAATGTGGCATGCGAACTTAACCTTAAAATACTTTTTCGTATTGAAATACATTATTGATAATTGCAACATTGACACTTGTAGAACTTCTTGGTGACATCCTGAAACAAAAACCATCAGAAACAGATGGTGTAGAATCGGTAATTGTTATCGATGGAGTGCCCCAGGTTGAACCTGAAAGATTAGAGAAACTTCAATCCGTGATTAGCAAAGTTTTAGGAAAATTTGGCACAATTGTAAACCAATATTATCCAAAAAACGAAAATGGATATACCAAGGGGTGAGTATAATTATATTTTATACTATACTAAAACTATATCCAACTTATTTTCTTTTAGGTACATATTTTTAGAATACAATAACCCAGTTAACGCTTTAGCAGCTGCTCAGTCTGTAAATAATTACAAAATTGACAAACAACACACATTTAAAGTAAATTTGTTTACCGATTTCAAAAAGTTTGAAGAAATCCCAGATGAATGGGAGCCTCCAAAACCACAAGAATTTAAAGCTGCTGCAGATTTACACTATTACCTTTTAGAACCAGATGCTTATGATCAATATTGTGTACTCTGTGGTAATGGTCCTTCTGTTACTGTACAAGTTTGGCAAAATTCTGCCCCTGAACCATCATTGCTCGAAGAACGTGCTGTAAGTTACTAGGTTCTGATGTGTGATATTGTAGTGTTCATTTGCAACTAATGATATTTACCTACCTTTTTTCAGCGCTGGACAGAGACGTATGTCAAGTGGTCTCCATTAGGTACATATTTGGCAACTTTTCATAAATTGGGTGTTGCATTATGGGGTGGCCCTCAGTTTGTACAGCAAGCTAGATTCAGTCAGAAAGGTGTTGAGTGTATTGATTTTTCACCTTGTGAGCGGTATTTAGTAACATACACTCCTCGAACTGATCTTGGTTCTGATCAAAAACGTTTGGTAATTTGGGATATTCTTACTGGTCAAGAAAAGCGTTCATTCTATGCAGACGGTTCTTCGGTGTGGCCCATTTTCCGTTGGTCACACGATGATAAATATCTTGCTCGTATGGGAGAAGATATTCTGAGTGTTTATGAAACACCTGTACGTTTTTTTCCTTCAATATAGTATAAAACCTTGCAGGATTAGGGAAACTTTGAAAAATTACACGTTTTATAAATGTTGCAGTCGTTTGGTTTATTGGACAAGAAGAGTATAAAAATTCCTGGGATCAGAGATTTTAGTTGGTCTCCCACTGATAACATTCTTGCATATTGGGTACCAGAAGATAAGGATGTTCCAGCCAGAGTTACCCTTCTTGAGATTCCAAAGTAATCAGTCCATCTATTTTATATATCATTAACATTTTAATTATCATTATTCTAATTATCAGTTATTAATTTTTATAATAATTCATGATTTCAGCCGAAATGAAACACGTAATAAAAATTTGTTCAATGTAGCTGACTGTAAAATTTATTGGCAGAAGTCAGGAGATTATCTTTGCGTGAAGGTTGATCGTTTCGCCAAACGTAAGGAAAAGACAGAACAAAAATACACGGTATTTGTTACACTGATCCTTAATATAACAAAATTGTCCACACATACCTTGTAGAAATAATATTTATTTTGATTAATAGGGAATGTCCTATAACTTTGAAATCTTTCACATGCGAGAAAAACAAATTCCAGTTGATAGCGTAGAAATAAAAGAGCCAATTCACGCATTTGCCTGGGAACCTGTTGGCAGCAAATTTGCTATTATTCACGGAGACATTCCAAGTGTTAACGTTAGTTTTTATGAAGTACGATATGGTCATCAACCTGCACTTTTAAGTAAGTGAATTTGAATAACTTTATATCAGCATCATATATTTCAATGCCCATTTTATTTGATAGAAAAACTAGAGAAGAAGGCCTGCAATCACCTATTCTGGTCACCTTCTGGACAATTTATTGTCCTTGCTGGATTAACAACTATGGCAGGAGCTTTGGAGTTTATTGATACTAATGATTTTATCATCATGAACTCAACGGATCATTATCAGACTTCGGACGTAGAATGGGATCCTACCGGACGGTGTGTATATTTGTTTGCACTTGTTTAGAAGATTTGTGACAATTATATAAATATTTGATTGTAATACATGTATAAATTTTATTGCAGGTATGTTGTAACTGCCGTCTCTAGTTGGAAAACTAGTGTTGATAATGGATATTGGATATGGACGTTTCAAGGTCGTATCTTAAAAAGAGTTAACCTTAATCAATTTAATCAATTGCTTTGGCGACCACGACCACCAACATTGCTGACAGCAGAACAGATTAAAGAAATTAAGAAGAATTTGAAGAAATATTCCGCGCAATTCGAAAGCAAAGATCGTATGCGACTAACACGCGCATCAAAGGTATTTGAATGATATTGAATTAATATATATTTAATGTAAAATCATTTCTATTAAAAACAATTTATTTTACAGGAACTAATTGAGAAACGTTGTACTGCAATGAAAGCATTTGAGGAATACCGTTCAAAACGTGTTCAAGAATGGAATAATCAAAAGAAACGCCGTTTAGAATTACGCAATGGTATGTATTAACAAAATAGTAATTTTCTTTTACCCTTTAAAAGATAAATACCTATAATTCACAATATTCATATCATCTTTTCAGCAATCGATACCGATGAATTAGACTCTGATTCGAAGAATGTAGAAGAAGAAGTAATAGAATTTTTCGTCAAGGAAGAAACATTTGTTATTGACGACAAATAAAATTTTGTGGGAGAAGTTTTCCTGTCTGCCATTTTTGGAAATCTCTAGTGCAAAACCGATCCAGTCATTTGTGAAAAGTGTTGTCAAAGTAATTATCTCGTAACAGTCACGTTTATCGTGACTCTTAATAGTGAACTGAAATGATTATTCTAAGTGGTTATGAACAGTTTCTCTTATACCATTTCAGCACTTTAATTGGAATTTCTTCCATTTTTTCGACGTTACGTATAAAACGTAACCATAGTACCATAAAGTTTTATCACGTTCCATACAGGATAGTATGTCAATCAACAAATAATTATTATCAGTATAAACATATGCAATGTATTATTTTATTTAACAAACCCATAATTTTGAGTTATTAAATTTAAAATATTTATTAAATGATCAGGGACACTAAGATATCTTATTTATATTTTTTTACTAATTTTAAGCATATTGTAAACGATAATGATGAAAGTACAAATCGATTAATTTGATCGATTATCTTTCTTTTTATTTCGTTCAATAGTTGTTTTCCAGAAACAATTAATATAAATTAATTACATTCAGGTATAGATTATAAATAAAATCGCATATGGTAGATATTTTATACAAATGACTCGTGTTTAAAAGTAATACCTAAACAAAATAACGACAGCAGATACCCACGCAGGCGGTATTCTGTCATGTTCGAGAAATGTCCGATTCGTCACTCGCTTCGCGCATGAAAATAAACGTTCATGTTCCTTTTGTAATTTATCTTGTAACTGTTCATTTTTTGTCACAACTGCAATTTGAGTTTCTAAATCCCTCCTAACCGATCTGTAACCTGAAATGAATTTTTCTTGTATAATTATCTTACAATATCCTGTAGTGTTTATATATTACCAAAATTAGGGGATCCAATAAGAGTAAGACAAGGCTTTTCTTGATATGGTAACGAATACCATAATCCTTTTGCATGATATGTCCAGCCTGGCTTAACAAATTCCCATAAAGTTACTCTATTTTGTTGTCCTAGTTTGTTACAGTACTCCATAAATGATTTTTCAATTTTCGTATATGCTGCTGGAATACCGCCCGCCACGCCTTTTGCCGCTGGATACCATTTTTATGTTACATTGCATTAATTATAAAAATAATTTTATTTAAATATATATTCTCATAAAAATAACGTACAAAAGAAACCATTGGTAGTTGGATGCGCAGTCAAGAGGTGACATGTTCCTTGACAGTGTTTAAGTAACGCGTTAGTGTATTCGGAAGTTAAATTAAAGTAACCAGTTGCCAGTTTCAACGTTGACCCTGCAGGCGTACTCTGCAGCATTTTCAGTGTTATCTGACTGTCATGATAAATATTTAATTGACCCATTTGTATCAGAGGAAAGATCCAAGTATCAGTATCGAAATCTTTTCCTATCAAAATACTTCAGATTAGGGAGTGGTTTCGATGTTGTTCACTATATGTATATTTATACATTACCTAGATTTTCAAAATCAGAACGATCTTCTATTTCCCTTTGAAATAGAGTTCTCATGCTATCCGCGGCATGTTGAATAAATTTTGCAGGAGTTTTGAGAGGATGGATTTTTATGGCAGAATTTAATACTGTAGTTCCATCTGGTTGAAGTACAAAACTGAAGTTTCCTACTCTTTCAACTAGTTCATTATAGAAATCACAAAGTTCTTTACAATCTTCGATTAGAAAATAACGGTCTTGCCGGTTTGTAAAGTAATCATTACTAAGATTAGCACTAAAATATTAAACTGAATTTTAAATTTTGGTGTATAATCAATTGTGCATTGAAATAACTTCGTGTAGCATTAAAGATTACCCGCTAATTATTATATCATTATCTATCATATATAGTTTCATGTGCTGTAATCCTACTAATTCGTTGAAACGATCTGGTATAACCATTTTTAGAATTCCACGAAGTTTAGGGGTATGATAAAGAAAAATTTGACAAGAATGACCATGTTTTCCATTAAGTAATGGCTCCAACATTTTCCGCGAGTTTAATGTACCTCTAGATCCCCTCATAAAATCTAACAAAATCTTAACTTCAATGTTACCATTATTTATGTTTAAAGCTTGATCGATAGCTTCCACCTGAAACAAAAGTGTTATTGATTACACTGTTGCTATCATCAAGTTCTTAGTTACTTGGATAGTTACTAAAAGTTCTTACTAAATTAGATTCTAATTTTCCTGTGCCTAAATACAATGATGCAAATGTTATTCTCTTTTTTGCATTTTTACATTTCTCTATAAGAGTAGAATAAAATATGCTTGGTTCATGAATTATTTTAATCTGAAAATAGAAAAATTAACGTAAGAAATACATTGAGTCTCCTCAAATTAAACTTTAAATTGTTTACCTTCGATCCATTGATAGGAAAACAAGGTGCACTTTTGTACAACCAAGATAATATATGAAAATCCGGCTGTACTGTTTCTACTTCTAAATCTCTCTCTTCCGCTAACATACTGATTTGTGCAATATTTGTTATTACAGGCGAACAAGACACTCTTGATTCTCCTTGATCATTTATTAACAGCTTCTTTGTATGAAACCTAAAGTTCAATTTAAAAAGGATTTCATGCTTTTTCAAATTATATACAAAAGTAATAATAATTAAATATTGACAATGCTGTTATTAAAATTATACAATTTTATTGAAAAAACATCAAATCACTATCTTGAAAAGAAATATAATAAAAATTAATGACACCTGCACAAATGACATTATACGTGTTAATAAACAGTAGGTATTACTATAAACAATATTTTATGAAATTTCGTTAAATTTTTTTATATTCTATTCGATCTAACAGTCATTGTCACATGTATTAGATTTTTTTACGTTAGATCTACGTACATATAGGTTAACGTACCTTTATTAAAATGAAATCTAATGAAATATAACACGACATGCATGTTGTTATAATTTATTACATTCTACTCACCGTTTTAAATGTTTACCAATCAAACTATGCATGAGTGAATCTTCGAATATAACGAAACATTAATAAATATTTTAAATTGCGTACAATTGTTCCCACCTGATCATAAAGTTGCAACGCGCGCATATCCATATCGTTTGGAGTTTCCACGTTACATAAAAATATACAAATATTTGTATTTTTATGGAATCAGAAAGCAGAAGTTTCTCGTCTTTTTTCCTTTCATTTATTCCAATCATTACATCAAAGGTGTTATAAGGATCTAAGACGATTAATATTTCTAAAATTGATTGAATTTAAATCTTGTGCATTTTATTCAAGTTGTAAATCAATTCATACTTTCTTTTTATTTGATGTATGTTCCATTTATAAAATATTATCTTATTAATTCGTATGAATTGTTCACAATTTGATTTCGTACATTGTAAAATCTGTTATATTTTGCTTCAGTCGCTGCATTTTATTTGAAATCAATTTTCAAACCTTATATGCGCAAAACGTCGCGAAGCGCCTCTTCACGGAAGCACTCAGAATTAGTGGTCGATAGAAAATAAAGAGTAACAGGGGTGATCGTAGAAGATTCGTAACGAAACAGACTTAAAATGGATTTCAACGTTAAAAAATTAGTAAAAGATGCTGGTGCTGCGCTTAGCAGGGTTGTACAGGTAAAGTAATATCGCCACGATGATAAAACACATTTTTGTTGTCAAGAAAACATTTCTGTTAAGTTACTTGCAACTCCGAACACTGTCATTTCTGACATTTTATATCTTCTACAACGAAGACAAATTTATTATGAAATAATCCTAACTTGACATTTGATTTTTCTTCCAGCGTTTATATAATGTCATGTCTTCTAATCGATTTTGTTTAATTTACACGATTGTCACAATTTTATTAGTAACTCTCCCTTATATTCTGAGTTTAATTGGCGATCGAGGTTAGTAAAATATAGTAAATTTCAATAATTGTTTGTGTTCTACACTGTACTATTCATTAACTTTCTTGTTTCTTATGATATTATTTGAATGGAATTAGCCATCTTTCTGGTTTGTTATTCTTAAACAACAAGAGAATACAGATAGAGTATATCTGTGAGCTAAATAATTAATCATTCGATGACTCAGAACATATCAAATAAGTTACAGTGACTAAGACTGTTGTCCTCTTTAATTTCACGATGTCTTATAATGTTCCTCTGTACAATGAACAGATGTTTAAAAACATGAGATTAAAAATAAATAACATACTTTATTATATTTTGTATTGGTCAAAAAGCTGAGTTAATATAACATATTTTAGTTCAATATTTCTTCTTTTCAGTTGACAGAAGAAACATTGGGAACATCAGAAAAAACTGAATTAGATGCACATTTAGAATATCTTTCAGAAAGAGCAAATGCGACAAAAACATGGACTGAAAAAATTCTTAGGAATATGGAGTCAGTGCTTACTCCAAACCCAGGTTATATAAAATTCATTATGTATGTTTTAATCTGACATGATTAATTTGAAATTTACATGAAATATCTTATTGCAGGCAATAGAATTGAAGACTTCTTTTTTGAAAAGATTGATAAGAAGAAACCTAATAGATTGAGCAATTTAGAATATGTGGGTATGGATATGATAGAAGCTGGAAATGACTTTGGTCCAGGAATTGCTTATGGTTTGTATAGATGTTACTTTTTGTTAATATATTAAATTGATTTTTATAATTTATATTTATATTTTAGGTAGTGCATTAATAAAAGTTGGTCAGTGTGAACAAAAATTAGGACAGATTGAAAGGAGTTTTATTGAAGCTGCAGCTAATTGTTATATACAACCTTTAAGGAAGTTTTTAGAAGGTGAAATGAAAACTGTTACCAAAGAGATGTCTATATTAGAAAATAAACGGTATGTTCTTTATATAATTGTATCTAAGTATTCAGTTTTAATTTAAAACTTTGTTATTTGTAGATTGGATTTAGATGCCTGTAAGAATAGAGTGAGGAAGGCAAGAAGTATGCTTGGTCAGCAGAGTGTAAGTTCTATTATTGTACATTTAATTTAATTATGTGCTCTGTTTGTTTATTGTGTGTTTTGTCCTGTACATTGCTGCATTTCGTAGGAGTCTGGTGTATCTCCTGAAGTGTTACTAGATCAGGTATTAATGGAATTGATGCCTTTGATAATTCAAAAGTTGACTAGTTTTCTTAAAGATATTGTACTAGATCACATCATGATTCTTTTTTAATCTTCAAATTCTTTGAATTTGAATTCTATTGCAGCATTTTATTCTTAAGTTTATATGAAATATGTACTCTTTCCGCTTTTGTTGTATGTGTGAACAAGTCATAAATGTTTCTTTTAAACACGTACTATGTTTAATGAGTTGTAGAAAGAAATTTAAATAATACGTTTTAATTAGAAACATAAAATAAAACTGTTTATTGCTCTACTCAGGCAGAGAGGGAGCTGAGAGTAGCACAGTCGGAGTTCGATCGTCAAGCAGAAATTGTGAAATTGTTGCTAGAAGGAGTTTCAAGTTCTCAGGCTGGACATTTGCGTTGTTTGCATGAATTCGTTGAGGCACAAGCCCGTCACTACGCTCAGTGCCACGCAACAATGCAAGATTTACAACGTGAACTCGCCGGGTAAGACGAAAAATTTATCTTGCAAGTTCCTTCTTTTCAAACTATTTCTTAATTATCCTGCACCATCCTTATACAGCTATCCCACTCTCTGGTGATCCGAGTGAGTAATGTTTAACAGTTATTGAATGTTATGTCATGTATGACATGTAAAAGTATTTAGAAAAAGCTTATAGAACCATTACTCATTCGCAGAGATCATCATGTTCTGTAGATATTTATAAATATTACCTAAAATTTTGCTTATTTCTATAAATGTAACTTAGTGATTATTTTTCTTTTCAACAGCCACTGTGTTTTGTTGTAAATATATGCTTCATTGTAGGAATGGTATCTTTCTTTACTTTGGTTCTTAGTATGACTCTATGCTTATTATATTAATTTGTTCCTTTAATGTACTCTTTCTATTCTCTATCTTTGCTCGCATGATTGGGATTGCAGGGCGCGTCAACCGAGTCCTTTGCTGAGAGTCAACAGCGAAGATGTGATCGAGTTAACACCTTCTCCCTCCCAATCCCAAAATTCCCCTATATTTGCACCACTTGCTGGTGCTCCCTATGTTACTGCCACCTTTGATACTAATACTGATACCGATACTTCAAAAGTTTAGCCTTAAAAATCAATACTGATATTCACTATAGGCAGTTACTAATTCTTGTATTTAAGATACAAGTAAAAACTATGACAATTTAGGGCACAGAATCTCTTCTTCTTAGTAAATAGTGTTTGTTAACTGATACAACGATTCTATAGATATGTTAAATATTTTTAGTTTATGCTGTCATTGTTGAACTTGTAATTGTCAGAAATGAAATAATAAATTAAATTTTGAAATGCATAATTATTATCATTACATTTGTTAAAACAGCTACAGTTTAATTTTTTATTAAAATTATACTTTAATTATACTTGATCAGTCTTCATTTCTGATGCATGCCATTAAATTTTTTAGTGTTGATAAATTATCAAGGAGTAGCAAAGTAAATAACTTTTTAAGAAGTGTTATTTCCCAAAACTATTATATATTCTTCTAACACCTTTCCTTACTTTGTTTTATAAGTAACCAATTGTTTTCCTACTTGTCTAATCGCTTATGCCTTTATGTGTGTATTAATATAATTTCCAATTAATTACAATTATTATTTGTTTATGTTCAGCATGTTTACTGTACAAACTATATATTATGTTGACAATACAAACAATAAAAGGTCACATGTATTCTTCAAAAATTTCTTAAATCAAAATTCTTAAAACATGTCAATGTTTGCAGTTATGAGATTTCATATTACCAACTTTTTGGTATTTGACAAGAACTATAAAACAACAGAAAAATATTTTCACGCAATTTTTGCATAAGCCAAAATTGACTCACTTTCGAGAGCATGTTTATCATACTCAACCAGATTGTAATTTATCCTACCCAGCTTATCTGGGGGTCCTTATCATCCGACAACCCCACCAACATCCAACGCATCAACGGCATCAAATGGTCAAGAACGTGCAAGGGTATTGTACGATTATGATGCGAGGGATTCTAGCGAATTAAGTGTCATGCAAGACGAGGTAACGAAGTTTGTGATTTAGATAAGAGGAAGCATGTTTACATTATGGCCATATAAATGACATGTATCATTATTAAAAGTGATGTTGATTTATAGCTTTCTTGATGAAAAAAGATTTAATACTTTTATCTTAAAAATTCACCTTCAAATTATTTAATTAGTTCTGCAAGAAATTTCTACAATTAGTGAATGCTGTCAATTGATGCATTTTTTTAGAAACTTTTATGAAAGCACATCTAATACGTAGTTTGTATGTTTGATAGCTACCAGGTTCAGTGCAATGTAATACATTTTGTAATCCACTATTACTATTAATACAACCTTAAGTAAGGGTTTATTATTCTCACATAACTTAAAAGTGAATTTTGAAACATATCTGTAGCCTAAAGAATTTTTCATAATATGTAAAATAGAAGTAGAACGTTAAAAAAAGTAATGTAAATAAATTCTTATACCTTTGTGTATCGCTCGAATTGCAAGATATTGTAAAGTAAATGGAATAAGTATGTTAGCACTATGTAAGATACTCAAGTTAAATAGTTTAAGTACCCTGTATGTTAAAATCTGCATTTTTATAGGTTTGGCAACATAATTTTAAGAATTGTGCATGATACCTGTATCTTAGTCTTTTTAAGTTTTATATATGTATATTAGTTTTCTTATCTTTGTTAAATTTATTCTTAATGTTTAATACTTGCATTTGTTCTGGTTCGTTTGTATATTTGTTTAAATATCAGAAATTTTTATGCCTATACATTTAGTATGCATATAAACAAATATATGTATGTATATTTATTCAAATCTTGCATGTATCAAATAAATCGTCATTTCATTTCGTTAAATGTATTTTATTTGTTTCCAACCTTATCAATACTTTCAGCTTCTTTGGCTTGCTGATTTTAAATTAATTTGTTAAGTCGCAACGAATCGCATTTTAAAACTGGCTTAAAATTTCATCAAATTCCACTATCTTTTAGGTAATTACTGTTATTCAAATACCTGGTGATGAAGACTACGTTATGGGTACAAGAGGAAATCAACAAGGAAAAGTACCCAAAGCATATTTAGAAACGCTTATTGTTTGTGGATGAAAATTTCATTATTACCTAGCCTACGTGCACATTCCATTGTACTTTGAAGTTTCACTCTGCCTTTGAATTTAATCGAAACTGTCTTATTCATGTAGATATTCCAAGCAATTCCTCTGCTTTGTATAATAAGTTTCAAAAATATTCCAACTTCCGAAGTATATAATTATAAATATTGTATAGGAAAAAGAACTACAAGCTCATAAATTGCATATCAATAAACAAGCAGTCAATTCTTGAAGATACAAAAGGTCAAATTCAGCTAAAGAATGTTTCTGTAATTATATACTGTTGCAATCAAGCAATCGTGTTCTTTAAATATTAAAATGATGTTATATATTAATATTGTCTATTATATAAATAAAATTATTTGTTGTTTGAAATAAACATTGCTTCGTGTAAACAGAAAATCCTTAAAAAATGCTGTTTTATAATTTTATTGATAATCAAAAGAATATAAAATTACTTCTTTTTCGATACACCCACTGTACGTCCACGACGACCGGTAGTCTTGGTATGCTGACCGCGTACACGGAGACCCCAGTAATGACGCAAACCCCTGTGAGCACGAATTTTCTTCATACGTTCCAAATCTTCACGAAGTTTCGAATCTAAGTAGGAGCTAGTGAGCTACAAAATAAAATATAATTCTTGATCACTAGTTTCCAACTCAAGTGTACAATAATATAAGTAAATATTTGTAACATGTTGCACATTAACATTCGAAGTTTTAGTATGCTATTTAACTTGTTAATGTTAACCAGCAAACTACTGTGCAGTTCCTTTAGCACGCACTACCAACTAATCATATACTTTAGTTTTATATGATTAGTCGTGAAGTCGTGCAATAAATAGTCATTGAAAATAGCATTTAATTTATTTATATAATAATTTGGTGATCGTACATACCTGTGAATATTTACCATCAACAATATCCTTCTGTCTATTCAAAAACCAATCTGGAATTTTGTACTGTCTAGGATTGGACATTATAGTTACTATTTTTTCAACCTTGTAACAAAAAAGTGATATTATTATGGAATACTAGAAAATCGAAACAAATGTAATTAATAAAGTCGTTAGTCCTTACTTCTTCTTCTGAACATTCTCCAGCGCGTTTGTCTAGATCAATATCAGCTTTTTTTAAAACAATGTTGGCATAACGGCGACCAACACCCTTAATTGCTGTCATAGCAAACATTACTTTTCTGTTACCATCAATATTCGTGCCCATGACACGAAGAATGTGCTGGAACTTCTCTGGAATTACGAGCGACTGCAACACAAATGTTAAACGTCATTACTTATCAAACTCACATCCACATTGAGGTTAACATTCAAATTAATTTACAAAAGAATAGATAGATATTATCAAATTGCTCAAGTAATTATTTTTTAAAAAAGAAATTTTAAACCATAAAATGTACACTAATAAAACCAATACATTATAATTTTTGAACAGAAAATCTGTATCGTAAGAAGTACAACACGTGATAAATTGTACTATTTTCCCAAAGAAGTCTGAAAATATTTTGATACTTAGCTATGTCAGTAACTTTTATATAACTTTCATTAAAAATTTGGTGTATCTGATATAGGATTTACATGAAAATTATAGATTTTAAAAAGTAACAAACGAAACTCACCATCTTGCCAATTCGTTTACCACTGAAAGAGACAGAACCGGAAGTACAATTTCCTGACTGGAGAGGGCGCGAATAGACGACTATCGAATGAAAACTCGAATATAACTCGAACGTCATCGAAAATTTGTTGATGCATAGATATCATTCGAATTTTTGTCTTCGTGTGAAAATAGAAGGTAAATACATATTATTTGAACTTTTAAATGTTTTTAATTGAACTACATGAATAAAAAACTTAACAACCATGATATAAACGTTCTTCATTTATGTATTAAATGAATAATTGTGTTATGAAGTTCACAAATCATAAACAAAATATGAACTGATAACAGAAAGTATACGTGAGAATACAGTTAAAATTTTATTATAAAAGCCTAGCATAAGATTATTTGCTTCCATTAATAAATGTAGTGTACGAAATATCTCAGATTAGTATTTAAAATTTTCGTGTGATGGTATGATCGATTTATCGCAGTTTGTTGTAACTGCCAAATCGATCGATAGATGGCTCTTGCAGTGAGGTGCTTGAAAGTTACGTGCTCAAATGTCAAACACTTAAATTTTGAAAAAAGTATGTAAGTATGTCTAAAATACAAAAATATATTTCAACTTAGGAAATTTAAAAACTCAGCTATTGTTTATGTATATATTTAATGCTAGTCATTTTGTAAAATAGAAAAAGTTCGTATTTAAATAATATTAGTTTACAATTGCCAGCATATTACGACATCTTGAATTGTTAGTTGAGCAATAATGGCGCGAAACATAGTAAACTAGGAAAATAAGGTATTATTTTCATAATATGTTAAAATATACAGTTGAAAGTATTGTATGCATTGTCTCCTTGAGTAACGTAACGATATTTCGTTCAATAATCATTAAGTTTATGCTATATCAATAAAAATGTATTTATTAAAATTTAGATTTTCAAAACGCCGCCTATTGCGTAAATTGAGTGACAGGTGGCAGGCAGCCATTAAAGGAGGGAAAACAGTTGAAGATGCGTGGTGATTAATTGAGGTATTTATACTATTAGTATTTAATGATATACTATCATACTATTAATACCTAATAATTAGTATCCATTTTCACCGTAAAATAAAGATAAACAATTGTCTGTTATCTTTCAATCGAGTTAAATATCTTTCAATACTATATCGCGGAATTTCGCGAACGTTCGAGAAATTTTCAAAAGCGTTCGTAATAAAATCTGTCCCGCGTGTATAGTTTCGATAACTCAATAAAAAGCGAAAGACTGAAAAGTAATCGTGTATTTGCCCAGGAGGAGGGCAGTTTTCCATAGGATACGATTTCCGGAGATTCTCCTTCTTTCATCCCCGTATCCAAGAGGGTGGAGCAAAAACGAGCGTCCAGAGGGTAATCGGGCGAAGGAATCCCGAGGTATGATACCCCTCTGATTCGTTTTACGATGGTCGTTTCCTTGAATTAGGACGGAATAAGAAAGAATTCGTCAATTCACTGATTTCGAGCAATCCAGCTTTTATCTTGTTCGCGCGCGTACACACAGATGGAACACATAAGCGTACATCCCATAAAACGTGGAAATAGTTCATATGCAGGAAACACCATGCGTTAAAACGAGGCGGAGCTTTTATTATATTTTTGAGTATATTTGCTATGATGTAGATTTTAATAACGTTTAGCATGCGCGTGGAATCTGCGACGTTTGATACACTTGGCAATTTTGTAATTTTGGATAAATTTTAAATTGTCACTGTAACGTTATAAGGCTAGTTAAGTGACTACGTCTTGTATGTTGTATAAGGTAAGTTCTTGTATGTTATATAAGGTAATGTAAGAGAGTGTTAATAGCATGATATGTATTTGCGAGAAATAAGAGAAAATCTGACCATCGACCCGTTTAACAGGACAGGCATTCAACGGTACAGAGCACCTATGGTCAGCGGCACGTGCTGACATATGGGCTTTAGGGCTTTACTGCTATCCAGTGGTCTCTTTGCGGGGGTGGTAAATGGGGTGTCATCGTGTTAAATGGCCCTGATGCCCGCGGATC
Organism: Megachile lagopoda; assembly: GCA_036983795.1. Lineage (NCBI taxonomy): Eukaryota > Metazoa > Arthropoda > Insecta > Hymenoptera > Megachilidae > Megachile > Megachile lagopoda. Next base: position 10,303,060 of record CM072798.1, read on the forward strand.
TATTCAAGGCATACCTCTGCCAAGACTCAAAACCAATTCTTGCGGCTAATTTCCACCGTTTATACGTTTAATTGCCCTTTCAAGCCACCTGGACTACAGGGGCTGCACGGACTTAGAAAACCGATTTCATCCGATAGAATTTCGCATTGTCGCCTATTCATTTCCATTACCATCTAAGAACGAATTGTTATTTATCACCCTATAATGTACACTCGTACGTCAGCTAATTTTGTTAGAACATTTTGTTCCTGTCTTCCACCGAAGGAACGTTTTATGGCTAGAAACTGAAAATTCGCGACGCTTCCGCAGGCGGAAATAAAAAAGAGGTCCAGGGAACTACTGTCAAATGCGTTGCGATGCGGTTTTATGACGGTGAATGAGAAAAGTCGTTTCTACGTTGAACAGGGGCCTGTGCATCATCTTCTTGTACCTGCATCTTTGTCGTCAAGGTCGTTCTTCCTTTTCCCAAAAATCGACTTTCCAATCGGCTACTGAACGTTCTATTACCTGACGTTATTCTTCCTTCAGGTAAGTCGGGCATAAATCATGCTCGTCTCATCGACGATTAGTATTTATCATAACTTTCTCCTCGGAGCATCTTTCTGCTAAATCAAACATTTCTCTTTCTAATCTTATACCAATATTCTAATAATTCCCAGTTTTCAGATGAAGAGCTTGAATATCCTTAGAACAGTAGAAGGCCCTTAGAAGAGTGCAAAAGGAAATCGGTGGCAATATGAGTCTAATATAGCAGATGTTATACTTATTCTGTTATCATAAACTCAGGAGCTTTATTTGTAATTAATGTATTGGATAAAAAGCAGTTCGTTCGCAGCTGTGTCATCGATATTTCTGCGAGTCGAAACTTTCTACTGCTCATGGAAGTATGATCGGCAATAATGCACAGTACGATCGTGTTGAAACGGTGACCGTGACGAAAGTCGATTTCCCAGCACGGTACAATTTCCAGCAGCCTCCTTGGCTTTGCAAGAGCCACCCGCAATCTTTGTCGGCAAACAGGGGCTCGTAAATTACGGTACGAACGTCTCAATGTTGGCAGGACCCTAGCTTCCCATTGTCTACGGGGCACCAACGTGTTAGACACGCACCCTGAATTCGAGTTAACCGAAACAGCTCTTTCAAATGGCTGACTAGGCCAATGGAAACACATTTTCTCTATCAAACGTGTCACATACTATCATTTGTATCTTTCATCTTTTTGCTATGATTCATTATACAATTCTTCTATCAAACGTATAAGCTGTACATATGCTCATTGCCAAAATTATCAGCAAGATTGAAATTGTATATCTGGTTGAAGTAGCAGGGCAATACATTATAAAATTAACGAACCTCCTGTTGTAAATACTCCAGACAGTGCACAGAATTGTACAGAAAGCTATGCTTCAAAGATTAAAAAACGTTTGCGACGAAGACAAGTGAAACAATGAAAAATATTGTACATTGTTAATTAAATTGTAAAGTTCACTCTGTAAATATTGTAAACAATTTTAGAGAAAGTTATCTTACAAATGAAAGGCAGACGCAAAGGAAGAAAAAATGAATGAAATGAAGGCGTTTAATAAAAGCAGAGGTGAAGAAAGTCATCTTGGTCGAAAGATTTATTTCGTTCCTTTGCATCCTGCGGCTGTTCCTTTCGTTTGATAGACACGTTTCCACACGTACACAGCGATAACTTCTTTGCGTACATGTATCTCGATGTGTATACGTATCTTGAACATAGAAGCAGCTAAGGCTGTGGCGTCGGGGCGCAGGTGGCGATGCTCAAAGCCAATTATGCGAACGCGCCCCGACGTCGACGTCGTTCTCGCAAATCCCTATCCTCGCATTTAAAGCTGCGAGAGGGGTGCCACCACAGAGAAACCAGACAGTGCGAGAGAGAAGTTTAACTTGTCTACGCTATAACGGATTAACGGCCACGATTTATTCGCAAGTAATTGCTTCCGCCCTTTAATTAACTCGCATTTATTTCACGTAATGGCGACCGCTTGCCAGCCGTACACGAACTTTTCAACGGAACGAAAGAAGCTCGATGAAACCAGCTTTTGTTTCTTTACCTGAGATCGTCTTTCTCTGTTTCTCTTTGTTATTCTTATGTAATGTTTGTTTATGGAGGTTTGAAATTTTTTTGAGAATCTTTGGATAAGAACAGAGTTTGAAATTTCAAGATTAATGTAAAGTATAGTCATTTGGAAATTTAGAAAACAAAGGTATGTTTCAAGTTTCCAAACTTCTAAGTTCTATACCTGGAAAAATTTCAATATATCTGAATGAGATTCATAAGTTCCTACATCCTCAGATATTGAGAGTACATTTTCAAACTCTAAAAGCTAGAAGTAGTAAAATTCTCAAATTCTCAAATCCTTAAATGTTCAAATTTCTAGATACTCAGAGTCCCAGATCCTCACATCCCCAAATTGTCACATCCCCAACTTCTTAAATCTTCAAATCTCCAAATCTAAATCTTAATACACATACACAATTTCCAACTTAAACAAATATCAGCCATTTTCTTCAGTGTCCCCGACCTAAGTGTTCAATAAATGGTTTCGTTAAACTTCTCCCGCGACAGAAAGATACATCACAGCATTGTACATGAATGAAAAAAGACCGATATGGTCGTAGGGGTGCAAAAACTGGAATGTTCGAGCAAACTGGGGCTCTCGGATACATCGGAGAGACTCATGGTCGCCATTTTGAGAACGATAAAATATCCTAGGGGTTGAGTCTTATCTTTCCTATTATCGATAGTTGGCAGAGGACCAATATGGCCACAGTACAGTCGCCATGGTTACTTCGGTGTACTCGGTCCAGGAACGGGGATCCCATCATCCCTACTATTATCGTGCTTTGCCATAAATAACAACCAGCCACTTTTTCATGTTGCTCGAAATACGTCCGACTTCTTCTCATTCGCTATGAATCTTCTTGTAGAATTATTTTATCGAGCGACTGCCAAACATTTTGGCTAATTGAGGTTTAGTAGATTTTGAGGGCTTTTGGGATTTGGTTAGCGATCTTTTTGTACGAGGTTTATTCAGAAATTAGGGCTTTGGTATTTTGAAATTTTTTAATTTTGTGAGTTTAGGACTTTAGGATTTGCAATTTTGATATTTTTGCAGTTTGTGATTTTGGGACTTTAGGATTTCGGGACTTTCAGGTTTTGGGATTTCAAGAATTTAGGACTTTAGGATTTGCAATTTTGATATTTTTGCAGTTTGTGATTTTGGGACTTTAGGATTTCGGGACTTTCAGGTTTTGGGATTTCAAGACTTTAGGACTTTAGGATTTGCAATTTTTTAATCTTTGCATTTTGTAGTTTTGGGACTTTAAGATTTCGGGACTTTCAGGTTTTGGGATTTCAAGACTTTAGGACTTCAGGATTTTCGGGTTTTCGGGTCCTGAAGTAATTCTTAATTTTAGTACTTCGGTATTTGGAAATTTCACAACTTTCAGGCTTTGGGATTTCGAGGTTTTAGGACTTTGTAGTTCAAGAAAATTCCCGAGGACAATCTCAAAATTAAAAAGTTTCAAGTTTTAAGTGCAATCCCAACTTACAAATTCTAAAACTACCATGTCCTGACTATTCAATTGCAATATTTATCCCAAGGCAAATTATTTCAAAACTGTTATCCGTAATTCTTGCAAAAGATTAATAATTGAAACTGGTGAAGGCGAGCGAAATTCACGCGTTGGATTCGTGCATCGACATGGTAGATCGATTGCAAGAAGTTCTTCCAGGGGTTGCTCTTTCAGAAAATGGAAAGGCCGGAGGGCGATGATATCGCTGACGAGAGCCGCCGTATTGGCTGCCACCCAATCCAATTGGGTTGCCATACTCCCTCTGAACGAGTGATAACAGTGCGTGCCGCCATCTTGGCTATTATGTGCCCGCGAACGAACGGACTTTCGTTTCATCCCCTACTAGGGGATCCCCTGAAAGATAAGAAAGCAGTGCCGTAGCAAAATCTCTCTAGACCTCGCTCTTTTATTAACATTATTTTACTCTTGAGACATATAGCTAAAATATTTGTAATTAAAATTGCTACTGAAACCCCTAGATACACTTATACCTTTACTAACAGAACAAAAGTTACAATTTATTACTAATTCATGTATAATAATATTATTTATAATCTGATTACAGTCTTCTGAAATTGTATTCCTAATCTTTATGATTAGTAAAACTGAAGAGTTAATGAACTTTAATCAATTTAAACTTGAAGAAACGAGCAAGTAAGTGAATTGAGTAATTTCAAGAGAATTTAATTGTCTGGGTGACTAACTTTTTTCGCAATTTTGCAGAGTTTTAAAGATGGGAGCAACGTAGAATTTGAAATAAACAAAGACATATGGTGATTGCGAGCGGATAAAGCCGATCCTGCAGGAAATCGTGAATCACGAGCAGACGGGTGGACAGTAGACAGCAGATTTATCGTGTTCTATGTACTTTCTCGTTTCTGTAGACCGGAGGGCATGATAACTCGAAACTGCTTCTCCTGCCGTTTCCACCAACGCGAAAAATAATCTTGCAACCGAGATGCTTAAGTACCACTGTTACAAACCTCGATCCTGTTGCTTGTATCTTCGTTTTTGCTCTTCTTTCACTGTTATTTTATAGTTTATCAATTTCTTGTGGAGGTTTTCCACGAACCTCATATTCATACAATTTTCTGTTAAATTTTATTATAACTGTTCATAGTTTATTAATTGTATATCAACTTCTGGTGTAATGATTTTGTTGTAATGTTGTAGTTTATCTATTTTTCATTCACTTTCATCAGAATGTTTTTGTAATTTATCAATTATATATTGTCCTTTGTTATAATGTCTTTATAGTTTGTCTATTCATTAATCTTTATCAGAATGTTTTTGTAGTTCATCAATTATTTACTGACTTTTACCAGAATGTTGTACTTTGTCAATTATTTATTGTTCTTTGACATAGTGTCTTTATAGTTTGTCAAATATTCAATCATTTTTATTAGAATGTTTCTGTAGTTCAGTTATTTATTGAGTTTTGCCAGCATGTTTTTGTAGATCTTCAATTATTTACCGACATTAATAATGTTTTTGTAGTTGATCAACTGTTGGGTCTGAAGTTCTTCAAATTGTCGACTTAGAAAATGGTGTCGAGCACGTGTCGGAAGCGAAAGACAGCACTTCCGTTGGACAATGGTTCAGGTGTCCTTGACACAATATTTTGACGTGCTGTCCTTACACAGTATAACAAGTATCCTCGCCCAGGAGGTGGCCATAGCTAATCCCGAAACGAGGAAATCTTTGGGGAGGATGGCGTGACACTCGTCCCGGTGAAAGCCCTCCTGGGAATCGTCTTCGACCTCTTTCCGATCTCCCAGATTACTCGACGACTCCTACGGTGATTGTTGTGCCTCTTTTGGACACTGTTTTGTCAACGAATATCCTCCCACTTTTCGGAGATTATCCGGAGAATAATGTATTCGGATTATGTGTGAAAATGACATTACTAATTGGTTGATTCAATAAGACGCTCCTCTGCTTGTAACAATGCGGGTACTAATGTTACTACTTCGTCTATTATAATTCTATGACATAAAAGTATTGTAAAATAGCAGGTATGCTATTTAAAGCTTGAACTCTATAGAAATGCATAGTTTCATTAGTGTTCTTAATACGTAACGACTGGTATTTAATTATAGCAATGTCCTAGTTCTGCGTGCGTGTCTCGATTAGATATAATTGATGTAATATTTCATGACATAAAAGTTTCACAAACTAGTACTTATACTATACCAATTTAAAGCTTGAAGTCTAAGGAAAATAACTGTATAAGGGATTGATTACTTTTCCTACTACAAAATGGCTGATCACTATGAACACTGTTAGAACACAGTTACGTTCAACTGATCAATTTCAATAGGTACAAAGTCCGACTTTCATGACATAAAAGTATAACAAAACAATACTTATACTATATCAATTTAAAGCTTAAGGTGTAAGAGAACTGCCTACATAGATAAATCATGCTGTTCTCAAAAATGGCAGACAGCCAATTACAAGGTACAGTGATTCAAAGTTCACCTACTGTGCACTTTAACATTTTACAACAAAAATGACTAACAATGTAATATAAAATGGAAGAAAAATGAAGGTCCAGGAACATCAATTTCAACGTAAATACATAAATCTCCAAAATGGCCCCCAAGTTCATGCAAGATAAGCAAGAACATCAAGTTGAACTCTGAACGATTTCGTAACCGGTCGATTTCACGGCATGAAAGTCTTTCAGATCGAAGAAACGTTTCTTTCAGCTAGTTACTGAAAGAATGGATCACGTAGGGTTCGTCCTTGGAATCATGGCTCGATCCTTGAAAAGTGAAATAGGAAAACTGGGTTGGTGTGTCGAGAGTGAACATAAATCTTGCTTTCGTGTGCCGATCTAGGGGACTCGGTCAATATTTCCAAAATATTTAACAGGCTTCCCGCGGAGCAGGCACGCGCCACTTTGGATCACCAGCATCCACCCTTCTTTCTCCTTTTCCCCGACGAAAATCGGCGAGCTCGAGCCTTCGTCGACCTTGACCGAAAGCCGGAAGAAGAAAGTTTTATTGGGACATAAATACGTCGTTGGAGACTTCAAGAAACATTTACGACCCTTTCACGTCGCCCTTTTGTACTGCACGGAGCTTCCGAATTTTTATTGGACGTATCAAGCTTCTGGAGAAAAACGTGCAAATATCGAGAGATACTTGATAAAGACTCTTTAGATTGTACTCAAAATTGAGGTTGTAGAGGATTGTAGGGCTGTATGTGGATATAGCAATTTGTTGGGATTTTTAGGTGAAATTTTCGAATTTTGCTATTAGAGGATTTTGGGACGTTTAGGTGCTGACTTTGATTTGGGATGTTGACATCTTTGGAAATTTAGAAGTTTAGAACCTTGGGACTTTGGGACCAATTGGATCTCAAGATCTCAGTGTATCAAAGCTCCAAAAATTCCAAACTTCCAAGTCCTAAAGTTGTAGTTTCCAAGATTCCAAGGTCACGAACCCTCCAAAAATCCAATCTCCTAAGTTCTAAACTTAAAATTTCCAAACTCTCAAATTTCCAAACTCACAAGGTTTCAAACCTTCAGAAATTCCAACCTCCCAAGTCCTATAATTCAAATTTCCAAACTCGCAAATTTCCAAAGTCCCAAAACATCAAACGTCCAAGTCCTAAAGTATTAAAATCCTCTTAAGTCCTAAAGTACAAGAACATGCCTCTTGTAATAAACGAAACTGTTCATTAATACATCACCGTTAGCAATTGTAAGGAATATCATTTGTGGAACCATAGTTCACCGATTTGAATACTCCCTTGGTAACTCTTTGAATTCACCTCTGTACATTCTTGAAAGGACAGAGGTTCGACAGTTTAATAGTAGGTCAACCGGGTAGTGAACCATATAACTCCTAAAACTCCAACTATTTGAATCATCATAAATGATTGTCAACTGAATACTAGAAAATCTGGGCCTCCAATACTTTAATTTCGAAGCGATAATAGACTTAGGCTAAGTAGCTAGACAACTGGAAATTTGATGTAGCTTTCCATTTTATGGAGAGCCATGGAAAATCAGGACCTGCGGGATTAATTTGATGGAGGTGACACTTTAATGTCCTAGCCAGTATTTTTGAAGAATTAATTTAAAAGAACTTCGTGTAAATTCACGTAATAACATGTGCGAACAAACAAGACACACAACAAAAATATTTTCCTCTGTGTGATAATTATTAAAGCAACCTACACATCACACATGTGTGAGCGGCCATTGAAGTGACTATTTATGATACTTTGACTTTGACTATATGATATAATTGACTGTTTCAAATTGCATCTGGAGTTTTAGAGTTCACGTTAACTGGCAGCAATGTCTTCAAGGTTAAAATCGGAAAGAGTAGCCAAAGTGCAAGAAAAGGCGAAGGGAAGACTGGAGGGTTGGTTTGCGTGGGAGCTACCGTGCGTCCAACTTTTCGATGATTTACAGAAGCCCGGCACAAAGCACAAGGTAGCCTCATAAAATAATAAACCTTCTATTAGGGCTGCCTCGTTTCCTCTTCGACTTCCTCGTGAAGCGGTGCACTGTTACGGTTATATGCACCGTGGCACTTATACTTAGTTACTTGGACCAATACAGCCTGACGGTTTCCAGTTATTTATAACGGCTGGAACTAATTCCTCCATCTACCGAAACTCGCCTGCTACCTTATTTCCTCCTCTAATAAACGTTCGTCATTAGGGACTCTGCAAGTATCTTCAAATTTCTGTTTTTCAGTTTTGCTATTTTAAGTCTTTCATTTTTGATATTTTGCAGTCTTTCAATATTGGAATTTTTTAGTTTTAGAACCTTGCTATTTTGGAACTTCAACTTTGGACTGTGGAACTTTGGGATTATGGAGCATTTGGAATTTTGGAGTCTTTCAATTTTGGAATTTTTTAGTTTTAGACTCTTGGTATTTTGGAACTTCAACTTTGGACTGTGGAACTCGCATCATGGAATATTTAGAATTTTGGACCACTGTCACTTTGAAGCACTTGATAATTTGTAACCTCAGTGATCTTGAAGCATTTGGAATTTTGGATTGACAGAATTTTGAGATTGTGGAATTTTTTGTCTTTGGTACTTTGACACTGTGGAGCATTTGAAATGTTGAAACTTTGTAACATTGAAGTGATTGATATTCTGGACTGATAGAATTTTGAAATTATGGAATCTTGAATTTTGGCACTGTGGAACATTAGGTGTTAGGACACTGAAACTTTGAATCTTTTGAATTTTGAACTGATTTTGAAGCTTGAACTTAAGGGATTTTTGCATTTTGTTAACCTAGGTCCATTTTTTGACTTTGGTACTGAACCATTGTAACCTTGATACATTTGGAATGTTGAACTCTTGTAACTTTGATACATTTGGAATGTTGAACCTTCGTAACCTTGATACATTTAGAATGTTAGAGCCTTATAACTTTAACACATTTGCAATATAGAACCTTTGTAACTTCAAAAAATTTGAAACAAAGCTATGACTGTATTTACAATATTAAAATTATTGATCGTCTCAGTACCTATGTGACTTAGAGTATGATTTAATTAGAATAAGCAGTATAAGTCCACATAGTTTTAATGTCGCATATATAAGAGTAAAGAGAGCACCAGTAATTAGCGTGTATGGTGAAATATAAAAGATCGTTCTATCAAGATATAAAGAGGTAAAGTTACATAAAGCCGCAGATCTCATCAGGACATAGGTCGATCGTAAAACGAGGCAAAGGGTTTCCACACGTTCCCTGTGGAAGCTAATAAAGGTTAGAGAAGAGACAGCGACGTAGCCGGCTATAGGTGAGTTAATTCCATCAAGGGAGACCTGATTCATTATCCAATATCGGACCTCGTAAATCCTGGCTAGGCCAAATAAATTATCGCCCTGAAACCGTCCCGTTGACTTCCCTCACTTTCCAGGATTTCCGCCAGATATCTCTGGATACGCTTTCGGATCCTGCTTCCACTCCATTTCTCTTCTCTTACACTTTATTTCGCATTTTTTTGTGGAGTTTGAAAAATTTGATTTTTATCATTTTGGTAATTTTAGGTGTCGTGATTTAATGTGCTTCTGGGAGAGACTGAAGTGTATGGATAGGGTAGGTTTAGATTTGGTAGTGATAGAGTTGTTTTATTTGGTACTTAGAGTTTTTTTATTGGAAATTGTGGGAGTATGGATATTTTGGAACTTGGGAATTCTGGGAAATTGGGGATGCACAAATTTTGGAATTGGGGACTGTAGGATTTTAGGAATTTTGGAGTTCAGAAACTCTAAAATTTGGGGATTTTGGGACTTGGGGGATTTGTAATTGGGGATTGTAGGAATTTGGGGATTTTGGGATTTAGGGACTTTGGGATTCGAGATTGTAGGATTTTAGGAATTTTGGAGTTCACAAACTCTAGAATTTGAGATTATGGGAATTTGGGAGTTTTAGGACTTGGGGGCTTTGTAATTGGGGATTGTAGGAATTTGGGGATTTAGGAAGTCAAACTCTTGGGAATTTGGGGATTTTGGGATTTAGGGACTTTGGAATTGGGAACTGTAGGAATTCGGGGATTTAGGAAGTCAAACTCTTGGGAATTTAGAAGTTTTGGGATTCAGAAACTTTGGAATTGGGGACTGTAGGATTTTAGGAATTTTTGAGTTCAGAAACTTTGGAATTCGACACTAAGCATTTGGGAGTTTAGGGATTCAACCCTTGGGAATTCAAGAATTCTATCACTCATACTATAGAAATCTGGACATTTAGGAATTGATTATTTTAGAATACAATTAAAGAATTCAAGAATTGAATAACTCTAAAATTGAGAAATTGAGAAATTACAAAAGGGGTAGATTAACAAAAACTTAGAAACTATATACAAAGATTCTATGAACTCCGCTACATAGACAGAAAATACCATAACACAGTTCAGCAATAAAACACCTAAAAATCGGCCAAATGTCGCGGATAGAGTAATTAGGTGTACCGCACTGGCCAGAGTGGTAGACCCTGATTCGTCCTTGCGTGTTTGCGGATTTTAAAGTCGGAAAGCTAAGAGAAAATGTGGCTCCTCTACGCGAAGCTGCAGTTGTGGCCTGCGAATACAATCGGGGTTGTAAATTTTTTCCCGAAATTCGAGGGGTTTATGCGTTTATGCATTTATGTTCTCGTCATTTACGGATACTGCAACCAAGCCTTACCTTTCTAATCTCTGCTCGGGTCACTCGCTAACCTTAACATTTTACGTCATAACATTATCATATGTTCACACACATAATATACATCATACAAATATGTAACAATTTTTCTACTCTCTAAATAATTCTCTTTTTAACTTAATTTTTATATCCACCTCCCACATTTCATTATACAGACACTTTGTTAGAGATATAAATGTATTCCAGATATCTTAATTTATGTAATTCATGTACAATATGTATACTCTCTAAATAATTCACTTTTTAACTTAATTTTAATAACCACATTTCTTGATAATTTTATACAGACATTTTGTTAGAGATATACTAAATAGTTTATAGATGTATGATTTTTTTAATTCATGTACAATATGAATGTGTATGTGTACACACATACACATTAACGTATCAATCTTCCATAAGTATTCTATAAATGTACCTACAGTTTGGAAAACAAAATTAGCTCTCAATATGAATGTGTACACATACACATTAATGTATAAATCTTCCATAAGGATTGTACAAATGTGCACAGAATTTGGAAAATAATATTATCTCTCTTTAATCGACTTTATAGTCAACGAGTCAAGAGTCCACAAGGCTTAACTGGTTTGTTCATTAACTATCGACGACAGTAAATTACTGTAAGGTTACTTTTGTCCGTGGAAATATCGGAAAAACGCTGCGTTGCCGTAGAATTGGTAAGCATACGACAATGGCCACCGGAGGGTAAGTTTTGGTAGAAATTACTGCGAGTTGTGCAGCCAGCTAAGAAAGGTCCGTGCGGACAAGGCATAGGGTGACGAAAAGACTTGGCGAGCAGTAAATCTTCGGATGGTTTTATTTTGGTTTATTATCTATCCAGCCTTTTCCGTCTTCTGCTCGTTGTACCTCGGGTTCGCCGATTTGCCGAAGACCAGTGACACCGTAATATTGACCGTGTCTCTGTGCGAGAGGTAAACGAAAACAGAGATCACGGCTTTTCCCCTTTTATGCGTGCGTGTAAACTGTGCGCGCTTTTCTTCGATTCCGAAAAGTCGTTTCTCGAGTTTTGGTACTGTTTCATCGTTTTATAGCTCTGTCCAAACTGTTTCGTTTCACGGAGCGGATACAGCGTTTTTGGAAACGAGTCTTCCTCTTTTCCGGAGATTCGAAATATTCGTTGATGGAGAATTTCAATTTTAATTTAAGGAATTTGAGGGTGGTTTCGATTGTAATTTCGGAATTTGAGAATTTAGAGACACGCAAATTCCCAAATTTGAAGGCTTGTAGGTTTGGGAACTTGGGATGTGCAGCTTTGAGTATGTGGAATATTAAATAATGTGGTTAAAATATTAGAATCCGAAAATGAAGAAGTTATGAATAATTTCAAAAATGTAATAAATCACATTTGGAATGTGAAACAACAGGAATGTGTAAATTTATAAACACGGAAAGACTGTATTGAAATCGCAATTCGATTCGAGTTAAACACTGTACATAGGTTCCCACAGATTAGGCCGTGGACATCGATTACAGTTTCTCGAATTAATTCCCACAGTCGCAGCGTATCGGCATCGATAATCGATCGACAAAAGGACAACGACGCATCGAGACATCGTGGTCGAATCGGGAGCGAGAAACTCGAAAGGATCTGTCACGCTTCGTATCGAGAGTTAGTTCGAAACTAATAGGGCAAAGTTATTTATTGGTACCCGCCACGACCAGAATTCGACATGCTCCCCGTTTATGAGGGAAATATTATCCTATGAAAGATCGCACTACCGATTAGAATTAGGGAGCGTTCGCAATAAATTGATTCGACGAATCTGCCAGCTTTCCACCGATTATGATTTTACTTTATTCTTCTCGATACGTTTAAATATGAAATGCAAGTTTAAAATGCAAATGCATTGATACTTGTCGATATACTTTCGTATTTAACTTTTTGGCGCCAGATTTGAATGTTATGTTAAGGTGGTTCTTTGATTAGCAATATATTTGTGTCTCTCCACAACTAATGTGTAATATTATAACATAATATTAATATACTAGTATCTAATACATTTAAAAGTACTAGTATCTAATACATTTAATACATTTAAGTTTAAAATGCAAATGCATTGATACTTATCGATATATGAACTTTCGTCTTCAACTTTTTGGCGCCAGATTTGAATGTTATGTTAAGGTAGCTCTTCGATTAGCAATATACTTATGTCTCTCCACAACTAATATGTAGTATTATAATATAATATTAATATACTAGTATCTAATACATTCACTCATTAATTATTTTCGTAATTTCATAAGATCTCAGATTCTACTCGTATCCTAAGCGACATTAAAAAGTAAAGAATTATTAATTTTTAGTAGCTTCTTTCGGAAGTGTGAAACTTTTTACCATACCTCCATCATCGCTAGTTACAATATTTACTCCAACAACTGCAAAAAGTTCGAAGCAAATTTTTTGTGCGACCCTTAAAAATTGAGCAGATATCTTCATCCGGTGCGCAGAAGAGTCTGTTGAAAGGGTGACGAAATATTCGGCGACCCACAGCGGTACTTTTTTTTCTGGGTCAAAAAACTGTGTCTCTTAGCAAGTCTGTTAGCGAGCAGGAAAAAAACGGTACAAAAACTGGGGCAAAAACTGTGCCCTCCGTAGAAGTGCAGTAAAGAAGCTTCCGAACGTTGCGGCTACGCGAGCAAAAAACAGTCGATGGTAAAAAGGGTTAACTTCGTACGAACGAACGCTAACTGGACGCTTCGTGGACATCGTAAAAGGGCCCCGTTTTTTCCCGCAGAAAAAACCGACGGTTCGACCAAATCTTTCGGTTTGTACCATTTATGACCGTAACCGGCTATATAACGTACCGATGGCTCTTGTTGCCTAACAGACTTCTATGGGGGTCTTGCGATCCCAGTCAATAATTTTCATGTTTTCCGTAATTCGTAATGTCACCTCTCTTGCCTTTGTACTCGGAAAGATATTTATGGATATGGCTGTTTTATGGAAGCTTTTGAATTTCAAGGTTTTTTTATTTCGTTGGTTTGGTTGTTTTTGATTGGATTCAGATACTTTTGAATTAGGGTACTTTTGAATTTTTAGGTTGGAAAGTTCCTAAATTTGGAAATAGACAAATTTGCAAATTTCTCAGTTCCTAAATTCTCAAATTTCTGCTCTCAAGTTTCTAAATTTCCAAATACCTACGTTTCATAATCTCTACATTATCGAATTCCTACATTGACAAGTCCCTACATTCCCAACCCCTAAATTTTCTAATTTCTACATTCCGAAATCCCTACATTCTCAAATCCCTACATTTCCAAATTCCTATACGCCAAATCTCTAAATTTTTAGATTCTACATTCTCAAACTCCTAAATTCCCAAATCCCTACTTTCACAAATCCCAAAATTCCCAAAACCCCTAAATCCCCAAATCCCCAAATCCCCAAGTTTGCCAAAATTTCTCAAGTCCCGAAATGTCTTCTTTTCCAAAAAAGATTACCACACTAACCACCTGATTTAATAATTATATCTTATATCTGGTCAAACAATTTAATAAAGTCTCGTGTTCGTGCAAATTGGCAGAAGTCTTTTGGTAAAGTTGTGCGTCTCGTCATGGTCGAATCGCAGTCGGGGTGCAAACATCCCCCTCTTTGTGAGGGACACCACGGGACGTCCCGTAGGGTGCTACGCCTCCACGCTTTCACGACTAACAGGGAGCTCTTTTCAACAGTTTTGACTTTTCAATTAGCCACAGGTTCGCCTTCACCCAAATATTGTGCCTAATGCTTCATCGTCACGCAGCCCTAAATGTATTTTCCAAATATTTCACCCTGCCGCGCAAATATTCGCGCTCCACGTACAGATCACCCTCTTTCTACTACATTATGTACTTCTTTGTTGGAAAATATAAATATCTTTGTTGGAATCTAAACAAATGGTGTCTGAATTTAGTTGAAGTCTATAATTTGTTTGAAATTCATATTTTTCGTAATCGAATATTAACGTACTTAGGATATTAAGGGACTAGGAGCTTAAGGTACTTTGATGAGTTTCACTGGTGACGCACTCGTGACGTGGTTCAAACATAATTTTGAATTTTCAATTTAATTCAATTTGAGGTTTATGTTCAATTGTACCTTGTATACTGAAGAATCATCGAATATAAAATTGTCATAATATTTTAACTTTATTCCTTTCAATTAATGTATACGTGACGCAGTTTGACGCACTTGACAAATAAATCGTATGACAAAGTTTCAAAGTATAGAAATTCAAAACCAATGTAATATTCGTTATATATAAACAAAAATCAGACAAATGTTTATTCGACAAATTGTTCAGAACTTTCTTATTCAGCAAACAGCTCCACCGCGTTTCGCTCGGGTTTGTTCGAACACTTTTTACCCGGAACGCATGAAATTTGCAATTCGATTTGCAGCGTTCGAAGTGGATGTCGTGCAGACACGTAACCGGCTAGTTGTCGGCTGCGGGAGGTCTATGGAGACATGACCAAAAGCTGTCGACATTTCTTTACGTAGACGAGACAAACTCGATCACGGTTTAACCTCGTCTACGAAACACCGGTTTCCTTTCGCTTCGCCCGAAACAAAAAAGATCCTGTCGTCGAGCGTTTCCTGCGGTTGCAACGAGACCCATCCAACCCACTTACGACTTTAGATAACGAAAATATTTGTCACGGCATCACAGGCTCCTCTTTTGCCGCGACGCCATTTTCTTTTCGAGTTGTTAATTGAGATTTGAGATGTGCTCATTGGGGGGAGGTAATTTAGGGATTTGGGGATTTTGGGGTTTGGGAATTTAGGGATTTGAGGAATTTGGAAATTAGGGTAATTGGGATACGTAGGAATTGGGGTATGTGAGAATTGGCATATGTGGGAATTGGGATATGTGGAAATTGGAATATGTGGGAATTGGGGTATGTGGGAGTTGGGATATGTGGGAATTGGGGTATGTGGAATTTGGGATATGTGGGAATTGGGGTATGTGGAATTTGGGATATGTGGAATTTGGGATATGTGGAAATTGGCATATGTGGGAATTGGCATATGTGGGAATTGGGATATGTGGGAATTGGGGTATGTAGAATTTGGGATATGTGGGAATTGGGATATGTGGGAATTGGGGTATGTAGAATTTGGGATATGTGGGAATTGGGGTATGTAGAATTTGGGATATGTGGGAATTGGGATATGTGAGAATTGGCATATGTGGGAATTGGGATATGTGGAAATTGGGATATGTGGGAATTGGGGTATGTGGAATTTGGGATATGTAGAATTTGGGATATGTAGGAATTGGGGTATGTGAGAATTGGCATATGTGGGAATTGGGATATGTGGGAATTGGGGTATGTAGAATTTGGGATATGTGGGAATTGGGGTATGTGGAATTTGGGATATGTGGGAATTGGGGTATGTGGAATTTGGGATGTGTGGGAAATGGTATATGTGAGAATTGGCATATGTCGTCATCCCCAAACATCCCCAAACTTACAAATGCTTCCTTCGCAAACATAGAAACTCATTATAAAAACATCTCCACCATCTCCTCTATTACATAAAAAGTCAATTACAGAAAACACCTCAAACAAAACCACCTACCAACACAACCTACAAGTTACAACATACATTTCTATTGAAACACCATCAAACTTGTAAAAATGTTTCACACAAACAAAGTGAAAATAATCAAAGAGCGAGCGGATTGCAATAAAAAATAGAATATTTTACTAGCAACGATGAACCAGACTGGATACCTGCCGCTCATAAAATCATAAAATCTCCAGACTGGCCAGGCGAAAAAAAATCGCCACGCTGATCTACCGTCATAAATATAAAACGAGTCGTTTTGTTGGTGGCCCGTAAAAAAATCATCGAAAAAATCTTTCGGGAAAACCAATCAGCAGAGTCGAGGTAGGACGAAGGTTCGTCAGGAAATTATAAAATATTTAAGCATTATATTATCTATCCCCGAAAAACTATCGTTGTAAACCGTTTAGCCTTTTTTTTTTTTCTTCGACGGTCAAGTAGTCACGGAGGTAACTATTAACGCAGTGAATTTTCTCGCTCGATTCTTCTCCTCTTTTTTTATCTTGGCTTGTATAATTTGACTGGATCATTTTTATTGGATGTAATCAACTGCTGAAGTTGGATATTTAATTTTTGGTGGACATTTGATTTTTTTTAAGTAAATTGATTTTTACGTTACGTTAACAAATGTCTAAATTACCAAGTTAGCAAGTTACCAAATATGTAAATTACCATATTACCAAATATCCATATTCCCACATATCCTAAGTCCTACATATGCAAATTCCCACATATTCAAATTCCTAGACATCCCAATTTTCACATAGCACAATTTCTACGTATCCTAATTTCCACATATGTCAATTCCCACATATTCCAATTTCCACATATGTCAATTCCTACATATCCCAATTTCCACATATCCTAATTTTCACAAATGTCAATTCCTATATATCCGAATTCTCACATATCCCAAATTCTACATACCCCAATTCTCACATACCCCAATTCCCACATATCCCAAATTCCACATACCCCAATTCCCACATATGCCAATTCTCACATATTCCAATTCCCACATATCCCAAATTCTACATACCCCAATTTCCACATATCTCAAATTCCACATATCACAATTCCCACATATCCCAAATTCCACATACCCCAATTCCCACATATCCCAATTTCCACATATGCCAATTCTCACATACCCCAATTCCTACATATCCCAATTTCCACATATCCCAATCTCCACATATCCCAATTACCCTAATTTCCAAATTCCCCAAATCCCAAATTCCCTAATTCCCTCCTCAAAAATCCCCAAATTCCCCCAAACCCCAACTACCCACAACTCCCACCAACTCCCCAATCTCAAATTTCAAAATTCACCTCAAAAAGAGTCTCCACACTACTAAAACTGTGCGTTAAAGAAACGTAAGGAAAATAAGGGTTGTCGAACACAAATCAACCCCTATCACTGGTTCGATCATTTTCTCCTCGCACCAGTCTACGAGCTAGTTCATCAAATATTAATATCCAATTTATACGTTCGATAGAGGAATCATCCCCCAGATACAAGCTCGACCCTTCAAATTGCCCGGAGATACTCGGCTCGAACAGATCGTCATCCCCTTATTTAGACGCTCGCTATTTTTCCACGAATCACGGCCGATCGCCGAATTGCATTATCTTATCTGACGAGCCATTAGACGTCGTTTAGACGAATCCTCCCTAACAATCTATTTGCAGTATTGTTCCGGAGATGGTCCATCAACAGCATCCTTGCGTTAGAATAATAAGCTTACTGTTCTTTCTTGTTTCAGATAACTGCTTCGCGTTATTTACAGCGGTTTATGGCCTATTGGACACTTACTATCTTTTTCGGGTTTTAATTGACAGTTAGGGTTAGGATGGTGAATTGGGACACTTGGTGTACTTTTGTGAAGGGGAGGTTTTTGAATTAGCAAGTTTGGGAATTTTCAAATAAGTTCCCTTGAGAAATTCCAAATTCCTAAATTTCCAAATTCTTAAGATACAAATTTGAGAATTTCCAAATTCCTAAATTCCCAAATTCGTATATTTCCAAATTCTCAAATCTTCAAATTACCACATTCCCCAATTCTTAAATCCCCGAATTCCTAAAGTGCCAAATTCTCAAATTTCCAAATTCCCTAAACCCCAAATTCGTCATATCCCGAATTTCTCAAATTACAAATTCCCTAAACCCCAAATTCTCCACGTTTGCCACTTCCTAAATCCCGAAATTTGTCAAAGCCGAATTCCTAAATTTCCAAGTTCCTAAATCCCCAAATTCCCTAAAATCCCAAATTTGTCAAATCCGAATTCCTACATTCCTAAACTCCTAAATCCCCAAATTCCCTAAAATCCCAAATTCGTCAAATCGAAATTCCTACATTCCTAAACTCCTAAATCCCCAAATTCCCTAAAATCCCAAATTCGTCAATTCCCAATACCTAAATTCCCAAACTCCTGAATTCCTAAATTTCCAAATATCCAAATCTCCAAGCCCCAAATCCTCAAATCCCCAAATATCCCTAAGTCCCCAAATCCCGAAACCCAAAAATCTCTTCACCTTCAAAATAAAAATTCCCCAGAAGCAGCATACGTCCAGAAGAACGTCAACAAAACCTAGTTTGGGATAGGAATATGAAATGACAAAACAGATATCTCGATTAAATTGAATTTAATGATATTAACGATTATTTACCAAATCTGTGGATCATGTATTATATTTATTCTTTCCTCTTTTATGTATATCTTTTTAAATAAACACCTAAGTGTCCAAGCATAAATACCGACGATCTAACGGAGACATTCGCGACAACTCGCCATTACACTCCTGTCGCTCTACAAACTCGGAAGATAATGATCATAATAAATTACTTAAACTCGTACTGTACATTGCTATCAGCTAACATTCTAATCACACTCAAACGTGTAGAACTCTTTTATACATTCTATACAAAGGTCGCACAGCGATACGTTATTAACAGGTACAAGTTTTTTTACAATCAGTCGATTTCTATGTACACCACGAAACGTATACTTCGGCCCGATTACTTTTGCGGAGACAACTCTATGATACAATCACTTTGTACAATTTCTACGGCTCTTACAGTTACCGACATCTTTAATACATTGTATTTACACTTCGCAACTCTCGAAAAGCCATCATAAATTATTATATTCCAAATTTTTGAATTGTAGAATACACTTTTGGTCGAAGGGTTTCCGAATTTTCCGAGGGTTGTCTTTTAGTCGACCGTGGTATACGCTTCGTTCCGGGTCACCCAGACCCACACAGGGACCCAAATTCGGTAGGTTTTGTACATTTGGGTTGTTCCGCAGTTCCAGAAACTATTTCAAATTTTCTTGTTTCGAATCGAAATGTACTTTGCAGTTCCAAATTAAATCCCATTTGGGTCACCTCGATCGAAGCTCCGGTTGCCTTGCAGACCCGGCTGACTCAGTTCCACTGGGTCTATTTCCTCTGTAGTACGCTATTTGGGTCAGCTCCTCTCTAGAATTCAAATTCGAATTCTTCGTAGATCATACATTTTGTGTCGTCGTCGATTCCACTGGTATAAGCTTACCTTTCCACAGTATAGCTCAATAAACTTGTCCATCCTCCTACGTGTTTTAGATGACGTTCATCGTCTCAGTTCCACCGAGTCTCCAAAATCTCAAGTCTACAGTCACCGACCATAACCGCATAGTTGCACATTCCCCAATATCACGACATACATAGGATATGTACACCATAAAAAAATCGCCAATAAAACTAATCACTGGTCTACGCTCTCTCGGAGATGTCGTTCTTGTACGGCTGGAAGAGTTTGGGTTGTTCGATCTTGGTGGTCTGCACGGCAGGTGTCGAAACGATGCTGTTGTAGGCATTTTTTGCCTCGAAAGCGCCGATGGTTTGGATATTGGTGGGAATGCCGGCGAGGTTGAGCCCGGTGGGTAGCTTGAGCTGCGCTTGATTGTGCGACGGGGGTGGCGGGGTGGTTTTGTCGTGCATCTGTTGCCCGTTGACGAGGTGGTGCGGGTGGTGTGGCTGTGATCCGACGCAGTCGCAGTCGCTGGACGTGTCCGAGTGCACGGGACTCAGTTCGGGCAACAAGGTTGGCCTGTAGGTGGCACTCGTGGGAGGGTTGTTCACCTGGAAGGCGGTGTTGCCGACGGTAGGAACGCCCAGGCCCGATAAGTGCAGGGGTGGCAGCGAAGGGTGAGGCTGAAGGAGGTGAGGGTGCGCCGGGTAAGCTGCCGCCGTGCGCGGATGAGGCCGATGAAGGGATGACGCGCTGGTCGTTGGAACTGCTGCAGGGTACGGGGTGTATCGGGCTGCGTAATAAGCGGCTGCTGCGGCTGCAGGGTAACTCGGGGCCAGGTGGGACGGGGGCAAGCCTGGACCCCCGTGATACGGGGGTGGTGGAAGCGTTGCTGTCGCTGCGGCCAACAGGGTGGCTGCTAACGTTGGGTCCGTGTACATCGCGTATGGCCATGCCATCGCCATGCGCTGTCTTTTGTCCTTCATGCGACGATTTTGAAACCATACCTGCAAATGAACAAAATTATTGGTTAGGCGTCTCCTTTAAAAAATGACAATCGAAGTAAACTTTAGGTGATTTTATATTTCCACGTTTGTAAACTTGAAAACTTGAAATTGGTAATTTGAAGATTTGAATATTTCAGATTGTCTGAACATCAATAATTAAATCGGTCAACACGAGTGACTGCATGAAGCATTTAATAAATTGCATAGTATCAATTGCAGGAGTATATGTGTATCTACAGTTATAATAGTTTACGATGAGGAGCGTTGAGAGGCACACGTGTATTGATGGCGTTGAAAAGGGTTAAAAGGCTTGGAATTAAACGTATAAAGTTTCGAAGGTAGTCTAACGTTTCTACCATTTAACACCTCGATCATTTCCATCGGTAGACGTTTTTATAGCTATTGTGTGCGGTCGAAGCGGTGCGAGATGAGAAATTAAGGGATCCATTAAAGTCAAAAGGTAAACCGGGAAAATCGCTAATTAAAGTGCTTAACACCTCGCAACCGGATCGACCGGTCGTGGTCGAAAGAAATTAAGAAGTCACGGAAAAAGGATCAAGGGGATCGCAGAGAACTAAAGACCGAGAAGACTTTTGTTTGTCCTTCGTGATTGACTGTTTGCTCCGTTGAAACAGACATAGTGAGGAAAAAGGAGGAGAAGAAGACGAGGAAGGAAAAGTGTTGGCAACCGACTCTGGCGAGTCTCCTTTCAGCTATAATCGACAATCAAACATGGCGGTTTGTGTGAGAACCAACGTTTAAATTCATGTATAAAAACTTCATTGAATCGATCAATTTTTAATTTTTATGTTTCTATGTTGAATTTTCAAATTACCAAATCACTTTTCTAAATGTAATTTCTGAACTTTCAAATTTTCAATTCTTAAATTGTCAGGTTGAGAAATGGCTATCGCGTGATAATTCAATGCGTGGCGATATAGTGCGTGGTAATTCTGTGTTGCAATATAACTAGTGATATTTCTACACGTGATAAGTATACGTGTGGCGATATAACGCGTGGTAAATCTATGTGATGCAATATAACGCGTGGTAAATCTATGTGATGCAATATAACGCGTGGTAACTTTACACATTGCAATATAACGCGTGATAACTCTGCGCGTTGCAATGTAACGCGTGGTAACTCTACACATTGCAATATAACGCGTGGTAACTCTACACATTGCAATATAACGCGTGGTAACTCTACACATTGCAATATAACGCGTGGTAACTCTACACATTGCACTATAACGCGTGGCAACTATACCCATTGCAATATAACGTGTGGCAACTCTACACATTGCAATATAACGCGTGGCAACTCTACACATTGGAATATAACGCATGGTAGCAATGCATAGAAACGTGGCAATATAACGCAACACAGTACAGCTAAATAATGAAACGATGCGATTATTCAATCAACCATTAAACGTGCAAATGAAGTTTGTCTATTTTTAACGCGAATTAATTGCGTAATGAGGAACGAAACATTCAAGGTTTCGTCAGTATACTTCGTGACTGTCGATTACCGACATTAATTAAACAGACCAAGGTGTTAATAGAACACTTTTCTACGCATAGGACGTGAGATGAGCTCATTGTTTACGGAACTTTATTGCCGTACGTTTACTTATGCTCGATAAATATTCCGTCGTGATTGCGCGGATACGATTGCCTAATTGATCGATCAATAAATTAATAGCTTAACGAACCTTGATCGTGGATTCGGGGAGGTGTAGCTGTGCAGCCAATTCGCATCTCCTCGGTCTGCTTACGTAATTCTCGCGATGAAATTCTTTCTCCAAACGAGACAATTGCTCTCTTGTGAACGCTGTGCGGTATCTTCTGATGTTTGGGTCCATCGAGGACAGCGGCTGTTGTTGTTGCTGTTGTTGATGCGTTGGTGATGTTTCTGCAATCAAACGTTTCGTTGCTAATTAGTTTTCATTTCAATTTACAGGATATGTTATAACTTGCTAAATAAACTTGTGCAGATTCTTTAAAGGAAATATTTGCAGCTTCACGGATTTCAGAATTCCAAGAGATCAGTATATTTTCTAAATTTTTTAAATTCGCGAAGATTTATTAAATTCTCAGATTCGCTGAAGACCAAAATCTCCAAATTCTCAAAAACCGAAATTTCTAAATTCTCGAGAAGAATAAAAAACTTTGAGCAGCCTCGAAGGTACAAGACAAATTCGAAGAAAGGTGTTCGAAACGTTTACCGCGGTCCAACTTTTGAACCGTCAATTTGTCTCGGTAAATGGTTTTTCGAGAAAAGATGGTCGCTTGTTGTTTTCGCAATGCGGTTACACACTGTCGCCCCCGGAAGCAGCGGGTGATCGCATTTAGAATCGTGTCAACGAGACGAGAAAGGACGGAGGGAAGCTGAAAGGATCTGCGAGGGTCCGTGGACGTCACCTGGACTCTTTCGGACGCGACCAACCAGCTCTTTTAACGATAATTTCCTTTGGTTTGCCGACAACCACCCATCCGACTTATCTGATCGATTTATATTATTTAATTTACCATCTCATTCAACTGTTTCTATGTAATAAATAGATTTTGGCAACATTATAATACAGTTACAGTTAAAATACAGTAACTTTGAATGTTCAATATAGAAATTATTAGATATGTTCTTATATCACATATGCTCGTATGATCTTTGACGACATACGTGTTCGCAATTTGTGTAATACATCGACTTTCTAAGAACACTTTGTTTACTGTGGTCATGTTTGTAAACGTGTTCCCTGTTAAATATTACAAATCATATATTTAAAAATTTCCATATTCCTTGAACCTTTCATTAAGATCCAAAAAGATAGAATCACTGATCAGGTTAACTTCAGACATCTCATTTTTCTTCTCAAACACCATCAATTGTATCATATATTTTACTATTATGGTATTAATAAATCTATCATCCTCGTCGATATGACTTTACTAAATCATTTCTAACATCACTGAGTCATATGTAACATTTAATTTGATAGGATTTCTAACATTACCTGGGAGCACGTTTACAAACACGACCTGCCGTCGAAAACAAAGTCGCGTTAAGAATTACGTTGAGTATATTTCCAAATAGCTTCCTTTCAGAATATCGGTAATTTTAAACCCCACTTTACACATTTTTACGCAAACTTTTACTCCATTAAGAAAAACTAAAGGTAGGTCAAAAGACGAATATAATCTGTTTTGTTACAATAGAATACATTATTCGCTATTGCAGTAGTATAATAGAATTTATTATTGTTCATTAGACTCGTTAACTTTCCAAACATAATTACATAGTTGTCGTTCCAAAAAGGGTAAAAGGATTTGGTTACTGAAAGGCCCAATTAAAACCGTGGTAATACAATAATTTGGAATTTGCGATCGAAAGGAAAAGGGGAGAAAAAATTAAACGTATTATAAGGTACACTTAAAGAACCGTTAGTGTCTTTTTGAAAGAGACACAAAAGGGGTACCAATCGAAGTTTCAACAAACGAGCAATTTCCAAAGTCCCGAAGCAATAAAATAGTTTCGAAACGAGCCTTCAAGAATCAGGGAGCAGCCATAAAATAATTACCGCAATAAACCGCGAGGATGCTTTTGCACGAAGGGATTGGACGATTTTCTCCACTCTTATTTATTTTCAGGGCCAATTCTATTCTCTACCGAATGGTCTAGCAAACCTAACCCTCAGTGTATGAATCACCTTAACATTCAACAATCAATTGGATTAACCATTCGTATCGTTAACGTCTGACATTTTATGAACTGTCTTTTTACTCGAGAAAATGTTTATTTCGGTGGTCATTTAATTAGGAGATATTAAATTAAGATTCTATTAATTCTGTAAACTAGGCATTTTAATTTTTCAATATTCTTAATTGAAATAAGCAAAATTAGGGTGCAGTTTGTCCTTGGAATTTCTAAAATAATTTCTTTAATTTTGGGACACGATTCATAAAACTCCCTCATATTACAAGGCTTTACGTTAAGAAATATTTTATTGTAAAATATAACGTCTGCGAATAGGGGTGCAAAATTTCTTCGTACATTTCAAGGCTTTGGCTCAGATTTTTTATTAAAATCAGTACAAATTGTCCCTTGTATAAGGATAGATAAATATTTTTTATTTAAAAATTAACAAGTTGAAGGGGGTTTTCGCTGCTACTTCGTTTCGATCCAAAATAATTTTCATCAAAATTGAAATAAGAAAGTTTCAAGTAACCCAAGAAATTTCTGAAAATAGGATATGAAAATTTACCCTTTTCCGGTGTTTTCGGCATGTTCCCTGGCGGCGGACTATGAGGAGGGCTGAGTTGATACTGTGGAGGTACAAGATCGACGACTATCGTCTCCTCTTCTCTCTGATCCCTCTGTTGATCCTCGAAATTCCTCTGATAGCCCTGCATGTCGTTCACTAGCTCTCTCAAACGTCCTCAAAAATAGCACAGTTTTCCGCACCACCGATATCACCGTTCGAATAGTCTCTCAACACTGTAATGTTCCATAAAGATACGTTCAAGTCCCGTATTCACTTTGGTTTAGTTAAAAAAAAAAAATGAGCGTTTGTTGGCGCGGTATTTCTACCAGGAAAGTTAGCGCGCGACTGAAAGGACGAACCGGGCTACCAGCAATTTATACGACCTTACCAATCCGGCGGGCAACCATCGTTCCGTGACGCTCGCCGATTGGCCGACGCGTTGTGCATCGGCCTCCCATTGGCCGAGAGCGGCACAGGCTCTGCCTATTTTCTCCCGTTCCTCCGTCCACCCTCGCCCGTGCGGGATGCATTTTTCCGAGATGCACCAACAGCATCAGCTTATGGATGCAAGCTGGCGGAAATTATCTGTCGTTATTTCCTCGCGGAAATTCGGCGGAATTGGTCCTCCGTGAACTTCTACGCGCTGATGAACTTCAATTTTGCAAGCGGGAGTCCTTTTTTTCCGGCGGTAACTTTGCAGAGTGAAAACTTGCAACCCCCGGGATTACACCTTTTTTCAACCGGTTCTCTTTCGATTTTACGCAGGAGAATTGCAAGTTAGCCGGAACTGTTCTACTGGATCGTTTGCTGAATATCTACCGAGTTTTGGGGAATTTATTTGCGAAGAATTTGGGGGTTGATTAAATGTTTCAATCTGTGAATATATAAATTTGCAGACTAAATTTCTTTGTCGTATCAGTATTTAAATAAATAAGAAAGGACAAAAGTATACAATAGAAGTAATTTTCTTACACGTACAAATCGTCTGAAAATACCGAAAGAATATGAAAGTAGAGGATACCATGGTAAAAAGAAACTTTTCCCATAACACACCGACAAAGCTTTGTACATATATCACCATTGAATTACAAAGACAAAAAATAATATAAAAATGATAAAACAATTAATTTGCAATAAAGACAGGCTTCATAACAAAGAAAGAAATCGAAGCAGTTCGGAAAAGCACGAAAGTATCTGGAAACATAGTAGCAGGCATTGCGAAGACAGAAAATTTGTCGGTAAGAGACCCAGGCACGCAATAACGCCATAAAAAGCAAGGAACTCTGCTTCCACCACTATTACGGTGTTTTCTTGAAGCGCGACTGTCCTCGTAAAAACTTTGCTCCATTTTAAACGACCCTACAATTGTAAAAATTGCATCGTTCCGATCCTCTTCCGCTTTCCTCTACCTCCCCTTTGCCAACGGCATGCAAATACGCTCTGCCATTTGTACATTCATACTTTTTAGTATCTTCGAGCGTTTATGGGTGTAACAAGATAGCGTCATTATCATTTTTAATGTTTCTTGTGGTATGATCATGTTGTAGGATTGCAAATAGGAGAATATTTGAGTAGAAACGAGAGAATTGACAAGTTATGGTTTTGGGGTGGTTGAGGGAGGGTAATTTAATTTTGATTTAACTTTTAGATTTCTAAATTTCAGATTCTTAATTCTCAAAATTCTGAATTTTCAGAGACCTAAAATTTCCAATTTCTAAATGTCCTTCTATATTTGAGATCCCTATATTCCCCAATTCCATAATTCCTCAATTCTATAATTCCCCAATTCCATAATTCCCCAATTCTATAATTCTCAAATTTCTAAAGTCCGAAATTTCTATATTCCCAAATTCCTACATCCCCAACTTCAACTATCCCAAATTCCCAAATTCTCTAATTTTTCCACCCCCTTGCAAATCCTCCAACTTCTATTTCCCCGCTTCCTAACTTCCCTATCTCTAAATCCCGGACTCCTTAAACTTCCCCAAAACTCACTCCCTAAATTCCCACATCCAAAAGTTCCCTTTCACTCATAAAATCCTCAATCCTTCCAAATAGTCATAACACCCCCAACCCCATCCCCGAATTCAAGAATGACCAATTATCTATTTATTTCATTGATTTCCGTAAATACCTTATTGCTCACGGTGACAGTATAGGCTAGGTTCCAGTCATTGTCGAAAGGTCGAAATATTGCGTACAGGTATACCAGGACATTGCTGGTCATCAGATTAAATTCTATTATTTAGCCGACCCCTTATGTTTCCATGATTTTCCGCAGCTCGTTCCCGCCAATATATAGGACAAATAAATCGTCGCTGAAAAGCCGAGCGAATTCCGGTATACAATGGCAATCTCAACGAAACAACGGCGTGCTCGAAATTGGATCAGAGATTGCTAATAATTTTTGCACAACGCCGACCATTCACCGTTTACGACGACACCGAAATTTCTACTTCGGGTTAATCTTTGACGAGCTCCTTTCGCCGAACCGAACCTTCAAGCGTATTTTGATTCGGCTTTAATTCAACCGACACCCTCGCGATAAAAAAGCGCTAGGTTATGGCGCGCGGACCAACGAAATTCAATATTTTCTCGATTAATATTCACGCGACACGGCAATACCGTGAACGTCATAATTCTGCCTTCAATTTCTTATCCGAACATCAAAATTGCCACGCGCTCTTCGTCCACGATTTCTCTTATTCTAAATTATACTGTCTCTAATTTTTATCCTGTTTCACATGGCAATATAACGCGTGCCAACTCTACGTACTGCAATATAACACGTGGCAACTCTACACATTGCAATATAACGCGTGGCAACTCTACGCGTTGCAATATAACGCGTGGCAACTCTACACATTGCACTATAACGCGTGGCAACTCTACACATTGCAATATAACGCGTGGTAACTCTACACATTGCAATATAACGCGTGGCAACACTACGTATTGCAATATAACGCGTGGTAACTCTACGCATTGCAATATAACGCGTGCCAACTCTACACATTGCAATATAACGCGTGCCAACTCTACGCATTGCACTATAACGCGTGGTAACTCTACACATTGCAATATAACGCCTGACAACTCTACACATTGCAATATAATGTGTGCCAACTCTGCACATTGCAATACAACGCGTGATAACTTTACACATTGCAGTATAACGTGTTAAGTAAAATCATTTCATTATTTTTATAAAGTCGAAAATAATCATGAGGCAATTTTGAAACTTAAATAAATTCTGAAAATTTAAGAACTATTTTGAAAATTTGTAAATTGCACAAATACTTTGCAACTCCTGAATTTGAGACTGTTGAAACAGTACTCTAAGAAAGTACATAATCAGAACTAATTTCACATAACAGTCTGGTAGAAAATAAAATTGAAATGGGGTCCTGTAAGTCCATTGTCCACTAGATACCTGATGGTGTAACGAGGTGTAAAATGTTCTGTTGTGCAGTTTAGGCCTCAAACCGAAACTGGAGCAACGGTACCATTTGGGATCGTAATTCATATTCCAGGGTCAGCAAACTGATCGATTTTTATTACGACCTACCTACGAAACGGTATCGATCTTTTTCTTCCACCCTCAAAACGAACATTATTTTTCTACGTTATTTTACAACGGTACGGTAACTAAAGTTTTCCTTGAAATACAACTGGCTGTTAAATCTGGAGCATCTTTTTTGTTCGCATGTCCTCTGAGTGCGGGAAAAGAATAGCTGGGTCTCGGTCGAATTTAAAATGTACATCCCCGTTACGGAAAACTGGAAAAAGGTGTTTAGAGAAATTTTACATTACTCCGAGTTATGACGTCGTATATTTTGAACTACTTTTGCGTCACTTTTTCGGGAGAATGCGCCTTGTTTTGGGGTCTAACCTTCTCTTGAACCGATCAATATTTATTGCTGATTTGCTGGTAAATGCAGTGAGAAATTTCTGCAATATTTGTAATACTCGGTTACTCTCTGATACAAATTTCAAGTAATTTAATATTTTACACTTGCGTTACATTATTCTAATAATAACGCTATAATGCAATTAGGTACAATGTTCATATTAAAAATATTATAAATATCAAAATTTCATATTAAAAATATAAAAATGTCTAAACACCCAAGATGCAATTAGGCACAATTGACGGAAGAATGCCGAAAAATATAAAAATACCCATTGAAAAACGTTTGCAGAACTTTTACAAGACAGTAAAATGCTTAATCCCGTGAATTGTTTACCTGTAACTCAAATTACGTAGCTTTTTTCTCGTCGGAAGGTACTCAAGGGGTTAATTCAGGAATTCCAACGACAAATAACGTCACTACCTTTTTCACCGATATAAACATTGATTATACCGTAAAAGCTCAACCCTTTGCTCGAAACTCTTTTTTTCTAATCTCTAATCCGCTTACGAGAGAACCGTAAGGATGGCCCGAACGTTTCTTTGGGTATACAGAAAAATGGCGTGTACCCTTTATGTACTTTCTGCATAGGTACTTGTGCTCGTATAGTTTCATCTTAACTTTACAATATTTCTTCAAATTTTTTTTATATAAATTTCAAATATTTTGTTATGAAAATGGGATGTACATGATACATAAATGACATACGTGTATTTATAGTAATATATGTAACATTATAATTATACATGTATACATGTGTAGTAGCACATGTCCTCTTATGGAGAAAAATATACAGTTCACTTAAAATGTGCTTTACTAAAAATTAAACAGTATTGAAATATCATATAAGACATCATGTGAACATCATATGTGATAATTTCATTTAAAATGAAATGTACATGATACATAACATATATGTATTTCTCATATGGGTAAAAATAAACAGCTCTCTTAAAATGTTCTTTACTAAAAATGAATGAGTGTCGAAATATCATATAAGACATCATATGAACATCATATGTAATTACAACATATGTGATAATATCATTTAAAAAGAAATGTACATGATACATAACATATATGTATTTCTCATATGGGTAAAAATAAACAGTTCTCTCAAAATATACTTCGCTAAAAATTAATAAAAAGAAACAATAATTTTTATCCAAAAATTTCTACAAGAATGAATTGAGATCAACATAAAATACGTAATGTCTCATTATCACAAGATACCCCAAAAAATATAATACACATAATCCCTTCGTAACACCGACTCGGCAAAAAATATGAAAACTTGAAAAAAAAGTAAAGTTCACGCGATACAGGTTCGTGCATCGAATAACGATCGAGAGCAGAGTGAATCGCAAATAACCGAATAACGAAGATTTGTTGAAATCGAATAATGGAGGATTGTTGAAAGTGATCGCAGGTTAACGCAAGTCCAAGTGAGATAATTGGTGCGAACAGAGCCGGTGCAGATGCGGTCGCAATCATGCCGCTGATTAAACGGTTTGATTAACCAGCTAATTTAGTTGCGTGTACGGTGTAACTGTGCTTTATGCGAAATCTATAAAGCCCCGGTCACCCTCGCGTACGCGCAAAATTACCGCCACACGGTACGTGGACGGTGTGACGACCTCGTTCGCGTATTTTATGCTCCGGCGGATAATGTTGACCATCTCGTTCGACGATCTACTCTGATCGCTATACAGCGTGGACTAACTGCTACGATATAATATTGTACGAAGAGGACTCGCGTCGAAAAATTCAGTGATTTCGACGAATTTTATGGGTTGAAGTGGGGTAATTGAGTTGGTGTAATTATTAGGAGGATTTGAGGACTTGGAGATTTGGGAATTGGGAGTTTTAGGGATTTGAGAGGTGGGTTTGGGGATTTAGGAAGTGGGGAATGTGGGGATTTAGAAAATGGGGACGTGAGGAATTTGGGGATTTAGGAAGTGGGGGATGTAGGAAATTTGGGAACTTAGGAAGTGGGAAATGTGGAGAATTTGGGGTTTGGGGAATTTGGGGATTTAGGGAGTGGGAAACGTGGGGATTTGGGGATTTAGAAAATGGGGACGTGAGGAATTCGGGGATTTAGGAAGTGGGGAACGTGGGGAATTCGGGAAATTAGGAAGTGGGAAATGTGGAGAATTTGGGGATTTAGGAAGTGGCGACGTGGAGAATTCGGAATTTAGGAAGTTGGGGAGCGTAGGTATTTGGGGATGTAGGAAGTGAGGAACGTGAGAAATTTTGGATTTAAGGAACTTGTGATTTGGGAAATTTGGAGATCAGGAAAGGTCATATCAAATTTGGTAATTTAAAAATTTACGACTTTGGAAACTATGCACTATTGAAGCTTACTAAGGATTTAAAAGAAAGTGATATAAAAACATAACTTAAAGATCAATAATCATACCTATAAACAAATAAGAATTGTTAACGGTATGATTTCATGAGAACTAAACTAATCCGCGATATTTTCACCTGCCATAACTACGGGTTACAGCCCCCTTGAATGGGCCATGGACATTGCTAATAATAAATCGATAGTGGCAATAAAATTAGGCAAAGCACTTTTAACAGGCCTGTGATTCCTTTGTCCGACAAATCGGATTAGTCAGTTTCGGGTTTACAAACACCGTCAAGCTCACTTGGAAACAAGCATTACGCGCATTCTCTTGTTTGGACGACCTTTAAGTATTTAATAGGATTAACATCATAATGATGATCGGTCAACATCGTGCAACCTTTCAGCAAACGTGCATAAAATGGCCGACTTTTACCTCCCTATTGTCTCATCGTTACCTTAAATCCAACCCCAAACTGATCAAATATACCTGATTAGTATGTTTGCAATATTCATGTAGTTTGTTTACATTTATAAGATACAATTTCTATTCTACTATTATTCTAATTATATCAGGTTTTAATATTTTTTAAAATTGCTTTTATTGTAACTTTTAATAAAATAATTAATTATCACAATCAACACAGTTGTACGATTTTGATATTGATACAATCATACAATCACTCATGATTTTGTTAATTGAACATTATATTAACAATATAACAGTATATAATTGTATATTAACAATGTTCTATATTAACATTGTAATATATGTATTCCTGCAATTATTATATAATATTACTGTAATATTTTATCTATAATGTACCGTATTGTTAATGTAGAATTAGAACTCGAATTCAATTAACACTGTCCCAAGTGGATAATTTATTAGAATTAATGAGGTCGATAAAAAAGAGACGAGACAGTTGATTCGAGAAGGGAAATTGAAAGTATAATACAAGAGATCGTTTTCGAGTTAGCCACAAAACGATGGCTGATATACGAATATCGCCGGGACAGTTAGTTGTTCGAGATTATTGGCGGGCTACGCGGTGCGCGCTTGAATTAAGCCAATTATCGGCGAATATCCAGAAATTAGTGTATCACACGGCAGAAAGGCTTTATTGGGCCAACAAAATGCAGCTTTACGAGCACGCTAATGGGTTTGTAACTGTCGAAATGGACGCGGGTCAACTTTTTCACCGGTAAACGTACGGATTAACAGCTTCGCTCGCTCGATCGACGTGCATTCGGACGCGGACTCTTTTTATATTCTCCGTCGGTTTCAACGCTTTCTATCGTTTTTCATAGTCTTTTTAAATATCTTTCATTATCTCTGGATCTCGTGGTTTTCGGATTTTACAATTTTTTAATGTGCTTTTTGATTTATTTAGATTTTGGATTTTGTACGATATGCAATGTGGAAACGTTAAAAATTGGTAATCTGCAAATTCGTCAAATCACAGATTTCCCAAATTACAAGTTCCCATTCCAGATTTCTCACGTTCCTCATTGCTTACGTCACCAAATTCCCCATGTCCCCCACTTCCTAAATCCCCGAATTCCCCACGCTCCCCACTTCCTAATTTCCCGAATTCCTCACATTCCCCACTGCCCACGTCCCCAAATTCCCCACGTTCCCCAACTTCCTAAATCCCGAATTCTCCACGTCGCCACTTCCTAAATCCCCAAGTCCCCACGTTCCCCACTTCCTAAACCCCAAATTCCCCATAATCCCAAGTTGACCAAATCCAAATTTTCTAAATCTCCAAATTGTCAATCACCCAAACAACCTTTCTTAACTCAAAAACGTCCAACTGCCAGAACTCCAAAATTCTGAAACTTCCAGCTACCTAATTTCCTAAATCCCCGTATTCCTAATTCCCCGAAACCCCAAATAAGCACAAATAAATACATCTCATTAAACACGTTGACGGTATAATAAAAAAGTAATTTGAGCGAACATCAGGACCGTAATCGAGGGTGCATTATGCAGGTTCTACATAACAATCATTAGATGTCTTAAAAACGGCCCCTCGGACCATTATTTACAACCATCCAACTCGTTTTCCAATAATCATCGTATTTTTATGGTACACGTCCTGTCGATGTTTGACTCGTAACTCGAAGATGGCACCTTTTACGGGGATCCAGGCTGGTCAAGGAGCATAATAACAGTCCTGGTATCCTTAAGGATCTAGGAAGGGACATTAGGAATTGCCCAAATTTCGGAAGTGTCTCTTTGTGCTGCTGGCCAGGCTACTTAACGATGCGACGGCTGCTTTAATGGCTTTATGCGTATATTGCATGTCCTCCGATAACTGTAAAATCTCTGTCCTCTTTCGAGAGCAGTCCTTGAATCTCTCTTTGTCGACGAAACTACGGAAACATTTCCTTTACTTCCGGTCAACCACATCAAATTCATTATTTTACTTTGAGTGTCGTCTCGCTTTTGGGAACCTTCGCTCTATTGCTGATTTTATATTATTTTGTGGAATAAATTGTAAATTAATTTGCATAGATGTGTACTTAATATGTTGATAAAATATGTTGAAATAATAGGTTGATAATCTACGCGTGGTAATTCTACTCTTGGTAATCCAACGCGTGGTGATTCTAAGCGTGGTAATTCTACTCTTGGTAATTCTACGCGTGGTAATTTTACGCGTGGTGCTTCTAAGCGTGGTGATTCTACTCTTGGGAATTCTACGCATGGTAATTCTCTACTCTTGGGAATTCTACGCGAGGTAATTCTACTTTTGGTAATTCTACGCGTGGTAATTCTCTACTCTTGAGAATTCTACGCGTGGTAATTCTCTACTCTTGGGAATTCTACGCGTGGTAATTTTACTCTTGGTAATTCTGCGCGTGGTAATTTTACTCTTGGGAATTCTACGCGTGGTAGTCGGATGCATGGTAATTCTAGGCTTGGTAGTCGGGTGCGTCGTAATCCTACGCGTGGTAGACAGGTGCGTCGTAATTCTACGTGTGGTAGTCGAGTGCGTGGTAATTCTATGCGTGGCAGTCGAATGCGTTGTAATTCTACGGGTAATTCAACGTGTAATAGTTCAACACTTGATAATTATATATGTATATACGTACATATACATACGTATCGATACAATACACGATAACTCAACACAGGGTGATCCCTCAATAAAGCCGTATACAACTGCAATGCTCTGCAATATAACTCTACTCATAAAAACTAATTGCATCGATACAACCATAATCTTCCGACAGGTCATCAGTAATTAAATCCGAAATAATCTAGGAACATCAATTAGAGGTGCACGAAGAATTACAGCGATAAAAGAAAGATATTCGTCGAAGGCGGACATCCGGATCCTCGAGTCTAATAAAGTGAAAACCGAATGTATATTGCCTGCTACCGGGTGTTCTCCAGTTTCAGTCTCTTGTGGCGTCTTCCAATTAGCGTCGATGCACTAAACACGTACAACCTTCGCGTGGACGTGACACACGCACGTACACGAGCACGTTCGTGCGACGAGTATGTACGTCACAGATGAGCTCTCGTAAGCGTGCGGCTGAGAAACGGGCAACGAGCGTTTCCTTTCATCTTCGCCGACAGAATGCCACCTTCTATGGTGCTTCTTCGAAGACAAGTCACTTGGTACCTTCACGGCAACTTGGTACTTGATACTATTTTAACTGCTCTTCATCGATTTGAAGGGAACGTGCAATCTTAATTTGGAGATTTGCTGACAAGAATTTGAAGAGGGGAGCGATCTTGTTAGATATATTTTCTATAATTTGAAGTTGACTACTTGCTCTATCGTGACACACCTGTGACGCACAGCTCGAATGCGATAAACCAGACTGCTGTTTTCACTGCAATTGATTATAATCTACATGATCAAGCATCAGTGAATGCATAGTGTACCTAACATTTGAACTTTCTTTAGATAAGTATTCTGGGAATAATTAGCTGGTTGTGTGACGCAATTGTCCACGAAATTATAGGTTAAGGGTACACAAGTATTTTCAATTAAATTCTTAATGATACAAATATTCTGTATGAAGAGTCAATCCACGTATGTCATCTACATATGACATGGTCAAAGTATTTCTACCTATTTCTTACTGTATTATGTAAACAATGAGGTCTTGGGTATTTGAACTAAAATCAGTATAGATATAAAATAAACGAAAAGGATTTGTTCCCAAGCCCTCCCATCAAGCTCGTATCGAAGGGGGGTAAAAAAGAGATCGTTGTAACATTTGGACCGACATTGGTGCGCGGCTTATCGCGTCGATAAGGAAAAAAATTGACGGAAATACTGGCATATGGATATACTTGAAAAGAGTATAGCGACTTCTTCGTATTCTCTTTCGGTAGAGTCTATCGTCGCCTTTTGTGCTTGTCTCTCACGGCTACTCGAAACTCTCGAGTCGATCTTCGAGAAAAAACAGTGAAATGGAACGAAATGCGTGCATTCGTGCAGGCGTTAATATTCTCAGGCCCTTATTTACGGTATCGCATGAAATTAATATCGTTACAAGTGAAAATCTTTCGTTTATCTTCAATGTGTGTTCTTTTGGTGCAACGTCAAAATCATCAAAATTCTCTCACTAGTACATCTAGTAAACACATATATAAATAACAAATACAGTTCTGTGATGTTACGCAACAAATCTAGTTTAATAGTATTTTATTAGGCACCTTCATTTATTTATAATTTATCATGTAAATGATGTACGATGAGATGGTAAACAATGTGTTATATTCAACAGTATCTGATCAGGCACTTCATGTTCACCCAAATTAATTTGCAATTCATATTATAAAACAATGTATGATACAGTAAACAATATGCAATGTTCAATATATCAAGCAACATATTAGGTACATATTCACCCAAATTAATTTACAGTTTATATTATAAAACAGTGTACGATACAGTAAACAATATCTAATGTTCAACATATCAACATATGTTCACGCGTAGAATTACCAAGAGTAGAATTACCACGCGCAGAATTACCAAGAGTAGAATTACCACGCGCAGAATTACCAAGAGTAGAATTACCACGATTAGAATTACCACGCGTAGAATTACCAAGAGTAGAATTACCACAAAGTCGACCACCACGCGTAGAATTTCCTAGAGTAGAATTACCACGCGTAGAATTACCACGTGTAGAATTACCACAAAGTCGACCACCACGCGTAGAATTTCCTAGAGTAGAATTACCACGCGTAGAATTACCACAAAGTCGACCACCACGCGTAGAATTTCCTAGAGTAGAATTACCACGCGTAGAATTACCACAAAGTCGACCACCACGCGTAGAATTTCCTAGAGTAGAATTACCACGCGTAGAATTACCACAAAGTCGACCACCACGCATAGAATTTCCTAGAGTAGAATTACCACGAGTAGAATTACCACGCATCCGACTACCACGTATCCGACCACCACGCGTAGATTTACCAAGAATAGAGCTACCAAGATATACCAAGAGTAGACTTAAGTGTTAGACTTGTAATGAAGACACTGAAAAGTTACGCACAGAAGACAACGATTATGAAAATAAATTATATCGAAGTAAAAACCAGCAGCAGGTTAAATCGCGTCTGGTCGAAAGGGATAATGCGATACTCGAGCCTCGAGATACTCGTCGAGTCGTCGGTTGCGATTGGTTGATGAAATTGCGAAAGCTTTACGACATACCGACTGTTCACTGCGAAACAGACCTACGACATCACTCTATCGACTCGTTAATGGTACTTGGACGCTTATTGCGTGTTTGCCTTTCGTACCCAATGGCTTGCTACCATCATAATGCTATCCGATCATCCTGGGAACTTGTTTCGATCAAACATACACATTTTATTTGTTTATTCTCTTTTTGCCTTCTTCTATTGCGTTTTATTTTTAGAATCTTTTTAAGAGGTACGTTCTTCAAGAGTATTAGCAAATTTTTAGGTTTGCAGATTGGAAGATTGGAAGTAGTATAAAATTTTTGAAATTCCATATTAGTGAAGACTAATACTTTAATACTCGAGGATGGAGGTTCTGAAATCCTTAGATTTGCAAATTGATACATTCTGCAATTTCTAAATTACTAAACCCCCAATCTTCAAGGTCTCCAAAGTTCTAAATGTACAAATTCTTAAATTGCCAAATTCGTGTATTATCAACTTCTTGTTGCTCCAAATCTCAAAGCTCCCAAATTCCCATTGCTCCAAATCCTACACACCCAAATTCCAAAAGTTCCAAATCCCAAAACTCCCAAATTCCTATTACCACAAATCCCTACACCCCCAAATTCCTATTACCCCAAACACCTACACCCCCAAATTCCTATTACTCCAAATACCTACACCCCCAAATTCCTAAAGTCCCAAATCTCTACACTCCCAAATTCCAAATCTCCCAAATTCCTATTGCCCCAAATCTCAAAACTCCCAAATTCCTATTACCCCGAATACCTACACCCCCAAATTCCTATTGCCTCAAATCCCAAATCCCCCAAATTCCTAAAGTCCCAAATTCCAAATCTCCCAAATTCCTATTGCCCCAAATCCCTACACCCCCAAATTCCTATTACCCCAAATACCTACACCCCCAAATTCCTAAAGTTCCAAATTCCTATTGCCCCAAATTCCAAATCTCCCAAATTCCTATTGCCCCAAATCTCAAAACTCCCAAATTCCTATTACCCCAAATACCTACACCCCCAAATTCCAAATCTCCCAAATTCCTATTGCCCCAAATCCCAAATTCCCCAAATTCCTATTGTCCCAAATCCCAAATCCCCCAAAATCCTAAAGTCCCAAATTCCCAAATTCGCAACTCAAAAGTCTAAAAAATCCCCAAACCCAAAAATGAATTTCGCAAAGTCCAATTTCCCCAGTAAAAAGTTAAAATACTTGAAATTGGTTGGCGAAGGAGCGAAGAGGTAAAAGTTCGTCGGAACAACGGCGCAGCTAGCGAGCGGTATAGAATTTAATGTCTCTAATTTCGTGCGATCATCCCCTAATTTAATCAAGGCACCGTTCACCCTGCTCTCTCTCTCCACCCTGGCCCTGGTCCCGTCGTTATTTCCGGCTGCGGAATAAGCGGAGCGCGAAGCCGATTTCGCTAACTCGGTTATAAACTCGGTATTATGTCCGGGAATAAATTCCCCCTTTTGCTGCACCTTCGTTCACCCGCTCTTACGCCTCTCCATGGCTGGTTATGATGGCCACCATGAGGAGATACGGTGTTATCTCCGAGTTATTGTCGCGAGAACGGAATCGACGAATTCTTCGTTTTAAAATTAATCTCGCATGAATTCTTTGAAAATTGCTTCGATTTTCTAATGTATTATAAGATTTGTTATACTGTTTGTCAATACCTATATTCTTGAACAGTCTTAACTTGGACAACACAATTCACACTTTAACTTGGTACTTCGTAGAATTTATTTTACGTATTGTATGCATCAATATCTTTCAAATCGTATAAAAGAAATTAAGGACTATATATAACAACTGTTAAGCACGACTAACACAAAGTTGTTAAATGTGTTTGTTTTTAGGGACATAGTTCATACAGATCTCATAAGTAAAATTCCGTGTAAGTTTAGGAAGTCGTTTCTTTCATGATACGGCTCATGGACGCACTCTGATGCATCTGTCTCCGGCGATAAACGGGGCAGAGATTTCTCGCGCGACAACGGTAACTTGAATAACCCATAGGTTAGTCGGGAAGGAATTTTTTTCTTTCGAAACGGCGCACTCGACTAAAAAAGAACAGGAAGTAGGGAAGCAGGATATTCGCTCCTTGAAAGGGAAGTATCTCAATTTGAAAGCGCTTCCCAATTGAGTCTAAGTGGCTCGCCTAATTTCGTTCTAATTTCGTCTCGTCGCTCTTCCTGCGTTATTTACCCAAATTGGTATTCGATGTATTGGCTTGTACCTTTTAAAAAGTGGCTATCTAACGCGTGGTCTTGTAAGGGTAATTCAACGCGTGGCGATATAACAGGTAGTAGTTACGATATGACACATGGCGATACAATGCGTAGAAATTCAACTCGTAATATAACCCGTGGTAATATAGTGCGTGACGATATAATAAGTAGTATTTCAATGCGTTCCAATATAACGCGTGGCGATATATCGCGTGGTAATACAGTACGTGAAAATACGACGCGTGGCGATATAACGCGTGGCAATATAATGCGTGGTAATACAGTGCGTGGAAATACGACGCGTAGCGATATAACGCGTGGCAATATAGCGCGTGGCGATATAACGCGTGGCAATATAGCGCGTGGCGATATAACGCGTGGTAATACAGTGAGTGGAAATACGACGCGTGGCGATATAACGCGTGACAATATAACGCGTGGTAATACAGTGCGTGGAAATACGTCACGTGGCGATATAACGCGTGGCAATATAGCGCGTGGCGATATAACGCGTGGCGATATATCGCGTGGTAATACAGTGCGTGGGAGTTTGACGCGTGGCGATATAACGCGTGGTAGTTCAACGCGTGACGATATAGCGTGTGGCGATACAACGCGTGGTAATATAACGCGTAGTAGTTCAACGCGTGGCGATATAACGAGTAGTAATTCCACGTGTGGCAATATAGCGCGTGGGAATACAACTCATGGCGATATAACGTATAATGGTTCACGGCGTAGTGATATAACACGTATTAACACAACACGTGGCAATATAACGCGTAGTGATGTAATGCATAATAGAATTTAACACATAATGTTTCAGTAAGTAATGCAGTACACTAAAATGTACTATATTCGACAGAAATAGCAACCACACTTACAGATTGCTATAAAACCTATAAAGAATCTAGAAAAATCTATCCACAAGAAATACAACATCCATCTATATCACATGATTCCGCGCGCAATCTTCGGTGATTATATCGGAACGAAGTATCAACCGAAAAATTGTTGACGAATAAAATAGAGAAACAGAAAGTGCGGATTAAGTCGCTCTCAGCTTTGGGAATATAGGTAACAGATCGTTAAAGCGGAAGATCAAGGAGGTCTGGCGGTGAAATTACATTTTTTAATTATGGCCGGAGCAAGTTCATAATTGGTGCTCACTACGCGGGGGATGAAACTTATTAGTCGGCAAGGCTTTACCGTCCTGGGGGATGTAACATGGCCGGCTTGTGGAAGGATATCGCCTTGCCACTTCCAGGGACGCAGTCGTACACTAAGGGTGCAAATCTCCACGAAATTCAGTCGTTCCTTTTACTAACATTTTTTTACGTTCACACTTTTGCGTGATTAACTTGAGACTAGAAATTTTATCCCTCATATCTTCCTCGTTCGATGGTTATTCATTTTAAATACAACGAATGTTATACAGAAATATAAATGAAGTACGATACAAAAGTAACATAGAGTAACATAAAGATTAACTGATCAACCCTATGCTCGTTTCAAAAATACTCTTTAACAGCGTTCATAACCGAAAGCGTTGATGGCACGCAACCATAAACATTCTCCCAGCTGTTTAAATTACCACGGCTGTCTGCTTAGCGTTAATAAAGGTTCCAAGATACGTTGAAAAATGATCGTAAGTTGGTGGCGAGACAGATCGAGGAAGAAGGAAAAGGGTAGCACGTCCCTGACACTAATCTCGAGTTAGGTGGCTACATTTTCTCGTAGAAGCTGAATATACAGACCTCCGGTTCTGCACCTATATGAACACACAAACGTATTTCTAAAACATTCAACTCGCCCAACCGTATTCTATTTTGCGCTTACGTTCATTAATAACGTTATAACAATTGATCTCGGAGGCAACACGGATGACACGTGTTTGTCTAGCATACCAAGAGAAACTGGTTTTCAAATTAAACCCGCGTTGCTTTCTGATATATCAAACTTGCTCTATAGGTGCTAATTTTACTGATTAACGCTAGGCAACTTGCAGGGGAACCTAAGTGTTCCTCTTCGATTTCGATGAAACTACAAAGCAGGGAAATGGGTTTTTATATTCTATTATGTACAAGGATTTCTCTCGTGTATTACTACTGTGGTGGAAAAGTTGACGAACACGATAGCAAGTCTGAAATCTACTACGCTTGATAATTCACCGCGTGGTAGTTCAACGCGCGGTTATTCCACGCGTAGTAATTCCACGCATGGTTATTCTAACGCGTAGTAATTCCACGTGCAATAATTC
The DNA here is from genome assembly GCA_036983795.1 of Megachile lagopoda. Lineage (NCBI taxonomy): Eukaryota > Metazoa > Arthropoda > Insecta > Hymenoptera > Megachilidae > Megachile > Megachile lagopoda. The sequence continues at coordinate 10,344,655 of CM072798.1, forward strand.
CACGCGTAGTAATTCCACGCATGGTAATTCTAACGCGTAGTAATTCCACGCACAGTAATTCCACGCGTAGTAATTCCACGCGTAGTAATTCCACGCATGGTAATTCTAACGCGTAGTAATTCCACGCGCAGTAATTCCACGCGTGGTAATTCTACACATGGTAATTCTAACGCGTAGTAATTCCACGCGCAGTAATTCCACGCGAAATAATTCTACGCATGATAATTCCACGCGTCTTAATTCAACTCACAGTACTCCAACGCTTAACTTCTCTTAAAATTACAACCTACTAATTTGTTTCAGGAACTCTCCAAGAAATTGCAGAACGAGAAATCATACCCTAGGAAATTACCAAAAGGACATTATAAACGAAGAAATTATCAAGACAGGAAATTATCGACTGCCTGTTATTTCATAGGTACGTATTATCGTTTTATCGTCTTTAATCGAATATGAATAGCCACTGTATCTCTTTTTTTTTTGCAGAGCAACATCCCCTTGTTTTCTATTTACTCCTCAATCTTCATTTTTTCTCTCCTGTCTCGACTGGCAGCAGAGGGTGAGATGGGGTTGAGTCTCGTTACAACAACATGGCCGGTGTGTTAGTGAGGATACATGAAGAAGTAAATAGACAGGTGCTACACACAGTATGTACACAAGGGTATCGTTGGTTAAGGGTCGATGGCGTCGTGGTGAGAGATTCACGGGGGTTGAAGGGGTGGCTAGGTGGTAGGTAGCAATAAGGTGCTGGGCACCGCGCTGTTACGACCCCTGATCTAGTGATGTCATGTATGAGGGAGCTTCCATGCAGAAAATTATACAGAAACGTTGCATTATGTTTCCTTCAATTTTGTTAGTACCTTTTTTTAACGTTCATTGTTTATCAAACGTAGGTAACTTGGGGTAGGTCTTGATGTAGAGATCTTAAAATTAGGGTTGGTAATTTATTAGTCTAAAATAAGCCTTCAAATTGGGGTTGCTGGAACACTTCTATAAATTATAACTTCTGGACTTCAATGTTATCAGCTTCCTAATTTTATTATGAAAACTCAAGCTCCCAAACTTCACTGTCATTAAAATTCGACCTTCTAAACCTCAGTATTATCAGAATTTAAGCTTCCAATTATTTCCCAAATTTAAACGTCCGAACTTCGGTACTGTTAGAATTCCAACTTCCAACATTATCAGAATTCGAACCTCCAATGGGGAATAAAACAGAAATGCCAAATTTGTACTTCTCCGCTAAATTGAAATACGTAATCAAGTTTCGTGATCTTCTGTAATATTCCATCTTTTCAGATATACTCATTTCTAATTATAACTTCTACCCTTAAAACAAGATACCATATATTGAAGGTAAGAACTGATTCTTATATTTTATCATCCGTTTATGACAATTAAATGTTAACAAGATTATTTTGTATTTCAGGTGACAGTAGGGGTAGGAATTTTTTTCAACAGACGTATATTGAAGGTACAAAATGATTGTTATATTTTATCAATTATGAGAATTAAATGTTAATCAGATTATTTTGTATTTTAGGTGACAGTAGGGGTAGGAATTTTTTTCACCAGACGTATATTGAAGGTAAAAAATGATTGTTATATTTTATCAATTATGAGAATTAAATGTTAATCAGATTATTTTATATTTTAGGTGACAGTAGGGGTAGGAATTTCTTTCACCAGACGTATATTGAAGGTAAAAAATGATTGTTATATTTTCTCATGCGTTTCTTTGCATGATAATTTTGTTATATTTTATCAATTATAAGAATTAAATGTTAACGAGATTATCGTGTATTTCAGGTATCATAAGGAGTAGGAATTTTCACCAGCCTCTAAGGTGTGAAATCTGGAAAGAAGAGTCAGGTGAAAAGAACAGCCGCCGGGGGCCATGATGGCTCTGACCTTTCTCGCTTATCTGCGGGGTGAGAGAGAGATACCGGGTCAATACTTCTCGGGAGGGTTTCCACGAGGAAAGAGGGGATCCACCCCTCGTTTCTCTGCTCGCCGACGATTGGCGGTGGCAGGAGGCTGGGTGGTGGTCCTGCGAGGCTGCAAACAACAGATAGATATTTGATTGTACGAAACAACTTTCAACCGTTCTTGCTTTTGTACCCAATAAGCCGCTAAATGATATTACACGACCCCTAATTCACTAAAATACTGAAACACAAGAAAACTTTCATGTCCACATTTCAATATTTTTCATCTGGTATATAAAACATTAATAAATTTTCATGTTAAACATGAAATGCATGTTCAAACATACAATTGTTTATTGGTAGAAATGTGGAACTTTGCACCTCATTTGTGAAACTACATGTACCATTTTTTTTTGTCAAAAAAGTTAGGTTACTCTACAAATTAAGATATTATCAATAATATCAAGCAGGAAATATATTTTATAAAAATTGATATAAACATCCTTAGAAAGGTAATATCATTTAGTCAAAAACTTCTTAATAATGCTCTAAAAGATGACAAGAATATCCACAAAGAATATTTCTACAAATTGAACATAAGAATTGACCTAATAACTGCTTGATACGTATATCCTTGCTTGATATGAATCTTTGCTTAATTGTATATTGAATTGTAAAATTGTCAAAGAATGTTAAATGACTCAGAAAGCAGGGAATGCAATATTAAATTTAATTCCAATGATTATGATTTATCTTTTCTCGGTTTAGCTCTGGACTGTAGCTGGGGAACTCACCACACCTCGTTTCAAAGCTCGACGACGATTGGTCCTGGCAGATCCCGAAGGATGGGGATGGAAAAGGTAACAGGGAGATGAAAACGTGAGGAAACGTTGTGGGGTGTCTTCAAGGGATACTGAGGATGGAAAAAGAAAGCGGCGATAGGTGAAACGAGGACAACAGATTCGCCCTTGAGATCGGTGGAGGATGAGACGCCTCGTGAAACGCCATCATCAAGCATTCATAAGGTGTAGCAGCCTGTTTATCAGAGGAATACTTTGCAGTAGATTCCCTGGGAATAACTGGCTACTACGAACTCTCTGTACGTGCTGGAAATTTTCGAAGAAAAATCTTTCGTAGAATCGCAAACAACCAACTTGCCTTTTACAATCTAAACATAGATTTATGTATTACGTCATTAAATAACTTTATAGACAGAATATAAACTTTTTTAATCTTCGAGAAGCAGACATTTCTAATCGATGTTATCTATATTCTGCTTAGACGTGTAATTAATGTATTAGAGGACATTTGTACTCAAGGTTCCATAAACATGTTTAGTGACGTGAATGTTATTTTTAATATTCAAGCAATTCTGCGACTGAAATTATATTTCTTTCAGGGTGAAAAAATGCGATTCAGCTGTACATGTCTGGAAAATTGATGGTCCTGCGAGATGACTCTTTTATCCTCTCTTTCAACAACTAATGATGTGGGCTGAACGATGCCTTCATCCTATAGCATCGCACGAACACGAAGGAATTATCATCATCCATCACAATCAAATCTATATCCTGACACCCTTCGATTTTTCCTAATACGGCGGAAATAATCCCCGTTGGATTGGACAGAAAATTGCGTTCACAAATGTTAACGTATCAACGTATGCACGTTTATTTTTAAATTGATAATTAAAAAATACGTCGGTATTAAAAAAGTATCTTAAATTACATAATTTAAAATAAGAATGCGTTCAGTGTTAACGAGGTTTATTAACTTATTGCTAATGACGATTAAGAATTTTTATAGCGTAAATGTATAGCGATCCATGTGTAATAATTCAATGCATGATGATTTAATGCGCGATAATAAAATGCAGAGCGCTATAATGCACGATAATACAACGCGTAGCGATACAGTAATCAATTCAGTAACCAAACCATTCTTCAAAAAATAAAAGCGCTATTTGAAAATCGTTCTCTCTGCCGTTGTTTAAATCACCATGTATTTCAAAGCTTTCCACTCGTTTCGAAACGAGAAAATGTTGGGAGCTCTGGTAGAATGATTAATTCCGCAGATAGACGATGATTTCGATCGATTTTAATTGCGTTTCACTTACAGTGCAATGCCGTTCTCGTCACCTATGGTGGGTAATTCGAAATTCCAGGCCGGTATAGAATTGCTGAAACGAATGGCGCAGCATATGTGGATTTAACCCCCTGTTTCGGAGGGCTGTTGTCACCAGCGGTGGCTGTGTCCGTTTTGTCATTGGAATTTGATGATCCACCGTCCCATGGGGACTGGCTACATAAATATTTGCCTGGTAATCCCTTCGTGGATCCACTTGCCTCCTCGACAACGTAATCCCTTTTGTTCTGACTTATACACCCTATCGTTTTATTGCAGGGATCCTCAGCGATGCTTTATCCGCTCTTGTAACACAAGCTTTGACAACGAATCTGATTCAATTATAGTAAGTATTTAACTAATAAAGAATTGGGATAAGTCGGTAAATATAAAGTGCAGATAATTGCTTAAAAAAAAGATTGTGGGTTTACAGATCTTTTAGATATATTAGTAATTGCTTGAACTATAATTCTTTTGTTCTTGAAAATAACACTTGTGATTCTTGCAGGTCTCCACTCGCCAGTCCAGATTATAAGCCGAACGATTTTATGGTCGATTAATTTCATTAACAAGGCTCAACCCTTTTGTCCCCTTGTTCGGTGCGTGACAGCAGGTATGGATTACTCTTTTGACGAGTGCGACGGATCCCCACAAAATAATAAACAGGATCATTGCCATATGTAAAGGGTGTGATGTTACAATGACCTGATCCCTTGTGAACAGTTTATATCTATCAATTTGTCAATGCAGTAACATCTAATATTAATTAAAACTGTGACTGCATACTTTTCAATTATTCTTTCGATTTGAAGTTTTATGTATATTACATGCTATTAATTAATTGCATATGAATCGTTGTCTAACAATATGTTACAATTTTGTACAGTTGTACTGTTGTGCAGCAGAATATTAGATGGTAGCATATGTCAGTAAATCTCCCAAATGTCATACTAATCCCGTTTAAAGCAATGATCATGTATAATGCAGTGTTCATCTGATGCGACATGATTAATCGTTTTCATGTTACCCCATGATCTTCAATGTATTATCGCAATTCTTAAAATTTGTTTTTTCGACCCAACTACATCTGCACATATATTTAAGTCCATCTTGTTTAAGTAAACAAACTTGTACTACTTTACTTTGAACTTGTACTTGATTTTGTGGCACATGATTTATTAACACAATTAATTTTAATCTGTTTCAGATGAATACGGCTAAAAGCACCGAATATCAATATTAACCATAGAAATATTAAACTGTGAATATCAAATTTCAAACATCAAATCTGGAACAGTAAATATTATATAATGCAAGGATTGCTTTTATGTCGGCATTGATTTTCACAGCCAGATACACAAGTAAGTATAATGTAATTAATAATAAATAAAGGTGCAGTGTATTTTAATATATTATTATATTGTTTCAGAAGGAATAGACAGTGCAAACGTCATAATTTAGTTTCCGGAAATTGAAGAAACTTTCTGCGAATGTTATCAACAAATTCAAAGGTCGAGGAATTAATTTAATCGTGAGACCGGCACACGACGATACTCCACGTCAAAATGTCGTCGTTATCAACGTCCTGTTCACCTCTCAGCTGACATACCATAAATCGCGCATTGACGTGCACCCGCAAAAAAATCGAACCAGAACGAGAGAGACCAGGACCGTCCTCTCTTGCAATCTCCAGGAAAATGAACGCCATAAATAAGCACGGTCGGCCAATAATTCCGTCGCGATCGAGCAACAAGAGTTTTTCATCGGTGCAGCCAGAAAGGGGTGGTGGACTGGACTGAAAAGTAGTGATGGAACCGATTCGATGGTTCCATTTCATTTCCAATTTCAATCCCACATATATTTTTCATCAAATTTCATTCTATATTCTAAACTTCATACGTACTAAATTCAAAGCGTTTTTATTGCGTTCTTATAGTTTGTATCTAAAACTTAAAGCGTTCTTTTCAAACCTAGCTTCTATTCTGTTTAGACTTTCAAAATTTACAACTCTCCAAAGGCATTCATATTATTAATTATAAAGTATCAACTCATTTATCTGATGCTTTCTAAATTCTGTTACTTTACACATAGATGAATTGTACCACAGAATGCGTGTGAATTGTAATTTAGAAATTACATAATAAAGTTAGAATAAGGAAGCATAATTAAGGAGTTCTTTTTTAATATTTGTATATCTTTATTTATATAAGAATAGTGATAGGTGGGAATGTTAGTCCCATCACTAGCTGCAAGGGCAAAAGCACGATTGTAGCGGAGGTGGAGGAGACGATGCCGGTGGTAGGAGGGTGCTACGACACGTTTTGTAATCAAATCTAAAATTCCCAGCGCGGAGGAACCCGATGAAAGAGTAACCAACGGACACAATCGAATCGGTCTACGTGCTTGTCACCTGACTTCAAATAAGCGACCACTGTCCTCCGTTTCCTACCTAGCGTTATCTATCCACCCTTAACCTCCCCCTTCCTTTGGTTCGACCTCAGATTTCCCTTGAGATTAAAAAAAGTACTATCGCAATCCTTTTTCATTGAAAGAGTTAACACTAGACTCGTTCCTGTAAGTTTTAGACGAAAATTTCATGCTTTAACAATTGTGCTGCGAATTAGAGAATTATCATTTTTTTTTAATCAATTCTGTTTTTCCTTGTTTGCTTTATATTTGTCAAGAGGTAAGGAAGTATTTGCAGTTCTGAATTTATTTCAATTTTCTGCGTGAGAAATGTAACAGATGTTGTTTTCGGCTCGGCCGTCACTTACTCACTTTTCTTGACCAAAATCACCAGTTTGTAACAGGAGCACAGGATAAGCGAGGAGGTCGACTACCTGAATCTATATACCAACAGCGCTTGCACTTTTCTATTACAAAAATTTATCGATGTAGGCCAATTTTAGGGAGGAAAATAATTTTATTGTGTACTTTTATGTTTAAACTATTAAATTCAATAAAAGAAAAAATAAAAAACCTTCTCCCAATTATTATTTTAATTAATAAACGATTACCCTGCACGCAAATACATTTGCATAATATTTCTTAACCTGGATTTTAATAATTAAATTTTAGTATAATTTCCATTCATATTTATTAATAACAAACCTAATTCCATGCTGAAAATATACATAATTAATTGATAATTAAATATTTCAAAATTGATGATTGTTCGGTGTCTCGATCATAGATGTCGCCGCCATTTGCATTTGGCCGAACTGGACCAAAACTAAAATCGGGTATCAGGAGCACATGATATGCGAGGAGGTATGCCACCTCTTCATAGATACCCCTGTTCCCGTCAAAATTTAATGCATATATATTCATTAATAAAAGCGAATTTCATGAACGAAAATAATTTTGTTGTATAGTACGAAGTCCAGACTATCAAATTAAATCGCAAAAGTTCATGAAAAGTTCCTCTATATATTATTTTAAACAATTTTAATTACCCCCATATCGACTATGGAATGAGTAGGTATCTCTGCACAAAATATCTTAAATAATACTTAATATTTAAATTTTATTATTTTTATATTCATATTTATTAATATCAAAGCTAATTACGTGCTGAAAACATACATAATTAATTGTTAATTAAATATTTCGAAATTGATGACTGTTCGGTGTCTCGATCATAGATGTTGCCGCCATTTGCATTTGGCCGAACTGGACCAAAACTAAAATCGGGTATCAGGAGCACATGATGTGCGAGGAGGTATGCCACCTCCTTATAGATACCCCTGTTCGCGCCAAAAATAAATATATATTTATTCACTGACAGAAGTAAATTTCATGAACGAAAATAATTTTATTACATAATATGAAGCTTAAATTATCAAAATAAATTGCAAAAGTTAATAAAAAACACCTCCTATATATTATTTTAAGCAATTGTAGGTAACCATGTACTGACCATTTCTCCGAACAATATTTCCTGTATTATATTTAATATTTAAACTTTTATTCAATTCTTAGATATATTTAATGATATTAAAGCTGATTCCGTACTGAAAAACATTTTTTTATTGATAAATAATACTTCGAAATTAGTGGTGCTTCGGTGTCTCGATCATAGGTGTCGCCGCCATTTTCATTTGTCTGAATTGGACCAAAACTAAAATCAAGTATCAGGAGCACATGATGTGCGAGGAGGTAGTCTAGTAGGTGGCACACACCGACACACTCACACTACTATACTTACATGTGTGCGATCGTATATGACAGTTCATTTTACTTGTACCATTATTACAGGGATAAAGTATACTTAGAATGAATATTAAGAAAGCAGTTCAATGAAAAATTAATTTTTATTCAATATTACAATA